>OU342739.1:417484933-420305766 GCA_910589765.1 Avena atlantica
ATGTCTTCAGGTCTAGAACTATGGCTGCGAGTTCAAGGTCATGGGTTGGATAATTTTGTTCATGCTGCTTCAGTTGTCGAGATAGATAAGATATAACTTTGCCTTCTTGCATTAGCACACATCCGAGACCGATCTTGGATGCGTCACAATACACATCAAAGGGCTTCATGATATCCGGCATGATCAAAATTGGGGCTGAAATCAATCTCCTCTTGAGTTCTTGAAAACTTGCTTCACATTTGTCCGTCCATTCAAACTTCTTGTCCTTCTTTAGCAATTGGGTCATGGGTCGGGCGATACTCGAGAATCCTTCTACGAACTTGCGGTAGTATCCCGCTAATCCGAGAAATGCACGAACTTGGGTTTGAGTGGTTGGGGTTGCCAATCTTCGACATCCTTCAACTTCATAGGGTCAACGGAAATTCCTTCGGCTGATACAATATGTCCGAAGAAACCTACCTCCTGTAACTAGAATTCACATTTGCTAAATTTGGCATACAACTGATGCTCTCTAAGGGTTCCAAGAATGGTCCTTAGGTGTAGCTCATGTTCTTCTTCTGATTTGGAATAAATCAGAATGTCATCGATGAAAACAACGACAAACTTATCCAGGAAGTCCATAAAAATCTTATTCATGAGGTTTATGAAATAATAGGGGGCATTGGTTAATCCAAAAGACATGACCGTATACTCGTATAATCCATATCTGGTGGTAAAGGCAGTCTTTGGAATATCCTCTGCGCGAATCTTGAGTTGATGATAGCCAGTTCTAGGATCAATCTTAGAAAACACTTTGGCACCAGTCAACTAGTCAAACAAATCTTCTATCTTTGGCAACGGGTACTTGTTTTTGATAGTGACATCATTCAACTTCCGATAATCCGTACACAGACGGTTACCTCCATCTTTCTTGTCCACGGACAACACAGGTGATCTCCAAGGTGACACACTTGGTTGAATCAATCCAATTTCCAGCATGGCATCCAGTTGCTTCTTCAGTTCCGCTAGTTCATACGGGTTCATACTATATGGTATCTGGGCTATGGGTCCGGTTCCAGGGATTAGTTCAATGATAAACTCGATATCCCGATCTGGGGGCATACCGGGCAAAACATCTGGAAATACATCGGGGTATTCACAGACTATCCGAACTTGGTCAATGGTTGGCTGGGCTATACTCTTGTTGCACTTGAATTGACGGGGCAAGGTTTCAGATATATGCTCGACTGATACTCCGGCTGTACTGGTCATGGTTATGGCTTTCTTGGCACAGTCAATTAATCCTTTGTGTTTGGACATCCAATCCATTCCTAATACAACTTCCAAACCTTTAGATCCGAGTACTATTAGATTAGCATAAAAATCTATGCCATGGATTCAGATAGGGACGACTTCGCAAATTTGTCTAGCTTTGGTGGTTGAACCGGGTATTTGAACAATCATAACATGCTTCAATTTGGTTGGATGAATCTTACTAGTGCATGCAAATTCTTCAGTAACAAATGAGTGTGATGCTCCAGAATCAAACAACACTCTTGCAAGTACTGAGTTAACAGAAAACATACCCAGCACGACATCTGGCGCTTCTTGGGCTTCTTCAGCATGCATGAGAAAAAGACGGCCGTTGTGGTTGAGCGAGTTTCCTGGGGCAAACCTTCTTCCGGGCTAAACACGATGCTGCTGCTGAGCTGGAGCATTTGCATTGGGGGCTACGGAAATCTTCTTGGGGCACTCATTGGAATAGTGACCCTTGGTTCCACATTCATAACAAATCACTTGAGACTTGTCCTTTGTTGCAACAGGCACCGCATTGCTTCCAGTCCTTGGGGAAGTGTTGGTGTTGGTGGCGGCATTGTTGTTGTTGAACTTGAGTGGTGCACGGGTGAAATTGCTAGAGTTGCCAGGGTTGTTGTGGTTTCCTCCGGGCCTTGGGTTTCCACAGTTGGGATAGGTCGGACGGTTCATCGGGGGTCTATTGGTTCTCGGGGCAAATCCTGGAGACGGGTTGGGGCGATACTTTGGTGTATGGTGGGTTCCTGGTTGATGCATCATGCGGAGCTTGAGGTTCTCATTGGCTTGGTTGATCTTTCCTTCCATCTGAATGGCAGAGTCAACTAAGGCTTCAATATCAGCAAAGGGAATATTGACTAACACTATCTGCATTTCATCGTGCAGACCATTCAAGAATCTCTCTTTCTTCTTGGCTTTAGTGTCGATCTCATCCGGGGCATACCTAGCTAATGACAAGAATTTGTCACAGTATTCCACTACGGTCATCCTTCCTTGCTTCAGTTCCCTGAATTCATCTCTCATCCTCTTGATCAAACTCGGTGGCACATTGGTTCTGCTGAACTTGACCTTCAATTCGTCCCAAGTCATTCTGTCCTCCGGTCATTGCACGAACGCTGTTCCACCAGGCTCTTGCATTGCAACCTTTGTAAAGGTACAGGTCCCTATGATTGCAATGCTAGTCCCTGGATCAATTGCTAGCATCCACACTTTAAGATGAAGTACACAGAAACAAAGGTCATTATTACATCGTCATTCCAGAGATAACATAGTCTTTTACAACTCCATAGCCATAGTCTAGTACAAGAGTTCAACTTAACAATATAAATAAAAGTCTTCATCTTCATGTGCCTATAGAGGTCCCAACCTTTAATAAGGTAGAGATTCCTGTGTTTACAATGCTAGTCCCTGGATCAATAGCTAGCATCCACATTTAAGATGTAATATCAAGAAAAAAAGGTCATAATACAACTTTATAACTAGGAATAAAATAATTCATTACATCTTACATAGCTCATTTGGCTATCTCATTACAATGCAGCAGAATAACTATAGCATGGAGTCCTTCATCTTCAAAGTGCCACAGGCAATCGTGTTGGTTGTAGACTTGTAATCCTAATAAACACACTTCACTAACATCAAACAAACCTGCAACATAATAAGTTATAACCACAAGGGTCAATACATTTGAATTGTATTGGCAAGTGATACTATGGTAGTATAGTGGAGTCTATCATCTATATGCATTTGGCTAGGTGGATCTTAGGCTTGCTTTGCTCAAAATAGATTTTCCTTATCATTTGAAAACACTAAGTTTTTGTTTGGCAAAAATCACCCAAGGAATCTCCCAATAGAAATTGGTGATCCTTTAACCCTTGTTCAACCACAAGTTTTTATCTTAGAAATTGGGATGAGGAGATTCTTGATAGCTTCCATGTCTTGATGCTCAAATTTTCCTTTGCCAGGGACATGGCTAAGTACTTAGATTTTACACTCTGCAGAGGTGGTGCACTTTCCCCACAAGACTTGGTTTCACCAAGACAAGATCTTTCAGAAGCCTTCCCTTAGACCAGAATGGACGCGCTCCAACCTATCAATCCCCTACCACCAACTGTCCATTTGGCTAAGTTATTGCAAACTATATGATCCAGGCAGAGCCCATAATGCCATGTGGCTGCACTAGAAGCTTCTTAACATTTGGCAGGTCAAATCCCTTTGTTCCTGGGTGGCAATCCACAAGTGAGATACACAAGGTAAACCATATAAATGGGCCTTGTGTAACCACTCAACCAAAACCACCAAGCAATTACCATTCCACCCAGGTGTTTCATTCACTTAGTTGTTTTATTAAGAAAAACCATAAGTCAAAGACTTAGCAATATTTTTACATGAATATATTCCACCCTTGGTTGCTACTAGCTAGGCGAAGCATGGCAATATCAAGTATCTTAACTTAGAGAAAATTCTAACAATTCTACAACTACTAGGATTTCCCAAGCATAGCATATAGATACTTAGCAAAATACTCATGCAAGCCTATACAAAATATTTCTAATGCATAGTCAAAATATAGGGACAAAAATATGAAGCACCACTTGCCTTTTTGGTAGAGAATTATAAGTTCACTCCTTGATCTTGCAATAGTCACACTCTTCAAATTCCACTACAATTCAATCAAGCAAGAAAATATTCAATCTACCATTCAAGCAATAATCACATAAAATAATAAAAACAAAGCAATGCATGTAAGCATGATAAAGATTGTTTTATTTGGAAATGTGGTTTCTAATAGGCTATAAACATTATAAAACGCCTATTGGTCGTAAAGCCATTTGGAAACAAGTTAGTAAAATGGCTACTTTAAATCATTTTTGTTTTGTCAGAAATGATTTAAATCAAGGTAATAATTCCTAGTGTTTGACAAAGATATTATTAAACACAAATGTTAGTGTTTTTAAGGTCAAGTGTTTAATATTAAAAACCATTTGCAAAGGTTTTATCTATAAACCATTTTTATACCAAAGTAATATTTTGTTGTTGAAAAGGCTCTTTAGCAAAGTAATAATTTATAGGGTTCATAAAATATATTTTTAAATCTTAAAACTTGGGGTCATAGAGTTTAAATCAAATCATTTCCCAAAGGTTTTTACTCAAAAAGCATTTTAACACATAAATAATATTTTTATTTGACTAGAAATGTTCTAATTCAAAGATTTATTCTTTGGCTTCACAAAATACACTTTTCATTCCACAAGTTGTTTTATATGGTCAGTAGGTTCAAAACAAATCATTTGTCAAAGATTTTATCCTAAAACATTTCTAGAATAAACTTTATACACAAAATATGCCTATACAAGTTTCTGTAAAAACAACCAATTTAACAGAAGCAATTTATTAAACAAAGTGCATAGTTGGAAAGTACTTGTTTTGATGATTCCATTGATATAAAATTTGCAAAATTTGGACGTGTAGATCAAAAGTTGTGAATTTTGCAAGTTTAAATATCTAATAGAACATTTTCTGGTTTTTATAACAGAGTCAGTGCCACGTGGAATGTTTTGATTGGGCGATACCATTTCGTTCGGATCAACAGATACTGGCCGCTAGATCTAAGTTACAACGCACGACATAGATCAAAGGATACCCCTTCGGGTTATGTTCTATCATAACCACTGGATCAATATCTAACGGTCTAAATCGACTAACCCTAAATGGGCGACGCTGGCGGCGGTGGTTGGCGGCGGAGCGGTCAGACGGTGGCGGAGACGGTGATACAGGAAGCAAAAGAGACAGGATAGAGGCTCACCGAGGTCGCCGGTTCATGCTGATGCTCAATGTGTCCACCTTTTGCCGAGGGGTGCTCGAGGATGTTCGTAATTTCTCGCCGGAGTCGTCGCGGCGTCGGGCACGTTCTGTTTGTTGACGGGGATGAGCTCCTGGGGCGCAAGAAGGCAAGGCAGCAGGTCAGAGAGGTGCACTCGGTCTCGAGGTTTGCAGGAATGCTCACCAGGACACGAGGGGCGCTCGGGGTTGACGTTAGTAGCTCGCCGTAGTGGAGGCAGACGGCGACGATGGTTGTCGTGGTCATAGTCGAGGCTACGGTGCTCGCGCGGGCAAGCCGAAGATACTGGCGGGTACGCCTGGTGCTGGCGAGCATGCTAGTGGGGTCTGGAAGGCAAGGGGCGATGAGGACTGGCCGGAATCTTCGCCGGAGGGCGTCGGAGGCAGTGGCGGTGTGTGGAAGAATCCGAGCAGCCTAGGGGAGGGAAGAGGCTGGGGATTGAGGGAAAAGGAGCGGAGAGGAGAGGCGATTAAGTACGCGTGGACGCGGGGAGGATTAACAGAGGCAATAACGCGAATTGATGCTGTCTTCAATGGCCAGAAACGGTGAGGAGAGGGGTGTGGTCGTCGCGGGGTGAGGAAGAAGGCTGACAGCATGGGGCCATTTCGTCGGTGAGAGAGAGGAAAGAGGTGGGGTCCAGGAGTCAGCGGCTGTGCGGGTAAGTTCGCAGGTGAAAAAAACGTTTCGCGTAGAGAGAAGGAGAGTGGGCTAGTTGGGCCTGTGGGCTGGGCTGGCTTTGTTTCATTTTTTTATACAGAATCTTTTTCTTTTTCTATTTCCATTATTCTGTTTTGATTTTTTATTTAAATAATTCAAACCCTAATTGAATTCAAACTTTTCCCAAACTTTGTGTATTTTCTAGTACTGTTTATTAACATATTCTAAAGTCCATTTTAGAACAATATTTTTATTCTTTTAGGGTCTATTATTAATTTTAAAAATAGATATTTGTCTTTATATCAAATAGGATTTAATTATGTTTTTAAAACTCTATTTGAATTCTAAATTTTACCAAACCTTTTTCAGTAGGTTTTATTTACATAATTCACTTTGAATTAAAATTTAATAAGTTTTAATGTTCATTTAATTTGGCAAATGTCTTTACTTAAATGAAATTGGATAATAATAAATCCTCATGATTAAATAATCTTTTACTCTTTTTATTTAATAAAAATATTTTATTTTATTTGCTTGGCCAAATTTTAGTTTGGCTCTTTAAAATAGTCTTTGTTTATTTATTCCTTCCTTTATTTTATAAAATCCATATCTTTTTATTTGAAGATCCAAAAATGGTGATTCCAACTTGTAAAATTTTATTCAATATGTGTTTATCCTTTTAAATCTCTTTAGGATTATTTTCTCACCATTTGGTATGGATTTTTAGATAGGTGCTTTATTAGCTTTGGAAATTCGATTTCCTTATCTTACTAAATTCATAAGATTTTATCTATGGCTCCAAATTAAGTGAAACCAATTTCTATGGTTTTATAATATTTCTATTTATCCCTTTTGCTCATTTAAAAATGTTTGTTGATAAATCTTTATATGGATCAAATCCATAATCTTAGGGATATATTTTGAAATAATTTTCCTCCATTACGATTTTAGAATTTGGTTTATTTTCCAAGTGTTTATATTTCAAGATGCATTTATGGAGAATGCATTTCACTTGATTTGAATTTAGTTGGATTCAAATCTTACTCAAAGTTTGTTCAAGATGGGTTTTGATGTTTCCAATTAGAAACAGAAGTTTCATTTCACCCTAAATTTCAACAATTATTTAATTTGCTTATTTATTTTTCACATTACAAAATTTGGAAAATTTTGCGATGTGACAGTGCCACAGGCAAGCATGTTGAGTGTAGACTCATAACTCTAATCCTCATCTGAGTAACCTACAACATCACAAGTTACAGCCATAGTGGGTCAATACATTGGAATAGTATTGGCAAGTGATACCTTAGTAGAATAATAATATCTAGCTTCTACATGAATTTGGTTAAGTGTAGTGTAAGCTTGCTTTGATCAAAATAGGTTTTACGTATCAGTTGAAAAGACTAAGTTTTTGTTTGGCAAAGCTCCCAAGGAACCACCAATAGACATTGGTGAACCTTTACCCTTGTTCAACCACAATTTTTTAACTTAGAAATTGGGATGAGGAGATTCTTGATAGCTTCCATGTCTTGATGCTCAAATTGTCCATTTCCGCGGACACGGCTAAGTACTTAGATTCTTCCTTCTGCAGAGGTGGTGTACTTTCCCCACAAGACTTGATTTTCATCAAGACAGGACCTTTCAGAAGTCTTCCCTTAGACCAAAATGGACGCGCTCCAAACCTATCACCCCATACCACCAACTGTCCATTTGGCTAAGTTATTGCAACCTATATGATCCAGGCAGAGCCCATAATGCCATGTGGCTGTACTAGAAGCTTCTTAACATATGGCATGTCAAATCCCTTTGTTCCTAGGTGGCTTTCCACAAGTGTGATACACAAGGTAGACCATAGATATGGGCCTAGTGTAACCACTCAACATAACCGAAACAACCATTCCACCCAGGTGATTCATTCACTTAGTTGTTTTATTAAGCAAAAACATAAGTCAAAGACTTACCAATATTTTTCCATAGCATATAAATAATCCACCCTTGGTTGCTACTAGCTAGGCTAATCATGGCAATAGCAAGTATATTAACTTAGAGAAATTCTAGCAAATTCTACAACTACTAGGATTTCCCAAGCATAGCATATAGATACTTAGCAAAAATTATCATGCAAACCGTATACAAAATATTTCTAATGCATAGTCAAAATATTGAGACAAAAGTATGAAGCACCACTTGCCTTTGTATTTGGGGGAGTAACAACAATCCTCGCAGTCACAATCACCACTAGCACCAAAATCTACACATAAAATGATAGCAGCAAATTCATATTTCAAATAATCAAACAAAAAAATATATGAAAGCATGCAAATGCCATGTGATGATTTTTCTAAATCAACCAAGACAAGTAAAACAGTACTGATCAATAAACTAAACATTTATCCATCAAATAAACTTTATTTGGCCTTTAAAAAATTTCCAATTAATTTTTATACACAAAATAAGCCTACAAATGTCTCTGCATAAAATTCTATTTTAATAGAAACAAAATACAAAACTAAGCCCATAGATTTGTAGGATTTATTTTTGTGGTTCCAATAGTATATTATTTGTATTTTTTTGGATAAACAGAACAAAAGTTATTGATTTTACAAGTTTGAATATCTAATAGATGAAAATCCAGATTTTAAATCTAAAACCCAGCCACGCGGCAGCCTCTGATTGGCGCGTACCGGTTCGGCCGGATCACGCTCTCGGACCGTAGGATCTAACTAACGATGCGCGGCCCAGATCTGATCTTACCGCTTCAACTAAACATCTAATCGTGGCCTTAGGATCCAAATCCAGTTGATCAGATCTGACTGACCAAAACTCAGCGGCGCGAATGACGCTGGCGGCGGCGACGGCTCTGGCTGTGACATGCCGGCGAGGTCAGAGGTTCAGGGGGGGGGGTGCTGGTGCTTACCAAGGTCGCGAGGATGTGGAGATGCTCAACGTGTAGGTGGACGGGGTCGGGGCGCACAGACACAGCAGCAAATCCTCGTCGGAGTTCGTTCATGCGTCGAGTGTTCACTTTCGGAGTCGAAGACGACGAACTAGGGCACAAGGGATAAAATGGCATGCATTAACAGATGCGCAAGACACTGGCGAACACAGTCGCGTGAACCAGAGACAGTGGAGAACACGGGGCTCACCGGAATGGCTCGTCGGAGTTGAGTTGAGCTTCAGACACTTGCAGGCGTTGACGGGGGCAACGACCTGAGGCGATTTAGAACAAACTGAAAGCATGAGAAGATGCGCAAGGCGATGGCGAATCAGGTCTTGTGAACCAGAAGACAAGGCGTGCTCGAGACTCACCGTGATGGCTCGCCGGAGCTCTTCGGTGCTGCGGCGGTGTAAGGCGAAATTCGTGCAGCCTGGCGGCGCTCTGTGGTTGGTGAGTGAGAGGAATGGAGCGGAGTGAGGAGGGGTTTAAGTAGCCGGGGCGAGAGAGGGAGTTATTTTTGGAATTATGCCCTAGAGGCAATAATAAAGAAGTTATTATTATAATTCTTGTTCATGATAAAGTTTATATTCCATGCTAGAATTGTATTAAGCGGAAACTTTAATACTTGTGTGGTTTATGAACAACACCGTGTCCCTAGAACGCCTCTATGGACTAGCTCATTGATTAATGATGGTTAAGGTTTCCTAACCATAGACATGAGTTGTCGATTAATAATGAGATCACATCATTGGGAGAATGGTATGATCGACGGTCCCAAATCAAGTAGAGCAATTAATTGTGTCATCGTGTTCATCTTTGCGAAGCTTTTACTTATGTCAAATATTGTATTCCTTAGACCATGATATAATGCAAATCCCTGGTGTCGGAAGAAAGCTTTGAGGTCATCAAACGTCATCCTATGAGAGGGTGATCATAAAGGTGTCTCTCAGGTGATCGGAAAGTACTTTTTGGGTTGTATGTTTCGAGATGGGATTTGTCCCTCCCAAGTCGGAGAGATATACTTCGGGCCCACTCGGTAATCGATATCAACACCGCTTGCAAGCACGTGGTTAAGGAGTTAATCATAAAGTGATATCGGATTACGGAACGAGCAAAGTACTTGCTGTGAACGAGATTGAACTAGGTATGCCGATGCCGACGATCGAATCTCGGGCAAGTAAAATATCGCGTGATGAAGGGAATATGTATATGGGATTAATTGAATCCTGGCATCGTACTTCATCCGATATTATCATCGATGAGTATGTGGGAGTCAATATGGGTTTCCAGACCCCGCTGTTGATTATTGATAGAAGATCATGTCTGCATATTCTCGAACCCGCAGGGTCACACACTTAACCTGTCTCGACTCTAGGATAGAATGGATAATTGGTTTATGAGTTTTTGTTCGGAGTCTCGGATGGGATCCGGGACATCACGAGAGGTTCCGGAATGAATAAGATTCATAGGAGTTCAGAAGTGTTTCGGATTGTTCGGTATTGTATCGGAAGCTTCTAGAACCTTCCGGAGTGGTACCAACGTGGCCCCACGAGGGAGTTCCCTGGCCGCATTGGGCCAGGGGAACAAGGCCCCATAGGCCCAGCCGGCCAAGCCCTAGGGAAAACCCTAGGGAGAGCTTCTAGAAGGAGGGGGGAAACTTGCCCCCCACTCCTCCCTCTTGGACGCCGGCCCTAGGCTTGGAGGAGGGACAAGGGGCATCCGCCAACCCCTCTATATAAAGAGGGATGGGGGCGCACCCTCCCCACGCACCTCCTCAAGCCCTAGCCGCCCTGCTGCCCTCCTCTCTCTCCCTCCCGACTGCGCGTAGGAGAAGCCCTGCCGCAGAAACTCTCCACCGTTTGCACCACGCCATCGTGTTGTAGATCCAACCTATCTCTCCACCCCACTTGCTGGACCGAGGAAGGAGGAGACGTCGAGGTGTCGTACGTGTGCATCTCTCGGAGGCATCGCCACTTGCGGTGTTGGATCAGATCGGATCGCGAGGAGGAGAAGCGAGTACGACTACATCAACCACGTTCCGTAGAACGTTCTGCTGTGCGAATCTTCAAGGGCATGAAGATCTCATCTACCCCCCCTCGTTGTTTGCATATCCTAGATTAGATCTTGGCTTCCCCGTTCGCATCCGTAGAATTTTTTTGATTTACTATGCTGCGAAACCCTTCAGTGGTATGAGAGCTAGATCTATGCGTAGATGTGTTTCACGAGTAGAACGCAACATGCTTGTTGCGGGCGTTGATGTTTTCTGTTGCAAGCCTCTTGTTTGTGTACTTCTTATGACGCGGGATAGTGAGATCGAAGCGGTCCAGGCCAACTTTACGCGACCTTGTTCACGAGACCGGCTCCGCACTGGACGTGTGTCTTGTTCCACACATGCGGCTGGTGGATGCCAGTTTCTCTCACTATAGTTGTCATGGTATTTACACCGGAGTTTGGCAACCATAATATCACCGTTGTGGCTTTCCGTAGGTAAGAATCGTTCTTAGATCTTTACTCCCATAAGCCACGTAAAACATGCAACAACAAAGTAGAGGTGTCTAACTTGTTTTTGCACGGAGTGTTTCTGTGATATGGTATGTCCCAAGATGTGATGTGTATGTTGTATGCAATGATCTGTAATGTTTCACGACTTGCATGTCGATGAGTACAAAACCGGCAGGAGCCATATGGTAGTCTTTATAATTGTGTATGACCTGTGTGTCAACTTCTTATACGCCATGTAATAGCCTTACTTTATCGCTAAGTAGTTAGCAGTAGTTATAGTTGCTATTCGTGGTGGAGGCAATCATGGTGGAGTGATGGAGATCATGCTGGCACGCACAAGATGGAGATCATTGCGCGGAGATTGGCCATACCATGTCACATAAAATTATATGCATGTGAGGTTTATCCTTTTATGTATCTTATTATGCTTAGATCGCGACGGTAGCATTATAAGATGATTCCTCACTTAAAGATCAAGATAAAACTGTGTTCTCCCCATGTATGCACCGTTGCGAAAGTTCGTCGTGTTCAAGCATCACGTGATGATCGGGTGCTATAAACTCTACGTTCACATACAACAGGTGCAAGCCAGTTTTGCACACGCGGAAATACTTGGGTTTGACTTGACGAGCCTAGCATGTACAAACATGGCCTCGGAACACATGAACCGAAAGGTTAAGCATGATTCATATGAATGATATGATCGACACTTTGTTGTCCACCATTTAAACCACATCTCTTCTCGTGAAGATCGGATTAGGTGTGGTGAATTTGGATCGTGTTCACTAAACAACTTGAGGGATGTTGAATTTAGTGGGAGTTCATCTAGTAATTTGATTAAGTTGAACTAGTTATCATGAACATAGTCTATTGTACTTGCAAATTTTGTAGATCAAATGGCTAAGTCCAACTTCAACTACAACGTTTTTGCTGAGAAAGAAAAGCTTAAGAACAATGGGTCTAACTTCACCAACTGGTTCCGCAATCTGAGAATCATTCTCTCTGGCGGAAAAAAGGACTATGTCCTTGAGAAAGCGCTAGGTGACGCCCCTGCTGTAGATGCGCCGGCTGATAAGAGAGCTATTTATCAGTCGTGCAAATATGATTATGGTGTGATTAAGAGCACCTTGTTGTTTGCTATGGAATCGGACCTTCAAAATCGTTTTGAAGATTTCCCTGGGCCCTTTGAGATCCTTGAGGAACTGAAAACTATGTTTCAGACTCAGGCCCGTTCTGAGAGATATGAGATATCTGAGAAATTCTTTAACTGCAAGATGGAGGAAGGGAGTTCCGTTAGTGAGCACGCCATTAATATGTCGGGCTACACTCAACGCCTTGAGCAACTGGACTGCAAGATTCCAGAGGAGCTCAAGATTGACAGAGTTATGCAATCACTCCCTCCTAGATACAAAGGTTTTGTAGTTACTCATAATCAGATTGGTTCCACTGATACGATCACCGAGCTCTTCGCTAAGTTGAAAGCTGCGGAGGTGGACATCAAGAAAGATAATCATGTGTTGATGGTCAACAAGCCCCCCAGCTTTAAGAAAGGTAAGGGTGCAAAGAAGCCCTTCAAGAAGGGCAGCGGCAAGCGCGTTGCCCCTGCAGAGAAGAAGCTCAAGTCTGGACCTAAGCCGGACACTGAGTGCCTCTATTGCAAGGACAAGGGTCACTGGAAGCACAACTGCCCGAAGTACTTAGCGGACAAGAAGGCTGGCAGCATCAAAGGTATATTTGATATACATGTTATTGATGTTTTCCTCACTAGCCCTCGTTGTAGTGCCTGGGTATTTGATACTGGTTCAGTTGCTAATATTTGTAACTCGAAATAGGAGCTACAGAATAGACGACGGCTAGCGAGGGATGAGGTGACGATGCGCGTTGGCAACGGATCAAGAGTTGATGTGATGGTCGTCGACACGCTCTCCTTAGTTTTACCTTCGGGATTAGTTTTAAACCTCAATAAATGTTATTATGTGCCTGTGTTGAGCATGAACATTATATCTAGATCGTGTTTATTGCAAGACGGTTATTCATTTAAATCGGAGAATAATGGTTGTTCTATTTATATGAGTAACATCTTTTATGGTCATGCACCTGCTATGAATGGTTTATTTCTTCTGAATCTCGAAAGAGATGAAACACACATCCATAACATTGAGGCTAAGAGATGCAAGGTAGATAGTGATAATACTACTTATTTGTGGCACTGCCGTCTAGGTCATATTGGTGTAAAACGCATGAAGAAACTCCATTCTGATGGACTTTTGGAGTTTCTTGATTTTGAATCATTTGACACGTGTGAGCCGAGCCTCATGGGCAATATGATCAAAACCCCGTTCTCCGGAATGATGGAGCGAGCAACGGACTTGTTGGAAATCATACATACCAATGTATGCGGACCAATGAGTGTTTCGACGCGCGGTGGATATCGCTATTTTCTCACTTTTACTGATGACTTAAGTAGATATGGGTATATCTATTTAATGAAACATAAATATGAAACGTTTGAAAAGTTCAAAGAATTTCAGAATGAAGTGGAAAACCATCGTAACAGAAAAATTAAATTTCTACGATCCGATTGTGGAGGTGAATATTTGAGTTATGATTTTCTCATGCATCTTAAAGTAAGCGGAATAGTTTCTGAACACCACAGCGCAATGGTGTGTCTGAACGCTGAAATCGAACTCTATTAGATATGGTGCGATCAATGATATCTCTTACAGATTTGCCGTTATCATTTTGGGGTTATGCATTAGAAACCGTTGCATTCACTTTAAATAGGGCACCATCTAAATCCGTTGAGACGACACCGTATGAACTGTGGTTCGGTGCTAAACCAAAGTTGTCGTTTCTTAAAGTTTGGGGATGCGAAGCTTACGTCAAGAAGTTGATGCCGGACAAGCTCGAACCCAAAGCGGAGAAATGCGTCTTCATAGGATACCCTAAGGAAACTATTGGGTATACCTTCTATCACAGATCCGAAGGAAAAGTGTTTGTCGTAAAGAACGGATCCTTTCTTGAGAAGGAGTTTCTCTCGAAAGAAGTGAGTGGGAGGAAAGTAGAGCTAGACGAGGTTGTTGAACCTTCTCTTGATTTGGAGAGTAGCGCAGCACCTGAAATTGTTCCAGTGCCGTCTGCACCAACAATAGAGGAAGCTAATGACAAGGATCATGAAGCTTCGAACGATTCTACTACTGAACGTCGCAGGTCGACAAGGTCGTATGCCCCTCCTAAGTGGTACGGCAACCCTGTCTTAACTGTCCTGTTAGTAGATGACAGTGAACCTGCGAACTATGATGAAGCGATGATGAGCCCAGAATCTGAGAAATGGCTAGAGGCCATGAAATCCAAATTGGGATCCATGAGCGAAAACCAAGTATGGACTTTGGTGGACCCTCCTAGCGACCGAAAGGCCGTTGAGTGCAAATGGATTTTCAAGAAGAAATCAGACGCAGATGGTAATGTTACTGTCTATAAAGCAGGGCTTGTCGCGAAAGGTTTTCAACAAGTTCAAGGTGTTGACTACGATGAGACTTTCTCTCCCGCAGCGATGTTTAAGTACATTCGGATTTTATTAGCAATTGATGCATTTCATGATTATGAAATATGGCAGATGGATGTCAAGACTGCATTCCTCAATGGCAACATTGATGAAGAGTTGTATATGATGCAACCCGAAGGTTTTGTCAATCCTAAGGATGCTGATAAAGTGTGCAAACTTCAGTGTTCCATTTATGGACTGAAGCAAGCATCTCGGAGTTGGAACCTTCGTTTTGATCAAGTGATCAAGAGCTTTGGATTTGTTCCAAATTGCTACGAAGCTTGTATCTACAAGAAAGTGAGTGGGAGCTCAGTGACATTCCTAGTACTATATGTGGATGACATATTGATAATTGGAAATGACATTGACAAGCTTAACGATGTGAAGAGTTATTTGAATAAATGTTTTTCAATGAAATACTTAGGGGAAGCTGCTTATATATTGGGCATCAAAATCTATAGAGATAGACAAAGACGCCTGATAGCTTTAAGCCAAAGTACATACCTAAACAAAGTTCTGAAAAGGTTCAGAATGGATAAGGCAAAGAAAGGTTCAGTGCCTATGTTTTCAGGTAAGATATTGAGCAAGGCTCAGTGTCCAACTACGGTAAACGATAGAGAAGCTATGAGAAAAGTGCCTTATGCCTCGGCCATAGGTTCTATCATGTATGCCATTGTGTGTACTAGAACGGATGAGTCCAATGCTCTTAGTTTGACGAGCAGATACCAAAGTGATCCAGGAGTGGAACACTGGACAGCCGTGAAGAACATCCTAAAGTACTTAAATAGGACTAAAGAAATGTTCTTAGTCTATGGAGGTGATGAACAACTCGTCTTAAAATGTTACGTCGATGCTAGTTTTGACACCGACAAGGATGATTCTAAATCTCAGACAGGATACGTTTATATTTTGAATGGAGGAGATGTGAGCTGGAGAAGTTGCAAGCAAAGCATGACCGCAGGATCTACAGTAGAAGCGGAATACATGGCTGTTGTAGAAGCGTCAAGTGAAGGAGTTTGGATCAGGAACTTCATCACTGAGCTTGGTGTGGTTCCAAGTGCCTTGGACCCACTGGAGATATTGTGTGACAACACTAGCGCCATAGCACTGGCTAAGGAACCAAGATATCATCCAAAGACCAAGCATATCAACCACAAGTTTCATATAATCCGAGATTATATAACAGATGGAGATCTGAAGATTAGCAAAGTACATACGGATCTGAATGTCGCAGACCCGTTGACTAAACCTCTTCCACGAGCAAAACATGATCAGCACCTTAGTGCCATGGGTGTTAGATTGTTGCCAGATGTAAACTAGATTATTGACTCTAGTGCAAGTGGGAGACTGTTGGAATTATGCCCTAGAGGCAATAATAAAGATGTTATTATTATAATTCTTGTTCATGATAAAGTTTATATTCCATGCTAGAATTGTATTAAGCGGAAAGTTTAATACTTGTGTGGTTTATGAACAACACCGTGTCCCTAGTACGCCTCTATGGCCTAGCACATTGATTAATGATGGTTAAGGTTTCCTAACCATAGACATGAGTTGTCGATTAATAATGAGATCACATCATTGGGAGAATGGTAGGATGGACAGACCCAAATCAAGCAGAGCAATTAGATCGGGTCATCGTGTTCATTTTTGCGAAGCCTTTTCTTATGTCAAATATTGTATTCCTTAGACCATGAGATAATGCAACTCCCTGGTATCGGAATAAAACTTTGAGGTCATCAAACGTCATCCTATGAGAGGGTGATCATAAAGGTGTCTCTCCGGTGATCGGAAAGTACTTGTTGGGTTGTATGTATCGAGATGGGATTTGTCCCTCCCAAGTCGGAGAGATATACTTCGGCCCACTCGGTAATCGATATCAACACCACTTGCAAGCACATGGTTAAGGATTTAATCACAAAGTGATATCGGATTACGGAACGAGTAAAGTACTTGCTGTGAACGAGATTGAACTAGGTATGCCGATGCCGACGATCGAATCTCGGGCAAGTAAAATATCGCGTGATGAAGGGAATATGTATATGGGATTAATTGAATCCTGGCATTGTGGTTCATCTGATATGATCATCGATGAGTATGTGGGAGTCAATATGGGTTTCCAGACCCCGCTGTTGATTATTGATAGAAGATCATGTCTGCATATTCTCGAACCCGCAGGGTCACACACTTAACGTGTCTCGACGCTAGGATAGAATGGATAATTGGTTTATGAGTTTTTGTTCGGAGTCTCGGATGGGATCCGGGACATCACGAGAGGTTCCGGAATGAATAAGATTCATATAAGGCAAAGCAGTTTTTGGAGTTCGGAAGTGTTTCAGATTGTTCGGTATTGTACCGGAAGCTTCTAGAACCTTCCGGAGTGGTACCAACGTGGCCCCACTTGTCGGGAGGGGGCGTGGGCCTACGAGGGAGTGCCCTGGCCGCATTGGTCCAGGGGCACAAGGCCCCATAGGCCCAGCTGGCCAAGCCCTAGGGAAAACCCTAGGGAGAGCTTCTAGAAGGAGGGGGAAACTTGCCCCCCACTCCTCCCTCTTGGCCGCCGGCCCTAGGCTTGGAGGAGGGGCAAGGGGCAGCCGCCCACCCCTCTATATAAAGAAGGCTGGGGGCTCACCCTCCCCACGCACCTCCTCAAGCCCTAGCCGCCCTGCTGCCCTCCTCTCTCTCTCCCTCCCGACTGCGCGTAGGCGAAGCCCTGCCGCAGAAACTCTCCACCGTTTGCACCACGCCGTCGTGTTGTAGATCCAACCTATCTCTCCACCCCACTTGCTGGACCGAGGAAGGAGGAGACGTCGAGGTGCCATACGTGTGCATCTCTCGGAGGCATCGCCACTTGCGGTGTTGGATCGGATCGGATCACGAGGAGGAGAAGCGAGTATGACTACATCAACCATGTTCCGTAGAACGTTCCTCTGTGCGAATCTTCAAGGGCATGAAGATCTCATCTACCCCTCCCCCTCGTTGTTTTCATCTCCTAGATTAGATCTTGGCTTCCCCTTTCGCATCCGTAGATTTTTTTTGATTTACTATGCTGCGAAACCCTTCAGTTATGTCCGCAGTAACGCGTAATCAAGCGCGAGATCGTCGGGAAGAAACGACCACGGCAGAGCTGGTCGCGGGCGTGATTTGGGGACGAAGAGGTGACGTGGAGGTGGGTCCGGGGCGTTTGCGAGAGGGGGGTGCTCGCGTGGGTGAGAAACAGAGGGAGAGGAAAACCCCGGGTGGGCTGGTTGTTGGGATGGATCCAGTGCTGGGCCAGATTGGTGGCGCCGACCTTTTCTTTATTCTTTTCTCTTTTTCTTTTTCCAATTGATTTTCCAGGAATCCTTTTCAAATGATTTTCAAATGAGTTTGAATTCAAACTCTCTCTGTATTTTTGTAAAGTGAAACATGCACATATTTGAGTATAAAACATTGATGTTCACTCAAAAATACATTGTACCTTTGAAATTAAAATAAAACCATGCCTTAATTATTTATTTCTAAATAGGCATATGAATGGTTTTGAATTTAGATTTTTGTTTTGAAATTTTGAACAAGCTTTGGAATCAACATTCAAACCTATATTCAAACCTTTCTAGTTTAAACAAAGTATTCTCATAATTTGAGAGTGAAAAATAAAGCCATTTCCTTTCCTACATAGAATAATGGGCAACAATTTGTTTCAGTTTTGAAATCTTATTTGAAAATGATCCTAAATACTTAGGAATGCATGAATGATATGCAAACTATAACATCCCAAAAATATTAAACTAGAATCATCAAACTCTAATCTTCAAAATTTGGGTTAACAAAAACTTTTCAAAAAAAAATATGAAAGAATGCATGTGTGTATGCATTCCATTTTGGATTATTTTGAATTGCCTTGTTTATGTGTTTCTTTGCTTGTAAATGGATTCTTAGGTGAAATAAACATCATCTAAACAATCCCCACACTTTTCCAAAGACAAATAAATCAAAACAAACAAAATAAGGGAATGGTCATTTTGGCCAATTTAACTCCCATGCCTACTTTGACTGTCTCTAACTTTCAAAACTTAACAGAAACTTGTTTGGATCTTTGCACCCCTTGATAGTACTCATAACAGAGTACCAAGGCCCACTTTGTGATTATCCAAAAACATTTGAATGCATAGTTTAAAAGACAGTTCAAAATTGAATCTTTATCATATGGGAAGATCCCACTTTTGCAAAAACCACTCAAACAAGCTCAACTTTCAAAACCCAAGCATCCACAGACTCACCAGTACATGCCTAGCACACCCACCAAAGATCTTTTCAAAATTCAAAACTTGAATTCTTGCGGCCATTTCATCAAACACCTTGCAGATACAAATCAAACAAAATCTAAACACTGTAGTGAGCAATGATTTGAGCCTAACTTGTTCCCTCTCTAGCTCACAGCAACCTCAGTAGATCATCTAGCAAATTTAACTAAGCACTAGCCCCACTGTAAGCTTGGCAATGTCATCAATGGTGAACAGCCGAAGCCACCCATTTCACCCAAGTGTGAACAGCAGGCTAGAAGAAGAACTAGCCGTGCCAACCTTGTCTGGGAGGTAGCCCATGCCTCACCACCCCCTCTCGACCAGCCCTGCCTCGCAGACAGCGACCAATACTGCCAGGAACTCCGCGCCCGTGCCACTGTCAACCATGTCGAGCATGCGCCAGAGCGCCACCCTCGACACGCGCCCACAGACCGCGCGCCGCCCTCTCCGCGTGCATACACGACCACCACCGTACCAGGAGACCGCCAGACATCCCCGTTCACCGCCCCATGCCTCACAGCCACCGCTCACCGTCAAATACGCCGCCTCTGCCGCGCAGAGCATCGCACGTTCCAAACCGTTTGCCACCGCCCCTACATGCACATTAAAGCCATAGATCATCGCTAGGATACCACCGATCGATCGCCACTTCCGGCCATGTCTCTAGCAGCTCGTAGCCATGTCGCCACCGTCGCCTGCCCATCCCATTCGGTCTCGCCGTCGAGACTATAAATATAGGCCTCCCCCGCTCAAACTCTTCACACCATTCTACTCCCCTCTCCTCACTGATCGTTCCACCCTGTTCCCGGAGCAAGGCGAGCAGCGCTTCGCCGGAATTTCACCGGAGCCCGCCGCTGCTGGAGAAGAAGGAAGCCAGCGATTGGAGCCGCCCCAGGAGAAGCTGCCGGTACCAGGAGGTTCGCCGTCGACTTTGTCGTTCGCCCGCATCGCCGACCTGCGCCTGAGCCCCGGTGAGCCCCCGACGACCCCCACCTGCCGCGTTAGGTTTCTGTCTCTCCGGCGCCGCCCGACGTGGATGATGAGTAGCAGCCATTCGATTAGACTTAGATCGTGCGGATGAGATTGCCCCGTACCGCTTCGCGTTTAAAGAGCCACTGACTGGTGGAACCCCCCTGTCAGTTGAGCCCCGCGCTCCAGAGTGACAGTGGGCCGGCCTGTTAACAGTTCCCGCGCAGCCCATTCGTTTGAATTTGGAATTTTCCATTTTCATTCAAACACAGTTCTGTACCTAGTTTCAAAAATCAACCCAGTTCGATTCAGTGAACCAAATTGAATGAAACCAATTTTGTTAGAAAGGTCTTGAAATGCTGAATCCAAGCCCGTTGGATTCAAATCATTTGGATCTGTAGATCACCCTTGGTAAAAATAACAAGGCAGAAGCTTTTCTACATTCAAACATTTTTCAAATTTAAACCATAATAGCTTTTGAGTTGTTTCCAACTCTCAAAAATCACATTTGATCATAACTTTCAGAATATATAAAACATATAGGTTTACTTACAGAAATAATGTTCAAGTAATAAAAGAATGCCACATAGGCATTTCTAGCCACTTTATTTAATTAAAATAAAAGGGTAAAACCTTATTAAATTGTGACACCACTTTAAATCACATTCCCATGGACTAAAATATGTGGTGATGACATGTGTCAACATGATCCCATGTTTGGTTTGGAGAATATTAAATCTTAAGTAGTTTTTCAATGAGTAGAAATTACTTTTCTAAAACCAAAATCTTTAAATTAAATGTTTGAAATGTTAGTGATAATGCTAGATCATCTATAGAACCCTTGTATGTGATGATTGCAAGTAGTTAAGTATTGTTTGGTGATTGTGTACCTCGTATTTATTCATAGACACTAGTACTGACCAAGGATACGAGGAGGAAGGAGGGTACTACAAAGAAGAAGCCGAGGAGAACTTCAACCACTGATCTGCACAAGGCAGGCTAACACTTGCAATCTAGCAAGCTTATACTAATACTGATGCAAGCCTTACTAATCAAGTTGACCTATGCAAGCCTAGTACTACTAGTTGAATGTGCAAGCTAACCCTTGCAATTATGGAAGTTAGATAACCTATGCAATGCACTAAGCATGCTTGGTTGGACACATTTGATGATACCCAATCCTAGTTTTACTTGCAAGCTTCTACTTTATTTGTTTATCAAATCTTGTACTTAGAGTTTACTTGAGTAAATTGTAGATTCCAGAAAGATACTTGAAGGTTGCATAAAGAGCATAAAATTTGGCCTAAGCTAGATAATCTTGATGTCATCCCAAGGCATAAGATTGAACTTAGTTGAAACTCCACTAGTTTACCACCCCTCATTAGTACTCACCCCACTTGTATATGCTAGTGCTAATCATAAAACTTGATCAACTTTAGATGGGATTACTTGGTGGAAAATGGTTATGAAAACCTTAGAATGATGGATCATTATACTGAGATGTTTTGACATGTGTTTCCGAACACCAGATGATTTTGGTGATGAAAATGTTAAGGCATGAGCCTTAGCCCTTTATAAAACTGATGGTTGTCTGGATGCGATACCATTCCAATTTTACCGTACAACCACAATACCCGAAGATTGGGTAGGACTTGACTAGAAACTTATATACCTTAGTATTGGTTCCCTACCGGCCAAGGTCTAAGCTGAGGCTACCTTGTGAAGATTGTCCACCTGTGCAGTACCCAAGATGACAGTTGGTCATGGTTGGGAGGCCAAACTCACAGGAGAGGTGCTTATACCAGGGCGTGTAATTGAAAGGTTAGGATTGATTATCCGCATACTGAGTATGGTGAATTCAGGATTTGTTCCTGATGGATGTATTGAATGTTGTGGTGAAAGTGTAAAATCTCTACAGAGTGTCAAACTATTCGAATAGCCGCGTCCGCAGTTATGGACAGTTGGAGTGGCCATACTATTACCCCGTCAGATGTTTTCGAAATGACTTGTGAAATGAATTGAGACTTTGACTTGACCACAACAGAGTTGTGGCATGAGATACAAGTTCCCACTTAGGTGTTATAAAATTTCATTTAGCTTTCTCTTGCTTCTAAACTTAGTAGATTTAAATCTGGCTTTTTGCAAAACAACCCTAGAGCCTAGTGCCCTATTACAAAAACCCCCTTCACTTGTTAGTATTAGTTTGCGAGTACTTAAAGAGTACTCATGGCTTTGTCCCTGGATATTCCTGTGGCCATACTATGAAGAGGAGTACCAGGATGATGGACCCCAGTAAGGTTACGACAACTAGGATCATCTCCCATCGTCAGCATTGCCTATGACCCCGAAGATGGAGCTTCGCCTACGCTACCGTTATTATTACATATTCCGCTGCTTGAGTTGTATTAAGAACTGGATCATGAGATCCTTATTTGTGTAAGACCTTATGTATGGTTTGTAATGGATGATGTAATGTGGTATCCAATTCTGTTATGTCTCGCAAAAATGGTAATCCTGGGATTGCGATGTATGGCATAACAGGCATCTGGGATTAAAAATCCGGGTGTTGACACAAACTTTGTAAATCATGATTTTTGGGATGTTACAAATCTAACCCCCTTAAGGTGAATCTTGCCCTTGAGATTCATATTGGCTAGCAAATAGGTGAGGGTGGTCTTTCCAAATATCATCTTCTCTTTCCCATGTTGCTTCTTCCTCGGAATGATGGTTCCACTGAACTTTGCAGAATTTGATAGTCTTTGTCCGAGTAACTCTTTCTGCAGTCTCGAGAATCTTGATAGGTTTTTCCTCATAAGTGAGATCACTTTCCAATTGGACCTCTTCCAAAGGTATATTATCCTTCAAAGAAGTCTCTTCCATCTCCATATGGCATTTCTTTAACTGACTCACATGAAACACATTGTGAACGACAGACAATTATTCAGGCAATTCAATCTCATATGCTACTTCTCCTTTACGGCTCAGAATCTTGAATGGTCCAACATATCTTGAGACCAATATTCCTTTGACTCCAAACCTCTTCACTCCACGAAGTGGTGATACTCTAAGATAAGCTCTATCACCCACTTCATAGGTGACTTCCCTAAGCTTTGGATTTGCGTAGCTCTTTTGTCGGGACTGTGCTATCTTCAATCTTTCCTTTACCAACTTGACTTTCTCTTCAGCTTCCTTGATTAGTTCTGGCCCGAACAAGTTTCTTTATCCAACATCATTCCAAAGCAATGGTGTAGTACACTTTCTCCCATAGAGAAATTCAAACGGTGCCATCTCAATACTGGCTTGATAGTTGTTGTTGTAAGAGAATTCTGTGTAAGGCACACTTTCATCCCAACTAGCAAAATAATCTAGAGCACATGCCCTCAACATATCCTCTAGAATCTGGTTGGTCCTTTTTGTCTGTCCATAAGTCTGGGGATGAAAAGCAGTACTGAATTCTAATCTCGTTCCCAATTACTCATCCAGTTGCCTCCAAAAATGGGAAGTGAATTGAGTTCCCCTATCAGACACAATACTCTTGGGTACTCCATGTAGACACATAATCCTATTCATATAGATCTTGGCCAACTTAGCACTTGTATAGGTTGTCTTCACGGGTATGAAATGAGCCACTTTAGTTAGGCGATCTACTACGACCCAAATAGAATCATATCCTGATCTAGTCCTTGGCAGTATAGTGATGAAATCCATGCCAATCTTGTCCCACTTCCAATCAGGAATAGGTAGTGGTTGTAACAATCCTGCTGGTTTCTGATGTTCCGCTTTCACTCTACTACATACATCACACAAAGCAATATGTTCGGCGATGTACTTCTTGAGATTATTCCACCAAAATCTTTCCTTCACATCCATGTACATTTTGGTGTTACCCGGATGAATGGAATATGCTGAGTTGTGTGCTTCTTGTAAAATCAGTTTTCGAAGCTCCGGATCTTGCGGAATGCAGATACGTTTTCCATACCATAAAGTATCTTGTTCGTCTTCATGGAATCCTTTGGCTTTTGCCTTGTCAATATTTTCCTTAATCTCTTCAATTTCCTTGTCCGTCTTTTGGGCTTCCTTGATTTTGTCAAACAAGGTGGGTTGAACATCCAATGACATGAGATGTCCTTCAGGAACTATCTCCAATCTAAGATCTTTGAATTGGGCACACATATCATCAGGCAATTCTCCCTTAGTAAGGCCATTCACATAAACCATACGACTTTAATGCATCCACTACAACATTTGCTTTACCGGGGTGGTATTGCAAACTTAAGTCATAGTCCTTGATGAGTTCTAGCCATCTTCTTTGTCTCAGGTTGATTTCTTTCTGAGTGAAGATATACTTCAAACTTTTGTGATCTGTGAACACTTCACATCGCTTTCCCAAAAGATAATGTCTCCATGTTTTGAGTGCATGGACAACAGAGGCTAACTCTAAATCATGAGTAGGATAATTCACTTCATGAGTTTTGATTTGTCTCGAGGCATAAGCCACAACTTTCCCTTCTTGCATCAAAACTGCACCTAAACCTTGGTGAGATGCATCACAATAAAATTGGAAATCCTTCTCCAAATCTGGCAGACATAAGACTGGTGCTGTCACTAGTCTCTTCTTCAACTCTTGGAAACTGAGTTCACATCCTTCAGTCCAATCAAATTTCTTGTCTTTCTTAAGTAACTCCATCATTGGCTTATCTACCTTTGAGAAATTCTCAATGAACCTTCTATAGTATCCTGCCAAGCCAAGGAAACTACGAACTTCTTTCACTGACTTAGGAGATTCCCATTCAGTTACATCTGAAACTTTTGCGGGATCAACTGCTACACCATCTCCTGACACAATGTGCCCAAGAAATCCGACTTCATTCAACCTGAATTCACACTTGCTGAATTTGGCATACAGCTTATGCTCTTTAAGCTTCTCTAGTATCAATCGCAAATGTTCTTCATGCTCTTCATTGCTCTTGGAGTAGATCAACATGTCGTCTATGAAAAAGGCAACGAACTTGTCAATAAATTCCATGAACACCTTTTTCATCATATTCATGAAGTAGGCTGGTGCCTTGGTCAAACCAAATGGCATCACGGTGTACTCATACAATCCATACCTAGTAGTGAAAGAAGTCTTAGGTATGTCTTGTTCCCTTATATTTAGCTGAAAATAGCCTGATCGGAGATCAATCTTTGACAACACACGGGCTCCTTCTAACTGATCAAACAAGTCATTGATTCTGGGCAAAGGATACTTGTTCTTGATAGTCACCTCATTGAGTGAACGATAATCTATGCATAACCTTTGACTTCTGTCTTTCTTTTCAACAAACAAAACTGGTGCTCCCCAAGATGAAGAACTTGGTTGAATAAATCCTTTCTGCAACTGTTCTCCAAGTTGTTTCTTGAGTTCCTTCAACTCATCAACTGACATCTTGTAAGGTCTCTTTGCTATTCGTCCAGATCCTGGCAGAAGGTCAATCCGAAACTCCACATCTCTATCTGGTGGCATTCTCCGCAATTCCTTCGGAAACAAATCTGGATATTCTCTCACAATTAGTACACTGTCTATGCTAACCCCCTTAAGAGAATTTAGCTACTCCCTTTTGATTCAAAGTTAGACTTGAATCTAATCCGTTTCTTATCCGGGGTTGTGAGTGTGACAGTACGATTGGCACAATCTAGTACTCCTTCATACTTAGTCATCCAATCCATCCCCAAAATAACATCCAATCCTTGGGAATCTAGGATTATCAAACTAACTAGAAACTTATGCTTTCCAAATTCTATTATTAGATCATGACATCCAAGGCTTACTATCATATCTCCACCAGGAGAACTTACTTTTATAGGACACCCAATATTTTCAGTTGGAAATACATTTCTATCAACAAATACTCTTGATATGAATGAATGTGATGCGCCAGTATCAAAAAGAACAAGTGCTGGAATATAATTGAGTTTGAACTTACCAGCCATCGCATCAGATTCCTCATATATTTCTTCCACATCGATGTGGTTCACTTGTCCCTTTTGGAAGGGATTGGGATTGTTGACACCTTCAAATTTCTTCTCTGGGCACTCATTAGCATAGTGCCCCATCTTCTTACACTTGAAGCATTCAACTTGACTGAGATCTTTATTAACAGGCTGGCTTCCATTACCACTTCCACCTCCACTATGGTGGCTCTTGTGTCCACTCTTGTGGTTCTTATACTTGTCATTATCATGACTGCGGTGATGCTTATTGTCATGATGACGGTTGTGGCTGTGGTGGTTGTTGTACTTTCCATGTTTGTGGGATCTAGAACTCCCACTATCATCATGATGGGAACGCTTGTGAGACGATCCCGAGATGTGCTTATCAAAGCTATGCTTCCTTTTCCTGCTCTCAACCTGTTTCATCTTGTTCTCCAAGATGGTAGCCTTGTCACAAAGTGATTGGTAGGTTGGGACATAGGCAATAGACAGCTGCAGATTCAACTCATCATTCAGTCCTTCAAGGAATTTCTCCTTCCTCTTGGCATTTGTATCAACTTCATCCGGTGCATAACGCGCCAGATTGTTGAACTCCTCAATATATTCAGCCACACTGCGGTGATCATGTTTCAGGTTGTGGAATTCCTTCTTCTTCAAATTCATCACTCCGGATGAGATGTGAGCTGTACGGAATCCATCCTCAAAGATAGCCCAAGTCACATCCTCAATGGGAGTGGTGATCTGAAAATTGTCCCACCAGGTTGCTGCTGGCCCCTCTAGTAGATGTGCTGCAAACCTGACCTTCTCTTCGTTGGTGCAGCCTACAGTCACTAAGTCCTTGTTCACTGAACATAACCATTCATTGGCCACAGTGGTTCCCGAGAACTTTGCAGGCCTCAGTCTTATAAATCTGGTGAGCATGTCAAATCCTGGCGGATTATTCTGGTTGTTGTTGTTGTTATTATTGTTGTTGTTGTTATTCTGGTTTTGGTTCTGCATGAAGGTTGTCATCATATGCATCAGTTGAGCTTGTGTTGTCATCAACTGTTGCATCTCAGGAGTGACATTGTTATTGTGGTTGTTGTTTTGGTTGGGGTTGGCACGTCGAGGAGGCATCTGTGGTTTTAATAAGGATAAGAATGATATACCCATAGATGCTTAACATGCACAATACATCATATAGACAATCACAATAACCAAGCATCAAAATAACATAGAGTTTGAATGACATAAACAACAAGTTTTGGAAAAAGCAAACACACCGTAGCAAGCCATCCACATGTTGGATGGTCATTGCGACACAATAATCAAAGTACGATAGATGAAAGATAATCGAGTAGTCTACACTACTCCTCCGCATCAATCTCCACATCAATGAGGGTAAGAGCTGCATTCTCCATGGCGGTCTTGTACTCATCAACACTAGCAGTCAAGGCCTCAATCTTGGCCCTAAGAGCCCTCTTCTGTGAGCGAAGCCTCTCGATCACTCCCTGCTGATGCTCGAGCTTGAAGTCCTTGGCCTCTAGCTCTTCCTTCATCTCCCGAATCTTCTTGTTCCTGTCTTGGACCCTTTTCTCCTGGCTCTTGAACTTCTTGTCCTGGCTTTCAAACTTGGCCTCCATTTCCTTGACAATCTCGTCTTACTCCGCGAAGAGCTTGTCCTTCTCTCGAAGCTGAACCTGGAGCTCGTCATTGCTAAGCATGATGTTGGTCCTATCAGTATCTAGGTGTCTAATAAGACCCTCTAGGTCCTGAAGGTACAGACGAATCGGATCCATCATCTCTCTAGCAGCATCCTCGTACTCTATAGCCTCACCCTCCTTGTTACGTCTCCTGAAGGGGTGAAAGTAAAGACCTCTAAGCTTGGTGGAGTGCCTCCCTACCAGGCACCCAAGTAACTCCTGCATGACTACATCTAAGCCTTTCTCCTTGTGGTCATGCATCAGCTTGAAAGTGATGGCCTCCGTGGTTGGCGCTGTCTGGCGTCCCGGCTGTGTGACTCTGAAGCCCCATAGGTCCTTCCTCTCAAACTTGGTGAGTGGAAGTGTCATGATGCTAGGAAGGGGAAGGTTGAGCACAACACTGAGCGCAATGAGACGAGTACCAAAACGAGTTCCCTTGAACTCCTCGGCCGTGTTGATAACAACATTAGGCATCTATTTTTATAAGATAGAGAAAAGTTAGAATCAAAACAAGTAGAGAAAAATCACAAGACAAAATATCATAAGCACATCTTTTAGAAACAAACACACAAGTCATGGCATACATAAATCCATTACAACATCAAAGGTTCAATATAACTAAGACAAATTTTTGGAAGTAAAAACGATAAGTGTGGTGGTTCAACTAACGAAGTACGATACAACTCTCACTCACTAGACAAAATAGCTATCAGGGCATCCTTAGTAGCCATATGTCTATCTTGTTCACAAGACTCCCATATAAAGTCTATGATGTCTCCCCTTAGTTGTTGGTTGGTAGTTTCTAATTCTTGGGTATGCTTATTTTCTTCTCTAAGGTCATTTTGGGTGTTGAGCATTCTGCACTTGAGTCTTTCACCAAGCTCCTTGATAGCATTCCAAGCTGCATTTCTTGCAGAATCAAAGAATGTTGTGTGCATTTCACACTTGGTGACCATGCAGAATCCCGAATCCTTGTGGTTTTCTTCCTTGTTTTTGTACAAGTGAAGTTGCACCCACCAATACTCTTCTCCTTCATCCATCACATGGAATACCTTGTACGCAGCTACACCATGTATCCCCATGGTAACCATAAGGTTCTTGAGTGCCTTGGTAAATTCAGTCTCACACTCCAAAGTCATGGTCATGAGTGGTCCCTTCCTCATGGCTTCGTTGATGGAGTTCATCTACAAATAGAGATGAGAAAGAAGATTAGAAAAGTTTACGAGAAGAAAAGACAAGTGTGGAAATTTTTCAAAGTGTTGAAATTTTTCCTTAGTGGTTTCTTAATCTAATCTGATCCTAGGGTCATAATCCTACATGAAACACAGTGCTCTGATACCATCTATAAGACCCCACCTTTATAAAGGTAAAGGTCCCTGTGATTGCAATGCTAGTCCCTGGATCAATTGCTAGCATCCACAGTTTAAGATGAAGTACACAGAAACAAAGGTCATTATTACATCGTCATTCAAGAGATAACATAGTCTTTTACAACTCCATAGCCATAGTCTAGTACAAGAGTTCAACTTAACAATATAAATAAAAGTCTTCTTCTTTATGTGCCATAGGCAAGCATGTTGAGTGTAGACTCATAACCCTAATCCTCATCTGAGTAACCTGCAACATCACAAGTTACAGCCACAGTGGGTCAACACATTGGAATAGTATTGGTAAGTGATACCTTAGTAGAATAATAATATCTAGCTTCTACATGAATTTGGCTAAGTGTAGTTTAGGCTTGCTTTGCTCAAAATAGGTTTTACCTATCGGTTGAAAACACTAAGTTTTTGTTTGGCAAAACTCCCAAGGAACCACCAATAGACATTGGTGAACCTTTACCCTTGTTCAACCACAAGTTTTAACTTAGAAATTGGGTTGAGGATATTCTTGATAGCTTCCATGTCTTGATGCCAAAATTGTCCATTTCCAGGGACACGGCTAAGTACTTAGATTCTTCCTTCTGCAGAGGAGGTGCACTTTCCCCACAAGACTTGATTTTCATCAAGACAGGACCTTTCAGAAGCCTTCCCTTAGACCAAAATGGACGTGCTCCAAACCTATCACCCCTACCACCAACTGTCCATTTGGCTAAGTTATTGCAACCTATATGATCCAGGCAGAGCACATAATGCCATGTGGCTGCACTAGAAGCTTCTTATCATATGTCATCTCAAATCCCGTTGTTCCTGGGTGGCTTTCCACAAGTGTGATACACAAGGTAGACCATAGATATGGGCCTTGTGTAACCACTCAACAAAACCCAAACAACCATTCCACCCAGGTGATTCATTCATTTAGTTGTTTTATTCAGCAAAATCATAAGTCAAAGACTTAGCAATATTTTTCCATAGCATATAAATAATCCACCCGTATTGCTACTATCTAGGCTAAGCATGGCAATAGCAAGTATCTTAACTTAGATAAATTCTAACAAATTCTACAACTACTAGGATTTTCCAAGCATAGCATATAGATACTTAGCAAAAATTATCATGCAAACCCTATACAAAATATTCCTAATACATAGTCAAAATATTGGGACAAAAGTATGAAGCACCACTTGCCTTGGTAGTTGGGGGAGTAACAACAATCCTCACAGTCACAATCACCACTAGCACCAAAATCTACACATAAAATGATAGCACCAAATTCACATTTCAAATAACCAAACAAAAAAATATATGAAAGCATGCAAATGCCATGTGATGATTTTTCTAAATAAACCAAGACAAGTAAAACAGATCAATAAACTAATCATTTATCCATCAAATAAACTTTATTTGGCCTTTAAAATATTTTACAATTAATTTTTATACACAAAATAGGCCTACAAATGTCTCTGCATAAAATTCTATTTTAACTGAAACAAAATACAAAACTAAGCCCATATATTTGTAGGATTTATTTTTGTGATTCCAATGGTATATTAGTTGTATTTTTTGGATAAACAGAACAAAAGTTATTGATTTTACAAGTTTGAATATCTAATAGATGAAAATCCATATTTTAAATCTAAAACCCAGCCACGCGGCAGCCTCTGATTGGCGCGTACCGGTTCGGCAGGATCACGCTTGCGGACCGTAGGATATAACTAAAAATGCACGGCCCAGATCTGATCTTACTGCTTCAACTAAACATCTAATCGTGGCCTTAGGATCCAGATCCAGTTGATCAGATCTGACTGACCAAAACTCAGCGGCGCGAATGAAGCTGGCGGCGGCGACGGCTCTGGCGGTGACACGCCGGCGAGGTCAGAGGTGCAGGGGTGTGTGTTGGTGCTTACCAAGGCCGCGAGGACGTGGAGATGCTCAACGTGTAGGTGGACGGGGTCGGGGCGCACGAACACAGCAGCAAATCCTCGTCGGAGTTCGTCCGTGCGTCGGGTGTTCAATGTTGGAGTCGAAGACAACGACCTAGGGCGCAAGGGATCAAACGGCATGCATTAACAGATGCGCAATACACTAGCAAACACAGTCGCGTGAACCAGAGACTGAGGGGAACACGGCGCTCACCAGAATGGCTCGTCGGAGTTGAGCTGATCTTCGGACACTTGCAGGCATTGACAGGGGCGACGACCTGAGGCGATTTAGGACAAACTGAAAGCATGAGAAGATGCGCAAGGCGATGGCGAAGCAGGTCGTGTGACCCAGAAGACAAGGCGTGCTCGAGACTCACCGTGATGGTTCGCCGCAGCTCTTCGGTCCTGCGGCGGTGTAAGGCGAAATTCGTGGAGCCTGGCGGCGCTCCGTGGTTGGTGAGTGAGGAGAATGGAGTGGAGTGAGGAGGGGTTTAAGTATCCGGGCCGAGAGAGGGAGGTATGCCCGCAGTAACGCGAAATCAAGCGCGAGATCGTCCGGAAGAAACAACCGCGGCGGAGCTGGTCGCGGGCGTGATTTGGGGACGAAGAGGTGACGTGGAGGTGGGTCCAGGGCGTCAGCGAGAGGGGGGGTGCTCGCGTGGGTGAGAAACAGAGGGAGAGGGAAACCCCAGGTGGGCTGGATCCAGTGTTGGGCCAGATTGGTGGCGCCGACCTTTTCTTTATTCTTTTCTCCTTTTCTTTTTCTAATTGATTTTCCAGGAATCCTTTTCAAATGATTTTCAAATGAGTTTGAATTCAAACTCTCTCTGGATTTTTGTAAAGTCAAACATGCACATATTTGAGTATAAAACATTGTTGTTCACTCAAAAATACATTGGCCCTTTGAAATTAAAATAAAACCATGCCTTAATTATTTATTTCTATATAGGCATATGAATGGTTTTGAATTTAGATTTTTGTTTTGAAATTTTGAACAAGCTTTGGAATCAACATTCAAACCTATATTCAAACCATTCTGGTTGAAACAAAGTATTCTCATAATTTGAGAGTGAAAGATAAAGCCATTCCCTTTCCTACATACAATAATAGGCAACAATTTGTTTCTGTTTTGAAATCTTATTTGAAAATGATCCTAAATGCTTATGAATGATGTGCAAACTTTGTAAATCATGATTTTTGGGATGTTACAACACTCCACCGAGTTTAGATGTCTCTACTTTCACCCGTTCGGGAGACGCGACGAGGAGGGTGAGGCTATAGAGTACGATGATGCTACTAGAGAGACGATGGAGCCGATTCGTCTGTACCTTCAGGACCTAGAGGGTCTTCTTAGACACCTTGACACTGATAGGACCAACATCATTCTTAGAAATGACGAGATCCAGGTTCAGCTACGGGAGAAGGACAAGCTCTTCGCGGAGCAAGACGAGATCGTAAAAGAGATGGAGGCCGGATTTGAAAGCCAGGACAAGAAGTTTAAGAGCCAGGAGAAAAGAGTCCAAGACAGGGAGAATGCAGGTCTTAGGGCCAGCAGGGAGTGATCGAGACGCTTCGCTCACAGAAGAGGGCTCTTAGGGCCAAGATTGAGGCCTTAACCACTAGTGTTGATGAATACAAGACGATCATGGAGAATGCAGGTCTTACCCTTGTTGATGTGGAGGTCGATGCAGAGGAGTAGTGTAGACTACTCGACTATGTTTCATCTACCATACTTTAATTATTGGGTCGCAATGACCATCCAACATGTGGATGGCTTGCTATGGTGTGTTTGCATTTTTCAAAACCTGTTGTTATGTCGTTCAAACCTTATGTTATTTTGAGCTTGGTTATTGTGATTGTTTCTATGTGATGTATTGTGCATGTTAAGCATCTATGGGTATCTCATTCTTATGCTTATTAAAACCACAGATGCCTCCCCGATGTGTCAACCCCAACCAAAACAACAACAACAACAACGTCACTCTCGAGATGCAGCAGTTGATGATAGCACAAGCTCAAATGATGCAAATGATGACGTAGTTCATGCAGAACCAGAATCAGAATAACAACAACAATAACAACAACAACAACAATCAGAATAATCCTCCGGGATTTGACATGCTCACCAGATTTCTGAGACTGAGGCCTGCAAAGTTCTTGGGAACCACTGATCCAATGATAGCCAATGACTGGTTACGTTCATTGAACAAGGACTGAGTGACTGTTGGCTGCACCGATGAGGAAAAGGTCAGATTCGCAGCACATCTGCTTGAAGGGCTAGTAGCAACATGGTGGGATAACTTTCAGATCACCACTCCCCTTGAGGATGTGACTTGGGCTATCTTTGAGGATGGATTCCGTATAGATCACATCTCATCCGGAGTGATGAATTTGAAGAAGAAGGAGTTCCAAAATCTGAAGTAGTGTCACCGTAGTGTGGCTGAGTACATTGAGGAATTCAACAATCTAGCGCGCTATGCACCGGATGAAGTTGATACTGATGCAAAGAGGAAGGAGAAATTCCTCGAAGGACTTAATGATGAGTTGAACCTGCAGCTGTCTGTTGCCTATGTCCCAACCTACCAATCACTGTGTGACAAGTCTACCATCTTGGAAAACAAGATGAAATAGGTTGAGAGCAGAAAGAGGAAGCATAGCTTTGATAAGCACAGCTCGGGATCGTCTCACAAGCGCTCCCATCATGATGATAGTGGGAGTTCTGGATCCCACAAACATGGGAAGTACAACAACCACCACAGACACAACCATCACCATGAAAACAAGCATCATCGTAGTCATGAGAATGACAAGTATAAGAATCACAAGGGTGGACACAAGATCCACCACAGTGGAAGTGGAAGTCAGCCTGTAAAGAAAGAATTCAGTCAGGTTGAATATTTCAAGTGTAGTAATATGGGGCACTATGCTAATGAGTGCCCAGAAAATAAAGTTGAAGGTGCCAACAAGCCCAATCCCTTCCAAAAGGGACAAGTGAACCACATCAATGTTGAAGAAATATATGAAGAGTCTGATGCCGTGGCTGGTAAGTTCAAGCTCAATTCTAATCCAGCACTTGTTCTTTTTGATACTGGCGCATCGCATTCATTCATATCAAGAGAATTTGTTGATAAAAATGGACTTCCAGTTGAAACTATTGGGTGTCCTATAAAAGTAAGCTCTCCTGGTGGAGAAATGATAGTGAACTCGGGATGTCATGATCTAGTGATAGAATTTGGGACGTATAAGTTTCCCATTAGTTTGATAATCCTAGATTCCCAAGGATTGGATGTTATTTTGGGAATGGATTGGATGGCTAAGTACGAAGGAGTACTAGATTGTGCCAATCGTACTGTCACACTCACAACCCCGGATAAGAAACAAATTAGATTCAAGTCTAACTTTGAATCAAAAGGGAGTAAGATAAATTCTCTTAAGGGGGTTAGCATAGACAGTGTGCTAATTGTGAGAGAGTACCCGGATGTATTTTAGGAGGAATTACCTGGAATGCCACCAGATAGAGATGTTGAGTTTCTGATAGATTTGCTGCCAGGATCTGGACCAATAGCAAAGAGACCTTACAAGATGTCAGTTGACGAGTTGAAAGAACTCAAGGAACTTCTTGGAGAACAGTTACAGAAAGGATTTATTCAACCAAGTTCTTCATCTTGGGGTGCACCATTTTTGTTTGTTGAAAAGAAAGATAGACGTCAAAGGTTATGCATAGATTACCGTTCACTCAATGAGGTAACTATCAAGAACAAATACCCTTTGCCAAGAATCAATGATTTGTTTGATCAGTTAGAAGCAGTCCGTGTGTTCTCAAAGATTGATCTTCGATCAGGCTGCTTTCAGCTAAAGATAAGGTAACAAGACATACCTAAGACTCCTTTCACCACTAGATATAGACTGTATGAGTACACCGTGATGCCATTTGGGTTGACAAATGCACCAGCCTACTTCATGAATATGATGAACAAGGTGTTCATGGAATTTCTTGACAAATTCGTTGTCGTTTTCATCGATGACATTTTGATCTATTCCAAGAGCAATGAAGAACATTTACGATTGATACTTGAGAAGCTTAGAGAGCATAAGCTGTATCCAAATTTAGCAAGTGTGAATTCTGGTTGAATGAAGTTGGATTTCGTGGACATATTGTGTCGGGAGATGGTGTAGTAGTTGATCCTGCAAAAGTGTCAGCTGTAACTGAGTGGGAATCTCCTAAGTTAGTGAAAGAAGTGTGTAGTTTCCTTGACTTGGCAGGATACTATAGAAGGTTCATTGAGAATTTCTCAAAGGTAGCTAAGCCAATGACGGAGTTACTTAAGAAAGACAAGAAATTTGATTGGACTGAAGGTTGTGAACTCGGTTTCCAAGAGTTGAAGAAGATACTAGTGATAGCACCAGTCTTGTGTCTGCCCGATTTGGAGAAAGATTTACAAGTATATTGTGATGCATCTCACCAAGGATTAGGAGCAGTTTTGATGCAAAAAGGGAAAGTTGTGGCTTATGCCTCGAGACAACTCAAAACTCATGAAGTAAATTATCCTACTCATGATTTGGAGTTAGCCTCTGTTGTCCATGCACTCAAAACATGGATACATTATATTTTGGGAAAGCGATGTGAAGTGTTCACAGATCACAAAAGTTTGAAGTATATCTTCACGCAGAAAGAAATCAACATGAGACAAAGAAGATGGTTAGAACTCATCAAGGACTATGACTTGAGTTTGCAATACCACCCCGGTAAAGCAAATGTTGTAGCGGATGCATTAACCCGTAAGGTTTATGTGAATGGCCTTACTAAGGGAGAATTGCCAGATGATCTGTGTACCCAATTCAAAGATCTCAGATTGGATATAGTGCCTGAAGGACATCTCATGTCATTAGATGTTTAACCCACATTGTTGGACAGGATCAAGGAAGCCCAAAAGATGGACAAGGAAATTGATGAGATTAAGGAAAAAATTAGCAAAGGGAAAGCCAAAGGATTCCATGAAGACGAACATGGTACTTTATGGTATGGAAAACGTATCTGCATTCCGCAAGATCCGGAGCTTCGGAAACTGATTTTACAAGAAACACACAACTCACCATATTCCATTCATCCGGGTAACACCAAAATGTACATGGATGTGAAGGAAAGATTTTGATGGAATAATCTAAAGAAGGACATCGCCGAACATATTGCTTTGTGTGATGTATGTAGTAGAGTGAAAGCGGAACATCAGAAACCAGCATGACTGTTACAACGACTACCTATTCCTGATTGGAAGTGGGATACGATTGGTATGGATTTCATCACTGGACTGCCAAGGAATAAATCAGGATATGATTCTATTTGGGTCGTGGTAGATCGGCTAACTAAAGTGGCTCATTTCATACCCGTGAAGACAACCTATACAAGTGCTAAGTTAGCCAAGATTTATATGAATAGGATTGTGTGTCTTCATGGGGTACCCAAGAGTATTGTGTCTGATAGAGGAACTCAATTCACTTCTCATTTTTGGAGGCAACTGCATGAGTCATTGGGAACGAGATTAGAATTTAGCACTGCTTTTCATTCCCAGACTGATGGACAGATAGAAAGGACCAACCAGATTCTATAGGATATGTTGAGGGCATGTGCCCTAGACTATGGTGCTAGTTGGGATGAAAGTCTGCCTTACGCAGAATTCTCTTACAACAATAGCTATCAAGCCAGTATTGAGATGGCACCGTTTGAATTTCTCTATGGAAGAAAGTGTACTACACCATTGCTATGGAGTGGTGTTGGAGAAATAAATTTGTTCGGACCAGAACTAATCAAGGAAGCTGAAGAGAAAGTCAAGTTGGTAAAGGACAGATTGAAGATAACATAGTCCTGCCAGAAGAGCTACGCATATCCAAAACATAGAGAAGTCAACTATGAGGTGGGTGATAGAGCTTATCTTAGAGTTTCACCACTTCGTGGAGTGAAGAGATTTGGAGTCAAAGGAAAATTGGCACCAAGGTATGTTGGAACATTCAAAATATTGAGTCGCAAAGGAGAAGTGGCTTATGAGATCGAGTTGCCTGAATCACTGTCTGCAGTTCACAATGTGTTTCACGTGAGTCAGTTGAAGAAATGCCATCCGGAGATGGAAGAGACTTCTTTGAAGGATACTATACCTTTGGAAGAGGTCCAGTTGGAAAGTGATCTCACCTATGAGGAGAAACCTATCAAGATTATTGAGACTGAAGAAAGAGTTACTCGGACTAAGACTATCAAAATCTGCAAAGTTCAGTGGAACCACCATTCCGAAGAAGAAGCAACTTGGGAAAGAGAAGATGATCTTCAGAAATACCACCCTCACCTATTTGCTAGCCAACCCGAATCTCGAGGGCGAGATTCACCTTATGGGGTTAGATTTTTGACATCCCAAAAATCATGGTTTATAAAGTTTGCATATCATTCATGCATCCTCATGCATTTGGTTTATTTTCAAACAAGGTTTCAAATCAGAAACCATTTGTTTTGCCTATTATTTCATGTAAGCAAGACAATGGCTTTATTTCTACTCTCAAATATGAGAATACTTTGATTCAACCAGAAAAATGTAATATATGATTTCAAAGCTTGCTCAAAATTTTCAAAACAAGAATCTAAATTTAAAACCATTTATATGCCTATTATTAATATTTAAATAAGGCATGGTTTTATTTTATTTTCAATGGGCGAAAGTATTTGTGAGAAAACAACAATGTTTTATACACAAATATGAGCATGGATAACTTTACAAAAATCTAGAAGTGGTTTGAATTCAAACTCATTTGAAATTGGATTCTGAAAATCAAATTAAAAATAGAAAAGGAGAAAGGAATTAGAAAAAGGCCAGCGCTGTCATTCTGGCCCATTCCCAGAACCAGCCCACTAAGCCCACCCGGGCCATTTTCCTCTGCTCTCTCTCTGCTCTCTCTCTCTCTCTCTCTCTCTATATATATATATATATATATATATATATATCTCACGCACGCGCAACTCCACCCACAGTCGCTGACCCGCGGACCCCACTGCCACCTCAGCCTTTCTTCCCCAAATCTCGCATGCGGACCACGTCGCCGCTACCGTTGCTACCGATAATGGCGCGACATAATTAGCCTTGAATCTGCAAGCGTTTCCTGCCGCGCTGCTACCTACTTAAGCCCCTACACCGCATGGTCATTTCCCCCCACACAGCACACTCGCTCCGCCACCAGGTTGCCAGTATTTCGAATCGCACCGCCGCTGCCCGACGAACTCCGGCGTGTGATCACGGTGAGCTCCGACCGCCCCTTTGCTTCTGGTTCAAACGAGCGTGACCCTTTTGTCCTTGTGCACCTTCTGGTGCCTCTAGTTTGCCTGCTCATGACCCAGGTCGCCGTCCCCATCCACCCCCGCAAATGACCGAGCCGCCGCTCAAATCCGTCGAGCAATCACGGTAATTATCGAGCACCCCTTGACCCCTCTTGCATACGACCATGTTCTCTATGTCCTTGTGCAGCTAATGATGCTCCTGGTTTGTGCTGGGGTGGCCTAGAGCGTCGTCGACGTCTCCGTCTACGCGAACCCGACGCCGTCCGCAACTCCGACGAGCCCTAGCCACCCCTACAACAAGCCCCCGCCCCAACCGCGACCACGTTGAGCTTCCTCGCAACCGTGCAACGCTGGTAAGACCAACCGCAACCCCCAGCCCCCTCTGAATTCGTCGGACCATCGCCACCAGTAGATCCGCCGCCGCTGAAACCTCGCGCGCCGCCAGTTCTTGGCTAAGCCATCGTGGGTCGTTAGATCTAGATCCAGCGCGTCGGATTAGATCACTTAACGAAGGGGTATGGTTAGATCTAGCCCGTGCATTGTCACTTAAATTCAAAGGCTCTGGTTGATCGATCCAGCCGAACCGGTATGGGCCAATCAGATGCGTCCACGTGTCTGGAAATTTGTTTTAAAATCTGTTTTGAATCTATTAGTTATTCAAACTTGTAAATTTAATAACTTTTGTTTTTTTATCCAAAAAATGCAAATAATATATCAATGTAATGACAAAATTAGATCCTACACATCTGTAGGCTTGGTTTTGTATTTTGCCTCTGTTAAAATGGAATTTTATGCAGAGACATTTGTAGGCTTATTTTGTGTATAAAAATTGTTTAGAAAATGTTTTTAAAGACAAATTAAGTTTATTTAGTATCTAAATGTTTATTTAGTGTTTCATTACTATTTTAATTGTCTTTTTTAGTTTAGAAAAATCATCACATGGCATTTGCATGCATTCATATATTTTTTCTTGATTTGTTTGGAATATAAATTTGGTGCTATCATTTTATGTGTAGATTTTGGTGCTAGTGGTGATTGTGATTGTGAGGATTGTTGCTACTCCCCCAACTACCAAGGAAAGTGGTGCATCATATTTTTTTCCCAATATTTTTACTATGCATTAGTGATATTTTGTATAGGTCATGTTAATTTTTGCTAAGTATCTATATGCTATGCTTGGGAATTCCTAGTAGTTGTAGAATTGTTAGAATTTCTCTAAGTTAAGATACTTTCTATTGCCATCCTTAGCCTAGCTAGTAGCAACCAAGGGTGGATTATATATATGCTATGAAAAATATTGCTAAGTCTTTGACTTATGTTTTTGCTTAATGAAACAACTAAGTGAATGAAACACCTGAGTGGAATGGTTGTTTGGGTTATGTTGAGTGGTTACACAAGGCCCATATCTATGGTCTACCTTGTGTATCACACTTGTGGAAAGCCACCTAGGAACAAAGGCATTTGAGATGCCATATGTTAAGAAGCTTCTAGTGCAGCCACATGGCATTATGGGCTCTGCCTAGATCATATAGGTTGCAATAACTTAGCCAAATTGACAGTTGGTGGTAGGGGGTGATAGGTTTGGGAACGCGTCCATTTTGGTCTAAGGGAAGGCTTCTGAAAGATCTTGTATCGATGCATGTCGAGTCTTGTGGGGAAAGTGCACCACCTCTAGAGAAGGAAGAATATAAGTACTTAGCCGTGTACCCGGCAATGGACAATTTGAGCATCAAGACATGGAAGCTATCAAGAATCTCCTTATCCCAATTTCTAAGTTAAAAACTTGTGGTTGAACATGGGTAAAGGTTCACCAATGTATATTGGTGGTTCCTTGGGAGTTTTTGTCAAACAAAAACATAGTGTCTTCAACTGATAGGAAAAATCTATTTTGAGCAAAGCAAGCCTAAGCTACACTTAGCCAAATTCATATAGAATCTAGAAACTATTATTCTACTAAGGTATCACTTGCCAATACTATTCCAATGTATTGACCCACTATGGCTGTAACTTGTGATGTTGCAGGTTACTCTGATGAGGATTATTGTAATGAGTCTACACTCAACATGCTTGCCTATGGCACATGAAGATGAAGACTTTACTTTAATTTATTAAGTTGAACTCTTGTACTAGCCAATGGCTATGGAGTTGTAAAAGACTATGTTATCTCTAGGATGACGATGTAATAATGACCTTTGTTTATGTGTACTTCATCTTAAACTGTGGATGCTAGCATTTATCCAGGGACTAGCATTGCAATCACAGGGACCTTTACCTTTACAAAAGTGGGGTTTTACAACAAGTGATAAAAATACAAGTCCCACTGAGTTGGTTCATCAACCTAAGCACCACTCTTAAGTCGACAAACTAGTTCTAGAAGATGCCTCTCCTAGATTGTGATGAGGTGCAAGTGAAACAGGATACAAGACACGAGTGTGCAACCCCTATGTGCTTATTAAAAGATGTTCGTGTTGAAAAGTTTTACCAGACATTAATAGGTAGGCATGTTGAATTGAAGCAACCAAGTGGCTCATGCGAGTGTTTGCACGGTTGGCACTACCATACACATCGTCACACAAAGTTCAAGTCCCTGCAAAAATAACAGACAAAATAAAATGCATCAGTTTGGTATACGAACATAGTTCGTTTACCCCATCGATAAAAGGAAAGTAAAAAAGAAAACATCAACTTCTATAGAGAATTATAGTTTAGGAAGTTTCTGAGGTAGAACTTTTATTGCTTATAGATATTCGGCTTCCCCTCGATCAAGGGAGAAGATCCCTTGTGGAGTTTTGAGGTTTTTAGAAGAAGAAGGAAGAAGAAAGAATAAAATTTTGAGCAATGGTTACCTTCCAGTTGGCGTTTGAGGAGTTTTCCCAACTATACGGGCGCAACAATACGGCCGTACCAAAAAGGTCCCACCATATATTTGGTCGTTAAACTTACAGTACCTTTCAAAAAACGAAGGGGAGATGGTGAAACATCTATATGGCCGAAAATTTTATTCCCGCCGTATAGTTGGTCGTTAAACCTTCTGGAATCGCAGACTTCACATGTTTTTTTGAGGATTCTTTATTGACCTAAAACTTAATGAAACACCATGTTTTGATAGTAAAATAAAAAATTTAATTTTTTGACCAACATTAGCATGTATAAAATGGGATTTAAGTACAACCGAGTTATGCAACACATAATATAGTGATAATAGATTCTACCTTTTGATAACTACCACAAGATTAATCTAATAGCAAGACATGTGAAGAATAAAAGTGCCAATGCAACATGAATGCAACTAGACTCAAGACACAAAACCACTACTAGGAAAACGCCTATTCTTGGCGCACCTGAAAAGGCCTTCCGTGGCGCACTAGCAGTGCGCCACGGGCCTCGCGCTATGGCTATCTCGTAGCCGTGGCGCACTGCATGGTGCGCCACGGTTGTGTCGAGATAGGCGTGGCGCACTACCAGGTGCGCCACGGCTAGGGGTACAGGGTGCGCCACGGATGTGTTTTTCAAAAAAACAAAAAAAATGCAAAAAAACACCCTCGTTTTGAATTGCAAAAGCAATCGGGTCCATGCATCGCCGCCGCAATCGTGTCACCTCGCCGGACCATGGCCGTGGCAGGGAGGTGCGGGAGGCCGTGGCCGCTCTAGTCCTCGCCGGCATCGAGGTGGTAGGAAGGGTGTGGTTGGAGAAAGGAAGGTAGGAAGAGAGGGAGGAAGAGAGGGAGGAAGGAAGAGAGGGAGGAAGAGAGGGAGGAAGGGAGGGAGGAAGGGAGGTCGGACGCTGCCGTCACTGCAAGGAGAGGAGGAGGCCGCCGTTGCGCAGCCGCCGCCGCGCCACCATCACTGCAAGGAGAGGAGGAGGTCGTCGTCGCACCGTCATTGCAAGGAGAGGAGAAGGGGAAGGAGGAGAAGGAGAAGGAAGAAGGAAGAAGGAGAAGGGAGAAGGAAGAAGGAGAAGGGAAAGGAAAAGGGAGAGGGAAAAGGGGAAGGGAAAAGGGGGAAGGGAAAGGTAGGTGGGCGGTGTGAGGATTCGTGGCGCACTAGGTGGTGGTGCGCTACGGGTAAGTTTTCTCTATTTTTTTCTGCAGGAAAAAACGGTCTTTTGACCATAACTTTTTACTCTTTTCGAATTTTGAAAATCTAAAAATCTCTAAACGACCGAAGGTGGTTGCGAGCGGATGCAAAATCTCGTTCTCGTCATTTTGGTATATTATACGATTTTTTTCGACATCGTATGCAAAAGTTACAACCATTTTACCGTGGCATGACTTTTTTTTGCAGAAAAAGTGGAAAATCATGTTTGTTAATTTTCCTAGAAACTATACCACATTACCTACCTACATATGAAATGATTTTATTTTTTGAAGTGTTTATCATTTTCTTTTATTTTTTAGAAAGCCTAAAAAGGCGATCCAAGGGGGGGTGGAGTTGGTGTAGGCCACTTAGCCGTAGGGCACTAGGACAGAGTGCCCTACGGCTAAGTTGACCCAGCTGCTGCAACATACAGCCCCGTAGCGCACTAGGCCCTACGGCTAAGTTGCACATCTGTAGCGCACGTTGACCTAGTGCGCTACGGGTATGTGTGCTGCGGCCACACGTGCCCTGGACCACACATAGGCGTGGCGCACCATCCCCATGTGCGCCACGCTTACGGCAGTTAGCCGTAGGGCACCTATGGGCAGTGTGCCACGCCTATTTTACCCGTGGGGCACCACTAGCACGTGCGCCACGGATGTGTGGATTACCTATAGCCGTTTTCTAGTAGTGAACTAAGAAACACACCTAGTAACTTCCGGGTTGCCTCCCGGGAAGCACTCTGTTTAAAGCCATAAAGCTAGGCTAGGATGCTCCATACATTACCCACCTGGATCCCAAGGGATATCGAATCGAGGTCAGGTTGTACATACCATCTTGGAGCATCTTAGAGTAGAGTTTTGTCGGAGTCGTACCCGCTTACGGTGCATCGGCATCATGTAGATGAACAAGTTCTCGCTTTCAAGTGAGTGTTGATGCACCAGGATTGGTGAAAATGCCTCCATGTATAGATGCAATGAGAGGATTCAAGATTCATCTATAATTCTTAAATTTTTACCTTGGTTACTGACGAGTGCATATTTGCATCATGTTTTATATTATTATTTTGCATTGTAGTAGTAGGATCTTGGTATTTTACGGTGCTCGCGCGCATCTTTTATGTCTATTTTCATCAGGATCAGGGCAGATGATGGACACATTGGACACAGTTCTTGGAGTAGTTATACTGGAGTGAAAAGGAGTCAAAAAAACGTAAATCGCATATTTGGGAAATATTATTAACACTAGAAGAAAACCCGAAGTGAACAAAGTATACAGAAGGTTTAACAACCAACAATACGGCGGGAATAAATTTTATGGCCGTATAGTTCCCATCATATAGTTGGCGCCGCCTCCGCCTCCTCGGATAGTTTCACCCCGTGCAACTGGGTTAGTGAGATGACATACAGAACTAACAGAAATCACCGAAACCTCACCTCCGCAAGGCATCTGTATGGGGAACTCATCCATTAGGGATCCATCTTCGCCATACAAAGATCCAGGAGGCTAAGGCATCGATCTTCATCATCAACCGCTGCATCACCACCATCTCCATCCATCCCATCTACATCTTGTCTAGATTTTGTTGCAATTTCTATACTCGTTGTGGATTTATACAAGTACTATTCATATATGATAGATTCCATTACTTTTGCCATGATGTTCATTGCCTCCATGTCTGAGTAGATCATTAGTTCTTGGGGAGATGGAGAAACTTTAGCATGAGATTGAAATAATATAAAGTTTATTATGACCATGTGTTAGATTTTATTCATCTTGATGTTGGGAGAAGTTGACCTCTCAACATTTGACTCTTGTGGGGACTTGATGGAAGGAACTACTTGTTGGTATACGGAGGTGTGTTAGAACTTACAATGACTATAAAGTTGTTGGCACTCCTTACGTATCAAGTTGGAAACCAAGGAAACTCACGGAACACTATCCATGCCATGGGATACGTCCTACGGGATTAAGTCCCTTAATAGCGTAGTAATTCAATTTATGTTGATTGCTGTCTGTTGTGGTTATGACGATAATGTGAGCAGTGAATGCTGCCTATTTGTCCAAATACGGAGTTCCTTCCACACATACATAGTTAAGAATGTTCATGATAATAATCTTTACCTTAGTCCCTTTATAATGCTAGTGGCGTATCCGCTAATCCTTGAGAATACTTTTCCCCATTGTAGTTTCAAATCTCTCTTACATACGCGATACTTAATTTCTGTAATAGGTTTGTTTTACTTTACTTATTGTTCTCTTATACCAAAAACCCAAAAAAACCTTTTTACACAATACTCGCATTTTATCTTGATACTTAGAACTTTATTTTAGCATTTCTATTTTAGTAGTTAAATTAAAAGCTATTAGACTTTAGACTCCTACTCCCTGTGCGATGGGTATCTTTATTTCTAAACTAGCTACAAATGATCTGTGCACTTGCAGTCATCAAGCTATTTTCTGGCGCCATTTCTGGGAAGCTAAGCGTTGTAGGTGCTTTAGTTTTTGCTTATTTATTTTAATATTTCTAAGTTTTGTTTTGAGTTACAGGTTTCCACCAACATGATGGAGTTTGAGCATTTGACTAGTGCTAACCCACTCAGCCACTTTGGGAAGCCCTATGATATTTATAAAAGAGACAACTCCAGTGAGAAGATAAGGGGGTTTGAAATAAATCCTCTACTACTTGGAATTCTACACAAGAAGAAATTTACAGGAGATGAAGAAGATCCTGATCCATATGAGCATATTGCATGCTTCAAAGATATATGTGGCCCTTTCCAACTACCGGGGTATACCGCTAATGAGGTAAGCGTTAAACTTTTTAATCAGACTTTGACTAGCACAACTCTCATGGTATAGATCTTTACGCCCAGAAGCACTACTACTTGGGATAACTTAACTTGTGAGTTTCTAGCAAAGTATTATCCATTATCAAAGTCTTTTGGAATCATGCGTCTTATAATGACTTAGAGAAATCGCCCTAATGAAGGACTAGTAAGAGCTTATATAAGATTTAAAGATTTACTTAATCAATGTCCTCATCATGATTTGCCTTCATGGTATTTATTGCATATCTTTTATGGCGGTTTAATTGAACCAAATAAAATTGAACTAGACTCTTGTGCGAGAGGAGATTTTATGAATCTTCCCATAACTAAAGGTTAGGCTTTACTTAATAGAATTCACGATCATAGAGTTTCATGGAATTTTGGTCTAGGAAGCGAAGGAGGCGTAGAAATAGATTATGATTGTATTCATGACTATAATTAAAAGGGCCATGTTAATGAAATAGATTATGATTGTATTCAGATCTTGTATTGCAAGTTGTTAAAGCTTTTATAGAACAGATCAAAGCTCCAAAGGAGTGTTAGGTCAAGTATGATCCACCACCCGAACCTGAAAAGAAAAGAGAAGTTACAGGAACACTGGCCTCCCTAGAACCAACATATGAGATACCTTTCTCTAAGACTGCGCGAAAGCATATTTTGGAATAAGAACAAGTTAAAGAAGTAGAGGAGAAAAAGGAAGAGGAAAGTGTGCCAGAAGTTGAAGAACAGCTAGATGAAACTAAAGATGAAGAGGTAACCAAGGAAACAATTATGGCTATGTATGCACATTGCAACATAGTTGAACATGATGAAGAGAATTCGGTATTGGTTGAAGGTAAAACTAAGGTAAAAGATGTGGGTAAGCCTATTCTACCTTGCATATTTAAAGAAACATTGCATTATGGTTTATGTGATATTGGCACCATAGTTAATGTTATATATTATGATTTGTATTTAGAAATAAAAGAAGACATAGTACCTGCTACAATAGAAAATACTGATATGACAATCATGCTAGCCAATAAAAATCTTAGAATTCCAATGGGAGTGGTTTACGATGCCACTATCAGAATTGGCAATAAAAAAATTCCTATCAGTTTTTTAGTTGTTGATATTCCATCTGACACTCTTTGCCCAATTATATTTGGAAAAACTTTTTGAGCGATATAGGTGCCCAAGTTGATTTCAAAAAGGAGATTGTGTCTCTTAACCTTGGGAAAGCGGAAAAAGAATTCCACTTTTCCAAATTTAAAGACAGACCTCTATAGATACAAGAAGAAGAGAAAGAAAAAACTATTGAGGAGATGGAAGCTCTCTTCTTTAGTAATCTAGAAGAAGAAACAAATGAAGACTCAAATTATGAAGAAATAATTATGGAGGACAGGTCCCTAGAAGAAGTAAAAAGTGAATTCGATTCACTTCCCATTTTAGGACCTCCAACTGATGAGGCTTTTGAAGAGCCAGAAAAGAGAGGGGATGAGGAATTACCACCCCCAAAATTGAAGACTTTACCAGATAATCTTAAATATAGATTTTTGGACAATACAAGAAAATTTCCTATTATTGTCAGTGCTAAAATTTCAGGGGATGAAGAAGAAGAACCCATGAAAGTACTTAAGGAGCATCACAAGGCCGTTGGGTATTCAATGGATGATTTGAAGGGCATTAGTCCCATGATAACCGTCCATTGAATATTTATGGAGGAAGGTGCTAAACCAGTTGCAGAATTCAATAGACAGTTGAAGCACGAAATGAAGGAAGTGGTAAGAAAAGAAATAGTATGCCTACTGGATGCAGGTATAATCTATCCTGTAAAAGAAAGTGAATGGGTAAGTCATGTTCATTGTGTTCCTAAGAAGGGCGGTTTTATTGTTGTTTCTAATGAAAACAATGAATTGATGCCTACTAGAACTGTTGTTGGACATAGGATGCGCATTGATTTCAGAAAATTAAATAAAGAAACTAGGAAAGATCACTATCCTTTACCATTTATATATCAAACTTTAGAAAGGTTAGCAAACCACACTCATTTTGCTACTTGGACGGATACTATGGTTTTTCCCAAATAGTTGTTCATCCTGATGACCAACTTAAAACAACTTTCATTAGTCCTTATGGATTACATGCTTACCAACGCATTCCTTTTGGTTTATGTAATGCCCCTACTACTTTCCAAAGATGCATGGCTGCTATTTTTGCAGATTTTATAGAACTGATAATGGAAGTATTTATGGATAACTTTTCTGTCTATGGAACTTCATTTACTAGTTGCTTGGACAATCTCAAAAGAGTTTTGTAGCATTGTGAAGAAACTAATCTTGTTCTAAACTGGTAGAAGTGCCATTTCATGGTCAAAGAAGGCATAGTCCTTGGACATAAGGTATCAGGTAAGGGTATTGAAGTAGACGGAGCTAAGGTTGAAGCAATACAAAGAATGCCACAACCAAGGGATATAAAAGGTATAAGAAGTTTTCTTGGTCATGTGGTCTTTTATAGAAGGTTCATTAGGAATTTCTCTAGAATCTCTAAAGCTTTATCTAACCTGTTGCAAAAGGGAGTGATATTTAATTTTGATGATAAATGCCTTGTAGCCTTTGAGAAACTTAAATATGCTTTATCCCATGATCCTACCATTAAACCACCTCTCTGGGTTATGTATTTTGATTTAATATGTGAAGCTAGTGATGATGCTGTAGGAGTAAATCTAGGACAAGATATAGGTCGCAGATTTAATATTATACATCATGCTAGTAGAACTCTCAAATAGTACTCAAAAGAATTATCCTAAGGAAGAAATATAACTTTTTGCTGTATTTTTCTCTTGTGATAAATTTCGTTTTTGTATAGTTGTTGCAAAAGTAAGAGTTCATACGGATCATGATGGCTTAAAGGAACTACTTGAGATAAAAAATCATAATTCAAGATTGATCTGTTGGATCCTTTTACTTCAAGAATTTGAGTTGTAGATTATGAAGTGGCAAGAAATAAAGATGTTGGATGTCGTGTCCATATTTGCCTAGCAAGACACCAAGCTTATTGACATGAACTTTAGTCCTGGTGATTTTCGTTTACAGGAATTATTAGGCGAACTAAGGTCAATTCCTCCGAGAGAGAAGAAGTCCTTGTTGTTAGAGGAGATTGTCATCCCCGAATTAATAAACGGTAAGTGCAAGATAAGTTTTCTTACTCTAATAGTGATTTAATTTCATAGTTTTTACTTTTAATTTTTTTTCTTTTGAATTCCTTTTGTTTGTTTGAAGTTTTTGAGGGGTTTTAGTAATTATATGGGTGCAACTATACGGCCAGAGAAAAATCTTCCACCGTATAGTTGGTCGTTAAAGGTACTGTACCCCCTTCGCAAAATAAATTTTTGGCCGCTGGAAACTATACGACCAAACTATACGACCGGGGAAAAATCCTCCCATCGTATACTTGGTCGTTAAACTTTCTGGATGGTTCGACCCTTTTTACGTTTTTATTACAATTTTTTTGGTTTTGTCGGTTCCAAGTCGGTAACTAAATCGACCTAGACTCGAGATATTTGGAAATATCTATCCGAAACCAACTATACGGCTGGAGCTATACAAGCCACGCCTATATAGTTGGTCATTACGCGACAGGACTTCTCCAAATCCGTGATTTCTTTCCCTGTTCTGTTAAAATTATTTTCATGGGCGTGAATTTCGTGTTTCTCGCGAGTTTTACTGACCTCTGATCCCTCTTATATACCGCCCTTGTGTATCTCTCTAATCATAATCATCAGGAACCAATCTAGCCATGCTATACCCTATCCCAGGCCGTGGAAAACATATGGGCCTCATTGCTCCTTCCAGGGACCGCTCTCGCAGTCCTTCCATGGAGGACGGCAACAAGGATGTGGAGAATTTTAGACCGAGGTACAAGGAGCACGTCGAGCCAAGATTTTACAACAACGATGCTGATGAAGATTGGAGTGACATCTACATCAGCCGTGATGTCTATGATCCCCTGGAGATCAATTGGGCGGCAATGAAGAGAGATCAACAAGAAAGAGAAGGTCACCGGGTGCATGGAAAAGGGCGTGTGGAGACGGTCAAGTTCATCACCACGGATTCCAGGCCGCACAAGCGTAAGGAATTACCTAACATTGGTGCAGGTTCTAGCAAGGAAGCTACAATGCCACTCTTGAGATCAACCGTTGGTGCTCGTATAAGGGTGAAGCCTCCAGAAGAGTGGAGGAACAGCTTCTATTTCCCCGATCCATCAAAAATGGACGAGGAAGAAGAAGTTGTCCCTAGAACCAAGGATCAGGTGCGAGCACTAGAGATATATCAGAAGCAAGAGCTACTCCATCACATTGAAGTCCGTCACCGCCTCAAGGAGATAGAAAAGAAGGATGATCTTCTCCCATTGTTGACTCAACTTGCAGATAAGGTGGACACTTTGCAATCTGACTTGTGCAGGTGCTACAGTCGCATCACTTCCCTGGAGGATACCAACAAGAAGCTGCACAACGCGGAGCTATATGCCATGGAGCTGCAGTGATCTACAATAATCATGGTATCAAATAATCACGAGGGATTATTTGATCCCGCCTGGCTTGATTACAAGCTTGGGGAGATCTTTAAGACCTTGTAATCTATCTTATAAGTTGTACATTACTATTTTATTTTTGCATTAGTTCGAGCTTAGAAATAAAATTCGCATTATTAGAATTCCCTTCAGGAATAGTCGATCCCTTTTATGAAATTCTGAGTTTATTATTATAATGGAGCATTATTGAGTTTGTGCTTGTCATATTAGATATATGAATCCCTTGAGTATAATTTTACTTACACTTGATGATAGCAATAGGAGTGTTCCACAACATTAGTACTAATGGAACATACAAACATAATTTAGTCAATATGTTGTAAGTTCATGGTTTGATTTATAAAGAAATAAAATAGATATATAATCAGTCAAGTTGAGAAAGAAACCTTGAACGAAGGAAAATTAAAAAGTTCTATCAAATTAGAGTGAGAACAAGTCGAGGGAGAGTCTTCAATCCACAAAGATGCTTCATATACAATTGGAATTTGGTAATTGAGATCGTTAAACTTTGAATTCCTACATGAAGTGGAATGTATGACTAGCTCCTTTACACAACACTTAAACAAAAGTGTGAGCATATATATAAAAAGAAAAAAGAAAAGTGAGAAGAAAAAGAGTGAATGTGCAAAGAGCAAATATGCATACACCATTGTCTTGTGGTGAGACAAAGGAACGTTTGAGATTTTAAAACCCAAGTGAATGTGTTAATCCTAAAACACTTGGGACTACCTCTCTAACTCATTCAGTCGAACCGAATACTTTTAAATCATGTTGAGAGTAATCTTTTGTGAACTATTAAATGCTAATGTGTGGAAGCATGCTAATATTATTCGGATTGTTCAAGTAAGATACTATTCATGAACTTGTTCTTATGTATCATATCTGATAAACATATGCTACAACTGCCTCATTTATTTTAGGGATTTCTATTTTCATGCCCCTAGTTCGTTAGCTGTACTTACTTTTCCCGAGCCGCTTAACTTTTCCTCACTTTTGCCCATCTCCTTGTTCGAAACTCTCACATCGGTCTGAAAATCGCTCTCCGTCGAGTCCCGTTAGTGGACCCTCGCTGTAACGTGCTGAAAAGTGGGGCCGCATTCAGGTGGGTCCTATAGTGGATCCTCGCTATTACGTGCTGACAAGTAGGACCCCCTGTTACGTGCTGACAGGTGGGGCCACGTTCAGTCGGGTCCCGTAGTAGGACCACCCATGTTGGACTGCGTGGGGACGGCTTGTGGGGAACATGTTTTGGGGAATGTGGTGTGGGACCTTGTGGGGCGCGTTTGGTAGTTACGTGTGCCCTGTCGCCTAAATTGGAAGATTAATTTTTTGTTATTTTTATGATTGGTCTTTTTAAGAGAACATTTTCCCATTTATGTTTCTAACAGTTGTTATTTTTTCCAAAAAAGGCAACGAATCTAGAGCAGCTTCTCTCTTCATTCATGGTTCCTTTTGGCCCTCACATTTTCCCAAACTGGCAGCAAATCTAACCAGCACCATAAATATGTAGATAAACAAAACAGACGTAGATAAATCAGCTAATATAGGATTATATAGTGCGGTACTTAAACGAGGTTCGACAATTAGGCTTCTCAGCAGCAGCAGCTTACAAGTTCAACATAGACTACAAAACACAAGAAGCTGCTTTACAGCAGCAACATCACAAGATCAGTGTCCCCTAATGGCCTCCGCTAGGAGGGCCTCCGCCTCCTCCCTCTAGCGCTTCCTCCACTTCTTGCTGCCCAGTCCCTTGACCTTGGGCACCTTGGGCTTGATCGGGGGCATGCGACCCTCCTCGATGGCCACCTTATGGAGGTTGCGGAGGTGAAAACTGAGCTCCTTGTTCTTGGTTCTGAAGACGTTGACGTTCTTTGATAGGCCGCAGGTCTTCACGCCCTCGGCATGCATCACGAGGGAGTCGATGTCGGTGGCGAGGCTCCTGGTGCAGAAGGGGCACCTGTAGACGTCGTCCGCGAAGAAGCCGTTGAACTGGCCAGACTTCAGCTTCCTTAGCACTTGACGAGTCTTGGTGTCCATGGACTCATCGTCGCTGCAGACGTCACTGCTATCCACCTATTACAAAAAACAGTACCATGCAATACGGACATGATTGAGATACCATGATTATCAGGATTATTGCACAAATTAACCGATTAAGATCCCCTGATTATTCCCTAATCCCCAAATCTCAAACCAAATCGAATACTGATCCCAACTACAGATCGATGCTAGTACTAATCCCAACTACAGATCGGTGCTAGTACTTATCCCAACTACATATCGGTTCTAGTACTGATCCCAACTAGGGGCATTAATCGAAATATGAGATTTAACACAAGAGGATTAGCTACTGTAAAAATACCTATCATCCAACAATTGAAAATACGAATAGCCGAGCCCTGATAACACACGATCTAGCATCCAACGATGGGAATGGGGTAAGAACAAAGGAAGGGAGAAAACCCTAGTTACCTCAGACCATGGGTCGGCTAAGCTGGTGTCGAAGGGGTTCTCCGGCCTAATGTAATCATTGTCCCCGTAGGGCTCCCAGCCATGCGGGATCTGTAGGAGAATGGCGGGGGCCTATACGGGGATGGGGGTCTCCTCTACGGCGGCTATGGCTGAAGTGGGGATGGGGTTCTGGACGGGGATGGCAGCTGCCTTCAATGCCTCGACAGGGGCCTGTACGGGGACAGGGGCCTCCTCGTCGGCCTCCATGGAGGCGACGATGGCCACCGCGCCGTTCTTCTCCATCGCCGGCGTGGTTGGGGTTTTCTTGTGGGTTGGCAGATGGTGATGGGACAGTGGATATGGTTGCGTGAGTGAGTGAGTGAGCGAGTGATGAGTGAGAGTGAGGAGGACTCTATAAAGGTGAAGGGAGGAGACATTTCTTTGTACCACCATGCACCACGTAACTGCGTCCGCTACCACCCTGTGCACCGCGACACGCGTCCACTACCGTCCCGTGCACCGTGACACATGTACCGTGCATCACATTTCCCCCCTCGTGTCTAACATTGGCCAGTTAGTTGTGCTCAGCTATACCCTCGAGTGTAGTACTAGCAGTTTGGTTGTGCTCAGTTTTTCCCTCCAGTACTAACACTGCTGCGAGCAATATACTCACTTTTACCCTCCAATGGCTGGTCAACAGAAAGTCAACAAATGGGTTTTAGCTAGCTAATTGAGTCATTTTATGCACAATTAAAAAAGATAAAAACATAGTGGCATCTACCCAGGGAGTGTTATTATGTGACCTGTCACCATAAGAAATGCATATAAATCAAGTTTTAACCTAAATCACCACTTCACAAATCACCTACAATCTATTAAGGTTTATGGCTTTCTACTCAAGCCTCTTCCTAAAACATCCCTCCCCAAAACATAATTTTTCTAAATGAGGCAATAATTGTCAAACTGATATATATTTGAATTAAAAATAGTTTGTTGTATCCAATATGTATTTTATTGTATAAAAGAAGCATTTTCCATTTTTTAAATCTCTTTCTGTTTTCTATTTGAACCCCCTTGTCAGTTTATCCCTTGGTTTCAAAGTTCTACTCAGTTTGCCCTTGGTTTTTAAGTTCTACTCAGTTTTCCCCTCCCTCTTAGTCACAAACTCTCACACTTGTGCTCATATTGGCTGCTACGCTCTGATTGATCGAGACAGTTGTCACGCGGATCGTACCCACCAACTATTGATCCTCTGTGATCTAGCGGACAAGATAACCCCTGTATCTGTCGGGGGACACCAATGATTTAACTCCATAAACAAATGATTTTAAATATAATTTGAAGGGAAAGTGTTCAAAGGTGTATAATTTTTGCATTATATTTCACTCCTAAAAATGATAAATGACCAGGATTTGATTAGGACAACATTATCATGTCCTAAGTGCGATTTCAAAGAGTTCAAAGGTGTATAAGTTTTGCCATATGCAAGTTTATGCATTACATTCTATGAAAATGATAATATCTCAAGATTTTCTTAGCACATCATTATCACTTTTTAAGTGCGATTTCACAGTGTTCAAAGGTTTATAATTTTTGTATACGCAAGTTTAGGGATCACTTTTCACACTCTAAAAATGGTAAACACTCTTTTACATTAAGAGTTGTATAATTTTTTTAAATTTGAAAGTGTTCAAGAGTTGTGTCAGTTATAAACACTCTTTTACATTAAGAGTTGTATAATTTTTTCAATTTGAAAGTGTTCAAGAGTTGTGTCAATTATAAAAACAGTTTTACATTAAGAATCGTATGATTTTTTTTAAATTTGAAAGTGTTCAAGAGTAGTGTCAATTATAAACACTCTTTTACATTAAGAGTTGTATATTTTTTTAATTTGATAGTGTTCAAGAGTATTGTCAATTATAAACACTCTTTTACATTAAGAGTTTTATAATTTTTTTAATTTGAAAGTGTTCAAGATTTGTGTCAATTATAAACACTCTTTTACATTAAGAGTTGTATGATTTTTTAATTTGAAAGTTTTTAAGAGTAGTGTCAATTATAAACATTATTTTACATTAAGAGTTATAATTTTTTTATTTGAAAGTGTTCAAGAGTAGTGTCTATTATAAACACTCTTTTACATTAAGAGTTGTATAATTTTTTCATTTGAAAGTGTTCAAGATTTGTGTCAATTATAAACACTCTTTTACATTAAGAGTTGTATAATGTTTTTAAATTTGAAAGTGTTCAAGAGTTGTGTCAATTATAAACACTCTTTTACATTAAGAGTTTTATAATTTTTTTAATTGAAAGTGTTCAAGAGTTGTGTCAATTATAAAAAATCTTTTACATCTCTTTTACATTATGAGTTGTATACTTTTTTAATTTGAAATTGTTCAAGAGTTGTGTCATTTATAAACACTCTTATACATTAAGAGTTGTATAATTTTTTAATTTGAAAGTGTTCAAGAGTTGTGTCATTTTCTTATTTATTATATATCCATGTACCTAATTTTTAATTATAAACACTCTTTCACTTGATTTCAGCTGAGACATTAACTCGATAAACCAATTAAATCATCGGAACGTCTCGCCGGCCGCATTCTCCACAACAAGCGCCCTGGTTGCCATTTTGGTGCAAGATTTTGGTGCAAGAACTGACCTTCTATGCGCACGATTGCCATTGTCATCATTCGTACATGTCAACGGGATGGCACCATACTGCGGCCAAGACGAACGAGAGGCCGAAGTGAAGCTCGACAAAGGGCGACGTCGCCACAGAAGGGCTGCCGTCGTCGGAGAAGAAGAAGAAAGGGGAGGCAACGACATGGGCTCAGGCACGGGGCTGGCTCACGTGGATAAGCTGTGGGTCCAATGCTCACGTGGATAAACTATGGGTCCCATGCTGATCTGGATAAGTGGAGAGAGGTTTCCACTATGGGAACCAACTAAACACGACCCCACTTGTCAGCATGTAATGGCAAGGGTCTACTACGGGACCTGACATACCACAGCCCCACTTGTCAGCATGTAACGGCGAGGGTCCACTACGGGACAATACTGAATGCGGTCCCACTTGTCAGCATCTAACGGCAAGGATGACTGACATCGAGTTTCAGACCGTGCGAGAGTTCTATAATAGGAGATGGGAAAAAGTGAGGAAAAGCTAAGCGGTTGGGGAAAAGTGAGTACAAATAACGAACCAAGGGCACAAAAATAGAATTCCCTTTATTTTATTGACTCGGCTTAATGAATATGAGGATCACATCTATTAAAGCTAAACTTGCTCGGGACGAGCAAGAGTCTAAGCTTGGGGAATTTGATGAGTGCATATTTGCATCATGTTTTATATTATTATTTTGCATTGTAGTAGTAGGATCTTGGTATTTTACGGTGCTCGCGCGCATCTTTTATGTCTATTTTCATCAGGATCAGGAAAGATGATGGACACAGTAGACAAAATTCTTGGAGAAGTTCTACTGGAGTGAAAAGGAGTCAAAAACAACGTAAATCGTTTCTTTGGGAAATATAAATAACACCAGAAGAAAACCCGAAGCTAACAAAGTATACAAAATTTTTAACGACCAACTATACGGCGGGAATAATTTTTTGGTCGTATAGTTCCCGCCGTATAGCTGGCGTCGCCTCCGCCTCCTCAAATAGTTTCACTCCATGCAACTAGATCGGGGATAAAACATACAGAACTACTAGAAATTACCAAAACCTCACATCCGGAAGGCATCTGGAGGGGGGACTCATCCACGGGGGATCCATCTTCGCTCTACGCAGATCCGGGAGGCTAAGGCATTGATCTTCATCATCAACTCCTGCATCACCACCATCTCCATCCATCCCATCTACATCTTGTCTAGATCTTGTTGTAATTTCCGTACTCGTTGTGGATTTATACAAGTACTATTCATCTATGATAGATTCCATTATTTTTGCCATGATGTTGATTGCCTCCATGTCTGAGTAGATCATTAGTTCTTGGGGAGATGGAGAAACCCTAGCATGAGATTGAATTAAGAGAAAGTTTATTATGATATTCATCGTTGTGACCATGTGTTAGATTGTCTTCATCTTGATGTTGGGATAAGTCGACCTCTCAATATTTGCCTCTTGTGGGGACTTGATGGAGGGAAGTACTTGTTGGTAGTCGGATGTGTTAGCACTTACAGTGACTATAAAGTTGTTGGAACTCCTTACGTATTAACTTTGGAACCGAGGAAACTCACGGAACACTATCCATGCCATGTGATACATAAGTCCCTTAATAGCGCAGTAATTCAATTGATGTTGATTACTGTCTGTTGTGGTTATGAGGATGATGTGAGTAGTGGTTGCTACCTATTTGTCCAAATACGGAGTTCCTCCCACACATACATAATTAAGAATGTTCATGACAATAATCTTTACCTTATTCCCTTTACAATGCTAGTGGCGTATCCACTAATCCCTAAGAACGCTTTTCCCCATTGAACTTTCAAATGTCTCTTACATACGCGATACTTATTTTTATCTTATACCAAAAACCCCAAAACACCTTTTTACGCAATACTCGCATTTTATCTTGTTACTTAGAACTTTATTTTAGCATTTCTATTTTACGATTTAAATTAAAAGTTATTAGACTTCAGACTCCTGCTCCTTGTGGGATCAATATCTTTATTTTGAAACGAGCTACAAATGATCTCTGCAGTTGCAGTCATCAGTTACCTTTGTAGGGGAACACTTCATAGTACTCTTCCTTCATAGCAGGGAGTTCAGCACCCTGCATGTTAGTATATCAAGTTTCTATCTCTAGTTCATTATTATTAATGCACTCCATATGAGTGTCTAGGCACAAGGCCTCCGTAGAACAATTATCAACAGTTTTAGCATCATAAAAATCACTACTAGAGTGAGAGGCATCACAAAAAAAAGTTGTAGTGTGACTCTCTTTGCTAACCTCACCTTTTTGTTCCTCCTTTTCATAAACTAGTGTTTTAATAGCAATTATAGAATCAAAAGTAGGACTTGAAGGTGTGAGCGGGTGATCAATATGTTCTTCCTCCTCTTCCTTGTGCTCCTTTTCCTCTCTGGCCTTTAGTGAGTCCTGCAACAGGTTATCTTTCTCCATGGCAGTTTTGGACCGCTTCAAATAATATAATACCAATGCATTATTAATTAAATTATTTTTGCAAAAGCGGAATATGAGGTATACCAAATTAAAAAATCCATCTAGTGCTTCACATTCAACATAAATAATTCCTAGTCTAAATACCATTTCAGATGCACCTTTGAAAAGAACGTATTCTAATACTTCCAAACTAGCATAGGATTTATCTCTATTATAATTTGCTATAGTAGGATTGATGGAACACTTACATTGAAAATTAGGGTGGTCATCTGTTTTACAATTTGTGTAATAAGATCCATCATTAACACACAACCATAATGAATGCCCTTCCAATAGGTTCAACATTTTCTCTATCAGATCATATCTAGCAACCAGGCTTGATAAATTTGAATCCTTTATCTCCTCCAATTCTTGTATTATCAGTCTAACATAATTTATCTCGGAAGACATGACTAGTAGCAACAGTTTTTATAAATTTTTGGTTTTGTAATTTTTTTATTGTTTACAAAATAAAATAAAGTTCTAATATAATAGGAACAAACAGAAATAAACTATGTGCGAGTAGATAGGTAATAACCTGGACACTTTGCTCCCCGGCAATGACACCAATTTGATGACTGGATTCCTACACCAGTAACAGGATTATTGCAGTACTTGTAGCCACAAATATTTAAATAGTTTGTCCCGATGGGATCTCGGCTAACACGACCCCGTGGCCACGTTGTCAATGCAGTCATGTTCGCACCCAAACCGTGGTTTGGAAATAGCCTATTCTATAAGTTGCTACGATAAATGAATTGAAGATGATTTGTAACAACTACTACTATGACTATAAGAAAACTAGAAAGAGGTGAATGCAATGAGATGAAATATTAATGCTATGATTCCTCGAGTAATATTGTGTATACCGGTGTGTATGATTAATGCTTATGGAATAGCTATAAACTTTACTTGTGGCAGTCTCTCAAATATTGTTGTCTCCCACCGTTGGTAAGTGATAACCAGACAACTCAATTGTCCACACCCTCTTCAGACATGGGTCATCTCACAAGAGAATAGTGGATTAAGGTAACAAGACCAATTAAGGTGATAAGACCAGAGCAAAGGCATTAAGGTCTATGAAAAATCGTTCTCCTAAGCAAGGGTGCTAGTAATAAGATATCCCAACTGTCACTTTGGGGTCAAGCAATTTGCAACACTATACCTATCTATATCATGAGTGATTTTGGGGGAACTCTGGGCGGTACATCCTAAGCTGCTATTGCCTCCGCAAATCACTTATAGAAATAGCCTATTAGTTCTATCCATGGAAGAGAAGAGACTAATGATAAATTTTGTTACACACCATGAATCCCTAGTAAATTTCTCAACAATGGATTGGATGTCTCCAGTCACTAGAATAATATCATGAATATAACAATGTAAAGAGAAAGCACAAACATATTAATTAACAAGAACACTCCACACTTCAATTACTCAAATCATCATAATATTAATAAAAGTGGGTTCAAGCCATGTTACAACCCATCACAGATACCATGATGGGAAAGGATGAAGGAGTAGCGGCGATGGATATGGTGATGATGGCACGGTGATGGTGATGTTGGCGTGGTGATGGCAGCGTCCTCCTTCTCCTCCTCTTCTTGCTTGGATGTTTTGATGGTGTTGATAGAGATCTGGATCTTAGTGGAGCTATAGAGGCTATGGAGGCGGCACAACAGCAGGGCGCCACAGTGGAGGTAGTAGATGGGATCTAGATCTTGTATATGGTGTATTATGGCTTCCTCTCCTCTTCTTTGACTCCTCCATACTTTATATAGGCCTTGGGGGTGCCCTAGGGTTCCCCAATACTGCCATATAACTTAGGGAAGGTTCTGGAACTTCCAGGGCAAAATACTGTCGTTTCTGACCTTTTTCACAACTATACGGCCGGAATTTTTGCTCCCTTCTTATAGTTGGTCGTTAAACCTTCGGGCTCTTTAGTATTTTGGTCGCCATTTCTTCATACGAACTCCGTTTTGGGTGTTGTTGGGCTCGTTGGATTTGTATCGACGAGGGCTAAAACCCCATGGCCTTGGATCTTCATTTTGAGAAATTGGAAAAATTCACATTTCCAACCTCTCAAATGGCTAAGTCTGGTGCCTACAGCTCTTCCATACTATGCTCTCTTTGTTCCTTTTTCCTTAGTTTTATCCGCAATCATCATCAACACCTATACACATGTCAAATACAAGGAAAAATAATAAAATACTAATAAACTACTAATTGTGCAAAGCTCATATTGATTTTAATGAAAACAAGTAATCATGCATATCAGGCATAGCAATAGTTAGATGGAGCATGGTATGATAGGCAAATGACACAATTTATATAGCTAAAAAGCATTGTATTATCAAATCCATCATTAGGTTACTATGTATTTAAAAGCTTGTAGCAAACGAGCTCTAAATGACTTGGTCTTATGCTATGCTAACAATAGGAGTGTATCCATCACATCATTCTCCTAATGATATGATCATGTTATTAATAAAATCTAATTTCCATGATCAGGAAACCATGGTCATCTATTAATCAACAATCTAGTTTAACAAGAGGCTTTGATGATGGCTCAGTTGATGTAGAACCTATTGGGAACCCCAAGAGCAAGGTATAATGAGCACAACAATAAGTTTTCCCTCAGTTATGAACCAAGGTTATCGAACCAATAGGAGAAAGAAACCACTTCTGAAGGTGTTGCTAGCAACGTGGAACCTGCACACAACACAACCAAAATACTTTGCCCCAACTTATCAATGAGGTTCTCAAGCTCAGTGGTTTTGCTGAAAATAAAGGATTAAACGTATAGTGTGGAAGAAAGTAATTGTTTGTGGTAATTGCAGAAAGTAAAAAGTAGATGGATTATCAATGGGAAGGAATGGACCAGGGTCCACAGTTCACTAGAGGTGTTTTATCTATAAGATAAATAACATGCTGGGTGAACAAATTACAGCGGGCCAATTGACAAATAGAGAATGCATAACAATGCGTGTACATGACATGATGATCACTATGAGATTCATTTGGGCATTACAACATGATACATAGACCGTAATCCAACTACATCTATGACTAATAATCCACCTCCAGGATATCATCCGAACAACCCTCGGGTATTAAGTTGCAAGCAATAGATAATTGCATTAAGCAAAGTGTGTAATGTAAACAATACAATTGCCCTTGGACAAAGGATTATTGTTTTCTCCCTAGTAGAAATATCACATCCACAATCTTAGAAGTTTCTGTCACTCTCCCAGATTTCTAGAGGCATGAACCTACTATCGAGCATAAATACTCCCTCTTGGAGTCACAAGCAAATACTTGGCCAGAGTAACTACTAGCAACGGAGAGCATGCAAGATCACAAATAACAATAATCAATCTGACATAATACTCAATATCCATCGGATCTCCGCAAACACAACATGTAGCATGACAATAAGATGATCTTGTTCATGATAGGCAACTTACATGATCTAAACATGGTGGCACAAATAGGAGAAACAACCATCTAGCTACTGCTATGGACCCATAGTCCAAAGATGAACTACTCACACATCACTCCGAAGGCTGGCATGGTTGTCGTGGGAATGGCCAAGGCAGATGCTGTGATTGGCAGTGAGTAGTAGTAGGAGGGGCAAGGGCCGCCAGCCATCTGCGGTGCGAGATGACGGTAGAGACACGAGGTTTTACCCAGGTTCGGCCCCCGGAGGGTAAATACCTACTCATGGTAGATTGTATTATCGATAGATTACAATGGTGGACAGCTCGGCAGCTAGGCAGCGAGTCGATGGGTTGTATGAGGGAATGTGAATACAAAGGACACCCTAGGGAGGTTTATTTAGGGGAACCTCGCTAGGGTTTACAGATCTACAACCGAGTTGGATAAGGACTCGGAGAGTTTTGACCTAATCTGACTGGGCCTAGCTACGCTTCTGGGCCTTTAGCTTCTAGTCGCCTGGCTCCTTATTGGGTCGTGATCCAGTCGCCGTCCTACAGGCCCACTCGCTGAGAGTTAGATCCAGTGGGTAACGTCCTGCTAGGCATAACCCACTCAGAATATCCCCATCAGTAGTCCCCGAGGTCGTCGTTGATTCGTTGCAGGTGTTCTTTGGCAGTCGAAGTATACGGGTCAAATTTGGACAGCCATTTGAATCGGCGGTGGACTCCCTCGATGAGGGAAGGAATCCTTGGCATATTTCTCTAGTCGCAATATCAGCGACCAGTCGAATCTCCAATTTGGCGAGTAGTCAAATCGCAGCTCTGGTGAATGGGTCAACAAGTCGAGTAGATGAAGTTGGACCGTCGTTTTGGTCAAACTAGCCGTTGGTTAATCCAATGGTAATATTGGCGTCATCACTGTGGGGTAACGAATCCTCCGAAACTGGTGGGAAGGAACCGCTATATAAGGAGAGTGACGGGGGAGTTGCGAATCTTCCTCGCATTTCCTCCGATCCCGTGCACCCCTCAATCTTCCATTTCCTCCCGATCTGGAGTTTCCAGAGCGAGTGAACGAATCCAGATCCTTTCCCCCATGGCGCCTCCGAAGGAGTAGTGGGGCAAGTCCAAGTGCACCACGGCGTCATTGAAATCGTTTCAAGACGCGGGGATCCTCTGCAAGGGGCCTACGTCGGGCGAGTTCATCTTCTTCACCAGCCACCTCGAGAGGGGGATCAGGTTTCCCACATCGATATTCTTCCAGCGGTTCTGCGCCTACTACGCCTTCAAGCCCTCAGATCTAGGGCCCCATAGTATCGAGCAGCTCGCCATCTTCGTGGCGTTCTGCGAGTGCTATCCAGGGTGCCGCCCATACTTCCCCCTATGGCAGGAATTGTTCCATGGGCGCATCAGTCACGAAGGGGTCGGTGGCCCTATGCTGGCGGCGGGCGGCCTCACCTTCCAATTGAAGAACAAGGCCCCGTTCCTTGATCTCATGCTGCCGAAGAAGGCTACCAGCGAGTGGAAGAAGTACTAGTTTTATGTGTGCGAATCGACACCAGAGGGAGAGGTGTCGCTCCCAATGTTCACCGCCGACAGGAGTGAGCCGTGACGGCTGCAGGTGACCAAGCTCCCCCACGACCAGAGGATGGTCGTGGACGAGATGCTGACGTAGATCCGTTCGCTCAAGAAAGATGCGCTTGAAACCATCAATTTGTATAACTGCTGGCTCGGGCGGCGGATGGTGCTGCTGGCGAGTCGATCCCACGATGTACGAATACACCGGTAGGGATGATGCAACAAAGGCCTGCGCGGCCGATTGGAGCGCCGGCGACTATGCCGCTACACTGAAGAAGATCACTAATGCGGAGTACATCAATCCAAAGGTGGGGCTTGCCCTGTACACCGCCACCGGGAAGCGCCAGGCGCCGACGGTGAGTTTTTATTTCCTGATTTCGCAGTCGTAGAAGTGCAATCGCGGTTTACTGATATTTTCTTATATTTTTCAGCTATTCCAAGTCCTGGGAGGTTGGCTCCCTCCCACCAACGAAGAGAGCTCCGAGGAGGTCGGAGAATATTCTGAAGAATCCTCCTCCAACGACAACGAGGCGGTGGAGGTTGCCGCACCTTCGCCTGCAGCTAGGAAGACCCGCGGGCAGAAGCAACGCGAACTCGAGGCTAGTCGGAGCCTCGTGGAACATGAAGGGGACGAAGGCGATGCACAAGAGCATTGTTCGCGGCGCGTGGCCATGCCAGCGAAGAAGAAGTCGCCCGCGAATAAGAAGGCGCCTAGGGCGGTGTCTCTGCCATGGTCAACAGACAACTTTGAGTCGGACAGCAGGGCCGGCGACATGGAAGCCGAAGCTTCAATGAAGGCTCCGGAGGTGATAGATCCAGGGTCTAAAGACGTGGTGGAGGGCGAGGTACCCCTTGCGGCGATATCACCGCCATTCTCGGTGGTATCCGGCCTGGGAGCCGGTCTTACCGTAGATACTTCCCCGTTGAAGGGGGCTCAGGCGCCGACTGGGCCAGAGGTCCCCGTGACCTCGTCGTCGAAGAAGGATTCAGTGTCGTGGGCTCCGGCCGTATTCGAGACAGGCATTAGTAGCAGATTGGGCCCCGAATTGGAGAAGCCGACACACATCCGCACCGGTCTTTGTTTTATTTCGTTCGCCAGGTAAATGCTTGTCAAGTCGACTTGGAGTAGTTTTTGGTAGTTGGTGATTGATTTGCTGACCATGCCATTTCGCAGGACTAGCATGAATAAGACCGGCCATCCTTCAGTGGCCAAAGTGCCACCATTCACCACGGGAGGGGAGGTTGACCCCTCGAAGAAGAGGAAGGGTGATGAATTCGAGGCGCCCACTGAGGGTGCGAAGAAGAAGAGTGATAGCTCTATCATAGCCGTTGACGAGCCGGTCGACGCGCCAACCGAAGCACCGATTGAAGTCGCCATGGTCACAGAGGCCGATGTGGTCACGAGGTCGTAGCCGGCCGAGGCGACCACGCTGGTTGGGGCGTCAGAGCACGTGACTAGCGATGGCAGCGACCTTCCTCCGCTTCGTGGTGAAGGTCTTCGCTGTGGTAGCGGGGATGCAGTCGCCCCACGTGCCTGAAGTTCTGGACATAGACGTCGGGAAGCGAGGCAGGCGAACGTTGTTCGTGCTGTCGTCAGTAGATGCTGTCGAGCTATACAATATGTTGGGCGCAACCATCCAGGTATGTCCAGTCCCCGACTGGCAAGTCGCTGAATTTCAGCGGCTAGGCGCTTAGGAAGTTTTGTTGTCCAGTCCCCGAGTGGCTATTCGCTGAATTTCAGTGGCTAGGCACTTAGAATTTTTTTGCTATTCTCTGACGTGTGTTTCCTCTTCGTAGGGCCTTCAGAGTGAGTTATCAGAGTGACTGGCCACGAAGGAACGCTTGGAGCGCGACCTCCGGTCCTTGCAGGAGGCGAACTAACAGCTTCATGCGACTTCAGGTAGGTGTTTGAATGCTTGGGCAATTCCTTCACTTTTGTCGTGTGGAATCTCACTTTGGTTTTACGTTGTAGAGGATCAATCCGCTGCGATTTCCAAGGCCCGCGAGGGTTTTGTCCCAACCTCGAAATTGGAGACTGCTAGGTCTTCGTTGACCGCCGCGGAGGGGTGGGTCGCCGATCTGGAGAAGGAGCTCAAGGCCACGAAGGCAGAAGCGACCTCGTCGGAGGAAAGGGCCAAGGCCACTGTCGCCGCAGCAGCAGAGGAGCGGAAGGTCTCCGACGCGCTTTTTGCGGGTCTCTAGGATCAATTGAGAGATCTTCAGGACTTCACCACGGGGCTCTACCTTCCACTGCTTGGTAAGCGTTTCGTCGAGTCTTTGTTGTAGTAGCTGGTGCGTTACCGAGTGGGTGAGCCGCTACACCAGTGAGTCCCTGAGTGGGTGAAGCTGAAGTTGTGTACTCCTTTGATTCTGACTTAGTGTTTTTTATAGGAAAAATATGTGGCGAAGACCCTGAGGTGCAGTCATATGGCGCCAAACGATGCGTATCTACGCTGGTGGACTCGGCCACCCTTTCGGCGATGTGCATTCGTGCCATTATCCAGGAGATCTCGCCCATCGAGGTGATCCCCAGCGAGATGACGGAGGTATGGAGTTATATTTGAAGGGATACGGGTAGGCTGCACTAGCGCAAATCAAAAAAATTCTACCGTGTAAACCAGGATTACTGTTGTCATAGATCTCGGGATTACCACTAGACGTGCAGTTATGGAACTTTATGAAGCACGTCGGGGCAGTATAGATGTTCTACGTCTCCTCCCCGTCCTCGTTCCACGAGCAGCTTCCCTTGCGCGGCTCGTCCAAGTGCTATAGATGCAGCACCTCCGAGGTATCCACACGTGCGGGGTGGAAGCGTCAGACGCCAGGCTGCTAGGTCTGCACGTGTAACATAGGTGTGAGGAGTTACGGCTGGGTGGAATGCTCAACCCTGTTCAGCTCGCCCCACCCTCTCTTAAATAAGCGTACCTAGTGGGATTCTACATTAGCAGCCCATTAGTAGCCTAAGCCTGGTATAATTCGGATCCAATCCTCATTAGGCTTCCAGTCTCTTAAGTGTGTGACCCTATAGGTTCATATATGTATAGACATGACAGAAATACACTTATTCTATCAATAGTTGGTAGCGGCCTCTAGCAAGACGTGCCAACTCCTAAACGCATACAAAGATCATTCGGATGAACCATCACAAGGTTTAGTACATGTCTTTCCCTTTACCTCACGATATTTGGTCTGGCTCCAAGCTGGCCTCCCTTTCTCGATACTGTGATTCGAAATCCCTTTACTTGGTTAACTCTTAACCATATTTAGCACGCACATGCATTTCTGGATCAGATCACTCGAGGGCCCCAGAGATATCTCTCTCAAGTAGAGAGGGGCAAATCCCATCATGATTGACCAATGCCTTGCAACATGCTTCATGACAAACCCGAAAACTACCTTTATAACTACCCACTTATGGAGCAGCTTCTGATAGCCACAAAGTAGGTCGATCCACATCTCAAGTACATGCGGCAATCTCAGGTCTAAGGACAAAACGTACACAATATTTAGAGAGAGCTGCAAGTCTAATTGATGGGGATGTGCCTACCGGGGTATACCCAGCAGGACGTTTCCGACTGGCCCAAGACCTGGCGAGTGGGCCTGCAGGACGGCGACTGGATCAAGGCCCGGCGTGGATCCAAGCGACTGGAAGCTGAAGGCCCAGGCGAGTAGATAGGCCTAGTCGGATTAGGTTAAACGAGTACCGAAGCTTTAACTGAATCGGTTGAGATATGTAAAACCTAGGGGAGGTGAGCCTATATAAACCTCCCTGTAGGGCGAGTAGAGATACGTTCCATCATACACCCAAGCGACTCGCCGCCTAGCCGCCGAGCTCGCCCATTGTACCACCTCCATAATACAATCTAGCAGGAGTAGGTCTTTACCCTCCGGGGGGCCGAACCTGGGTAAAACGCTGTGTCTTTGCCCTCATCTTGCACCGCAGATGGCTGGCCGCCTTTGCCCCTCGTTCTACTACTCGCTCCCGATTGCAGCATCTGCCGTGACCATTCCCACGACAGTGGCGCCCACCGTGGGGCCTGGCCGGTCTGGCCGGTGTTCTGCGGCGAGATCCAATCTGCCCATCAACGAGACGGTAGCCACCGGCCGCATGATAACGATCGAGATGTTCCAAATCTTGCCGAGCAGCTACGTCCCGGCGGCGCGACCCGTCACACATAGCGTGATCCTGCCGATCGGCACGATCAGCCTCTTCGTCGGCCTTACCGACGTCATCGTCTCGGAGGATTCGGCTCACATCCGTGAGTCGCCGCCACGCGATCGGCTCTCTGAGAGCCAGATCCGCACGATCCATCGCCTCGCCTCCGAGTACAATTCGGCCCACAACGACGTGGCCGAAAACTCAGCGGCCGCAGAAGACGCGGCCCTTAATGACGACGCCGACTCGGCAACCCCGGCGTCGCTCGCCGGGTCCATCACCGCGGCTTCACCCACGGGCTCCATCACCCAGGTCTCCAACGTGGTAGACTTCGAGGACCCCTCCATCCTCGGGATCTTCGAGTTCGAATCCGGGTCGGAGAACTCCGCCGACCTCCGCGACAGAACCGGTCGCCACGCCGCGACCTACATGGAGACCGGCGCCGATCCACCGGAGGATCCATTTTCCACCCCAATCCCTCCTAACTCCACGGCAACGGAGGTCGAGGAACTCCGCTTGAAACTGGCGGAGGCGGTGCGTAAGGAACAAGCCGAGCGCGAAAAATTTCGCCTCGACCAGGTGACGGCGCAGTAACTATCGCGCTACCACCAGCAGCGGATCAGGTCGCGCCTGAACCCCACCGTTCAGGGGCGCGCCCTGAACTTCGACGACGAAAACGACCTGGCCCGCGTGGCCGAGCGTGCAATCTGTGAGAACGCGCCACCAGGAGGAAGCGCCCGCCCCCCGCCAGGATCAACGGCGATGGGCGCCCCACCTCCACCCAACCGCACACCTCCAAGGGACCAGCCGTGGATAGTAGTCTCCTCACGGGAGAGAGACACAAACGGCCTCCCACTGTTCTCCACCCCGATGGACAACCTCGTGGCAGGCCGAGCAGCAGCCGACAACATCACGGCCACGGGCGACGGCGCCCTACAAATCCAGTACATCAGGGCCCTGCTCGCAAAGGCCGTCGAGCAGCAAAACGCGGGCGCCGACTCGCAGGGTCGAGTATACTCACGTTCGTCGGGAAGCAGGGCGGCCTCAACCGGCCGCCCAGCGGCGGCGAACACCCTCAACTGCCCGCCATCGGAGCCACTGCAGCTCCAACATCGACCTGCGAACGCGTCACTCTCCACCAACGACCCCAGGCCAGCGACCAACTTCGTCGCCGCCAACGGGCAACCCATCGACGCCCGCACCCATATCATCAACAACCAAAGCTGGCGCGCACGCCAGCATGACGACCTGCGACACGCCCTAACCAATCGCCGCGACGGCGAGCCCATGGGGTCGCTAAGTCGACTCGGCCCCAAGTGCTTCGGACCAATGATTCGAGGCGAAAAGTACCCGCCAAACTTCAAGGCGCCGAAGGAGATAGAAAAGTACGACCCCTCGTACGACCTCGCCGTCTGGCTCGACACATACCTCATGGCAATGGGGATCGCAGGCCACACCGACCTGCTAGCCGCCCGTTACCTCCCCCTGATGATGGAGGGGACGTGCAGGCAGTGGATCAACACCCTCCCTCAGGACAGTATCGATTCCTGGGAGGATATGCGCGACGCCTTCGTCAGGCACTTCGAGTGCTCCTACACCCGCGCCACCACCATCGAGGACCTGGAGAGATGTGTCCAGGGACCCCGCGAGTCGACCCGCAACTGGGTCCAACGGTGGCAGGAACTCTAGTACAACGCGGTCGGCATCCACCCGGACACCGCGATCCATTGCTTCAAGACCTCGTGCCGCTACGAGCCCCTGGTCGCCAAACTCAAGCGACACTCTCGCACACTCGACGACATCCCCGACCTCCTCAAGATCGCCAAACGGTACGCGGAGGAAGATCCAAACCAGGAAACTGACGACGAGTCAGGAGGTCAATGCCGCACGAGCGGCAACGACAGCGGACGACGGTCCGACCTACGCTACAGCAACACTCGCCTCACCGGAAACTGCCGCAGTGACGGGCGAATCGACTTCGTCGCCAACGCCAGGCACGCGCAACGCGAGCCCAAGAGCTTCCGTCGCGACGGCGGCAACTACAAGGCCAAGCCAAGGTTCGACCCCTCGGCCCTCCTTAACCAACCATGTGTGTTTCATAGAAGGGAAGGGAAGCCCGCAATGCACACCACCGCCGACTGCCACACCCTCAGGGAGATCGAGAAGGCACGGCGAGCGCGGGAGGACCCCGACAACGACCCGCCAAACGGCGGAAAATTCGGCAAAGTGGCCGGCTCGCTCCATACCTTCACAGGCTTCAACACGAAGCGCGAGAAGAAGGTCATCGCCCGCACCGTCACCGTCAACGCGGTGGCCCAGGTGGACGTTCCCCAGTTCCTCAACTAGACGGAGCAGCCTATCACCTGGAGTCGACAAGACCACTCGCCACGCATCGAGTAACCAGGTCGAGTCGCCCTGGTGGTCAAGCCTAAGGTCGGCGACTACTGGCTCCCCAAGACATTGATGGACGGCGGCAGCTCCATCAACATCCTATACCTGGACACCTTCAGGCGGCTGCGGCTCCCGCAGTCGATGATCGAGACGACCCACACCACGTTCCACGGCATCGTCCCCGGTCGGAAGGCGTACCCGATCGGTAAGGTCACGCTGCCAGTCACCTTCGGCACACCAGCAAACTTCCGCACCGAGCGGATCGTCTTCGAGCTCGTGCCCTTCGATAGCCCCTACCATTGCGTCCTGGGGCGCCAGGCGTTCGCCAAGTTCATGGCAGCGCCCCACTACGCGTACAACACGATGAAGCTCCCCGGGCCGTGCGGCGTCATCACCATCAACGGCGACCCCGACATGGCCGCCGAGTGCGAGGCCAAAGGAGCCGAGCTCGCTGACGCCGTCATCGCGGCGGAGACCAACCACGCCGATGAGCTCGCCAAGTACGCGAGCGGGGTCAACAACGACGACCCCACCATAGTCAAGAAGCCCAACTCGGAGGGCGCAAACACCTCAACCTTCGAGGCAACGACGCACACCCGCACCGTCGACCTGGTCCCAGGCGACTCCAGCCAGACGTTGACGATCGGGACGGGCATGAGCCCAGCGTAGGAAGGCGCGCTCATCGAGTTCCTCCGTGAGAACAGGGACATCTTCGCATGGAAGCCCTCTGACATGCCCGGTGTCCCTAGGGAGATCGCTGAGCACAAGCTAAACGCCGACCCCAAAGTGCGACCCATCAAACAGTCGCTGCGGCCCTTCAATGAAGAGCGCCGCCGAGCAATCGCTGAGGAGGTGCAGCGTCTACTCGATGCAGGCTTCATCCGGCCAATCAAATACTCCAAGTGGCTGGCAAACCCAGTCCTGGTCGAGAAGAAGAACGGGACCTGGAGGATGTGTATCGACTACACAAACTTGAACAGCGCCTGCCCAAAGGAGCAGTTCGTCCTCCCGCGGATCGACCAGATAATCGATTCAACCGCGGGCTCGGAGCCGCTCTGTTTCCTCGACGCCTACTCCGGGTACAACCAGATCAAAATGGCCGTCGAGGACGAGAAGAAGACGGCGTTCATCACGCCATTCGGAGCCTTCTACTACACCACCACGACCTTCAGCCTCAAGAACGCCGGGGCGACCTACCAGCGATGCATGCAAGAATGCCTCGCGAGCCAAATTGGCCGCAATATCCACGTCTACATCGACGACGTGGTCGTAAAGTCCGCTCGCCAGGGTGACCTACTCGCCGACCCGGCGGAAACATTCGCTAGCTTGCGAAAATATAAGATAAAGCTCAACCCAGGCAAATGCACCTTCGGCGTACCAGCAGGACAACTACTGGGGTACGTCGTTTCCAAACGAGGGATCGAGGCGAACCCCACGAAGATCGACACGATCGCCCGGCTCGGCAAACCCGAGTGCCTGCGCGACGTCCAGAAACTGGTCGGGCGAGTAGCGGCTCTCAGTCGCTTCATCCCCCTCCTGGGCGAAAAGGCGATGCCCCTATACCGCCTGATGCGCAAGAACCCTACCTTCCAGTGGGACAAGGAGGCGGATGACGCGCTCCGCGACCTCAAAAAAGTGCTACTCGTCGCACCGCTACTCGCCGCCCCCGCCAACAAAGAACCCATGCTGGTCTACGTCGCGGCTTCCGAGCGCGTCGTCGGCGCCGTGATGGTCGTCGAGCGGCCAGAGGCAGGAAAGGAGTGCCCAGTACAGCGACCGGTGTACTACATCAGCAAGGTCCTCATCGAGTCGCGACAGCGGTACCCCCAGTACCAAAAGCTGGTATACGCGGTCTTCAGAGCTCAGCGGCGCCTGCCGCACTACTTCCAGGAGCACCCGATCACGGTCGTCTCCTCAGCACCACAGCAAGACATCATCCGCAACCGCGAGGCGACCGGGCGGGTCGCCAAGTGGGCCGTCGAGATCGGCGTCCACAACATCAAATATGAGCCGCGAAAAGCGATCAAGTCACAGGCCCTAGCGGACTTCATCGCCGACTGGGAAGAGGCCCAGCAGCCAGAGAAGCTGCCATACCTCCATTACTGGAGCCTGCACTTCGACGGCTCCAAGAACGCGGACGGCGCAGGCGCAGGGATCGTGCTAACTTCACCAAAGGGCGACAAGCTCCGCTACATCCTCTGCCTCGACTTCACACCCTGCACCAACAACATGGACAAGTACGAGGCCCTACTCCACGGGATGTGAGCTGCCAAGGAGATGAATGTCAACCGCCTACGCTGCTACGGAGATTCCGACCTCGTCACGGGGCAAGTCGCTGGCACCTGCGACGCCGTCTCCCCCACCATGGCGGCGTACCGCCAAGCAGTGGACAAGTTGGGCGGACACTTCACAGTCTACTCTGTCGAGTGGATCGACAGGCGGAAGAACGAGGAGGCCGACGCACTCTCTCGCATCGGGTCGGCTCGACTCGCACCACCCGCCGGCGTCTTCCTCGACACGATCACCAAGACATCAGTCTCTCCCCCGAGGGAGATCGACATTGGAGTCCCGCTCCAACCAGAGGCAGCCCTGGTCGCACTCGTCAACGAGCCAAACGACTGGACCAAGCCCTACATCGCCTACCTGGAAGCCGGCACCTTGCCAGCAGACGAGACGGACGCTCGGATGATCGCTCGTCGATGCAAGTCCTACATAATCATTGACGGCGAGCTCCACAAGCGCAGTGTCACCGGCGTGTTCCAACGCTGCATCCAACCCGCCGAAGGACGCAAGATCCTCCATGACATCCACTCCGGTGACTGCGGCCACCACGCCGGCGCCCGCTCTCTGGTCGCCAAGGCTATGCGACATGGCTTCTACTGGCCCACCGCACACGCCGATGCTATCGACACTGTCCAGCGGTGCGCTGGGCGCCAGAAGTACGCCAACCAGACGCACGTGCCGAGCTCAACGCTCAAAACAATTCCCATCACCTGGCCATTCGCTGTGTGGGGCATGGACATGGTAGGCCCCTTCAAGAAGGCTCCCCCCGGCTACACCCACCTGCTGGTCGCGGTCGACAAATTCACAAAGTGGGTGGAGGCCAAGCCAGTTCGGAAATGCGACGGGAAGACCGCCACCAAGTTCCTACGCGAGCTCATATATCGCTACGGGTTCCCAAACAGCATCATCACAGACAATGGCACCAACTTCGCCAAAGGAGCCATGGCTGAATTCTGCGAAGAGCACCACATCCGGCTCGACCTCGCATCGGTCGCCCACCCGGAGTCCAACGGCCAAGTAGAACGAGCCAACCAAAGCATCCTCCATGGGCTGAAGCCGCGACTCCAAGTACCCCTCGAGCGCACCGTCGGGTGCTGGGTCGAGGAGCTACCCTCCGTCATCTGGGGCATCCGCACCTCGGTCAACAGGTCGACAGGATTCACCCCCTTCTTCATGGTGTACGGCGCCGAGGCATTCATGCCCACCGATCTCGAACACGACTCGCCACGGGTCGTCCACTACACGGAGGCCGCAAACGAACTCGCGCGCCAAGACGGAGTCGACCAGCTCGACGAGGCACGTGACCTCGCTCGGTCCCGCACCTCCATTTACCAGCAGGGACTCCGCCGCTACCACCGCCGGCGGGTGAGAACTCGCACCTTCCAGGAAGGCGACCTGGTGTTGCGCCTCATCCAGGACAAGAAGGGCATGCACAAGCTCTCCCCTCCGTGGGAAGGACCATTCGCCATCGGGCGAGTGCTTGGCAACGATGCCTACTACCTCATCGACGTCCGCGGGGACGGTGAACTCGACGTCAAGCGACCATGGAATGTAAACCTCCTACGGAAGTTCTACCCCTAGAACCCCATATATGTACTCTCCAGTCGCTGTGAAAGAAAAAGAATCGGTTACCGCAAATTGCGCTTACTCTCCGTGTCTTGTGCCACTCGCACTCGTAATAACAGCGTCCAGCTAACCGCAGAAGTCAACCTTTGGTACAGCGATCGGCACGGCTAAGTAGTGTGACGCAAGAGCACTGAGTAACCTCAGGTCTTGCATCGTCCATGAAAAACGCCTACCCGGAGCCCCATTGGAGTCGCCTCGCCCGACTGGCTTTACGATCCAAGACAACTGCCCTCGCTTCGTACAGCGACCATGGTCCTCCGCATCCTCGGCATAGCGACTCGAACGGATAAGTACCATGCTCGAGGACTGACTACCAGTCCATCGCGAGCGGCTCGGGGAAACGCCAAGTAAGAGAGCATTCCTAGGACTCGCCATGCGACTGGCCCAACAGGCCAGGCAGGAGTGATGCGCCCAAACCAACGCGCCAAGTCCTCAACCACCCTCGAGTCGCACCTAGAACAACCAAGTACCACGCTCGGGGACTCGGCCACCCGACCCCGTTCGCGCAAGGGAAAACGGTGAAGTATAGAGCGTTCAAGGGAGTCTCCCTGCGACTGGATCTTCGAGTCCGGGCGAGTAGACAACAGTAACAAAACATTCGAAAAAAAAACAACAAACATATCATACACGAGGTAAACCCCACAAAAGGGCGGACGTGCTCGGGGAATCGTTCAAACCACAATCACAAAACACATGACAAATTCCAACACAGACACGGTGTCTCATTCAAAAGCATGTCGCATTGTTTCACATTACAAATTATGCCCATACGGCAGACTTGCTACTAACGCCTCAGGGCAAACTACCCTATTCTGCAGGCTTCGACGATGACTCGCCAGCACCCCGACGACCGCGAATGAACGGCGTGTATGGGTTTGACGTGTACGTCGTCAGCTCACCCGCCATCGCCACGCGGAAAGGTTGCTCGACCTTGAAATCCCGGTGCGGTGGCTCAGGGTCGTGGGGCGCGACAACCGTCTCCTGGTAGGGAAGGAGGTCGCCCATTGCCCAGACACGCTCCGAGTACACCGCGGCGCGGTCCGTCAACTTGAGCACCTCGGAAAAGCTCCACTGCTCCAGTCAACGAGGGGTAGCCGCTCGTCACGTCGTCGAGGTCGAAGTCCTCTGGGAAGTGAGCAAGTCCAAGGCTCAGCGCCGTTGATGCTCCACGTCGAAACGCAAACCGCGTCATGAATTCAACTACCGAGGGTGCCTTCTCCAAGTACTTCCACACCTCGACGAGGTCGTTGGGAATCACCTCTGTGGGTGATATCTCCTGGAGGTATGCTCAGATGCACGTCGCCGAGTCAATGAGCATGACCACACACTGTCGCGCGTCGAGCAAGTTCGCCTCTTCCGCGCTATCAATGATGCGACCTGCGAGTAGAGGACAATAGTGAGTACGCTGGACATCACAAATAGCACAAGCTACTGGTAGAGGCAAGCACACTTACCAATCAGCGGGCGGGCGAGATCCGTGATGAAGCGTTGAAGCGCAGTATGATCGTCCTGAAGCCCAGCAACAAGGGCGTCCGACACTTTACGATCCTCTTCGGCGGCCACAATGGCGGCCTTGGCTTGCCCATCGGCCGAGCTCGCTTCCTCCTTCGCCTCTCGCAGCTCGCGCTCGAGATCGGTGATCCGCTTTTCAGCCGAGCTCAGAGCCGAGTGCGCCGCTGCCAATTCACCCGCGGGGACAAGACCCTGGCAAGCTTCCTCCGCCTTCGCGGCAACCGCCTGAAGCCCTTTATTCGCTTCCTGGACGGTGGCCAGTTCCTTCTCCGCGCGGTGCTTCGCTGCTAATCGGTCAGCTGATTCACGTTGCAGACCCTACACATCATTCCAACAATTAGACGATGCAAAAAATCCTAAGTGCCCACCCGCTGAAATTCAGCGAATGTGCACTCGGGGACTGGCAATCAAAGAAATCCTAAGTGCCCACCCGCTGAAATTCAGCGAGTGTGCACTCCGGGACTGGCAATCAAAGAAATCCTAAGTGCCCACCCGCTGAAATTCAGCGAGTGTGCACTCGGGGACTGGCACTCAAGAAATTCTAAGCGCCCACCCGCTGAAATTCAGCGAGTGCGCACTCGGGGACTGGACGCGAAAATAATAACAAGGTGCTTAAAGGATCAGACCGCTGCAAAACACCGACCTGATCCTCGGGGACTGGACATACCTGGATGGCTGCGCCAAGCATGCCATGGAGTTGTATCGCATCCACGAACGCGAGGAGAGCTGGCGTATACCCATGACGCTGGTCGATTTCCGCATCGGCGACCCCGTGTGCACGGCTCGATGGCGAAGTTCCACTCGCCATGGCTGCTTTGGCCATAAAGCGTGGGAATGTCGCGATGGAGGCACCCGCCCCGAAGGAGGTCGGCTCGGCCATCCCAGGCGAGGGAGCGCCCTCCTGCGGCCGCCTCTGTTGCGGGTTCAGTCGGCGCAACCGCCGTATCGTCAGAGATCGTGACGACGTCATCACCCTTGGCCTTCTTGCTGCCATCTGTAGGGTCGACAACCTCGTCCGCCTTCCTCTTACGGGAAGGATCTTCCTCGCTGGTGACGGGTGGCACCTTAGCCACGGTCGGGTGGCCCATTATCTTCACTCCGGTCCTGTACATCAATCATGTAAGCAAAGATAATTCAAGTGGTTATGGAAGACAAAGGAGGGTGAGGGTACTCACTTGGCGACTGGAATAAAGCGTAGCCCCGTGCGGAGGCCGGCTGGTTTCTCCAGTTCAGGGCCCAGTTGGCGACTGAGCCCCATTTCCAGGACGTCCTGTGCCCAAGACACGGACGGCTTCTTCGTCGTTGAGGCCGCAACCGGAGCCTCTGGGATATCTTCGGCAGGGGCTTCCCTGCGAGGCGAAGCCGCTGCAGCCGGGGCACCCCCGAGCCCAGAGACTGGGGCGAATGGCGGAGGCATTGAAGCCAGCGGCACCTTGACGGTGGCCGTGTCCAGCACGGCTGTCGTCGGCGACGCCTCGTCCATGGCCGGGCTGGGGGCGTCGGAACTGCTCGACGAGTGCGGCGGCGAGGCCGTCCTCGTCGGCTTCGGTTTCCTCTTCGGAGGAGCCTTCGTCTCCTTCTCCCTCTTCTTATTCTTCTTCGACGGAGTCGCTTGTCGGCGCGAGGTGGTCTCCGGAAGTTCTTCGTCGTCATCGTGATGCTCGAGGCTTTTACTTGCCTCAAGCCCACGCTGTCGCTGCCCGCGGGTCTTGCGAACCAGCGGGGCGACCTCCTCCTCGGACTCGTCGTCGTCATCGATCCCGTCGCTCCCGGAATCGCCTTTGGCAGGAGGCGACTCGCCCATGTCCTGGACGGACGAGCTCGAATTCTCGTCGTCCGAGGGTGGGAGCCATCCTTCTACCACTTGGAACAGCTGCAAAGAATGCAAGATGAAATTAGATTTACCGCGACTGCAAAAAACTGTGACTGCGAATGAGGCGAGGTGATTACCGTTGGAGCTGGACGCTTGGCGGTGTAAGGTGCGACTCCGGCTTGTGCGTCCAGGTACACTGCCTGGGTGATCTTCTTCAGTGCTGGGATGTAGTCCTCCAGCTTCCACTCGGCGAGGCAGGCCCTCGTCGAGTCTTCCCGGCCCGTGTATTGGTACATATAATGATCGCGGCGAGCCAGGGGGACGAGCCGCCGCCCGAGACAGCAGTTGTATAGGTTGATCGTCTGGAGGCCCTTCTTCTTCAGACCGCGGACGGTCTGGAGCATCTCGTCAACGACCATCCGCTGGTCGTTGGGGAGCTTGCCGACTTGGAGAAGGCGCGGCTCAGACCGGTTGGCGGAGTACCGCAGAATCGCCGTCTCGCCCTCCGGGGTCGCCTCGGCAACATAGAACCACGACTTCTTCCAGTCGCTTGCCGCCTTGGCGGGCAGCATCAAGTCGAAAAATGAAGCCTTCGACTTCAGCTGGAAGGTTAGGCCGCCCGCGGCAAGCATTAGGCCGCCCGCCTCCTCGCGGCTGATCCGTCCGTGAAACAGATCTTGCCATAGAGGGAAGTAGGGCCGGAAACCCAAGTAGCACTCGCAGAACGCCACAAAGATGGCGAGCTTCTCGATGCTGTGGGGACCCAGATCCGATGGCTGGATCCCATAGTAGGCGCAGAAGCGCCGGAAGAACAGGGACGTGGGGAACCCTAGCCCTCGTTCAAGATGGCTGGTGAAGCAGATGAATTCCCTCTCTCGCGGATTCGGGGTCGTCTCTCCGGCCGCAAGGATGCGCCAGCAGCCGGTTCGCAAGATCCCGGCCTCCTCGAAGGAAGCCAGTTGCGCCCTTGTGCACTTAGATCTACCCCAAGGCTCGGTGGAGAGGGCCATGGCGGAGAGATTTGTTGGGGGTCGGGGGGTTTCTGGTCGGCTGGGTCGCGATGCGAAGAGAGGCGAGAATGCGCGCAGTCGGAGGAAATGGTGAGAAAGTGGTTCCCCGATCGCCTGCCATTCCCCTTATGTAGCGGATGTTACCCGCCAAATCAGGGAACCATTACCGCGCGATGATTACACCAAAAGTTACCGTTGGATAGCCCCAACAGCTAGTTTGACCACGTTTAACGGTCCAACTTCAGCCACTCGGCTCGCCGACCCGTTCACTATGACAGTGTTTCGCCGACTCGACTCGCCAAAGCCGCGAGTAGTATGATTAGTTTTTTCCTTTATACAGGAGCCCGCCGCCGATTCGACTGGATATCTACTCAGCAGCCGTATGCTCCGACTGCCAGCAGCCACCTACGCCAAATCAATGACGGCCTCGGGGACTACTGATGGGGATGCGCCTACCGGGGTATACTCAGCAGGACGTTTCCGACTGGCCCAAGACCTGGCGAGTGGGCCTGCAGGACGGCGACTGGATCAAGGCCCGGCGTGGATCCAAGCGACTGGAAGCTGAAGGCCCAGGCAAGTAGATAAGCCCAGTCGGATTAGGTTAAACGAGTACCGAAGCTTTAACTGAATCGGTTGAGATATGTAAACCCTAGGGGGGTGAGCCTATATAAACCTCCATGTAGGGCGAGTAGAGATACGTTCCATCATACACCCAAGCGACTCGCCGCCTAGCCGCCGAGCTCGCCCATTGTACCACCTTCATAATACAATCTAGCAGGAGTAGGTCTTTACCCTCCGGGGGGCCGAACCTGGGTAAAACCTTGTGTCTTTGCCCTCACCTCGCACCGCAGATGGCTGGCCGCCCTTGCCCCTCGTTCTACTACTCGCTGCCGATTGCAGCATCTGCCGTGACCATTCCCACGACACTAATTGCTAGTCTCAAGTTGGGTCAGTCCAACCCTATGTTCATAACATGTGTCCACATCATTGGTTTGACATCTCCATGTCTATGACTTGCGAAACATAGTCATAAACCAATCGATGTGCTAGTCTAATATTCATGTGTGTCCTCACATGAACTCCGACTAGGGACAACTATTCGATAACCATACAACTAAATAGTTTCACAAACAATTCACATAATTCCCAACCAATACAAGTTTCGTAATATGGATATTCAAGGAACATTACAATAACTCATGGATACACATGAAATATAATCATCTCTATGATTGCCTCTAGGGAATATTTCCTTCAGTATCCCACTTGCACTAGAGTCAATCTAAAATGTATCTAATACCTATTGCTCTTGTGTGCGCTTCATGCGCTGGCTGTGGGAGTGGCTTTGTAAAAGGATCAGCAACATTTTAGTCCATATGTATTTTCCATATCATGAAACTACCATCCTCAATGAACTCATGAATCTGATGGTAACGCATGCGAATGTGTTTGTTCTTCTCATGCTATCTAGGTTCCTTGGCTTGTGCAATAGCACCATTGTTGTCAAAATAAACGTCCAAGGGATTGCACGCATCATGAACCACACCAAGAGCGATCAAGAAATTCCTAATCTAAACAACTTCCTTTACAGCCTCCGAGGCAACAATATATTCAGCTTCTATTGAAGAGGAGGCCACCGTATCTTGCTTGGAACTTTTCCAGCTCACATCACCACCATTCATGACAAACACATAACCTGATTGCGATTTGGAGTCATCTGAGTCATTAAGGTAACTCGCATCTGTGTAACCCTTTACACTAAGTTCATCATCATCTCCATAAACTAGGAACATATCCTTAGTACTTTTCAAGTACTTAAGGATATTCTTTACCGTTGTCCAATGACTTTCACCTAGATCATCCTGATATCTTCTCGTAACACTTAGAGCATAGGAAACATCTGGGCAAGTACATATCATTGCATACATGATGGATCCAATAGTCGAAGCATATGGAACCCTACTCATGCGCTCACGCTCATCAGTAGTCAAAGGACACTGCGTCTTGCTGAGTTTAATCCCGTGAGATATGGGCAAGAACCCCTTATTAGCCTCTTCCATGCTGAACCGTTTCAACACTTTGTCAATGTATGTACTCTGGCTTAATCCAATTAGACTCCTTGATCTATCTCTATAGATCTTGATGCCCAGAATATATGCCGCTTATCCTAAGTCCTTCATCGAAAAACTATTTTCCAACAAGGTATTAATAGACTCGAGCATAGGAATGTCATTTTTCCAATCAGCAATATGTCATCTACATTTAATATTAGAAATACAAGCGCTATCCCACTTTCCTTATTGTAAACACAAGGTTCTTTTTGATGAAGCCAAACTTCTTTACAACTTCATCAAATCAAATATTCCAACTCTGAGATGCTTGCATTAGCCCATAAATAGACTTTAGAAATTTGCATACCTTTACAGCATTGTTTGGATCGACAAAACCTTTGGGCTGCATCATATACACGTCCTCAGTAAGGATTCCATTTAAGAAAGCTGTCTTGGCATCCATCTGCCATATTTCATAGTCGAAATGTGCAGCAACGGCTAGAATGATCCATATAGATTTAAGCATCGCTACGGGCGAGAAAGTATCATTGTAGTCAACTCCGTGAACTTGTTGAAAACCTTTTGCAACAAGTCGATCTTTATGGATGTGAACATTTCCATCCATATCAATCTTCTTCTTATAGATTCATTTGCACTCGATGGATTTAAAACCCTTAGGCAAGTCAACCAAGTTCCAAACTTGGTTGTCTCCCATGTACTCTATCTCGGATCTCTTGGCGATCAGCCATTTCTCGGAGTCTAGGTCCACCATCGCTTCTGCATAGGTCACAGGCTCATCATTATCTAACAATAATAATTCACACGTTTCGTGGAGCCTCACCGACCTTCGTGGTTGTGGTGCTTCTATTGCCATGGGTTCCTCAACTTGTTTAGCTACAATAGCATCACTCATAGAAGCATCCCTGACTGGCTCATCTTGAACTTATTCAAGTCACACCGACCTTTCACTCATTCCTTTTGTGAGAAACTCTTTCTCTAGGAAAACACCGCTATGAGCGACAAACACTTTGCCCTCTTCTCGGTTGTATAAGTAATAACCTAAGGTTTCCCTCGGATATCCCACAAAAATGCACTTATCCGATTTGGGTGTTAGCTTGTCCGATTGAAGTCGGTTGACAAATGCATCACAACCCCAAATATTTAGAAAAGAATAACTGGAATTCTTTCCAATCCACATCTCATATGGTGTCTTAACTACGGATTTAGATGGTAGCCTGTTAAGTGTGAAAGATGCCATTTCTAGAGCGTAACCCCAAAATGATAATGGTAAATCCGACTGGCTCATCATCGATCGAACCATGTCCAACAAATTTCAATTGCGCCATTTGGAGACCCCGTTTATTTGAGGCGTTCCGGGCGGCGTGAGTTGTAGAACAATTCTGCAACTCTTAAGATGATTTCTAAATTCGTGACTCAAATATTCACCTCCACGATCATATCGCAAGGCCTTTATTTTATTTCCATGTTGATTCTCTACCTCACTCTAAAACTCTTTGAAATTTTCAAAAGTTTCAGACATAGGATTCATCAAGTATACATAACCATATCTACTGAAATCATCAGTAAAAGTAATGAAGTAGTGATATCCTCCTTTGGCTGTCGTGCTCATTGTTCCACATACATTAGTATGTATGAGTTCCAACAAGTCTGTCGCTCTCTCAGGTAAACCCATAAAAGGCGACTTGGTCATCTTTCCAAGCAAACAAGCCTAACATGTCTCATATGATTCAAAATCAAAGAAGTCAGAAGACCATCACCATAGAGCTTCTTCATGCGCTTTTCACCTATGTGCCCCAAATGACAATGCCATAAATAGGTAGGACTCAAATCATTAGGCCAAAGCCTTTTAGCAATAACATTGTAAACAGATGCATCATTAAGATTTAAAATAAATAACACATTCAAAATGGGAGCATCAGCCATAAACATAGCATTCTTAGAGATTACATAACCATTGTTTGTAGTTGCGAATGAATAACCATCCCTCATCAAACATGAAGGTGATAAAAATTTTCGACCCATTCTAGGAATGTAATAACAATTATTCAACTCCATAATAAATCCTGAAGTAATGTGAAGTTGCATGACGTCGACGAAAAATGCAACAACCCTTTCTTTATTTCCAATGCGAAAATCAACTTCGCCTTTCTGCACTTCTCTAGTCCTTACTAGCGCCTGCATCGAATTGCAAATATGAGGAACTGATCCAGTATCAAATACCCAAGAGTTAACATAGGAATTAGCGAGAAGAATGTCCACAACATTTACAACAAGAGTACCTGAGTGGGAAGTACTCTTACTTCCACTCTTCTTCAAAGAAGCCTGATACTTGCTGCAGTTTCTCTTCCAGTGGCCATGTTCATGACAAAATAAACACTCAGTGTCATATGCAGGTCCAGCCTTTTGCTTGGGTGCAGGCTTAGGGTTCGTATCCTTAGCCTTTCCCTTATTCTTCTGCCAAGAAGTACCATTTTTCTTAAATCTAGGCTTGTTCTGCACAGCCATCACATGGCTATGCCCTGCACACTTCTTCATGTCACTTTTTGTTGTTTTTAGCATCCCACATAACTCATTAAGGCCCTTCTCCACCCCATGCATATGGTAGTTCGAAATGAACTACACATAGCTAGATGGAAGAGACACCAAAATGAAATCAGTAGCCAACTCTTGGCCTAGTGGAAAACCAAGCTTTTCAAAAGTCTGATTGTAACCAACTATTTTGATAACATGGGGGCCTATAGCTGCTCCCTCTGCCAGCTTGCATTCCACAAAGGACTTGGCGACATTGGACCTATCAGTCCTTGCCTGAGTCTGGAACATGTCCCTAAGAGCGATAATCATATCGTACGCTTCCTGATCCTCAAACTTCTTTTAGAGTTCAGGTTCCATGCATACATGCATAAGATAGCTAACCTCAAGAGAATCGTCACATGCTCTCTTGTAGGCATTCTTAAGGGCAGCAATTGCATTATCAGCAGGTTCATCGGGGATTGGGTATCCAGAACAATTTCCTTTTTATCAGAACTGAGAACAATTCTCAGGTTACAGACCCAGTCTGAATAGTTTGTTCCATTTAGTTTATCTTTGTCAAGAATCGAACACAAAAAAAGGTGATGCAGTATTCGGTGGCATTGTTCTACAGCAGAAAACATGCAAAATACTATGCCATGTAACCATGAAAGAGTAAAACATATTAAACAATTTAATAGAATATACTCCCACTTAAATCAACATCCCTCTATTGGTACTAAGTGATTCAAGATCCACAATTAACAAGTCGACTAGTGAGCTTTAGCATCACTGCTAGAAGACATGGTAAATCGGTAAGCAACTCTTTCTAATCATATCATATATGACTCTTATTGTTGGGTGACATCTCTATGTCTAAACTAGGCACCCAACCTTTATGCCCCAAGGTCCTTAACTGTTAAGATGAACTTGTCAAGATCACCAACCCTTATGCGTGTAGGTATCCGATATAAACCCATCAAACCAAGGAAAACCGCGACACCCTAATTTCATAGGCCCACAAACGATTGTATAGGGCATAGGATGGTGCAAGGTTTGGTTGGGAGGGCATGGTTTAACTTAAACTTTGTGAGGGATAATTCAACTTCTATCATCTAAGCATGCATAGTAGTAAAACGCATAAGAATAGCATTCACATAGATGTGATGCAGTATGTCCCATTTTCTCATGGTGATCTCCATCGGCATAGAACCTGTCCACCATGATGATCTACATATTCATATTCCATGTGAGCCATCCTCCAAGTGTTTAGTACTCCAAGAACTAATACAAGCTATTACTCCTAACAACTAGTAATCAAAATTACATAGTATTGGGATCATCACAAGTTGGGACGCATGCCATTACAATAATAGACAACACTTTTGGCTCTAGCCGTGTTGCCATACTCATGACACGCAGGTCGACATAAAATATATACATGCATCACATGCATGTATGGGCCATACTGATCACATACATCCTGCAAAAACAAGTTATGCATAGAATCGCATTCTACCGGATCATGTGAATTAGCAGCACCTAGTTACCTTAACGAGATACAATAGGGGCTACAACTAAGGGGGGGGGGTCTCCCCCTACAGGGTTCGAAGGGCCAGCAAATTTTATTTAAGGATTTTGATCGGCAAATCAAATTTACCATAAACCGAATATTGTTCCGATTCAATCAAACTCCTTTGATCACGGTACATCAATTTTAGATCTAGGTTCCAATTCGATCAATCATATTGATCTTTGAGTGATTCAACATGATTTATGTGTCACTCTCTACCCCGATGGTGGAAACCGATGGGTAGGGGTAAGTCGTTCGACAACCTCAGAAATACGATCACGAAAATTAAGATCATAGATCAATCTTGAACCACCGTAATACAAACGATCACATCATTCGTATCAATCTTCATATCGCCATATGCAAACATCCCGACCCTATAACCGAACAACATCGGATCTGATACCACTGGAGGGATACGGGTAGGCTACACTAGCGCAAATCAAAAAAATTCTATCGCGTAAACCAGTATTACTGTTGTCATATATCTCGGGATTACCACTAGACTCGCAGTTGCAGAACTTGAAGAAGAACGTCGGGGAAGTGTAGATGTTCTAAGTCTCCTCCTCGTCCTTGTTCCACGAGAAGATCCCCTTGCGCGGCTAGTACAAGTGCTACAGATGCAGCGCCTCCGAGGTATCCACACGTGCGGGGTAGAAGTGTCAGACGCCGAACTGCTAGGTCCGCGCGTGCAACAAAGGCGTGAGGAGTGGCGGCTGGATGGAATGCTCAACTCTGTTTAGCTCTCCCCACCCTCTCTTAAATAGGCGTACCTAGTGGGATTCTACATTAGCAGCCCATTAGTAGCCTAAGCCTGGTCTAATTCGGATCCAATCCTCATTAGGCTTCCAGTCCCTTAAGTGTGTGACCCTATACGTTCATATACATATAGACATGACACAAATACACTTATTCTGTCAATAGTTGGTAGCGGCCTCTAGCAAGACGTGCCAACTCCTAAACGCATGCAAAGATCATTCAGACGAAGCATCACAAGGTTTAGTACATGTCTTTCCCTTTAACTCACGATATTTGGTCTGGCTCCAAGCTGACCTCCCTTTCTCGATATTGTGATTCGGAATCCCTTTACTTGGTTAACTCTTAACCATATGTAGCACGGCCATGCATTTATGGATCAGATCACTCGACGGCCCCAGAGATATCTCTCTCAAGTAGAGAGGGGCAAATCCCATCTCGATTGACCAATTCCTTGCATCATGCTTCAGGACAAACCTGAAAGCTACCTTTATAACTACCAGTTACGAAGCATCGTCTGATATCCCCAAAGTAGGTCGATCCACATCTCAAGTACATGCGGCAATCTCAGGTCTAAGGACAAAACGTACACGATGTGTAGAGAGAGCTGCAAGTCTAATTGCCAGTCTCAAGTTGGGTCAGTCCAATCCCATGTTCATAACATGTGTCCACATCATTGGTTTGACATCTCCATGTCTATGACTTGCGAAACATAGTCATCAACCAATCGATGTGCTAGTCTAATATTCATGTGTGTCCTCACATGAACTCCGACTAGGGACAACTATTCGATAACCATACAAGTAAAGAGTTTCACAAACAATTCACATAATTGCCAATCAATACAAGTTGCCTGATATGGATATTCAAGGAACATTAAAATAGCTCATGGATACACATGAAATATAATCATCTCTATGATTGCCTCTAGGGCATATTTCCTTCAATATTGAGAAGGCACCAGTGGTGGTCGAGTGGATGGTGCGGTCGTTGTTTGTCGCGGAGCCGCGACTGTGTTGAGTCTCGGGCTCGCACACTTCCCCGATGACTTTGACCTTAACGAAGTCACCAGCGGATACCCATCTACGACGGGCTCGGTGTAGATCTCCGAGGTTCTGAAGCTAGCCGTGAGGGCAGCCACGTACTCCGAGCGGGTGCTGGCGATGGGCGATCTGTTGTCGTACTAGGAGACGGTGGTGGCGCCAAACGACCCCGTGCTGGCGCACCACGACCTCAAGTCGGAGAAACTATTCCGATCAGCGATGGCGAAGACCCTGGCGACGTACCCGGAGAATCCATGGGAACCCTTCATCTGGGTTTGCAGTGGTGGCGGCGCGTCGACCTCGAAGTTTGCAGGATAAAAATTTGCCAATTGGCCTTTTGTATTAGTACAAGTAGATCTATATAAATTCTTGCCTGTGAACAATATATTTTGCTACTAAGGAAATGAGAATGTGTTGGGTCAGTTGCGATTTGATTTTTGACTTGTTTGTGGGCGAGTCCTCGAGCGCGTCCGCCCTTTTGATGGGATTTACCTCGCATTTTGTATGTTTGGTTTCTTTTATACTATTAGTTAGTTAGGGTCGACTCGATGTGGCTTGGAAAGCCAGTCTCTTGGCGACCCCAAGGGTTGCTCTTACTTAACCATTTTCCTGGACGCGAACGATGTTGGTTAGGAAAGTCCCCGAGCTTGGTACTTAGCCGTTCTAGTCGCATGCCGAAGGTAGGTGAGGACGAAGCGCGTTGCTTGTAGTGTGTCACTCCACCTGGCGCAGAGAGACAGTCGCGTGGCGAGTCCGGGGCAGGCTCTCATACTTGGTGTGTTCTCGAGCCACTTGGATTTAGACTTGGGCGAGTCCCCGAGCATGGTACTTAACCATTCGAGTCGCTATGCCGAGGATGTGGAGGACCGGTAGCTGTATGAAGCGTGTACAGTTGTCTTGGCCTGATGGGATAGTCGAGCGAGGCGACTCTGATGGGGGCTCCGGGTTGGTGTTTTTGAGGATGACGCAAGGCACGAATTCTTTCGGTGCCCTTGCGCCACACTAATTAGTCGTGCCGGTCGCACAGCCAAGGGTTGACTTCCGTGAGTAGCTTTTGCTATAATTACGAGTGCGATTGGCACAAGACTTGGAGAGTAAGCACAATTTGTGCGATTCGGGTGTATTATATTGCATTGCGGGGGGAATAAAGTTCAGAGTTCTAAGTGTAAAACTTCCTTAGGAGATTTACATTCCACGGTCGCTTGACGTCGAGATATCTGTCGCCTCGAACATTGATGAGGTAGTAGGAGTCGTTGCTGAGGACTTGCCCTATGGAGAATGGTCCCTCCCATGGGGGAGAGAGCTTGTGCATTCCCTTGTCCTGGATCAATCGCAGGACCATGTAGCCTTCCTGGAAGGTGCGAGTCTGGACTCGGCGGCTGAGGTAGCGGCGGAGCCCCTGCTGATAGATGGTCGTGTGGGAGCAAGCTAGGTCGTGTGCTTCGTCGAGGTGGTCGACCCCGTCTTGGCATGCGAGCTCGTTGTCGGCCTCCACGTAATTGATGACCCGGGGCGAGTCGTGCTCTAGGTCAATCGGCATGACGGCTTCAGCATCGTATACCATGAATAAGGGCGTGAACCCTGTCGACCGGTTGATGGAGGTGCAGATGCCCCATATGATGGAGGGGAGCTCTTCGACCCAGCATCTCAGAGTTTGCTTGAGGGGAACTTGTAGTCATCGCTTGAGGCCATGGAGGATGCTTTGATTGGCGTATTCCACCTGTCCATTGGACTCCGGCTGGGCGACTGAGGCGAGGTCAATCCATATGTTGTGATCCTCACAGAATTTGGCCATGGCTCCCTTTGCGAAGTTAGTGTCGTTGTCCGTGATGATGCTGTGCGGGAATCCGTAGTGGTTGATGAGCTCGCGGAGGAATTTGGCCGCGGTCTTCCCGTCGCACTTCCGAACTGGCTTGGATTTGACCCACTTAGATGGGGATCATCTTGAGCGCCGAGCTGGGAACATGCGTCTGGTTGGCGTACTTCTGGCACCAAACGCAGCGTTGGACGATGGTGAGCCAGTAGAAGTCGTGTCGCATGGCCTTGGAGACCAGAGACCGAGCGCTGGCATGGTGGCCACAGTCGCCGGCGTGGATGTCTTGGAGGATCCTGCGTCCTTCCCCAAGTTGCACGCTGCGTTGGAACATGCCTGTTATGTTGTGCTTGTGGAGCTCACTGTTGATGATGACGAAGGATTTGCAGCGACGCACAATCATGTGGGCTTCTGTATTGTCCACTGGCAGGGTCCCGCTCTCGAGGTAGGCGAGGTATGTCGTGGTCCAGTCGCTTGGTTCTGCGACCATGGCGACCAGGGCGGGCTCTGGTTGCAGCGGGATTGTTGGGGATATGCTAAATGGGTATCATGATAGCACGTCTCTAATCCGGATAACCTGGGTGGACCACAGTTGGTAGCAAGGCCCATGACCTGTTGGGCGGCCCAGTTATCCGGAAGGGAGGCCCATGCCAGCTAAAGGAAGGCTACGGAGGAGTCACCAGCATACCCGGAGCCTTGGAGTGCAAGACACGTTAGAATAGTTGTGTACCGTGTAGGACTCTATAACCTGTCTGTCTAGGACTTTGCCTGTAACCTTAGGATATGGCGACTATATAAGCCGGGCCTATAGGAGCCTTTAGGGAAGGATACAATTCATACCTCGCACAATGAACCAATCCTTGTAACTCGGCGTACATTATAGTGATTTATAGCAGGAGTAGGATTCCGCCACTGTCGTGGGATCTGAACCTGGGTAAGTTGTGTTACTCGTACCCGCCAACCTTCCGCCTTACCCCACGTCTCTAAACACGCTCTGTGAGGACCCTTCCATGGCGTACTCATCGGCAATACCACGACAGTTGGTGCCCACCGTGGGGCAAGAGGCGCTCCAGGCCTACAACGGGCAAGGTCCAAGCTCGTCACGGGAATCGGCGAAACCGTAGCCATCGGCCATGTTCTATTCTTCGGTAACGTTCTGATCATCCCTCCCGACAAGTTCTGGACCCCGGCAAAGACGAACCCCATCCGCTAGTCGATCGTGCCAATCGGGGACATCCACCTCTTCATCGGCGAAACTGACTCGGGCACTAGTTCACTGGAAGTCGGAGGATCGTCAAGGCCCGCACGGACCACCTACAGGAAGGACACATTCGCGAGAGGTTCGAAGTGGGATCTCTCTTGGAGTATACCGACAGAGATCGGAGAAATTCAAGGCCCAGCAAAACCGTCCCTGTGCAGGAGATAATGGTGGAAGATCGTCCGCCGGCTTCGCTCGTGCGTCTGGACATCAGAGATCCAAGTTCGTCGGCGTGGTGACTATCTTCGATCTGGAGCGTTGCGTTCAGAGAGAGAGGGTGAAAACCCCCGCGATTACCTAGCCAGGTGGCTCCGTATCCAGGACGATCTGGAACATTACCCCAATGTTGATGCTATCTATCACTTTGTGGAAGGATTGGACCGCGGTACACTTCTCTGGAATACGCTAAGACGGCAGCAGGCCGCGGGTCTCCTCAGTTTCGAAGGCATGGTTCACACCGTCAACAACTACGCGGCTGCCGAAGCAGACACTCAGGCCGTGCTCGCATCCATACTCGGCGCCCCGCTGCCTCAGCCACAGCCACCACCGCCTCCAGTCAACGTCCCTGCAGCCGCACCACCACCACCCATCATCGAGGAGGTCTCGACACCCTCCGACTCTGTTTGGGACGCGCTCTATGCCGACATCAGCGCTGACTCGGAGGAGATAGACTTCAGCCCGGAGGAACTCGACTCTGCTATGCAGGATATGGAGGAGGACATCAGATGCGACGAGTAGGCCGACAAGGCCATCACATCCCGAGAGGTGTTCGTCGCCATTGGGACTGTGATGGAGGAAGATCAACCCGGACAAGCTCCGCCTAAAGTGCTGGACAAGGGGAAGAGACCACCTGTTGCTGCCGACAATGATTGCGCAAAGGCCATGCCCCCTCCGCCTAACCTAGTGCAGCAGCCGTAGGAACTCAACGTCGGTCCGAGTAACAACAACACCGCAAACTCGCTGCCTCCGGCATCTACGTCTACGGCTGCCCAAATAACTCCAGATGATAGAGTGATGTACTGTGGATCACATAAGGAACATAGTCCAGCTTGACAAGAAGCGCCAGTAGCTGCTGGAGGAAGCGCAGACCATCGCGGAGCAAGGCTCAAAGCTAGATCAAGATCTGGCCAAGGCGCAGAAGTCAACAGAGAAAGCTACAGCCGTGGAGGCCGAGTACAAGAATCTGCTCAAGCAGCAGAAGGCTAAGAAAGCTCTGGCTCGCGTCATCAACGATCCTGGTGTACGGCGAAACCTAGGATAAGCTCCCCCGAAGCCGCCACAAGCCAAGTCATACATTGACAGCGAGGGTAGGCAGGTCATGCTCACTCCTATTCTTAACCTAGCCATCGCCAAGACCCTTATAGAGCAGGATAGATCACCCGTAGCTGTGGAACATGTCTATGAACTTGTAGCAAAGGAGACCAAACAACAGGAAAATGCCACCTATCAGAGGCTTGAGTCTGACCCAGCATATTGCCAGTCTAGCAATCCTAAGCCGCCAAGGGACCGATCTCCTCAGGATGTTGGGTCTTAGACGGGTTCATCGGAACAAAGACGGAGGGATGCACGCAACAGGAAGGACACTATCCCAATATCCTCCGACCACGAAGGCAAGGCTCATCCTCATCGCCCATCTCCACCACCCCATCTCCCCGACATCGCGAAGACCCAAAGGCTCACCATCGTACAAGCATGCCTACGCCAAGGAAGGGCGGCATCGTCATCCGCGACAACGCTGAGCAGCCCCGTCATGATGGAGAGCGCAACCAAGGACACAAGAGAAGATCACGCCATGACCCTCCACGTCCAACAATCAACCGCAACAAGCGCGAGGAATCACAGGAGGGTAACAGCAGGAAGGCTAACCCACCACCACCTCCGCCTCCATCGCCACCTAGCAGCCACCATGGCGGAGGGGGACCGCATAGTTCACGCAGCCCATCCCCTGACGGCAAGAAGAAAAAAGCAAGCCCGGAGCCATATGACGCACGTTCACGCCTGTACAAGATTCACGAGGCCCGGGAAGGACCATACCTGGGACCACATTGCTTTGGACCTGTAATATGGACCGCAACTTACCCCAGGGGTTTCCGGATTGACAAGACGATCAAGCCCTATGATGGCACCGCCAAACCAACTACATGGTTGCAGGACTACATCAACGCGGTAGAGATTGCCGGGGGTAACCCCAATGTTGTCGTCAAGTATCTCCCGCTGATGTTAACGGGAACATCCTGCCAATGGATTGATGACTTTCCGAAGAAGTCCATCTACAACTGGTTGGACATGCAAGAAGCGTTCAGCAAAAACTTCGAGGGTACGTATAAGCGTCCCTGCACTATTGGCGATCTACAGCGGTGCGTGCAAGAGAAAGACGAGTCATCTCGCACCTACCTCTCCTGTTGGCTGGGTACGAAGTATTCCTGCGTAGGGGTGCACGCTCAGACCGCCATGGCCGCCTTCATTGACGGGTTGGAAAAAGGTATGTTGCTTCGACATAAGTTCAGGCACCTGAAGGACAATCATAGGCTCGATCTCAACCAGATTATCCAGCTGGCCAGTGAGTTCGTGGCTGCCGACGACAATGCTCGCAGCTCCTTGTCGGCAACAACCGTTCCAACCCAAGCTAAGAGGAACAACATCACAAAGCACACCTCCTACATGGTCGCCATGACATTTGCAGGACGAGGTGATGGCGGCCAGCACGGCCGAGGACGGGGGGGCTGGTCGTGGGTAGCAGCGAGGTAGTGAAACTACGCCGACAGCGCTCCGCGTTCCCCAAACGTACGAGGAGTACTGTGATATACCATGCCTCGTACACCTCGAAGCCAACGGCAAGGCCACACATCAATCGCCATTGCAAGTTTGTCAATGACCTCAAGGAGGAGCCGGAGGTCGGTTACAAGTGAAGCCAGAAGAACAGACCGCTAGGTAAGGGCAAAGGGAAGAAGAAGGAATAGGAGTCCAAGGATTCAAGTGACATGGATGAGGATGTCGACCCCAAGCACGCCGACAAGGGCGATGGCAAAGTCAAGAACCCCTTCGAGAAGAATTCCACCTGATACATCCAATTTGCATCACCATTCTATATCATAATTTTTCTCTATTCATTGATATATGTCTTATTATGAGATATTACTTATGTCTTTTCCTCTCTTTTTGCATGTTGGGTGATTCTTTGAGGATGGACTGTCGGAGTCAGGTTTCTGATGGAAAAAGAGGTGTTTTGATGCAATTTCGTGAAGTTCAGAAAAATACCAGAAAAACAATGGAAAATTATATTTTCCCAGAAGACGGAGGAAGCCAGAAGGAGAGGCGTAGCCGGGCCACAGGGGCCCACACCCCCTAGGCGCGGGCCCACCTTGCCCCTCGCCTAGGGCAGGTGTGGCCAACCTGGCCGGCTCCCGACTCCACCCTCTTTCCTATATCTTCCCCACGAAACCCTAATACCAGGGGAGCAACCACAGAAAGATTTTCGCCACCTCTGCAGGGTGGAAAACACCGAGAGAGAAAGAGATCTCCGGCAGACAGATTTCTGTCGGGGAAATCCCTTCCCGGAGAGGGGAGATCATCGCCATCAACACCGTCATCAAGCTAGGCTTCATCGGGATCATCATCATCATCCACACCATCATCTCCACCAGCATCATCATCACCACTCCATCCCATTGTAACAATCGTGTTGGATATTAGGGGAAACTTTCTCGGTGTTAATTACTATTGTAGTTGATGCTTGTGAGTGGAACCATTGGATTATTTTTTATGTTCAGATTGTTATCCATCACCATATCATCTTTGATCTTGATCCATATGATGTCTTGTGAGTAGTTCGTTTAGTTCTTGAGGACATGAGAGAAGTCATGTTTTTTAGTAGTGGATTTGTGTTGAGTTATTATTCAATGGTTTAGTATTTAAGTTGTGGTGCCATTCTTCTAGTGGTTTCATGTGAACGTTGACTACATGATACTTCACCATTTATGGGCCTAGGGGAATGCATTGTATATTTGGCTACTAATTGTGGGGTTGCCGGAGTGACAGAATCATGAACCCCCGTTAGGACTCCTTTGCACAAGGGAGTGTAGGATCTCAAAGTTTAAGGCTGTGGTTAGGTTTATATCTTAATTACTTTCCTGTAGTTGCAAATGCTTGAAGGGGTTTTAATCACAAGTATGTATTAGTCCAAGTAAGGTCGGTACATTAGCACAGGTTCACCCACACAACACTTACAACACCAAAGAAGAGTACTCATCTATTTGAAACGAAAGCACTTGACAGAATTCCCATGTGTCCTCGAGAACGTATGGTCCTTATAAGTATTTCCACTGGCTTGTCCTTTGCTATGAAAGGATTGGGCCACTTGCTGCAGTTGTTCGTTGTCTTTATTACTTGCACTTTGTTTTGTTGTTTTACCAGAAAAACCCCTAAAAATCCGTTTGCTAAGTATTTACAGAGATTTCCTACTCCGTACCACTAGTCAACACCTTCTGCTCCTCGTTGGGATCGACACTCCTATTTATTGAAAGTACTACGATACAGCCCCTAGACTTGTGGGTCATCACCGCCGTCTACCACACTTCCCTTGGCACCCCTACTGTCTGGGCATAGAAAACCTCCATGAGGATGCTGATGGACACCCTACCCCTAGTCCCTTAGTACCTGTGTTGGTCCAAAATTACAATCACTTGGGACAGGAAGGATCACCCAGACCTCATCCCTACGGAGAACCAGTACGCCATGGTCATCAACCCTTTGATTGACGACAACGAGTTCACCAAATGCATGGTGGATAGTGGAAGCAGCATCAACATCATGTACCTAGATACGCTGCACAAGATGAACTTGACGGCGGCCAACCTAAGGCGGTCCAGCACCGTGTTCCATGGCATAGTTCCTGGCCGGGAGGCTCGGTCCCTTCGGTGCATCACGCTTTAGGTCGCTTTTGGTGATGTTAATATTTACCGCCAAGAACGCATGACCTTCGAGGTGGTCCCCTTCAAGAGCGTGTACCATGTTATGTTCAGACGTGACATCTTCCACGCATTCATGGCCAAGCCATGCTTCGTCTACAACAAGCTCAAGATACATGGACCAAACGGCGTCATCACCGTATCCAGAAGCTTTACAAAGGCGAGGGATTGCGAGATTGGAGAATAAGCCTTTGTAGAAGCTGTCCTCTACAACGAAGAATTCAAGGAGATCCAGAGCAAGGTCGATGCCATGGAGATGCCTGCCTTGAAGAAGCAGATTTCTGACTCTGATCTGCCTTCACGGCCGCCATCGAGACCAAGCCGGTGGAACTTGTGGTAGGAAATTCCTCCAAGACCACCGCCATTGAGACGAACCTGGACCCTAAATAGGAAAGCACGCTCGTCGAGTTCCTCCGTGAGAATAGGGACATATTTGTATGGCAACTTGCCGACATGAAAGATGTAACTAGGTAACTTGCCCAGCACAGCTTGAATATTGATCCAAAATGTAAACCGGTGAAACAACCTCTACGACGCTTCAGAGATGAGAAGAGATGCGCCATAGGAAAAGAGATAGCTAGGTTACTTAAGGCTAGTTTTATCCGAGAAGTCCTTCACACCCGATGGGTGGCAATTCCTATACTTGTCCCCCAAAAGGGAACCAAAGAACTAAGAATGTGCGTTTATTACACCAGCTTGAACAAATCGTGCCCGAAAGATCTGTTTGATTTTCCTCGCATTGACCAAGTCATTGACTCGACGGCTGGCTCAAAACTTCTGTGTTTTCTCGATGCATACTCAGGATACCACCAGATAAAAATGAGGAAGTCAGACCAATTATCCACATCATTCACCACACCTTATGACACATTTTGCTACGTAGGAGCTATGTACCAGCGGACTATGCAACATTACCTACACGATCAAATTGGTCAGAATGTTCACGCCTATGTGGACGATATAGCGGTGATGTATAAAAAGTCAAACGACTTAATCTCCGACTTAAAAGAAACCTTTGATAATATCCGGAAATACAACATGATGCTTAACCCTAAGAAGTGCGTCTTCGGGGTTCCAGCCGGCAAATTGTTGGGCTTCATCATTTCCCAGCGCGGAATCAAGGTCAACCCAGAGAAGATCAAGGCCATCCTAAACATAAATCATCCGACATGCCTGAAGGACATCCAACGACTTACAAGCTGCATTGCAGCAGTAAGCTGGTTCGTTAGCCGAATTGGAGAGAAGGCTCTGCCACTGTACATGTTGCTGAAGAAGGCGGACAAATTTACATGGACGGACGAATCAGATGCTGCACTCAAGAAGCTAAAGGAGATACTTTCCTCGGCACCTATACTTGCAGCACCCGAGCCTATGGAGCTTATGATGATCTACATGGTGGCCACCAACCGGGTAATTGATACGTCCAAACCGTATCTACTTTCCCGAACACTTTTGCTATTGTTTCTCCTCTAAACTTGTGTGATTTGGATACAACTAACCCGGACTAACGTTGTTTCCAGCAGAATTACCTTGGTGTCTAGTTTTTGTGCAAAAAATCAACTATCAGGAAAAATCCCGGAAAATATGCCAAAAATCCTATTTCACCAGAAGAGTCACGGAGCCAGAGTATGAGACGGAGGGGAGGACTGAGGGGCCCACACCCCTACCACGCGGGTGGCCCCAGGCCGCGCTTGGATGGGGTGTGGCCACCCCAGGCACCCCCTCGGGCTCCCTGTTCACCTATAAGATGCCTCTTGACCTAAAAACCGAGGGGGGTTCGACGTTTTTCCAGAAAGAGTTCCGCTGCACCGCCACCACCAGAAACCGCGATCCAGAACCAAAAACTACGTTCTGGCACGCTGCAGGGATGGGGAGTTTGGAGAGGATCATCGCCATCATCATCACCAACGCCTCTCCATCAACCATCCATGTTTCCCTCATCCATGAGTGAGTAATCCCCCACTATAGGCTATGGGGATGGTAGGGATTGGATGAGTTCTATCATGTAATCGAATAAGAATGTTAGGGCATGGTGCCTAGTGTCTCTATTAGTGCTATTTGACTTTGTTACAACTTGTTGTGCTTAATGCTTGTCACTAAGCTAGGGCCCGAGTGCCATGATCTCAGATCTAAACTTAATATTGCATCATTATGATAGTATTGTTTGTGATCTTATCTGCAAGTTGTGTACACATATCATTGTCTGAATCCAAAGGCCCCGAAGTGACAGAAATTGGGACAACTTGAGGGGATGGCTATGATATGTGGATCACATGTGTTCAGGGAGTGTTAATGCTTTGCTCCGGTGCCCTTTTAAAAGGAGAACCTTAATTGCCAATAGTTCCCTTGAGGCCCCGCCGCAACGGGCTGGCTGGACAAAAGATGTTGTGCAAGTTCTCATTGCGAGCACGCATGACTAGATATGGAGAACATGCCTATGATTGTTTAGTACTTGGACGCTTATTCTTATTTATTTGCAATTGCCCTAGATCTTGAAGTTACATGTTTATTCTCGTCCATGCAAGTCCCGTCCATCCATCTCTATGCCTATCGCGCTCATATCCTACTGTTTGCTACTATTGTTACTACTCCTCTTGTTTACTGCTGCTGTTTCTACTACAAAACTATTGCTACTGATAAACTTCTATGAGCAAGAACTATTTCCAGGTGCATCTGAATTGACAACTCAGTTGTTAAGGCTTGCAAGCATTCTTTGGCTCCCCTTGTGTCGAATCAATAAATTGGGTAATACTACCCTCGAAGACTGTTGTGATCCCCTATACTTGTGGGTCATCAAGACTATTTTCTAGCGCTGTTGATGGGGAGCATAGCTTTATTCGTAAGTTCACTTGGATCTATTATTGTTCACTGCTACTCCTTTCATCATGGGGAAGTATCGTGATTGAAAGTTTCCTATTTTACCATCCACTACATGAAGAGGTACAATCCTAAACACCTCTTCTACTCTTGATTCACCGTCTGTTATAAGTAAGCTTGTTACACCACCACCACATACACATGCTACACACACTGCTACTACTGCTGAATCTGAAATTGCTTCTGATACTCATGATGTTAATTCTACTGTGCTTGATGCGAGTGGTTCATTAGGTCCTTTCCTAGATGCTACTATGGCTAGTCTAGGAAATAATGAAACTTCTAGTGAAGACACTGTTACACCATAAGTAAGGTATTAGAGCTGAAGATGTGAAGAATCTACCTCCTATTAAAGAATTATGCAAGCCAATTCCCCACTCATCTAGTATTGAGGTACACTCTCTCCACTTTGATGAAGGTGATGTTCCCTATGGAAAGCCTCCTGATCAATGCTTAGATGAACTTGACACACTTATAGTTAAACAAGGTAATTTTAATAAACAAGTTCAGAATCATTTATTGGAAAATTATAGAGCTATAAAAGAGTTGAAAGATATTGTGGAAATAACTTCTAATGATATTAAAATTCTTTGTAAACACTTTCAAATGGTTCAAATTCAAATTGATCAACTTGCTAAGGTACAAAAAGATATCCTAGTTAATGCCTCAAGAGATAAACATGCTTATGGAATTAGAACTAGGAGTGGTATAGCTACTCAAGATCCTTTATATCCTGAAGGACACCCTAAAAGAATTGAGCAGGATTCTCAACAAGGTGAAAGTAGTGGTAGTCCTCGTAAGAGAAAGAAAAATAAACATAAAATAGTTGAGAAACCCTCTGAACCTGCTGTAGATCCTAATAGTATATCTGTCTCTGATGCTGAAACTAAGAGTGGTAATGATAAAAATGATGCTCCTGATAAGGAGGAAGTTGAGGAAGAATCTGAAAAGCACACTAAGAACACCAGGTACACTAAGGAAGATTTTTTTGCTAATAAACATGGTAGTGAAAGAGAACCTTGGGTGCAGAAACTTATGCCTTTTCCCAATAAGAAACACAAGTCAAAGGAGGAAGAACACTACAACAAGTTTTGTGAGTGGATTAAACCTTTATTTTTTCAAAATTCCTTTAACTGATGCTATTAAGTTGCCTCCTTATTCAAAGTATATGAAGGATATTGTCTCTAATAAAAGTAAGATTCCTAATGAAGAGATTTCTACCTTTCTTGCTAATTATTCCTTCAATGGTAAGGTTCCAAAGAAACTTGGTGATCCAGGTATACCAAATATTCCTTTCTCTATTAAGAGTAATTATGTTAGAATTTCTTTATGTGATTTAGGAGTTGGAGTTAGTGTTATGCATTTTTCTCTCTACAAGAGACTCCAGCTAGAAAAGTTGATACCAACTGATATATCTTTGCAAATGGCTGATAAGTCAACTACTATTCCTACTGCTATATGTGAGGTTGTTCCTGTTCAAGTGGCTCATAATTGCTTGGTATTAACTGACTTTGTTGTGCTTGAAATGCCTGAAGATGATAATATGTCTATTATTCTTGGGAGACCTCTTCTCAATACAGCAGGTGGTGCCATCAATTGTAATCAAGGAAAGGTAACATTTAATATTAATGACAAGGAGCATACTGTCTATTTCCCCAAGAAGGTTGCTAAGAGCTATTGCCTGAATTCCATTGAAAATATTGAGAGCATCAAAGTTGGAGAAATATATTGTCTCATTCCACAACAAAGTTTTGAAACTATTATGATTGGGACCATTGCTATCAAGTTTGAGGTACCATAATCACTTTCTGGAATGCAAAGTTTTGTTTCATATAAGATTTTTTTGGTAACAAGACTTGATCAACCTTTATAACAAAGGGATTTTTATGAACAAAATAATGTTTTTCACAGTGGTTATACTTGCACACTTTTATTCTTCTCCTTCCCTGTAATACCCCACCTTTATAAAGGTAAAGGTCCATGTGATTGCAATGCTAGTCCCTGGATCAATTGCTAGCACCCACAGTTTAAGATGAAGTACACAAAAACAAAGGTCATTATTACATTGTCATTCCAGAGATAACATAGTCTTTTACAACTCCATAGACATAGGCTAGTACAAGAGTTTAACATAACAATGTAAATAAAAGTCTTCATCTTCATGTGCCACAGGCAAGCATGTTGAGTGTAGACTCATAACCCTAATCCTCATTAGAGTCACCTGCAACATCATGAGTTATAGCCACAGTGGGTCAATACATTGGAATAGTATTGGCAAGTGATACCTTAGTAGAATAATAGTATATAACTTCTACATGAATTTGGCTAAGTGTATCTTAGGCTTGCTTTGCTCAAAATAAGTTTTACCTATCAGTTGAAAACACTAAGTTTTTGTTTGGCAAAAACTCCCAAGGAACCACCAATAGAAATTGGTGAACCTTCACCTTGTTCAACCACAAGTTTTAACTTAGGAAATTGGGATGAGGATATTCTTGATAGCTTCCATGTATTGATGCTCAAATTGTCCGTTACAGGGGACATAGCTAAGTACTTAGTTTCTTCCTTCTACAGAGGTGGTGCACTTTCCCCACAAGACTTGATTTTCACCAAGACAGGACCTTTCAGAAGCCTTCCCTTAGACCAAATGGACGCGTTCCAACCTATCACCCACTACCACCAACTGTCCAAATGGCTAAGTTATTGCAACCTATATGATCCAGTAAGATCCCATAATGCCATGTGGCTGCACTAGAAGCTTCTTAACATATGGCATCTCAAATACCTTTGTTCCTGGGTGGCATTCCACAAGTGTGATACACAAGGTAAACCATAGAAATGGGCCTTGTGTAACCACTCAACACAAACCAATCCATCATTCCACCCAGGTGTTTCATTCACTTAGTTGTTTTATTAAGTAAAACATAAGTCAAAGACTTAGAATAATTCCCATAGCATATATATATATAATCCACCCTTGGTTTCTACTAGCTAGGCTAAGCATGGCAATAGCAAGTATCTTAACTTAGAGAAATTCTAACAATTCTACAACTACTAGGATTTCCCAAGCATAGCATATAGATACTTAGCAAAAATTATCATGCAAGCCTATACAAAATATTTCTAATGCATAGACAAAATATTGGGACAAAAGTATGAAGCACCACTTGCCTTGGTAGTTGGGGGAGAAACAACAATCCTCACAGTCACAATCACCACTAGCACCAAAATCTACACATAAAATGATAGCACCAAATTCACATATCAAATAGACAAGCAAAAATATATGAATGCATGCAAAATGCTATGTGATGATTTTTCTAACCAAACAAGACAAGTAAAACAGTACTGATCAATAAACTAAACATTTATACATCAAATAATCTTTATTTAGCCTTTAAAACATTTTCCAATTAATTTTTATCCACAAAATAAGCCTACAAATGTCTCTGCAAAAACAAAATAAGTACATGGTTGGATAGAATTCCTTTTCCTGATTCCATTGATATAAAATTTTCAAAATTTGGACGTGTTGATCAGAAGTTATGAATTTTGCAAGTTCAAATCACTAATAGATCTAAATTTAGATTTGAAATCTAAACCCTAGCCACGCGGCAGCTTCTGATTCGCTGATACCAATTCGCACGGATCGATCGATGAGGGCCGTTGGATTTAAGTGACTGTACACGGCCCAGATCTAATCGTACCGCTTGACTTAAGTCATCTATCGTATGCGTTGGATCTAGATCTAATGGTCCAAAGCTACCAGACCAAAATCGGGCAGCGCTACGACGGTGGCTGGCGGCGGCGCGCTCGGGCGGTGATGCTGTCGGCGATACAGGAAGCGAGGAAGGCAGTGGAATGGCTCACCGAGTTAGTGTGATGACGCTGGTGCTCGATGTGGTCTTCGTTGGTGAAGGGGCGCACGGGGTCATCAGGGATTGCTCGCTGGAGTCGCTTCTGTCGTCGGGCGCGTACTGCTAAAGACGGTGGCGACGCTACTGGCCACGCTAAGGCATGAGAAAGGTTGCGTTAGATGCGTGCAGACGAGGCGTGTGTGTGAGCATGAACGAGAGGGGGAGGCGCGGTCAGTACTAACCAGGGGAGATCGTCGGAGTTGACGTCTTCGTCGGGCACGTGCAGTCGTCGACGTTGGCGAGGTTCTGTATGGTCCTAGCACACACCAATGGTGTTAGAAGATGCGCAAGGTTGCAGTGATCATACTGGCAAGACTAGGAGGCAAGGTGCGGGGAGTGCTCACCGGAATTTACCGTCGAAGATGTTCGGTACTGCGGCGGCGCAAGCTCGATTGTGGACAGCCTAGCGGCGCTCTAGGGTTGGTGAGTGAGGGGAAAGGAGCGGAGTGGGGAGGGGTTTAAGTAGCCGAGCGAGGAGGAGGAATTATTCTGGGAAACAAGCGCAATCAATCGGATTTGATTCGGGGAAGAAACGACAGAGATGAGCTATTCCTTCGGCCCGTGATTGACGACAACGCTGATGTGGCGGTGGGTCTGGGGTGTCAGCGAGTGGGTGTGCGTGGGCAGAGTGAGAGACAGAGAGGAGAGGGGAAAGTTCCCGAGTGGGCTCGTGGGATGTTTCTGCTGCTGGGCTTGATTGGTGGTGTCGGCCCTTTCCTTATTCTTTTCCGTTTTTCTTTTTCTATTTTGATTTTCTGAATTCATTTTCAAATGTTTTTCATATGGGTTTGAATTCAAACTTGTTTTGAATTTTTGTAAAGTAAAACTTCCACATATTTGACTACAGAACAATGTTGTTCACTCAAAATTACTTTGGCCCATTGAATTTTTAGAATTAAACCATGCTTTAATTATTTATTTACAATAGTCATATGAATGGTTTGAATTCATATTTTTGTTTTGAAAATCTTGACCAAGATTTAGAAATATCATACAAACTTAAGTTCAATTCTTTAATGATCAAAACAAGTATTTTCTTATTAAAAGGTAGCAATAAGGCCATTGCCTTGCTTACATAAAATAATAGACAACAAATGTTTCTGTTTTTGAAAAATGATCCCAAAATGATTATGAATGCATGAATGATATGAAAACTTTGAAAATCATGATTTTTGGGTTGTTACATTCCTAGTCTTTGCTCTTTCTCTTGTTAGCTTTAGCTTTGCTAGTTGTTTGCTTGTTAGAGTGTCTTAGAACTTCTGTAGTTTTGGTTTTGGTTTGCCTTTTCTTCTTCTAAAAAATCTTTTCTGCGAGAAAATCAATTTTCATACCCTGAAAGTTGGCCAAAAATAAAGTTTCCCAAAAAATTCTAGAAAATTCATATTAATTTTTTCCTCGAAAATGGGGCAGAGGGACACCTAGAGTGGCCTATCCCCCCCCCCAGGCCAGCACACCCCCTGGTGGCACGGCCAGCCCTAGGGGCACGCCTAGCCTGGGTGGGACCCATCTGTGGCCCTCCAAGTTGTCTCCTTTTAGCCACTTCTTTCTCTCTCCCAAAAACACCAGAAAAATTTCTCAAGCTCGAGTTCCTGCTGTTCTTTCTCCTGATTTTCGATCTCCTTGCTCAGCCCATCTTTGCTGCTGATTTTTGGAGGGATTGCTCCTTGGTATGTGCCTCGTCCCCTTTTCCAATTAGATTTGTGATTGGTAGATTGTATCTTGAGAATTTTGCTGCTATAGGTGTCAGGTTGTGTTAGCTTGCATGCGTGTTCTATGCTTAGAGATTTCATTTTGATGCATGTTTAGCCCTCTAGAAAGTTCCTTTAGTAGTTCCTCATCATTAACCAACTTGGAAATCACTTGGTTTGATTTTTGTCTAAAAATTTCAGAAAGGAAAATGAGTGCATACCCACTGAATCAATATGATTTGATGGTACCTGAGCCAAGGAAAGTGGTAACATTCGGAACATTCAGTTCCCATCCATTAGATATTTTGCCTATTTCATTACCAAGTGTGTTCTTGCTAGAAAGTTATCTTCTTTTGATCTATCTTTTATCTCAGCTACTTTGAATTGGAATAGATCTTTTAACCTGGGTGCTTTGATATCTTACCGTCTTACCACTAACCGCGAGAAGGGTGGAACTTGTGGAGGTCTCATTGCCTCTAGGTTGCTAGCTTTCCATGGTTTAGAGCCTCACCATTCAGATTATCGGTTCCCCATAGAGAGTCTTGATCTTGATTACATGGTTCAGCATAGTTTTGTTTCTTCTTGGGCTACTGTGAGAAGTTTACCGTATGAATTATCCTTTGTCAAGTGTGGTTGGAGAGGGGGTAGGACTGAGAAAGTAGTTTATTTGCCTGCACCTGCTTTGTTTAATTTTGATAACAGGCAAGGATGGTTGCTCAAGAAGGAGGAGTTTGACACTTACGTGGTGGAGCTCTCCCAGCAAGAGGAGAATGTTGGAGAGGATGCCGAAGATGATTCGGTTCAGCCCTCCAACATGGGGGAGTCTTCGTACCAGAAGCCCACCTATGATTGGGGCGCGTCTTCTTCTTCATCGCGAGCGCCTGACTATGATCATTCCTATGATGACCCACCAACTTGGGGTTACTACCCGCTCTATTGAGCCCCACTTAGGCCAAAATCCTAAGCTTGGGGGGGAGGTACACCGACATCACACTCATCTATATATCATGTTTCGTTTTCTTTTTTGGTTTTTGTTTCTGCTTTCCCAAAACACAAAAAGACAAAAAATAATTTTGTTGTTTCTCTTGGTTTGTTTCTTTGCTTTTTAGCTTTGGTTTTTCTTAAAAGAAAAATCCAAAAAGATTTTGCTTTGTTTGGCTTTGCTTTGTGTGCTTGCTAAAATTTTGAAAACACCAAAAATATTTGTTGTTCTTCTTTTTTTTGTGAAGTTCTTTGCAGGGTTCAAGCAGACCTCAATGGAGTTTGGTTTCATGTTATTATTCAAGCCACACAAGTGAAGGACAATAATGAAGATTAAGACAACTTGAGGTGAGGTAAGAGGCTGGTAACGAACTCTATTTGTTTTCATTTTTCTACATATACTCATCATGGTGAGCATGTTTAGTCCGTTCATGTAAGGTGTATGTTATTTATGGATGCTTAGTAGTTCTTGCTCTCTTATGATTAGCTCCATCTTGCTAATAGTTTGTAGTCTGTAATATGAATGTTTGCGTGCATTGTTCTATTCATCACTTGGTATGATATTGTGGTATCCTCCTCTGAATGCTTCATGTGAATCGACCTAGCACATGTTCACGCATGCATATGACCAAACAATAGTCAGTAAGCCTCGATGATTTATTTTGCCTCAGAGTTCTTGTATCACTTTCATGCCATAATTAGTCATGTTTTGTTGCAAGCATGATTATGATAGTTATTGATCTCTTGTTTGTCGCTCCCTCTCTTTTTCTAGCCTTCACTTGCACTGAGTATGAGCTCTACTTGTGCATCCAACTCCCCAAAACCAATATTGCCAACAGTGTCCACCATACCTACCTACTAGCATTATTTGCTATTCAGTGCATATTCATTGTGCCTTGTTTTCTTCCAAATAAAATGTTTGACTGTTTTGAGAAAGTTAGTTAGTAAAGCTCTCACGAACTTGACGGAACACTTTATTTGTTGCACTTAATAAACCAGAACCATTGTGACTGTCCATGAAAGTTATATGCTTGCAAATTATATGCTCGGAGTTAGAAGAACCGTGTTGTCACGGGGAACCCTTTCAACACTTATGGATACATATCCAGTTGATATCATGCTCTTTTGTTTGTGGATGTCGTCAGTGTGAAATAAAAGGGGAGCTTGTGAGTTCATGGAGTTATATATATATATATGTGTTAGAGAAACGCCTGGGCCGCTAGCCTAAGCCATTCCTAATCATGGTGGAAACTTGTAGCATAACCATAATGAGCATTCTGTGAAGCATCCTCAATAAAAACCTATGCAACTAGCAAATAAAAAGATCGCTGAGATGCTCATTGTCTGCTTGCCTTGTCATTTTTATCAAGGGATAGCTCCTGTATCATGTGCAAGGGGTACCCCGCTGGCGGTTCTCTATGATACACATGTATTTACGTTGACAAGAACTTATAGGTAACTAAAGTTGAGTAGAATGAGGAGCGGCCCTCGTACTCAAGGGACATGATATTTCCAGTTTATGGTCTCTCAAGCATATAACTCATATTGGACCTCACTTTCACCTTAACCATATAAAGATGCCTATGATAGGGGCAATGAGAGCTCAAATCTAATGAGTACCTTACTTTCATCATTTGGAAGCCTTTCAAACTTTTTAAAACCTTTTCACTTCCTTGTTGAGTCACCACTTATTCTATGAGAACCTTCTTGAGAGCATAGTTGTCATGCTTGTGTTTGTCTCAAAACTTGGTTAATTATGTCATGACTTTGATGCCTGTATCTCTGATATCTTTACTTCTAGTCTTCACTTGAACTTCAGAGGTGCCTTGGCATTTATTTTGTTCTCTACAAACAAAGGCAAGCGAGATACCACTCTATCATACCTTATTATGAGCATTGCAATGTTGCTTATGTTTATGTTTCATGCTACTTATTATTATTGAGTTGGAATCTCTAGATAGCTTGCAATGACTAGTGAGTAGACTTAGTTGCATACTTCTTATTATGAATGGTTTAAATATCTACTTCTGTGTTGAGAATATATACATCATATGAAGCAAATGTGTTCATGAAAGTTCTTTTATCGCACTCAGTTTTCAACTGAATTGCTTGAGGACAAGAAATAAGCTAAGCTTGGGGGAGTTGATACGTCCAAAACGTATCTACTTTCCCGAACACTTTTTCTAATGTTTCTCCTCTAAACTTGTGTGATTTGGATACAACTAACCTGGACTAACGCTGTTTTCAGTAGAATTACCTTGGTGTCTAGTTTTTGTGCAGAAAATCAAGTATTAGGAAAAATCCCGGAAAATATGCCAAAAATCCTATCTCACCAGAAGACTCACGGAGCCAGAGTACGAGACGGAGGGGAGGCCTGAGGGGCCCACACCCCCTGCCGCGCGGGTGGGCCTAGGCCACGCTTGGAGAGGGTGTGGCCACCCCAGGCACCCCATCGGCCTCCCTCTTCGCCTATAAGATGCCTCTTGACCTAAAAACCGAGGGGGGTTCGACGTTTTTCAGAAAGAGTTTCGCTGTGCCGCCACCACCGAAAACCGCGATTCGGAACCAGAAACTCCGTTTTGGCACCCTGCCGGGACTGGGAATTTGGAGAGGATCATCACCATCATCACCAACGCCTCTCCATCAACCATCCATGTTTCCCTCATCCATGAGTGATTAATCCCCCTTTATAGGATATGGGGATCGTAGGGATTGGATGAGTTCTATCATGTAACCGAAATATATTGTTAGGACATGGTGCCTAGTATCTCTATTAGTGCTATTTGACTTTGTTGCAACTTGTTGCGCTTAATTCTTGTCACTAGGGCCCGAGTTCCATGATCTCAGATCTGAACTTATTATTGAATCATTATGATAGTATTGTTCGTGATCTTATCCGCAAGTTGTGTACACATATCATTGTCCAGATCCAAAGGCCCCGAAGTGACAGAAATTGGGACAACCTGAGGGGATGGCTGTGATATGAGGATCACATGTGTTCACGGAGTGTTAATGATTTGCTTCGGTGCTGTATTAAAAGGAGCACCTTAATTTCCAATAGTTTCCTTGAGGCCCCGCTGCAACGGGCTGGTTGGAAAAAATATGTTGTGCAAGTTCTCATTGCGAGCACACGTGACTATATATGGAGCACATGCCTATGATTGTTTAGTACTTGGATACTTATTCTTATTTATCTGCAATTGCCCTAGATCTTGAAGTTACATGTTTAGTCTCGTCCATGCAACGCCCGTCCATCCATCCCTATACCTACCGTGCTCATATTCCACTGTTTGCTACTATTGTTACTACTTTCTCTTGATTACTGCTGCTGTTGCTTTGCTGTTCCTACTACAAAACTATTGCTACTAATAAACTTCTATGATCAAGAGCTATTTCCAGGTGCAGCTGAATTGACAACTCACTTGTTAAGTCTTGCAAGTATTCTTTGGCTCCCCTTGTGTCGAATCAATAAATTGGGTAATACTACCCTCGAAGACTGTTGCGATCCCCTATACTTGTGGGTCATCAGTAATCAACATCGTCGTCGTGGTAGGGCGGAAAGAACCAGGGCATGAGTACGGAGTTCAACGACCAGTTTACTATGTAAGCGAGGTCTTGACGGAGTCCAAGCAGCGTTACCCGCACTACCAGAAGCTAGCTTATGGAGTATTCCTTGCTTCTCGGAAGTTAAGGCACTATTTCCAGGAGAACCCTATTACAGTTGTTGAGTAAAGATCCACTGTCCGACATTATCAACAACAGTGATGCTACAGGAAGGGTGGCGAAGTGGGGCATTGAGCTTGCCTCCTTCGATATCGCCTACAAGAGATGTGACGCTATCAAATCACAGGTCTTGGCTGATTTCATTACAGATTGGACAGAGATGCCAGATGCTACCCCTATATCAGAGCCTGAATAGTAGGTTCAGATCAAAGCTACTCAGTGGCTCGGGGGCTGGTGTACTACTACAGTCACCAATAGGGAAAAGTTGTATTACATTCTGCAGATCCACTTCGAGGATACAAACAACATGGCGGAATATGAAGCACTCATTCACGGACTTCGTGTAGCCAAGGATGTTGGCATCAAACGCATAATTTGTTGTTGATATTCCGACTTGGTTGCCCAGCAGGTGGCTGACACCTGAAACGCGTGGAACCCTATGATGGCGCCATATCGAGATGAAGTGGACGAGATATCCAAGAGCTTCTTGGGCTACGAAGTCAAGTATGTCTCGAGGGAGGAAAATGAGGCAGTTGATCTGCTGTCAAAGCTTGGATCGGGGCGCAAAGAAATTCCGCCTGGCGTTTTTCTGGAGCATCTACGGACACCATCCGTGAAGTGAGAAGGCCCCAAGAACCTGGATAGAGTCGACTCTTTTTTTCACAAAGTAACAAAAGTCCCTCCGGCTTGGACAAAACCATTCATGGAGTATCTTGTACACGGAACTTTGCCCATCGACGAGGTCGAAAGTCGGCAAATAGTATGTCGAGCAAAGGGCTATACCGTAATCAATGGAAAACTCTATAAAAGTAGAACCACTAGTGTATAGCTCAAGTGTGTTTCCCAGCAAGAGGGTATTGAAATCCTTCATGAGATCCATCTCGGAGATTGCGGGCACCACGTCGTTCCTCGATCGTTGGTCTCCAAAGCCTTCCGGCAAGGATTCTACTGGCTGACCTGAAAGGCAGACACCGACAAGCTGGTTGAGACATGCATCGCATGCCAGTACTATGCCCGACAACCACATGTTCTATCTCAAAAATTGCGAACAATACCAATAACTTGGCCGTTTGTAGTCTAGGGGCTAGAGATGGTTGGTCCATTATAGATGAAACCATGTGGGTTTACGCATCTGCTAGTAGCAGTTGATAAGTTCACCAAATGGATAGAAGCTAAACCCATTAGAAAGCTTGATGGGGCAACAACCCTTAGGTTTGTCCGGGATCTAGTGGTGAGATTTGGTCTCCCACATAGCATTATCACCAACAATGGCTTCAACTTATCACTCAGAGAAGTGGAAGCTTATTGTTGGGAGAAGGGCATCCGACTTGACTTAGCATCTGTGGCACATCCACAGTCCAATGGGCAAGTTGAGCGAGCCAATGGATTAATTCTACAGGGAATCAATGTAACACCCCAGTTTTAGTTAATTAGTAATTAGGGTTTTGATTGTGCATAGCATGAGCATCATCATTTAAATTGTGCATTGAAGAAATAAATCAAAACCCTAAACCCTAGTTTTCTTCCCTCTCTTTGAAAAGCAATTCAAAAGGATTTGAATTTGAAAAGTTACCAAAATAGCCGTCCCAAGCGCATCCCAGCGCGGCCCAGTACCGCTTTGCCGCCCCTTTCGTCGTCTTCCTACTCGGGAGGAAGCAGTTGGGTGTCGCCGGCGCCGCCATCGATCCCCGCCGCCTCCTCCTGGCCGTCCGTCGAGTCCCGGGCATGGATAAGAACGACGCGGCCACGTCCGCGTCGCCCTCATCCACTTTCCCCCTCTCCAGCGACCCCTCTCTCTCGTTCTCCTCACGGACCCCAACCCTAGCTCCGACGATCCCTGTTGTTCCCGACCGCCCTAGCCCGAGTCGTGGCCACCGCTGAGATCGCCGTGGTGGACTCTCTCACCTGCCCGAAGGAGTCCACCACGGGTGGTCGAAATCGAGCCCATGGTCCCTGTATTCCCGAGCGCCGGCCACCGTCTCCGTTGCCGATTCCGGCCACGTCCGAGCTCGCCCGACCTCCCCGACCGTCCCAATCGCTTCTAGGTGCGCTCGCGGTCCTCGTGGACCATCTCCCTGCCTTCCTTTCGCCTTGCCTTGGACCCACGCCGTCGACCTACGAGCTCTGCCGCCAGACGCTGTTTGTGTCGTCGCTCCGGCGACCAAGGAGCAGCGGCGCTTCCCTTAGATGGTTTGCCCTGCCCCTCCCGTTCGAACGCAACCCTCTGCGCTAGCCCGCTCGCTCCCTAGTTCCGCCAACCACCGCCGTCTGCAGTGCTCGCCGGCGAGCCCGCCTGGCGCCTGCGTGTCTTGCCAACATGTACGGGGTCCCACTCGTCAGCCTCTCAGACTAGCTACTGCCTCGGTGAGAAATAACAAACCGGCCCCCCTGTCCCACTTTGCCTGCGTGGAGGCTGAGGTGGCTAGTGCCCCACCTGTCTGTCTCTAGGGCTAGCCCAGCCCTCGGTGTAAAAAGTATTTCCAGTTTATTTAAATTAAGAAAAGGTTTAATAATTTCAGAAATTGTTTTGAATATTGTAAATTCAATAACTTTTAATCTGTAATTCATAAAAATACAAATAATATATCAAAATGTTCAAAAAATGAAATCTGTCTATTTAAGCTATAATCATGCATTGTTCAAAAACTTAAATGACAAGTATAATTAGAAGAACATAATAACCCCTCTCATATACATCCGGAGTTTCTCCGAATTAGTGTTTTCACCCCTCGGAACCCCGATTAAATTGTCAAGCATGCTATAGGGTTTCAATTCAATACAATTTAACTTATCATATCATCATAGTTGCTTGAGCATTGCATCGATGCCATGTGTTGATTGTTTCCCTCTCTTTCCGACGTTTGGTTCTTCGCGGTAGAATAAGATATCGAGATCGATATCGAAGCCCGAGGTCAACACCATCAAAGATTGAAGATCGACTAACCATACTTGACCAACAGTAACCAAGTCAAGTTCAAGGCTCCCGAAGATCTGCTTATCTGTTATCAACAGGCAAAGGCAAGCATAGCCCCACCATGATATAATCCTAAGATTTCGAAAGCATTTCAATTCTTGCCATGATGCATACGATTCTACTATGGTCTTTTATCGATGGATAGGGTATCCTATCTATTGCATTACTCCCTTTGAGCTTATATTACCTGATCCACTGCTCCTAGCATAACTAGGTTTGGCTTGTGTGCACTGCTAGAGTTTATTCTGTGTCTTGCTTAGCCATGCATAACTGTCAGTGCTCGTTCATCCAGATGATGTATCAGATGTAGAGAATCTAGTATGATAGGAGATCATGATGAGAGGAAATCAGATGTGATATGAGTTAAACATGCTAAGGCTTGTACGGGAGGCCACGGTGGGATGTGGTTTTTCTAGTCCCATGCTCGCCACCACTAGGACCTGAGTTCTTGCCTTTGGAACCGAGACGAGCGTACAACCACATGGGGCCTAGACAACCTCATGACTAACTAACTTTCTTAGTATATTCCATGAGTCACATAGTTCGGGCGTTCCAGTCGACATACGCATTGAAAATGTTTTCGAAAGAGGGGGTGAAGGAGGTGCATTCATACAGGTAGGGAAGCGTGGACCGGGTTGCTTGTGGTTGATGGCGCCCCAAGTAAACCAACCTCGCCTCACATATTTAAGTACCGGCTTCGGGATTTGACCCGTTATGGCGGAATCATACTTATTGCGTGACTCATGGTCTCGGCGAAAGAAAGGTAAAGGTCGTGGTCAATCACTCTCTCCCGGCCTTCCAAGGAAGAGGGCTAATCTATAGTGGCATTAAGAATCGGTTGGCGCGTGTGGGTAAAGTTGTACACCCCTGCAGGGTAATAATCTTTTCGAAAAGCCGTGTTCACGATTATGAACGACTTGGTGACCGGACTCAAGATCATAGATAACTTTAACCACTATAAAACTTGTTAGATCAACGTGTGCTTAAGAACGCTTCCTCATGGGTATGAGGTGGTGATCCTAGTTCAGGAGATGATGATGATTCGGTGGATATCAAAAGATGATGATCAATATTTTAGAGATGTCGCTCTCTTATCCCCTTTCTAAATTCTCTGATTAGACGAGCTTCTTCTCTCTCTCTCTCTCTCTCTCTCTTGTTTTCTAAACAAAGATGGCTTTATGCATAACAACTCCACCAGCCATAAGTCTTGCAGAGTACAACATGTACTCACCCTTGCTTTGTTGATACTTTTGGCAGAGTAAGTGTTCCCTGAAGATCAGTTTGGTACTACATCGACATCGACGAGTAGCTTGGGGTTCCCGGCCGGCAGCTTGGAATCTATGGGCTGGGACGTCATCGTTATGCTTTAGGCCTCTTAGGCCATTTGTTAAGCTTTCTATACTTAATAGCATAATTTTCCTTCCATTGTTTGATGCTTGTGGTCAGTGACCTCTGCTTGTAATAATTTGGTTCTTTGCTCAGTTATGAGCTTGCTGTAATAAATTTTGTGTCATAGGGTCACCGTTGTGCTACCAATTCTTCACTAGATATTCTCGAGCTCAAGGTTAAGCTTATTTCAGACGGAGTTCTGGGATTTGTTTAGCCCTGATCCCGGGGGTGTCACAGTTCTTGGTATCAGAGCGGTACCGACCGTAGGAAAACCTTGCTATTGGTCGATGTTGAGTCTAGTGTTTGTGAAAACTATTTTAAAAGTTGAAAAGTATTTGCGAAAACTCTATTATGCTTCTTTTTCTTCTTATCTAGTTTCTATCTAACTCTGGGTTATCTTATCTAGTATTGATTTTGGAAAACTTTTGATATCTCTTCTAATCTTTCAAAACTTAGGTGCCTTATTGGCATGTCGTTTCTCAGCCAGTTGACCTAGTGTTGAGTTCACTAGAGTTGTGTTTGTTCTGAATTCCTTGTTCCCCTTTGCTCCTGTTCACATGAGATATTCCTTTCTATCATGATCTCTCTATTTTATGGGCCACAACATCATGTTTATGGTTCCACAATATCCTGTTCTAGGCTTCGAGGTTTCCTTTCGCCTAGTGTGCCTCCTTTTTGTTTGTTTGGGTATTTCAGAATTCTTATCTTCTTTTGGAAGTTACCTTGTGGTTACTATCTTTTAGTGTACGCTAAGTCAATCAAATAGTAGTTACTCTTCTCTTTGGGTCTTAAACCCTTGGACTTGAACTGAAGATCCCCGATTGTGCTATATTCTGGTGTTGTGAATCTTGTACAAGAAGCTGATCTTTAATCCAAGATCCAATCCTTTGACCCTTGTTGTTAATGTTCACACATTACCTTAGGATGGCTGGTACTACAATTCCAGTCTTCAAGCTTGTGGTCTTTGTCGCGATTGAATTGTGACAACTGACGACTTCCCTTACCACATGCTATGGCAGATGTTCTTTAATGGAACCAAATAGATCACGACAAGAGTATTCCTCGAGAGTCTTGTATCTATACTAGTGACTCTGCCACACCTTACCACTTCTATGCATTGGTTTTCGAAAGATTGTTGACTTATGCATCCACATCTTGGGATTCTATCCTAAGTATGTTCATTTTCGCTTGTTCTTCTCCGACCTTTGTTTACCGGTTGGTAGCCAAGTAGTAATTTGCATTGGTGTCTTCTGATGCAAGATACTCTTGTGGTCCGTCAAGACAAACCATTTCGAGATGTCAGGAGAAACAAACTCCAGTACCTCGTCATATCCAGGACCAGGTCAAAGTGTTGTAATCTGCAGATTAAGAGACATTGATTGTCTTCCATATGTTCTATCTTAAAGTAGCACAGTCTTTTATATTAAGAGGTTGTGCCGAGTTTCATGACCCCTTAATGAAGTGATACTTCCACACACCTTTACTCACCCTCCCTCGAGCTTTTGCGCTCATGAGTGATGCGTGTGCGTAATAATGTGGCCATCTAAGATTCTAGCAATTCTTATTGTTTGAACTCAAAGAATATTTTAATCATTCTTAGCATGATTGGTTAACCCTATCACTAAGCAAAGAATGATTGTGCTACCAAGTCTGTTATTCTGGTACATATCTTCCATCAAAGATTTAGGCTTGTGCCGAAGCTCTGAGATTGTGTCTTCTTGCCTTACAAAGCAAGTTCCCACCCGAACTAAGTGACATATCGCTGGTTCGTGATATTCTGGACGTCTTTCTAGAAGTATCGCCATGTTGCCACATGATCGCATTGTCAAGTTCTTGAGCAAGCAAGTTCTCTGAACTGCACCTTTCTCCAAGAATCCGTACTGGATACCCCTGAACTAGTTGTTTGAGCTTAAACAACAACTTGGAGAGTTGTAAGACAAAAAATTTATCCGACTTTGTTCCTTCTTAAAGGGTTTTCTAGTTTTGTTCGTGTTGAAGAAAGATATTATCTCCTTCGTGGATCTGATATCTTCCCCTCTTTTGATTTGATTTGGGTTATCGTCAAATCAAACTCAGTTTCAAGGACTATCTTGATGGTGTTTCTACTTATGATGTTTCACTTGAGTACATCTTCATGTCTTTGGTCTGACCAACAGTTATGCTTTGAGTCCATCTTCTTGGAGTGTCTAGATAAGTTTGTTGTTGAGCCCATCAGTGACATTCTTATGTTCATCATACTAGACAATATTCATATGGAACAATTGGCATTAATGTTGGAAAATTTCGAGAACCGTCTTCGAGTCATCTTGAAGTATGTGTTTGGATGTTAGAAGTAACCTTCTCTAGTTCACGTGCAAATGTTGAAAGAAGTCGCCGTGGAATCGAGTAGAGTTATTTCCGTTCCTTAAGGACACATGTGTGTTTGATTATCAGTACCTTATGTGTGTGCAGTTGCCTCTCAACTAGTTGCTAAATACATGGTTCTAGTAATCTAGCTCATCTTTTGGAGCTTAGCAATGTATTCCATATCTTGAGAATCTAGTAGCTTTACCTTTGCAGTAAATGTTGCAAACTTTCTAATCGAACATGCTGAGTCTGAAATATCATACCACCTAACCAAATCTGAATCTCAAGCAGATATGATGGTTGGTGCTCCTCAAGGTTTTGACATAGGTCTCTTTGTAAATCTGGCAAGATTGATGTAATGGTTGACATACTTAGCCGGAAAGACCTATTGTCATATTCTCTTAAATCAGTAGTAGCAACCACTCTTCATGAGGCTTCTTCCATAATTCATTATAGGAGTTGTGCTTATGGTTTCCTTTGTCTCGGAAGTCTGACCTTTATTTGGTGTCTGATTTCTCGAACATCAAGGAGAACATTTAAAGTAGTGTTGCTAAATGTCTCTCGGTCAATCCTCCAGACCCTTTATGTTGGCAAGCGTCTTGTTGTGCCCAGTAATTGAAGTCTGAGAATGAAGTTTCTTTCTTCTCGTGTCATCAGGAATTTTCTTAACTATTCATCCTAGTGGTGTAAAGTAATATCATGATCTTGGCAAAGAATTTTGATAAATCTAGATGAATAAAGAGTTTCCTTCCTCTTATCAACCATGTTTTAAGAGCGAATATGATTTTGGTAATCAGTAGTTTCTCTTGCTACATGCTCCTTGTGACTCTTATGAGTCCTCTCCACCAAAACACCTTTTTGTCTTGACCTTCTGTTGGATGAAAAAGTGACTCTTCTATTTCAAAAGTAGTTCAACAGCTTGGTTCTGTTGATCCATATCTCTGCAAACCTAAAATCTCTACTTAAGCTGTTTAGTAGAGGTTCTCTATCGAATTCTATGGTCATGTTGTTTCTGTTGGAACCTTCCTCATCAGAAGCTTAAACCCTTCTGAGCTCCATGGTCTCAATCCTTATTTAGACCATCTATCTAACAACTTGAAACCTTCTCCTCTTGTTTCCTCTGTCACCTTGATGTGTTTCGTGTTCGTCATCTTAGAGTTGTTTCTAAACACTCCATCCATGAGTTGACCATGAGATACTCTGTGTGTCGTTTAGTGTGTTTTCCCTCTTATCTTTAGAGTGGCCCTATTTCTTTCTCTCTCTGTCTCTCTTCCTACCTTTGGAATATCGGGTCGAGATTCTCGTAAGGGGGATAGAGCTGTAACACCCCAGTTTTAGTTAATTAGTAATTAGGGTTTTGATTGTGCATAGCATGAGCATCATCATTTAAATTGTGCATTGAAGAAATAAATCAAAACCCTAAACCCTAGTTTTCTTCCCTCTCTTTGAAAAGCAATTCAAAAGGATTTGAATTTGAAAAGTTACCAAAATAGTGAAGCCCAAATGGACTAAAAGGGCTCCATGGTATTTTAAATATTTCACAAAACCCCTCTGGTAATTTTGAATGATTCAAAATAGATTTGGAATTCAAAACATAAAATAGAAATCATAATAGAAATAGAAAAATGTTCTGCTAAAAAAATACAGCCAGCTAATCCTATCAGGCCGGCCCAACTCCCTCTCTGTCGCTCGCGCACAGCAACCAGTAGTCGCAGCCGGCCCAAGCGCAGCGCAGCGCGGCCCAGTATCGCTTGGCCGCCCCTTTCGTCGTCTTCCTCCTAAGGAGGAAGCAGCTGGGTGTTGCTGGCGCCGCCGTCGATCCCCGCCGCCTCCTCCTAGCCGTCCGTCGAGCCCCGGGCGTGGATAAGAATGACGCGGCCACGTCCCCGTCGCCCTCATCCACTTTCCCCCTCTCCAGCGACCCCTCTCTCTCGTTCTCCTCGCGGACCCAAACCCTAGCTCCGACGATCCCCGCCGTTCCCGACCGCCCTAGCCCGAGTCGTGGACACAGCTGAGATCGCCGTGGTGGACTCTCTCACCTGCCCGAAGGAGTCGATCGCGGGTGGTCGAAATCGAGCCCACGGTCCCTGTCTTCCCGAGCGCCGGCCACCGTATCCATCGCCAATTCCGGCCACGTCCGAGCTCGCCCGAACTCCTCGACCCTGCCAATCGCTTCTAGGTGAGCTCGCGGTCCTCGTGGACCATCTCCCTTCCTCCCTTTCGCCTTGCCTTGGACCCGTGTTGTCGACCTGCGAGCTTTGCCGCCAGACGCCGTTCGTGTCATCGCTCCGGCAACCAAGGAGCAGCGGCGCTGCCCTTAGATGGTTTGCCCTGCCGCGCCCGTTCGAACGCAACCCTCTACGCTAGCCCGCTCGCCCCCTAGCTCCGCCAACCACCGTCGTCTACAATGCTCGCAGGCGAGCCCGCGTGGCGCCTGCGTGGCTTGCGAACGTGTACTAGGTCCCACTCGTCAGCCTCTCAGGCTAGCTACTGCCTCGGTGAGAAATAACAAACCGGCCCCCCTGTCCCACTTTGCCTGCATGGAGGCTGAGGTGGCTAGGGCCCCACCTGTCTGTCTCTAGGGCTAGCCCAGCCCTCGGTGTAAAAAGTATTTCCAGTTTATTTAAATTAAGAAAAGGTTTAATAATTCCAGAAATTGTTTTGAATTTTGTAAATTGAATAACTTTTAATCTATAATTCAGAAAAATACAAATAATATATCAAAATGTTCAGAAAATGAAATCTATCTAGTTAAGCTATAATCATGCATTGTTAAAAAACTTAAATGACAAGTATAATTAGAAGAACATAATAACCCCTCTCATATACATCCGGAGTTTCTCTGAATTAGGGTTTTCGATCCTCGGAACCCCGATTAAATTGTCAAGCATGCAATAGGGTTTCAATTCAATACAATTTAACTTGTCATATCATCATACTTGCTTGAGCATTGCAATGATGCCATGTGTTGATTGTTTCCCTCTCTTTCCGGTGTTTGGTTCTTCGCGGTAGAATACGATATCGAGATCGAGATCGAAATTCGAGGTCAACACCATCAAAGATCGAAGATCGACGAAGAATAATTGACCAATTGTAACCAAGTCAAGTTCAAGGCTCCCGAAGATCTGCTTATCTGTTATCAACAGGCAAAGGCAAGCATAGCCCCACCATGATATAATCCTAAGATTTCGAAAGCATTTCAATTCTTGCCATGATGCATACGATTCTACTGTGGTCTTTTATCGATAGATAGAGTATCCTATCTATTGCATTACTCCCTTTGAGCTTATATTACCTGATCCACTGCTCCTAGCATAACTAGGTTTGGCTTTTGTGTACTGCTAGAGTTTATTCTGTGTCTTGCTTAGCCATGCATAACTGTCAGTGGTCGTTCATCCAGATGATGTATCAGATGCAGAGAATCTAGTATGATAGGAGATCGTGATGAGAGGAAATCAGATGTGATATGAGTTAAACATGCTAAGGTTTGTATGGGAGGCCACGGTGGGATGTTGTTTTTCTAGTCCCATGCTCGCCACCACTAGGACCTGAGTTCTTGCCTTTGGAACCGAGACGAGCGTACAACCACATGGGGCCTGGACAACCTCATGACTAACTAACTTGCTTAGTAGATTCCATGAGTCACATAGTTCGGGCGTTCCAGTCGACATACGCATTGAAAATGTTTTCTAAGGAGGGGGTGAAGGAGGTGCATTCATACAGGTAGGGAAGCGTGGACCGGGGTTCTTGTGGTTGATGGCGCCCCTGGTAAACCAACCTTGCCTCACATCTTTAAGTACCGGCTTCGGGATTTGACCCGTTATGGCGGAATCATACTTATTGCGTGACTCATGGTCTCGGCGAAAGAAAGGTAAAGGTCGTGGTCAATCACTCTCTCCCGGCCTTCCAAGGAAGAGGGCTAATCTATAGTGGCATTAAGAATCGGTTGGCGCGTGTGGGTAAAGTTGTACACCCCTGCAGGGTAATAATCTTTTCGAAAAGCCGTGTTCACGATTATGAACGACTTGGTGACCGGACTCAAGATCATAGATAACTTTAACCACTATAAAACTTGTTAGATCAACGTGTGCTTAAGAACGCTTCCTCATGGGTATGAGGTGGTGATCCTAGTTCAGGAGATGATGATGATTCGGTGGATATCAAAAGATGATGATCAATATTTTAGAGATGTCGCTCTCTTATCCTCTTTTAAAATTCTCTGATTAGACGAGCTTCTTATCTCTCTCTTGTTTTATAAACAAAGATGGCTTTATGCAAAACAACTCCACCAGCCACAAGTCTTGCAGAGTACAACCTATACTCACCCTTGCTGTGTTGATAATTTTGGCAGAGTAAGTGTTCCCTGAAGATCAGTTTGGTACTACATCGACATCCTCGAGTAGCTTGGGGTTCCCGACCGGAAGCCTGGAATCTATGGGTTGGGACGTCATCGTTATGCTTCAGGCCTCTTAGGTCATTTGTTAAGTTTGCTATACTTAATAGCATAATTTTCCTTCCATTGTTTGATGTTTGTGGTCAGTGACCTCTGCTTGTAATAATTTGGTTCTCTGCTCAGTTATGAGCTTCCTGTAATAAATTTTGTGTCATAGGGTCACCGTTGTGCTACCAATTCTTCACTAGATATTCTCGAGCTCAAGGTTAAGCTTATTTCAGACGGAGGTCTGGGATTTGTTTAGCCCTGATCCCGGGGGTGTCACAATCAAGCCACGTGTCGAGGCACCACTACATAGAGCAGTCGGAGCCTGGGCGGAGGAGATACCATCTATTATGTGGAGTTTACGGACTACACCCAACAGATCTACCGGCTACACCCCTTATTTCATGGTATATGGAGCAGAAGCCATCCTACCTTCCGACATCCTACACGATTCACCAAGAGATGACGCCTACGATGAAGATGACGCTGAAGAATCTAGATGCCTAGATGTGGACCTCTCGAGGAAGAGTGCATATTGGCATGCCAAAGATCCACCATCTACCAGCAGAAGCTACGCAGTTACCATAGTCGCCGCATTCGGTATCGCTCGTTTAAAGAGGGGGATCTGGTCTCCGACTTAAGTAGAATAAATCACACAAATTATCCCCGCCATTGGAAGGACCGTTCGTCATAAGCAAGGCTCCACTCAATGGGTCTTACTACCTCGTTGACAATCGTGAACTTGAGGATAGACCCAACGATGATCATAAGCGTAAGCGACCTGACCCGGATGATGACTACCCGAAGCTTGATCGGCCATGGAACATAACACAGCTACGTCCTTTTTACACTTATCATATTTTTTATCTACTGTGTACCTATTATATGATCAATGAAATAAAGCTCTTTGGTTCACTCATATTCTTGAGTCTTTTACCTCCTTTAGTGTTCATTTTTGGATCGTATAAAACCTTTATGCGCAAGTTTTGCATTTGCACTTGTGAAAATTCCGCCTACGGGCGTTAGCTTAAGTATTCTAGTCTACACGTTCTTTGTCGTTTTTATGTGGATTCTAAAGTAGTGACTTTCGACACTCAAAGTCGGTGATTTTGTGCTTAGGTTTTTGATGGTGCCATCGGGCATCATCACCTGAGCGTATGGTTCCGACTATGAGTCTTCCGACTCACGAAAAAGTCAAGCATAAAAACCAAAGTAATGGATAAGCCCGTACTTTCTTAAAAAATATATACATGTTGGAACTAAGTACTTGAGTAGCAGGAAACATATAGCTATTGTTTTCCTCCTTAAGTTTAAATAGTAGTTTTTCCGCATATATAAAACCAGAGGAAACAAATATTACATAAATGTTTTTCATTCCTCTGGCGGCAGGAGATTCATCCTGATCATCTTCAAAGTTGATGGTTTTGAGGGACTCAAAGGAGCTGGGCTGGTCGCCATCAATGATCTCGAGAGGCACAAAATAGTTTGGATCGACCAACTCGGCGACCCTGGTGTTGTAGCCGACGAGAGATGACCAGATAGCCTTATGATCAATCTTCTGGCCGTCATCGTCTACGTCGGGCAGACCCGAGGTCACCGTGTCAATGTCGTCATTCTCGTAGTGTGCCTTGACCATCGCCAGCGACATTCTTGCACTAGCCCGGGTACATGAATATTTCCATCTTACGATACGCTTGGGGGCTTGGCGCAGAATCTCCGAATACTTCATGACGGAATCCACCGCCTTGATGTTGATGTTCAGGGGCTTGTCAATTTCCTTTGCTTTCTTGATGGCGGTACTGATAAATTTGCCGGCAAGGACCATGCATTCCTTTGGCGGAGGAGGATTATTGGTTAAACCAATAGGAGCTGCATTTCCGACCAAGCAATGGAGTACATGAGTTCAAATGACATAAAAGTTTAGAGTACCTTACTTACAGAAAGTACAAGACAGAGATTGCTTCCCAAATATGCTCGCCTCGGCTTGTTGGAGCATCTCCGCCATGGAGTACCGTTCTTGTCGGAGGACCTTGTAAGCCTCAATGTTGCGTTTATTCTGCTCTTCGGTAGCTTTCTTCTGCTCCTTGAGGATCACAATTTCCTCCTTCAGTCGGTTGATCTCCGTGTTGGCAGATCCTGCACGGCCTTCATAGATGCTTCATGCATCTTCAGAGTGTCAGCACTCTCCTATTTTAGGATCTTGTTCTCGCTATCTAGCAGTTCTATGTGCTTGGATTGCTCGACAATATCCTTCACCTTGGCAATAGTTTCTGCATGTCAGAGAAATAACAATGCATAATGAGTAGTCGGAGAGTGATGGCACAAGACCAAGTTTGAGTGCGAAATTGAAAAAAAACAGACTCTTGCTCTTGGTGATTTGATCCTTCAAGAAGGCAGTTTTACCCTTATCAGCTTCCAGGTCAGCACGCATCTTGTGGAACTTCTCGTTGGCGACACCTCTTCGATCATTCTCATTCTGCAAAAATATCAAAGTTACTTAGTCTACTTGGAGCATCTAGCCGGATAAATATCCACCTAGAGGCTTGGGGGCTATAGTGAGAGTTTTTAACTCGGCAAAATTCTTAGTCTTTCTTTAAGAATCTAGTCGGTGCTAATTCTGTTTCAACTAGAGGCTTGGGGGCTACAGTATTGAAATTTACAAACACTGTGTATGCTACTCTAAAAGTATCTAGTCGGAATAATTCATTCAAACTACATACTTGCGGGCTACAATTCCAAATTTTCTAACTTAGTCACTCTAAGAGAATTCGTACACAAATACCTACGGTTTTCCGTCTAAATCCTCGGGGGCTATAGTGGGATACTACATATGAAATGCAAAAGGCATACAAAACTTACAAGTGCAATGATCTTGAGGTTGGTGGCGCTCTCGCCAAGTATCTTGCTGAAGGCAAGGCTGTTTCCGTGCAGGATATCCGCTTGCTTGAGCAGCTCCTCAAGACCACATGTCGGAGAAGTCGACGCTGCACCAGGCACCAGAGTTGACCTACTCGGTGTAAGCATCGGGTATACGATCTTCGGAAACTCTGCTGGTGTCCTGGGTGCAGTGGCGCCGCCTGCGGCAGAAGTTCTGCCTTCCACCATCGTCTTACCGCTACCAGTGGCATCCTTAGCCAGTGTTGGGCCACGTAGAGATAAAACAAAACTTTTTCCTCTAACATGGTGATCCCAAGATCTAACTGAGGTAGAAGGCCACGAGGTTTACCACTAGACGCGCAGTTGCGTATTACTGATGAAGCACGTCTATTGATGCAGTGCATTCCTTATGATCTGATCGTCCTGGTGCTGATCGTACATCACCTCTTCTGGTATCCACACGTACAAGGAGGAGCACCGGCGGCGAACTGCTAGATTCGTTACGATGGTAGGACTCTGTAGAGCTAGGGTTTCCAACACATGGAATGACCTAACCGATCAATGATTAACCCTTCTGGGTTACTGTGCTCCACTATATATATAGGGAGTGAACATGGGCTCCATTCTCATGGCCCATTCACTAAAGCCCATATATTATTAGTCCCTGTGAGTCTAACTCACTGACTCAGTACAAATCCGGATCGGGTCCAACCCAACCAGATTTCCGGTTCGGATCCAATCCGAACGTGCTCCCACTCTTAAGTGTGCGACCCCGTAGGCTCATGGCTACTTGGACACGATTAGAGTCTGACTCTCAATCGATCAGTCGGTAGTGGCTCCTAGAAGAATGTGCCGACTCCCAAGTACCAAAGAGTCATGATGACTTGCCTTTCCAATGTGACTTGCGTCTGAGTCCCTTTTGCCTCACGATATACCTTGTCAGACTATAGGCGAATATTTGTCATCCCTTAAATAGTCCGACTCTCTTCTCGATACGAGAGAAGTGATTGACCCAACTAACTCTTAGTCGATCACCTCGATTAACACTTAACCGATTCGTGCATGGCCATGATTTCTGAATCATATCCTCCGAGAGGGCCTAGAGAATATCTCTCCAAGTGGAGGGGCAAATCCCATCTTGGTTATTCACATCACGCAGCTTGAATCTTAGTTGACCCGAACTCTACCTTTATAACTGCCCAGTTACGGATCAGCGTTTGACAAAACCTAAGTCGGTGATCCTCAACTCGGACTATGCAACAACCTCAGGTCTAAGTATTACATTGATTGAGATATACAAATGACAACTTGTTCGTTGTACCTCAATATGGGTCAATATGACTCACTAAACTCTTTAGCCGAATCTATGTAAGTCGGAATAGCATCTCCATGCCCATGACAAGTGGAAACGAGTCATCAAGCTGACTTTCACATTGGTCTAAATTTTGTGTGTCTAGCACAACCTCGGTGACCAAGGATATTTAGTACAAACAACATGAATGTATAGTTCCACAACCGAATCACATATTTAATGATACACATTAGATGTTTATACAAGGACAACTTAATATCTTTATGAATACAATGGGAAATGTCATCATACATGATTGCCTCTAGGGCATATTCCCAACAGCCGGAGCATCAACCACTTTGGATGTGGTCCTTTCTTGTGTCGCCTGCTCGCCGACAACAACAAGTTCAGCGGCAAGGCCTGGGTCCACTTCCATGGCGGAAGGTTCAGGTGTTACCTTGGCTGGAGAGCCTATCAGTGCAGTAGAAGGCTGGACGCTGGGAGTTCTAGGGGCGATGGTGGGAGATGCTTGGTGAAACATTTCTTTTATGTTTTTAGAAGCCCCCGATGTTTTGGAGGTCTTCTTCAAACTCATACTAGCCTTCTTCCTGAAACGTGCAAAAGTATAAGTACAGGAACAAGACGAGCAATAGACAATGTCGGATGTTAAGAACCTTACACAATGGTTGGTGCTTTGGTCAACAGGATACCAATCATTCTTCTTTTCTCTGCCTCCAGGGAGGCGGTGGACTTCTTGGAGGCTCCACCCTTCATCTTCTTCTTCTTGCCTCCATCGGCAGCGTCAGAGGTGGAAATCTTCCACTTACGCGCCAACGGAACATCTTCGTCGGACACGATGGTGAATTCCTTCAGCTTGGGGTCATAGACTTGGGAATCTATGCTATCCTCGTCTATACTCTTTTGTTGTTAAGTGAATCCTGAAGTGTTAGATGTAATGGTAATGGCTAGACAGAAGAACTGGAGTACATGTCATACATGGAAAATAAAACGGGTACCTCTGGGAACGTGCATCCCTCGAACATGTCGTATAGTGATGCCACGCTTCCTGTCCTTCACCTTGACGATGTCTTCGAGGCGGAGCTTGATGGAATCACTCTAGAAGTTGTCCTCGGAGATGTGGAGGCTATCCTTCCTATCCTTGGTATACTAGTGCATAAGCTTCACGCGGTGCTGCAGAGGCTGGATCTGCCTGATAAACCAGCACATGGCTAGGTCCAACCCGGTCAGACCCATGTCTACGATCCACTCGATCTGCCTAACAGCAGAGGAGGCTTCGTCTTCAGAGGGAAGGAGGGCTTGGGATCTCCATGTCGGGGCTTCAGCGGCGGCCCCATCGACAAAGTCCGGGTATGATGCTTCTAGGCCAGCCAGAGGGGTATCTGGACCATAGAAGTACTTCCTCTGCCATTTTTTGTAGGACTCGTTGCCTACAATGTGGGGGAACCGCCGGCCAGGCCAGATCTTGAAGCTAATGGTTCCAAAATTTCCAAGCTCATCCTTGCTCACTCCGGCTTCCCTCTTGACAGTGAAGAAGTATATAAACAGATCTAACCTAGGCCTAATGCCTAGGTAGCTATCACAAAGTGCCGCATAATTGCTAAGTGCGAGGATGCTATGCGGAGAAAGGTTCTGAGGTTCAACGCGGTAGTGGCTAAGGACCTCAATGAAGAAGTCGGAGATTGGGAGGGATATGCCGCCTACCAGTTGGGCTTTGAGGTACACCTTTTATCTGGCTAGGGGAGAAGGGATGACCTCGCCGGCTGGCGCTGCTCGCCAGACCAGCCCCTCCGTTGTGGGACATACCCCTCGGCGAGCATCTCCTTAAGACCGCTTTCAGTGATATCAGAGCCACGCCACTCTCCCTGGTGGGAATCGCCCTGCTCCTCTAGCAGTTCCAGCCCCGCTGGAATATGGTCATCGCCGGTGGTTTCCACCACCGCGGTGCGTGGCACCACCACGCCCTCTAGAGGCACGTGGAAGGAGCCCGCCGGCTTGGCCAAGGCTTCGCTCGTCGCCGCCATGGATGGTATGGTGCTGTTACTGGCCATTAGTGTGGAAGGATATGAGCAGAGAGATGGGAAAAGCTAGGTTTTTTCCTTCGATGTGCGCGGAGAGCTCGAGGAGGCGCTTGCTGGAGGATGAAGATGATGCGAGGAAGAATGAGGTGAAAGGATAAAAATTACCATGGTTATAATTTATAGTACTCAACATCAAGATTCGTGCAAGTTGATCGAATGATTGTTGCGTGGAAAGCGCGTGCGTGGAAATTTCGCCACGTTCCCACCGCCGCCGCCAACGTTTCACATCCTTCACGCGGGAAAGACCGCTATGATTGCGTTCTCTACATGTGTGAGTTACGAGGCGTCGTTGACCTATGGTCTACGTTGCTCTACTAACACAGGCAGGTGAACCATCCCATCTGGAGATTCCGGCATGGACGGATCTTGTCCGGCTACGAGAAGAGTATGATGGAAGATTCAACAGTTCTCCGACTTACATATTGAAGACGGAGATCATTGCAGGGTTCTTGGGAGGACTACAAGATATTGCTTCATGATTTGCCGACATTCATCTAGACAGAGCATTCAACCTGAAGAGGCAAGACGGTGCAAGATCTCGGAGTTCTCCGGGGGCTACTGTTGGGATATGCTAAATGGGTATCACCATAGTACATCTCTAATCCGGATAATCCGGGTGGCATACAGTTGTTAGCAAGTCCCATGGCCTGTTTGGCGGCCCAGTTATCCGTAAGGGAGACCCATGCCGGATAAAGGAAGGCTACAGAGGAGTCACCAGCATACTCGGAGCCTTGGAGTGCAAGACACGTTAGACTAGTTGTGTACCATGTAGGACTCTATAACCTGTCTGGCTAGGACTTTGCCTGTAACCTTAGGATCTGGCGACTATATAAGCCGAACCTACAGGTGCCTTTAGGTCACGATAAAACTCATACCTCGCACAGCGAACCAATCCCTGTAACTCGGCGTATTGCCATTATAGTGATTTATAGCAGGAGTAGGATTCCGCCACCGTCGTGGGATCTGAACCTAGGTAAGCTGTGTTACCTCGTACCCGCCAACCTTCCGCCTTACCCCACGTCTCTAAACACGCTCTATAAGGACCCCTCCATGACGTACTCATTGGCAATACCACGATAGGGATCCCGAGGTCGATCTCCTTTGTAGGAAGATGAAGGGCTTGTGGATTGTGTCGAGGAAGACGCCCGTGGGTGGGTTTTCCCGAGCCGACCCGATGTAGGAGAGGGCGTCGGCCTCCTCGTTCTTGCACCTGTCGATCCACTCGATGGAGTAGTTGGCGAAGTCGCCTCCCAGCTGGTCCACTGCTTGGCAGTATGCTGCCATGGTGGGGGAGATGGCGTCGCAGGTACCAGTGACTTGCACGACGACGAGGTCGGAGTCACCATAACACCGTAGGTGATTGACGTTCATCTCCTTGGCGCCCGCATGCCATGAAGGAGGGTGATGACCCACAAGTATAGGGGTGTATCATAGTTCTTTCAATAAATAGGAGTGTTGATCCCACCGAGGATCAGAAGGTGTTGATTAGTGGTTTGGATCATATATTCTTTGTAAATACTTAGCAAATGGATTTTTAGGGTTTCTTGATAATGCAAAGAAATAAAATGCAACTAAATAAAAGGCAACAATGATAAATGTAGCGAGTGGCCCAATACTTTCATCAGCAAAGGACAAGCCGGTTGTATTACTTATGAGGACCAAACGTTCTCGAGGACACATGGGAATACTGTCAAGTGTTTTTTCTTCATATAGTTGATTAATCTTCTTTGGTTGGATAAGTGTTTTGTGGGTGAACCTATGCTAATGTACCGACCTTACTTGGACTAATACATACTTGTGATTGTACCCCTTGCAATCATCCGCAACTAAAACAAAGTAATTAAGAAAAAATCATAACCATAACATTAAACTCTGAGATCCTACACTCCCTTGTGCAAAGGTTTCCTAATGGGGGTTCAGATTTCTGTCACTCTGACAACCCCACAATTAGGTCCAAATACACAATGCATTCCCCTAGGCCCATAAATGTTGAAGTATCATGTAGTCGACGTTCACATAACACCTCTACAAGAGTAGCACAACAACTTAAATATCAAACCATTGAATATTAGTCAACATAATTCCACTACTAGCAACATGACTTCTCCCATGTCCTCAAGAACTAAACGAAATACTTACGAGACATCATATGGATCAAGATCAGAGATGATATAATGATGAATAACAATCTGAACATAAACAATAATTCAATGGTTCCACTCACGAGCATTAACTACAAAAGTAATTACACCGGGAAAGTTTCCCCTAAGAACTATACAAGATTCAACCCAATTGTTATAGCTGGATGGAGTGGTGATGATGGTGCTGGTGGAGATGGTGGTGATGATGATGATGATCCCGATGAAGTCTAGCTTGATGAAGGTGTTGATGGCGACGATCTCCCCTCTCCGGGAAGGAATTTCTCGGTAGAAATCTGCCTAATGGAGAGCTCTTTCTCTCTCTGTAGTTTTCGCCCCGCAGAAATGGCGGAATCTTTCTATGGTTGCTCCCTAATTATTAGGGTTTCGGGAGGAAGTTATAGGCGAAGGGGCGAAGCAGGAGATGGGCTAGGGTGGCCACACCCCCTGCTGGCGCGGCCTAGGGTGGGTCCGCGCCAGGGGTGGTGTGGGCCCCCTGTGGCCCATCTTCGCCTCCCCTTCTGGCTTCCTTCGTCTTCTGGAAAAATAGGATTTTCTGTGTATTTTCTGGAATTTTGTGATCTTTGCGAATATTGCATCTAGACACCGCTTTTTCCATCAGAATCCTGACTCCGGTAGTTCATCCTCCAAAAGTCATCCAACATGCAAAAATAGATGAAATAACATAATTGTCACCTCTTCATAATAAATATATCAATGAACAACAATAGATTATGATATAGAATAGTGACGCAAAATGGATGTATCAACTCCCCCAAGCTTAGACCTCGCTTGTCCCCAAGCGAAGACTGAGCTCAGTAAATATGACCATAGGTTTATGGAGTGAAGTGTCGAGAAAAATAATACGGACAAGAAGCATCACATTCACCAATATACAACTCATAATAGAAGGCAACTCACCATTATATAACTTAACTTGCAACGAGCATGGGAGTCACAATAAAGATGCATAAAGATAAATTATAATTGGTAATGGCATACTTTGTTCTTGTTCAGAGAACAGTTGACAAATCATACTTAGTTTTCAAACAAAGATTTTGTAAAGAAGTTTATAATAGGAGTCATTTTGCTCAAACTTAAAAAGCTTTTCACAATGATAGCTTTCAAAGTAATATTCATTCAGATAAGAGTTATGTCAAAAAACAAAGAAGATAAGAAACATGATTGAATAAATCATCATATGAATGATTGAAACACAACAACTCAAGTTCTTGCTGGAGGTAGAAAGGAATAGGTTTACTGACTCAACTTAGAAGTAAAAGAAAGGTCCTTCGCAGAGGGAAGCAGGGATTTCAAGTTTCATAAAGAGATTCCAAAAGATTATGGTACTTACTAGCTTTGAGCTCTTATTGCCCCTATCGTAAGCATCTTGAGGTGATTAAGGTTAAAATGAACAAATATGGAGTATATGCTTGACAAATCATAAGTTGTCAATATCATGTACCTTGAGTAATAGGGCCGTTCCTCATGTGACTCAACTTTAGTTACCGATAAGTTCTTGTCATTGTAAGTATATGTGTATCATAGAGAACCGCCAACAGGGTACCCCTTGCACATGGTACATGAGCTATCCCATAACCAAAATGACAAGGCAATAGACAGTGAGCATCTTAGCAATCCTTTATTTAATATTTGCATAGGTTTTTATTGAGGATGCTTCACAGATTGCTCACTATGGTTACGCTGCAAATTTCCACCATGATTAGGCATGGCTTAGGCTAGCCGCCTAGGCGTTTCTCTAACACATATACATAACTCCATGGACTTACAAGCTCCCCTTTTATTTCACACCGTCGACATCCATAAACAAAAGATCATGATATCAACGGGGTATATATTTACAGGTGTTGAAAGCATACCCGTGACAGCACGGTTCTACTAATTCCCAACTTATAAGTTGTTAAACCCCTCCTTTATAAAGGAAAGGATCCCTGTGATTGCAATGCTAGTCCCTGGATCAATGCTAGCATCCACAGTTTAAGATGAAGTAAACAGATACAAATGTCGTTTATTACATTCATTCCAGAGATAAATCATAGTCTTTTACAACTCAGGGCCATAGGCCTAATACAAGAGTTTAAGGAATAAGTAAATAAACATAAGTCTTCATCTTCATGTGCCACAGGCAAGCATGTTGAGTGTAGACTCATGACTCCTATTCATCATCGGAGTAACCTGCAACATCACAAGTTACAACCACAGAGGGTCAATACTTTGGAATAGTATTGGCAAGTGATACCTTAGTTTATTTTAAGTGGACTATATTACTATATGCATTTTGGCTAAGTGTAGCTTGGCTTGCTTTGTTTGAAAATAAGTTTTACCTATTAGTTGAAATCACTAAGTTTTTCTTTGTTAAAACATTCCCAAGAAACCACCAATAGACATTGGGGTCCTTCACCCTTGTTCACCCACCAATTTTTACTTAGAAGTTGGAGTGATGAGATTCTTGTAGCTTCCATGTCTTGATGCTCAAATTGTCCATTACCTTGGACTAGGCTAAGTACTTAGGTTTTCCATCTGCAGAGGTTGTGCACTTTCCCCACCAGACTTGGTTTCCCAAGACAGGACCTTTCAGAAGCCTTTCCTTAGTCAAATGGACGCGTTCCAACCTATGATACCAACTACCACCAACTGTCCAAGTGACTAAGTTCTAGCAACCTATATGATCAAGGCAGAGCCCATATTGCCAAGTGCTTGCACTGTAAGCTTTCTCAACACTTGGCCTCCAAATCCCTTTGTGCCTGGGTGGCATACCACAAGTGAGATACACAACCCAAGTCCATGGCCTTGTGTAACCACTTAACATAACCCAATCCTTCCATTCCACCCAGGAGGTTCATTTGACTTAGTTGTTTTATTAGGAAAGCATAAGTCTCATGACTTAGAAATATTTTCATCATAGTATGTATAGATTTTCACCAACCCCTGTTTGCTAAATAGCTAGGCTAAGCATGGTAAGATAACTTAACATAGGAAAATTCCCTAGCAATTCTACAATTCTACACTACTTAGGATTTCCCAACTTAGCATTAGGCAAAAATAGCATGCAAGACTTAGCAAAATATCTAATGCTAGTACAAAACATAGGATAGAAATATTCATGAAAATATCTCTTGCCTTGGTAGTGGGGAGAGTAGCACTCTTCACAATCACAATCACTAGCAAAATCTACACAAAAATTATAGCATACAATTACACACAATTATATTCAATCAAAAATAATATGAATGCATGCATGCAAGAATTTACCAAGTGGTGATTTTGAGAATTCTACCAAGCATGCACATGTTTACAAAAACTTAACAAGTCACAAGTTTGCCAACTAAACTTATTTGGCACCAATACAATTTACCAAAATAAATCTATACTTAAAATAGCCTTAAACATGTTCTACAAATAAAGTCATTTTAACTGTTACTATTTGTTAAACAAATTGGATATTCAGAAAGGTCTTGTTTCACTGAATCCAACGGTATAAAGTTTGTAAAATTCTAACGTGGGATTCAAAAGTTATAGCAGTTTAAAGTTTGGATCTAAATCTGATTCAAATTTCTGTTTTTGAATTATCCCTAGCCACGTGTCGCAGCCTCACTGGCGCGTACCGCTTCGCGCGGATCAGCAGTCGCAGGCCGTAGGATCTAACTTAGATCTAGCGGCTCAGACGCGCGCGTACCTCTTCGATTAAGATCTATCCTAGCCCTACGATGCAGATCCAACGGACCAAATCATCAAGCCACAAACTGGCGGTGCTAGCGGCGTTGTCCAGCGGCGGCGCGTCTGACTACGGTGGCGCTGGTGCTCTAGGTCGTCCGGGGAAGCAAGAAAGCGCTTACCAGGACCGCGGTGGCGTGCTGAAGATCGAGGTGGCTCTGGTTTGTCAAGGGGCATGCTGACGCGGTGACGATTCCTTGTCGGAGTTGAGTCTGGCGACAGGTGGTTCTGCTCGAGGTCGAAGGCGACGTTGCCGATCTCTAGGAGGCAAACGGAGAGTGTAGTCAGGTGCAGAAGATCACGGGGAATACGCGCGCGTGAAAGACAAGGCTTGGGGCGGTCTGGTCTTACCACCGGAGGTCGTCGGAGTTGATGCCGAAGACGGTGGCGGCCAGTCGTCGACGTTGCTGGAGCTACATGTCATGCGAAGGTAAGTGGGGTGTGTCAGTAGATGCGCCGAGACTCACTGGTCAAGACAGCATGAATGAGAGGCAGAGGAGAACACGAGACTCACCGGAATTCGCCGGCGCAGTCGTCGGTGACGGCGGGGTTGCAGAGAGCAATGTGCGCAGCCTGGGGGCGTTCTGTGCTTGGGGTTTGGGGGAGAAGAGAGAGGGGGCAGAGGGGGTTTATGTATCCTGCTCGCGAGCGATAATCACTCGTGCCTTAACGCAAATTTAAGCTGTGTAATCAACAGGAAATGACCGCGTCAATTTTGGGTACGAACAGGTCGTGGGGGGTGGAGACGACGATGCTCGGGTGGGCCGTGGTTGTCAGCGAGAGAGGGGAGTGGAAGCGGGTCCCTTCTGTCAGTGGGCTGGTGGGTGCGAGAGTGGGTAAAGAAAACGATTCGCGGGGTGTGCACTGCTGGGCTAGTCTGGGCCGTGTTGGGCTGGGTCGGCCAGATTGGCTGGTTGGCTATTTTTTTCCTTATTAATTCTTTTTCTTTTTCAGATTGAATTTCCAGAAATGGTTTTTAAACCTAAATTCAAATCTGTTTGAATCCAAAACTTTACAGGACTTTTTTAAAATAAAACTTGCTCTTAAATGAGTGTCAAACACATCTAAACATTTCAGAACACTTGGGTCCTTTTGCAAATAAATTAAACTATGCCTTTATGAGAGGTGATAATAGGCATAGGATTTGTTTTAATTCATATTTTTCTTTTGATATTTTGTTCAAGCTTTTGAGACCACTTAAGTTTGAATTCAAAACATTCTGAATGAATAACAACATTTTTCCCAAAAGCATGTAGCACAAAGGCTAGGGTTTTCATAAAATAATGAGCCACAAATGCTCCTGTTTTTGAAATGATTTTGAGAAAACCCTATATGATGATGAATGCAAAGATGATATGAATGAGTTTGGAATATGAATTTAGGGATGTTACAAATCTAACCCCCTTAAGATGAATCTCGCCCTCGAGATTCGGATTGGCTAGCAAATAGGTGAGGGTGGTCTTTCCGAAGATCATCTTCTCTTTCCCATGTTGCTTCCTCTTCGGAGTGATGGTTCCATTGCACCTTGCAAAACTTGATAGTTTTTGTCCTTGTGACTCTTTCTGCGGTCTCAAGAATCTTGACAGGCTTTTCTTCATAGGTGAGGTCACTTTCTAGTTGAACTTCTTCCAATGGTATAGTATCCTTCAGAGAAGATTCTTCCATTTCTGGGTGACATTTCTTAAGCTGACTCACATGAAACACATTATGGACAGCTGACAGAGACTCTGGCAATTCAACTTCATATGCAACTTCTCCTTTGCGACTTAGAATCTTGAATGGCCGAACATATCTTGGTGCCAACTTTCCTTTGACTCCAAATCTTTTCACTCCACGAAGTGGTGATACTCTAAGATAAGCTCTATCTCCAACTTCGTAGGTGACTTCTCTACACTTAGAATCCGCGTAGCTTTTCTGTCGGGACTGTGCTATCTTCAACCTGTCCTTAACCAATTTGACTTTCTCTTCGGCGTCTTTGATAATATCAGGTCCAAATAAACTTCTTTCTCCCACACCATTCCATAACAATGGGGTGGTACACTTCCTTCCGTAGAGTAACTCAAATGGTGCCATTCCAATACTAGATTGATGACTGTTGTTGTAAGAGAACTCTGCGTAAGGCAAACTTTCATCCCAACTTGCTCCATAGTCTAGGGCACATGCCCTCAACATGTCTTCAAGAATCTGATTAGTCCTTTCTGTTTGTCCATCAGTTTGAGGATGAAAAGCAGTGCTGAATTCCAACCTCGTTCCTAAGGATTCATGAAGTTGTCTCCAAAAGTGAGAAGTGAATTGAGTTCCTCTATCTGACACAATACTCTTAGGCACACCGTGAAGGCATATAATTCTGCTCATGTAGATCTTTGCTAACTTGGCACTTGTATAAGTTGTCTTCACGGGTATAAAATGAGCCACTTTAGTTAGGCGATCCACTACTACCCATATGGAATCATACCCTGACCTGGTCCTTGGTAATCCGGTAATGAAATCCATACCGATATTTTCCCACTTCCATTCAGGAATAGGCAGTGGTTGAAGCAACCCAGCTGGTTTCTGATGCTCCGCTTTTACTCTGCTACACACATCACACAAAGCAATATGCTCGGCGATGTCCCCTTTGAGATTGTTCCACCAAAACCTTTCTTTCATATCCATGTACATCTTGGTGTTTCCCGAGTGAATAGAATACGGAGAGTTGTGGGCTTCCTGTAAAATCAGTTTCCGCAACTCCGGGTCTTGTGGAACACATATACGTTTCCCGTGCCATAAAGTACCTTGTTCGTCTATATGGAAACTCTTAGCTTTCCCTAGACTAATATTTTCCTTAATCCTTTCAATTTCCTTATCAGTCTTCTGAGCTTCTCGGATCTTGTCCAACAAAGTGGGTTGAACATCCAAAGACATGAGATGTCCTTCAGGCACAATCTCCAATCTGAGTTCTTTGAATTGCTTACACAAGTCATCTGGCAATTCTCCTTTGGTAAGGCCATTTACAAACGTCTTACGACTTAGAGCATCTGCTACTACATTTGCTTTACCGGGGTGGTATTGCAAACTTAAGTCGTAATCCTTGATAAGCTCTAGCCATCTCCTTTGTCTCATATTGATTTCCTTCTGGGTGAAGATATACTTCAAACTCTTATGATCGGTGAATACTTCACAACGTTTTCCCAAAAGGTAATGTCTCCACGTTTTGAGTGCATGGACGACAGAGGCTAACTCCAAATCATGAGTAGGATAGTTTACTTCATGAGTTTTGAGTTGTCTCGAGGCATAGGACACAACTTTACCGTCTTGCATAAGTACGTCACCCAAACCTTGATGAGACGCATCACAATATACTTGGAAATCCTTTTCCAAATCTGGCAGACATAGAACTGGTGCTGTTACAAGTCTCTTCTTCAACTCTTGGAAGCTGACTTCGCAACCTTCAGACCAAGCAAATTTCTTGTCCTTCTTTAACAATTCTGTCATTGGCTTAGCAACCTTCGAGAAATTTTCAATGAACCTTCTGTAGTAACCTGCTAAGCTGAGGAAACTACGAACTTCTTTCACATTCTTGGGAGATTCCCATTCTGTCACAACTGAAACTTTAGCAGGATCAACTACCACTCCATCCTTTGTCATAACATGACCAAGAAAACCAACTTCCTCTAACCAAAACTCACACTTGCTGAATTTAGCATAGAGTTGATGCTCTCTTAACTTTTCAAGTATCAAGCGTAAGTGTCTTTCATGTTCTTCTTTAATCTTGGAGTAGACTAAGATGTCATCGATGAAAACGACAACAAACTTGTCGAGAAATTCCATGAACACCTTGTTCATCATATTCATGAAGTATGCTGGAGCGTTGGTTAAACCAAAAGGCATCACAGTGTACTCATACAATCCATACCTTGTGGTGAATTCTGTTTTAGGTATGTCTTGCTCTCTTATCTTGAGTTGAAAATAACCTGACCGGAGATCAATCTTCGAGAACACACATGCTCCTTCTAGCTGATCAAACAAGTCGCTGATTCTTGGCAAAGGATATTTGTTCTTGATGGTTACCTCGTTGAGTGAACGGTAGTCAATGCATAATCTTTGTGTTCTATCCTTCTTTTCCACGAATAAAACTGGAGCTCCCCAAGATGAAGAACTTGGTTGGATAAATCCTTTCTGCAACTGTTCTCCTAGTTGCTTCTTGAGCTCTTTCAGTTCATCAACTGACATTTTGTATGGTTTTTTTGCTATTGGTCCAGAACCTGGTACCAAATCTATCAGAAACTCCACATCTCTATCTGGTGGCATTCCTGGCAACTCTTCCGGAAACACATCCAGATACTCACATACAATTGGCACACTGTCCATGCTAACCCCCTTAAGAGAATTTAGCTTACTTCCTTTGGATTCAAAGTTTGACTTGAATTTTATTCTTTTTCCTTCTGGGGTTGTGAGTGCCACAGTACGATTAGCACAATCTAGTACTCCTTCATACTTAGCCATCCAATCCATTCCCCAAATCACATCCAATCCTTGGGAATTCAGGATTATTAGGTTCACTGGAAACTTATGTTTTCCAAACTCTATGACTAAGTCATGACATCCTGAGTTTACTATCATTTCTCCACCTGGAGAACTTACTCTTATAGGACTCCCAATGGTTTCTACCGGTAGTTCATTTCTTTCAACAAATGCTTTTGATATGAATGAATGAGATGCACCAGTGTCAAAGAGTACAAATGCTGGAATGGAATTGAGTCTGAACTTACCAGCAACAGTGTCAGGCTCCTCATAGACCTCCTCCACATTGATGTGGTTAACCTGTCCTTTCTGGAAAGGATTGGGCTTGTTAGGTCCTTCCACTTTCTTCTCAGGGCACTCATTAGCATAATGCCCCAGCTTCTTGCATTTGAAGCACTCAACCTGACTGATGTCCTTTTTAGGCTGGCTTCCACTTTCACTTCCACTGTGGTGGCTCTTATGTCCACTCTTGTGGTTCTTGTACTTATCATTGTCATGACTGCGATGATGCTTGTTGTCATGACGGTTGTGGTTGTGGTGCTTGTTGAATTTCACATGCTTGTGGGATCCCGAACTGCCACTGTCATCATGGTGAGATCGTTTGTGAGACGATCCAGAGCTGTGCTTGTCGGAGTGTTTCCTCTTCCTACTCTCGACTTGCTTCATTTTACTCTCCAAAATAGCAGCCTTGTCACACAGAGACTGATAAGTTGGAACATATGCCACAGACAACTGCAGATTCAGCTCATCATTCAAGCCCTCCAGAAACTTTTCCTTTCTTTTTGCATCTGTGTCAACCTCATCCGGTGCATAGAGCGCCCGATTGTTGAACTATTCTATGTACTCAGCCACGCTGGGGTGGCGCTGCTTCAGGTTGTGAAACTCCTTCTTTTTCAGACTCATCATTCCGGATGAGATATGAGCAGTGCGAAAGCCATCTTCAAAGATAGCCCAAGTCACCTCATCAATAGGAGTGGTAATTTGGAAGTTGTCCCACCATGTAGCAGCTGCTCCTTCCAACAGATGTGCTGCGAACCTGACTTTTTCAGCATCCGTGCAGCCCACGGTCACTAAGTCTTTGTTCACCGAACGTAGCCAATCATTGGTTACCATGGGATCAGTTGTCCCCGAAAACTTTGCTGGCCTCAATCGCAGAAATCTGGTGAGCATATCAAAACCCGGAGAGTTGTTATTGTTGTTGTTGTTGTTATTGTTGTTGTTATTGTTGTTGTTATTATTGGGGTTGTTGTTGTTGTTGTTATTCTGGTTTTGAATGAATGTCGTCATCATTTGCATAAGCTGTGTTTGCGCGTTCATCATTTGTTGCATTTCCGGGGTGATGTTGTTGGGGTTGGGGTTTGCGCGACGGGGAGGCATCTGTGGTTTGTTCAAATAGATAAGAATGAGATACCCATAGATGTTTTATGCACAATACATCACAAGCAAATCACATAACATGCAACATAAGAATAAAAGTTCAACAACCAGATGATAAGTTCATGAAATAAAACACACAAGTGGCAAGCCATCCACATGTCGGATGGTCCAATAACAAGTTCACAATAACAGGTACGAATATGAAAGATAAACGAGTAGTCAAGTCTACTCATCAGCATCAATCTCCTCCTCGACGAAGGTAAGACCTGCGTTCTCCATCGCGGTCTTGTTCTCCTCAATCGTAGTGGTCAAGGAATCGACCTTGGCCTTGAGAGCCCTCTTCTGGGAGCGAAGCCTCTCAATAACCATCTGCTGCTGCTCAAGCTCGAAATCCTTGGACTTCAGTTCCTCAGTCATGTCCCGGATCTTCTTGTTCCTATCCTGGACGCGTTTCTCCTAACTCTTGAACTTGCGGTCCTGGGCCTCGAACTTCGTCTCCATTTCCTTGATCATCTCATCCTGCTGTGCGAAAAGCTTGTCCTTCTCGCGAAGCTGCACCTGAAGCTCGTCATTGCCGAGCATGACGTTCGTCATGTCCATGTCCACGTGCCTAAGGAGAATCTCTAAGTCCTGGAGATAGAGACGTATCGGCTCTGCCGCGTCCCTCGAGTCGTCCTCAAAGTCTATGGACTCTCCATCAACATCACGTCTTCCGAAGACGTGAAAGTGGGTGCCCCTAACCTGTCGGGAGTGACGGCCTAACAGACATCCTATCAGGTCCTGCATGACTACCTCCATGCCTCTCTCCCTGTCGTCGTGCATCAGCTTGAAGACGATGGCCTCCGTAGTAGGCTCTGTCTGGCGTCCGGGCTGGTTCACCTTGAAGCCCCAGAGGTCCTTCCTCTCGAACTTGGTGAGTGGGTACACCGTGATGGTGGGAAGATGGAGATCGAGCAAAGTGGTAAGCTCAATGATACGGGGACCAAAACGGGTAACCTGGAGCTCCTCAACGGTGCTGATGGTAATAGGCATCTATTTATAAGATTGAAAAAGTTAGAACAACACAATTCAAGGTAAATCAAGACGAACATTCATACTCATCCATGGAACACAAACATCACACAAGTCATGCATACATAAGTCCATTACATCAATCAAGGTCCATACTTACTTAAGGTATCATTTTTGGAAAATAAGGTGATAAGTGGTGGTCCAACTAACGGAGTGCCCTTACAATCCTATCTCATTGGATCTATTAGCAAACACAATGTTCCTAGAGGCAATCCACCAATCTTGTTCTCTTGATTCCATCACTAAGTCTATAACATCTCCTCTTAATTCTTGGTTGGTGGCTTCCAACTCTTGGGTAAGTTCCTTCTCTTTCTCTAAGTCTTTTTGGAGGTTGAGAATTCTGCACTTGACTCTAGCACTTAGTTCTTTGATAGTCCTCCAAGATGCATCTCTGGCTGACTCAAAGAATGTGGTGTTCATTATAGTGTTGGTGTACATGCAGAATCCCTTTTCTTTGTGGTTGTCTTCCTTGTTTTTGTACAAGTGAAGTTGCACCCACCAATACTCCACTCCTTCATCCATCACTGGAAAGCCCTTGTACACAGCTGCACCATGTGCTTCCATTGCCACCATGAGGTCCTTGAGAATATTGGGAAACTCAGTTTCACACTCCAAGGTCATGGTCATGAGTGGTCCTTTCTTCACGGCTTCGTTGATGGAGTTCATCTACAAATGGAGTTGGGAATGAAAAGATTAGAAAAGTTTTACGAGAAGAATAGACAAGTGTAGAAGTAGTTGAAAACTTTTCCTTAGTGGTTTTCCAATCCTAGGGTCACAATCCTACAGGCAACACAGTGCTCTGATACCATCTGTTAAACCCCTCCTTTATAAAGGAAAGGATCCCTGTGATTGCAATGCTAGTCCCTGGATCAATGCTAGCATCCACATTTTAAGATGAAGTACACAGATACAAAGGTCGTTTATTACATTCATTCCAGATATAAATCATAGTCTTTTACAACTCAGGGCCATAGGCCTAATACAAGAGTTTAAGGAATAAGTAAATAAACATAAGTCTTCATCTTCATGTGCCACAGGCAAGCATGTTGAGTGTAGACTCATGACTCCTATTCATCATCGGAGTAACCTGCAACATCACAAGTTACAGCCACAGAGGGTCAATACTTTGGAATAGTATTGGCAAGTGATACCTTAGTTTATTTTAAGTAGACTATATTACTATATGCATTTTGGCTAAGTGTAGCTTGGCTTGCTTTGTTTGAAAATAAGTTTTACCTATTAGTTGAAATCACTAAGTTTTTCTTTGTCAAAACATTCCCAAGAAACCACCAATAGACATTGGGGTCCTTCACCCTTGTTCACCCACCAATTTTTACTTAGAAGTTGGAGTGATGAGATTCTTGTAGCTTCCATGTCTTGATGCTCAAATTGTCCATTGCCTTGGACTAGGCTAAGTACTTAGGTTTTCCATCTGCATAGGTTGTGCACTTTCCCCACCAGTCTTGGTTTCCCAAGACAGGACCTTTCAGAAGCCTTTCCTTAGTCAAATGGACGCGTTCCAACCTATCATCCCAACTACCACCAACTGTCCAAGTGACTAAGTTCTAGCAACCTATATGATCAAGGCAGAGCCCATATTGCCAAGTGGATGCACTGTAAGCTTTCTCAACACTTGGCCTCCAAATCCCTTTGTGCCTGGGTGGCATACCACAAGTGAGATACACAACCCAAGTCCATGGCCTTGTGTAACCACTCAACATAACCCAATCCTTCCATTCCACCTAGGAGGTTCATTTGACTTAGTTGTTTTATTAGGAAAGCATAAGTCTCATGACTTAGAAATATTTTCATCATAGTATGTATAGATTTTCACCAACCCTTGTTTGCTAAATAGCTAGGCTAAGCATGGTAAGATAACTTAACTTAGGAAAATTCCCTAGAAATTCTACAATTCTACACTACTTAGGATTTCCCAACTTAGCATTAGGCAAAAATAGCATGCAAGACTTAGCAAAATATCTAATGCTAGTACAAAACATAGGATAGAAATATTCATGAAAATATCACTTGCCTTGGTAGTGGGGAGAGTAGCACTCTTCACAATCACAATCACTAGCAAAATCTACACAAAAATTATAGCATACAATTACACACAATTATATTCAATAAAAAATAATATGAATGCATGCATGCAAGAATTTACCAAGTGGTGATTTTGAGAATTCTACCAAGCATGCACATGTTTACAGAAACTTAACAAGTCACAAGTTTGCCAACTAAACTTATTTGGCACCAATACAATTTACCAAAATAAATCTATACTTAAAATAGCCTTAAACATGTTCTACAAATAAAGTCATTTTAACTGTTACTATTTGTTAAACAAATTGGATATTCAGAAAGGTCTTGTTTCACTGAATCCAACGGTATAAAGTTTGTAAAATTCTACTGTGGCATTCAAAAGTTATAGCAGTTTAAAGTTTGGATCTAAATCTGATTCAAATTTCTGTTTTTGAATTATCCCTAGCCACGTGTCGCAGCCTCACTGGCGCGTACCGCTTCGCGCGGATCGGCAGTCGCAGGCCGTAGGATCTAACTTAGATCTGGCGGCTCAGACGCGCGCGTACCTCTTCGATTAAGATCTATCCTAGCCCTACGATGCAGATCCAACGGACCAAATCATCAAGCCACAAACTGGCGGTGCTAGCGGCGTTGTCTGGCGGCGGCGCGTCTGACTACGGTGGCGCCGGTGCTCTAGGTCGTCTGGGGAAGCAAGAAAGCGCTTACCAGGACCGCGGTGGCGTGCTGAAGCTAGAGGTGGCTCTGGTTTGTCAAGGGGCGTGCTGACGCGGTGACGATTCCTCGTCGGAGTTGAGTCTGGCGACAGGTGGTTCTGCTCGAGGTCGAAGGCGACGTTGCCGATCTCTAGGAGGCAAACGGAGAGTGTAGTCAGGTGCAGAAGATCACGGGGAATACGCGCGTGTGAAAGACAAGGCTTGGGGCGGTCTGGTCTTACCACCGGAGGTCGTCGGAGTTGATGCCGAAGACGGTGGAGGCCAGTCGTCGACGTTGCTGGAGCTACAGGTCATGCGAAGGTAAGTGGGGTGTGTCAGTAGATGCGCCGAGACTCACTGGACATGACAGCATGAATGAGAGGCAGAGGGGAACACGAGACTCACCGGAATTCGCCGGCGCAGTCGTCGGAGACGGCGGGGTTGCAGAGAGCAATGTGCGCAGCCTGGGGGCGTTCTGTGCTTGGGGTTTGGGGGAGAAGAGAGAGGGGGCAGAGGAGGTTTATGTAGCCTGCTCGCGAGCGAGAATCACTCGTGCCTTAACGCGAATTTAAGCTGCGTAATCAACAGGAAACGGCCGCGTCAATTTTGGGGACGAACAGGTCGTGGGGGGGTGGAGACGACGATGCTCGGGTGGGCCGTGGTTGTCAGCGAGAGAGGGGAGTGGAAGCGGGTCCCTTCTATCAGTGGGCTGGTGGGTGCGAGAGTGTGTAAAGAAAACGATTCGCGGGGTGTGCACTGTTGGGCTAGTCTGGGCCATGTTGGGCTGGGTCGGCCAGATTGGCTGGTTGGCTATTTTTTTCCTTCTTAATTCTTTTTCTTTTTCAGATTGAATTTCCAGAAATGGTTTTAAAACCTAAATTCAAATCTATTTGAATCCAAAACTTTACAGGACTTTTTTTAAATAAAACTTGCTCTTAAATGAGTGTCAAACACATCTAAACATTTCAGAACACTTGGGTCCTTTTGCAAATAAATTAAACTATGCCTTTATGAGAGGTGATAATAGGCATAGGATTTGTTTTAATTCATATTTTGCTTTTGATATTTTGTTCAAGCTTTTGAGACCACTTAAGTTTGAATTCAAAACATTCTGAATGAATAACAGCACTTTTCCCAAAAGCATGTAGCACAAAGGCTAGGGTTTTCATAAAATAATGAGCCACAAATGCTCCTATTTTTGAAATGATTTTGAGAAAACCCTATATGATGATGACTGCAAAGATGATATGAATGAGTTTGGAATATGAATTTAGGGATGTTACATAAGTGCAAGCATATACAACATGGATGAAACAATGGTTCAAGTTTATTAAGGGAAGAAAAATAAGGTGTGCCATCAATTTTTTGAGAGCTTCACTAACTAGTTTTCACATAACAAAAGACTTTTTAATTTGAAAGATAGATGAAACTCGTGAATTTACTTGGAATAGCAATAATGCTAATAGGTAGATATGGTGGACACAAATGGGATAGGTTTAAGATTAAAGGATTGGATGCACGAGAAGCATTCCCTCTCAGTATAGGTTTTTGGCTAGCAAGGCTGGGTAGCAAGCAAGATAGTTGAAGGAAACAAGCAAACGTACAAGTGATAGAAACAAACATGCAATCTTACTTGAAAACACAAAAGATCTTAAATAAAGAATACTAAGTATCATCCTTATGGAAACAGCTGAGCCTAAGAAGACTAGATAGAGGTGTGGGAGCGAGTAGGGAAGCGAGCGACGACGTCCACATGCGGGATTGGATATAAGAAAGTGTCGGGGACACACGAAGTACCCAGGTTCGGAGCCCTCGGGGTGAGGTAAAGCTCCTACTCCTGCTAATTTGACAATGGAGATGAATACAAAGGGCTACAAGGCTCCTCGAGCTGTATCTGGACTAGCTAGTAGAGAATCAGGATCCAACTCTTGCTAAGTTGCCCCTGCTGCCCCTTATATAGGCCGAGGCGGCATGGGCAATAGTCTGGCCGACTGGCGGGTCCCACAGGCGGGCCCCGGCCGGCTAGGTCATCAATAGTGGCCGACATGAAGGGCGTGTACCCGCAGTCAAGCCCATGTCGCCACGCTGTAACACCCCAGCTTTAGTAAATCCTCAATTAGGGTTTGTTTGTGCATCATAAGCATCATCTCTTATTAATGCATGCAAAGGAAATAAAATGCAAACCCTAAACCCTAATCTTCCTCCTCTATTTGAAATCAATTCAAAATAGTTTTGAATTTTGAAATGACAAAAATGCATGGATCCCCAATGGACTAAAAGGGCCCCACAATAGTTTGTATATTTTTATGAAAGATTCTGGTATTTTGAAAGTATTCAAAATAGATTTCAGTTTGAATTACAAAAGGGAAAACAGGAAAATAGAAAAAAAAAGAGTTTGCCAAAAAAATGGAGACAGCTGCCTCTGGCCGAGCAACCCAGCAACCTCCCTCTCCTCTCTCCCTTTCCCGCAGCCCACCTTTGCCCAAGCGAAGCCCGCAACCAGTCCGTACCCCTTCGTTTCTTTTCTTTCTTCTTCCTCCTCTCGCCAGAAGGATGCCAGCGACCAAAGTTGCTGCATGGCGATGCTGGTGCTGTCCCCGCCTCACCGATATGCCCGCCCCGCCAAGATGCTTGCTACCGACGTAGTAGACGCCTATAAGACCCCCTGCCACCGCTAGACGAGCCTTATCCTCTCCCTATCCCCAATTTTTTTTCTCGGCCAAACCCTAGCTCTGTCAGGCATCTCGCCGCCCGTTGTCTCCGGCCTCCCCTCGACCAGCCGTGGGTTCCATCGCGATCCCCTTTCTCCTCTCGTTCCTTTGCCCCTAGCAGATAAGGCTGGCGTGGTCCGCTCTGCCTCAATCGAGACCTCGGTCTTTGACGACCTCCACCGCCATCCTCGTCGATTCCGGCCTCCTCGCTCCTCCTCGTCATAACCAATCGCTTCTAGGTGAGCTCGCGGTCCTCATGGACCATCTCCATGCCTCCCTTTTGCCTTGATTTGGAGCCACGCCATCGACCTACGAGCTCTGCCGCCAGACGCCGTCCGTGCCTCCGTTCCGGCGACCAAAACGAGGCGGCGTCGCCAGGGTTAGGTCCATCTCGGTGAGCTCGTTCTAGTGCGCTAGGTCCCGCAGCCCCACGCACGCTCCTTTGCTGTCCCCCTGCATCGCCTAGGAGCTCACCGTCGGGTGACGTCATGCTGGCGTCACCGTGACGCCAGCACGCGCGCGGTCAAGCCTAGTCAAACCCAAGGTGGGTTCCACCCTGCCCACGAGGAGGCTGAGGTGGCCAGTGCCCCACCCGTCAGCCACAGAGGCTAGGTCCAGTAGTGGTGTAAAAAGGTTAAACCCCCTAGCTGATGTCATAATGTAGCGACAAAACTTTTTAAATAATTTCGTAAATTGATTAAAACTTGTAAATTCAATAACTAATGATTTATAGATCAGAAAAATATGAATAATATATGAAAATGTTCAGAAAAATGAGAACTATATATCTAAGCTATAGTTAGGAATTGTTAAGCAATTTTAATAACAAGTTTAATTAGAACAACATAGTAACCCCTCACAGGTGATTCCGGAGTTTCCCCGAGTTAGGATTTTCACCCGTCAGAACCCCGATTAAATTGTCGAGCCTGTTTTAGGGTTTCAATTCAATACAATTCAAGTTGCCATATCATCATACCTGCTTGAGTATTGCATCGATGCCATGTGTTGATTGTTTCCCCTTTATTTCTGGTGTTTGGTTCTTCCCGGAAGAATACGATATCGAGATCGAGATTGAAGACCGATATCAACCTCGTCGAAGCTCGAAGATCAATACTTTGCCAACCATAATCAAGTCAAGTACCAGATGTCCGAAGATCTGCTTATTGGTTATCAACGGGCAAAGGCAAGCATAGCCCCACCATGATATAATCCTATGTTTTCGAAAGCATTTCAATTCTTGTCATGATGCATACGATTCTACTATGGTATTTTATCTATAGATAGAGTATCCTATATGTTGCATACTACCTTTGAGCTTATATTACCTGATCTACTACTTCTAGCATAACTAGGTTTGGCTTTTGTGCACTGCTAGAGCTATTATCTGTGTTCCGCTTAGCCATGCATAGCTGTCAGTGCCGATTCATCTAGATGATGTATCAGATGCAAAGAATCTAGTATGACAGGAAAACATGATGAGATGAGATCAGAGGTGATATGATATTAAACATGCTAAGGCTTGTATGGGAGGCCACAGTGGGATGTGGTTTTTCTAGTCACATGTTCACCACCACTAGGACCTGAGTTCTTGCCTTTGGAACCGAGACGAGCGTACAACCACACGGGGCTTGTGAACCCCTTGCCTGATTAACTTGCCTAGTAGATTCCATGATTCACATAGTTCAGGCCTTCCATTCGACATGAATTCTGGATCTTCTCGAAGGTGGTGAAGAGGTGCATTCATAATAGGTAGGGAAGCATGGACCGGGTTGCTTGGGGTAGATAGCGTCCCTGGTAAACCAACCTCGCCTCACATCTTTAAGGACCGGCTTCAGGACTTGACCCGTTACGGCGGAACCATCCTTATTGCGTGACTCATGGTCTCGGCGAAAGCAAGGTAAAGGTCGTGGCCGACCACCCTCTGCCAGCCTTCCAAGGAAGAGGGCTAATAGCTTGGAATTAAGAGTCAGTTGGTACGTGTGGGCAAAGTTGTACACCTCTACAGGGTTAAATATTTTCGAAAAGCCGTCTTCACTGTTATGAACGTTTGGTGACCAGATTCTAAGATCATAGAGAACTATAACCTAATCGTAAAACTTGGCAGTTCAACATGTGCTTAAGCATGCTTCCTCATGGGTACGAGGGGGTGATCCTAGATGATAGATGATGATGACTTGGTGGATATCAAAAGATGATGATCAATATTTTAGAGATGTCGCTCTCTTATCCCCTTTTGAAATATTCTGATTAGACGAGCTTCTTCTCCCTCTTGTCTTACAAAACAAAGATGGCTTTATGCAAAACAACTCCACCAGCCATAAGACTTGCGGAGTACACCCTGTACTCACCCTTGATTTGTTGATAATTTTGTAGCAGATTAAGTGCTCCCTTGAAGATGAGTTTGGTACTGCATCGACACCGACGAGTAGCTTGGGGTTCCCGGCCGGCAGCCTGGAATCTATGGGCTGGGACGTCATCGTTATGCTTCAGGCCTGATCCCGAGGTGTCCCAGGTTTTGGTATTAGAGCAGTACCGACCGTAGGAAAACCTTGCTATTGTTCGATGTTGAGTCTAGTGCTTGAGAAAAGTATTTTAAAGATGAAAAGTATTTGCGAAAACTCTAGTATGCTTATTTTTCTTCTTATACAGTTTCGCTCTAACTCTGGGTCATCTTATCTTGTGCTGATTTTGGAAAAGTTTTGATATCTCTTCTACTCCTTCAAAGCGTAGGTGCCTTCTTGGCATGTATTTTCTCAGCCAGTTGACCTAGTGTTGAGTTCTCCAGAGTTGTGTGTGTTGTGAATTCCTTGTTCCCGTTTGCTCCTGTTCACATGAGAGATTTCTTCATATCATGATATCTCTATCTTATGGGCAACAACATCATGTTGTTGGTTCCATAGTGTTCTGTTCTAGGCTTCGAGGTTTCCTTTCGCCTCGTGTGCCTCCTTTTTGTTTGGTTGGTACTTCAGAAGATGTTTCTTCTTTTGTAAGCTACCCCGTGATTGCTATCTTGTAGTGTACGCTAAGTCACTCTAGTAGTAGTTATTCCTTTCTTTAGGTTTTAACCCTTGGACTTGAGCCTAAGGTCCCGGATTGTGCTGGATTCGAGTGTTGTGAATCTTGTACATGAAGCTGATCTTTAACCCAAGATCCATTCCTTGACTCCTTTCATTAATGTTCACACATTACTTTAGGATGGCTAGTACCTTCTAGTATAGCCTTCAAGCCTGTGGATATTTTAGCTATTGAACAGTGAGGATAAAGGACTTCCCCTACCACATGCTATGGCAGATGTTCCTTAATGGAATCAAATAGATCACGATAAGAGTACTCCTCGTGAGTATCACATCGACTCTATCACACCTTTCCCCTTCTTTGCATTGGTTTTCGGAAGGTTGTTGAGTTATGCATCCACATCTCGGGACCTTTGTCTACCAGTTGGTAGCCAAGTAGTTATCTGCATTAGTGTCTTTCGATGCAAGATACTCTTGTGGTCCGTCATGACAAACCGTTTCAGATTGTCAGGAGAAACAAACTCTAGTACCTCGTTATATCTAGGACCAGGTCAAAGTGTTGTAATCCGTAGATCAAGAGTCAATGACTAGCTTGTATTTGTCCTACCTTAAAGTGTCACACTCTTTTATACTAAGAGGTCGTGCTGAGTTTCTTGACCCTTAATGAAGTGATGCTCTTACACATATTTACCCACCCTTCCTCGAGCTTTCGCGCTCGTGAGTGATGTGTGTGCGTAATAGTGTGGTCATCTGAGATTCTTAGCAATTATTATTGTTTTGATCTCTAAGGACATTTTTGTCATTCTTAGCTTGATTGGTTAACCCTGTCACTAAGCAAAGGATGATCGTGCTACCAAGTCTGTTACTCTGGTGCAATCTCTTCGGTCAAAGAGTTAGGCTTGTGCCAAATCTCTAAGACTGTGTCTTCTTACCTTACCAAGCAAGTTTCCTCTCTAAATACGTGACATATCGGTGGTTCGTGGTATTCTAGATGTCTTTCTAGAAGTATCGCCTTGTTGCCACATGACCGTGTTGTTAAGTTGTTGAGCGAGCTAGTTCTCTAAACTTCTCTTTTCTCCAAGGATCCATACTGGATACCCCTGAACTAGTTGGTTGAGATTAAACAACAACTTGGGTAGTTTTAAGACAAAAGTTCTATCCGACTCAGTTCTTTGTAAAAGGGATGTCTAGTTTTGTTAGTGCTGAAGAAAGATAGTATCTCCTTCATGGATATGCTATCTTCCCCACCTCTGATTTGATTTGGGTTATCGTCAAATCAAACTCAGTTCCAAGGACTATCTTGATGATGTTTCTACTTGTGATGTTTTACTTGAGTACATTTTCATGTCTTTTGGTTTGACTAATATTCTTGCCTTGTTCACGCAACACATGAGTACATCTTTCGAAGTGTTTTGATAAGTTGTTGTTGAGCCCATGAATGACATCCTTATCTTGTCCATGCTAGACCAGATTCATATGGAACAATTGACATTAATGTTGGACACTTTCGAGAACCATCCTCGAGTCATCTCGAAGTATGTGTTCTAGATGTTAGAAGTAACCTTCTCCGATTTACGTGCAAATGTTGGAAGATGTTGCCATAGATTCGAGTAGATTTATATCCGTTCCTTAAGGACGCATGTGTGTTTTATTGTCAGCATCTCATATCTTTGCAGTTGTCTTTCGACAAGATGCTAAATACCCGAGTCTAGCAAACTAGCTCATCTTTTGGAGCTTGACACTGTAGTTTATATCTTGAGAATCTAGTAACTTTACCTTTGTGGTAAATGTTGCAAACTTTCTACTCAGACATGTTGAGTCTGAAGTATCATTTCACTAAACCAAAGCTGAATCTCATGCAGCAATGATGGGTGGTGCACCTCAAGGTTTTTACATAGGTATCTTTGCAAATCTGACAACATTGATGTAATGGTTGACGCACTTAGCCGGAAAGACCACTTGTCATATTCTCTTGATTCAGCAATAACAACCACTCTTCATGAGGCTTCTTCTATGATTTATTATAGGAGTTGTACTCATGGTTTACTTTGCCTCCGAAGTCCGACCTTTATTTGATGTCTCGTGTCTCGAACATCGAGGAGAACATTTAAAGTAGTGTTACTAAATGTCTCTCGGTCGATCCTCTAGACCCTTTTATGTTGGCAATCATTTTGGTTATGCCAAATAATTGAAGTCTGAGAATGAAGTTTCTTTCTTCTCGTGTCATCAGGAATCTTCTTAACTATTCATCTGGTGGTGTAAATTGATATCATGATCTTTAGCAAAGATTCTGAAAAACCTGGGTGAATAAAGTGCTTCCTTCGTTTTCTCAACCATGTTTTAAGAGTGACTGTGATTTTGGTAATCAGTAGTGTCTCTTGTTACATGTTCCTTGCGACTCTTATGAGTCCTACCCACCAAAACACCTTTCTATATTAGCCTTATGTTGAATGAAAGAGTGTCCCTTCTGTTTCAAAAGTAGTTCAACAGCTTGGTTTTGTTGATCCATATCTTTGCAACCTAAAATATCTACTTAAGCTATTTAGTAGAGGTTCCCTATTGAAGTCTGTGGTTATGTTCATTCTTTTGGAAGCTTTCCTTTTCAGAATCTTAACTCTTCTGAGGCTCCATGGTCTGAATCCTTATGAAGACCATATATCTAACAACTTGAAACCATCTCCTCTTGTTTCCTCTGTTACCTTGATGTGTTTTCATGTCCTCATCTTAGAGTTGTTTCTAAACACTCCATACATGAGTGGAGCATGAGATACTATGTAAGTTGGTTAGTGTGTTTCCCTCTTATCCTTAGAAGTGACCCTTTTTTCCTCTCTCTCTATCTCGTTTCCTACCTTTGGAATCTCGGGTCGAGATTCTCGTAAGGGGGATAGATCTATAAATGTCACCCTCGAACCGTTTCTCCACCGCAAACCTAACCCACACCCTCGCTGGCAGGTGGACCTCCTCCTCGTCTCTTTTTCCACTGACGCAACGGCCCCACTCCACTGTTCTTCCTCTCCACCCCGCTCGACCGTTCCTCCCCGTTCCTGACAGTAAATTTCGCGTCGTCAATTCGACTTAATGCCACGATTAAACCTCGCAGTGATCACGCGAGTTAAATCCCCTCTTCTTCCTCTTTCATTCCCCCCAAACCCCATGCCTCGAGAGCCACCAGGCTGTCGCCAATCTTCACTGCACCGTCGCCGTCTCCGACGAGTTCTCGGCTAAATTCCGGCGGCCTCGCATCGCCCCTTGCCTTCCTAAGCACGCAGACAAGTTCCCCATATCCTGGCAAACCCCCTCGTAGTATCACCTCGCCCGCGAGTGCCCTGCAGGCTCGGCAACAACAACTACCGCCGTCGCCATTGTCTGTTTGCTACTCCGACGACCTCCCGAGGTAAAACCCGACCTCCCCTCGCCATCTCGATGATGCTCCCTTACTCACGACCCTCGTACGCACCTAACCATGCCTCTATTTTGTCTTAGCGCGGTCCTAAACAACGCCAGCAGCGACGCCTGAAAGCATCCGACGCCAGGAGCAACTCCGGCGAGCCATTACTCTCACCTCCGTGCACCCCTTCGCCAGCCAGTGCCTCCTTGAGCTTCCCCAGGCGTCTGCGAACACAGTGAGCACATTCTTTTCCTCCCTCGCTTCCTGTAGCATCGACCCCGTCGTCGTCTGACCGTCGCCGCCGCGCGCAGCTATCAAGCGTCGCCCATCCTTGGCCTAGTTGCTTTGAACCGTAGGATGAGAAACGTCTGGCTAGGATTAGATCTGATCGAAACGGTACGCATCCATCTGTGCCGCACGTTTCCAGTTAGATCCATAGCACCCCAGTAGCCGATCTGAGCGAACCGTTATTTTCCAATCAGAAGCAGCCACGTGTACAGGATTCGATTTAAAACAGAATTTTGATCTGAATAGAATACAAATTTGTAATTGATGTAACTTTCAAACCACACGTCCAAATTTTGCAAATTTTATATCAATGAATTCAGGAGAACAAGCCCTAGCCAACCATGCCCTTAGTTTAGCAAGTAGTAGCTGTTAGCTTGTTTGAAATTGCAGAAACATTTGTATGCTTGTTATGAATGTAGAAATTGTTTAAAATTGAATTTAGGGTTAAAACCTTTGGCAATTGGATTGATTTGAACTTACTGACCCTAGGAACCAACCCTTGGTGTTAGAAACTTGACTTAGTCATTTTCTAGCCAAATAAAAAGAATGGTTTTTGTTATAAAAATGTTTATGGAAAGAGAACTTTAAGGAAATGTTTTGGACCAAACCTACTGACCTAAAAACACCAAGTTTTGCAAATTAGCAACTTATTTGGTGAACAACATAAGAGTTTTGCCTTAATAAAAACATTTTTCACCACATGAAATGATGAATGGATTTAAAGATAGTTTTTGGACAAAACCCTCTAACTAATGACTTTACCACTTTGGTAAATGACCAACTTGGAACTTACAAAGTTTAGAAACCCAATAGAGGCCCTTTTTGCAAAATAAAACTATGTTGTGCATGCTCCCATGCATGACTTAGATTCCATTACTTTGTATGTGTGAAGAATTGTTTGTTTGACTTTGGTTTGGAATGTGAATTGAATTTGTGTTTGCTTGATTGATTTGTAGTGAAGTGTGAGACTAGAAAGATCAAGGAGTGAACCACCATTCCCTACCAAAAAGGCAAGTGATGCTTCATACTTTTTGTCCCATTACTTTTTCTATGCATTAGTGATTTTGCTAAGTAAACTTGCATGTATTTTGCTAAGTATAGATCTTGCTATAGGAAAACCTAGTAGGTGAATCCTTAGTAGGATTTCCTAAGTTAAGTTTCCTATTACTACCAAGCTTAGCCTAGCTAATAGAAAACATGGGTGGAAAATATATTCACACTATGGAAAAATATTCTAAGACTGAGGACTTGTGATTTTGTCTAATAAAACAACTAAGTTAATGAACCTCCTGGGTGGAATGGAAGGATTGGGATATGTTGAGTGGTTACACAAGGCCATGGACTTGGGTTGTGTATCTCACTTGTGGAATGCCACCCAGGAAACAAAGGGATTTGAGATGTCAAATGTTGAGAAGCTTCAAGTGCAACCACTTGGCAATATGGGCTCTGCCATGATCATATAGGTTGCAAGAACTTAGCCATATGGATAGTGGGTGGTAGTGTTTGATAGGTTGGAGCGCGTCCATTTTGGTCTAAGTGAAGGCTTCTGAAAGATCTTGTCTTGGGAAACCAAGTCTGGTGGGGAAAGTGCACCACCTCTGCAGAGTGTAAAATCTAAGTACTTAGCCATGTCCTTGGTAAAGGACAATTTGAGCATCAAGACATGGAAGCAATCAAGAATCTCATCATTCCAATTTCTAAATTAAAATCTTGTGGTTTGAACAAGGGTTGTTTGAATTCTTCAATCATTGATGGAGAGATGGCTTGGTACAAGGATCTTGAAATCTTTGATTGAGGAAATTGATTTTGTCAAGCAAAAACTTAGTATTTTCAAAATGATAAGAAAAATCTATTTTGAGCAATGCAAGCCTCAACTCCACTTAGCCAAATGCATATAGATGATAGACTCCACTATACTACCATGGTATCACTTGCCAATACAATTCAGATGTATTGACCCTTTGTGGCTGTAACTTGTATGTTGCAGGTTTGATTGTTTAGAGAAGATTGATTGATTGATTAGGATTACAAAGTCTACAACCAACATCTGCCTGTGGCACTTTGAATATGATGGACCCCATGATTATAGTTATTCCGCTGCAATGTAATGTAATAGCCTATTGAGCTATGTTTGATGTAATAAACTTATGTTATTCCTAGTTATAAAGTTAAATTATGACCTTTGTTTCTTGATATTACATCTTAACTGTGGATGCTAGCAATTGATCCAGGGACTAGTGTTGTAAAACACAGGAGGAATCTACCTTATCAGGTTGAGGCCTCTACAGATGGTATCAGAGCATTGTGTTGCCTGTAGGATTTGTAAACCCTAGGATTGGACAAAAACCCTTAGAAAAATAGGAGTTGTATTTGTTCCAAAAACTTATTTACAAAATCTTGTAAACTCTTTCCTCAACCATTTTGGTTTCAACTCTACATCTCTTCTACTTCAACTTGATGGAAAAACTTACCCCATGGACAAAGACTACACTATGTGCAAAGGACTTCTTCAACTTCTTCAACTCTAATGACTTCAACATCTTCAACTCTAATGACTTCAACATCTTCAGCATGTACACCAAGGACTTCCAACTTGGAAACTAGTAAGGACTACAAGTGAAACAAGGAACTCTTACTCAAGATTTAGAGACTGAGGGAATGCAAAAGTTAGAAGGAACCTACTTCACTAGAAGTTTTTGTGACCAAGAGTTTTTCTCAAAGAAACCATGACCTCATACAAGAAGGATCAAGAAGGAAGGAAAGACCACAAGTGAACCATATAGATGGACCACCATAATTTAGTTAAGTCAAAACCACCAACTTATGTGGTGTAACAAAAATATTTTGTTGCCTAAGTATGTGCTTGAACCTTGTTTGAGTGAAATGTTTGTTTGATATTGCATGCACATTGTTTGTGTGAATTGTGATGTGTGTGATTAGAAATATTTCCATAGAAATATTTTGCCTATTCTAATCCCTACCCAACCCAAACAGATGTCTACTCCAAGAAACTCCAACATCAAGGTTGATGACAACCACAACCAAGAGGACAACATGAGAGAACTTATAGCAACCCAAAACCAGTTAAGCCAAGAGACAACTCAGCTTTTAGCCAACAACAATGGACTAAACCCAGCCATACAAAGGATTTTTAAACTTCAATCCCAATTGTTGCAAGGATTAGTTACTCAAATGATCAACTTGAGAGAAAACTTTCTCCCAAGAGCCAATGACAACAAGAATGACAAGGATGTTAATCTAGAAGGAATCCAAGCTAGCAATATTTGTGGAGACAAGGATCATGCATCCAAGGAATATGAAGATCAATGCCCCAAGAAGAGAGAAATATCTCCTACCTATGAAGAATATGAACAGGAAGAACTCCTAGCTTTGGAGAGACCCAAGAAGAAGAAGAAATTCCCCAACACTAGCAAGAAGGATATTACACAAGTGCAATGTTTCAAATGCAAAGAGATGGGACACTATGCCAATGAATGCCCAGAAAAGGAGAAGAGCCAAGAAGACAAACGAAAGCTAGTGAAACCCAAGATAAGGAAGGATTTTAGCCAAGTGATGTGCAAACACTGCAAAGAGTTAGGACATTATGCAAGCAAATGTCCAGAAAAGATGAAGCATAAGATAAACCAGCCTATGAGAGATCTCAGCCTTGTCACATGTTTCAAATGCAAGGAACTAGGCCACTATGCAAACAATTGTCCAGAAAGGATGGAGAACAAGTTAAACAAGTCTATGAAGGATCTCAACCTTGGCCCATGAATCAAGAATGGAAACCAAAGATACAATGCAAAGTTTGCTTAGAGCGATTTTTTTTCCCAGAATCCCAAGAAGGACAATGTGTAATTTTTGTTTGAATTTTTTTTAAGGGTGGTAGTACCCTAGTTGTTTTGAGCCTACTTTTAACCCTAACCTTCCCAAATCTCGGGACGAGATTTATTTTAAGGGTGGTAGCCTGTCACATCCCAAGATTTTCCAAATCTTGTAATGTGAAAATAAATGAATAAAATAAAACTTTGTTTGATTTTCAGAGCCAGAAGAAACTTTTGAAATTCAATTGGAACTTCAAACCCATTTGAATTAAATAAAATCCTAAAAGATTTAAAAAGATAAACATTTAATAAAAGGAAAATAAAAACATTTGGAAATACTATTTTGAAACAATTAAATGAAAAGATTTGTTTTTAAATGAAATAGAAGTTTTACAAATAAGGATTATTTTATAAAGCCAAATTAAAACTTAGCCAAGCTTTGGAATTAAAACATTTTGTTCTAAATAAAATTAGCAAAGGTTTATTTAAAATAAATTAATAAGGATTTAATATCCAAGATTTATTAATAAAGGTTCTATCATTTATAAACCATCAAAAATTATTTGTTTAAATTAAATAAGTTTTCCAAGTACTTTGTATTCTAAATAAAACCTACTGAATGACTTTGGTACAATTTTAGATTCCAAAATAAAAGATTTAAATAAACAAATCCTATTTGAGTTATTTACTAAAGCTCTTTTTATTTATTTATTATTGGACCCTAAAGTAAAATAATAGTTTGTTTTAAACAAGTATCCAAGTATTATTTACTTCCAAATGATAACCACTGATTTGATTTTAAAAATATTTGGATTTCAAATGAAGATTTTATTAATAAACAACAACCCTATTTTATTAAGAAACCATGGTCCATTTTATTTAATTAATAAATAGAACCTTTAACAAAATTGTTATTTATTTTAAAACAAGCTTTCTAAATAAACCTTATTCAAATACAACCCACTATTTTGGTTTTGGAAAATATATGGATTTAAATAGAGTTTGAAATAAATCAAATCCTAATTTGATTAATTAGCAATGGACAACTATTTAATTAATAATGGACTTTATTTATTTAAAAATTATGGTTTTTAGATTTAGGTTCAGGCTACTGAGCAGAACCAAGTCAAACTTACAAAGTTTGGGTGTTATTTGAATTGATCTGAACATTGTTTGATTGTTTGAAATAACAAATCAGGAAATAGAAGTAGAAAAAGAAAAAGAATTAGACAGGAAAAAAATAGAACAGCCCACCAATCTGGCCCAACTAACCCAGTAGCAGCCCACCTAGCCCACCTGTTCCTCCCCCGAACCGTTTCTCCACCGCAAACCTAACCCACACCCTCGCTGGCAGGTGGACCTCCTCCTCGTCTCTTTTTCCACTGACGCAACGGCCCCACTCCACTGTTCTTCCTCTCCACCCCGCTCGACCGTTCCTCCCCATTCCTGACAGTAAATTTCGCGTCGTCAATTCGACTTAATGCCACGATTAAACCTCGCAGTGATCACGCGAGTTAAATCCCCTCTTCTTCCTCTTTCATTCCCCCCAAACCCCATGCCTCGAGAGCCACCAGGCTGTCGCCAATCTTCACTGCACCGTCGCCGTCTCCGACGAGTTCTCGGCTAAATTCCGGCGGCCTCGCATCGCCCCTTGCCTTCCTAAGCACGCAGACAGGTTCCCCATATCCTGGGAAACCCCCTCGTAGTATCAGCTCGCCCGCGAGTGCCCTGCAGGCTCGGCAACAACAACTACCGCCGTCGCCATTGTCTGTTTGCTACTTCGACGACCTCCCGAGGTAAAACCCGACCTCCCCTCTCCATCCCGATGATGCTCCCTTACTCACGACCCTCGTACGCACCTAACCATGCCTCTATTTTGTCTTAGCGCGGTCCTAAACAACGCCAGCAGCGACGCCTGAAAGCATCCGACGCCAGGAGCAACTCCGGCGAGCCATTACTCTCACCTCCGTGCGCCCCTTCGCCAGCCAGTGCCTCCTTGAGCTTCCCCAGGCGTCTGCGAACACAGTGAGCACATTCTTTTCCTCCCTCGCTTCCTGTAGCATCGACCCCGTCGTCGTCTGAGCGTCGCCGCCGCGCGCAGCTATCAAGCGTCGCCCATCCTTGGCCTAGTTGCTTTGAACCGTAGGATGAGAAACGTCTGGCTAGGATTAGATCTGATCGAAACGGTACGCATCCATCTGTGCCGCACGTTTCCAGTTAGATCCATAGCACCCCAGTAGCCGATCCGAGCGAACCGTTATTTTCCAATCAGAAGCAGCCACGTGTACAGGATTCGATTTAAAACAGAATTTTGATCTGAATAGAATACAAATTTGTAATTGATGTAACTTTCAAACCACACGTCCAAATTTTGCAAATTTTATATCAATGAATTCAGGAGAACAAGCCCTAGCCAACCATGCCCTTAGTTTAGCAAGTAGTAGCTGTTAGCTTGTTTGAAATTGCAGAAACATTTGTATGCTTGTTATGAATGTAAAAATTGTTTAAAATTGAATTTAGGGTTAAAACCTTTGGCAATTGGATTGATTTGAACTTACTGACCCTAGGAACCAACCCTTGGTGTTAGAAATGATTTTTGTAAAATTTAGGATAGATTACTTGACTTAGTCATTTTCTAGCCAAATAAAAAGAATGGTTTTTGTTATAAAAATGTTTATGGAAAGAGAACTTTAAGGAAATGTTTTGGACCAAACCTACTGACCTAAAAACACCAAGTTTTGCAAATTAGCAACTTATTTGGTGAACAACATAAGATTTTTGCCTTAATAAAAACATTTTTCACCACATGAAATGATGAATGGATTTAAAGATAGTTTTTGGACAAAACCCTCTAACTAATGACTTTACCACTTTGGTAAATGACCAACTTGGAACTTACAAAGTTTAGAAACCCAATAGAGGCCCTTTTTGCAAAATAAAACTATGTTGTGCATGCTCCCATGCATGACTTAGATTCCATTACTTTGTATGTGTGAAGAATTGTTTGTTTGACTTTGGTTTGGAATGTGAATTGAATTTGTGTTTGCTTTATTGATTTGTAGTGAAGTGTGAGACTAGAAAGATCAAGGAGTGAACCACCATTCCCTACCAAAAAGGCAAGTGATGCTTCATACTTTTTGTCCCATTACTTTTTCTATGCATTAGTGATTTTGCTAAGTAAACTTGCATGGATTTTGCTAAGTATAGATCTTGCTATAGGAAAACCTAGTAGATGAATCCTTAGTAGGATTTCCTAAGTTAAGTTTCCTATTACTACCAAGCTTAGCCTAGCTAATCGAAAACATGGGTGGAAAATATATTCACACTATGGAAAAATATTCTAAGACTGAGGACTTGTGATTTTGTCTAATAAAACAACTAAGTTAATGAACCTCCTGGGTGGAATGGAAGGATTGGGATATGTTGAGTGGTTACACAAGGCCATGGACTTGGGTTGTGTATCTCACTTGTGGAATGCCACCCAGGAAACAAAGGGATTTGAGATGTCAAATGTTGAGAAGCTTCAAGTGCAACCACTTGGCAATATGGGCTCTGCCATGATCATATAGGTTGCAAGAACTTAGCCATATGGACAGTGGGTGGTAGTGTTTGATAGGTTGGAGCGCGTCCATTTTGGTCTAAGTGAAGGCTTCTGAAAGATCTTGTCTTGGGAAACCAAGTCTGGTGGGGAAAGTGCACCACCTCTGCAGAGTGTAAAATCTAAGTACTTAGCCATGTCCTTGGTAAAGGACAATTTGAGCATCAAGACATGGAAGCAATCAAGAATCTCATCATTCCAATTTCTAAATTAAAATCTTGTGGTTTGAACAAGGGTTGTTTGAATTCTTCAATCATTGATGGAGAGATGGCTTGGTACAAGGATCTTGAAATCTTTGATTGAGGAAATTGATTTTGTCAAGCAAAAACTTAGTATTTTCAAAATGATAAGAAAAATCTATTTTGAGCAATGCAAGCCTCAACTCCACTTAGCCAAATGCATATAGATGATAGACTCCACTATACTACCATGGTATCACTTGCCAATACAGTTCAGATGTATTGACCCTTTGTGGCTGTAACTTGTATGTTGCAGGTTTGATTGTTTAGAGAAGATTGATTGATTGATTAGGATTACAAAGTATACAACCAACATCTGCCTGTGGCACTTTGAATATGATGGACCCCATGATTATAGTTATTCCGCTGCAATGTAATGTAATAGCCTATTGAGCTATGTTTGATGTAATAAACTTATGTTATTCCTAGTTATAAAGTTAAATTATGACCTTTGTTTCTTGATATTACATCTTAACTGTGGATGCTAGCAATTGATCCAGGGACTAGCGTTGTAAAACACAGGAGGAATCTACCTTATCAGGTTGAGGCCTCTACAGATGGTATCAGAGCATTGTGTTGCCTGTAGGATTTGTAAACCCTAGGATTGGACAAAAACCCTTAGAAAAATAGGAGTTGTATTTGTTCCAAAAACTTATTTACAAAATCTTGTAAACTCTTTCCTCAACCATTTTGGTTTCAACTCTACATCTCTTCTACTTCAACTTGATGGAAAAACTTACCCCATGGCCAAAGACTACACTATGTGCAAAGGACTTCTTCAACTTCTTCAACTCTAATGACTTCAACATCTTCAACTCTAATGACTTCAACATCTTCAGCATGTACACCAAGGACTTCCAACTTGGAAACTAGTAAGGACTACAAGTGAAACAAGGAACTCTTACTCAAGATTTAGAGACTGAGGGAATGCAAAAGTTAGAAGGAACCTACTTCACTAGAAGTTTTTGTGACCAAGAGTTTTTCTCAAAGAAACCATGACCTCATACAAGAAGGATCAAGAAGGAAGGAAAGACCACAAGTGAACCATATAGATGGACCACCATAATTTAGTTAAGTCAAAACCACCAACTTATGTGGTGTAACAAAAATATTTTGTTGCCTAAGTATGTGCTTGAACCTTGTTTGAGTGAAATGTTTGTTTGATATTGCATGCACATTGTTTGTGTGAATTGTGATGTGTGTGATTAGAAATATTTCCATAGAAATATTTTGCCTATTCTAATCCCTACCCAACCCAAACAGATGTCTACTCCAAGAAACTCCAACATCAAGGTTGATGACAACCACAACCAAGAGAACAACATGAGAGAACTTATAGCAACCCAAAACCAGTTAAGCCAAGAGACAACTCAGCTTTTAGCCAACAACAATGGACTAAACCCAGCCATACAAAGGATTTTTAAACTTCAATCCCAATTGTTGCAAGGATTAGTTACTCAAATGATCAACTTGAGAGAAAACTTTGTCCCAAGAGCCAATGACAACAAGAATGACATGGATGTTAATCTAGAAGGAATCCAAGCTAGCAATATTTGTGGAGACAAGGATCATGCATCCAAGGAATATGAAGATCAATGCCCCAAGAAGAGAGAAATATCTCCTACCTATGAAGAATATGAACAGGAAGAACTCCTAGCTTTGGAGAGACCCAAGAAGAAGAAGAAATTCCCCAACACTAGCAAGAAGGATATTACACAAGTGCAATGTTTCAAATGCAAAGAGATGGGACACTATGCCAATGAATGCCCAGAAAAGGAGAAGAGCCAAGAAGACAAACGAAAGCTAGTGAAACCCAAGATAAGGAAGGATTTTAGCCAAGTGATGTGCAAACACTGCAAAGAGTTAGGACATTATGCAAGCAAATGTCCAGAAAAGATGAAGCATAAGATAAACCAGCCTATGAGAGATCTCAGCCTTGTCACATGTTTCAAATGCAAGGAACTAGGCCACTATGCAAACAATTGTCCAGAAAGGATGGAGAACAAGTTAAACAAGTCTATGAAGGATCTCAACCTTGGCCCATGAATCAAGAATGGAAACCAAAGATACAATGCAAAGTTTGCTTAGAGAGATTTTTTTTCCCAGAATCCCAAGAAGGACAATGTGTAATTTTTGTTTGAATTTTTTTTAAGGGTGGTAGTACCCTAGTTGTTTTGAGCCTACTTTTAACCCTAACCTTCCCAAATCTCGGGACGAGATTTATTTTAAGGGTGGTAGCCTGTCACATCCCAAGATTTTCCAAATCTTGTAATGTGAAAATAAATGAATAAAATAAAACTTTGTTTGATTTTCAGAGCCAGAAGAAACTTTTGAAATTCAATTGGAACTTCAAACCCATTTGAATTAAATAAAATCCTAAAAGATTTAAAAAGATAAACATTTAATAAAAGGAAAATAAAAACATTTGGAAATACTATTTTGAAACAATTAAATGAAAAGATTTGTTTTTAAATGAAATAGAAGTTTTACAAATAAGGATTATTTTATAAAGCCAAATTAAAACTTGGCCAAGCTTTGGAATTAAAACATTTTGTTCTAAATAAAATTAGCAAAGGTTTATTTAAAATAAATTAATAAGGATTTAATATCCAAGATTTATTAATAAAGGTTCTATCATTTATAAACCATCAAAACTTATTTGTTTAAATTAAATAAGTTTTCCAAGTACTTTGTATTCTAAATAAAACCTACTGAATGACTTTGGTACAATTTTAGATTCCAAAATAAAAGATTTAAATAAACAAATCCTATTTGAGTTATTTACTAAAGCTCTTTTTATTTATTTATTATTGGACCCTAAAGTAAAATAATAGTTTGTTTTAAACAAGTATCCAAGTATTATTTACTTCCAAATGATAACCACTGATTTGATTTTAAAAATATTTGGATTTCAAATGAAGATTTTATTAATAAACAACAACCCTATTTTATTAAGAAACCATGGTCCATTTTATTTAATTAATAAATAGAACCTTTAACAAAATTGTTATTTATTTTAAAACAAGCTTTCTAAATAAACCTTATTCAAATACAACCCACTATTTTGGTTTTGGAAAATATATGGATTTAAATAGAGTTTGAAATAAATCAAATCCTAATTTGATTAATTAGCAATGGACAACTATTTAATTAATAATGGACTTTATTTATTTAAAAATTATGGTTTTTAGATTTAGGTTCAGGCTACTGAACAGAACCAAGTCAAACTTACAAAGTTTGGGTGTTATTTGAATTGATGTGAACATTGTTTGATTGTTTGAAATAACAAATCAGGAAATAGAAGTAGAAAAAGAAAAAGAATTAGACAGGAAAAAAATAGAACAGCCCACCAATCTGGCCCAACTAACCCAGCAGCAGCCCACCTAGCCCACCTGTTCGTCCCCCGAACCGTTTCTCCACCGCAAACCTAACCCACACCCTCGCTGGCAGGTGGACCTCCTCCTCGTCTCTTTTTCCACTGACGCAACGGCCCCACTCCACTGTTCTTCCTCTCCACCCCGCTCGACCGTTCCTCCCCGTTCCTGACAGTAAATTTCGCGTCGTCAAATCGACTTAATGCCACGATTAAACCTCGCAGTGATCACGCGAGTTAAATCCCCTCTTCTTCCTCTTTCATTCCCCCCAAACCCCATGCCTCGAGAGCCACCAGGCTGTCGCCAATCTTCACTGCACCGTCGCCGTCTCCGACGAGTTCTCGGCTAAATTCCGGTGGCCTCGCATCGCCCCTTGCCTTCCTAAGCACGCAGACAGGTTCCCCATATCCTGGGAAACCCCCTCGTAGTATCAGCTCGCCCGCGAGTGCCCTGCAGGCTCGGCAACAACAACTACCGCCGTCGCCATTGTCTGTTTGCTACTTCGACGACCTCCCGAGGTAAAACCCGACCTCCCCTCTCCATCCCGATGATGCTCCCTTACTCACGACCCTCGTACGCACCTAACCATGCCTCTATTTTGTCTTAGCGCGGTCCTAAACAACGCCAGCAGCGACGCCTGAAAGCATCCGACGCCAGGAGCAACTCCGGCGAGCCATTACTCTCACCTCCGTGCGCCCCTTTGCCAGCCAGTGCCTCCTTGAGCTTCCCCAGGCGTTTGCGAACACAGTGAGCACATTCTTTTCCTCCCTCGCTTCCTGTAGCATCGACCCCGTCGTCGTCTGAGCGTCGCCGCCGCGCGCAGCTATCAAGCGTCGCCCATCCTTGGCCTAGTTGCTTTGAATCGTAGGATGAGAAACGTCTGGCTAGTATTAGATCTGATCGAAACGGTACGCATCCATCTGTGCCGCACGTTTCCAGTTAGATCCATAGCACCCCAGTAGCCGATCCGAGCGAACCGTTATTTTCCAATCAGAAGCAGCCACGTGTACAGGATTCGATTTAAAACAGAATTTTGATCTGAATAGAATACAAATTTGTAATTGATGTAACTTTCAAACCACACGTCCAAATTTTGCAAATTTTATATCAATGAATTCAGGAGAACAAGCCCTAGCCAACCATGCCCTTAGTTTAGCAAGTAGTAGCTGTTAGCTTGTTTGAAATTGCAGAAACATTTGTATGCTTGTTATGAATGTAAAAATTGTTTAAAATTGAATTTAGGGTTAAAACCTTTGGCAATTGGATTGATTTGAACTTACTGACCCTAGGAACCAACCCTTGGTGTTAGAAATGATTTTTGTAAAATTTAGGATAGATTACTTGACTTAGTCATTTTCTAGCCAAATAAAAAGAATGGTTTTTGTTATAAAAATGTTTATGGAAAGAGAACTTTAAGGAAATGTTTTGGACCAAACCTACTGACCTAAAAACACCAAGTTTTGCAAATTAGCAACTTATTTGGTGAACAACATAAGAGTTTTGCCTTAATAAAAACATTTTTCACCACATGAAATGATGAATGGATTTAAAGATAGTTTTTGGACAAACCCCTCTAACTAATGACTTTACCACTTTGGTAAATGACCAACTTGGAACTTACAAAGTTTAGAAACCCAATAGAGGCCCTTTTTGCAAAATAAAACTATGTTGTGCATGCTCCCATGCATGACTTAGATTCCATTACTTTGTATGTGTGAAGAATTGTTTGTTTGACTTTGGTTTGGAATGTGAATTGAATTTGTGTTTGCTTGATTGATTTGTAGTGAAGTGTGAGACTATAAAGATCAAGGAGTGAACCACCATTCCCTACCAAAAAGGCAAGTGATGCTTCATACTTTTTGTCCCATTACTTTTTCTATGCATTAGTGATTTTGCTAAGTAAACTTGCATGGATTTTGCTAAGTATAGATCTTGCTATAGGAAAACCTAGTAGATGAATCCTTAGTAGGATTTCCTAAGTTAAGTTTGCTATTACTACCAAGCTTATCCTAGCTAATAGAAAACATGGGTGGAAAATATATTCACACTATGGAAAAATATTCTAAGACTGAGGACTTGTGATTTTGTCTAATAAAACAACTAAGTTAATGAACCTCCTGGGTGGAATGGAAGGATTGGGATATGTTGAGTGGTTACACAAGGCCATGGACTTGGGTTGGGTATCTCACTTGTGGAATGCCACCCAGGAAACAAAGGGATTTGAGATGTCAAATGTTGAGAAGCTTCAAGTGCAACCACTTGGCAATATGGGCTCTGCCATGATCATATAGGTTGCAAGAACTTAGCCATATGGACAGTGGGTGGTAGTGTTTGATAGGTTGGAGCGCGTCCATTTTGGTTTAAGTGAAGGCTTCTGAAAGATCTTGTCTTGGGAAACCAAGTCTGGTGGGGAAAGTGCACCACCTCTGCAGAGTGTAAAATCTAAGTACTTAGCCATGTCCCTGGTAAAGGACAATTTGAGCATCAAGACATGGAAGCAATCAAGAATCTCATCATTCCAATTTCTAAATTAAAATCTTGTGGTTTGAACAAGGGTTGTTTGAATTCTTCAATCATTGATGGAGAGATGGCTTGGTACAAGGATCTTGAAATCTTTGATTGAGGAAAATGATTTTGTCAAGCAAAAACTTAGTATTTTCAAAATGATAAGAAAAATCTATTTTGAGCAATGCAAGCCTCAACTCCACTTAGCCAAATGCATATAGATGATAGACTCCACTATACTACCATGGTATCACTTGCCAATACAATTCAGATGTATTGACCCTTTGTGGTTGTAACTTGTATGTTGCAGGTTTGATTGTTTAGAGAAGATTGATTGATTGATTAGGATTACAAAGTCTACAACCAACATCTGCCTGTGGCACTTTGAAGATGATGGACCCCATGATTATAGTTATTCCGCTGCAATGTAATGTAATAGCCTATTGAGCTATGTTTGATGTAATAAACTTATGTTATTCCTAGTTATAAAGTTAAATTATGACCTTTATTTCTTGATATTACATCTTAACTGTGGATGCTAGCAATTGATCCAGGGACTAGCATTGTAAAACACAGGAGGAATCTACCTTATCAGGTTGAGGCCTCTACAATAACACCCAAGTTTTAGTAAATCCTCAATTAGGGTTTGTTTGTGCATCATAAGCATCATCTCTTATTAATGCATGCAAAGGAAATAAAATGCAAACCCTAAACCCTAATCTTCCTCCTCTATTTGCAAATCAATTGAAAATAGTTTTGAATTTTGAAATGACAAAAATGCAATGAGCCCCAATGGACAAAAAGGGCCCCACAATAGTTTGTATATTTTATGAAAGCTTCTGGTATTTTGAAAGTATTCAAAACATATTTCAAATTGAATTACAAAAGAGAAAACAGGAAAATAGAAAAAGAAAAAGAGTTTGCAAAAAAATGGAGCCAGCTGCCTCAGGACGAGCAGTCCAGCAGCCTCCCTGTCATCTCTCCCTTTCCCGCGGCCCACCTTGGCCCAAGCGAAGCCCGCAGCCAGCCCGTACCCCTTCGTTTCTTTTCTTTCTTCTTCCTCCTCTCGTCAGAAGGATGCCAGCGATCGAAGCTGCTACGTGGCGATGTCGGTGCCGTCCCCGCCTCACCGAGATGACCGCCCCGCCAAGATGCTCGCTACCGACATCGTCGATGCCTATAATACCCCTTGTCGCCGCTAGACGAGCCTTATCCTCTCCCTATCCCCAATTTCTTGCTCGGCCAAACCCTAGCTCCGTCAGGCATCTCGCCGCCCGCTGTCTCCGGCCTCCCATCGCACTACAAGAAATGTGTCAAACTATGACCTTTTGGTAGTGACTGTGTCGAAAATCGTCATAAATTTATGACGACTCCGGACCAGATGGTCATGAGCTGTTTGGAAGGGTCGAAACGTAGCAAAATTATGACGATATTTCTCCAAAACGTCGTAATTTCTTAAGATAAAATCGTCATAGTGTTAACAAAGATAAGATATAAGAGGAAGGCAATACCAGCCGTTGGATGTAAACATGATAGACGGTTGAGATTGTGATATGTGGAACACCAGCAGTGGATCGATGACCTGGCACACCACCGATCGAATTACCTGTCAACATGGGCGACAAGAACCCAAATCCAGCGAACCCCACCCTCCTGGACACCCATCACCACATTCCCTCCTCCCCCGCCGCCCCTCCCCAACCTCCGGTCGCCGGCCGCCGGCCTAGATCCTGGCCAGTTCTGGCCACTCACTGCCCTGCCGACCACCTCCCACGAATCCCCTCCTCCACCTCCCTCCATTCCACCGCGTGGAACCACCAAACCCTTAGTCCGACTGAAACCCTAGCCCAGGCCCCAGATCTGCAGATAGGAGAAGGAGGTTCGCGGCGCTCGATGCTACCGTCGGCGGTGACGCCGCCTCCATTGAGGAGGACATATGACTCGACTTTAGGGACTCCAACCGGTGGCTGGGCCCCTGTATCCTCTGCAACACCATTCTCCCTTCGCCCTCATGCCCCTCCTCTGTTTCGCCCTCATGCCCCTCCTCTGTTTCCCCGCCACTTTCCAGGGAGCCGCCGTCCATCAAGGGAACCTGTACCTTCTAGATGCGCCGCCACCACCCCAACCTGTCGCCTCCCCTCCCCCACCTCCCTCCCTACATCGACGGACTAGCCACGTGGGATGGAACTAGTAGCAGCGGCCGGCGCTGGACGATGGAGACATGGGTGGGCGTGGGTGGACTGCGATGTAGACGGAGGCGTGGGTGTGCGGCATGGTTGTGGATGGTGGCCGGGCCTCCGTGGCTCTGCGCCACACGGAGCAGCAGTAGCGTCACGACGCACCTAGCCACCGATCGGCTTGCGGGCGTCATCAGCAAGACCTGCACTGCGCTGCTCGCCTGCCTCGCCATCCTCTTCCAGGTACAGAGCCTCTCGATTTTTCACAAGCTTCCTTTGATTTTATCTGACCGGAGTAGCAATGGCCACAAAAAGCATCAGGACATACCCTCATGGAAAATTCCCTTTGCAACAGTCAAAGAGAATTCATGTTATAGGATTCAGTTAGACATGACATCTCAATTATATGTCTTTTTTATTCCTATGTTTTTTCTATCCTATGAATCAAAGGAGCCCAATGGGAAATGTGAAACCGCTCGATTTGTTTCGATTGTTATCTGAATTTCTGTGTCAAACTTCATTCATTGGAATCTGTAGCTACCTCGAGTCTGAACCTTAGCATCGGTGTCAAAGGACTGGTCATGGTCTGAGATCAACACAGGTTCATAATCACAATTTAGAAATTTGACATTTGTTCTCTGTGATGGATGCACCTTATAGGCTAATAACCAGTGAAAACAGTTTAAGCTATTTGAATGTGCTATTCTCCACTATTCATCTTTGTGGTTATGAGAACTCTTCTACATAATGATATGAAACAATTAGACCATAGAGATCTATTTGTTCTTTGATGTCTATTACATTGAGCTTTTAAAACTGATGCTAAGCATGTCATCCCTGTATTGTTCTGCTCTTTTATTTTTAGAGATGTTTGGGGTAGTTTTCTGTGTTGTATGATCTCTAGTTAAATGGTGGTTACATGTTAAATCATTTACATCTGAGCCTATGATGTTGCAAAGAGATTTTACTTAGATGCTACATCATTGAAGTATCTTAAACAAAACTTCTGAAGTATTTTAAATAGAACTTCACAATCATGATTGGTTAATTACCCTTTTGAGAAATCTTGACTAATGGACTATAATTATCCTTGAACTCTCGGAAGCAGCAGCGCCTCTCTGGCTTGATCTCCAGCGACGGCCTCCCCTTCCTAGAAGAAGCGCTGGTAGGCTACCTTCGTCTCGATCTGCACCGCCACCGATCCTCCTCAACTCCACTCCGGCGTGTTAGCACTCCCACCGGCAGGACCTCTTCCCCTAGAGCAGAACCCGTTCCCCTTCTCCCAACCGACACCAGATTTCTTCCCTGGATTAATTTCTTGCAATCACTTTCTTTTGTAGCATGGTTTGTATGGTAGATTTATGAACCAGTCCCCTCCCTCGTTGAATTCTTGAATGCTTTGTGTCTGTATTTTTTACGCCAGTCTTCCATCCTAATATTCAGAATACCATGTGTTGATTGTAACATCACAATACAGTAGCAGTACAAAGGTAGTGATGGCATCACAACCGGTTGATAGCAATTATGTATTTGTATGCAAATTTTACACTTGCCAGTTTTTCCTACTAATTCAATACCACTATCAAGCATTCTGTACTCTGAAATGTATTAGTAGGCTCCACTAACAAAAAGTCACTATATATCTGGACGTGATCCTTTACAATGATTTTTTGTTGCTTAATAACACACATTGAATGATATTGAACCACTAAATATAGTAGTATATTCTCTCTTGAAGACACAAGGGATGAGGCCTGGTGTGCTGCCTTACACAGGCATCTTATATGTTTTACATATTATCATACGAGATAGAAATTTATCTATTAAGTTCTGTCTTCATTTGTAATTGGCCTTTGCACACCACCTATTTGCTGAAATGGCTAAATACAATTCCTTTTGATGTAGGATAGTTGGAGGACTTCTTGTTTTGCTATATCTGTATTTTAGAATCATACGTGTGTTCCATAGTGCTGGCTTATTTATTTCCTTGACTGCAGAATCAAAGCTGATTTCAATTGTTGACTTCTTGCCACTCTTATTTGTGTTAGAGCTTGCAGAACCACGTCTATGGGCAATAGAAGTTGTGGCACCACACATCACTTGCAGTTGCTTTTGTCTCCCTCAAAAATGACATCAACGGTGCCTGACTATGACCACAAAAGGTGTTCTCTCTCTGGCGACTTTAGAATCTGTCAATTTAATTACTTCGAATATGCTTGTTAATAGTCTGGACGGATTCATATGCTGACATATTCTCCCAACATAATTTAGAATCAGTCTATTAGTCAGAATCTGCCAACAAACTTTAGAATCAGTCTATTAGTCAGAATATTCAAGATGCTTGTTAATATTTTCACCATGATGCAAGTTTTGTGTACATTAGGTTGGATAGTTAAGCTTAGCTGGTTAAAAGCGAACTCCAACAAAATGGTGGATTTATCTGTACAACTTGTAACAATGTGCCAATATGGGGTTCACAAGCATTACTGTTATTCATTTGCTTTCTGTAGCTTTGATATTCATACATATGTTCAGTTTTAATATTAGTAGTACAACATCCTGACATTAATTGATGTAGTTTCATTCATGTTCTTTCTGTGTATAAGCATAAATCATACAACTACTTTTTCTTTCCTTAATTGAATATCTTTATTGTGTATATATGGGGGATGGTTGTGCGGAGCAAGTAACCTTGGGAGGAGCTCACAGCAGCTGGCAGTGCGGAACGACCCTACCATGATGTTTTCTTCTGATATCTAGGTTTCCTTTTGATTCGGGACTACTTGTGTGTATGTTCTGCTAGCCTGGTGAGTCTCATAGGCATGCTTAACTATGTACTTGAGATGGTTAATGCATTGTTCTTCTGTAACTTGAGATATCTTCTACTTGGAGGTCCTCTGGAACTTCTACTTGGAGTACAGCTTTTTATTGATTGTACTTTACTGCGTTGCCTTGATATAGTCTAGAGATGTTTAATATTACCTTTTATGAGTTCAAAACTATCCGATACCTACCTGTTAGATTGTAAATCTATCTTCCTTCTACAATTAATGGAAGCATGTCCTTATGTGTGTTAAACTTGATTAGAATTGTATCTATTTAGATCTGAGAGTATTCATTGTAAATCTGAGTTCACTTATTACATGTCAGTGCTTGTACTGTTTGTTTCCATTGGTTATGCATGATTATATTTATACATGTACGTCGAATGCTTTCTTACTAGCTGGTTTAGTGATTGGCATGCCTGATCCTGCTTATTTGTGGGACAAATTAGTTTCTTTGAGTTTCATTGGATTTCCTTAGTATTTGTTGGTGTTGCTCTAGGAAGGAATGCTGGATTGATTTTTATTATGACCTGGTTCTTGGATATTTTTCACGAGGTGATATGCCGGATGCTGTCGCGGGTGCAGAGCGAGCGCTGAGGCGGGCTGAACATGTTTGTCAACAGCTCAGCGGCGACGGACGACCGGTCACTATCCTGCCTGTGCCCGGTGATCTTCCATACCGAATCTTGCATTGTGTGTGTTTATATTACTTGCATGGTGTGTTTATATTACTTGCATTGCCTATCTTGTCATGTCCATGCCAGTGGCAACATTTGTGAAATGAGTCATGACCCCCTTTTGTATTAGTAATGTATAATATATTTGTGAGATTTTGCTTTTAACAAATAACTTTAGCTACATGTAGCATCAGAATGCATACAACTATAAGTGGCAGTAGCGTTTACCTTTGTTTAATGTGGCATCTTCTTATATTTTCTATTGTATTTTGAACAGCCTGGACACATGCTCTTATGGTTCCCTGAATGTTTCTTATACAGGTTTACCCTGTCATGTTTAATTTGGTGTGATCTTTCATGCAAACTGTGCCCTAAAATGTGATGTGGCTTGGCATACATCAAACTATAGTTGTTTTTACATTGATGCATAGTTGCTGATACTAGCCTGCATGTTTTGGCATACAGGTAATTGCATTGGTAGATGGGGATGTGAGATGAGAAGAGGCAGCGGAGTGCACCAGTAGCATTGACTTAGAGTGGTCGACGAAACAAGATCCTCTAGCTAGGTCTTCAGATCTTACTGACCTCACCCCCTACTGCTCCTCTTCTTCATGATCTTGGTGTATGTAAGTTCCCTGGTTCATCCCTTTTCTCCTCCACTTGTTATATGATACATGGTTGTGATAGAAAAAGTGTTTATCTACTCTTGTGTCATCGGAATAACTGTGATGCTCGTGAGCTTGTGGTAGAGCTACAATATTTATTCCTGGGATCATCGTCCAATTCAATAGTTTAGTCCTGTTCGATTTACTATTGATTGTTTAGCTGCTTATCGCCTTTCACTATTAAAGTCATGTTACCAACCTGGTAATAGCTTCATTGCACAATACTATTGTTCCTTTTGCTCATTTTTGTTAGCAGAAGCTGGGCAATCTTGTTTCACCAAGTCTAATTCTGCATGTTCTTCCTTTTTACGATAGTCATCAGTATACATTGTTTCTAGAATGTTTCTAAAGTTTTGGAAGGAGGTTTGGTTTAGTTTATCTGTTCCTAATTTTAGTATGAAAAGTGAGTTTTTTCTTCAAATTACAGTGTGTTTATCTAAATATCTCATCGAGGTCTCATTGCCTTTTTGTTGGACTACAGGTACACGCTGAATAAGTTAGAGAAAGAGGAAGCATGAAGTTCCAAAATATCAAAAAAAATGCCATCTTGTATACTTTCTGAATGTTTTATTGTATTTTGGTACTCCACCTGATGTAAACTGTGTGTGATTGTAATGTGCTGATGTTATCTGAAATATTATTTGTGAATGTGACCTGTTTGAATCAAAGTAATTCGTTTATTCAGTTGGTCTTGATTAAATTATTAGATGTTTAATTATTGTGAAAATGTGAGAAAATGGACACTAACAAGTGGAACCATATAAATTGTATGAACTGACAACTGGGACCCTGTTACTAGTGGGACCAGCCCAAAATAAGAAGACTGAAAGTAAGATCTGTCCATATAAAAGGCCAATGCAAAGAAAATAAAAATTCCAGGATGCTGGGCTTGGCCCATGTAGCTAACCAGATTTAATATGAAAAACAATCCAGAATAGTTGGGCCAATCCCATGTGAAACCTAGAAATGGACTGGGCTGATTTCAATTTAAGACGATTTAATTTCGTCACAATTTTGACACGTAGGATCAGCCACGTAGGATCTGACATGGCATGGCTAGATGGCCCATGACGATATTGAATCGTCATAGACGTTATGACGATCCAATATCGTCATAGACGGTTATGACGATTTTACCAAAAACGTCGTTATAGTTCATTTGCGACGCCCAGCTTTCGACGATCTTAAAATCGTCATAGAATCGTCATAAACAGACTACTATGACAATTCTGTGACGAAAATGGAGGGTCATATATTGCCAGATTCCTTGTAGTGTCGACCAGCTGTGGGTTCCGTCGTGATTCCCTTGTTCCTCGTGTTCGTTTGCCCCTAGCAGAGAAGGATGGCGTGGTCCGCTCTGCCTCAATCGAGACCTCGGTCTCCGACGACCTCCGCCGCCATCCTCATCGATTCCGGCCTCCTCGCTCCTCCTCGTCATCACCAATCGCTTCTAGGTGAGCTCGCGATCCTCGTGGACCATCTCCCTGCCTCCCTTTCGCCTTGCTTTGGAGCCGCGCCGTCGACCTATGAGCTCTGCCGCCAGACGCCTTCCGTGCCGCCAGACGCCATCCGTGCCGCTGCTCCGGCGACCAAAACGAGGCGGTGCTGCCAGGGTTAGGTCCGTCTCGGTGAGCTCGTTCCAGAGCGCTAGGTCTCGTAGCCCCGCGCGCGCTCCTACGCCATCCCCGTGCATCGCCTGGGAGCTCACCGTCGGGTGACGTCGTGCTGACGTCACCGTGACGCCAACACGCGCGTGGTCAAGCCCAGTCAAACCCGAGGTGAGTTCCACCCTGTCCACGTGGAGGTTGAGGTGGCCAGTGCCCCACCCGTCAGCCGCAGAGGCTAGGTCCAGTAGCGGTATAAAAACGTTAAACCCCCCAGCTGATGTCATAATGTTGCAATAAAACTTTTTAAATAATTTCATAAATTGATTAAAACTTGTAAATTCAATAACTAATGATTTATAAATCAGAAAAATATGAATAATATATGAAAATGTTCAGAAAAATGAGAACTATCTATCTAAGCTATAGTTATGCATTGTTAAGCAACTTTAATAACAAGTTTAATTAGAACAACATAGTAACCCCTCATAGGTGATTCCGGAGTTTCCCCGAGTTAGGGTTTTCACCCCTCAAAACCCCGATCAAATTGTCGATCCTGTTTTAGGGTTTCAATTCAATACAATTCAACTTGACATATCATCATACCTGCTTGAGCATTGCATCGATGCCATGTGTTGATTGTTTCCCCTTTATTTCCGATGTTTGGTTCTTCCCGATAGAATACAATATCGAGATCGAGATCGAGATTGAAGACCGGGATCAACCTCGTCGAAGCTCAAAGATCAATACTTGGCCAACCATAATCAAGTCAAGTACCAGAGGTCTGAAGATCTTCTTAGTGGTTATGAACGAAAAAAGGAAAGCATAGCCCCACCATGATATAATCCTATGTTATTGAAAGCATTTCAATTCTTTCCATGATGCATACGATTCTACTATGGTCTTTTATCGATATATAGAGTATCCTATCTTTTGCATACTCCCTTTGAGCTTATATTACCTGATGCACTGCTTCTAGAATAACTAGGTTTGGCTTGTGTGCACTACTAGAGCTATTATTTGTATTCCACTTAGCCATGCATAGTTGTTAGGGCTGATTCATCAAGATGATGTATCAGATGCAAAGAATCTAGTATGACAGGAAAACATGATAAGATGATATCATAGGTGATATGAGATTAAACATGCTAAGGCTTGTATGGGAGGCGACGGTGGGATGTGGTTTTTCTAGTCCCATGTTCGCCACCACTAGGACCTGAGTTCTTGCCTTTGGAACCAAGACGAGCGTACAGCCACACGGGGCTTGTGAACCCCTTGCCTGATTAACTTGCCTAGTAGATTCCATGAGTCACATAGTTCGGTCCTTCCATTCGACATGCATTCTGATCTTCTCGAAGGTGGTGAAGAGGTGCATTCATAACAGGTAGGAAAGCATGGACCGGATTGCTTGGGGTAGATAGCGTCCCTGGTAAACCAACCTCGCCTCACATCTTTAAGGACCGGCTTCAGGACTTGACCCGTTACAGCAGAACCATCCTTATTGCGTGACTCATGGTCTCGGCGAAAGCGAGGTAAAGGTCGTGGCCACCCACCCTCTGCCAACCTTCCAAGGAAGAGGGCTAATAGCTTGGCATTAAGAGTTGGTTGGTACGTGTGGGTAAAGTTGTACACCCTTGCAGGGTTAAATCTTTTTGAAAATCCATGTTCATGGTTATGAACGCTTGGTGACCAGATTCTAAGATCATAGAGAACTATATCCTAATCGTAAAACTTGGCACTTCAACGTGTGCTTAAGGATGCTTCCTCATGGGTACGAGGGGGTGATCCTAGTTGGTAGATGATGATGACTTGGTGGATATCAAAAGATGATGATCAATATTTTAGAGATGTTGCTCTCTTATTCCCTATTAAAATATTCTGATTAGACGAGCTTCTTCTCCCTCTTGTCTTACAAAACAAAGATGGATTTATGCAAAACAACTCCACCAGCCATAAGTCTTGCGGAGTACACCATGTACTCACCCTTGCTTTGTTGATACTTTTGTTGTAGGTTAAGTGCTCCCTTGAACATGAGTTTGGTACTACATCGACACCAACGAGTATCTTGGGGTTCCCGGCCGGCAGCCTGGAATATATGGGCTGGGACGTCATCGTTATGCTTTAGGCCTCTTAGGACATTTGTTAAGTTAGCTATACTTAATAGCATAATTTTCCTTCCGTTGTTTGATGCTTGTGGTCAGTGACCTCTACTTGTAATAATTTGGTTCTTTGCTCAGTTATGAGCTTGCTGTAATGAATTTTGTGTCGTAGGGTCACTTTTGTGTTACCGATTCTTCACTTGATATTCTCGAGCTTAAGGTTAAGCTTGTGTTATACAGAGGTCTGGGATTTGTTTAGCCCTGTTCCCGAGGGTGTCGCACACGCCGTCTATAGTGGCCGCCATACGGGTAATTATGCACAGTACCACCTACTGTCCACGGTTACAACTGTCATCGGTATGGGTCGAGTGTCTGAGTCTCCTTTCTGTCTTGTCCATCGTCCTACGTACTGTGCTCTGCGTCATCTTGTACCTTGCTTGTCTTGAGTGGCCTGGCCGTCTAGGATGGTCTAGCCGGCTGAGCCGCCTGTGCCGGGTGGTTGGTTCCATCCGGCTAGTCTTCTGCCTTGTCTTGTCTCATCCGGCTGATTGTTTTGTCGGTTCGCTCTTGGCCTGTCCTGATCTAGCCGGCGGGCATGGTTCAGCCGGCTAGCTTCCTTGGGTAATGATTTTTATCCGGCTGGCTGGTTCGCCAGCTTGGTCTTCGTCTGGCCTTGCTTCTGGTCTGTCCTTGAGTTTCTTATGTCCGGCTACCCAGCCGGCTAGCAGGTTGCGTTGCTTTGTATCTCGTATGTTTAGCCTACCCGGGGTTGATCCCTCAACACTAGCCCCCTAGCACGCGTAGATTCCACCCTTAGGCGAAATGTGCGTGGGCTCAAAAATCTAGTTTGAAATTTTTGTCGGCTGGATTTTGGCGGTTGAACTGCCCGGCTACGTCATCACTGACATAAGCCACGCACAATGATGGTCATGGGAGGATGTGCGTCGTGGGGCCGCGTCGACTGTCGCATCAGGATCCGCTGTCAGCGCCTCGCCTCCCGTGCTGGGATCTTTTGTGCACTGCATGTGGTCGCAAAGGATCCGGATGCCGCTGGGGCTGTGGGGGGGGGGCGCCACGTGGCAAGCCGGCGGTTTGCCTCCCAGCCCCTTTAAGTACAGGCCACGGCGCCCCGCTGCCCCCTGCTTCCTTGCCTTCGACACCGCTGCCCTCTCCGCTTCTCTGCCTTCGCTCTTCTTTCGCACCACCGGCGAGCTCGCGCTGCTTCGCCAGCACTGCCAGCTACTTCGCTGTCGGAGCGATGGGGAATCGGCACTCCTCTGCTGCTCCTCTTCCACCTTCTCCTCCCCACTCTTCCTCTCCCCCGCGCTCCACCGCTGCCGCCATGGCCGAAGCAGGGGTGCCTGGTGCGGCTCCTCCGTGACGGAGGCACAATTGGATAATTACCGGCGGTTGCGCCTCCTGTCAACCGCCGGTGAGGTCGGGGTCCGCCTGGCCCTGGCTGACGAGATTTCGCTGGCTCCACAAGTCAGCGAACGTGTTGTTTTCCTCGTGCATCTGGCGCGCGGCCTGGCCTTCTCGGCCAGCGCCTTCTTCCTTTCCTTTCTCGCCCATTTTGATCTCCTCCTCCACCATCTCGGGCCAAATGCAATCGGCATTTTGGCCCACTTCGTCGCATTCTGTGAATGCTACCTCGGGATCCAACCTGATCTCGGGCTCTTCTGCTGGCTCTTCTTGATCCGGCCACAAGTTCAATACGCCAAGGGGCCCCTCATGACCTGCAGTGGTGCTTCGATCTACTCCCGGTTGCAGACCGGCTACCCCAAGTTCAAGCTGCACGACAAAGTTAAACTGTGGCAGCAAACATACTTTTATGTATGGAACTTGGGGCCCGAGGACCGGCTGAACCTCCCGGCCTTACAAGACACGGAGTCCAGCCGGGTGCACTGGGAGGAGAAGATCTTCGGCGCCAAAGCATAGTCGGAGGCGCTTCTCCACCGGATGAGGGCGCTGGTAACGGCGGGCCTAACCGGTGTCGACGTGACGCTGAGTTGGGCTAGCCAGATATTGATGCCCCTGCAGCAGCGAGCGCACAAGATGTGCTACTACTCTGGGCGGCTCGACGCGACCCGTCTCTCCCGCCGTGACCCCCCATTCGCCAACCTCTACGAATGGGTGTGGATGATCACCAAGGAGAAGATCAAAGCCGACTGGTGCTTTGGTCTGGCTCCCTACACGTGTGAGAACCGCATGCCCCGGGTAAGTGTATTTGTGCTTTTATTGCTCCTCCTTTTGCTCTTTCTATATCCGAATGAACTTCCTTATCCGGTCCTGACTTGCATCCTCTTACGCAGATGTTCCCCTGCATCATCCGGGAGGAGGGCGACGCACCCCTCCAGGTCTTCATGGCCGACCTCGCCGAGCCGCGCCTGCGCCGGACCAGCGGCGAGGGCTCAGACGGCAAGGAGGGCTTCTTCCCTAGTCGGGGCGACGAGGCGGTGGAGGACCAGCACGGCCCCGAGCCGAAGGAGAGCGACGACACCGCCACTCCCGAACCCACCCAGAAGCGCGCCAGCGAGGGCGCCTCCAGCTGCGCTGCTGCCGCAACTGAGGACCCGGCTGCTAAGCGCAGCCGGGCGGCGGGGGTTCCTCCACGCCCCTGCTGGACCACGGGTGGTCGGAAGAGCTCCGCGCCCGTGGTACAGGGGTGAGTGCTATGCGCAGTTCTTTTTCTTGCTTTTTTCCTTTTCCCCGCATTCGCCCTTGCTCTTGTTCTGATCTCGCTTTTCGAAGTGCCGTTCTTTCCTTTGCCGTGAGCCCGGCTCGCAGTGTGCCTCCTTCTTCGCCGCCCCGTGATCCTCCTCCGCCGCTGGCTGCCCCTACGATGGCTGATCCGTCGCTCGCCACCGAAGACATGCCCCCGCCTGAGCCGGCGGCCGCCGCCCAACCGACTCCCGTCGCGCCCGGGCACATGGTGAGCCAGCCGGAGGCGACTTCTAGCCCGGGTGGGGGCTCGTCAGCTGGCGCTGGAGCCTCTCGCACCGGCAAGGAGACGGTGATCGAGGAGGACGTCGAATCGGACAACGAGGCGACGAAGCAGTGGCAGGCAGCCATTCGCGACGCCCCTGCTGCCCTAGTCGAACCGCTGGTGCCTCTGCCGGTGGAGGCGGGGGCTTCCTTGCAAACCCTCGAGGTGAACCTCGAGGTCGGGCTCGCGGAGGTGAAGCAGCTCCAGTCGACGCTGGCCAGCGCCAACGAGGAAGCTGCGAAGCAGCTGGAAGCGGCGCGAGGGATCGCACGAAGTAAGCCTCTCTTTCTCTCCTGCATTTCTTCTTGCTCTGTTCCGCTTCCGGCTATCTTATTACTTGCATTCTTTTCCTCGTGTTGCAGCTGTCATGGTTTGCGCGCAGCGCGAAATTGACCGGCTGAAGGGCTCTAATGTGCGCCTCAGCCGGGATAACGCCTCGCTCTGGCTCAAGAACAAGGAGTGGCACTCTAAGGTCAACCAGCTGGAAGCCACCCTTAAGGAGCAGGACGAGACCCTCTCCAGCCGGACCACTGCCTTCGACCTCCTGGACAAGGAGGCCACCCGGCTGAAGGAGCGCGATGAGTTCCTAGACGATGAGCTAATGAACGTCGGCCTCGTTGCCAATGGTATGTCTTCTGCTTCTTCTTTTCCATTCCGTCTGACTGCATTTGTTGGGCTACTGTTTTGACTTGCCCCCTTCTAATCCCAAGTCTTCTACCCCCAAGTAGATGCCCTTGCCTACGACCGGGTGCAACAGGTTGTGCCAGGTGAGAAGGCTGCCGTCAGGGACTTGGTGGCGCAGCTCGGAGAGGACATCGCCAACCTACGCAAGGCTGTAGCCGGCATCCATGACTTGTTCTTCCCGGGGGAGCTCCTGCCGGAGACCATGGGGGCCTTGGCGATCAAGGTGGGCGATGCGCCGAATGCCATCGACCGACTGCGCGACCTGGCTGCTCGCGTGGGCTCCGACATGGCGCTGGCCCTGATGCTCTCCTGGTGCAAGGACGCCCGCCTCGACAAGCTGGTGGATGGCTTCCGAGCCGGCGTGGACCTTGCCGCCATGCGCCAAGCGTACCCCGGACTTCACTCTATCGCCATCACGATTGCCTGCTACGCCGACATTGACGAGGTGATCTTGGACGGCGAGGGAAGCGCGGGAGCCGATGGCGTGGGAGCGGACGGCGTGGGGGCATCTTCACAGGAGGGCAGGGTCGGCTCGACCGCTCCCCACGGCAAGGGTCCAGCCACTTGAAGAGGGATACCTCGAGATGTCGGGTGAAATTGTAAATAACTTTAGCTTTTGGTACTTGTACTTTTTAACCATCTGGATATGTGGAGGCTTCGTCCTCCGCCGTTTAATCAATCTGCATGTCTGGGTTTGCCTTCGTGCGCCCACTATCTTTATGTCTTGATGGACTGGCTTTTCCGGATGGTCTAGTCTAGCTAGAATTATCTTGCCTTTGTCTTTCATTTTTGCGAAATTTCACTTGCGTTCTAGAGCTTTCTCCATCTTGCTTTTCCGACTGGAACTCGTGTGGATGGACTGGGGAAGCTGCACCGCAGTCCGGCTATGCGCAGCCGGTCGCTCCCTGGACCTTTTTCTCTATTACTTTCCTTATCTTGCTTCTTCCTTCCTTCTTCTATCTTTCTCTTTCTACTTTCCTCTTTCTACCTTTCCTCTTTCTGGCTAGGTCTGTCTGACGTGCCCGACTAGCAGTGCTTGGTCGGATCGGGTTGGTGGCGCCTTTGCGTTCTGTCTGTCCTTGTCCTTTCTCTCTGTCTGGCTGACACACCCTTCAGCCGGGCACCGCATGCTTCCAGTGGGGGCGCGCCAGCGCAGCCACTGGGTGTAGCCCCCGAGATTCAGAGTGGCTACCGCAGATAGGTACTTTGAATCTTCCCTGCCTTTGATTCCCGACTCGGTGCTGTTTGTGCAAAAATAAACATACAAAAACGATTTCTTATCAGTACACTGTCAATTTAGGCGGTAGTTTACTATCCGGACCAAATTTCTCTTTTTCAAAAACTAGTTCGTGCTTGTCTGAACACTTAGTCACTATCGCATGCGCAATGCTGTTCATGCTACACCTTGCCGGGCAGCCGGTTTGCGGACTGGAGCCGGAGCCGAAAGGGAGTTGACAATACATCGCGCACAGTACTAGGGGCTTAGTAGCCGGAAAACACTAACTAGGCACATGGCTGGAATGTCCTATTTGTCACATATTTTGCCGTTTTTCATGTGGGGTGCCCTCGGGCTTTTGCTCTTGCTAGCCGGACAGCCGGGTTGCGGTCTGTAGCTGAGACAAAGAGTGGGCCTCTGGCACCATCGCACACTACTCAGTTGGTTTGCAGATTTGGCAGGGCGGGCCAACCGGCGAGCCCCCACGATTGGGGGTCGACGAAAGCCAGAAAAACGTTGCAGGTTTTAATTAGAAACAAGTAATAGTATAATTTCTGGCAAGGATCCCCCGAGCATCAGCCGGGGTTCCATATCTTTCATTCATTCAGGGTTCCGGATACATACACTGATTTTTGCGACTAAGTGTAAATTGGTCGGAGCAGGTCCGCATTCCATGGACGCTCCGTCTCCTCGTCCGACTTGTCCATCTTGTTCTTGCGCGGCTGCTGTGCGTCGATGAGGTAGTAGGAGTTGTTGTGCAGCGCCTTGCTGATGATGAAGGGGCCCTCCCACGGAGGGGACAACTTGTGCATGCCCTTCGTATCTTGTATCAGTCGGAGCACCAGGTCGCCCTCCCGGAATGTCACGGGACAGATGTGGTTGGAGTGGTACCAGAATAGCCCTTGCTTGTAGATAGCCGATCTGGACAAGGCCAGCTCGCGGGCCTCCTCGAGGAGGTCCACGCTATCCTCCATTGCCTCCTGGTTCTCCTTCTCTGTGTAAAGGAGTTTGCAGGGTGAGTCGAACTCGATGTCCGCCGCGAGGACTGCTTCTGAGCCGTAGGTGAGGAAGAACGGGGTGAAGCCGGTTGACCTGTTCGGGATGGTGCGGAGACTCCATAGCACAGCCGGGAGCTCCTCGATCTAGGAACCGGGTGATCGCTCTAGTGGCTCGATCAGCCAGGGCTTGATTCCGGCTAGCACCAGGCGGTTGGACCTTTCCACTTGCCTGTTGGACTATGGGTGAGCGATGGATGCGAGGTCCAGTCGGATCCCTTTGTTGTGGCAGAACCGGGTGAATGCCCCCTTGGCGAAGTTCATGCCATTGTCGGTGATGATACTATGGGGGTAGCCGAACCGGATGATGATGTCGCGGAAGAAGGTGATGATGGTGGCACGATCCAGCTTCCGGATCGGCTTCACCTCGATCCATTTGGTGAACTTATCCACCACCACCAGCAAGTGAGTCATGCCGGCTCGAGCTCTCTTGAAGGGGCCGACCATGTCCAGCCCCCAGACCGCAAAGGGACAAGTAATCAGGATGGTCTTGAGCGCAGAAACCGGCATGTGACTTAGCCGACCAAACCGCTGGCACCCATTGCATGCACGAAATAGCTGGTCGGCGTCCTCTACGGCGGTGGGCCAGTAGAATCCGTGGCGCATTACCTTCGACACCACGGTGTGAGATGAAGCGTGGTGACCGCACTACCCCTGGTGGATTTCCTTCAGCAGCCGGTAGGCGGTATCCACGTCGACACACCGCTGGAAGACGCCTGCGGCGCTGCGCTTGTACATCTCCTTGTTGATGATGGTGTACGTGTGCACATGGCGCCGGATCTGCCTTGCCTCCACCTCGTCATCCGGGAGCTCGTCGTTGAGGAGGTAGTTCATGAAGGGCTGGGCCCAGGACGGAACTTCCCGGATGGTGAAGACGCTAGCCAGCACGATCTAGAGCTCATCCGGAGGGCGGCCGGGTGGGATGCCTAAGTCGGCATCCCCCGGGCCTCTTTCCATGCTCGACGTCGGCTTGCGTGAGGAGGAGGCAGCCCCCGGGTCTTTTGAGCCGTAGGGCACAACAGCGGGGCCCAGCTATTTTGAGCCGACAACCCCCAGGTCTGCTACCCAGATGATGGAGTCGGATTCTAGAGAGGAGGTTATGCTAGGCTTGGTAAGATGCTCCCAGGATACTCCGGGCGGGATAAATGCTCTGGTGGATCCGACTCGCCCGAGCGCGTCGTCCGCCTCGTTGTTGGCATGGGGGACGTGGTGGAATCCGCATCCCTCGGAACCAGCACTGAGCAGTTGCAAGTGGAACCGGTACAGGGCCATGTTGGCGTCCCGCGCGTCCCACTCACCGGATACTTGCTACACTACCAGATCCGAATCGCCGAAGCAAAGGATCCGGCGGATGCCGATGTCCTTCGCGAGCTGGAGCCTGTGCGCGAGGGCTTCGTAATCGACGACGTTGTTCGATGTGGTGAAGTGGATCTGTAGCACGTACTCCAGCCGGTCTCCCTTGGGCGAGGTGAGCACGATGCCGGCTGCCAAGCCCTCGCGCATCTTCAAACCATCGAAGTGCAGTCTCCAGTAGTCGGAATCTGGCACTGGCGGCAGGTACTGGCTCTCTGCTCAGTCGGCAAAGAAAGCCGACACCGCTTGGTACTTCATGGTGATCCACGGCTCGTACCGGATGCAATAGGCGTCTAGCTCGATGTCCCACTTGGCTACCCGGTCCGTGGCGTCCTTGTTGCCAAAGATTTCTCCCAACAGTGCAGTGGACACCACGGTGAGCGGATACTCCTGGAAGTAGTGCTTGAGCTTCTTGCAAGCCAGGTACACATCATAGCACATCTTATGGTAGTGGGGGTAGTTCTGCCTGGAGAGGGAGAGCACCTCGCTAAGGTAGTTGACGGGTCGCTAAACCGGCTGGGCCTTTCCTTCCTCGTGGCACTCCACCGACAGGACAACACTGACGACTCGGTTGGTGGCGGCTATGTAGAGCAGCATCGTCTCCTTCGCAACCGGCGTGGCGAGAACCAACGCCGTGGATAGCATGCTCTTGAGGTCGTGGAACGTGGTATCCACCTGAGCCGTCCAAGTGAACTTGTTCGTCTTCTTCATCAGCTGGTACAGTGGCAAGGCCTTCTCTCCAAGACGGCTAACGAATCGGCTGAGGGAAGCCAAGCAGCCGGTGAACTTCTAGACACCGAGAAAGCTCTTGGGCGGCTACATCCTCTCGATGGCCGCAATCTTCTCTAGACTGGCCTCGATTCCCCGGCTGGATACGAGAAAACCGAGGAGCTGTACGGCTGGCACGCCGAACATGCACTTCTTCGGGTTCAGCTTCATCTGGTATCGGCGAAGCTTCGCGAATGTATCGCCGAGATCTTCGAGTAGGGTCTTCTTCTCCTTCGTCTTGATGACGATGTCATCCACGTACGCATGCACATTCCGGCTAATCTGCGTGTGCAAGCATTTCTGCATGCAACGCTGATTGGTAGCACCTGCATTCTTTAGGCCGAATGGCATGGTTACATAGCAGTAAGCCCCGTATGGGGTGATGAACAACGTTTTTAATTAATCAGTCGGATTCAGCCGGAATAATAATCAAGGAAGGAAAGAAAATCGTAGTCGGCCGTAGAGTCAATCAGATCAATACGGGGCAGGACGAAGGGGTCTTTCGGGCAGGCCTTATTCAGACTCATGTAGTCAATACACATGCGCCAGGTCTTGTTTTTCTGCAACACCAGGACTGGGTTGTCTAGCCAGTCCGGGTGGTACACCACCATGATGAAGACGGCAGCTAGTAGTTGGGCGATCTTGTCGCCGATGACTTTCATATTGTCCTCCGCGAAGCGACTGAGAGGCTGCTTGACTGGCTTGGCGTCAGGATGCACATGAAGAGAGTACTCTGCTAACTCCCTCGGCACACCCGGCATGTCTTTGGGAGACCATGCGAAGATGTCCCGATTCTCACGGAGGAAGTCGACAACCACACTTTCCTATTTGCTGTCCAAGCCGGCACTGATGGTGACGCACTTGGAGGGGTCAGCCGGGTCGAGGGGGATCTGCTTGGTTTCCTTAGACGGCTGGAACACTGTGTCCCCAGTCGGTTTCATGCCAGTCGACACCTCCTGCTGCAGCATGGCAACATTGCGCATCATCTCGCGCTTCTCCTCGGTGATGAGCAGGGCCTCAGCTATCTTGTCGCCTTCCCATGCCTCTGCTGTTCCTGGCCTCAAGAGTAAGGAGAAAGAAGAGATCCTCAAACTGGCGCAGTCCAGTCTTGAGAAACAAATCTTGAGCCTAGAAGCAGCGAGCCAAGAGGACAAAGACGTCAAGCTGGTGAGCCTCCTGGACCAGATTTTGGTCCGGGATGATAAAATCGCATCTAGCGAACTTCCAGCGACGGATGTTCCGTCCCTCACCCTTATCGAGAAGGTGTTTCACAACACCAAGCTCGGATTCGAAAAGTTGCACCTGGAACACATTGTAAGTTTCCGATTCTTATTTGCATTTATTATCATATCCTCTAGCCCCCAAGTATAAAGTCGGATAAACATTTCTGGATCTGGGTTTATGCTTTTAGGTTGCAAAAGAACGATGTAGTGTAGCCCCCAAGGCTCGTGCTGTAATTTTACTTAGTTAAATTTGCAGCCCAAGTCTTAGTAGACGTCAAACGGTAATCCGTCTTTAAACTTACAGAAAATTGCATCTTCCAACCAGGAATTGCGCAAGAATATTTCCAACAAATGCAAAGAAATTAAAGCTTTGCGCTTTGAAAATTCAAAGCTAAAAGTTGAAAAAGATGAAGTAGAAGGTAAACTTTTCTGGCTTCCTATTTATCAGTTAAATGTTTTTGACATAGTCGGATTTTGCGTTATCTGACTGATATTTTGTCTTTGCAGAATTGTTGTGCCAATCCAGCAAGATGGTGGAGCGGGCCGACAACTACAAGTTCATGGAGGTAGAGAATGATGAACTCCGGCAAAAGCTTGAGACCCTAACTATGGAATCGGAGAAATCTGTAGCTGCAGTTTTGGAATCAAGAAATCACGAGACTGTTAGGCTCAAGAAGCTCCTAGCCCTCCAAGATAAACAACTTGCTGATCTCCAGAAGGAGTTTGATATCCAGAAGGATCTTGCCCAGGCCTCAGCAAGTGAACTAGACAGCCTCTGCAAGGAACATGCTAAATGGAATCACTCTGTGCTTGGTAAGATTTCCGAATCTTTTCTTTCTTCGACTTTTGTTTTAGTCAGAATTTTGACTTTTGGTTCTTTCCCAGCCCCCTTGAATATTTCCGACTCCTCCACTTCTGAACCTCGCCTCGAGCACATTAAGCTTGTTGGAGATGTCTTGTTCGACTTCCGCCAAACTCCAGAAGAGGCTGGCGAAGCTGTCAAGCTTTCCGATTTGCAGAAAATGCCAGTGCACGAGGTGAGGGACAAAGTGAAAGAAATTCCGAAGCTGATTGAGGACTGGAAGATCTCCTATGCTCGGACTTCTGCGGAAACAGCTCTGACCATGGTGATGAGCCACCATAGCGAAATGGAAATCTGGCACATCAACAAGGGCATTACCGTGGAGGATGATGAGGGTAACCCGCAAGATATCAAGGCCATCCAATAATATTGTGTAGGTTATGCTTGTCGGTGGGGGAGATGACCAACTACACGACGCCATTCTTCGAATCTGTCGTCGTGCCTCCTTTGCCTCAAGAGCCTGAAGTCAGCAACGCTTCCGAGTCTGAGATTGAGGGCGACACTGCTGATGATTCCAGTGGTCCACCTGCTTCATCACCATCGCCTACAGCATAAACATTTTCCTATGCATTATCTGAAACTTATGGCAATGTAATGATGGCTACCATATTTATTTTGTGTTAGTCTGTAAAAACTTATGCTTTTACTATCTTAGCACTTTTTGTTTATATATTTATGCTTGAAAGTTTCTGAAGCACTATCTTTTTGTTTTTATTCCTATACTTGTCGGTTTATCTGGCTCTCTGCCTCGTCCCTTTCATGGGTCGGCCAACCTTTAGCACGAAAACTTTGCCGAGCAACAGAGCACAATTGCTAAACTAGTTGAAACTCGGAAACAAAGCCGACCTCCAGTACCAACAACTCATTACTCAGAAAATACCCGCGTCTAAGCAATCAGATAGAGAATCAAAGTATAGGTAATAATTTAAATTTTGTAGACTAAGGTATCATTTTTTAGATTGATAAAAAATTGTAACCAAAACAAACATGAAGCATAAAGTACTTTCAAGTATTCTGGGATTTTTGAAAAAATTATAGGCTCTTTTGGAAATAAGATGGAAAATAACTCTAGTACCAACAACTCATTACTCGGAAAATACCCGCGTCTAAGAAATCAGATAAAGAATCAAAATATAGGTAATAATTTAAATTTTGTACCCTAAGGTATCATTTTTTAGATTGTTCAAAAATCGTAACCAGAACAAACATGAGCATAAAGTACTTTTAAGTATTCTGGGATTTTTGAAAAAATTACATGCTCTTTTGGAAATAAGATGGCAAAAAACGTCTCAAAAATAACAATATGAGGGAACCAATACTTTATTTCACTCTGAACATGCACATATATGATTACAAGGAAATATAACTAAGAATAGAAGGGACGTGGTTGTCTAATATTCCATGGACGGTCTATTTCATCCGGGTCTGTGCTGCCACCATCTCTCTTCCTTTTCCGAGTATCAGGTCTTTCCTTGATTGGTCTCATGTCGGTTAAATAATATGACCCATTATGCAGAACTCTGCTAACCATAAAAGGTCCTTCAAAAAATGGGAAATTTGTTCTTTCTCTTTTGCACGAGTTGGAGAACTAAATCGCCTTTTCTGAAAGAATGGTTTTGCACTCTCTGACTATGATACTTGCGTAACTTCTGCTGATAGGATGTAGACCTCTGTTCAGCAACAACACGTACTTCTTCGATTATATCGAGATCAACTTGCCAAGAAACTTCTGCATCTTCTTCGATATACGCTTTGACTCGTGGAGCTTGATGGATCAGATCACTCAGAAGAACTGCTTCTGCGCTGTAAACCAAGAAGAAAGGAGTATAGTCAGTTGATATGTTAGGATTTGTACGTAAGCTCCAAACTACAGACGGTAATTCTTCCGCCCAAGCCCCCGCGGCCCGACGAAGCGGTGCCTCGAGGCGAGGTTGGATTCCTTGTAGAATGAGGCCATTAGTTCTTTCCACTTGTCCATTGCCTTGTGTATGTTCGACTGATGCAATATCAAGTCAGGTTCCTTGTTCTTCGCAGAATTCAGCAAGTTCCCCCATGGAAAAGTTGCTCCCATTGTCAGTAATTATACTGTGCGGCTATACGAATCTGATGATTACGTCCTCAACGAGTCTTCTGGCTGTGGCTCCATCGCAACTTGTTACGGGTTTAGCCTCAATCCATTTTGTAAATTTATCCACCATCACTATTAGGTGGGTGAATCCAAATTTTGCTGTGCGAAACGGCCCTACCATATAAAGCCCCCAGACCACAAACAACCATGTAATAGGGATTGTTCGCAGTTGTTTAGCCGGAACGTGTGCCTGATGAGCGTACTTTTGGCAGCCCTTGCATGTTTTGACCAGTTTATCGGCATGTGTCTTAGCTGTAAGCCAAAATAATCCGTGTTGAAAAGCTTTTGCCACTAAGGATCTGGCTACAGCATGATGACCACACTCGCCTTCGTGGATTTCTCTTAAGATTTCCACTCCTTCTTCCGAAGAAATATATCTCTGAAACACGCCAAAAACACTCTGCTTATAGAGCTCGCCATTTATTATAGTGTATGTTTTTGCTCGTCTGACAATCTGCCGGCTCAAGACTTCGTCTTCGGGTAATTTTCTATCTATCAGGAAATCTAGATAGGGTTTTGTCCAGCTGGGAATTACAGCCAGAACTGCTATTAAAGGTGAGTTTTATTTCGTCGGATAGTCCTCTTCAACTCCGACTATGGAGGGGACCCTTAAATGCTCTAGAAAATCTCCATCCGGTACTTTTTTCCGCGTAGATCCTATCCTTGATCGGGCATCTGCTTCCTCATTTTCTGCTCGAGGGATGTGTTGAACCTCAAATCCATCGAATGATTTGGATAGTTCATCCACGATAGCTTTGTATGCTGCCATGTGTTTATTTGCGTTACATATGTCCGATATTTGCTGTGCAACTAAATCCGAGTCTCTGTAACACATGAGCCTTGATATGCCAATGTTTTTGGCCATGCGTATTCCATGTAGCAGTGCTTCGTACTCGACAATATTATTGGTTGTCCTGAAGTGTATTTGCAACACATAGAACAACTTATCTCCTTGGGGTGATTTGAGCACCACACCAGCCCCCGAGCCTCCTCGTGCTTTTGATCCGTCAAAGTGAAGGGTCCAAAATTCCGAGTCTGGAGGGCCTGTGTTTTCTGCCGTTTCTATCCAATCAACGAAAAATTCGTCAAGAATTTGGGACTTGATCGATGTACATTATTTGTAGTCAATGTCAAAAGCTGCAAGCTCTATTCCCCACTTTGCGACACGTCCTGTGGTGTCGCGGTTGTTGATTATATCTCGCAGAGGAGCCGTGCTCACTACTGTGATCTTGTGCTCTTGAAAATAGTGGTGTAGCTTTATGGATGCAAAGAACACTCCATAGGCTAGCATTTGATGATGTGGATACCGTTGTTTTGATTCTGCAATCTCGCGCCTTCCACGGATTTCCTCATACGGTGATTACGCCCTTTGGACCTGGAAGTTTAATCATGTTGTAGAAGTAACAGGGATGGGCCATGAATTCCCAGTAAGCCAGACACCCGAAGATGACGTTGTAAGCACTTTTGAACGGTACCACCTCGAAGGAGAGTGGCTCGGTCCGGTAATTATCTTGGGTTATGAATGTCATGTCTAGAGTAATCTCACCCAGAGAATTTGCCTGTCTCCCTGGTACAATGCCATGGAAATTTACACTGTTGTAACTCAACTGGCTCTCGTGTAGCTTCATGTGGTGGAGTGTCTTGATGTAGAGAATGTTGATACTGCTCCCACCATCCATGAGTGTTTTTGAGAACTCATAGCCATCAATAAGAAGATTGACGACCAGAGGGTACTTTCCCCGATGATGTGTTTTCCTCGGGTGATCTGAACGATCAAAGGTGATAGTCACCTCTAACCAGTCATGGAATTGGGGGACAGCCGGAACCGTGGCATTGAGCTCACGAATAACCGCCTTTTTGTCCTTAGCTGGTTGATATCCAAGGAAGCAGACGTATGCGTCTTTCTTAGTCGGAAAAGTCTTCTTTCCATCCGACTTGGGTTCTGTAGCGACTTCCGCCACTTCCATGTCGGAATCTTCCTTGGACTCCTTTCCTTTCTCGTAATTTTTCTTTCCTTTTCGTTCTTGGCTCTGTAGCCAGCGGATTCGTCTTTCTTAGTGTCGTCATTGAAATGACACTCGGCATTTGTATGGGTAGATCCTCCATTGCTATCCAAGTGGTGGACACAAGGATTATTGGCAATGTCAGCCTAGGTATAGGTTCTTCCGGGTTGTTGGTATCCTCTTCCCTGGATTCGGGAAGTTCCTCGGCCTCTACCACGGCCGCCTCCATGCCCTCCTCGTCCTCCAGATCCGAATGTTGCATTGACAGCTACGTTGTCCGGAGCCGGCTTTTCATCCGAGGTGTTCTTGCGCTTCTGATTTTGCTTTGGCTGTTTGGCCGCATTGGGATTGGCCAGAATATTTAGCTGCCCTTCTGAATCATAATCGGCGTCAGCATACTTGCTTGTTGTCTCTATAATTTCTCCCAAATCTTTAACATGGTCACGCTTCAGCCTGTGACGTAAAAGTATGACTGGAAGTCCTGCAATAAAATCTTCTATCGCAGTTTGCTCGTTTACTCCTTCGCAGGAGTTCTTTGTATTGATCCATCGTCCGAGGTAATCCCGGCAGGTTTTCCGGGTCTTTAGGTCCAACGCTGCAAGTCTCCGACTGTGTAGGGCCTCTTGTATGTTCCTGTAAGTTTGAAAAGAACGCACTTTGCATATCATACCAGTTGTGAATTGAATTCTCTGGTAGTTCATTGGGCCATGATCGAGCCGTCTTCCTCAACATCAGTGGGAGATATCGGACTGCAACCAGGTTGTTTCCTCCTTTGGCGATGCAGCAAGCCTGGAAAAAATCTTGGAGCCAAGTATGTGGCCGAGCTGCGTCGTCATAGGGCTGAATGTGTTTGGCGATGCCAAAGTCAACTGGAAATTTTGTCTGACGTATACGTGGACCAAAGAACTTTGGTCCCACATACACATCTTCTTCCTCGTATCGCCGTGCTTCTATGTTTGATTCGATGCGATGGCGAGCGTCATTTGGCTAGAGTGATCTGCGCCTTGGAGGCTCGCGAATTCTGCGCGGTGGAGTCGGATTTATGCCTCTTCTCTCAACTCTTTCCTAGTCACGTGTTGTCCGGCGAGAGTGGCTGTTGGAGCCGGTCCTGGAAATTTCTTATTCTCCACGAGGACGATAGTGCTGAGCCGTATCCCTGCGGAGCCTTACGCCAGTGCTTTGGTTAGCGTTAGTGTGGCAGAACTCGGATTTTGAGGCCAGTTTGCCACTGAATGATGCGGCCGTCTTCTGCTTCTTTAATCCTTTGTCTAGCAAGGCAACGCACTGCTGGACCTACTGTGTAGACGGATTGTTGGCGAGGATGGCTCGAGCTGCGGCAGCATTTTCAACTAGCATGTTGTAGACTTGGATCTTCTCTCCATCTTTTCCGTCGAATAGATCTTTGTGGATATCGGGTTCTTGTTTGCAAGAAACGGACCTCCCCTTATTTTGTTTGGATGTTGCTTGAAATCTGATTGATATCTGGAGGGATCACAGTCTAACTATTGTCTCATCTCGATGAGGCGTGCAGCCTCTTTGAGTAGAAACAAGCGGTGTTTTTCCAGGTCCTCAACTCTTTTCTCCAGCGCCTCCGGCGTCAGATCCGAAGATGTTGGGATTGTAATTGTGAGAGCATCTCCGTAGATTTCGCGTGACCCTTGGTGACAACATGTCCATCCACAAGAGGATCGATCGAGTGGGATTAATCGGATCTCCATCCTGATTCTCCATCTCGATGTCTTCATCAACTTTTTCTTCATTGGTTTCCTCGACCTCCGGCTCTGCCGGTGTCGGATTCTTGTTCTTCTTCTTCTTCTTTGACCGCCCAGTAGCTTTAAAGTGTGTACTAGTGTTAAAGACGGCTTTTGGTCCAGTACCGGGGGATAAACTTCCGTCGGTACTTTCCGTCATGGTTGGCTTGTAGACCTCGGAGGAATCTGCGGTGTCCATGTCATCCTGCGAGTTGTAGCTTTCATCCATGCTATCATATGGACTAGGAGGAGTTTCCGGTTCACCTGGTGTTTTTCTGGAGATGTGTTGTTGCTCGTACTCCTCTATCCCCTTGTCAATGTCTCGAAGTTCCGGTGACGTGATTGACTCTGTTGGGGAGCCAGGTAAGTTGGCGTTTTCTTCGATTGCGTCTAGGACCGAGTCGCTACCAGCTCTAGCATCGATAGAGTCGGATCCAGTGATTATGTGGTACACGAAACAGTGCTTCTTCTTATTGATGTTCTCGAAGTAGTGGAATAGCTGGGTTTCCACCTCCTCCATCTCAAAGTTCTCCGTAATATTGGCGATTGCTTCGTAATCGATGTAGGGGCGTTTCATCAACTCCTTCATCCTGTGCTTCAAGGGTAATTTTTCTGCTATGACATCCGGTATGGCGGAGCCGTAGCGAATATATTCTTCATCAGTGTATCAAATCTCATCTGGGAGATCGGATCCGGATTTTTCTTCCGCTATGGTCATCACCTCAAGGGTGGGTTGGGCGGGCTCAGCAAAACCGAGATAAATATCGATCTCGCGGATTGACATGATTGTGTAGGTCGTCACGGGCCTGGAAGCCGGAATCCAAGTCTCATCTAGGAGGATGAGAGGGACATCACTGGCGTACACCACGCGACCCATGGCAATTGTTTTGCCGATTCCTTCACGCGCAGATTCCGCCTGGAACGATGCTCCAAAGGTCACCTGCCCCAATGTGGGCGCCAACTATCATCGTATTGTCGACAAGTACGCCATAGGGGGGCCTAGTGGCATTGGAAGGATGGGGTGTGAGACGTCGGATGTTCCAGGAGCTGTGAGCACAAGTTTACCCAGGTTCAGATCCGACTGCGGTAATCGGATCCTACTCCTGCTAGCAACCCGGTAATATATCGGCGTAACCCGGATGTTACAATGGATTACAAGAGAAGTTCGCCTGTGCGAGTTGGTTGTGGTTATTGGTTGCGTCGTGCCCTAAAGGCTCTCATAGGGCCGGTTTATATAGTCACCGGGGCCTAGGGTTACAGGGAGAGACATATTCGACTACGTTACAGAGTCAGTAACTAGTACAGCTTGGACTACAAGTAATACTACATGCCTAAGTCGGTAACTCTTCTGGGCCTTGTCGTAGCCGGAATTGGCTCCTCCTCTTTCTCAGACTGGGCTGCCCGTGAAGCAAAGCTCTAACCCATTGGTGGGCCACCCTGGTCAGCAAGTCCTGTGGGTATACCCGGAAAGTATATCCCCAACAATTGTCTCCCAAAATCTCTTTCTTTAAAGCCATTAAGATGGGCATAATAATTTCAATGATGTTCTCATAGGAGATGGATTTTAAGTGAAAGAGAGCATCAAGAAGCAAATATCCAACACATTTAAGTCTAACCCACTTCCTATGCAAGGGACTTTTGTGAAAAAACAAATTATTGAAATAAAAGGCTACTAGCATAGGAAGACAAAACAAGTGCAACTTCAAAGATTTCAACATAAAGTGGGGAAACTTAATATTATTGATATGCATAAAACCATGTTTCCCTCTCTCATAATAACTTTCAGTAGCACTTTGAATAAAGTTAACAATGTAACTGTCAGAAGAAACATTCTTATCATTAGAATGAGCATACTTAAAATCATCAAAAAGAGGTTTAAGGTCAAAACTGGATCAATAGAAGCAAGTTTTTCAACTCTAAAATCCTCATTAGGCAAATCATTTTGATAAGGATCTAGAATCATTTTCAACTCTAAAATCCTCATTAGGAAAATCATTTTCATCTCTAAAATCCTTATTAGGAAAATTTAGAAAAAATAAACTCATAAGATTCTCCATCAAACTTAGTTAAAACTTTATCCTTCTTATAATCTATAATAGCTCCACAAGTGTTCAAGAAAGGTCTACCAAAAATGATAGGACAAGTTTTACTAGCTGCTGAATCAAGCACTAGAAAATCTGTAGGATATTTAGTCTTACCACAAAGAACTTCCACATCTCTTACAATACCAATTGGACAAATGGTTTCTTTACTAGAAAGGCGAATAACCACATCAATGTCCTCAAGTTCACAAGGACCAATTTCATGCATAATTTCTCTGTAAGCTTATAAGGAAAAGCAATAGAACTAGCACCAATATCACATAAACCATAATAGCAATGATCAACAATTCTAACAGAAAGCACAGGGACACTATATTTCCTAGATTTACTAGGATGAGATATAATATTAGAAGCATCTTCACAAAAGATAATGTTCCCATCTTCTACATTTTTAGTGACAAGGTCTTTCACAATGGCTATTACAGGTTCAATATTTATTTGTTCATCGGGTTAAATAGTTTTCTTTGTACTTTTGCTAACCACATTAGCTATAATAGAATGTTCCTTTACCTTAGCAGGAAAAGGTATTTTCTCAATATAAGGTTCAGGAAAAATATGAACAACAGTACAAACTTTAGTGTTTCTAGCAGGAACGTGATTAACAATATCTTTGTAAGGTGCATGGTACTTGTTCCACTTCTTTTTGGGAATTTCAATATAAGAGGAAAAAGCCTTAAAATAATTGGAAATACTTTGAGAATCAAGACCATACTCAGTACTAATATTATGAAAGTCATCAGTTCCCATAAAAGATTTAATGCATTCATAATAATAATGTATACCTGACTTTCTTCATTTTTCATTCTCCCATGCTTTAGTATTTTCTTGAATATGGTCACTAAGATCCCATTTAGCTTCTGCGTCCTTCATACGTGTGAATGATCCAGCACAAGAAGCATCTAATAAATCTTTATCATGAAGATAAAGCCTTGCATAAAAGTTATTGATAATAATATTATTAGGGAGCTCATGAATAGGACATTTGAGCAGTAGTAACTTCAATCTCCCCAAGATTGGGATGTACTCTCTCCAGCAAGAGGCCAAAAGTTATATATTTGATTCCGGTCTTTGTGAATATCAATAGGAGGATAGAATTTAGAATAAAAGAGAGGTACAATTTCCTCCCATTCCAAAGCTTGTCCATTCTTCAGCAGCTTATACCATTCTTCAGCTCTTCCTTTCAATGATATAGAGAGTAACTTTTTCTTAACTTGTTCTATTGTGATACCTGCACACTTAAACAACCCGCATAATTCATAGATAAAAAGCAAGTGATCACCAGGATGGAAAGTTCCATCCCCAAAACAATAATTATCCATAACACGATCAACAGTTCTTGTAGGTATCTTAAAATGATCTATCTCAGCAGGTGGTGGTTCATCTACTACCCTAGCAGTGGTAGTATCTTTCCCAAATAGGAAACCAAGTGGTTTATCCATATTGGAAACAAAGTAGCAAACAAAAATAAAAGCAATACTCACAGTAGAAGTTTCTTTTACCAGTTCCACTCTTCAATAGCGCTTCACTCCTGGGCAACGGCGCCAGAAAATAGTCTTGATGACCCACAAGTATAGGGGGTGTATCGTAGTAATTATGAGGACAAGCCATTCGTATTACTTATGAGGACCAAACATTCTCAAGGACACATGGGAATAATGTCAAGTGTTTTCGCTTCATATAGTTGATTAATCTTCTTTGGTTGGATAAGTGTTGTGTGGGTGAACCTATGCTAATGTACCAACCTTACTTGGACTAATACATACATGTGATTATACCCCTTGCAAGGATCCGCAACTACAAGAAAGTAATTAAGATAAAAACCTAACCACATCATTAAACTCTGAGATCCTACACTCCCTTATGCAAAGGTTTCCTAACGGGGGTTCAGGTTTCTGTCACTCCGGCAACCCCACAATTAGAAGCCAAATACACAATGCATTCCCCTAGGCCCATAAATGGTGAAGTATCATGTATTAGAAGTTCACATGATACCACTAGAAGAATAGCACCATAACTTAAATATCAAACCATTGAATATTACTCAACACAATTTCACTACTAACAACTTGACTTGTACCATGACCTTAAGAACTAAACAAACTACTCACGAGACATCATATGGATCAAGATCAGAGATGATAAAATGATGAATAACGGTCTGAACATAAACAATAATTCAATGGTTCCACTCACGAGCATCAACTAAAAAGTAATTAACACCGGGAAAGTTTCCCCTAAGAACTATGCAAGATTCAACCCAATTGTTACAGCGGGATGGAGTGGTGATGATGGTGGTAAGGATGATTATGATCCCGATGAAGTCTATCTTGATGACGGTGTTGATGGTGACGATCTGCCCTCTCTGGGAAGGAATTTCCCCGGTAGAAATCTGCCAGCCGGAGAGCTCTTTCTCTCTCTGTAGTTTCCGCCCCACAGAGGCGGTGGAATCTTTCTGTGGTTGCTCCCTGATTATTAGGGTTTTGGGAGGAAGTTATAGGCGAAGGGGCGAAGCAGGAGATAGTCCAGGGATGCCACACCCCTGCTGGCGGGGCACAGGGTGGGACCCCAGTTGCCCATCTTCGCCTCCCCTTCTGGCTTCCTTCATCTTCTGGAATAATAGGATTTTCCGTGTATTTTCTGAAATTTTATGATCTTCGCGAATATTGCATCTAGACACCGCTTTTTTCATCAGAATCCTGACTCCGGCAGTTCATTCTCCAAGAGTCATCCAACATGCAAAAATAGATGAAATAACATTAGTATCACCTCTTAATAAGAAATATATCAATGAATAATAGTAGATTATGATATAGAATAGTGATGCAAAATGGACGTATGAGAGGGCCTCGTACTCGTCCATGTTGTTGGTGCAGTGGGTGAAGTCTAGGTACAACACATAGCGGAGCTTGTCGCCTTTGGGCGAGGTGAGTATGATTCCTGCCCCTGCGCCGTCCGCATTCTTGGACCCGTCGAAGTGGAGCAACCAGTAGTGGAGGTAAAGCATCTTCTCTGGCTGCTGTGCCTCTTCCCAGTTGGCGAGGAAATCCGCTAGAGCCTGCGACTTGATCGCCTTGCATGACTCGTACTTGATGTTGTGGACTCCTATTTCGACAGCCCACTTGGTGACATGCCTAGTCTCCTCGAGGTTGCGGATGATGTCCTGCAGTGGCGCGAAGGAGACGACTGTGACTGGGTGCTCCTAGAAGTAGTGTGGTAGCCATAGCTAGGCTCGGAAGACCGCGTACACCAGTTTCTGGTACTGCGGGTAGCGCTATCATGAATCTGTGAGGACTTCGCTGATGTTGTAGACAGGGCGTTGTATGTGGCGCTCCTTGCCCTCCTCTGGTCGCTCGACGAACATGACGGCACTGACGACTCGCACGGATGCCGCAACATAAACCAGCATCGGCTCCTTGTCGACATGGGCAGTGAGTAGGGGTGCAGCGAGTAGCACTTCTTTGAGTGCGTTGAGCGCTTCGTCCGCCTCCTTGTCCCATTGGAACATGGGGTTCTTGCGCATCAGGCGGTAGAGAGGCATTGTCATCTCGCCTAGCCGGGGGATGAAGCGACTGAGAGCCGCCACTCGCCCATCCAACTTCTGGACGTCGTGGAGGCACCCGGGTTTTCTGAATCGTGCGATTGTGTCGATCTTGGTGGGGTTCTCTTTGATGCCTCGCTTGGAGACTACGTACCCTAGGAGCTGTCCAGTGGGAACACCGAAGGTGCACTTCCCTGGGTTGAGCTTGATCTTGTACCTCCATAGATTTTCGAAGGTTTCAGCAAGGTCGGCGAGTAGGTCGCTCTGGCGATTGGACTTGACCACCACGTCGTCGATGTAAACATGGATGTTGTGGCCAATTTGGCTTGCGAGGCACTCCTGCATGCACCGCTGGTAGGTCACGCCGGCGTTCTTAAGGCCAAACGTCATGGCGGTGTAGCAGTAGGCGCCGAATGGCATGATGAACACCATATTCTCCTCGTCCTCAACCACCATCTTGATCTGGTTATAACCAGAGTACGCATCGAGGAAGCACAGTGACTCTGAACCCGCAGTCAAATAGATGAACTGATTGACGCGTGAGAGGACGAACTGCTCCTTTGGGTGGGCGCTGTTGAGGTTGGTGTAGTCGATAAACATCCTCCAGGTCTTGTTCTTCTTCATGACCAGGACTGGGTTTGTCAGCCACTTAGAGTACTTGATTGGTCGGATGAAGCCTACAGCGAGTAGACACTACACTTCTTCGGCGATTGCTCGGCGGCGCTCTACATTGAAGGGCCACAACAACTACTTGACGGGTTGCCCTTTGGGGTCGACATTAAGCTTGTGCTCGGCGAGTCCCCTCTGGACACCTGGCATGTCAGATGGCTTCCATGCGAAGATGTCGCGATTCTCACGGAGGAAATCTATGAGCATGCTTTCCTATGCGGGTTTCATGCTTGCCCTAATGGTTACTGTTTGGCTGGAGTCGCCTGGGACCAACTCGACGGTGCGGGTGTGCGTGGTGTCCTCGAACGCGGTCGACCCGACATTCTTCGTGTTGGGCTTCTTCAAGATTGTGGGGTCGTCTTTGTCGAATCCACTCGCGTATTTGGCAAGTTCCTCGGCGTGGTTGGCCTCCACGGTGATGACGGCGTCCGTGGGTTGGGCGCCTTTTTCCTAGCACTCGATGGCCATGTCGGGGTCGCCGTGGACGGTGATGATGCCGCATGGTCCTAGGAGCTTCATCATGTTGTATGCGTAGTGTGGTGTCGCCATGAATTTGGCGAATGCTTGTCGCCCTAGGATGTAGTGGTAGGGGCTATTGAAGTTTACCAGCTCGAAGACTATCATCTCGGTGCGGAAGTTGTCTGGTGTGCCGAAGGTGACTGGAAGCATCACCTTGCCGATCGGGTACGCCTTTCGTCCGGGACGATGGCGTGGAAAGTGGTGAGAGTCGACTCGATCATCGACTGCAGGAGCTGCATTCGCCTGAATGTGTCCAGGTAGAGGATGTTGATGGAGCTACCGCCGTCCATCAATGTCTTGGGGAGCTAGTAGTCGCTCACTTTGGGCTTGACTACTAGGGCGACTCGCCCAGGGTACTCAATCCGTGGCGAGTGATCCTCATGGCTCCATGTGATGCGCTTCTTGGACCAGTTGAGGAAGCGTGGGACGTCGACATGGGACACCGCATTAACGGCGACAGCGCGGCGAGGACCTTCTTATTGCACTTGGTGCCACGCCCGGTGAAGGTGTGTAGCGAGCCGACGTAGTTTCCGAATGCCCCGCCATTTGGCGGGTTGTTATTGGGGTCCTCCCTTGCTTTCCGTGCCTTCTTAATCTCCTTCAGAGAGTGGCAGTCGACGGTTGTGTGTGTTGCGCATTTCCCCTCCCTGATGTGGAACACACAGGGTTGGTTTAGGAGAGTTGCAGGGTCGAATTTCGGCCTCGCCCGGTAGTTTCTGCTGTCGCGGTGTTGTCCTCCGTCGTGGCAAAAGCTCTTGGGGTCGCGTGGCACATAGCCGGTGTTGGCTATGAAGTCGACTCGCCCGTCGCCGTGGTGCTTGCCGGTGAGGCGGGTGTTGTTGTAGCGTAGCTCACGCTGCCTACCGTTGTCGTGGCCGCTTGGGCAGCGACTCCCACCCGACTCATCGTCGGTCTCTTGGTTTGTATCTTCCTCCACGTATCGCTTGGCGATCTAGAGGAGGTCGGGCATGTTGTCGAGTGTCTTGTACACCCTCTTGATCTTGGAGACCAATGGCTTGTATCGGCATGAGTTCTTGAAGTAGTGGATCGCCGTGTCCGGGTGGGTGCCAGCGGCGTTGATCCATATGTATTGCCACCGTTGACCCAGTGGCGAAAAGCTCGCGGGGTCCCTGGACGCATCGCTCCAGGTCCTCGATGGTGGTGGCGCGGGTATATGAGCTCTCGAAGTGCCTGACGAAGGCCTCGTGCATGTCCTCCCAGGAGTCAATGCTGTCTGGGGGGAGGGTGTTGATCCACTACAGAGTCGCTCCCTCCATCATCATGGGAAGGTAGCGAGAAGCGACGAGGTTGATGTGGCCGGTGATTCCCATCGCCAAGAGGTTTGTGTCCAGCCACACAGCTGGATCGTACATAGGGTTGTACTTCTCGATTTCCTTTGGCGCTTTGAAGTTGGCCGGGTATTTCTCGCCTCGGATCATTGGTCCGAAGCACTAGGAGCCGAATTGACTGAGGGAGCCCCTTGGCTCGCCGTCGCTATGGTTGGTGAGGGTGTGCCTCAAGTCGTTGGGATGGCGTGCGCGCCAGGTTTTGTTGTTGATGATGTGGGTCCGTGCATCGATCGGCTTCCTGTTGGTGGCGCAGTATTGTTCAGTGGTCGCGGGTTGTTGGTGGAGAGCGCTGGGTGCGCGACCTTTGGTTGGTGTTGTAGGGGCTCGGGTGGCGGGAAGTTGAGGGTGTTGGCCATCGTTGGGCGGCCGCTCGAGGCCGCCCTGCTTTCAGAGGAGCGGGGGTACATCCGTCCCCGCGAGTCGGCTCCCGCAACTTGCAGCTCGACAGCCTTGGCGAGTAGGGCCTAGGCGTACTTGATTTGCAGCGCGCCTTCTCCTGTGACGTTGAGGTTGGCGACTGATGCCTGCCCCGTAATGACGTTTTCGATCGGGGTGGAGTACAGAGGGAGGTCGTTCGCGTCCCGCTCTTGCGGATAGATAAGGACTCTCGGCTGGTTGGGAGGAGGCGTGCGGCCGAGTGGCGGTGGGGGAGCTCCGCTCGCTGGCGCTCCTGGTGGCGGACGGGCGCTGAAGCCTAGTGTTGTGTTCTCATAGATCACGCGCTTGGCCGCTTGAGAGGGATCGTTGTCTTCGTCGAAGTTCAGGGCACGGCCCTGAACGCTAGGGTTCAGGCGCGTCCTAATGCGGCCCTGGTGGTAGAGCGATAGCTCCTGCGCCGTTGCCTGCTCGAGGTGAAATTTTTCGCGCTCGGCTTGCTCCTTGCGGACTGCTTCCTCCAGGCGCAGGCAGGCTTCCTCGACCTCTGTCGCCGTCGTGGTCGGCGGGATCGTCATGGAGAAGGGGTCTGGCGGGGCACTCGTGCCGCTCGCCATGTAGGTCGCGATGAAGCAACCGGATCCCGCATGGAGGTCACCAGAATTATCCGAACTGGAGTCGAAGTCCAAGATCTCGAGGATGGAGGAGTCCTCGAACAACCCCGAATTGGAGACTCGTGCAATATAGCCTTCTGGTGATGCGGCAGTGATGGAAACAGTGGAGGCAGGGGTCGCCGAGTCAGCGTCATCATGGAGGGCCGCATCGCCCACGGCCGCGTCGGTTTCGACCACGTCGCTGTTAGCCAAGTTGTACTCGGAGGCGAGGCGATGGATGTTGCGGGCCTGTCTCTCAGAGAGCCGGTCGCATGGTGGCGACTCGCTGATGAGCACCTAGTCTTCAGAGACGATGACGTCGGTGAAGCCGACGAAGAGGTTGGTGGTGCCGACTGGATGGCGGTCTATGTATCTTGTTGTATTGCCCAATCGAATCTCATAGGATCTTTCTGACTAGTAATTGCATTGTTATGCCTTGCTCAGTTCCTGTCAATTGCCCTACTATAAATTGTGGCATTTGTGGCATTCGGAGAGCATTGCGCCATCGCACCTCTCCAACAGAGACGTAGCTTCTTTGGAAGTGAACTTCGGGATAAAAATCTTCGTCTCCGCGTCCGTCAGTTATCTCTCAACCGATCCCTTTACTTATGCACTTTACATTGTGACAGGCTTGAAGTATTATATCTTGCTATCACCTGGTTTCTTGTAGTTCATAGCATAGGTTGTTGGTGCACTTAGGTGAACCTAGTGGTTAGTTTTATTCCGCATTTATTTGAGCCTAAAACATAATAATTTTAAAAGACAATTCACCCCCCCTCTAGGCGACGTCATTTGCACTTTTATTTTGTATCCAGTTCGATTCCAACTAAGTTAGTTGTCGGTTTGGGCCTATCCAACCAGCTATATAAGGAGTTAGTCAATCTAGGGTTAGGGTTAGCTTTTGAGTTTAGAATTTTAGTCTAAAAACTATTGTGTGTTGCTTGGTGAAGCATCCCTCCGGGGACGGTGATGTCGTGTAATCTGCTATATTGATGAAAAACCTCTGCAGCAATATCAATATGATAGATTACACGACATCACCTTCCCTGGAGGGATGCTTCACCAAGAAACACACAATAGATTTTGGACTAAAATTCTGAATTCAAAAGCTAACCCTAACCCTAGATTGACTGACTCCTTATATAGTCGGTTGGACAATCCCAAATCGACAACTAACTCAGTTGGACTCGAACTGGATACAAACTGAACCGAAATAGATCCGTCGTAGCCAGACATTCTGGTTCGTATGGGTCGAACACTCTAGGTGATTCATACCGGACAGTCCGGTCCGGCGAAAACTTCACAGTTTCTGGTAGGATTTCGGGTGGCTTCCGATCTAGCATACAAAATGGCTACCACCTTGACGCATCTCGGGTAGTCCTAATTGTACGTGCGATATGCGCCGGGCACTCCGGTCTTGTCAGACTTCTTTGCACCCTTCTTGATGACCTTCTTCTCGTACATTGTGCCTGCCTCCTGCTCCTACCTCGCACATGTCATGCCCATTCATCCTCACCCCTTCAAAAAGCGTTGCCCCCAACGCGTGACGGTCTTCTCGATAAGGTGGCATGATATCAACAAAATCATCACGCGTCTTTGCCATCTTCAAGTCTGGCTTGCCTACCTCACCACATCCTCCCTCTTGGCCTGCTCGACTTGATATAACCTTGGGAGCTTATACCTCCTTTCTTCTCTACACGTGCTTGGACCTAGGCCCACCAGCTTCTTCTCAATCTTTGCTGGAACCTTGTGTTGTTGAACATGAACCTGCTTTGCATGCCCTTGCAAAAGAGGAGTAATTCCTGGATCACACAATTGATGAATATGTCCATCCTTGTGATATGTCGGAAATGTATCTATAAGTTTTTATGCTCCATGCTAGTTTAGTATCTACTTTGCTTTGCTTTGTCTACACTTTGAGGTGATTTTTACATGTTTTCTGGTACTAACATATTAACAAGTTGCCATAGTGCTAGTTGCCTGTTTTCTGCTGTTTTTGGTTCCAGAAAATCTAGTAAGGAAATATTCTCGGAAATGGACGGGACAAACGTCAAAGTCAATAACACTCTGTGGGGAACAAGAAGTCCAGAGGGGAGATGGGGTGGCGTGCCGGGGCAGCCACACCCTCCTAGGCACGGGTGGGCCCTCTCCCGCGCCTAGGCAGGGTGTGGGCCCCTGGCCACAACCTCGGCCTCCCCCTTCGCCTATAAGAAACCCACGATGCAGAAACCCTAAGTACCCGATCAATATTCCATGAAACCTTCTGTAGCCGTCACCACCGTCGTCCCTAGATCGGGGGGGGGGGATCTGAAGTTCTTCCCGGCATCCTGCCAAAGGGGAGATCATCCCGGAGGCCTTCTCTTCGGTATGATGCGTGAGTAGTTCCACCTTGGACTATGGGTCCATGTAGTAGCTAGATGGTTGTATCTCCTCCTTTGTGCTTTCATGTATAGATCTTATGAGCTCCGTTCATGATCAAGATCTAATCTATTTGTAATCATGCATGTTGTGTTTGCGGGGATCCGATGGATATTGAGATTATTATGTTGGTTTGATTAATGATTTTGTCTTTATGATTCTATCATGTCTGTGTTGTTTGTGATCTTGCATGCTCTCCGTTGTTAGTAGCTATCTTGGCCAAGTAGTTGCTAGTGACTCCAAGAGGGGGTATTTATGCTCGATAGTGGGTTCATGCCTCTAGTTTCCAAGGGAAGTGACAGAAATCTCTTCAATTGTAGATGTGTTGTTGCTACTAGGGAGAAAAAAAAAGTCTCTTGTTCATGGAACATGTGGACTGTTTACCTTACACACTTTTCTTAAAGCAGTTGTCTGTTGCTTGCACCTTAATACTGCAGGGGGTTCTGATGATAACCTAAAGGTGGACTTCTAGTCATAGATGCAGTTGGATGGCGGTTTATGTATATTGTTTTATTGCCCAATCGGATCTCATAGGATCTTTCTGACTAGTAATTGCATTGTTATGCCTTGCTCAGTTCCTGTCAATTGCCCTGCTGTAATTTGTTTACCCTTCATGCCATGTTGTTTATCTAAGGAGAGCACCTCTAGTGAACTATGGACCCCGGTCCAATTTTTACCATTGATACATCTTCCACTGTTACTTGTTTACTTGCTACAAACCATTACCTTCCACACCATACGTTTAATCCTTTATTACAGCAAACCAGTGAGCTTGACAACCTCACTGATTCGTTGGGGCAAAGTCTTGAGTTTGTGTTGTGTAGGTCTCCGCGTTGCTTGCAACACATGTGTGACGTTTCCTTCCTCTTACTGGTTCGATAACCTCTCTTTCTTACTGAGGGAAACTTGTTGATGTGCTGCTTCATACCTTGCTTTTGGGGTTTCCAATGAAGCGTCCCATGACAAGTGTTGGGCGCCATCAAGATATTTTTGGCGCTGTTGCCGGGGAGGCTAGGGACGTCTTCACTAGGGGAGTACTCCACTTCCTTTCTCTTTACTTTGTTTTTTGTTTGCTTTGTTTCTTTTGCTTGGTTTTGTTTGCCTCTTTACAAAAAACCCAAAAAAAAAAATCTAGTTTGCATGGTTTGCTTTCTTTATTCAAAAACAAAAAAAAATTAGTTCCCGCTCTAGCTGTTGATGCTGCTGTTTTTGGCTTGCCCACCTTTGCGAAAATGAACTCTGCTGAGAACACCAAGTTGTGTGACTTCACTAGCACCAAAAACAATGATTTCCTTAGCACACCTATTGCTCCACTTGCTCTAGATGCTACCTTTTATGAAATTAAGCCTGCTTTGTTGAATCTTGTGATGAGAGAGAAATTTTCTGGTGCTGGTTCTGATGATCCTGATGCCCATCTTAATAGTTTTGTTGAACTTTGTGAGATGCAAAAGTATAAGGATGTAGATGGATATATTATTAATCTCAAGCTTTTTCCTTAATCCTTGAGAGGAAAAGCTAAAGAATGGTTGCTTTCTTTGCCTAAAAATAGTATCGATTCTTGGACTAAGTGCAAAGATGCTTTTATTGGAAAATACTATCCTCCTGCTAAGATTATATCTATGAGAAGTGACATTATGAAATTTAGACAACTTGATAGTGAACATGTTGCTCCATCTTGGGAAAGAATGAAATCTTTGGTTAAGAATTTCCCCACTCATGGACTCACTGCTTGGATGATTATCTAGACTTTTTATGCAGGTTTGAACTTCTCCTCAAGAAACCTGTTCGATTCCGCTACTGGAGGTACCTTCATGAGCCTCACTTTGTGTGCTGCAACAAGGCTCCTTGATAATATGATGGTTAACTACTCTGAATGGCATGTTGAGAGAGCTCCACATGGTAAGAAGGTAAATTCTGTTTAGGAAACTTTCTCTTTGAGTGAAAAGATTGATGTTATTATGGCTATGATTTTTAATGGGAAAGCTCCTCTAGATCCTAATAGTGTTCCCTTAGCCTCTTTGGTTGCTCAAGAAGAGCAAGTTGATGTGAACTTCATTAGAAAGAACAATTTCACCAACAATGCCTATAGGAATAATTTTGGTAGTAACAACAATTATAGGCCTTATCCTCCTAATAATGGCAATTCCTATGGAAACTACTACAACAATGCTAGAAGTGCCCCCTCTGAACTTGTAGTCATGCTCAAGGACTTTATTAGTAAACAAACCACTTTCAATAAGACTATAGAGGAAAAGCTTTTAACTGTTGAGAAAAATATATCCTCTTTGTCTTAAGCTCAAACTTCCTTGGTTAATAAAATGGTTGCTAAACCTGAAACTATGGAAAATACCTTTGCTACTTCTCATGCCATACAAGTTACTATTGATGAAAATGTTAGGTTGTTAGCTCAACTCCATGTTAGGTGGGAAAGGGAAGCTGAAATTGATAGAAACAATAGTGTGTGCACCATCACCACTAAACCACAAGTAGTCCCTATTCTTTCCTACTACTATACCTAAGCCTATTGAGCCTACTACTAGTGATGCAAAGTTTGACTTTGATACTGATGGTTGCAATATTTCTGAAGTGATTATGTTCCTGCAAAATCTTGCTAGAAGTCCTGATGCTAGTGATATGCATGTTGCTTTCACCAAACACATTACATATGCTCTTGTTAAGATTAAGGAAGAGAAGCTAAAACACAAAGCTTCTATTCCTAGGAAAGTAGAAGATAGTTGGGAACCCATTATTAATATACAAGTGAAAGACTTTGATCTCAAAGCTTCATGTAATCTTGGTTCTAGTGTCTCTATTATGCCTAGGAAGATTTATGAAATGCTAGATTTGCCACCATTGGAAGTTTGTTATTTGGATGTCCCACTCAATGATAATGCTAAGAAGAAACTCATGCGGAGTATTAATGATGTTCTCATTATGGTTAACAATGCTTATGTCCCTGTTGATTTCTATGTTTTGGATGTTGAATACAATGCTTCTTGTCCTATTACTTTGGGGAGACCTTTTCTTAGAACAATTGGTGCCATTATAGATATGAAAGAAGGCACCACTAAATATCATTTTCCATTCAAGAAAGGTATTGAACACGTCCCTATGAGGAGAGAGAAGTTTCTTTTTGCTCCTCCTTTGAAACCAAGGTTTGATGTTAATGCTTCCTCATTTGAAAATACTTGATTCTTCTTGCTTCTTGTGCCTAACTTAAAAGCGTTAAAGAAAAGTACTTGTTGGGAGATAACCCAAGAGTTTCCTTGAGTCTTGGAAGTTATTACTTTAATAATGACCTCTCCTTATCATTTTTGTTTGCCTTTTGTGCCAAGAATGGCCTCTAATGAGAGGGAAGTAAGATTTGGGGAGTTGTTGTCCCGAAACTGATTTTTGTACTCCATAAAAAATATTTTTGAGGAGTCTCTGTAACTCGGATTGACCTCACAATTTACGAATAAATCCCCTAGTATGTTAGCTAACTTTCGTTAGTTCAACACTTTTTTATTTGAGCAAGAAAAGATGTTCGAAAAAATCGGTTTCTACCTGCTGGTCTGTTTTGACAGATTTCTGCCATTATTTGCATTTGCTTCTTATTGATTCCTTTTTGAGTTCTCTTTAGGTGAATTGATCTTTTTGAAGGAGTTTCTACAGTATCTTGTGTTTTTAGTGAAAAGCCTTGCTGTTTCAAAGCTTTGACAGAGGTCTAATATCTTTTGAATACACTAATGTTGCTAATGAAGATTGTGTGAAGTTTTGTGTGAAGAAATAATTTCAGGTGTAGAAAGAGAATGATGCAATGAGATGAAGAATGGACAAAAGCTGAAGCTTGGGGATTCCACCATGGTGTCACCCCAATAAATATCCAAGAGGTACAAGCATCAAAGCTTGGGGATGCCCAAGGCATCCCCTTCTTCATTAATAAAAAGCTCAGGTCTATCTAGACACTTCGTTTTTTTGTATCATGCACAGTTGTGTTGTTCTTGAAGCATCTTATTTTTCATTTGCTTTGCTTAGGTTGTTTATTTTTCTTGAATAAAGTTGTTTGGACCCCCATTCTCGCCATGTTGTTTTGCAAATAAGTTGCTTGGTGTTGGAAAGGAGTAGTAAGTTCTTGCTTGAAGTGCAATAGGAGCTTGCATTGATTGTGACTTAGACTTTAGCATGACATGCTAGGTGTTGTTTTGACCTTATGCTTAGTGATTATTGCTTTAGCATGTCTTTTTCCAAACAATTGGGATTTCTTAATGTGCCTTGAAGAAATTATGCGTTGTTTTAGCATGCGAAAGCATAGTATTGTGGTATTCTCCTTTGATGTTTTGCTTGGGTTGCTTGGCACATGCTCACACCATGTTATGACTATGAACAACTCACCATTATCCTCTATGATCATTTAGTCCTTGACTTGTAGTACCACTCTTTGCTTTGATTAGTAATGCTATGTTGCACTACATGATTATGGTCATTATTGCTCTCTTAGTTGGTTGCGCCCAGTCTTTTACTAGCCTCCATTTGCATGAGTAAGCTCTACTCATGCTTCCAACTCCCAAGAAACCAAGTTATTCCAAAGTGTCCACTATAAATTCCTATGCATGGTGTGTTACACCATTCCAAGTATATTCTTGTTTTCAGCTATCTTCCAATTAAAAACTATTTTGTTATGTGAAAAATTAGTGATTAAAGCCCTCACAAACTTGATGGCACACTTTATATTATTTTCCCCTAATAAACTTGAACCATTGTGTCATCTATGTTGTATATGCTTGCACTTATACGTTGGAATTAGCAGAACCGTGCTGTCACGGGGAACGTTTTCAACATTGCACTTGTACTTTTTACTCAGTTGATATCATGCTCTTTTTCCTATGGATGTCACCGGTGTGAAATAAAGAGGGAACTTGTAAGCACATGGAGTTTGTATCCTGTGTTAGAGAAACGCCTTGGCCCCTAGCCTAAGCCATGCCTAATCATGGTGGAAACTTGCAGCATCACGATAGTGACAGCTATGAAGCATTCTGCTCATAAAAAAGAGACACATTGAGAAAAGAGGAAAGAGAGAAAAAAGCACCATATTCCCATGGTACATAAGAAGATTGCTGAGATACTCATTGTCTGCTTGCCTTGTCATTTTGGTTATGGGATAGCTCATGTACCATGTGCAAGGGGTACCCCGTTGGCGGTTCTCAATGATATGCAAATACTTACAATGACAAGAACTTACAGGTGACTAAAGTTGAGTAGCATGAGGTGTGTGTAGGGGTTTGTAGCATGGTAAACAAAAAATTTCTACCGCATACAAACAAACAAGCCAATATCTATCTACTAGATTGCAGCAACGAGTCGATGGAATAACTCACCCTCGAAGATTCCAAAGTGTTTAACGAGAGCGGATTCTCGTGGGTGATGTAGTCGTACTCTTGCCGATCTCAAGATTGTGTAGACGATCCTTCTGGCGCTGCGTTCCGGCAGCGCTTCCGCAGTCGGTCACACGTTCATTACTCGATGAAGACCTTCCTCTCCCTTGTTCTAGCAGGCAGCGGAGGTTGTAGCACTCTCCTCGTGATTCCGGCAGCACAACGGCGTGGTACCGGAGGTAAGAGGGGAGATCTCGCAGGGCTTCGCCTCAAGCCAGAGCGAGTATGGTGGACTATGAGAGAGGCCTCGGTGATCTAGGGTTTAGATACACCAAGGAGAGAGGGCTAGACCGGCGGCTAGGGCAAGTAGAAGCCCCAACTCGGCGGCTTCGGAGAAACCCTAGGGAGGCGGCGGCGACTTGGTGGCCGGCGGCTAGGGTTAGGGTTTGGTGGGGCAAGGTGTAGGGTTTGGTGGGGCAAGGTGTAGGTCTAGAGGGGCACCCTTGCCCCTCCTTATATAGGTGGGAGGGCGCCGGCCAGGGGAGGAGAGTCCTCCCCCAACTCGGCCTCCAAGGCCGGCGTGTGGAGGGAGAGGAACTCCTCCCCAAGTAGGTTTCCTACTCTCCCTCCACCAAGCAAACTTGCCGTTTGACTTTTCAAATTGGCATTTGACTTTTCAAACTAGGATTTGATTTATCCCTTTATTTGCTCAGCGATGACACCTAGTACATGATGCAACCATTCCAACTTGTTATGACACATTCATGTACCCTTCCCCTCCGGAGTGCCGGACCTTCCGGAACCTTCTAGAACATTCCCGATGAAAACACCGGAACCATTCTCCAACCCCAAAATAGGACTTTCCTTATATGAATCTTATTCTCCGGACCATTCTGGATCTCCTCGTGATATCCCGGATCCCATTCGAGACTCCGAACAACATTCGGTCTCTTACTCATCATTCCATAACTACTCAACAACATCGAATCCTTAAGTGTGTCTTCCTACGGTTCGTGAATTATGCGAACATGATCGAGACACTTCTCCGAACAATAACCAATAGAGGAATCTAGAAATTCATATGGTTCCCACATATTTCTACGATTACTTTGCGATCGAATGAACCACTTACATACGATACCAATTTCCCTTTGTCTCATGATAGTTTACTTATCCGAGGTTTTGATCGTCGGTATCTCTGTATACCTAGTTCAACATCGTTACTGATAAGTACTCTTTTCTCGTTCCCGTGATATGTGATCCCTTGTGAACCAGTCACATGCTTGCAAGCCAATTGGAAGACATTCCACCGAGAGGGCCCAAAGTATATCTATCCTTCATATGGATGGACAAATCCCACTCTTGATCCATGTGTCTCAACCCATACTTTCCGAACACTCAATGCCACCTTTATAGCCACCCAGTTACGGTGTGGTGTTTGATGTCATCAAAGCATCCTTCCGGTGATGGTGATAAGCATGATCTCATGGTCGAAGGAATTAGGTTACTATGTATCAGAAAGCATATAGCAATTGAACTATTAAAATGACTTGATATTTATGCTACGCTTATCTATAGGAGTATGTCCATCATATCATTCTCCTAACGATATGATCTTGTTGTTAATAACATCTCAATGTTCATGATAGGTAAACCACAATAATTTATTAACCAACAAGCTAGTATTATAAAGAGGCTTTACGAGGGACTCTAATTTAGTTTACAAATCACACAAGTATTAATGTTTCCTTGTTAATACTGTTATAGCATGAATGTAAACATTTATCATAAACACAAAGATATAATAATAACTACATTTATTATTGCCTCTAGGGCATATCTCCAACAGTGTGGCCCTCGTATTCAAGGGACTTGAGATTGCCAACTTATAATCCGTCAAGCATATACTCCATATTTGTTCATTTTAACCTTAACCACTTAAAGATGCTGATGATAGGTTGAAAGCTAACAAGTACCATAATTTTTGGAAGCTCTTTTTGAAACTTGAAATCCCTACTTCCTTTACAAAAGGCCTTTCTTCCACCATTATTGAGTGTCCACCTTCTACCTTTAGGCACCATTAAGAGAGCATAGTTGTCATTCTGTGTGTAGTGTTCCAAAGCTTATTAATTGATGCATATTGTGATATTACTTATTCTTGTGCTATTTGTTTCTAGTCACCCTTTGTGAACTTTGAAGGTGTCCTATGCATCAATTTGGTACTCTATGAGGGACAAGCTGATTACCACTATGCTATGTTTTCTGTATGTGAAACAAATAAATGTTTTTCAATGCATGTTATTCATGATCTTTGTTTATAGCCTTTCATGTTGCGTGCATAGTTACTATGTCCTATTGTTAGAACTCCATATTTCATGCAAATGTTTAGAGTTCTTTGATCCCAGCTTTCAGTGCTTGCAAATGGTTGGATATTTATTGTGAGGGTGCATGTCGCCTCAAAAATTATTCTTTTTATCACTTACCTACTCGAGGACGAGCAGGAGTTAAGCTTGGGATGCTTGATATGTCAGAAACGTATCTATAATTTTTGATGCTCCATGCTTGTTTAGTATCTACTTTGCTTTGCTTGTCTACACTTTGAGGTGCTTTTTACATGTTTTCTGGTACTAAACTATTAACAAGTTGCCATAGTGCTAGTTTCCTGTTTTCTGCTGTTTTTGGTTCCAGAAAAGCTAGTAAGGAAATATTCTCGGAATTGGACGGGACAAATGTCGAAGTCAATTACTTTCCGTGGGGAACAAGAATCCAGAAGACGAGATGGGGACGCAAGACAGGGCGGCCAAACCCTCTAGGGTTTGGGGCCTCTAGCCGCCTCCTCGGCCTCCCCCTTCGCCTATAAGAAGCCCCTAATGCAGAAACCCTAATCACCCGATCAAATCTTCATGAAACCATCTGTAGCTACCGCCACCATCATCCCTAGATCGGGGGGAATCTGAAGTTGTACCTGGCACCTTGCCGGAGGGGACATCATCCTGGAGGCCTTCTCTCCGGTATGATGCGTGAGTAGTTCCACCTTGGACTATGGGTCCATGTAGTAGCAAGGTGAGTGTATCTCCTCCTTTGTGCTTTCATGTATAGATCTTGTGAGTTCCGTTCATGATCAAGATCTAATATATTTGTAATCATGCATGTTGTGTTTGCGGGGATCCGATGGATATTGAGATTATTTTGTTGGTTTGATTAATGGTTTTGTCTTTATGATTCTATCATGTCTGTGTTGTTTGTGATCTTCCATGCTCTCCGTTGTTAGTAGCTATGCTGGCCAAGTAGTTGCTAGTGACTCCAAGAGGGAGTATTTATGCTTGATAGTGGGTTCATGCCTCTAGCTTCCAAGGGAAGTGACAATAATCTCTTCGGTTGTAGATGTGCTTTTGCTACTAGGGAGAAAACAATGGTCTCTTGTTCATGGAACATGTGGACTGTTTACCTTACACACTTTGCTTAAAGCAGTTGTCTGTTGCTTGTAACTTAATACTGTAGGGGGTTCGGATGATAACCTGAAGGTGGACTTCTAGTCATAGATGCATTTGGATGGCGGTCTATGTATCTTGTTGTATTGCCCAATCGAATCTCATAGGATCTTTCTAACTAGTAATTGCATTGTTATGCCTTGCTCAGTTCCTGCCAATTGCCCTGCTATAATTTATTTACCCTTCGTGCCATGTTGTTTATCTAAGGAGAGCACCTCTAGTGAACTATGGACCCCGGTCCAATATTTACCATTGATACATCTTCCAATGTTACTTGATCACTTGCTTGCAAACCATTACCTTCCACGCTTCTGGGCCTTCAACTTCCAGTCACCTGGCTCCTTCTTGGGTCGTGATCCAGTCGCATCTTGTAGGCCCACTCGCTGAGAGTTAGATCCAGTAGGGAACGTCCTACTGGGCATACCCTACTCGGTATATCCCAATCAATTGTGATGAAGAAGGCCTCCGAGATGATTTCCCCTCTCCAGAAGGGTGCCGGGAAGAGCTTCAGATCCCTCCCAATCTAGGGACGATGGTGGCGGCGGCTACGGACTTTTTCGTGGAATTCTGATCTCCTCCTTAGGGTTTTTGTCTCGGGGGAATTATATAGGCGAAGGGGCAAGGTCGGTGGAGCTCCAGGGGGCCACACCCTAGGGCGGCGCGCCCCTGGCCGCGCCTGGCCCAGGTGTGGCCGCCTTGGGGTGTGTCTCCCCCTCTCCTTCGGGCTCCATGTCGTGTAGGAAAAAATAGGAACTTTGGATTTTGTTTCATCCAATTCCTAGAATATTTCTTTACTAGTTTTTTTGAAACCAAAAATAGCAGAAAACAGGGAACTGGCTCTTCGACACTTGTTAATATGTTAGTTCCAAAAAATTCATAAAAATGCCACAAAGTGTAGATAAAACATAATATAGTTGGTGCAAAACAATCATGGAGCATCAAAAATTATATATACGTTTGCAACGTATCAGCATCCCTAAGCTGAACTCATGTTCATCCTCGAGTAGGTAAGTGATAAAAAGAATAATTTTTTAGGTGACATGCACCATCACAATCTTGATCAAGGTATTGCAAAGCATTGATAGCTGGGATCAAAGTACTCTAAACATAAGCATGAAAGATATATTTCTAACAATAAGACATAGCTACTATGTTACAACATGAAAGACACAAACAAAAGATCATGAATAATGCTTTGAAAGACATTTGTTTGTTTCAAATATAGAAAACATAGCAAGGGTGGTATTCAACTTGTCCTTCATGGAATAGCAAAACATAAATGCATAGGACACCTTCAAAGTTCATAAGGGTGACTAGATACAAATAATTTAAGAACAAGCAATACCATAATTATGAATCAATCAACTAGTTTTGGGACAATGCACATTGAACTTAGAATGACAACTATGCTCACTTAACTGGTGCATAAAGATAGAAGATGAAGACTCAACAAAAAGTAAAAAAGGAAGGCCCTTCGCAGAGGGAAGTAGGGATTAAATGGTATTATAAAGCTTCCAAAAATTATGGTACTTATTAGCTCTGAGCTCTCATTGACCCTATCATAAGCATCTTAAATTGCTTAAGGTTAAAGTGAGGACAAATATGAGTTATATTCTTGAAAAATCACAAATTGAAAATCTCATGCCCCTTGAGTACGAGTACCGAGACCTCATGCTACTCAACTTTGGTCCCAAGCAAGTTTTTGTCATTATAAGTATATGTGTATCATAGAGAACCGCCAACGGGGTACCCCCTGCCCCATGACACATGATCTATCCCATATCAAAATGACAAGGCGACAGACAGTGAGCATCTCAGCGATGTTTTTATTTGCTATCAGCATAGTTTTTTATTAAGGATGCTTCATATAATACCACTATGGTTTTGCTGAAAGTTTCCACCATGATTAGGCATGGCTTAGGCTATCCACCCAGGCGTTTCTCTAACACATATACAAAATCCATGGACTTACAAGCTCCCATCTTATTTCACACCGATGACATCCATAAACAAAAGAACATGATATCAACTAAATAGAATAAGTGCAATGTTGAAAGCGTGCCCCATGACAACATGGTTTTTCTAATTCCCGACTTATAATTTGCAAGCATATAAGCATCATAAGATAGTCACAATGGTTCAGGTTTATTAAGTGCAAGAAATAAAATGTGCCTTCAAGTTCATGAGAGCTTTAATCACTAATTTTCACATAACAAAAATTTAATTTGGAAGATATATAAAAACATGAATATACTTGGAATGGTGTAACACACCATGCATAGGAGTTTATAGTGGACTATTTGGAATAACTTGGTTTCTTGGGAGTTGAATGTATGAGTCGAGCTCATACTTAATACATGTGGAGGCTAGCAAAAGACTGGGAGCGACCAACTAAGAGAGCAATAGTGGCCATAATCATGCAGATCGACAAAAAATATTAATCAAAGCATAAAGTGATATCACAAGTCAAAAATTAAATTATCATAGAGGCTAAGGTGACTGGTTGATAGTCATAACATGGTTTAAGCATGTGCGAAGTCAACCAAAATAAAGCATCAAAGGAGAGTACCACAATATTATGCTTTTTGTATGCTAAAACAAAGCATGATTCTTTCATGGCACATTAAGCAATCTCAATTGTTTGAAACAAGTCATGATACAACAATAATCACTAGGCATATGGTCAAAGCAACATCTAACATGACATGATAAAGTCTAAGTCATAGTCAAAACAAGCTTCTTTTTGTACCACCATAAGCATGAAACATTCTACTCTTTTCCAACACCAATCAACCTATTTGAAACAACTCACAAAGATAATAATCAGTAAAGACCAGAGAGCATGTCTCACATAACTAAAAAGAAGAACTAAAAATTTCTAAGAAAAAAGAACAAGAAAACTAAAGCTAAACGCAGTGCTAGCAAAAGAGAACACTCGCAGAACAATAAGAGTGAAAACTAGAGTGTTCTAGGCAATGAAGAACGGGGTGTGACTTCTCCAAAATAAATGTGCTGGGATCTTACCAAATTATTTCAGCAAAAAAACTAAAATAAAACTAAAAAAGATGCTCCAAGAACAACACAAAGTGCATGAAGCAATAAAAATGTAGTATCATGAAAGAAAACCTGAGATTTTTGTAGATGAAGAAGGGGATTCCTTGGCATCCCCAATCTTTGACGCTTGTACCTCTTGAATATTTCTTGGGGTGACATGGGTGGCATCCCCAAGCTTCAGCTTTTATCCATACTTCATCTTATCACATCATTCTTTCCCTACACTTGAAAACTTCCTTCATACAAAACTTCACACAATCTTTATTAGCAACATTAGTGTATTCAAGATAATAAACCTTTGGGTTCAGTTTCAACTCAACTAAATCATCCATTAAAACATAAGCTACGGTAGAAATTCCTTTTAAAAGCTCAAGTGATCAAAAGAACTCAAAAAAATCGATCTAAGAGACAAATGCAAATGATGGCAGAAATCTGTTAAAATAGACACGCAGGTAAAGACCGAATTTTCCGAAAATCTTATGTTGCTCAGATTGAAAAGTGCAAAACTGACGAAAGTTGGGTAAATAGCAGGGACATGCGCACAAAACATTGCAGATCAATACGATGTTCTGGGATTTTTCACGATTTTTACAGTGAAGCATAGAAATTTTTTTCGGGACAACAACTTCCCCAAATCTTACTTCCCTCTCGTTAGATGTTATTCTTGTCACAAAAACCAAACAAAAAGGATAATGAGAGGTTATTACAGAGGCAATAACTTCCAAGATTCAACAAAATAAAAACTTACTGAAATAAAAATTGGGTTATCTCTCAAGAGGACTTTTCTTTAACACCTTTCAGCTAGGCACATAAAGCAAGAATCAAATATTTTCGAATGAAGAAGCATCAACATTAAATTTTGTTCTAATAAGGGAATCTAAAGATATCTTCTTTCTTTTTCGAGGGAAGTGTTCAATACCTTTCTTGAGTGGGAATTGATATTTAATGGTGCCTTCCTTCATATTAATAATGGCACCAATAGTTCTAAGAAATGTCTTCCCAAAATAATAGGACAAGAAGCATTGCTTTCAACATCCAAAACATAGAAATCAACGAGGACAAAGGTATTGTTAACCATAATAAGAACATCATTAATTCTCCCCATGGGTTTCTTTTTAGCATTATCATCAACATGGACATCCAAATAACAATCTTCCAATGGTGGTAAATCAAGCATATCATAAATTTTTCTAGGAATAATAGAGACACTAGCACAAAGATCACATAAAGCTTTCAAATAAAAATCATTCACTTTCATATTAATGATGGGCTCCCACCCATCTTCTATGTAAGGTTCCCAACCTTTAATAAGGTAGAGATCACTGTGTTTACAATGCTAGTCCCTGGATCAATAGCTAGCACCCACAGTTAAGATGTAATATCAAGAAACAAAGGTCATAATACAACTTTATAACCAGGAATAAAATAATTCGTTACATCTTACATAGCTCATTTGGCTATCTCATTACATTGCAGCAGAATATCTATAAAGCATGGAGTCCTTCATCTTCAAAGTGCCACAGGCAATCATGTTGTTTGTAGAATTGTAATCCTATTCAACAAACTTCACTAACATCAAACAAACCTGCAACATAATAAGTTGCAGCCACAAGGGTCAATACATTTGAATTGTATTGGCAAGTTCCACTACTATGTAGAAATAAATGGATCCTATCATTTACATGCATATTTGGCTAAGTAGGGTTTAGGCTCTTTTGCAGAAAGCAATATAGTTTTATCCTATCTTTTCAAAAATAGTTTTTGATCTTTTGTCAAATCTTTCTGAACTTCTTGGAAAACTCCAAGTGCTTCAAAATCCCTTGTTGTCACCATCAAGTTTTACTTTGAGAAATTTGAATGTCGAGATCTTCCATAGCTTCAGGCCTTAGTTGCTCAGTATTGTCCATAACCAGGGACACGACTAAGTACTTAGAATTTTGATCTTCTGCAGAAGTTGTACACTTTACCCACATGACACAATCTCATCTTGATGCCACCAGTGACCGCTGGCTAAGTACTCACCAAGATGGAGTACTGGCAGATTGAGAATGTGACAAAGTCTTTCCATAGGAGTCCTCCCAATACACAATGCTAGCTTGTCATCCAGGCACCAATGTAGGGTTTCAAGTTTCCTTACACAAATCTAGTTAACCTGAAGATGCCAATGCATGGGTCTTCCACTATGTAGTTGACTAAGCCAGAGCCCATTTAGCATGTGGCTGTACACGGAAGCCACTGTACGAGAAACATGTTCAATCTCTAAGTCCCTGGGTGGTTTTCTTCTAGTGCACATACAAAAAGAGATGGCCATATAAACATTGTTCCTTTTGTTGCCACCTTGTCCAAAACTTGAGTATCCTTGTCCACCCAGGTGGTTCATTGAGTACTTGTTTTATTATATAAAACATATATCTTTTCAACTCTTCATATAATCATAACATGTATCCCATCCCAAATATATAGCTGGGCTAAGCATACTACAACTACAATGTTTTCCACTAAGGGAGATATAAGGGTATCCTATTAGGGTTTAGCATAGCATAAAATATAGTAATCCTTATCATGCATGTTACAAAAATCCACTAAGTGTAATGAAAATAATAGGACTTGGATGATAGTGTCACTTGCCTTTTTAGTAGAGAATGTTGGTTCACTTCTTGATCTTGCAAATATCACACTCTTCTAATTCCACTACAATTCAATCAAGCAAACACATATTCAACACAACATTCAAACAATTTGTTACACATAAAATAACAAAAACAAGGTCATGCATGCAAGCATGCAAAAGATGGTTTTATTTGCAAATATGGTTTCTACTAAGCTCTAAACATTATAAAGTTCAAATTGGTCATTCACTAAAGTGGTAAAACCATTTGCAAAGGGTTTTATCTATAAACCATTTTTAAACCCAAACAATATTTTATGTGGTTGAAAATGCTTTTAGCAAAGCAATATTCTTTTAAAGGGTTCACCAAATATATTTTAATTCTCAAAACTTGGTGTTTAGGATCAGAAGGTTTGAATCAAATCATTTCCCAAAGGTTTCACTCAAAAATCATTTCTAAATCATAATCCATATTTTTATTTGACTAGAAATGAGCTAATTCAATTATTTATTCTTTATCTTCACAAAATACATTTTTAAATCCATAATTTGGTTCCTAGGGTCAGTAGGTTCACAACAAACCATTTTGCAAAGATTTCACATTAAAATTATATCTAGAACAATTTTTATATTCATAATAAGCCTACACAAGTTTCTGCAATTTCAACCAATTTTCCAGAAGCAAATCATTAAACAAAGTGCATGGTTGCAAAGTACTTGTTCTACTGATTCCATTGATATAAAATTTGAAAAATTTGGATGTGTAGAACTAAAGTTATGAATTTTACAAGTTTGCATATCAATTAGATTCAAATTTCTGTTTTAATCTAAACCTTGTCCACGTGGCTGTTTCCTATTGGACGGTACCGTTTCGTTTGGATCGAGCTCTCTGGACCGCAGGATTTCATTTAAATCGCACGACGCTGATCAACTCGTACCCCTTCGGTTTAAGATCTAATCACAACCAGACGCTTTGCATCTAACGGTTCACAGCCGCCAGACCATTTCTGGGCGGCGCTAGCGGCGGCGGCTGGCGGAGCTCGCTCTGCTCGCGGCGGAGCTGGCGATACAGGAAGCGAGGGAGAGGGGAAAGTGGCTCACCGTGCTCGCAAGGAGATTCTGAAGCTCAATGTGTGGTCGTCTTGGTGAGGGGCGCTCAGATGCGACTGGGATTCCTCGCTGGAGTGCTTGTCTGTGTCGGGTTCCTCTGGTCGTCGACGGGGGCGAGGCTAGAGGTCATGCTGAGGCAAACAAAAGGGCGCATTAGATGCGTACGAGCATGGGGAGTACGGGAGTTTCAATGAGAGGGCTCGGGGCGGTCTGGCTTACCAGGGGGAGGTCGCCGGAGTTGCTTTGCAGGCGGTGGCGCTCAGGTTGTCGTTGTTGCCGACGCTATGGATCAAGCGCGGGCAAGCCGAGGGTGCAGGGAGAAACGCCTGAGGATGGGGAGCAAGCTAGTGTGGTTGGGGAGGCGAGGAGCGGACGTGGTTCGCCAGAGTTGGCCGGGGAAGCTGTCGGAGACAGGGGTTGGAGCTCTCGATTCGCTCAGCCTGGGGGCAGAGAGGGAGAGGCGAGTGAGGGGAAAGGTAGAGGAGGAGCGGGCGGTTATCTACGCGTGATTGTAGGGGGAGTGATGGCTGTTGTAACGCGAATTGATCGCCGGAGTAAATGGCAGCAACGGCAGGGCGACGTGGTCATGGGGAAGACGATGCTGAGGTGGCCAGTGGGGTCCGTCTGTCAGCAAGGTGGGGAAAGAGGGAGTGGGGCCTGCCTGTCTGCGTCTGTGTGGGTGCGTGTTCGCGTGAAAAACGTTTCGCTGGGGAAAAAGAAAGATGGGCTGCGAGTTGGGCTGCTAGGCCTGCTTAGTGGGTTGAGCCTTTTTCACTTTTTTTACACAGAATGCTTTTTCTTTTTCTATTTGGATTTCTGTTTTGATTTTACTCAAACAATTCAAACACCCAAATGAATTCAAACTTTTTTCAAACTTTGTGTAGATTTTAATTCTGTTTAACAACACAAAACAAAGTCCAAAACAATATAATTTTATTCCTTTTAGGATCCATTTAATAATTAAATAAATAGACCTTAGTTATTAATTCAAATAGGATTTGATTTATTTTAAAATTCTATTTGGAATCTAAAATAATATCAAAATCATTTCAGTAGGTTTTATTTGAATAAATAAAACACTTGGAAAACTTATTTAAAATAAATTAACAAGTTTTAGTGTTTATTTAAAATGGAAAAGCCTTTACTTTATTAAAATTGGATATTAATAAATCCTCATTATTTTATTTAAATAAACCCTTACTCTTTTGATCAAATAGAAATATTTTATTTCAAAAGCTTGGCCAAGATTTAATTTGGCTCTATAAAATAATCCTTATTTATAATTCTACCTTTTCTTTTGAAAACCAAATCTTTTTATTAAAAGATCCAAAAATAGTGATTCCAAATATTTTAACTTTATTGTTTATTTATATTTTTAAATCCCTTTAGGATTTTATTTGATCAAAATAGGTTTTGATATTTCCAATTGGAATCAAAAAGTTTCTTCTCACCCTGAATTTCAACAAAGTTTTATTTTGTTTATTTAATTTTTCACATTTCAAAATTTGGAAAATTTTGGGATGTGACAGGCTACCACCCTTAAAATAAATCTCGTCCCGAGATTTGGGAAGGCTAGGGTTACAAGTTGGCTTGAAAACAACTAGGGTACTACCACCCTTAAAATAAAGTCTCATAGGGTTACATTGATGGTTCACTTGACTATGGGTTCAACTCTTAATATCCAGAGAAGGAATCCTTATTTGACTCTTCTGAGTTAACTAGTTTCTGACATCCACTTCTTCTATCTCTTCAAAGTTTCAATCCATGTAAATGTGGTTCACATGTCCTTTCTGGGTCACATTGGAGTCATTTCCATTTGCTCTTCTAGCATCCTTTTTCTTGTTCTTCTCAAGACAGTCTGATGCATAGTGTCCAAGTTCCTTACAATTATAGCACTGCAACTGGCTAATGTCTTTCTTCCTGTAAGTGTCATGTTGTTTCTGACCAAGGTCATCTCCATTGTCAGTAGCATTTCCATTATTATCACTTCCATTGTTGTTGTGGTGATACTGATGTGGTTCAGAATCTTCCTTGATCTTTTTGAATGAATGCTTCTTTTTGATGATCCTGAGTGATTCTTGAGTTTATGTTTCCTCTTACTGTTCTCAACTTGATTCATCTTGTTTTCCAAAACAGTGGCTTTTTCACAGAGTGATTGATAAGTTGGGACATAGGCAACAGCTAGCTGCAGGTTCAACTCATCATTAAGCCCTTCAAGAAATTTTTCTTTTCTCTTAGCATCTGTATCAACTTCATCCGGTGCATAGCGTGCTAGATTGTTGAATTCTTCAATATACTCAGCCACACTGAGGTGACGCCGTTTCAGATTGTGAAACTCCTTTTTCTTCAAGTACATCACTCCAGGTGATATGTGAGTTGTTCTGAATCCATCCTCAAAAATAGCCCAAGTTACATCTTCAAGGGGAGTGGTGATTTGAAAGTTGTCCCACCATGTTGTTGTTGGTCCTTCAAGCAAAAATGCTGCAAACCTTACTTTTTCTTCGTCGGTGCAACCAACAGTCACTAAGTCTTTGTTCACTGAACGTAACCAGTCATTGGCTTCCATTGGATCAGTTGTTCCAGAGAATCTTGCAGGCCTAAGTTTCAGAAACTTGGTGAGCATATCAAGTGCTAGAGGATTATTCTGATTGTTGTTGTTGTTGTTGTTGTTCTGATTCTGTATGTATGTGGTCATCTCCTGCATCAACTGTGTCTGAGCTGCCAACATCTGCTGCATCTCAGGGGTGATGTTGTTGTTTTGGTTGGGCTTGGCACGACGGGGAGGCATCTGTTGGTTTGATAGGGATAAGTATTGGTGGATAGGTTTTTAAGAAGTCCTAACACACAACTCAAAACCAACCAAGTTCAATCAAATAATCAAACAATCAACAAGCAACTATCCACTTAACAACTTATGAGCTTAACTCATGAGTTGAAGGAAACAACAAGTTTTCTTGAAAATAATAACTTAGTATAATCATACCTCATAGGTCAATATGATCCATACTCTAACTTGGTATCAATGTCTTTGGTAGGCGATCTAATGTCTCTTGGTTTTTTTTTCACTTGTAGTCCTTAGTGATGTCTAAGTTGAAGTCCTTGGTGAAACTAAAGTTGAAATCACTTGAAGATGTTGAAGTCATTAGAGTTGATGAAATCTTTTGCACATGGTGAAGTCTTTGGACATGGGGTAGGTTTTGTCCATCAAGTTTGAAATAGAAGAGATGTAGAATCAAAACCAAAAAGGTTGAGGAAGGAGTTTACAAGATTGTTTGTAAATAAGTTTTGGAACAAATACAACTCCTATTTTTCTAAGGGGTTTTGTCCAATCCTAGGGTTACAAATCCTATAGGAAACACAGTGCTCTGATACCATCTGTAAAGGTTCCAAACCTTTAATAAGGTAGAGATCCCTGTGTTTACAATGCTAGTCCCTGGATCAATAGCTAGCATCCACAGTTAAGATGTAATATCAAGAAACAAAGGTCATAATACAACTTTATAACCAGGAATAAAATAATTCGTTACATCTTACATAGCTCATTTGTCTATCTCATTACATTGCAGCAGAGTATCTATAAAACATGGAGTCCTTCATCTTCAAAGTGCCACATGCAATCATGTTGGTTGTAGACTTGTAATCCTATTCAACAAACTTCACTAACATCAAACAAACCTGCAACATAATAAGTTGCAGCCACAAGGGTTAATACATTTGAATTGTATTGGCAAGTTCCACTACTATGTAGAAATAAGTGGATCCTATCATTTACATGCATATTTGGCTAAGTAGGGTTTAGGATCTTTTGCAGAAAGAAATATAGTTTTATCCTATCTTTTCAAAAATAGTTTTTGATCTTTTGTAAAATCTTTCTGAACTTCTTGGAAAACTCCAAGTGCTTCAAAATCCCTTGTTGTCACCATCAAGTTTTACTTTGAGAAATTGGAATGTCAAGATCTTCCATAGCTTGAGGCCTTAGTTGCTCAGTATTGTCCATAACCGGGGACACGGCTAAGTACTTAGAATTTTGATCTTCTGCGGAAGTTGTACACTTTACCCACATGACACAATCTCATCTTGATGCCACCAGTGGCCGTTGGATAAGTACTCACCAACATGGAGTACTGGCAGATTGAGAATGTGACAAAGTCTTTCCATAGGAGTCCTCCCAATACACAATGCTAGCTTGTCATCCAGGCACCAATGTAGGGTTTCAAGTTCCCTTACACAAATCTAGTTAACCTGAAGATTCCAATGTATGGGTCTTCCACTATTTAGGTTACTAAGCCTGAGCCCATTTAGCATGTGGCTGTACATGGAAGCCACTGTACGAGAAACATGTTCAATCTCTAAGTCCCTGGGTGGTTTTCTTCTAGTGCACATACAAAAAGAGATGGCCATATAAACATGGTTCCTTTTGTTGCCACCTTGTCCAAAACTTGAGTATCCTTGTCCACCCAGGTGGTTCATTGAGTACTTGTTTTATTATATAAAACATATATCTTTTCAACTCTTCATATAATTATAACATGTATCCCATACCAAATATACAGATGGGCTAAGCATACTACAACTACAATGTTTTCCACTAAGGGAGATATAAGGGTATCCTATTAGGATTTAGCATAGCATAAAATATAGTAATCCTTATCATGCATGTTACAAAAATCCACTAAGTGTAATGAAAATAATAGGACTTGGATGATAGTGTCACTTGCCTTTTTAGTAGAGAATGTTGGTTCACTTCTTGATCTTGCAAATATCACACTCTTCTAATTCTAGTACAATTCAATCAAGCAAACACATTCAACACAACATTCAAACAATTTGTTACACATAAAATAACAAAAACAAGGTCATGCATGCAAGCATGCAAAAGATGGTTTTATTTGCAAAGATGGTTTCTACTAAGCGCTAAACATTATAAAGTTCAAAGTGGTCATTTACTAAAGTGGTAAAACCATTTGCAAAGGGTTTTATCTATAAACCATTTTTAAACCGAAACAATATTTTATGTGGTTGAAAATGCTTTTAGCAAAGCAATATTCTTTTAAAGGGTTCACCAAATATATTTTAATTCTCAAAACTTGGTGTTTAGGGTCAGAAGGTTTGAATCAAATCATTTCCCAAAGGTTTCACTCAAAAATCATTTCTAAATCATAATCAATATTTTTATTTGACTAGAAATGAGCTAATTCAATTATTTATTCTTTATCTTCAAAAAATACATTTTTAACTCCATAAGTTGGTTCCTGGGTCAGTGGGTTCACAACAAACCATTTTGCAAAGATTTCACATTAAAATTATATCTAGAACAATTTTTATATTCATAATAAGCCTACACAAGTTTCTGCAATTTCAACCAATTTTCCAGAAGCAAATCATTAAAAAAAAGTGTATGGTTGCAAAGTACTTGTTCTACTGATTCCATTGATATAAAATTTGCAAAATTTGGACGTGTAGAACTAAATTTACGAATTTTACAAGTTTGCATATCAATTAGATTCAAATTTCTGTTTCAATCTAAACCTTGTCCACGTGGCTGTTTCCTATTGGACGGTACCGTTTCGTTTGGATCGAGATCTCTGGACCGCAGGATTTCATTTAAATCGCACGGCGCTGATCAAATCGTACCCTTTCGGTTTAAGATCTAATCACAGCCAGACGCTTTGCATCTAACGGTTCACAACAGCCAGACCATTTCTAGGCGGCGCTAGCGGCGGCGGCTGGCGGAGCTCGCTCGGCTCGCGGCGGAGCTGGCGATATAGGAAGCGAGGGAGAGGGGAAAGTGGCTCACCGTGCTCGCAAGGAGATTCTGAAGCTCAACGTGTGGTCGTCTTGGCGAGGGGCGCTCAGATGCGACTGGGATTCCTTGCCGGAGTGCTTGTCTGCGTCGGGTTCCTCTGGTCGTCGACGGGGGCGAGGCTAGAGGTCATGCCGAGGCAAACGGAAGGGGGCATTAGATGCGTACGAGCATGGGGAGTACGGGAGTATCAATGAGAGGGCTCGGGGCGGTCTGGCTTACCAGGGGGAGGTCGCCGGAGTTGCTTTGCAGGCGGTGGCGCTCAGGTTGTCGTTGTTGCCGACGCTATGGATCAAGCGCGGGCAAGCTGAGGGTGCAGGGAGAAACGCCTGAGGATGGGGAGCAAGCTAGTGTGGTTGGGGAGGCGAGGAGCGGCCGTGGTTCGCCAGAGTTGGCTGGGGAAGCTGTCGGAGACAGGGGTTGGAGCTCTCGATTCGCTCAGCCTGGGGGCAGAGAGGGAGAGGCGAGTGAGGGGAAAGGTAGAGGAGGAGCGGGCGGTTATCTATGCGTGATTGTAGGGGGAGTGATGGCTGCTGTAACGTGAATTGATCGCCGGAGTAAATGGCAGCAACGGCAGGGCGACGTGGTCATGGGGAAGACGATGCTGAGGTGGCTAGTGGGGTCCGTCTGTCAGCGAGGTGGGGAAAGAGGGAGTGGGGCCTGCCTGTCTGCGTCTGTGTGGGTGCGTGTTCGCGTAAAAATGTTTCGCTGGGGAAAAAGGAAGATGGGCTGCGAGTTGGGCTGCTGGGCCTGCTTAGTGGGTTGAGCCTTTTTCACTTTTTTTACACAGAATGCTTTTTCTTTTTCTAGTTGGATTTCTGTTTTAATTTTACTCAAAGAATTCAAACACCCAAATGAATTCAAACTTTTGTCAAACTTTGTGTAGATTTTAATTCTGTTTAACAACACAAAACAAAGTCCAAAACAATAGAATTTTATTCTTTTTAGGATCCATTTAATAATTAAATAAATAGACCTTAGTTATTAATTCAAATAGGATTTGATTTATTTTAAAATTCTATTTGGAATCTAAAATAATATCAAAATCATTTCAGTAGGTTTTATTTGAATAAATAAAACACTTGGAAAACTTATTTAAAATAAATTAATAAGTTTTAGTGTTTATTTAAAATGGAAAATCCTTTACTTTATTAAATTTGGATATTAATAAATCCTCATTATTTTATTTAAATAAACCCTTACTCTTTTTATCAAATAGAAATATTTTATTTCAAAAGTTTGGCCAAGATTTAATTTGGCTCTATAAAATAATCCTTATTTATAATTCTACCTTTTATTTTGAAAACCAAATCTTTTTATTAAAAGATCCAAAAATAGTGATTCCAAATATTTTAACTTTATTGTTTATTTATATTTTTAAATCCCTTTAGGATTTTATTTGATCAAAATAGGTTTTGATATTTCCAATTGGAATCAAAAAGTTTCTTCTCACCCTGAATTTCAACAAAGTTTTATTTTGTTTATTTAATTTTTCACATTTCAAAAGTTGGAAAATTTTGGGATGTGACATTCAAATTTCCTAGTAATAGAAGCTTCATGTTTAAATTTTTCTTGTCTAATTTTTATGAGAGAATTTGCAATATGTTTTGTAAAATCCATATTCATAGCACTAGCATTAGGAATTCTAGCAAGATTTTGCAAGAACATAATTACTTCAGAAATATTGCAACCATCAAGATCAAAATCAAAATTATCATTCAAGGTAGTAGAACTATTGTCTCCCATATTTCGAATTTTTTTAGCATTTTTATTGGAAAAGGTTCTAGTGGGTTTAGGCAATGTTGCAAAAGGAACGGGGACTTTGTCTACACAGATTATTTTACCATTAATAGTAGGAGGTTTGATAGCATTTGAAACTTCAACATCAGTAGTGGTGGTAATGGTACAAATTTTGGTCATGCTATTATTTCTAGCAATTTCATCTTCTCTTTCCCACCTAGCATGCAATTTAGCTAACATCCTAACATTTTCATCAGTTCTAACTTGAATGGCATTCAATGTGTTTCTTTCTTTAACATCATGAGGCATAACCTTTAATTTAAGAAGTTCAACATAAAGGGCAAGGCTATCAACTTTAGAAGCAAGATCATCAATTTTTCCAAGCTTTTCCTCAACAGTTTTATTGAAACAAGTTTGTTTACTAATAAAATCCTTAAGCATGACTTCAAGTTCAGAGGGTGCACTTCTATTGTTGTTGCAGGAATTTCCATAAGAATTTCCAGAAGCATTACCATTATTAGAAGGATACAACCTATAACTACCATAAGCATTGTTGCTAAAATTATTACTTCTAATGAAGTTCACATCAACTTGCTCTTCTTGAGCAATTAAAGAGGCTAAAGGAACATTATTTGGATCAATATGAGCTTTTCCACTAACAAGCATAGACATAATAGTATCAATCTTATCACTCAAGGAGGAGGTTTCTTCAACAGAATTTACCTTCTTACCTTGTGGAGCTCTCTCAGTGTGCCATTTAGAATAATTAATCATCATATCATCCAAGAGATTTATTGCAGCACCCAAAGTGATGGACATAAAGGTACCTCCAACAGCCGAATCCAACAGATTTCTTGAAGAAAAATTCAGTCCTGCATAAAAGGATTGGATAATCATCCAAGTAGTCAGTCCATGAGTGGGGAAATTCTTCACTAAAGATTTCATTCTTTCCCAAGCTTGAGCAACATGTTCATTATCAAATTGTTTAAATTTCATTATTTCACTTCTCATGGATATAATCTTAGCAGGAGCATAATATTTTCCAATCAAAGCATCTTTGCATTTAGTCCAAGAATCAATACTATTTTTAGTCAAAGATAGCAACCAATCTTTATCTCTTCCTCTTAAAGAGAAAGGAAACAATTTAAGCTTAATAATATCTCCATCTACATCCTTATAGTTTTTCATCTCACAAAGTTCAACAAAATTATTAAGGTGAGCAGCAACATCATCAGTACTAACACCAGAAAATAGATGATTCATATCAAGATTTAGCAAAGAAGGTTTAATTTCATATAACGTAGCTTCAGGAATAGGTGGAGCAATAGGTGTGCAAATGAAATCATTGTTGTTTGTGCTAGTGAAGTCACACAACTCAGTGTTTTCAGGAGTAGTCATTCTTGCAAGATTAAAGCAAGCCAACAAAAATAGCAACTAAGTAGGAACTATTTTTTTGTTTTTTTATAAAAAGAAGCAAATCAAACAAAGAAAAAGAAACTAAGCAAAACAAAAAAAATAAAGAGATTGGTAGTGAGAGACTCCCCTTGCGGAAATATCCTTTCTCCCCGGAAACAGTGCCAGAAAAGGTTGATGCTGGCTCAGTTGATGTAGAGCCTGTTGGGAACCCCAAGAGCAAGGTATGATGAGCACAGCAGCAAGTTATGAACCAAGGTTATTGAACAAGTAGGAGAAATAAACCACTTCCAAAGGCGCTGCTAGAAACGTGGAACCTGCACACAACACAACCAAAATACTTTGCCCCAACTTATCAATGAGGTTGTCAAGCTCACTGGTTTTGCTAAAATCAAAGGATTAAACATATATTGTGGAACAAAGTAATTGCTTGTGGTAATTGCAGAAAGTAAACAGTAAACAGTAGATGGATTATCAATGGGAAGGAATGGACCAGGGTCCACAGTTCCACTAGAGGTGTTTTCTCCATAAGATAAATAACATGCTAGGTGAACAAATTACAGTGGGGAAATTGATAAATAGAGAATGCATAACAATGCATGTACATGACATGATGATCACTATGAGATTCATTTGGGCATTACAACATGATACATAGACCGTTATCCAACTGCATCTATGACTAATAATCCACCTCTGGGATATCATCTGAACAACCCTCGGGTATTAAGTTGCGAGCAACAAATAATTGCAGTAAGCAAAGTGTGTAATGTAAAAAAATACAATTTCTCTTGGACAAAGGATTGTTGTTTTCTCCCTAGTAGCAACATCACATCTACAATCTTAGAAGTTTCTGTCACTCTCCCAGATTACTAGAGGCATGAACCTACTATCGAGCATAAATACTCCCTCTTGGAGTCACAAGCAAATACTTGGACAGAGTAACTACTAGCAACGGAGAGCATACAAGATCACAAATAACAATAATAAATCTAACATAATACTCAATATCTATCGGATCCCCTCAAACACAACATGTAGCATTACAATAAGATGATCTTGATCATGATAGGCAGTTCACAAGATCTAAACATGGTGGCACAAATAGGAGAATCAACCATCTAGCTACTGCTATGGACCCGTAGTCCAAGGATGAACTACTCACACATCACTTCGGAGGCTGGCATGGTGATGAATAAGGCCTCCGAGATGATCTCCCCTCTCTAGCAGGGTGCTGGGAAGAGCTTCAAATCCCTCCCGATCTAGGGACGATGGTGGTAGCGGCTACGGACTTTTTCGTGGAATTCTGAACTCCTCCTTAGGGTTTTTGTCTCGGGGGAATTATAAAGGAAAAGGGGTAAGGTCGTGGAGCGCTAGGGGGCCCACACCCTAGGGCGGCGTGCCCCCTAGCCGCGCCTGGCCCAGGTGTGGCCTCCCTGGGGTGTGCCTCCCCCTCTCCTTCAGGCTCTATGTCGTGTCGGGAAAAATAGGAACTTTGGATTTTGTTTCATCCAATTCCGAGAAAATTTCTTTACTAGTTTTCTGAAACCAAAAACAGTAGAAAACGGGGAACTGTCTCTACGGCACTTGTTAATATGTTAGTCCCAGAAAATTCATAAAAATGCCACAAAGTGTAGACAAAACATAATATAGTTGGTAAAAACAAGCATGGAGCATAAAAAATTATAGATATGTTTGCAACGTATCAGGCTTACTAGGGACTCTTTTATGTTTACAAATCACACAAGTATTAATGTTTCTGGTTAATACAATTATAGCATGGGATGAAAACATTCATCATAAACACAAAGATATAATAATAACCACTTTTATTATTGCCTCTTGGGCATATCTCCAACAGCAGCAACAACAATTACAGGTGTGGCTGGGAGTATATCAACTAGGTGTGGCAGGTGCAGCAACACCAAGTATAGGTGTGTTATCTATAAAATATGGGAGTAGAGATTCATCAAGACAAAATTTGGCAAGAGATAGTGCCGCAACTAGGAGTATAGAGAAAGGATTGGCAGATTCAGCATGACCAAGTGCAGCAAGATCACATGACAATGGATCTTATGGTTCATGTATTTATTCCAACAAGATAGTGATAGTGACAATGATTTTGAGTTCTGACAGTGACTTTGATGCAGAATATGGAGATGATGACCTCTTCTTGGACAATGTTGATACATAATTGAATTACAACAACGCAGGTGTTGGTGGAGGAACAAGAAGATGATGTTGTCCTTCATGATGTTGATCTAAATATTGATGAGGAGGAAAAATATAAGTTGATGAACAAGTTCAAGGCATTTAATCCTCAAATAAACATGGAGTCAAAGAGTTCAATGGCCTTCAGCAGAGAATGCTTTTGTGGTAGCTACTAGATATAGCATTCCACAAGCTACTAGAATGTTAACAACAACAAGAGGAAGAGGTAGGGGAAGATCTGCTAGAGCTAGTGAAACTGAACCTGGTCGAGGAGGAAGAGGCATAGATATGAGAAGATCTAGAGGAGCTAGTACCAGGGGAACAACAAAGAAAAGAATTGCAACAGATGCTAGCACTAGTGGTACTGCATAAGAACCTGAAGATGATACTGATAGAGAGAAAATAAAATAAAGAGGAGCTGAAGCATACAATATTGGCCATGTAAGTGCATATAACTTGCTATTTGGTGATGATAATGATCAGTAGCAAAAAAATAAATCCTTGATTTGAATTCTGAGGTTATTCCCGATTTAAATGCGAAGAGTTGCCTCTCACTCAAAATGCTCCCCTTGTTGATGACATGTATATTGAGTTTGATGTAATTTAGTTACTCAATTAAGTTCATGGTTTGCATAATGGACAATAAAATTTATCTCCTAATTTTGGCCAGAGATATTTCTTAGAATAAATTTCGATATGTACTCTTCTTTCAGTGAATATTGTCATTTCCTGTGGTGACCCATCATACCACTGCATGGTGTATTATGCAAGTAGTTGATATAACAACAATGAAACACCGTTCCACCAGTATTACATCCCTCGGAGTGGTATAACAGAAAAATCACGGGTCCAAGATATGACTATAGATTACAACTCAAAGCTTTACAAAAGATCCAGAGAACAACTTAAGTATAGAGAGGAAGAAAATTCTTACAAAGAAGAACCGGAAATAACAACTTTTAAACTATACTAAGAATAAGTATACCTATAATACTATGTGTCTTGTGATCGCTAGAGATTCGTATTCCTATCTAATATAGAATTCGGCCTTCACTTGGCTTGATGTAGACGTTGACTCCATTTGCTTCACCGAATAACTCTGGCTCTTTTAGTGGTCATGTTGAGCATCAGTTGGCATTGACGACATCCTCATTAAAGAGGACTAGCAAGGGTTAATAAGGTACGGTTGAGTACGAGCATACTCAGCAAGTTTATTAAAGAGGACTGTTTGATGCACTATTTACAGCCATGGACCATAGGTCATAGGCTATGCAGGTTTTCATAGGCATTTCTTTAAAGGTTGCTTTTATTCTAAAAATATTTGTCCGTCAGCCTTCACAGGTTTATCAGAACTTCATGGAGCTCTTATCCTACTGTGGTCCTAGCTCCTTCCCAGAACAGTGGTAGCATGTTACAATTCTTACACTCTATAGAGGTGTGTCACCTTACCCAGGAGAGACCTTAGCATGTTGCACATCCGAGTCATGAGCTCGTTCGCACCTCCTTGGTATGGGGCCTAGTCCAAGATTCAAACTAACCACTACCCTTCTCCGCATCCCCCTATGCCCACTCTTTTGTATGGTACGCCCACATTTTGAATTGTGGCACTAAAATGCACAATCCCTCATAGATGCCAGAAATACCATGGGGTGTTGAGTGATCCCACCCATCTACTGCCAACCCTCTCATCAAATTACAAACACGTCCCAAGGATTACAGCCACGGCATGCACATCTGTTAGCATGCGAAAGGAAGAAGATCTAGGTAACTTCCTAGAGCCATACAGATCTCATGTTTAACACGTAATATACGGCGCTAGAATCACTGGTGACATTGGTTATTAAATCATAAATTGTACATTCCTGTGCAAATGGAACCTCCACCAACCACATATATCACACCATGGTTCCATTTGCATATCATAATAGGTTACCACCACACGGGCCGATAACCGATAAGTCATGTTATTATGAAAATAATGTTTTCTACCATACTTTTCAAAATGCAGGTGATAATAAGAGTATATTGCAAATACTTGATAGAAAATAATAAAAGGACATGAGCAAGTATGAACTTGCCTTTTTGACTGCAAGATTATACAGCCAAGGTCTTCGAGACAATATAAACAATAATATCTGAAAACAACATAATTGATCTCGTAAGGACTAACGTTTAATAAAGCAAGATGCTATTATGCATAAGTAATGCTATGCAATGTTTTAAACTCGAAATCCCCAAATAAACTTTGATGATCTAGGGTTTGTGGACTTGTGATGATTTCTTTAGGATGTGTTGTACTTTTAGATCAGTTCCACACTTATGCTTCTTATTATACTTGTGGGAGTGTGAAAAAATAACTTGCAAGTACAACAAAGTATCATACAACAATAAAATACTTAACTATCAAATGATTAAAAGCTTATATCATAAAGGTTTGTTATTCATTTAGAGCCTTTAAGAAAATGATTAAAGCTTACTTAAAGAATATGAAGTATCCAAACTTATAGCTAGCTACTTTTAAGATTTATCTTAACTATAAATCATTATGAGGCAAAAACTAATGATAATAATAAGTAAACACCTTAATTTTTATTTGAGACTGTTACAACCTTTCAATAGGGTGTGGTACTATGTTTTTGTTTCTTTTATAATATTCCATCAAGGTGAAACAAGATAACATTACTTCAAGTTGAGTTGTATTTCATTACCATTTTAAATTCAATGAAATATTTAATAAATATAATAAAAAGGAGTTATATTTTATTATTTTGGAAAAGTATTATCTTAACCACTTAAGGATTATCTTAGGATGGTAAATGAGTTCACTAATTTGTAAAAGGAATATAGAAAAATGATTAACAATTTAAGAGCAATATTTTTGGTGATTTTATAATTATGAAACCTTTTAAGAAACTGATATGTGATTACTTTAAAAATAATAGTTTTGTAAATATTTTTAATTGGATGTAAAATGATGTTAATTAATATTGCAATAAGTGAATTTATTACTATAAGTAAAAATTAAATAAACAATATTAAAGACCTACACAATTTTATAGAGATTTTAAGAATAAATCATAAAGGAAGTATAGTAAATGAGGTTTTTAAATCATTGCATTTTAATTTTTCATAAAAATGGAATTGTATATTTTATAATAATAGAGTTTATTATGATCATTTTGATATATTATATGCATTTTTCTGATTTATAGCTAATAAGATAGAATTTTCTAAGATTTGTTACTTAATATGATATTTGCTAAATAATAAACTATTCCATTTAAGTGGCATAATCAGAGTAAATAATAGCGCTAGATTGTTTCGGCTGAAACTGCTATCCATGTCATCCCGGTTCTTTTCGGCCATGAGATATTGACGGTTGACGGCTAAAAACCGTCCTTGGACCCCAAAATTTTACTCCAATCCCGCGACCGGTGCTCTTTCGTGTCTGTTGTCGACCTTGAATCGTGAACTGAGTCGCGGACGGATGGGTCTTGTAGGAGCCTTACTCATCGTATGGTGGACCGCGCGTGCCCTGGGCCTGCCGCCAGCGTACGTGAGCACTGTTTCAAGCGCGATATCCCTCGGAACCCGCCGCGTGGAGCTGTCGTTGCTATTGGATTCCGTCAGCGTATGCGGGCAGAACTTTGCTCTACCGAAGGAATTTCACGTGCGACACGCCTCCGCACCTGCCGTGTGGAGTTGCCGTCACTATTGGGTGCTGTCAGCGTATGTGGGAAGACCTTCGCTCCACCAAAGGCATTTCAGGCGCGACACGCCTCTGCACCCACCGCGTGGAGCCTCTATCACTGGTGGGTTGTAACATCCCAAAAATTATGAATTACAAAAGCTATCATATCATTCATGCATTCATAACATTCTTGGTTTGCACAAAATTTTCCAAACAAAATTCCAAATAAAAACCATTTTATGCCTATTATCTATATGCAAATAAGGCATGGTTTATTATTTTTTCAAAGTATCAAAGTGCATTTGTTTGATCAGTAGTGTTTTGTATACAAATAAGTGCAAGGTTTGCACTACAAAAATCTAGGAGTGATTTGAATTCAAACCCATTTGATTTGGTTTGAATTTGGTTCCTAAAAAATCAAAATAGAAAAAGAAAAAGGGAAAGGAAATAGAGAAGGGTCGGCGCCACCATTTCAGCCCAGCAACAAAATCAGCCCACAAAGCCCACCCGGCCATCTCCCCCTCTCCTCTCTCTCTCTCTAACGCGCGCAGCCCTACCCGCAATCGCTGACACGCTGGCCTCCCACACCACGTCACCTTCTTCCCCAAATATCGCCCCCAGACCACGTCACCGCTGCCATTGATGGCGCGGCTTAAATGCCCTTGATTCAGCGAGCATTTATCGCCGAGCGTATGCCTACATAAGCCCCTCCACACCACGAGCCTTTCCCCTCACTCAACACACTCTCTGCGCCAGCAGGCTGCCCAGAATTTGGCTTGCGACGCCGCTGGCCGAGCAACTCCGACGAGATATTACGGTGAGCCCCGTCCACCTCTTCCCTTCTCGTTCATGCTATCATGATCCCCGTGCCCGTACGCTTCTTCTCATAAGCTTGGTTCGTCTGTTCGTGATCTAGGTCATCGGATTTGTCCACCACCGCAAGCACACGATTCCACGCTCGTCTCCGGCGAGAAATTCGGTAAGAAATCGAGTGCCCCTTATTTTCTAGATCAAACGCCCATCTGCGCCGTGTCCTTGCACAACCACTGATGCAAATTGTTTGTACTAGGGAGGCCTAGAGCGTCACCGTCGTCTCTATCAAGCCATACCCAACGCCAGCAAGCTTTCCGACGAACTCTCCCGGCCAACACAGCACGCCCCCGTCTACGCCAGGGACACCTTGAGCTTCAAAGTGACCTCGCGAGTCTGGTAAGCACCTCCGCAGCCCCCAACCCCCTCTGGAGCCACCGGAACGCCACTGGCAGTGCGCCGCCGTCGCGTCGCCGTCACCAGCGTCGCCAGGCTATGGTCGCAGGCTTAGCAGCCGTCAGATCCAGATCCGGTGGCCACGATAGATCACTTAAGAGAAACGTTTTTTTTATCTGAACCGCATAGACTCACTTAGATCCTATGGCTCTGGATGATTGATCCAAACCGAACCGTTATCAACCAATAAGATGCAGCCACGTGGCTAGGGTTTCGATTTAAAATCTAATTTTATATCTATTAGAGATTCAAACTTGTAAAATTCATAACTTTTGTTATGTTTGGCCAAATTTTGCAACTAATATACCATTGGAATCAGAAAAATAAATCCTACACTATTGTGGGCTTGAATTTGTATTTTGCTTCTGTAAATTGGTTTTATTTACAGAACCAAATGTAGGCCTATTTTGGCTATATAAATTATTTAGAAAATGATTTTAAAACAAATTCAAGTTTATTTAGGCTATAAATGTTTAGTTTTGTGTCCAGTACTGTTTGGCTTGTCTTGTTTAGTTTATAAAAATCATCACATGGCATTTGCATGCATTCATATATTTTTGCTTGATTATTTTGAATGCAAATTTGGTGCTATCATTTTATGTGTAGATTTTGGTGCTAGTGGTGATTGTGATTGTGAGGATTGTTGCTACTCCCCCAACTACCAAGGCAAGTGGTGCTTCATGTATTTTTGTCATATTATTTTGACTATGCACTAGTGATATTTTGTATAGCGGGCTTGCATGAGATTTTGCTAAGTATCTATATGACTATGCCTTCGGAAATCCTAGTAGATGTAGTCTTGGTAGAATTATTCTCTAAGTTAAGGTACTTGTTGATATCATGCTTAGCCTAGCTAGTAACAAACAAGGGTGGATTATATACATGCTATGGAAATTTTGCTAAGTCTTTGACTTATGTTTTTGCTTAATAAAACAACTAAGTGAATGAATCACCTAGTTGGAATGGAAAGAATGGTTTATGTTGAGTGGTTACTCAGGGCCCATTTCTATGGTCTCCCTGGTGTATCTCACTTGTGGAAATCCACCTAGGAACAAAGGGATTTGAGATACTTAGTGTTTAGAACCTTCTAGTGCAACCATATGGCATATAGGCTCTGCCTTGATCATATAGGTTGCAATAACTTAGTCAAATGGATAGATGGTGGCAGGGTGATAGGTTGGAACGCGTCCATTTGGTCTAAGGGAAGGCTTCTGAAAGATCTTGTCGCGATGCATGTCGAGTCTTGTGGGGAAAGTGCACGACCTCTTGAGAAGGAAAAGCTAAGTACTTAGCCATGTCCCCGGCAACGGACAAATTGAGCATCAAGACATTGAAGCTATCAAGGATGTCCTCATCCCAATTTCTAAGTTAAAACTTGTGGTTGAATAAGGGTTAAGGTTCACCAATGTCTATTGGTGGTTCCTTGGGAGTTTTTGTCAAACAAAACCTTAGTGTTTTCAACTGATAAGGAAAACCTATTTTCAGCAAAGCAAGCCTAAGCTACACTTAGCCAAATGCATATAGATGATAGATGCTACTATGGTATCACTTGCCAATACAATTCCAAGTGTATTGACCCACCGTGGCTGTAACTTGTGATGTTGCAGGTTACTCTGATGTGGATTAGGGATATGAGTCTACACTCAACATGTTTGCCTATGGCACATGAAGATGAAGACTTTAGTTTATTTACTTATGAAATGAACTCTTGTACTAGCCTTTGACTATGGAGTTGTAAAAGACTATGTTTATCTCTGGAATGACGATGTAATAAAGACCCTTATATCTGTGTACTTCATCTTAAATTGTGGATGCTAGCATTTGATCCAGGGACTAGCATTGCAATCACAGGTACCTTTACCTTTATAAAGGTGGGGTCTTACAGATGGTATTAGAGCATGATACGTCCAAAACGTATCTACTTTCTCAAACACTTTACTATTGTTTTTCCTCTATACTTGTGTGATTTGGATAAAACTAACACGGACTGATGCTGTTTTCAGCAGAATTACCTTGGTGTCTTGTTTTTTGTGTAGAAAATGAACTATTAGGAAAAATCTCGGAAAATATGCCAAAAACTATTTCTCACCATAAGATCCACGGAGCCAGCAGGGGAGACAGAGAGGAGGCCTGGGGGGCCAGACCCACCCCAGGCACGGGCCCACCTGACCCCGCACCTGGAGGGGGTTTGTCCACCCTAGGCAGCTCCTCGGCCTCCCTCCACGCCTTTAAGTTGCCTTCTGACCTAAAAACTCAGGGGGGTTTGATAGTTTTCCAGAAAGAGTTCCGCTCCGCCGCCGCCACCAGAAACCAAGATTCGGATCCAGAACCTCCGTTCTGGCACCCTGTCGGGACGGGAATTTGGAGAGGATCATCGCCATCGTCATCACCAATGCATATCCATCAACCACTGATGTTTCCCTCAACCATGAGTGAGTAATCCCCCGCTGTAGGCTTGGGGGTGGTAGGGATTGGATGAGTTATATCATGTAATCGAATAAGATCTGTTAGCGCATAGTGCCTAGTATCTCTATTAGTGCTATTTGACTTTGTTGCAACTTGTTGTGCTTAATGCTTGTCACTAGGGCCCGAGTGCCATGATCTCAGATCTGAACTTATTATTGAATCATTATGATAGTATTGTTTGTGATATTATCTGAAAGTTGTATACACATATCATTGTCCGGATCCAAAGGCCCGAAAGTGACAATAATTGGGACAACCGGAGGGGATGGCTATGGTGTGTGAGGATCACATGTGTTCATGGAGTGTTAATGCTTTGCTCCGATACTCTATTAAAAGGAGCACCTTAATTGCCAGTAGTTCCCTAGAGGTCCTGCTGCCACGGGCTGGCTAGACAGAAGATGTTGTGCAAGTTCTCATTGCGAGCACGTATGACTATATTTGGAGCACATACCTAGGATTGTTTAGTACTTGGGTGCTTATTATTATTTATCTGCAATGCCCTAGACCTTGAACTTACATGTTTAGACTCGTCCATGGAACGCCCGTGCATCCATCCCTATGCCTACCGCACTCGAATCCTACTGTTATCGTTATTGTTGCTGCCACTGTTACTGTTCCTGCTGATGTTGCTTTGTTGTTGCTTCTACCAAACTGTTACTACTGATAAACTTCTGTGAGCAAGAACTATTTCTAGGTGTGGCTGAACTGACAACTTAGTTGTTAAGGCTTGCAAGTATTCTTTGGCTCCCCTTGTTTCGAATCAATAAATTGGGTAATACTACCCGCGAAGACTGTTGCGATCCCCTATACTTGTGGATCATCAAGACTATTTTCTGGCGCCGTTACCGGAGAGCATAGCTTTATTTGTAAGTTCACTTGGATCTATTATTGTTCACTGCTACTCCTTTCATCATGGGGAAGTCTCATGATGGAAAGTTCCCTATTTTACCATCCACTACAAGAAGAGGTACAGTCGTAAACATCTTTGTTGCTCTTTATTCACCATTTGTTATAAGTAAGCTTGTCACACCACCACGACATACTCATGCTACACACACTGCTACTACTGATGAATCTGAAACTGCTTTTCATGCTCATGTTGTTACTTCTATTGTGCTTGATGCGAGTGGTTCATTAGGTCCTTTTCTAGATGCTACTATGGCTAGTCTAGGAAATACCAAAACTCCTAGTGAATACACTGTTACACCTGTTAGCTCACCGGAGGCTAGTGAGAGTTATGATATTAATGAAACTGATGAATTTGTTGAAGAGTGTCGAAACACACATGTACTAGTGCTATGAAGAGTCTCCTTGCTAGACGTACTATTATGCCTAAGTTATCCTCTGATCCTAAGTTTGCCACTTCTCCCATAGATATTAAAGATGAATATTATGATTTCTCTCTTGATTTTTCTTATTTAGATATTGTTGAGAAAGAACCTTTTTGTGGGACTGAAAATGAGAGTGTTGTGGCTCATAGGAATGAGCTTTCTACTATGAGTGCTTTGTTCTCTGATGATTTTAAGTCGCGAAGTACTTTGTTGCTAAGATCTTCCCTTTTTCACTAAAAGGAGAATCTAGGGCTTGGTTTAATAGATTAAATTCTGGTTCCATTGATAGCCCTGATTGCTTGATTGCTTCTTTCTTCCATAAATATTTTCCTCCTAGTGCTAGACATGCTGCTTGCAAAGACTTTTTGATTTTAAACAGGGAGAAGAAGAGAAATTGCATGAGTCATGGACAAGGTTTTGTTCCTTGATTCATGCACATCCTGGATGTCCATTACCTAAGAATGAGCTACTTGATATTTATTATAATGGACTAACTGATGATTCTAGGACCTACCTAGATAGCTTTGCTGATTGTGTTTTCAGGAAAAGAACTCCTACAGATGCTGAAGAATTAATGACCAAGATAAGCAAGAATTATGATGATTGGACTTCTACTGAGATGAATACACCTGAGCCTATTACTCCTGAACTAGTTGTTCCTGAACCAATTCCAGCACCAACAACAAAGAAGAGGGGAGTCATTGCATTGAATGATGAAGTGATGAAGGAAGCTAAGAAGTGTCTAAAGGATAAATGTATTAGAGCTAAAGTTGTGAAGAATCTACCTCCTATAGAAGAATTATGCAAGCCAATTCCCCACTCATCTACTATTGAGGTACACTCTCTCCAACACTATGATGAAGGTGATATTCCTTATGGTAAGCCTCCTGATCAATGTTTAGAGGAACTAGACACATTTATTGTTAAGCAAGGGTATTTTAATAAACAAGTTCAGAATCATTTCTTGGAAAAATCTAGAGCTATCCATGAGTTCAAAGATATTGTGGAAAGAACTTCTAATGATATTAAAATGCTTTGTAAACACTTTCAAATGGTTCAAACCCAACTTGATCAACTTGCTAAGGTACAAAAGGATATGCTAGTTAATGCTTCAGGAGATAAACATGCTTATGGAATTAGAACTAGGAGTGGTGCAGCTACTCAAGATCCTTTATATCCTAAAGGACACCCTAAAATAATAGAGAAGGATTCCCAACAAGGTGAGGATAGTGGTAGTCCTCGTAAGAGGAAGAAAAAGAAACATAAGAAAGTTGAGGAACCACTTGAACCTACTATAGATCCTAATAGTATATATGTCTCTGATGCTGAAACTGAGAGTGGTAATAATAATGATGCTCCTGATAAGGAGGAAGTTGAGGAATAACCTGAGAAGCACACTAAGAACACTAGGTACACAAAGGAAGATTTTATTGCTAATAAACATGGTAAAGAGAGAGAAACTTGGGTGCAGAAACCTATTCCTTTTGTAGGTAAGAAACACAAGTCAAAGGAGGAAGAACACTACAACAAGTTTTGTGAGTGGATGAAACCTTTATTCTTGCAAATTCCTTTGACTGATGCTATTAAATTGCCTCCTTATTCAATGTATATGAAGGATATTGTCTCTAATAAAAGGAAGATTCCTAATGAGGAGATTTCTACTCTACTTGCTAATTATTCCTTCAATGGTAAGGTTCCAAACAAATTTGGTGATCCAGGTATACCAACTATTCCTTGCTCCATTAAGAATAATTATGTTAGAACTGATTTATGTGATTTGGGAGCTGGAGTTAGTGTTATGCCTTTTTATCTCTATAAGAGACTCGAGCTAGAAAAGTTGATACCAACTGATATATCTTTGCAAATTGCTGATAAGTCAACTACTGTCCCTGTTGGTATATGTGAGGATGTTCCTGTTCAAGTTGCTCATAATTGCATGGTATTAACTGATTTTGTTGTGCTTGAAATGCCTGAAGATGATAATATGTCTATTATTCTTGGGAGACCTTTTCTTAATACTACAGGTGTTGTGATCAATTGTAATCAAGGAAAATTAACATTCAATATTAATGAAAAAGAGCACACTGTCTATTACCCCAAGAAGATTGTTAAGAGATATTGCCTGAATTCTATTGAAAATATTGACAACATCAAGGTTGGAGAAATATATTGTCCCATTCCACAAGAAAATTTTAAACTATTATGATTGTGACCATTGCTATCAAGTATGAGGTAACATAATCACCTTCTGGAATGCAAATTTTTGCTTCATATAAGATTGTTTTGGTAACAAGACTTGATCAACCTTGTTAACAAAAGGATTTTAATGAACAAAATAATGTTTCCACTGTGGTTATACTTGCTTTCTTTTTCCTTTCTCCTTCCTAGTCTTTGCTTTAGCTTTAGTTTTGCTAGTTGTTTGCTTGTTTGAGTTTGTTAGAGCTCCTGTAGTTTGGCTTTTGGTTTGCTTTTTCTTCTTCTGAAAACTGTTTCTGCGAGAAAATCAATTTTCATACCCTGAAAATTGGCCAAAAATAAATTTTCCGAAAAATCCCAGAAAATTCAATATAAAATTTTCCTCGAAAAAGGGGCAGAGAGGTACCAGAGGTGACCCAGGGGGCCACCCCAGGCCACCACACCTGTGGTCGGCGCGGGCCCACCAGTGGTGGCGCCTAGGGGGGGGGGGTCCGGCCCACCTAGGCCCCTCCAGGCTGTCTCCTCAAAGCCATCTTCTTTCTCTCTCCCGAAAAACATCGAAAAACTTTCTCAAGCTCGAGTTCTTGCTGTTCTTGATTGCGATTTTTGATCTCCTTGTTCAGCCCATCTCAAGTGCTGATTTTTGGAGGGATTGTTCCTTGGTATGTGCCTCCTCCACTTGTCCAATTAGATTTGTGATTGGTAGATTGTATCTTGAGTATTTTGCTGCTATAGGTGACAGGTTGTTTGAGATTGCATGCATGTTCTATGCTTAGAAATTTCATTTTGGTGCATGTGTAGTCCTCTAGCAAGTTCCTATAGTAGTTGCTCATCATTTATCAACTTAGAAATAACTTGGTTTGATGGTTGTTTAAAAATTTCAGAATAGGGAAGTCATGGACAACCACGCCTTTGGTGAAATATTTGAGAGTGATGCACCTAGAAGGGAAAGGCTTCTAATGTCATCTACCAGTACTAGACCCTAATACAATGAGGATCTCATCACTCCGCGATTAGGTGATGAGGGAGATGAAGGGGATGCGCACCCCTCCACCTTTCCTTGCCAAGCTTTCTTGCAAGCTGCTGGGATTCTTAACGATTTCATGGCTTTGATTGAGAGGGCTGGTCTAACAAGTTTCATGCAGGATGAGAGTGCACAATATGCTGTGCTTACTAAAACATTTCTGGAGAGTTTCTCCTTTACTAACAGCCTCTTCAAGCCCTCTGTGTCTTTCAAAATTTATGACAGGGCTCATTCTATGTCTTTGAAGAAATTTTGCAAGGCCCTGAGACTTGGTACAACTGGGTCATCAAAGAAGATTGCAGCTCTTCGAGCTGATTTGTTGGAGCTTTACCGAGGAATAACCAATGATGATGACCGCAGAGCTCAACGAGGGAAGATAAAGAATATTCAACTTCCAGCCATCAGGTACTTTGCCTACTATCTTAACACCAGTGTTCTTGGTAGGGAGAACACTAGTAATATCTCCAACTATCAATTAGCCTTCTTAGCTGCTGCGCTCTACGGTGAGGATAAGTATAATCTTGGTTCCCTCATTGCTCGTCGTTTAGCTGCTAAGGGGCCCATTTATGGGGGAATTATTGCTACTCGTATTGCTGCTACCTTGGACATTGTTGCTGATCCACACGATACCGTTTTGGCTCCTCTGAGGCTTGATCTTGCTGCCATGAAGGCGCACCACTTTGTCACCTCTAGCTCTACTCTTGAGAACTTTGTTTATAGAATGTTGTTTACTGACGGGGAAGAGAGAGAGATCCCTCTACCCCAAAATACTTTGTTCAGTATTTCTCAGGGACCTTGGTCATGCACGAAGGTGGAGAAGGATGACAAGTTGCGCTCTCTCAACTTCCACGGGCACTATCAGGATGAAGCGCCCTCATATGACCACGCGTTACATTATACAGGGGAGGCCTCGAGCTCGTACCAGGACGAGGAAGCTTCCTCGGCATACTATGGAGGTGCATCTACTTGGGCACCATGGGATTGAGCCCCACTTAGTCCAAAAGCCTAAGCTTGGGGGGAGGTATACCGACATCACACACTCATATATATATCATGTTTGGTCGGTTCTTTGTATATCCATTGTTTTCGATTTCTTTTTGGTTTTAGTTGCTTCTTTCTAAAAACCCAAAAATACCAAAAATATTTTCGTTGTTTCTCTTGGTTTGTTTCTTTGTTTCTTTGCTTTGGTTTGCCTTCAAAGAAAAATCCAGAAAGATTTTTCTTTGTTTGGTTTGGTTTGTTTTTGTTTGGTTTTTCTTTGTTTGTGCGGTTACCCACCATACCACTGCATGATGTAGTATACTATAGTCATTGCCCTAACACCAATGAAACACCATTCACTAGTATTACATCCCTCAGAATGGCACAACAGAAACACAGCGGGTCCAATACATGGCTAAAGGTTACAACTCACTCTTTACATAAGATCCAGAGAACACTCTAGGTTTAAGAGAGAGAAAGAACCTCTTACGAAGAAGAATCAAAGATAAATAACGCAAAACTATTATACTATTAAAACTAGTATTTAACTAAGGATTTGGCATTGCTACTATTGCAACGCACTACAGAGATAGGTTGTTTGGCTAGAGATTATATTTCTATCTAACTAGTAACTTCGTCTTCACTTGGGTTGAGATATATGTTGTCTTCCTTGTCTTCATTGAAGAGCTTTAGCTGGTCTTGATATGTCCTGGAGCATATCTTGATGCAGACATCGTTTTAATGGCTTCAGCATCTAGCAAGGGTTAAGAAGATACTTTGAGTACGCGCGTACTCAGCAAATTCACTAGAAAAGGAGTGTTTGATGCACTATATCTACAGCCACAGACCATAGGTCATAGGCAATGCAAGTTTTCATAAAAATTTCTTCAAAGGTTGCTTTTATTCTGAAAAGCTATGTCCGTCAGCCTTCATGGGTTTACCAGAACTTTCATTGAGCTCCTTTCCCGCCGAGTTCGCAGCTCCTTAGTTTGCTAAGCAGGGCTTTATCAATCCTACCTTTTATTGTCAATCCTACTGAAGTTCCTTATTTATTACTGAAGTTCTTAGTTTGCTAAGCAGGGCTTTATCAATCCTACCTTTTATTGTCTGAAAATTATCTTCTTAGTATCTTATATTGGATTAAGGTTATTAATGGACTATGCCCTCATTAGAAGATTTGAGTAGATGTTCTGATAAGATCAAATAATAGATCAAAGACTAATAGTTTAAATAAGTTGTGAATCAATGGAGAATTATCCAACATTGATGAACAACAAATATTGAGATAAGTTCCATAAAGATTGTATAGAAAGAAAGATATACATATATATAGTGGATGATCTTGACTTAATCTCTTTCCAACTCCAACACATTAAAAGAGTTTTTAAGATTATGTGTTACTATGATTCTCACAATGTATGCATATGGAATTTAAGATATAGTGGTTACATTATTATTATTTATTTTATATCCTTAACCTGGTACTTATGAATGGTTATAATGAATAATATAATATGATCACCTAATGATCAAATATAATTTACATTATATTAGGGTTTAACTTATTGTACATTTTGATATACCCTTAAATCAAATCTCTCTTACCCAAAATGAGATTTTAACAAAGGTCTTATTGAAACTTATCACAGTCAACTTGATGATCTACTTCAATTCCATCAAGCTAAGAGAAGCTTCAATCACTTTGACAAGTTTTGTTTAAAAGCGCAAAAATTATTCGGATTTTCTATGTATGAATGCAATGCACACATCTGGGTTCAATTTATTTCTATGCTCTAATGCTGGGATGTTACAGTTTGCTTGTTTCTAAAAAATCGAAAACACCAAAAATATTTGTTGTTCTTCTTTGGTTTTGTGATTTCTTTGCAGGGTTCAGTCATCCTCAGTGGTTTTGGTTTCATGTTAATTATTCAAGTCACACAAGTGAAGGGCAATAATGAAGATTAAGATAACTCGAGGTGTGGTAAGAGGCTGGTAACAAACTCTATTTGTTTCATTTTTTACATATACTCATCATTGTGATCATGCTTAGCCTGTTTGTGTGAGGTGTATGTCATTATGAATGCTTAGTAGTTCTTTCTTGTCTATGATTAGCTCCAGCTTGCTAATAGTTTGTAGCATGTCATATGAATGTTTGCTTGCATTGTTTTATTCATAGTTTGGTATGATATTGTGGTATCCTCCTCTGATTGTTCATGTGAATCGACTTGGCACATGCTCACTCATGCATATGACTAATCAATAGTCAGTCAACCTCGATGATTTATTTTGCCTTAGAGTTCTAGTATCACTTTCATGTCATAATTAGTCTAGTTTTGTTGCAAGCATGATTATAAAAATTATTGCTCTCTCGTTTATCGCTCCCTCTCTATTGCTAGCCTTCACTTGCACTGGGTATACACTATACCTGTGTTTCCAACTCCCCAAAACCAATATTGCCAACTGTGTCCACCATACCTACCTATTAGCATCGTTTTGCTATTTCAGTGCATATTCAATATGCCTTGTTTTCTTCCAAATAAAATGTTTGTCTGTTTTGAGAAAGTTAGTTAGTAAAGCTCTCACGAACTTGATGGCACACTTTATTCCTTGCACTTAATAATCCTGAACCATTGTGACTTGTCCATAAAAGTTATATGCTTGCAAATTATATGCTGGGAGTCAGCAGAACCGTGCTGTCACAGGGAACGCTTTCAACACTTTTTGGATATTTCATCCAGTTGATTCCTTGCTCTTTTGTTTACGGAATTCGACAATGTGAAATAAAAGAAGAGGTTGTGAGTTCATGGAGTTTATACATTGTTTTAGAGAAACGCATGGGCCGCTAGCCTAAGCCATGCTTAATCATGGTGGAAACTTCCAGCATCACTATAATGAGCATCTATGAAGCGTCCTCAATAAAAAGCTATGCATATGGTAAAAAAAGATTGCTGAGATGCTCATTGTCTGCTTGCCTTGTCATTTTGGTTATGGGAAAGCTCCTGTACCATGTGCAAGGGGTACCCCGTTGGCGGTTCTCGATGATATGCATGTATTTACAATGACAAGAACTTTCAGGTGACCAAAGTTGAGTAGCATGCGGAGCAACCCTCGTACTCAAGGGACTTGGGATTTCCAGTCTATGGTCTGTCAAGCATATGATTTAGAGTGGACCTCACTTTCACCTTAACCACATGAAGATGCCTATGATAGGGGCAATGAGAGATCAAAGCTAATGAGTACTTTCCTTTCAGCATTGGGAAGCCTTTCAAACATTCACAAAATCGTTTTCACAATTTTGTTGAGTCACCACTTATTCTGTGAGCACCTTCTTGAGAGCATAGTTGTCATTCTTGTGTTTGTTCCAAAACTTGGTTAATTATGCCATGCCTTTGATGCTTGTATCTCTGATATCTTTACTTCTAGTCTTCATGTGAACTTCAGAGGTGCCTTGGCATTTATATTGTTCTCTTCAAACAAAGGCAAGCAAGATACCACTCTATCATACCTTATTATGAGCATTGCAATGTTGCTTGTGTTTATGTTTCATGCTACTTATCATTATTGAGTTGGTTTCTCTTCATATCTTGCAATGACTATTGAGTAGACTTAGTTGCATACTTATTATTATGAATTGTCTAAGCATCTACTCCTGTGCTGAGAATATTTACATCATATGAAGCAAAGTGTTCGTGAAAGTTCTTTTATCGCACTCAGTTTTCAACTGAATTTCTTGAGGACAAGCAATAAGCTAAGCTTGGGGGGAGTTGATACGTCCAAAACGTATCTACTTTCTCGAACACTTTGCTATTGTTTTTCCTCTATACTTGTGTGATTTGGATACAACTAACACGGACTGACGCTATTTTTAGCAGAATTACCTTGGCGTCTTGTTTTTGTGCAGAAAATGAACTATCAGGAAAAATCCCGGAAAATATGCCAAAAAACTATTTATCACCAGAAGATCCACAGAGCCAGAAGGGGAGACAGAGAGGAGGCCTGGGGGGGGCCAGACCCACCCCAGATGCGGGCCCACCTGACCCCGCGCCTGGAGGAGGTTTGGCCACCCCAGGCAGCTCCTCGGCCTCCCTCCGCGCCTATAAGTTGCCTTCTGACCTAAAAACTCACGGGGGTTCGATAATTTTCCATAAATAGTTCCGCTCCACCGCCGCCACCAGAAACCAAGATTCGGATCCAGAAACTCCGTTCTGGCACCCTGCCGGGACAGGGAATTTGGAGAGGATCATCACCATCGTCATCACCAAAGCATCTCCATCAACCACCGATGTTTTCCTCATCCATGAGTGAGTAATCCCCCTCTATAGGCTTGGGGATGGTAGGGATTGGATGAGTTCTATCATGTAATCGAATAAGATTTGTTAGGGCATAGTGCCTAGTATCTCTATTAGTGCTATTTGACTTTGTTGCAACTTGTTGTGCTTAATGCTTGTCACTACGGCCCGAGTGCCATGATCTCAGATCTGAACTTATTATTGAATCATTATGATAGTATTGTTTGTGATCTTATCTGCAAGTTGTATACACATATCATTGTCCGGATCCAAAGGCCCCAAAGTGACAATAATTGGGACAACCGGAGGGGAGGGCTATGGTGTGAGGATCACATGTATTCATGGAGTGTTAATGCTTTGCTCCGGTGCTCTATTAAAAGGATCACCTTAATTGCCAGTAGTTCCCTAGAGGCCCCGCTGCCATGGGCTGGCTGGACAGAAGATGTTGTGCAAGTTCTCATTGCGAGCACGTTTGACTATATTTGGAGCACATGCCTAGGATTGTTTAGTACTTGGGTGCTTATTATTTATCTGCAATTCCCTAGACCTTGAAGTTACATGTTTAGACTCGTCCATGCAATGCCCGTCCATCCATCCCTATGGCTACCGTACTCGAATCCTACTGTTACCATTACTGTTACTATTGCTCCTGGTTCACTGTTGTTGTCACTGTTACTGTTGCTGCTGCTGTTGCTTTGCTGTTGCTACTACCAAACTGTTACTACTGATAAACTTCTGTGAGCAAGAACTATTTCCAGGTGTAGCTGAACTGACAACTCAGTTGTTAAGGCTTGCAAGTATTCTTTGGCTCCCCTTGTATCGAATCAATAAATTGGGTAATACTATCACGAAGACTGTTGCGATCCCCTATACTTGTGGGTCATCAGAGCACTGTGTTGCCTGTAGGATTATGACCCTGAGTTGGATTAAACTAAGGAACCACTAGGAGAAATGTAACACTTTGCAAAATTCCACACTTGCCTTTTTCTTCTCGTAAACTTTTCTAATCTTCTTTCTCATCTCCATTTGTAGATGAACTCCATCAACGAAGCCGTCAAGAAGGGACCACTCATGACCATGACTTTGGAGTGTGAGACGGAGTTTCCCAAAGCACTCAAGAACCTTATGGTTACCATGGGGATACATGGTGCAGTTGTATACAAGGGATTCCCTGTGATGGATGAAGGAGAAGAATATTGGTGGGTGCAACTTCACTTATACAAAAACAAGGAAGACAACCACAAAGATTCGGGATTCCGCATGGTCACCAACTCTGAAATGCACACAACATTCTTTGACTCTGCAAGAAATGCAGCTTGGAATGCCATCAAGGAGCTTGGTGATAGGCTCAGTGTAGAATGCTCAACACTCAAAATGACCTTAGAGAAGAGAAGAAACATACCCAAGACTTAGAGGCTACCAATCAGCGTCTAAGGGAAGATATCATAGACTTAATTTGGGAGTCTTGTGATCAAGATAGGAAGATTGCCACTAAGGATGCCCTGATAGCCATTTTTTCAAGTGACTTAGAGTTGAGATGAACCCCGGTAAATGGACCACCAAACTTATCATTTTATCGAGTTAATAAATTTTGATCATACCAAACCTATGTGGTATGGCAAAGATTTGCCTAAGTCATTCCAAACCTTAGTGTTTGTGGTAGAATTTGTATGCCATGATTTGTATGTTTTATGGATGATCTGTGTTTTTGCCTTCATTTTACTGTCTTGATTTTATATTAATTGTGTTGTTCTAATAATTCTCTATCTTACATTAGATGCCTAGCTTTGTGATCAGCACTGCCAAGGAGTTCAATGGAACTCGTTTTAGTTCACGCATCGTGCAGTTTACTAGTGTTCTCAACCTTCCACTTCCTAGTATTAAGGCACTTCAGCTCACCAAATTTTAGAGGAAGGGCCTTTGGGATTTAGAGTCTCGCAGCTAGGACTACAGACAGAGCCACTCATGGAGGAGATTTCCTTCAAGCTGATGCACGATGACAAGGATAATGGTCTAGATGTAGTCATGCAGGAGATACTTGGACGCCTCTGCGGACGCCACTCCACTAAGCTTAGAGGCCTCTACTTCCACCCGTTCGGGAGACGTGACGAGGAGGGAGAGGCATTGGTGTACGAGGGCGCTACTAGAGAGACGATTGAGCCAGTTCGTCTGTACCTTCAGGACCTTGAGGGCCTTATTAGACACATCACCACCGATAGGACCAATGTCATGCTTAGCAATGATGAGCTCCAGGTTCATTTGAGGGAGAAGGACAAGCTCTTTGCAGAACAAGACGAGATCGTCAAGGATATGGAGTCCAGATTCGAGAGCTAGGACAAGAAGTTCAAGAATCAGGAGAAAAGGGTCCAAGACAGGAACAAGAAGATCAAGGACATGAAGGCTGAGATAGAGGCCAAGGACTTTGAGCTCGAGACTCAGCAGGGAGTGATTGAGAGGCTACGCACACAAAAGAGGGCTCTCTGTGTGAAGATCGAGGCCTTGACCACCAATGTCGAGGAGTACAAGACAGCCATGGAGTTCGCCGGACACACACTTGTTGACGTGGAGGTCGACATGGAGGAGTAGTATAGACTACTCGACTATCATTTATCTATCGTACTTTGATTATTGAGTCGCAATGACCATCTAACATGTGGATGGATTGCTATTGTGTGTTTACTTTTTCCAAAACTCGTTGTTTACTTTGTTCAAACCCTATGTTTTATCTCGTGTTGTTATTTGTGTTTGTTGCTATATGATGTATTGTGCATTGCATCTATGGGTATCTCATTTCTTATCCTTATTGGAACCACAGATGCCCCCTCATCATGCCAATCCCAACCCAAACAACAACAATAACGTCACTCCCGAGATGCAGGAGTTGATGACATCTCAAGCTCAACTGATGCAGATGATGACTCAGTTCATGCAAAACCAGAATGAGAACAACAATAACAACAAAAACAATAACAACAATAACAATCAGAACAACCCTGCAGTATTTGACATGCTCACCAGATTTCTGAGACTGAGGCCTGCAAAGTTCTCGGGAACCACTGACCCAATGATAGCCAATGACTAGTTATGTTCAGTGAAGAAGGACTTAGTCACTATTGGTTGCACCGACAAGGAAAAAGTCAGGTTCGCAGCACAGATGCTTGATGGACCAGCAGCAACCTGGTGGGACAACTTTCAGATCACCACTCCCCTTGAGGATGTGACATGGGCTATCTTTGAAGATGGTTTCCGCACTGCCCACATCTCATCCGTAGTGATGAACTTGAAGAAGAAGGAGTTCCACAATCTGAAACAGCGTCACCGCAGTGTGGCTGAGTGCATTGAGGAGTTCAACAATCTGGCGCGCTATGCACCGGATGAGGTTGATACTGATGCCAAGAGGAAGGAGAAGTTCCTTGAGGGACTTAATGATGAGTTGAACCTATAGCTATCTGTTGACTATGTCCCAACATACCAATCACTTTGTGACAAGGCCACCATCTTGTAAAACAAGATGAAACAGGTTGAGGGCAGGAAGAGGAAACATAACTTTGATAAGCACAGCTCGGGTTCATCTCACAAGCATTCCCATAATGATGATAGTGGAAGTTCTGTATTCCACAAGCATGGGAAGTACAATAGCCACCACAACCACTGTAAGATCCCTCCCTTTATAAAGGTAAGGATCCCTATGATTGCAATGCTAGTCCCTGGATCAATGCTAGCATCCAAAGTTTAAGATGAAGTACACAGAAACAAAGGTCATTATTACAAGTCATTCCAGAGACAAACATAGTCTTTTACAACTCCATGGCCACAGGCCTAGTACAAGAGTTTAAATATGTAATAAGATAAATAAGTCTTCATCTTCATGTGCCACAGGCAAGCATGTTGAGTGTAGACTCATGACTCCGAATCATCATCAGAATAACCTGCAACATCACAAGTTGCAGCCACAGTGGGTCAATACATTGGAATAGTATTGGCAAGTGATATCTTAGTACAATTTTTGTAGACTAAATACTATATGCATTTTGGCTAAGTGTAGCTTAGGCTTGCTTTGCTCAAAATAGGTTTACCTATTTGTTGAAAACACTAAGTTTTTCTTTGTCAAAAACTTTCCCAAGGAACCACCAATATACATTGGGGAACCTTCACCCTTGTTCAACCACAAGTTTTTACTTAGAAATTGGGATGAGGAGATTCTTGATAGCTTCCATGTCTTGATGCTCAAGTTGTCCAATACCAGGGACATGGATAAGTACTTAGGTTCTTCCATCTGCAGAGGTTGTGCACTTTCCGCACAAGACTTGATTTTCACCAAGACAGGACCTTTCAGAAGCCTTCCCTTAGACCAAATGGACGCGTTCCAACCTATCATCCCACTACCACCAACTGTCCAAATGGCTAAGTTATTGCAACCTATGTGATCCAGGCACAGCCCATATTGCCAAGTGGCTGCACTAGAAGCTTCTTAACATATGGCATCTCAAATCCCTTTGTTCCTGGGTGGCTTTCTACAAGTGAGATACACAAGGTAAACCATAGAAATGGGCCTTGTGTAACCACTCAACATAAACCATTCCTTCCATTCCACCCAGGTGTTTCATTCACTTAGTTGTTTTATTAAGCAAAACACAAGTCCAAAGACTTAGAAATATTTTATCATAGCATGGCATAGATAAGCATCTTAACTTAGAAATTTCTAGCAATTCTACAACTACTAGGATTTCCCAAGCATAGCATATAGATCAAAATATACAAGCAAGTCTAGCAAAATATTTCTAGTGCATAGTTGAAAAACATAGGAATTAATCATGAAGCACCACTTGACTTGGTAGTTTGGAGAGTAGCTACAATCCTCACAATCACAATCACTATTTGCACCAAAATCTATACATAAAATAATAGCACCAAAATCACATACAAAATAAATACAAGCAAAAATATATGGATGCATGCATAATGCCATGTGATGATTCTCTACACCAAACAAGGCAAGTGCACAGTACTGAATCATAAAAAAGTTCAAAACTTGCCAAATAAACTTTATTTGAACAATAAAACATTTTTCAAATAATTAATATACCCAAATTATGCCTGCAAATGTTTCTGCAAAAACAACCATTTTAACAGAAGCAAAACTTTAAACACATTGCATTAATGGAAAGGATTTTCTCTCCTGATTCCATTGATATAAAATTTGTCAAATTTGGACGTGGGATTCAAAAGTTATGAATTAAACAAGTTTAAACATCTAATAGATCTAATTCAAACTTTTAAAACAAAACCCATGCCACGCGGCATTCTCTGGTTGGCTGGTACCGGTTCGCGCTGGATCGCGCTCGCGCACCGTCAGATCAACTTAACATCTAACGGCTCAGATCTAAACGTACCTCTTCGTTTAAATGGATCTATCGCGTCCACTGGATCTAAATCGAACAGCCTAAAACTACTAACCCTAAACGGGCGACGATAGCGGCGACGACAGGCGGCGGCGTGCTCAGTCAACGGCGGAGCCGGCGAACTAGGTTGCGCGGGGAGGTGTGAGGATGCTCACCAGAATCGCCGTGACGAGGAGATGCTCGACGTGTGCTCGGTTGGCGAAGGGGCGCTCGGGGTCGTCGTGGATTGCTCGTCGGAGAAGTCCCTGGCGACGGTGTTCTCTGTTGGCGACGGAGTCGACGTTCTGGGCCACGCTAAGACGAGAAAAGGGTGCCATTAGATGCGTAGGATGCTGGGGATCACACGCGTATCAAACAGAGGGAGAGGGGAAGCTGGGTCTTATGGCGAATGGTCGCCGGAGTTCGAACAGAGGGCGGCGGAGTTCAGTCGATGACCCTGTCGAGGCTATAGAGCATGCGCAAGCAAACGGATGGTTTCAGTAGGTGCGCACGGAGATGTAGAATAAACTAGTCTGAACCATAGGCAGAGGGGAACGCGGTGCTTACTGGAATTCGACGACGAACTCGTCGGAGCAGAGGGGCGTCCAGAGAGAAATCCGAGCAGCCTGGTGGCTCTGGTGGGGTGTGGTTTGGGGGAAAGGAGGAGGGCGACATGGTGCTTATGTAGGAGAGGATGCGGCTATGAATTGCTCGAGCATTGAACGGGAATTGAAGCCGCGAATCAATCAGGAAACGGCCGAGTGATTTGGGAGAGGAACTTGTCGTCGGGTGGAGACGATGACCATTGCGTGGGCCGCGTTTGTCAGCGAGAGAAAAAGAGAGGAGGTGGGGTCCCTGCGTCAGCGACTCTGTGGGTGTGTTTGTGGGTAAAGGAAAACGCTTTGCGGGAGGGGATAGTTGGGCTAGATTGGGTCGAACTGGGCTGGTTGGGCTAGTTTGGCTGTTTGCTTTATTTTTTTCTCCTTTACTCCTTTTCTTTTTTCTGTTTGATTTTCTAGAAATGGTTTTCAAACTATAATTCAAACAAGTTTGATTTCAACAATTCTTTGGATTTTTGTACAGGGAACTTTGTACTCAAATGTGTGTCAAACACTTCTGTTTACTCAAACACACTTTGAACACTTGAGAAATAAAATAAAACCAGGCCTTATGAGATATAAATAATAAGCATAAAATTGGTCTTATTTTCATACTTTGTTTTGAAAACTTTGCTCAAGCTTTTGAAAGTACTTAAGTTTGAACTCAAAACATTACTGAATGAAATAAATACTTTTCTCATTAGAAGGTAGCACTAAGGCTGGAGCATACTTACATAAAATAATGAGCAACATTTGCTCCTGGTTTTGAAATGGTTTTGAAAAGGAACCCTAAATGATCATGGATGCATGGATGATATGCATGAGTTTTGAAACATGATTTTAGGGATGTTACAAATCTAACCCCCTTAAGGTGAATCTCGCCCTCGAGATTCGGGTTGTCTAGCAAATAGGTGAGGGTGGTCTTTCCGAAGATCATCTTCTCTTTCCCATGTTGCTTCTTCTTCGGAATGATGGTTCCATTGAACTTTGCAGAATTTGATAGTCTTAGTCCGAGTAACTCTTTCTGCCGTCTCAAGAATCTTGATAGGCTTCTCCTCATAAGTGAGATCACTTTCCAATTGGACCTCTTCCAAAGGTATAGTATCCTTCAAAGAAGTCTCTTCCATTTCTGGATGACATTTCTTAAGCTGACTCACATGAAACACATTATGAACAGCAGACAAAGACTCTGGCAATTCAATCTCATAAGCTACTTCTCCTTTACGACTCAGAATCTTGAATGGTCCAACATATCTTGGGTCCAATTTACCTTTGACACCAAACCTCTTCACTCCACGAAGTGGTGACACTCAAAGATAAGATCTGTCACCTACTTCATAGGTGACTTCTCTACGTTTAGGATCTGCGTAGCTCTTTTGTCGGGACTGTGATATCTTCAATCTTTCCTTAACCAGATTGACTTTCTCTTCAGCCTCTTTGATGAGTTCTGGTCCGAACAAACTTCTTTCTCCCACACCATTCCATAGCAATGGGGTGGTACACTTTCTCCCATAGAGAAACTCAAATGGTGCCATCTCAATACTGGCTTGATAGCTGTTATTGTAAGAAAATTCTGCGTAAGGCAGACTTTCATCCCAACTGGCTCCATAATATAAAGCACATGCCCTCAGCATATCTTCAAGTATCTGGTTGGTCCTTTTTGTTTGTCCATCAGTCTGAGGATGAAAAGCAGTGCTGAATTCCAACCTCGTTCCCAATGACTCATGTAGTTGCCTCCAAAAATGAGAAGTGAATTAAGTTCCCCTATCAGACACAATACTCTTGGGTACTCCATGTAGACATACAATTCTACTCATATAGATCTTAGCTAACTTAGCACTTGTATAAGTTGTCTTCACGGGTATGAAATGAGCCACTTTAGTCAAGCGATCCACTACTACCCAAATAGAATCATATCCTGACCGGGTCCTTGGCAATCCGGTGATGAAATCCATACCAATCTTGTCCCACTTCCAATCAGGAATAGGTAGTGGTTGTAACAATCCTGCTGGCTTCTGATGTTCCGCTTTCACTCTACTACACACATCACACAAAGCAATATGTTCGGCGATGTCTTTCTTGAGATTATTCCACCATAATCATTCCTTCATATCCATGTACATTTTGGTGTTACCCAGATGAATGGAATATGGTGAGTTATGTGCCTCTTGTAAAATCAGTTTCCGAAGCTCCGGATCTTGTGGAACACAGATACGTTTTCCATACCATAAAGTACCTTGTTCATCTTCATGGAATGCTTTGGCTTTTCCCTTGCCAATCTTTTCCTTAATATCTTCAATTTCCATATCTGTCTTTTGGGCTTCTTTGATATTGTCCAACAAAATGGGTTGAACATCCAAAGACATGAGATGTCCCTCAGGTACAATCTCCAATCTGAGATCTCTAAATTGGGCACACAGATCATCTAGCAATTCTCCCTTAGTAAGGCCATTCACAAAAACTTTACGGCTTAGAGCATCCGCTACAACATTTGCCTTACCGGGGTGGTATTGCAAACTCAAGTCATAGTCCTTGATGAGTTCTAGACATCTTCTTTGTCTCATGTTAATTTATTTCTGGGTGAAGATATACTTCAAACTTTTTTGATCTGTGAACACTTCACATCGCTTTCCCAAAAGATAGTGTCTCCATGTTTTGAGTGCATGGACAACAGAGGCTAACTCTAAATCATGAGTAGGGTAATTTACCTCATGAGCTTTGAGTTGTCTCGAGGCATAAGCCACAACTTTCCCTTCTTGCATAGGTACTGCACCTAATCCATGATGAGATGCATCACAATACACTTGGAAATCTTTCTCCAAATCTGGCAAACATAAGACTGGTGCTGTCACTAGCCTCTTCTTCAATTCTTGAAAGCTGAGTTGACAACCTTCAGACCAAGCAAATTTCTTGTCTTTCTTTAGCAATTCTGTCATAGGCTTAGCTACCTTGGAGAAATTCTCAATGAACCTTCTGTAGTATCCTGCCAAGACAAGGAAACTACGAACCTCTTTCACTGACTTAGGAGATTCCCATTTAGTTACAGCTGAAACTTTAGCAGGATCAACTGATACACCATCTCCTGACACAATGTGTCCAAGAAAGCCAACTTCATTTAACCAAAATTCACACTTGCTGAATTTGTCATACAGCTTATGCTCTCTAAGCTTCTCAAGTATCAAACACAGATGTCCTTCATGATGGGGATGTGCCTACCGGGGTATACCCAGCAGGACGTTTCCGACTGGCCCAAGAACTGGCGAGTGGGCCTGCAAGACAGCGACTGGATCAAAGCCCAGCGAGGATCCAAACGACTGGAACCTGAAGGCCCAGGCGAGTAGATAGGCCCAGTCGGATTAGGTTAAACGAGTACCGAAGCTTTAACTGATTCGGTTGAGATATATAAACCTCCCTGCAGGGTGTGTAGAGAGACGTTCCATCATACACCCAAGCGACTCGCCGCCTAGCCGCCGAGCTCGCCCATTGTACCACCTCCATAATACAATCTAGCAGGAGTAGGTCTTTACCCTCTGGGGGGGCGAACCTGGGTAAACCCTGTGTCTCCGCCCTCATCTCGCATCGCAGATGGCTGGCCGCCCTTGCCCCTTGTTCTACTACTCGCTGCCGATTGCAGCATCTGCCGTTACCATTCCCACGACAGTGGCGCCCACCTGGGGCCTGGCCGGTCTGGCCGGTGTTCTGCGGCGAGATCCAATCTGCCCATCAACGAGACGGTCGCCACCGTCCGCATGATAGCGATCGGCGAGATGCTCCAAATCTTGCCGAGCAGCTACGTCCCAGCGGCGCGACCCGTCATGCACAGCGTGATCCTGCCGGTCGGCACGATCAGCCTCTTCGTCGGCCTCACCGACGTCATTGTCTCGGAGGACTCAGCTCGCATCCGCGAGTCCCCGCCACGCGAGCGGCTCTCCGAGAGCCAGATCCGCACGATCCATCGCCTCGCCTCCGAGTACAACTCGGCCCACAGCGACGTGGCCGAAAACTCAACGGCCGCAGAAGACGCGACCCTCAACGACGACGTCGAATCGGCGACCCCGGCATCACTCGTCGGGTCCATCACCGCGGCTTCACCCGCGGGCTCCATCACCCAGGTCTCCAACGTGGGAGACTTCGAGGACCCCTCCATCCTCGGAATCTTCGAGTTCGACTCCGGGTTGGAAAACTCCGCCGACCTCCGCGACGGAACCGGTCGCCACGCCGCGACCTACATGGCGACCGGCACCGAGCCGCTGGAGGACCCCTTCTCCACCCCAATCCCTCCTAACGCCACGGCAATGGAGGTCGAGGAACTCTGCCTGAAACTGGCGGAGGCGGTGCGCAAGGAGCAAGCCGAGCGTGAAAAATTTCGCCTCGAGCAGGTGACGGCGCAGGAACTATCGCGCTACCATCAGCAGCGGATCAGGTCGTGCCTGAACCCCACCGTTCAGGGGCGCGCCCTGAACTTCGACGACGAAAATGACCCGGCCCGCGTGGCCGAGCGCGCGATCTGCGAGAACGCGCCACCAGGAGGAAGCGCCCGGCCCCCGCTAGGATCGACGGCGATGGGCGCCCCACCTCCACCCAACTGCACACCTCCCGGGGACCAGCCGCGGATAGTAGTCTCCTCACGGGAGAGAGACGCAAACAGCCTCCAACTGTTCTCCACCCCGATGGACAACCTCGTGGCAGGCCGAGCAGCAGCCGACAACATCACGGCCACGGGCGACGGCGCCCTACAAATCCAGTACGTCAGGGCCCTGCTCGCAAAGGCCGTCGAGCAGCAAAACTCGGGAGCCGACTCGCAGGGTTGAGTATACTCGCGTTCTTGGGAAGCAGAGCGGCCTCAAGCGGCCGCCCAATGGCGGCAAATACCCTCAACTGCCCGCCACCGGAGCCACTGCAGCTCCAACACCGACCCGCGAACGTGGCACTCTCCACCAACGACCCTAGGCCAGCGACCAACTTCGTCGCCGCCAACGGGCAACCCATCGACGCCCGCACCCACATCATCAACAACCAAAGCTGGCGCGCACGCCAGCCCGACGACCTGCGACACACCCTAACCAATCGTCGCGACGGCGAGCCCATGGGGTCGCTCAGTCGACTCGGCCCCAAGTGCTTCGGACCAATGATCTGAGGCGAGAAGTACCCGCCAAACTTCAAGGCGCCGAAGGAGATAGAAAAGTACGACCCCTCGTATGACCCCGCCGTTTGGCTCGATACATACCTCATGGTGATGGGGATCGCATGCCACACCGACCTGCTAGCCGCCCGTTACCTCCCCCTGATGATGGAGGGGACGTGCATGCAATGGATCAACACCCTCCCCCAGGACAGTATCGACTCCTGGGAGGAGATGCGCGACTCCTTCGTCAGGCACTTCGAGTGCTCCTACACCCGCGCCACCACCATCGAGGACCTGGAGCGATGCGTGCAGGGACCCCGCGAGTCGACCCGCAACTGGGTCCAACGGTGGCAAGAACTCTGGTACAACGCGATCGGCATCCACCCGGACACCGCGATCCATTGATTCAAGACCTCGTGCCGCTACGAGCCTCTAGTCACCAAGCTCAAGCGACACTCCCGCACCCTCGACAACATACCGGACCTCCTCGAGATCGCCAAACGGTACGCGGAGTAAGATCCGAACCAGGAAACCGACGACGAGTCGGGAGGTCAATGCCGCACGAGCGGCAACGACAGCGGACGACGGTCCCACCTACGCTACAGCAACACTCGCCTCACCAGCAAGCGCCGCAGCGACGGGCGAGTCGCTTCGTCGCCAACGCCGGGCACGCACAACGCGAGCCCAAGAGCTTCCGCCGTGATGGAGGACAACACCGAGACGGCGGCAACTACAAGGCCAAACCAAGGTTCGACCCTGCGGCCCTCCTCAACCAACCTTGTGCGTTTCATAGCAGGGAAGGGAAGCCCACAACACACACAACCGCCGACTGCCACACCCTCAGGGAGATCGAGAAGGCACGGCGAGCACGGGAGGACCCCGACAACGACCCGCCAAACGGCGGAAAATTAGGAAAAGTGGCCGGCTCGCTCCATACCTTCACAGGCTTCAACACGAAGCGCGAGAAGAAGGTCATCGCCCGCGCCGTCGCCGTCAACGTGGTGGCTCAGGTGGACGTTCCCCAGTTCCTCAACTGGTCGGAGTAGCCCATCACCTGGAGCCACCAAGACCACTCGCCACGCATCGAGTACCCAGGCCGAGTCGCCCTGGTGGTCAAGCCTAAGGTCGGCGACTACTGGCTCCCCAAGACATTGATGGACGGCTGCAGCTCCATCAACATCCTGTACCTAGACACCTTCAGGCGGCTGCGGCTTCCGCAGTCGATGATCGAGACGACCCACACCATGTTCCATGGCATCGTCCCCGGTCGGAAGGCGTACCCGATCGGAAAAGTCACGCTGTCAGTCACCTTCGGCACACCAGCAAACTTCCGCACCGAGCGGATCGTCTTCGAGCTGGTGCCCTTCGACAGCCCCTACCACTGCGTCCTAGGGCGCCAGGCGTTCCCCAAGTTCATGGCAGCGCCCCACTACGCGTACAACGCGATGAAGCTCCCCGGACCGTGCGGCGTCATCACCATCAACGGCGACCCCGACATGGCCGCCGAGTGCGAGGCCAAAGGAGCCGAACTCGCTGACGCCGTCATCGCGGCGGAGACCAACCACGCCGATGAGCTCGCCAAGTACGCGAGCGGGGTCAACAACGACGACCCCACCATACTCAAGAAGCCCAACTCGGAGGGCGCAAACACCTCAACCTTCGAGGCGACGACGCACACCCGCACCGTCGAGCTGGTCCCAGGCGACTCCAGCCAGACGGTGATGATCGGGACGGGCATGAACCCAGCATAGGAAGGCGCGCTCATCGAGTTCCTCCGTGAGAACAGGGACATCTTCGCATGGAAGCCCTCTGACATGCCTGGTGTCCCTAGGGAGCTCGCTGAGCACAAGCTAAACGCCGACCCCAAAGTGTGACCTGTCAAACAGTCGCTGCGGCCCTTCATTGAAGAGTGCCGCCGAGCAATCACCGAGGAGGTGCAGCGTCTACTCGCTGCAGGCTTCATCCGGCCAATCAAATACTCCAAGTGGCTGGCAAACCCAGTCCTGTTCGAGAAGAAGAACGGGACCTGGAGGATGTGTATCGACTACACAAACTTGAACAGTGCCTACCCGAAGGAGCAGTTCGTCCTCCCGCGGATCGACCAGATAATCGATTCCACCGCGGTCTCGGAGTCGCTATGTTTCCTCGACGCCTACTCCGGGTACAACCAGATCAAAATGGCCGTCGAGGACGAGGAGAAGACGGCGTTCATCACGCCATTCGGAGCCTTCTGATACACCGCCATGACCTTCGGCCTCAAGAACGCCGGGGCGACCTACCAGCGGTGCATGCAAGAATGCCTCGCGAGCCAAATTGGCCGCAACATCCACGTCTACATCGACAACATGGTCGTAAAGTCCGCTCGCCAGGGTGACCTACTCGCCGACCTGGCGGAAACATTCGCCAACTTGCGAAAATACAAGATAAAGCTCAACCCAGGCAAATGCACCTTCAGTGTACCAGCAGGACAACTACTGGGGTACGTCGTCTCCAAACGAGGGATCGAGGCGAACCCCACGAAGATCGACACGATCGCCCAACTCGGCAAACCCGAGTGCCTCCGTGACGTCCAGAAACTGGCCGGTGGAGTAGCGGCTCTCAATCGCTTCATCCCCCGCCTGGGCGAAAAGGCGATGCCCCAATACCGCCTGATGCGCAAGAACCCCACCTTCCAGTGGGACAAAGAGGCGGATGACGCGCTTCGCGGCCTCAAGAAGGTGCTACTCGCCGCACCGCTAGTCGCCGCCCCCGCCGACAAAGAACCCATGCTGGTTTACGTCGCGGCTTCCGAGCGCGTCATCAGCGTCGTCATGGTCGTCGAACGACCATAGGAAGGAAAGGAGCGCCCAGTACAGCGACCGGTGTACTACATCAGTGAGGTCCTCACCGAGTCGCGCCAGCGATACCCGCAGTACCAAAAGCTGGTATACGTGGTCTTCAGAGCTCAGTGACGCCTGCCGCACTACTTCTAGGAGCACCCGATCACGGTCGTCTCTTCAACACCACTGCAGGACATCATCCGCAACCGCGAGGCGACCGGGCGGGTCGCCAAGTGGGCCGTCGATATCGGCGTCCACAACATCAAATACGAGCCACGAAAAGCGATCAAGTCGCAGGCCCTAGCGGACTTCATCGCCGACTAGGAAGAGGCCCAGCAGCCAGAGAAGCTGCCATACCTCCATTACTGGAGCCTGCACTTCGACGGCTCCAAGAACGCGGATGGCGCAGGCGCAGGGATCGTACTAACTTCACCGAAGGCGACAAGCTTCGCTACGTCCTCTGCCTCGACTTCACACCCTGCACCAACAACATGGCTGAGTACGAGGCCTTACTCCACGGCATGCGAGCTGCAAGGGAGATGAATGTCAACCGCCTACGCTGCTACGAAGATTCCGACCTCGTCGCTGGGCAAGTCGCTGGCACCTGCGACGCCGTCTCCCCCACCATGGCGGCATACCGCCAAGCAGTGGACAAGTTGGGCGGACACTTCACAGGCTACTCCGTCGAGTGGATCGACAGGCGGAAGAACGAGGAGGCCGACGCACTCTCTCGCATCGGGTCGGCTCGACTCGCACCACCCGCCGGCGTCTTCCTCGACACAATCAACAAGCCATCAGTCTCTCCCCTGAGGGAGATCGACATCGGAGTCCCGCTACAACCGGAGGCAGCCCTGGTCGCACTCGTCGCCGAGCCAGACGACTGGACCAAGCCCTACGTCGCCTACCTGGAGGCCGGCATCTTGCCGGCAGACGAGACGGACGCTCGGATGATCGCACGCCAATGCAAGTCCTACACCATCATCGACGGCGAGCTCCACAAGCGCAGCGTCACCGGCGTGTTCCAACGCTGCGTCCAACCCGCCGAAGGTCGCAAGATCCTCCACGACATCCACTCCGGTGACTGCGGCCACCACGCCGGCGCCTGCTCTCTGGTCGCCAAGGCTATGCGGCACGGCTTTTACTGGCCCACCGCACACGCAGACGCCGTCGACATTGTCCAGCGGTGCGTCGGGTGCCAGAAGTACGCCAACCAGACGCACACGCCAAGCTCAGCACTCAAGACCATCCCCATCACCTGGCCATTCGCTGTTTGGGGCATGGACATGGTAGGCCCCCTCAAGAAGGCTCCTTCCGGCTACACCCACCTACTGGTCGCGGTCGACAAATTCACAAAGTGGGTGGAGGCCAAGCCAGTCCGGAAATGCGACGGGAAGACCGCCACTAAATTCCTATGCGAGCTCATATATCGCTACGGGTTCCCAAACAGCATCATCACGGACAACGGCACCAACTTCGCCAAAGGAGCCATGGCCGAATTCTGCGAAGAGCACCACATCTGGCTCGACCTCGCGTCAGTCGCCCACCCGGAATCCAACGGCCAGGCGGAACGGGCCAATCAAAGCATCCTCCACGGCCTGAAGCCGCGACTACAAGTACCACTCGAGCGCACCGCCGGGTGCTGGGTCGACAAGCTACCCTCCGTCATCTGGGGCATCCGCACCTCGGTCAACAGGTCGACAGGATTCACCCCCTTCTTCATGGTGTACGGCGGCGAGGCAGTCATGCCCACCGATCTCGAGCACGACTCGCCACGGGTCGTCCACTACACGGAGGCCGCAAACGAACTCGCCCGCCAAGACGGAGTCGATCCGCTCGACGAGGCACGTGACCTCGCTCGGTCTCGCACCGCCATCTACCAGCAGGGACTCCGCCGCTACCACAGCCGGCGGGTGAAAACTCGTACCTTCCAGGAAGGCGACCTAGTGTTGCGCCTCATCCAGGAGAAGAAGGGCATGCACAAGCTCTCCCCTCCGTGGGAGGGACCATTCGCCATCGGGCGAGTACTTGGCAACGACGCCTACTACCTCATCGACGTCCGCGGGGACGGCGAACTCGACGTCAAGCGACCATGGAATGTAAACCTCCTACGGAAGTTCTATCCCTAGAACCCCACATATGTACCCTCCAGTCGCTATGAAATAAAAAAGAATCGGTTACTGCAAATTGCGCCTACTCTCCATGTGTTGTGCCACTCGCACTCGTAATAACAGCATCCAGCTAACCGCAGAAGTCAACCTTTGGTGGAGCGATCGGCACGGCTAAGTAGTGCGGTGCAAGAGCACTGAGCAACCTCAGGTCTTGCATCTTCCATGAAAAACTCCTACCCGGAGCCCCATTGGAGTCGCCTAGCCCGACTAGCTTTACGAGCCAAGACAACTGCCTTCGCTTCTTACAGCGACCATGATCCTCCGCATCCTCAGCATAGCGACTCGAACGGCAAAGTACCACGCTCGGGGACTGACGACCAGTTGATCGCGAGCGGCTCGGGAAAACACCAAGTAAGAGAGCATGCCCAGGACTCGCCACGCGACTGGCCCAACGGGCCAGGCAGGAGTGATGCGCCCAAACCAACGCGCCAAGTCCTCAACCACCCTCGAGTCGCACCTAGAACAACCAATTACCACGCTCGGGGACTCAGCCACCCGACCTCGTTCACGCAAGGGAAAACGTTGAAGTATAGAGCGTTCAAGGGAGTCGCCCTGCGACTGGCTCTTCGAGTTCGGGCGAGTAGACCACAATAACAAAACATTCAAAAACAATAAACATATCATACACGAGGTAGACCCCACAAAAGGGCGGACGCGCTCGGGGACTCGTTCAAACCACAATCACAAAACACATGACAAATTCCAACACAGACACGATGTCTCATTCAATAGCATGCCGCATTGTCTCACATTACAAAATATGCCCATACGGCAGACCTGCTACTAACGCCTCAGGGCAAACTACCCTATTCTGTAGGCTTCGACGACGACTCGCCAGCACCCCGATGACTGCGAATGAACGGCGTGTATGGGTTTGACAAGTACGTCGTCAGCTCACCCGCCATCGCCGCGCGGAAAGTCTACTCGACCTTGAAATCCCGGTGCGGAGGCTCGGGGTCGTTAGGCGCGACGACCGTCTCCTGGTACGGAAGGAGGTCGCCCATTGCCCAGACACGCTCCAAGTACACCGCGGCGCGGTCCGTCAACTTCAGCACCTCGGAAAGCTCCACCGCGCCAGTCGACGAAGGGTAGCCGCTCGTCACGTCGTCGAGGTCGAAGTCCTCTGGGAAGTGAGCAAGTCCAAGGCTCAGCGACATTGATGCTCCGCATCAAAACGCTGACCGCGTCATGAATTCAACTACCGAGGGCGCCTTCTCCAAGTACTTCCACACCTCGACGAGGTCGCTGGGAATCACCTCCGTGGGCGATATCTCCTGGAGGTAGGCTCGTATGCACGTTGACGACAATGTCGCCGAGTCAACGAGCATGCCCACACACTGCCGCGCGTCGAGCGAGCTCGCCTCTTCCGCGCTATCAATGATGCGACCTACGAATAGAGGACAACAGTGAGTGCGTTGAACATCACAAAAAGCAAAAGCTCCTGGCAGAGGCAAATGCACTTCCCAATCAGCGGACGGGCGAGATCCGTGATGAAGCATTGAAGCGTAGTATGATCGTCCTGAAGCCCAGCAACAAGGACGTCCGACACTTTACGATCTTCTTCGGCGGCTGTAATGGCGGCCTTGGCTCGTCCATCAGCCGAGCTCGCTTCTTCCTTCGCTTCCCGCAGCTCGCGCTCGAGATCGGCGATCCGCTTCTCAGCGAGCTCAAAGCCGATTGCGCCGCCGCCAATTCACCCACGGGGACAAGTCCCTGGCGAGCTTCCTCCGCCTTCACGGCAACTGCCTGAAGCCCCCTATTCACCTCTTGGATGGCTGCCAGTTCCATCTCCGCGCGGTGCTTCGCTGCCAATCGGTCAGCTGATTCACGTTCTAGACCCTGCACATCGTTCAAACAGTTAGTCAAATCAATATCCTAAAGTGCCCACCCGTTGAAATTCAGCGAGTGCGCACTCGGGGACTGGCAATCAAAAACTTCCTAAGTGCCCACCCGCTGAAATTCAGCGAGTGCGCACTCGGGGACTGGCAATCAAAAACTTCCTAAGTGCCCACCCGCTGAAATTCAGCGAGTGCGCACTCGGGGACTGGACGCGCAAAATAACAAAATATATGCTAAAAGGATCAGACCGCTGCAAAACACCGACCTGATCCTCGGGGACTGGACATACCTGGATGGCTGCGCCAAGCATGCCATGAAGTTGTATCGCGTCCACGGACGCGAGGAGGGCTGGCGTGTACCCACGACGCTGGTCGACTTCCGCATCGGCGACCCCAGGTGCACGGCTCGAGGGTGAAGTTCCACTCGCCGCAGCCGCTTTGGCCATGAAGCGCAGGAACATCGCGATGGAGGCACCCGCCCCAAAGGAGGTTGACTCGGCCGTTCCAGGCGAAGGAGCACCCTCCTTTGTGGATGCGGCCGCCTCTGTTACGGGCTCCGGTGGCGCGACCGCCGTATCGTCAGAAATCGTGACGACGTCATCACCCTTGGCCTTCTTGCTGCCATCCGTAGGGACGACGACCTCGTCCGCCTTCCTCTTACGGGAAGGATCTTCCTCGCTGGCGACGGACGGCACCTTAGCCACGGTCGGGTGGCCCATCCTCTTCACTCCAATCCTGTACATCAATCATGTAAGCAAATATAATTCAAGCGGTTATGGAAGAACAAAGGAGGGTGAGGGTACTCACTTGGCGACTGGAATAAAGCGTAGCCCCGTGCGGAGGCCGGCCGGTTTCTCCAGTTCAGGGCCCAGTTGGCGACTGAGCCCCATCTCCAGGACGTCGCGTGCCCAAGACACGGACGGCTTCTTCGTCGTTGAGGCCGCAGCCGGAGCCTCTGGGATATCTTCGGCAGGAGCCTCCCTGCCAGGCGAAGCCGCTGTAGTCGGAGCATCCCCCAGCCCAGAGACTGGGGCGAATGGCCGAGGCATCGAAGCCAGTGGCACCTCGATGGTGGCCGTGACCAGCACGGTTGTCGCCGGCGGCGCCTCGTCCTTGGCCGGGCTGGGGGCGTCAGAACTGCTCGCCGAGTGCGGCGGCGAGGCCTGCCTCGTCGGCTTCGTCTTCCTCTTCGGAGGGGCCTTTGCCTCCTTCTCTTTCTTCTTCTTCTTCGACGGAGTGGCCTGGCGGCGCGAGGTGGTCTCCGGAAGTTCGTCGTAATCGTCGTGACGCTCGAGGCTTTTACTCGCCTCCAGCTCACGCTGTCGCTGCCCGCGGGTCTTGCGAACCAGCGGGGCGACCTCCTCCTCGGACTCGTCGTCGTCATTGATCTCGTCGCTCCCGGAATCGCCTTTGGCGGGAGGCGACTCGCCCATGTCCTGGGCGGACGAGCTCGAATTCTCGTCGTCCGAAGGCGGGAGCCATCCTTCCACAACTTGAAATAGCTGCAAAGGACGCAAGATGAAATTAGAATTACCGCGACTGCAAAAACTGCGACTGCGAATGAAGCGAGGTGATTACTGATGGGGCTGGACGCTTTGCGATGTAAGGGGCGACCCCAGCTTGTGTGTCCAGGTACACCGCCTGGGTGATCTTCTTCAGGGCTGGGATGTAGTCCTCTAGCTTCCATTCGGTGAGGCAGGCCTTCGTCGAGTCTTCCCGGCCCGTGTACTGGTACATATAATGGTCACGTCGAGCCAGAGGGACGAGCCGCCGCCCGAGCCAGCAGTTGTATAGGTTGATCGTCTGGAGCATTTCGTCAACGACCATCCGCTGGTCGTTGCGGAGCTTGCCGACTTGGAGACGGCGTGGCTCGGACCGGCTGGCCGAGTACCGCGGGATCGCCGTCTCGCCATCCGGGGTCGCCTCGGCAACATAGAACCACGACTTCTTCCAGTCGCTTGCCGCCTTGGCGGGCAGCATCAAGTCGAAAAATGAAGCCTTCGACTTCAGCTGGAAGGTTAGGCCGCCCGCCTCCTCGCGGCTGATCCGTCCGTGGAACAGATCTTGCCATAGAGGGAAGTAGGGCCGGCAGCCCAAATAGCACTCGCAGAACGCCACAAAGATGGCGAGCTGCTCGATGCTGTGGGGACCCAGATCCTATGGCTGGATCCCTTAGTAGGCGCAGAAGCGCCGGAAGAACAGGGACGTGGGGAACCCTAGCCCCCGTTCAAGATGGCTGGTGAAGCAGATGAATTCCCTCTCTCGCGGGTTCGGGGTCACCTCTCCGGCCGCAGGGATGCGCCAACAGCCGGCTCACAAGATCCCGGCCTCCTCAAAGGAGGCCAGTTGCGCCCTCGTGCACTTAGATCTACCCCAAGGCTCGGTGGAGAGGGCCATGGCGGAGAGATTTGTTGGGGGTCGGAGGATTTCTGGTCGGCTGGGTCGCGATGCGAAGGAAGGCGAAAGTGCGCGCAGTTGGAGGAAATGGTGAGATGGTGGTTCTCCGATCGCCTGCCATTCCCCTTATATAGCGGATGTTACCCGCCAAATCAGGGAACCGTTACCGCGTGATGATTACGCCAAAAGTTACCGTTGGATTACCCCAACGGCTAGTTTGACCACGTTTAACGGTCCAACTTCAGCCACTCGGCTCGCCGACCCAATCACTATGACAGTGTTTCGCCGACTCGACTCGCCAAAGCTGCGACCTAGATGACTGGTTTTCTCCTTTATACAGGAGCCCGCCGACGATTCTACTGGATGTCTACTCTGAAGCCGTATACTCCGACTGCCAGCAGGCACCTACGCCTAATCGACGACGGCCTCGGGGACTACTGATGGGGATGTGCCTACCGGGGTATACCCAGCAGGACGTTTCCGACTGGCCCAAGAACTGGCGAGTGGGCCTGCAAGACGGCGACTGGATCGAAGCCCAGCGAGGATCCAAGCGACTGGAAGCTGAAGGCCCAGGCGAGTAGATAGGCCTAGTCGGATTAGGTTAAACGAGTACCGAAGCTTTAACTGATTCGGTTGAGATATATAAACCTCCCTGCAGGGCGTGTAGAGAGACGTTCCATCATACACCCAAGCGACTCGCCGCCTAGACGCCGAGCTCGCCCATTGTACCACCTCCATAATACAATCTAGCAGGAGTAGGTCTTTACCCTCCGGGGGGGGGGGGGGGCGAACCTGGGTAAACCCTGTGTCTCCGCCCTCATCTCGCACCGCAGATGGCTGGCCGCCCTTTCCCCTCGTTCTACTACTCGCTGCCAATTGCAGCATCTGCCGTGACCATACCCACGACACTTCATGCTCTTCTTTGCTCTTTGAGTAGATCAAAATGTCATCAATGAAAATGACAACAAACTTATCAAGGAACTCCATGAACACCTTGTTCATCATATTCATGTAAGTATGCTGGTGCATTGGTCAAACCAAATGGCATCACGGTATACTCATACAATCCATACCTTGTGGTGAAAGTTGTCTTAGGTATGTCTTGTTTCCTTATCTTGAGCTGGAAATAACCTGACCGGAGATCAATCTTTGAGAACACACAAGATCCTTCTAACTGATCAAACAAGTCATTGATTCTAGGCAAATGGTATTTATTCTTGATGGTCACCTCATTGAGTGAAGGGTAATCTATGCATAACCTTTGACTTCTATCTTTCTTTTCCACAAACAAAACTGGTGCTCCCCAAGATGAGGAACTTGGTTGAATAAAACCTTTCTGCAACTGTTCTCCAAGCTTCTTCTTGAGTTCTTTCAACTCATCCACTCACATCTTGTACGGTCTCTTTGCTATTGGTCCAGACCCTGGTAGCAAATCAATAAGAAACTCCACATCTCTATCTGGTGGCATTCCCGGCAATTCTTCCGGAAACACATCCGGATATTCACTCACAATTGGCACACTGTCTATGCTAACCCCCTTAAGAGAATTAAGCTTACTCCTTTTTGCTTCGAAGTTGGTCTTGAATCTGATCCTTTTGTTTTCTGGAGTTGTGAGTGAGACAGTATGGTTGGCACAATCTATCACTCCCTTGTGCTTAGTCATCCAGTCCATTCCAAAAATAACATCCAATCCTTGGGAGTTTAGGATTATCAGGTTAACGGGAAACTTATACTTCCCAAACTCTAAGACTAGATCATGACATCCTGAATTCACTATCATTTCTCCGCCAGGGGAACATACTTTTATAGGACACCCAATAGTTTCTACCGGTAGTTCATTTCTTTCAACAAATGCTCTTGATATGAATGAATGAGATGCACCAGTATCAAAGAGAACAAATGCTGGAACAAAATTGAGTTTGAACTTACCAGCAACAGCATTAGGTTCCTCATAGATTTCTTCCACATTGATGTGGTTCACTTGTCCCTTTTGAAAAGGGTTGGGCTTATTGGGTCCTTCAACTTTCTTTTATGGGCATTCATTAGCATAATGCCCTATCTTCTTGCACTTGAAACATTCAACCTGACTAAGATCCTTCTTGACAGGTTGGCTTCCACTGCCACTTCCACTTCCATTGTGGTGGTTCTTATATCCACCCCTGGGATTCTTATATTTGTCATTGTCATGACTACGGTGGTGCTTGTTGTCATGATGACGGTTGTGGTTGTGGTGTTTGTTGAACTTCCCATGCTTGTGGGATCCAGAACTCCCACTATCATCATAATGGGAACGCTTGTGAGACGATCCCGAGCTGTGCTACTCAGAGTGCTTCCTCTTCCTGCTTTCAACTTGTTTCATTTTGCTCTCCAAAATAGCATCCTTGTCACAAAGAAACTGTTATGTGGGAACATAGGCCACAGCTAACTGCAGGTTCAATTCATCATTCAACCCTTCAAGGAACTTCTCCTTCCTCTTAGCATCAGTGTAAACTCCATCCGGTGCATATCGCGCCAGATTGTTGAATTCCTCAATATATTCAGCCACTCTATGGTGGCGCGGCTTCAAGTTATGGAACTCTTTCTTCTTCAAACTCATCACTCCGGATGAGATGTGAGCGGTACGGAAACCATCTTCAAAGATAGCCCATGTCACATCCTCAATGGGAGTGGTGATCTGAAAGTTATCCCACCAAGTGGCTGCTGGTCCTTCCAACAAGTGTGCTGCAAATCTGACTTTCTCTTCATCAGTACAGCCAACGGTTACCAAGTCCTTGTTCACAGAGCATAGCCAATCATTGGCCACCATAGGATCAGTAGTTCCTGAGAACTTTGCTGGCCTCAGTCTTAAGAACCTAGTAAGCATGTCAAAACCCGGTGGGTTGTTCTGATTGTTGTTGTTATTATTATTATTATTATTTTTGTTGTTGTTGTTGTTCTGATTCTAGATGAAAGTAGTCATCATTTCATCAGCTGAGTCTGAGCTGTCATCATTTGCTGCATCTCAGGGGTGATGTTGTTCTTGTTGGGGTTGGGATTTGCACGTCGGGGAGGCATTTGTGGTTTTCAATAAGGATAAGAATGAGATACCCATAGATGCTAACATGCACAATACATCACTTAACAAATCAAAATCATGCATCATAGTAGTAAAGGTTCAACAACACAGACAACAAGTTTTTGGAAAAGTAAACACACCAATAGCAAGCCATCCACATGTTGGATGGTCATTGCGACTCATTAATCAAAGACATGATAAATAAAGGTAAATGAGTAGTCATCACTACTCCTCTGCATCAACCTCCTCATCAACAAATGTAAGACCCGCATTCTCCATTGCGTTCTTGTATTCCTCGACATTGGTGGTCAAGGTCTCTACTTTGGCTTTGAGAGCCCTCTTCTGTGAACGAAGCCTCTCAATCACAGTCTGCTGATGCTCGAGCTCGAAGTCCTTGGCCTCTAGTTCTGCAGTCATGTCTCGAATCCTCTTGTTCCTATCTTGGACTCGCTTCTCTTGACTCTTGAACTTTCTATCCTGACTCTCAAAGTTGGCCTCCATCTCTTTGACTATCTCATCTTGCTCCGCGAAGATCTTGTCCTTCTCACGAAGCTGCACCTGGAGTTCGTCATTTCTAAGCATGATGTTGGTCCTATCAGTGTCTAGGTGCCTAAGAAGAACCTCTAAGTCCTGGAGGTATAGACGAATCGGCTCTGCTGTCTCTCTCGAAGTATCCTCAAAGTCAATGGCCTCACCATCCTCATCACGTCTACCGAAGGTGTGGAAGTGAGTACCTCTAACCTCTCGAGAGTGTCTCCCTAGTAAACATCCAAGCAAATCCTGCATGACTACCTCTAGGCCTCTCTCCTTGTCATCATGCATGAGCTTGAAGATGATGGCCTCCGTGGCTGGCTCAGTCTGGCGTCCTGGCTGATTAACCTTGAAGCCCCAAAGGTCTTTCCTCTCAAACTTGGTGAGGGGAAGCATCATGATAGTAGGAAGAGGGAGATTGAGCAGACTAGTGAGCTCAATAATACGAGTGCCAAAACGAGTTCCCTTGAACTCTTCAGCCGTGCTGATAGTAACATTAGGCATCTATTTAATAAGATAGAAAAAGTTAGAATCAACTCAACTTAAGATAAATTACAAGTCAAGGCATCACATGCACAACTTTGGAAATCAAAACACAAGTCATGTCATACATGGATCCACTACCAACAACCAAGGTTCAACTTATTTTAAACAACATTTGGGAAATAAAAATGATGAGTGTGGTGGTCCAACTAACGAAGTACGTTTACAATCCCATCTCACTTGCCAAGTTGGCTAACAGGGCATCCCTAGAGGCAATCTGTTTATCTAGATCACATGACTCCATTGCTAAGTCTATGATGTCCTTCCTTAAACTTTGGTTTGTATCCTCTAACTCTTGGGTATGTTTCTTTTCTTCCTTAAGATCATCCTGGGTATTGAGCATTCTGCACTTGATTCTATCACCAAGTTCTTTGATGGCCTTCCAAGCTGCATCGCTTGCCGAATCAAAGAATGTGGTGTGCATCACTAAGTTGGTGACCATGCAGAATCCTGAGTCCTTGTGGTTATCTTCCTTGTTTTTATACAAGTGAAGTTGCACCCACCAGTACTCAACTCCTTCATCCATCACAGGAAAACCTTTGTACACAGCTGCACCATGTATTCCCATGGAAACCATGAGGTCCTTGAGAGCCTTGGGGAATTCTGTCTCACATTCTAAAGTCATAGTCATGAGTGGTCCCTTCTTCACGGCTTCGTTGATGGAGTTCATCTACAAATAGAGATGAGAAAGAAGATTAGAAAAGTTTACGAGAAGAAAAGACAAGTGTGGAAGTTGTTTGAAAAAAAATTCCTTAGTGGTTCCAATCCTAGGGTCATAATCCTACAGGCAACACAGTGCTCTGATACCATCTGTAAGATCCCTCCCTTTATAAAGGTAAGAATACCTGTGATTGCAATGCTAGTCCCTGGATCAATGCTAGCATCCACAGTTTAAGATGAAGTACACAGAAACAAAGGTCATTATTACAAGTCATTCTAGAGACAAACATAGTCTTTTACAACTCCATGGCCACAGTTAATAAATTTTGATGATACCAAACCTATGTGGTATGGCAAAGATTTTCCTAAGTCATTCCAAACCTTAGTGTTTGCGGTAGACTTTGTATGCCATGATTTGTATGTTTTATGGATGATGTGTGTTTTTTCCTTCATTTTACTGTCTTGATTTTATATTACTTGTGTTGTTCTAATAATTCTCTGTCTTACATTAGATGCCTAGCTTTGTGATCAGCATTGCCGAGGAGTTCAATGGAACTCGTTTTGGTTCACGCATCGTGCAGTTTACTAGTGTGCTCAACCTTCCACTTCCTAGTATTAAGGCACTTCAGCTCACCAAATTTGAGAGGAAGGGACTTTAGGCTTTAGAGTCTCGCAGCCAGGACGATAGACATAGCCACTCACGGAGAATTCCTTCAAGCTAATGCACGATGACAAGGATAAGGGTCTAGATGTAGTCATGCAGGAGATACTTGGACGCCTTTGCGGATGCCACTCCACTGAGCTTAGAGGCCTCTACTTCCACCCGTTCGGGAGACGTGATGACGAGGGAGAGGCATTGGTGTACGAGGGCGCTACTAGAGAGACGATTGAGCCAGTTCGGCTGTACCTTTAGGACCTTGAGGGCCTTATTAGACACCTCACCACCGATAGGACCAATGTCATGCTTAGCAATGACGAGCTCCAGGTTCAGGTGAGGGAGAAGGACAAGCTCTTTGCAGAACAAGACGATATTGTCAAGGAGATGGAGTCCAGATTCGAGATCCAGGACAAGAAGTTCAAGAATCAGGAGAAAAGGGTCCAAGACAAGAACAAGAAGATCAAGGACATCAAGGCTGAGATAGAGGCCAAGGAATTTGAGCTCGAGACTCAGCAGGGAGTGATTGAGAGGCTACGCTCACAAAAGAGGGCTCTTCGTGTGAAGATCGAGGCCTTGACCACCAATGTCGAGGAGTACAAGACAGCCATGGAGTCCGCCGGACTTACACTTGTTGACGTGGAGGTCGACATGGAGGAGTAGTATAGACTACTCGACTATCATTTATCTATCGTACTTTGATTATTGAGTCGCAATGACCATCTAACATGTGGATGGATTGCTATTGTGTGTTTACTTTTTCCAAAACTCGTTGTTTACTTTGTTCAAACCCTATGTTTTATCTCGTGTTGTTATTTGTGTTTGTTGCTATATGATGTATTGTGCATTGCATCTATGGGTATCTCATTTCTTATCCTTATTGGAACCACAGATGCCCCCTCATCGTGCCAATCCCAACCCAAACAACAACAATAACGTCACTCCTGAGATGCAGGAGTTGATGAAAGCTCAAGCTCAACTGATGCAGATGATGACTCAGTTCAAGCAAAACCAGAATGAGAACAACAATAACAAAAAAAACAATAACAACAACAACAACAATCAGAACAACCCTCCAGTATTTGACATGCTCACCAGATTTCTAAGACTAAGGCCTGCAAAGTTCTCGGGAACCACTGACCCAATGATAGACAATGACTGGTTACGTTCAGTGAACAAGGACTTAGTCACTATTGGCTGCACCGACAAGGAAAAAGTCAGGTTCGCAGCACATCTGCTCGATGGACCAGTAGCAACCTGGGGGGACAACTTTCAGATCACCACTCCCCTTGAGGATGTGACATGGGCTATCTTTGAAGATGGTTTCCGCACTGCCCACATCTCATCTGGAGTGATGAACTTGAAGAAGAAGGAGTTCCACAATCTGAAACAGCGTCACCGCAGTGTGGATGAGTACATTGAGGAGTTCAATAATCTGGCGCGCTATGCACCGGATGAGGTTGATACTGATGCCAAGAGGAAGGAGAAGTTCCTTGAGGGACTTAATGATGAGTTGAACCTGTAGCTATCTGTTGCCTATGTCCCAACATACCAATCACTTTGTGACAAGGCCACCATCTTGGAAAACAAGATGAAACAGGTTAACGGCAGGAAGAGGAAACATAACTTTGATAAGCACAACTCGGATTCATCTCAGAAGTATTCCCATAATGATGATAGTGGAAGTTCTGGATTCCACAAGCATGGGAAGTACAATAGCCACCACAACCACTGTAAGATCCCTCCCTTTATAAAGGTAAGGATCCCTGTGATTTCAATGCTAGTCCCTGGATCAATGCTAGCATCCACAGTTTAAGATGAAGTACACAGAAACAAAGGTCATTATTACAAGTCATTCTAGAGACAAACTAGTCTTTTACAACTCCATGGCCACAGGCCTAGTACAAGAGTTTAAATATGTAATAATATAAATAAGTCTTCATCTTCATGTGCCACAGGCAAGCATGTTGAGTGTAGACTCATGACTCCTAATCATCATCAGAATAACCTGCAACATCACAAGTTGCAGCCACAGTGGGTCAATACATTGGAATAGTATTGGCAAGTGATACCTTAGTAGAATTTTGGTAGACTAAATACTATATGCATTTTGGCTAAGTGTAGCTTAGGCTTGCTTTGCTCAAAATAGGTTTACCTATTAGTTGAAAACACTAAGTTTTTCTTTGCCAAAAACTTTCCCAAGGAACCACCAATAGACATTGGGGAACCTTCACCCTTGTTCAACCATAAGTTTTTACTTAGAAATTGGGATGAGGAGATTCTTGATAGCTTCCATGTCTTGATGCTCAAGTTGTCCAATACCAGGGACATGGCTAAGTACTTAGGTTCTTCCATCTGTAGAGGTTGTGCACTTTCCCCACAAGACTTGATTTTCACCAAGACATGACCTTTCAGAAGCCTTCCCTTAGACCAAATGGACGCGTTCCAACCTATCATCCCACTACCACCAACAGTCCAAATGGCTAAGTTATTGCAACCTATGTGATCCAGGCAGAGCCCATATTGCCAAGTGGATGCACTAGAAGCTTCTTAACATATGGAATCTCAAATCCCTTTGTTCCTGGGTGGCTTTCCACAAGTGAGATACACAAGGTAAACCATAGAAATGGGCCTTGTGTAACCACTCAACATAAACCATTCCTTCCATTCCACCTAGGTGTTTCATTCACTTAGTTGTTTTATTAAGCAAAACACAAGTCCAAAGACTTAGAAATATTTTATCATAGCATGAATATATAACCACCCTTGGTTGCTACTAGCTAGGCTAAGCATGGCATAGATAAGCATCTTAACTTAGAAATTTCTAGCAATTCTACAACTACTAGGATTTCCCAAGCATAGCATATAGATCAAAATATACATGCAAGTCTAGCAAAATATTTCTAGTGCATAGTTGAAAAACATAGGAATAAATCATGAAGCACCACTTTCCTTGGTAGTTTGGAGAGTAGCTACAATCCTCGCAATCACAATCACTATTTGCACCAAAATCTACACATAAAATAATAGCACCAAAATCACATACAAAATAAATACAAGCAAAAATATATGGATGCATGCATAATGCCATGTGATGATTCTCTACACCAAACAAGACAAGTTCACGGTAATGAATCATAAACAAGTTCAAAACTTGCCAAATAAACTTTATTTGAACAATAAAACATTTTTCAAATAATTAAATATACCCAAATTATGCCTACAAATGTTTCTGCAAAAACAACCATTGTAACAGAAGCAAAACTTTAAACACACTGCATTAATGGAAAGGATTTTCTCTCCTGATTCCATTGATATAAAATTTGTCAAATTTGGACGTGGGATTCAAAAGTTATGAATTAAACAAGTTTAAACATCTAATAGATCTAATTCAAACTTTTAAAACAAAACCCATGCCACGCGGCAGTCTCTGGTTGGCTGGTACCGCTTCGCGCTGGATCGCGCTCGCGCACCGTTAGATCAACTTAACATCTAACGGCTCAGATCTAAACGTACCTCTTTGTTTAAGTGGATCTATCGCATCCACTGGATCTAAATCGAACGGCCTAAAACTCCTAACCCTAAACGGGCGGCGCTAGCGGCTGCGACAGGCGGCGGCGTGCTCGGTCAACGGCGCAGCCGGTGAACTAGTTCGCGCGGGGATGTGTGAGGATGCTCACCAGAATCGCCGTGATGAGGAGATGCTCGACGTGTGCTCGGTTGGTGAAGGGGTGCTCGGGGTCGTCGTGGATTGCTCGTCGGAGAAGTCCCTGGCGACGGTGTTCTCTGTTGGCGACGGATTCGACGTTCTGGGCCACGCTAAGATGAGAAAAGGGTGCCGTTAGATGCGTAGGATGCTGGGGATCACACACGTATCAAACAGAGGGAGAGGGGAAGCTGGGTCTTACGGGGAATGGTCGCCGGAGTTTGAACAGAGGGCGGCGGAGTTCAGTCGATGATGCTGCCGAGGCTACAGAGCATGCGCGAGCAAACTGAGGGTGTCAGTAGGTGCGCAAGGAGATGTAGAATAAACTAGTCTGAACCATAGTCAGAGGGGAACGCGGTGCTTACCGGAATTCGACGACGAACTCGTTGGAGCAGAGGGGCGTCCAGAGAGAAATCCGAGCAGCCTGGTGGCTCCGGTGGGGTGTGGTTTGGGGGAAAAGGAGGAGGGCGACATGGTGCTTAAGTAGGCGAGGACGCGGGCATGAATTACTCGAGCATTGAATGGGAATTGAAGCCGCGAATCAATCAGGAAATGGCCGAGTGATTTGGGGGAGGAACTCGTCGCCGGGTGGATACGATGACCGTTGCGTGGGACGCGTTTGTCAGCGAGAGAAAAAGAGAGGAGGTGGGGTCCCTGCGTCAGCGACTCTGTGGGTGTGTTTGCGGGTAAAGGAAAACGCTTCATGGGAGGGGATAGTTGGGCTAGATTGGGTCGAACTAGGCTGGTTGGGCTAGTTTGGGTGTTTGCTTTATTTTTTTCTCCTTTACTCCTTTTCTTTTTTCTGTTTCATTTTCTAGAAATGGTTTTCAAACTCTAATTCAAACAAGTTTGATTTCAGAACTTCTCTGGATTTTTGTACAGGGAACTTTGTACTCAAATGTGTGTCAAACACTTCTGTTTACTCAAACACACTTTGAACACTTGAGAAATAAAATAAAACCAAGCCTTATGAGATGTAAATAATAAGCATAAAATTGGTCTTATTTTCATACTTTGTTTTGAAAAATTTGCTCAAGCTTTTGAAAGTACTTAAGTTTGAACTCAAAACATTACTGAATGAAATAAATACTTTTCTCATTAGAAGGTAGCACTAAGGCTGGAGCATACTTACATAAAATAATGAGCAACATTTGCTCCTGATTTTGAAATGGTTTTGAAAAGGAACCCTAAATGATCATGGATGCATGGATGATATGCATGAGTTTTGAAACATGATTTTAGGGATGTTACAACCAAAACCATCATCATGACAACAAGCACCATCACAGTCATGATAGTGACAAGTATAAGAACCACAAGAGTGGACACAGGAGCCACCACAGTGGTTGTGGCAATGGTAGTCAGCCTGCAAAGAAAGATCTCAGTCAGGTTGAGTGCTTCAAGTGTAAGAAGATGGAGCACTATGCAAATCAATGCCAAGAAAAGAAAGTTGAAGGATCCAACAAGTCCAAACCTTTCCAGAAGGGACAAGTGAACCACATCAATGTGGAAGAAATATATGATGAGTCTGATGTTGTGGCTGCTAAGTTCAAGCTCAATTCTTTTCCAGCACTTGTTCTTTTTGATACCGGCGCATCGCATTCATTCATATCAAGAGCATTTGTTGATAAAAATGGACTTCCAACTAAAAGTATTGGGTGTCCTATAAAAGTAAGCTCTCCCTGTGGAGAGATGATAGTGAACTTTGGATGTCATGATCTAGTAATAGAGTTTGGAAAGTATAAATTTCTGGTTAGTTTGATAATCCTAGATTCCCAAGGTTTGGATGTTATTCTGGGCATGGATTGGATGACTAAGTATGAAGGAGTACTAGATTGTGCCAATCGTACTGTCACACTCACTACCCCGGATAAGAAACGGATTAGGTTCAAGTCTAATTTTGAATCTAAAGGGAGTAAGTTAAATTATCTTAAGGGGGTTAGCATAGACAGTGTGCTAATTGTGAGAGAGTATCCGGATGTGTTTCCGGAAGAATTGCCTGGAATGCCACCAGATAGAGATGTAGAGTTTCTGATTGACCTGCTGCCAGGATCAGGACCAATAGCAAATAGACCCTACAAGATGTCAGTGGATGAGTTGAAAGAACTCAAGAAACAACTTGGAGAACAGTTGCAGAAAGGATTTATTCAACCAAGTTCTTCATCTTGGGGTGCACCAGATTCTAGGCACCAGAAAGGTTGTGCATAGATTACCGTTCACTCAATGAGGTGACTATCAAGAAGAAATATCATTTGCCTAGAATCAACGACCTGTTTGATCAGCTAGAAGGAGCCCGTGTGTTCTCAAAGATTGATCTCCGATTAGGCTATTTTCAGCTAAAGATTAGAGAGCAAGACCTACCTAAGACTGCTTTCACCACTAGGTATGGTTTGTATGAGTACACCGTGATGCCATTTGGTTTGACAAATGCACCAGCCTATTTAATGAACATAATGAGAAAAGTGTTCATGAGTTTCTTGACAAGTTTGTTGTTGTATTCATTAACGACATTTTGATCTACTCTAAGAGCATAGAAGAGCATGAGGAGCATTTGCGTTTGATACTTGAGAAGATCAGGGAGCACAAGTTGTATGCCAAATTCAGCAAGTGTGAATTTTGGTTGAATGAAGTGGGATTTCTCGGACATATTGTGTCGGGAGAAAGGTGTAGCTATCGACCCCACAAAAGTGCCAGCTGTAACTGAGTGGGAATCTCCAAAGTCAGTGAAAGAAGTTCATAGTTTCCTTGGCTTGGCAGGATACTACAGGAGATTCATAGAGAATTTCTCAAAAGTGGCTAAGCCAATGATGGAGTTACTTAATAAAGACAAGAAGTTTGACTGGACTGAGGGATGTGAATTCAGTTTCTAAGAATTGAAGAAGAGACTAGTGTCAGCACCAGTGTTATGTCTGCCAGATTTGGAGAAGGATTTCCAAGTCTATTGTGATGCATCTCATCAAGGACTAGGTGGAGTCTTGATGCAAGAAGGGAAAGTTGTGGCTTATGCCTCGAGACAACTCAAAACTCATGAAGTAAATTATCCTACTCATGAATTAGAGTTAGCCTCTGTTGTCCATGCACTCAAAACATGGAGGCATTATCTTTTGGAAAAATCGTTGCGAAGTGTTCACAGATCAAAAAAGTTTGAAGTATATCTTCACTCAGAAAGAAATCAATATGAGGCAAAGAAGATGGCTTGAACTCATCAAGGACTATGACTTGAGTTTGCAATACCATCCCGGTAAGGAAAATGTTATAGCGGATGCTTTAAGAAGTAAGGTTTATGTGAATGGCCTTACTAAGGGGGAATTGCCAGATGATATGTGTGCCCAATTCAAAGATCTCAGATTAGAGATAGTGCCTAAGGGACATCTCCTGTCATTGGATGTTCAACCCACGTTGTTCGACAAGATCAAAGAAGCCCAAAATTTGGACAAGGATATTGAAGAGATTAAGGGAAAAATTAGCAAAGGGAAAGCTATAGGGTTCCATGAAGACGAACAGGGTACTTTATGGTATGATAAACGTATCTGCATTCCGCAAGATCCGGAGCTTCAGAAACTGATTCTGCAGGAAGCACACAACTCACCATATTCCATTCATCCGGGTAATACCAAAATGTACATGGATGTGAAAGAAAGGTTTTGGTAGAATAATCTCAAGAAAGATATTGCAGAGCATATTGCCTTGTGTGATGTGTGTAGTCAAGTGAAGGCAGAACATCAGAAACCGGCAGGATTATTGCAACCACTACCTATTCCTGATTGGAAGTGGAACAAGATTGGTATGGATTTCATCACCGGACTGCCAAGGACTAGATCGGGATATGATTCTAGTTGTGTTGTTGTAGATCGCGTAACTAAGGTGGCTCATTTCATACCCGTGAAGACAACCTATACAAGTGCTAAGTTAGCCAAGATCTATATGAACAGTATTGTATGTCTGCATGGAGTACCCAAGAGTATTGTGTCGGATAGAGGAAATCAGTTCACTTCACATTTCTGGCGACAACTGCATGAGTCATTGGGAACAAGATTGGAGTTCAGCACAACTTTTCACCCCCAAACTAATGGACTGACAGAAAGGACCAATCAGATTTTAGAGGATATGTTGAGGGCATGTACCCTAGACTATGGTGCTAGTTGGGATGAAAGTCTAACTTACGCAGAATTCTCTTACAATAACATCTATCAAGCCTGTATTGAGATGGCACCATTTGAATTTCTCTATGGAAAAAAGTGTACTACGCCATTTCTATGGAGTGGTGTTGAAGAAAGAAATTTGTTCGGGCCAGAATTAATCAAGGAAGCTGAAGAGAAAGTCAAATTGGTAAAAGACAGATTGAAGATAGCATAGTCCCGACAGAAGATCTACGCAGATCCAAAGCGTAGAGAAGTCACCTATGAGGTAGGTGATAGAGCTTATCTTAGAGTCTCACCACTTCGTGGTGTGAAGATATTTGGAGTCAAAGTAAAATTGGCACCAAGATATGTTGGACCATTCAAGATTTTGATCCGCAAAGGAGAAGTGGATTATGAGATTGAATTGTCTAAATCACTGTCTGCCGTTCACAATGTATTTCAGGTAAGTCAGTTGAAGAAATGCCATCCGGAGATGGAAGAAACTTCTTTGAAGGATACTATACCTTTGGAGGAGGTTCAGTTGGAGAGTGATCTCGCCTACGAGGAGAAACCTATCAAGATCCTCGAGTTTCTAGAAAGAGTTACTCAAACCAAGACTATCAAATTCTGCAAAGTTCAGTGGAACCATCATTCCGAAGAGGAAGCAACTTGGGAAACAGAAGATGATCTTCGGAAAGACCACACACACCTATTTGCTAGCCAATCTGAATCTCAAGGACAAGATTCATCTTAAGGGGGTTAGATTTGTAACATGCCAAAAATTATGAATTACAAAAGCTATGATATCATTCATGCATTCATAACATTCTTGGTTTGCACAAAATTTTCCAAAAAAAGTTCCAAATAAAAACCATTTTATGCCTATTATCTATATGCAAATAAGGCATGGTTTATTTTATTTTTCAAAGTATCAAAGTGCATTTGTTTGATCAGTAGTGTTTTGTATACAAATAAGTGCAAGGTTTGCACTACAAAAATCTAGGAGTGATTTGAATTCAAACCCATTTGATTTGGTTTGAATTTGGTTCCTAAAAAATCAAAATAGAAAAGGAAAAAGGGAAAGGAAATAGAGAAGGGTTGGCGCCACCATTTCAGCCCAGCAACAGAAGCAGCCCACTAGGCCATCTCCCCTCTCCTCTCTCTCACGCGCGCAGCCCTACCCGCAGTCGCTGACACGCTGGCCCCGTATGCCACGTTACCTTCTTCCCCAAATCACGCCCCCAGACCACATCGTCGCTGCCGTTGCTGTCGTTGATGGCGCGGTGTAAATGCCCTTGATTCAATGATTGTTTCTCGCCGAGCGTCTGCCTACATAAGCCCCTCCACACCACGAGCCTTTCCCCTCACTCAACACACTCTCTCCGCCACGAGGCTGCCCATAATTTGGCTTGCGACGCCGCTGGCCGAGCAACTTCGACGAGATATTACGGTGAGCCCCGTCCACCTCTTCCCTTCTCGTTCATTCTATCATGATCCCCATGCCCGTACGCTTCTTCTCATATGCTTGGTTCGTCTGTTCGTGATCTAGGTCATCGGATTTGCCCACCACCGCAAGCACCCAATGCCACGCTCGTCTCCGGCGAGAAATTCAGTAAGAAATCGAGTGCCCCTTATTTTCTAGATCAAACGCCCATGTGCGCCGTGTCCTAGCGCAGCCACTGATGCAAATTGTTTGTCCTAGGAGGCCTAGAGCATCCTCATCGTCTCCTTCAAGCCATACCCGACGCCAGCAAGCTTTCCGACGAACTCTCCCGGCCAGCACAACACGCCCCCGTCCACGCCAGGGACACCTTGAGCTTCAGCGTGACCTTGCGAGTCTGGTAAGCACCTCCGCAGCCCCCAACCCCCTCTGGAGCCACCGGAATGCCACTGGCAGTGCGCCGCCGCCGCGTCACCATCACCAGCACCGCCAGGCTATGGTCGCATGCTTAGCAGCCATCAAATCCAGATCCAGTGGCCACGATAGATCACTTAAGCGAAACATTTTGTTTTGATATGAACCGCACAGAGTCACTTAGATCCTATGGCTCTGCATGATTGATCCAACCGAACCGTTATCAACCAATCAGATACAGCCACGTGGCTAGGGTTTCGATTTAAAATCTGATTTTATATCTATTAGAGATTCAAACTTGTAAAATTCATAACTTTTGTTATGTTTGGACAAATTTTGCAAATAATATACCATTGGAATCAGAAAAATAAATCCTACACTACTGTGGGTTTGAATTTGTATTTTGCTTCTGTAAATTGATTTTGTTAATAGAACCAAATGTAGGCCTATTTTGGCTATATAAATTATTTAGAAAATGATTTTAAAACAAATTCAAGTTTATTTAGGCTATAAATGTTTAGTTTTGTGTCCAGTACTGTTTGACTTGTCTTGTTTAGTTTATAAAAATCATCACATGGCATTTGCATGCATTCATATATTTTTTGCTTGATTATTTTGAATGTAAATTTGGTGTTATCATTTTATGTGTAGATTTTGGTGCTAGTGGTGATTGTGATTGTGAGGATTGTTGCTACTCCCCCAACTACCAAGGCAAGTGGTGCTTCATGTATTTTTTTCCTATTATTTTGACTATGCACTAGTGATATTTTGCATAGGGCTTGCATGAGATTTTGCTAAGTATCTATATGACTATGCCTTGTGAAATCCTAGTAGATGTAGTCTTGGTAGAATTATTCTCTAAGTTAAGATATTTGTTGATATCATGCTTAGGCTAGCTAGTAGCAAACAAGGGTGGATTATATACATGCTATGGAAATTTTGCTAAGTCTTTGACTTATGTTTTTTCTTAATAAAACAACTAAGTGAATGAATCACCTGGGTGGAATGGAAAGAATGGTTTGTGTTGAGTGGTTACTTAGGGCCCATTTCTATGGTCTCCCTGGTGTATATCACTTGTGGAAAGCCACTCAGGAACAAAGGGATTTGAGATATTTAGTGTTTAGAAGCTTCTAGTGCAACCACGTGGCATATGGGCTCTGCCTTGATCATATAGGTTGCAATAACTTAGTCAAATGGACAGATGGTGGTAGGGTGATAGGTGGGAACGCGTCCATTTGGTCTAAAGGAAGGCTTCTAAAAGATCTCGTCGTGATGCATGTCGAGTCTTGTGGGGAAAGTGCACCACCTCTTGAGAAGGAAAAATCTAAGTACTTAGCCATGTCCCCGGCAACGGACAAATTGAGCATCAAGACATTGAAGCTATCAAGGATCTCCTCATCCCAATTTCTGAGTTAAAACTTGTGGTTGAACAAGGGTTAAGGTTCACCAATGTCTATTGGTGGTTACTTGTGAGTTTTTGTCAAACAAAAACTTAGTGTTTTCAACTGATAAGGAAAACCTATTTTGAGCAAAGCAAGCCTAACCTACACTTATCCAAATGCATATAGATAATAGATGCTATTATTCTACTATTGTATCACTTGCTAATACAATTCCAAATGTATTGACCCACCGTGGTTGTAACTTGTGATGTTGTAGGTTACTCTGATGAGGATTAGGGTTATGAGTCTACACTCAACATGTTTGCATGTGGCACATGAAGATGAAGAATTTACTTTATTTACTTATGATATGAACTTTTGTACTAGCCTTTGGCTATGGAGTTGTAAAAGACTATGCTTATCTCTGGAATGAAGATGTAATAAAGACCCTTGTATTTGTGTACTTCATCTTAAACTATGGATGCTAGCATTTGATCCAGGGACTAGAATTGCAATCACAGGGACCTTAACCTTTATAAAGGTGGGGTCTTACATGGGTGGGCCTTAAGGTGTACCCAGCGCGCACCATGTGCCCGCCGTCAACGTAAGCGTGTAGGACTGTGTTCTGTGAGAGGCATTCCCATCACGATATGTGATGAGTGCATAATTGCATCATGTTTTATATTATTATTTTGCATTGTAGTGGTAGGATCTTAGTATTTTACGGTGTTCGCGTGCACCTTTTAGGTTTATTTTCACCAGGATCAGATCAGATGATGGATACGATGGACACAATTTTTGGACCAGTTGTATTGGAGTGAAAAGGAGCCAAAAATAACGTAAATTGCATATTTGGAAAATATTAATAACACCAGAAGAAAACCAGAAGTAATTGAAGGATACAGAAGGTTTAACGACCAACTATACGGCGGGAATAAATATTCCGGCCGTATAGTTGGCGCCGACACCGCCTCCTCAAATAGTTTCACCCCGTGTAACTGGATCGGGGAGACGACATATAGAACACCCAGAAATTGCCAAAACCTCACCTCTCGAAGGCATCTGGAGGGGGAACTCATCCACTGGGGATCCATTTTCGCCCTACGCAGATCCAGGAGGCTAAGGCATCGATCTTCATCATCAACCGCCGCATCACCACCATGTCCATCCATCCCATCTACATCTTGTCTAGATCTTCTTGTAATTTCCATACTCGTTGTGGATTTGTATAAGTACTATTCATCTATGATAGATTCCATTGTCTTTGCCATGATGTTGATTGCCTCCATGTCTGAGTAGATCATAAGTTCTTGGGGAGATGGAGAAACCCTAGTATGATATTGAAATAAGATAAAGTTTATTATGATATTCATCGATGTGACCATGTGTTAGATTGCCTTCATATTGATGTTGGTAAAAGTCGACCTCTCAATCTTTGCCTCTTGTGGGGACTTGATGGAGGGAACTACTTGTTGGTAGACGGAGGTGTGTTAGCACTTACAATGACTATAAAGCTGTTGGCACTCCTTACGTATCAACTTTGGAACCGAGGAAACTCATGGAACACTATCCATGCCATGGGATACATCCACGGGATTAAGTCCCTTAATAGCACAGTAATTCAATCGATGTTGATCGCTATCTGTTGTGGTTATGACGATGATGTGAGCAGTGGTTTTTGCCTATTTGTCCAAATACGGAGTTCCTCGCACACATACATAGTTGAGAATGTTCATGATAATAATATTTACCTTAGTCCTTTATAATGCTAGTGGAGTATCCGCTAATTGTTGGGAATATGCCCAAGAGGCAATCATGTATGATTATATTTCCCATTGTATTCATAAAGATATTAAGTTCTCCTTGTCTAAACATCTGATGTGTATCATTGAATATGTGATTCAGTTGTGGAACTATACGTTCATGTTGTTTGCACTAAATATCCTTGATCATCGAGGTTATGCTGGACACATAACTTAGACCAATATGAAAGTCGGCTGATGACTCGGTTCCACTTGTCATGGGCATGTAGATGCTATTCCGACTTACACAGATTCGACTAAAGAGTTTAGCGAGTCGGATTGTCCCATAATGAGGTACAACAAACAAGTTGTCATTTGTATATATCAATCAATGTAATCCTTAGACCTGAGATTGTTGCATAGTCCGAGTTGATGATCACTGACTTAGGTTCTATCCAATGTTGATCCATAACTACGCAGTTATAAAGGCAGGGTTCAGGTCGATTGAGAATCAAGCTGCGTGATTTGAATAACCAAGATGGGATTTTGCCCCTCCACCTGGAGATATATTCTCTATGCCCTCTCAGATGATATGATTCGGAAAGCATGGCCATGCACGACTCGGTTAAGTGTTAACCGAGGCGATCGACTAAGAGTTAGTCAGATAAATCACTTATATTGAATCAAGAAGAGAGTCGGACTATTTAAGGAATGAAAACTATTCGCCTATAGTCTGACAAGGTATATCGTGAGGCAAATGGAACTCAAACGCAAGTCGCATTGGAAAGGCAAGTCGCCATGACTCTTTGGTACTTGGTAGTCGGCGCGTTCTAAGTCAGTGAGGCGGACTCACGGTGACTAATATTATATGGGCTTTAGTGAATGGGCCACGAGTTAGTGGAGCCCATGTTCACTCCCTATATATAGTGGGCGAAGTAACCCAGAAGGATTGATCAGTTAGGTTATTCCATGTGTTGGAAACCCTAGCTCCTCAGCAGTCTAGCCATTGTATCGAACCTAGCAATTTGCCGCCGGTGCTCCTCCTTGTACGTGTGGATACTAGCAGAGGTGCTATACAATCAACACCACGTCGATCGTTAATTGGATCGAGATCGCAAGGACTGCACTGCATCAACTGACACGCTTCATCAGTAATCCGCAACCGCGTGTCTAGTGGTAATCCTTGTGGCATTCTACCTCAGCTAGATCTTGGGATCACCACGTTAGAGGAAAAAAGTTTTGTTTTATCTCTGCGTGGCCCAACAGTGGTATCATAGCGATAGCTCCTGGTTTTAGGCTCGAGATCGCGCATATGTGATATAAGGTTGGCTGTAGATTGGATCTATGTGTTGTTTTGGTGGTTGATCTATGAGATAGATCGGTTTTGTACGATGTTGATTGGATCAACTATACTCGGAGAATGGTAGATCTGATTTCCTTGATCATATTGCTGAGGTCATGGAACAACATACTCCTACCGGTCGGTTTCCGCCATCGGGGTAGACTGTGACACGTAAATCCAGAAGCGGTGATCGAAGATCAAAGAGTTTGATCAAATCGGAATAATGGTCGGAATCCATGTTCGAAATGTAGATGAGATCTACGTTTTCGAAAAAATCGTCCGACACTGCCCGCACCCGCGAGGGGCGCTGTCCCTTCGATACCCGCCTCTAGCACCCCGGGTAACCAGTACTATAAAATCGCATGTTAATTCTACTTTGTGCATCATCATGACATCATGCATATTTGCATTTAAAGTATTTTTACTAAACCCTATTTTGTTTCCTACAATATTCCTCGCCTATTCAAATTAAAGCTTCAGTCGTATGTGGATATTTTGGTTGCATAAAAAACTATTTACAAAAGTGTTTTAAAATAAAACTAAAATAAAAATATTTTAGTGGGGGAGGGAGTCAAACGACCAGGCCCAAATGCCCAGTCGGAAGACCACCTACCACCCAGATAACCAAACCCTAACCACCGCTGCCATAGTCCTTCACCCCACCCCACCTAACCCTAGCCTCCACTACCAACACGCCGCACACGGAACGCACGCCTACCCAATCCGGTCAACACCACACCGTGCACCACCCCTCCCGTGCGAGGCAACCCACCCCGATTCTAGCCCCACCACGCCCAGGAAATCGCCCTAATCCCTCTTACACCCCGGACCCACCTTAGCGCTCGCGACACGCTCCCCACGCCCCACCCTCGTTTGCTTCCCCATCGACCTGAACCTGCTCGTCCTCCCTCTCTGTCGCTCACTGTAACTACCTCGGTGAATTACGCTCCTAGATACAAGCCTGGATGAGTGGTAGTGGTTGAAATAGTACGGTGGGGCCCCAAAAGCCACTCACTGGTAGTCCTTTCAGACGTCCCAACCACTACCCTCTCAACCGGACCTGTACGGGCGGCGTAATCGGCAGGCGAAGGGATCAACTACGTACACAAGTGGGTATGTACGCAAGCCACCATACAAGAGTACATCAGAGCCATACCATCTAGAAAGAAAGGAAATATAGCAACGCCATACGGCAAGATTCAAATGACCTAGATAGATCTATATTTTAGGATACTTCCTCATACAACACACATCAGAGTATCATGCGGAAGCGGCAAACAAAATCCGAGTACGGATAAGAAGCAAATCGGCATAAGATGCCATAGAAATAAGCACATCCCAACTACAGGTCTCACGGATCCCCGATCCCGGAATCTCTACAACGAACGATCGTTGCCCACATCATCAGCTTCTTCCACCCAGTATCCGTCCTGCGGGGGTACCTGTTCATCTGAACCAATAATTTATCGTGTGAGACCCTAAGGGTACTCAGCAAGTCTTAATGCCTCTAAAGGGGACACAACCTGGGGTGACGCAATTTCAGCGAAAGATAAACCCTAGCAGTTCTACAGATAAACGCTAACCATCCGCCTAACCAATGATAGACGGATGTCCGTGAATTAAGAACAACAGTTATAATGGTAATTTCATCAGATCCATCCTCCTCCTCGCTTACCAACGAGGAAGCGGACGAACAACCCCCCATCCGTTGGCAATTTTATTAACCATTCCATGAGTATTGCACTATTTACTAGTCAAATTACTTAGTCAGATTAAAGCGGTACTTTAGTTATGCTTGTCTATGATCGAGAAACTGTGCTCCAAGTCGTCCATATCCGCGGACACGGCTTTCAGAAAGTTTTACCCGGCCGGGGTGCACCAATAGCAACACACGCTCGATCAACCTCGGAAAAACCAAATCAAAACCCAACGAGGCTTTCACGACTGAACAATCACCGGATTCAGAAATATTTCAGGGGGCCACCCCTTTGAGTAGATCCCGCAACGGAGTAAGCAAGCTCCGAGACGGACTCAAGGTTAGCACCAATGGCTGTAAGCGACTGGGAACCCGAAAACTCGGGGTGTCGATACCGCGTAATCACTCCGCTTACCTAAACAGTAGAGTGTGCTATCTATCGCACAATCGTAAATAAAGCGGTAAACATGGCATAAGTACATGATCGTAAATAAAACCTCAAACTAGTTTGTGGCCCCAAGAAATAAGAATGAATCAAGCTCTGGCTCAGGGGGGTCCCATATACCTCCCGGATGTGGACAGCGCGATAAATCTTGGAACAGGAATCAAGTACTCGGGGTCTTACGGGACACAAGTGAGCAGGAAAAACCAAATAGCAGATGTTGCTCACCGGTGCCACTTTCATTAGTTATCCCATCACTACTCAGGTTAAGTTGTTTAGGTACCTCATTATCCAACAGACTCTCACATACCCTACACATGTTGTTCTACGACTCGCATGGCTCAAACAACTCCTATAGTAGTGGCTCATGGGATGGAGGAACAAGCTTGGTGGGGTTTAAAAGTAAAGGCTATGCATACTTGGGATTCAATTTAATGCAATCGCGACTCAATGATGCAAGAATAAGATAGAGGAAATAGGTATTGTATGTATGCAAGCATGTGGAAGTGCTTGCCTGTCAACTCAGTTGAAGCGAGGGACGGATCTGGGTAGTGCTCCTGGTTCTCTTGATACAACCCCTGCTCAGTGTCTATCCGAGAAAAACCAAACAAACAAGGCCAACATGAATATATAGCACAAGCATATGAATAAGATACGTCAAGCAAACAATCATGCCATGATGAATGATGCACAATTTACATGGCACTAAGGTAGCATGGCATGGTGAAGTGTGGAAGACAAGTAATAACATTTTAATGGGGTTTTGGAATCACATTTGTTGCCATAACATTTGCTGTTCACTATATATTTATATGATGCATGCTGCAATTGAGGTTAAGGATGGCATAAACAGAAAGGTCTCGTCGAGCTGATCATTTTAGACATATCATTTGCTAAATTTGGAATTATAAATCAAAAGTTATTGATTATTTAAATTCTAGTGGCAATTAGTGTAATTTAAATAAACTTGGAATTTAATTGTGCAAAAGGCAATTTGAATGTCATATTTGAAATCCTGGCATTTTTCTGATCTCCAAACATATATCATTTGCCAATTTTGGATTTTCCATTGAAAAGTTATTTGAATTCTGGTTTGAATTTGAATTTGAATTAAATGAATAAAATTTGAACTAAACAGACAAACTGAACTATTTTACACCCAACTGCAGCGAGCCCCAGTCGCTGACAGATGGGCCAGGCAACAGAGGCCCACGCGTGCTGTCAAGCTTCTGCCACCGTGGCCTTATCCAGCACAAGCGACTGACAGGTGGGCCGGTGGGCTCGTGGGTCCACACGCCAGCGCCTGGGAAAAGAGGGACCGCGGGTTGACAAAAAGGTTTGGGGAGGGGGTTATTCGCAAAGTGGACATAGCTACTGTTTTTCTTCCACTGGGCTGCGCAGAGCGTGTGCGACGGACGCTCGCGCGTCGCACGCAGCGCAGAGGGGGTTCGAACCAGGGACCTGGGGCGCGCGCGCAGACGCGGCTGCCGCTGGGCTAGGCTGGGGTAGGTGATGGGGAGAGGGGCGCGCGCTAGCTAGGGTGTTCGTGACTGGGAGCTCGCAGAAACAAACACGACGCCGGCGCACAGAGGCCGTTCGACGGAAGGTCCGCCGCGTCCAGGAAGCGACGGAGCGAGAGAGGGTGTCTGGGAGGCGGGGATGCTCACCGCGAGTGTGCCGGTGCAGACGGTTCGTGCAGGGGCGCGTTTGATCGGCGGCGAGGCAGGAGCTCTGGGGACGCTAGGGTTCTGCGGTGCGCGGCGTGGTCCCGGCTCCTGGGGGCTCCTCCTTCTTGGCGACGCGAACGGGGCGGTGCAGGGGTCCTCCGGGGCTTCCTCGACGTACGCAGCGTGCACGCCACAGGCCAGATAGACGGGGGCAGGTTGTAGACTGGTGGTGTATGGCGAGGTGAGAAGGATGGCTAGGGGAGGAAGGGGAGAAGAGGGCGCATCCCTGGCAGATCTGGGGAGGGCAGGAGGGTGCTGGGGTGTAGATAAGGACGACCAGGAGGGGGCTTGCGTGGGGGAGGGGAAGGTGGCCTCGGTGCCACCTTTTCCTGCTCACGTGCACGGCATGGGGGCCAGGGGTTGGCGCGGCAGAGCTGGGGCAGGTAGGGAGGATGCCAGGTGGGGTAGGCGAGGCCAGGGAGGCAGGCAGCTGCGGGGTGGGGCTGCTGAGGCAGGGAGGAAAAGAGGGGAGAAAGGCTCGGGTTGGGTGGTGGTAGCCTCGGCTAGGGTGGGAGCTAGGGTTAGGTTGGGGGTCCTTGGTCGTGTGGGGTGGTAGCTGGTAGAGGGTTGCTGGGGTGGGGCCTGCATGGAAGAGGGGGCGAGCTAGGGTAGGGCATGGGGTGATCATGCTAGGAAGCTAGGAGGGAGAAGAGAGGTACTTAGGATTGGTTTAGGGAAAAGGTGTAGATTAGGGGTTTTTGTTTAGCTAGGATGGGGAGATGGCATGGGTAGGTTTTAGGGTTTTGCTAAGAGTGGGTAAGAGATAGGTGGTACTTAACTTGATCATGCAAGCTCCAAACAAGCCCTAACAAGTTCAAGGCAAGAAAAGGAGGGAGAGGGAGAGAGAGATGATCATGTGATGATGGGGTTTTTCTTTGGCCCATGCATGATTCAAATAATGACCAAGCAAGATCCAAGAGAAGAGGTGGTTTTAGGTTGTGCATGCCACATTAGCACATGTGTGTGCATGGAGCATGGGGATAGAGGTTAAGCTAAAGGGGAGAAGAGAGGGCGATGATTTGATGAAGAAACTACAAGCCAGAACAAGATTTAACACAAGGGAGAATGATTCATGCAAGCAAAACCAATATCACTCCAAGATCAAGAAAAAGGTGGCACTTGCATGGCCCATGCAAGCAATAATGGCCATGTTATTATATTGTGAAAACAACATTAATTTATGTGGCATTATTCCTTGCATTCCCAAAAGGTGGGCAAAGGCCAAGCAAAAGATTAAGGGGTGGAACCCAACCAACCAACATGAGCTAGAGATAAATCAACAAAATGCCAAGCTCAGATTAGTTGGATGGTGGAATTATAAAGTGGTGAAAGAAAAGGAGGTGGAGTCAATAAGAGAGATGCCCTCAACTCAACTTGGGCATTTAACAATATATTAAGAACCAAATACAATATCAAGAGGCAACTACAATTAATCATGCACATGAGATAAGAACCAAACAAGAAAGGGTTTTATATGATGCTCAAATGCAAGGTGACATGATGACATGAGCATGATATGATGATGATGCAACAATTATATGTTGGAAGTGGCCCTTTTTATTATTATAACAAGTAGCATTACAGGGGTTAGACAACTGGGATGCTACAACTCTCCCCCACTAAACAGGAATCTCGCCCCGAGATTCTAGGAAGAAGAAGAGGACACAAAGAGAGAAGGATGGTTGGCACGGAGTTCATCTTCACGCTCCCATGTGGCTTCATCAACAGAATGGTGTGACCACTGCACCTTGCAGAATTTGATGGACTTGTTGCGAGTCCTTCGTTCTGCGGTCTCAAGGATTTTGGTGGGTTGTTCTTGATAGGACAGATCTTCTTGGAGGTCGATTAGCTCATGATCCACGGTCCTGCCGGGATCTTTGAAGCACTTCTTGAGCTGAGAGATGTGGAAAACATCATGGACTTTGAGTTTTTCCGGAAGCTCAAGTGCATAGGCAACTTCTCCTCTTCTACCACGTATCTTGAAAGGACCGATGTATCTAGGAGCCAACTTTCCTTTGATACCGAAGCGGTGTGTTCCTCTCATGGGAGTGACACGAAGGTAGACGAGATCACCAGGGGCATATACCATATCCGTGTGCTTCCTGTCATAGTTGCTCTTCTGACGACTTTGAGCAATCTTCAGGTTCTCCAGAATGATATGCACCTTCTCCTCTGCTTGAGTCACAATGTCAGGGCCAAACCAGATTCTTTCTCCTGCACCTGACCAACCAATCGGAGTTCTGCACTTGCGACCATAGAGAGCCTCGAATGGTGCCATCTTCAGACTCTTCTGGAAGCTGTTGTTGTAGGAGAATTCAGCATAAGGAAGACATTCCTCCCACTTCATGCCAAACGAGATGACGCAAGCCCGAAGCATGTCCTCCAGAATCTGATTGATCCTCTCCACTTGTCCTTGCGACTGAGGGTGGTAAGCAGTGCTGAAGTTCAACTTTGTTCCCAAAGCTTTTTGGAAACTCTCCCAGAACTTTGAGGTGAAGATGCTCCCACGGTCGGAACTTATTTCAAGTGGAACCCCATACAGAGAGACAATTCTGTTGATATAGAGCTCAGCCAACTGAATTCCAGAAATTGTTTCTTTGACTGGGAAGAAATGAGCCACTTTAGAAAGCCTGTCGATGACAACAAAGATTGCATTGTTGCCCTTCTGCGATCTAGGAAACCCAGTGATGAAGTCCATCTCTACTTTCTCCCATTTCCATTCCGGTGGTTTCAATGGTTGTAGAAGACCGAATGGTTTCTGATGGACAGCCTTGACTCTGCGACAGACATCACATTCTGAGACATACTTGGCATAATACCGTTTCAACCCAGGCCACCAGTATTGTGTTTTCAAGTCCATGTACATCTTTGTGCTGCCAGGATGGATAGAAAGAACCGAATCATGTGCCTCCTTGAGAACTTGGTCTCTCAGACCCGGGTAGTTTGGAACAAACATCCGGTGGTCGAAGAAGAGCGTGCCTTGATCATCAACGTGGAAGGACTCATACTTCGGAAGTCCAAGTTTCGAGATGAGCTTTCTGGTGTGCGGATCACCAAGCTGACGAGAGCGAATCTTTTCTTCCAAGAGAGGGGTAGCCAGAAGGTTCAGGAGATACCCTTGTTCCACAACTTCAAGGTTGCGCTGACGGAATTCCTCGCACAATAGAGGCTGCTGCTCTTCTATCATGAGGTTGTTGACATAAGCTTTTCGGCTAAGCGCATCAGCCATGACGTTTGCTTTGCCTGGAGTGTAGTTGATGGTCACATCAAAGTCATTGATTGCTTCAATCCATCTCCTCTGCCGAAGGTTGAGATCAGGCTGAGTGAAGATATACTTCAAACTCTTGTGGTCCGAGAAGATCTCACAACGGTTACCAAGCAAGTAGTGCCTCCATAGCTTCAAAGCAAAGACAACTGCTGCTAGCTCGAGGTCATGTGTGGGATAGTTGATCTCATGCGTCTTCAACTGACGAGAGGCATAAGCAACCACCTGTTTCTCTTGCATAAGGACCGCACCCAGTCCTTGCAAAGAGGCGTCGCAGAATATCTGGAAAGGCTTAGATGTATCCGGAGGAACCAAGACTGGTGTGGAAGTGAGCTTCTCTTTGAGTGTCTCGAAACTTTCTTGACAAGAAGGAGTCCACAGGTACTTCTTGCCTTTCTTGAGGAGATCGGTAAGAGGCTTTGCTATCTTCGAGAAGTTCTGAACAAAGCGACGGCAATAGCTAGCCAGTCCGAGAAAACTCCGCACTTCCTTGACATTAGCAGGAGGAAGCCATTCAACTATTGTCTTCACGGTTTCCGGGTTGACTGCAATGCCCTTGGCAGAGATAACATGACCCAGGTATGTTACTTCAGGCAGCCAAAACTCACACTTAGAGAACTTTGCATACAAGCGGTTCTCACGAAGCTTGTTTAAGACACACTGCAGGTGTTCCTCATGCTCCTCCTTGGACTTGGAATAGACCAGAATGTCATCCAGATATACCACAACAAACTTGTCCAGGTATTCCATGAAAACGGAGTTCATCAGCCTCGAGAAGGTAGCAGGTGCGTTGGTGAGACCGAAAGACATGACCGTGTACTCATACAGGCCATAGCGGGTGGTGAAAGCTGTTTTGGGCACATCTTCTTTGCGAATTTTGATTTGGTGATAACCACTTCTCAAGTCCAGCTTAGAGAACACCACAGCTCCTGCTAGCTGATCAAAAAGATCATTTATCCGAGGGAGAGGATATTTGTTCTTGATGGTTTTCGCATTGAGAGCCCGGTAATCAACACAGAGTCTATCGGTTCTGTCACGCTTCTTCACAAAGATTGTTGGACTACCCCAAGAAGAAGTACTGTGTTGAATGAAACCCAACTTCTCTTGTTCATCAAGTTGTCGTTTGAGTTCAGCCAACTCAGAAGGACCCATTTTATATGGCCGCTTGGAGATAGGAGCCGTTCCAGGTTCAAGTTCAATCACGAATTCAACCTCGCGATCCGGAGGCATACCCGGCAACTCTTCAGGAAAAACATCCGGAAACTCACAGACCACTGGGACTCTATGAATAGCTTCCATGGCATCATCATTCAGAGCCGCCAAAGAGAAAAGCTGGACAGCAGGAGTCAGACTTGGAGAAAAGACTATATGGCCTTCAGGAATCTTCAGAGACACTGAGCATTCAGCACAATCAATCACAGCTGCATTTGCTGTCAACCAATCCATGCCCAAGATGACATCAATGTAAGAGTTGCCCAGAACAATTAAAGAAGCCGAGAATGAAGAACCACCAATCTCAACTTGATTGCCATGACTGATTTGAGCAGCTGCCATTGTTGCTCCAGGAGAAAGAACCATTAACCGCTTTTGGAGAGGAACCAAGACTAACTCGTTCTCATCTGCAAACTTGTGCGACACAAAAGAATGCGATGCACCAGAATCGAACAAAACTCGTGCAGGGACTGAGTTCACGGAAAGCATACCCATCACGACTCCCGGTGCTTGCTCAGCTTTAGCGGCGTTGACACAGTTGGCCCGAACAACCGCAGACCCGGGCTTGGTGTTGATGTTGAGAGCCCGAGGTGGTGGTGCACGAACCGAAGGAGAGCTTGTTGCAGATCTTGGCGGGGGTTGAGGGAGAGCTTTGTTCTTCATTGGACAGTTCCAGTGTGGATGTCCAGGATCTCCACACGTGAAGCAGGCACCAGCTGGACGTGGAGCAGAGTAGCCAGGGACTCCGCCAGGCGCTCCAGGGTAGTGGTTGTTGTAGCCCCTGGGAGCCGCAGTGGTGAAGTTTGGTGGCCTTGGCGCGAAACTTGCAGGTCTTGGTGGAGCCGGGAGCGACGGTGGGTGTTAGGAACCCAGACACGCCGCTTAGAAGGAGCTGCCAAAACTGCAGAGCTTGATGCATCCCTGTTATGTTTCTTGGACTCCTCAAACATTTGCCTGCTTGCCTCCTCTTGCAGGGCTGTGTGCTGTAGTTCCAGGAAAGATGCCGGCCTTGCATGAGTAATCGCATACTTGATCGATGCATTGAGCCCTTGCCTGAACCTCTTCTGCTTCTTCTTGTCATCAGATACCTCATCACCACCATAACGAGAGAGATTCATGAAGTTCCTGATGTAGGTGTTGACGTTATCATTCCCTTGCTTCAGGTTGAGAAAAGCCTCCTTCATCCTTTCCATTACAATCTCTGAGAGAAACTGTTCCTTGAACGCTCCAGTGAACCTTTCCCAAGTTGGCTGGAAACCAGTGCAGCTTGCCTTCAAGTAGTTCTCCCACCAGAGAGCTGCATCTCCCTTAAGAAGGTGAGTAGCACACTTGACCCACTCCTGCTCCGGAACATCAGCAGTCTCGAGCAACCTTGAGATCTCACGCAGCCAATCATCCGCGTCCAGAGGTCGGTCAGAAACATCAAACTGACGAGGGTTGAACTTGAGGAAGCTCTTGATGTCTCCATGCCTGGGAGGTGGAGGAAGTGGAGCAAACTCGTTTCTTCTGACACTCTCCTCAAAGCGCTGCTGGTTCTCTTGCATAGCTGCCAAAGCATTAGCGATGTTTGACAGCGCGGAGCCCAGTTCCGGAGGTATGTCCTCATCAGTCCGGCGTGGTGGAGCCATCCTGTCATTGATATAAAACTCAAGTCAGTACTATAATGGAGAATGATAATAATCCAAAATAGTACCAAGATGGAATTAACCAAGATTAAAGGATACAATTACTGAGATGATATTAAAATATCAACAAAGTTCATAGCACCTAAAAGATATTAAGCATATCGCACACGACTGAAAAGGAGTGTGGTACACAAATATATCAAAGAAAAATTTTCCACAAATTTCGGCATTAGAATACCAATAGATGCGCAAAATTACTTAACGAATCAAGATTAGTGACTCTACTGATTCAATATACAAAAGCGAATGATAAAAGTAGTGGTATGGTCGCGACTCCATCCCGCACTCAAATCATTACTCCGCACATGAACAAGTGGAACACATATCCTAACCCCTTCTCCTCACGACGAAACCTAAAGATTGGTAACTACGGAAACGAACACCCCAAACAAGATAGCGTCAGATACAAAGAGGAAGATAGATTGCGTCGGTTTGCATAAGCCTGTCGGTATGGAATGTACCAACAGTTGATAACCAAAGGCAGATAGGATAACAACTTGGATGCAACAGATAGACAAGGGATTACACACACACACACAACCTATGGTACTACGGGAACCCAGAACACGTGAATCCTAGTTTGAACTCTGAGAAGAGGGTTGAAAACGTTGCACTTCCTTACCAGAAAAAGGATGGGTGGGAGGGTAAGAAGAAAAATGGAAGCAGTCCTACTCTCGCGTTTGTTTTTCCCTAATATACATAACTACCAAAATATTTGCTAGACTGACAACGACCATTTGGCTGAAACCCTGAAGGTCGGGATGGCTCTGATACCAATTGTAACTACCTCGGTGAATTACGCTCCTAGATACAAGCCTGGATGAGTGGTAGTGGTTGAAATAGTACGGTGGGGCCCCAAAAGCCACTCACTGGTAGTCCTTTCAGACGTCCCAACCACTACCCTCTCAACGGGACCTGTACGGGCGGCGTAATCGGGAGGCGAAGGGATCAACTACGTACACAAGTGGGTATGTACGCAAGCCACCATACAAGAGTACATCAGAGCCATACCATCTAGAAAGAAAGGAAATATAGCAACGCCATACGACAAGATTCAAATGACCTAGATAGATCTATATTTTAGGATACTTCCTCATACAACACACATCAGAGTATCATGCGGAAGAGGCAAACAAAATCCGAGTACGGATAAGAAGCAAATCGGCATAAGATGCCATAGAAATAAGCACATCCCAACTACAGGTCTCACGGATCCCCGATCCCGGAATCTCTACAACGAACGATCGTTGCCCACATCATCAGCTTCTTCCACCCAGTATCCGTCCTGCGGGGGTACCTGTTCATCTGAACCAATAATTTATCGTGTGAGACCCTAAGGGTACTCAGCAAGTCTTAATGCCTCTAAAGGGGACACAACCTGGGGTGACGCAATTTCAGCGAAAGATAAACCCTAGCAGTTCTACAGATAAACGCTAACCATCCGCCTAACCAATGATAGCCGGATGTCCGTGAATTAAGAACAACAGTTATAATGGTAATTTCATCAGATCCATCCTCCTCCTCGCTTACCAACGAGGAAGCGGACGAACAACCCCCCATCCGTTGGCAATTTTATTAACCATTCCATGAGTATTGCACTATTTACTAGTCAAATTACTTAGTCAGATTAAAGCGGTACTTTAGTTATGCTTGTCTATGATCGAGAAACTGTGCTCCAAGTCGTCCATATCCGCGGACACGGCTTTCAGAAAGTTTTACCCGGCCGGGGTGCACCAATAGCAACACACGCTCGATCAACCTCGGAAAAACCAAATCAAAACCCAACGAGGCTTTCACGACTGAACAATCACCAGATTCAGAAATATTTCAGGGGGCCACCCCTTTGAGTAGATCCCGCAACGGAGTAAGCAACCTCCGAGACGGACTCAAGGTTAGCGCCAATGGCTGTAAGCGACTGGGAACCCGAAAACTCGGGGTGTCGATACCGCGTAATCACTCCGCTTACCTAAACAGTACAGTGTGCTATCTGTCGCACAATCGTAAATAAAGCGGTAAACATGGCATAAGTACAGGATCGTAAATAAAACCTCAAACTAGTTTGTGGCCCCAAGAAATAAGAATGAATCAAGCTCTGGCTCAGGGGGGTCCCATATACCTCCTGGATGTGGACAGCGCGATAAATCTTGGAACAGGAATCAAGTACTCGGGGTCTTACGGGACACAAGTGAGCAGGAAAAACCAAATAGCAGATGTTGCTCACCGGTGCCACTTTCATTAGTTATCCCATCACTACTCAGGTTAAGTTGTTTAGGTACCTCATTATCCAACAGACTCTCACATACCCTATACATGCTGTTCTACGACTCGCATGGCTCAAACAACTCCTATAGTAGTGGCTCATGGGATGGAGGAACAAGCTTGGTGGGGTTTAAAAGTAAAGGCTATGCATACTTGGGATTCAATTTAATGCAATCGCGACTCAATGATGCAAGAATAAGATAGAGGAAATAGGTATTGTATGTATGCAAGCATGTGGAAGTGCTTGCCTGTCAACTCAGTTGAAGCGAGGGACGGATCTGGGTAGTGCTCCTGGTTCTCTTGATACAACCCCTGCTCAGTGTCTATCCGAGAAAAACCAAACAAACAAGGCCAACATGAGTATAGAGCACAAGCATATGAATAAGATACGTCAAGCAAACAATCATTCCATGATGAATGATGCACAATTTACATGGCACTAAGGTAGCATGGCATGGTGAAGTGTGGAAGACAAGTAATAACATTTTAATGGGGTTTTGGAATCACATTTGTTGCCATAACAGTTGCTGTTCACTATATATTTATATGATGCATGCTGCAATTGAGGTTAAGGATGGCATAAACAGAAAGGTCTCGTCGAGCTGATCATTTTAGACATATCATTTGCTAAATTTGGAATTATAAATCAAAAGTTATTGATTATTTAAATTCTAGTGGCAATTAGTGTAATTTAAATAAACTTGGAATTTAATTGTGCAAAAGGCAATTTGAATGTCATATTTGAAATCCTGGCATTTTTCTGATCTCCAAACATATATCATTTGCCAATTTTGGATTTTCCATTGAAAAGTTATTTGAATTCTGGTTTGAATTTGAATTTGAATTAAATGAATAAAATTTGAACTAAACAGACAAACTGAACTATTTTACACCCAACTGCAGCGAGCCCCAGTCGCTGACAGATGGGCCAGGCAACAGAGGCCCACGCGTGCTGTCAAGCTTCTGCCACCGTGGCCTTATCCAGCACAAGCGACTGACAGGTGGGCCGGTGGGCTCGTGGGTCCACACGCCAGCGCCTGGGAAAAGAGGGACGGCGGGTTGACAAAAAGGTTTGGGGAGGGGGTTATTCGCAAAGTGGACATAGCTACTGTTTTTCTTCCACTGGGCTGCGCAGAGCGTGTGCGACGGACGCTCGCGCGTCGCACGCGGCGCAGAGGGGGTTCGAACCAGGGACCTGGGGCGCGCGCGCAGACGCGGCTGCCGCTGGGCTAGGCTGGGGTAGGTGATGGGGAGAGGGGCGCGCGCTAGCTAGGGTGTTCGTGACTGGGAGCTCGCAGAAACAAACACGACGCCGGCGCACAGAGGCCGTTCGACGGAAGGTCCGCCGCGTCCAGGAAGCGACGGAGCGAGAGAGGGTGTCTGGGAGGCGGGGATGCTCACCGCGAGTGTGCCGGTGCAGACGGTTCGTGCAGGGGCGCGTTTGATCGGCGGCGAGGCAGGAGCTCTGGGGACGCTAGGGTTCTGCGGTGCGCGGCGTGGTCCCGGCTCCTGGGGGCTCCTCCTTCTTGGTGACGCGAACGGGGCGGTGCAGGGGTCCTCCGGGGCTTCCTCGACGTACGCAGCGTGCATGCCACAGGCCAGATAGACGGGGGCAGGTTGTAGACTGGTGGTGTATGGCGAGGTGAGAAGGATGGCTAGGGGAGGAAGGGGAGAAGAGGGCGCATCCCTGGCAGATCTGGGGAGGGCAGGAGGGTGCTGGGGTGTAGATAAGGACGGCCAGGAGGGGGCTTGCGTGGGGGAGGGGAAGGTGGCCTCGGTGCCACCTTTTCCTGCTCACGTGCACGGCATGGGGGCCAGGGGTTGGCGCGGCAGAGCTGGGGCAGGTAGGGAGGATGCCAGGTGGGGTAGGCGAGGCCAGGGAGGCAGGCAGCTGCGGGGTGGGGCTGCTGAGGCAGGGAGGAAAAGAGGGGAGAAAGGCTCGGGTTGGGTGGTGGTAGCCTCGGCTAGGGTGGGAGCTAGGGTTAGGTTGGGGGGTCCTTGGTCGTGTGGGGTGGTAGCTGGTAGAGGGTTGCTGGGGTGGGGCCTGCATGGAAGAGGGGGCGAGCTAGGGTAGGGCATGGGGTGATCATGCTAGGAAGCTAGGAGGGAGAAGAGAGGTACTTAGGATTGGTTTAGGGAAAAGGTGTAGATTAGGGGTTTTTGTTTAGCTAGGATGGGGAGATGGCATGGGTAGGTTTTAGGGTTTTGCTAAGAGTGGGTAAGAGAGAGGTGGTACTTAACTTGATCATGCAAGCTCCAAAAAAGCCCTAACAAGTTCAAGGCAAGAAAAAGAGGGAGAGGGAGAGAGAGATGATCATGTGATGATGGGGTTTTTCTTTGGCCCATGCATGATTCAAATAATGACCAAGCAAGATCCAAGAGAAGAGGTGGTTTTAGGTTGTGCATGCCACATTAGCACATGTGTGTGCATGGAGCATGGGGATAGAGGTTAAGCTAAAGGGGAGAAGAGAGGGAGATGATTTGATGAAGAAACTACAAGCCAGAACAAGATTTAACACAAGGGAGAATGATTCATGCAAGCAAAACCAATATCACTCCAAGATCAAGAAAAAGGTGGCACTTGCATGGCCCATGCAAGCAATAATGGCCATGTTATTATATTGTGAAAACAACATTAATTTATGTGGCATTATTCGTTGCATTCCCAAAAGGTGGGCAAAGGCCAAGCAAAAGATTAAGGGGTGGAACCCAACCAACCAACATGAGCTAGAGATAAATCAACAAAATGCCAAGCTCAGATTAGTTGGATGGTGGAATTATAAAGTGGTGAAAGAAAAGGTGGTGGAGTCAATAAGAGAGATGACCTCAACTCAACTTGGGCATTTAACAATATATTAAGAACCAAATACAATATCAAGAGGCAACTACAATTAATCATGCACATGAGATAAGAACCAAACAAGAAAGGGTTTTATATGATGCTCAAATGCAAGGTGACATGATGACATGAGCATGATATGATGATGATGCAACAATTATATGTTGGAAGTGGCCCTTTTTATTATTATAACAAGTAGCATTACAGGGGTTAGACAACTGGGATGCTACACTCACCTACCCCGACCATCTCCCATCGCTTCCTCTTGCTCGCTCGGTGCTCCCAGGCTCGCTTTCACCGATGGTCGCCCTCTCTCCCTGTGGCCTCTCCTCCCCGACCTTCTTCCCGTGAAGACCGCGCCGGCCCTATCCTCAGGGGCGGACCCAGGTACAACCGAGGGCCCCACTCAAAATTTGAATTCCCTTTATATTTGTACATGTTTTGAATGAAAAAATTCTGAAAGTCTGCAATTTTATAGAAGCCGTGCCCCCAGTCAAATAATATGCCCCCAGTCAGAATTTTTCTGGGTCTGCCCCTGCCTATCCTCTCCTCTCCCATCGTCGGCTCTACTTCCAACGTCCTCCGACCGAGCTTCTTTGTGCCCCCTTGCCGTAGCACCCCTGATGCCGCCGACAGGGGCGCTCCCGCCCCCTCGCCGTCGACCCCCAAGCCCCTCCTCTCTATTGCATGTCGTGGCTCGGTGCCCCGTCGCCCTGCCAGCGCGCACTGTCGTCGTTCGCGCTCCGTCGTTTGTTCCCTCTCCGTCGGACGAGACGCCCTCCCTCCAGCCTCAAGTCGCCACCTCTGGTCGCCGATCCCTATCCACCTCTGCCTGCCGGCACCCCCTCCGTGGCCGCCCGTGGAGCCCGTCCTCGACCCTCCTTGTGCTGTGTTGCTGCTTCTTCTCTTCCCCGAGCCGCCTGCCTTCCTCCCTGCTTCGGCGTGGTGCTCGCTAGCCCCAGGCGTCACAGCTGCAGGTTGTGTCTCCCTCTAGGACCCGACACAGTGTGGTGGTGATGTCCGCCAGAGAAGCTGTTGTCGACATGCTTGTGTGCTGTTTTTTCGGCCCTCCTGTGCGTATGTGTTGTATGGCTACTGGTGGAGTTGGTGTGATGCCAGTACAAATCCCGACGGCCAAGGCTGCGTCCATCTTCGTTCAGGCTTGTGAGCAACGATGTTGTGCGCAGTATAAAACCATCACCAAGTTCTTCCCAAGAGAAACCTACGCCAAGTTTGGGGGTGGCAAGATCTTCTCGCCGACAAGACCAATATCGGAGCCTCGAGAGCCCCGACACACGGATCCGAAGCCCGAACCCGAACCCCTCCGAGCCTCCAAGATCGTCGAACCCCTGATGTGTGACCCTATCCGAGACCCTTATATTTTTAATATATGATATTTCACTTGCTGCATATTAAATTGTTCGTATTGCATACATATTGTATGGTTTGGGGGCATTATGCCGATTCACCTCATAATTAAATATGGAGGCCATTTGCGGGCGAATCTAGTCTAATATTGGCCCCATTTAAATTTGTGTAGCGAACCGATGATATAATTTTGCCTTATTAATACAAAATTTAAATTGCGGGGTATCTAAAACAACTATAACCATCTAATTAATTGTTGGGACCCCAGTTCTGCTTAATATTGGCTATAGCATCGCACTTTTCCCATGTCATACATCATACATGCATCATGCCTGATCTTCTACCGAAGTATTAAATAGTGCATCCGTTGTTTCTTCTAGTGATTTGCTTCTTCACGGATTACGCCGGTGAGTTGATGCGAGTGTCGCCTCGATCTACGGATGAACGTTTGGCAATATTTTCAGGCGAGCATTCTCCCTCTTTCTACCTATTTTATATTTCTAGTCTTTATATCCTCCTATTGATCTATTGCTATCTGTGTTGCGATGCTTTAGATTCTGTGCACCAGTTATATCCCTTGCAGCCATTATATAGCCTTGGACACCTCCTATGCCTGTTGATTGATAGACAGTCCGCCTTGCGAGTCGTAGTTGCTTGCTTAAGTGCTGCTTCGCGTCGTTGATGTTCCATCGTTGTTGGGTGGTTGGCACATGTTTAATGGTGGAGATTGTAACATCCCAAAAATACTAAGCTTGGATCATCAAATTCTAATCATCAAAATTAGGGTTAACAAAAACTTTTCTAAATAAAATCATGAATGCATGCATATATGTATGCATGGATTTTGAAATCCTTTAAAACCACCTTGTTTGTTTGTTCCATTGCTTGTAAAATGTTTCTTAGGTGAAATAAACATCATCTAAAACATTTCCCACACCTTTCCTAAAGACAAGTAAATCAAAACACATATATGAAATGAATGGTCATTTTCGCCAATTTAACTCCCATGCCTACTTTGGCTGTCTCAAACTTTCAGAACCTAACAGAAAATTTTCTGCATCTTTGCACCCCTTGAATGTACTCATAACAAGGTATCAAGGCCCACTTTGTGATCATCCAGAAACTTTCAAATGCATAGTTTAAATGACAATTCAAAATTGAATGTTTATCATATGGGAAGATCCCCCTTTTTCAAAAACTACTCAAACAAGCTCAAATTTCAAAACCCAAGAATCTGCAGACTCACCAGCACCAATCTAGCAAACCCACCAAAAATCATTTCAAAATTTAAAACTTGATTTCATGCGACCATGTCATCAAACAGGTTGCAGACACAAATCAAACAAACATCAAACACTATTGTGAGCAGTGATTCTTGCCTAACTGGTTCCCCATTTAGCTCACACACAACTCAGTAGATCATCTAGGAAGATTAGCCAGGCACTAGCACCACTGTGAGCTTGCCATTGTCATCAATGGTGAATAGCCGAGCACCCTCTTGCCACCCCATAGTCGACAGCAAGCTAGGAGCAGCAGCAAGCCTAGCCAGCATGTCTGGGAGGCAGCCCACCGTCCACCGCCACTCACTGTCCCAGCCGCGAGTGTTGCCAAGCCCTGGACCACGCGCACAAGCCGCGCCCAGACCATGCCGAGCGTGCGCCAGAGCGCCACCCTCGACCATCACCCACAGACCGCGTGCCGCCCTTGCCGCGTGCATACATAATCCCCACCGACCCAGGAGACCGCCATACATCCTTGTTTGCCGCCCCGTGCCGCACAGCCACCGCCTGCCGTCGAAGACGTCGCCTCTGCTGCGCAGAGCACCGCCCGTTCCAGACCAAACCACACCGCCCCATGCCTCGAGACCATGTCGTTGAGCATCGCCAGGAGACACCGCACTATCCCCTACCCTTGCCCATGCCATTAGCCGCCTGTAACCTCGCCCCCGACGAGCTCACCGTGCGCCCCAACGGTCCCCTCACTCGACTATAAATAGAGGCCACCCCCGCAAGATTTCTTCACACCATCTAACTCCCCTCTCCTCACTGATCGTGCCACACCATTCTCAGAGTAAGGCGAGCACCACCTCGCCGGAATTTCACTGGAGCCTGCCGCTGCCGGAGAAGAAGGGCGCCATCGATTTCGTCCACCCCAGGAGCTGCCGCGACCACCCCTGAGTTCTCCGTCGTCGACTTCGTCGTTCGCCCGCCTCGCCGACCCTCGCTAGTACCCCGGTGAGCCCCCAGCAACCCTCACTGGCCGCTCTAGGTTTCGTTCTCGCTAGAGTTGTCTCGCGTCGACGATGACTCCCAGCCATTAGATTAGAACTAGATCGAACGATCCACGTCGCCCCGTACCGCTTCGCCCAGCCCCGTGTCACTGACGAGTGGGGACACCCACTTAAGCAGCCCGAGGGAGCACTGCGCTTAGCAGGCCGGCCCAGTAACTTTTCCCGCGCAGCCCAGTTATTCAAATTAAACCTTTTTCTATTTCAATTCAAACACACTTCTGTACCCAACTTCAAAAATCAACCCAGATCGATTCAGTGCACCAAATTGAATGAAACCAATTTTTGTGGAAAGGTCTGTGAATGTTGAATCCAAGCCCGTTGGATTGAAGTCATTTGGGTCTATAGATCTCCCATGGTAAAAATAACAAGGCAGAAGCTTTTCTACATTCAAACATTTTTCAAATTTAAACCATAATAGCTTTTGAGTTGATTCCAACTCTCAAAAATCAAATTTAACCATACCTTTCAGAATATATAAAAATATATAGGTTTACTTGCAGAAATAATGTTCAAGTAATAAAAGGATGCTACATAAGCATTTCTAGCCACTTTAATTAATTAAAATAAAAGGGTAAAACCTTATTAAATTGTGACACCACTTTAAATCACATTCCCATGGACTAAAATATGTGGTGATGACATGTGTCAACATGATCCCATGTTGGGTTTGGAGAATATAAAATCTTAAGTAGTTTTTCAATGAGTAGGAATTACTTTTCTAAAAATAAAAAGATTTAAACCAAGCCTTAACCTTGTAATGTTAGGGATGATGCTAGATCATCCATAGGACCCTTGTGTGTGATGATTGCATGTAGTTAAGTATTGTTTGGTGATTGTGTACCTCGTATTTATTCATAGACGCTAGTACCGACCAAGGATACGAGGAGGAAGGAGGATACTACGAAGAAGAAGCCGAAGAGAACTTCAACCACTGCTCTGCACAAGGCAAGCTAAAACTTGCAAGACACTCTACCTTAGCAAGCTTATACTGATATTGATGCAAGCTGATACTATACCTATGCAAGCTAACCCTTGCAAGATACCCTACTGATGCAACAAACCCATACTTGTCCTATGACTACTATATGCCTTAAGCATATGTGATCATACCCACTTGATAAACCAATCCTAGTTTTATGTGCAAGCTTCTTACTCTATTTCTTTATCAAAATTTACTTAGAGTTTACTTAAGTGATTGGTAGATATTGGAAAGATGTTGAAGGTTGCATAAAGAGCATAAAATTTGGCCTAAGTTAGAAACCTTGACATTAGCCTGAGACATGAGGTTGTACTTAGTTGAAACTCCACTAGTTACCACCCCTCATTGGTACTACCCCCACATGTAGATGCTAGTGCTAAGCATAAAACTTGATCAACTTTTAGACGGGAATACTTGGTGGAAAAATGGTTATGAAAACCTTGGAATGATGGATCATTCTATTGAAATGTTTTGGACATGTGTTTCCAAACACTTGAGAATTTTGGTGATAAAAATGTTGAGACATGAGCCTTAGCCCTTTATAAAATTGATGGTTGTCTGGATGCGATACCATTCCAATTTTATCGTACAACCACAATACCCGAATATTGGGTAGGGCTTGACTGGAAACTTATATTCCTTAGTATTAGTTCCCTCACGGCCAAGGTATGAGCTGAGGCTACCTTGTGAAGATTGTCCACCTGTGTAGTACCCAAGATGACATTTGGTCATGGTTGGGAGGCCAAACTCACAGGAGAGGTGCTTATACTAGGGCGTGTAATCGAAAGGTTAGGATTGATTATCCGCATACTGAGTATGGTGAATTCAGGATTTGTTCCTGACGGATGTATCAATGTTGTGGTGAAAGTGTACAATCTCTGCAGAGTGTCAAACTATTCGAATAGCCGCGTCCGCGGTTATGGACAGTTGGAGTGGCCATACTGTTCCCCCGTCAGACTTTTCAAAATGACCTGTGAAATGAACTAAGACTTTGACTTGACCACAACAGAGTTGTGATATGAAATACAAGTTCCCTGTTAGGAGTTATAAAATTGTGACTAGCTTTAGAATTTAGTAGAGATAAATCTGGCTTTTGCAAAACAACCCTAGAGCCTAGTGTCCTATTATCCAAAAACTCCCTTTTCCTATTAGTATTAGTTTGCGAGTACTTAAAGAGTACTCATGGCTTTGTCCCTGGCTATTCCCATGGCCAGACTATGAAGAGCAGTACCTGGAAGATGGACCCCAGGAAGGTTACGACAACTAGGATCATCTACCATCGTCAGCATTGCCTGTGACCCCGAAGATGGAGCTTCGCCTACGCTACCTTTATTATTACGTACTCCGCTGCTTGATGTGTATTAAGAACTGGATCATGAGATCCCTATTTGTGTAAGAACTTATGTATCGTTTGTAATGGATTATGTACTATGGTATCCAATTCTGTTATGTCTCGCAAAAATGGTAATCCTGGGATTGCGATGTATGGCATAAAAGGCATCTACGATTGAAAAATCCGGGTGTTGACAAGTTGGTACCAGATCCATCCTGACCATAGTAAACCCTAGTTAGACTGGACATTTGAATAAAAACTTAGTTTCAAAACCAAAGAAAACAAATATTTACAAAAACTTATTCTCATTCTTATCTCTGTGACTCTTTCATAAAAATTCATGTTCCTCAAAAACTCTTTCAAAATACATAAAATTTTGACACACTTGATCACTCTTCTAATCTACTCATCCTCTATTTTTATAGATGGACGTGAAGTACAAAAAGTTTTACCAACTTGGGAATGGGGGGGACCTTATCTTTGAGAGGGGTCTGGATCAGCTTTCGGAACTTCTGGAGCGTCCGCACCCCGAGTTCTTTGGAGCTCAGCTCAATGATCAAGGGGGAGAAGATCTGCAGTGGCTAATTGTTGCAAGTCTTCGAGGAAAGATTGAACCTCCCACCGCGGAGGGAATTCAGTTTACCTTGAGGGAAAACAACTGGCTCGATGGACTGGCCAGAGCAATGTAGGAAGCTCTTTCCCATCTGTGTGGGCAGAGCATCAATCAGATCAAGGTTACTCGCTTTGAGTTTTGCCCAAGGCATGATGCAAATGGATAACCACTGGAAGCCCCATACCACCCTGAGTTGAAGACTCAATTGGACCACCTTAGCTTCATGATGTATGATCGTCAGCATGAGTTGGACAACTGCCATGACTATTGCAACCACAAGTCTTCCATCATCAAGACGAAGGATCAGACCATAGCCATGCTAGCAAAGGATCGCAAGTCTCGCCGCCATTAGCTCGACAAAAAGGAGCGCATTATTGCCCGACTTTGCCACCGCATCTCATCTCTGGAGGAGACCATCCACGAGAGAGACATGCAGTTGGAGGAAAGGGAGAATGCCGGAGAGGATCTTCGTGGAGACCCTTAGTCCTATCTCAACGATGACGATGATTTTCTGGAGGATCAGGCCATGGACTTCTTCACCGATGAGGATGATTTCGCCTTCATCGATGATGCTGAAGATGATGAAGCCACAGACTCCGAGGAGTAGTAGCACTGAGCACTAGCATAGTGAGTAGTAGTCGGTCCCACTGTATCGTAGTTTCCAGAATGGTTCTTAAAACCATCTATTTTTCTTTGTTGTGGCGTGTGTTGTACTGTGTGCTATGAGTGAATGAATGAAAAATCAAGTTGCCAGAAAAATCTGAGTCAAAGATTTAAAACTTTTCAAAGACCCAAGACCTTAGAAATTTCCCTCTTTTCTCATGATCTATATCAATCTTCAGATGTCACGTGGAGGAAGTGGTTCAGCCCCGGACCCGATGTTGCAGATCCTGCAAATGTTGACTTCTAACCGCGAAGCTGAAAGAGCGGAACGTCAAGCCAACCTAGCCACTCTGCAACAGATAGCCCAGCTAGCCCACAAAAACCAAGGCCACGGAAATCAGGACCACCATGGATCTAAGCTCAAGAATTTCCAGAATACCAACCCACCCGTTTTTACCAAGTCAGAAGAACCCCTAGATGCCGATGATTAGCTGCAAACCATGGAAAACAACCTAGAAGTCGCCGGAGTGGAAGCCAACAATAAAGTCCTGTTCGCCACCCATTATCTAGCTGGAGATGCCAGGGCATGGTGGAACAACGTTCGTGCAATGACCGGAGGCCAGATGATGACCTGGGAGGAATTCAAGGTCAAGTTTAGCAGAACCCATGTGCCACCAGGTTTGATCAAGAGAATGAGAGACGAGTTCAGAGAGCTGAAGCAAGGAAGTATGACTGTAGTGGAATACCATGACAAATTTTTGTCATTAGCTAGGTATGCCCCGGACGAGATAGACACCGAAGCCAAGAAGAAAGAAAGATTCCTGAATGGTCTTCATAACGAGATGCAGACGGTGTTAGTCAATATCCCCTTTGCTGATATTGAAACCCTTGTCGACTCTGCTATCCAGATGGAAGGAAAGATCAACCAAGCCAATGAGAACCGCAAGCGTCGCATGATGCATCAACCAGGAACCCATCAGACCCCAAAGTATCGCCCCAACCCATCTCCAGGATTTGTCCCAAGAACCAACAGACCCCCTATGACCCGTCCGACCTACCCCAACCGTGGAAACCCTAGACCCGGAGGAAATCACAACAACCCCGGCAACTCTAACAATTTCACCCGTGCCCCACCCAAGTTCAACATCAACAATGCTACCGCCAACACCAACACTGCCCCGAGGACTGGAAGCAATGATGTGCCTGTCACAGCCAAGGACAAGTCACAAGTGAACTGTTATGACTGTGGAAATAAAGGCCACTATTCCAAAGAGTGCCCCAACAAGAAGAATGCTACAGCCCCTAATACCAATGCCCCAGCTCAGCAGCAGCGTTGTGTCCAGCCAGGGAGAAGATTTGCCCCAGGGAATTCACTCAACTGCAATGGCCGTATTTTTCTCATGCATGCTGAAGAAGCTCAGAAAGCGACAGACGTCGTGCTGGGTATGTTTTCTGTTAATTCAGTACTTGCAAGAGTGTTGTTTGACTATGGTGCCTCGCATTCATTTGGCACCGAAGAATTTGCCGGCACTAGTAAAATTCAACCAACCAAACTAAAGCATGTTATGACTGTGCAAATTCCCGGATCAACCACCAAGGCTAGGCAAATTTGCAAAGCCGTCCCAATCCGAATCCATGGCATAGAGTTTTATGCTAATAGTACTCGGAACCAAAGGTTTGGAAGTAGTACTAGGAATGGATTGGATGTCCAAACATAAGGGATTGATTGACTGTGCTAAGAAAGCCATCACCATGACCAGTACCACCGGAATATCAATCGAGCATATATCGGAAACCTTACCCCGCCAATTCAAGTGTAACAAGAGTCTAGACCAACCTACCATTGACCAAGTCCGGATAGTCTGTGAATACCCCGATGTATTTCCAGATGTTTTGCCCGGTATGCCCCCAGATCGTGATATCGAGTTTATCATCGAACTAATCCCCGGAACAGGACCCATAGCCCAGAGACCCTATAGTATGAACCCGTCGGAACTAGCAACTGGATTCCATGCTAGAAATTGGATTGATTCAACCAAGTGCGTCACCATGGAGATCAGCTGTCTTATTTGTGGACAAGAAAGATGGAGGTAACCATTTGTGTACGGATTATCGGAAGTTGAATGATGTCACCATCAAGAACAAGTAACCCTTTCCCAAGATAGAAGATTTGTTTGATCAGTTGACCGGTGCCCAGGCGTTTTCTAAGATTGATCTTAGAACTGGCTATCATCAACTCAAAATTCGTGTAGAGGATATTCCAAAGACTGCCTATACCACCAGATATGGATTGTACGAGTATACAGTCATGTCTTTTGGATTAACCAATGCCCCCGCTTATTTCATGAACCTCATGAATAAGATTTTTATGGACTTCCTGGATAAGTTTGTCGTTGTTTTCATGACATTCTGATTTATTCCAAATCAGAAGAAGAACATGAGCGACACACCTAAGGACCATTCTTGGAACCCTTAGAGAGCATCAGTTGTATGCAAAGTTTAGCAAATGTGAATTCTGGTTACATGAGGTAGGATTCCTCGATCACATTGTATCAGCCGGAGGAATTGCCGTTGACCCTGCCAAAGTGAAAGATGTAGAAGATTGGCAAGCCCCAACCACTCAAACCCAAGTTCGTGCTTTTCTTGGATTGGCGGGATATTACCGCAAATTCGTAGAAGGATTCTCGAGTATCGCCCGACCCATGACCCAATTTCTAAAGAAGGACAAGAAGTTTGAATGGACAGACAAGTGTGAAGCGAGTTTTCAAGAACTCAAGAGGAGATTGATTTCAGCCCCAATCTTAATCATGCCAGATATCACGAAGCCCTTTGATGTGTATTGTGACGCATCCAAGATTGGTCTCGGATGTGCGCTAATGCAAGAAGGCAAAGTTATATCTTATCTATCTCGACAATTGAAGCAACATGAGCAAAACTATCCAACCCATGACCTCAAACTAGCAGCCGTAGTTCTAGTCCTGAAGACATGGAGACATTACCTAATGGGAAACCGTTGTGAGATTTATTCGGATCACAAGAGCCTAAAATATATATTCACTCAGAAGGAGTTGAATATGAGGCAGAGAAGATGGATTGAGCTAATCAAAGATTATGACCTGGACATTCACTATCACCATGGTAAAGCCAACGTGGTAGCCGATGCCCTTAGCAGATTGCCGTGCCGCTTGAACTCCATGATTTTGAAGGAGCAACCACGTTTGCATAAGGAGATGGAAGATTTTCGAATGGAATTAGTAAGTGAAGGATTTTTGGCTAGCATAGAACTTCAGCCCACTTTGATCAGTCAGATTAAGAGGCGCAGAAGGGAAATGCCAGTATCGACGGAATCAAGCGTCGTATCGATATAGGCAAAGTACCCAGATTCACCGAGGACGAAGAAGGAGTTTTGTGGTACAAAGGACGCCTTTGTGTACCAACAGATTCGGAGTTGAAAGAAGTTATCTTGAAGGAGGCTCATGATACTCTTTATTCTATCCATCCCGGAGGAACTAAGATGTATCAAGATTTGAAAGAGCAATTTTGGTGGCATAAGATGAAGAGAGAAATCGGAAGCTATATCGCCAAGTGTGATATATGTCAGCGAGTCAAGGCAGGACATCAAGACCTGCTGGATTGTTGCAACCTTTGCAAATTCCGGAATGGAAATGGGATTCTGTAGGAATGGACTTTATCACTGGACTACCTACTTCTAGTAGGGGAAATGACTCTATGTGGGTCATAGTGGACAGATTGTCCAAAGTCTCCCATTTCTTGCCCGTCAAAACCACCTATCAGAGTTCGAAGCTAGCGGAGTTGTACATCGCTAGAATCGTCAGTTTGCACGGAGTCCCCAAGAACATAGTATCGGATCGAGGAACTCAGTTTACCTCGAGATTCTGGAAGAAAGTCCAAGAAGGTTTAGGAACCCGCCTAGATTTCAGTACTGCGTATCACCCCCAGACCGATGGACAAACGGAGCGAGTAAATCAAATACTCGAAGATATGCTTAGAGCATGTGTACTAGAATATGAATCCAAGTGGGAAGACTGTCTGCCGTTTGCAGAATTTTCCTACAACAATAGTTACCAAGCCAGTTTGCAAATGGCCCCATTTGAATTCATGTACGGAAGAAAGTGTCGCACCCCTTTGAACTGGTCGGAAGTAGGAGAGTGTCGTGGGAATGGTCACAGCAGATGCTGCAATTGGCAGCGAGTAGTAGAACGAGGGGCAAGGGTGGCCAGCCATCTGCGGTGCGAGATGAGGGCAAAGACACAGGGTTTACCCAGGTTCGCCCCCCCGGAGGGTAAAGACCTACTCCTGCTAGATTGTATTATGGAGGCGATACAATGGGCGAGCTCGGCGGCTAGGCGGCGAGTCGCTTGGGTGTATGATGGAACGTATCTCTACTCGCCCTATAGGGAGGTTTATATAGGCTCACCTCCCCTAGGGTTTACATATCTCAACCGATTCAGTTAGAGCTTCGGTACTCGTTTAACCTAATCCGACTGGGCCTATCCACTCGCCTGGGCCTTCAGCTTCCAGTCGCTTGGCTCCTTGCTGGGCTTTAATCCAGTCGCCGTTTTGCAGGCCCACTCGCCAGTTCTTTGGGCCAGTCGGAAACGTCCTGCTGGGTATACCCCGGTAGGCATATCCCCATCAGTAGTCCCCGAGGCCGCCGTCGATTAAGCGTAGGTGGCTGCTGGCAGTCGGAGTATACGGCTTCAGAGTAGACATCCAGTCGAATCGTCGGCGGGCTCCTGTATAAAGGAGAAAACTAGTCATCCTGATCGCAGCTTTGGCGAGTCGAGTCGGCGAAACACTGTCATAGTGTTTGGGTCGGCGAGTCGAGTGGCCGAAGTTGGACCGTTAACCGTGGTCAAACTAGCCGTTGGGGTAATCCAACGGTAACTTTTGGCGTAATCACCGCGTAGTAACGGCTCCCTGATTTGGCGGGTAACAACCGCTATATAAGAGGAATGGCAGGCGATCAGAGAACCATCCTCTCACCATTTCCTCCGACTGCACGCACCTTCCGCCTACCCTCGCATCGCGGTCCAGCCGACCCGAAATCCCCCGACCCCCAGCAAACCTCTCGGCCATGGCCCTTTCCACCGAGCCGTGGGGTAGATCTAAATGCACGAGGGCGCAACTGGCTTCCTTCGAGCAGGCCGGGATCTTGCGAGTTGGCTGTTGGCGTATTCCGGCAGCCGGAGAGACGACCCCAAATCCGCGGGAGAGGGAGTTCATCTGCTTCACCAGCCATCTCGAACGGGGGCTAGGGTTCCCCACGTCCCTGTTCTTCCGGCGCTTCTGCGCCTACTATGGGATCCAGCCTTCGGATCTGGGTCCCCACAGCATCGAGCAGCTCGCCATCTTCGTGGCGTTCTGCGAATGCTACTTGGGATGCCGGCCCTACTTCCCCTTGTGGCAAGATCTGTTCCACGGACGGATCAGCCGCGAGGAAGCAGGCGGCCCAATGCTGGCCGCGGGCGGCCTAACCTTCCAGCTCAAGTCAAAGGCTTCATTCTTCGATCTGATGCTGCCCGCCAAGGCAGCGAGCGACTGGAAGAAGTCGTGGTTTTACATGGCCGAGGCGACCCCGGAGGGCGAGGCGGCGATCTCGCGGTATTCCGCCAATCGGTCCGAGCCGCGCCATCTCCAAGTCGTCAAGCTTCCCAACGATCAGCGGATGGTCGTCGACGAGATTCTCCAGACCATCCGCGGTCTGAAAAAGAAGGGCCTCCAGACGATAAACCTGTACAACTGCTGGCTCGGGCGGCGGCTCGTCCCGCTCGCTCAGCGCGAGCACTACATGTACCAGTACACGGGCCGGGGAGACTCGACGAAGGCCTGCCTCAACGAGTGGAAGCTGGAGGACTATCTCCCAGCAGTGAAGAAAATTACCCAGGCGGTGTACCTGGATGCGCAGGCTGGGGTCGCCCCCTATACCGCAAAGCGTCCAGCTCCAACGGTAATCGCTTCACTTTGCTCGCAGTCGCAGTTTATGCAGTCGCGGTAATTCTAATTTCATCTTGTATTTATTGCAGCTATTCCAAGTGGTGGAAGGATGGCTCCCACCTTCGGACGACGAGAACTCGAGCTCGTCCGTTCAGGACGTAGGCGAGTCGCCACCCGCCAAAGGTGGTTCTAAGGGCGACGAGGACGACGACGACGAGTCCGAGGAGGAGGTCGCCCCACTGGTCCGCAAGACCTGCGGACAACGACAGCGTGAGCTCGAGGCAAGCAGAAGCCTCGAGCGTCACGATGATGACGACGAACTCCCAGAGACCACCTCGCGTCGTCAGGCAACTCCGTCGAAGAAGAAGAAGAAAGAGAAGGAGGCAAGGGCCCCTCCTAAGAAGAAGACAAAGCCATCGAGGCCGGCCTCGCCGCCGCACTCGGCGAGCAGCTCTGACGCTCCCAGCCCGGCCAAGGACGATGCGCCACCAGTGACAGCCGTGCTGGACACGGCGACCGTGGAAGTGCCGCTGGCTTCAATGCCTCCGCCATTCGCCCCAGTCTCCGGGCTGGGGGATGCTCCGGCTGCAGCGGCTTCGCCTCGCAAGGAGGCTCCTACCGAAGATATCCCAGAGGCTCCAGCTGCGGCCTCAACGATGAAGAAGTCGTTCGTGTCTTGGGCACTCGACGTCCTGGAGATGGGGCTCAGTCGCCGACTGGGCCCTGAACTGGAAAAGCCAGCCGGCCTCCGTACGGGGCTACGCTTTATTCCAGTCGCCAAGTGAGTATACTCACCCTTCTTTTTCTTTCATTATTACTTGAATTATTTTTTCTTATACGATTGATGCACAGGACCGGAGTGAAGAGGATGGGCCATCCGACCGTGACTAAGGTGCCCCCCGTCGTTAGCGAGGAGGATCCTTCCCGTAAGAGGAAGGCGGACGAGGTCGTCGTCTCTACGGATGGCAGCAAGAAGGCCAAAGGTGACGACGTCGTCACTATTTCTGAAGACATGGCGGTTGCGCCAGCCGGACCCGTGACGGAGGCAGCCGCGTCTACGAAGGAGGGCGCTCCCTTGCCTGGAACAGCCGAGCCGACCTATTTTGGAGCGGGTGCCTCTATCGCTACCTTCCCACGCTTCATGACCAAGGAGGCCGCGGCGAGTGGGACTTCGCCCTCAAGCGACGCTCCCGGGACCGCCGATGCTGAAGTTGACCAACGTCGTGGGCACACGCCGGCTCTTCTCGCGTCCATGGACGCGATACAACTCCACGGCATGCTTGGCGCAGCCATCCAGGTACATCCAGTCCCCGAGGATTAGGTCGGTGCTTTGCAGCGGCCTAATTCTTATAATGTCTTATCTTTATTTTTTCGCATACAGTCCCCGAGTGCGCACGCGCTGAATTTCAGCGGGTGGGTATTTAGGAATTTCTTTGAATACTAGTCTCCGAGTGCGCACTCGCTGAATTTCAGCGGTGGGCACTTAGGAATTTCTTTGATTGCCAGTCCCCGAGTGCGCACTCGCTGAATTTCAGCGGGTGGGCACTTAGGAATTTTGCTTTTATTAACCTTTTTGATGATATGCAGGGTCTACAGCTTGAATCGGCTGACCGATTGGCCGCGAAGCACCGCGCGGAGAAGGAATTGGCCATCGTCCAGGAGGCGAACAAAGGGCTTCAGGCTGTTGCCGCAAAGGCAGAGGAAGCTCGCCAGGGGCTTGTCCCCGCTGGTGATTTGGTGGCGGCGCAATCGGCTTTGAGTGTGGCTGAACAGCGGGTCACCAACCTCGAGTGCGAGCTGCGGGAGGCAAAAGAAGAAGCGAGCTCGGCTGACGGGCGAGCCAAGGCCGCCATTGCAGCCACCGAAGAGGATCGCAAAGTGTCTGATGCCCTTGTTGCTGGGCTTCAGGACGACCATACGTCGCTTCAAAGCTTCATCACGAAACTCGCCCACCCGTTGATTGGTAAGTGCATCTGCCCCTTCCGGTGGTTTTGCCTTTTGTGGTGTCCGTCGTATTCATTATTGTCTTCTACTCGCAGGTCGCATCATTGATAGAGAGGAGGAGGCGAGCTCGTTCGACGCGAGGCAGTGTGTAAGCATGCTTGTCGACTCAGCAACGTTGTCGGCGACGTGCATCCGCGCCTATCTCCAAGAGATATCTCCCACGGAGGTGATTCCCAGCGACCTCATTGAGGTGTGGAAGTATTTGGAGAAGGCGCCCGCGGTCGTTTAGTTCATGACGCGGTCGGATTTTCGGCGCAGAGCGTCGACGACACTTAGTCTTGGACTTGCCCACTTCCCCGAGGACTTCGACATCGACGATGTGACGAGTGGATACCCATCGTCGACTGGCGCAGTGGAGCTGTCCGAGGTTCTCAAGTTGCAGGACCGCGCCGCCACGTACTCGGAACGTGTCTGGGCAATGGGCGATCTCCTTCCGTACCAAGAGACGGTCTTCGTGCCGAACGACCCCGAGCCGCCGCAACGTGACTTCAAGGTCGAGCAACCTTTTCGCGCGGAGATGGCGGGTGAACTTACGACGTATCCATCGAACCCGTACACGCCGTTCATCCGCAATCGCCGGGATGTTGGCGAGTCGTCATCAAAGCCTACAGAGTAGGATAGTTTGCCTTGTGGCGTTAGCAGTAGGTCTGCCATGAAGGCATATTTTGTAACATGAGATAATGTGATATGCAATTGAATGAGACATCGTGTCTATTTTGGTATTTGTCATGTGTTTGTGATTGATGTTTGAACGAGTCCCCGAGCGCGTCCGCCCTTTTTGTGGGGTTTACCTCGTATGTGACATATGTGTTGTTGTTATGTGTTTTGTTATTTGGTCGACTCGCCCGAGCTCGGAGAGCCAGTCGCTAGGCGACTCCCTTGAGTGCTCTGTACTTTACCGCTTTCCCTTGCGCGAACGAGGTCGGGTGGCCGAGTCCCACGAGCGTGGTACTTGGTTGTTCTAGGCGTGACTCGAGGGTGGTTGAGGACTTAGCGCGTTGGTTTGAGCGCGTCACTCCTGCCTGGCCCGTGGGTCAGTCGCGTGGCGAGTCCTGGGCATGCTCTCCTACTTGGGGTTTTCCCCGACCGCCCGCGATGAACTGGTCGTCAGTCCCCGAGCGTGGTACTTAGCCGTTCGAGTCGCTATGCCGAGGATGCGGAGGACCAAGGTCGCTGTGAGAAGCGAAGGCGGTTGTCTTGGTTCGTAGAACCAGTCGAGCTAGGCGACTCCAATGGGGCTCTGGGTAGGCGTTTTTCATGGACGATGCAAGACCTGAGGTGAATCAGTACTCTTGCACCGCACTAGTTAGCCGTGCCGATCGTTGTACCAAAGGTTGACTTCTGCGGTTAGCTTGACGCTGTTATTACGAGTGCGAGTGGCACAAGTCATGGAGAGTAGGCGCAATTTGCGGTAACCGTTTCTTTTTATTTCATAGCGACTGGAGAGTACATGTGTGGGGTTCTAGGAGTAGAACTTCCGTAGGAGGTTTACATTCCATGGTCGCTTGACGTCGAATTCGCCGTCCCCGCGGACGTCGATGAGGTAGTAGGCATCGTTGCCGAGTACGCGCCCGATGGCGAATGGCCCTTCCCACGGAGGGGAGAGCTTGTGCATGCCCTTCTTGTCCTAGATGAGGCGTAACACCAGGTCGCCTTCTTGGAAGGTGCGAGTTTTCACCCGCCGGCTGTGGTAGCAGCGGAGTCCCTGCTGGTAGATGGCGGTGCGTGACCGAGCGAGGTCACGTGCTTCGTCGAGTTGGTCGATCCCGTCTTGGCGGGCGAGCTCGTTCGCGGCCTCCGTGTAGTGGACGACTCGCGGCGAGTCGTGCTCGAGGTCGGTGGGCATGACTGCCTCGGCGCCGTAGACCATGAAGAAGGGGGTGAACCCTGTCGACCTGTTGAGTGAGGTGCGGATCCCCCAGACGACAGAGGGCAATTCCTCGACCCAGCACCCGGCGGTGCGCTCAAGTGGTACTTGGAGTCACGGCATCAGGCCGTGGAGGATGCTTTGGTTGGCCCGTTTCGCCTGGCCGTTGGATTCCGGGTGGGCGACTGACGCGAGGTCGAGCCGAATGTGGTGCTCTTCGCAGAATTCGGCCATGGCTCCCTTGGCGAAGTTGGTGCCGTTGTCCGTGATGATGCTGTTTGGGAACCCGTAGCGATATATGAGCTCGCGTAGGAATTTAGTGGCGGTCTTCCCGTCGCATTTCCAAACTGGCTTGGCCTCCACCCACTTTGTGAATTTGTCGACTGCGACTAGCAGGTGGGTGTAGCCGGAGGGGGCCTTCTTGAAGGGGCCTACCATATCCATGCCCCACACAGCGAATGGCCAGGTGATGGGGATTGTCTTGAGCGCTGAGCTCGGCACGTGCGTCTGGTTGGCGTACTTCTGGCACCCGGCGCACCGCTGGACAATGTCGACGGCATCGGCGTGTGCCGTGGGCCAGTAAAAGCCATGTCGCATAGCCTTGGCGACCAGGGAGCGGGCTCCGGCGTGGTGGCCGCAGTCGCCGGAGTGGATATCGTGGAGGATCTTGCGTCCTTCGGTGGGTTGGACGCAGCGTTGAAACACGCCGGTGACACTGCGCTTGTGGAGCTCACCGTCGATTATGGTGTAGGACTTGCAGCGGCGGGCGATCATCCGGGCGTCCGTCTCGTTTGCTGGCAAGGTGCCAGCTTCCAGGTAGGCGATGTAGGGCTTGGTCCAGTCGTCTGGCTCGTTGACGAGTGCGACCAAGGCTGCCTCTGGTTGGAGTGGGACTCCGATGTCGATCTCCCTCGGGGGAGAGACTGATGGCTTGGTGATCATGTCGAGGAAGACACCGGCGGGTGGGGTGAGTCGAGCTGACCCGATGCGAGAGAGTGCGTCGGCTTCCTCGTTCTTCGCCTATCGATCCACTCGACAGAGTAGCCTGTAAAATGTCCGCCTAACTTGTCCACTTCTTGGAGGTACGCCGCCATGGTGGGGGAGACGGCGTCGCAGGTGCCAGCGACTTGCCACGCGACGAGGTCGGAATCTCCGTAGCAGCGGAGGCGATTGACGTTCATCTCCTTTGCAGCTCGCATGCCGTGGAGTAGGGCCTCGTACTCAGCCATGTTGTTGGTGCAGGGTGTGAAGTCGAGGCGGAGGATGTAGTGGAGCTTGTCGCCCTTTGGTGAAGTTAGCACAATCGCTGCGCCGGCGCCGTCCGTGTTCTTGGAGCCATCGAAGTGCAAGCTCCAGTAATGGAGGTACGGCAGCTTCTCTGGCTGCTGGGCTTCTTCCCAGTCGGCGAGGAAGTCTGCCAGTGCCTGCGACTTGATCGCTTTTCGTGGCTCGTATTTGATGTTGTGGACGCCGATCTCGACGGCCCACTTGGCGACCCGCCCGGTCGCCTCACGGTTGCGGATGATGTCCTGCAGCGGTGCCAAGGAAACGACCGTGATCGGGTGCTCCTGGAAGTAGTGCGGCAGGCGCCGCTGAGCTCTGAAGACCGCGTATACCAGCTTTAGGTACTGGGGGTACCACTGGCGTGACTCGGTGAGGACCTCGCTGATGTAGTACACCGGTCGCTGCACTGGGCACTCCTTTCCTTCCTCCGGTCGCTCTACGACCATCACGGTGTTGACGACGCACTCGGAAGCCGCGACGTAGACCAGCATGGGTTCTTTGTCGGCGGGGGCGGCGAGTAGCGGTGCGGCGAGTAGAACCTTTTTGAGATCGCGGAGTGCGTCGTCCGCCTCCTTGTCCCACTGGAAGGTGGGGTTCTTGCGCATCAGGCGGTATAGGGGCATCACCTTTTCGCCCAGGCGGGGGATGAAGCGACTGAGAGCCGCTACTCGCCCGGCCAGTTTCTGGACGTCGCGCAGGCACTCGGGTTTGTCGAGCCGGGCGATCATGTCGATCTTCGTGGGGTTCGCCTCGATTCCTTGTTTGGAGACGACGTACCCCGGTAGTAGACCTGCAGGTACACCGAAGGTGCATTTGCCCGGGTTGAGCTTTATCTTGTATTTTCGCAGGTTAGCGAATGTTTCCGCCAGGTCGGTAAGTAGGTCGCCCTGGCGAGCGGATTTTACGACCACGTCGTCGATGTAGACGTGGATGTTGCGGCCAATTTGGCTCGCGAGGCATTCTTGCATGCATCGCTGGTAGGTCGCCCCGGCGTTTTTGAGGCCGAAGGTCATGGCAGTGTAGCAGAAGGCTCCGAATGGCGTGATGAACGCCGTCTTTTCCTCGTCTTCGACAGCCATTTTGATCTGGTTGTACCTAGAGTAGGCGTCGAGGAAACATAGCGACTCTGAGCCCGCGGTTGAATCGATTATCTGGTCGATCCGCGGGAGGACGAACTGCTCCTTTGGGCAGGCGATGTTCAGGTTTGTGTAGTCGATACACATTCTCCAGGCCCTGTTCTTCTTCTCGACCAGGACTGGGTTTGCCAGCCACTTGGAGTACTTGATTGGCCGGATGAAGCCAGCAGCGAGTAGATGCTGCACCTCCTCGGCGATTGCTCGACGACGTTCTTCATTGAAGGGCCGCAGCGACTGCTTGACAGGTCGCACTTTGGGGTCGGCGTTTAGCTTGTGCTCAGCGAGCTCCCTAGGGACACCGGGCATGTCGGAGGGTTTCCATGCGAAGATGTCCCTGTTCTCACGGAGGAACTCGATGAGCGCGCCTTCCTATGCTGGGCTCATGCCCGTCCCGATCGTCACCGTCTGGCTGGAGTCGCCTGGGACTAGCTCGACGGTGCGGGTGCGCGTCGTGGCCTCAAAGGTTGAGGTGTTTGCGCCCTCTGAGTTGGGCTTCTTGAGTATGGTGGGGTCGTCGTTGTTGACCCCGCTCGCATACTTCGCGAGCTCATCAGCGTGGTTGGTCTCCGCCGCGATGACGGCGTCAGCGAGCTCGGCTCCTTTGGCCTCGCACTCGGCGGCCATGTCGGGGTCGCCGTTGATGGTGATGACGCCGCACGGCCCGGGGAGCTTCATCGCGTTGTACGTGTAGTGGAGCGCTGCCATGAACTTAGCGAATGCCTGGCGCCCCAGGACGCAGTGTTAGGGGCTGTCGAAGGGCACCAGTTCGAAGAAGATCTGCTCAGTGCGGAAGTTTGCCGGTGTGCCGAAGGTGACTGGCAGCGTGACCTTGCCGATCGGGTACGCCTTCCGACCGGGGACGATGCCGTGGAATGTGGTGTGGGTCGTCTCGATCATCGACTACGGGAGCCGCAGCCACCTGAAGGTGTCGAGGTACAGGATGTTGATGGAGCTGCCGCCGTCCATCAATGTCTTGGGGATCCAGTAGTCGCCGACCTTGGGCTTGACCACCAGGGCAACTCGTCCTGGGTACTCGATGCGTGGCGAGTGGTCTTGGCGGCTCCAGGTGATGGGCTGCTCTGACCAGTTTAGGAACTGGGGAACGTCCACCTGGGCCACCGCGTTGACGGCGACGGCGCGGGCGATGACCTTCTTCTCGCGCTTCGTGTTGAAGCCTGTGAAGGTATGGAGCGAGCCGGCCACTTTGCCGAATTTTCCGCCGTTTGGCGGGTCGTTGTCGGGGTCCTCCCGCGCTCGCCGTGCCTTCTCGATTTCCCTGAGGGTGTGGCAATCGGCGGTGGTGTGCGTTGCGGGCTTCCCTTCCCTGCTATGAAACGCACATGGTTGGTTAAGGAGAGCCGCGGGGTCGAACCTTGGCTTGGCCTTGTAGTTGCCGCCGTCGCAGCGTTGTCCTCCGTCGCGGCGGAAGCTCTTGGGCTCGCGTTGCACGTGCCCGGCATTGGCGACGAAGTCGACTCGCCCATCATTGCGGCGCTTGCCGGTGAGGCGAGTGTTGCTGTAGTGTAGGTCGGACCGTCGTCCGCTGTTGTTGCCGCTCGTGCGGCGTTGACCTCCTGACTCGTCGTCAGTTTACTGGTTTGGATCTTCCTCCGCGTACCGTTTGGCGATTTCGAGGAGGTCGGGAATGTTGTCGAGTGTGCGAGACTGTCGCTTGAGCTTAGCGACCAAGGGCTCGTAGCGGCACGAGGTCTTGAAGCAATGGATCGCGGTGTCCGGGTGGATGCCGACCGCGTTGTACCAGAGTTCTTGCCACCGTTGGACCCAGTTGCGGGTCGACTCGCGGGGTCCCAGGACGCATCGCTCCAGGTCCTCGATAGTGGTGGCACGGGTATAGGAGCACTCGAAGTGCCTGAAGAAGGCGTCGCGCATCTCCTCCCAGGAGTCGATACTGTCCTGGGGGAGGGTGTTGATCCACTGCCTGCACGTCCCTCCATCATCAGGGGGAGGTAACGGGCGGCTAGCAGGTCGGTGTGGCCTGCGATCCCCATCGCCATGAGGTATGTGTCGAGCTAGACGGAGGGGTCGTACGAGGAGTCGTACTTTTCTATCTCCTTTGGAGCCTTGAAGTTTGGCGGGTACTTCTCGCCTCGGATCATTGGTACGAAGCACTTGGGTCCGAGTCGACTGAGCGACCCCATGGGCTCGCCTTCGCGGCGATTGGTTAGGGTATGTCGCATGTCGTCGGGCTGGCGTGCGCGCCAACTTTGGTTGTTGATGATGTGGGTGCGGGCGTCGATGGGTTGCCCGTTGGCGGCGACGAAGTTGGTCGCCGGCCTGGGGTCGTTGGTGGAGAATGCCGCGTTCACGGGTCGGTGTTGGAGCTGCAGTGGCTCTGGTGGCGAGCAGTTGAGGGTGTTTGCCGCCGCTGGGCGACCGCTGGAGGCCGCTCTGCTTCCCGAGGAACGCGAGTATACTCGACCTTGCGAGTCGGCGCCCGCTCTTTGCTGCTCGATGGCCTTCGCGAGCAGGGCCCTGACGTATTGGATCTGTAGGGCGCCGTCGCCGGTGGCCGTGATGCTGTCGGCTGCTACTCGGCCTGCCACGAGGTTGTCCATCGGGGTGGAGAACAGTGGGAGGCCGTTTGCGTCTCGGTCCCGTGAGGAGACTACTATCCGCGGCTGGTCCCTGGGAGGGGTGCGGTTGGGTGGAGGTGGGGCGCCCATCGCAGTTGATCCTGGCGAGGGCCGGGAGCTTCCTCCTGGTGGCGCGTTTTCGCAGATCGCGCCCTCGGCCACGCGGGCCGGGTCGTTTTCGTCGTCGAAGTTCAGGGCGCGCCCCTGAACGGTGGGGTTCAAGCGCGACCTGATCCGCTGCTGGTGGTAGCGTGATAGTTCCTGCGCCGTCACCTGCTCGAGGCGAAATTTTTCGCGCTCGGCTTGCTCCTTGCGCACCGCCTCCGCCAGTTTCAGGCGGAGTTCCTCGACCTCCGTTGCCGTGGCGTTAGGAGGGATTGGGGTGGAGAATGGATCCTCCGACGGATCGGTGCCGGTCGCCATGTAGGTCGCGGCGTGGTGACCGGTTCCGTCGCGGAGGTCGGCGGAGTTCTCCGACCCGGAGTCGAATTCGAAGATCCCGAGGATGGAGGGGTCCTCGAAGTCTCACATGTTGGAGACCTGAGTAATGGAGCCCACGGGTGAAGCCGTGGTGATGGACCCGATGAGTGACGCCGGGGTCGCCGAGTCAGCGTCGTCGTAGAGGGCCGCGTCTCCCGCGGCCGCTGAGTTTTCGGCCACGTCGCTGTGGGCTGAGTTGTACTTGGAGGCGAGGCGATGGATCATGCGGATCTGGCTCTCGGAGAGCCGATCGCGCGGCGGCGACTCGCGGGTGCGAGCCGAATCCTCCGAGACGATGACGTCAGTGAGGCCGACGAAGAGGCTGATCGTGCCGATCGGCAGGATCACGCTGTGCATGACGGGCCGCGCCGCCGGGACGTAGCTTCTCGGCAAGATTTGGAGCATCTCGCCGATCTCTATCATGCGGCCGGTGGCGACCGTCTCGTTGATGGGCAGATTGGATCTCGCCGCAGAACACCGGCCAGGCCCCACGGTGGGCGCCACTGTCGTGGGAATGGTCACGGCAGATGCTGCAATTGGCAGCGAGTAGTAGAACGAGGGGCAAGGGCGGCCAGCCATCTGCGGTGCGAGATGAGGGCAAAGACACAGGGTTTACCCAGTTTCGGCCCCCAGAGGGTAAAGACCTACTCCTGCTAGATTGTATTATGGAGGCGATACAATGGGCGAGCTCGGCGTCTAGGCGGCGAGTCGCTTGGGTGTATGATGGAACGTATCTCTACCCGCCCTATAGGGAGGTTTATATAGGCTCACCTCCCCTAGGGTTTACATATCTCAACCGATTCAGTTAGAGCTTCGGTACTCGTTTAACCTAATCCGACTGGGCCTATCCACTCGCCTGGGCCTTCAGCTTCCAGTCGCTTGGCTCCTTGCTGGGCTTTAATCTAGTCGCCATTTTGCAGGCCCACTCGCCAGTTCTATGGGCCAGTCGGAAACGTCCTGCTGGGTATACCCCGGTAGGCATATCCCCATCAGAGAGAGTCAGATTTTCGGACCCGACATCCTCCGAGAAGCAGAAGAGAAGGTTCACAAGATTCGTGAGCATCTCAAGACCGCCCAATCCCGACAGAAGAGTTATGCCAACAAGAGACGTCGAGACCTCGTCTTCAATATAGGAGATTTTGTTTATCTGAAAGTGTCACCATTGAAGGGAATGCAGCATTTCCAACTCAAAGGAAAGTTAGCCCCCAGATATATCGGACCTTTCAAAATTCTGAACCGTCGAGGAGAAGTATCGTATCAATTGGAACTACCTGAAGAGATGTCAGCTGTGCACAATGTATTCCATATCTCGTTACTTCGCAAATGTCTCGAAGTCCCCGAGAAGACCGAAGTGTTCAAGAATATCGATCACCGGACCATAGAGATCAATGATGACCTAACCTATCCCGAAGTACCCATCCGCATTTTGGAAGAAGCTTTTCGAACTACCCGAACCCGAAGCATCAAGTTTCTCAAGATTCAGTGGAGCAACCACACAGAAGAGGAAGCTACCTAGGAGCGCGAAGATCACATCAGGACAGAGTTTCCCGATCTCTTCAAATCCTAGGTAATCTTTTCGTCCTTTTTAAATCACGGGACGAGATTTTGTTTAAGGGGGGAAGGTTTGTAACATCCCAAAAATACTAAGCTTGGATCATCAAATTCTAATCATCAAAATTAGGGTTAACAAAAACTTTTCTAAATGAAATCATGAATGCATGCATATGTGTATGCATGGATTTTGAAATCCTTTAAAACCACCTTGTTTGTTTGTTCCATTGCTTGTAAAATGTTTCCTAGGTGAAATAAACATCATCTAAAACGTTTCCCACACCTTTCCTAAAGACAAGTAAATCAAAACACATATATGAAATGAATGGTCATTTTCGCCAATTTAACTCCCATGCCTACTTTGGCTGTCTCAAACTTTCAGAACCTAACAGAAACTTTTCTGGATCTTTCAGAACCCCTTGAATGTACTCGTAACAAGGTATCAAGGCCCACTTTGTGATCATCCAGAAACTTTCAAATGCATAGTTTAAATGACAAATCAAAATTGAATCTTTATCATATGGGAAGATCCCACTTTTCAAAAACTACTCAAACAAGCTCAACTTTCAAAACCCAAGCATCTGCAGACTTACCAGCACCAATCTAGCAAACCCACCAAAAATCATTTCAAAATTCAAAACTTGATTTCATGCGACCATTTCATCAAACAGGTTGCAGACACAAATCAAACAAACATCAAACACTATTGTGAGCAGTGATTCTTGCCTAACTGGTTCCCCATTTAGCTCACACACAACTCAGTAGATCATCTAGGAAGATTAGCCAGGCACTAGCACCACTATGAGCTTGCCATTGTCATCAATGGTGAATAGCCGAGCACCCTCTTGCCACCCCATAGTCGACAGCAAGCTAGGAGCAGCAGCAAGCCTAGCCAGCATGTCTGGGAGGCAGCCCACCGTCCACCGCCACTCACTGTCCCAGCCTTGAGCGTTGCCAAGCCCTGGACCACGCGCACAAGCCGTGCCCAGACCATGCCGAGCGTGCGCCAGAGCGCCACCCTCGACCATCACCCACAGACCGTGCGCCGCCCTCGCCGTGTGCATACACAATCCCCACCGACCCAGGAGACCGCCAAACATCCTTGTTTGCCGCCCCGTGCCGCACAGCCACCGCCCGCCGTCGAAGACGCCGCCTCTGCCGTGCAGAGCACCGCCCGTTCCAGACCAAACCACACCGCCCCATGCCTCGAGACCATGTCGTTGAGCATCGCCAGGAGACACCGCACCGTCCCCTACCCTTGACCATGCCATTAGCCGCCTGTAACCTCGGCCCCGACGAGCTCACCGTGCGCCCCGACGGTCCCCTCACTCGACTATAAACAGAGGCCACCCCCGCACGATTTATTCACACCATCTCACTCCCCTCTTCTAACTGATCGTGCCACACCATTCTCAGAGCAAGGCGAGCACCACCTCGCCGGAATTTCACTGGAGCCTGCCGCTGCCGGAGAAGAAGGGCGCCATCGATTTCGTCCACCCCAGGAGCTGCCGCGACCACCCCTGAGTTCGCCGTGGTCGACTTCGTCGTTCGCCCGCCTCGCCGACCCTCGCCAGTACCCCGGTGAGCCCCCAGCAACCCTCACTGGCCGCGCTAGGTTTCGTTCTCGCCGGAGTTGTCTCGCGTCGACGATGACTCCCAGCCGTTAGATTAGAACTAGATCGAACGATCCACGTCGCCCCATACCGCTTCGCCCAGTCCCGTGTCACTGGCGAGTGGGGACACCCACTTAAGTAGCCCGCAGGAGCACTGCGCTTAGCAGGCCGTCCCAGTAACTATTCCCGCGTAGCCCAGTTATTCAAATTAAACCTTTTTCTATTTCAATTCAAACACACTTCTGTACCCAACTTCAAAAATCAACCCAGATCGATTCAGTGCACCAAATTGAATGAAACAATTTTTGTTGGAAAGGTCTGTGAATGCTGAATCCAAGCCCGTTGGATTCAAGTCATTTGCATCTATAGATCACCCATGGTAAAAATAACAAGGAAGAAGCTTTTTTTCATTCAAACATTTTTCAAATCTAAACCAAAATAGCTTTTGAGTTGATTCCAACTCTCAAAAATCACATTTAACCATACCTTTCAGAATATATAAAAATATATAGGTTTACTTGCAGAAATAATGTTCAAGTAATAAAAGAATGCTACATAAGCATTTCTAGCCACTTTAATTAATTAAAATAAAAGGGTAAAACCTTATTAAATTGTGACACCACTTTAAATCACATTCCCATGGACTACAATATGTGGTGATGACATGTGTCAACATGATCCCATGTTGGGTTTGGAGAATATAAAATCTTAAGTAGTTTTTCAATGAGTAGGAATTACTTTTCTAAAAATAAAAAGATTTAAACCAAGCCTTAACCTTGTAATGTTAGGGATGATTCTAGATCATCCATATGACCCTTGTGTGTGATGATTGCATGTAGTTAAGTATTGTTTGGTGATTGTGTACCTCGTATTTATTCATAGACGCTAGTACCGACCAAGGATACGAGGAGGAAGGAGGATACTACGAAGAAGGAGCCGAAGAGAACTTCAACCACTGCTCTGCACAAGGCAAGCTAAAACTTGCAAGACACTCTACCTTAGCAAGCTTATACTGATATTGATGCAAGATGATACTATACCTATGCAAGCTAACCCTTGCAAGATACCCTACTGATGCAACAAACCCATACTTGTCCTATGACTACTATATGCCTTAAGCATATGTGATCATACCCACTTGATAAACCAATCCTAGTTTTATGTGCAAGCTTCTTACTCTATTTATTTATCAAAGTTTACTTAGAGTTTACTTAAGTGACTGGTAAATATTAGAAAGATGCTGAAGGTTGCATAAAGAGCATAAAATTTGGCCTAAGTTAGAAACCTTGACATCAGCCTGAGACATGAGGTTGTAATTAGTTGAAACTCCACTAGTTACCACCCCTCATTGGTACTACCCCCACCTGTAGATGCTAGTGCTAAGCATAAAACTTGATCAACTTTTAGATGGGAATACTTGGTGGAAAAATGGTTATGAAAACCTTGGAATGATGGATCATTCTATTGAAATGTTTTGGACATGTGTTTCCAAACACTTGAGAATTTTGGTGATAAAAATGTTGAGGCATGAGCCTTAGCCCTTTATAAAACTGATGGTTGTCTGGATGTGATACCATTCCAATTTTATCGTACAACCACAATACCCGAATATTGGGTAGGGCTTGACTGGAAACTTATATTCCTTAGTATTAGTTCCCTCACGGCCAAGGTCTGAGCTGAGGCTACCTTGTGAAGATTGTCCACCTGTGCAGTACCCAAGATGACAGTTGGTCATGGTTGGGAGGCCAAACTCACCGGAGAGGTGCTTATACTAGGGCATGTAATCGAAAGGTTAGGATTGATTATCCGCATACTGAGTATGGCGAATTCAGGATTTGTTCCTGATGGATGTATCGAATGTTGTGGTGAAAGTGTACAATCTCTGCAGAGTGTCAAACTATTCGAATAGCCGCGTCCACGGTTATGGACAGTTGGAGTGGCCATACTGTCCCCCCGTCAGACTTTTCAAAATGACCTGTGAAATGAACTAAGACTTTGACTTGACCACAACAGAGTTGTGATATGAAATACAAGTTCCCAGTTAAGAGTTATAAAATTGTGACTAGCTTTAGAATTTAGTAGAGATAAATCTGGCTTTTGCAAAACAACCCTAGAGCCTAGTGTCCTATTATCCAAAAACCCCCTTTTCCTATTAGTATTAGTTTGCAAGTACTTAAAGAGTACTCATGGCTTTGTCCCTGGCTATTCCCATGGCCAGACTATGAAGAGGAGTACCTGGACCCTAGGAAGGTTACGATAACTAGGATCATCTCCCATCGTCAGCATTGCCTGTGACCCTGAAGATGGAGCTTCGCCTACGCTACCTTTATTATTACGTATTTCGCTGCTTGATGTGTATTAAGAACTGGATCATGAGATCCCTATTTGTGTAAGAACTTATGTATCGTTTGTAATGGATGATGTACTATGGTATCCAATTCTGTTATGTCTCGCAAAAATGGTAATCCTGGGATTGCGATGTATGGCATAACAGGCATCTAGGATTGAAAAATCCGGGTGTTGACAGAGATGATCATGGATTTAATTACCATTTAATAACTAAAATTGAAAGTAGGCAATAATGCAGAGGCACCGATGGGTAATACACAATATTTGGTTTTTAACCGCTCACTAGTGTCCCGTAGGACCCCGAGTTCTTGACACATGTTCCGAGATCGAGCGCGCTAACCACAGGTGGGGTGTGTGGGCACCCCCATCAATTTAGTACCTGATTTCAAATTACTGTACTGGGGTCCACAAACTAGTTTGGGGATTTATTACTATCATGTACTTATGCCATGCTTTACTGCTTTATTTACGATTGCGCGTGGAGCGCCTGTACTGTTTAGGAACAAATGCAGAGTGTTTTCATGGTATCGACAAGCCCAGTCACACTTTCGGGTTCCAAGTCGTTTACAACCATTAATGCAAACCTCTGGGTCCGTTCTGGAGCCGGCCAACTTCGTTGCTGGTAGCTTAGTGGGGTGGCCCCCATGTACTTGCTTTGGGTCTGGGAAACGTTGTGTCTAAAACCCTGTCGACATACTGTTGGGTGTATGTTTTGTGATCTTATACCTACCTGATCTGACAACAAGGGTGTAGGTGTGTGTGGAAACTTTGGTGCACCCCTGCAGGGTTAAATCTTTTCGAGAAGTCGTGTTCGCAGTTATGGACAACTTGGAGCACAGTTCTCGATCATAGAAAACTATAACTAAAGTTTACTGTTATAATTTGACTTTTACCTGATATGACTAGTAAGTTGGATAACCACCATGGAATGAATGGACAAAACTGCCAACCGTGTGAGTTTACTCGGCTTGACTTCCTCGTTTGGTCTCGAGGGGGAAATACCAGGATGGGTTTGTTTGGTGGTAGTATCTGGTTGGATCCGAATAGGTTGTTCTCATCTCTCTCCGATAGCCGACAAATGTATTGAGTCTCTATAGGTTGCTTAGCGCATGCTCCGCTGCCGCTTCAGTCCACCATACCTATGTAGGCGAGGACCGCCGAATTCTAGTCTCTCCATGTGCTGGCCTCAGTACCGACCGCTCTCTTTTTTTTTGCCCTTTGTCGGCACCCCTTTTGTTTGAGCAGGTTTTTGAGACCGATGTCGTTAGCAGGGTTACCCTTCCGACTTGGCCTGGGCAGGGTTATGGACGCCATTGGTTATTCTTCAGGGCTCTTAGCTCAATTTGCATCTTGTTCGTACTCAGACGTTGTATCGTTTTCAAGCTGATTTAGATCTTTGTACTATATATCTGTATTCTTGACTCTTTGAGTCGTTGTTTTATATATATTTTTTGCGGGTTCCATCGAGGACTATTGTGTAATGATATTACTTCGTTTTCCACCCGCACGCAAGTTCCTGGTGGGCACCTTTCAATCGTTTCTATGCGGGTTTGGCGGGAATCGCTAAAACTTGCATAGGGCCGATCCGAGGGTGTTACACCGCCCGCTATCCAGCTAGCGGGACCGCCGGCTTGGCCCTGTCGTAGCGCCTTAGATGTCGTTGCGAGTTTCACAACGCCGGTAGATAGCGTATCTGTGCATAACTTGTTTTTGCAAGAAGTTGTGAATGGTATGGTTCATGTGCATGTGATGTATGTGTGTAATCCATACGTTATTTGTGAATCACGGTTTTGTCAGCCGGTTGGAGACTAGGTGCTATAATTTTATTGTATAACGACCTGCGTGTCGGGTTCTCTATGTAATTTACTTTACTAAGATAGTGTAGATGTTTGGAGAACCCTGAATGGCATGCAAGTCGATGTACAAGTCGGTGTACAAGTCGGTGACATGGTGTAAGACGTCAAGTGAAAAGAGTTGGCACGAGTGAGATTACAGGCTTTGTGAAGATGGAGATCACCATGAAGAGAGCCATAACATTTCACATTACAATTGCTTTATTATGTGTTATTGATATGTCTCTGTTTTACCTCTATTAGATAGTCGGTAAAATTTAATCCCTCAATGAAGGTCTAGTCGGTTTTCCCGCCGGTGTTTGCACCATCACAAGTCGGACATTTTTGGTTGTGAGCTCATAAAATTGAGGTGCTTCCAATTATTTTTGACTAGGTGGGTTCGAGTCAGACTCTTACTATGGAAACACTCGGTAAGCTAGATGGGTCTATCACAATGGTTGTGGGACTCGGGGAAAAGTCGGACGGGAGCCGGGGCATTTGATGCCACCCAACCAATAGGAGTCATATGAGATGCGATTGACAAGCAGTTGTCTACCTAGATCACTTGGCGGCTAGCAGTGATGCTAAAGCTCACTAGCCGACTTGCTTATTTAGGATCCTGAATCACTAAGTAACCATCGGAGGAGTGTTGGTTCTAGTGGGAGCATGAAAATTAAAGTGTTTAATATGCTTTCTCTTTCATGAATACATGTCTTAAATGTTTTTCATATTTTCCATTGTAGATCATGGCACCAAGTAACAGTCACCCTCAGATATTCAGTTTTGCTTTGAGAACCATTCTTGAGAAAAATAAACTGAACGACACTAATTTTACCAACTGGTATCGAAATCTGAGAATTGATCTCAAACAAGAAAAGAAGGACCATGTCCTAGACAATCCACTTCTAGATGAGCCGAATGAGAATGCGACTGTCGCTGCCACCAATGCCTACCGTCGGGCTAAGGATGAGTCCATGAATATTAGTTGTCCTATGCTTGCTCACATGGAACCATACTTGCAAAAGAAGTTCAAGAATGTTGAGGCCTACGATATGATCGGAAGCCTCAAAAGTATGTTCTAGGCTCAAGCGAAGACTGAGAGGTATCAAGTCTCTCAGGCTTTGCTGAGTTGCAAGCTTAAGGATGGCAATCCACTGAGTCCGCATGTGATCAAAATGGTTGGTTACGTGCAGTCTCTGGAGAGGCTTGGCTACCCCATTAGCAAAGAGTTCGCTATGGATATAATTCTGAACTCTCTTCCTAGTGCGTATGGTCAGTTCATTTCGAACTACCACATGCATGGTATGGATAAGAAGCTCACTGAATTGCATGGGATGCTCAAGAAGGTAGAGGCGGATCTCAAGAAGGGTGCCAGTCAAATGTTGATGGTATAGAATAAGGATAAGTTTAAGAAGAGTTCTTGGACTAAGAAAAAGGCTAAGTCGGGAGGAAAGCAGGCCAAGGACCCACTCCCAAGCGCTTCCTTAGGGACTAAGCCATCTCCTTCAGCCGGATCCACTTGCTTCTACTGCAAGGCGGATGGCCACTGGAAGAGGAATTGCAGGAAGTACTTGGTTGACAAAGCCAAGAGTGGAGGTATGACTTCCGACTTAGGTACACTTGTTTGCAATGTTATAGACATTTATCTTGCTGATGCACCTAATATTTATTGGGTATATGATACTGGATCAGTTATTCACATCTACAACTCATTGCAGGGACTGGTAAGAACTAGGAGCGTAGCAAGAGGCGAGGTTGATATCCAAGTCGGCAACAAAGCAAGAGTCACTGCTGTAGGGTTTGCAGCATAGAAAAAAAACATTTCTTACGATGGGACAAAGATCTATCTACTAGATACAAGCAATGGGTAGATAAACATCCATAGAATACATACCCTCGAAGACCGAATAGCGTTAACGAGGTTGTACTCATGGATTATGTAGTCGAACGCTTGCTAATCTCAAGATCGAGAAGAAGTCCATCCTTCCAGCAGGTCCAGCACCATCCAGTCTAGCACCGCAAAGCAGTTGTGCATCCGTTATCGCACACACGTCCGGGTACCCCAACAACCTCCGTGCCCTCGCTCCAGCGAAGCAGCGGAAGCAACAAATCCTGCCAGAAAAAGCCACCGGGAACATGTATCTCGCTAATCCGAGCCCAAGGGGAAATCTAAAGGGGGGAGAGAGATCCTTCACGAGGAGGTGTGAGTGAGAGGGGCTCCATTTATAGGAGGAGAGGGAACCCCAAGGGGTGGACGGCGGCCATGGTGGGTGCCCCCACCCATTCCTCCATTATGTGGGTGGAGCCCCCACTCAAAATTAGCCCCTTCATTTCTCCACTCAAAATCCCACTAAAAAATCCCATTAAATTTCCACCAAATTTAATGCAATCTCTCTTTAAATAAAACTCCTTTTATTTATTCAGAATTTTGTCAATTACTTTAATGGACAAACATTCACATATAACCCCTTGCTAGTATTTCATTTCACATGCAGAAACACTTTTAGCAATTTCACCCGAAAAAATTTTGGTGTCTAGTGAAATAAATCACTATGCTTTCTTTTTCTTTCTCTGGCATATCATTTGCTCCGAATGCTGTCGGTATCCCTTAAGTGTGTCACCCTATGGTTCGTGAATAATGTATACATGATCGAGACCCCTCTCCGATCAATAATCAGCAGCGGGACCTGGAGATCCGTACTGACTCCCACATATTCAATGATGACTTCTGTGATCATGTGAACCTTATATGCATGTAACTCAATCCTTTTGTCTCGCGATATGTTGCATGTCCAAGATTTTATCATTGGTATCTCCATACCTAGTTTGATCTTGTTACCGACATGTACTCTTTTCTCGTTCCCATGATATAACATTCTAGTGATCAAATCACTTTCTTGCAAGCTAAATAATGTGATATCACCGAGAGGGCCCAGAGTATATCTCTCTGTCATCGGGATGGACAAATTCCACTCTTGATCCATGAGCCTGAACATAACACCTTCGTAGCACTGAACCCATCTTTATAGTCACCCTGTTACGGAGTAACGTTTGATGTTATCAAGATACTCTTCCTGTGTTAGTGATTGACATGATCTCATGGTCTAAGGACTAAGATTACTTCGTATGATGTTATAGCAATATAAACACGATGACCTTGATCGTAATGCTATACTTCGGATGAATGTTCATCACACCATTCCAATAATATTGTGACCACGTTATTAACAACATCGAATGTCCATGATCAGGAAACCTTTGATCATCTTGTTAATCAACGAGCTAGTTTATAAGAGAGGCATAACTAGGAACTTTCTATTTGTTTATTAAACACACATGTATTAACGTTTCCGTATTAATACAATTATAGCATGCAAAGTAAATATTTATCATAAATAAGGAATACGATAATAACCACTTTATTATTGCCTCTCGGGCATATTCCCTTCAGTCTCCCACTTGCACTAGAGACAATAATCTAGTTTGAAAACTTTGCGTATTGAACAACTATGGCTTTCTATTGTTCCATATACGCAGTTGCAAGTGGTTAACATAATCTACGGATCTGACGCTTTCAGGTCCGTGTGTATTTGCATGTCTTTGCGTCTTCACGCATCCCTCATTCTCCAGTGAGATGGCATTGTATAAATTTGGTCTTTTGGTGAGACCTTTAGTTCCTTGGGGTTAAATTATGTCGATATTATTGTCGTACAATATATCTTTAGTGTTAGCCCATTGAGAACCACACCTTAGTTTGATAACACTTGACACAAATGCCCTCCTTTGCTTCTACTATAGCAGTCATATACTTAGACTTTTGTTGTAGTATCCGTCACAATGTCTTAACTTTTGAATTTATCCAAATCCATCATGGAATCTCCTTTCCATTACATTGTGCCACCCATAGTTTAAATTGAGATAAATTTAATTTGTATCTTGTGACAAAACTTGTACCATTTGTCAATGAACTATTTGTCTCTTATACAAATATAATATATTCTTAATTCTTCCAAAAGATTATAAGAATATCCTTACTATCGTCCAATGATCATCTTATGATTCATTCTGGTATATGCTCATAACACTTAGACCATAGGAGATATCTGGATGTGTACATATCTTGGTACGATTGATCAAAACATTCTTATGATTTCACTCATCAAGTGTCAAAGCACTTGAATCTTGTATCACTTCTCAAATGTCGATACATTCATGCTAAATATTCGGGTTTTGCCTTAGTCTTTCATCGAAATGAAATTCTTAACATTTGTCAATAAAAGATACATAATTTTAAATCAACAATATGTCCTGCACATAATGTATTAGAAATATTTCTCAGCGCTCCCACTTAATTTCTTGCAAATGCAAGCATCTTCATCGCCTCCTGATGAAAAACTCCTTTAATAGTTTCATCACGGTGAAGATTCCAACTCCGCGATGCTTACTTCAACCATTGAAGTTTGCATGCCCTTTTAGCATCCTTTGAATTAACAAAACCCTTTGGATCATGTCATGCACACGTCCTAGGTAACCATTCTTTTCGAATAAATTTGTTTTGTTTATTCATCTACCATATACCAAATTATATGTAGTGGTTGCTACTTTAATCCGTCTAGACTAAATATCGCTATGAAAGATCAAATCTTGTCATAGTCAACTCCTTGAACATTGTCGTAAAAAACTTTACGACGTGTCGACTATTTCATAGATGTGAAACTTCCATGTCTGTTTCTTTATAGATCCAAATACGACCGATAGGTTTTTACACCTTTCCGGAGGGTCTTCGAAGTTCAAAACTTGATTTCTCGTGTATGGAGCTATCACGGATTTTATGGCTTCGAGCCACTTGACGGAGTCAGGGCCCATCATCGCTTCTTTGCATGTAGTCGGTTCATCATTGTCAAACAACAATGATTTACTCTCAAATTTCAGCATTTGATTGTTTATCCGACCTACTTGGCTACCTCCGGAACGTTTTCCAGCGCTGCGCAACTCAGCACATATAGCTAAGGTTCGTTAACCTTATCAATGTTCTATTGTACAACCAGTTAACTTTTTGTGAAAAAAATCCTTTTTCAAGAAAATTCACATTTCAAGCGACAAACCCTTTTGTCCTCGATGTTATGGAGGAATACCCAATGGTTATTCGAAATAACCCACAAAGACATGCTCATTCGACTTTGGTTGTAAACATCTTACTTATGCTTAGCATACCAAAATTTAAGAAATGACAAATTGGGTTTACCCCAAACCATAACTTACATGGTATCATTTCAACGGATCAAGATGGAGCTCTTTTCAGTGTAAAAGCGGTAGTCCCTAAAGCTTTTAATCTTTTAAAAAATAATGGCTATTTTATAAATAACACTTTGCATCCAACCATGTCAAACAAGGTTTCATTACAGATCTCGAACACTCCATATTCCTATGGTGTTTTGGTAGACGTAAATCTAGATGTTTGGATAAACTTGCAACTCAAATAAATCCCTTTATGATAAAATCATAAATCATTTATTTTCTTGTTGCACTTGTAACTCAAATAAATCCCTTTATGATAAAATCATAAATCATTTATTTTCTTGTTACAATGATTTTCCACTTCATCTTGAAAGTCTTTGAATGTTTTCAAATATTTCATACTTCTTTCTCATTAAGTGAATATTCACTCAAATTTTTGGAGAAAGCATATGAAGTTGAAATCCATCGCTTATGACTACACATAATGTACTACATACATCGATATGTATAAATTCCAATATTTTAATCGTTCGTTCTTCTTTGGCCTTTGAACAAAGTTTAAATTATCCCGAGGAAAGTCTCCCAAGCGTCATTTGATCAAATCAAGACTCCAAAAATCCATGAATATGGAGATTCTTCATATTTTCTTTCCAATATAATTTAAACGGCAATGTCACTTCGTAAGTGATCTTTCAATCATTTATCTTGCGACATTTTAGCATTAGTTTTTATGGATGTGATTTCTCCAACTAGATTTGTAAATCATCCATATTATATGGAATACGGTAATTATTTGAACAATCATCGTTCTCATAATACCTGATTTAAATAACGATTATTAAAACAAATCTTGAAGGCAAGCTTTGATGTCAACGAGAAATACAAACAACGGTTTGTTTGTTTTTGATGAATATCGTCACATATTTTCTCTTACTAGTTACCTAGGCCATTGTGGTTCATGAATTGCGTCGTTCTATATGAAATTTCAAATCAATTCGGTATCCAATACCCAAGAACCACATTGTTTAACAAGCAAAGAATACAACCATAACATGTATATCATCTATATACCTAAACTGGATATTTCCTGTCTTTTCTTTTCTGCCAAATATATATTTTATAGATTCTCTTTCAGCATTTCCTTTTCCTTTTTAAAAGAATCTATCAACATCAACAGTGGCGCCATATACATGACACATAGTCCAAAGCATGTATATTCAAATACTAATACATTTGAACTTGCACTTTGAAGTAGATCACCATCATCAAATGATCAGCATTCTTTCAAAATCCATTCTTTAGTAATCTTTTAGTGTAGTAAACACTTTACATACATCTTCTGTTCATACTTATCATGATGACTTTCATGATCAAGCTAATGTAGCTTAGCAAGGAGAATCGTGAGTATAACATTACTTTCCAAAACCCTTTTGGATGATTAGGATGTCAAGCATCTCCAACCTTTGCAAATTCTCATCCAATATGAGAACATATATAATACTCTATCATATTGCAACCAAAACATTGTTTCAGATATTGTTATACCTGCCACACAAGATAGTTTCTCAAACAATTCTTTCAGCTCCTAGATAATCTCGATATTTAAAAACAATCAAGAATCATGGAGGCAAACATGATACTTAAGATACTAACAATAGAATTGTCACTCTCGATTTAATACTAATTATTAAACTTCACGGAGTAAACAGAGTTTGCTGAAAGTTTGCAATAGGACTTTAAACTTTAGATTGACACACAACACAAGACTATACCAGTTTGTAAGGTAAATATCCAGAATTCTATAGTTCTATTATCTCAATTACAACTAAGCATAAGGTGGTGAACGAATGCCAATGACTACAACAAATTATGCAAATTCACTTTGATTTAATTTATGATAAATTGAGTTCTGCTAATCCAAATTATAAATTAACTCCCACTCAAAAACGACATCCCTCGTGTCTTTTTGGTGATTACATGAACCAAATCCACTACACCAAGTCTGATCATCACGTGAGTCGGTGTAGCTTCAAAGGCGAGCATCCATATGGTCATCATATCAAAACATATGACTCATGCTTAACCTTTAGGTCTGTGTTTCGAGGCCATGTCTGCACATGCTAGGCTCGCCAAGTAAGAACCTTAGTATTCGCGTGTGTAAAACTGTCTTTCACCCAAGATATGCTCGTGGATTCAAGTACACCCGATCATCACGTGATGTCTTGAAGCGGCAAAACATTGTCGGTGCATACTTAAGGAATAACACATTTTTATCATGATATCTAAATGAGGGATCATCTTATTATGCTAATAAAACGCCAAACTAGCAATGTAAGATGCAACAAACATCACATGTGAAAAAAGTGAAATGATATGGTTCTTGCACTTGATCTCCATCATGTGCATCGTGGTATGATCTTCATCATTACTCTATGTGTAAGTCCAAGGTCTATGGAACTTACACGGTATGTGTGTTGTAAGAGTATCGACTTATACTTTTACTTACAACATCAACATATCATGAAACTAGCCCAGCAACAATCTAAACTAGAGGCGTCTAATTTATCCATTGCAAGTTTTACGTGGCTTAGGGCTTTCGAAGATAGAACCGTTCTTACCTACAAACATGAACCACAACGAGGATAACCAAATTGTTGACAACTCGTTGCAAATTAGATATTGACTATAGTAGGAGAGATAGACACCCACTAGCCACTTATGCAAAACTTGTTGCATGTCAAGCGTGGAACAGATCTCATGTGCGAGGACATGTAAAGTTTATCTGGGCAGCTTCATCCCACTATGCCACCAATATCCAAATTACAACTAAGAAGCAATAACATGATCATCATCGCCCACATACTCATATGTGTACTACCCGTGCAAAGAATCTACGCATAGATCCGGCTCTGATAACACTGTAGGGTTCACAGCATAGAAAACAAAAAAATTCCTATGATGGGAACAATTAAGTACCAAGATCTATCTACTAGATACAAGTAACGGGTGGATATATATCCATAGAATACATACCCTCGAAGACCGAATAGCGTTAACGAGGTTGTACTCGTGGATGATGTAGTTGAACTCTTGTCGATCTGAAGATCGAGAAGAAGTCCATCCGGTCCAGCAGGTCCGGCACCATCCAGTCAAGCATCGCAAATAAGTGGTGCATCCGTGATCGCACACACGTCTGGGTACCCTGACAACCTCCGTGCTCTCGCTCCAGCGAAGAAGTGGAAGCAAGAAATCCTTCCAGAAAAAGCCACCGGGAACATGTATCTTGTTGATCCGAGCTCATGGGGAAATTCTAAAGGGGCGAGAGAGATCCTTCACGAGGAGGTGAGTGAGAGAGAGGGAGAGGGGATCCTTTTATAGGAGGAGGGAGGCACCCCAAGGGGTGTGGCCGTCAGCGATGGTCGCTGCCCCCACGCCTTCCTCCATTATGTGGGTGGAGCTCCCACTCAAAATTAGCCCCTTCATTTCTCCACTCCAAAATCCCATTAAATTTCCACCAAATTAGTGCAATCTCTCTTTAAATAAAACTCCTTTTATTTATTCAGAATTTTTGTCAATTACTTTAGTGGACAAACATTCACATATAACCCCTTGCTAGTATTTCATTTCATATATAGAAACAGTTTCATCAATTTCACCCGAAACAATTTCGGTGTCTAGTGAAATAAATTCTTGTGCTTTCTTTTTCTTTCTCTGGCATATCATTTGCTCCGAATGGTTTCGGTATCCATTAAGTGTGTCACCCTACGGTTCATGAATAATGTAGACATGATCGAGACCCCTCTCCGATCAACAATCAGCAGCGGGACCTAGAGAACCGTATTGACTCCCTGTGGCATCCCGCAAAACCACTACTAGAAAATCGCGTTGTTTTTGAGCATTGCATCGTCATCATCATGCATTGTTTGTCTGCATTATTTGAAAAGCCCAATTTTGATTATACAAATACCCCTCTTTATTATAAAAGGCAAAACCCCGAAGGTATCGGATATTTTGTTTCACCTAAAAAAACTATTTGCAAAGTGGTTCTGTTTTAAATTATAGAGGGCCAAACAAACACAAAACTAAAACAGCCCCCTCTAAATCCTAGTCCCACCAAATCCTATCCTACCCACCACTCTCAGCTCGCCACCTCACCCTCTCACCCAAAACCTACCCACCCTGCCACCTCACCTATCCTCCTTTTTTCCCACCTCTCTCTCTCTTTTCACCCAGTCCCTGTCTACCCCTCTCTCTTTTTTTTCCTCCCCTGGGCCCCACTCGCGCGCTGGCCCGCTCGCAGCCCCTCTCTCTCCCTCTTTTCCCCTGGTCAACCCCCCTGGCCGCCGACAGTCCTTGGCCCGCGCTGGGTCCCACCGGCCCCTCTAGCACAGCAGCCGCACCTCTCCTCCCTGGGACCCACCTCCTGGCCCACCCGGCAAACCCGCACCGACGCACGCCTGCCCGCAACCCGACCCCACCTACCGCTCATCTTCCTCCCTCACCCCTCCGCTCCCCTGCCCGCGTGACCACCAGCAACCGCCCGCTCGCCGCAGCTCCTTCCCTGCGCCCGCCGCCTCCGGCGCTCCTCCCGCCCGGAGCCTCCTCTTCCTCCCATCGCCCCGCCCCGCCCCTCCGCTCCTCTCTCCCGCGCGCCGCCGCCGCTCGCCGCTCACCTCGCCGTCCCGCGCACGCTCCGCCTCCGCCCGGCCCTGCAGAACCCGCCGCCCCTCGCCGAAGCAGCGCCCTCCCTCGCCTCGCTCCGCCGGCCCGCGCTCCGGTCGTCGCCGTCCTGGCCATCCTCCAAGCCCCGCAGCGCCCCCAGCAGCCCGCCGCCGCCTGCGGGTCCCCGTCCGCGCGCCGCCGCACCTGTGCCGCCAACAACCGCTCCGCCGCCCGTCCCCGGCCCCACCGCCAACAGGCCTTTGACCGTTGCCAAGCCGGCCCCCGTCTGCCTGTCCCTGGTGGGCCCCGGGGCCGCGCGAACCGCCGTCGCCGGCCACCTCTCCAACCGCTGTCGCGTTCCCCCTGCAGGTTCTGGCCGGTTCTAGGAAAAGCCGACCTAAGCCGGAGTCGCTCGTGCTCGTCCCTGTCGTCTTGCAACAGACGCTCAGTGTGTTGCTTAGTATATGGCTTGTCCCGGGATCTTGCCAAGATCTCTCGAAGGCCACACCTACGCAAGTTGGATGCGACAAGGCCTCCTCGACGACATGAAACCCGAGTCCGACATCGACAAACGAAGACGGGACCATCAGGACCTTCGTCATAGAACGCCAAGATCGTCGATGCGAATGCACCAAGTCGTCTACCCCGAACACCGTGCGACAAGACCATCGTCACGGAACCCGAAGACACATGTGCGACAAGTACTCTTTTCCCGAAGGCGCCAAGACCCCGAGACCCCCAAGATCTACGCTAAGGCACGACAAGGTCTACCTCATGGACACCGAGAACTTCCCCCGAACGCCACGACCGTCGACACGACCGAGACCCCGATGCGACAAGAACTACCCCGATCCGAGACCCTAACCCCGGAGCCTGAGAACGTTCCGTCAAACCCTGGACCCCGAGACCAACCCCGAACCCTGGAACCCCAAGACCGTCTCGCCCCTAATGTGTGAACCCTTACCCGAGAATCCTAATTAATATTGTCACCTATATAACTGTTGCATATAAATTGTCATTTCCGCATGCATGACATATGGGTTGGGGGCCTTATGCCGATTCACCTCATAATTAAATATGGGGCCCATATGCGGGCAAATCTAGCCTTATATTAGCCTCATTTAAATTGATGTAGCGAATCGGTACCATATTTTGGCCATATTAAAACAACATTTAAATTGCGGGGTAGCTAAACAACTGAACCATCTAACTAATTGTCGGGACCCCGGTTCCGCTTAATATGACCTAATTACATCGCACTTTGCCATGCCATGCATCATACATGCATCATGCCGATCTTCTGCCATTGTATTAAATATTGCATCCGGTGTTTCTTCTAGTGTTTTGCTTCTTCGCGGATAAGGCCGTTGAGTTGATGTGAGCTTCGTCCCGATCTTCGGTTGAACCTTCGACAATGTTTTCAGGCGAGCATATCCCTCTTTCTACCTATCTTACTTTTATAGTATTTATTCCCTCCTGTTGATCTATTGCTATCTGTGTTGCGATGCTCTAGTTTTCCGTACCCGTGATATCCCTTGCAGCCCTATATTGCCTCGGACACATCCTATTACCTGTTGTTTGGTAGATAGTTGGACTTGCGCGTCGTAGCCGCTTGCTCAAGTGATGTTGCGTGTTGTCAAATGCCACAGTTGTTGATGTATTGCCGCATGTTGATGTTGGAGCTGATCATAGTTTTACTTATTGTTCACTTTAATTCCTGTTTAACAACTAAAATTGAAATAAGCAGAGGCATCGGTGGGTGATAGAAAATATTTGGTTTCCGAACGCCCACTTGTGTCCCGTAAGACCCCGAGTACTTGATACTTGTTCCTTGATTTATCGCGCTATCCACATCCGGGAGGTATATGGGACCCCCCTGAGCCAGAGCTTGATTCCGTCTTATTTCTTGGGGCCACGAACTAGTTTGGGGCTTTATTACTATCCTGTACTTATGCCATGTTTTACTGCTTTATTTACGATTGTGCGAGGTACTGCACACTGTACTGTTTAGGATCGGGACACGATTCCGCGGTGTCGACAAGCCCCGTTTGGGGTTCCCAGTCGTTCACAGCCGTCTACCCAGACCTTGAGTCCGTCTCGGAGCTAGCTTACTTCGTTGCGGCTAGCTTAATGGGGTGGCCCCCTGAAATATTTCTGAATCCTGTGATTGCTTTGTCGTGAAGGCCTCGTTGGGTTTTGATTTGGTTTTTCCGAGGTTGATCGAGTGTGTGTTGCTATTGGTGCACCCCGGCCGGGTAAAACTTTCTGAAAGCCGTGTCCGCGGATATGGACGACTTGGAGCACAGTATCTCGATCATAGACAAGCATAACTAAAGTTTATTGCTATAATTTGACTTTATAATGACTAGTAATCAGCTTCACTATAATGGAATGGCTAATAATACTGCCCACAATTGCTTGTTTGGATTGTCGCTTGCGACCATTGTACCTGACTAGTAAGTATTGCAACTACAACGGAATGGCTGATTAAAAGAACCAACAACTGCTGGGTTTTGGGTTTATCTCATGCTATCTGTACCTGATTAGTAATTGCTGCAACTATCACGGAATGGTTAACTAAAAGTGCCCACTGCTTACCTTATCAGGACGATTATCTAAACCTGACTAGTAAAGTGCCGCAACTATAACTGAATAAATAAAACTGCCAACTGTGTGAGTTCCTCAGTTGACTTCCTCGTTCGGTCTCGAGGGGGAAACGCCAGGATGGGTTTGTTTGATAATAGCATCAGGTTATCTCCGAATAGGTCTTTCTTATCCCCCTCTGATATCCGCCAGTTGTATCGAGTCTCTATAGGTTGTTTAGTGCATGCTGCCGCTGCCGCTTCAGTCCACCATACCTATGTAGGCGAGGACCGCCGAATTCTAGCCTCGCCGTGTACTGGCCTCAGTACTGACGCTCCTTCTTTTTCCTTTGCCCTTTGTCGGCACCCCTTTTGTTTAAGCAGGTTTTGAGATCGACGCCGTTAGCAGGGTTACCCTTCCGGCTTGGCCTGGGCAGGGTTATGGACGCCATTGGTTATTCTTCAGGGCTCTTAGCCCCATTTGCATCTTGTCCGTAGCTGGACGCTATATCGTTTCAAGGTGATTTGGATCTTTGTATATTATATCTGTATTCTTGGCTCCTTGAGTCGCTGCTATATATATCTGTTCTGTGGGTCCCATCGAGGACTGTTGTGTAATGTTATTACTTCGTTTTCCACCCGCACGAAAGTGCCTGGTGGGCACCTTTGAATCGTTTCTATGCGGGTTTAGCGAATTTTGCTCAAACTTGCATAGGTCCGATTCTGAGGGTGTTACACTCCCACATATTCAACGATGACTTCTGTGATCGTGTGAACCTTATACACATGTAACTCAATACCTTTGTCTCGCGATTTGTTACATGTCCGAGATTCGATCATTGGTATATCCATACCTAGTTTGATCTCGTTACCGACATGTACTCTTTTCTCGTTCCCCTGATATAACATTCTAGTGATCAAATCACTTTCTTGCAAGCTAACTAATGTGATATCACCGAGAGGTCCCAGAGTATATATCTCCATCATCGGGATGGACAAATTCCACTCTTGATCCATGAGCCTCAACATAACACCTTCGTAGCACTGAACCCATCTTTATAGTCACCCTGTGACGGTGTGACGTTTGATGTTATCAAGATACTCTTCCTGTGTTAGTGATTGACATGATCTCATGGTCTAAGGACTAAGATTACTTCGTATGATGTTATAGCAATATAAACACGATGATCTTGATTGTAATGCTATACTTCGGATGAATGTTCATCACACCATTGCAATAATGTTGTGACCTTGTTATTAACAACATCCAATGTCCATGATCAGGAAACCTTTGATCATCTTGTTAATCAACGAGCTAGTTTATAAGAGAGGCATAACTAGGAACTTTCTATTTGTTTATTAAAGACACATGTATTAATGTTTCTGTATTAATACAATTATAGCATGCAAAATAAAAATTTATCATAAAAAAGGAATATGATAATAACCACTTTATTATTGCCTCTTGGGCATATTCCCTTCAGCTGCGTTGGAAGTCGGCACGATGCAGCTTCATTTACCATCAGGATTCATTATGGAACTAAATAATTGTTATTATGTTCCAGTGCTCAGTCGAAAGATTATTTCTGCTTCATGTTTGATGAGGCAAGGCTATGAGTCGAATATTAAGAATAATGGTTGTTCTTTATATTTGAATGATATGTTTCACAGCTTTGCACCCGTCTAGTACGGGTTATTTATTTTGAATCTTGATGGTGAGTTGGTTTATAACATAAATGTTAAAAGGTTGAAACCAAATGATCTGAATATGACTTAAATTTGGCACTATCGGCTTGGTCATATAAGTTGGAAACGCATGAAGAAGCTCCATGATGATGGACTCCTAACTTCGTTCGACTTGGAGTCGTTCGAGACATGCGAATCTTGTCTACTCGGCAAAATGACCAAGACACCTTTGCAAAGAGTTGCGAAAGGGCGTCCGACTTGTTAGGACTAGTACATACTGATGTATGTGGACCAATGAGCACGACAGCCAGGGGTGGTTATGAGTACTTTATTACCATCACTGATGATTTGAGTAGGTATGGATATATCTACTTGATGAAACATAAGTCGGAAGCCTTTGAAATGTTCAAAGAATTCCAGAATGTAGTACAGAATCAACTCGGCAAGAAAATAAAGTTTCTTCGGTCAGACCGAGGAGGCGAGTACATGAGCCATGAGTTTGATGACCATATGAAAGTTTGCGGAATAGTTCCACAACTTAATCCGCCGGGAACACCGCAGAGGAACGGTGTCTCAGAAAGGCAGAATCGGACCTTGTTGGACATGGTACGATTAATGATGAGTCGGACAGATCTACCTGTATAATTTTGGGGTTATTTTCTAGAAATAGCGGCGTTCACACTAAACAGAGTACCATCTAAGTTGGTAGAGAAGACACCGCACGAGATGTGGACAGGCAAAAAGCGAGTCTGTCTTTTCTTAAGATTTGGGGTTGTGAAGCATTTTTCAAGCCACTTTAGGCGAATAAGCTTACAGCCAAGTCGGATAAGTGTATTTTTGTGGGGTATCCGAGGGAAACCTTGGGTTACTACTTCTACAACCGAGAAATGGGCAAAGTGTTTGTCGCTCGAAGCGATGTCTTCCTTGAGAAAGAGTTTCTCAGTTGGGGAGTCAGTGGGAGAACAGTGCAGCTCGAAGAAATTTGAGAGGAACCGGCTAGTAGCAAGTCGGCAAAAACCTTAGAGGTTGAGCCGGTCGTGGTAACTGAGCCAGCATCAGCACCTGTACTATGAAGATCGACAAGATTACGAAGTGTTCATGATGTATTACTATTAGACAATGATGTGCCAGCAAATTATTTGGAAGCGATGGTGGGATCTGATTCCGAGTCATGGCTTGGAGCCATGAGATCCGAGTTAAAGTCCATGGATGAAAATCAAGTTTGGAACTTGGTTGATCGGCCAGACGGTGCAAGACCCGTCGAATGCAAATGGGTCTTTAAGAAGAAAACTGATATGGATGGAAATGTTTCCGTCTATAAAGCACGTCTTGTCGCGAAGGGGTTCCGACAAGTTCAAGGAGTTGATTACGACAAGACTTTCTCGCCCGTGGTGATGCTTAAATCAGTTTGGATCATGTTAGCTATAGCAGCCTATTTCGACTATGAGATATGGCAGATGGATGTCAAAACGGCTTTCCTTAACGAAAATTTAACCGAGGACGTGTATATGATACATCCCAAGGGTTTTGTCGATCCGGCTAACACTGACAAGGTTTGCAAACTTCAGAAATCCATTTATGGGTTGAAGCTAGCATCTTGGAGTTGGAATATTCGCTTTGATGAGGTAGTCAAATCGTTTGGCTTCATCAAGCGTGATCATGATTCTCATTTATACAAGAAGTTTAGTGGGACCAAAGTAAACTTTACAATCTTATATGTGGATGACATATTATTGATTGGAAATGATGTCCAGATGTTGCTAGAAACCAAGAAATCATTGAAAAGGAGTTTCTCAATGACAGACTTAGGTGAGGCAACATATATTCTTGGAATCCAGATCTATAGAGATAGATCAAGGAGGCTCATTGGATTGAGTCAGAGTACTTATTTGGAAAAAGTGTTGAATAAGTTCAACATGGAATCGTCTAAGAAGGGGTTATTACTGATGTCCCATGGTGTAGAACTTAGTAAGACTCATTGTCCTTCGACAACTGATGAGTGAAGTCAGATGAGTGTGATTATGTATGCTTATGCAGTCGGATCCATCATGTATGCCATGATTTGTACTAGGCCGGATGTTTCATATTCTCTAAGTGTTGTGAGCAGATACCAGGCTGATCCTGGAAAAATCCACTAGACAGCGGCTAAAAATATCCTAAAGTACTTGAGAAGGACTAAGGATATGTTTTTGGTTTATGGAGGTGAAGATGAACTCAGTGTAAAGGGTTTCACGGATGCGAGTTATCTTACTGACTCTGATGATTCTTGTTCGCAATCCAGGTATGTGTTTGTAATGAACGAAGGGGCTATGAGCTGGAAGAGTTCCAAGCAAGAGACTGTGTCTGCATCTACAATAGAGGCTGAGTATATTGCCGCCTCGGAGGCAGCAAAGGAAGATGTTTGGATGAGGAATTTCCTCATGGATATTGGTATGGTTCAGGGCTTGTCCAATCCATTAGACGTGTATTGTGACAACAATGGTGCTATTGCACAAGCCAAGGAACCTAGACAACACCAGAAGAACAAGCACATACTCATGCGGTACCACCTGATTCGCCAGTTCGTGGATCAGGGTGATATCAAGTTATTCAAGGTACACACGGATATAAATATTGCGGATCCGTTGACAAAGCCGTTGCCACAGCCAAAGCATGAGGCGCACCTAAGAGCTATGGGAATTAGATGCCTAGACATGTGATGTCGGAAGATTGACTCTAGTGCAAGTGGGAGACTATTAGGAATATACCCTAGAGGCAATCATGTATGATGATATTTCCCATTGTATTCATAAAGATATTAAGTTGTCCTTGTATAAACATCAGTTGTGGAACTATACATTCATGTTGTTTGCACAAAATATCCTTGGTAATCAAGGTTGTGCTGGACACACAACTTAGACCAATGTCAAAGTCGGCTGATGACTCGGTTCCACTTGTCATGTTACACAGATTTGGCTAAAGAGTTTAGCGAGTCGGATTGACCCATATTGAGGTACAACGAACAAGTTGACATTTATATATCTCAATCAATGTAATCCTTAGACCTGAGGTTGTTGCACAGTCCGAGTTGAGGATCACCGACTTAGGTTCTGTCAAATGTTGATCCGTAACTGGGAAGTTATAAAGGCAGGGTTCGGGTTGACTGAGAATCAAGATGCGTGATGTGAATAACCAAGATGGGATTTTGCCCCTCCACTTGGAGAGATATTCTCTGGGCCCTCTCGGATGATATGATAAGGAAAGCATGGCCATGCATGACTCGGTTAAGTGTTAACCAAGGCGATCGACTAAGAGTTAGTCAGCTGAATCACTTATCTCGGATCAAGAAGAGAGTCAGACTATTTAAGGGATGACAAATATTTGCCTATAGTCTAACAACGCAAGTCGCATTGGAATGGCAAGTCGTCATGACTCTTTGGTACTTGGGAGTCGGCACATTCTGCTAGGATCCTCTATCGACTAATCGATTGAGAGTCAGACTACAATCGTGTCCAAGTAGCCATGAGCCTACGGGGTCACACACTTAAGAGCGGGAGCAAGTTCGGATTGGATCTAAACCAGAAATCTGGTTGGGTTGGATCCGAGCCGGATTTGGACTGAGTTAGTGAGTAGGACTCATGGTGACTAATATTATATGGGCTTTAGTGAATGGGCCAAGAGTGAGTGCAGCCCATGTCCACTCCCTATATATAGTGGGGCACAGTAACCCAGAAGGGTTGATCGGTTAGGTCATTCCATGCGTTGGAAACCCTATATCCACAGAGTCTAGCCATCGTATCGAACCTAGAAGTTCGCCGTTGGTGCTCCCCCTTGTACGTGTGGATGCCAGTAGAGGTGTTGTACAATCAGCACCACGGCAATTGTTGATTGGATCGAGATTGCAGGGACTGCACTACATCAACTGACGCGCTTCATCAGTAATCCGCAATCGCGCGTCTAGTGATAATCCTCGTGGCCTTCTACCTCAGCTAGATCTTGGGATCACCATGTTAGAGGAAAAAAGTTTTGTTTTATCTTGGCGTGGCCCAACACTATTTACTGAGAATGCTTTTCCCCACTGAAGTTTCAAATCTCTTTTACACACGTGATACTTATTTTATGTATTTAGTTTTGTTTTACTTTACTTATTGTTCTCTTATACCAAAAACCCAAAAACACCTTTTTACTCAATATTCGCATTTTATCTTGTTACGTAGAACATTATTTTATCATTTCTATTTTAGTATTTAATTCAAGAATTCTTAGACTTCAGACTCCTTCTCCCTATGGGAACGATATCTTTATTTTGAAAATAGCTACAAACGATCTATGCACTTGCAGTCATCAAGCTATTTTCTAGCGCTGTTTCCAGGGAGCTAAGCGCTATAGGTCTTTTAGTTTTTGCTTATTTATTTTAGTCTTGCTAAGTTTTGTTTTGAGTTACACGTTTCCACCAACATGATGGAGTTGGAGCAAATGACTAGTGCTAACCCACTCAGCCACTTTGGAAAGCCCTATGATATTTATAAAAGAGAGAACTCCAATGAGAAGACAAGGGGGTATGAAATAAATTCTCTACTACTTGGTAATCTACACAAGAAACAATTTACTAGAGATGAAGAAGATCCTGATCCATATGAGCATATTGCATGCTTCAAAGAAATATGTGGTACTTTCCAACTACCGGAGTATATACCTCCAATGAGGTAAGGGTTAAAATTTTTAGTCATACTTTGACTAGCACAGCTCTCTCATGGTATAGATCTTTACCCTCAGAAGCCACTACTACCTGGGATAATTTAGCTTGTGAATTTCTATCCAAACATTATCCATTATCAAAATCTTTTGGAATGAAGAATAGTATAATGACTTGGAGGAACCGTCCTAATCAAGGACTAGTAAGAGCTTATATAAGATTTAAAGATTTACTTAATCAGTGTCCTCATCATGATTTGCTTGAATGGTATTTATTGCATATCTTTTATGGCAGTTTAATTGAACCTAATAAAATTGAACTAGACTCTTGCGCGAGAGGAGATTTTATGGATTTACCCTTAACTAAATCTTGGGCTTGACTTAATAGTATTCGCGATCATAGAGTTTCATGGAATTTTGATCTAGGAAGTGAAGGAGGAACAAAAATAGATTATGATTGTATTCATGACTATAATAAGAAGGGCCATGTTAATGAATTATCTAAAGAGCTTTATTTAGATTTAGATCTTGTGTTTCAAGTTGTTAAAGCTTTTACAGAACACATCAAAGCTCCAAAAGAGGGTTCAGCCAAGTATGATCCACCACCCGAACCTGAGTAGAAAAGAGAAGTTAAAGCAACATTGGCCTCCCTATAACCAACGTATGAGATACCTTTCCCTAACACTGCATAGAAGCATATTTTGGAATATGAATAGGTTAAAGAAGTACAGGAGAACAAAGAAGAGGAAAGTGTGCCAAAAGTTGAAGAACATCTGGATAAAACCCAAGATGAAGAGGTAACCAAGGAAGCAATTATGGCTATGTATGCACATTGTAACATAGTTGAACTTGTTGAAGACACATCCGTATTGGTTGAAGGTAAAAATAAGGTAAAATATGTGGGTAAGCCTATTCTTCCCTGCATATTTAAAGAAACCTCGCATTACAGTTTATGTGACATTGGCACCAAAGTTAATGTTATATCTTATGATTTTTATTTAGTAATAAAAGAAGAGATGGCACTATCTACAATAGAAAATACCGATATGACAGTCATGGTAGCTGATGACTGCAAGTGCACATATCAAATGTAGCTAGGTTTGAAATAAATATATCGAGCCCACAAAGAGCAGGAGTCTGAAGTCTAAGAATTCTTGAAGTAAATACTGAAAATAGAATTGCTAAATAAATTTCTAAGAGTCAAGATAAAATGCGAGTAATGTGTAAAAAGGTGTTTGGGGGTTTTTGGTATAAGAGAACAATGTGTAAAGTAAATCAAACTGAATACAGAAAATAAGTATCGCGTATGTAAAAGAGATTTGAAACTTCAGTGGGAGAAAACGTTCTTAAGGATTGGCGGATACACCACTAGCATTATAAAGGGCTAAGTTAAAGATTATCATCATGAAAATTCTCAAATGTGTATGTGTGGGAGGAACTCCGTATTTGGACAAAGAGGCAGCAACCACTGCTCAAATCATCCTCATAACCACAGCAGACAGTAATCAACATCAATTGAATTATCGCACTATTAAGGGACATAATCCTGTAGGACGTATCCCATGGCATGGATAGTATTTTGTGAGTTTCCTTGATTCCCAAGTTGATACGTAAGGGGTGCCAACAGCTTTATAGTCACTGTAAGTGCTAACATCCCTCTGTTTACCAACAAGGAGTTCCCTACATCAAGTCCCCACAAGAGGCAAATATTGGAGAGGTCGACTTCTCCCAACATCAAGATGTAGACAATCTAACATATGGTCACAACGATGAATATCATAATAAACTTTATCTTATTTCAATCTCATACTAGGGTTTCTCCATCTCCCCGAGAACTAATGATCTACTCAGACTTGGAGGAAGAAAGCATCATAGCAATGGTAATGGAAACGATTATTGATGAATAGTACTTGTATAAATCCACAACTAGTGCAAGAATTACAACAAGATCTAGATGGGATGGGTGGAGATGATGGTGGTGATGAAGATGCATCGGTCGATGAAGATGGAGATCGATGCCTTGGCCTCCCAGATCTGCGTAGGAGAAGATGGATCTCTAGGGCAAGTTCCCCCTCTAAATACCTTCTGGAGGTTAGGTTTCAGCGATTTCTGGGTGTTCTATATATCGTCTCTCCGAACTAGTTGCATGGGGTGAAACTATTTGACGAGTCGGAGGCGGCGCCAACTATACAACGGGAACTATACGGCGGCCCGCCGTATAGTTGGTCGTCAACTCTTCTATCTCTGCTTCTCGCTTCGGGTTTTCTTCTGGTATTATTAATATTTCCCAAATAAGCGATTTACATAGTTTTTGGATCCTTTTCTCTCCAGTACAACTTCTCCAAGAATTGTGTCCTTTGGATCCATCATCTGATCTGATCCTGGTGAAAATAAACATAAGAAGTGCACATGAACGCCATAAAATACCAAAATCCTACATCTACAATGCAAAATAACAATGTAAAACATGATGCAAATATGCACTCATTAGTATCCAATAAAAATCTTAGATTTCAATGGGAGTAGTTGAAGTGCAACTGTCACAATTGGCAATAAAAAATTTCCTATCGATTTTGTAGTTGTTAATATGCCAGCTGACACTCTTTTCCCAATTATATGTGGAAGAAACTTTTTGAGCGATGTAGGTGCCATAGTCGACTTCAAAAAGGAGGTTGTATCCCTTAAGATGGGAAAGCGGAAAAAGAATTCCACTTTTACAAATTTAAAGACAAACCTCTACTTATACAAGAAGAAGAGAAAGAGAAAACTATTTAGGAGATGGCAGCTCTTTTCTTAAGTAATCAAGAAGAAGAAATAAATGAAGACTCAAATTGTGAAGAAATAATTATGGAGCACAGATCTTTAGAAGAATTAGAAAATGAATTTGATTCACTTCCCATCTTAGAACCTCTAACTGATGAAGCTTTCGAAGAGCCAGAAAAGAGGGGGGTGAAGATTTACCACCCCCGAAATTAAAAACTATACCAGATAATCTTAAATATAGATTTTTGGATAATACTAATAAATTCCCTATTATTATTAGTCCTAAACTTTTAGGGGACGACGAAGAAGAACTCATGAAGCTACTTATGGAGCATCACAAGGCCTTTGGGTATTCAATGGATGATTTGAAGGGCATTAGTCCCATGCTAACCGTCCATCGAATATTTATGGAGGAAGATGCTAAGCCAGTTGCGGAATTCAATAGACGGCTGAAGCCCGAAATGAAGGAATTTTTAAGAAAATAAATATTATGCCTACTGGATGCAGGTATAATCTATCCTGTAAAAGAAAGTGAATGGGTAAGTCTTGTTCATTGTGTTCTTAAGAAGGGCGGTTTTACTATTGTTCCTAATAAAAACAATGAATTGATACCTACTAGAACTATGGTTGGACATAGGATGTGCATAGATTTCAGGAAATTGAATAAGGAAACTAGGAAAGATCACTATCCTTTACCGTTCTTAGATCAAACTTTAGAGAGGTTAGCAAACCACACTCATTTTTGCTACTTGGACAAATACTCTGGTTTTTCTCAAATAGTTGTTCATCTTGATGACAACTTAAAACAACTTTCATTAGTCCTTATGGTTTACATGCTTACCGGTGCATGTCTTTTGGTTTATGTAATGCTCCAGCTACTTTTCAAAGATGCATGACTGCTATTTTTGTAGATTTTATATGACTGATAATGGAAGTATTTATGGATGATTTTTATGTCTATGGAACTTCGTTTACTAGTTGTTTGGACAATCTCAAAAGAGTTTTGCAGCATTGTGAAGAAACTAATCTTGTTCTAATCTAGGAGAAGTGCCATTTCATGGTCAAAGAAGGCATAGTCCTTGGACATAAGGTATCATGTAAGGGAATTGAAATAGACAGAGGTAAAGTTGAAGCAATAGAGAGAATCCCACAACCAAGGGACAAAAAAGGTATAAGAAGTTTTCTTGGTCATGTGGGTTTTTATAGAAGGTTCATTCGGAATTTCTCTGGAATTTCTAAACCATTAACTAATTTGTTGCGAAAGGGAGTAAGATTTAATTTTGATGATAAATTCCTTATTCCCTTTGACAAACTAAAATATGCTTTATCTCATGCCCGTATCATTAAACCACCTATTTGGGATATGAATTTTGATTTAATATGCGAATCTACTGATGATGTTGTAGGAGTAACTCTGGGACAACACATAGGTCGCAGATTTAATATTATATGTCATGCTAGTAGAACTCTCAATAGTGTTAAAAGTAATTATCCTAAGGAAGAAAGAGAACTCTTTGCTGTATTTTTCTCTTGCGATAAATTTCGTTCTTATATAGTTGATGCAAAAGTAAGAGTTCATACGGATCGTGATGGTTTAAAATAACTCCTCGAGAGGAAGATTCACAAGCCAAGATTAATCCGTTGGATACTTTTACTTCAAGAATTTGACTTGAAGATTATGCAGAGACAAGAAGCAAAGATAGTGGATGCAGCATCTAATTTGCCCAGCAAGACACTAATCTTATTGAGAGGGAATTTTGTCCTGGTGATTTTTGTTTACGAGAATTATTAAATGAAATAAGGTCAATCCCTCCAAAAGAGAAGAAATCTTTCTTGTTGGAGGATCTTGTCATCCCCGAATAAATAGACGGTAAGTGCAATGTAAGTTTTCTTACTCTAATAATTGATTTGCTTTCACAGTTTTTACTACTAAATTTTTTGCCTTTTAATTCGTCTTGTTTTTCTGAAGTTTTAGAGGGGTTTTAGTAACTATACGGCCGGAGAAAAATCTCCCGCCGTATAGTTGGTCATTAAAGGTACTGTAACCCCCTTGCGAAATATTTTTCGATGTTCAGTATCTATACGGGTGCAAATATATAGCCGAAGAAAAATCTCCCGCCGTATAGTTGGTCGTTAAAGCTTCTGTATCATCGACCCTTTTTGTTCTTATTTTATTCATATAAAAACATTTTGTCAATTCCTAATCGGTAATCTAATCGACCTGGACTCGAGATATTTGGAAATATCTGCCTAGAACCAACTATATGGCCAGAGCTATACGAGTCGCGTCCGTATAGTTGGTCATTACGCGGCAGGACTCCTCCAAAATCGTGATTTCTTTTCCTATTCTGTTAGCATTCTTTTCTTGGGCGTAAATTTGGTGTTTCTCGCGAGTTTTACCGACGTCTGACCCCTCTTATATACTGCCCTTGCATATATCTCTAATCATAATCACCCGGAAACAATGTACCTCTTGTTCATACAAGAGGACACGCCACAAAGAGCAACTCAGATCCGAGAAGACAAGGAGAGGAGTTCCTATGGAGATCGGAAACAATAACGAGCAGGGCGAGGAGATCAAGACCCTCACCATGGAGTTTCTTGACGCCGATAGAGAATGCCAGAACAAGGAGTTAAAGGACCTTGAGCTGAAGATCATAGAGATGGAATAGGAGGCGCTGGGGACACTCAGGCATCTTCGATGGCTGCGATTCTATCTTGATAAACTCGATGAGGATATCAAGTAGACCACCGAAGCAGGTTTTTCTATGAGTCTTAAGGCGATACAAACCCTCCAAAATAACAATGATATCATTAAAGAACAGGTGAAAAAGTGATGGAGAAGAATAATCTCCTATACAAGATGCGCATTAAAGAACTAGAGGCCATTAATCAATCCCTCTATCTCAGGCTGGCCGATGAAGAGAAGATACCACGTGATATGGTTCCACAGTGATCTGTGAATAAATCATGGTATCAAATAATCGCGAGGGATTATTTGATCCCGCCTGGCTTGATTCCAAGCTTGGGGAGATCTTTAATACCTTGTAATCTATATTATAAGTTTTTTTTACTATTTTAGTTTTGAATTAGTTCGAGCTCATAAATAAAGTTTACATCATTAGAATTCCCTTCAGGAATAGTCGATGCCTTTGATTAAATACTAAGTTTATTATAATGTATGGAGCATTATTGAAGTTTGAGTTTGTCTTATTGGATATATGAATGTCTTAAGCATAATTTTACTTGCACTTGATGATAGCAATAGAAGTCTTCCACACCATTGGTATTAACAGAACATACAAAGATAATTTTATCAATATGTTGTAGTTAAATGGTTTTATTTACAAAGAGGAGAAATTATCTAATTAGTTAAGATTAAAAAGAAAAACCTTGAACAAAGGAGAAATTAAAAGTGCTATCAAATAGAGTGAGAACAAGTTGAGGTAGAATATTCAAGTTATAAAGATGCTCCATATATATTTGGAACTTGGTAATTGAGATCGTTAAACTTTGGACTCCTACATGAAGTGGAATGTATGGCTAGCTCCTTTGCGCAGCACTTAAAAAAGGTGTGGGAACGAATATATATAAAGAAAGAAGAAAGAGAAAGAGAAAGAGAAAGAGAAAGAAAAAGAGTGAATGTGCAAAGAGCAAATAGGCATACACCATTGTCTTGTAGTAAGACAAAGAGACGTTTGAGATTTTCAATCTCAAGTGAATATGTTATCCTAAAAAACTTGACATTACCTCACTAACTCATTCGGTCGAACCAAATAATTTTACATCATGTTGAGAGTAATCTTTTGTGAACTGTTAATTGCTAAGGGTGTGGAATCCTGCTAATATTATTCGGATGGTTCGAGTAAGGTACTATTCATGAACTTATTTCTATATATCCTAAATGATAAAAACATGATGCAACTGCCTCATTTATTTTATCGACCCAGCTTCATGAATATGAGGAACACATCCATTAAGATAAACTTGCTCGGGGCGAGAAAGAGTCTAAGCTTGGGGAAGTTGATGAGTGCATAATTTCATCATGTTTTATATTATTATTTTTCATTGTAGTGGTAGGATCTTGGTATTTTACGATGTTCACAGGCACCTTTTATGTTTAGTTTCACTAGGATCATATCAGATGATGGATACGATGGACACAATTCTTGAACCAGTTGTATTGGATTGAAAAGGAGCCAAAAACAATGTAAATTGCTTATTTGGTAAATATTAATAACACCAGAAGAAAACCCGAAGCAATTGGAGGAAATAGAAGGTTTAATGACCAACTATACAGCAGGAATAAATATTCCGGCCATATAGTTCCCGCCGTATAATTGGCACCAACACCGCCTCCTCAAATAGTTTCACCTCGTGCAACTGGATCGGGGAGACGATATACAGAACACCTAGAAATCGCTGAAACCTCACCTATGGAAGGCATCTGGAGGGGTAACTCATCCACCGGGGATCCATCTTCGCCCTACGCAGATCCAGGAGGCTAAGGCATCGATCTTCATCATAAACCGCTGCATCACCACCATCCATCCCATCTACATCTTATCTAGATCTTGTTGTAATTTCCGTACTTGTTGTGGATTTATACAAGTACGATTCATCTATGATAGATTTCATTGTCTTTGGCATGATGTTGATTGCCTCCATGTCGGAGTAGATCATTAGTTCTTGGGGAGATGGAGAAACCCTAGCATGATATTGAAATAAGATAAAGTTTATTATGATATTCATCGTTGTGACCATGTGTTAGATTGTCTTCATCTTGATGTTGGGAGAAATCGACCTCTCAATAGTTGCCTCTTGTGGGGACTTAATAGAGGGAACAACCTGTTGGTAGATGGAGGTGTGCTAGCACTTCCAGTGACTATAAAGCTTTTGGCACTCCTTACGTATCAAATTGGGAATCGAGGAAACTTATGGAACACTATCTATGCCATGGGATACGTCCTGCGGGATTAAGTCCCTTAATAGCCCAGTAATTCAATTGATATTGACTGATGTCTGCTGTGGTTATGAGGATGATGTGAGCAGTGGTTGCTGGCTATTTTTTCAAATACAGAGTTCCTCCCACACATCATAGTTGAGAATGTTCATGATAATAATCTTTACCTTAGCCCTTTATAATGCTAGTGGTGTATCTGCTAATCCATGAGAATGTTTTTCCCCACTGAAGTTTCAAATCTCTTTTACACACGTGATACTTATTTTCTGTATTCAGTTTTATTTTATGTTACTTATTGTTCTTTTATATAAAAAAACCCAAAACACTTTTTACTCGATATTCGCATTTTATCTTGTTACTTAGAACTTTATTTTAGCATTTCTATTCTAGAGTTTAATTCAAGAATTCTTAGACTTCAGACTCCTGCTCTGACATGGTTATACCCCACAGGTACACAACATCAGCATACCTAGTCCAGCCAAGGAAGGCCCGTGACAAGGTATGTGGCATGTGGAGGTTTCGGGTGGCTCAAGCCCATGATGCCTTCGGATGCTTGGAGAACAAGACTAGAGTAGATAGAATTTTTAAAGGGGCAAACCCTAATCTCTAACCGACTCTACCTATGCCCGGGACCTTCCCATCTATATAAAGGCTAGGAGGGAACGGCGAGGAGGCTCCTCAACTCACCTCATACACACCTCATGACAGATTGCATCTGTGCAACCCTATAACTATTGGTTCCGCCGTAATCAAGAGCAGACAAGCAGGAGTAGGGTTTCCCTCCAGGGGCCTGAACCTGGGTAAACTTCATGTCCCCGTGTTGCTTGTTTGCTAACCGTTCCGCGATCTCTACAATCCCCTTCTTCTCCAAAACCCAAGTCCATAACAATGGGCATTGACGAGATCGAACATCGTCAATTGGCGCCATCTGTGGGAATTGGGGGCGTTGATTGTGCGATCGTGACGGTCCCATCCGAAGCGATCTACAGCTCATCGGCGAAGGAGAGCCATCTCCTCTTTGGCACCTTTGACTTCACCGCCCACTCACCAGCCACCATGAAGGATTTCAAGCCCGTAGGCGACGGGCTCGAGATTCTGTTTGGGAGCTTCTGCTTCCAGGTGGGACAGACTGGCACCCTCCGCCTCCCAGAGCGGGTGCCACCGCCATCCATCAGGCCCGCTTCGTGGGTCCCACCCATCGGCGTTCTATGCACGTCGACGCTGACATATGAGTCCTATGACAGCAGCAGCTGCAACTCAGATATGTGCGGCCCTCCATCAGAAGAAGGAACCTACGGTTTCGGATCCAAAAGTTGCGGCAGCGGCGACACAATCCGCGGGCGCTACCAATGCATCGTGGTTTTCTAAGGTGAATCAGAACTGCCACCAGGTTCGACCAACCCCAACCCACCACCCAATCCACTGCCCAACCCGCATGCTGGGAATGGAGGGAACGGAGGAAACCACACCCTGCAGCCCAACGAAGGCGACGCTGACGCCTACCAGAGGATCAACCTCAACGAGAACGGATGGCGCCAGGCACGCGAAGCCGTGGCAGGCAACATTCTACCTGTGAATTCTTCACGGGATCTGCTGATAGCATACCACCTCCTCCTCATCGGCGAGCACAACCGGCAGGTAAAACTGCAGGAGGAACTCGACAAACGCAAGTAGGTAGCTTCGGAGTCTAGCGCACGGCGAGCTGCGCTCTCTGCCGCTGGTGGCTCCAGCTCGCACGGCAACCATGCCAATAAGCATCGCTCTCGCATAGAGCACATGGACCCCGCTGCCCGACCTGAGGTCACCAAAACCCTCAACACGTCCTTCATGGAGATGGACGTCAATGGCAACGTCATACCAAAGACGCCGCAGGCTGCGATCATGGAAGCCACCACGTACCTCGTGTCCCATCCACCTCCGGTGAGGGACCCGAAGAGTGCACAAGTCCGCGCTAGCCGGACTCGGACTCTTGGGAGTTGTGCTCCACGATGACGCTCCTGCAGAGCCGAAGAAAAAGGCTACGGTCAGATTCAACCGTAGCCCCACACCCTCATCCGACAAGGATGAGCACGATATACCTCGACGTCGCAAGAGCCCAACACGTCGCAGCACCGACTACGACGCTCGAAACGACCTTGCCCAACGCAAGGTCGTCAAGGCTCGCACTAAACGCGCGTGCTCAACCGAATCCGACAAGGATGACGATGGAGAGCTGTGCGGAGCTCGATGCTTCAGCAGATCTATTCGGCACACACGGATGCCAAAAAATTTCAAGCTTCCTTCGGACACTCTGTAGTGCGACGGCACATAGCACCCGAAGGCCTAGCTCAGCGATCACCTCTCGTCCGTCAAGCTGCACGGCGGTAACAGGAACACCGCCCTGCAATGCCTTCAGCTGCAGCTGACAGGTGCAGCTCGGATCTGGCTCAACAGCCTGTCCTCCGGCTCCATCCGAAGCTGGGAAGAGCTGGCGTATAGTTTCATCTGAAACTTCAAAGGCACCAGCAAGAGGCCAGCCTCGATCGAGGAACTGCGGGCCTGCACTCAACGTACGGGCGAATCCATTCGCTCGTACATCCTACGCTAGTCCCATATCAAGAACTCTGCCACACACATCTTCGAGGAAAGGATGATCGATGCCTTCAAGGATGGTGTCAAGCGCCCGGACTTCAAGGAAGAACGTGGGCGCGTCAATCCCAAGACGCTCGACCACCTCATGGACATCGCCAACAAGTGAGCAGATGGCGAGGATTCCCTCCACCGAATGCATTCGAATGACAAGGACGATTACGGCCGCAGGAGCGAACGCCGCAGCATGCGAAGATCACGCGTCTACGATGACTGCAATAGAGTCGACATGGTCGCGGCTGGCTACACAGATCGATGCAACGATGGCAACCGCAGTAGCGGATACCACGGAGGCAAATCCCGCGATGGAAGGCGTCCTACACAAACATGGGAGCATCGTGGTTGTGACGACGAACCCTCGGCATATGAAAAGTTGTCTGGTCCCTGCACCATCCACTTCTAAATCGACAAGTAGGATGGCAAAAAGAAAGCCAGCCACATGCTAAAAGACTGCCACGAGTTCCGGAAGCTTAGCAAGGGTATCACCCAAATGCGGCGCCAAATCGTGAATCCTGGGTTTGGGCCCGCATGCTGCACCAGTTGACATCGCCCACGGAGCTCCTCCACCACCACCCATGGGGTCGTCGAATCCAGCAATCGCACCTGCACCAAACAACGGCACAGGAGGATACCCACCGCCAAAGGGGTCCCTGGTGATCCAGAAGGGACGCCCTACCAACAGGGTGCAAAAGAAGATCACCCGACAGGTCAGCCTGGCCGTGACCGCTCCACCTGCTATCCTTGAGTACCTTAGTGGTTCGGAGTGCTGCATCACATTCGATCGCTCGGATCACCCTCGCCCAAGTCATGCAGCCCTGGTGCTCAAGGCGCAGATCGGAGGATTCGAGATGAGCCGTGTCTTCATGGACGATGGCAGCGGCATCAAACTGATGTTCGCCAGCACCCTCGCAGCGATGCAGATCCCGCTGTGCAGCCTGGAACAATCTAACACAATGTTCCATGGCATAGTCCCAGGAAGGGCATTTATCCCCTGGGAAAGATATGGCTCGACGTCATCTTCGGCAAGCCCGAAAACTTCCGATGCGAGCGGCTGGAGTTCGTAGTGGTGGACTATCCATCACAATACCACTCCATCCTCGGGTGCGTGGCGTTCGCAAGATTCCTGGCAGTACCGCACTACGCGTACCTGCTTCTCAAGATGGCAGGGCCCAGGGGCGTCATCATAGTCCAAGGAAGCTCACCCGATCGGACCACTGCGATAGAGATTTCAAAAGAATCTCCCAGTCATTCGGCATGCAAGAGGAGCTCACGAGGCTCTGCGAGGTGACAGACAACGGGGCACCCCCAGTCGCTAGGCAAAACACACCCGACATGTCGTTCGACTCTACGGTCAACACGAAAAAGGTGCAGGTCCACCCAACAGATGCCTCCAAGACGGCGCTGATCGCCAACGACCTCAGCCCCGCATAGGAAAGCGCGCTCGCCGAATTCCTCCATGAGCGCTGGGAAATCTTCGCCTGGTGTCCTGTGGAAATGCCAGGAATTCCCAGGGAATTCGCCGAGCACGCACTCAATGTGTTCCCGGACGCAAGGCCAGTCAAGCAGTCGATATGACGACTGTTCGAACCACGAGCCGAAGCAGTAGGAATAGAATTCAACAGACTGCTTGACGCCAACTTCATCCGAGAAATCAAGGAGAGCGAGTGGCTGGCCAATACCGTGTTGGTCCCCAAAAAGGACACGGACATCCTGCGGATGTGCGTGGACTTTACGTCACTCAACAAGCACTGCCCCAAGGACCACTTCCCTCTTCCTCGAATTGATCAGATCATCGATTCAACTGCAGGATGCGAGAAACTCTCCTTCCTTGATGCCTACTCAGCTACAAGCAGATTCGACTAAAGGTCGAAGATCAGGAGAAAACAGCGTTCATCACGCCGTTCGGAGTATTCTGCTACAACACCATGCCTTTCAGGCTGAAGAACGCAGGTTCCACGTACCAGAGGTGCATGCAGGTGTGTCTGAAAAACCAAATCGGTCGCAACATCCAAGTCTATATCGATGACATAGTCATCCAGACTAGGGAAGCCAAGACACTGATCGACGATCTCTGTGAGACGTTCGATAACCTTGATCACTACAATATCAAGTTGAATCCAGAAAAGTGTGCCTTCGGCGTCCCATATGTCCAACTACTCAGCTACTTCATCTCCCAACGAGGGATAGAGGCAAATCCTAAGAAAAGCCGAAGAACCTCAAGGGTGTCCAACAGCTAGCTGGGCGCATCGCGGCGCTGAGAAGATTCATCAGCCGCATGGGTGAGAAGGCCCTGCCCTTTTACCAGCTGTTACGCGAAACTGACAAATTCGAGTGGACACCCGAAGTATACGACACATTCGAAGCACTCAAGCGGCTTCTCTCCACCTCGTCTTTCCTGGTCACGCCCAAGGAGCGAGAGTCTCTGCTGCTATACATCGCAGCCACGCACCAGGTGGTAAGCACCGTACTCGTGGTCGAACGACCCGAAGATGGCAAGACCCATGGGGTCCAACGCCCAATCTACTACCTCAGCAAGGTACTGATACCAACAAAGCAGAGGTACCCTCACTACAAGAAGCTCGCCTACGGCATGTTCATGACGGCTCGTCGGCTGAGCCACTACTTCTAGGAGCATTAGATAATGGTCATCAACGAGGCGCCATTGTCCAACATCCTGAACAACCCTGAGTCCACGGGATGCGTAACCCTATGGGGCATCGAGCTATCCCCTCTAAACATAGTCTATGAGCGGCGCAAGGCCATCAAATATCAGGTCCTCCCTAACTTCCTCGTCCACTGGATGGAACTCCAGTTGCCGGACAATCCGGACATGACGTAATCATGGACGATGCACTTCGACGGATCCAGACGTGGGGCCGGAGCAGGAGCAGGTGTCATACTGACATCCCCTTAGGGAGACAAGATGAAATACGTCCTTTGGATGAAATTTCGTGCCTCCAACAACGAGGCCGAATACGAGGCCCTCGTCCATCGAATGCGGATGGCTAAGATCTGCGGTGCAACGTGCCTAATCATCTAAGGTGACTCGAACCTTGTCGTCCAGCAGACGATGAACGAGTGCAACGCGCATAGCGCCAACATGATCGCGTACCACGTGCTCTACAATTCACTCGAAGGAGACTTTGACGGCTGCGAGCTTCGGCACGTTGGACGGGAAAGCAACGAGGAAGCTGATAGACTCGCCAACATCGGCTCCACCTGTGCACGGGTTCCACCAGGCATGTTCCTCGAACAAATCTGCATACCCTCTATCAAAAGGAAATTCCCCAAGGGATCACCCGAAGAAGAAGAGCACTCGGGGGCTACGCCGCCCGACGGACATGAAGGGCCCGAAAATCTCGACACAGAGGCCGATCTCATCAGCCTGATGCAGGTCATGGCAGTCGAGGAGACGTGGACGCAGCCTTACCTTCGGTACATGCTAAACAAAGAACTGCCCGACGACCCAACAGATGCCCAACACATATCTCGCCGGTCCAAAGCATTCACCCTCGACAATGGCGAGCTGTACAAGCGCAATATTTCGGGTGTACTCCAAAGGTGCGTCACCATCGGCGATGGCAAAACCATCCTCCAAGACATCCACGAAGGCATCTGCGGTCATCATGCAGGCAGCCGCGCCCTCGTCGCGAAAGCTTTACGAGTTGGATTCTACTGGCCAACGGCCATGAACGATGCTAAGGACATTGTCCGAAGATGCAACGGCTGTCAAAGGTTCACGGACAAGCCACACACACCAGGATCGGAGCTCAGGCCCATACCACTGGCCTGGCCCTTTGCCCAATGGGGCCTCGACATGATTAGCAAACTGCACAAATCTTTGAAAGGAGGCCACGTCTACCTCCTGGTCACAGTCGAAAAATTCACCAAGTGGATCGAATCCATTCCCGTCACCAAAAAAGCGGCAAAACAGCCGTCAAGTTCTTCGAGTCCATAGTCTATAGGTTCGACGTGCCGCATAGCATCATTACGGACAACGGCTCGAACTTCATCTCGAAGGAATTTCAAGACTTCTGCAAGGGCCTTGGCATCAACATATCATACGCCTCCATGGTGCACCCGTAGACCAATGGGCAGGTCGAAAAGGCCAACGACCTCATAGGCGGTGGCATCAAAAAGCGCCTTCTCAGCCCACTCGAACGGCTTGCAGGAGCCTGGGCAGAGGAGCTACCCTTCGTCCTCTAGAGCCTGCGCACAACGCCGAATAGCACAATTGGCTTCACACCTTTCTTCATGGTGCACGGAGCCGAAGCCGTACTACCTGCTGAGGTACGCCACAAGGCCACACGGGCCGTCGCCTATAGCAAAGCCAAATCAACGGTCGCACTCAAATACTATGTCGACAGACTCGACGAGGCACGCGACATTGCCGCGGCTCGCTCAGCGGTCTACCAGCAGAGCCTCAGCAACTACCACAGCCATCGGCTGCACCCAAGGTCTTTCGTCGAAGGAGACCTCGTCCTACGACTACAGCAAGAGCGGCCGAAGAAGCTCGAGTCACCCTGGGAATGACCCTACATCGTCACAGAAGTCATCCAGGGTGGCGCTTACCGCCTCATGGACATCGCGTCAGGAGTTGAATACTCCAACCCCTGGAACATCGCGCGTCTGTGACGCTTCTACCCCTAGTTATCCGTTTACTTTCAATAAGGCTACTCAGCCGAACAATGTACCTCCTCAGTATGATATGAATAAAAGCTAAGTTCCTTGGCCGAAAATTCTTTTAATTACTTTTCGCTATAACACGCTCGGGGGCTACGCCTCACCTCACGACTCAGTCGACTAAGAACAAACCCATACAACCTGAGTAGCTGACCACGTCAGGCTAACGAAAAGGACATGCACACAACAAAGCACAACGTGCTAATACAAATAAACTTTACAAAGGGCACAACAAGCCCACTCGAATACATACACATTTTACATCTATCTGTTTTCTTTACAGGTCCTACCTATTCTGGAGTATTACACTTGCAAGATGCTCGAACAGATCAACAATTTCTTCTGCATACTGCCTTACAGCCGCATAATGCAGGCGCATATCCCAAAGGCTACCATCTGGCCGAAGGGGTGGCCTAGTCGCCACCGCTGTGAGATCAACATCACGACAATGCAGCCAAACAAGTGAAAGGGCAGCCTTCACCCCGGCTACCAGTTAACGCCGCACCAATTCCTTGACGTGGCTCACGTCCCAAAATTTCGACCAAAAAACCCCAAAGATTGGAAGGTGCCTCGTCCAGGGGAAACGTGGCGGCCCAAGTGGACGCTAGGGAAATCCTCACCGGCCTCAGCACTCGAGAAACCTGGTGCGCGCGATCTTGCACCGTTGCAAGGACGATGGCCCGATCATGGTCCATCCAAAATAAGCCGCCAGCCTCCAAATCCTGCTGGGTCAGGCAATTCATCCGAACAGCAACGCGCTCCTTCTCCTCCTTCGGAACGAGATTGGCGCCTGGACCAAACACAAGAAGAAGATGACACATAAGGATAATGCATCCAAAAAAGAACAACAGTTCACGTAGACTCACATTGAAGCTGCTCGCTGATCTGCCGCAGCTCCCCCATCAAAAATTCCTCCCTAGCAGTGGCTCGCTTAGCCTTCGACTTCCACACGTCCGAGAATATCCTTCTCCAGGATGCGGACGCGGTCGCGAAGAAAAACAAGTTGTGACACATCATCCAACGATGGTCACGGTTGAGGAGCATCCGAAGTATCCACGGGAATCTCACCCGAAGGACCCTAAAGGCAACAAGTAAGGAAATGAACATCACAAACAATCACTGGTGGGAGATCGAAACATAACTTATATACATAAGGAAACCCCGTGGCATAGGTCAAGATTGTTCATCAGCAAAAGCATACATTACAAAAGGAAGAGGATATACTATCCTAAACTACAGCAACAGAGAATAGGCACCCGCATCCGGAGTGGCTTCAGAGCCAGACTGACTGTTCTTGACCTCCTCCTGCTGCTTCGTCGCGTACTCCGCTAGCAGGTCAATGAGCTTTGGCCCATAACGCTTACAACGGGAGGCGTAGAGCGAAAGCTACCTCTGAGCCATCGACAGCAGTTGGCATCTGGGAGGTGATGTGTGACAGGTCCAGCTCCGCTCCAGATGCCATGGCCATGGCCAACCCCATCGAGGCGCCGAGGCCCTTCTGCTTGCGCTTGTAGGCCACATGATCATCCTCCGACAAGGCATCCGCCAACGCGTCGACATCCTCAAGAGCAGCGCCCTTGGGGACGATCTCCTTGTAGAAGCGTTGGAGCACTCCTTTGGCCTTCGCCAAGGCGTAGGCAGTAGTACCGCAGCGATCTTCGACCGCTACGGTAGCATCATCCAGAGAATTTCCGTGCTCCATCACACCAAGATCAAATGCGATGCCTGCAGCATATGAGACAAAGAAAGAAGAAAAGGGCCTGAATAAGAAGATAGCAAGGAACAGCCGAAAATGTACAAGACCAGGGCAAGTACAAGATACTCATTGGAAAAATCCTTGGCCGCGGCCATCAGCCTATTGGCCATCTCCCTCTCGCGAGTAGCAGCTGCAGCAGCAAGCTGCTCCTCGTGATCAGCAGACTCCTTCCGGAGGCGCTCCTGAGCTTCGGCAGCATCAGCCACCTCTTTTTGTAGACGCTCCTTCGCCTCCGTGGCATCCGCAGCTTGCTTCTCCGCGCGACAAGTCTCTTCTCAAGATCGTCGAGCCGGTGGAGAGCTGCATTATTCTCATATACAAAGATCAAGAACAAAAGGATTAGCAGAAGCAAAGATGAAGGGGACAGCCAAAGCAAACAAAAGGATGATCAAATACGCACCTCGCAGTTGCTGCATGTCGGCCTCCAGCGCCAAATGCTGCTGGATAAGGAGATTAGCGCTACACACGAAGGGTTGCAAAACAAAAACAACCATCAGAAAGGGATCAGGGGATACGCCCCACAAGAACAGAAAACGACCAATAGGTCATCCGAAAAGGGGGCCTGGGGGCTCCCCCCTACAAGATAAAGACGCAAATTACTTACGTGCTCAGGCGGTGACTCCGAAGTTCCACGTGTGGTCTTCTAATTCACAACTACCCGAGCCTCTCGCTTGGAGAGTTTCGGCTCGTCATCCTCAGAGTCGGCCACCAGCTGAGAGGGATGAACCGTAGGCTTCGACTCCCCTACAGCTTCTTGAGTACCCTCACTAAGAGAACCCACCGAGGAGTGGCTACAAAGAAAATATTGATTAATACATGAAGCAACATTGCACATGCAAAAAAACAGAACAAAAATCAACCAAAACTACTTACGAGTCAATGTCTGACAAATTGAAGACCGACGTTGTCTTCTCCTTCTTCTTCTTCTTGGCCGGCGACTGCGGCGCCATCGCTCGAAGCGGCACAGCAGGGAAAGGTGCAGCCGAGGCACTTTCACCCTCATCATGCCACTCCAAGAATGAAGGGCCCCGGGGAGTTGGTGGAGTGGACGCATCCGAAGACTCGCTTCGAGAGCGCTTCTAGGTCTGCCCCTCGCTCGGCTCGGCGGCTTCTTACATTGGAGATTGCGCCGGCGGAAGTTCGGACTCAGAGTCCACAACCTCGTTGTCAGGCGCAATCGGATATTTTTCAGGCAGCGGAGGCATCATGCTAGCTACCTTCATCTCGTACAAACCAAAGAAGCCAATGAGCATGGTTACCAACACCATACAAATGTAAACAGTACTCGAAATAATGCGCATGAAGCAGTTCTACACCTGAGGAACTGGATTCGAAGAACTGAATGGGGTGGTCAAGGACTTCTTCGGGAGGTCCTCTTTAGCCTTGAACATTAGCAACGGCCGAAGATCCCTATCGAGGTCGCCCCTGGATAGCTCCTCGGCCAAAACCCTAGTCAGGTCGTTGCGGCCAGTGTAAAGAAACATCGGATGCGCCCTCGCCGGGAGCGGCTGCACCCGACGTTTGAGGAAGGTGCAGATGATATCCACACCATTCACCTCCTTCTCCGCAACCATCTGGAGCGCCTCCACCCGACGGTAGAGCTCCTCCACTTCCGCCACCTCGCCCTCCAAGACATGGTTCTTCTAGGATCTCTTCGAAAGGATTTCCTGGGAAGAGTCGAAGGGAGCAAGGCCAAACTTTTGTCCGTCCATTGTGGAGTCGCAGATATAAAACCACTTCTTCCGCCAGTATTGGACGGACTTGCACATAGAAAAGGAAAAGAAAAGAACAGAAGAACGGATGGAAATAACGCAGCCACCGAGCAGATAGACTCTACCGATGCCGGACTGCCTCTTCACGAAATAGAGCTTCTGGAAGAGGCCAAAGTGCGGCTGGATAATGATCCAGCACTCGCAGAGAGTGATGAAACAAGAGATGTGGAGAAGAGAATTGGGCGAAAGATGATGAAGTTGCATGTCGTAGAAGAAAAGAAGTCCACAAAGAAAATCATGGACAGGGAGCGAGTGACCTTGAAGAACAAAAGCGACGTTCATCACCCGAAACCCTACGGGCGGACAGGGAGTTATATCATCGCCGGGAAGTTTCACGGCCTCCTTGTCCTGCGGGATCAGCCCCGCATCGCGCATCTTGCGCACATCACCATCATGCACCTTCGTGCGCCTCCACCTGCCATCAGTGATGCGAGCAGTGGTGGCACCCTTCTTGCTGCCGCCGGCGGCACTCGATCCGGCTCCAGCCGCGCCCTTCCTCGACTTGCCCATCGCGTGGCGGTGAGTACGGCGATGAGCACGGCGAAAATAGGAAGGAAATGATCTGAGAACGTCCAGTGCGCACAAGAAAGCAAGTGCTCACGAAAATGGATACAATGGTGGAAATCAAATGACAAGGGGTAAAAACAATATCACTGTTTTCCCCACGGTTATAAGGGCGAGGACGATGAACAGGAACCGTTCATCCAGAAGCCCTAGCGATCAGGGCAGATCTAACCGTACACATGTTAGAACAGCAACGAATCGTCGCCAGCATGCCGTCCACTATGCACGGAAATCAAGGCGACGCCGTAATTCTCGCCACGACGCGCATGACTAGTCAACTCCAGGTCAGAAAGTGGGACCCACGCTCGTCCTGTCGCATCATCTCCGGCGCTGCAAACGGTTGAGATCATCGATCATCAGCACTGACGTCATCAAGACCAACCTAGCAGTGGTTGGAAATCTTCAGTTGATGACTAAAGTACTCACTCGAATCTACGATTCGAGCAACTACTCGGGGACTACTCCTATCAAGAGTGCTGGCCGTGCACCTGAGACATGATTAAAGTACTGCATCTCTCATCTATCTTTGAGTTCCACATTGAGTCTACGACTCCACTAAGGACTCGGGAGCTACTCCCATAGGGGGATTGATTCAAGCATCCGAAAAAAATTGTGCCCTTCGGACCTGAAGCTAAAAATAACTGAACTAAAGTCTTTGCTCAATTCTACGACTCGAACAGACACTCGGGGGCTACTCCCATAGGGGGCGCTGGCCGCGCACCCTATGATTTCTTCGACTTCGATCCTTCGGATCAAAATATATACTTTTGGCAACTCTGCCCAAACCAACGCTAAGTGAGAAGAAATCTCCTTGGCCACCCGAAACACCTCCGCGGTGACAAAAATTCGGATGATGCGTCTGCGACGCAAGGATAAGACCTACAGATACCATCTGATGGCTTGGTAACGCACCTGACTGCGCTCTGCTAGTAAAATACTGTGTCAATAGGCACGGTGAAAAATCCCGACGGACGCGTTGGGTACATCACTTGAAAAACACTAGGATTTGGCTCCTATAAGACCTCAACGGCCTGAGTCGAATTACACCAGCATCTGTTCCGAATTCGATTCTAGGGACTCGAGTCTGAAGAAGATCATGTTGTTTTGCCCTATGACAGTTAACTGACCCTGATCCGTCGGGTGAGTCAGGAACACGCATCAATGATCCCTACGAACTAAACTGCTTTCTCTTATAAACAAGCATAAAACTGCACCTGAAAGACTGAAGAGTCCTCAGTTGAATCTGCGATTCGACTGAGCACTCGGGGGCTACTGACATGGTTATACCCCACGGGTACACAACATCAGCATACCTAGTCCAGCCCAAGGAAGGCCCATGACAAGGTATGTGGCTTGTGGAGGTTTCGGGTGGCCCAAGCCCATGACGCCTTCCGATGCTTGGAGAACAAGACTAGAGTAGATAGAATTTTTAAAGGGGCAGACCTATCTCTAACCGACTCGACCTATGCCCGGGACCTTCCTATCTATATAAAGGCTAGGAGGGCACGGCGAGGAGGCTCCTCAACTCACCTCATACATACCTCACGCCAGATTGCATCGGCGCACCCCTGTAACTTTCGGTTCTGCCGTAATCAAGAGCAGACAAGCAGGAGTAGGGTTTTCCCTCTGGGGGCCTGAACCTGGGTAAACTTCGTGTCCCCGTGTTGCTTGTTTGCTAACCGTTCTGCGATCTCCAGCATCCCCTTATTCTCCAAAACCCAAGTCCATACCAATGGGCATTGACGAGATCGAACCTCGTCATGCTCCCTCTGGGATCGATATCTTTATTTCGAAACTAGCTACAAACAATATGTCCACTTGCAGTCATCAATACGCCTCTGCACCTCCCGGGTGGCGGAGCCTGCCGAGAGCTGACGTGGCACCGTGATCCCATGTCGGCCATGATTTCTTGTGGCCATGGGGCATGTCTGAAACCGACGTGGCAACGTAGATTCTAGACGACCGCATTTTCTCACGGACGTAGGGCCCGGGAAGGGCCGACATGGCGGCGTACAGTATGGCCACATGCTGGATATCACGGAAATTGGGTATGGTCGGAGCTGACATGGTGCCGTAGGCCCATGCCTACTACGGTTTCTCGCAAACGTGGGGACGGCCAAAAACGACGTGGTGTTGTAATCCCATGCCAGCCGTGGTTTTTCGTGGACATGGGGCCATCCAGAACCGACGTCGCGACGTAAGCTCATGGTGTGTGTCAGTATACACTATAGACGACGGATATTATCGTGGCGAGATCATGCCGTGTGACCCATTCATAGTCTACCTGCCATGTTATCTCTCGCCTGTCATCGTAGGTATAGACGTCCGGGGTTGTGAGATCATGCATGTTTCCACACATGCTATCCATACACGACTCGACTTACGGATCCATCTCTATAAGCACCGCCTCACAATCTACTCGCTAATGTAGTACATTGCTTCTTATCTTCTCTCCCTACGTGTTGTTCTCGACTGACATATTGCTGGGCAGGAGACTTATTTGATCCAACGCTGGCTATTCTTCAGCCAGCGTTGGGTCAAATTTTACATCAGCTTAGCACGTTATCCAGCAGTATGTTTGTTTGTCATCTCTCATTTTACGCATTATATTTTTTCCTATTTCCTTTCAAACACATTTCTTTCTCGCTAATGTTTCTTTCTTCATATTTATGTTGGATTTTACTAATCGCTCATCTATTCGCTTTATTTTTTCAAAGGATGCGTCTGTTCAGTGAGATGTTTCTATGTCAAAGTAGTAAAAGGGACAAAATGTAACCCGTAGTTCGATCTTTACGCGTGTTTCCTTTAGCTGACATTTTATTCTTCGTCTTGCGGCAAATTTCTGATAGATAATACATCAACCTACTTTTATAGGATATCTGTGCATGCATCTTTGCGCTATCATGGAGGGGATTTCGTAGTTCTTTATGCGTATTTCTTTCTCGCTAACTTCTCTTTCATGCATTTTTAGGGTAGTGACGAGGGTTCGACTTGTCAATGCCCATTGTTATGGACTTGGGTTTTGGAGAAGATGGGGATGCTCGAAGTCACGAGACGGTTAACAAGCAAACAACATGGGGACATGAGGTTTACCTAGGTTCAGGCCCCCGGAGGGAAAACCCTACTCCTGCTTGTCTGTTCTTGATTATGGCAGAATTGAACGTTACAGGGTGTGCAGATGTGATCTGGCGTGAGGTGTGTGTATGAATTTGATGATCCTCCTCTCCGTGCCCTCCTGTCCCTTATATAGATAGTCCAGGTCTCGGGGGTAGGTCGAGTCGGTTACAGGTTAGGGTTAAACCCTTTGAAATTCTATCTACAACTAGTCGTGTCCTTCAAGGAGTCGAACTTGTAATGGGCTTGGGCCATCCGAAATCTTCTTGGACATAAAGTCTTCATGTGGGACTTCCCTGGGCTATACGGGTATACCAATATGAGGCACCCGTAGGGTATATCCATGTCAGTAGCCCCCGAGTGTTCAGTCGAATCGTAGATTCGACTGGAGACTCTATAATCTTTTGGGTGCTTCTCATTTGAACCTGTCTTTAGGAATAAGAATGTCATTTCATAGAGATTTTTGATACATGTGGCTGACTCACCCGACGGATCAGGGTCGGTTAACTGTCATTGGACAAAAGAACACGATCTTCTTCAGACTCGAGTCCCCGGACTCGAACCCGTAACAATGCTGGTGTGATTTGACTCAGGCCGTTGAGGTTTTATAGGAGTCGAATCCCAGTGTTTAAGTTAAGTACCCAACGAGTCCGTCGGGATTTTTCATCGTGCCTGCTGACACGGTATGTTACTGGTAGAGCGCAGTCAGGTGCGATACCAGGCCATCGGATTATATTCGAAGGGCTTATCTTTGTGTCGTAGACACAGCATCCAAAGGTTTATCACCACGGAGGAGCTTCTGGTGACCAAGGAGACTGTTTCTCACTTAGCATTAATTTGGGCGAAGTTGCCAAAAAGATTTTTATTGTACTTGATCCGAAGGATATCATTCAAATAGTTCATAGGGTGCGCGACCAGTGGTCCCTATGGGAGTAGCCCCCGAGTGTCTATTCGAGTCGTAGACTCGAACATAGACTTTAGTTTATTCATTTGCGGATGCTTCGATTATTTGTCAAAAGGACGCATTTTTTCGAATGCGCGATCAGCGCTCCCTATGGGAGTAGACCCCGAGTCCATAGTGGAGTCACAGACTTGACATAGGACTCGAATATTTCTTCGAGGTGCTGTTACCATTGTAATTTATCAGGTGCGTGGCCAGCGCTCCTGATAGGAGTAGCCCCCGAGTAGTTGGTTGAGTCATAGACTCGAGTAAGTACTTTATGTTCAGTCAAAATCTTTGAGTTGTTGCTGGCTTTGCTTTGATGAAGTCATTGCTGACGATCGGTGAGCTCAACCATCTGCGACGGGACGATCGTGGGTCCCACTGCCTGACTTGAATTTGACTAGTCGCGCGTAATCGTGGCGAAAATTACGGCGTATCCTCGATTTCCACGCATAGTGGGTGGCGTGCTTGCGATGATTCAGGTTGGTGTTGACACATGGACGGTGAGATCTAGGGCATGCGTTAGGGCTTCTGCATCGACGGCTTCACTTCATCATCCTCGCCCTTTTATACCGTGGGGAAAAACAGAGAAGTTTACCCCTTCGTCATTTGCTTCTATCTTCCACCATTGTTGCCATTTCCTGAGCTCTTGCGCACTGGACATCCTTCGTGTATTCCCTTCCTCCTTTCTCTATTCGCACCGCTACGCTCATTTCTCCTTGATGGGCAAGCCGAAGAAAAGCTCGTCCGCCGCAGCGGGCTCGAGCGCCGCCGGTGCCGCCAAGAAGGTTGCCGCTCTAAGCCGGACCACCGATGGAGGGTGGCGGCGCAAGGAGATGAGAGAGTCGGACTTGCGCAAATTGTGTGAGGCCGGCTTGATTTCCAAGAACAAGGGTGACGCCATCCTACCGGATCAGGAGGTAAACCCGCGCCCACCCAAAGGGTTTCGGGTTATGTTCTTTGCGTTTGTCATTCGAGGTCTTTCGTTGCCCGCCAATGAATTTCTTTGTGGGCTCCTTTTTCTCTATGGGATTCAGCTTCATCATCTATCTCCCAATTCTCTTCTCCACATCGCCTGCTTCATTACTCTCTATGAGTCCTGGCTCTGTATCGAGCCTCACTTTGGCCTCTTCCGGAGACTCTACTACGTGAAGAGGCAATCTGGCACCGGTGGTGTTTATCCACTGGGAGGGTGCGGGATTTCCAACCACTCCTCAGTCCAGTTCTTCTCTTTTTATCTTTGCGAGTCCGTCCAGTAGTGGCGGAGGAACTGGTTCTATATCTACGATGTCAAGCTGGACGGTCAGCATTACAGGCTTTCTCCCTTTGACTCCACCCAGAAGATCATCCAAAAGCTTTCATGGTCGAACGAAATTTTGGATGGTGAATCCGAAGAGGTGGAGAAGCTCTACAAGCGGGTAGAGGCCCTTCAGCTAGTGCCAGGAAAAGAGGTCAATGGTGTTGACATAATTCGCATCTTCCTCCAGCGTCGGGTTCAGCCGCTCCAAGCGAGGGCGCACCCAATGTTCTTGTATGCTGGGGCCAGTGACCCGACAAGGGTTTCGCTGGAGGAGATGTCTTTGGCTGAACTTGATAGGGCCCTTCGCCCTCTGCTGAAGCACAAGGCCGAAGAGGATCTTCCGGGGAAGTCTCTGATGGCGCATGGTAGCGCTTTGTTGGGAGACCCCAAGAGCAAGGTGTGATGAGCACAGTTGCAAGTCTTCCCTCAGTAAGAAACCGAGGTTATCGAACCAGTAGGAGGAAGGAAACGTATCAAAGGTGTTGCTAGCAACCTGGAGACCTGCACAACACAAACTCAAGACTTTGCCCCAACGAACAGTGAGGTCGTCAATCTCACCGGTTGCTATAACAAATGATTAACTATATGGTGTGGAAGGTAATAGTGGTTTGCAGAAAGTAAACAGTACCAGTGGAAGATGTATCAATGGTAAAGATTGGACTGGGGTCCATAGTTCACTAGAGGTGTTCTCCTTAAGATAAACAAACATGGCATGCTGGGTAAGCAAATTACAGCATGACAAATGACAGGATTGAGCAAGGCATAACAATGCAATACTAGACATTCATGATCCTATGAGATTCGATTGGAAATACAACAAGATACATAGACCGCCATCCAACTGCATCTATGACTAGAAATCCACCTTCAGGTTATCATCCGAACCCCCTCCAGTATTAAGTTGCAAGCAGCAGATAACTGCTTTAAGCAAAGTGTATGAGGTAAACAATCCACTTGTTCCATGAACAAGAGACCGTTGTTTTCTCCCTAGTGACAACAACACATCTACAACTAACCTTATATATTTCTGTCACTTCCGTTAGATTAAATTGAGGCATGAACCCACTATGTATCATAAATACCCCCTCTTGGAGTCACTAGCATCTACTTGGCCAAGATAGCTACTGATACATCGGAAACTTATCTATAATTTTTGATGCTCCATGCTTGTTTAGTATCTACTTTTCTTTGCTTTGTCTACACTTTGATGTCCTTTATACATGTTTTCTGGTACTAACCTATTAACAAGTTGCCACAGTGCCAGTTGCCTGTTTTCTACTGTTTTTGGTTCCAGAAAAGCTAGTAAGGAAATATTCTCGGAATTGGATGGGACAAACGTCAAAGTCAATAACTTTCCGTGGGGAGCAAGAAGTCCAGAGGGGAGATGGGGAGGCATGCCAGGGCAGCCATACCCCCCCTAGGCGCGGGTGGGCCCTGCCCTGCGCCTAGGCAGGGTGTGGGGCCCCTAGCCACCGCCTCGGCCTCCCCCTTCGCCTATAAGAAGCCCCCGATGCAGAAACCCTAAGTACCTGATCAATATTCCACGAAACCTTCTGTAGCCGCCGCCACCGTCGTTCCTAGATCTGGGGATCTGAAGTTCTTCCCGGCACCCTACCGGAGGGGAGATCATCTCGGAGGCCTTCTCTCCGGTATGATGCGTGAGTAGTTCTACCTTGGACTATGGGTCCATGTAGTAGCTAGATGGTTGTATCTCCTCCTTTGTGCTTTCATGTATAGATCTTGTGAGCTCCGTTCATGATCAAGATCTAATATATTTGTGATCATGCATGTTGTGTTTGCGGGGATCCGATGGATATTGAGATTATTATGTTGGTTTGATTAATGGTTTTGTCTTTATTATTCTATCATGTCTGTGTTGTTTGTGATCTTGCATGCTCTTTGTTGTTAGTAGCTATTTGGCCAAGTAGTTTCTAGTGCTTCCAAGAGGGGGTATTTATGCTCGATAGTGGGTCCATGCCTCTAGTTTCCAAGGGAAGTGACAGAAATCTCTTCGGTTGTAGATGTGTTGTTGCTACTAGGGAAAAAACAATGGTCTCTTGTTCATGGAACATGTGGACTGTTTACCTTGCACACTTTTCTTAAAGAAGTTGTCTGTTGCTTGCAACTTAATACTGGAGGGGGTTCGAATGATAACCTGAAGGTGGACTTCTAGTCATAGATGCAGTTGGATGGCGGTCTATGTATATTGTTATATTGCCCAATTGAATCTCATAGGATCTTTCTTTGCTTAGTTCCTGTCAATTGCCCTGATGTAATATGTTTACCCTTCATGCCATGTTTTTTATCTAAGGAGAGAACCTCTAGTGAACTATGGACCCCGGTCCAATCTTTACCATTGATACATCTTCCACTGTTACTTGTTTACTTGCTACAAACCATTACCTTCCACACCATACGTTTAATCCTTTGTTACAACAAACAGGTGAGCTTGACAACCTCACTGATTCGTTGGGGCAAAGTCTTGAGTTTGTTTTGTGCAGGTTTCCGTGTTGCTTGCAACACCTGTGTGACGTTTCCTTCCTCCTACTGGTTCGATAACCTCGGTTTCTTACTGAGGGAAAACTTGTTGATGTGCTGCTTCACACCTTGCTCTTGGGGTTCCCAACAAGACTCCACATCAAGCACCAAGTTCTCTGGTGCCACCAAGGAGTCATCAGCTACTAGAAACGGAGAGCATGCAATATCACAAACAACACAGACATGATAGAATCAATAAGACAAAATCATTAATCAATCTGACATAGTAATCTCAATATCCATCGGATCCCCGCAAACATAGCATGCATGATTACAAATAGATGATCTTGATTGTTGTGGATATACCAAATGGGTATACCTACATCATAGTCTCATACTGGCAAGCCCAGGTGGCCCACAGTTGGTGGTTAGGCCTATGACATAACCGAGCGGCCCAGTTGCTGATAAGAAGCCGGAGGTTCAGCAGGGATGAAGGAAGGCGACGTGCCACCGCCTATGATGGAAGCCAGAGCCTTGGAGGACAACAAGACTAGTTAGAGTTAGTCTAGGACTCTGTAACCGTATCCAACTGGGAGTCTCCATGTAACCCTAGGTCCTGGCGTCCTTATAAGCCGGCCTACAGGAGCCTTTAGGGCATAACAACAAGTGCATAGCACTACCCGCACACAGCGAACCCCCCAATACTGTAACTCGGTGTATTGCCATTATAGTGATTTATAGCAGGAGTAGGATCTCGCCACCATCGTGAGATCTGAACCTGGGTAAACTGTGTCAAGCCGACCCGGACGCTCTCCGTCTTCCCCCCACGTCTCTAAACTCGCCGTTGGAATACCCCTATGGTGTATGTGTCGCAAATACCATGACATTGATCATGAATGGAGCTCACAAGATCTAAACATGGTAGCACAAAGGAGGAGATACAACCATATAGCTACTACATGGACCCGTAGTCCAAGGTGTAACTACTCACACTTCATACCGGAGGCTAGCATGATGAAGAAGAAGGCCTCCGGGATGATATCCCCTCCAGCAGGGTGCCAGGAAGAGCTTCAGATCCCCCCGATCTAGGGACGATGGTGGCGGTGGCTATAGAGGGTTTCGTGGAATATTGATCGGGTCCTCAGGGTTTCTGCATCGGGGGGTCTTTATAGGCGAAGAGGCGAGGCAGGGGGCGGCCGGGGTGGTCACACCCCCCAGGCGCGGCTAACCCTAGCCCGCGCCGCCAGGGGGTGTGTCCCCTTGGTGCCTCCCCTCCGTCTCGTACTCTGGCTCCATGTTCCCCACGGTAAAATATTGACTTTTGCTTTTGTCCCGTCCAATTCCGAGAATATTGATTTTCTGCCTTTCTGGAACCAAAAACAGAAGAAAACAGGCAACTAGCACTATGGCATCTTGTTAATAGGTTAGTACCAAAAACATATAGAAACACCTCAAAGTGTAGACAAAGCAAAGCAAAGTAGATACTAAACAAGCATGGAACATCAAAATTATAGATAGGTTTCCGACGTATCAAGCATCCCTAAGCTTAACTCCTGCTCGTCCTCGATTAGGTATGTGATAAAAATAATAATTTTTGAGGTGGCATGCACCCTCAAAATCAAGATCAAACCATTTGCAAGCATTGAAAGATGGGATTGAAGAACTCTAAACATGAGCAAGAAATATGGAGTTCTAACAGTAAGACAAAGTAACTATGCATGCAACATGAAAGGTTACAAACAAAGATCATGAATAACATGCATTGAAAAAAAAAATTGTTTCACATACAGAAAACATGGCATAGTGGCAATCAGCTTGTCCCTCATGGAGTAGAAAATAGATGCATAGGACACCTTCGAAGTTCATAAGAGTGACTAGATACAAATAGCACAAGAACAAGCAATATCAACAATATGCATCAATCAATAAGTTTTGTGACAATGCACATAGAACTGAGAATGGCAACTATGCTCTCTTACCTGGTGCCTAAGGATAGAAGGTGGAGACTCAATATAATGGTGGAAGAAAGGCCCTTCATAAGGGAAGCAGGGATTTCAATTTTCAAAAAGAGCTTCCAAAAATTATGGTACTTGTTAGCTTTCAGCCCTCATTGCCCCTATCATAAGCATCTTGAAGTGATTAAGGTTAAAGTGAACAAACTATGGAGTATATGCTTGACAAAGTATAAGTTTGCAATCTCATGTTCCTTGAATACGAGGGTCGCACCTCATTATACTCAACTTTAGTCACCTGTAAGTTCTTGTCATAGTAAGTACATGTGTATCATAGAGAACCGCCAACGGGGTACCCCTTGCACATGATAAAGGAGCTATCCCATAGTCAAAATGACAAGGCAAGCATACAATGAGCATCTCAGCAATCTTCTTATTTACCATGGGAAATGGTGCTTTTTTATCTCTTTCCTATTTTCAATGTCTCTTTTTCTATAAGACGAAAGATTCAGAGATGTCATTATGGTGATGCTGCAAGTTTACACCATGATTAGGCATGGCTTAGGCTAGCGGCCCAGGCGTTTCTCTAACACATACATAACTCCATGGACTTACAAGCTCCCTTTTTATTTCACACCAGCGACATACATAGACAAAAGAGCATGATATCAACTGGGTACAATGTACAAGTGCAATGTTGAAAGCGTTCCCTTGACAGCACGGTTCTGCTAATTCCAGCGTATAAGTGCAAGCATATACAACATATATGACACAATGGTTCAAGTTTATTAGGGGCAAGAAAATAAAGTGTGCCATCAAGTTTGTGAGAGCTTTAATCACTAAGTTTCACATAACAAAATACTTTTTCATTGGATGATAGATGAAAACAAGAATATACTTGGAATGGTGTAACACACCATGCATAGAAATTTATAGTGGACACTTTGGAATAACTTAGTTTCTTGGGAGTTGTATGCATGAGTAGAGCTTACTCATACAAGTGGAGGCTAGCAAAAGACTGGGAGAGACAAACTAAGAGAGCAATAATGGCCATAATCATGCAGAGCGACAAAACATTACTAATCAAACCATAAAGTGGTACTACAAGTCAATGACTAAATGATCATAGAGGCTATGGTGACTTTTTCATAGTCATAACATGGTGTAAGCATGTGCCAAATCAACCCAAACAAAGCATCAAAGGACAGTACCACAATACTATGCGTTTTTATGCTAAAACAACGCATGATTCCTTCAAGGCACGCTAAGCAATCCCAATTGTTTGGAACAAGTAATGATACAGCAATAATCACTAAGCATAAGGTCAAAACAACACCTAGCATGACATGCTAAAGTCTAAGTCACAGTCAAAGCAAGCTCCTCTTGTACTATTCAAGCAAAAAACTTCTACTCCTCTCCAACACCAATCAACTTATTTGAAAAAACACAGCAAGAACGGGGGTCCAAACTACTTTATTCAAGCAAACTAATCAAAATAAAATAAAACTAAGACGCTTCAAGAACAACACAACAGTGCATGAAACAATAAAAACGAAGTGTCTAGAAAGACCTGAGCTTTTTATTGATGAAGAAGGGGGATGCCATGGGAATCCCCAAGCTTTGACACTTGTACCTCTTGAATATTTCTTGGGGTGACATGGAGTGGCATACCCAATCTTGAGCTTTTGTCCAATCTTCATCTCATTACATCATTCTGTCTCTACAGCTAAAAATTTTCCTGCATACAAAACTTCACACAATCTTCATTAGCAACATTAGTGTATTCAGAAGATAATAAACCTTTGGGTTTAGCTTTAGAATAGAAAAACTTTCACTAAAAACACAACCTACTATAGAAATTCCCTCAAAAATCTCAATTTCCCAAAAATAACCCAAAAAGGAATCAATAAGAAGCAAATGCAAATAATGGCAGAAATCTGTCAAAACATACCAGCAGGTAGAAACTGATTTTTTAGAAGACCTTCTGTTTCACAAATCAAAAGGTGTTGAACTAAATAAAGTTAGCTAACATACAGGGGGATTTATTCAGAAAATATCAGCTCAATCCGACTTACATAGATTCCTCAAGAATGTTTATGGTGGAGCACAAAAATCTGTTTCGAGACAGCAACTCCCCAAATCTTACTTCCCTCTCATTAGAAGTCATTCTTGGAAAAAAAAAGCAAAAAAAAGGATAAGGAGAGGTCATTACTGAAGTAATAACTTCCAAGACTCAATAAAACTTTTGGGTTATCTCTCAATAAGTACTTTTCTTTAACGCCTTTAAGTTAGGCACAAGAAGCAAGAATCAAGTATTTTCAAATGAAGAAGCATTAACATCAAACCTTGCTTTCAAAGGAGGAGAAAAAAGCAACTTCTCTCTCCTCATAGGGAAGTGTTCAATACCTTTCTTGAATGTAAATTGATATTTAGTGGTGCCTTCTTTCATATCAATGATGGCACCAATAGTTCTAAGAAAAGATCTTCCCAAAGTAATAGGACAAGAAGAATTGTATTCAACATCCAAAACATAGAAATCAACAGGGACATAAGCATTGTTAACCATAATAAGAACATCATTAACACTCCCCATGAGTTTCTTATTAGCATTATCATTAAGTGGGACATCCAAATAACAATCTTCCAAAGGTGGCAAATCAAGCATTTTATAAATCTTTCTAGGCATAATAGAGACACTAGAACCAAGGTCACATTAAGCTTTGAGATCAAAGTCATTCACTTGCATATTAATAATGGGTTCCCAACTATCTTCTACTTTCCTAGGAATAGAAGCTTTGTGTTTCAACTTCTCTTCCTTAATTTTAATAAGGGCATCTGTAATGTGTTTGGTGAAAGCCACATTCATATCACTAGCATCAGGACTTATAGCAAGCTTTTGTAGGAACATAATCACTTCAGAAATATTGCAACCATCAATATCAAAATCAAACTTAGCATCACTAGTAGTATACTATTGTTTCTAGCAATTTCATCTTCTCTTTCCCACTTAGCATGTAGTTGGGCTAACAGTCTTATATTTTCATCAATAGTAACTTCTAAACCATGAGTAGAATCAAAGGTACTTTCCAAAAGTTTCAGATTTAGCAGCTATTTTATTAATCAAAGAGGAATGTGCTTCAGACAAAGAGGAAATATTTTTCCCAACATTCAAAAGATTTTCCTCCACAGTTTTGTTGAAAATGGTTTATTTACTAATAAAGTCTTTGAGTATGACTTAAACTTTAGAGGGGGCACTTCTAGTATTGTTGTAGGAGTTTCCATAGGTATTGCCATTATTAGGAGGATAAGGCCTATAATTATTGTTACTACCAAAATTATTCCTATAGGCATTGTTGTTGAAATTGTTGTTTCTAATGAAGTTCACATCAACTTGCTCTTCTTGAGCAACCAAAGAGGCTAAAGGAGCATTATTAGGATCTAAAAGAGCTTTTCCATTAACAAGCATAGCCATGATAACATCAATCTTATCACTCAAAGAGGATGTTTCTTCAACAGAATTTACCTTCTTACCATGTGGAGCTCTCTAAGTGTGCCATTCAGAATAATTAACCATCATATTATCAAGGAGCTTTGTTGGAACACCAAAGTTAATGGTCATAAAGGTACCCCCACCAGCTAAATCCAGCAGGTTTCTTGAGTAGAAGTTCAAACCTGCATAAAAAGTCTGGATAATCATCCAAGCAGTAAGTCCATGAGTGGGACAATTCTTAACCAAAGATTTCAGTCTTTCCCAAGCTTGAGCAACATGTTCATTATAAAGTTGTTTAAATTTCATAATATCACTTCTCATAGATATAATCTTAGCCGGAGGATAGTATTTTCCAATAAAAGCATCTTTGCACTTAATCCAAGAATCAATACTATTTATAGGCAAGGATAGCAACCATTCTTTAGCTTTTCCTCTCAATGAGAAAGGAAACAACTTGAGCTTAATAATATCTCCATCTACATCCTTATATTTTTGCATCTCACAAAGTTCAACAAAATTATTGAGGTGGGCAGCAGCATCATCAAAACTAGCACCAGAAAATTGCTCTCTCATCACAAGATTCAACAAAGAAGGCTTAATTTCATAAAAGGTAGCATCGGGAGCAGGTGGAGCAATATGAGTACTTAGGAAATCATTGTTGTTTGTGCTAGTGAAGTCACACAACTTGGTGTTCTCAGCAGAATTCATTTTGGCAAAAGTGGACCAAGCCAACAGCAGCAGCAACTAGAGCAGGAACTAATTTTTTTGTGTTTTTGATAGAAGAAAGCAAACCAAACTAAACTAAATTTTTGGAGTTTTTTATAGGAAGAGGCAAACAAAACCAAGCAAACAAAACTAAGCAAAACAAAAACAAAGTAAAGACAAAGGTTGTGAAGGACTCCCCTTGTGAAGACGTCCTTAGCCTCCCCGGCAACGGCGCCAGAAAACTTGTTGATGGCACGTGGTAGCGCTTTGTTGGGAGACCCCAAGAGAAAGGTGTGATGAGCACAGCAGCAAGTATTCCCTCAGTAAGAAACCGAGGTTATCGAACCAGTAGGAGGAAGGAAACGTCTCAAAGGTGTTTCTAGCAACTTGGAGACCTGCACAACACAAACTCAAGACTTTGCCCCAACGAACAGTGAGGTTGTCAATCTCACTAGTTGTTGTAACAAAGGATTAACTGTATGGTGTGGAAGGTAATAGTGGTTTGCAGAAAGTAAACAGTAATAGTAGAAGATGTATCAATGGTAAAGATTGGACCGGGGTCCATAGTTCACAAGAGGTGTTCTCCTTAAGATAAACAAACATGGCATGCTGGGTAAACAAATTACAGCAGGGCAATTGACAGGACTGAGCAAGGCATAAGTATGAAATACTACACATTCATGATCCTATGAGATTCGATTAGGCAATACAACAAGATACATAGACCGCCATCCAATTGCATCTATGACTAGAAATCCACCTTCAGGTTATCATCCGAACCCCCTCCAGTATTAAGTTGCAAGCAACAGATAACTGCTTTAATCAAAGTGTGTAAGGTAAACAATCCACTTGTTCCATGAACAAGAGACCGTTGTTTTCTCCCTAGTGGCAACAACACATCTACAACCTTAGAGATTTCTGTCACTTCCCTTAGATTAAATAGAGGCATGAACCCACTATCTAGCATAAATACTCCCTCTTGGAGTCACTAGCATCTACTTGGCCAAGTTAGCTACTAGAAACGGAGAGCATGCAAGATCACAAACAACACAGACATGATAGAATCAATAAGACAAAACCATTAATCAATCTAACATAGTAATCTCAATATCCATCGGATCCCCGCAAACACAACATGCATGATTACAAATAGATGATCTTGATCATGAACGGAGCTCACAAGATCTAAACATGGTAGCACAAAGGAGGAGATATGTAACACCCTCAGAATCGGACCTATGCAAGTTTGAGCAAAATTCGCCAAACCCGCATAGAAACGATTCAAAGGTGCCCACCAGGCACTTTCGTGCGGGTGGAAAACGAAGCAATAACATTACACAACAGTCCTCGATGGGAACCACAAAACAGATATATATATAAGCGACTCCATGAGTCAAGAATACAGATATAATGTACAAAGATCCAAATCACCTTGAAAACGATAGAGCGTCCAGCTACGGACAAGATGCAAATGGGGCTAAGAGCCCTGAAGAATAACCAATGGCGTCCATAACCCTGCCCAGGCCAAGCCGGAAGGGTAACCCTGCTAACGACGTCGATCTCAAAACCTGCTTAAACAAAAGGGGTGCCGACCAAGGGCAAAGGAAAAAGAAGGAGCGTCAGTACTGAGGCCAGTACACGGCGAGGCTAGAATTCGGCGGTCCTCGCCTACATAGGTATGGTGGACTGAGCGGCAGCGGCAGCATGCACTAAACAACCTATAGAGACTCGATACAACTGGCGGCTATCAGAGAGGGGTGAGAAAGACCTATTCGGATCCAACCTGCGACTATCGCCAAACAAGCCCATCCTGGCGTTTCCCCCTCGTAACCCAAACGAGGAAGTCAACCGAGGAACTCACACAGTTGGCAGTTTTACTTATTCAGTTATAGTTGCGGCACTTTACTAGTCAGGTTTAGATAATCATCCTGATAAAAATAAGCGGTGGGCACTTTTAGTTAATCATTCCGTTATAGTGGCAACACTTACTAGTCAGATAGAATTAGCATGAGATAACCCAAAACCCAGCAGTTGTTGGTACTTTTATTCAGCCATTCCGTTGTAGTTGCTATACTTACTAGTCAGATACATTTGTCGCAAGCGACAACCCAACAAGCAATTGTGGGCAGTATTAATTAGCCATTCCATTATAGTGAAGCTGATTACTAGTCATTATAAGTCAAATTTATAGCAGTAAACTTTAGTTATGCTTGTCTATGATCGAGAAACTGTGCTCCAAGTCGTCCATATCCGCGGACACGGCTTTCATAAAGTTTTACCCGGCCGGGGTGCACCAATAGCAACACACACTCGATCAACCTCGGAAAAACCAAATCAAAACCCAACGAGGCCTTCACGACAAAACAATCACAAGATTCAGAAATATTTCAGGGGGCCACCCCTTAAGTAGATCCCGCAACGGAGTAAGCAAGCTCCGAGACGGCCTCAAGGTCTGTGGGGACGGCTGTGAACGACTGGGAACCCCAAACGGGGCTTGTCGACACCGCGGAATCGTGCCACTATCCAAAACAGTACAGTGTGCAGTACCTCGCACAATCGTAAATAAAGCAGTAAAGCATGGCATAAGTACAGGATAGTAATAAAACCTCAAACTAGTTTGTGGCCCCAAGAAATAAGACGGAATCAAGCTCTGGCTGAGGGGGGTCCCATATACCTCCCGGATGTGGATAGCGCGATAAATCAAGGAACAGGAATCAAGTACTCGGGGTCTTTCGGGACACAAGTGGGCGTTCGGAAACCAAATATTATCTATCACCCACCGATGCCTCTGCTTATTCAATTTTAGTTGTTAAACAGGAATTTAAAATGAACGGTCAGTAAAACTAGAATCATCTCCATCAACAACATACGGCAATACATCAACAACTGTGGCACTTGACAACACGCAACAGCACTTGAGCAAGCGACTACGACACGCAAGTCCAACTAGCTACCAAACAACAGGTATTAGGATGTGTCCAAGGCAGTATAGGGCTGCACGGGATATCACGGGTACGGAAAACTAGAGCATCGCAACACAGATAGCAATAGATCAACAGGAGAGAATAAATACTATAAAAGTAAGATAGGTAGAAAGGGGGAGATGCTCGCCTGAAAACATTGTCGAAGGGTTCATCCGAAGATCGGGGCGAAGCTCACATCAACTCAACGGCCTTATCCGCGAAGAACCAAAACACTAGAAGAAACACCGGATGCAATATTTAATACACGGCAGAAGATCGGCATGATGCATGGTATGATGTATGGCAGGGCAAGGTGCGATGCACTTAGGTCATATTAAGCGGAACCGGGGTCCCGACAATTAATATATGGTTCAAGTTGTTTAAAACCCCCACATATTAAATGTTGGTTTACATGGCAAAAGATGATACGGGTTCGCTACACAAGTTTAAATGAGGCCGATATGAGACTAGATTTGCCCGCATATGGGCCCCATATTTAATTATTAGGTGAATCGGCATAATGCCCCCAAACCGATGATATGCATGAGAGAATGACAATTCAATATGTAATCAAGTTGTTATTATGTTATAAAATAAGGTCCGGGGAAAAGGGGTCACACATCAGAGGGGGGCTCGACGATCTTGGGTTCCGAGGTTCGGGGTCGGTCTCAGGGTTCGACGGATCTGGGGTTCGGGGTTCGGCGGAAGCGTTCTCGGATTCCGGGGTAGTGGATCTTGTCGCATCCGCGGCCTTCGGGTACGGGATCGTCTCCGGGTTCGGGGGTCTCGGCGTTCCATGAAGGAGTACTTGGCCTGGCGTCGGGGCATCGGTACCGTCCTGGTTGCTGTCGTTCTTGTCGTTGCGACGCTCTTGTCGGGTCCGCGCCATCGAGGCGGTCTTGGCGAGGGAAGAAGCACTTGGTGTCCGGGCGGAGTGCTTGTCATATCCGTGAAGAAGAGCATGTCGGTCCACGGGGTTCGGCCTCCGGGGCGATCTTGGCGTCGGGTTCCCGACGAACTTGTAGTGTCGGGTTCGGTCTTCGGGGTCCGCGGGGATCGGTCTTCGGGGGCTTCGGCAACTTGGCGTGTCGAGGGGTTTTCTCCGAGTCCGGGATGCGTTCGTGGTAGATCTTGGGGGTACCGGCCTCTTCGGATTCCATGCCGACTTACTTGTCGAAGGTCCAACGGGCGTCACCATGCTCATCTTGCGATATCCTCTCGATGCGAAGGCCCTGCGGTCTTGCGGTCCCCATACTCAACATCTTAGCACCAACTGGTACTTCACCGGAACACGCACGGGCGGAGGCAGACCCGTCAGCTGACCCGAGGCGGCGCTGGAGGCGGTCGACGTCGGCGACCACGGCAAGCGGGCTCAGGCGAGGCCGGAGGTCGTGACACCACGACGGCGAGGACGGTGGCCCGGGGAGGTCGCAGAGGCGGCCGCGGGAGGAGACCGGAGGTGCAGGGGCGCGCACGGCCGGGCGGAGGCCGCTTGCGGGGGAGGCGGAGCTAGCAGGGTGCGGCGGCGGAGACGGTTGGCGGGACGTGGTACTGGCGGGTGCTCGCCGGCGCGGTCGCGGACGCGGCCGCCGGAGGGAGGCGTGCTGGGGCGGCGGGGCGAGGCGCTGGAGGAGCGAGGCGGTTTTGGCGAGCGGCGGTGGAGCGGGCCGCGCGCCTGCGGACGGCGGGGCGAGGTGGAGCGGGCGAGCTCGGGGCGAGGGTGGTGGAGGCCTGGCGGCGGCGGAGCTCGGTCGCGGGCCGGGGCGGCGCGCGTGCTGGCGGCGAGGGAGCGGGGGTGGGGAGAGGCGGAGCTCCGCGGCGACGGCGGCTGCAGAGAGGAGCGGCGCGGCGAGGGACGGCAGGGAGGCGGAGGGCCGGAGGTGGCCGAGGCGGTAGGTGGGGCTCGCGCGGCGGCGCGCGAGGCTGTGCGCGCGAGAGGCGAGGAAGCTGCGGGGAAGAAGGGGAGGGAGAGAGAGAGAGCGGGGCCGCGGCAGGGGTGGGTCCCGCGGGGGGCCCAGGGGGGTGGTGGCTGGGGGGAAGGTGGGATCTGGTGTGGGGGGTACTCGCGTGCGTTGTGTGCGTGTGTGTTTGGTGTGCTGGGGTGGGGGTGAGAGAGAGAAAAAGGGAGGGAGAGAGAGAGGACACGTGGCAGGGGTGATTGGAGGGTGGGGAGGGACAGTTGAGGTGGCAACGTGTGAGTGGCCAGGGTGATGTGGAGGGGGTGGGCTGGGTAGGTAATTGGGTAGGAATAGGATTAGAAGGGCGGGTGGGTGGACCGATTAGAAAATCTGGGGCGGTCGTTCGGGTCGGGTTGGCCCGTTCGACTGCCCCTGCTAAAATTAATATAATTTTTATTTGTTTTTAATACACCGTTTGCAACCGATATTTGTCAAACAAAAACAATCCGGCGGCCCGGGGTTTTTATTTGAATTAAAGATAGGGCGTTTTAGAAAACAAAACGGGCTTTGCGAAATAGTTTGGCAAACAATGCATGATGAAGACGATGCAATGCACAAAAATCAACGCGATTTTCTAGTAGTGGTTTTGCGGGATGCCACAATTCGACACCACTATCAAGGGATCTCGCCCTCGAGATCCGCCTCATGGTACCGGAAGGAAGGTCGGCGATCTGCGTCTACTCGCTTCGTGTAGATCCTCGCGACACCACTAACAAGAGGTCGTTGTCCCTGATCGTCGAAAGAGCCCTCCGGAAAACAACGGACGAAGTTAAAGGTAAGGCCACCTCTAACTTTCATGGAAGGAGTATAATTGCATCGGTCCAACATTCAATGTACACAAGCGAATGATAAGAGTAGTGGTATGGTCGCGACTCCATCCCGCACTCAAAGCATTACCCTGTACACGAACAGATAGATTATGCAACCAACCCTCGGATTCAGACTGAAGATCTCGTCAAGCGAGGTTCGGATCAAAGGAGTGATGCAGACTCTGCATCGGATCTGGCATAGAGGATGTCGTCGCGTCGGAAAACACCGGAAGGCACAAACAAGGAACAAAGAATGGTAACACCGTAGACGGATTCATCGGGCAGCTTGAACACCGGGCGGTAGAACACCGTTATCAAGGAGGAAGCGAAACCCTGAAGGTACGACGGAAACCCAACCACGAGAAATCCTGGACTCGAAGAAAAGATAACAGAGCAGATTCAAAACACGTCGAGATAAGAGGAGATCAGCAGAGGGGTAAGGAGTAAAATCAGACCTAATCAGAACTATCCAACCGATTTTCAAAATAGTTTTGACTCTCTACTTCGGCCGTTAGCTAGGTTATCCTACAGGCTGGACTTGTGGGGTATCGCAACTGCTGAGCTCTGATACCACTCTGTAACACCCTTAGAATCGGACCTATGCAAGTTTGAGCAAAATTCGCCAAACCCGCATAGAAACGATTCAAAGGTGCCCACCAGGCACTTTCGTGCGGGTGGAAAACGAAGCAATAACATTACACAACAGTCCTCGATGGGAACCACAGAACAGATATATATATAAGCGACTCCATGAGTCAAGAATACAGATATAATGTACAAAGATCCAAATCACCTTGAAAACGATAGAGCGTCCAGCTACGGACAAGATGCAAATGGGGCTAAGAGCCCTGAAGAATAACCAATGGCGTCCATAACCCTGCCCAGGCCAAGCCGGAAGGGTAACCCTGCTAACGACGTCGATCTCAAAACCTGCTTAAACAAAAGGGGTGCCGACCAAGGGCAAAGGAAAAAGAAGGAGCGTCAGTACTGAGGCCAGTACACGGCGAGGCTAGAATTCGGCGGTCCTCGCCTACATAGGTATGGTGGACTGAGCGGCAGCGGCAGCATGCACTAAACAACCTATAGAGACTCGATACAACTGGCGGCTATCAGAGAGGGGTGAGAAAGACCTATTCGGATCCAACCTGCGACTATCGCCAAACAAGCCCATCCTGGCGTTTCCCCCTCGTAACCCAAACGAGGAAGTCAACCGAGGAACTCACACAGTTGGCAGTTTTACTTATTCAGTTATAGTTGCGGCACTTTACTAGTCAGGTTTCGATAATCATCCTGATAAAAATAAGCGGTGGGCACTTTTAGTTAATCATTCCGTTATAGTGGCAACACTTACTAGTCAGATAGAATTAGCATGATATAACCCAAAACCCAGCAGTTGTTGGTACTTTTATTCAGCCATTCCGTTGTAGTTGCTATACTTACTAGTCAGATACATTTGTCGCAAGCGACAACCCAACAAGCAATTGTGGGCAGTATTAATTAGCCATTCCATTATAGTGAAGCTGATTACTAGTCATTATAAGTCAAATTTATAGCAGTAAACTTTAGTTATGCTTGTCTATGATCGAGAAACTGTGCTCCAAGTCGTCCATATCCGCGGACACGGCTTTCAGAAAGTTTTACCCGGCCGGGGTGCACCAATAGCAACACACACTCGATCAACCTCGGAAAAACCAAATCAAAACCCAACGAGGCCTTCACGACAAAACAATCACAAGATTCAGAAATATTTCAGGGGCCACCCCTTAAGTAGATCCCGCAACGGAGTAAGCAAGCTCCGAGACGGCCTCAAGGTCTGTGGGGACGGCTGTGAACGACTGGGAACCCCAAACGGGGCTTGTCGACACCGCGGAATCGTGCCACTATCCAAAACAGTACAGTGTGCAGTACCTCGCACAATCGTAAATAAAGCAGTAAAGCATGGCATAAGTACAGGATAGTAATAAAACCTCAAACTAGTTTGTGGCCCCAAGAAATAAGACGGAATCAAGCTCTGGCTGAGGGGGGTCCCATATACCTCCCGGATGTGGATAGCGCGATAAATCAAGGAACAGGAATCAAGTACTCGGGGTCTTTCGGGACACAAGTGGGCGTTCGGAAACCAAATATTATCTATCACCCACCGATGCCTCTGCTTATTCAATTTTAGTTGTTAAACAGGAATTTAAAATGAACGGTCAGTAAAACTAGAATCATCTCCATCAACAACATACGGCAATACATCAACAACTGTGGCACTTGACAACACGCAACAGCACTTGAGCAAGCGACTACGACACGCAAGTCCAACTAGCTACCAAACAACAGGTATTAGGATGTGTCCAAGGCAGTATAGGGCTGCACGGGATATCACGGGTACGGAAAACTAGAGCATCGCAACACAGATAGCAATAGATCAACAGGAGAGCATAAATACTATAAAAGTAAGATAGGTAGAAAGGGGGAGATGCTCGCCTGAAAACATTGTCGAAGGGTTCATCCGAAGATCGGGGCGAAGCTCACATCAACTCAACGGCCTTATCCGCGAAGAACCAAAACACTAGAAGAAACACCGGATGCAATATTTAATACACGGCAGAAGATCGGCATGATGCATGGTATGATGTATGGCAGGGCAAGGTGCGATGCACTTAGGTCATATTAAGCGGAACCGGGGTCCCGACAATTAATATATGGTTCAAGTTGTTTAAAACCCCCACATATTAAATGTTGGTTTACATGGCAAAAGATGATACGGGTTCGCTACACAAGTTTAAATGAGGCCGATATGAGACTAGATTTGCCCGCATATGGGCCCCATATTTAATTATTAGGTGAATCGGCATAATGCCCCCAAACCGATGATATGCATGAGAGAATGACAATTCAATATGTAATCAAGTTGTTATTATGTTATAAAATAAGGTCCGGGGAAAAGGGGTCACACATCAGAGGGGGGCTCGACGATCTTGGGTTCCGGGGTTCGGGGTCGGTCTCAGGGTTCGACGGATCTGGGGTTCGGGGTTCGGCGGAAGCGTTCTCGGATTCCGGGGTAGTGGATCTTGTCGCATCCGCGGCCTTCGGGTACGGGATCGTCTCCGGGTTCGGGGGTCTCGGCGTTCCATGAAGGAGTACTTGGCCTGGCGTCGGGGCATCGGTACCGTCCTGGTTGCTGTCGTTCTTGTCGTTGCGACGCTCTTGTCGGGTCCGCGCCATCGAGGCGGTCTTGGCGAGGGAAGAAGCACTTGGTGTCCGGGCGGAGTGCTTGTCATATCCGTGAAGAAGAGCATGTCGGTCCACGGGGTTCGGCCTCCGGGGCGATCTTGGCGTCGGGTTCCCGACGAACTTGTAGTGTCGGGTTCGGTCTTCGGGGTCCACGGGGATCGGTCTTCGGGGGCTTCGGCAACTTGGCGTGTCGAGGGGTTTTCTCCGAGTCCGGGATGCGTTCGTGGTAGATCTTGGGGGTACCGGCCTCTTCGGGTTCCATGCCGACTTACTTGTCGAAGGTCCAACGGGCGTCACCATGCTCATCTTGCGATATCCTCTCGATGCGAAGGCCCTGCAGTCTTGCGGTCCCCATACTCAACATCTTAGCACCAACTGGTACTTCACCGGAACACGCACGGGCGGAGGCAGACCCGTCAGCTGACCCGAGGCGGCGCTGGAGGCGGTCGATGTCGGCGACCACGGCAAGCGGGCTCAGGCGAGGCCGGAGGTCGTGACACCACGACGGCGAGGACGGTGGCCCGGGGAGGTCGCAGAGGCGGCCGCGGGAGGAGACCGGAGGTGCAGGGGCGCGCACGGCCGGGCGGAGGCCGCTTGCGGGGGAGGCGGAGCTAGCAGGGTGCGGCGGCGGAGACGGTTGGCGGGACGTGGTACTGGCGGGTGCTCGCCGGCGCGGTCGCGGACGCGGCCGCCGGAGGGAGGCGTGCTGGGGCGGCGGGGCGAGGCGCTGGAGGAGCGAGGCGGTTTTGGCGAGCGGCGGTGGAGCGGGCCGCGCGCCTGCGGACGGCGGGGCGAGGTGGAGCGGGCGAGCTCGGGGCGAGGGTGGTGGAGGCCTGGCGGCGGCGGAGCTCGGTCGCGGGCCGGGGCGGCGCGCGTGCTGGCGGCGAGGGAGCGGGGGTGGGGAGAGGCGGAGCTCCGCGGCGACGGCGGCTGCAGAGAGGAGCGGCGCGGCGAGGGACGGCAGGGAGGCGGAGGGCCGGAGGTGGCCGAGGCGGTAGGTAGGGATCGCGCGGCGGCACGCGAGGCTGTGCGCGCGAGAGGCGAGGAAGCTGCGGGGAAGAAGGGGAGGGAGAGAGAGAGAGCGGGGCCGCGGCAGGGGTGGGTCCCGCGGGGGGCCCAGGGGGGTTGGTGGCTGGGGGGAAGGTGGGATCTGGTGTGGGGGGTACTCGCGTGCGTTGTGTGCGTGTGTGTTTGGTGTGCTGGGGTGGGGGTGAGAGAGAGAAAAAGGGAGGGAGAGAGAGAGGACACGTGGCAGGGGTGATTGGAGGGTGGGGAGGGACAGTTGAGGTGGCAACGTGTGAGTGGCCAGGGTGATGTGGAGGGGGTGGGCTGGGTAGGTAATTGGGTAGGAATAGGATTAGAAGGGCGGGTGGGTGGACCGATTAGAAAATCTGGGGCGGTCGTTCGGGTCGGGTTGGCCCGTTCGACTGCCCCTGCTAAAATTAATATAATTTTTATTTGTTTTTAATACACCGTTTGCAACCGATATTTGTCAAACAAAAACAATCCGGCGGCCCGGGGTTTTTCATTTGAATTAAAGATAGGGCGTTTTAGAAAACAAAACGGGCTTTGCGAAATAGTTTGGCAAACAATGCATGATGAAGACGATGCAATGCACAAAAATCAACGCGATTTTCTAGTAGTGGTTTTGCGGGATGCCACAAGATACAACCATCTAGCTACTACATGGACCCGTACTCCAAGGTGGAACTACTCACACTTCATACCGGAGGCTGGCATGATGAAGAAGAAGGCCTTCGGGATGATCTCCCCTTCAGCAGGGTGCCCGGAAGAGCTTCACATCCCCCCCGATCTAGGGACGATGGTCGCGGAGTCTACAGAGGGTTTCGTGGAATATTGATCGGGTCCTTAGGGTTTCTACATTGGGGGGTCTTTATAGGCGAAGAGGCGAGGCAAGGGCGGCCAGGGTGGTCACCCCCCTCCCCAAGAGCGGCTAACCCTAGCCCGCGCCGCCAGGGGGTGTGGCCCCCTGGTGCCTCCCCTCCATCTCGTACTCTTGCTCTGTATTCCTCATAGTAAAATATGGACTTTGGCTTTTGTCACGTCAAATTCCGAGAATATTGATTTATGCCTTTGTGGAACCAAAAACAGAAGAAAACAGGCAACTGGCACTGTGGCATCTTCTTAATAGGTTAGTACCAGAAAACATATAAAACACCTCAAAGTGTAGACAAAGCAAAGCAATGTAGATACTAAACAAGCATGGAACATCAAAAATTATAGATACGTTTCTGACGTATCAGTCTCTGACTCCTCCCTTCAATGCCAAGAAAGCAGTCACCTAGGTGAAACCTGTAGTTGCATGTGATGCTTTTCAAGTGCTTGTTGTTTTTTACTATTACTTAACTTGTTTCGCCTTTTGTCTTTAGTTTGAAGGATTATAAGGTAGCGGGAATGATGCGCCTCTACCTGAAAAGTACTCAGCTGGATCAGACAATGAGGAAGTGGAGTCTGAGTCCGAGCTCCCCCTGCGCAGTCGCCTTCCTTGGAAGCCCCCGAGCCTAGCGAAGGGCACACTCGAAAGAGGTCCCGGAGAGAAATCTCGGATGGGGAGACGCCGCAAACACCGAAGGGGCCCTCCTTCCTCGAGCATCATGGCGGGGATGAGGATGCAACCTCCTCCCCCATTGTGGTCGTGCCTGTTCGGGCGATGGCTCCTTAGCCGCCAGCCAAGAAGAAGAAGAAGAAGAAGAAGAAGAAGAAGAAGAAGAAGAAGAAGAAGAAGAAGAAGAAGAAGAAGAAGAAGAATAACAAGAAGAAGAAGAAGAAGAAGAAGAAGAAGGATAAGAAGGAGGCTCCTGTCTTCAACCTATCATACATACCATCGTAAGTTACTCTGATCTTACCTTGTTATTTATTGATATGCTAAGTGAAAGAGCATTTCCAAGCCTTGTGATTTTGATGTTTGATAACAACACACTTATCGTTTTAATCGTGCGCTAAGTGTATCCCAGGTTTTCTAGATTGTGGCACAAATATTGCCTTGCCCACATTTGCCCTTGCCAAAGTCTCTGTGCCAACCGGTAGTACAGGAAAAACGACCGGTAGTACCGCTTGGCACCGGTACTACCGCTCCTAGTACCGGTTGCATCAGAGCAAGGTGGGAAGGTCTAGTCTTTTCTCAGTACCACCCGGTACCACGGAGCGGCACTACCGCTCCAACCGGTAGTACCGCTCGGCTATACCGGGCAGCCCTGAGGAAGGACCAGCCCTTCCCCTCTCGCTCAGTACCAACCGGTACTTGGGACCGGTACTACCGCCCTGACCGGTAGTACCGCGTCTACTGACCGGTACTACCGCTTGGGGTTACTACCGCAAGGCAGTACCGGGCATGTCTAGCGCTGGGTCGACCAAGTGATGCCACCTCCGGTACTTGGTCCGGTACTTGACCGGTAGTACTGCTTGCAACCGGTACTACCGCTTGAGTACCGATAGTACCGGTGCATTTAATGCTCCAACGGCCAGATTTCTTCAGGGGGTATAAATACCCCTCCACCTACCTTGGGACAAGTTGCTCGTTTACATTGAAGACTACTACCTCCATTTGAGCCACCAAATCACCAAGATCTCTTCACTCCACCATCCAAAGTCTTTGAACTTTGTAGAATCAAAGGAGGAGGCCTTGATCTACTACTTCACCAAAAGAGATCTTCATTTCCCCCTCATTCACTTGAGGGCCCCTTGCTCTAGTGTTTCGTTGGAAACTCTAGTTCTAGATTTGGTTCTTACAAGTTTGTCTTTGATTGTCTTGACAGCTTGCTTGTATTTGGGAGCCTCCAATCAAGTTGTGGATGTGTGCCCCGAACTTGTTGTAAAGGTGCCGGCTTCCACCTCGAAGGTTGTCGATATAGTGGAAGGTGGATCGAACCCGTTGGGGTGAGATTCATCGGAGAACAAGGGAGGACTCTCGTGGCGTTGGTGGTTTGAAACCACCCCCTCTCCAAACGTAGACGTACTTCCCCTCAAAAGGAAGGAACTACGGGAAACAAATCCTAGTGTCTCCGCGTCCACCACTTTGGTTACTTCTATCCTTTACCGCACTTTACTTACTCGTTCTTGCTTAGTGTTGTGTTAGCTTGTGCTTGTTTGTCATATAGGTAAATTCACCATAGTTGCATTATCTAGAGAATTTCCCTTTTTTGTCAAACCTTAATATGAAAAAGTATAAAAATTGAAGTAGCACCTATTCACCCCCTCCCCCCTCTAGGTGCCCATACGATCCTTTCAATTGGTATCAGAGCCTCGGCTCTTTATTCGGGCTTTACCGCCTAAGAGTATATGGGTAGCAATATAGGGGAAGGTGGTGGTGAGCATACCACTGTGACCATGGATGATCTCAATAACTTGGAAACAAGATTGAGCTCCACCATGGTCAACGAGATCAAACAATTGCAAAATTTAATTGAGCAACTTGTTAAAGATAAGGTAGGCTCATCATCCCCTTCTCCTCAAGAGGATCCTCCATCCGTTGTACCTAAGGGTAATGCCCCGATATCACCCGAGGGTACGGTGGGGGGGGTAAACAAGACAACACTAATTCCTCCACACAAAATGATGGTGGGAAGGGTGAGCACCGTGACTCATGGTACTCTCCCGACACTCCAATCCCTCACCCTCATGTATACAATAGGGGCGACCCACCTAAGCTTGAAGCATCTACTACTTTTGCCCAATGGCAATCTCTAATGAAAACTCATGTGCGCAGCTCTTGCATTGAACTATGGAACATCATCGAGCATGGACTCTTTATTGGGGATCCAAATAACTTGACAAGAAGAGAAGTTGTCAATAGTCAACTCAATGATACTGCCTTGCACATGATTCAACAAGGATTGGGTACAAAGGATTACCCACACATTGAGCACCTCAACATCGCCAAGGAAGCTTGGGATGCTCTCACGGTGTTGTTTGTTGGTAATGAGAGCATGAGGAGGAATCGGTATGATGCACTAAGCAATGAAGCCGAAGGCTTCTACATGATGGAAGGTGAAAATCATGAAGACATGTACCATAGGCTCAAGACCACCGCCACCGCTTTTAGAAATGTGGGTGCCTCACATGTTGATGATGCTTGGATAAAAAGGAAATATGTGAGTGCACTCATGCCCTTTGAGCCCACCGACTTAAAGAGCCTACAAGGAAGACACAACTACCATCTCATGACCTCCAATGAAGTTTTGCAAGAGATGTCCTCTTTCAAGGTTGCCGCCAAGAATGCCAAAGATGATCGTGCTCGAGCCCTTGGTATGAGCAATGTTGTCAACGTTGCCTTGAAGGACAAAGTTGAGGAACATGGGGATGAATATGATAGTGATGAAGGCCTCTCCATGGACCACCCCGATGAGGTCAAGCTTTCTCATAGTCAATATATGTCTTTCTATGCCAAGAACTTTTGGAAGAACCCCGCCAAGGCCAAGATGGAAATGCAACGCAAAAGCAATCCAAATGGGAAAAGACAGAATACCACTAGATTGAGGACTTGTTTCAATTATGGTGACCGCTATCATTTTGTGGCGAGGTCGCCTTAGGAGAAGAGAGAAGATCATGGGGGTAATCTTGTGTTGAAGAAAACTCCCAAGGCTCCTTACAATAAACCCTTAATCAAGAAGAATCCCACAAACAAGAAGTCGGGAAATAGTCTTGATCACTCATGAAGAATACTCCTCCGACAATGAAGATTATGAAGATGAGGAAGAAGAAACATCTCATGGTGTGGCTACTCTAGCCACTACTTCTACTCCAACATTCTCAATCTTCGATTCTCGAAATGAGAACTCTCCCATCAAGAACGTCACTTGCCTTATGGCAAGAGGAACGAAGGTATCCTCATCATCTCACTCCACTCCCTTAGGTAATGATGAAATTGATGATGAGATGTCTCTTGATGTAAAAAGGGAATTAATTGCTTTTGATGAGTTTATGACTAACCTACAAGGGGATACTAAGATACATTTTGGAAACATCTTAGATCAACTTTCCCACACACAAGAGCTTCTATATGTAAGATGTAAACTTGGGCATGAACACATGATTGAGCTAGAGGCTTTAAACAATGCTCTAGAAGAAGAACAAGATACTAGGATGTCACTTGAATTAAAACTTGAAGGTATTGATGAGTCCAATGACATTATTGTTAATAAACTCATCAAAGAACGTGATCATGCTATTGCTAAATGCAAAAGGGCTAAAAAGAACAAGATTGAGTTTGGTGTGGTTCATGAAAAACTTGTCGAGGACTTTAGTTTGCTTGACAAGGCTCACAAGGCTTTGGAAAGTGAACTCTTGTCACTCACAAAGTCCCATGAAATGCTTCAAACTCAATTGGCCAATATTACCTCACCTAGTAACTTCATTCCATCTAGTAGTACAACTATTCTTGAAGAAAATGCTAGGTTGAAGGGGGAGCTAGCCAAGGCCACATTTCCACAAGGCAACAAGTCCATTGATGATCTTTTGCGTAAGCAAAGGCCTAGTGGTGAAAAAGGGGGCATTGGTTTTGTCTCCAAAACTAAGAAGAAGAAGAAGGTCAAGCCCGCACAAGAGACCAACAAGGCCATTGTGGATAGTAAGACCACAAGTGGTAAAACTATGTCTCATGATGACTTTGCGGGAAGTGCTAACCCTCACAATGTTCTAATGTGTGATTATTATGGTGATGTGTATGCACAATATGTTGGCCCATATGATGGTTATATTGCTTGGTCTATTTGGGTTCCCAAGGCCCTTGTTGCTAAAAAAAGAGGACCCATTGAAAAATGGGTACCTAAAAATTAGCTTGATATTTTGTAGACATATGCTTCCGGAGGGTCAAAGTGGGTGCTTGATAGTGGTTTCACGAGTCATATGACCGGAATCTCATCAATTGTCAAGGACTTAAAGCCAAATGATGATCAAATTACCGTGACATATGCCGACAAGTCAAAGTCTAAGGTAATGGGTTTCGGCAAGGTAGTGGTTGCTCACGACATCACACTCGTGAATGTCATGCTTGTTGAGACCCTTGGATACAATTTACCTTCAGTTTGTGCTCTTGGAAAGATGGGATTTGCCATCTTTGTTGATGATGATATTGTGGTCCTCGTGTGGAGAAAGTCTCTCAAGGTCGCTTTCGTTGGGTACGTCGAACATGACTTGTATGTGGTGGACTTTTCGGGGCAAGCCACTACAAGTGCGATGTGCTTATTCGGAAAGGACGATGTGGGTTGGTTATGGCATCGCCGACTAGCCCATGTCAATATGAGAACTTTGCAAAGTCTGCACAAGGAGGGCCATATTGTTGGACTAAAACAAAATGTTTCCTTTGCCAAAGATTGTGTTTACAGGGCATGTGTTCTAGGGAAGATGCATGATGCTCCTCACAAGCCTAAGAACTGCATCAAGTCAACCAAGTTCTTGGAGCTCCTCCATGTGGACCTCTTTGGTCCTCCATCTCATGCAAGTCTTGGTGGGAAGAAATATTGCTTGGTGATTGTTGATGACTTTTCAAGATACTCTTGGGTATATTTCTTCAAGTTGAAAAGTGAGACCCGAAATACCTTCATAGACTTCATAAACTTGGTTCAATGGCAATACAATGTTCCCGTGTTGATTATAAGAAGCGACAACGGCACCGAGTTCAAGAACTACACCTTGAATGATTTCCTTAGTGATGAGGGATAAGACACCAATATTCCGCTGCATACACCCCTCAACAAAATGGTGTGGCCAAGAGGAAGAAACATACTCTTATTGAGATGGCTAGGACCATGTTGGTAGAGTTTAAATCTCCATACAACTTTTGGGCCGAAGCCATCTCCACCGCTTGACATGCATCAAACCGGCTCTACCTCCGCAAAGAAATCAACAAGACTACATATGAAATACTTACCGGTAACAAGCCCAACATATCTTACTTTTGGGTGTTCGGTTGTAAGTGTTTCAATCTCATAAAAGGTTTTCGTTTGTCCAAATTAGAGTCAAAAGCATTATAGGGTATTTTTGTTGGCTATGGTCTTGAATCTCACACTTATAGAATCTATGATAAGCTCGCTGGAGCCGTCATAGAATCTTGTAGTGTGACCTTCAAAGAATATGATGGTACCCAAGGGGGACGTGTTGATGCTTGTGATGCAGATGATGAAATGCCTCAGGATGCCATTGGAAGAATGGGTGTGGGATATATCCACCCCGTTGAGGAACCCCCGGTGGCGGATCGAGAAGAACTATTCTCTACTCAAGTGGAGCCCTCATCTTCACAACAACAACATGTTCCATCTACCGAGGTGGACAATGACCCAAGCCAAAGACAAGTTGTGGACCCTCAACATGTTGATCAAGGTGACATCTCTAGTGAGGAGGAGCTTGATTCATTCTCCAAGATGTCAAGTGGTTCCAAGGCAATTACTCAAGGAAGATCCGTACAAACTGCCTTGAGACAATCTCAAATCGATGCTAGAAGAGCGCTTGATCAAGACCAAGGTCAATATTTGCCTCTTAATGAAGAGAATGATACCGGCGATGATCAAGGTCAAGTTGATGGTCAAGACGAGGACCAAAATGATGAAGAGGGTCCCCCAAGAAACAACTTGGAGATCCACGCTCATCGTGAAGCTAGAAAGGAGAGAATATTGGAATTAAGAGAACACTCTCTACAAAATTTGGTTGGTGACCTAAGGAAAGGCATTTCCACAAGAGCACAATTGAAGAGGTTCAATGAACACCAAGCACACATCTCCATGATTGAACCAAAGAAAGTGTGGGAAGCTCTTGAATATTCGGATTGGTTGGAAGCAATGCATAAAGAGCTCAACAACTTTGAGAGAAACAAAGTATGGAAGTTAGTTGAGAAGCCAAAGGATTGCCGCAATGTGATAGGCACCAAGTGGATATTCAAGAACAAGCAAGATGAGAATGGAATTATAGTAAGGAACAAAGCAAGATTGGTTGCACAAGGGTTCTCTCAAATTGAAGGCATTCACTATGGAGAGACATATGCACCCGTGGCTCGCCTTCAGTCCATCTGTGTCCTTCTTGCTTATGAGTCACATCATAACTTTAAGTTGCAACAAATGGATGTAGACGCATTTCTTTATGGTCCATTAAATGAGTTGGTATATGTAAAGCAACCCCCAAGATTTGAAGACCCCAACTTCCCAAACCATGTCTACAAACTTGACAAGGCGCTCTAAACAAGCCCCACGCACGTGGTATGAGCACCTTAGAGAGTTGTTGTTTGAACGTGGATTTGAGGTTGGGAAAATCGATCCCACTCTTTTTACTAAGAAGGTCAATGGGGAGCTTTTTTTATGCCAAATATATGTTGATGATATTATCTTTGGCTCATCTAACAAAGCTTTTAATGATGAATTCTCAAAGCTTATGACTAGTAAGTTTCGGATGTCTTTAATGGGGGAGTTGAAAGTATTTCTTGGTTTTGAGATCAAGCAAGTTAGAGGAGGGACATTCTTTAACCAAGCCAAGTATACTCAAGATATGCTCAAGAGATTCAAAATGCAAGATTTAAATGGAGCTCCTACTCCCATGGCTACAAAGACTCATCTAGAACAAAATCCAAATGGTAAAGATGTGGATCAAAAGGTATACCTGTCTATGATTGGTTCTTTGCTTTACCTTTGTGCATCTAGACCCGATATTGTGTTGAGTGTAGGTGTGTGTGCAAGATATCAAGTGGCTCCTAAAGAAAGCCATTTAATGGCGGTCAAGAGAATCTTTCGATATTTAGTTCATACCCCATTTTATGGTCTTTGGTATCCTCGAGGGTCAACATTTGCTCTTTGTGGATACAGGATTCGGATTGGGCGGGTGATAAGGATGATAGAAAATCAACATCCGGGGCTTTCCAATTCCTTGGTAGGTCCTTGGTATGTTGGTCTTCTAAGAAGCAAAATTGTATATCTCTCTCCACCGCCGAAGCCGAGTATGTGGCAGCTGCTAGTGCTTGCACCCAATTGCTATGGATGAGGCAAACTTTAAAGGAATACGGTGTCCATTGTGAAAAAGTGCCTCTTATATGTGACAATGAAAGTGTTATCAAGATTGCCTACAACCCGGTGGATCACACAAGGACAAAGCATATTGAGATTCGCCATCACTTCATTAGAGATCATGTTGCTCGAGGTGATATTGATCTATCATATGTGTCAAACAAAGATCAACTTGCCGACATCTTCACGAAGCCACTTGATGAAGAAAGGTTTTTCTATTTGAGGAATGAACTAAATATCGTAGATTCAAGGAGCTTGACTTGATCATCTTGCATTCTCACCTATGATTTGACACATATTTGGTTTAGGTGTAGGCATGGATATAGGGGGAGTGCGGTCCTAATTGATTGGACTATCCCTCCCCCCATTATGCCCAAAGCAATCAAAATTATTCCTCTTAATATCATTTTGTGATATGTGAGCTTAAATGATGAGTTTCGGTAATGGACCCAAGATATATCTTCGTGGTGCCAAGCCGAATATACTCATATATGGTGGCCAAGGCCACCGCCCTCTCTCATTCGAGAGGTTTGTGTTTACTCGTGTTTGTCATCCTTTGAGTTTTTGTTGGTCTTAGTCTCATGAACTCTACTTTGGTTTTTGATATCTTTATCTCGATTTTCAGAGTGCATGTGCTTCACAGTGCGGCTATCTCAACCCAAGCCTTTCTACTCTCTCGAAAAACCCTCTTCCAATCTGTACAAGAATCCTTCATTTTCCCTGGCTATGGAATCATGTGGGACCGATACTACCGGTTTAGGTTCGGTACTACCGGACCTGGGTGGTTCCTAGGTCGTTTCCTGGAAACTGCTCCAGGTGCGGTACTACCGCCCTTATGCCCGGTACTACCGGTCACCGGTCATACCGCTTCAGTAACCGGTACTACCGGTCGGCGTTTTCCTCGTATATATTGGTCGCGCGGGGGGGACCCTTCAGTGCCTTAGTCTTATCCCTACCCTCCACACATACCACCGCCGCTGGAGCCCGTGACGCCGCCGAAGCCTTGTCGCGCCCTCCTCTCCCCGGATACTCCTTGGATTCAGACTCCTTGCAGTCTCCCATTCCTTCTCCGCCGCCATGGATCCCGGTACAACCGCCCCCTTCTCTCTCACTTTTAATTTCCTCATTGGATCTAGGTCTTGCTTAGATTTGTGAAGAAATTGACGTGTTGTGAGGTTGTACTGCCATACATTCCTTGTTACTTAGTAGAATCGATGTTTTATAGATTGTTGAGGCCACTTTTGGATTGTACTCTACTGTTGATGTGCCTGTATCGCTCGACCGGTAGTACCGGAAAATTTTCCGGTACTACCGCTCGCAAGCGTTACTACCGGTTGCCAGGTCCGGTAGTACCGGTCCCAACTGTCCTCAACATGTTTACTAAATCATGGATTCTTCTTTGTTCATTGTTGGTTCTTGTGCCCTTACCCCCTTGTTGTTCTCCCTCTTGCTATCACAGATGCAGGTGGTTCTAGGGGTGCGCGTAAGCGCTCCAAAGCAAGTCGTGAGATTTTTGAGGAAGAGACAGAGTTTGAAGAAGAAGTTTTGCCTCGGCCTAGACGTCGTTTGAAGATGCCTACTACTCGAGGTGGCCATGGGGGTCGTGAGGGGTCACCAAGCGCTCTGCTAGGCGTGGAAGCGCTCCCCCTCCTCGCCCCCCTTCCTCGGGCTCACCAAGAGTTGCAGCTCAGGGCCATCAGGGCCAAGGTAACTGTCTGACATTTCTGATTCTGAGTTCTGCTCTCTGAGGATTGACAATGTGTATGCCTGCAACCGTGATGAGAGCAGGGAAGACAGTCTGTTTTACAATGACTTCCAAGAGCGCGTCTATCATGAGGTCCTTATAACAAATATCCAGATGGTTCTCCCTCAGTTGTGGATTGATATGGAACACATCAACAAAAACCTTGATTATTTTGCTAAAGCTAAGGAAATCTGCTCTAACCTTGGCTTGTTCCCTATCATGGAGTTCTAGTATGACTACGAGCCTCTCCTCATTGCTCAGTTTTATGCCACTGCTCATTTCCACATTGTCTGCACTCGGAAGATCACTTGGATGACTCAAGGTGCAATCAAGGAGGCCAGTCTTGCTGAGTTTGCTGCAATACTGGGGTATGAAGGTCGTGGCCGTGACACTCCTTGTGGTTTCCGCTGCCACTTGCGCGAGCACCCCTCCAAGAAGGATGTTCTTGAACCTCTGTATATCCAGGGCCGCGGGGTTGCTGGCAAGATCAAGGATCTCCTCCCCACATATGATATTCTCCACCGCATATTCCATGAGACTGTTGCTCCTCGTGCGGGCAACAAAGATGAGATTCATGGTTTTTCTATTGATTTGTTGTTTAACACCTTCCTCAACCGCGACTTAGGCACCGCTCTTGATGTGATGGATTATATATGGAATGAGATGGTTGCTGCTGCTCACTCTTGGAGGGTTCCGCCATTTTCTCCCTAGATCATGGCTCTTATTTTTTCCAAGTGCCCTCCCATTGCTAGGACCCTATCCACTCATCCTCTCATTGTGCACCGGCCCAAGGCACTCAAGATCAAGAAGCATGCTAAGCCCTGCGTTGTGGAGGAGGAGGATGAAGAGGATGACTCTGAGGATGCTGACAGTGGTCGTGACACAGATTATGTTATCTCCCGTCGAAGAATGTCAAGCCCTATTGGGCCAAGAGGATGGAGGCCAAGCTCAAGAAGATTTTTTGCTTCCAAGTTGATAACCAAAAGTGCATGTATGAGGCCCATGTGTATGCCAAGAAAGCTTGTGCTCGGCAGAAGTACATGATGGCAGCTCAAGGATTGACCATCTCCGAGGGGTCCGAGACCAACATCACCCCCGAAGACCAATGGATCTCCCAACACAGCCATTGGGATGATGATGTCTCTTCCTCGCACCGCGCTCCACCCCCCTATGAGTAGGACTTTGATGATGAGGAGGAGGATTGACTGTCGAGACGTTAGTCTTGCACTTGTCCCTTTTTGGCGTCTTGATGCCAAAGGGGGAGAAGTTGCACCTTAGGCACGGGTGTTGCATGGGAAGTCACAAGATCTTTCCACTTTGATCTTTTTATTGCTTGTGAACTTTGATTTCCTCCTATTTATGTGTGAACTTCTATTTTATGTGTGAACTCTATGTACTAACTATTTGGGAACCACTTGTGCTAATTTTTTTGAGACTATGTGGGTTATGTCATGGATCCATCTTGTGATGATATGCGTTATCCATTGTCAATATATTTCTCATCACAAGTTATTGTGCAAAGGTATGGTTTCAAATGCTAGTATCTATATTTGTGCACTTGTGTTGGGTTTGTAAAATAGAGGGGGAGGTTTGATTCTACTCATCCATGGGGAGCCCCGTCTCTATTTTACAAATGCCATGAGTATCTTCATAAAATCATCTTGCAAAGGTGTGTTGTCATCAAACACCAAAAAGGTAGAGATTGAAAGAGAATTTCCTATCCTTGTGATTTTGATGTTTGATAACAACACACTTATCGTTTTAATTGTGCGCTAAGTGTATCCCATGTTTTCAAGATTGTGGCACAAATATTGCCTTGCCCACATTTGCCCTTGCCAAAGTCTCTGTGCCAACCGGTAGTACAGGAAAAACGACCGGTACTACCGCTTGGCACCGGTACTACCGCTCCTAGTACCGGTTGCATTAGAGCAAGGTGGGAAGGTCTAGTCTTTTCTCAGTACCACCCGGTACCACGGAGCGGCACTACCGCTCCAACCGGTAGTACCGCTCGGCTATACCGGGCAGCCCTGAGGAAGGACCAGCCCTTCCCCTCTCGCTCAGTACCAACCGGTACATGGGACCGGTACTACCGCCCTGACCGGTAGTACCGCGTCTACTGACCGGTACTACCGCTTGGGGTTACTACCGCAAGGCAGTACCGGGCATGTCTGGCGCTGGGTCGACCAAGTGATGCCACCTCCGGTACTTGGTCTGGTACTTGACCGGTAGTACTGCTTGCAACCGGTACTACCGCTTGAGTACCGGTGCATTTAATGCTCCAACGGCCAGATTTCTTCAGGGGGTATAAATACCCCTCCACCTACCTTGGGACAAGTTGCTCGTTTGCATTGAAGACTACTACCTCCATTTGAGCCACCAAATCACCAAGATCTCTTCACTCCACCATCCAAAGTCTTTGAACTTTGTAGAATCAAAGGAGGAGGCCTTGATCTACTACTTCACCAAAAGAGATCTTCATTTCCCCCTCATTCACTTGAGGGCCCCTTGCTCTAGTGTTTCGTTGGAAACTCTAGTTCTAGATTTGGTTCTTACAAGTTTGTCTTTGATTGTCTTGACAGCTTGCTTGTATTTGGGAGCCTCCAATCAAGTTGTGGATGTGTGCCCCGAACTTGTTGTAAAGGTGCCGGCTTCCACCTCGAAGGTTGCTGATATAGTGGAAAGTGGATCGAACCCGTTGGGGTGAGATTCATCGGAGAACTAGGGAGGCCTCTCGTGGCGTTGGTGGTTTGAAACCACCCCCTCTCCAAACGTAGACGTACTTCCCCGCAAAAGGAAGGAACTACGGGAAACAAATCCTTATGTCTCCGCGTACACCACTTTGGTTACTTCTATCCTTTACCGCACTTTACTTACTCGTTCTTGCTTAGTGTTGTGTTAGCTTGTGCTTGTTTGTCATATAGGTAAATTCACCCTAGTTGCATTATCTAGAGAATTTACCTTTCTTGTCAAACCTTAACTTGAAAAAGAAGAAAATTTGAAGTAGCACCTATTCAACCCCCCCCCTTCTAGGTGCCCATACGATCCTTTCACTAAGTATTAGCTTGTTGTTGATTTGGCTCCTCGTAAGTGCTAGCAGTAATCACTTGGAAGAGTCCCTCGAGGAGGAGCTCTAAGAGATGTATGCGGAATCGAAGCCTGCCTCTTCGTTCCCCAAGATGGTGGCCAACTTCGACGACAATAACTAGATCTCCCTACGGTAAGGGTCTCGTGCAATCTTTGCTCGGAAGACATAAGAGAAACCCTCGGAGTCCCCAACTGATCACGTAAGTATTGTTCTTCTTTTGCATGGGCGAGCCCCCAAGCCCTTTATTCATCAGGTGTGTTGATTTCTTTGCAGCCCTTTGTCCGTGCTGCCAATCGCCTGATACAGCAGCACCTTTCTATGGAGGGCAACCTCAAGCAGCTCCAAGGTGCGGGTTTCTTCTTCTTCGATTGCAAGTGCTTGGCATAATATTTTCTTGTGTTCATCTTTTGTTGCCCAATGTTGTATATGAGAACAATGATGCCCTCTGCAAGATGAACGCACTCAAAAAGAGTCTCGGCCAAGCGAAGAAGAAGAAGACAAAGGATGTTGTAGAGGCCCTCCAACGTCAGCAGAAAGAGGCTGAAGACCGTGAGCAGTAGCTCGCGGCCGTCGCGGGAGAAAGCCATGGCTGAAAAGCTTATGGATGTTTCCAAAGAGATATCTGATAAGCCATCTTGTTCTACCTTTGAGTGTTCTATGCTTCAATTGTTACTCCTTTTCCTCATCCGAGATGTTTGCCATATTTCCTTACAGATTCTTCTGGTGTTACATTTGATCATGGCGCTTTGGAGCACGGGTATCCTATGGAAGATGCTGTTGCAGCGGTCGAAGATCATTGCACCTCTGTCGTGGACTCGCTCGACAAGTCCAAGAAGGTCCTCGCCCACTTCTACAAGGAGATCAACCTGAAGGGTGTTGCCCTTGAGGACATAGACTCACTCATGGACGCTTTAGCGGATGATGCTCCAGTGAAGTACAAGCGGATGCAGAAGGGGGTCGGCGCTACGATGGGGCCGGCGATGGCGTCCGGCGCTCAGCTAGATCTACCGCAGGTCATGTCCAGGATGCCAACGAAGGCGGATGGCACTGAGGTAGCGTTTGCTTCCTTCGCCTCCCGCTGCAAGCATTTTGGACCTAAGCTGATAGATCTTCTGGCCAACTACTCGCTGGAGCCGCAACCAGTGGCCAAGACTAGGCAGTCTGGATCCGAAGCTGCTCCAGGTGCTGACGCTCAGGTCCCTCTGCCTTGTAGCTTTCTTAGTCTAGTTTCCTTCCTTTTGGTAATGTAATGCTTTCAAGCTGGACAAGTGTCACTCTGCCACATAGTGGTTTTATTTGTCTAAATATGAATGCATCTTTTGACTATTGTCAAATGTTGTGATTTTGATGTTTGCTTGTGCACACTTAGAGTCCTTCGAGTGCGGATCTAGAGGTTACACCTTCTCCCGCACCTGGCACTCATCCATCATTAAGTGAGTCGTTGCAGTTGTCGTTTTTGCGTGATCATGTACGAAGCTTGGAGAAGGATGTCCTCAGCATCCGTGGTCATGCGGATGTTTGGAAATCCAAGGCTGAGCGAGCCACTGCTAGGTAAGAGTTTTTACTTGAGGAATTTCGGCAGGTTGGCGAGCAACTCCAATGTAAGTTATCTTTATCTTTTGTCCCTTCGACTATGCCGGTTGTTTTTATGTCACCTCACTTGCTGCATTTTGCAGTTGTAAATATTTTTCCGAAGGAAGAGAAAGAGTGTGTTGAAATTCTAATGAATTACCTGATGCAACAAGAGTTGGAGGCCGGCGGATTCTTCTAGAGGGACCGCGATCGAGCGATTATCCTTGCGACTGTGCAAGATCGTGTCCATCAGGTACTTCGGGTGCTGAAGCGGGCGAGGTCGTCACTCGCAGCGATTTGGGCCACCATGTTCCCCTTAGACTCTACACCTTCTAGATTTCTGGGCTTGCTTGGAAAGTTTAAAGATACAGGTCACGTGAAGGAGCTGGTGCGCCATCAACTAGTGGCGGGCGTGAAGGCAGCCCTGTCTCTTTTTCGACTGCATCACCGCGATGTCAATCTTGCGAATATAGTAGCTAGGTGATGACCCACAAGTGTAGGGGATCGCAACAGTCTTCGCGGGTAGTATTACCAAATTTATTGATTCGACACAAGGGGATCCAAAGAATACTCGCAAGCCTTAACAACTGAGTTGTCAATTCAGCTGCACCTGGAAATAGTTCTTACTCACAGAAGTTTATCAGTAGCAATAGTTTGTAGTAGCAATAGCAACAGTAAAACAAGGGCAATAGTAATAGTAACAGTAACAGTGGGATTCGAGTGCGGTAGGCATAGGGATGGATGGACGGGCGTTGCATGGACGAGTCTAAACATGTAACTTTAAGATCTAGGGCATTGCAGATACATAATAACAAGCATCCAAGTACTAAACAATCCTAGGCATGTGCTCCAAATATAGTCATACGTGCTCGCAATGAGAACTTGCACAACATCTTCTGTCCAGCCAGCCCGTGGCAGCGGGGCCTCTAGGGAACTACTGGCAATTAAGGTGCTCCTTTTAATAGAGCACCGGATCAAATAATTAACACTCTGTGAACACAGGTGATCCTCACACCACAGCCATCCCCTCTGGTTGTCCCAATTATTGTCACTTCGAGGCCTTTGGATCCGGACAATGGTATGTGTACACAACTTGCAGATAAGATCACAAACAATACTCTCATGATGATTCAATAATAAGTTTAGATCTGAGATCATGGCACTCGGTCCCTAGTGACGAGCATTAAGCACAAAAGGTTGCAACAAAGTCAAATAGCACTAATAGAGATACTAGGCACTATGCCCTAACAAATCTTATTCGATTACATGATAGAACTCATCCAATCCCTACCATACCCAAGCCTACAGCGGGGGATTACTCACTCATGGATGAGGGAAACATTGATGGTTGATGGAGAGGCGTTGGTGATGACGATGGCGATGATACTCTCCAAATCCCCCGTCCCGGCAGGGTGCCAGAACGGAGTTTCTGGATCCGAATCTTGGTTTCTGGTGGCGGCAGCGGAGCGGAACTCTTTATAGAAAACTATCGAACCTCCCTCGGTTTTTAGGTCGAAAGACAACTTATAGGCGCAGAGGGAGGCCGAGGGGGTGCCTGGGGTGGCTGCACCCCCCTAGGCGCGGCCAGTGGTGGGCCCATGCCTGGCAGGGGTGTGGGCCCCCAGGCCCCTTCTCCGTCTCGTCTTCTGGCTCCGTGGGTCTTCTGGTGAAATATAATTTTTGGCATATTTTCCGGGATTTTCCCGATAGTTGATTTTCTGCAAAAAAACAAGATACCAAGGCAATTCTGCTGAAAACATCGTTAATCCGTGTTAGTTGTATCCAAATCACACAAGTTTAGAGGAGAACCAATAGCAAAAGTGTTTAGGAAAGTAGATACGTTTTGGACATATCAACTCCCCCCAAGCTTATCTTATTGCTTGTCCTCAAGCAATTCAGTTGAAAACTGAGTGCGATAAAAGAACTTTCACAAACACATTTGCTTCATATGATGTATATATTCTCAGCACAATAGTAGATGCTTAAACCATTCATAATAAGAAGTATGCAAACAAGTCTACTCAATAGTCATTGCAAGATATGAAGAGAAACCAACTCAATAATAATAAGTAGCATGAAACATAAACATAAGCAACATTGCAATGCTCATAGTAAGGTATGATAGAGTGGTATCTCGCTTGTCTTTGTTTGTAGAGCACAATATTAATGCCAAGGCACCTCTGAAGTTGAAGTGAAGACTAGAAGTAAAGATATCAAAGATACAAGAATCAAAGTCATGACATAATTAACCAAGTTTTGGAACAAACACAAGAATGACAACTATGCTCTCAAGAAGGTGCTCATAGAATAAGTGGTGACTCAACAAGGGAGTGAAAACGGTTTTTGAAAAGTTTGAAATGCTTCCCAATGCTGAAAGGAAGGTACTCATTAGCTTTGAGCTCTCATTGCCCCTATCATAGGCATCTTCATGTGGTTAAGGTGAAAGTGAGGTCCATTCTGAGTTATATGCTTGACATACCATAAACTGGAAATCCCAAGTCCCTTGAGTAAGAGGGCCGCTCCGCATGCTACTCTACTTTGGTTACCTGTAAGTTCTTGTCATTGTAAATGCATGCATATCATAGAGAACCGCCAACGGGGTACCCCTTGCACATGATACAGGAGCTATCCCGTGATCAAAATGACAAGGCAAGCATACAATGAGCATCTCAGGAATCTTTTTATTTACCATATGCATAGATTTTTATTGAGGATGCTTCACAGAATGCTCATTATGGTGATGCTGCAAGTTTCCACAATGATTAGGAATGGCTTAGGCTAGCGGCCCAGGCGTTTCTCTAACACAATGTATAGACTCCATGAACTCACAATCTCCCCTTTTATTTCACATCATCGACATCCGTAAACAAAAGAGCAAAGTATCAACTGGATAGGATATCCGAAAAGTGTTGAAAGCGTTCCACGTGACAGCACGGTTCTGCTGACTCCCAGCATATAATTTGCAAGCATATAACTTTTATGGACAAGTCACAATGGTTCAGGATTATTAAGTGCAAGGAATAAAGTGTGCCATCAAGTTCGTGAGAGCTTTACTAACTAACTTTCTCAAAACAGACAAACATTTTATTTGGAAGAAAACAAGGCATATTGAATATGCACTGAAATAGCAAAACGATGCTAATAGGTAGGTATGGTGGACACAGTTGGCAATATTGGTTTTGGGGAGTTGGAAACACGGGTATAGTGTATACCCAGTGCAAGTGAAGGCTAGCAATAGAGAGGGAGCGATAAACGAGAGAGCAATAATTGTTATAATCATGCTTGCAACAAAACTAGACTAATTATGACATGAAAGTGATACTAGAACTCTGAGGCAAAATAAATCATCGAGGTTGACTGACTATTGTTTAGTCATATGCATACGTGAGCATGTCCAAGTCAATTCACATGAAGCTTCCATAGGAAGATACCACAATATCATACCAAATATGAATAAAACAATGCAAGCAAACATTCATATGACATGCTACAAATTATTAGCAAGCTGGAGCTAATCATAGACAAGCAAGAACTGCTAAGCATCCATCAGTAACACACTCCTTACAATGAACAGACTAAGCATGCTCACAATGATGAGTATATGTACAAAAATGAAAACAAATAGAGTTTGTTACCAGCCTCTTAACACACCTCGAGTTGTCTTAATCTTCATTATTTCCCTTCACTTGTGTGACTTGAATAATAACATGAAACCAAAATCCACTGAGGACGGCTGAACCCTGCAAAGAACTCACAAAACCAAAGAACAAGAACAAATATTTTTGGTGTTTTTGATTTTTTAAAGAAAGCAAACAAAGCAAAAACAACCAAAGAAAATCAAACCAAACGAAGCAAAAGAAAACCAAAAACAAAAACTAAGACGCTCCCAGAACAACACAACTGTGCATGAAACAATAAAAACGAAGTGTCTAGAAAGACCTGAGACTTTTATTGATGAAGAAGGGGATACTGTGGCATCCCGCAAAACCACTACTAGAAAATCGCGTTGAATTGGTGCATTGCATCGTCATCATCATGCATTGTTTGCCAAAACTATTTTCGCAACACCCGATTTGTTTTCTAAAAACGCCCCCTCTAACTTCAAACATCAAAATCCGGGTCGCCGGAATATTTTGTTTTGCCCGATATCGGTTTGCAAAAGCTTTGTTTAAAATAAATAAAATTATTTATTATTTTAGTGGGGGCAGTCGAACGGGCCAACTCGACCCGAACGACCACCCCCAGTTCAAACAATCGGTCCAACCCTCTATTCCTACAGCTACCCAGAAATCTACCCCAACCCAGCCTCCACCTCACCCCAACCACTGCCCTCTTGCCACCTCACCCTTTTCCCCTTCCCCAGCCAACCATGCGCTGCCACCTAGACCTAACCACACCCACCCTCTCACCCCACACGCCGGCCCACACCCACACAGCTCACACACGCAACGCACGCGCCAGCCGCCCCACACACACACGCCCGACAACCCCCTGGCCGCCTCGGGATCCCCAGGCCGCCGGTCCCACCTCCTGGCCGTTTCCCGCCCACCAGGTAGCCAGCCTCTCCCTCTGCCTGCGGGCCCCACCGCGCACCTCCTCCCCTGACCCCACCCCGCCGCGTCCCCACGCGCGCGTGGCCTCCCTCTCCCTCTCCCACTCCCCGTTCCTCCCCCCTTCTTCTCCGCGGGCGCTCCCTCGCCCCCACCAACCACCGCTCCTCCCCTCCTCCCGCGGCCTCTCCTCTCTGCGCGCGCTGCAGCCCCCCAGTGCCGTCGGGCCCCGCGAGCACCTCCCCGGCAGACCTCGCCGCCTCTGCGCCGGTTCCTCCCTCGCCGGCGTCGCCCCCGAGCTTCCTCCGCGTCCGCCGCCCCTTCTCCGAGCTCCAGCCGCACGCCTGCCCTCCCCGCTCTTCATCCGCCCCGCTCGCACCCCGCCATGCCGCCTCCGACCTTGGCTACCGCCGCCGGCGCCTCCTCCCCTCACCCCCCGCAGCTCGCGCGCTCCCTCCCATCTTCCTCCTCCGCCCCTCCCCGCCGCTCGCGCGCCCGAGCCGCCCGCGCGCGCCCGTGCTCGACGCCCCGCCGCCGAGCCACGCCGGCAGCGCCCCGGCCCGCCTCTGCGGCCCACCTCGTCGTCGTCCCTCCATCCCTGTTCGCCGGCCCCGCCTCCGCCGACCACGCCTCGTCGCCGGCCCCGCACACCTCCGCGCCCGCGTCCTCCCCTGGCCGCCGCTGCGCCTTCTCACGCGTCGCCCTCGCCACCCCGGTCAGCCATCGTCGCGCGGCGAGCCTGCCGCCGCGGCCTGCCTCCGCGTCGCCGTCCCGCAGAGCCCGCCGGACCCGCTCCGTCCCCTGCGCCGCCCAGCTCGAGCCTTCCGCCTGTCTGCAGCGCGTCGCCGCCCCGAGCCCCTGCGCGTCAGCGACCCCGCCGTCCCCGGCCCTCCTCTCGGCCCGCTTCCGCCGCGTCGCCGCTCCAAGCCCTGCTGCATCGCCATGACCGGCATCGAGCATAAGTGCGTGTTAAGTTTTACCAAGACCGTCACCAAGACAGTATCGAGGCAGGTCCAAAGACCGACACTGATCCTCAAGCCCGAAGACTACATCGGACCGGAGTCACTCGAAGGGGCATCTACAAGGACTTCTACACGGAAGGGAACGACAAGATCTTCTTCGTGGACAAGTGGAAGTTGCGCGATCCAGAGACCACCGACAAGATCTTATCGAGGCGGAAACAACAAGAGCCCTCTCGGAACCCGAAGATCGCGGAACCCCAAGACCTTCGACATGGAATCGTAGGCCGAGCCTCGACACGGCAAGGTCGCCACGAGGACGCTCCCGGACGCTAGCACCGACTCGATGGCGTGGGGCTCGACGAGACCCTCGCAACGGCAAGCTCGACCCCGTGGAACCCGACAAGATCTGCATGCGACAAGTGCTTCAACCCGAACGAGAGGACCGACCAGGGCCGACCATCGCGATGTGACAAGACCTCCCTCTGTTATCCGAGAACGCTCCCGTCGAACCCCGGACCAAGATCCGCCGAACCCTGGACCCTGAGACCGACCCCGAACCCCGGAACCCCAAGACCGTCGGAACCCCTAATGTGTGACCCTTTTCCTCGATACCCTATTTTTATAAATGATATCAATTGTTGCATATTTAATTGTCATCTCGCATGCATATCATGTGGTTTGGGGGCCATATGCCGATTCACCTAATAATTAAATATGGGGCCCATATGCGGGCAAATCTAGTCTCATATCGGCCTCATTTAAATTTGTGTAGCGAACCCGGTGCTATCTCTTGCCATGTTAAAACAACATCTAATTGCGGGGTAGGTAAATAACATGGACCATCTAATTAATTGTCGGGACCTCGGTTCCACTTAATATGACCTAATCGCACCGCACCTTTGCCATGTCATGCATCATACATGCATCATGCCGATCTTTTGCCGTAGTATTAAATATTGCATCCGGTGTTCCTTCTAGTGTTTTGCTTCTTCGCGGATAAGACCGTTGAGTTGATGTGAGCTTCGCCCCGTTCTTCGGTTGAACCTTCGACAATGTTTTCAGGCGAGCATCTCCCCCTTTCTACCTATCTTACTTTTATAGTATTTACTTCCCTCCTGTTGATCTATTGCTATCTGTGTTGCGATGCTTTAGTTTCCGTTCCCGTGATATTCCTTGCAGCCCCATATTGCCTTGGACACATCCTATTACCTGTTGTTTGGTAGATAGCTGGACTTGCGCGTCGTAGTCGCTTGCTCAAGTGCTGTTGCGTGTCGTCAAGTGCCACAGTTGTTGATGTATTGCCGCATGTTGATGATGGAGATGATCATAGTTTTACTTATCGTTCACTTTAATTCCTGTTTAACAACTAAAATTGAATTAAGCAGAGGCATCGGTGGGTGATAGATAATATTTGGTTTCCGAACGCCCACTTGTGTCCCGTAGGACCCCGAGTACTTGATACATGTTCCTTGATTTATCGCGCTATCCACATATGGGGAGTATGGGCCCCCCTTAGCCAGAGCTTGATTCCGTCTTATTTCTTGGGGCCACAAACTAGTTTGAGGTTTTATTTACGATCCTATACTTATGCCATGTTTTACTGCTTTATTTACGATTGTGCGACAGATAGCACCTGTACTGTTTAGGATCGGGACACGTTTAAGCGGTGTCAACAAGCCCCGTTTGGGGTTCCCAGTCGCTCACAGCCGTCTACCCAGACCTTGAGTCTGTCTCGGAGCTAGCTTACTTCGTTGCGGGATCTACTCAAAGGGGTGGCCCCCTGAAATATTTCTGAATCTTGTGATTGCTCTGTCGTGAAGACCTCGTTGGGTTTTGATTTGGTTTTTCCGAGGTTGATCGTGTGTGTGTTGCTATTTGTGCACCCCGGCCGGGTTAAAACTTTCTGAAAGCCGTGTCCGCGGTTATGGACGACTTGGAGCACAGTATCTCGACCATAGACAAGCATAACTAAAGTTTACTGTTATAAATTTGACTTTATAATGACTAGTAATCAGCTTCACTACAACGGAATGTCTAATTAATACTGCCCACAATTGCTTGTTTTGGAGTGTCGCTTGCGACCATTGTACCTGACTAGTAAGTAATGCAACTACAACGGAATGGCTGAATAAAAGTACCAACAACTGCTGGGTTTTGGGTTATCTCATGCTAACTGTATCTGACTAGTAAGTGCTGCAACTATAACGGAATGGTTAACTAAATGTGCCCACTGCTTACTTTATCAGGACGACCATCTAAACCTGACTAGTAAAGTGCCGCAACTATAACTGAATAAGTAAAACTGCCAACTGTGTGAGTTCCTCGGTTGACTTCCTCGTTGGTCTCGAGGGGGAAACACCAGGATGGGTTTGTTTGATGATCGTATCAGATTGGTTCCGAATAGATCTTTCTCACCCCTCTCTGATAGTCGCCGGTTGTATCGAGTCTCTATAGGTTGTTTAGTGCATGCTGCCGCTGCCGCTCAGCCCACCATACCTATGTAGGCGAGGACCGCCGAATTCTAGCCTCGCCGTGTACTGGCCTCAGTACTGACGCTCCTCTTTTTTTTTTCTTTGCCCTTTGTCGGCACCCCCTTTGTTTAAAAAGGTTTTGAGATCGACGTCGTTAGCAGGGTTACCCTTCCGGCTTGGCCTGGGCAGGGTTATGGACGCCATTGGTTACTCTTCAGGGCTCTTAGCCCCATTTGCATCTTGTCCGTAGTTGGACGCTCTATCATTTTCAAGGTGATTTGGATCTTTGTATAATATATCTGTATTCTTGACTCTCTGTGTCGCTGTTATATATATCTGTTCTGTGGGTCCCATCGAGGACTGTTGTGTAATGTTATTACTTCGTTTTCCACCCGCACGAAAGTGCCTGGTGGGCACCTTTGAATCGTTTCTATGCGGGTTGGCGAATTTTGCTTAAACTTGCATAGGTCCGATTCTGAGGGTGTTACAGAGTGGTATCAGAGCTCAGCAGTTGCGATACCCCACAAGTCCAGCCTGTAGGATAACCTAGCTAATGGCCGAAGTAGAGTGTCAAAACTATTTTGCAAAATCGGTTGGATAGTTCTGACTAGGTCTGGTTTTACTCCTTACCCCTCTGCTGTTCTCCTCTTACCTCTACGTGTTTTGAATCCGCTCTCTTCTCTCTCTTCGAGTCCAGGAATTCTCGTGGTTGGGTTTCCGTCGTACCTTCAGGGTTTCGCTTCTCCCTTTTTGTAACGGAGGTGCTACGATCGTCAATCTGCAACTGTTCTGTTGTGCCCTTCATCCGATCTTTTGTTCTTGAGATCTTTATCCATATGTGTTCCTTGCCGGATGTCTGTGTCGTTGAAAAACATATGAGAAGGACGAGCATTGGTGAAGTTGGTGTATACCTTGAGCATGTGTTGTTCATGCCAATGGAACCATCGCGGAACCTAATCATTTTGTCTTTCATACGATTTCTGCTGGCATCATCCCTTTGTTCCGGACACCGCCTACGAAGATCTTCAGTCTAAATCTCGAGAGTTGAGTTGCCTGATTCTCCTACTCATGTATAGAGTTGATAGTGTGGGTACGGGATGGACTGATCACCCTACCCGACTCTTACTGTTTGCTCTGTACATCGAACTGGTGGATCAATGTGACTTCTCCTCTTCTAATGGAAGTTAGAGGTGGCCTTATCGTTTGATACCTCTATCTCCGTCCTTTGTTTCTCCGGAGTGTTCTCTCGACGGTCAGGATCAACGACACTTTGTTGGTGGTGTCGCGAGGATCTACATGAAGCGAGAAGACGCAGATCACCGACCTACTTTCCGGTACCATGAGGCGGATCTCGAGGGCGAGATCCATTGTTAGTGGTGTCGAATTGTGGCATCCCGCAAAACCACTACTAGAAAATCGCGTTGAATTGGTGCATTGCATCGTCATCATCATGCATTGTTTGCCAAAACTATTTTCGCAACACCCGATTTGTTTTCTAAAAACGCCCCCTCTAACTTCAAACATCAAAATCCGGGTCGCCGGAATATTTTGTTTTGCCCGATATCGGTTTGCAAAAGCTTTGTTTAAAATAAATAAAATTATTTATTATTTTAGTGGGGGCAGTCGAACGGGCCAACTCGACCCGAACGACCACCCCCAGTTCAAACAATCGGTCCAACCCTCTATTCCTACAGCTACCCAGAAATCTACCCCAACCCAGCCTCCACCTCACCCCAACCACTGCCCTCTTGCCACCTCACCCTTTTCCCCTTCCCCAGCCAACCATGCGCTGCCACCTAGACCTAACCACACCCACCCTCTCACCCCACACGCCGGCCCACACCCACACAGCTCACACACGCAACGCACGCGCCAGCCGCCCCACACACACACGCCCGACAACCCCCTGGCCGCCTCGGGATCCCCAGGCCGCCGGTCCCACCTCCTGTCCGTTTCCCGCCCACCAGGTAGCCAGCCTCTCCCTCTGCCTGCGGGCCCCACCGCGCACCTCCTCCCCTGACCCCACCCCGCCGCGTCCCCACGCGCGCGTGGCCTCCCTCTCCCTCTCCCGCTCCCCGTTCCTCCCCCCTTCTTCTCCGCGGGCGCTCCCTCGCCCCCACCAACCACCGCTCCTCCCCTCCTCCCGCGGCCTCTCCTCTCTGCGCGCGCTGCAGCCCCCCAGCGCCGTCGGGCCCCGCGAGCACCTCCCCGGCAGACCTCGCCGCCTCTGCGCCGGTTCCTCCCTCGCCGGCGTCGCCCCCGAGCTTCCTCCGCGTCCGCCGCCCCTTCTCCGAGCTCCAGCCGCACGCCTGCCCTCCCCGCTCTTCATCCGCCCCGCTCGCACCCCGCCATGCCGCCTCCGACCTTGGCTACCGCCGCCGGCGCCTCCTCCCCTCACCCCCCGCAGCTCGCGCGCTCCCTCCCATCTTCCTCCTCCGCCCCTCCCCGCCGCTCGCGCGCCCGAGCCGCCCGCGCGCGCCCGTGCTCGACGCCCCGCCGCCGAGCCACGCCGGCAGCGCCCCGGCCCGCCTCTGCGGCCCACCTCGTCGTCGTCCCTCCGTCCCTGTTCGCCGGCCCCGCCTCCGCCGACCACGCCTCGTCGCCGGCCCCGCACACCTCCGCGCCCGCGTCCTCCCCTGGCCGCCGCTGCGCCTTCTCACGCGTCGCCCTCGCTACCCCGGTCAGCCATCGTCGCGCGGCGAGCCTGCCGCCGCGGCCTGCCTCCGCGTCGCCGTCCCGCAGAGCCCGCCGGACCCGCTCCGTCCCCTGCGCCGCCCAGCTCGAGCCTTCCGCCTGTCTGCAGCGCGTCGCCGCCCCGAGCCCCTGCGCGTCAGCGACCCGGCCGTCCACGGCCCTCCTCTCGGCCCGCTTCCGCCGCGTCGCCGCTCCAAGCCCTGCTGCATCGCCATGACCGGCATCGAGCATAAGTGCGTGTTAAGTTTTACCAAGACCGTCACCAAGACAGTATCGAGGCAGGTCCAAAGACCGACACTGATCCTCAAGCCCGAAGACTACATCGGACCGGAGTCACTCGAAGGGGCATCTACAAGGACTTCTACACGGAAGGGAACGACAAGATCTTCTTCGTGGACAAGTGGAAGTTGCGCGATCCAGAGACCACCGACAAGATCTTATCGAGGCGGAAACAACAAGAGCCCTCTCGGAACCCGAAGATCGCGGAACCCCAAGACCTTCGACATGGAATCGTAGGCCGAGCCTCGACACGGCAAGGTCGCCACGAGGACGCTCCCGGACGCTAGCACCGACTCGATGGCGTGGGGCTCGACGAGACCCTCGCAACGGCAAGCTCGACCCCGTGGAACCCGACAAGATCTGCATGCGACAAGTGCTTCAACCCGAACGAGAGGACCGACAACAGGGCCGACCATCGCGATGTGACAAGACCTCCCTCTGTTATCCGAGAACGCTCCCGTCGAACCCCGGACCAAGATCCGCCGAACCCTGGACCCTGAGACCGACCCCGAACCCCGGAACCCCAAGACCGTCGGAACCCCTAATGTGTGACCCTTTTCCTCGATACCCTATTTTTATAAATGATATCAATTGTTGCATATTTAATTGTCATCTCGCATGCATATCATGTGGTTTGGGGGCCATATGCCGATTCACCTAATAATTAAATATGGGGCCCATATGCGGGCAAATCTAGTCTCATATCGGCCTCATTTAAATTTGTGTAGCGAACCCGGTGCTATCTCTTGCCATGTTAAAACAACATCTAATTGCGGGGTAGGTAAATAACATGGACCATCTAATTAATTGTCGGGACCTCGGTTCCACTTAATATGACCTAATCGCACCGCACCTTTGCCATGTCATGCATCATACATGCATCATGCCGATCTTTTGCCGTAGTACTAAATATTGCATCCGGTGTTCCTTCTAGTGTTTTGCTTCTTCGCGGATAAGACCGTTGAGTTGATGTGAGCTTCGCCCCGTTCTTCGGTTGAACCTTCGACAATGTTTTCAGGCGAGCATCTCCCCCTTTCTACCTATCTTACTTTTATAGTATTTACTTCCCTCCTGTTGATCTATTGCTATCTGTGTTGCGATGCTTTAGTTTCCGTTCCCGTGATATTCCTTGCAGCCCCATATTGCCTTGGACACATCCTATTACCTGTTGTTTGGTAGATAGCTGGACTTGCGCGTCGTAGTCGCTTGCTCAAGTGCTGTTGCGTGTCGTCAAGTGCCACAGTTGTTGATGTATTGCCGCATGTTGATGATGGAGATGATCATAGTTTTACTTATCGTTCACTTTAATTCCTGTTTAACAACTAAAATTGAATTAAGCAGAGGCATCGGTGGGTGATAGATAATATTTGGTTTCCGAACGCCCACTTGTGTCCCGTAGGACCCCGAGTACTTGATACATGTTCCTTGATTTATCGCGCTATCCACATATGGGGAGTATGGGCCCCCCTTAGCCAGAGCTTGATTCCGTCTTATTTCTTGGGGCCACAAACTAGTTTGAGGTTTTATTTACGATCCTGTACTTATGCCATGTTTTACCGCTTTATTTACGATTGTGCGACAGATAGCACCTGTACTGTTTAGGATCGGGACACGTTTACGCGGTGTCGACAAGCCCCGTTTGGGGTTCCCAGTCGCTCACAGCCGTCTACCCAGACCTTGAGTCCGTCTCGGAGCTAGCTTACTTCGTTGCGGGATCTACTCAAAGGGGTGGCCCCCTGAAATATTTCTGAATCTTGTGATTGCTATGTCGTGAAGACCTCGTTGGGTTTTGATTTGGTTTTTCCGAGGTTGATCGTGTGTGTGTTGCTATTTGTGCACCCCGGCCGGGTTAAAACTTTCTGAAAGCCGTGTCCGCGGTTATGGACGACTTGGAGCACAGTATCTCGACCATAGACAAGCATAACTAAAGTTTACTGTTATAAATTTGACTTTATAATGACTAGTAATCAGCTTCACTACAACGGAATGTCTAATTAATACTGCCCACAATTGCTTGTTTTGGAGTGTCGCTTGCGACCATTGTACCTGACTAGTAAGTAATGCAACTACAACGGAATGGCTGAATAAAAGTACCAACAACTGCTGGGTTTTGGGTTATCTCATGCTAACTGTATCTGACTAGTAAGTGTTGCAACTATAACGGAATGGTTAACTAAATGTTCCCACTGCTTACTTTATCAGGACGACCATCTAAACCTGACTAGTAAAGTGCCGCAACTATAACTGAATAAGTAAAACTGCCAACTGTGTGAGTTCCTCGGTTGACTTCCTCGTTGGTCTCGAGGGGGAAACACCAGGATGGGTTTGTTTGATGATCGTATCAGATTGGTTCCGAATAGATCTTTCTCACCCCTCTCTGATAGTCGCCGGTTATATCGAGTCTCTATAGGTTGTTTAGTGCATGCTGCCGCTGCCGCTCAGCCCACCATACCTATGTAGGCGAGGACCGCCGAATTCTAGCCTCGCCGTGTACTGGCCTCAGTACTGACGCTCCTCTTTTTTTTTTCTTTGCCCTTTGTCGGCACCCCCTTTGTTTAAACAGGTTTTGAGATCGACGTCGTTAGCAGGGTTACCCTTCCGGCTTGGCCTGGGCAGGGTTATGGACGCCATTGGTTACTCTTCAGGGCTCTTAGCCCCATTTGCATCTTGTCCGTAGTCGGACGCTCTATCATTTTCAAGGTGATTTGGATCTTTGTATAATATATCTGTATTCTTGACTCTCTGAGTCGCTGTTATATATATCTGTTCTGTGGGTCCCATCGAGGACTGTTGTGTAATGTTATTACTTCATTTTCCACCCGCACGAAAGTGCCTGGTGGGCACCTTTGAATCGTTTCTATGCGGGTTGGCGAATTTTGCTTAAACTTGCATAGGTCCGATTCTGAGGGTGTTACAGAGTGGTATCAGAGCTCAGCAGTTGCGATACCCCACAAGTCCAGCCTGTAGGATAACCTAGCTAACGGCCGAAGTAGAGTGTCAAAACTATTTTGCAAAATCGGTTGGATAGTTCTGACTAGGTCTGGTTTTACTCCTTACCCCTCTGCTGTTCTCCTCTTACCTCTACGTGTTTTGAATCCGCTCTCTTCTCTCTCTTCGAGTCCAGGAATTCTCGTGGTTGGGTTTCCGTCGTACCTTCAGGGTTTCGCTTCTCCCTTTTTGTAACGAAGGTGATACGATCGTCAATCTGCAACAGTTCTGTTGTGCCCTTCATCCGATCTTTTGTTCTTGAGATCTTTATCCATATGTGTTCCTTGCCGGATGTCTGTGTCGTTGAAAAACATATGAGAAGGACGAGCATTGGTGAAGTTGGTGTATACCTTGAGCATGTGTTGTTCATGCCAATGGAACCATCGCGGAACCTAATCATTGTGTCTTTCATACGATTTCTGCTGGCATCATCCCTTTGTTCCGGACACCGCCTACGAAGATCTTCAGTCTAAATCTCGAGAGTTGAGTTGCCTGATTCTCCTACTCATGTATAGAGTTGATAGTGTGGGTACGGGATGGACTGATCACCCTACCCGACTCTTACTGTTCGCTCTGTACATCGAACTGGTGGATCAATGTGACTTCTCCTCTTCTAATGGAAGTTAGAGGTGGCCTTATCGTTTGATACCTCTATCTCCGTCCTTTGTTTCTCCGGAGTGTTCTCTCGACGGTCAGGATCAACGACACTTTGTTGGTGGTGTCGCGAGGATCTACATGAAGCGAGAAGACGCAGATCACCGACCTACTTTCCGGTACCATGAGGCGGATCTCGAGGGCGAGATCCATTGTTAGTGGTGTCGAATTGTGGCATCCCGCAAAACCACTACTAGAAAATCGCGTTGAATTGGTGCATTGCATCGTCATCATCATGCATTGTTTGCCAAAACTATTTTCGCAACACCCGATTTGTTTTCTAAAAACGCCCCCTCTAACTTCAAACATCAAAATCCGGGTCGCCGGAATATTTTGTTTTGCCCGATATCGGTTTGCAAAAGCTTTGTTTAAAATAAATAAAATTATTTATTATTTTAGTGGGGGCAGTCGAACGGGCCAACTCGACCCGAACGACCACCCCCAGTTCAAACAATCGGTCCAACCCTCTATTCCTACAGCTACCCAGAAATCTACCCCAACCCAGCCTCCACCTCACCCCAACCACTGCCCTCTTGCCACCTCACCCTTTTCCCCTTCCCCAGCCAACCATGCGCTGCCACCTAGACCTAACCACACCCACCCTCTCACCCCACACGCCGGCCCACACCCACACAGCTCACACACGCAACGCACGCGCCAGCCGCCCCACACACACACGCCCGACAACCCCCTGGCCGCCTCGGGATCCCCAGGCCGCCGGTCCCACCTCCTGTCCGTTTCCCGCCCACCAGGTAGCCAGCCTCTCCCTCTGCCTGCGGGCCCCACCGCGCACCTCCTCCCCTGACCCCACCCCGCCGCGTCCCCACGCGCGCGTGGCCTCCCTCTCCCTCTCCCGCTCCCCGTTCCTCCCCCCTTCTTCTCCGCGGGCGCTCCCTCGCCCCCACCAACCACCGCTCCTCCCCTCCTCCCGCGGCCTCTCCTCTCTGCACGCGCTGCAGCCCCCCAGCGCCGCCGGGCCCCGCGAGCACCTCCCCGGCAGACCTCGCCGCCTCTGCGCCGGTTCCTCCCTCGCCGGCGTCGCCCCCGACCTTCCTCCGCGTCCGCCGCCCCTTCTCCGAGCTCCAGCCGCACGCCTGCCCTCCCCGCTCTTCATCCACCCCGCTCGCACCCCGCCATGCCGCCTCCGACCTTGGCTACCGCCGTCGGCGCCTCCTCCCCTCACCCCCCGCAGCTCGCGCGCTCCCTCCCATCTTCCTCCTCCGCCCCTCCCCGCCGCTCGCGCGCCCGAGCCGCCCGCGCGCGCCCGTGCTCGACGCCCCGCCGCCGAGCCACGCCGGCAGCGCCCCGGCCCGCCTCTGCGGCCCACCTCGTCGTCGTCCCTCCATCCCTGTTCGCCGGCCCCACCTCCGCCGACCACGCCTCGTCGCCGGCCCCGCACACCTCCGCGCCCGCGTCCTCCCCTGGCCGCCGCTGCGCCTTCTCACGCGTCGCCCTCGCCACCCCGGTCAGCCATCGTCGCGCGGCGAGCCTGCCGCCGCGGCCTGCCTCCGCGTCGCCGTCCCGCAGAGCCCGCCGGACCCGCTCCGTCCCCTGCGCCGCCCAGCTCGAGCCTTCCGCCTGTCTGCAGCGCGTCGCCGCCCCGAGCCCCTGCGCGTCAGCGACCCCGCCGTCCCCGGCCCTCCTCTCGGCCCGCTTCCGCCGCGTCGCCGCTCCAAGCCCTGCTGCATCGCCATGACCGGCATCGAGCATAAGTGCGTGTTAAGTTTTACCAAGACCGTCACCAAGACAGTATCGAGGCAGGTCCAAAGACCGACACTGATCCTCAAGCCCGAAGACTACATCGGACCGGAGTCACTCGAAGGGGCATCTACAAGGACTTCTACACGGAAGGGAACGACATGATCTTCTTCGTGGACAAGTGGAAGTTGCGCGATCCAGAGACCACCGACAAGATCTTATCGAGGCGGAAACAACAAGAGCCCTCTCGGAACCCGAAGATCGCGGAACCCCAAGACCTTCGACATGGAATCGTAGGCCGAGCCTCGACACGGCAAGGTCGCCACGAGGACGCTCCCGGACGCTAGCACCGACTCGATGGCGTGGGGCTCGACGAGACCCTCGCAACGGCAAGCTCGACCCCGTGGAACCCGACAAGATCTGCATGCGACAAGTGCTTCAACCCGAACGAGAGGACCGACAACAGGGCCGACCATCGCGATGTGACAAGACCTCCCTCTGTTATCCGAGAACGCTCCCGTCGAACCTCGGACCAAGATCCGCCGAACCCTGGACCCTGACACCGACCCCGAACCCCGGAACCCCAAGACCGTCAGAACCCCTAATGTGTGACCCTTTTCCTCGATACCCTATTTTTATAAATGATATCAATTGTTGCATATTTAATTGTCATCTCGCATGCATATCATGTGGTTTGGGGGCCATATGCCGATTCACCTAATAATTAAATATGGGGCCCATATGCGGGCAAATCTAGTCTCATATCGGCCTCATTTAAATTTGTGTAGCGAACCCGGTGCTATCTCTTGCCATGTTAAAACAACATCTAATTGCGGGGTAGGTAAATAACATGGACCATCTAATTAATTGTCGGGACCTTGGTTCCACTTAATATGACCTAATCGCACCGCACCTTTGCCATGTCATGCATCATACATGCATCATGCCGATCTTTTGCCGTAGTATTAAATATTGCATCCGGTGTTCCTTCTAGTGTTTTGCTTCTTCGCGGATAAGACCGTTGAGTTGATGTGAGCTTCGCCCCGTTCTTCGGTTGAACCTTCGACAATGTTTTCAGGCGAGCATCTCCCCCTTTCTACCTATCTTACTTTTATAGTATTTACTTCCCTCCTGTTGATCTATTGCTATCTGTGTTGCGATGCTTTAGTTTCCGTTCCCGTGATATTCCTTGCAGCCCCATATTGCCTTGGACACATCCTATTCCTGTTGTTTGGTAGATAGCTGGACTTGCGCGTCGTAGTCGCTTGCTCAAGTGCTGCTGCGTGTCGTCAAGTGCCACAGTTGTTGATGTATTGCCGCATGTTGATGATGGAGATGATCATAGTTTTACTTATCGTTCACTTTAATTCCTGTTTAACAACTAAAATTGAATTAAGCAGAGGCATCGGTGGGTGATAGATAATATTTGGTTTCCGAACGCCCACTTGTGTCCCGTAGGACCCCGTGTACTTGATACCTGTTCCTTGATTTATCGCGCTATCCATATATGGGGAGTATGGGCCCCCCTTAGCCAGAGCTTGATTCCGTCTTATTTCTTGGGGCCACAAACTAGTTTGAGGTTTTATTTACGACCCTGTACTTATGCCATGTTTTACCGCTTTATTTACGATTGTGCGACAGATAGCACCTGTAATGTTTAGGATCGGGACACGTTTACGCGGTGTCGACAAGCCCCGTTTGGGGTTCCCAGTCGCTCACAGCCGTCTACCCAGACCTTGAGTCCGTCTCGGAGCTAGCTTACTTCGTTGCGGGATCTACTCAAAGGGGTGGACCCCTGAAATATTTCTGAATCTTGTGATTGCTCTATCGTGAAGACCTCGTTGGGTTTTGATTTGGTTTTTCCGAGGTTGATCGTGTGTGTGTTGCTATTTGTGCACCCCGGCCGGGTTAAAACTTTCTGAAAGCCGTGTCCGCGGTTATGGACGACTTGGAGCACAGTATCTCGACCATAGACAAGCATAACTAAAGTTTACTGTTATAAATTTGACTTTATAATGACTAGTAATCAGCTTCACTACAACGGAATGTCTAATTAATACTGCCCACAATTGCTTGTTTTGGAGTGTCGCTTGCGACCATTGTACCTGACTAGTAAGTAATGCAACTACAACGGAATGGCTGAATAAAAGTACCAACAACTGCTGGGTTTTGGGTTATCTCATGCTAACTGTATCTGACTAGTAAGTGCTGCAACTATAACGGAATGGTTAACTAAATGTGCCCACTGCTTACTTTATCAGGACGACCATCTAAACCTGACTAGTAAAGTGCCGCAACTATAACTGAATAAGTAAAACTGCCAACTGTGTGAGTTCCTCGGTTGACTTCCTCGTTGGTCTCGAGGGGGAAACACCAGGATGGGTTTGTTTGATGATCGTATCAGATTGGTTCCGAATAGATCTTTCTCACCCCTCTCTGATAGTCGTCGGTTGTATCGAGTCTCTATAGGTTGTTTAGTGCATGCTGCCGCTGCCGCTCAGCCCACCATACCTATGTAGGCGAGGACCGCCGAATTCTAGCCTCGCCGTGTACTGGCCTCAGTACTGACGCTCCTCTTTTTTTTTCTTTGCCCTTTGTCGGCACCCCCTTTGTTTAAACAGGTTTTGAGATCGACATCGTTAGCAGGGTTACCCTTCCGGCTTGGCCTAGGCAGGGTTATGGACGCCATTGGTTACTCTTCAGGGCTCTTAGCCCCATTTGCATCTTGTCCGTAGTCGGACGCTCTATCATTTTCAAGGTGATTTGGATCTTTGTATAATATATCTGTATTCTTGACTCTCTGAGTCGCTGTTATATATATCTGTTCTGTGGGTCCCATCGAGGACTGTTGTGTAATGTTATTACTTCGTTTTCCACCCGCACGAAAGTGCCTGGTGGGCACCTTTGAATCGTTTCTATGCGGGTTGGCGAATTTTGCTTAAACTTGCATAGGTCCGATTCTGAGGGTGTTACAGATACCTTGGGCACCCCAAAGCTTTGACGCTTGTACCTCTTGAATATTTCTTGGGTTGACACGGGGTGGCTCCCCCCAAGCTTGAGCTTTTGTCCATTCTTCATCTTATTACATCATCCTCTCTCTACACCTGAATTTTTTTCTTCATACAAAACATCACACAATCATCATTAGCAACATTAGTGTATTCAAAAGATAATAGACCCTTAGTATTAGCTTTAGTACAGCAAAACTTTTCACTAAAAACACAAGCTACTGTAGCAACTCTTTCAAAAATCTCAATTCCCCAAAAGAGAACTCAAAAATGAATCAATAAGAAGCAAATGCAAATAATGGCAGAAATCTGTCAAGACAGACCAGCAGGTAGAAACCGATTTTTTCGAAAATCTTATGTTGCTCAAATCAAAAAGTGTTGAACTAATGAAAGTTATATAACATACTGGGGGATTTATTTGTAAATTTTCAGCTCAATCCAACTTACAAAGACTCCTCTCGAATTTTTATGGTGCAGGACAGAAATCTGTTTCGGGACAGCAACTCCCCAAATCTTACTTCCCTCTCATTAGAGGTCATTCTTGGCACAAAAAGCAAACAAAAAGGATAAGGATAGGTCATTACTGAAGTAATAACTTCCAAGACTCAAGTAAACTCTTGGGTTATCACCCAACAAGTATTTTTCTTTAACGCCTTTAAGTTAGGCATGACGAAGAGCAAGGATTGAAAAGGAGAAAAATAAACGTGAGCAAGTATAACCACTGTGAAAACATTGTTTTGTTCATTAAAATCCTTTTGTTAACAAGGTTGATCAAGTCTTGTTACCAAAACAATCTTATAGTAAACAAAACTTTGCATTCTACAAGGTGATTATGTTACCTCATACTTGATAGCAATGGTCCCAATCATAATAGTTTCAAAATTTTCTTGTGGAATGGGAAAGTATATTTCTCCAACCTTTATGCTCTCAATATTTTCAATGGAATTCAGGCAATAGCTTCTAGCAACCTTCTCGGGAAATAAACAGTATATTCTTTGTCATAAATATTGAACGTTACTTTTCCTTGATTGCATTTGATAACAGCACCTGCAGTATTAAGAAAAGGTCTCCCAAGAATAATAGACATATTATCATCTCCAGGCATTTAAAGCACAACAAAATCGGTCAAAACTAAGCAATTATGAGCCACTTGAACAGGAACATCTTACATATACCAACAGGTATAGTAGTTGACTTATCAGCCATTTGCAAAGATATATAGCTGGTACAACTTTTCTAGTTGGAGTCTCTTGTAGAGAGAAAAAGGCATAACACTAACTCTAGCTCCCAAATCACATAAAGCAGTTCTAACATAATTATTCTTAATAGAGCAAGGAATAGTTGGTATACCTGGATCACCAAGTTTCTTTAGAACCTTACCATTGAAGGAATAATTAGCAAGCAAAGTAGAAATCTCCTCATTAGGAATCTTCCTTTTATTAGAGACAATATCCTTCATATACTTTGAATAAGGAGGCAACTTAATAGCATCAGTCAAAGGAATTTGCAAAAATAAGGGTTTCATCCACTCTCAAAACTTGTTGTGGTGTTCTTCCTCCTTTGACTTATGTTTCTTACCTAGAAAAGGCATAGGTTTGTGCACCCAAGGTTCTCTCTTTACCATGTTTATTAGCATTAAAATCTTCCTTTGTGTACCTAGTGTTCTTAGTGTGATTCTCAGGTTCTTCCTCAACTTCCTCCTTATCAGGAGCATCATTTTTATCATTACCACTCTCAGTTTTAGCATCAGAGACAGATATACTATTAGGATCTACAACAGGTTCAAGGGGTTCCTCAACTATTTTGTGTTTCTTTTTCTTTCTCTTACAAGGACTACCACTACTCTCACCTTGTTGAGAATCCTGCTCAATTCTTTTAGGGTGTCCTTTAGTATATAAAGGATCTTGAGTAGCTATACCACTCCTAGTTCTAATTCCATAAGCATGTTTATCTCCTGAAGCATTAACTAGCATATCTTTTTGTACCTTAGCAACTTGATCAAGTTGGGTTTGAACCATTCGAAAGTGTTTACAAAGCATTTTAATATCATAGAAGTTATTTCCACAATATCTTTCAACTCATGGATAGCTCTAGAGTTTTCCAATAAATGATTCTGAACTTGTTTATTAAAATTACCTTGTTTAACAATAAATGTGTCAAGTTCCTCTAAGCATTGATCAGGAGGCTTACCATAGGGAATATCACCTTCATTAAAGTGGAGAGAATGTACCTCAATAGTAGATGAGTGATGAACTGGCTTGCATAATTATTCTATAGGAGGTAGATTCTTGATGTCTATGCACTTCTATTCTTGTAGACTGTTGTTGGGCCTCCAAGTGCAGAGGTTTGTAGAACAGCAGCAAGTTTCCCTTAAGTGGATTACCCAAGGTTTATCGAACTCAGGGAGGAAGTGGTCAAAGGTATTCCCTCTTGAGCACCCTGCAATCAAGATACGAGAAGTCTCTTGTGTCCCCAACACACCTAATACACTTGGCAGGTGTATAGGTGCACTAGTTCGGCGAAGAGATAGTGAAATACAAGTGGTAACGGTGCCAGAAAATAGCTTCTGACTTGTTGTTGACGTGGGGTAACGTGTGTGAGTGAGGTAAAGACTAAAGCAAGCAAACATGCAACAGATCTAGATGCAAACGGTGTTTCAATGCTTAGAACATGGCCTAGGGATCATACTTTCACTAGTGAACACTCTCTCATGTAAATATATTCTCTTCATGATACTACTCTTAACTACTCTTCGGTTGGACACTCTAATCCATGGTAGGGCCTTCCCCAATCTAGATAACCCCACACTGTCACCTTGAGCGCTAGATGGTTCCAACAAACACCACAATTTCATAAAGACATCCAACTCCAAATATAACTCATAACAAATATTCAATCTAGCCAAAGTGACACACACGGTATGCACGCTGTCACTTTCACACACGTGGGGAAAAGCATAGATCTATTAAAGCACAAAGAGTATTTATGTAGACTCAAACCTAAGTGCCACCATGGCGTGCATGCTGTCACTTTCACACACATGGGGAGAGCAGAGATCTACTCCCTCCTCATCATGGGAATCAGCAACTATGATGAAGATGGCGATGGAGATCGATGGAGATGGCTCCGGGGGAACTTCCTCGTCCCGGCAGGGTGCCGAAACAGAGACTTTTAGTCCCCTGAATCTCTCCTTCGATGGCGGCGGCGCTACAGAGGTTTTCATGGATTTCTTCTGGATGCCCTAGGGTTTTGGGGTCGGAGGCTTCTTATAGGCACATGAGTCAAGGTCGGTGGGGGTCCAGGGGGCCCACACCCCCTGTGTGCGCCTCTAGGGCTTGCCTGCGCCTAGGGGGTGCAGCCACCCTGTGGCCACCCTTCGGATCTGCTTCCTGGTTTCGTGTTGCTCCGGGAAAAATAATGACTTTGGCTTTTGTCCTGTCCAATTCCGAGAATATTGATTTTCTGCCTTTCTGGAACCAAAAACAGAAGAAAACGGGCAACTGGCACTATGGCATCTTATCAATAGGTTAGTTCCATAAAGTGTATAAAAATAACTCAAAGTGAAGACAAAACAAAGCAAAGAAGATACTAAACAAGCATGGAGCATCAAAAATTATAGATACGTTTCCGACGTATCAATTCTTCACATCTTCAGCTCTAATACCTTTCTCCTTTAGACATTTCTTAGCTTCTTTCATCACTTCATCATTTAATGCAATAACTCCCTTCTTCTTTGGTGTTGGTGTTGGAACTGGTTCAGGCACAATTGGTTCAGGTGTAATAGGCTCAGGTGTATTTAACTCAGTTGAAGTCCAATCATCATAATTCTTGCTTATATTACCCATTAATTCTTTAGCATCTGTAGGAGTTCTTTTCCTGAAAACACAATCAGCAAAGCCATCTAGGTAGGTCCTAGAATCATCAGTTAGTCCATTATAACAAATATCAAGAAGCTCATTTTTAGGCAATGGACATCCAGGATGTGCATGAATCAAGGCACAGAACCTTGTCCATGAAAATAGTCTTGATGACCCACAAGTGTAGTGGATCGCAACAGTCTTCGCCGGTAGTATTACCCAATTTATTGATTCGACACAAGGGGAGCCAAAGAATACTTGCAAGCATTAACAACTGAGTTGTCAATTCAGCTACACCTGGAAATAGTTCTTGCTCACAGAAGTTTATCAGTAGCAACAGTTTGTAGTAGCAACAGCAACAGTAAAACAAGAGCAATAGTAACAGTAATGGTAACAGTGGGATTCGAGTGCGGTGGGCATAGGTATGGATGGACGGGAGTTGCATGGATGATTCTAAACATGTAACTTCAAGATCTAGGGCATTGCAGATAAATAACAACAAGCATCCAAGTACTAAACAATCCTAGGCATGTGCTCCAAATATAGTCATACGTGCTTGCAATGAGAACTTGCACAACATCTTCTGTCCAACCAGCCCGTGGCAGCGTGGCCTCTAGGGAACTACTGGCAATTAAGGTGCTCCTTTTAATAGAGCACCGGAGAAAAGCATTAACACTCCGTGAACACATGTGATCCTCACACCACATCCATCCCCTCTGGTTCTCCCAATTATTGTCACTTTGGGGTCTTTGGATACGGATAATGATATGTGTACACAACTTGCAGATAAGATCACAAACAATACTATCATAATGATTCAATAATAAGTTCAGATCTGAGATCACGGCACTCGGGCCCTAGTGACAAGCATTAAGAACAACAAAGTCAAATAGCACTAATAGAGATACTAGGCACTATGCCCTAACAAATCTTATTCTATTACATGATAGAACTCATCCAATCCCTACCATCCCCAAGCCTACAGCGGGGGATTACTCACTCATGGATGAGGGAAACATCGATGGTTGATGGAGAGGCGTTGGTGATGACGATGGCGATGATCCTCTCCAAATCCCCCATCCCGGCAGGGTGCCAGAACGGAGTTTCTGGATCCGAATCTTGGTTTCTGGTGGCGGTGGTGGAGCGAAACTCTTTCTGGAAAACTATCGAACCCCCCTCGGTTTTTAGGTCGAGAGGCAACTTATAGGCGCAGAGGGAGGCCGAGGGGGTGCCTGGGGTGGCTACACCCCCCTAGGCGTGGCCAGAGGTGGGTCCGTGCCTAGCAGGGGTGTGGGACCCCCCAGGCCCCTTCTCCGTATCGTCTTCTGGCTCCGTGGGTCTTTTGGTGAAATATAATTTTTGGCATATTTTCCGGGATTTTTCCTCATAGTTGATTTTCTACACAAAAACAAGACACAAAGGTAATTCTGCTGAAAATAGCGTCAGTCCGTGTTAGTTGTATCCAAAACACACAAGTTTAGAGGAGAACCAATAGCAAAAATGTTCGGGAAAGTAGATATGTTTTGGACGTATCACTAGGACACCTCCTCCTCCAGATGGTATGGTATGGGATATGCGTCCACACTACGCGGCGGTGGCGCAATACGCTGAAGAAATTGTAGATATGTTTGAGGAGCGGACGAAGGTTCTGCTCCAGCATAGTTGAGTCCTGTAAATGAAAAACGAAATAATGTAAAGTCTATATATTTTTGAGTGAGCTTTTAATGCCCTTGTAAAGTTGGATGTATTGGCACGTAGTGCATTGTTTGATTATAGAGTATGCATGTCCTTTTCATTAGTCTGGCGTGGTCAGCTACTCAGGTTATATGCGTTGTTATCAATCGACGAAGTCGTATGGTGAGGCACAGCCCCCGAGTGTTTTTAGCGATAAACAATATAAGGGAGAAATATTTGGGCCAAGGAACTTAGATTTTATTCATCGTAATGTAGGAGGTACAGTGTTCGGCTGAATAGCCTGGCTGAATAGCCTTATTGAAAGTAAAATATAACTAGAGGTAGGAGCGTTGCAGTTTTGCGACGTTCCAGGGGTTGGACTATTCGACTCCAGACTCGACTTCCTTTAGGCGGTAGGTGCCACCTGGGATTACTTCAGTGACGATGTAGGGTCCTTCACATGGGTGACTCGAGCTTCATATTCCCTTCCTGCTTGAGTTGCAGAACAAGGTCTCCTTCGACGAAGGACGTTGGACGCAGCCGACGGCTGTGATAGTTGAGGAGGCTCTGCTGATACACCACTGAGCGAGCTGCGGCGATGTTGCGTGCTTCATCCAGCGTGTTGATGGCATCTTCGAGTGCGGCCGATGATTCAGCTTTGCTGTATGTGACCACCCGTGGGGCCTTGTAGCGTACCTCGGAGGGTAGCATGGCTTCGGCTCCGTGCACCATGAAGAAGGGCGTGTAGCCAGTTGAGTTGTTTGGCATTGAGTGTAAGCTCCATAGAATGGAGGGTAGATCATCCGCCTAGGCTCCCGCAAGCCTTTCGAGTGGGCGTAGCAGATGCTTCTTGATGCCGTTGCCGATGAGGCCGTTGGCCTTTTTGACCTGCCCATTGGTCTGTGGATGTGCCACGGAGGCATATGTGAGGTTGATTCCGAGGTTTTCACAGAATCCTCGTAACTCCTTCGAGGTGAAGTTCGAGCCGTTGTCCGTTATGATGCTATGGGGTACTCCCAACCTGTAGACAATGGAGTCAAAAAAATTGACGGCGGTGGCGCCGCTTTGGTTAGTAATAGGCATGGCTCAATCCACTTTGAGAATATGTCGACTGCTACCAGGAGGAAGACATGCCTTCCTGGCGAGGATTTTGGCAGTTTGTCGATCATGTCGAGTCCCCACTGGGCGAAAGGCCATGCCAGCGGTATGGGCCGCAGCTCCGATCCGGGCATGTGTGGCTTGTCTGCGTACCGCTGGCAGCCGTTGCGCCTCTGGACTATCTCCTTTGCGTCGTTCATTGCAGTTGGCCAGTAGAAGCCAACTCGTAGAGCTTTGACGACCAGAGCGCGGCTGCATGCGTGGTGGTCGCGGATACCCTCATGGATGTCTAGGAGGATGCTTTTGCCATCACTATTGGTGACGCATCGTTGGAGTACACCCGAAATGCTGCACTTGTACAGCTCGCCATTGATAATGGTGAAGGATTTTGATCGGCGAGATATGTGTCGGGCGTCTGTCGGGTCCTCAGGAAGTTTCTTGCTTATCAGGTAGCGGAGGTACGGTTGGGTCCATGTTTTCTCAACCGCCATGACCTGCATAAGGCTTACCAGCTCGACCTCCATGTCAAGCTTTTTGGGTCCTTCTTGTCCTTTGGGTGGTGCAGCCCACGAGTGTTCTGTGGCTTCGGTTGTGTCCTTTGGAAATTTACGCTTGATGGAAGGTACAAAGATTTGTTCGAGGAACACACCTGGTGGCACTGGGGTGCAAGTGGAGCCAATGTTGGCGATCTTGTCGGCCTCTTCGTTGCTTTCCCTACCAACATCCTGAAGTTCGCAGCCGTCAAAATCCCCTTCGAGTGAGTTGTAGAGCGCATGGTATGCGATCATGTTGGAACTATGGGCGTCGCACTCGTTCATCGTCTGCTAGACGACAAGGTTGGAGTCACCTTATATGACGAGGCGCGTTGCGCCACACACCTTGGCCATGCTCATGACGTGTATGAGTGCCTCGTATTCAGCCTCATTTTAGATGCGCGGAATTTCATCTGAAGGACGTACCTCATATTTTATCCTTGAGGGGACGTCAGTATTACGCCGCCTCCTGCTCCAGCCTCGTGTTTAGAGACATCGAAGTGCATTGTCCAGGATTGTGACATGTCCGTGGTTCCCGGCAGTTGGAGTTCTATCCAGTGGACGAGGAAGTCAGGGAGCACATGGGACTTGATGGCGGTGCGTCACTCGTAGATGATGTCTCGAGGAGACAGCTCGATGCCCCATAGGGTTACTCACCCTGTAGCTTCGGGGTTATTTAGGATGTTCGACAGCGGGGCGTCATTGACGACCACGATCTGGTGCTCCTGGAAGTAGTGGCTCAACCGACGCGCAGTCATGAATACACCATAGGCGAGCTTCTGGTAGTGGGGGTACCTCTGCTTTGTCGGGGTCAGTAACTTGCTGAGGTAGTATATTGGACGTTGTACCCCATGGGTATTGCCGTCTTCGGGTCGCTCGACCATGAGGGATGTGCTAACCACCTGGTGTATGGCTGCTATGTATAGCAACAAGGTCTCCCTTTCTTTTGGCATGACCAAAGAGGGTGATTTGGAGAGTAGGCATTTGAGGTCCTCAAATGCTTCGTCTGCTTAGGACGTCCACTCGAATTTATCGGCCTTGCACAGCAGCTGATAAAAAGGGAGGGCCTTCTCGCCCATGCGGCTGATGAACCTGCTGAGCGCCGCAATTCGCCCAGCTAGCTGTTGGACTCCCTTGAGGTTCTTGGGCTTCTCCATGGCTAGTATAGCCCTGATTTTTTTTGGGTTTGCCTCGATGCCGCATTGAGAGATAAAGTACCCAAGTAATTGGCCAGACGGGACACCGAAAGTGCACTTGTTTGGGTCCAGCTTGATCTTATAGCGATCAAGGTTGTCGAATGTCTCGTGAAGGTCGTCGATGAGCGTCCTGGCCTCCTTGGTCTTGATCACTATGCCGTCGACATAGACCTAGACGTTGTGACCAATCTGGTTCTTCGGACATGCCTGCAAGCATCTCTTGTAGGTGGCGTCTGCGTTCTTTAGCCCGAAAGGCATTGTGTTGTAGAAGAACACCCCTAACGTCTTGATGAACGTCGTTTTCTCCTGATCTTCGGCCTTCAGCCGAATTTGGTTGTAGCCTGAGTAGGCATTGAGGAAGGAGAGTTTCTCGCATCCTGTAGTGGAGTCGATGATTTGATCGATCCGTGGTAGAGGAAAGTGGTCATTTGGACAATGCTTGTTAAGAGATGTGAAGTCCACACACATCCGCAGGATGTCCGTGTCCTTCTTAGGGACTAGCTCGGGGTTGTCCAGCCACTCACTTTCCTTTATCTCTCTGATAAAGTTGGCATCAAGGAGTCTGTTGACTTCGATACCAACGGCTTCGGCTCTAGGCTCGGATAGTCGATGCATCGACTGCTTAACTGGCTTCGCATCTGGAAACACATTGACTGCATGCTCGGCGAATTCCCTGGGAACTCCTGGCATGTCTGCAGGACACTAGGCAAAAATTTCCTAGTGCTCACAGAGGAATTAGACGAGCACACTTTCCTATGTGTGGCTCAGGTCATTAGCGATCAACACCGTCTTGGAGGCGTCCGTCGGGTGGACCTGCACCTTCTTAGTGTTGACTGTGGAGTCGAACGACATATCAAGTGCGTTTTTCCTGGTCACTGGGGGTGCCCTGTTGTCTGTGACCTCCTTGAGCCTGGTTAGATCCTCCTACATGCCGAACGACTGGGAGATTCTGTTGAAGTCTCTGTCGCAGCTATCCGACCTGGTGAAGCTTCCTAGGACGACTATGAAACCCCTGGGTCCCGGCATCTTCAGTAGAAGGTACGCGTAGTGCGGTACTGCTAGTAACCTTGCGAATGCTACACGCCCGAGGATGACATGGTACTATGAGGGCCAGCACACCACTTCGAACTCCAGCCGCTCACGTTTAAAGTTTTCGAGCTTGCCAAAGATGATGTCGAGCCATATCTTGCCCAAGGGATATATGCCTTTCCTTGGTACGATGTCATGGAACGTCATGTCAGACGCCTCTAGGCTGCATAGCGGGATCCGCATGGCTTCTAGTGTGCTGGCGAACATCAGGTTGATGCTGATGCCGCCATCCATGAAGACGAGGCTCTTGTCGAATCCTCCGATCTAGGCCTCAAGCACCAGGGCAGAGTGACCTGGGCGAGGTATCTGGTGCGGGTGATCCGAACGGTCGAACATGATGCAGGACTCCGAGCCGCTGAGGTACTCAGGTATGGCTAGTGGGGAAGTCACGTCCAAGTTTACTTGGCGGGTGATCTTCTTCGGCACCCTGTTGGTTGGGCGTCCCTTATGTATCATCATAGACCCCAACGATGGCGGGTATCCGTCCACACCATTATTCTGCGCTGGTGTAGCCGCAGGTTGCGAGGGTCCTTTAGGTGGTGGTGGTGGAGCCCCGTGGTATACGACTCCTGGAGCCGGTGCAAATCCTGGGTTCACTGCCTGGGGTTGCATCTTGGTGAGGCCCTCGCTGAGTTACTGGAACTCCTGGAAGTCCTTGAGCATGTGGCTAGTCTTCTTCTTACCATCTTGCTTGTCGATGTAGAAGTGGATGGTGCAGGGGCCTGATAGTTTTTCATATGCCGAAGGCTTGTCGTCGTGGTTGTGATGCTGCCACGTTTGGGTAGGCCGCCCACCATCACGGTAGTTACTGCTGCGGTACCCGCTGTGGTGGTTGCCTTCATCGTGGCGATCGGCGTAGCCAGCCGCAACCATGTCGACTTCCTCGCGATCGTCTTAGATGCGCGATCTCCTCTTTCCATGGCGATCACGCCTGTGGCCGAAGTCATCTTCGTCATCCGAACGCGCTCGGTTGACGGCATCCTCGCCATCGGCCCAGCGATTGGCGATGTCCATCAAGTGATCGATGGTTTTGGGCTTGATACGCCCGAGCTCCTCCTTGAATTCACGGCGTCTGATGACGTCGTTGAAGGCGTCGATTGCCCTCTCCTCGGAGATTTTTGCGGCGGAGTTCTTGATGACAAACCAGCATAGTATGTACGAGCGGATGGACTCGTTTGACCGCTGGCAGCAGGCCCGCAGCTCTTCGATTGAGGCTAGTCTCTTGCTGGTGCCCTTGAATTGCGGATGAAGTTGTACGCCGGCTCTTCCCAACCGCGGATGGAACCAGAGGGGAGGCTACTGAGCCAGGCCCTGGTTGTGCCTATCAGCTGCAGCTGGAGGCACCGCATGGCGGTGCTTTTGTTCCCTCCATCTAACTTGACTGACGACAGATGATCTTCGACCCAGGTCTTTGGCTCTTGTGCGCCGTCGAACTTTGGGTTATCCGAAGGGAGCTTCAAGTTTTTCGGCATCCTTGACTGTCGAACGGATCTACTGAAGCATCTGGCGCCACACAGTTCCCCATCGTCCTCTTAGGACTCAGTTGAGCATGCACTCTTAGCGCGCGATTTGTTGATCTTGCGTTGTGTGAGCTCACTACGAGCATCATAGTTGTTGCTCCTGCGCCGTGCGCTCCGATGGCGTCGAGGCAGGTCATGCTCTTCCTCCTCAGATGAGGGTGTGCATCTTCAAGTGAACCTTAGCGCGGCCTTCTTTTTTGCCTCCACGGGTGCTTCGTCGTGGAGCGCAGCTCCGACGAGTTCGAGGCCTGCAAGCGCGGACTTATGGATCACGTTCTTCGGGTCTCCCGCCGGTGGTGGGTTGGACGCGAGGTAGGTGGTGATCGCGGCCTGCGGTGTTTTAGGCATGATATTGCCTTGCGAGTCCATCGCCATGAAGGACATGTTGAGTGCTTTGGTGACCTCGCGCCGTGCGGCGTCCATGCGCTCCAGGCGAGAGAGGTACTTGCGAATGTCATGCCGTGTGAAGAGGATTCGCCAGCGGCAGAGAGTGCAGCTTGCCGCATGCTTGATTCGTTAGCTGCCCGCTTGCGTTTTTCGAGGTTGCCTTGTAGCTTGACCTGTCGATTGTGTTCCTCGATGAGGAGCCAGTGATAGGCCATCAGCATGTCGCAGGAGGCGTCAACAGGTAAGATGTGATTCCCCCGTACATCATCGCGTGCTATCTCCCAGCCCTCGCCATGGAGGTGGATTTCGTTGTGGGCATGACTTATGCCCTCAGTGCCTCGAGGTGCCCTATTCCCGTTGGGATTTTGCGGGTTCGCCATGTTTCCTCCGTTCTCGACCTGAGGGTTGGGAGGGGGATTGGGAGGCGGATTCAGTAGTGCCTCGGTTCCGTCGTTGACGTCACCGCCATGGATGGCAGCGCACATGTAGCGCTCATGGAGAGGGTCGCTGCTCCCGCATCATTCAGATCCGAAACCGTAGGTTCTTTCATCCGAAGGGGGGTCACATAGATCGGAGTTGCAGCTGATGCTGTCATCCGAATCATCTGCCAGCAACGACGTGCGTGGAGCGTTGATTGGTGGGACCCATGAAGCGGGCTTGATTGATGGAAGTGGCACCCGCTCTGGGAGGCGGAGGGTGCCGGTCTGCCCCACCTGGAAGCAGAAGCTCCCGAACAGCATCTCGATTCTGTCGCATACGGACTCAAAATCTTTGCGGGTGGCCGGTGAGTGGGCGGTGAAGTCGAAGGCACCGAAGAGGAGGTGATTCTTCATCGCCGAAGAATCATAGATCGCTCCGAATGGGACCATCACGACCGCATGATTAGCGTCCCTAGTTTCCACAGACGGCGCCAATTGACGAGGGTTCGACTCGTCAATTCCCATTGTTATGGACTTGGGTTTTGGAGAAGATGGGGATGCTGGAATTCGCAAGACGGTTAACAGGCAAGCAACACGGGGACACGAGGTTTACCCAGGTTCAGGCCCCCTGAGGAAAAACCCTACTCCTTCTTGTCTGTTCTTGATTACGGCGGAACCGAAGGTTACAGGGGTGCGCAGATACGATCTGGCGCAAGGTGTGTGTATGAGTTGGATGATACTCCTCTCCGTGCCCTCCTGGCCCTTACATAGATAGGCCAGGTCACGGGGATAGGTCGAGTCGGTTACAGGTTAGGATTGAACCCTTTAAAATTCTACCTATAACTAGTCGTGTCCTTCAAGGAGTCGAACTTATAATGGTCTTAGGCCATCCGAAATCTTCTTAGACAGCAAGTCTTCACATGGGTCTTCCTTGGACTGGGCCAGGTATACCAATGTGAGGCACCCATAGGGTATATCCATGTCAGGTAGATTTACTGATCACTAATACATCTTGTTGGTTTTTTGGCAAGCGATGCGCACGTACACGATTGATGTTCGTCTAGAGACTTTTGCGTTTAAAGACGACTTAAGGTGTGGAGTAGTTATTTAGGTTAGATGTGTTGGTGTAGCATAGTAATTATGCGTGTGTAAAAACGTGTTGGTTGTAATCATGAAAAAACAACCAACGGTACGCGAAACGGTACGCGCTCCTCTCGCCCCACCCCACCCCCCCCCCCCCCGAAGGCGATGGGTGCGCCGCCACTCCTCCCCGGCAGAACCCCCTCCTCCCATCCTTCCTCCCGTCGTCGCCGCCGGCCAGGGCCGCCGGGCGCTGCCCATGTGCCGCCGGCGGCGGCGGCTTTCTTTTCCCCGCGTCGGACAGGCGGGTCGGGGACCTTCTTCTCGGTGGCGGAGCTCCTGGGACGGCGGAGATCAGCCTCGGCTGGGGCGTGGCGACGCGATGGTGTAGCGGCGGGCGCGGGGCAGCGCTGCTCAGCTGCGGCCGGCGGAACGAAGCTCGCTGCGCCACGACCCAGATCAGGCCCGTTTGGGCCCAGATCTGGGTACTGCGGGCTGGCTGCTTTTCTCTGTCTGTTCTGCAAAAGCGCGGCGGGTAGGTTGGATGGGACCTGCGGCGACTGTGGACGGCCTGTTGCAGTGTGTTCGTGGACTTTACGGGTCTGTCGAACCCGGCCAAACCGCCATGGGACTGGTGTGCCTCCGCGGAGGCTTTACGGGTCCGTTGGACCCGGCCGTACCTATGGAGGATTGGTGTGTCTGTGACCGCGTCCGGTCGACTACCGCCCTCTGGTGGTGGAGGATGTTCCCTCTCACGCGGTCGCGGTTCTGTGGGACCTGTCTCACTTCTACCTGTGTCGTGATGTTGTAGACCTCGCAGCGGCTTGCTCGGTGAGATGATGATGACGAAGTCGGGACCGGAGTGGCGCATGCTCGTGGGCGGCAAGCTATGGTGGTGGTGAGGCGTCGCCCTCACGGGGCTCCTATGCAACGGCTCGTCCGGGGGTAGTGGATAGGGTCCGCGGGAGAAATCCTTGTCGGCTTGACCGACACCGACGCGATGCCTCCCGCGGGTGGCATCTTCCTTCCTGGAGGGCGTCGTGGCTTCCCTTCATCCATTCCCCCAGTGTGCCGGGGGAAACTCTAGGACCAGTCTCTGGTCCGGGCAGCAGCGATCGCGTTCCCTCTTGAGGGTGCTGCTTGGTGCTTGACCAGTTGGGGCTAGGAGCGTGGTGGGCATTCTTCGGAGGGCGCACCGGTCGTGGTCTTCCTCGTCTAGTTGATCCGTCTCGGTCTTCATTTCTTTTTGTTTTTTCTTGTTTTAGTTCGGGTGTGTCTGTGTGCTGCTGCCCTAGCATCGTGTTGTGTTTCTGTCTTTGGGCGATGTGCTGTCTGGCCCAGCAGCGGTCTCATCTATATGTTTTAATTATAAAGCGGGGTGAAAGACTATTTCGAGGTAATCATGAAAAAATAAAAATAAAACTTCCATTTTTCGTTCTTAGTTGTTTGTGATGCCATGTGTTTGTACTTTTATAATAAATAAATGTGACGTTTTTTACATTTTACATTTCTTCGCGATGTTTCATAGCTCATGCAGTCTTATGGGTGGTTTAGTTATTGCGTGTATTTTTTGGCTGGGCTGCAAGCTATATTCGGTCGTGGCCTCCGAGGCTCAGTGTTTAGTAGATTTCTTCATACTCTACTCTCCGGATACTTATACTTCATTTCCTAGCGTCTATCTCTGCAGTTTGCTCGGCTCTGCAAGGACATCGTCTTCCATGGCCTACTTGCGCCCATACCTAGGCTCACGCGCATTGCATGAGCCACTATATCTTCATCGTCTGTCAGTACTCATCGCATTAGAGGTATCGCTAGATCTTTGTCGTCGGTCCATACTCGTGTGCGTACCTCTTTGTTAGTTCGACCGCCACCATCTGCGATTTGAGGGTAATTAGTCGTCATCGTCGGGGAGCTCGCTCTCATCTGCCTCATGAGTGTTAGAATTGCCCTGACTTGTGCTTCAATACTTCGAGTGCTTTCCGACAGTATACGCACTATAAGCAAATCTCCGACGAGATGATTTCCGGCGAGACGGACAAGTGCACAGGTACGTAGCTAGCCTAGCTAGATTACTTTCCTAGCTGACAGCTCACGCACACAACACGAATCGCTTGAACGCACACAGAATCAATTAGATAGCTAAACGCATATATCATGTGTCTTCTTTCTTTATTTCTCTGATAGCTCACGGTGGTGTTTTTACAGGGGCCTTACACACGTATATATAGCAGATTTAGTATAGCTAACCTAGTAGGATTAGGACATCTAATTCCTACGCTATTCGGCTACCCGTGTCTACTCGGATACGTACCCCGTACTACGACGTGCTTATTCCTAACAATCACCCCCTAAGCACAACGTGCTCTCTTCTACACCGACCTGGATTCCAAATACGCTAGCTACTTCGCGTAGGCGTTACTGTTGGCTTTACTTTTGCCACTTCAACCATCATCTTCGACGGTGCTTTCGTCGTCTCTTGTGGCACCCATGTCGCCGTCGCTGCTCTTGTCGGCTTCTCCATGGCTTCACGCCGACAGTCCTTTTTGTCCGCGCCCTTCTCCATGCCTTCACGCCGACTATCCTTTTTGTCCACGCCTTGAGACATTATACTTGGTTTGATGAAGTACTTTCTCATCGATGCCTCACATATTTGATCTACTACTTGCCGGTGCTCTTGGATGCAATAGAACAAATAAGTAGGAGGTAACTCAAATTTGTTTTCTTCTAGCTTCTTTATACCTCGTGAAAAGCCTTTTGATGGATCTACACCCCCTATTGTTGGGTCTCCTCCATCTATCTGACCACCAGTCCACACTCTTGGACCATCGCCTTCTGGCCTTGCTGGCCTGTTTGCTGGGCTCACTTCAGCTCCCCCTCCTCCTCTAATTTTTGGGCAAACAAGTGTAGGTATCGCTGCGCATGCATCTGTACACTCTTCCAGTTCCGTATCTTCTGGCCACAGACTAGCCTTTTCTTCAAACTCTTTGTCTTCTGGGAGAATCCCTAGTGCTTCTGGCCTGGTGTCCACGCTTGGAGCTGCCCCTAGGCCTTCAATGTCTTCTGGGCCCGAACTTGCTGACAAGGATAAGCTCGATTGATCCATATTTTCTTCATACTCAAGATCCCACGTGACGTGAAAAGTTGAATATTCCGGTTCGTTGTAGCCCCAATTCCATGACTTGTCTTCCTCAAAGATTACGTCTCCCTTGAAAACCACCTTATTGGTATAAGGATTGCACAAGCGGTATGTCTTTGAGCCTTCATAGCCTGTCATGATCATTGGAATACGTTGCTCCGCCAATTCCGCCTTTACATGCGCCACACATCCAAAAGTACGAAGATGATCAACCGAGGGCTTCCATCCGTACCATGCTTCGTACGGTGTTGTACCAACTCCACTCTCAGTAGATTCCATGTTCAGCAAATACACAGCCGTATTGACTGCCTCATCCCAGAATTTTCCTGGCAAGCCTTTACTCTTCATCATGCTCCATGCCATGGTCAACACAGTTTGATGCAGCTCACCCCCCCTCATCAATGCGTAGGGCTCTTATCTTTGCCTCCACCTTGAACTCTTCGGCTTCCTTGATCTTCTCGAATGCTTGTTGAGCTTGATCCTTACTTTTCAGCAACACGATCCACATGTATTTACTATGATCATCCACCACAAGCATGAAGAACTTATTGTCAGACGGAGTTGCGGGTGAGATTCCAACGCATAGATCGCCATGAACAAGTTCCGAGGCTTCACTTGCCTCAAACTTGGCTTCACATAGGAACGCGGCACTCTGTTCCTCATGATGCACACACGGTAGATCGTGATCCACTTGCGCCACAATCTCCATAGCCGGTGATGGAGGATCCTCCTCATCCTTCAACTCAGTTACTTCGAGCATCAGCATCATCGGTCCATCATCTCCTTCCTGGGCGATGAGAGCCCTCTCCTTTTCCTTTGGTGGTTCTCGGCAATCAGACATGAAGTGACCAAGCTTGCCGCAGTTGTGACACCTTACTTTCTTTATGTCAAACTTCCTCCGCGGTGGGGCGTCATCTTCGTCCTCCTGCCCTGCAATGTACTTTTTCGCTGGACGTTGCTTCTCCTTGCCGCTCGTGGAGCCTCCTTGCTTTTATTTTGAAAGAGTCATCCACTGCTGCTTTGTGAGCATCAGGTGCTCAACCTGTTCTGGATCACCGAAGCTGATCCAGATTCTCTCATTCAGGTCGAGATGAAGCGCATATCGTGCTTAGGGGGAGATTGTTGGAAATAAGCACGACAAGGCGTGTGCGTGTGTCCTTGCCGGATACATGCATGTGCGTGTACGACTCGGATACATGCATGTGCGTGTGTCCTTGCCGGACTAGGCCAGGAAGTATTGTTCGACTCAGATAGTAGCAGGACTACTATTTATACCCATGTAATAGCAAGCCTTGTACCTGTGTCTAGGTGAGAGACAGAAGCAATAAAAATACTAGAGACAGGAGCGATATGCTCCTGTGGCAATAACCGATCGTTTCCGTGTGCGTGCGTGTGTTTCGTGAGCCAGCTCTACTAGTTGATAGATTCTAGTTAAGGGCGGCTTATTAGTACGTACGTGCATCTCGGCGACTTGTCCTTGTGTACGATCTTGCCGGAAGTTGATCAGAGTTTCCGCTACTGCTACGCGTCGCCTGTCGTCGGAAAGTACCCGACGAACGGCGTCGCATATCGGGCCAATTTCCAACAATTGGTATCAGAGCACACAATCTCCTCATGATGCACACAATCTCCTCATGATGCTCGAAGTAACTTGGCTTCACATGGGAACGCGGCACTCTGTTCCTCATGATGCACACACGGTAGATCGTGATCCACTTGCGCCACAATCTCCATAGCCGGTGATGGAGGATCCTCCTCATCCTTCAACTCAGTTACTTCGAGCATCAGCATCATCGGTCCATCATCTCCTTCCTGGGCGATGAGAGCCCTCTCCTTTTCCTTTGGTGGTTCTCGGCAATCAGACTTGAAGTGACCAAGCTTGCCGCAGTTGTGACACCTTACTTTCTTTAGGTCAAACTTCCTCCGCGGCGGGGCGTCATCTTCATCCTTCTGCCCTGCGATGTACTTTTTCGCTGGACGTTGCTTCTCCTTGCCGCTCGTGGAGCCTCCTTGCTTTTTTTTTCAAAGAGTCATCCACTGCTGCTTTGTGAGCATCAGGTGCTCAACCTGTTCTGGATCACCGAAGCTGATCCGGATTCTCTCATCGTGTGCCTTGAATCTTCCAACGAGATCCTCAACCGTTAATGTATTCAGGTCGAGACATTGTTCGATCGATGTAACGATTTGCATGTAGCGCGCCGGCGCCGCACGCAGGAACCTTCTGACGTTCTTGATCTCATCCAATGTCTCGCCATATCCCCTGATTGCATTGACAAGGGTAATGAAACGGACGGCAAACTGATCAACCGTCTCGCTCTCCTCCATCTTCAGATCTTCATAGCTTTTTGTCAAAGTTTGAATATGCGCTTCCTTCACGCGGGCATGACCCTGGTGCAAGATCTTGATCGTCTCCCATGCATCCTTCGCCGATTTCTTTCCAACGAGGTGTTGCATCACGTCCTTCGGCACGACGGAATAGAGCGCCGTTAACGCTTGGCGATCCTTCCGGTACTTCGCGCCTCCCTTAACGTACTCGTTGCCTCCTGGATCGACGGCCTCCCAAACCTCCTGAGCCTCCATGGCCACCTCCATGTTGAGTGCCCATAGCCCGTAGTCCTTGCGATCGAGGCGCGTACAAAGCCGCCCCTGCCGTGTCTGTCACCGGTGCCGATGCCGAGTTGTCGCCCACCATCGCCATGACCTCCTAGTACTTTCAGCAAATCACGAACGACAACCTTGGCTCTAATACAATTGTTAGAATTGCCCTGACTTGTACGCTTCAATACTTCGAGTGCTTTCCGACAGTATACGCACGTACAAGCAAATCTCCGACGAGACGATTTCCGGCGAGACGGACAAGTGCACACGTACGTAGCTAGCCTAGCTAGATTACTTTCCTAGCTGACAACTCACGCACACAACACGAATCGCTTGAACGCACATAGAATCAATTAGATAGCTAAACGCACATATCGTGCGTCTTCTTTCTTTATTTCTCTGATAGCTCGCGGTGGTGTTTTTACACGGGCCTTACACACATATATATAGCAGATTTAGTATAGCTAACCTAGTAGGATTAGGACATCTAATTCCTACTCTATTCGGCTACCCGTGTCTACTCGGATACGTACCCCGTACTACGACGTGCTTATTCCTAACAATAAGGAGTGGGGCGAGGAGGTTCTGGCGCGTCTATGACTTTTGGCTCGCCGGCGTTTTCACATTGCGTTAGGTGCTAATAAGACAAGAGAGAACGACATCCGTTAGAACTCGAGCTTCGGCAAGGTAATGGCAGGAGTCGATGAGCCATTGATAAGCACCATCGTCAAGCCTGAGAGAGAAATCTGATCCAATGACGACGCTGCTCCTTAGGAACAATCCATCAGTGAAGATGTCATGAAGAATTAGGTAGACGTGGTTGATCTTTTCTCCCTATCATCAGCTTTTGTATAGGGTTTCTATCGTGTTTACGTTCTTATGCATGTAGGATCAAAACTCTTTCTGAAATAGCTTGTATGCTTTTATATTTTGGAACAGTTTTTACGTTGGTATGTTTCAAATAATTTATGTGTTGGTGTAAAAGGGAGTATATAGTACGAAATGTTTCTTCCGACGTTTCTTCTGTATCTATAAAACCCTCGGCCTTATATATGTGTATACCTAGACATGAGTAGCCCGGCCCGGCCTGAAAAAAGCCCGATGGGCCGGGCTTTTTAGCCGGGCCTAGGCAGAAGATTTGAGGCTCGACACACTTACGGGCCGGGCTCGGGCCAAAGGAAATGGCAAAATAGGGAAGGCCCAGCCCGAGGCCTAACGGCCCGACAAAATATGTGCATGGCGGGCTGGGCTCGGGTTTAGTTTTTAGGCCCGACAGCTAGACTGGGCCGGGCTCGGGCCTGGAATTTGCAGGGGGGCTTTCTTAGGCCCAGCCCGGAAAATGCCCAGATATATGTATGTGTTCCAACGTGCATCGAAGAAGTATGATTTAACTTCTTTGCGTACTTTCAATGGTTCAGATTTGTATATAAACAGACGTGTATGTGAGAATACGTATGGTTTGTTGTCTTTTGCTACGGACTGTACAATACTTTTTTAGTGCGCGATACCGGAACAGTCTTATGTATGCATGAAGACTTCGCTTTTTTGGTACTTACATCCGTCACGTGTTCTACCTAACAGCCGCGCTCCAGCGGGCATAGTGAGGAGACTAGTAATGTATAAATAATCATTTTAAATTGTAGATTTTATTTTTCTGAAAATTTTAACATGCTATACATATTTTTTTGAATTATAGAATAAAATATATTGAATTTATAGAATTCAATCAATTTCTAAAAATCTTAAAAAAACAACTAAAAGCTTTTATTGTGTCATGCTGACGTCGAATGATATCAGCACAGATCTTATAACTTTTTATGCTACTAAGAAACATGCCCGTGCGTTGCAACGAAATATAAATCCACTTCTGAATAAAAAATCCAGCGCAAATTTGGTGCATGTGTTGCGAAATTAAAGTTATGAGTTTGTTAAGAAAAGAGCATTTAATAGCATTAAAATAATTTCAAAATTTTATTTTCCCAGAAATTATTTTGGGTGTCATATTCTTAATCCTGGCATTTTTCTGATCTTAGAACATATATCATTAGTCCAATTTGGAAATAGCAATAAAAATATGATTTATTTCCTTTTAATAGAAAAAGTCAAATTGTTTAATGTTTTTATATTAATATTAATCATTATTCAAGATAAGATAGATATTATATATCTTTAATAGATTTCAAACATTTTTGGTTTTAGAATTTTTTCTAAACTCAAGAGTTTTGACTTCGGGGCAATCAGTCAAAGTTTGAATTCAATCTTGAAAGCTGGTTTGACTTTTCAAAGGTTCTAAGGGGCTGGTGGAAAAGGTTTAAGGTGATATGGCCGCGAGGTGGTAGAATAAAACTCGAGGTGCTTTTCTGAAAACTGTCAAGAACATGTCCTTGAGTCTGAATTTGAGTAGAGCGTTTTTGCTGCTAGCTTGGCCAATTTTCGGTAAAATATTTGTAGTGCGTCCAATTTCCATTTTTAATGACACTTGATTCTGTTGAGAGCTGGTTCAACGGAGAGGAGATTTGCGTGAATGGTTGCTTCGGAGGTCAGCTATGTTTGGCGGAACCTTGTTGGGAACAGAGGCGAAATCCATTGTTGTTGTTAGCGTGCTGACGAGAGATAACGAACTGAACTTTGACAGTCGAAGGCAGTGAGAACGACCAAACTTCGGAAGATGTTTCTGAGCTGCTCCGAGCTCCAATTTGCGAGACGTTTTTAGCTTTAGAAAGAGGGTGATGCTAATATTAATAGCATTTTCTGAGATACGCCGGAGATCCATGGAGTAGGTCGAGATCTTGAAGGGACACCGAGGAAAAAAACATGAGCGTTAACTGACTGAATCTCGACAGCCGAGGCAGTGATCGGAGGATTATTTCAAGCGTCGTTTGATGCTATGGAAAAAGGGATATACCAAGTTTTGTTATCATGTGCAGATACTCCCCAGACATGAACTGGAGCCAAAGAGACATTGCTGGAAACATAGGGCATCTAGACCGATTTGGTGTTAACTGAAACATACAACTATCATTCATAGAGATAGACGGGTCGTTGGACTCGGGGACAAACCTAATGGTGTGTGGCCTGATTGCCGTACGTGAGGCCGACTTGCTCGACGATGTAGTGCTGCAACCTACAGCAGAGATCGGGAGGCGATCGCGAGGAGGCTTGCTGCGACGGTGACGACGACGTGTGGCCGGGGATCGAGGTAGGAGGCGCTGCAGGAGGTGACCAAGCACGTCTGAGACGAAGATGATTTGCAGCCGTCATGGTGGACCGGTCGGGAATGAGACATGCTTGGCGGCGACGGGAGGCGCCGATGCAGAACATGGCTGTAGCAGACTAAGCACGAACTTTTTTTTTTGACTTGACTAAGCACGAACTGGCAGAGTTTTTGCGAGCAAAATTGTCTAAATAATAAACCGTACTATGACTTATCGGTGGCATCGGTAGCTTTGCTTGTAATACGTGGTTGCGTGGGAGGGCCAAACGGTCCAAAAAAATATTGGACCGGGAGAAACACTTCGTGCTTTATTATTACTAGCAACTAGCAATAGCAATAGCAAAATGCCCGCGCGTTGCAGTAGAAGAATTTAGTCATTGTTTTAAGGGTGACGAGTTTTTTTTAAATCAGTGGCACGTCACAGTATAGCTAGTTTTTTAACTTGTTCGGTGACATCCGCTACTCGATCAATTGATTGTTGACGGTTTCAATTCGCAAGAATAATATTAGATAGGCTTTTAACTTGCTCGATGTCATCCGCTACTCGATCAATTGATTGTTGACGGTTTCAATTCGCAAGAATAATATTAGATAGGCTTTTAACTTGCTCGATGTCATCCGCTATTCGATCAATTGATTGTTGACGGTTTCAATTCGCAAGAATAATATTAGATAGGCTTTTAACTTGCTCGTTGTCATCCGCTACTCGATCAATTGATTGTTGACGGTTTCAGTTGGCAAGAATAATATTTTCTTTCTCCAAACCCCCTTTTACTCTTTCTTAGCGTGCTTCCCTTTCATATCACATAGACAGAACTTTATCCCTCGATGCCTCCATTAATTTATAGGTTGCAAAGAACCGATCAAGCCTGGCCCATATATGGGGCTCATCCTCGCTCACAACCATATCAACAACTACAAGACCACAAATTTCCTCCCTTGATCATGCTCAGTTTCGCCGTGCCCTGTCCGTAGGTGACTTGCTTGTGTATGGTGAGATAGAGGTCTATTTAAGTTGATAGATTCTTTCTGACTTTTTCGATGTGGGACTATTTTTTCCACTGGATACGGGCACCAGTGCCGACTCAGACGCAACGTCCCGGGTATGAATTAGCCCGCATATTAAACTACCTCTCAAACACGTGCATGATTTTTGTACGTCTAGGTGTCAATGAAAAAAAAAGTAGAACAAAGACAAGAGCCCTTGTCTTGAATGGCGCACGATCCAAAACAAAAATTGCAATCACAGGCTAAGCATGTCACAAGAATCGATCTAATCACCCAACTCCACACCCCGCGGTGGAGGAGAACCTATCGTTATCGTTATCCTCTTCCCTGAAAGCGCGCCACAGCCCATGGAACCTGAGCGCCGCCAACCTCTCTCCGCTTCCGTGCCGGTAGCGCTCGGCATCCACGCCGGCGCGCGCATGTCTTCATCGTCCGCTCCCTCCTCCGTACCACCTATATATGGAACCTGAGCGCCGCCAACCTCTCCGGCGCGCATGTCTTCATCGTCCGCTCCTTGCGGCATCTGCCGTTCCCCTCCACGACTCCCTTGTGCTGTTGACCAATCTAGGCCGTTTGCCCTCTCTCACTGATTCCTTTCTCTCGTTTTGATTTCAGAGATCAATCAACGGCGGTGCTTCTTACTATTTGGTACCCGATCTACTTGCTGATTCCAATCACCCTGAGAACGTATATAAATCAGTGGGATTTACTATACACGGGCGAGGTGGGACTATTCATTGCTCTCGTTGATGCATATGTAGTCACAGTTGGGAGAAAATGGCCACCCGCGGGCTCAGCGGCCCAGTTGATTTCTATCGTTAATCGTTAAAGCAGGGGAAACAAACGAACTATTATCGTGGCCCAGTCGATTTCTACCGGTAAAGCAGGAAAAAACAGCCGGTGTGTGCCAGATCCGTATGTGCGTCTGCGCGAATTCAATTTGTTGGGTCTAATACGGGCATTTATGCGCCGGCTTTAATAAGATCGAAATCTCTGTTAAACTGTTTTTTATTTAGGGTAAACTGGTCCAAAAAAGTGTTGGACCGGGAGAAACATTTCGTGCTTTATTATTAGGTATAGATATTAGGTATAGATATAGATATAGATATAGATTAGGTCTAACTAAGCTAGCGAGGGGAGTAACATACAGGGGCGTGTGGCCCAAACTTGCTTGAGCTGACGCATGCACCTTGTCGGCTCCACATCCACGCCACACGACACCACATCACGCCACCTAGGTGCCATGCGGGCTCACCGGGGACGGCGGAGGAGGGGGTTCTAGGAAGCGCGACTGCTAGTGTTCGACCGAGGCGACTGAGACGGACCTACTAGAGGCGGCCGCTAGCGAATGGTCACCATAGCGACGGCTACAACGATCTACTACTGTGATGGATGGAGAAGCACAACGACAGAGCGAAATAGAGCAATAGGGAGTAAGCGGAGGGCATTGGGAAAATCTCTAGCTCACCGTGAGTACGTAGGAGGTGACGGCGAGGCCTGAGGTGGTCGGGGCGGCGAGAATGGCAACGGCCAGCGCCGGAGATGTAGGTCTCAATTAGCTCAATTGGCGCCTCCCTGCTTGCACGAATTGGGGAAAAAGGACGAAAAGAGATCGGGGATCTCACTAGTACTCTCAAACAACCAAAACATGGCCGGAACCAGAAACATTAGACGACGACTAGGAATCTAGGGTTCCGACTAATGGAGAAATTAAGAAAGAGAGGGAAATAGAGCACGATGCAGGGGTTCTTATAGGCGACGTAGAGCGTGAAGGGGTTCGCAGCAAAAAACAAAAAGTTTACAAGCTAGCGCAACACCGATGCAGATCTATCTATGAGTTAATGCAGTAACGTGAAGGAGGTTTTGGCGGTATACCACTGTAGACCGAAAGAGTTTACTTTCGTGGGAACGTTGATGATGTAGTCATACGCGTAGCCGACCTCAAGGTTGTGTTGCTCCTCGCATGTCACATCCTAGTCCTTGCACAATAGCTCCGCCGCCACAGTGGCAACACCTACATGGTCTCGCACACATCTGGTTTTCGACGACGACATCTGTTCTTTCTGGTCCAGCCGGAATGCGGAAGTAGACCTTCAAGAACTGGGATCCAGCAGCGCGACAGCGTGCCAGGGTGGTGTCGTCTCCCACGCGGCAGTTCTTCTTGGAACCGCACACACGAGATTCAATGGAGAGAGAAGGGAAAAATCCCTAAGGAATATTTCCTTAGAAATTTCCCAAATTATTGTGTGTCTTTTCCCTCTCCCTATTCCCATCTATATATAGGAGAAATGGAGGGACCCCCGCCTTGCCAACTGATAATGTGGGACTAAAGGAGGAGGGGTGGAGAAGTCGCGACCAAGGGAGGAGGGGCCGACAGGGAGGCCCACCTGTAGGGGTTCGTAGCATGGACAACAAAAATTTTCTATCGCATACAAACAAACAAGCCAAGATCTATCTACTAGATTGTAGCAACGAGTCGATGGAATAACTTACCCTCGAAGATTCCAAAGCGTTTAACGAGAGCGGATTCTCGTGGGTGATGTAGTCGTACTCTTCCCGATCTCAAGATCGTGTAGACGATCCTTCCGGCGCTGCGTTCCGGCAGCGCTCCCGCAGTCGGTCACACGTTCGGTACTCGACGAAGACCTTCCTCTCCCTTGTTCCAGCAGGCAGCGGAGGTTGTATCACTCTCCTCGCGATTCCGGCAGCACAACGGTGTGGTACCGGAAGTAGAGGGGAAATCCCGCAGGGCTTCGCCTTAAGCCGGTGCGAGTATGGTGGAGTATGAGAGAGGCTATTAGTGGTCTAGTAATTAGACACACCAATTAGAAGGCTCTAAACCAATTAGAAGGCTCTAAACCGAAGGCTAAAGCAATTAGAAGCTCTAAACCGAAGGCTAAAGCAATTAGAAGCTCTAAACCAAAACGGCTCTAAACCGGAGGTAGAAGATAGGAACTTGTGTGTGTTAGGAGGGGAGCCCTGCCCCTCCTTATATAGATGGGAGGGGCCGGCGGCCAAGGGGAGAAGTCCCTCCCCAAGTCGGCCTTGGGTGGCGCGCCGGCCAAGGGGACTCCTCCCCCAAGTCGGCCTCCACCAATCCTCCTTCTCCTCTTTCCGAAAACTGGCAGTTTGACTTTTCAAACTAGCCGTTTGACTTTTCAAACTAGGATTTGAATAAACCCTTTATTTCGGACAGCGACAACACTTAGTACATGATGCAATCATACCAACTTTGATATAACACATTCATGTACCCTCCCCCCCCCCCCCCGGAGTGCCGGACATTCCGGAACCTTCTAGAACATTCCCGATGAAAACACCGGAATTATTCCGCAACTCCGAAACGGGACTTTCCTTATATGAATCTTATTCTCCGGACCATTCCGGATCACCTCGTGATATCCCGGATCCCATCCGAGACTCCGAACAACATTCGGTCTCTTTCTCATAATACCATAACTACTCAAACAACGTCGAATCCTTAAGTGTGTCTCCCTACGGTTCGTGAATTATGCGGACATGATAGAGACACTTCTCCGAACAATAACCAATAGAGGAATCTGGAAATTCATATGGCTCCCACATATTTCTACGATTACTTTGCGATCGAATGAACCACTTACATACGATACCAATTTCCCTTTGTCTCACGATATGTTACTTATCCGAGGTTATGATCGTCGGTATCTCTGCATACCTAGTTCAACCTCGTTACTGATAAGTACTCTTTTCTCGTTCCCGTGATATGTGATCCCTTGTGAGCCAGTCACATGCTTGCAAGCTAATTGGATGACATTCCACCGAGAGGGCCCAGAGTATATCTATCCGTCATATGGATGGACAAATCCCACTCTTGATCCATGTGTCTCAACCAATACTTTCTGAACACTCAATGCCATCTTTATAGCCACCCAGTTACGGTGTGGTGTTTGATGTCATCAAAGCATCCATCCGGTAAAGGTGATATGCATGATCTCATGGTCGAAGGAATTAGGTTACTATGTATCAGAAAGCATATAGCAATTGAACTATTGAAATGACTTGATCTTTATGCTACGCTTATCTATAGGAGTATGTCCACCATATCATTCTCCTAACGATATGATCTTGTTGTTGATAACATCTCAATGTTCATGATAGGGAAACCACAATCATTATCAACCAACAAGCTAGTGAAGTATAGAGGCTATACTAGGGACTTCAAATTAAGTTTACAAATCACACAAGTATCAATGTTTCCTTGTTAATACTATTATAGCATGAATGTAAACATTTATCATAAACACAAAGATATAATAATAACTACATTTATTATTGCCTCTAGGGCATATCTCCAACAGTCTCCCACTTGCACTAGAGTCATCTAATCTAGATTACATGGTAATATACCGAACACCCATGGCAGTTTGGTGTTGGTCATGTTTTGCCCTCGGGAGAGGTTTAGTCAACGGATCCGCCACATTCAGATCTGTGTGTACTTTGCAAATCTTTATATCCCCATCCTGGATATGTTCTCGAATAGCGTGAAAACGTATCTTGATATGCTTCAGCTTCTTGTGTGACCTTGGTTCTTGCGCATTGGCTATGGCGCCCATGTTATCACAGTAGATAGACATTGGGTCCAGCGCACTAGGAACCACACCCAGCTCTGTAATGAACTCTTTCATCCATATCGCTTCTTGTGAAGCCTCCGAAGCAGTCATGTATTCCGATTCAGTTGAAGATCTCGCCACAACGCTTTGCTTTGCACTCCTCCAGCTAACTGCTGCACCATTCAAAATAAATACGTATCCGGATTGTGATTTAGAATCATCCGGATCAGTGTTCCAACTAGCATCGGTGTAACCATTAACAACGAGTTGTTCATCACCTCCATAAGAAAGAACCATATCCTTAGTTCTTCTCAAGTACTTAAGGATGTTTTTGACCGCTGTCCAATGATCCACTCATGGATCTCTTTGATATCTGCTAGTTAAACTAACAGCATATGCAATGTCGGGTCTAGTACATAGCATGGCATACATTAGAGATCCTATGGTTGAGGCATAGGGAGTTTTACTCATCCTTTCTCTATCTTCTGCCGATGTCGGACTTTGAGTTTTACTCAAGGTCGTATTGGGCAACATGGGCAAGAACCCTTTCTTGCTTTCTTCCATTCCAAACCTCTTTAGAACTTTGTCCAAATATGTACTTTGTGACAATGATATTTGGCGTTTCGATCTATCTCTATAAATCTTTATGCCTAATATGTAAGCTGCTTCGCCAAGATCCTTCATTGAAAAACTATTATTCAAATATTTCTTGACACTATTAAGAAGGTCTACATCATTCCCAATCAACAATATGTCATCCACATATAGTATTAAGAACGCTATAGAGCTCCCACTCACTTTCTTGTAAATACAAGCTTCTCCATAAGTTTGTATAAAACCAAAACTTTTGATTACCTTATCAAAACGTTGATTCCAACTTCGGGATGCTTGCTTCAATCCATAGATGGACCGTTGAAGTTTGCATACCTTGTTAGCATCTTTAGGATCGACAAATCCTTTGGGTTGCATCATATACAACTCTTCATCAATGTCTCCATTGAGGAATGTTGTTTTGACATCCATCTGCCATATCTCATAATCATAATATGCAGCGATTGCTAACATAATCCTCACAGACTTTAGCTTCGCTACTGGTGAGAAAGTCTCATCGTAGTCAACTCCTTGAATTTGTCGAAACCCTTTTGCGACAAGTCGAGCTTTATAGACAGTAACATTACCATCAGCATTTGTTTTCTTCTTGAAAATCCATTTGTTCTCGACAGCCTTCCGGCCATCCGGTAAGTCCACCAAAGTCCATACTTGGTTTTCGTACATGGATCCAATCTCGGATTTCATGGCTTCTTGCCATTTATTGGAATCTGGGCTCATCATCGCTTCCTCATATGTCTCGGGGTCATCGGTGTTGTCCACCAACGTGACATTCATAACGGAATCATACCAATCTGGAGTGGTACGAGTTCTCGTTGATCTCCGAGGCTCTGTAGCAACTTCAACCGAAGTTTCATGATCACCATCATTAGCTTCCTCTCTTATTGGTGCAGGCACCACAGGAACTTCTTCCGGTGCTGCGCTACTCGCAATTTCGAGAGAAGGTTCGACAACCTCGTCGAGTTCTACTTTCCTTCCAGTCACTTCTTTCGAGAGAAATTCCTTCTCTAGAAAGGATCCATTCTTGGCAACAAAGATCTTGCCTTCGGATCTATGATAGAAGGTATACCCAATAGTTTCCTTCGGGTATCCTATGAAGACGCATTTTTCCGCTTTGGGTTCAAGCTTATCCGGCTGTAACTTCTTTACATAGGCTTCGCATCCCCAAACTTTAAGGAACGACAATTTAGGTTTATTCCCAAACCATAATTCATACGGTGTCGTTTCAACGGATTTAGATGGTGCCCTATTTAAAGTGAATGCGGCTGTTTCTAATGCATAACCCCAAAATGATAGCGGTAAATTTGTAAGTGACATCATAGAACGAACCATATCTAAGAGAGTTCGATTACGACGTTCGGACACACCATTACGCTGTGGTGTTCCCGGCGGTGTCAATTGTGAAAGTATTCCGCATTTCTTCAAATGCTCGCCAAACTCGTAACTTAGATATTCACCTCCACGATCAGAACGTAGAAATTTAATCTTCTTGTTACGTTGATTCTCTACCTCACTTTGAAACTCCTTAAACTTCTCGAAAGTTTCGGACTTATGTTTCATGAAATAGATATACCCATATCTACTCAAGTCATCCGTGAAGGTAAGAACATAACGATAACCAACGCGCGATGCTACACTCATTGGACCACACACATCGGTATGTATGATTTCCAATAAGTCCGTAGCTCGCTCCATCATACCAGAAAATGGAGTCTTAGTCATTTTTCCCATCAGACATGCTTCGCATCTTTCAAGTGATTCAAAATCAAGTGATTCAAGAAGTCCATCGGAATGGAGTTTCTTCATACGTTTCACTCCGATGTGACCAAGACGACAGTGCCACATATAGGTCGAATCACCGCTTGATTTCAAACGTTTAGCCTCAATGTTGTTGATATGTGTATTTCCACTATCGAGATTCAATAAGAATAGACCATCTATCAAAGGTGCATGTGCATAAAACATATTACTCATATAAATCGAACAACCATTATTCTCGGATTTAAACAAGTAATCGTCTCGCAATAAACAAGATCCCGATATAATGTTCATGCTCAACGCAGGCACCAAATAACAATTATTTAAGTATAAAACTAATCCCGATGGTAGATGAAGGGGTAGCGTGCCGACCGCGATCACATCAACCTTTGATCCGTTTCCCACGCGCATCGTCACCTCGTTCTTCGCTAGCTTCCGTTTATTCTGCAGCACCTGTTTCGAGTTACAAATATGAGCAACCGAACCAGTATCAAATACCCAGGCACTACTGCGAGTACTAGTGAGATACACATCAATAACATGTATATCAGATATACCTTTCTTCTTGATGTTGCCGTTCTTCAAATCCGCCAAGTACTTTGGGCAATTACGCTTCCAGTGACCTTCTTCCTTGCAGTAAAAGCACTCAGTATCAGGCTTGGGTCCAGCCTTGGTCTTCTTCGCCGGCGTGGTAACTTTCTTACCACCCTTCTTGAAGTGTCCCTTTGGCTTAGACTTGCCTTTCTTGAATTTGGTGGTCTTATTTACCAACAACACTTGGTGCTCTTTCTTGATCTCCACTTCTGCAGATTTCAACATGGCAAAGAGTTCTGGCAACGTCTTGTTCATGTTCTGCATGTTGTAGTTCATCACAAAGTTCTTGTAACTTGGTGGTAGTGATTGGAGGACACGGTAAATCCCCAAAGCATTAGGAATCACTATACCCAAGCTTTGAAGTTTGTTTGCGTGCCCAGACATCTTAAGCACATGCTCACTTACGGAGCTGCCCTCTTCCATCTTGCAGTTAAAGAACTTTTCAGAAGCCTCATAGCTTTCAATTGCCGCATGAGTCTCAAAAATCAATTTGAGATCCTCGACAATATCATATGGGTCTGAATCCTCAAACCTTTTCTGAAGCTCCGATTCCAAACCATACAAGATAGCACACTGAACTATGGAGTACTGATTCTTCCGAGCGAGGTAAACATTCTTTACTTCATCGGGAGCATCAGCTGCAGGTGGGTCACCCAGCGGTGCATCCAGCACATAGGTCAAATTACCAGCTGTGAGGACAATCCTCAAATTGCGGAACCAATCCGCGAAGTTGCTTCCATTGTTTTTCAACTTTTCTTTCTCTAGGAACGCATTAAAATTGATGGTAGGGGCTGCCATTGATCTACAACATATTTGCAATAGTTTAGACTAAGTTTATGACAAATTGAGTTCAAATTAATTAATGTAATTAAACTAGGTGAACTCCCACTCAAAACAATATCCCTCACATTGTTTTAGTGATCACACGAACCAAATTTACTACATCAACACCGATCATCACGAGAGTTGATATAGTTTCAATGGCGAACAATCGTCATGTTCATCATATCTACTATATGACTCATGCTTTACCTTTTGGTGATCCGTGTTCCAAGACCATGTCTGTACATGCTAGGCTCGTCAAGATCAAACCTTAGTTTCCGCATGAGCAAATCTGGCTTGCTCACGTTGTATACACTTGCGGAATCTAACACACCCGATCATCACGTGGTGCTTCGAAACAACAAGCTTTAGCAACGGTGCTAACTAAGGGTGAACACTTTATGACTTGAAATTCATGTGCATGAGGGATCATCTTATAATGCTACCGTCGTCTACTAAGCAATACAAGATGCATAAAGGATTAACATCACATGCAATTCAATATATATGTGATATGATATGGCCTTTCTTCTTTGTGCTTCCGATCTCCATCTTCAAGCACGAACATGATCTCCATCATCACCAGCATTGCATCAAGGTCAATGACGCCTCTCCATGGTTGTCGTCCACCGGCTTCAACTATTACAACTACTTTGAATAGACACGCGGGTCTTAACATAAATTAAAGACAACCATATTGGTCCTGCCGGTTGCCGACTTACAATAAGGAACATTGCATACATCAAATATAATCACAATCATGGCCATATCACATCACTGCACACCCCTGCAAAACAAAGTTAGACGCCTCTACTTTCTTTGCATATTTTACGTGGTTTGGGGCTTTCAATAAGTGTCGTTCTAACTTACGAACAAGAACCACAACATTGATACTAGTATTGTTAATCACCCATTGTAAATTGGATCTTAACTATGCTAGGAGAAACAGGCACCCGCAAAGCCACTTATGCAATACAAGTTGCATGTCAAGCGTGGAGCAAGTCTCATGAACGATGTCATGTAAGGTTAGCCCGGGCCGCTTCATCCCAACATAACGCAAGATGCAAAGTACACAAGAAGCAATCGACAATAAAAGGATCAACGCCCACAATGACCATTGTGTTCTACTCGTGCAACAGATCTACATATAGACACGGCTCTGATACCACTGTAGGGGTTCGTAGCATGGAAAACAAAAAATTTCTATCGCATACAAACAAACAAGCCAAGATCTATCTACTAGATTGTAGCAACGAGTCGATGGAATAACTTACCCTTGAAGATTCCAAAGCGTTTAACGAGAGCGGATTCTCGTGGGTGATGTAGTCGTACTCTTCCCGATCTCAAGATCGTGTAGACGATCCTTCCGGCGCTGCGTTTCGGCAGCGCTCCCGCAGTCGGTCACACGTTCGGTACTCGACGAAGACCTTCCTCTCCCTTGTTCCAGCAGGCAGCAGAGGTTGTAGCGCTCTCCTCGCGATTCCGGCAGCACAACAGCGTGGTACCGGAAGTAGAGGGGAAATCCCGCAGGGCTTCGCCTTAAGCCGGTGCGAGTATGGTGGAGTATGAGAGAGGCTATTAGTGGTCTAGTAATTAGACACACCAATTAGAAGGATCTAAACCAATTAGAAGGCTCTAAACCGAAGGCTAAAGCAATTAGAAGCTCTAAACCGAAGCCTAAAGCAATTAGAAGCTCTAAACCAAAACGGCTCTAAACCGGAGGTAGAAGATAGGAACTTGTGTGTGTTAGGAGGGGAGCCCTGCCCCTCCTTATATAGATGGGAGGGGCCGGCGGCCAAGGGGAGAAGTCCCTCCCCAAGTCGGCCTTGGGTGGCGCGCCGGCCAAGGGGACTCCTCCCCCAAGTCGGCCTCCACCAATCCTCCTTCTCCTCTTTCCGAAAACTGGCAGTTTGACTTTTCAAACTAGCCGTTTGACTTTTCAAACTAGGATTTGAATAAACCCTTTATTTCAGACAGCGATAACACTTAGTACATGATGCAATCATACCAACTTTGATATAACACATTCATGTACCCTCCCCCCCCGGAGTGCCGGACATTCCGGAACCTTCTAGAACATTCCCGATGAAAACACCGGAATTATTCCGCAACTCCGAAACGGGACTTTCCTTATATGAATCTTATTCTCCGGACCATTCCGGATCACCTCGTGATATCCCGGATCCCATCCGAGACTCCGAACAACATTCGGTCTCTTTCTCATAATACCATAACTACTCAAACAACGTCGAATCCTTAAGTGTGTCTCCCTACGGTTCGTGAATTATGCGGACATGATCGAGACACTTCTCCGAACAATAACCAATAGAGGAATCTGGAAATTCATATGGCTCCCACATATTTCTACGATTACTTTGCGATCGAATGAACCACTTACATACGATACCAATTTCCCTTTGTCTCACGATATGTTACTTATCCGAGGTTATGATCGTCGGTATCTCTTCATACCTAGTTCAACCTCGTTACTGATAAGTACTCTTTTCTCGTTCCCGTGATATGTGATCCCTTGTGAGCCAGTCACATGCTTGCAAGCTAATTGGATGACATTCCACCGAGAGGGCCCAGAGTATATCTATCCGTCATATGGATGGACAAATCCCACTCTTGATCCATGTGTCTCAACCAATACTTTCCGAACACTCAATGCCATCTTTATAGCCACCCAGTTACGGTGTGGTGTTTGATGTCATCAAAGCATCCATCCGGTAAAGGTGATATGCATGATCTCATGGTCGAAGGAATTAGGTTACTATGTATCAGAAAGCATATAGCAATTGAACTATTGAAATGACTTGATCTTTATGCTACGCTTATCTATAGGAGTATGTCCACCTTATCATTCTCCTAACGATATGATCTTGTTGTTGATAACATCTCAATGTTCATGATAGGGAAACCACAATCATTTATCAACCAACAAGCTAGTGAAGTATAGAGGCTATACTAGGGACTTCAAATTAAGTTTACAAATCACACAAGTATCAATGTTTCCTTGTTAATACTATTATAGCATGAATGTAAACATTTATCATTAACACAAAGATATAATAATAACTACATTTATTATTGCCTCTAGGGCATATCTCCAACACCACCCGCCCGCGTGGCTTCCCAAGGCTGGCCGGCGGGGTGCCCTAGGAGGGCGGCCTCCCCATGGGCCTTTTCCCCTTCGGGAATTGGCTCAATAGGGTGTTGGAATTATTCCCTAGAGGCAATAATACAGATGTTATTATTATAATTCTTGTTCATGATAAAGTTTATATTCCATGCTAGAATTGTATTAAGCAGAAACTTTAATACTTGTGTGGTTTGTGAACAACACCGTGTCCCTAGTACGCCTCTATGGACTAGCTCATTGATTAATGATGGTTAAGGTTTCCTAACCATAGACATGAGTTTTCGATTAATAATGAGATCATGTTATTGGGAGAATGATATGATGGACAGACCCATATTAAGCAGAGCAATTAGATCGTGTCATCGTGTTCATCTTTGCGAAGCTTTTCTTATGTCAAATATTGTATTCCTTAGACCATGAGATAATGCAACTCCCTGGTATCGGAAGAAAGCTTTGAGGTCATCAAACATCATCCTATGAGAGGGTGATCATAAAGGTGTCTCTCAGGTGATCGGAAAGTACCTGTTGGGTTGTATGTATCGAGATGGGATTTGTCCCTCCCAAGTAGGAGAGATATACTTCGGGCCCACTCGGTAATCGATATCAACACCGCATGCAAGCACGTGGTTAAGGAGTTAATCACAAAGTGATATCGGATTATGGAACGAGTAAAGTACTTGCTATGAACGATATTGAACTAGGTATGCCGGTACCGACGATCGAATCTCAGGCAAGTAAAATATAGCGAGACGAAGGGAATATATATGGGATTGATTGAATCCTGGCATCGTGGTTCATCCGATATGATCATCGATGAATCTGTGGGAGTCCATATGGGTTTCCAGACCCTGCTGTTGATTATTGATAGAAGATCATGTCTGCATATTCTTGAACCCGAAGGGTCACACACTTAACGTGTCTCGACGCTAGGATAGATTGGATAATTGGTTTATGAGTTTTGTTCGGAGTCTCGGATGAGATCCAGGACGTCACGAGAGGTTCCGGAATGGTCTGGAGAATAAGATTCATATAAGGCAAAGCATATTTTGGAGTTCGGAATTGTTTCGGGTTGTTCGGTATTGTACCGGAAGCTTCTAGAACCTTCCGGAGTGGGACCAACGTGGACCCACTTGTCGGGAGGGGCGTGGGCCTACGGGGGAGTGCCCTGGCCGCATTGGGCCAGGGGCACAAGGCCCCATAGGCCCAACTGGCCAAGCCTAGGGGAAACCCTAGGGGATCTTCTAGAAGGGGGGAAACTTGCCCCCCACTCCTCCCTCCTTGGCCGTCGGCCCTAGGGCTTGGGGGAGGGGCAAGGGCCAGCCGCCCACCCCTCTATATAAAGAGGGATGGGGGCACACCCTCCCCACACCTCCTCCTCAAGCCCTAGCCACCCTGCTACCTCCTCTCTCTCTCTCCCTCCCGACTGCACATAGGCGAATCCCTGCCGCAGAAACTCTCCACCGCTTGCACCGCATCGTCGTGTTGTAGATCCAACCTATCTCTCCACCCCACTTGCTGGATCGAGGAAGGAGGAGACGTCGAGGTGCCGCATGTGTGCATCTCTCGGAGGCATCGCCACTTGCGGTGTTGGATCGGATCGGATCGCGAGGAGGAGAAGCGAGTACGACTACATCAACCACGTTCGTTGAACGTTCCGCTGTGTGAATCTTCAAGGGTATTGTGGCATCCCGCAAAACCACTACTAGAAAATCGCGTTGAATTTGTGCATTGCATCGTCATCATCATGCATTGTTTGCATAAAACTATTTTCGCAAAGCCCGTTTTGTTTTCTAAACGTCCCGTCTTTTATTCAAACGCCAAACCCCGGGTGCTGCCGGATATTTTTATTTGTCTAAAAACCACTTGCAAAAGTTCATCGCAAATTAAATAAAATCTTTAATTGTTTTTAGCGGGGGCAGTCGAACGGGCCGTTTCGACCCGAACGACCACCCCAGGTTTTTACAAACGGTCCACCTACACCCGCCCTTCTAAATCCTACATCTACCAATCTTCCTACCCAGCCCTCCCCTCCACATCACCCCAACCAACCCCCTTGTGCCATCTCACCCTCTCCCCTCCCCCTAGCCTATCAAAATCTGCCATCTCACCCCTCCCTCTCTCTCTCCCCACTCCTCTCTCTCCACACCACACAGCACGCACGCAGCCACAGCACACACAAGCCACCCACGCGAGCCCCACACCTGATCCTCTCCCCACCTGCCCTCTCCCCACGCGGCGCAGGTCCCACCGCGGGCCCCACCCTGGCACCCCTGTCCCCCGCGTCTCCCTCCTCTCCAACTCTCCCCGGCCCCGACGCCCCCGCATGTCCCTCGCCCCCTCCTTCCCAGCTCCGGCGCGCCTCACCGCCCCTGGCCCGGCCGTCCCCCTCCGCCGCCTGCTCCCCTCTCCCCGCACCGCCCACACGCCTCCGCGGCCGCAGCTCCCTCCGCCGCCTGCTCCCCTCTCCCCGCGTCCCCAGCAGCCACCGCCCCGCCACCCTCCGGCCGCGCGTCCGGCCGCGCTCCGCCGCCGCGCCGCCCCTCCGTTCTTCTCGCTCGCGCTCCTTCCTCCATCTCCCCGTCCGGCTCACCCCCTCGCCCTGCCGCGGCCGGCCGCCCGCCTCGCCTGGCCGCTCCTCCACCACCGCCTCCGGCACAGCGCCGTCCGCCGCCCGCGCACCTCCCTCTCCGCCTCTCTCGGTCGCGTTGCGCCGCTCCCCTCCGCCGCCTCTCCTGCGGCCAGCCCCGCCGGCGCGCCTCCTCCGGCCGCCGCGCCTCGCCTCCCGCCGGCGCTCTGCTCGCTTCGCCGCCGCTTCCCCTCCGTGCCTGCCTCCTGCGTCGCCCCTCCAGCGCCGCCGGGCCCCGCGCTCCGCCCCACGCGAGCACCTCCCCGCTCGTTCCGTCACCGGCGTCCGAGGCCACCCCTAGCCTCCCTGCAAGCCCCGCTCGCGCCGGCCATCTTCCCCAGGCAGCAGCAGCTCGCCGGCCTCGCCTCCTCCGCCGTCAAGTTCGTCGTCGCCCTGGTGCCGCTGACCGCCTTGGCGTCCTCCTTGGCTCCTCGCTTCACGTCGTTCACCTTCCTGCGGCCGCTTCGGCCTCGCCCCTGCATCCAGAGCAGGCGGTCTCCGACCCGCAGCAGGCCGTCATCGACCCGTTCTGCACCGTCTTCTATCTGCAGCTGTCCGCAAGCTCTGCGCGTCATCGTGTTTTGGTGGTTGATGGGGTGGTGTGAAGCCACCAGAAGAACACCGCCGAGAATAGTAACGATGACAAGTTACCTCTGCCAGGACCGCATCGACAAGTTCGCCTCGAGGAACCGCATGAACCCGAGGATCCATCGACAAGATCTCCGACAGGGAACGACGAGAACTTCTGCCGGAGTCCAAAACCCCGAAGGCCAAACCCGATGGCTCGACATGATCCTCCTCAGGGGATGCCAGACACCGTCGAACCCAGCAGACCGAACCCCGGTACCGGACAAGTTCGCCATCGACCTCGAGAACGCCTACTCGGACCAACAAGGTCTACCGCCGGAACGACAAGTACTCCCTCGAGCACGCCGAGTGCTTCACCCCGGACACCGCGACCCCGATGCGACGAGTACTTCATCCCGAACGCCATGACCGACAACATGACCCGAAGACCCCGGATGCGCCAAGACCTACCCCGTTATCCGAGACCTAACCCGTCGGACCCTGGACCCTGAGACCGACCCCGAACCCCGGAACCCCAAGACCGTCGAGCCCCCCCCAATGTGTGAACCCCTTTCGACAAGCCCTATTTTATAACATAATACAAATTGTTGCATATTTAATTGTCATTTCGCATGCATATCATTGGTTTGGGGGCCTTATGCCGATTCACCTAATAATTAAATATGGGGTCCATATGCGGGAAAATCTATCCTTATATTGGCCTCATTTAAATTTGTGTAGCGAACCCGGTGCTATCTTCTGCCATGTTAAAACAACATATAAATTGCGGGGTAGTTAAATAACTTGAACCGTTTAATTAATTGTCGGGACCCCGGTTCCGCTTAATATGACCTAATTGCATCGCACCTTGCCATGCCATGCATCATACATGCATCATGCTCGATCTTTTGCCGTAGTATTAAATATTGCATCCGGTGTTTATTCTAGTGTTTTGCTTCTTCGCGGATAAGGACGTTGAGTTGATGTGAGCTTCGCCCCGATCTTCGGATGAACCTTCGACAATGTTTTCAGGCGAGCATCTCCCCCTTTCTACCCATCTTACTTTTATAGTATTTATTCCCTCCTGTTGATCTATTGCTATCTGTGTTGCGATGCTCTAGTTTCCGTACCCGTGATATCCCCTTGCAGCCATATATTGCCTTGGACACATCCTATTACCTGTTGTTTGGTAGATAGTGGGACTTGCGCGTCGTAGTCGCTTGCTCAAGTGCTGTTGCGTGACGCCATGTACCACAGTTTTTGGAGTATTGCTACATGTTGGATGTTGGAGATGATCTCGGCTTTATTTATCGTTCACTTTAATTCATGTTTAACAACTAAAATTGAAGTAAGTAAGCAGAGGCATCGGTGGGTGATAGATAACATTTGGTTTCCGACCGCCCACTTGTGTCCCGTAGGACCCCGAGTACTTGATACCTGTTCCTTGATTTATCGCGCTATCCACATATGGGGAGTATGGGCCCCCCTTAGCCAGAGCTTGATTCCGTCTTATTTCTCGGGGCCACAAACTAGTTTGAGGTTTTATTTACTATCCTGTACTTATGCCATGCTACTTCTGTATTTACTATTGTGCGGGGAGCACACTGTACTGTTTAGGAATTGTGACCCGTTTTCGCGGTATCGACAAGCCCAGCCACACTTTCGGGTTCCCAGTCGTTTACAGCCGGCCCCACAAACCTTAAGTCCGTCTCGAAGTCAGCTAACTTCGTTGCGGGTCTACTTTAAGGGGTGGCCCCCTGAAATATTTCTGAATCTTGTGATTGCTCTGTCGTGAAGACCTCGTTGGGTTTTGATTTGGTTTTTCCGAGGTTGATCGTGTGTGTGTTGCTATTTGTGCACCCCGGCCGGGTTAAAACTTTCTGAAAGCCGTGTCCGCGGTTATGGACGACTTGGAGCACAGTATCTCGACCATAGACAAGCATAACTAAAGTTTACTATTATAAATTTGACTTTATAATGACTAGTAATCAGCTTCACTATAATAGAATGGCTAATTAATACTGCCCACAATTGCTTGTTTGGAGTGTCGCTTGCGACAGTTGTATCTGACTAGTAAGTATTGCAACTACAACGGAATGGCTGAATAAAAGTACCAACAACTGTTGGGTTTTGGGTTATCTCATGCTATATGTATCTGTTTAGTAAGTGTTGTAACTATAACGGAATGGTTAACTAAAAGTGCCCACTGCCTACTTTATCAGGACGATTATCTAAACCTGACTAGTAAAGTGCCGCAACTATAACTGAATAAGTAAAACTGCCAACTGTGTGAGTTCCTCGGTTGACTTCCTCGTTTGGTGTCGAGGGGAAACGCCAGGACGGGTTTGTTTGATGGTAGCATCAGGTTGGTTCCGAATAGGTCTTTCGTCCCCCTCTCTGATTGCCGCCAGTTGTATCGAGTCTCTATAGGGTGTATAGTGCATGCTGCCGCTGCCGCTTCAGTCCACCATACCTATGTAGGCGAGGACCGCCGAATTCTAGCCTCGCCGTGTACTGGCCTCAGTACTGACGCTCCTTCTTTTTCCTTTGCCCTTTGTCGGCACCCCTTTTTGTTTAAGCAGGTGTTGAGATCGACGTCGTTAGCAGGGTTACCCTTCCGGCTTGGCCTGGGCAGGGTTATGGACGCCATTGGTTATTCTTCAGGGCTCTTAGCCCCATTTGCATCTTGTCCGTAGTCGGACGCTCTGTCATTTTCAAGGTGATTTGGATCTTTGTATATTATATCTGTATTCTTGACTCTTTGAGTCGCTGTTATATATATATCTGTTTTGTGGGTCCCATCGAGGACTGTTGTGTAATGTTATTACTTCGTTTTCCACCCGCACGAAAGTGCCTGGTGGGCACCTTTGAAACGTTTCTATGCGGGTTTGGCGAATTTTGCCCAAACTTGCGTAGGACCGATTCTGAGGGTGTTACAGAGTGGTATCAGAGCCCAGCAGTTGCGATACCCCACAAGTCCAGCCTGTAGGATAACCTAGCTAACGGCCGAAGTAGAGTGTCAAAACTATTTTTGAAAATCGGTTGGATAGTTCTGATTAGGTCTGATTTTACTCCGTACCCCTCTGCTATTCTCCTCTTACCTCTACGTGTTTTAAATCCGCTCTCTTCTCTTTCTTCGAGTCCAGGAATTCTCGTGGTTGGGTTTCCGTCGTACCTTCAGGGTTTCGCTTCCCCCTCTGATAACGGTGTTCTGCCATCCGGTGTTCAAGCTGCCTGATGAATCCGTCTGCGGTGGTATCATTCTTGGTTCCTTGTTTATGCCTTCCGGTGTTTTCCGACGCGACGACATCATATACGCCAGATCTGATGCATATTCTGCATCACTCCTTTGTTCCGAACCTCGCTTGTCGAGATCTTCAGTCTGATTCCGAGAATGGTTGCACGCTATTCCACTGATTGTGCGGAGTAATTGTTTGGGTGCGTGATGGATTGGCCCCCATGCCGACTACCCCTTCTATTCGCTTTTGTACATTGAAGTGGATGAGAATGCATCGGTTCCCCCTTTCCATCGGAGCTAGAGGTGTCTTTGTTTGTTGATGCCTCTACCTTCGTCCTTTGTTCTCCGGAGTGTTCTCTCGACGATCAGGAACAACGACCTCTTGTTAGTGGTGTCGCGAGGATCTACACAAAGCGAGAAGAGTCAGACCGCCGACCTTCCTTCTGGTACCATGAGGCGGATCTCGAGGGCGAGATCCCTTGTTAGTGGTGTCGAATTGTGGCATCCCGCAAAACCACTACTAGAAAATCGCGTTGAATTTGTGCATTGCATCGTCATCATCATGCATTGTTTGCATAAAACTATTTTCGCAAAGCCCGTTTTGTTTTCTAAACGTCCCGTCTTTTATTCAAACGCCAAACCCCGGGTGCTGCCGGATATTTTTATTTGTCTAAAAACCACTTGCAAAAGTTCATCGCAAATTAAATAAAATCTTTAATTGTTTTTAGCGGGGGCAGTCGAACGGGCCGTTTCGACCCGAACGACCACCCCAGGTTTTTACAAACGGTCCACCTACACCCGCCCTTCTAAATCCTACATCTACCAATCTTCCTACCCAGCCCTCCCCTCCACATCACCCCAACCAACCCCCTTGTGCCATCTCACCCTCTCCCCTCCCCCTAGCCTATCAAAATCTGCCATCTCACCCCTCCCTCTCTCTCTCCCCCACTCCTCTCTCTCCCCACCACACAGCACGCACGCAGCCACAGCACACACAAGCCACCCACGCGAGCCCCCACACCTGATCCTCTCCCCACCTGCCCTCTCCCCACGCGGCGCAGGTCCCACCGCGGGCCCCACCCTGGCACCCCTGTCCCCCGCGTCTCTCTCCTCTCCAACTCTCCCCGGCCCCGACGCCCCCGCATGTCCCTCGCCCCCTCCTTCCCAGCTCCGGCGCGCCTCACCGCCCCTGGCCCGGCCGTCCCCCTCCGCCGCCTGCTCCCCTCTCCCCGCACCGCCCACACGCCTCCGCGGCCGCAGCTCCCTCCGCCGCCTGCTCCCCTCTCCCCGCGTCCCCAGCAGCCACCGCCCCGCCACCCTCCGGCCGCGCGTCCGGCCGCGCTCCGCCGCCGCGCCGCCCCTCCGTTCTTCTCGCTCGCGCTCCTTCCTCCATCTCTCCGTCCGGCTCACCCCCTCGCCCTACCGCGGCCGGCCGCCCGCCTCGCCTGGCCGCTCCTCCACCGCCGCCTCCGGCACAGCGCCGTCCGCCGCCCGCGCACCTCCCTCTCCGCCTCTCTCGGTCGCGTTGCGCCGCTCCCCTCCGCCGCCTCTCCTGTGGCCAGCCCCGCCGGCGCGCCTCCTCCGGCCGCCGCGCCTCGCCTCCCGCCGGCGCTCTGCTCGCTTCGCCGCCGCTTCCCCTCCGTGCCTGCCTCCTGCGTCGCCCCTCCAGCGCCACCGGGCCCCGCGCTCCGCCCCACGCGAGCACCTCCCCGCTCGTTCCGTCACCGGCGTCCGAGGCCACCCCTAGCCTCCCTGCAAGCCCCGCTCGCGCCGGCCATCTTCCCCAGGCAGCAGCAGCTCGCCGGCCTCGCCTCTTCCGCCGTCAAGTTCGTCGTCGCCCTGGTGCCGCTGACCGCCTTGGCGTCCTCCTTGGCTCCTCGCTTCACGTCGCTCACCTTCCTGCGGCCGCTTCGGCCTCGCCCCTGCATCCAGAGCAGGCGGTCTCCGACCCGCAGCAGGCCGTCATCGACCCGTTCTGCACCGTCTTCCATCTGCAGTTGTCCGCAAGCTCTCCGCGTCATCGTGTTTTGGTGGTTGATGGGGTGGTGTGAAGCCACCAGAAGAACACCGCCGAGAACAGTAACGATGACAAGTTACCTCTGCCAGGACCGCATCGACAAGTTCGCCTCGAGGAACCGCATGAACCCGAGGATCCATCGACAAGATCTCCGACAGGGAACGACGAGAACTTCTGCCGGAGTCCAAAACCCCGAAGGCCAAACCCGATGGCTCGACATGATCAACCTCAGGGGACGTCCAGACACCGTCGAACCCAGCAGACCGAACCCCGGTACCGGACAAGTTCTCCATCGACCTCGAGAACGCCTACTCGGACCAACAAGGTCTACCGCCGGAACGACAAGTACTCCCTCGAGCACGCCGAGTGCTTCACCCCGGACACCGCGACCCCGACGCGACGAGTACTTCATCCCGAACGCCATGACCGACAACATGACCCGAAGACCCCAGATGCGCGAAGACCTACCCCGTTATCCGAGACCTAACCCGTCGGACCCTGGACCCTGAGACCGACCCCGAACCCCGGAACCCCAAGACCGTCGAGCCCCCCCAATGTGTGAACCCCTTTCGACAAGCCCTATTTTATAACATAATACAAATTGTTGCATATTTAATTGTCATTTCGCATGCATATCATTGGTTTGGGGGCCTTATGCCGATTCACCTAATAATTAAATATGAGGTCCATATGCGGGAAAATCTAGCCTTATATTGGCCTCATTTAAATTTGTGTAGCGAACCCGGTGCTATCTTCTGCCATGTTAAAACAACATATAAATTGCGGGGTAGTTAAATAACTTGAACCGTTTAATTAATTGTCGGGACCCCGGTTCCGCTTAATATGACCTAATTGTATCGCACCTTGCCATGCCATGCATCATACATGCATCATGCTCGATCTTTTGCCGTAGTATTAAATATTGCATCCGGTGTTTATTCTAGTGTTTTGCTTCTTCGCGGATAAGGACGTTGAGTTGATGTGAGCTTCGCCCCGATCTTCGGATGAACCTTCGACAATGTTTTCAGGCGAGCATCTCCCCCTTTCTACCCATCTTACTTTTATAGTATTTATTCCCTCCTGTTGATCTATTGCTATCTGTGTTGCGATGCTCTAGTTTCCGTACCCGTGATATCCCCTTGCAGCCATATATTGCCTTGGACACATCCTATTACCTGTTGTTTGGTAGATAGTGGGACTTGCGCGTCGTAGTCGCTTGCTCAAGTGCTGTTGCGTGTCGCCATGTACCACAGTTGTTGGAGTATTGCTACATGTTGGATGTTGGAGATGATCTCGGCTTTATTTATCGTTCACTTTAATTCATGTTTAACAACTAAAATTGAAGTAAGTAAGCAGAGGCATCGGTGGGTGATAGATAACATTTGGTTTCCGACCGCCCACTTGTGTCCCGTAGGACCCCGAGTACTTGATACCTGTTCCTTGATTTATCGCGCTATCCACATATGGGGAGTATGGGCCCCCCTTAGCCAGAGCTTGATTCCGTCTTATTTCTCGGGGCCACAAACTAGTTTGAGGTTTTATTTACTATCCTGTACTTATGCCATGCTACTTCTGTATTTACTATTGTGCGGGGAGCACACTGTACTGTTTAGGAATTGTGACCCGTTTTCGCGGTATCGACAAGCCCAGCCACACTTTCGGGTTCCCAGTCGTTTACAGCCGGCCCCACAAACCTTAAGTCCGTCTCGAAGTCAGCTAACTTCGTTGCGGGTCTACTTTAAGGGTGGCCCCCCCCTGAAATATTTCTGAATCTTGTGATTGCTCTGTCGTGAAGACCTCGTTGGGTTTTGATTTGGTTTTTCCGAGGTTGATCGTGTGTGTGTTGCTATTTGTGCACCCCGGCCGGGTTAAAACTTTCTGAAAGCCGTGTCCGCGGTTATGGACGACTTGGAGCACAGTATCTCGACCATAGACAAGCATAACTAAAGTTTACTATTATAAATTTGACTTTATAATGACTAGTAATCAGCTTCACTATAATAGAATGGCTAATTAATACTGCCCACAATTGCTTGTTTGGAGTGTCGCTTGCGACAGTTGTATCTGACTAGTAAGTATTGCAACTACAACGGAATGGCTGAATAAAAGTACCAACAACTGTTGGGTTTTGGGTTATCTCATGCTATATGTATCTGTTTAGTAAGTGTTGTAACTATAACGGAATGGTTAACTAAAAGTGCCCACTGCCTACTTTATCAGGACGATTATCTAAACCTGACTAGTAAAGTGCCGCAACTATAACTGAATAAGTAAAACTGCCAACTGTGTGAGTTCCTCGGTTGACTTCCTCGTTTGGTGTCGAGGGGAAACGCCAGGACGGGTTTGTTTGATGGTAGCATCAGGTTGGTTCCGAATAGGTCTTTCGTCCCCCTCTCTGATTGCCGCCAGTTGTATCGAGTCTCTATAGGGTGTATAGTGCATGCTGCCGCTGCCGCTTCAGTCCACCATACCTATGTAGGCGAGGACCGCCGAATTCTAGCCTCGCCGTGTACTGGCCTCAGTACTGACGCTCCTTCTTTTTCCTTTGCCCTTTGTCGGCACCCCTTTTTGTTTAAGCAGGTGTTGAGATCGACGTCGTTAGCAGGGTTACCCTTCCGGCTTGGCCTGGGCAGGGTTATGGACGCCATTGGTTATTCTTCAGGGCTCTTAGCCCCATTTGCATCTTGTCCGTAGTCGGACGCTCTGTCATTTTCAAGGTGATTTGGATCTTTATATATTATATTTGTATTCTTGACTCTTTGAGTCGCTGTTATATATATCTGTTTTGTGGGTCCCATCGAGGACTGTTGTGTAATGTTATTACTTTGTTTTCCACCCGCACGAAAGTGCCTGGTGGGCACCTTTGAATCGTTTCTATGCGGGTTTGGCGAATTTTGCCCAAACTTGCGTAGGTCCGATTCTGAGGGTGTTACAGGTATGAAGATCTCATCTATTCCCCCTCGTTGTTTGCATCTCCTAGATTATATCTTGGCTTTCCCGTTCGCATCCGTAGAAACTTTTTGATTTACTATGCTGCAAAACCCTTCAGTGGTATCAGAGCTAGATCTATGCGTAGATGTGTTTCACGAGTAGAATGCAACATGCTTGTTGCGGGCGTTGATGTTTTCTGTTGCAAGCCTCTTGTTTGTGTACTTCTCATGACGCGGGATAGTGAGATCGAAGCGGTCCAGTCCAACTTTACGCGACCTCGTTCGCGAGACCGGCTCCGCACTTGACGTGTGGCTTGTTCCACACATGCGGCTGGTGGATGCCAGTTTCTCTCACTATAGCTGTCATGGGATTTACACCGGAGTTTGGCAACCATAATATCACCGTTGTGGATTTCCGTAGGTAAGAATCGTTCTTAGCTTGTTACTCCCATAAGCCACGTAAAACATGCAACAACAAAGTAGAGGCGTCTAACTTGTTTTTGCAGGGAGTGTTTTCTGTGATATGGTATGGCCCAAGATGTGATGTGTATGTTGTATGCAATGATCATGTTTTGTAATGTTTCACGACTTGCATGTCGATGAGTACACAACAGGCAGGAGCCATATGGTTGTCTTTATAATTGTGTATGACCTGTGTGTCAACTTCTTATACGCCATGTAATAGCTTCACTTTATCGCTAAGTAGTTAGCAATAGTTTTAGTTGCTATTCGTGGTGGAGGCAATCATGGTGGAGTGATGGCGATCATGCTGGCACGCACAAGATGGAGATCATTGCGCGAAGATTGGCTATACCATGTCACATAAAGTTATATGCATGTGATGTTTATCCTTTTATGTATCTTATTATGCTTAGATCGCGACGGTAGCATTATAAGATGATTCCTCACTTAAAGATCAAGATAAAACTGTGTTCTCCCCATGTATGCACCGTTGCGAAAGTTCGTCGTGTTCAAGCAGATGATCGGGACGGGCATGAGCCCAGCATAGGAAGGCGCGCTCATCGAGTTCCTCCGTGAGAACAGGGACATCTTCGCATGGAAGCCCTCTAACATGCCTGGTGTCCCTAGGGAACTCGCTGAGCACAAACTCAACGCCGACCCCAAAGTGCGACCTGTCAAGCAGTCGCTGCGGCCCTTCAATGAAGAGCGCCGCCGAGCAATCGCCGAGGAGGTGCAGCGTATACTCACTGCAGGCTTCATCCGGCCAATCAAATACTCCAAGTGGCTGGCAAACCCATTCCTGGTCGAGAAGAAAAATGGGACCTGGAGGATGTGTATCGATTACACAAACTTAAACAGCGCCTGCCCGAAGGAGCAATTCGTCCTCCCGCGGATCGACCAAATAATTGATTCCACCGCGGGCTCGGAGTCGCTATGCTTCCTCTACGCCTACTCTGGGTACAACCAGATCAAAATGGCCGTTGAGGACGAAGAAGACGGCGTTCATCACGCCATTCGGAGCCTTCTGCTACACTGCCATGACCTTCGGCCTCAAGAACGCCGGGGCGACCTACCAGCGGTGTATGCAGGAGTGCCTTGCGAGCCAAATTGGCCACAATATCCACGTCTACATCGACGACGTGGTAGTGAAGTCCGCCCGCCAGGGCGACCTACTCGCCGACCTGGCGGAAACATTCGCCAACCTGCGGAAATACAAGATAAAGCTCAACCCAGGCAAATGCACCTTCGGTGTACCAGCAGGGCAGCTACTGGGATACGTCGTCTCCAAGCGCGGGATCGAGGCGAATCCCACCAAGATCGACACGATCGCTCGACTCGGCAAACCCGAGTGCCTGCGCGATGTCCAGAAGCTGGCCGGGTGAGTCGCGGCTCTCAGTCGCTTCATCCCCCGACTGGGCGAAAAGGCGATGCCCCTATACCGCCTGATGCGCAAGAACCCCACCTTCTAGTGGGACAAGGAGGCAGATGACGCGCTCCGCGACCTCAAGAAGGTGCTACTCGCAGCACCGCTACTTGCCGCCCCCGTCGACAAGGAACCCATGATGGTCTACGTCGCGGCTTCCGAGCGTGTCGTCAGCGCCGTCATGGTCGTCGAGCGACCAGAGGAAGGAAAGGAACGCCCAGTACAGCGACCAGTGTACTATATCAGCGAGGTCCTCACCGAGTCGCGCCAGCGATACCCGCAATACCAGAAACTGGTATACGCGGTCTTCAGAGCACAGCGGCGACTGCCGCACTACTTCCAAGAGCACCCGATAACGGTCGTCTCCTCAGCACCGTTGCAGGACATCATCCGCAACCGTGAGGCGACCGGGCGAGTCGCCAAGTGGGCCGTCGAAATCGGCGTCCACAACATCAAGTACGAGCCACGCAAAGCGATCAAGTCGCAGGCTCTCGCGGACTTCATCGCCGACTGGGAGGAGGCCCAGCAGCCAGAAAAGCTGCCATACCTCCACTACTGGAGTTTACACTTCGACGGCACCAAGAATGCGGACGGTGCAGGAGCAGGGATCGTGCTAACCTCTCCGAAGGGCGACAAGCTACGCTACGTCCTCTGCCTCGATTTCACTGTACGGTTTTGTAGCATGGAAAACAAAAAATTTCTATCGCATAAAAACAAACAAGCCAAGATCTATCTACTAGATTGTAGCAAGAGTCGATGGAATAACTTACCCTCGAAGATTCCAAAGTGTTTAACGAGAGCGGATTCTCGTGGGTGATGTAGTCGTACTCTTCCCGATCTCAAGATCGCGTAGACGATCCTTCCGGCGATGCGTTCCGGCAGCGCTCCCGTAGTCGGTCACACGTTCGGTACTTGACGAAGACCTTCCTCTCCCTTGTTCCAGCAGGCAGCGAAGGTTGTAGTACTCTCCTCGCGATTCCGGCAGCACAACGGCGTGGTACCAGAAGTAGAGGGGAGATCCCGCAGGGCTTCGCCTTAAGCCGGAGCGAGTATGGTGGAGTATGAGAGAGAACTATTAGTGGTCTAGGGTTTAGACACACCAATTAAAAGACTCTAATCCAAAGGCTAGGGCAATTAGAAGCTCTAAACCAAAACAGCTCTAAACCGGAGTCTAGGGCTAGGATTTAGATTAGAGGCTAGGAACTTGTGTGTCTAGAGGAGGAGGCCCTGCCCCTCCTTTTATAGGTGGAGGGGGCCGGCCAAGGGGAGGGAGTCCCTCCCCAAGTCGGCCTTGGGTGGCGCGCCGGCTTGGAGAGGAGGAACTCCTCCCCCAAGTCGGTTTTTCCCTCCTCTTGCTTGTTTCCCACAGTTTCCTGTTTTAGCCGTTTGACTTTCAAACTGGCCATTTGACTTTTCAGTTTTAGGATTCAATTTAATCCTTTATTTGGAATAGCAAGAACACTTAGTACATGATGCAATCATTCCAATATGTAATGACACATTCATGTACCCCTTCCCCTCCGGAGTGCCGGACATTCCGGAACCTTCTAGAACATTCCCGATGAAAACACCGGAATCATTTCCGAACCCCGAAACGGGACTTTCCTTATATGAATCTTATTCTCTGGACCATTCCGGATAACCTCGTGATATCCCGTATCCCATCCGAGACTCCGAACAAAATTCGGTCTCTTTCTCATAATACCATAACTACTCAAACAACGTCGAATCCTTAAGTGTGTCTCCCTATGGTTCGTGAATTATGCGGACATGATCGAGACACTTCTCCGAACAATAACCAATAGAGGAATCTGGAAATTCATATGGCTCCCACATATTTCTACGATTACTTTGCAATCGAATGAACCACTTACATATGATACCAATTTCCCTTTGTCTCACGATAGTTTACTTATCCGAGGTTATGATCGTCGGTATCTCTGCATACCTAGTTCAACCTCGTTACCGATAAGTACTCTTTTCTCGTTCCCGTGATATGTGATCCCTTGTGAGCCAGTCACATGCTTGCAAGCTAATTGGATGACATTCCACCGAGAGGGCCCAGAGTATATCTATCCGTCATATGGATGGACAAATCCCACTCTTGATCCATGTGTCTCAACCAAAACTTTCTGAACACTCAATGCCACCTTTATAGCCACCCAGTTACGGTGTGGTGTTTGATGTCATCAAAGCATCCATCCGGTAAAGGTGATATGCATGATCTCATGGTCGAAGGAATTAGGTTACTATGTATCAGAAAGCATATAGCAATTGAACTATTGAAATGACTTGATATTTATGCTACGCTTATCTATAGGAGTATGTCCACCATATCATTCTCCTAACGATATGATCTTGTTGTTGATAACATCTCAATGTTCATGATAGGGAAACCACAATCATCTATCAACCAACAAGCTAGTGAAGTATAGAGGCTATACTAGGGACTTCAAATTAATTTTACAAATCACACAAGTATCAATGTTTCCTTGTTAATACTATTATAGCATGAATGTAAACATTTATCATAAACACAAAGATATAATAATAACTACATTTATTATTGCCTCTAGGGCACATCTCCAACAGTCTCCCACTTGCACTAGAGTCATCTAATCTAGATTACATGGTAATATACCGAACACCCATGGCAGTTTGGTGTTGGTCATGTTTTGCCCTCGGGAGAGGTTTAGTCAACGGATCCGCCACATTCAGATCTGTGTGTACTTTGCAAATCTTTATATCCCCATCCTGGATATGTTCTCGAATAGCGTGAAAACGTAGCTTGATGTGCTTCAGCTTCTTGTGTGACCTTGGTTCTTGCGCATTGGCTATGGCGCCCATGTTATCACAGTAGATAGACATTGGGTCCAGCGCACTAGGAACCACACCCAGCTCTGTAATGAACTCTTTCATCCATATCGCTTCTTGTGAAGCCTCCGAAGCAGCCATGTATTCCGATTCAGTTGAAGATCTCGCCACAATGCTTTGCTTTGCACTCCTCCAGCTAACTGCTGCACCATTCAAAATAAATACGTATCCGGATTGTGATTTAGAATCATCCGGATCGGTGTTCCAACTAGCATCGGTGTAACCGTTAACAACGAGCTGTTCATCACCTCCATAAGAAAGAACCATATCCTTAGTTCTTCTCAAGTACTTAAGGATGTTTTTGACCGCTGTCCAATGATCCACTCCTGGATCACTTTGATATCTGCTAGTTAAACTAACAGCATATGCAATGTCGGGTCTAGTACATAGCATGGCATACATTAGAGATCCTATGGCTGAGGCATAGGGAGTCTTACTCATCCTTTCTCTATCTTCTGCCGATGTCGGACTTTGAGTTTTACTCAAGGTCGTATTGGGCAACATGGGCAAGAACCCTTTCTTGCTTTCTTCCATTCCAAACCTCTTTAGAATTTTGTCCAAATATGTACTCTGTGACAATGATATTCGGCGTTTCGATCTATCTCTATAAATCTTTATGCCTAATATGTAAGGTGCTTCGCCAAGATCCTTCATTGAAAAACTATTATTCAAATATTCTTTGACACTATAAAGAAGGTCTACATCATTCCCAATCAACAATATGTCATCCACATATAGTATTAAGAATGCTACAGAGCTCCCACTCACTTTCTTGTAAATACAAGCTTCTCCATAAGTTTGTATAAAACCAAAACTTTTGATTACCTTATCAAAACGTTGATTCCAACTTCGGGATGCTTGCTTCAATCCATAGATGGACCGTTGAAGTTTTCATACCTTGTTAGCATCTTTAGGATCGACAAAACCTTTGGGTTGTATCATATACAACTCTTCATCAATATCTCCATTGAGGAATGCTGTTTTGACATCCATCTGCCATATCTCATAATCATAATATGCAGCGATTGCTAACATAATCCTTACAGACTTTAGCTTCGCTACTGGTGAGAAAGTCTCATCGTAGTCAACTCCTTGAATTTGTCGAAACCCTTTTGCGACAAGTCGAGCTTTATAGACAGTAACATTACCATCAGCATCTGTTTTCTTCTTGAAAATCCATTTGTTCTCGACAGCCTTCCGGCCATCCGGTAAGTCCACCAAAGTCCATACTTGGTTTTCGTACATGGATCCAATCTCGGATTTCATGGCTTCTTGCCATTTATTGGAATCTGGGCTCATCATCGCTTCCTCATATGTCTCGGGGTCATCGGTGTTGTCCACCAACATGACATTCATAACGGAATCATACCAATCTGGAGTGGTACGAGTTCTCGTTGACCTCCGAGGCTCTGTAGCAACTTCAACCGAAGTTTCATGATCACCATCACTAGCTTCCTCTCTTATTGGTGCACGCACCACAGGAACTTCTTCCGGTGCTGCGCTACTCACAATTTCGAGAGAAGGTTCGACAACCTCGTCGAGTTCTACTTTCCTTCTAGTCACTTCTTTCGAGAGAAATTCCTTCTCTAGAAAGGATCCATTCTTGGCAACGAAGATTTTGCCTTCGGATCTATGATAGAAGGTATACCCAATAGTTTCCTTCGGGTATCCTATGAAGACGCATTTTTCCGCTTTGGGTTCAAGCTTATCCGGCTGTAACTTCTTTACATAGGCTTCGCATCCCCAAACTTTAAGGAACGACAATTTAGGTTTCTTCCCAAACCATAATTCATACGGTGTCGTTTCAACGGATTTAGATGGTGCCCTATTTCAAGTGAATGCGGCTGTTTCTAATGCATAACCCCAAAATGATAGCGGTAAATTTGTAAGTGACATCATAGAACGAACCATATCTAAGAGAGTTCGATTACGACGTTCGGACACACCATTACGCTGTGGTGTTCCCGGCGGTGTCAATTGTGAAAGTATTCCGCATTTCTTCAAATGCTCGCCAAACTCGTAACTTAGATATTCACCTCCACGATCAGAACATAGAAATTTAATCTTCTTGTTACGTTGATTCTCTACCTCACTTTGAAACTCCTTAAACTTCTCGAAAGTTTCGGACTTATGTTTCATGAAATAGATATACCCATATCTACTCAAGTCATGCATGAAGGTAAGAACATAACGATAACCACCGCGCGATGCTACACTCATTGGACCACACACATCGGTATGTATGATTTCCAATAAGTCCGTAGCTCGCTCCATCATACTAGAAAATGGAGTCTTAGTCATTTTTCCCATCAGACATGCTTCGCATCTTTCAAGTGATTCATAATCAAGTGATTCAAGAAGTCCATCGGAATGGAGTTTCTTCATACGTTTCACTCCAATGTGACCAAGACGACAGTGCCACATATAGGTCGAATTATCGCTTGATTTCAAACGTTTAGCCTCAATGTTGTTGATATGTGTATTTCCACTATCGAGATTCAATAAGAATAGACCATCTATCAAAGGTGCATGTGCATAAAACATATTACTCATATAAATCGACCAACCATTATTCTCGGACTTAAACAAGTAACCGTCTCGCAATAAACAAGATCCCGATATAATGTTCATGCTCAACGCAGGCACCAAATAACAATTATTTAAGTATAAAACTAATCCTGATGGTAGATGAAGGGGTAGCGTGCCGACCGCGATCACATCAACCTTTGATCCATTTCCCACGCGCATCGTCACCTCGTTCTTCGCTAGCTTCCGTTTATTCTGCAGCACCTGTTTCGAGTTACAAATATGAGCAACCGAACCGGTATCAAATACCCAGGCACTACTACGAGTACTAGTGAGATACACATCAATAACATGTATATCAGATATACCTTTCTTCTTGATGTTGCCGTTCTTCAAATCCGCCAAGTACTTTGGGCAATTCTGCTTCCAGTGACCTTCTCCCTTGCAGTAAAAGCACTCAGTATCAGGCTTAGGTCCAGCCTTGGTCTTCTTCGCTGGCGTGGTAACTTTCTTACCACCCTTCTTGAAGTGTCCCTTTTGCTTAGACTTGCCTTTCTTGAATTTGGTGGTCTTATTGACCAACAACACTTGGTGCTCTTTCTTGATCTCCACTTCTGCAGATTTCAACATGGCAAAGAGTTCTGGCAACGTCTTATTCATGTTCTGCATGTTGTAGTTCATCACAAAGTTCTTGTAACTTGGTGGTAGTGATTGGAGGACACGATAAATCCCCACAGCATTAGGAATCACTATACCCAAGCTTTGAAGTTTGTTTGCGTGCCCAGACATCTTAAGCACATGCTCACTGACGGAGTTGCCCTCTTCCATCTTGCAGTTAAAGAACTTTTCAGAAGCCTCATAGCTTTCAATTGCCGCATGAGTCTCAAAAATCAATTTGAGATCCTCGACAATATCATATGGGTCTGAATCCTCAAACATTTTCTGAAGCTCCGATTCCAAACCATACAAGATAGCACACTGAACTATGGAGTACTGATTCTTCCGAGCGAGGTAAACATTCTTTACTTCATCGAGAGCATCATCTGCAGGTGGGTCACCCAGCGGTGCATCCAGCACATAGGTCAAATTACCAGCTGTGAGGACAATCCTCAAATTGCGGAACCAATCCGCGAAGTTGCTTCCATTGTTTTTCAACTTTTCTTTCTCTAGGAACGCATTAAAATTGATGGTAGGGGCTGCCATTCATCTACAACATATTTGTAATAGTTTAGACTAAGTTTATGACAAATTGAGTTCAAATTAATTAATAAAGTTAATCTAGGTGAACTCCTACTCAAAACAATATCCCTCACATTGTTTTAGTGATCACACGAACCAAATCCACTACATCAACACCGATCATCACGAGAGTTGATATAGTTTCAATGGCGAACAATCGTCATGTTCATCATATCTACTATATGATTCATGCTTTACCTTTCGGTTATCCGTGTTCCGAGACCATGTCTGTACATGCTAGGCTCGTCAAGATCAAACCTTAGTTTCCGCATGAGCAAATCTGGCTTGCTCACGTTGTGTACACTTGCGGAATCAAACACACCCGATCATCACGTGGTGCTTCAAAACAACAAGCTTTAGCAACGGTGCTAACTAAGGATGAACACTTTATGACTTGAAATTCATGTGCATGAGGGATCATCTTATAATGCTACCGTCGTCTACTAAGCAATACAAGATGCATAAAGGATTAACATCACATGCAATTCAATATATATGTGATATGATATGGCCTTTCTTCTTCGTGCTTCCGATCTCTATCTTCAACCACGAACATGATCTCCATCATCACCGGCATTGCATCAAGGTCAATGACGCCTCTCCATGGTTGTCGTCCACCGGTCTTCAACTATTACAACTACTTTGAATAGATACGCGGGTCTTAACATAAATTAAAGACAACCATATGGCTCCTGCCGGTTGCCAACTTACAATAAGGAACATTGCATACATCAAATATAATCGCAATCATGGCCATATCACATCACTGCACACCCCTGCAAAACAAAGTTAGACGCCTCTACTTTCTTTGCATGTTTTACGTGGTTTGGGGCTTTCTATAAGTGTCGTTCTAACTTACGAACATGAACCACAACATTGATACTAGTATTGTTAATCACCTGTTGTAAATTGGATCTTAACTATGCTAGGAGAAACAGGCACCCGCAAAGACACTTATGCAATACAAGTTGCATGTCAAGCGTGGATCAAGTCTCATGAACGATGTCATGTAAGGTTAGCCCGAGCCGCTTCATCCCAACATACCACAAGATGCAAAGTACACAAGAAGCAATCGACAATAAAAGCATCAACGCCCACAATGACCATTGTGTTCTACTCGTGCAACAGATCTACATATAGACACGGCTCTGATACCACTGTAGGGTTTCGTAGCATGGAAAACAAAAAATTTCTATCGCATACAAACAAACAAGCCAAGATCTATCTACTAGATTGTAGCAACGAGTCGATGGAATAACTTACCCTCGAAGATTCCAAAGTGTTTAACGAGAGCGGATTCTCGTGGGTGATGTAGTCGTACTCTTCCCGATCTCAAGATCGCGTAGACGATCCTTCCGGCGCTGCGTTCCGGCAGCGCTCCCGCAGTCGGTCACACGTTCGGTACTCGACGAAGACCTTCCTCTCCCTTGTTCCAGCAGGCAGCGGAGGTTGTAGTACTCTCCTCGCGATTCCGGCAGCACAACGGCGTGGTACCGGAAGTAGAGGGGAGATCCCGCAGGGCTTCGCCTTAAGCCGGAGAGAGTATGGTGGAGTATGAGAGAGAACTATTAGTGGTCTAGGGTTTAGACACACCAATTAGAAGGCTCTCATCCGAAGGCTAGGGCAATTAGAAGCTCTAAACCAAAACAGCTCTAAACCGGAGTCTAGGGCTAGGATTTAGATTAGAGGCTAGGAACTTGTGTGTCTAGAGGAGGAGGCCCTGCCCCTCCTTTTATAGGTGGAGGGGGCCAGCCAAGGGGAGGGAGTCCCTCCCCAAGTCGGCCTTGGGTGGCGCGCCGGCTTGGAGAGGAGGAACTCCTCCCCCAAGTCAGTTTTGCCCTCCTCTTGCTTGTTTCCCACAGTTTCCTGTTTTAGCCGTTTGACTTTCAAACTGGCCATTTGACTTTTCAGTTTTAGGATTCAATTTAATCCTTTATTTGGAATAGCAAGAACACTTAGTACATGATGCAATCATTCCAATATGTAATGACACATTCATGTACCCCTTCCCCTCCGGAGTGCCGGACATTCCGGAACCTTCTAGAACATTCCCGATGAAAACACCGGAATCATTTCCGAACCCCGAAACGGGACTTTCCTTATATGAATCTTATTCTCTGGACCATTCCGGATAACCTCGTGATATCCCGTATCCCATCCGAGACTCCGAACAAAATTCGGTCTCTTTCTCATAATACCATAACTACTCAAACAACGTCGAATCCTTAAGTGTGTCTCCCTATGGTTCGTGAATTATGCGGACATGATCGAGACACTTCTCCGAACAATAACCAATAGAGGAATCTGGAAATTCATATGGCTCCCACATATTTCTACGATTACTTTGCGATCAAATGAACCACTTACATACGATACCAATTTCCCTTTGTCTCACGATAGTTTACTTATCCGAGGTTATGATCGTCGGTATCTCTGCATACCTAGTTCAACCTCGTTACCGATAAGTACTCTTTTCTCGTTCCCGTGATATGTGATCCCTTGTGAGCCAGTCACATGCTTGCAAGCTAATTGGATGACATTCCACCGAGAGGGCCCAGAGTATATCTATCCGTCATATGGATGGACAAATCCCACTCTTGATCCATGTGTCTCAACCAAAACTTTCTGAACACTCAATGCCACCTTTATAGCCACCCAGTTACGGTGTGGTGTTTGATGTCATCAAAGCATCCATCCGGTAAAGGTGATATGCATGATCTCATGGTCGAAGGAATTAGGTTACTATGTATCAGAAAGCATATAGCAATTGAACTATTGAAATGACTTGATATTTATGCTACGCTTATCTATAGGAGTATGTCCACCATATCATTCTCCTAACGATATGATCTTGTTGTTGATAACATCTCAATGTTCATGATAGGGAAACCACAATCATCTATCAACCAACAAGCTAGTGAAGTATAGAGGCTATACTAGGGACTTCAAATTAAGTTTACAAATCACACAAGTATCAATGTTTCCTTGTTAATACTATTATAGCATGAATGTAAACATTTATCATAAACACAAAGATATAATAATAACTACATTTATTATTGCCTCTAGGGCACATCTCCAACATTCACCCCCTGCACCAACAACATGGCCGAGTACGAGGCACTATTCCACGGCATGCGAGCCGCCAAGGAGATGAATGTCAACCGCCTACGCTGCTACGGAGACTCCGACCTCGTCGCTGGGCAAGTCGCTGGCACCTGCGATGTCGTTTCCCCCACCATTGCGGCATACCGCCAAGCAGTGGACAAGCTGGGCGGACACTTCGCAGGCTATTCCTTCGAGTGGATCGACAGGCGGAAGAACGAGGAGGCCGACGCACTCTCTCGTATCGGCTCGGCTCGACTCGCACCACCCGCTGGCGTCTTCCTCGACACCATCACCAAGCCTTCCATCTCTCCCCCAAGGGAGATCGACATCGGAGTCCCACTGCAACCAGAAGCAGCCCTGGTCGCACTCATCGCCGAGCCAGAGGACTGGACTACGCCGTACATCGCCTACCTGGAGGGAGGCACCTTGCCAGCAGACGAAACAGACGCCCGGATGATAGCACGCCGCTGCAAATCCTACGTCATCATCGACGGCGAGCTCCACAAGCGCAGCGTGACCGGCGTGTTCCAACGCTGCTTCCAACCCGCTGAAGGACGCAAAATCCTCCACGACATCCACTCCGGCGACTGCAGCCACCACGCCGGCGTCCGCTCTCTGGTCGCAAAGGCTATGCGACACGGTTTATACTGGCCTACCGCACACGCAGACGCTATCGACATTGTCCAGCGGTGCGCCGGGTGTCAGAAATACGCCAACCAGACCCACGTACCGAGCTCGGCGCTCAAGACAATCCCCATCACCTGGCCGTTCGCCGTATGGGGTATGGACATGGTAGGCCCTTTCAAAAAGGCCCCCTCCGGCTTCACCCACCTCCTGGTCGCAGTCGACAAATTCACAAAATGGGTGGAGGCCAAGCCAGTCCGGAAATGCGACGGGAAGACCGCCCCCAAGTTCCTACGCGAGCTCATCTATCGCTACGGGTTCCCAAACAACATCATCACGGACAACGGCACCAACTTCGCCAAAGGAGCCATGGCCGAGTTCTGCGAAGAACATCACATCCGACTCGACCTCGCCTCAGTCGCTCACCCGGAGTCCAACGGCCAGGCGGAACGGGCCAACCAGAGCATCCTCCATGGCCTGAAGCCACGACTCCAAGTACCACTCGAGCGCACCGCCGGGTGCTGGGTCGAGGAGCTACCCTCCGTCATCTAGGGCATCCGCACCTCCGTCAACAGGTCGACAGGGTTCACCCCCTTCTTCATGGTGTATGGTGCCAAGGCAGTCATGCCCACCGACCTAGAGCACGACTCGCCCAGGGTTGTCCACTATACGGAGGCCGCAAACGAACTCGCACACCAGGATGGAGTCGACCAACTCGACGAGGCACGCGACCTAGCTCGCTCCCGCACCGCCATCTACCAACAAGTGCTCCGCCGCTACCATAGCTGGTGAGTAAGGACTCGCACGTTCCAGGAAGGCGATCTGGTGCTACGCCTCATCCAGGATAAGAAGGGCATGCATAAGCTATCCCCCCTTGGGAGGGACCATTCGCCATCGGGCGAGTCCTCGGCAACGATGCCTACTACCTCATCGACGTCCGAGGAGACGGGAAACTCGACATCAAGCGACCGTGGAATGTAAACTTACTACGGAAATTCTACTCCTAGAATTCCATACATGTACTCTCCACCTGCTATGAAATAAAATAGATCGGTTACCGCAAATTGCGTCTACTCTCCATGCCTTGTGCCACTCGCACTCGTAATAACAGCGTCAAGCTAACCGCAGAAGTCAACCTCTGGTACAGCGACCGGCACGGCCAAGTAGTGCGGTCCGAGGGCACTGGGTTACCCCAGGACTCGTAACGTCCACGAAAAACGCCAACCCGGAGCACCATTGGAGTTGACTGGCTTAACAAGCCAAGACAACTGCCCTCGTTCCTCACAGCGACCAAGGTCCTCCGCATCCTTGGCACAGCGACTCGAACGGCCAAGTACCATGCTCGGGGACTGATGACCAGTCGAGCACGAGCGACTAGGGAAAAACGCCAAGTATGAGAGCGTGCCCAGGACTCGCCATGCGACTGACCCTACGGGTCAGGCAGGAGTGACGCGCTTACTCTAACGCGCTAAGTCCTCACCCACCCTGGAGCTGCGACTAGAACCACCAAGTACCACGCTCGGGGACTCGGCCACTCGACCTCGTTCGCACAAGGGAAAACGGTCAAGTAAAGAGCACTCACGGGAGTCGCCCTGCGACTGGCTCTCCGAGCTCGAGCGAGTCGACCTCAATAACAAAACAACTGACAAAACATTCAAAACCACAAACACATAACAAACGAGGTAAACCCCATAAAAAGGGCGGACGCGCTCGGGGACTCGTCCAATCAGCAATCAAAATCACGAAACAATTCACAAAATAACATGAAGTTTCATTACAGCAGAACAACGTCGTTCCAAAATACAAGTTGAGTCCAATGGCCAATCGCTACTAACGCCCCAGGGCACAGTGTTTCTACTCCGCAGGTTTCGACGGCGACTCGCCGCCACCCTTGCGGTTGCGAATGAAGGGCGTGTACGGGTTCGACGGGTACATCGTCAACTCACCCGCCATCGCCGCACGGAAGGGCTGCTCGACCTTGAAGTCCCGATGCGGCGGCTCAGGATCGTTGGGGGCGACAGTCGTCTCCTGATAGGGGAGGAGGTCGCCCATCGCCTAGACGCGATCGGAGTACACCGCGGCCCGGTCCGTCAGCTTCAGCACCTCGGCGATATCCACCGAGCCCATCGGCGAGGGGTAGCCACTCGTCACGTTGTCAAGATCGAATTCCTCTGGGAAGTGGGCAAGCCCAAGGCTAAGAGCCGTCGCTGCCCCGCGCCCGAACGCCGACCGCGTCATGAACTCGACGACTACCGACGCCTTCTCCAGATACTTCCATACTTCGACGAGGTCGCTGGGAATCACTTTCGTAGGAGATATCTCCTGAAGATATGCCCGAATGCAAGCCGCGGACAACATGGCCGAGTCGACCAGAGTGGTCACACACTGCCGCGCGTCGTATGACTGCGCCTCCTCCGAGCTGTCGATAATCCGACCTGTGGACAGAGGGCGGCAATGAGTATAACAATGATTACACAATGCAGCTACTACAGGCAGAGGCAGAAAGTTTACCAATTAAAGGACGGCAGAGGCCCGTGATGAAGCTTTGAAGCGAGGAGAAGTCGTTCTGCAGCCCAACAACGAGGGCGTCAGAGACCTTACGCTCTTCAGCGGCAGCCGTAACAGCAGCTTTTGCTCTCCCATCCACTGAGCTCGCCTCCGCCTTCGCTTCCTTGAGCTCGCGCTCCAGATCAGCGATCCGCTTCTCAGCTGTACTCAATGCAGTCTGAGCCGCCGTCAGCTCACCCGCCGGAACAAGGCCCTGACGGACCTCCTCTTCCTTGGCAGCGATTGCGTGGAGTCCCTTGTTCGTTTCTTGTATGGCAACAAGTTCCTTCTCCGCGCGACACTTCGCAGCAAGCCGATTGGCCGACTCACGCTGCAAGCCCTACGCACAAATCAAACAGTCAACAACAATGGAATCCTAAGTGCCCACCCGCTGAAATTCAGCGACTAGACACTCGGGGACTGGAGATAAAAAAATACTAAGTGCCCACCCGCTAAAATTTAGCGACTAGGCACTCGGGGACTGGAGATAAAAAAATCCTAAGTGCCCACCCGCTGAAATTCAGCGACTAGGCACTCGGGGACTGGAGATCAAAAAATCCTAAGTGCCCACCCGCTGAAATTCAGCGACTAGGCACTCGGGGACTGGAGATAAAAAAATCCTAAGTGCCCACCCGCTGAAATTCAGCGACTAGGCACTCAGGGACTGGAGATAAAAAAATCCTAAGTGCCCACCCGCTGAAATTCAGCGACTAGGCACTCGGGGACTGGGTGCTACAAATAAAAACAAACACTAAAAGAATCTGACCACTGAAATTCAGTGGCCCGATCCTCTGGGACTGGACATACCTGGATGGCTGCGCCCAGCATGCCGTGGAGCTGTAGCGCGTCCAAAGATGCGAGAAGAGCCGGAGTGTGTCCACGATGCTGCTCGACCTCCGTTTCGGCGACCCCAGGCGTGTGGCTCGATGGCGCTGTACCACTTGCTGTAGCCGCTTTGGCCATAAAGCGGGGGAAGGTCGCGACGGATGCTCCAGCGCCACTAGGAGCCGGCTCGGCCATTCCAGGCGAGGAAACAGCCTCCTTGGTCTTCAAGGCCACCTCCGCCGCAGTCGGAGGATCATTCGGAGCAACCGTCGTGTCGTCAGAGACTGTGACGACATCGTCGCCCTTCGCCTTCTTCGCACTGTCTGCGGGGCAGTGACTACATCAGCTTTCCTCTTCCGTGAGGGGTCCTCCTCGGCGACGATTGGCGGCACCTTGGCCACAAAAGGGTGGCCGATCTTCTTAACTCCAGTCCTGTGAAACAACGATATGAGAAAAATTGTCCAAGTACAACGGAAGGCAAGCAGATGAACAAAAACTTACTTGGCGACTGGTATGAACCGCAATCCCGTGCGGATACTGGCCGGATTCTCCAGCTCGGGACCCAGCTTTCGACTGAGGCCCATCTCGAGCACGTCGTGTGCCCAAGACACGGAGGGCCTCTTCGAAGACGAGGCCGCGGCAGGAGCATCCGTGACGGCATCTGCGGGAGCTCTCCCGGGAGGCGAAGCTGTTGCGGCTGGAATAGCCCCCAACCCAGAGACCGGGGTGAACGAGGGTGGAAGCGAGGCCAGAGGTACCTCATCCAGGAGGGCAGCGGCTTCCAGTATTGCCGTCGTGTGCGCCGCTTCACCCTTAGCCGAGCTGCTGGTGTCAGAACTAGTCGCAGAGCAAGGCGGAGACGCCTGCTTCGCCGGCTTCGTCTTCCTCCTTGGCGGAGCCTTCTTCTTCGACTGCGTATCCTCACGACGCGAGGTGTGCTCGGGGAGCTCATCATCATCGTCATCGTCATCATGACGTTCGAGGATTCTACTCTCCTCGAGCTCGCGCTGATGTTGCCCGCGAGTTTTGCGAGCCATCGGGGCGGCGTCTTCCACGGGCTCGTCCTCATCATCGTCGTCATCAACCGCGTAGCTCCCAACGTCGCCTTTGGCGGGTGGCGACTCGCTACCGTCCTGAACGGACGAGCTCGAGTTTTCGTCGTCTGCGGGTGGGAGCCATCCTTCCACCACTTGGAACAGTTGCAATAAAAATGAAACAACGTCAGCATAACCGCGACTGCATCATCTGCGACTGCGAATGGTGACGAAAATGGCGACTTACCGTCGGAGTTGGACGCCTTGCGGTATAGGGGAGCCCCCGGCCTTCGCATCCAGGTACGCTGCCTGGGTGATTTTCTTCAGAGCTAGGATGTAGTCCTCGAGCTTCCACTCGACGAGGCAGGATTTTGTCGGGTCGTCCCTACCCGCGTACTCGTACATATAATGGTCGCGGCGGGCCAAAGGCACGAGCCGTCGCCCGAGCCAGCAGTTGTAAAGATTGATGGTTTGGAGGCCCTTCTTCTTCAGGCCGCGGATGGTTTGCAACATTTCGTCGACAACCATCCGTTGGTCCAGCGGGAGCTTGCCGGCCTGGAGCCGACGCGGTTCGGGTCGGTTGGCGGAGTACCTTGGAAGCGCCACGTCGCCATCTGGAGTCGCCTCGGTGACGTAGAACCAGGATTTCTTCCACTCGCTTGCCTCCTTGGCCGGCAGCATCAGGTCGAAGAAGGACGCCTTCGACTTCAGCTGAAACGTCAAGCCACCCGCCGCCAGCATCGGGCCGCCTGATTCTTCGCGACTAATCCTCCCATGGAATAGATCTTGCCATAGGGGGAAGTAGGGCCTGCAGCCCAGATAGCACTCGCAGAACGCCATGAAAATGGCAAGCTGCTCGATGCTATGCGGGCCCAGGTCCGACGGCTAGATCCCATAGAAGGCGCAGAAGCGTCGGAAGAAGAGAGAAGTGGGAAACCCCAGCCCCTGCTCCAGGTGGCTGGGGAAGCAAACGAATTCTCCCTCGCGCGGGTCCGGAGTCACCTCTCCGGCCACGGGGATGCGCCACCTGTTGGCGCGCAGGATCCCGGCCTCCTCGAACGACGCTAATAGCGCCCTGGTGCACTTGGATCGGCCCCATGGTTCGGTGGAGGGGGCCATTGTTTGGAAGATTTGTGGAGGTCGGGGCTCTCTGGATTGGTTGGATCGCGATGTGGAGTGGAAACGGAGATGGGTGAGGTCGGAGGAAAGATGAAGGAGTGTTTCCTCGCTCGCCCGTCATTCCCCTTATATAGCGGGTGTTACCGCCAATTTCGGGCGCCGTTAATACGTGGTGATTACGCTGACAGTTACCGTTGGATTACCCCAACGGCTAGTTTGACCCCAATTGACGGTCCAACTTCATCCACTCGACTCGTCACTCCGCGCGACTTGATTATTCGCCAACCCGATCACTACAACAGCGACTAAAGATTCGCCGACCCGTTCGCCGAGCTGTGGCTAAATCGGTCGCCGTTAGTGTGACTAGAATAACTGGTTTTTCCTTTAGTAAGGAGTCCGCCGCCGATTCGACTGGGCATCCGCATTGGAGCCAAATACACGGACTGCCAGCGACCACCTGCAACCAATCAACGACGGCCTCGGGGACTACTGATGGGGATATGCCTACCGGGGTATACCCAGCAGGACGTTTCCGACTGGCCCAGGCGCCTGCGAGTGGGCCTACGGTAACGGCGACTGGATCAAGACCTGGCGTGGACTCAAGCGAATGGAAGCTGAAGGCCCAGGAGCGTAGCTAGGCCCAGTCGGATTAGGTTAAACGATTGCTGAAACCTTAACTGATTCGGTTGAGATCTGTAAACCCTAGGGGGTGAGTCTATATAAACCTCCCTAGAGGGCGTGTATAGGATACGTTCCATCATCCACCCAAGCGACTCGCTGCCTAGCCTCCGAGCTTGCCCCATTGTACTTCCACCATAATACAATCTAGCAGGAGTAGGTCTTTACCCTCCGGGGGGCCGAACCTGGGTAAATCCTTGTGTCCCCGCCCTCATCTCGCAGCGCAGATGGCTGGCCGCCCTTGCCCCATGTTCTACTACTCGCTGCCGATTACAGCATCTGCCGTGGTCATTCCCACGACAGCTGCATTCAATTTAAATAGGGCACCATCTAAATCCGTTGAGACGACACCGTATGAACTGTGGTTTGGTGCTAAACCTAAGTTGTCGTTTCTTAAAGTTTGGGGATGCGAAGCTTACGTCAAGAAGTTGATGCCAGACAAGCTCGAACCCAAAGCGGAGAAATGCGTCTTCATAGGATACCCTAAGGAAACTATTGGGTATACCTTCTATCATAGATCTGAAGGCAAAGTGTTTGTCACAAAGAACGGATCCTTTCTTGAGAAGGAGTATCTCTCGAAAGAAGTGAGTGGGAGGAAAGTAGAGCTAGAAGAGGTTGTTGAACCTTCTCTTGAGTTGGAGAGTAGCGCAGCACCTGAAATTGTTCCAGTGCCGTCTGCACCGACAATAGAGGAAGCAAATGACAAGGATCATGAAGCTTCGGACGATGCTACTACTGAACGTCGCAGGTCGACAAGGTCACGTGCCCCTCCTGAGTGGTACGGAAACCCTGTCTTAACTGTCTTGTTAGTAGACGACAGTGAACCTGCGAACTATGAGGAAGCGATGATGAGCCCAGACTCTGAGAAATGGCTAGAGGCCATGAAATCCGAATTAGGATCCATGAGCGAAAACCAAGTATGGACTTTGGTGGACCCTCCTAGCGACCGAAAGGCCATTGAGTGCAAATGGATCTTCAAGAAGAAAACGTACGCGGATGGTAATGTTACTGTCTATAAAGCTCGACTTGTCGCAAAAGGTTTTAGACAAGTTCAAGGTGTTGACTACGATGAGACTTTCTCTCATAGCGATGTTTAAGTCCATTCGGATTTTATTAGCAATTGTTGCGTTTCGTGATTATGAAATATGGCAGATGGATGTCAAGACTGCGTTCCTCAATGGCAACATTGATGAAGAGTTGTATATGATGCAACCCGAAGGTTTTGTCGATCCTAAGGATGCTGATAAAGTATGCAAACTTCAGTGTTCCATTTATGGACTGAAGCAAGCATCTCGGAGTTGGAACCTTCGTTTTGATCAAGTGATCAAGAGCTTTGGATTTGTTCCAAATTGCTACGAAGCTTGTATCTACAAGAAAGTGAGTGGGAGCTCAGTGACATTTCTAGTACTATATGTGGATGACATATTGATTATTGGAAATGACATTGACATGCTTAACGATGTGAAGAGTTATTTGAACAAATGTTTTTCAATGAAAGACCTAGGGGAAGCTGCTTATATATTGGGCATCAAAATCTATAGAAATAGACAAAGACGCCTGATAGCTTTAAGCCAAAGTACATACCTAGACAAAGTTATAAAAAGGTTTAGAATGGATAAGGCAAAGAAAGGTGCAGTGCCTATGTTGTCAGGTAAGATATTGAGAAGGGCTCAGTGTCCAGCTATGGTAAATGATAGAGAAGCTATGAACAAAGTGCCTTATGCCTCGGCCATAGGTTCTATCATGTATGACATGTTGTGTACTAGACCGGATGTGTCCAATGCTCTTAGTTTGACGAGCAAATACCAAAGTGATCCAGGAGTGGAACACTGGACAGCCGTGAAGAACATCCTAAAGTATTTAAATAGAACTAAAGAAATGTTCTTAGTCTATGGAGGTGATGAACAGCTCGTCGTAAAGGGTTACGTCGACGCTAGTTTTGACACCGACAAGGATGATTCTAAATCTCAGACAGGATACGTTTATATTTTGAATGGAGGAGCTGTGAGCTGGAGAAGCTGCAAGCAAAGCGTAATCGCGGGATCTACAGTAGAAGCGGAATACATGTCTACTGCAGAAGCGTCAAGTGAAGGAGTTTGGATCAGGAACTTCATCACTGAGCTTGGTGTGGTTCCAAGTGCCTTGGACCCACTGGAGATATTGTGTGACAACACTAGCGCCATAGCACTGGCTAAGGAACCAAGATATCATCCAAAGACCAAGCATATCAACCGCAAGTTTCATATAATCCGAGATTATATAACAGATGGAGATCTGAAGATTAGCAAAGTACATATAGATCTGAATGTCGCAGATCCATTGACTAAACCTCTTCCATGAGCAAAACATGACCAGCACCTTAGTGCCATGGGTGTTAGATTGTTGCCAGATGTAAAACTAGATTATTGACTCTAGTGCAAGTGGGAGACTGTTGGAATTATGCCCTAGAGGAAATAATACAGATGTTATTATTATAATTCTTGTTCATGATAAAGTTTATATTCCATGCTAGAATTGTATTAAGCAGAAACTTTAATACTTGTGTGGTTTGTGAACAACACCGTGTCCCTAGTACGCCTCTATGGACTAGCTCATTGATTAATGATGGTTAAGGTTTCCTAACCATAGACATGAGTTGTCGATTAATAATGAGATCATGTCATTGGGAGAATGATATGATGGACAGACCCATATTAAGCAGAGCAATTAGATCGTGTCATCGTGTTCATCTTTGCGAAGCTTTTCTTATGTCAAATATTGTATTCCTTAGACCATGAGATAATGCAACTCCCTGGTATCGGAAGAAAGCTTTGAGGTCATCAAACGTCATCCTATGAGAGGGTGATCATAAAGGTGTCCCTCGGGTGATCGGAAAGTACCTGTTGGGTTGTATGTATCGAGATGGGATTTGTCCCTCCCAAGTCGGAGAGATATACTTCGGGCCCACTCGGTAATCGATATCAACACCGCTTGCAAGCACGTGGTTAAGGAGTTAATAAAAAAGTGATATCGGATTACGGAACGAGTAAAGTACTTGCTGTGAACGAGATTGAACTAGGTATGTCGGTACCGACGATCGAATCTCGGGCAAGTCGCGAGACGAAGGGAATATATATATGGGATTGATTGAATCCTGGCATCGTGGTTCATACGATATGATCATCGATGAATGTGTGGGAGTCAATATGGGTTTCCAGACCCCGCTGTTGATTATTGATAGAAGATCATGTCTGCATATTCTCGAACCCGAAGGGTCACACACTTAACGTGTCTCGACGCTAGGATAGATTGGATAATTGGTTTATGAGTTTTATTCGGAGTCTCGGATGAGATCCAGGACGTCACGAGAGGTTCCGGAATGGTCCGGAGAATAAGATTCATATAAGGCAGAGCAGATTTTGGAGTTCGGAATTGTTTCGGGTTGTTCGGTATTGTACCGGAAGCTTCTAGAACCTTCTGGAGTGGGACCAACGTGGCCCCACTTGTCAGGAGGGGGCGTGGGTCTACGGGGGAGTGCCCTGGCCGCATTGGGCCAGGGGCACAAGGCCCCATAGGCCCAACCGTCCAAGCCTAGGGGAAACCCTAGGGGAGCTTCTAGAAGGGGGGAACTTGCCCCCCACTCCTCCCTCCTTGGCCACCGGCCCTAGGGCTTGGGGGAGGGGCAAGGGCCAGCCGCCCACCCCTCTATATAAAGAGGGCTGGGGGCACACTGTCACATCCCAAAATTCTCCTAATTTTGGAATGTGAAATAAACAAATAAGTTTGATTGATTGTTTGACTATGTTGAAAATTCTCAAAGAGAAGAAACTTTTTAGTAGAAAATCCTCTCAATCTTGAATTCAAAATCTTATATTATTTTCTTATGACCTAAGTAGCCATATAGGCAAAAGGGCATGGATTGATTATGGATTGTAGAATTGGTGTGCAAGATTTTAAAATGAAAATCATGAATCATTCATAAGCATTTCATCCATGCAAAGATCTAACAAACTGAATCCAAATCCTGGTATCTAAAGCCTATAGTTGATTTGCCCAAATGTTCCTAAAGGAATTAAATTGACTTTATAAAACCCACTATTGTAAGGCATAAATTATTGATAATTATAGCCTAAAAAGATCCAATTATTATTACAAAATTTTAGAAACAAAATTGAGCTCATTTGGAGCTAGTATGAAAAAGTTATGAAATAAATACAAACACATAAAGATATAAATAAAATGAAATATAGAAGGATTTATAAATCCACTACTTCCAAACTAGTAAAAATATTACAAATTTGATCCTATAATGATCTATTCGATTTTAGAGAAATTTAGAAACAAGAATCATATCATTTGGAATTCGTATACAAAAGATATGAGGGAAACAAGTAAATAGAAAAAGAAAAAAAAAAGAAAAACCTAAACTGGCCGGCCCACCTGGACCGACCCAACCAGCCACCTACAGGAGGGAGAGGGATCGATCCCATTGGATTGCTTTACAAAGCGTGCGAAACAGTTTTTAACGAACCTATCTCTATTCAAACTCTTATATCTTTTGATCTATAACTCCGAATTGACTTCCATTTGTTTATACATGTTCCTTACTCCAATACCTATCTCCCCACCATCCTAAACATCCATATAATCTCGTGGAGCCATAGCTGTACGAGTTTCTCTCCTCGAAATCCTGAATCTACACATGCCCGAATCTTATTTCGCTTTTTAACCCATCTAGACTTCGTTGTTTGCCTTCGGTCAAAAAACGAAAGTTGTAGGGATCGTCGAAATCTTTCAATCCCGACAAACCTCACCTCTTTTCATCCACCACAGCCGGAGAATTTCGTATCGCAATATTTCAGATCTTACGGTGTAAATCCAAGATGTACTCGCGCTCGTTTCTTCAAATCCAAATTCCTTTGGTGAGAAGGTAGGAATAATGATTCCCCACAACTTTCATGTTCTGAGTTTTTTCAATTTGACCTACGGATTTGTCTCTCTAACACAGATATATTTTTTGTCTGTTCTGAGCCAAAATCTGGTCAATCTCTTCTTCTAGCCACCGGATCCTATCCAGACGGTCGAGTTCCAATCAAACCGGTGCGTGCCATGTCATCATCCCGGTCATCTTCCTCATCAACGCCACGTCAACGTCAGGTCAACATCTAGTCCCAGTCAGCATGCAAAGTCAACCTGTCCAGTCAGCGGAATATTCCCTAGAATATTCCGTTCGAATTTAAAATTGCATATTATAGATCTAACTTGTAAAATTCATTAGAAATTCATAACACGTTCAAAAATTGCGTATAATATATCAAATTGAAGATAATTTTACGTAGAATCATCTTATCAAAATAGATCCAAATTTTACTGTACGTGGTTACTTCAGTAATTTAATTAGTTTTAATGGTCCTTTAGATTAATAAATTCATAAGAAATTATCTGTAACTCCGAAAAATATGAATAAGATATCAAATTGAAGCTACTGTAATGTACTTTAATAATATCTGGTTGTATCTAGCCTTTGCAGATTATTTAACCCGTAGCAATTTAATTAGTTTTAATGGCTTTATAAATCATTAAATTCATACTAAATTAATTGCTTGTCACAAAAATATGAATGATATACCGATGGAAAGCTGGTTCCATGTAGATCATCAATATGCAATTAGTTCAGCATTTTACTATAAGGTTTTGCCGTGAAGATTTAAATGGTTTAATGGCTTATTTAGAGTAATAAATAAATAAGAAAATAAATAATGCTCAGAAAATTACAAATAATATGTCCCTGGATTCACAATTCCATGGAGATTACAGATATAATTTTAGTTTGATTTTTAGACAACAGAAACTATATGAATCATTTAAAACCATTAAACACTATTTAAATCATACAAAAAGATCTATAACTCCGATTAGGGTGAATCCAACGCCTACTGGTTCGTATTAATGTCCTCTATCCAGTAAACCCAGGAAACAAATTTAATACGACAGTTAGAACATGCGTTACAATAGAACTATTAAAAACCCTATATTGGCAAGTAATTATTAATAACAAATACTCCATTGCATTAATTGGTCTCTTGCATGCATCATATACTTCAATATTGTTCAGAGAACTAAAGTAACAACCATTGTGACTTATTAAATTGTCATGCATGCATTTGTTGCATTAGTTTGATCTCTATGTGCTATTGTTTATGTTGTATGCGATTGTTTGATCGATAGATTGCGAGGAGTGCAACGTGTGTGATTGCAACTACTATGATTGCAAGCATTATGGTTATGACGAGAGCAACCATTATATCTATGAGAATTGTGAGGATTATCTAATCGACTACATCTACAACAAAGGCAAGTGGTGCTATCTTGGTCATAAATGTCCTATTGTTTTCCTATGCATTGCAGATGTTTTTATAGAATTGCATCTATAGGAATTGATGTGTATATGCTATGCTATATCCCATATTATTCCCTAGCATTCCTTGTTTATGAGCCATCGTATTGGTAGATTGCTTAGCTATGCTATTTAGACGAGGAAGGGAATCAGATCATGAAAAGTTATATGTTTTGAAAGGCTTATGTTTTGCTAAATAAAAAACCAATATGTTTTAATGAACCACCTGGGCGGAATGGTATTGATTGGGTCATCGAGTGTATTTATGGTGGGGAATGCCGCCCAGGACACTGAGAAATGATTGGTTTCTTTGTTTGGAAGCTTTCGTGTGCAACCATGTGCCAATAATGAAATGGGAGGTTGGTTGAACTCAGTAGGTTGTGGTAACTCGAACCCGCGTATCCAGAGATGTAGATAGTGTAGGTTGGACCGGTGCGCGTCGGGATTGGGGAGCTACTTCCCGAACGGTTCCTTCTTGGACTTCTCCCTATCATCACCCAATATAAGAGTGGTGGTACGAGCTGGGCTGGCCAAGTCACATGGGTAAAGTGTACTAACCCCTGCAGGGTGTATAAACTAAGTACTTAGTCGTGTCCCCGGTTATGGACAATTTGAGCGACCTGATATTGATGCTATGATATTTCTCACTCATCCTTATTTCTTAATTACTTAAAACTTGTTGGGTGAACATAATTGGGTAGGAGCACCTGGGAGTGAACCAGAGTGTCCTATTTATCGTATTGGAAAACTACTTTGTTACAAATGTTAGGATAAAACTGTTGCTTTATGCAAATGAGCCTAAACTCCACTTGGCCAAATAAGCATGTAGTTGATAGATCTGTTGTTAACCACTTTAGCCTACTTGCCATACATTCAATGTATTGACCATTCGTGCTTGCAACGTTTCATGTTGCAGGTTATATCGTATCTGAGTGATCGTTCATAGGTCGCGAGACTCCACTCAACAATTGTTCGCCTGTGGCACATTTGAAGGATGGAGATCTACCTTGTATTCGTTTTCCGCTGTGTACTTGCATAAATAATGTAAATTCTGGATCATATTTGTTGTATTTATGATGCACAGTTATATTTGGTATCATTTTGTACTGTGTGTGCCAGTGAACCGATCCAGGGATTGGCACTATACACATGAACTCAGCCTTATCAGGCGAGGGTGTTACAAGATGGTATCAGAGCTGTGTGTTACCTGTAGGATCATGACCTTAGAAATGAATTAGCAATAGAAGATCTCTATTAGGAGAACTATCATATTTTCTACTTACTAGAGTTCTTATATTCCTTATCTATCTTTTCTAGAACCTCTTCCTATTCAAACATTTATAGTTGTCCATTCTCATGATACCTATATGAGAGTTATCTAAGTAAAAGAACAAATAGTATGACATAAATAAACATCTCATCAAGTTTGGTTAGGTCTAGACCACCATGTTCTATCTCTTTAGGAGATTATCGCTATCGTGTTAGCATATTGTTCTTACCAACTTATGTGGTATGACAATATAGGTTGTTTGCTTGGTTGTATTGAGCTATTTTGTGTGATGCTTTGTTTAGGATCAGTTAGTTTTGAACTATAATGTTTCTGAAATTGTGATGAGGTTTTTATATTAGTTTAATGGTGTGAATTGATTGAAATTCATGGAATAACTGCTGCAGTTTTCTGCCTGACCTGTTGTACCGCGCGATTTTTCATATTTTACTGGTAACTCGTAAAAATCTAAAAAAAATAGGATCTGGAGCGTAATTACCTGTAGTACATGCACAAAAATTGGCTAATTTTCCCGACGACTTTATGACGGCCATAAAAATTCGTGAAGTCTGCTGTACCGTTTTGACAGATTTTGTTTATTGCTTATATGTTGCTCTATTTTACTCTAGTATTGTTTCCAATGCTTTCAAACTATTTTGTGGTTATATACTACTAAATTTAGATCTCTATATTATTGTTATGCAAGTGCTTGCTTATGTGTTAATTTCTTATGATTGTTTTCTTGATTGTGACATTGATTGCTTCATATAGTTATGAGTAGGATTACTTCCTTAGTAGCTTCTTCTCCCTACAATCAATTCTTCTCTATCTCAAACCCATGGAACTATAATGATGTGTTGAATACATGGAGAAGGATTAAGTGGAAAGTTTTACAACATAATGCATCGACAAAGGAGAATAGTTCATCTAATGCAACAGAAGGATGTGGAAGTATGAAGTGTTGCACATGATGTAATGTAGTAGATTACCCAACCTGAAAGTTGAAGTATCAATAGCTTAGTTTTAGTAGTAGCTTTGTTGATTGGATACATGAGAGTATACATATAGCATTAGCTCGTGCCCATGGAAACATTCTTCAAGGCAAGTGAGAATGCCCGAGTGATAGAAAAACGTGATTCACATTTCCTCATACAGGGTAATGATTTGGGTGCAGGATGGATTGATCACCATTCCTACTACTCTTATTATTCACTCTTGTACTGTTGGCTTTGCGAATCTTGAGTGCCTTTCAGCCTTAGCAGAGAGCCGGCGTTGAGCCTAAACCTTAGAATGGTAGATTGTTCCACCTCTATAAAAGCATTCATTGCTAAGCGTAGGAATGTTGGGTAAGGATGAATCCCAACCGTGAATTATGGGCACCGTGAAGTAAACGTTCCCTATTTGCCCACCATGAGAGTTTTTCTAGTTTAAGAAGTGATTTCTCAAAAACTATCAATCATGATATTTAGAATGTGCTGGAGACATTGTGCCAATAAAAATCTAAAGGAGAACCAATCTGAGCTAAGTGAATCCTCGATAAATGACCTAGTCAATTTTATTTTAAGGGTGGTAGCATCCTAATGGATCCCGAACCTTTCTTTCTTTCTAGTCTTCCCAAATCTCGGGACGAGATTTCTTTTAAGGGTGGTAGTCTGTCAAATCCAAAAATTCTCCTAATTTTGGAATGTTAAATAAACAAATAAGTTTGATTGATTGTTTGACTATGTTGAAAATTCTCAAAGAGAAGAAACTTTTTAGTAGAAAATCCTCTCAACCTTGAATTCAAAATCTTATATTCTTTTCTTATGACATAAGTAGCCATATAGGCAAAAGGGCATGGATTGATTATGGATTGTAGAATTGGTGTGCAAGATTTTAAATGAAAATCATGAATCATTCATAAGCATTTCATCCATGCAAAGATCTAACAAACTGAATCCAAATCCTGGTATCTAAAGCCTATAGTTGATTTGCCCAAATGTTCCTAAAGGAATTATATTGACTTTATAAAACCCACTATTGTAAGGCATAAATTATTGATAATTATAGCCTAAAAAGATCCAATTATTATTACAAAATTTTAGAAACAAAATTGAGCTCATTTGGAGCTAGTATGAAAAAGTTATGAAATAAATACAAACACATAAAGATATAAATAAAATGAAATATAGAAGGATTTATAAATCCACTACTTCCAAACTAGTAAAAATATTACAAATTTGATCCTATAATGATCTATTCGATTTTAAAAAAATTTAGAAACAAGAATCATATCATTTGGAGTTCGTATACAAAAGATATGAGGGAAACAAGTAAATAGAAAAAAAAAACCTAAACGGGCCGGCCCACCTGGACCGACCCAACCAGCCACATACAGGAGGGAGAGGGATCGATCCCATTGGATTGCTTTACAAAGCGTGCGAAACAGTTTTTAACAAACCTATCTCTATTCAAACTCTTATATCTTTCGATCTACAACTCCGAATTGACTTCCGTTTGTTTCTACTTGTTCCCTACTCCAATACCTATCTCCTCACCATCCTAAACATCCATATAATCTCGTGGAGCCATAGCTGTACGAGTTCCTCTCCTCGAAATCCCGAATCTACACATGCCCGAATCTTATTTCGCTTTTTAACCCATCTAGACTTCGTCGTTTGCCTTCGGTCAAAAAACGAAAGTTGTAGGGATCGTCGAAATCTTTCAATCCCGACAAACCTCACCTCTTTTCATCCACCACAGCCGGAGAATTTTGTATCGCAATATTTCAGATCTTACGGTGTAAATCCAAGATGTACTCGCGCTCGTTTCTTCAAATCCAAATTCCTTTGGTGAGAAGGTAGGAATAATGATTCCCCACAACTTTCATGTTCTGAGTTTTTTCAATTTGACCTACGGATTTGTCTCTCTAACACAGATCTATTTCTTATCTATTCTGAGCCAAAATCGGGTCAATCTCTTCTTCTAGCCACCGGATCCTATCCAGACGGTCGAGTTCCAATCAAACCGGTGCGTGCCATGTCATCATCCCGGTCATTTTCCTCATCAACGCCACGTCAACGTCAGGTCAACATCTAGTCTCAGTCAGCATGCAAAGTTAACATGTCCAGTCAGCGGAATATTCCCTGGAATATTCCGTTCGAATTTAAAATTGCATATTATAAATCTAACTTGTAAAATTCATTAGAAATTCATAACACGTCCAAAAATTGCGTATAATATATCAAATTGAAGATAATTTTACGTAGAATCATCTTATCAAAATAGATCCAAATTTTACTGTACGTGGTTACTGCAGTAATTTAATTAGTTTTAATGGTCTTTTAGATTAATAAATTCATAATAAATTATCTGTAACTCCGAAAAATATGAATAAGATATCAAATTGAAGCTACTGTAATGTACTTTAATAATATCTGGTTGTATCTAGCCTTTGCAGATTATTTAACCCGTAGCAATTTAATTAGTTTTAATGGCTTTATAAATCATTAAATTCATACTAAATTAATTGCTTGTCACAAAAATATGAATGATATACCGATGGAAAGCTGGTTCCATGTAGATCATCAATATGCAATTAGTTCAGCATTTTACTATAAGGTTTTGCCGTGAAGATTTAAATGGTTTAATGGCTTATTTAGAGTAATAAATTAATAAGAAAATAAATAATGCTCAGAAAATTACAAATAATATGTCCCTGGATTCACAATTCCGTGGAGATTACAGATATAATTTTAGTTTGACTTTTAGACAACAGAAACTATATGAATCATTTAAAACCATTAAAAACTATTTAAATCATACAAAAAGATCTATAACTCCGATTAGGGTGAATCCAACGCCTACTGGTTCGTATTAATGTCCTTTATCCAGTAAACCCAGGAAACAAATTTAATACGGCAGTTAGAACATGCGTTACAACATAACTATTAAAAACCTATATTGGCAAGTAATTATTAATAACAAGTACTCCATTGCATTAATTGGTCTCTTGCATGCATCATATACTTTAATATTGTTTAGAGAACTAAAGTAACAACCATTGTGACTTATTAAATTGTCATGCATGCATTTGTTGCATTAGTTTGATCTCTATGTGCTATTGTTTATGTTGTATGCGATTGTTTGATCGATAGATTGCGAGGAGTGCAACGTGTGTGATTGCAACTACTATGATTGCAAGCATTATGGTTATGACGAGAGCAACCATTATATCTATGAGAATTGTGAGGATTATCTAATCGACTACATCTACAACAAAGGCAAGTGGTGCTATCTTGGTCATAAATGTCCTATTGTTTTCCTATGCATTGCAGATGTTTTTGTAGAATTGCATCTATAGGAATTGATGTGTATATGCTATGCTATATCCCATATTATTCCCTAGCATTCCTTGTTTATGAGCCATCGTATTGGTAGATTGCTTAGCTATGCTATTTAGACGAGGAAGGGAATCACATCATGAAAAGTTATATGTTTTGAAAGGCTTATGTTTTGCTAAATAAAAAAACCAATATGTTTTAATGAACCACCTGGGCGGAATGGCATTGATTGGGTCATCGAGTGTATTTATTTGTGGGGAATGCCGCCCAGGACACTGAGAAATGATTGGTTTTTTTGTTTGGAAGCTTTCGTGTGCAACCATGTGCCAATAATGAAATGGGAGGTTGGTTGAACTCAGTAGGTTGTGGTAACTCGAACCCGCGTATCCAGAGATGTAGATAGTGTAGGTTGGACCGGTGCGCGTCGGGATTGGGGAGCTACTTCTCGAACGGTTCCTTCTTGGACTTCTCCCTATCATCACCCAATATGAGAGTGGTGGTACGAGATGGGCTGGCCAAGTCACATGGGTAAAGTGTACTAACCCCTGCAGGGTGTATAAACTAAGTACTTAGCCGTGTCCCCGGCTATGGACAATTTGAGCGACCTGATACTGATGCTATGATATTTCTCACTCATCCTTATTTCTTAATTACTTAAAACTTGTTGGGTGAACATAATTGGGTAGGAGCACCTGGGAGTGAATCAGAGTGTCCTACTTATCGTATTGGAAAACTACTTTGTTACAAAAGTTAGGATAAAACTGTTGCTTTATGCAAATGAGCCTAAACTCCACTTGGCCAAATAAGCATGTAGTTGATAGATCTGTTGTTAACCACTTTAGCCTACTTGCCATACATTCAATGTATTGACCATTCGTGGATGCAACGTTTCATGTTGCAGGTTATATCGTATCTGAGTGATCGTTCTTAGGTCGCGAGACTCCACTCAACAATTGTTCACCTGTGGCACATTTGAAGGATGGAGATCTACCTTGTATTCATTTTCCGCTGTGTACTTGAATAAATAATGTAAATTCTGGATCATATTTGTTGTATTTATGATGCACATTTATATTTGGTATCATTTTGTACTGTGTGTGCCAGTGAACCGATCCAGGGATTGGCACTATACACATGAACTCAGCCTTATCAGGCGAGGGTGTTACACGCACCCTCCCCACACCTCCTCCTCAAGCCCTAGCCGCCCTGCTGCCCTCCTCTCTCTCCCTCCCGACTGCGCGTAGGCGAAGCCCTGCCGCAGAAACTCTTCACCGCTTGCACCATGACGTCGTGTTGTAGATCCAACCTATCTCTCCACCCCACTTGCTGGACCGAGGAAGGAGGATACGTCGAGGTGTCGCACGTGTGCATCTCTCGAAGGCATCGCCACTTGCGGTGTTGGATCGGATCGGATCGCGAGGAGGAGAAGCGAGTACGACTACATCAACCACGTTCGTTGAACGTTCCGCTGTGCGAATCTTCAAAGGTATGAAGATCTCATCTATTCCCCCTCGTTGTTTTCATCTCCTAGATTAGATCTTGGCTTTCCCGTTCGCATCCGTAGAAATTTTTTGATTTACTATGCTGCGAAACCCTTCATAGGGAAGTTATCCCAAAAATCATTTTTAAATTAGATTTTTTATTTATTAATTCAGATAATTAATATAAAAGTTATATTTAACTTTTCCTCATGATCAAAAACTCCTTTTTTGATCACTTCGAACAACTTTGAATTTTACCCGAAACACTTCCGGTTTTCTCTCTTCTTTCCAATGGTGATCCCAACCATTCTATAATGATCTCCAAGCGTCGTAGAACCTATAAGTGTGTTACCCTATGGTTCGAGAACATCACAGGTATGATCGAGAACCCTCTCATAATGATCATTAGTGGGACCGGGATGCCTGTAACACCCTCAGAATCGGTCATATGCAAGTCTTAGCGATTCCCGCCAAACCCGCATAAAAACGATTCAAAGGTGCCTATCAGACACTTGTGTGCGGGTGGAAAACGAATTAATATCATTACACAATAGTCCACGATGGAACCCACAAGACAGATATATACAATAATAACTCAAAGAGTCAAAAATACAGATATACAATACAAAGATCCAAATCACCTTTAAAATGATATAGCGTCCGAGTACGGATAAGATGCAAATTGGGCTAAGAGCCCTGAAGAATAACCAATGGCGTCCATAACCCTGCCCAGGCCAAGCCGGAAGGGTAACCCCGCTAACAACGTCGATCTCAAAACCTGCTTAAACAAAAGGGGTGCCGGCAAAGGGCAAAGGAAAAAGAGAGCGGTCAGTACTGAGGCCAGTACACGGCGAGACTAGAATTCGGCGGTCCTCGCCTACATAGGTATGGTGGACTGAAGCGGCAGCGCAACATGCACTAAACAACCTCTAGAGACTCAATACAACTGGCGGCTATCAGATAGGGATAAGAAAGACCTATTCGGATCTAACCTGAAACTATCACCAAGCATACCCATCCTGGTATTTCCCCTCGAGACCAAACGAGGAAGTCAACCGAGGAACTCACACAGTTGGCAGTTTTATTCATTCCGTTATAGTTGCAGCAATTACTAGTCAGATATAGATAGCATGAGTCATCCTGATATAATAAGCAGTGGGCAGTTTTAGTTAACCATTCCGTTGTAGTTGTAGTACTTACTAGTCAGATACATATAGCATGAGGCATCCCAAAACCCAGCAGTTGTTGGTACTTTTATTTAGCCATTCCGTTATACTGAAGCTGATTACTAGTCATTATAAAGTCAAATTTATAGCACTACTTTAGTTATAGTTGTCTATGATCGAGATACTGTGCTCCAAGTCGTCCATAACCGTGGACACGGCTTTCAGAAAGCTTTACCCTGCAGGGGGCACAAATAGCAACACACGCACGATCAACCTCGAGAAAAACCAAATGAAAACCCAACGAGGCATCACGACAGAGCAATTGCAAGATTCATATAATATTTCAGGGGCCCACCCCACCAAGCTACCCGCTACGAAGTTGGCCGGCTCCGAGACGGACCTAGAGGTTTGTGACGACGGCTGTAAACGACTGGAAACCCGAAAGTGTGACTGGGCTTGTCGATACTGCGAAAACGTGGCACGGGGTTCCAAAAAAGTACAGGCGCTCCACGCGCAATCATAGATAAAGCAGTAAAGCATGGCATAAGTACAGGATAGTAATAAAGCCCCAAACTAGTTTGTGGCCCCAAGAAATAATGTATGACTCAAGGTCTGGCTAGGGGGATTCATGGTCCCACATGCGGATAGTGCGAATATTTAAAGAACAGGTATCAAGTACTCGGGGTCCTACGGGACACAAGTGGACGGTTAAAAACCAAATAACATCTATTGCCCACATGTGCCTCTGCATTATTTACCTACTTCAATTTTAGTTATTAAACGGTAATTAAAGCCATGATCATCTCCAACATTAAACATGCGACATTTCTCCAACAACGGTGGTACTTGAGAACATAGAAACAACACCTGAGCAAGCAACTATGACTCGCAAGACCGACTATCTACCAAATAACAGGTAATAGGAGGTGTCCAAGGCAATATAATGGCAGCAAGGGTTATCACGGGTACGGAAAATAAAACATCGCAACACAGTCAGCAATAGATCAACGGGAGGAAATAAAGACTATAAAAGTAAGATAGGTAGAAAGGAGAAGAATGCTTGCCTGAAAAACATTGCCAAAGTTTCATAACCGAAGAACTTTTTGAAGCTCACAACATCTCATCGTCCTATCCGGGAAGAAACAAAACACTAAAAGGAACAAGTGATGCAACAATTACAACTAATGCGGAAGAATCGGCATGATCATGATATGATGCATGACATGGCAAGTTAATGATACAAACTATGTTGAAAAATTCTTAGAGACATAGCATATTGATGATATAGCATTCGTGAGGCATTATTAATAAGAAACAATTAGTTCCCAATTCATGTTTTCCTTGCATAAACAGTACTGATTATAAAACTTCTCTTAATGCATGATGCACATGATAACATGGATATCATGGTTGGAGAGGTCTCATCGGGCTAATCGATTTAGACATATCATTTGTCGAATTCGGAGTTACAGATTTAAAGTTATGCAATAATTAAGAAAATACAATTATTAATATTTATTAATTCGAAATGTTTAAATTGCTCAAATGATAATATAAATAGCATAAACAGATTCCTCACATTTTTCTGATTCAAAAACATATATTATACTTAATATTTGGATTTGTTATTTTAAACCCATATTTAAATCAAATATATTAAAGAGGGGTCAAAGTCAAAGATTTAACTAGATAGAGTCAACTCTGGTCAAATTTGAAAACATGGATGAATTCATAATTGAAAAACATTCATATTTCATTTATAACTTTTTAAAAATTCAAAACATTTCAAAAGATATGAATGAATTTGATATAAGTCATTTTTCTCGATTTTCATTTGTGTTAGAAAATACTCCATGGTTTTTTTTTGTTACTCGGGCTAACTCAACCCAGAGGCTATGACAGGTGGGCCAACGAGCAGGAGGCCCACTGTGCGCGCGAGCGAGCCAGACAGTGACAAGTGGCGGAGGGGAAGGACTCTGGGTTTGCTTACCAAAAAGGAAAGGGGCCTTTTTATAAAACCTCTGGGAGGCTCGGTTCCGATCGAAGAATCTGAAGATACACACGTGAAACGAGCCAGCTCGAATGATCTTGTGACGAATATGGCGAGCTATCCTTTGGGAATTTTGTAATGCCGCAAAGACCAAAGTTGTAGAGGACACCAAGATGTACAAGTTCCATATAGGGAGTTTCTACAGAGGTTGGCTTCAGAGTTGGTGTCGCAGACTAACGGAAAACTGCAAAACGTCAGGATCTGGTCGGACTTTGGAGGAAGATTGCGGGTGATCTACAACATTGTTTTCGAATCCGTTTGATCCTGCTTGTTTTTGGGACATCCAGGGACATATATCGTTTTGGGAGATTTGTCGGAGGAGGTCTGGGTTCACCGGAAAAAATGGGGGAGTAGGGAGTCGTGGAGCTGCTGCTGTTGTCTGTCTGCGCGCGGCGAGCGGCCGTGCGTGGCGAGGGGACGGCGACTGCGGCGAGCGGCGCCGAAGCAAGGCGAGACCAGAGAGGTGGGGCAAGAAGAGGCTCACCGAGGGAAAGTCGGAGGCGAGGTTGCCCGCCTTGCGCGACGACCGTGAGACGGGGACTGCGGAAGAGCGGGGCGACGAGGTATGCAGCGACGGCGAGGAGGGGTGTCCCAGGTGGAGGGGAGGGAGTACGGGCAGCTCCGGCTCCGATCTTCTGCGAGGAGGACGAGGAAGGCGGCGCGGTTCAATTCCCGCAGGTAGCCAAGCTTAGGGGGTGCCCCGAACAAGGTCTTGGCCAACCTGAAGAACTTGGTCAAGCTCTCGATGGTTTAAGGTGGGGGCAGAAAACCAAGGTGGCAGATGGAGGCCGGCTGCGACGCGAGACGTGAAGGGGATCTAGGGTTCTATGGGAGAGATGCAGGGCTTGGGGATAAGAAGGGAGCGACCGTGGTGGGTGGTGACGCGGATCACGGGGGAACGACGGCCACCTGCTCTGCCGTTAGTCTGTAGAGAGAAGCATGGGGACGGAGGAAGACAAACAGTAGGGCGGCATCGGGGAGCAAAGGGGTACCATGCCGTGGAGGAAGGTGGGCCGGAGGAGGGTGACGCGCTGGTAGGCTGCTGCTCTCTCTTGGGCTGCGGCCGAGTAGGTTCTTAGCTTTCCTTTATTTATTTTCTATTTTTTTTGTTAGTTCAATTGTTTTGTTTTATGTTTATATTTAGCCAGTTTTAAGAAAGCAACTTATTGGAACTATTTTGAATCTTTGCAGGGATTTTTAAACAAAGGTGTCTAGGCAACAAAATAGACTAGAGGGAATTAGCATATGGGAAAGAGAGGATGCCCACATACATAATATGTATGTGTCAATTTGGGCACTTTACTAGATTAGAGATGTAGGGGTTTAGAATAATAATAAAAGCATTTGATAAAATATGGAACCCTAGCAATGGATTCCCACATTATAGAATACAAAATAGGGATAAGAGGGAGAGGGAGGTATGGGTGATAGTATTAATACAAGGAAGATGAAACCAATGCAAGCATGGTATGATGCTCAAATGCAAGGTGGCATGATGACATGAGCATGATATCATGATGATGCACAAAACAAAAAACAACAAGCGATTTTCTAATAGTGGTTTTATTCAGGGTGCTACAATGCCCATAATGATCCCTATAGTCATTTGATGCAGATTATTGGATGCAATGTCACCGAGTGGGCCTAGTGTATCTTTTCACCACGCAGGAGAACAAATCTCGATCTTATTGCATACGCCTCGACATATCCCTTTAAAATACTTAACATACATCTTTATGATCACCCTGTTACGGTATGACGGTTGATGCAGTCTAAGCAACCATGAATGACACTGATTAGATATGATCTCACGGTCTAGGAAGAAGGTCACTTAGTTTCTAACTATTACAAACCAATGTTATAAAATTATTGTCAACGTGCATAAATACTTTATAATCAAAAAATCTTGATCATCAATTTCTCAACGAACTAATATACGAAGGTTGGAGCCACCTCTTGATTGGCTTCCATAATACTACGATTCTCGTCTTCCCCGACGTATCCTATTTACATCAGTTCCTTTTTCCAAGAAATCAAGAGAATCAAAACAATCTCCTCGATCATCTCACCTCTCTCGTCAATCTAGCTAGCGCGCGATCCAAATCAGTACAAATTGCAGGTCCCGGCCTGGCCAAGGCGGTGGCGGTGCTGCAACTGGTTCTGTGCATGGTGGTCGTCGGCTGGTGCGGGAGTGAACTGCGGCAGAATGGACAAACATAACCTATTTTTTAAAGAATTTCATAAACTGAATTTTTTATGAAAGAATTTCACAGAACTAACCCTTTTGGATAGCGCCTAACACAAAGACGCTATGCTTAATGGTGTAGCGTCTTTCCGAAAGGCGCTACACTCTTTGCCAACGTGGCACGCGGGTCCCATGGGACGGTCTAGTAGCGCCTTTGGGTGAGGCGTTACTATACATATCATAGCGCCTATTGTAAGGCGCTACACTAGTCTATATATGTAATGTATGTATTTAATAGACAAAGAAGTATGGTGGCTGAGTTGGTTAAAGTCTTTATTATTAACTAGTAGGTTGTGAGTTTAACTCTCCCAAACCCTAATTTTTATTTTTATTTTTATTTTTCAAAGGCCGCGACATTGGTTTATATTGTTATACATATGGAAATATATTAATTCTAGCATCCTTATTTATTTAAAAAAGGAAAACGAGTATGAAATTTTATAATCTCTGTTTTGCATTTTTATCCACTGAACGTAGCTAAGTGCTTGTTTGGATACACATCATTATCGGTGAGTTTAGGTAAAACACGTCTTAGGATGATTTTTCCGGATGCCCGTTTTGCTAATAATTTCGTTAGGAATAGGCACATGGAAAAAAAAAATTGGTTAAGAAAGTAAAAATACAGTTTTGTATGTACCAAGTTTGGCCTATCCAGTCCACCACGTGAGGTGGTTCTTGAGAGTGTCGTGAGATTGGTTGAGAACCCAGCGGAAATTACGGCCGAATTTTGAGTCAATGAGATTTTAGAAAAACGAGTAATACTAGTTTTTGTTAAAACTCAGTTTCCTGGCTTTGTGAAAATCGGGTATTGTTTATTCGCATTTTAATCAGCTTATCCGCATTTTAATTAGTTGACCCAAACAAGATTTTAGTTTGTTAAGCGGTTATCTTAGTTTACGGATAACTGGTTCTAGGAACATCCTATATCCAAACAAGGCCTAAAGGATTTATAAACACCATGAGATCGTATAGCCAGTTGAAACCCAATCAATCTACATGTACAAGTACGATCAACCAAGCCCAGAGTGAAGTAACGTCCAATTCGTTCACGACCCAAAGGACCAGAGTATACTTCATCGATTCCGCGATATTTTGACGGGACTATGGAGCAACGAAATGTCTGTCTCGACCTAGGGTAAAAAAACAAAAAGTTGCTCGAACCCAAGCAGTGGCGGAGGACAAAAACAATTTAAGGTCTGACGGAATCTAAAACATTATTTTCATGAAAAAAACTAAAGCATTATAATCCCTTCGGCATTTTTACTGTACATGACTTAAAAGCATGGACAAAGTACACATTGATAGGCCACATGGAAAAATGGAACAGAAAAAATTTGATTCCCCACTATCCGTTACTCCCTATCCTCCACCATTAAAATCTGATATATTTCATTCTAAAAATGGCATGTTCTTCCTCCGGTCCATATTAAGAACTTAACTCTGTAAATTCTATGTATCTAGTAAATATCTATATTAGATACATGCATATTTAGATAAAATTAATTTAATTTGGACCAGGGGAGTATCATTATCAACACTCCATGTATGCGTTCTTTTTTTTTTGGGGAATTGTATATCTACGTGAAAAAGCAAACATAAATCTAGCCAGGTTCATAAAAGATGCATGCATGAGCCGACAAATACAAGTTAATCAAAAGATGTGTGCATAAGTCAAACCAAGCCAGGTTCTTTTTTCTGAAAAAAAAAGCCATTTTTTTTAACAGAGAACCGAGCTAGGTAAGTCGTAGCTGATCTAAACACACCAGACCACGAGCGCTCCTCCAACTTGGCTCGTAGAAAGACAACCCACCTCTTCTCTTCCCGTTTCTTCCTAAAATAACGCCCTGGAAAAGTGAAACTAACCGATATCTAAGATACTATACTTAATTGTTTGCAAAAATCTAGGTAGGGCAAGCGCCCTGCCTTGCCCAAAGGAGTCCTCTGCCACTCAACCCAAGATACCGTCTCGCATTGGGCAGGAACAATACCGAAGGAAAACCCAAACGCTTGAGAGATGTTAGAATTAATGGAAAACAAAGATTATAAATAAGGATTATAAAATCTTGGTTTCCATTTTTTAAATAAATAAGGATGCTAGAATTAATATATTTTTATATGTACAACAAAATAAACCAATGTCGCAGCCTTTGAAAAATAAAAATAAAAAGTGGGGTTTTGGGGAGTTGAACTCACAATCTACTAGTTGACAACAAAGACTTCAACCAATTCAACAACCATACTTCTCTGTCTATTAACTACAGACATTAAATCTATAGACTAGTGTAGGCGTTACTAGACCATCTCATGGACCCGCGTGCCACGCTGGCAAAGAGTGTAGGCTGTCAAACATAGCGCTTTTGTGTTAGGCGCTACCCGAAAGGGTTAGTTCTGTGAAATTCTTTTACCGAGAGTTCAGTTTGTAAAATTCTTTTAAAATGGGTTATTTTTGTCTATTCTGCCGTGAACTGCAGCACGCAGTTTTTTTTTCTTTTGAAAAGCTTTGTCTTAGTCTATATCTATACCTATCTAATCTATACCTTAATCTATATCTATATCTATACCTAATAATAAAGCACGAAGTGTTTCTCCCGGTCCAACACTTTTTTTGAATAACTTTGCTCCTAATAGTTTAGATGTATTACCCACCATGCACACATAAGTCACCCTAATCTTTCTTATTATCAGCGGTGGGTGGTTTACGTTTCGCCTCTTTTTTCGTCTATCACCCGCCAGTCTAGGCATCGCACGGTACCAAGTTGTACGAGGATCGTGGACGGGTCGACGTGGATCATCGGTAAGTTAAAAATCTATACCTAATCTTTTAGGCCGGCCGTTTCCGCAAGGTGCGCTGCGCTGCGCGCGAGCCCTCCTGATGAATATTTTTGGACTGCCCTTAGCTAAGCCGGTTCAGGAGTCATGGGCTAATGCGAGCGAGCGCTCGGTGAATATTTTAGGGCTGCCCTAGCTAAGCTGGTTCAGGAGTCATGGGCTGACGCGTCTAGAAACGATATGCAATTAGAAGTACAAACGAGATTTTTGGGCTAAAAAATAGTCCCACATTGCTACTTTACAACGAGTATAACCAGTTTATATACGCTAAAAATTCCTCCGTATTATCAGCAAGCGAAAACAGCAATGACTGGTATGAAATCAAATGACCCCATGTGCTGATGGTGGGCAGAGGATTAAATGGGACTGTGTTGGGCTCTACTGCATGCATGAATAAAACAAAAGGCGGACTGTTGCATTCTTGAATGAAAGGAATGAGTATCATTGGACACCGGTTGTATGGTGTATAGTAAGCTAAATTAAGAGGAATTATAGAGGACACGTGGCAATTAGAGGACACACGTGGCTGTGTTTGTGTTTGGGCTCATACACATGCATGAAAAAGGAGGATGTTGCCGGTACATGTCAAGTACTAGTGTGGGCTAAATTAAAATTAATTTGACAATAAGCAAACTGATTTGGTAGTGGATGTTTTTTATTTATTTCTTGTCGTTGCAACGCACGGGTATGTTTCCTAGTTTTTAATAATAAAGGACAAAATGTTTCTTCCGGTTTAACACTTTTTTGGACCGTTTTGTCCTCCCACCAACCCACGTATCATCACAATTGCCACTGATAAGTAAAAGTAAAAAAACTTTCCGTATACACGTTTTTGGACTATTTTTTGCTCGCAAAGCTCTACTGCCGGGCCTTCTATTATGGGCCGTGATCAGCCTGGTTTGGTTTAGCGATAAACAAACTTCTGATAAACATAAACAACGAGTAGAGAGCAGAATAGTCCCACATTGTTTCCTTAAATCGAGTTCCACCGATTTATATACCTAGCAAATTGATAGAGATCAGCTGCCTATAGAACAAACAAGCATCACAAATTGATAGGAATCAGCCAGGCACCTCTTGGAGGTAGATGAAGGGGAGCTCTTAGAGAGAGCCGGCGGTGGATACAACGAGGATCAATCTCTCGGGTTGAGCAGAGCGGGTTGGGCCGACCGGACTAGGCCCTATCAAGAGGGATTTGAGGCGGGGCTCGGGCTCGAGCAGACGAGAGGCGGCGGCTGCCGACGGGTGCGCGCAGGCGTGGGCCTCTGGCAGGGACGGCGAGGTACCAAGACGAGGAGGCGGCGTGTAATTAGAGCAGGGACGAGCTATATCAGCAGAACAAAGCTAGCAGCGACGAGAGGTGAGGAAAAAATGGACCTTTCTTTTGCTTAATACGGATCTACACAGACAACACTACATAGCAAAGCTTCGGTTAGCCGCACGAATTTTTTAACGAGTACACAACTTTTCATGAGCAAACTATTGATGCACCTGAATTAACGATCTGGAGGCCGAAGCTGTTTGGTTAACTCAGGTAATTCATTATTCATATTTGTTCACAACTTTATAATACTATTACTATTTTGGCTCCCGTAAGATACACATTATAATATGTAGATTTTTTTTCTTTTTGAAGAATGCAAATAATGATCCAACGAGTGGTTGATTGGAGAAGATGTGGGAAACCAAATATTTGTGTGATGTGATAAGGACTGATGTAGTCATTATCTTTTCCTACCTACAGTCTAAACCTATATTGGTCATGTGAAGAGTTTTGTTATGGCCTGTTATTTTGGATTTCCTCGGTGTCTGCGTCAATTGGACTTGCTTTAGTTCTTCTTATTCAAATTTCTCTCTGCATGTCATCTGCAAATTAACTGTTGCAGCGACACACGAGCTAACAGTCAAGGGCACTAACTACTGCGACAAGAAGATTGGCGTATGAATGGACCTGAGTCGTTGACACTTTTGGCTCAAACTCACCGGCTTCCAAATGGTGCGGAGGACGGCAACGCCACGGCAGTAGAAAGAAAATAAAGGAGAACCACACGTAGCTCGGAGAAAATTCCATCCACGTAAAGGTGATATCTCATGTATATTGCATGTAGAGGATTTTTTTTATCCCACTGCAACGCATGGGCATTTTTACTAGTAATAATAAAGTACGAAGTGTTCTCCCGGTCCAACACTTTTTTTTGACCAGTTTGCCCTCCCACCAAACCACGTATTACCCAACGCCACCGGTAAGTAAAAATTGTTCAATTTGTTGGTGCTAACGCACGGTTTGAGGAAAGCTTCGTCTGTTCCTTTTCGTATATGTCCTGAGTTCTCCATGTCAGTTTAAGTTATCATGGATGAAAAGAACTCCAAGTCGATTATGTATAGGCCTTACCATAGCAGCACATTTCCTATACCTCCCACCCCCGGTTCCTTACATATCCACGTGAGATTGAGGAGACGGAATCGATCGACCAGGACAAAAACTACCGATGCCTGATCTAACCCGTGACCATGGGATGATGGAACAAGCGAAGCTGAGGATGCCGATCTCGACGATTCGCCATAAACTTTCGAGCTCTCGTGATCGAAAACATGTTTGGCGTTATTTTCCGTGACGGGTGCCTTGCCGTCCACATGGGACGAGGTTTCCATCATGATCGTCTAGGCGTCCGGCGTGCTTGGTCTTTCAATCTAGACTTCGTCGAGGATCTGATGTGTCTCTCCATTACTCTAGCGGCAGCAACAGCGCTGGCTCCTCCCTCTACTCCAGTGCCGACAGTGAGTCATTATCGGCGTCAACTCTGGCGGTGGAAACATCAAGGACAACTATGGCCTCAGGTGCCAAGACAACGGCAAGAACAATGCCCCAAGCAACTCGACGCTCCCTGTTGGCCACTTGCAGAAGACTGTGGAGCAGATGCTACACGACCACAAACGCAGCAAGGGCTACGTTTGCTTCATCAACCGTTAGGAGACGTAGGGGCTGTTGGCGGCGCTAGCTACAAGGAGTACAAGCTCACTGTGATGGTCGCTGCGCTCATACACCTGAGCTCTGCACTGCAAGTGGCTGTCACCGAACATTGGTTGTGTTATATGCAGATTTTTCTTCCGTTGCAACCGCACGGGTTTATTTGCTAGTATATATCTAATAATAAATGACGGAGTGTTTCTTTCGGTCTAACACTTTTTTTTATCTCTACTATATAAAAAGTCTTACAGTGGTTTTCGTTTTGCGCCTTCCTCCGTCGCGTGGGCGCTTTCCCACCGCGCCAGTTAATCCTACGTGAGTTAATACAATCCGTTTGCCTTCCGTGTTGGGCACCAATTACTGTGCTTGTATGAAGTCCATATACGAGGCTAGCTTCTGTCAATGTACGCATGTGAAGTCCGTAGATGGCAAGTGGAGTTTGGTTAGCGTACGTTCAGCGCCGCCCACACCAGCAGCACCGGTACGTACAGCTCCTCGGTCAGACCTCTGGTGCCCGCGCGAGCGTCCCTCCTCCCGTCTGCCGCCTCCCGCTCGTCCCAAGCTCCACGCGACCCATGCCGCTGCCTTGCTCGTCACCCCTCCCTCGATGCGACCTTGCGGCATGCTCTTCTCGTTGGCCCTGCCCCACTCCGCCGCACAAGAGCGCACGGCAGGCTCGCCGTCACGGGAAAAGCAGAGGTCCTATCCTCGGTCGATCCAGGTCGGCGTGGATTGCAAGGGAGCCAAGAGGTGGGCTGACGGCGGCTTCGGCAACAATGAATCCATCCAACGCGAGGCGCGGCGGCATGGCCTCGACCTCTAGAGGCAGAGACGCACAGTATGCTCTCTCTGAACTTCACGATGACTACTCTCTTTGTAATTGTAATACAGGTTTCAGACCACGTCCAAAGGATGTGTGCTCTCTCTGAACTTCATGAGGGGTGCTTTCTTTTATGAGGGTAGCACAACAGCGATGCAGTTGCAGCTTCTCTCTCTCTCTCTCTCTCTCTCTCTCTCTCTCTGCGCGGGTGGGTCACGGCGCTGCTGCTTCTATACTCTCCATGCGTGCTACAGCTACTCTCTCGCTGCTTCTCTCAGTTGGCACCCCTTCCTGTGTCTAAATTGGCACCATAGGCCTCGGGTCAAAATTGTTTGATAAGGATTGATTGGCACACATCTTTTGGGTGTTTCATTAGAACAACAATGCATACTTTGTAATTGTAATTGTTGGAATTTTGGCCCAAATAGTCTAGCCTATTTTCTATTTCAATAATTCCTGAAAATCCTAGAGGCCCATGTGGCCCATTCATGCAAGACAAGAGCTGGGACAAATGTTTAGTCCCACATTGCTAGTTGAGTGGAAGTTGGACCAGCTTATAAGGTGAGCTCTCCTACCACTTGGTAAAAGGATGAGAAGGAGAAGGAGAGAGTTGCACACGCGCGCTCCTCCTCCTCCTCGCCTCGCCTCGTCATGCCTCGTCACGACGCGCGCGCGCGCCGCGGGTTGCGGGTTGCGGGTTGCGGGAATCTCGCCGAGCCGAGCTTTATTTTGCCACGCATGAATGGTATATGAACAGATGTACAGAAGCTGAAACGTTTGCTTTGGATGGACTTTTAATACGAGTTAAATGAATACGAATTGAGTGGAGGCTGTCCGGTGGGCTGCCGCCTGTTCGCTTCATCTTCCATCCATTCGTTTCATCTTCTGCACTGTCTGCCTTCCCCTCTGCGCCTATAAGAGAGAGAGGTCGCGCCTCCTCTCAGTTACATTACAACACATCTCTTGCGCCTTCAGTTCCAGAGCACTGCGCTACCTCCATCTTCCCCATCCCGTCTTGCGGCGTGCACCGCGAGCCGGGACAGTAGGCCTCCGAGACCCCGCTGCTTCGAGTCCTGTACGGGAGAAGGGCGATAAGGTTTTTGGGGAGCGCTATCAGCGCGACTACTGGCTTCGTCACGGACTCCCTCACAGATAGCGACGTCTTCCCCGACAAGGACTTCTTCCCCGACATCAGCACCCTCTTCCTCGACGACATGGCCAACGATGGTTCCAACGCCAGCGGTTCCACTTCTGCTACTGCCGTGTACATCTTCTGTCTCAATCTTGTTTTGATCCTATCCAAAGTTTTATGCATTAATATGTATTCGCTATTTAACACGATTAGTTTATTGCCTATTATTTTAGTCATGTTTTATCTAGCGTTTATTATGGATAATTCGCTCGGTAAATTGCTCTATTACTCAACAATCCAAAAACCTTATTTCAGGCAATTTGCCCCAAGTGGCTTTGTTGCTTCTATGAAGCCACCTGTGTTTGAAGGTGTGAATTACAAACGATGGCGTGCGAGAGCAGTGCTCTGGTTTCAGACCATGGGCTGCTATAACGCCATCTATGGCGCACCTGAGGGGGAACTTAATCCCGCTCAGGAAGAGGCGTTCCAAAAACTTGATACCACTTTCAAGGCTGCCTTGATCAGCATCCTTGGCGACAATACTGTCGATTCATATCTGTCATTTAGCAATGGCAAAGATATGTGGGATGCGCTCGAGAGAAAATTTGGAGTCTCTGATGCTGGCAGTGAACTGTATGTCATGAAACAATTCTATGACTATAAGATGATTGATGACCGCTCCATTGTGGAGCAGGCTCATGAGATACAGTCACTTGCCAGGGAGCTTGAGCACTTCACTTGTGTGTTACCGGACAAGTTTGTTGTCGGAGGCATCATTGCCAAACTTCCCCAGTCATGGAGGAATTTTGCTACTTCTCTGAAGCACAAGAGACAAGAGTTCTCCGTGACGGATCTCATTGGGACTCTTGATGTGGAAGAGAAGGCGAGAGCAAAAGACACACGTGCTCGAGGTACCGAGGGAGGTTCTAATGCCAACCTGGTACAGAAAAGGAACTTCCAGCCTCACAAGTTCAAGAACAAAGGCAAGTTTGATGACAAAGGAAAGTTCGATGGAAAGAACAAGGCCTCACAGTCCACCAGCTTCAAGAAGAAGACTGATAAGAGGAAAGGTGCTTGTCATGTGTGCGGTGATCCTAATCATTGGGCTCCTGCTTGTCCCAACCGCTTTGACAAGCGCCAGCATGGGAAGAGCAGCAAGACGGCTAATGTTGTCATGGGCGACGTTGAGATGAAAGATGTTGGGTATGGTATATTACCTACTGTTATTTCATTATGTCATTCTCCTAATTGGTGGATTGACACGGGCGCTAATGTACATGTCTGTTCTGATATTTCCATGTTTTCTTCATATCAGGTCAGAGGGACTCAAACCGTGCTGATGGGGAACGGCTCGCATGCTTCTGTTTATGGTGTTGGTACGGTCGATCTGAAGTTCACTTCGGGAAAGACTGTGCGCCTGAAGAACGTGCATCATGTTCCCTCAATAGATATCACCGCTAGCAAGGGGTGAGGTCAAGATGTGTGTCGGCAATGGATCAAGCGTTGATGTGATCGCCGTCGGAACGCTGCCTCTCCACTTACTGTCGGGATTAGTTATAAACTTGAATAAATGTTATCTGGTGCCTGCACTGAGCATGAACATTGTATCTGGATCGTGTTTGATGCGAAGTGGTTATTCATTTAAATCCGAGAACAATGGTTGTTCCATTTATATGAATGAAATCTTTTATGGTCATGCACCGATGATGAATGGTTTATTTCTATTAGATCTCGATGATAATGTTACACATATTCATAATGTTGATGCTAAAAGGATTAAACTTAATGATGATATATCCGCATATATGTGGCACTGCCGTCTAGGTCATATTGGCGTTAAACGCATGAAGAAGCTCCATTCGGATGGACTTTTGGAATCACTTGATTATGAATCATTTGATACATGTGAGCCATGCCTTATGGGCAAGATGACTAGAACGCCGTTTTCCGGTTCAATGGAACGGGCGACAGATTTATTGGAAATCATACATTCTGATGTATGTGGTCCAATGAGTGTGTCGGCGCGAGGTGGATATCGTTATTTTGTTACTTTCACGGATGATTTGAGTAGATACGGTTATATCTACTTGATGAAACACAAGTCTGAAACCTTTGAAAAGTTCAAGGAATTTCAGAATGAAGTGGAAAATCATCGTAATAGAAAGATCAAATTTCTACGGTCCGACCGTGGAGGTGAGTATCTAAGTTACGAGTTTAGCACTCACATGAAAGAGTGTGGAATTGTTTCACAACTCACACCTGCCGGAACACCACAGCAAAATGGTGTGTCGGAACGTCGTAATCGTACTTTATTAGATATGGTTCGATCTATGATGTCTCTGACGGACTTGCCGTTGTCATTTTGGGGTTATGCACTAGAAACTGCTGCATTCACTTTAAATCGGGCACCATCTAAATCCGTTGAAAAGACACTGTATGAATTGTGGTTTGGAAACAAACCTAAGCTGTCATTTCTTAAAGTTTGGGGATGCGATGTTTATGTGAAGAAACTTCAACCGGATAAACTCAAACCCAAAGCGGAAAAATGCGTCTTCATAGGATACCCTAAAGAAACTATTGGGTATTCCTTCTATCACAGATCCGACGGCAAGGTTTTTGTTGCCAAGAATGGATCCTTTCTAGAGAAAGAGTTTCTCGCGAAAGGTGTGAGTAGTCGGAAGGTAGAACTCGAAGAGGTTTTGGAACCTTCTCTTCAAAGTATGGCGAGTAGCGCAGCGCCGGAAGTTGTTCCGGAGTTGGCTCCACCTGTTGAAGAGGGAACTAATGATAATGATCATAAAACTCCGAAAGAGAGTACTACCGAACCTCGCAGGTCAAACAGGACGCGTGCAGCTCCCGAGCTGTACGGAAATCCTGTCATGAATTTCATGGTTGATGAAAATGATGACCCTGCGACGTATGAAGAAGCGATGATGAGCCCGGATTCCAACAAATGGTTAGAAGCCATGAAATCCGAGATGGAATCCATGTATGAAAATCAAGTTTGGAACTTGGTGGAATTACCTCACGACCGAAAGGCCGTGGAGAACAAATGGATTTTCAAAAGGAAAACTGATGCTAATGGTAATGTGACCGTCTATAAATCTCGACTTGTCGCAAAGGGGTTTCGACAAATTCAAGGAGTTGACTGCGATGAGACTTTCTCTCCCGTAGCGATGCTAAAGTCAGTTAGGATTATGTTAGCAATTGCTGCATATTTCTATTATGAGATATGGCAGATGGATGTCAAAACCGCGTTTCTCAATGGTAATATTGAAGAAGAGTTGTATATGATACAACCAAAGGGTTTTGTCGATCCTAAGGATGCTGACAAGGTGTGCAAGCTTCAGCGATCCATCTATGGATTGAAGCAAGCATCACGAAGTTGGAATCTCCGCTTTGATGAGGTGATCAAAGAGTTTGGATTTGTCCAAACTTATGGAGAAGCTTGTATTTACAAGAAAGTGAGTGGGAACAATGTGGCATTTCTGATATTATATGTGGATGACATATTATTGATCGGAAATGATATAGATCTTTTAAACAGTGTTAAAAGTTATCTAAACAGCAAATTTTCAATGAAGGACCTAGGTGAAGCGTCATACATATTAGGCATAAAGATCTATAGAGATAGATCTAGGCGCCTAATAGGGCTATCACAAAGTATATACCTTGATAAGATTTTAAAGAAGTTTAAAATGGACGGAAGTAAGAAGGGGTTCTTACCTATGTTGCAAGGCAAGACATTGAGTAAGACTCAAAGTACGGCTTCGGCGGAAGAAAGAGAGATAATGGACAAAGTCCCCTATGCTTCAGCCGCTCTATAATGTACGCCATGCTATGTACAAGACCGGATGTGGCACATGCTATTAGTTTGACTAGTAGGTACCAATCGGATCCAGGTTTGGAACACTGGATAGCGGTCAAGAATATCCTTAAGTACTTACTAAGAACTAAGGATATGTTTCTTGTATACGGAGGTGAAGAAGAGCTCGTCGCTATGTGTTATGTCGACGCTAGCTTTGACACCGATCCGGATGACTCTAAGTCTCAATCCGGATACGTATTTCTCATGAATGGCGGAGCGGTTAGTTGGAGGAGCTCCAAACAACCTGTGGTAGCGGGATCAACAACGGAGGCCGAATATGTTGCTGCTTCAGAAGCGGCTCAGGAAGCAGTTTGGATGAAGGAGTTCATATCCAAACTAGGAGTGGTGGCAAACACGTTGGACCCAATGGTGATCTATTGTGACAACAATGGTGCCATTGCCAAAGCCAAAGAGCCAAGATCTCACAAGCATTCCAAGCATATTAAGCGCCGGTTTCACTCCATCCGCGAGCATGTCAAGGATGGAGATATAAAGATTTGTAAAGTACATACGGATCTCAATGTAGCAGATCCGTTGACTAAAACTCTCCCTAGAGCAAAACATGATCAACACCAGAACTCAATGGGTGTTAGATTTATCACTATGTAATTAGATTATTGTCTCTAGTGCAAGTGGGAGACTGAAGGGAATATGCCCTGAGAGGCAATAATAAAGTGTTTATTATGTGTATTCCAAGTATATGATAGATGTTTATTTTGCATGCTATAATTGTATTAATACGGAAACGTTAATACATGTGTGTTTAATAAACAAACAGAAAGTTCCTAGTTATGCCTCTCTCATAAACTAGCTCGTTGATTAACAAGATGATCAAGGTTTCCTGATCATGGACATTGGATGTTGTTAACAACGGGATCACAACATTAGTGTAATGGTGTGATGAACATTCATCCGAAGTATAGCATTACGATCAAAGTCATTGAGTTTATATTGCTATAACAACTTACGAAGTGATCCTAATCCTTAGACCATGAGATCATGTCAATCACTAACACCGAAAGAGTTTCTTGATAACATCAAACGTCACACCGTAACAGGGTGATTATAAAGATGGATTCAGAACTAATAAAGTGTTATGTTGAGGCTCATGGATCGAGAGTGGAATTTGTTCATCCCGATGACGTATAGATATACTCTGGGCCCTCTCGGTGATATCACATTGATTAGCTTGCAAGCAAGTGATTTGATCACTAGAATGTTATATCACAGGAACGAGAAAAGAGTGCATGTCGGTAACGAGATCAAACTAGGTATGGAGATACCGATGATCGAATCTCGGACATGTAATATATCTTGAAACAAAGGGGTTAAGATACTAGCGTAAAAGGTTCCGACGATCACAAGAAAGTCATCGTTGAATGTGTGGGAGTCAGTATGGGTCTCCAGATCCCGCTTCTGATTATTGATTCGAAAGGGGTCTCGATCATGTCCGCATTATTCACGAACCGTAGGGTGACACACTTAAGAGACACCGACATCCAATTGGAGCAAATGTTTCATGCCGAAAGAATGAACAAGCGCAGGAATTTATTTCACTAGATACCGAAACAGGTTTTCGGGTGAAATTGCATAAAGTGGTTATGCATGTGAAATAGAATTCTAGCAAGGGGTTATTTATGAATGTTTGTCATTAAAGTAATTGACAAAATTCTGAATAAAATAAAAGAGTTTTATTTAATGAGAGTTTGCATTAAATTTGGTGGAAATTTAATGGGAATTTTGAGTGAACTTTTGAGTGGAGGGAATTTAAAGGAGATTTGTGAGTGGAGTGTCCACCCACATGAAGAGGGGAGGGCAAGGGGGAAGCCCCATGCGCCGGCCACCCCCTTGGGGTCCCCCCCTCCTCCTATAAAAGGAGCCCCCCTCCTCACTTGTCTCTTACACCTCCTCGTGAAGGATCTCTCTCCCCCTCTAGAATTTATCCCCCATGGTCTCGGACTAGCGAGATACATGTTCCCGGTGGCTATTCGGCAAGAAAGAGTTGTGCTTCCGCTGCATCGCTGGAGCGAGGAGGCGGAGGTTGCTCGGTGCCTCGAACGTGTGTGCGAGCACGGATGCGCTGCTGATTTGCGGCGCTAGGACTTCCTCTCGATCTTGAGATCGGCAAGAGATCGTCTACATCAACCACGAGTTGAACTCGTTAAGCTTTGTCGGTCTTAAAGGGTATGTTCTCTACGGATATACATCCGCCCGTTGTTTGTATCTAGTAGATAGATCTTGGTATATAGTTCACATCGTAGGAATTTTTTTGTTTTCTATGCTGCGAACCCTATAGTGGTATCAGAGCCGGATCTATGCGTAGATACTTTACACGGGTAGTACACATATGAGTATGTGGACGATGATGATCATGTTGTTGATCCTTTGTTGTAATTTTGGATATTGGTGGCATAGTGGGATGAAGCGGCCCGGACAAACTTTACATGTCCTCGCACATGAGACCTGTTCCACGCTTGACATGCAACTAGTTTGCATAAGTGGCTAGCAGGTGTCTGTCTCTCCTACTATAGTCAATATCTATTTTGCAAGCGAGTTGTCAACAATTTGATTATCCTCGTTGTGGTTCATGTTCGTAGGTAAGAACGGTTTTATCTCGAAAGCCCTAAGCCACGTAAAACTTGCAATGGATAAATTAGAGGCGTCTAGTTTAGATTGTTGCGAGGCTAGTGTTATGATATGGTAGTGTTGTAAGTAGAAGTATGAGATGATACTCTTACAACACACATAGCGTGTAAAATCCATAGACCTTGGATTTACACATATAGGTATGATAGTGATCATACCACGATGCACATGATAGAGATCATCTGCGGGAACCATATAATTTCACTAATAAACATATGATGTTTGATAGCATCTTATATTGCTTGTTTAGCGCTTTGTTAGCATAATAAGATGATCCCTCATTTAAATATCAAGATAAGAATGTGTTCTTCCTTTAGTATGCACCGATTATGTTTTCGTCGCTCCAAGACATCACGTGATGATCGGGTGTTCTTGGATCCACGACCATATTTCGGGTGTAAAACAGTTACACACGCGAATACTAAGGTTCTAACTTGGCGAGCCTAGCATGTACAGACATGGCCTCGGAACACGGACCGAAAGGTTAAGAATGAGTCATATAGTTGATATGATGCCCATTTGATGCTCGCCTTTGAAGCTATACCGACTCACGTGATGATCGGACTTGGTGTAGTGGATTTGGTTCATGTAATCACCAAAAAGGCACGAGGGATGTCGTTTTTGAGTGGGAGTTCATTCGTAATATAGATTAGTTGAACTCAATCTATCATACACTTAGTCTAAACTTTACAAATTCTGTTGTAGATGGCACCACCTGCTTTTAATTTCAATGTGTTCATGGAGAAAGAGAAACTAGCAACGAACGGTAGAAACTTTACCGAATGGGCCATGAATTTGAGGATTCTCCTCTCTGCTGCACAAAAGCAATATGTGCTAGAAGCGCCGTTAGGCCCCCCACCTTTTGATGATGCCCCTGACAAGGAGAAGAATGTCTATCAGACTCGTCAGGAGGACCACAACTTAGTTCATTGCGGCATATTGTATGGGCTAGAGCCGGAACTTCGAAAGCGTTTCGAAAACGGCAATGCATTTGATACAATGGGTGAGTTGAAAATGATTTTCGACACACATGCTGCTGTAGAGAGCTACAACGCTTCAGAAAAGTTCTTTAGCTGCATGATGGAAGAGCACAGCTCCGTTAGTGAGCATGTACTCAAGATGTCGGGTTGCGCCGATAAGCTTGTGTCCTTGGGAATATCGATTCCCATTGACTTAGGCATCCATCATGTTCTGCAGTCTCTGCCACCTAGCTATAAGAGCTTCGTGATGAACTATAATATGCAAGGCATGAAGAAGTCTCTCCCCGAGCTTCTGTCAATGCTTAAAACTTCAGAAGTGGAGATCAAAAAGGAACATCAAGTGTTGATGATCAATAGGAACACTGGTTTCAAGAAAGACAAGAAGGTAAAACGGAAGGGAAGTAAGGGCGGCAAGCCTGTTGCCGCGCCTAAAAAGAAACCCCGAGTTGGACCTAAGTCTGATTTCGAGAGCTACTATTGTAAGGGGACTGGCCACTGGAAGCGCAACTGCCCCAAGTATCTGGCAGACAAGAAGGCCGGCAAGGCAAACAAAGGTATATATGATATACATGTTATTGATGTGTACTTGACTAGTGCTCGCAGTAGCACCTGGGTATTTGATACCGGTTCAGTTGCTAATATTTGTAACTCGAATCAGGGGTTGCGGAACAAGCGACCGCTAGCAAGGGGTGAGGTCAAGATGCGTGTCGGCAATGGATCAAGCGTTGATGTGATCGCCGTCGGAACGCTGCCTCTCCACTTACCGTCGGGATTAGTTATAAACTGGAATAAATGTTATCTGGTGCCTGCACTGAGCATGAACATTGTATCTGGATCGTGTTTAATGCGAAGTGGTTATTCATTTAAATCCGAGAACAATGGTTGTTCCATTTATATGAATGAAATCTTTTATGGTCATGCACCGATGATGAATGGTTTATTTCTATTAGATCTCGATGATAATGTTACACATATTCATAATGTTGATGCTAAAAGGATTAAACTTAATGATGATATATCCGCATATATGTGGCACTGCCGTCTAGGTCATATTGGCGTTAAACACATGAATAAGCTCCATTCGGATGGACTTTTGGAATCACTTGATTATGAATCATTTGATACATGTGAGCCATGCCTTATGGGCAAGATGACTAGAACGCCGTTTTCCGGTTCAATGGAACGGGCGACAGATTTATTGGAAATCATACATTCTGATGTATGTGGTCCAATGAGTGTGTCGGCGTGAGGTGGATATTGTTATTTTGTTACTTTCACGGATGATTTGAGTAGATACGATTATATCTACTTGATGAAACACAAGTCTGAAACCTTTGAAAAGTTCAAGGAATTTCAGAATGAAGTGGAAAATCATCGTAATAGAAAGATCAAATATCTACGGTCCGACCGTGGAGGTGAGTATCTAAGTTACGAGTTTAGCACTCACATGAAAGAGTGTGGAATTGTTTCACAACTCACACCTACCGGAACACCACAGCGAAATGGTGTGTCGGAACGTCGTAATCGTACTTTATTAGATATGGTTCGATCTATGATGTCTCTGACGGACTTGCCGTTGTCATTTTGGGGTTATGCACTAGAAACTGCTGCATTCACTTTAAATCGGGCACCATCTAAATCCGTGTAGCACCCCGGATAAAACCACTACTAGAAAATCGTTTTTTGTTTATACTTTGTGCATCATCATGACATCATCATGCATCTATTTGCCTAAAACTATCTTCTAAAAATCCTATTTTGTTTTCTATACATTCCCTCTTCCTTCGAACCAAACCCTATATCTGTCTAGGTCTTTTATTTCACCTAAAAACTATTTACAAAATGCTTTATAATTAAAACTAAATAAAAATAATAAAACTATTTTTGTTTCGGGGAAGCAGTCCAGCCGGCCGGCCCAAAGCCCAACCGGCCAGACCGCCTACTACCCAAAATAAAACCTAGCAAACCCAAGTTCCTCTAACCCTAAACCTAATCCCCCAAATCCCCACCCCACTGCCCTTGCCGCCGCCAGGAGCCAATCCACGCGCAGTAGCACACACGCAACGCACGCCCCGCTCCCTGGCCCCACCACCCCGCGTCCCGCACCTGCTCCCCACGACCCTGTCGCCACGCGAGACCCTCCCGCTCTCGCGGTCGCATCCTCCCGCACAGCGTCGCCGCCTCCACCTCCCATCCCCGATCCGCCGCCGTCGCCAGGACATTCTCCCAGGCACGCGGCCGCCCCTATGAGCCCCCCTCTCGGCCGACCTCGTCCTTGTTTTCCTTGCGCCTTTCCTCCGTCCTCATCCGTCGCCCCGGGCCTGCTCCATCGCGGGTCCCCTCTGCTTCGACCTCGCCACCCGCCCTCGCCGTCGCGGCAAGACGCCGCGTCGCTAAGCCGTCCCTAGCCGCCGGCCTCGCGGTTCCCTTCCTCTGTAGGTCGTGCGCCTCTGAGCTCTCTCGCCGGCGCTCGACCTCCCCGGCAACCGCCGTCGTCGCCGACCACCCTGGAGTCCTCTCGCCCGCCTCCGTGTTGCCTCTGGCCGCCCACGACGCCGTCCTCCCTTCTCTCAGCGCCGCCCCTCGCAGACGCACGCCTCCTGCCTCTGGCCGGCGCTGCCTGCAACTCCTGCCGCCACCTCGGTCTCGCCATCCCCTGTCGCCCTCTGTAGCGTCACGAACCAGGATCACCTCCGTGCTCGAGCACACGCACATGGTGTTGCTGTCCAGATGCTGGTACTGCCGCGTTCCCTTGCTGTACTATTTGTACCTGGTGGAAAGGGAAGACCCTGACGCTGATCCCAAGTTCGCCATCGATAGACAAGATGGTACCCAAGGTCGAGGACATGAATCTCAAGATCTCCGTCATAGAACATCATGACCTCCTTCACGGAAACCCGAGACCGAACCCCGCCGAACCCCAAGGTCGTCGACATGGAACTAACAAGGTCTACTACATGGATTCGAAGACCGATCCCGGCGCGCCCGAACCCCGTCGAACACCAAGACCCTCGGAATCGCCAAGTTCTCCTTCTCGAATCAGAAGACCGAACCCGACACGCCAAGTTCTTCCTCTCGGATCCGAAGACGCCGAGACCCGGGACACCAAGATCTCCGTCGTGAAACGACAAGACCGACTTGATGGCGCGGACCCGACAAGATCTTCGCAACGACAAGATCGACACCGACCAGGACGAATCCGATGCGCCCCGACACCGAACCAAGTCCTTCCTCGCGGAACGCCAAGATCTACTCTGTTATCCGAGAACGATCCCGCCGAGACCGAACCCCAGATCCGGACCCTGAGACCAACCCCGAACCCCTCGAAGCCCAAGTTCGCCGAACCCTAAAGTGATTCCCTATCCGAGACCCCATTATTTTTATAATATGACATTATCAACTGAGGCATACTAAATTGTTCATGCCTGCATACTTGTCTGTGGTTTGGGGGCATTATGCCGATTCACCGCATAATTAAATAGGGAGTCGATATGCGGAATAACTTTGTCTTATTCCGGACTCCATTTAAATTGGTGTAGCGAACCGGTGCTATCTTTTGCCATGTTAAGACAACATTTAAAATGCAGGGTAGCTAAACAACATGAACCACCTAAATATTTGTCGGGACCCCGGTTCCGCTTAATCTTGCCTAATTGCATCGCATCTTTGCCATGCCATACATCATACATGCATCATGCCCGATCTTTTGCCGTAGTATTAAATAGTGCATCCGGTGTTTCTTCTAGTGCTTTGCTTCTTCACGGATTAGGCCGATGAGTTGATGCGAGTGTCGACCCGATCTTCGGATGAACCGTCGGCAATGTTTTCCAGGCGAGCACCTCCCCCTTTCTACCTATCTTACTTTTATAGTATTTATTCCCTCCTGTTGATCTATTGCTAACTATGTTGCGTTGCTCTAGTTTTCGTACCCGTGATATCCCTTGTAGCCTTATATTGCCCTGGACACATCCTATTACCTGTTGTTTGGTAGATTGTTGGACTTGCGCGTCGTAGTCGCTTGCTCAAGTGCTGTTGCGTGTCGTCCAGTACCACAGTTGTTGGAGTATTGCCGCATGTTTAATGTTGGAGATGATCATGGCTTTAAATACTGTTTAATAACTAAAATTGGAGTAGGTAAATGCAGAGGCACAGGTGGGCAATAGATGTTATTTGGTTGTTAACCGTCCACTTGTGTCCCGTAGGACCCCGAGTTCTTGACACCTGTTCCGAGATCGAGCGCGCTAACCACAGGTGGGGTGTATGGGCACCCCCATCGATTTAGTACCTGATTCCAAGTACTGTACTGGGGGGCACAAGTAGTTTGGGGCTTTATTACTATCCTGTACTTATGCCATGCTTTACTGCTTTATTTACGATTGTGCGAGGAGCACCTGTACTGTTTAGGATCGTGACACGTTTTCGCTGTATCGACAAGCCCGAGAGTTTCGGGTTCCCAGTCGTTTACAGCCGTCTCCACAAACCCTGAGTCCGTCTCGGAGACCGACCGACTTCGTTGCGGGTAGCTTAGTGGGGTGGACCCCCGTGCTTGCTTTGGTTCTGGGAAACGTCGTGTCCGAAACCCCGTCGACATACCGTTGGGTGTATGTTTTGTGATCTTGTACCTACCTGATCTGACAACAAGGGTGTAGGTGCGTGTGGGAACTTTGGTGCACCCCTGCAGGGTTAAATCTTTTCGAGAAGCCGTGTCCGCGGTTATGGACGACTTGGAGCACAGTTCTCGATCATAGACAACTATAACTAAAGTTTACTGCTATAATTTGACTTGTATCCGATATGACTAGTAATCAGCTTCACTGCAACGGAATGGCTAAATAAAAGTACCAACAACTGCTGGGTTTGGGGATAGCTCATGCTAACTGTATCTGACTAGTAAGTGTCGCAACTACAATAGAATGGTTAACTAAAATTGCTCACTGCTTATTATAGCAGGATGATTATCTATACCTGACTAGTAATTGTTGCAACGATAACTGAATAAATAAAACTGCCAAGGTGTGAGTTCCTCGGTTGACTTCCTCGTCTGGTCTCGAGGGGGAAACACCAAGATGGCTATGTTTGGTGGTAGTATCAGGTTGGTTCCGAATAGGTCTTTCTTACCCCTCTCTGATAGCCGCCAGTTGTATCGAGTCTCTATAGGTTGTTTAGTGCATGTTGCGCTGCCGCTTCAGTCCACCATACCTATGTAGGCGAGGACCGCCGAATTCTAGCCTCGCCGTGTACTAGCCTCAGTACTGACCGCTCTCTTTTTCCTTTGCCCTTTGTCGGCACCCCTTTTGTTTAAGCAGATTTTGAGATCGACGTCGTTAGCAGGGTTACCCTTCCGGCTTGGCCTGGGCAGGGTTATGGACGCCAGTGGTTATTCTTCGGGGCGGCTCTTAGCTCAATTTGCATCTTGTCCGTACTCGGACGCTATATCGTTTTAAAGGTGATTTGGATCTTTGTATTGTACATCTGTATTCTTGACTCTTTGAGTCGCTGTTGTATATATATGTTTTGTGGGTTCCATCGAGGACTATTTTGTAATGATATTACTTCGTTTTCCACCCGCACGCAAGTGCCTGGTGGGCACCTTCGAATCATTTCTATGCGGGTTTGGCGGAAAGCGCTGAAACTTGCATAGGGCCGATTCTGAGGGTGTTACAGAGTGGTATCAGAGCTCAGCAGTTGCGATACCCCACAAGTCCAGCCTGTAGGATAACCTAGCTAACGGCCGAAGTAGAGTGTCAAAACTATTTTTGAAAAATTGGTTGGATAGTTCTGACTAGGTCTGATTTTACTCCTTACCCCTCTGCTGCTCTCCTCTCACCCCTGCGTGTTTTGAATCCGCTCTCTTCTCTCTCTTCGAGTCCAGGATTTCTCGTGGTTGGGTTCCATCGTACCTTCAGGGTTTCGCTTCCTCCTTTGGTAACGGTGTTGCTACATCTGGTCTTCATGCTATCCGAGGAATCCTTCGTCTGGTGGACTTCTCTTTGTTCCTTCTTGTGCCTTCCGGTGCTTTCTGACGCGACGACATCATCTACGCCAGATCCGATGCAGAGTCTGCATCACTCCTTTGTTCCTGAACCTCGATTATCGAGATCTTCAGTCTGATTCCGAGAATGGTTGCACGATTTTCTACTGATTATGCAGAGTAATAGTTTGGGTGCGTGATGGATTGGCCCCATGCCGACTACTCACTCTATTCGCTTGTGTACATTGAAGTGGATGAGAATGCATCGGTTCTCTCTTTCTATCGAAGTTAGAGGTGGATTGATTGGTTGATACCTCTACCTTCGCCTTTGTTTTCCGGAGTGTTCTCTCGACGATAACGGACAACGACCTCTTGTTAGTGGTGTCGCGAGGATCTACACGACGCGAGAAGATTCAGATCACCGCCCTTCTTCCCGGTACCATGAGGCGGATCTCGAGGGCGAGATCCATTGTTAGTGGTGTCGAATTGTAGCACCCCGGATAAAATCACTACTAGAAAATCGTTTTTTGTTTATACTTTGTGCATCATCATGACATCATCATGCATCTATTTGCCTAAAACTATCTTCTAGAAATCCTATTTTGTTTTCTATACATTCCCTCTTCCTTCGAACCAAACCCTATATCTGTCTAGGTCTTTTATTTCACCTAAAAACTATTTACAAAATGCTTTATAATTAAAACTAAATAAAAATAATAAAACTATTTTTGTTTCGGGGAGGCAGTCCAGCCGGCCGGCCCAAAGCCCAACCGGCCAGACCGCCTACTACCCAAAATAAAACCTAGCGAACCCTAGTTCCTCTAACCCTAAACCTAATCCCCCAAATCCCCACCCCACTGCCCTTGCCGCCGCCAGGAGCCAATCCACGCGCAGTAGCACACACGCAACGCACGCCCCGCTCCCTGGCCCCACCACCCCGCGTCCCGCACCTGCTCCCCACGACCCTGTCGCCACGCGAGACCCTCCCGCTCTTGCGGTCGCATCCTCCCGCACAGCGATGCCGCCTCCACCTCCCATCCCCGATCCGCCGCCGTCGCCAGGACATTCTCCCAAGCACGCGGCCGCCCCTATGAGCCCCCCCTCTCGGCCGACCTCGTCCTTGTTTTCCTTGCGCCTTTCCTCTGTCCTCATCCGTCGCCCCGGGCCTGCTCCATCGCGGGTCCCCTCTGCTTCGACCTCGCCACCCGCCCTCGCCGTCGCGGCAAGCCGCCGCGTCGCCAAGCCGTCCCTAGCCGCCGGCCTCGCGGTTCCCTTCCTCTGTAGGTCGCGCGCCTCTGATCTCTCTCGCCGGCGCTCGACCTCCCCGGCAACCGCCGTCGTCGCCGACCACCCTGGAGTCCTCTCGCCCGCCTCCGTGCTGCCTCTGGCCGCCCACGACGCCGTCCTCCCTTCTCTCGGCGCCGCCCCTCGCAGACGCACGCCTCCTGCCTCTGGCCGACGCTGCCTGCAACTCCTGCCGCCACCTCGGTCTCGCCATCCCCTGTCGCCCTCTGTAGCGTCACGAACCAGGAGCACCTCCGTGCTCGAGCACACGCACATGGTGTTGCTGTCCAGATGCTGGTACTGCCGCGTTCCCTTGTTGTACTGTTTGTACCTGGTGGAAAGGGAAGACCCTGACGCTGATCCCAAGTTCGCCATCGGCAGACAAGATGGTACCCAAGGTCGACGACATGAATCTCAAGATCTCCGTCATAGAACATCATGACCTCCTTCACGGAAACCCGAGACCGAACCCCGCCGAACCCCAAGGTCGTCGACATGGAACTGACAAGGTCTACTACATGGATTCGAAGACCGATCCTGGCGCGCCCGAACCCCGTCGAACACCAAGACCCTCGGAATCGCCAAGTTCTCCTTCTCGGATCAGAAGACCGAACCCGACACGCCAAGTTCTTTCTCTCGGATCCGAAGACGCCAAGACCCGGGACACCAAGATCTCCGCCGTGAAACGACAAGACCGACTTGATGGCGCGGACCCGACAAGATCTTCGCAACGACAAGATCGACACCGACCAGGACGAATCCGATGCGCCCCAACACCGAACCAAGTCCTTCCTCGCGGAACGCCAAGATCTACTCTGTTATCCGAGAACGATCCCGCCGAGACCGAACCCCAGATCCGGACCCTAAGACCAACCCCGAACCCCTCGGAGCCCAAGTTCACCGAACCCTAAAGTGATTCCCTATCCGAGACCCCATTATTTTTATAATATGACATTATCAACTGAGGCATACTAAATTGTTCATGCATGCATACTTGTCTGTGGTTTGGGGGCATTATGCCGATTCACCGCATAATTAAATAGGGAGTCGATATGCGGAATAACTTTGTCTTATTCCGGACTCCATTTAAATTGGTGTAGCGAACCGGTGCTATCTTTTGCCATGTTAAGACAACATTTAAAATGCAGGGTAGCTAAACAACATGAACCACCTAAATATTTGTCGGGAACCCGGTTCCGCTTAATCTTGCCTAATTGCATCGCATCTTTGCCATGCCATACATCATACATGCATCATGCCCGATCTTTTGCCATAGTATTAAATAGTGCATCCGGTGTTTCTTCTAGTGCTTTGCTTCTTCACGGATTAGGCCGATGAGTTGATGCGAGTGTCGACCCGATCTTCGGATGAACCTTCGGCAATGTTTTCCAGGCGAGCACCTCCCCCTTTCTACCTATCTTACTTTTATAGTATTTATTCCCTCCTGTTGATCTATTGCTAACTGTGTTGCGTTGCTCTAGTTTTCGTACCCGTGATATCCCTTGCAGCCTTATATTGCCTTGGACACATCCTATTACCTGTTGTTTGGTAGATAGTTGGACTTGCGCGTCGTAGTCGCTTGCTCAAGTGTTGTTGCGTGTCGTCCAGTACCACAGTTGTTGGAGTATTGCCGCATGTTTAATGTTGGAGATGATCATGGCTTTAAATACTGTTCAATAACTAAAATTGGAGTAGGTAAATGCAGAGGCACAGGTGGGCAATAGATGTTATTTGGTTGTTAACCGTCCACTTGTGTCCCGTAGGACCCCGAGTTCTTGACACCTGTTCCGAGATCGAGCGCGCTAACCACAGGTGGGGTGTATGGGCACCCCCATCGATTTAGTACCTGATTCCAAGTACTGTACTGGGGGGCACAAGTAGTTTGGGGATTTATTACTATCCTGTACTTATGCCATGCTTTACTGCTTTATTTACGATTGTGCGAGGAGCACCTGTACTGTTTAGGATCGTGACACGTTTTCGCTGTATCGACAAGCCCGAGAGTTTCGGGTTCCCAGTCGTTTACAGCCGTCTCCACAAACCCTGAGTCCGTCTCGGAGACAGGCCGATTTCGTTGCGGGTAGCTTAGTGGGGTGGCCCCCCGTGCTTGCTTTGGGTCTGGGAAACGTCGTGTCCGAAACCCCGTCGACATACCGTTGGGTGTATGTTTTGTGATCTTGTACCTACCTGATCTGACAACAAGGGTGTAGGTGCGTGTGGGAACTTTGGTGCACCCCTGCAGGGTTAAATCTTTTCGAGAAGCCGTGTCCGCGGTTATGGACGACTTGGAGCACAGTTCTCGATCATAGACAACTATAACTAAAGTTTACTGCTATAATTTGACTTGTATCCGATATGACTAGTAATCAGCTTCACTGCAACGGAATGGCTAAATAAAAGTACCAACAACTGCTGGGTTTGGGGATAGCTCATGCTAACTGTATCTGACTAGTAAGTGTCGCAACTACAACAGAATGGTTAACTAAAATTGCTCACTGCTTATTATATCAGGATGATTATCTATACCTGACTAGTAATTGTTGCAACGATAACTGAATAAATAAAACTGCCCACGGTGTGAGTTCCTCGGTTGACTTCCTCGTCTGGTCTCGAGGGGGAAACACCAGGATGGGTATGTTTGGTGGTAGTATCAGGTTGGTTCCGAATAGGTCTTTCTTACCCCTCTCTGATAGCCGCCAGTTGTATCGAGTCTCTATAGGTTGTTTAGTGCATGTTGCGCTGCCGCTTCAGTCCACCATACCTATGTAGGCGAGGACCGCCGAATTCTAGCCTCGCCGTGTACTGGCCTCAGTACTGACCGCTCTCTCTTTTTCCTTTGCCCTTTGTCGGCACCCCTTTTGTTTAAGCAGGTTTTGAGATCGACGTCGTTAGCAGGGTTACCCTTCCGGCTTGGCCTGGGCAGGGTTATGGACGCCAGTGGTTATTCTTCGGGGCGGATCTTAGCTCAATTTGCATCTTGTCCGTACTCGGACGCTATATCGTTTTAAAGGTGATTTGGATCTTTGTATTGTACATCTGTATTCTTGACTCTTTGAGTCGCTGTTGTATATATATGTTTTGTGGGTTCCATCGAGGACTATTGTGTAATGATATTACTTCGTTTTCCACCCGCACGCAAGTGCCTGGTGGGCACCTTCGAATCGTTTCTATGCGGGTTTGGCGGAAAGCGCTGAAACTTGCATAGAGCCGATTCTGAGGGTGTTACAGAGTGGTATCAGAGCTCAGCAGTTGCGATACCCCACAAGTCCAGCCTGTAGGATAACCTAGCTAACGGCCGAAGTAGAGTGTCAAAACTATTTTTGAAAAATCGGTTGGATAGTTCTGACTAGGTCTGATTTTACTCCTTACCCCTCTGTTGCTCTCCTCTCACCCCTGCGTGTTTTGAATCCGCTCTCTTCTCTCTCTTCGAGTCCAGGATTTCTCGTGGTTGGGTTCCATCGTACCTTCAGGGTTTCGCTTCCTCCTTTGGTAACGGTGTTGCTACATCTGGTCTCCATGCTATCCGAGGAGGTAGAACTCGAAGAGGTTGTGGAACCTTCTCTTCAAAGTATGGCGAGTAGCGCAGCGCCGGAAGTTGTTCCGGAGTTGGCTCCACCTGTTGAAGAGGGAACTAATGCTAATGATCATGAGACTCCGAAAGAGAGTACTACCGAACCTCGCATGTCAAACATGACGCGTGCAGCTCCCGAGCCGTACGGAAATCCTGTCATGAATTTCATGGTTGATGAAAATGATGACCCTGCGACGTATGAAGAAGCGATGATGAGCCAGGATTCCAACAAATGGTTAGAAGCCAAGAAATCCGAGTTGGAATCCATGTATGAAAATCAAGTTTGGAACTTGGTGGAATTACCTCACGACCGAAAGGCCGTGGAGAACAAATGGATTTTCAAAAGGAAAACTGATGCTGATGGTAATGTGACCGTCTATAAAGCTCGACTTGTCGCAAAGGGGTTTCGACAAATTCAAGGAGTTGACTACGATGAGACTTTCTCTCCCGTAGCGATGCTAAAGTCAGTTAGGATTATGTTAGCAATTGCTGCATATTTCGATTATGAGATATGGCAGATGGATGTCAAAACCGCGTTTCTCAATGGTAATATTGAAGAAGAGTTGTATATGATACAACCAAAGGGTTTTGTCGATCCTAAGGATGCTGACAAGGTGTGCAAGCTTCAGCGATCCATCTATGGATTGAAGCAAGCATCACGAAGTTGGAATCTCCGCTTTGATGAGGTGATCAAAGAGTTTGGATTTGTCCAAACTTATGGAGAAGCTTGTATTTACAAGAAAGTGAGTGGGAGCAATGTAGCATTTCTGATATTATATGTGGATGACATATTATTGATCGGAAATGATATAGATCTTTTAAACAGTGTTAAAATTTATCTAAACAGCAAATTTTCAATGAAGGACCTAGGTGAAGCGTCATACATATTAGGCATAAAGATCTATAGAGATAGATCTAGGCGCCTAATAGGGCTATCGCAAAGTATATACCTTGATAAGATTTTAAAGAAGTTTAAAATGGACGGAAGTAAGAAGGGGTTCTTACCTATGTTGCAAGGCAAGACATTGAGTAAGACTCAAAGTCCGGCTTCGGCGGAAGAAAGAGAGATAATGGACAAAGTCCCCTACGCTTCAGCCATAGGCTCTATAATGTACGCCATGCTATGTACAAGACCGGATGTGGCACATGCTATTAGTTTGACTAGTAGGTACCAATCGGATCCAGGTTCGGAACACTGGATAGCGGTCAAGAATATCCTTAAGTACTTACGAAGAACTAAGGATATGTTTCTTGTATACGGAGGTGAAGAAGAGCTCGTCGCTAAGTGTTATGTCGACGCTAGCTTTGACACCGATCCGGATGACTCTAAGTCTCAATCCGGATACGTATTTCTCATGAATGGCGGAGCGGTTAGTTGGAGGAGCTCCAAACAACCTGTGGTAGCGGGATCAACAACGGAGGCCGAATATGTTGCTGCTTCAGAAGCGGCTCAGGAAGCAGTTTGGATGAAGGAGTTCATATCCGAACTAGGAGTGGTGGCAAACACGTTTGACCCAATGGTGATCTATTGTGACAACAATGGTGCCATTGCCAATGCCAAAGAGCCAAGGTCTCACAAGCATTCCAAGCATATTAAGCGTCGGTTTCACTCCATCCGCGAGCATGTCAAGGATGGAGATATAAAGATTTGTAAAGTACATACGGATCTCAATGTAGCAGATCCGTTGACTAAAACTCTCCCTAGAGCAAAACATGATCAACACCAGAACTCAATGGGTGTTAGATTTATCACTATGTAACTAGATTATTGTCTCTAGTGTAAGTGGGAGACTGAAGGGAATATGCCCTGAGAGGCAATAATAAAGTGTTTATTATGTGTATTCCAAGTATATGATAGATGTTTATTTTGCATGCTATAATTGTATTAATACGGAAACGTTAATACATGTGTGTTTAATAAACAAACAGAAAGTTCCTAGTTATGCCTCTCTCATAAACTAGCTTGTTGATTAACAAGATGATCAAGGTTTCCTGATCATGGACATTGGATGTTGTTAATAACGGGATCACAACATTAGTGTAATGGTGTGATGAACATTCATCCGAAGTATAGCATTACGATCAAAGTCATTGAGTTTATATTGCTATAACAACTTACGAAGTGATCCTAATCCTTAGACCATGAGATCATGTCAATCACTAACACCGGAAGAGTTTCTTGATAACATCAAACGTCACACCGTAACAGGGTGATTATAAAGATGGATTCAGAACTAATAAAGTGTTATGTTGAGGCTCATGGATCGAGAGTGGAATTTTTTCATCTCGATGACGGATAGATATACTCTGGGCCCTCTCGGTGATATCACATTGATTAGCTTGCAAGCAAGTGATTTGATCACTAGAATGTTATATCACAGGAACGAGAAAAGAGTGCATGTCGGTAAAGAGATAAAACTAGGTATGGAGATACCGATGATCGAATCTCGGACATGTAATATATCGTGAAACAAAGGGGTTAAGATACTAGCGTAAAAGGTTCCGACGATCACAAGAAAGTCATCGTTGAATGTGTGGGAGTCAGTATGGGTCTCCAGATCCCGCTTCTGATTATTGATTCGAAAGGGGTCTCGATCATGTCCGCATTATTCACGAACCGTAGGGTGACACACTTAAGAGACACCGACATCCAATTGGAGCAAATGTTTCATGCCGAAAGAATGAACAAGCGCAGGAATTTATTTCACTAGATACCGAAACAGGTTTTCGGGTGAAATTGCATAAAGTGGTTATGCATGTGAAATAGAATTATTGCAAGGGGTTATTTGTGAATGTTTTTCATTAAAGTAATTGACAAAATTCTGAATAAAATAAAAGAGTTTTATTTAATGAGATTTTACATTAAATTTGGTGGAAATTTAATGGGAATTTTGAGTGGACTTTTGAGTGGAGGGAATTTAAAGGAGATTTGTGAGTGGAGTGTCCACCCACATGAAGAGGGGAGGGCAAGGGGGAAGCCCCATGCGCCGACCACCCCCTTGGGGTCCCCCCCTCCTCCTATAAAAGGAGCCCCCTCCTCACTTGTCTCTTACACCTCCTCGTGAAGGATCTCTCTCCCCCTCTAGAATTTATCCCCCATGGTCTCGGACTAGCGAGATACATGTTCCCGGTGGCTATTCGGCAAGAAAGAGTTGTGCTTCCGCTGCATCGCTGGAGCGAGGAGGCGGAGGTTGCTCGGTGCCTCGAACGTGTGTGCGAGCACGGATGCGCTGCTGATTTGCGGCGCTAGGACTTCCTCTCGATCTTGAGATCGGCAAGAGATCGTCTACATCAACCACGAGTTGAACTCGTTAAGCTTTGTCGGTCTTCAAGGGTATGTTCTCTATGGATATACATCCGCCCGTTGTTTGTATCTAGTAGATAGATCTTGGTATATAGTTCACATCGTAGGAAAATTTTTGTTTTCTATGCTGTGAACCCTACATCTTTGTCATATTAATTTTGGTTGTATGACGCGGCTAGCCAAAATGAATTTAATCCCTGATTTCTCAACTGTTAAGGGATCTAAGTGCCAAGTCTGCGTGCAAGCTAAACAACCTCGCAAGTCACATACGACTGCAGAAGTGAGAAATTTAACACCACTAGAGCTCATACATTCTGATCTTTGTGAGATGAATGGTGTGTTGACAAAAGGTGGAAAGAAATATTTCATGACTTTGATCGATGACTCTACGAGATATTGTCATGTGTATCTTCTGAAATCAAAAGATGAGGCTTTGAGTTTCTTCAAAATCTATAAAGCTGAGGCAGAAAATCAACTTGATCGAAAGATTAAGAGGCTTAGGTCTGATCGTGGTGGAGAGTATTTTTCCAACGAGTTTGATTTCTTTTGTGCGGAACATGGCATAATTCATGAGAGGACGCCTCCCTACTCACCCCAGTCAAATGGAGTAGCCGAAAGAAAGAACCGTACTCTAACAGATTTGGTTAACGCCATGTTAGACACATCGGGTCTTCCTAAGGAATGGTGGGGGGAGGCACTATTGACCGCGTGTCATGTCCTAAACCGAGTTCCCACAAAGAACAAAGAAATTACTCCATTCGAAGAATGGGAGAAGAAAAGACTAAAACTCTCTTACTTACGTACTTGGGGTTGTTTGGCAAAGGTTAATGTACCAATCCCCAAGAAGCGCAAGCTTGGACCAAAAACCATTGATTGTGTTTTTCTGGGCTATGCTTTTCATAGCATTGGTTATAGATTCTTGATAGTAAAATCTGAAGTACCTGACATTCATGTCGGTACAATCATGGAGTCGACTGATGCGACTTTCTTTGAGGATATCTTTCCAATGAAGGATAAACCTAATTCATCAAATCCGGAGATACCTAGTTCATCTGATCAGGAATTTGCTATATTCTCTGAATCTATCATTCCGATTGAACACTCTGAAAGTCCTAAGGAGGATGATAATGAAATTCCTAAAAGGAGCAAGAGACAAAGGACTGCCAAGTATTTTGGTGATGATTTCATTGTGTACCTTGTGGATGACACTCCCACTTCCATTTCAAAAGCTTATGCATCTCCTGATGCTGACTACTGGAAGGAAGCTGTTCATAGTGAGATGAATTCCATCTTAGCTAATGAAACATGGGAGATCACTGATCGTCCTTATGGGTGCAAACCTGTAGGATGTAAATGGGTGTTCAAGAAGAAACTAAGGCCTGATGGTACTATTGAGAAGTACAAGGCAAGGCTAGTGGCCAAGGGTTATACCCAAAAGGAAGGTGAATACTTCTTTGACACTTACTCACCTGTAGCAAGGTTGACCACCATTCGAGTACTACTTTCTCTGGCTGCCTCACACGGTCTTCTCGTTCATCAAATGGACGTTAAGACGGCTTTCCTAAATGGAGAGTTGGATGAGGAAATTTATATGGATCAACCAGATGGTTTTGTAATAAATGGTCAAGAAAGAAAAGTGTGCAAGCTACTGAAGTCTTTGTATGGTCTTAAACAAGCACCTAAGCAGTGGCACGAAAAATTTGATAAAACCTTAACCGCTGCAGGCTTTGTTGTAAACGAAGCTGACAAGTGTGTATACTATCGCCATGGTGGGGGTGAGGGAGTCATCCTTTGTTTGTATGTTGATGACATACTGATTTTTGGAACCAACCTTAATGCAATTAAGGAGGTCAAAGATTTCTTATCTCGTTCCTTTGAGATGAAGGATCTGGGAGTAGTTGATGTCATCCTGAACATCAAGCTATTGAGAGATGATGATGGTGGGATTACACTGCTTCAGTCCCACTATGTGGAAAAGATCTTGAGTCGTTTCGGGTATAGCGACGTCAATTGTTCTCCTACACCGTATGATCCTAGTGTGTTGCTTCGAAAGAATCGAGGAAATGCTAGAGACCAACTAAGATACTCTCAAATCATTGGCTCGCTTATGTATTTAGCTAGTGCCACGAGACCTGACATCGCCTTTGCTGTAAGCAAACTCAGTCGATTTGTCTCAAATCCAGGAGATGATCACTGGCATGCTCTTGAAAGAGTTATGCGATATCTAAAAGGCACTGCGAGCTATGGCATACACTATACCGGGTATCCGAGGGTACTAGAGGGTTATAGTGATTCAAATTGGATATCTGATGCTGATGAGATAAAGGCCACGAGTGGATATGTTTTCACACTTAGTGGTGGCGCTGTTTCTTGGAAGTCTTGCAAGCAAACCATCTTAACGAGGTCAACTATGGAAGCAGAACTCACAGCACTAGACACGGCCACTGTTGAAGCAGAGTGGCTTCGTGAACTCTTGATGGACTTACCTGTGGTTGAAAAACCTATACCCGCAATTCCAATGAACTGTGATAATCAAACTGTGATTATTAAGGTGAACAGTTCTAAGGATAATATGAAGTCCTCAAGACATGTGAAGAGGAGACTGAATCTGTCAGGAAAATGAGAAACTCCGGAGTTATTGCATTGGATTATATCCAAACATCTAAAAACTTGGAAGATCCCTTCACAAAGGGTCTATCATGCAACGTGATAGAAAATGCATCGAAGGAGATGGGTATGAGACCCACAATTTGAGCTTTCCATAGTGGTAAACCACTCTATGTGATCGGAGATCCCGTGAATTAGAATTGGGAAACAAGCTGTTGGTTAGCCGAGAGGAAAGTATCCCTACTTTAATAAACACCACTCCATAAAGATGCAATACTTTCCTATTCTGCATGGCAGGTTGATTTATTATCTTAATGTGTTCTAAGTGGCTTATCCTAAGCAAAGATGTTGTCCTGCAGAACATCTTTTGAAGAACACACATATATGAGTCTGACTGTTAAAACGTCGCAGTCTATGAGAGTAGGGTGCTCTCTAATAAACTCATGACAGGTCATGGAGTATGACGTATAAGCTCCACCCGCGGGGAAGTCCCACAGTAGCCCAGTATCGGTCAAGACTTCGTGTGAAGCTAGATTGCAGCAAACTTGCAGTTCAAGGCATAGTCCACTGTACAAGTCGCAAACTAGTGTAGCATAGAATTCTAGGTGAAAGTTCAACTTAACAGTCTCCACTATAGTACCGGTATATAAATAGTGTTTTGGAACCAAAGGCAAATTACATGTGCCTCTGGGATCTGGTGGGGGATTGTTGGAATTTTGGCCCAAATAGTCTAGCCCATTTTCTATTTCAATAATTCCTGAAAATCCTAGCCCATGTGGCCCATTCATGCAACAAGAGCTGGGACAAATGTTTAGTCCCACATTGTTAGTTGAGTGGAAGTTGGACCAGCTTATAAGGTGAGCTCTCCTACCACTTGGTAAAAGGATGAGAAGGAGAAGGAGAGAGTTCCACACGCGCGCTCCTCCTCCTCCTCGCCTCGCCTCGTCACGACGCGTGCGCGCGCGTCGCGGGTTGCGGGTTGTGGGAATCTCGCCGAGCCGAGCTTTATTTTACCACGCATGAATGGTATATGAACAGATGTACAAAAGCTGAAACGTTTTCTTTGAATGGACTTTTAATACGAGTTAAATGAATACGAATTGAGTGGAGGCTGTCCGGTGGGCTGCCGCCTGTTCGTTTCATCTTCTGCACTGTCTGCCTTCCCCTCTGCGCCTATAAGAGAGAGAGGTCGTGCCTCCTCTCAGTTACATTACAACACATCCCTTGCGCCTTCAGTTCCAGAGCACTGCGCTACCTCCATCTTCCCCATCCCGTCTTGCGGCGTGCACTGCGAGCCGGGACAGTAGGCCTCCGAGACCCCGCTGCTTTGAGTCCTGTACGGGAGAAGGGCGATAAGGTTTTTGGGGAGCGCTATCAGCGCGACTACTGGCTTCGTCACGGAGTCCCTCACAGATAGCGACGTCTTCCCCGACGAGGACTTCTTCCCCGACATCAGCACCCTCTTCCTCGACGACATGGTCAACGATGGTTCCAACGCCAGCGGTTCCACTTCTGCTACTGTCGTGTACATCTTCTGTCTCAATCTTGTTTTGATCCTATCCAAAGTTTTATGCCTTAATATGTATTCGCTATTTAACATGATTAGTTTATTGCCTATTATTCTAGTCATGTTTTATCTAGCGTTTATTATGGATAATTCGCTTGGTAAATTGCTCTATTACTCAACAGTAAAAGTGTGCAATCAGCTGCGTGGTCTGAAACCTTATTATAAGAAGCTACGGAAGATAATGGATTGTGCGTGCTTGTGGTCTTTGTGGAGAAAAAACTAAATTTATATTTTGTGCTACTGTAATTTTTTCCTTGTTTCATTATCTAAATGAAAGATGAATTATTATTAGCCTGTTATTATTAGCCTACCTATAAGGTTGTAACCATCATAACAATGGGAAGTCGTCACCTTTTGCCATGATTTTGAATATGTTAGAGAACTAACGGTGGATAATTCTCAAGTAGAATTTACGGGTATTTTGTTTTCTATGTCGGGTGCGTACATGGGCATGCAATAGAGAAATAGGACAGTTAGAGAAATATGACTGGACCTGGTTCAATCCTACAAGATTCGTTGGATGCATCATATTTCTTCGTGAAATTATGAAGAAAAAAGATGTATTTGTTCGTGAAACATGATGACTCTTTTAAAGCATCCTGGTGCATAATTTGTTTTATTCTAGGACACAGCCAGTGCGTTGCTACGAGCTATGACCAGTCTCACCACCAATTCTTATTCTCCTCATTCATTTATACTAGCAAAAATTTCATGCGAATAACTAAGGAAAATAGCTATGTTTTGTATTCATATTAGTTGTGTATCAAATTTATGTGTTTGAGAGAGAGGTATTTAGTAGATATGAAAAATTGAAATAACATATGTGAGTCAGATAAAATGTGTAAGATTTGTCGTTTTCATTGGATCTTTGTTTCCATTTTCTATAGGAGAAGGAATTTATTGCTTTTGGTGGATTATAATGATATTCACGTCGTCTATTTTTAATAAATTAATTAACTCGTAACAACGCACGGGCATTCTGCTAGTTCTTTTAACTTTCCACCGAGCCTTTTATTACCCTCAGTTATCACCGCTTAAGTAAAAAAAAGAAAACGGTTTGCAACAGCCATCCCGCTTGATGCCCTGGCCGGCTTCCTGCTCAAAGCCGTCTACCGTCTTCGATCCATCACGGCAGGATAAAGGCATGTCAAGTCAACTCAGAGGAGTAGCCAATGATTATCGATCACGGCCTCACGGGTCACCGCCACCGGGGTGTTCACCTTGGTGCATTCGTTCTCACGAGGCTCTGCTTTGCCGATAGCGCCGACGCAGTGCTTAGGGAGGACGTGGCCTCGCGCTGCCCTTGATTGGTTACGTTGCTCCTGCTGCACGTCCAGGGTGTGACGACGCTCACGCTTCAACCCTGTAGCTCACGCACCTGACCACAGACTGACAGTTTTTGCAGCGTGTATTAACAATAATATAGTAAAGATGTTGCCAACTCTTGACGGTCTTTTAAGGAGAATCAATCGCTAGACTAGCATACATGTCAATCGTAATGAGTTAGGTTGAAAAGAGCTGAAATGGTTATATTGTGCACTTTATACTCTGGAAAACAAAGTTGATCCATATATACTCTGCATTTTATATTGATGTGATCAGAATGCCGACAGCGAGAACAACTATTTAAAACTGAATTTATTTCACCAAATGTGTCATGAGAATTTGGGCCTTTTATCCATTAACTAGGCCACCGCACGCGCAATTGGTCGCTCCCTCCGGTAAACAAAAAAACCGCGAATATGTAGATCCGTTCACATCGATGAGAGGAAGCACCGAATAATCCCACCTCGCTCCTTTACACTGGACCCGATCGGCTCATATACGTTCTCAAGGTGTCCGAAATCAGCAAGTAGTTCGGAAATCAAATAAGCAACACCATTGTTGATTGATCTTTGAAATCAAGTGATAGGAAGGAATTAAATTCCACATGTTCCCAGCGGGAGAGAGGGCAAACCTGCTTCGGTCGAAGGAAGACGAGGTCGGGTGGGGAAGGTCCCGAAGGGAACGAGAAGATAAGGGGACCGAGGCGGGCACCATGACGAGGAGAGGGAGGTCTAGAGGGAGATGATGGGCTTCTAGGTGTGGGGAAGAAGAGCAAGCAAGGCTCTTGGAGGCGGCGCGTGATGGAGGGTGGAGAAGCGAGCGGCCTGGGGGCTGTCGTGCGTGTAGGTGGGATTAGGCTGGGCATTTTAGACTTTACCGGTCCAGACCCCACGGGGTCCTTATATTTCTCCAAAACATTTCTACCTATTTCGATTTTCTTTTGCGTATCTAATAGCTACATAGAGTTGTTGATTATATGTTTTTATTTAACCTATTTTTATGTGTATAATAAAAAAAATAGTGTCGGTGTTATGGCCAAATATAAATTTAACATATGCTTTACTTTCGAGAATCACAAGCGGACAAAAAAAACACTATATCTCAACGATTCAAAAAAGAAACACATATAAGCCTTGATATCAAAGTATCAGGAGTAACGGAAGATTCATGACTACGGTCAAAGACGGTGGCACAGAGGACAAGTGGCATTAATGGTGGCAGGTCTGTTAGTTGGCTCAGTGCGCTGCCTACACCCCATCGTCGATATTCTTGGCTAGTCGATAAAGGAGAAGCGCCTAGGCACAACTCCAAGCAGCGGAATGGGAGAGAGATTAGAGCAGGACAACCAACATTTAGGTAATGGCTATGGTGAATTGGAGGGAAATGAGGGTGGAGGTAGTGAGATAGAGGAAGGGGGTCCGGTCAAGAGAAATCAACGGAAGGACAGAGACATCCGCGGGGGGATTTTTTAAAGAATAATCTTTATTTTGGAATAAGCCAAGCTTAAATTACATGGGGTCTCATCATCATTACAATTCTATAATATTATAGACTCGCAAGTTTACCTTCTTATGAATAACATGTTTTTCGTGAATAGGAGAATACGTGACAATTGTTACGATGGTGACGCAAAGAACAAGTGTCATCTGTGATGATTCACCGAAGTCGTTTTAATATTTTTCTCCCGATGCAACGCACGGACATTTTTCCTAGTATCTATTAATTAAGAAGAAGGTGTCCAGTTAATTAGCGGGAAACCGGACGAAAACCATACAAGAAACTCAACCCTTCGAGGCCACGCCCACTCACAACACCCACAACTACAGGGCCACACCCACTCACAACACCCACAACTAAAGAAACTAACACACAACGCACTCATCGAGACAAGTCAACCTCCTGCCCATGCCGGAGAGTAGACGACGTGGCCACTATGGAAGGAGTAGACACAGGACACTCCAACGTAGCCGAAGAAGATGAACCTTCAGAAGAATTGCACCAGATCGACCTTGTCGCCCACACGACCCGAGATCGATGCCCTCAGTACCGCCAAAGCTTCGGGACTGCCACCCTAACATCCAAATGCTCTGTAACGCCGAGCGGACCGCCAACACCACCTTCCGGGACCGCCATCCCGACATACCACCGCTCGCACTTGAGCCATGACACTGCACGACTCAGCCACTCGCAATCCAAAGTGCACAAAGTAAACCGCTCGCAGACCACAGCCGTCGTACCGACATCCGGGGCCGCCGCCCCGACATAACAGTCCACCGCCTCCTCTGAGACTCGTCAACCGAGCCGACAACCTCGTCGCACTAGTGGCACAAGGTCATCACCCAAGCCATACGAGCAATCGCTCCGCCACAAGAAGCTTTTGCCTGCCATGGATTCTGAGGCCGTCGCCTCGACTTGCAAAAATTATCCACTCGGGGCCGCTACCCCGACATCTACCAACCTGATGACTAGAGAAGAAAATACCCCTCTAAGATGACGCCTCCAAGAAGGTAGCGCTACGTAGCCGTCGTTGTCGTCCGCCTGGAAACCCGAAGCTAGGGATTTCTCCCGGAGAGGTCAAACCCCACGAGGGTGTAGAAGGAGCTCCATGGAAAACGCCTCCAAGAAGGGAAACGACGCAGGACGCCGCCACTGCCGGCACCAACAAGTCGGTACTAGGCTTTCGGTCGGAACTCCTTCGTGAACCCAAGAATGGCGCACATGTAACACAACTTATCATCCTCGACAACCACCAAGCATTACCTCATGACGACTCCGCGTAGCACCTCATGCTCCAGCGGCCAACATCATGAGAACCTGACTCCATCAGGCACAATCTACAGCCTGAGGCCGTCGCCTCGGCATCCTCCGCACACATGGACAGCAGCACGACCAAGACCAGCCCGTGATGGCCGAACTAGCTGCAGCGCCCTCTAGGTTCCAGCTTGCTCCACGCACCTCCAAGCAGGGCCCCGACACCACCTCTCTGAACCACTGCCCCCTGAACAACCGTGGCACTTGAGGCCTAGATCGGGCCCAAACGGGCCGTCGTTGTCCCTGCCGCACACGGCCTCAGCATTGGTCGACATCTTCTTGCGCTCCTCCAGGAACCCGGCAGCCCACTATCAGGACCCTGACGATGAAGCGCACATGAACCTCTATTGGGCGACAGAAGAGAAGACAGACGAGTGGGGCCAAAACTTTAATGACGAACCGTGATCAGCAATGTATACCCGCTCCTTGCCGTTACACGCCGTTAGCTGATCATAGTTGTCCTCTGAGCTATAACTAAGCCTATATATTCTGAGATTGATCAACTTGTAAAGCATGCCAAATATTATCAACTGCTATTCTGGCTAGTTCATAGGTAGCAGTAGATAGATAAACACTTGTATCTCCCGACATGCGTATCTCTGGGTGAAATAGACTACTGCTACCAATCCCTGAGTTTATTCTCCAATTTCCGATTGTTGTTCTAAGTGAGATCGAGTAGGGTCTTACAATTTGGTATTGGATACGTACGATCTGAGCGGGTGACAAGTCAGATTTGATTTGCACTGGTTGAGTTCTCCTATAAAATCCCATTGTTGATCGATTTCTGCAGCGGCGAGTGTACCATCTGCGGAGGCGGGGCTCGGTAGCGGTAGATTCTTCGGCTACAGTGGCGATTGGTGGCAGTTGACTTTGTTCGGGAGGCGGATTCTTTCTTGCGGAGGTGGATTACTTGGCGGTGGCAGGACTATTGATCACTGGAAAGGGTTAGAGGTTCATCATCTGGTAAAATTCTGGATCCATGCTTGATCTAGTCAGATGGCGATTCACACCAAACATCAGGAACTCGAGGATGAGTTGGGCGTTCTGCGAGCGGAGGTTCGAGGTCTGAGTCATCAGCAAAACACCATTCAGGGGCAATTGGAGGCAGTACATGTTCATCTGGAATGTGTGGACACTCTGGAGGCTAAGATGGATAAGGTGGAGACTCTGTTAGTCAAAAATGATAAGGTGTAGAACGATATTCTCGACTATCTGAAAAGCTTGGAAGGTAAAATTACCCGCCAACTATCTCCTGACCCAGTTACTCCTAGTGCCACTTATACGCTGTGTGAACAAGAGTTGATGTTGAAACAACATGAAATCGCTCAAGAGATTCAGCACAATCGTCCATGCAGCAATGTACATGTGAATCCTGCTAATCCAATTGTGTTGGATGATAGTCCACCGAAACCTGCTACTGCCATTGCTCTGGTTACGGTTCAACAGGTAAAACATGTTCAGTATAAATCAGAGAAGGCAGCTCAATTCATGAAAAATATTGCAAAAGGGCCTAAAATTGATTTTCCATGCTTTCATGGCGACAATCCCTTGGGATGGATATGTCAGGTCACCAAATATTTTGAGTTATCTCAGGTTCCTGAGGAATGCAAGGTCGATTTGGCTCAGACTTACATCATTGGTAGAGCAGATAATTGGCTTCGCATCACTAGAGTTTTGGCAGAGTCTGAAGTGAGTTGGGAACATTTCTGTAGGTTACTTTGTGACAGATTTTCTCAAGACAATATCTATGAAATCTTGCAACGTTTTCATTCTATCAGACAATACAATCTGTTTACCTCTGACTACACTGATAAGTTTGAGGAAATCATGGCTATTGTTCAAGAGGAACATCCCTATCTGCAGGAATATTACTATATTGTGAGTTTTGTGAATGGCTTGTGACATGCAATCAAATGTAATTTACGTCCTCAACAACCTAAAACCTTATCAGATGCTTATTGGATGGATAGGGATTATGAGAGTGGTTTGGCAGCTACAGCAAGATCAGCATGCCATTATGGAACCACTGCTTGGAAAAATGGTCAACCTCTGAAAATGTTAGGCCCACCTCCAGGAGAAAAACAAGGAGAGGCACAAGTTGTTGTCCCTCCCCCTGCTAGACAGCCAGTGAGAAACCTAGGTGAATGCTGGCGATGCAAAGGACCTTGAAAACCTGACCATAAATGTCAGCAGACTCCTACTATACATGCTCTCACTGCTGAGCAATCTGAGTTAACTCCTACACCTGAATTCGAGGAAGCTGTCAGTGAAGAGACCCATCCAGGGGAAACTGCAGCAGAGTTCATGCACATTTCCTTGAGAGCTTTATCAGGGACTGCTTCTGTCAATACCATTACAGTCCAGATTTGCATTGGGAAAAAATGGGATTGGCATCGGTGGATACTGGTAGTACAAATACTTTCATAGATGTTCATTTTGCTCTCAAAACATCTTGTGAAATTCTGAACAATGAAGAAAAAGCAATTCAGGTAGCTGGTGGAGGTATCTTGCAATCTGGTGGTCCTATTCCTGAGACAACATTCAGTGTGGCCAACTTCTCCTTTTCACATATTTTTACCCTGCTGAATCTCAAGAGTTATGATGTGGTGTTGGGATGTGATTGGATGCATAAGCATAGCTCTGTTACTTTTGACTGGCAAGGTAAATGTATTTAGGTTTATACCATGAACAGAAACCTAGTTACACTTCCTGATGCTGGCCAGAAGAAGCACTCTAAATTGATCAGTACAGAAGAGGTGGACAAATTACTAGGCAAAGGTAGCAAGGGATATTTACTGCATATGCAATTTCATGAGCATGACTCTACTGTCCATATATTACCCCAGGAATTAGTTCCAGTGTTGTCTCACTATAAGTAGATGTTTCAACCTCCTACTAAACTCCCACCTTCTAGGCAGTTTGATCATTCCATTTCTCTCAAGAATGACTCAAAACCTCCCACTGCAAGACCATATAGGGTTCCACATTTACAGAAAGATGAAATGGAAAAAAATCAAGGAACTCTTAGATAATGGAGTCATACAATTGAGCAACAATCCTTATGCCTCACCTGCTATTCTGGTCAGGAAGAAAGATGGTTCCTAGAGATTGTGCATTGATTACAGGAAATTAAATGCCATGACAATCAAGAACAAATTTCCTATTCCATTAATAGAAGATTTATTAGATGAGTTACATGGAGTAGTCATATTCTCTAAACTAGACCTGAGATCTGGCTACCATCTGGTGAGAATGCATCTTGATGATGTGCATAAAACCGCCTTCACTACATATTGTGGTCATTTTGAATATTTGGTTATGCCTTTTGGTCTAAAAAATGCTCCAGCTAAATTTCAAGCCTTAATGAAGTCTATATTTGAAGAGCATTTGAGGAAATTTGTCCTAGTTTTTTATGACATTCGTATCTATAGCAAAACAATGGAAGAACACAAGTATCATTTGATCATTGTGATGGAATTATTAAAAGAAAACAAGCTTCTTCTTAAGGAAAGTAAATGCACCTTTGGGACTGATAAAGTAGAGTATGTGGGACATATTATCTCTGCTCATGGAGTCTCTACAGATCCTAGCAAAATTTCAGCCATTGCTGATTGGACCATCCCTGCTACTTTCACTCAGTTGAGGAGTTTATTGGGCTTGACTGGTTACTACAGAAGGTTCATCAAGGGCTATGGCATGCTTTTCAAACCATTTTATGATTTATTAGAAAAGATTCTTTTGTGTGGACTAAAGAACAAACACAAGCTTTCTATACACTCAAGAAATGCATGATCACTGCTCCAGTTTTGGCCCTGCCAGATTTTTTCCTTCCTTTTGTTCTTGAATGTGATGCTTCTGGTACTGCAATTGGTTCAGTCCTCATGCAAAACAAATGGCCAATTGCTTATTACAGTAAACCATTGGGAGTCCGGGCATCTTCTCTATCTACTTATTAGAAGGAAGCCATTGCCATTTTAGAAAGTTTAAAAAATGGTTCCATTATCTATTGGGTTCACCATTGATCATCAAAACTGACCATCAGAGTCTGAAGTTTATGAATGAACAGAGAGTGAACACTAGAATTCAGCACAAGTTAATGTTGAAGTTACTGGAATATGATTATACTATCGAGTATAAGAAGGGCCAGGAAAATAAAGTTGTCGATGCTCTCTCAAGAAAGGATCAATTGATGGCTATTAGCACTATCACTCCTTCTTGGGATGAGGATATTGAACAAACATATACCACATATGACTTTTGCAAAGGAATCATTGCCAAAGTAGTAGCTGGAACACAAGCTTTGGATCACTATACCTTCTCTTCAGGGTTGCTGAGATACAGAGGTAAAATTGTGGTTGGTAACTGTCCTTCTATGAGAAACAAACTTCTAGAAGTGTTCCACTCTTATCCTGTGGGAGGACATTCTGGCATAATAGCCACCTATCAAAGAATCAAAAGAATTTTATACTGGCCCAACCTAAAGAAAGAAGTGGAGGAGTTTATCAAAATTTTCCCAATATGCCGAAGGTCCAAGAATGAGCATTACAAATATCGTGGTATGCTAGTCCCTCTTCCTATTCCTGATATGGCATGGCAGCACACTTCTATGGATTTTGTGGAAGGTTTGCCTACATCCAATGACAAATAAATTATACCGGTCATTGTGGATCGCCTAACCAAGTATGCCCATTTTGTTCCTCTAGCACATCCCTATATAGTCAATACAGTTGTGCAAGCTTTTGTTGACATGGTGTTCAAACTGTAGGGGTTCCTAGCATGGAAAACAAAAAAATTCTACCGCATGCAAACAAACAAGCCAAGATCTATCTACTAGATTGTAGCAACGAGTCGATTAGAGTACTCACCCTCGAAGATTCCAAAGCGGTTAATGAGAGCAGATTCTCGTGGGTGATGTAGTCGTACACTTGCCGATCTCAAGATCGCGTAGACGATCCTTCCGGCGCTGTGTTCCGACAGCGCTTCCGCAGTCGGTCACACGTTCGGTACTCGATGAAGACCTTCCTCTCCCTTGTTCCAGTAGGCAGCGGAGGTTGTAGTTCTCCCTCACGATTCCGGCAGCACGACGGCATGGTGTCGGAAGTAGAGGGAAGATCCCGCAGGGCTTCGCCTAAGTCGGTGCGAGTTATGGTGGATCTAGGGTTTAGAAGGCCGGCAAGAGGAGGAGGTATCGGCGGCAGCTAGGGCGGCGAAGACAAGGAGGCGACGGCGTGAGGCGGCGGCGGCGCGGCAGTGGCGTGCGGCGGCGGCGACGGCTTGGTGGCGACGCGGCACGGGTGGAGGGCTGGCTCTTGTGTGTTTGGGGCAGCCCTCCCCCTCTATTTATGAGAGGGGGTAGCCTTGGGAGGGGAGGGTTTGACTCCAAACCCAAACCCAAGTTGGATTGAAAGAAGGACTCTTTCCTTCTTCCACTAGGAAATATTGTTCCAGTTTGACTTTTCAAACCTCCCGTTTGACTTTCAATTTAGAGCTTTAATTCTCTCTTGCAAATTCCCAAACCAAGTGACCTAGGATATGATCCAATCATTCCACTTACCCATGACACATTCATGGACCATTCCCCTTCCGGTCCGGTGAACCTTCTAGAACCTCTCCGATGAAAACATCGAAATCATTCCCGAACTCCGGAAACGGACTTTCATTATATGAATCTTATTCTCCGGACCATTTCGGATCTCCTCGTGATATCCCGGATCCCATCCGATACTCCGAACAACATTCGGTATCCCTACTAACATTCCATATCTACTAAACAACATCGAATCCTTAAGTGTGTCTCCCTACGGTTCGTGAATTATGCGGACATGACCGGGACACTTCTCCGATCAATAACCAATAGAGGAATCTAGAAATTCATATGGCTCCCACATATTTCTACGATTACTTTGCGATCAAATGAACCACTTACATACGATACCAATTTCCCTTTGTCCGGCGATAGTTTACTTATCCGAGGTTTGATCGTCGGTATCTCTGCATACCTAGTTCAACCTCGTTACCGATAAGTACTCTTTTCTCGTTCCCGTGATATGTGATCCCTTGTGAGCCAGTCACATGCTTGCAAGCCAATTGGATGACATTCCACCGAGAGTGCCCATAGTATATCTATCCGTCATATGGATGGACAAATCCCACTCTTGATCCATGAGCATCAACACATACTTTCCGAACACTCAATGCCACCTTTATAGCCACTCAGTTACGGTGTGGCGTTTGATGTCATCAAAGCATCCTTCCGGTGATGGTGATTAGCATGATCTCATGGTCGAAGGAATTAGGTTACTATGTATCAAAAATCTTATAGCAAATGAACTATTGAAATGACTTGATCTTAATGCTACACTTATCTATAGGAGTATGTCCATCATACCATTCTCCTAATGATATGATCTTGTTGTTAACAACATCTCAATGTTCATGATCTGGAACCACGATCATCTATTAACCAACAAGCTAGTATTACAAAGAGGCTTTACTAGGGACTCTAATTTAGTTTACAAATCACACAAGTATTAATGTTTCCTATTAATACTATTATAGCATGAATGTAAACATTTATCATAAACACAAAGATATAATAATAACCACTTTTATTATTGCTTCTAGGGCATATCTCCAACAGTCTCCCACTTGCACTAGAGTCAACTAATCTAGATTACATGGTAATATACCGAACACCCATGGCGGTTTGGTGCTGGTCATGTTTTGCCCTTGGGAGAGGTTTAGTCAACGGATCCGCCACATTCTGATATGTGTGTACTTTGCAAATCTTTATGTCACCATCTTGGAAATGCTCTCGAATAGCGTGAAAACATAGCTTGATGTGCTTCAGCTTCTTGTGTGACCTTGGTTCTTGCGCATTGGCTATGGCGCCCATGTTATCACAGTAGATAGACATTGGGTCCAGCGCACTTGGAACCACACCGAGCTCATTAATGAACTCCTTCATCCATATCGCCTCTTGTGAAGCCTCCGAAGCAGCTATGTATTCCCATTCAGTTGAAGATCTCGCCACAATGCTTTGCTTTGCACTCCTCCAGCTAACTGCTGCACCATTCAAAGTAAATACGTATCTAGATTGAGATTTAGAATCATCTGGATCGGTGTTACAACTAGCATTGGTGTAACCATTAACAACGAGCTGTTCATCACCTCCATAAGAAAGAACCATATCCTTAGTTCTTCTCAAGTACTTAAGGATGTTTTTGACCGCTGTCGAATGATCCACTCCTGGATCACTTTGATATCTGCTAGTCAAACTAACATCATATGCAATGTCGGGTCTAGTACATAGCATGGCATACATAAGAGATCCTATGGCTAAGGCATAGGGAGTCTTACTCATCCTTTCTCTATCTTCTGCCGTTGCAGGACTTTGAGTTTTACTCAAGGTCGTATTGGGAAACATGGGCAAGAACCCTTTCTTGCTATCTTCCATTCCAAACCTCTTTAGAACTTTTTCCAAATATGTACTCTGCGACAATGATATTAGGCGTCTCGATCTATCTCTATAAATCTTTATGCCTAATATGTAAGCTGCTTCGCCAAGATCTTTCATTGAAAAACTATTATTCAAATAATCCTTGACACTATTAAGAAGGTCTACATCATTCCCAATCAACAATATGGCATCTACATATAGTATTAAGAATGCTATAGAGCTCCCACTCACTTTCTTGTAAATACAAGCTTCTCCATAAGTTTGTATAAATCCAAAGCTTTTGATTACCTTATCAAAACGTTAATTCCAACTTTGGGATGCTTGCTGCAATCCATAAATGGACCGTTGAAGTTTGCATACCTTGTTAGCATCTTTAGGATCGACAAAACCTTTGGGTTGCATCATATACAACTCTTCATCAATGTCTCCATTGAGGAACGCCGTTTTGACATCCATCTGCCATATCTCATAATCATAATATGCAGCGATTGCTAACAAAATCCTCATAGATTTTAGCTTTGCTACCAGTGAGAAAGTCTCATCGTAGTCAACTCCTTGAATTTGTCGAAACCCTTTTGCGACAAGTCGAGCTTTATAGACAGTAACATTACCATTAGCATATGTTTTCTTCTTGAAGATCCATTTGTTCTCGACAGCCTTCCGGCCATTCGGTAAGTCCACCAAAGTCCATACTTGGTTTTCGTACATGGATCCAATCTCGGATTTCATGGCTTCTTGCCATTTATTGGAATCTGGATCATCATCGCTTCCTCATATGTCGCAGGGTCATCGGTGTTGTCCACCAACATGACACTCATAACGGGATCATACCAATCAGGAGTGGTACGAGTTCTCGTTGACCTGCGAGGTTTCGTAGTAACTTCAACCGAAGTTTCATGATCAACATCATTAGCTTCCTCTCTTATTGGCATAGGCGCCACAGGAACTACTTCCGGTGTTGCGCTACTCGCAAGTTCGAGAGAAGGTTCAACAACCTCGTCGAGTTCTACTTTCCTTCCAGTCACTTCTTTCGAGAGAAACTCATTCTCTAGAAAGGATCCATTCTTGGCAACAAAGATTTTGCCCTCGGATCTATGATAGAAGGTATACCCAATAGTTTCCTTTGGGTATCCTATGAAGACACATTTTTCCGCTTTGGGTTCAAGCTTGTCGGGCTGTAACTTCTTTACATAACCTTCGCAACCCCAAACTTTAAGGAACGACAATTTAGGTTTCTTCCCAAACCATAATTCATACGGTGTCGTTTCAACGGATTTAGATGGTGCCCTATTTAAAGTGAATGCGGTTGTTTCTAATGCATAACCCCAAAACGATAGCGATAAATATGTAAATGACACCATAGAACGAACCATATCTAAGAGAGTTCGATTACGACGTTCGGACACACCATTACGTTGTGGTGTTCCCGGCGGTGTTAATTGTGAAAGTATTCCGCATTTCTTCAAATGCTCGCCAAACTCGTAACTTAGATATTCACCTTCGCGATCAGATCGTAGAAATTTAATCTTCTTGTTACGTTGATTCTCTACCTCACTTTGAAATTCCTTAAACTTCTCGAAAGTTTCGGACTTATGTTTCATGAAATAGATATATACATATCTACTCAAGTCATCCGTGAAGGTAAGAACATAACGATAATCACCGCGCGATGCTACACTCATTGGGCCACACACATCGGTATGTATGATTTCCAATAAGTCCGTAGCTCGCTCCATCATACCAGAAAATGGAGTCTTAGTCATTTTACCCATCATACATGCTTCGCATCTTTCAAGTGATTCGAAATCAAGTGATTCAAGAAGTCCATCGGAATGGAGTTTCTTCATACGTTTCACTCCAATGTGACCAAGACGACAGTGCCACATATAGGTCGAGTTATCATTCAATTTCAAACGTTTAGCTTCAATGTTATTAATGTGTGTATTTCCACAATCGAGATTAAATAAGAATAGACCATCTATCAAAGGTGCATGTGCATAAAACATATTACTCATATAAATCGAACAACCATTATTCTCGGACTTAAACAAGTAACCGTCTCGCAATAAACATGGTCCGGATATAATGTTCATGCTCAACGCATGCACCAAATAACAATTATTTAAGTATAAAACTAATCCCGATGGTAGATGAAGAAGTAGCGTGCCGACGCGATCACATCAACCTTTGATCCATTTCCAACACGCATCATCACCTCGTTCTTCACTAGTTTCCGTCTATTCTGCGGCACCTGTTTCGATTTACAAATATGAGCAACCGAACCAGTATCAAATACCCAGGCACTACTACGAGTACTAGTGAGATACACATCAATAACATGTATATCGGATATACCTTTGTTCTTGATGTTGTCGTTCTTCAAATCTGCCAAGTACTTAGGGCAATTCCGCTCCCAGTGACCTTCTCCCTTGTAGTAAAAGCACTCAGTATCAGTCTTAGGCCCAGCCTTGGTCTTCTTCGTCGGTGCGGTAACTTTCTTACCGCCCTTCTTGAAGTTTCCCTTTTTCTTAGACTTGCCGTGCTTCTTGAATTTGGTGGTCTTATTGACCAACAACACTTGGTGCTCTTTCTTGATCTCCACTTTTGCAGACTTTAACATGGAGAAGAGTTCAGGCAACGACTTGTCCATGTTTTGCATATTGTAGTTCATCACAAAGTTCTTGTAACTTGGTGGTAGTGATTGGAGGACACGGTGAATCCCCAAAGCATTAGGAATCACTATACCCAAGCTTTGAAGCTTGCTTGCGTGCCCAGACATCTTAAGCACGTGCTCACTGACGGAGCTGCCCTCTTCCATCTTGCAGTTAAAGAACTTCTCATAAGCCTCATAACTCTCAACTGCCGCGCGAGCCTCAAATATCATTTTGAGTTCACGGACAATATCATGTGGGTCATGGTTCTCAAACCTTTTCTGAAGCTTCGATTCCAAACCATACAAGATAGCACACTGAACCGTGGAGTACTGATTCTTTCGAGCGAGAAAAACATTCTTTACCTCATCGGTAGCATCAGCTGCAGGTGGGTCACCCAGCGGTGCATCCAGCACATAGGTCAAATTACCAGCATTGAGGACAATCCTCAAATTGTGGAACCAATCCACGAAGTTTCTTCCATTGTTTTTCAACTTTTCTTTCTCTAGGAACGCATTAAAATTGATGGTAGGGGCCGCCATTGATCTACAACATATTTGCAATAGTTTAGACTAAGTTTATGACAAATTGAGTTCTAATTAATAGTTAAATTAATCTAGGTGAACTCCCACTCAAAACAATATCCCTCACATTGCTTTAGTGATCACACGAACCAAATCCACCACATCAAAACCGATCATCACGAGAGTTGATGTAGCTTCAATGACGAACAATCAACATGTTCATCATATCTACTATATGACTCATGCTTTACCTTTCGGTGGTCCGTGTTCCGAGACCATGTTTGTACATGCTAGGCTCTTCAAGATCAAACCTTAGCTTCCGCATGAGCAAATCTGGCTTGCTCACGTTGTATACACTCGCAGAATCTAACACACCCGATCATCACGTGGTGCTTCGAAACAACGAGCTTTAGCAACGATGCTTACTAAGGATGAACACTTTATAACTTGAATTTTTTGTGCTTGAGGGATCATCTTATAATGCTACCGTCATGAACTAAGAAATACAAGATGCATAAAAGGATTAACATCACATGCAATTCATAATATGTGATATGATATGACCTTTCTTCTTGTGCTTCCGATCTCCATCTTCAAGCATGAACATGATCTCCATCATCACCGGCATGGCGTCAAGGTCAATGGCGCCGCTTCATGGTTGTCGTCCACCAGCATCAACTATTACAACTACTTTGAATAATAGACACACAGGTCTTAACGGAATTAAAAGACAACCATATGGCTCCTGCCGGTTGCCGACTTACAATAAGGAACATTGCATACATCATATATAATCACAATCATGGCCATATCACATCACAACACACCCCTGCAAAACAAAGTTAGACGCCTCTAATTTTCTTTGCATATTTTACGTGGTTTGGGGCTTTCAATAAATGTCGTTATAACTTACGAACAAGAACCACAACGTTGATGCTTGAACTATCAAGTGCCCGTTATAAATTGAATCTATACTATGATGGGAGAGACAGACACCCGCAAAGCCACTTATGCAATACAAGTTGCATGTTAAGCATGGAGCAAGTCTCATGAACGATGTCATGTAAGGTTAGCCCAGGCCGTTTCATCCCATCATACCACAAGATGCAAAGTACACAAAAGCAATTGATAATAAAAGAACCACCGCCCACAATGATCATTGTGTTCTACTCGTGCAACAGATCTATATATAGACACGGCTCTGATATCACTGTAGGGGTTCGTAGCATGGAAAACAAAAAATTTCTATCGCACGCAAACAAACAAGCCAAGATCTATCTACTAGATTGTAGCAACCAGTCGATTAGAGTACTCACCCTCGAAGATTCGAAAGCAGTTAACGAGAGCAGATTCTCGTGGGTGATGTAGTCGTACACTTGTCGATCCCAAGATCGCGTAGACGATCCTTCCGGCGCTGCGTTTCGCCAGCTCTTCTGTAGTCGGTCACACGTTCGGTACTCGATGAAGACCTTCCTCTCCCTTGTTCCAGCAGGCAGCGGAGGTTGTAGTTCTCCCCTCGCGATTTCGGCAGCACGACGGCGTGGTGTCGGAAGTAGAGGGAAGATCCCGCAGGGCTTCGCCTAAGCCAGAGCAGGTTATGGTGGAGAAATAGAGTTTCTCGGCGATCTAGGGTTTAGAAGGCCGGGAGGAGGAGGTGTCGGCGACGGCTAGGGCGGCGGCGGCGGCAGCACGACACGGGTGGAGGGCTGGCTCTTGTGTGTTTAGGGCAGCCATCTCCCTCTATTTATGAGAGGGAGGGGCAGCCTTGGGAGGGGAGGGTTTGAATCCAAACCCACGTTGGATTGAAAGAAGGATTCTTTCCTTCTTCCACTAGGAAACCATTGTTCCAGTTTGACTTTTCAAACCTCCCGTTTGACTTTCAATTTAGAGCTTTAATTCTCTCTTGCAAATGCCCAAACCAAGTGACCTAGGATATGATCCAATCATTCCACTTACCCATGACACATTTATGGACCATTCCCCTTCCGGTCCGGTGAACCTTCTAGACCCTTCTAGAACCTCTTCGATGAAAACATCGAAATCATTCCCGAACTCCGGAATTGGACTTTCCTTATATGAATCTTATTCTCTGGACCATTCCGGATCTCCTCGTGATATCCCGGATCCCATCCGAGACTCCGAACAACATTCGGTATCCCTACTAACATTCCATATCTACTAAACAACATCGAATCCTTATGTGTGTCTCCCTATGGTTCGTGAATTATGTGGACATGACCAAGACACTTTTCCGATCAATAACCAATAGAGGAATCTGGAAATTCATATGGCTCCCACATATTTTTACAATTACTTTGCGATCGAATGAACCACTTACATACTATACCAATTTCCCTTTGTCTGGCGATAGTTTACTTATCCGAGGTTTGATTGTCGGTATCTCTGCATACCTAGTTCAACCTCGTTACCGATAAGTACTCTTTTCTCGTTCCCGTGATATGTGATCCCTTGTGAGCCAGTCACATGCTTGCAAGCCAATTGGATGACATTCCACCGAGAGGGCCCATAGTATATCTATCCGTCATATGGATGGACAAATCCCACTCTTGATCCATGAGCATCAACACATACTTTCCGAACACTCAATGCCAACTTTATAGCCACTCAGTTACGGTGTGGCGTTTGATGTCATCAAAGCATCCTTCCGGTGATGGTGATTATCATGATCTCATGGTCGAAGGAATTAGGTTACTATGTATCAGAAAGCTTATAGCAAATAAACTATTGAAATGACTTGATCTTAATGCTACGCTTATTTATAGGAGTATGTCTATCATACCATTCTACTAATGATATGATCTTGTTGTTAACAACATCTCAATGTTCATGATCGGGAAACCACGATCATCTATTAACCAACACGCTAGTATTACAAAGAGGCTTTACTAGGGACTCTAATTTAGTTTACAAATCACACAAGTATTAATGTTTCCTGTTAATACTGTTATAGCATAAATGTAAACATTTATCATAAACACAAAGATATAATAATAACCACTTTTATTATTGCCTCTAGGACATATCTCCAACACAAACTACATGGCTTACCTATCTACATAGCCACAGATCATGATCACATTTTTACTAGCAAGTTTTGGCAGCAAATATTTAAGGCATTGAAGGTTGATTTGCGCGTGAGCACTGCTTATCACCCATGATCCAATGGTCAAACTGAGCGTGTTAATCAATGCTTGGAAGCATACCTTAGGAGTATGACCTTTGCTGAACCAAAGAAGTGGAGCTCCTGGTTATCCTTGGCTGAGTGGTGGTATAACTCAACTTTTCACAATGCTACTCAATTCACTCCCTTCCAAGCCTTATATGGATTTCCTGCCCCCCATTATGAGTGAAATTTCTGTCACTGGCCCATCTGATTTGGATGCTCCAGTCTTCCTCCAAGCTAAAGAGACTATGCTGTAACAACTAAAAGCCAACTTCCTGAAAGTTCAGAGTCGCATGAAGAAATATGCTGATGCTAATCGTCATGAGCGCCAGTTTATCATTGGAGACATGGTGTATGTTAAACTGCAACCCTATCGCATGGCAGCTTTCAATGTTCAACATGGACTAAAAATGGCAACCAAATTCTATGGCCCATTTCAGGTATTGGCAAGAATTGGACCAGTTGCTTATAAGCTGTTACTATCTTACTGCACCAAGATTTATAATGTCTTCCATGTCAGTCAATTAAAGAAGCACATTGGGCCTAAAGCTGTTCCAGCACCAGACTTGCCATTAATTGACAATAAAGATAATATCCAAGCTGCACCATCTTTGTCTTACACACAAGGGCAGTTCACGCCATCCTCGGTTGGTCACACAGTGGCTCGTTCAATGGGAAAATATGCCCCCGGATGATGTTACCTAGAAAGATGCGGACTTCACCAAATCTACATTTCCAGAGTTCTATTCGGTGACAATTCGTCATTGGTTTTCTTCTAGAGATCCTTGAGGACAAGGATCTTCTTCAGGAGGGAGCAATTGTCAGGACGATGAAGCGCACCTGAACCTCTACTAGGCGACCGAAGAGAAGACTAACGAGTGGAGTCAAAACGTTAATGACGAACCATGATCAGCAACGTCTGCTGCTCCTTGCCGTTACACGCCGATAGCTGATCACAATTGTCCTCTGAGCTGTAACCAAGCCTATATATTCTGAGATTGATCAACTTATAAAGCACACCAAATATTATCAACTGCCATTCTGGCTAGTTCATAGGTAGCAGTAGATAGATAAACACTTGTATCTCCCGACATGCATATCTCTGGATGAAATAGACTACTGCTACCAATCCCTGAGTTTATTCTCCAATTTCCGATTGTTGTTCTAAGTGAGATCGAGTGGGGTCTTACACCCACCGCCACTGCAGCTCCGCCGGCAGACTGCAGACACGCTGCCGCGCAGCGCCCTCCTGCGTCCACCGCGAGCTCCCCCGCGCCGCCTTTCGAGGCTGGGGCCAGCCGGCGGCAGCGGCGGAGGAGGGCCGTGAGGAGGAGGCCGAGGCCCGGCGGCGGTAGAGGTCCCCCCGTGTCGGTCTCGAGCGACACGGGGTCAGTTTGCATTGCATCATATGATTCATGAGTCAACTGCAGCACCCAGTTGAGCCGCCCGCCGCTGCCGGCGAGGATGGCAGTGCAGCTGCTCAAAGACTACGGCTTCAACAAGGTGAAGCTGTTCAACGCCGAGACAGCAGCTCAGTCGGCGTGCGGCTGGCCTTTTTTTATCTGGAGGATGGAGCGTTGGCCAGAACTTGGTACGTTTACCCGGACCGCCTGCAATAGGTAAATGAAAAAACGTCAACCCTCCTCAAATCAAAGAAAAAAGAATCGTAGTGTCAACGTTTACTTGCACAGACATTTAAGAAACGTACCCGTTTATTTGCACATACAAATTAAGGATCAAAGATACGTCGGCACGCCACCCTTACGCAGATGTTTTAATATCCTGATGAGGGTAAAATCCACCCACCAATTAATTCTACGAATCTTTCTTCTTCTTTTTTTTTTGCTGAGTGATGCAGAGATGATTCCAGTTGAACTTCCAGGTACTTTCGCGGCAAATGAACAGAAAAAGTCTAGTGAAGGAAGAACGAACAGATAAGACTCAAAATATAAACATGTCATGTTAACCTTGCAAGTTGCAAATTCTAATGGAGGTAATATATAAGAGGTCGCAGTGCATCTCCGCACCAAAGAATTGGAAAACTTGCAGTCTTGCAGAAAGTACCTCTAAGGCTCTAATGGAGAGAACACCTCGAGCCATCCTCTTCATGTTACTCATTGTCGATTTCGGCATAGCTCAGAATACCACCAGCAAAGTAGATGAATTCCATGTCGGAGTAATCCTCAACCTAGGCTCAGTGGTGGGAAAAGTGGCACGAACCAGCGTCTCGTTGGCCGTCCAAGATTTCTACATGGTCCACCCGAACTACAGCACAAAGCTTGTTCTCCACATCAGGGATTCCATGGCTAGTGACATCCTGGCTGCATCAGCTGGTATGTTTTCTGCAGTATGTCGTGTTGTCAGGAAAAACCAAACAGCTTTGTTTGCTACTTCCCAAATAACATTTCCAGATAAAGGTAGTTAATACATGATTAGCCTGGTCAGTTTCTCAGTTGGGTAGTACATGAGTGACCTTGTTAGAAACACAACATGTATAAAAATCACAGATCCCCAAAAAAGAGGTTTGTTTTCAATTTGCAAAACCATACCTGGGAGACACTTTTCCAAATGGATCCAACGAATCTTTGATACTATGACCTGCAATGAAAAGATGATGTCAAGTTCTCCACACTCTCTGTAATGATGGCGTAACGCGTAAGCAAAAGCTAGAAAGACATGTTTGTAATAAAGCTATGAAATAATTATTGTAAAACCTCCAGAAGTCAGCGAAAAAACTCAAACAGAAATAGAAAAATATTGTGTACTCAAACATTCCGATATAATTTGATTATCTATAGAAAATATATCCAACCTTCGTAATTTTGCTGAGTGGATGGGTTAATTATTTCTCCCTTTTTGGCCTTGTATCTCATCTCCTCTAAAAATTATCTTTATAGGTTTACCCTTATATTTCTAATATATTTAACAAACAGAGGGCTCTCCCTTGATGTGTTCCCTAGAAATAGGGCAAGTATTGTATTTCATTGCACATGTGTGTTGTACCAAGCTTTGGCGTTTTGTGAAATTACTTGACTATTTGTTAAGGGAGCATTTTTGGCAAAGAAGTTTGTAGTCTAAATTAGTGTTTACCAAACAGAACTGAAAGGTCCAAACTAAGTTCTTACCTTTTTTCCAATCTTGAAAGAACTAGTATTACACATTAGCCCACTGAAATTATTTTGATCAACATTATCTTTTTTGCCCCTTCCAAAAGCTATTGAATTACTAAAGGATTACAAAGTGCAAGCCATCATTGGTCCCCAGAAATCATCAGAAGCTGTATTCATATCTCAACTTGGAAATATAACTCAAGTCCCCACAGTATCCTTCACAGCAACAAGCCCCTCTCTCACATCTGATAGTATGCCATATTTTGTGCGTGCAACAACGAATGACTCAGCTCAGGTGAATAGCATTGTGTCGCTTATACAAGCCTATGGATGGAGAGAAGTAGCCCTAGTATATGACAACACTGAATATGGGAGAGGCATTGTACCATACCTCATTGATGCACTTCAAGATATTGATATTTCTGTTCCATATCGCAGTGTAATCCCTTTGTCAGCAACAAGTGAAAACATTATGCAAGAATTGTATAAGCTGATGAAAATGCAAACAAGGGTGTTTATTGTTCATATGTCATCCACTATGACTTCTCTTCTCTTTACAAAGGCAAAAGAGATAGGCATGATGAACAAAGGATTCGTATGGATTATCACAAATGGAGTAGCAAACATCCTCGACTCACTAAATCCAAGTGTTATTGAGGCAATGAATGGTGTAATAGGAGTAAGGCATCATGTGCCTAAATCACAAGAACTTGATAACTTCTCCATAAAGTGGAGCAGAATGTACCAGCAGGATAACCCAGATGAATCACCCATCAATAAGTTGAGCATTGTTGGTTTATGGGGATACGATGCAGCATGGGCATTAGCACAGGCAGCAGAAAAGGCTAGGATATCCAGTGTAAGAAATAAGCCATGGTCCAGTAAGAACTCTACATGCTTGGAATCCATGGCTATTTCTACAAATGGTCCTGAACTCTTAGCAGCAATTGTCCAAAACAAGTTCACGGGTTTAAGTGGTGACTTTGACCTTACAGAAAGACAGCAGCTTAAAGTTTCCGTGTTCCAAATAATTAATGTGGTTGGGAGAGGTTACAGAGAAATTGGGTTTTGGACTGTGGAAAGTGGACTTTCGCGGCAGTTAAATACAGAGGGCTTGAAAATAACAGGATCAGCCTCAATGCTTGATCTAAATCCTGTAATTTGGCCAGGAGAGTCGACCGAAATACCAAGGGGCTGGGAAGTTCCTACAAGTGGTAAGAGGCTTAGAGTCGGTGTACGCACGAGCGCATATCCAGAGTTTATAAAGACATTAAAAGATCCTGTCACAAATGCAACAAAAGTGAGTGGCCTTTCAGTTGACATATTTGATGAGGCAGTAAAGAGACTACCTTTTGCACTTACTTATGACTACATAGAATTTGACACAGCTGATACGGCAACTACGGGGAGCTACAATGATTTTGTTTATGAAGTCTATCTTCAGGTAAAAAATAATTTATAAATATATAGCTCACAATTTTTCAATCCTCAAATATTTTACAAGGTAATTAAATGTGTGCTCCACATTTCCATCCAATGTTTTATTATGCTTTCAATTAAAAGCAGGCTGTTTTCACATAGAACGATGTCAACCAGAAAGACTAACTGTATTTTTTCTCAGAGAAAATCAAAAGTTTATTGCATGCTAAATATTCTGCGTAGTTGAATAATTGAGCTTCTATTGTTCAATTAATCTCAAAATGTAAATGCTCCTTTCTTTATTTCTCAAATATATAAATCTGACTAATGCAAATGCCATTGTAGAAAATCGACATAGCGGTTGCAGATATTACTGTAAGATACAACAGAACATTGTATGTCGACTTCACTATACCATACACAGAGTCAGGAGTAGGGATGATTGTTCCAGTCAAGGAAGACATGATCAAGAATATGTGGATTTTCTTGAAACCATTGAGCACTGAAATGTGGTTTGGCAGCATTATATTCTTTATATACACAGGAGTTGTTGTCTGGCTGCTGGAATATCTAAATGGCAATGAACATGTACATGGTCCCTTTTCACTCAGACAGCTGGGGATTACAATGTTTTTCTCCATTTTTCAAGAGAGTGAGTAAACATTACAATTTCCTAGATCTATGCAGAAATTTGAACAAGTATTTTAGTTGTGTAGACAAACTATATACTATTGCACTAGAAGAAGCATCTAAAGGTTCCTGCAAGACAATTACAACATTGATATGACCAAACTGCATCTCTATAAGTTTTAGGGGGGAAATCGACTCTAGGTCTCCTATTTAGTTGAATTTGTTTCCAAAATAAGAAGTTATATCTGTCTAATTAACAATTCTTAACAAATGCAATATTAAGTATCAGAAAGGAAAAAAATCAAAAAATGCTAGCTTGATCTGCTGAAAAAGTTTTTAAGCAGTGTGCCTGTTTTTCCAAATTGCACTTCATTAAACAGAAAACCTATCTTGGCATCGTCCTCTGTTTGCATCAGCTCAAAAACTGATGGTAAGACTTGCATTTTTCATGTAATGAAATAGATATTACATGTGCTTTCCGGAAAGTCCTGAAATAGCGTGCATTGCAATATCCAAGATTCAAATTTGTTTAATGTCTTAATAGTAACTTATTATTATTTCCGCAGAGGAGAAGCTGGAACGCTTTCTATCTAGAATTGTTATACTTGTATGGATGTTCGTTCTTCTCATACTTACGTCAAGCTATACAGCAAGCTTTGCATCAATGCTTACTGTACAGCAGCTTTCACCGACAGTCACTGATGTTTATGAACTCCAGAAGAAAGGAGAATATGTAGTGTCGTGGTGGTATCACGGCAGATGCCATGGGTAGGCTAAAGTATGGGGCCAATAGATGCTAGAGGGATCTGGGGAGGGAAGATGTAGTTGATTCTACACACAGAAGTCTAAGGCTAAGATCTTTATTTCTTCTTCCTCGGGCTACAAGTGCTCCTTGAGCTGTATACAGGGAGAAGAGAAGAACTTTACCAGCCTAACGGCTCTCACTTTAGTCGATCCCCCCTTCTGAGTCCAAGCCTCTCCTTATAAAGGAGAGCCCTGGGTTTCTTTAGGGCTGACGTGGCAAGCATATTCGAGGAATATGCTTGTCCCAATATAGCAGTTCGGCGCCCCCCTTTCCCTGTCGCCCCTCTAACGACGGCAAGGTTCCAGAAGGCCCCTCCTGTGCGCCTCGGTCTTCTGGACTGTCAACTCCGTGACCTTCACCTGCCTCTCTGTCGCTCTGCGCCTTTGTCCGTAGCGCTTGGCTCTGCTCAGATTCTCCCTATCTTGCAGCTAGGGTTTGACTTCAGGCTTCTCCTTCTCCTGCAAGCCTCATATCATTCGGTCCTTCCTTGCATAGCTCGGATCGTCCTTCACCTGCATCAAGATCACTCAGGCTAACCCGGCCGACTTACGTAATATCTCGGCCGGGTAATGTCTTAATATACATATACGGGCCTCTCGCCTCCATATGTCGGCCGACTTCTACAGGATTCGGCCGACTTAAACTATAACTCGGAAACCAGACGGGGATCGTACCTTCGTCTTTCCCCGTCTTTAACCTATCCGGGGTCACCCCCCCAACATTAGTCCCCGAAGCTAGTGTGGCCCTGCTGATAACTTCGGCCGGGTCGTATCAGCTTCATCACATTTTTCTGTATTGTTTCCGAGTTATCTTTTTCTCGTCCGAGGTACCCATGTTCCTTCTCTCGTACGCCTTGTCCTACGTGTCACCCCCATCATTGTTCTTCTAGTTTTTTGTTCCTCTACAGTGTTTACTGACAGGCTACAGTTAACACTGTACCTGCTGCGCCGGCGCTGCGACGCCTCGTGTGCCGTTTCCCTGGGGGATCGCAACCTTCTTCGCTGCTGTGTGGCCGTTGGTGCGGTTCCACTTATCGTCGTGCGTTCGTGCCGCACCCACGATCTACACGGTCAACTGCTGCACCCACGATCCCACTACCTTATTTGTGGCTCGGTTATAAAGAGGGCGCGGCATCTGGGAATTCACTTTTCCCCTTCTCGTTCGCATGTGCCCTTCTTCTTCCTCTCGCTTCCGCGCCCTCTCGCAGCTCCGCCGCCGCGCGCTCATCAGTACTTCCGACGGCGAGGACTTCGCCGTGTTGTTCCGTCCGCCTCGCCTGCGCTCGCCAGCTCCTGCACCGTCGCCGGTGAGTTCTTTCCGGACGCATTGCCTAGGTTTTATCCTAGATTTCTCCGTTTCGATCTTGTATTTGTGCGGCGGTTGCTCTGCTCCTCCGACGCCGCTCCCGTGCAAAATCACGACGGGGCCTCGTAGCTCTAAACTTCCCTCCGCCGCCAGCTCTTCTTCCGTCGATCTCTCCGGCGAACCCATGTCTAGCTCCTTTAGTGGTGCTCTGGTAGAGGATGATGACGCTGGCTCTGGGCCCGAGCGAGGCTCGTGGCAAGGCTCTTCTGTTACACGCCGCGAGATTGAGTGGCTTATCCAAACTCGGAGGATTCCCGCCGAGGTCTCCTGTCGCTTACCCGGCAGCGAGTCCTCTCCGGATGTTAGGGAGGGCGAGTATGTAGTTTTTATGTCGCACTTCGCGCGTGGCTTTGGTCTCCCTCTTAGTGATTTTGCTAGAGAGTTTCTCGACTACTTCGGCCTTCAGCCGCATCATCTTCCTGCGAATGCCATCGCTTCTCTTTCTGCTTTTATCTCCGCCTCAGAGGGATACTTCGGCCTATGGCCGTCCGTGCACGTCTGGTCGAAGTTCTTCCAGATTCGTTCTAACGTAGTCCCTGACAAATCTCTGCACCCTTCCGAGAAACTGCTTACTCAATGTGGGGCAGCGTCCATTACACCTCGGAGGAAATCTGTATTTCCTCGTGTCACCGGGTTAGAGTCGTGCAAGAAGTGGCACAAATCCTTCTTTTACGTCAAGAACAGAGGGACAGAGGACAAGATTCGGCTTCCTGCCTTCTCAATTGGTCCGCCTTCTAAGGTGAATTGGCTTTACAATCCGAGGAAAAGTCATGCCTTGGCCGAGGCTTTCAAGATTCGGCTTAAAGAGCTGATCCGCGCCGGGTTATGCGGCGAAGACCTGATGGCTACCTTTATTAGTAGCCGGATCTGCCCATTCCAGAAGCGGACTCACAAACTGTGCTACATGAGTGGTCCTGTTGACCCTAACCGAGTCTCGACCGTGGAGCTGGACAATTACCTTATCTATAAGCGTGTCCGAGCTATCTTTAAGACGGAGATGCCTGAGGATTGGGCTTGGGGATTGAAACCGTTCACCCGCGATCGTCCGCCTCCCGAAGTAAGCTTAATCAATAACGCTCTGCTATTCCATTGTTTTCGTAACGGATTCCGCTAACTTTCTTTTTCCTCGTCTTGCAGAGGTTCGCAGAGCAGAAGAATGAGGATGCCGAAGTTTTGTTGCTTCCGTGGCCCGCGGACCGGAGCACCCCGGATACTGGTGAGCCGAACTCGGAGGAGTTCGTCCCTAAGTCGGATCCTGCCCCGGCTCGAGCTCGTGGCAAGACCTCGGCGCACGAGGAGGAAGGTGATTCGGACGAGGTCCAAATTCTTGAGGTAGTTGCCGCAATGCCTATTTCTTATGCATTTCCAGCTTCTACTTTCCCAGCTAATCCGGCCGGTCAGGTTCACGACGCCGAGCCTATTGCTTCTCGACCCCCTGTTACCTCGGGGAAACGCGGGGCTCCTGCTAGTGCCTCGGAGGCGGTCCCCAAGAAACGAACGAAGAAATCCGCTCCGAATCCTCCCAGGCGCAAGATTATGCCTAGGGTCGCCGGGTAAGTTCCTTTTGCTCGTATTTCTTATTTCTCTCTTTCTGTTTTTCATACTGACACTCTTTTTTCTTTCTTATTTTTGCAGTGCTCCGCTTTTTGTTAAGCCCGGCGGTCCTAGCATGACTAGCCGCCCGATTCGGCAGCCGTCTCCCCCGCCCGTCGATGATACTAGGATTCCCAGTCCTGCTCGTGCTGCCTCTCCTCCAGCTCCGAATCCGTCGCCTCCTCGTCGCGACGTGCCTGAAACTCCTTTTGTCGACATTGACTCCAATCGGCCCTCCGAGATTTTCATCGAACCCGTTGCCTCTTCTGTGGGTCCCAGCGCCGCTACTGAGCCTCTATCTGCCCCAGCAGTTTCTAAAGCCACTCCAGCCCCGGCCGAAGAAGTCGTTATCTCGGCGCCTTCTGCGACCGTGACTCCTGCTGCTCCTGAAGACACCGTCCCCACTAACGAGGTATCGCTTCCTGCTGATGCCTCTTCTAAGGCGAGAAAAGCTGTTGCCACCAAGGCCTCCTCTTCCCAGAAAGGTCTTGTCGACTCTTCTCAGCCGAGTATTGCCGACATGCTGCGCAAGGGAACTGCGCCTACCAAAGCCTCCGTTGCCTCGGCTGCCAGCACCCAGCTTGCTCTTCATAAGAGCCCTGCGGCTGTAGTGGTTACACAACATGTCCGGGGTAAGGTCTTAACTCGGACAGCTAGTGGGAATAGCCTCGGCACGCTGGTGGAGTATGCCAATAATTGGAATGCTGCTGATCAGTTTGAGGGTAATCCCATCAACCAGCCCTTTCAGCTTTCCGACATCAGCGGCCGTTTCGACCAAGCTGCCAAGTTCATCCTTGATACCAACAAGATGAATGAGGTAATTACTGTTTTGCGGAGTTTTTAGATTAGTTGCCCAGATGTTACTATATGCCCTAGTCCCCGAAACTTGCAAGGAAATAACTTGTTATATGCTTGGAAGTTTAATGATTCTTGACTTAATCTAACTTCATCTCTAGAGTTCGAATTTATATCCGACTAGGTTTGTTTTATAGTTTGCTTGATTTTCGTTTTAGTTGATCTTGAAATACTCAGCCACCTATATTTGGGTTCAGTCTCACTCGCCTCGGATCTGCTTTAGTCTCAAATATCCAGCCACCTAGACCCGAGTTAAGTTTGGCTTGACTCGGATCTGGTTTAACTTCGAATATCCAGCCATCTAGGTCCGAGTTAAGTTTCTCTCGACTCGGATCTGGTTCAGCTTCGAATATCCAGCCACCTAGATCCGAGTTAAGTTTCTCTTGACTCGGATCTGGTCTAGCTTTGAATATCCAGCCACCTAGATCCGAGTTAAGTTTCGTTTGACTCGGATCTGGTTTAGCTTTGATTATTCATTTACCGTTTTGCTCCATTGTTTAGGTTGCACACGACCGGCGAAATGCCGAATTTCAGAGGTTGCTTTTTTCGCACCGCAAACTGGAGGAAAAGTATGAGAAAATCCTTCCTGTGGTAAAAAAGGCTGGTAAGTTGATAGTTCCTTTTCGTTATTCTCGACGTTCTTATTGATTTGTCCGTTAGATGCCGGCTCACTTTTTTGGTGAACAGGTAATATTAATAACCTCAATATTCGTCTTGAGAAGAAAGTCAAGAGCTTGGAAGGTTAGTTTCCCTTTTATCTTAGACCTTTTCCCCTTTAACATGTGTACTAAGCTTGTTTATTTCGTTTGGCTTTGGTAAAGCCGAGTTGCAAACCTTCGCAGTATCTCATCAAGACTGCACGCCCATGCCTGATGTGATGCTGCATTTTTTAGAACAAAACGCTACTCATTCGGTGGAGCTAAAAGAAAAAGACGATGAAATAGCTCGCCTACGGGCCGAGGTGGAGACCCTTAAGCTTTCTCAGAAATCCGAACTAGAAAAGGTCGATCAGGAATTCTCCGAAGAGAAGAATCGGCTGGCTTTGGAGCTGCAGAAGAATAAAGAACTCCTCGAGGCTGCCGAACTGAAAACTCAGGGATTGAGCGAGGAAATTGCTCGTTTTGAGAAGAGCAAGGTCGATTGGGCCAAGGACCTTCAGATAATGATGAGTTACATTCATCGTAAGCTTCTTAGCACAGCCGAATTATATTTTTGTCTTTGTCCCTGCTGCCGCCTGACACGTTCGTGTTTTGCGCAGATCATTTTCCCGAAGCTAAGCCCGTGAGTTCTAAAGCGGTTCTTGCAGCTCGTGTGCGCCGAGGTGTTCCTGTTGCCGCTGACTCGGAGTATTCAATGGAGGATTTCCTGGTTGCTGTTGGTGCTGCAATTGGTCCAATGAAGATTATGGGCCGGGATTTGGTGCAAGCAGCTATTCGAGCTTACCACGTTCTTTGGCCGAACACTTCTGGGACTCCTGATATCAACGAGGTCGAATTACTGGTGAAAAGACTGATGGCATCTGAGAGGCAACTAAGTCTCTGGAGGGAATCAGCCGGGCGCGCTGGCGCTGATATGGCCCTTACTGTTATCATGTCATGGTATGAAGACATTTCTCTTGATATCCTGAGAAACTTGCGCACTGGTTCCCGTTGGGTTGAGGATCCCACTTTTGTTGCTCTTCGGCAAGCTCGCGCCTTCCAACTCGTCGAGTATGCCGACGTGCATACCTGGAATGAAGGGCCGAGTTTTCTTCCAAACCCGGATGAGGAGGTCGTAGTTGAGGATGCCTCGGACAACAATTCGGCTGAGCAAGGGGAAGGTGAGGATGACTCGGCCACATCTGGCAGCTCCAGTTCAAGCCCGGACAGCAACGGCGATGCGCGGTCCTCCTCCAAAGGTACTGGGCATTCAACTGCACAGACTGATGCTCCTGAGCAACCTCGGGCTTCCGCTGAAGTTGCACCTGGGTCTATGGAGGGCGAGGCAACCTCGGTCGAAGTTCCTCCTATGTCGGAACGCCCAGCGCCTGACCAAGTTGCTGCCTCTCCAGCGAACAACGCTTAAGTTATTTCTTATCCCTGGCATGCCGGGCGTATGATGTACGCGAAATATTTGTCCGCTCTCTGTATGACTTGAATTTCTTTTGCCGTGTACTGCTGTGACATATACTCTTGTAGTTGTTATTTTGTTTAAGTGGGTGTTCGTCCGAGTTCTTGCTTTGATGGCCTGCAATTTCCTGATTTCAGGATGTATCCTTGCCTTCGTTTTTACGTGGTTTAGCCGAGTAGTCTAGGCGTGAGCTCTGAATATCATATAATATTGATCTGTTCTGAACAGAGGTTGACTACTACTTTGGAACAATATATGGCAATCCCTGAATCACTGTTTATCGCGCCAAATTTCAATATGTAAACCAAATTTTAGAAATAATATAAGACCAATACCGAGGTGCTGCTCAGGGTAGTGCTCAACATAAAACTGGGGCGGCGTATGGCAGTCCCTGAGTCGCTGCTTTGGATGCCGAGGTTCAAATATATAACATGATATTGAAATAACACACGGCAGTCCCCGAGTCACTGCTCTGGGCGCCGAGGTTCAAATACATAACATAAAGTTGAGATAACATATGGCAGTCCCCGAGTCACTGCTCTGGGTGCCGAGGTTCAAATACATAACATAAAGTTGAAATAACATATGGCAGTCCCCGAGTCACTGCTCTGGGTGCCGAGGTTCAAATACATAACATGAAGTTGAAATAACATATGGCAGTCCCCGAGTCACTGCTCTAGGCGCCGAGGTTCAAATACATAACATGAAGTTGAAATAACATATGGCAGTCCCCGAGTCACTGCTCTGGGTGCCGAGGTTCAATACATCATTGGTTCTTGACCTTGAGATACAATGCTACGAGTAAAATGGTCGAAGCAAAGCTACATTCCATGGACGCTTCGTTTCTTCGCCAGCTTTGCCTGCCTTGCTCCCTCCGGGGGGCTGAGCGTCGATTAGATAATAGGCATCGTTATGCAATGCTTTGCTCACAATGAATGGTCCCTCCCATGAAGGTGACAACTTGTGCATGCCGGCCGTGCGTTGCACCAGTCGGAGGACTAAATCTCCTTCTTTGAACACCCTTGGATTCACCTTCTTGCTGTGATATCGTCACAGGTTCTGCTGATAAATAGCTGATCGTGATAGTGTCAATTCTCTAGCTTCTTCTAGCAGGTCTACGGTGTCTTGCCGAGCTATCTCGTTTATCTCCGAGGTTGTATACTGAGTAACTCTTGGCGAGTCATGTATTATATCGGCTGGAAGTACGGCCTCTGCCCCGTATACCAGAAAGAATGGTGTATAACCTGTTGATCTATTCGGAGTAGTCCTGAGGCTCCATAGTACGGCTGGGAGTTCCTCAATCCAGCATCCTGCCGACCTTTGCAATGGTTCAACAAGTCGTGGTTTTATTCCTGATAGCACCAGTCCATTAGACCTTTCCACTTGCCCATTAGATGCTGGGTGAGCCACAGAGACAATATCTAGTCTTATGTGTTTCTCTTTGCAAAATCTGGCGAAGGCTCCTTCTGCAAAGTTTGTGCCATTATCTGTAATAATACTGTGCGGATATCCATATCTTAAGATAATATCTTTGAGAAATTTCACTGCTGTGGACCCATCGCATTTTTTTATTGGTTTCACTTCAATCCATTTTGTGAACTTGTCCACCATAACCAATATGTGGGTCATTCCTCCTCGTGCCGGCTTAAATGGTCCCACCATATCTAAACCCCATACAGAAAATGGCCAAGTGATGGGTATTGTTTTTAACTCGGCCGATGGCATGTGTATTTTGGTTGCATATCTCTGACACCCATTGCATTTTTTAACTAATTCTTTTGCTTCTTTCAATGCCGTCGGCCAATAAAATCCATGCTTGAATGCTTTAGCTACCAAGGCACGAGATGAGGCATGGTGCCCACATTCTCCTTGGTGTATATCTAGGAGGATCTCCTGACCTTCTGCCGAACTCACACACTTCTGCAACACGCTTGTGACGCTTCTTTTATATAGCTCATTGTTTATGATTGTATAAGCTTTTGCTCTTCTTACAGTTTGTCTAGCTAATACCTCATTACTCGGCAACATTGAGTCTTTTAGGTAAGAGAATATGGGTTGCGCCCATAACGGTGTGACTTTTTCTGGTGTGATCTCACTGTCTATTTCCATGTTTTCTGCCGACATACCTATCTCGGCTTTCCCCATGATTGTGCTTACTTCGGCTGTCCTCCTCTTGGGGGGTTCCGAGTTATATTGCTGATCTATTTCCATCGGCGCGTTATCTTCTGCTGAATTTGCCGGGATAAAGATAGATTCGGATTCTGGTGATGGGATTATTGATGGTTTCCTGAGGTGTTCCAGGGCAATACCCGGAGGAATTGATTGCCGGGTTGATCCTAGTTTTGACAACGTGTCTGCGGCATCATTTTCTGCCCGAGGTATGTGGTGAAATTCACATCCTTCAAAGTATCCACTGATCTTTTGCACGTGAAATCTGTATAAAGCCATATTAGCATCTAATGCGTCCCAACTGCCTGAGACTTGCTGTACCACCAGATCCGAGTCGCCATAGCACAAGATTCGGCGTATGCCAATTTCTTTTGCTACTTTCAGTCCATGGACCAGTGCTTCATATTCGGCTACGTTGTTGGATGCAGCAAAATGTATTTGTAGCACATACTTCAGTTGGTCTCTTTTAGGCGAGGTTAACACTATTCCTGCTCCCAAACCATTCCTTAGTTTGGAACCATCAAAATGCATAGTCCAATAATTTGGGTCCGGCAATGGTGGCTCATACTGCACCTCGGCCCAGTCTACGAAAAAGTCGGCGACCGCCTGAGATTTGATTGCATCTCTCCTATTAAATTGTGGAGCGTATGGCGATAACTCGATTGCCCATTTTGCTATTCGGCCACTTGCGTCTTTGTTGCTCAATATGTCGGCTATGGGTGCTTCACAGATCACTTTGATGGGATGCTCTTCGAAGTAATGTTTAAGCTTTTTTGCCGACATATATACCCCATAAGCCATCTTCTGATAATGTGGGTAATTCTGCTTTGAAGTGGATAACACCTCACTTAAATAATACACCGGCCTCTGAACCGACTTACCATCTTCAAGTCGTTCCACTACGACTACGGTACTCACTACTCTGTTGGTAGCCGCTACATAGAGTAACATAGGCTCTTTTGATAATGGAGAAGCCAAAATGGGTGTTGTGACCAACATCTTTTTCAACTCATGAAATGCGATGTCCGCTTGTGGAGTCCAAATGAATTTGTCTGATTTCTTTATCAGCTGATAGAGTGGTAGCGCCTTCTCTCCTAGCCGACATACAAACCGGCTAAGCGAGGCCAGACAACCCGTGAATTTTTGTACATCATTTAAACATCTTGGCAATTTCATTCTTTCTACTGCCTTTATCTTTGTTGGGTTGGCCTCTATACCTCGGCTAGATACAAGAAAACCGAGTAATTTTCCTGTCGGCACGCCAAACGTGCATTTTTCTGGATTAAGCTTCATTCGGAACCTTCTCAGGTTCGCGAAAGTCTGCCGTATATCTTCCAGTAACGTTTTGCTTTCCTTGGTTTTGATGACCACGTCATCTACATATACTTGTACATTTTTTCCTATTTGATCATGTAGACATTTTTGCATGCATCTCTGATATGTTGCTCCTGCGTTTCGCAGGCCGAATGGCATTGTGCGATAGCAATAAGCCCCGTACGGGGTAATAAACGCGGTCTTTATTTGATCGGCCGGATTTAACGGTATCTGGTGGAAACCAGAATACGCGTCTACAAATGACAATAACTCACAACCAGCGGTCGAATCAATGACTTGGTCTATTCTAGGCAATGGAAAAGGATCTTTTGGACACGCCTTGTTCAGGTTGGTGTAATCGATACACATTCGCCACACAATGGCTACATTGGGATCATCTTTCTTCTTTTCTACTAGCACCGGATTCGACAACCAATCCGAATACAGCACCTCCATGATGAACCCGGCCGCGAGGAGCCGAGCTATTTCGTCTCCTATTATTTTTCTCCTGTCTTCGGCGAAGCGGCGGAGAGGTTGCTTCACCGGCCTTGCTCCTGGCCTTACGTTCAAAAGTGCTCAGCCAACTCCCTCGGGACACCTTGCAGATCCTGAGTTGACCATGCAAATATGTCCCGATTCTCACGGAGGAAGTTGGTGAGCTCGCTTTCCTATTTAGCGTCCAGGCCTGCACCAATAGTAACAGTACGCTCTGGGAATTGCTCATCGATCTGAAATTTCTTCGTTTCTTTAGTTGGCTGAAAAGAGACACTGCCATGCGGGTTGGCTAGCGCCGGCATGTTCAGCTGTGCCGACTGAGCGAGGGCTGCTACCTCTTGAATCCTTCTCTTTTGTCTTGCTATAACCAATGATTCGGCCAAATTTGACCCGGCTGAAGCACATTCCATTGACTTCTTGTAATCCCCTGCAACTGTTATTACTCCTTGTGGTCCGGGTAGCTTCATTTTCAGATAACTTACATGACAACTGCCCATGAATTTGGCCAATGCTGGCCGTCCGAGTAAAGCATGATAGCAACTTTCTAGATCCACCACCTCAAACTCTAAGTTTTCTGCTCTGCAGTTATCCCTTGTGTCGAATAACACATCCACTCGGACCTTACCAATGGGTTCACATGAAAGCCCTGACACTATCCCATGGAAAGTGGTCCTCGTGGATTGCAACATGTTCTGCGATATTCCGAGTTTATGCATGGTATCTTTGTACATGATGTTGATACTGCTTCCGTTGTCAATGAGTACTTTTGAGAATTTCACATTGATGCTCGGTCCAACAAATGTTGCGTCTAATACAAGTGCATATGACCCAGGATTCGGCATTATCTTGGGATGATCCTTTATGCTCCAAGTTACTTCTTGATCCGACCAAGGCATATATCTTGGTACTGCCGGCATAACTGCATTTACTTCCATATGCCGGCGCTGCACACTTTGCTTGTCTTGTTGTTCCGTTGTGAACACACAATAAGACTGATGATGTTCTCTGTAATCATTGCGTCCAGTACTCGCCGGATTCGTCCTTCCATCCTGGACTTGGTTCATCACTTGATGTACCGCCTCTCTCCGATCTGAGTTATCGTACCTCGGGGGAGGGGGCGGTAACATCAGTTGCTGTGCATTTGCTCCAGTCAACTGTGGTTGATGCTGCTGATGTACTTGATGGGGTGCCTGAACTGCTGCGGGGTTCCCCATTGCATTTTTCATCCATGCACATTGGCGGGTCGTATGATTAGCTGGTCTGGATGGGTTTGACGTGTGAAATTTGCACGGCTGATCTAACATGGATTCGAACGTGTATTTCGGCCTCTCCTGCCACTGCTTCTTTTGTTCTGGGGTCCACTGCCTTTTTCCTTCATTCTTTGGTGTCCACTGCTGAGGTCCATTCTTCTGCCGTTGAGTTGCTCCGTGACTCGGCTGATCTTGTGCTACTGCCGCCACTTGGGCCGAATTATATCTATAATCCGGCCTTTCCTCTCTTCTTCTTCCTCTGAAATCACTGCGCCTGGATGACCCGGCCAAATCTCTTGCGTAATGGTCCTGTTGCTCGCGATGATCCGCCGACATTAATTCTGGTTGCGTTGGGTCCCCTAATGCGTAGGAGTCTGCTATTCTGATAGTTTCTGCCAGTGTGGTTGGCATATCTCTTTGCAGACGTTGCCACAACACGCTGCCATAGCGGCATCCTTGCGCAAACCAAGCTATTGCTTGCGATTCTATAACCCCTTCACATGAGTTTCTCAGGTTGCACCATCGAGTTAAAAATTCTCTATCTGTTTCATTCGGCCTCTGCTTGCACATGGCTAACTGTTGTGGCCTATTTGGCCTCTTGTATGTGCTGGTAAAGTTGCTGACAAACATTTCCTCAAAATCCAGCCAACAGTTGATACTGCCCGCTGGTAGATTATTCAGCCACACCCTGGCTGGTCCTTCCAGCATTTGTGGTACGTACCGTATCACCCATCGTAAGTTTCCACCCGCTATTTTCACAGCAGTGGCATAATCAATCAACCAGTCCTGCGGTTTGGTGCTCCCATTATACGTTTTCGTGCCCCTTGCTAACTGAAAATTTGGCACAGGCGGTTCGCCCATGATCCGTGGTCCAAAGCATGTCGGCCCTGGTGGACCCTGTTCTTCCAACAGTTCGGAGCGGTATAGCCGGTCCAGCTTTACTCTTGCATCATTTAATGGCAAATCCCTGTACAGAATTCTATCTTGTACCCCATAATGGTTGTTTCCGCCATGGATCGCATACTCCATCTCTGAATAACCATCATTGTATCTCTCATTAATTTGATTGTGGCGAGCTGGCCTTGGTTCTCTTTCCTGCCAGGGTTCATGCCTTGGTTGCGGGTTGAGCGGCAGCTCTCTCCTTACTTCGACCGGGGTATTGTTCTCATGATTGCCTCTTGCGGGTTCTCTTCTGCCGAGATCTCCATTGCCTCGGCTTCCGCCGTCTCTTTCCACACGGCCGTGGTTCCTCTCCCCACTGTTACCTCGGCTTGCATTGCCTCTGTTCTCATTTGCCTTTCCAGCCATTACCGGATCATATGGAACCATTTGCTTGTTCCTCTTTCCTGAGGTTACTGCTTTGTCCCTTCGTGCATTATTTCCGGGTGAAGATGCTGCTGCCACGGATAAGGCAGGTGCTGCCCCTGCCGAGTGAACCATTCGTGAGGCCCCTGGCCTCGCCGGGTTTGTTCTGAGCATTTCTTCGTTTTGCTGGTTCGCGATGCGGACCAGCTCATTCACTCTTTCCTGCTGTTTCTGCCGGGCCTCGCCGGTCAACCCCTCTAATTCTAATGCTGCGGCATTTGCCGCTCTTAGGTTCTTTGTCGGGGTACTGTACCTCGGCAAACCCAAATCCACCGATTCTGCTTTATGAGCATCATGCTCTTTGTTGATATCATCCATGAGGTTTTTCCCTCTCAATCTTAACTCGTCCACCCGTTCGGGTGCGACGTCCAGCTTATTAGCTTTGGCATATTCTCGCAGGGTCCTGTTTAAGGACTCCCGCAAGGCCGACACCTTTTTGGCCTCTACCAGCACCTTTTGCCTGGTTTCCTCCAACTCTGCCTGAGCATTTGCCGGATCAAGTATCGGCGCTACAGGCGTAGTCAGGTTTTCTATGGTTGCCTGAAGAATGTTCTCTGGTCTCTCCAGAGGCGGCCCTCTTACTCTTGGTGCCTTTGGGGTGGTGTCCTGCACCTCGGTCGGGTTGGTCACTGGCGGGATTACCTCGGTGGGTTGTGGTGCGGTCGGTCTGGGTGCGCCTTGTACACCTGTGGCGGGTTCCCTGCTTGACCCGGCTGCTGCCGCTCCAGTTTGCACTCCGGCAGCGACCATCACCTCGACGCCGCCTGCTGGATGTGCTCTGGGCGGACGGCTTGCTGCGTTAAGAGGTGGCTCTCCTGCAACAACAACTCGGTGAGGATAAACGTCGGAGATGTCGACGCTGACGTAAACCTTGTGCTCGCCCAGGCTGACGAAGACACCATTACGCGAGGGAGTTTTCCCCCTGAAGCTCCCTGCATTGTCGCTGACATAGTCACAGAGACCAAATCTCTGGACCAAGCCAGAAACAACACGCTCGCCCGTGTTGATGAAGTTTCCCGTCCGGATCATAACTCCAGCTAGCACCGCTGCTGGCCCCACGGTGGGCGCCAACTGTCGTGGTGGTATCACGGCAGATGCCATGGGTAGGCTAAAGTATGGGGCCAATAGATGCTAGAGGGATCTGTGGAGGGAAGATGTAGTTGATTCTACACACAGAAGTCTAAGGCTAAGATCTTTATTTCTTCTTCCTCGGGCTACAAGTGCTCCTTGAGCTGTATACAGGGAGAAGAGAAGAACTTTACCAGCCTAACGGCTCTCACTTTAGTCGATCCCCCCTTCTGAGTCCAAGCCTCTCCTTATAAAGGAGAGCCCTGGGTTTCTTTAGGGCTGACGTGGCAAGCATATTCGAGGAATATGCTTGTCCCAATATAGCAGTTCGGCGCCCCCCTTTCCCTGTCGCCCCTCTAACGACGGCAAGGTTCCAGAGGGCCCCTCCTGTGCGCCTCGGTCTTCTGGACTGTCAACTCCGTGACCTTCACCTGCCTCTCTGTCGCTCTGCGCCTTTGTCCGTAGCGCTTGGCTCTGCTCAGATTCTCCCTAGCTTGCAGCTAGGGTTTGACTTCAGGCTTCTCCTTCTCCTGCAAGCCTCATATCATTCGGTCCTTCCTTGCATAGCTCGGATCGTCCTTCACCTGCATCAAGATCACTCAGGCTAACCCGGTCGACTTACGTAATATCTCGGCCGGGTAATGTCTTAATATACATATACGGGCCTCTCGCCTCCATATGTCGGCCGACTTCTAGGATTCGGCCGACTTAAACTGTAACTCGGAAACCAGACGGGGATCGTACCTTCGTCTTTCCCCGTCTTTAACCTATCCGGGGTCACCCCCCCCCCCCCCAACATGTAGGGTTCCGTCGTGGTTCCTATATAGAGGGTCTATTGGTGGATATTGGTTTCGAAAGATCAAAGATCAGGCCGTATGATACACATGATGATTTTTATGGTGCCCTTTCTAATGCAAGCAAAAACGGTGGCATTGCTGTGCTTGTACTTGAAGTACCATACATCAAACTATTTCTCACAAAGTACAGCAAAGGTTACACAATGGTGGGGCCTATTTACAAGAGTGCAGGTTTTGCATTTGTAAGTTTAACTACACCAACTAAGACCTTTGTCTCTAATCTCTTGAAAAATGAAACAAAGTTTGATCTGCATGCAAGTCCGTCATGTAAATGTTATGCACATTTGTTTCCTTTAATTCTACATTCATTGTTACAATAAGATTGCTATTCAAAATAAAATTTAAATAATTACGAAAATAAAATAAAAAGAATAGCATGCCTATCTAACAGCACAGAATAAATAAGTGTATTTTCCAGTGGACTGATGCAAAACAAGACGAGTGCAGGGCAAGAGAATAAATAGCAAAATAAACAAAATATCCTGTTTTACAATTTAAGTACTACCTCCGATCTTAAATAAGTGTCGCCATTTTAAACTAGAGTTAGTTCAAAACCGTGACACTTATTTAGGATCGGAGGAAGTACCATATATGATAACATACAATAGGCTAGGAACAAACATCCTCATAGCAACAGAGATACATCCGTCTACTATCGGGAACTTTACAATAAGACAATATTTACGATTAATCATACTGAGGCTCTGTTTGGCATTGCATTGGATTACGATAAATAATCTCAGAGGCTGAGCAATAGCTCGGATGGTGGCCATGCTGTTGTTCTGGCTACCAGCCTGGGATTGACCCTTCTGCTCACGTTTCTAGGAGCCTCACCCTTCTATATTATCATGTGTTGAGGGAGTTATCCCCTTAAGCCATTTATTTTTTATAATAAATCATATCGGTTGGTTGGGTACTTTTAGATATCCGAGTAATTGGCTAGCTTTATTTTAATCGAAGTGCACGATTTGCATTTGAGAACACATGAGTTGTCATTTTGGAGGTTAACAATTCAATCATACTAGACCTAACTCCAATCAGATTTATGAAAGAGAGTACTCCCTTCGATCCATATTAATTGTCGCTGGATTGGATGTATCAGTCTAGATACATTCATTTCAGCGACAATTAATATGGATCGGAGGGAGTAATAAACTTTTCACAACTTTCTTTTTAAACAACTTTAAAACAACTATACATCGCAACACGCACAACAAGCACAAACTAAGCCTAAAGCAGCTATACGGTCAGTTTACTAGATTTGTGTACTATTTTCAGCAACTTTAGTATGATTGTCTCAGGGTATGGTACTGCTAAATAACACCATCACTGATATCTTCCATTATATCATGTTAGTTAAGCTAATAACAATGATCTGTTTGGTGATTATTAGGCGCTTCCCAAGCAATCTCCACTGCGAGCTGAAATATCAAGGGCAATACTCAACATAACAGGAGGAGACAGTATCATTCAAATTGAAAAGAAATGGATAAATCAAAATAGCAATCAAAATGAGGATAAATTTGATGGTTCGGGCGCTATCACTTTTCGAAGTTTTGGTGGATTATTCCTGTTAACTGGGATTGTGACAACATGTTCCCTTTTTGTGGCCATGCTGATGAACCGCTACAAGAAATGTAAACAAAATGAAGGGAGGAAAGGAGATGGCCAAAATGAATGTGGACATGGGCAACAGGGAGAAAATGAAGATTCACAAGGAGATCGAGAGGATGAAAATGGAAGCTGCAGTGATATAGAGAACCAAACAACGTTGTCAGTGCCTCTCAGTTCGAACACAAACAGTGACCAGTTACCAGATAATAGATGCACACAAACTAACAAGGCAGCATCACTGACTCACATTGGTTCACAAATCATTCATAGGGGCGACAAAAGTGGTACGTCATTGAGTGGCTCAAGTTGGTTCCAGGTTGAGCAAAGTTCAAGCCAGACTGGCTGAACTTGGGTGCGTGGAATTTTCTATGCATGCAAAATCAAGTATATTTTCAGTCTATTTTTTTGGCAGAATTTTCAGTCTACTTATGCTTAAGCCTTTCACACATCCCTCAGTCGACAACTGAAGGGCTACCCAGTCTTATTATTATCGTGTAACTTTTCCCGGAAAATTCGGAGTTCACTATGAATTAGTATGCAATATATTCCTCCAGTAAGTAAGATTGTTCCGTTAAATACTTAACATCTGAGTTTTCGCATGCTTGTTCTGATAAGTACATGAAACTGCCATCGCTTCTTTGTAACGATCCGAAACAAAAAAGTTGCGTTTGCATTCTAACGAACACCCTGGATGCACTATCCCCATCAGTCGCCTACGGCATACCAAACTCCAGCGTTCCACGAGACCCCACCAGATCTATCTGCCCTACGCCGACCCAGAAGATTCGCGAGCGCGCACAGATTGTAGGGGATCCAATTCGAACAGACACGGATGGAGATACGCAAATTTGTAAGCAGGAGTTCACCTCCGAAGATTGCACTTGGCAGAACTGGTCGATCCTCGTCGTACCTTGCCAGTTGAGGTCACCTTTCAGGCTCGCCGGGCGCCGCGGATGCTTCTTCCCTGCGCAGCTCCGTCGTGCGTGGGCGAACGACTCGAGCCGACGAGTCGTTGCGGTGGCATGCAGGGCGCGCGGCCGCGAAGCCCCACAGAAGGGACCTGATTAGTAGGCCGCGGAAAGGTCCAGCCACGCTCGGCCTCGAAGTATCTCTTCGCTAGACCCGTTGAGACTGCATTTGGTAGACCTGCGTGGACCTGCGTAGACCCGTTGAGGCCGATTTCTACGCAGGACTCGCCCAGTTCCTTTCCCGTCCACTCCGCTGCAGTTTTTCATAGTCAGCACCACCCCTTATGTTCCCTCGCCCGCATGCCTTCACGAAACCAACCGAATTCCGCCAAGTCTTCCTCCCTTACCAAGATATTCGTCGGAGTTCAGCTTCCTCTGGCTGTTCTGTGGACAGCTGCGCGTCAACCACGTCCAATAGGTGTATAGCCGTTTTTCCCTACATGAATTCCAACAACGACGAGCAGATGTTTTCGCCGCGCTGATGGATGAAGAGATGGCCGCTGCTGCCGATGATGGAGAGCAAATGATGATCCTCGCTTGTCTGGCCGATCTGTACGCCCAGAAAACGAAGCCGCGGCGCAGCTGTTCGGCGCCAGGACGCCGGAAGGGCAAGCCGAGGCAGCGGATGGAGAGCTATTGCATGTTGTACATCGACTACTTCGTCGATGATCTATTGCACGGCGAGGCAGTGTTTCATCGCCGATTCTGGATGGGTCGAGACCTCTTCCTCAAGCTTGTGTATGCCCTCCGGGACTTCGACAGCTATTTCATATGCAAGAAGGACAACACCAGCATGGTGAGATTTTTCTCGCTACAGAAGTGCATGGTGGCTATGAGAATGCTGGCATATGGAACTCCCGATGACACACAAGATGATTATCTCCATATGGATGAGTCCACCGCCATCGATTGTTTGTACAGGTTTTGTAGGATAGTGATTGCAGTGTTTGGGCCAAAATATCTGAGATCATCCAATGCCGAAGACACTGCTTAAATCCTTGCAACCAATGAAGCTAGAGGATTCCCTGGGATGCTTGGAAGTATCAACGACATGCAATGGAAATGGAAGAACTGTCTGTTTGCTTGGTGGAGAATGTATAAAGGCCACAAAGTAGGTTGTAGTGTGGTACTTGAGGCAGTGGCTACACATGATCTATGAATTTGACACTCCTTCTTTCATATGGCGGGATCCAAGAACGACATCAATGTCCTGCAATGCTCATTTGTCTTCTCCAAACTTGTTGAGGGCCATGCTCCCCTGGTGGACTGTGTGGTCAATGACCACCACTACAACAAGGGCTACTACCTGGAAGATGACATCTATCCAAGATGGGTTGAAGACTATATCAAGCCCTCTGATCGGCAAACAATCCAACTTTGCCAAGGAACAAGAAGCTTGCATGAAGGATATAGAGCGGGCATTTGGTGTGCTCCAAGCTCGATTTGCAGTTGTCCGGTTTCCCGCTCTGACCTAGCCGCAAGAGAAAATGTGGGAGGTGATGAATGCTTGTGTGATCTTGCACAACATGATCATTGAGAATGAGATAGAGAAGCCAGTGCTTGATGATGACAGTGATCCGACGCAACCATATTTCAGACAGGGTCCTCTTGCAGAGCCCGATCACCAGGTCCCACCATCGTGGACTGACTTCTTTGCTATGTGTTAGGAGATCCGAGACCCGCATGTGCATCAACAACTACAAGATGATCTAGTGGAGCACCTGTGGATGCTCAAAGGCAACACCTAGTTTGAGGTGTTCTTGTGTTTGAAAACTTTTTAAATTACTAGGTGGAAAGGCGCGATTTGCCGCGCCGCCTAAAGTGCATTTGACACTATGTCGTTGGTGTGCTAGATTTGAAGATGTTGCCAGGCGTGTCCCTCACGGTTGTAACATATTTAGTAGTTTTCATATATTTTTAATGACTTTTGTGACTTGCTAAATCCACGGTCATATTGTTTCAAGTAGTATGTACCTTCAAATGCCCTATTAGCACCACTTAGTAACAGGAAGAAAGCAATAGTCTGACATATCAGCATCCAAGGCTCAACACAAGATTACATGGCAAGGAATTTATTCAGTGTAAGCAGCTAAGAGAAACATAATATAATGGTATAGAATACCAGTTTGAATTAGGTTATACACATTAAACATAAAGCATGGATGACCTGGCACGTTATGCATATTAAACATGAAGCATCTACGACATGCCGCTGCCGGGTTATACACATTAAACATGAAGCATGTATGACCTGCAAACATACACTCGATAGGTCTGAGCTTGTTGTATCAACATAAGCTAGAAACAATAAGGAGCATGATGCACCCATGTTGAAAGGAACGAAGTGCTGGTCCTGTCCCTACTACATCATCTCAAGGAACGGCATGGCCCAAAATTACTACCACGACATGATCTCCAGAAAACTCCACACTTTCACGTAATGTCTGCGGGCAAGAGAACACAGAAGGATTAAAGGAGCTCAAGAGCATAAAGTAAGACAAAGTGCAATCCATCAAGGGAATGCAAGAGGATTACAGAAGCTGTTAACATATCAAATTTTCAAGATTTTTGCTGCAATTCTATATGACACCGACCTCACTCATTCTTTTAGCAAATCAATGATATGATTTTAACAGCAAGCATGAAACTATTCTAAAAGAGGCAAGGCATGAAACTATGATACCGAGAAAAAAGATTTCTATAGGGGTCATTCACAAATGTAACACACTAACATTTGCAGCAGAAAAAATCCCCCATAGAAAAGAGTCACATATCAAATTTTCAAGCTTTTTGCTGCAATGCTATAAGACACCAACCTCACTCATTCTTTTAGCAAATCAATGATATGGTTTTAACAGCAAGCATAAAGCTATTCTAAATAAGTCAAGGCATGAAACTATGATACTGAATAGAAAATATTTCTACAGAGGTCATTCACAAATGTAACACACTAACATTTGCAGCCGAAAAAATCCCCCATAGAAGGGAGCTTATCAGTTGATCTGAGAGGCTAACATAAATTTTGTAGCGGAAACACCTATTATACATGACTCAAGAGGACAGGAATCCAGTGACATACTCATGTCGAGATGACCAACCCAGAAGGTTTGGGAGACATAGCATGTCGATGAGACCATGGTTGAAAGGGCGCTGGCTCAATGTCCTCCAAGCTGCAGTAGGTGGCCATGGCAAAGCACACACATTCAAAAGGTGCTAAATACTGCAAAGGGAGGACCGTACCTCCACGCTCTTGGTAACATTCGTGGGAGCATGACCAGAACACTACATTAACAGAAGGGCGCCTTCTCGGCAGACCCATGCGAAGATGAATACCTCGATGGAACAATAGCATGAGCATGATGCACACAGCGTGCGGGACGCCATTAGCCTTTATGATGGTTGTATGCCTCATTCAATATACAGGGAGACCTGTAGTGATGAAAAAGCGGCCTAAGCACTTATAGGTATGTTACTTGATAAATATGTAGCATTTCAATGCTTATTTCCTCTTACTTCAAAACGACATGTATTATTTTATTTACAGTAGTTTAAAGAAGGGATGCAAGATGGAAAGTAACCGAGCAACTATACTCATAGAGCATGTTAAAACATTAGAAATACCTATAGTTCTTATTGAACTATATGAAAGAAAATCTTGGAAAAACTAAAGAAAAACCGGTGCTTTGTTCCATAGTGCAATGAGATAGTCATGGTTTTTAGGCGATTCATGAAAATAGAGATATTTGTTGATTAAGATTCAAGAAAACAGGTTCATAGATTTATCTAACTGAAATATCTGACAATAATGCCTAGATACAATATCTTTAACGTGAATTAACCATGAAAATAAATAGGAAAAATTCAGCATCTTGTTAACTCATGGTAAAACAAAAAACAGGACCAGATGCAGAAAATAAAGAAATTGCAGTCATTTTTATTAGTGTGTGAGTAGCTCCAGTTTTATACAGTTAAGCTGATAAGGCAATAATTGCATCGACTTTACTACCTTATGTAGAAGAGTGTCTCTATTCCCACTGTTAACATTGGAGACTGTAGACATGGTTATTGAAAAAGATTTGAAATGGGGAATAATCTATCTTGTATCTCACAAAATAATAATTGAATTTCACAAGCTGGCAAGAACAAACATCAACCTAGACCAAAACCAGTGGACCAAGTGCAACTCAACGGAGTTAATTTCATACATTATATGTTCGTCCAAGGTTATATGGATAATTTCACCATAAATCAAGTGGAGCTAATCGTTTGAATTATAAGCTCCAAACTACACACCAAGAGCGCACTGGCCTATCGCTGCGGCTAAGATGGCTATGGCTATGGCTAAGCTGGACCGACAGCGGGCGGGTGTGGCATGACCTTGACCTGCAATTCTCTGAAGTTGAACGTGAATTCTTCTTCGCTTCCACCACCATGACCGTGGGGAATGGACTCACCGCCAAATTCTGGGAAGATCGATGGATCGCCGGCCGCTCTGTGCACGAGATCGCACCGCTCCTTTATGCATGCATCCCAAAACAGCGCCAGAAGGTGAGAACAGTGGCCGATGGCCTGCAGAATCACCAGTGGGCTAGCGACATCCGAGGCAACCTTGGCATTCATGAGATTGGCCAATACATACAGCTCTGGCAAACAGTCAAAGGCACCACCCTATCTGTTGATCCAGACCAGCTCCTTTGGAAATGGACAGAAAGCGGCATATACACTGCGTCGCCGCAGGTTCATGGGCTTGCCCTGCCTGGAAGCGAATCTGGAAGGTTTGGGCGCCGCCGCGGGTTCGATTCTTCCATTGGCTGGCATTTCAAGACCGATGCTGAACAGCACAGAGGCTAGAGCGACATGATTTACAACATCATCCCTGCTGCCTACTATATGATCAAGACCAGGAGTCCATGCATCACCTTCTCCTTTCCTATCCATTCTCTCGTCAAATATGGCACGAGGTACTACTTGGTTGCGCTTGACATGTAGAATCCCCAACCAAGACGACGCCTCGATCTTTGACTGGCTGGAGCAGTCAAGACATGAGGTTGCTAGACCAATGCGCGATGGACTTGCCACGACGATGCTTCTCACACCTTGGATGATTTGGAAGCACCAGAACATCTGCGCCTTTGAAGGATTGCAACCTTCAGTCAGCAGCCTGATGTCTGCAATCAAAGAAGAAGCGCGCATGTGGGCGCAAGCAGGAGCTTTAGGGCTTAGAGCTGTGTTACGATCTATTTGGGATGTACACTAGTATACCATGCTTGTTGTAACCACCTCTTAGGAGGTTTGTACCAAACTATTTACCTTTTCAATAAAAGAAACGCAAAGAATCCTTTGCGCTTTCCTCAACAAAACAATGAAACTGAGATTATTGGCTCTAGAAGAACCGCATCTACATGATTACTATTGTAACACCACGGTTCTGAAAAGACCGTAGCTTCTATGTGACATGCCAATCTCTGGATCGGTTCATTGGCCCACAATAGAATAAGATGAATAACATAGCATAATATTCGTGTATCATAAATAACGAAGATCCAGAGTACCATTATTACAATAAAAGCTTAGCCCGAGGCTAGCTCAAATTATTCAGGTAGCAACATAAATAAAGTAAATTCTCCATTCTTCAAATTGCCCACAAGTGAACAAGTGCCGAGTGGAGTACCGTGGCCTATATCGATTACTCAGAATCGGAATATCCTGCAACATGAAACGTAGCAGCCCCGAAGGGTCAATACATGGAATGTATGGCAAGTAGAGCTAGTAAAGGAGACACTAGTACTAACATCTACATGCATAATTGGCAAGTGGAGTTGTGGCTAGCTTGCATTTTCAAATACCTTTGTCCTACTTTCTTAAATAGTTTTTAATTTTCTTTGAAAAGATCCCAATTAAGCTAACCCAACAATATTAAAGCAATTATGAAGTTAGAATGAGCGAGAAACATGTCATGGAATCAATATCAAGCAACTCAGATGTCCATAACCGGGGACACGGCTAATCGATTAGATTATACACCCTGCAGGGGTTAGTACACTTTACCCATGTGACTTGGCCAGCCCAGCTCATACCATCACTCTCATTTTGGGTGATGATAGGGAGAAGTCCAAGAATAGACTGTTCAGGAAGTATCTCCCCAATCCCGACGCGCACCGGTCCAACCTACCAAAATTCTACATCTCTGGATACGCGGGTTCGAGTCACCACAACCTACTAAGTCCAACCAACCGCCCATTTCATTATTGGCACATGGTTGTACACGTAAGATATAGAATAAAGAAGCCAATCATTTTCTCTTGATACATGAGTGCCTTTCCGCAATGAAACCACCAAAATTTATCAATCCCATCACACCCAGGAGATTCATTGATTAAGTTGTTTTAGTTTTCACAAACCAATACTTTTAGAAACAAGATTCAGTGATGTAACCCAGCCCTCGTACATCATAGCATGGCTAAGCACATCTACCAACGGTGGTTCATCTACAAGGAAGGCCCTACAACATAATAGGACATAACATAGAGATAGTATCATCCTACACATGCATCTACAAAATACACGACAATGCATTGAAAATAGTAGGACAATATCATGAACAAAGTAGCATCTACTTGCCTTGGTTGTAGCGGTCGGAAGAACAATCCACACACGAGCAAGCGTTGCACTCGTCACAATCTACACGATACAATTGCAATCATAAACAAACAATCCACAAGCATATGCAACAAAGATGATGCATGAATGCATGCATGACAAGTGGATTGATGCTACAGCAGCACCACATAATCCTATTTAGTAAAGCTATTGATTGCATGCATGGAAAATAGTTTTAGCGCAAGGAAAACTATTATGCAAAATATAATGCTCAAAACTAGAGCTAGAACACAAATAATTCATTACCGGTAGTATACTATTTGTAAAATCTTGGGAAAACTACTGCATAGGCATTGCTATTTAGGAACAGTACCAACTGGAATTACTCAAAAAGGAATTATAAAACTCACTGAGTAATTAAAACACTACAGAAAGCCACTGGACAGTTTCTGCAGAAGTTTTTACTGTAAGCCTATCCTTTTAATTCACTTTGAGATTCCCCTTGTTTTACTGAATCCAGGGACATATTATATGCAATTTTTGGAGTTACAGATCTTTTTCTACGAATTAATTACTCCAAAAAGGGCATTAACTCATTTAATTAATCTGGACAAAATCTTGCTGCAAAAGTGTGAAACAAAGGTACAGAAAGATTCTTCACGACTTACTGAGTCTACCCATATTTTATTTGCAATTTTTGGCCCAGTAGATTAATTTCTACGTAATTTACAAGTTTCTACAAGTTTCTGCAATTTCTGAAACGATTTAAATCAAAAGGAAATATTCTGGGAATATTCCCTGCTGACTGAGCGCTGACTCAGCGAGGGTTGACTGGCTGTTGACCAGTCAACCGTGCGGTCTCCGGTCGATCTGGGCCGCAGATCTCAGATCCGACGGCCGAGAAGAGGTGGCGGCGGGCACTCACCGGGCGGCGGCGGCGAGGTGGCGTACGGCGTCGGCGACGAGGCGGCGAGCCTGGTCGAGTCGGCGGCGGGGTCGGGCGTGTGGGGAGGCGATGGCGGCGAGCGGCTCCGGACGCGGCGTCGGGAGGCGGCGATCTGCGGGAGAGAGAGAGGCGGTCAGGCGGGTGGCGCACGAGGTTGCGGCGGCGGGCGCGGGCGGGGCGGCGGCGGCGAGCGAAGAGAAGGCGGCGGCGGCGAGCGGAGAGAAGGCGGCGGCGCTGCTTACCGGGCGGCGGCAGCGAGCGGCTCCGGGACGGCGGCGGCGCGCGATTCGCGAGGGGAGAGGGCGGCGGGGCAGGGGAGAGAGGCAGGAGGGGGGCGGCTTAAGTGGGGCCCCCACGCGGAGTTCTAGGCGGACACGGCGGCGGGGCATTGCGGAGACGGGGCGGTCGGCGATGTCGGCGCCGACAGGTGGGGCCCACCTATCGGTGGCCTGACGCGGGGCGGCGGCGGATTCTATTCGCCGCGCGGGCGGTGGCCGCGGCGCGCGCGCTGGGCGTTGGCTGGATGCTAGCTGGGCCGGCGCGGCCCAGCAGGCGGCGGCGCTGATTTTTTTTTGATCTTTTCTTTTTCCCTTTTTTCAATTTAGTAAAACCTCTGTAACTCCTTCATACGAACTCCGAATCGAACGATTCTTCTTTCTAAATTTTTCTAAAATCCAGGGAATCAATATAGGGTCAAGTGATGAGTGAAACCACTAGTCTACACGGGTGGAAAACACTAGTCCTAGTAAACCCTCCCGTAGGAGTATTGTAGTAAAATAAAATAGGGTTTTTAAAATGGCGTTTCGCCGAAACGCTTCGATCGAAAGTTTTGCATGGAAGAACATGATGCAATGATATGAATGATATGCAGAACCAAATCTAAAATTTGGGATGTGACAAGACTAACCCCCTTAAGATGAATCTCGTCCCCGAGATTCGACGCGGGTAGCAAATATGTGTGGGTAGTCCTCTCGGATGTCATCCTCACACTCCCAAGTGGCTTCCTCTTCGGTGTGGTGGCTCCACTGCACCTTGCAAAACCTGATCGTCTTGGTACGGGTAATCCTCTCCACTGTCTCCAGAATCTTGACCGGCTTCTCCTCATAGGTCAAGTCGTTCTCAAGCTGAACCTCCTCTAGTGGCACAGTGTCTCTCAATGGTGTATCCACCATCTCCGGATGGCACTTCTTCAGCTGGGACACGTGGAACACATTGTGAACAGCGGACAGAGCTTCTGGCAACTCCAATTGGTAAGCAACTTCTCCTTTGCGTGCCAAGACCCTATACGGTCCAATAAACCGAGGTGCCAGCTTACCCTTGATACCAAATCTCTTGATACCTCGAAGTGGCGATACTCTGAGGTATGCTCTATCACCTATCTCATACACCACTTCCTTGCGCTTGGCGTCAGTGTAACTCTTGTGCCTTGATTGTTCTACCTTCAGCCTGTCCCTAATCAAGGCGACCTTCTCCTCAGCGTCCTTGATCAAATCAGGTCCAAACAACTGACGTTCTCCTACTCCATCCCATAGCAATGGTGTCCGGCACCGTTTCCCATACAGTACATCAAACGGTGACGTCTTGATGCTGGTTTGATAGCTGTTGTTGTAGGAAAACTCAGCATATGGCAAATTCTCATCCCAACTAGAACCATGAGCCAAAGCGCAAGCTCTCAGCATGTCTTCCAAAATCTGATTCACTCTCTCGGTCTGTCCATCAGTCTGTGGGTGAAACGCTGTGCTAAACTCCAATCTAGTACCAAGTGACTCGTGCAGTTGGCGCCAGAAGTGTGAGGTAAATTGGGTGCCTCTGTCAGATACAATACTCTTGGGAACTCCATGTAGGCACACAATCCTGTCCATATAAATCTTGGCCAACTTTGCACTCGTATAGGTCGTCTTCACCGGTATAAAGTGGGCTACCTTGGTCAAATGTTCGACCACTACCCAATTGGAGTCATATCCTGACCTGGTCCTGGGCAATCCTGTGATAAAATCCATTCCCACTCTATCCCACTTCCAATCTGGCACGGGCAATGGTTGTAGCAGTCCTGCTGGCTTCTGGTGTTCTGCCTTCACTCGGCTACATACATCACATAGGGCAATATGCTCCGCGATGTCTCCCTTCATGTTGTTCCACCAGAATTTGTCCTTTAGGTCCATATACATCTTCGTATTGCCCGGATGTATGGAATATGGCGAGTCATGAGCTTCCTGCAGAATCAACTTCCTTATCTCCGGTTCGTTGGGGACGCACAAACGATCTCCATACCACAAGGTTCCTTGCTCATCCTCGCGGAATTCCCTTGCTCGACCCTCCTTCATCTTTTTCTTTACTTCATCAATCTCTTTGTCTCCCACTTGAGCCTTCCTGATTCTGTCCTGTAGCGTTGGTTGGACTTCCATTGTTGCCAAGTATCCTTCAGATACTACCTCCAGTCTAAGGTCCTTGAATTGCTTGCACAAGTCCTCGGGCAATTCCCCAATTGTCAATCCATTGGCATAAACCTTCCGGCTCAGAGCATCTGCTACTACATTGGCCTTTCCTGGGTGGTATTGCAGATTCATATCATAGTCCTTGATGAGTTCCAACCATATCCTTTGCCTCATGTTCAGTTCCTTCTGTGTAAATATGTACTTCAGGCTCTTGTGGTCGGTGTACACATCATAGTGTTTTCCCATTAAGTAGTGCCTCCATACCTTGAGCGCATGAACCACTGACGCTAACTCCAAGTCGTGTGTGGGATAATTCCTCTCATGGTGTTTAAGTTGTCGCGAGGCATATGACACCACTCTCCCATCTTGCATCAACACACTCCCAAGTCCCTGTCGAGAAGCATCACAGTACACTTGAAAATCCTTCTGAAGATCTGGTAAACACAGAACAGGCGGGGTCACTAGTCGACGCTTCAGTTCCTGAAAGCTGGCTTCACACACATCCGTCCATTCAAACTTCCTCTCCTTCTTCAGAAGTTCTGTCATCGGCTTAGCAATCTTGGAGAAGTTTTCAATGAATCTCCTGTAATATCCAGCAAGTCCCAAAAAGCTTCGTATCTCTCCTGCATTCTTGGGTGCTTCCCACTCGGTTACTGCAGTCACTTTGCTTGGATCAATAGTGACTCCTTCTCCTGACACTACGTGTACAAGAAACCCAACAGTGTTAAGCCAAAATTCACACTTGCTGAATTTGGCATACAGCTTGTGTTCCCTCAGCTTCTCTATAATCAGTCGCAGATGTTTCTCATGCTCCGCATCATCCTTGGAATATATCAGTATGTCATCAATAAACACCACCACGAACTTGTCCAAGTACTCCATAAATACCTTGTTCATCATGGTCATGAAGTATACCGGGGCATTCGTTAGTCCAAAAGACATAACTGTATACTCATATAAACCATACCTAGTGGTGAAAGCGGTCTTTGGTATGTCTTCCTCCTGGATCTTCAATTGGAAGTAGCCTGATCGCAGATAAATCTTGCTGAACACATTCGCTCCTTCCAGTTGATCAAACAAATCATTTATGTTCGGCAGAGGGTACTTGTTCTTGATGGTTACTTCATTCAGCGAGCGATAGTCCACCACTAACCTCTTGCTGCTGTCTTTCTTCTCCACAAACAGAACAGGTGCACCCCATGACGACGAACTAGGCCGAATGAACCCCTTGTCCAACTGCTCCTTCAGCCATTTCTTTAACTCCTTCAGCTCATCCACATCCATCTTATATGGTCTCTTTGCTATAGGTCATGTTCCCGGCATCAGGTCGATAAGAAACTCCACTTCCCTGTCAGGTGGCATTCCTGGCAGCTCTTCCGAAAACACGTCAGGGTAATCCCTAATCATAGGCACAGTATCCATGCTAACCCCCTTAAGAGAATTCAGCTTACACCTTCCCGGTCGCACTGCCGACTTGAACCTAATTCTCTTACCATCCGGCGTTTTGAGTGAAACAGCTCGCTGTGCACAATCTATGTGTCCCCCATGCATAGACATCCAATCCATACCCAGAATAACATCTAACCCTTGGGATTCCAACACTACCAGATGTGCAATGAAGTTGTGTGTTCCAATCCTCACAGTTAAGTCGCGGCATCCCGCACTAGCTATCATATCTCCTCTAGGTGAACTCACTCTAATTGACTCTTTCATAGACTCAGTAGGTAGCTTATACTTATCCACAAATGCCCTCGATATGAATGAATGCGATGCACCAGTATCGAAAAGTATAAAAGCTGGGTGAGTGTTGATTGGAAACTTACCAATCACAAGGTCAGGCTCATCTGGGATCTCCTCCACATTCATGTGGTTCACTGTGGCCTTCTGGTTGTTGGTTGGCTTCAGTCCCTTCCTCTCCGGACAGTTGTCTGCATAATGTCCTTTCTGGCCACACTTGAAGCATGTCACCTCACTCAGATCCTTCTTCACAAAGCTGCGATCACGGTTGCGGTCATGTCCACCGTGTCCTCCAGAATGGTGAGAGTGTCCTCCCTTGTGGCTGTGGTGGCTGCTCTTGTGGTTGTCATGGCGATGTCCATCGCCTCCATGGTGGTGGCGGTCATGGCTCCCATGGTCACTCCCTCCATGCTTGGAGTACCCATCATAAGAAGTGCGGGTCTTGTGGTGAGAACCGGAGTGGTGATTGCTGCTCTTCCTCTTGCGGTTTTCCACCTGCTTGTGCTTCCCTTCCAAGATCCTGGCCTTGTCCATAAGCTCCTGGAAAGTGGGGCAGTAGACCACCAGTAGCTGCACTGAAAGCTCATCACTGAGGCCATCCAGGAATCTCTCCCTCCTTTTTGCATCAGTGTCAACATCCTCAGGTGCATAACGGGACAGGTTGTTGAACTCTTCAATGTACTCAGCCACGGTGCGATTGGTTTGACGCAAGTTGCGGAACTTCTTCCTCTTCAGGCTTAGAACTCCTGAAGACACGTCGTTGGTCCTGAAACCTTCCTCAAACATTTCCCAAGTCACAGTATCCAGCGGGTGGGTGATCTGAAAAGTGTCCCACCAAGAAGCGGCTGGTCCCTCTAGTAGGTGAGCGGCAAACCTCACCTTCTCAACATCAGTGCATCCGACAGTTACCAGATCCTTGTTGACTGAACGCAACCAGTCGAGAGCAACCATTGGTTCCGTTGCAGTAGAGAACTTAGCTGGCCTTAGCCTCAGAAATCTGGTGAGAGCATCTCACTGAGGCTGGTTGTTCCCATTGTTGTTGTTGTTGTTCTGAGCTTCCATGAACTGAGTCATAACTTGGGTCAGCTGTGCCTGAGCTGCCATGAGCTGCTCCAACTCGGTGGGTTGACGGCGGGGAGGCATCTGCGGTTCAGCACAGGCAAGCTTAGAAAGAATCAACTACAATAATAGGATTCTACCCATGCATTATGTTCAAACAACAACAAACAATAGCAGACTGTCACATCCCAAATTTAGATTTGGTCTTGCATATCATTCATAGCATTGCATCATATCTTTCCATGCAAAACCGTCGAGTAGAAAGGTTCGGCGAAACGCCATCTTCAAAACCCTATTTTGTTTCGCTACGAGTTCCCTGCGGGAAGCTTTAGAAGGTCTTGCAACAACCACCCCTGTAGGTTCGAGTTTTCACTCAAACTTTGACTGAAGGTTGTGCCCCTCGACGATACGAACCCTTAGGCGCGAGAATCGCTCCAATCGGAGTTCGTATGCAAAAGACTCGGACGTTTTAGTAAACCGCCGGAAAACGGTCCGAAGATCTGGACCGATTTCCGAGTTGGAGTCAATTTCTAGACCGATTCTGAGTAGAATCCGCGCGGGGGACTATTTAAAGAGGGACCCCCACCGCCTCGTTTTCCGTGCCCGACCCCGCCGCCTCCCACGCGACGCCGCCTCCTGCTGCGCGCCTCCCGAGACCGCGCCGCTGCCGCCTCGCCGGCCATCGCCTAGCCGCCGAGCCTCGCCGCCGGCGCCACCCGCCACCTCGCCGCTGACCCCGCCTCCTGCCGCCGCCTCAAGGTAAGCCGCCGCGCCGCCACCGCACTGCGCCGCCGCCGCATGCTGCTGCTGCTGCCGCCGCCTGCGTCGCGTCCCGCGCTGCAGCCGCCCTGGTGCGCCGCCGCCTTGCGCCACCGCCAGCGCGCCTTGCTTCGCGTGCGCGCATGCATGCGTACACATGCACTATCGCGCGCCGTTTTGCGTCGCGCCGTTTTGTCCGTACCGCGTCGCACGCGTGCCGTTTTACGTCGCGCCGTTGAAGATCTTGAACCGCCCGTAGTTGACCATGTGCGTCCGTGCAGGAAGAACCACGTCGCCGGATCCGACGCCACCGCCGTCCGGAGCTCGCCGCACCAACCGGAGTCCGTTTTGCCGTCCGTTTCCGGTAAGACAGCAGCCACCGTCAGATCTCAGATCAGCGGCTTAGATCGTTCGTTGACTGGTCAGCATCCCAGGCGTTGACTAGTCAGACGCCCAGTCAGCGCCCAGTCAGCAGACGCTTGACCAGTCAAACAGACACAGTTGACTGGGTCAATTTCGTTAATCCCTTTTGTTGGCAGATTTCGGTAGAATCTTGTAAATTGCATATAAATTCAACCGCTTGGCTAAAAATTGCAAATAAAATATGTACGCGTTCTGTGAGTCGTATAGAATCTCGCTGTAGCTTTGGTTCAGACTTTTACTGTGAGGTTTAGTACAGTTTAATCAAACTAGTTAGTGGCCTTTTCGGAGTAATAAATTCGTAGAAAAAGATCCGTAGCTCCAAAAATCGCGTGTGATATGTCCCTGAGCTCGTGTGAACGAGCGGAATCTCATCGTGTATTAAAAAGGTAGGCTTACAGTAAAAACTTCTGCAGTATTTGTCTAATGGCTTTCTGCAGTGTTTTAATTACTCGGAGAGTTTTATAATTCCTTTTTGAGTAATTCCAATTGGTACTGTTCCTATTCAGCGATGCCTATGCGGTACAATTTTCCCAAGATTTTACGAACAGCATAATACAGGTAGTGAATTATTTAAGTTCTAGCTCTAGTTTGGAGCATTACTTTCGTCTATTAGTTTTCCTAGCGCTAAAGCTATTTTCCATGCATGTACTCGGTAGTATTATGGATTAGAATTATGTGGTGTGGCTGTAGCACCAATTCACTTGCCGTTCTTGCATTCATGCATCATATTTGTTGCATATGTTTTGGATTGTTTGTTTATGAATGCAATTGTGTCGTGTAGATTGTGCTGAGTGCAACGCTTGCTCGTGTGAGGATTGTGCTCCAGACCGCTACAACCAAGGAAAGTAGATGCTACTTTGTTCATGAAATCGTCCTACTATTTTTCTATGCATTGTCGTGTATTTTGTAGATGCATGTGTAGGATGATACTATCGCTATGCTATGTCCTATTAAGTGGTAGGACCCTCTTTGTAGATGAACCACCGTTGGTAGATGTGCTTAGCCATGCTTGATGAACGAGGGCTGGGTTACATCATTGATACTTGTTTTCTCAAAGTATTGGTTTGTGAAAACTAAAACAACTTAATCAATGAACCCCCTGGGTGTGATGGTATTGATAAATTTTGGTGGTTTCATTGCGGAAAGGCACCCAGGTATCAAGAGAGAATAACTGTCTTCTTTATTGTGTAGCTTACGTGTACAACCATGTGCCAATAATGAAATGGGCGGTTGGTTGGACTTAGTAGGTTGTGGTAACTCGAACCCGCGTATCCAGAGATGTAGAATTTTGGTAGGTTGGACCGGTGCGCGTCGGGATTGAGGAGCTACTTCCCGAACAGTCTCTTCTTGGCCTTCTCCCTATCATCACCCAAAATGAGAGTGATGGTACGAGCTGGGCTGGCCAAGTCACATGGGTAAAGTGTACTAACCGCTGCAGAGTGTATAATCTAATCGATTAGCCGTGTCCCCGGTTATGGACATCTGAGTTGCTAGATATTGACTCCATGACATGTTTCTCGCTCATTCTAATTTCTTAATTGTTTTAATATTATTGGGTTAACTTAATTGGGATCTTTTCAAATAAAATCAAAAACTGTTTATGAAAGTAGGACAAATGTATTTGCAAATGCAAGCCAGACACAGCTCCACTTGCCAAATATGCATGTAGATGTTAGTACTATTGTTCCCTTTACTAGCTCTACTTGCCATACATTCCATGTATTGACCCTTCGGGGCTGCTACATTTCATGTTGGAGGTTATTTCGATTCTGATTGATCGTTATAGGCCACGGTACTCCACTCGGCACTTGTTCACTTGTGGGCAATTTGAAGATTGGAGATTTTATTCGTTTTTGTTGCTACCTGAATAATTTGAGCTAGCTTTATGCTAAGCTTTCATTGTAATAATGGTACTCTGGATCTTGTAGATCATGATACACGGTTATTTGCTATGATTATCTATCTTACTCTATTGTGGGCCAATGAACCGATCCAGGGATTGGCATTTCACATAGAGGCCACGGTCTTATCAGAATCGGGGTGTCACAGGATGGTATCAGAGCCCGTGTGTCGACTGTAGGATAGTGACCTAGGATTGGATTAGGAAGCCAAAGAATTATTAAAGCCTATATTAACTCTGTCTTTCCTCTTATGCGTTCACCCTCGTAAATTCTTACCATATGCTATTCTCACACTTTTCTCTTTTATTTGATAGATGGGAGACGTCAGGACTGAGTATGTCACCATGGAGTCACCAAGGCCCTTTGCAAGGCAGTTAGCTTAGCTCTCTCAGTCATTGGGATTGCCACTGCCTATGTTCAAGGGAAGAAGGCTGTACACCTATGGATATGGAGAGGATGCATGGGAGATCACTACCTTCATATTCAGAGATGCCAATTTGCCAAACCCCGCGCACTTGGTCTACACCAAGATATACTGCAACTGGGGACTTGGAATCAACTTGGCCGTACATGAAGCCCTGTCTCGCCAGTGCCACTATGTCCGACACCTACTGCCTGCGGATTCACCCTACCGTGACTATGGAAGGCGTGATGAAGAAGGGAACATTGTGATTACCCTAGGCGACAGGAACAACATGCCGCCCCGTAGGAGGCACATAGAGGACATGGAGAGAGAGAATGGAGCTCTAGCAGAGAAGGTGAGGATGTTGAAGGAGATTGCAGACTTTACTAGAAATGGAATGGTGGTCCAAGGACAGGAGATAGACACTCTGCATAAAGCTGTGGGAGTTATGGAGACTGCCCTGATAGCCAGAGATGAGACCATAGCCCATCTTCATGGTACTGTGCAGGAGAATGCCCAGAACATACAGCAATTGCAAGGTACCGTCCAGGAAAGGGACCAAACCATTGAAGCAATGACAGCCCAGATTGCCGCTCTCCAAGCACAGCTGAATCCACCCTCTGATGATGACAATGGAGATGATGGCAACAATGGGGATGATGATGACAATGAAGACGGTGATGATGATGAGGACGAGGATGATGATGATGGAGACGATGATGGTCGAGGAGATGAAGCTGTTGCTGTTGCAGCTGAGGATGATGAAGAAGAGGAGGATCCAGAAGAGGTGGAATTTGAAGTCTCAAGTGATGGTTCAGGAGAGGTGTACACTCCGCCGCCATGGTTGTACCGCGAGCCGAAGCGCCAACGCATGACCGCAAGGACCTACCTCAATCTCTTCAAGAAGTAGATAGAAGTCCACCAATTAGTCCACGTTAGGAGAACTCGTTAAGATTAGTCTCGATCGTTGTGAAGCTTAGTTTGTGTTAGTTTAAAAGTGATTAGTTGCTTATTTGTGTACTCCAATATCCTAGGATTTATTTGTGTGAAGTTTAATGAAAGAGTTATGGCAATTTGGTTATCATCCGTGTGTTTTTCGCTGCAGTTTTTCTGCTGATACAGCAATACTGCGCGATTTTTCATATTTTTCTGGTAACTCGGAAAAATCTAAAAAAAATTGGGCCGATGCGAAACTCTCTGTGATATATGCACAAAAATTGGCTAAATTTTCTGACGAGTTTAAGTCAGGCGGAAAAATTCGTGAAAGCTGCTGGACTGTTCTGGCAGATTGTTGTTTTGGTTGATTAGTTGATCTATTGTTTAGTTAACCATTGCCAACTCTTGCAAAACTATTTCAGTAGTTATATACTGCTAGGATAATACCTGGGATGTTACTGAATCGCTTGTTTGTTGATGTGTTGCTTGCTTGTGATTGTCTGCTATTGTTTGTTGTTGGTTGATCATATGCATGGGTAGAATCCTATTGTCGTAGTTGATTATTTCTAAACTTACCTATGCTGAACCGCAGATGCCTCCCCGTTGCCAACCCACCGATATGGAGCAGCTCATGGCAGCTTAGGCACAACTGACCCAAGTGATGACCCAGTTCATGGCAAACCAGAACAACAACAATGGAAACAATCAGCCTCAGGGAGATGCTCTCACCAGATTTCTGAGGTTAAGGCCAGCTAAGTTTTCTACTGCAACGGAACCAATGGTTGCTCTTGACTGGTTGCGTTCGGTCAATAAGGATCTAGTAACTGTCGGATGCACTGATGCTGAGAAGGTGAGGTTTGCCGCTCACCTACTGGAGGGACCAGCCGCTTCTTGGTGGGACACATTTCAGATCACCCACCCGCTAGATACCGCGACTTGGGCTATGTTTGAGGAAGGTTTCAGGACCAACCACGTGTCTTCAGGAGTTCTGAGCCTGAAGAGGAAGGAGTTCTGCAACTTGCGCCAAACCAATCGCACCGTGGCCGAGTACATTGAGGAGTTCAACAACCTGTCCCGTTATGCACCTGAGGATGTTGACACTGATGCCAAAAGGAGGGAAAGATTCCTGGATGGCCTCAGTGATGAGCTTTCAGTACAGCTACTTGTGGTTTACTGCCCCACTTTCCAGGAGCTTATGGACAAGGCTAGGATCTTGGAAGGGAAGCACAAGCAGGTGGAGAACCGCAAGAGAAAGAGCAGTACCCATCACTCTGGTTCTCACCACAAGTCTCGCACTTCATATGATGGGTACTCCAAGCATGGAGGAAGTGACCATGGGAGCCATGACCGCCGCGAAGGGCATCGTCATGACAACCATAGGAGCAACCACCACAACCACAAGGGAGGACACTCTCACCCCTCTGGAGGACACGGTGGACATGACCGCAACCGTGATCGCAACTTCGTGAAGAAGGATCTGAGTGAGGTGACGTGCTTCAAGTGCAAGCAGAAGGGACACTATGCTGACAACTGTCCGGAGAGGAAAGGACTGAAGCCAACCAACGGCGAGAAGGCCACAGTGAACCACATGAATGTGGAGGAGATTCCAGATGAGCCAGACCTTGTGATTGGTAAGTTCCCAATCAACACTTACCCTGCAATTATACTTTTCGATACTGGTGCATCGCATTCATTCATATCAAGGGCATTTGTGGATAAGTATAAGTTACCTACTGAGTCTATGAAAAGGTCTATTAGAGTGAGTTCACCTGGAGGAGATATGATAGCTAGTGCGGGATGCCGTGACTTAACTGTGAGGATTGGAACACACAACTTCATTGCACATTTGGTAGTGTTGGATTCACAGGGATTAGATGTCATTCTGGGGATGGATTGGATGTCTATGCATGGGGGACACATAGATTGTGCACAGCGAGCTGTTTCACTCAAAACCCCGGATGGTAAGAGGATTAGATTCAAGTCGGTTGCACGACCGAGAAGGTGTAAGTTGAATTCTCTTAAGGGGGTTAGCATGGATACTGTGCCAGTGATTAGGGATTACCCCGACGTGTTTCCGGAAGAGCTGCCAGGGATGCCACCTGACAGGGATGTGGAGTTTCTTATCGACCTGATGCCGGGAACTGGACCAATAGCAAAGAAACCATATAAGATGGATGTGGATGAGCTGAAAGAATTGAAGAAACAGTTGAAGGAGCAGCTGGAAAAGGGATTCATTCAGCCTAGTGCGTCGTCATGGGGTGCACCTGTTCTGTTTGTGGAGAAGAAAGATAGCACCAAGAGATTAGTGGTAGACTATCGCTCGCTGAATGAAGTAACCATCAAGAACAAGTACCCTCTGCCGAACATAAATGACTTGTTTGATCAACTGGAAGGAGCAAGGGTGTTTAGAAAGATTGATCTGCGATCAGGCTATTTCCAATTGAAGATCCGAGAGGAGGATGTACCAAAAACCGCCTTCACCACTAGGTATGGTTTATATGAGTATACAGTTATGTCTTTTGGACTAACGAATGCCCCGGCATACTTCATGACCATGATGAACAAGGTATTTATGGAGTATTTGGACAAGTTCGTGGTGGTGTTTATTGATGACATACTGATATATTCCAAGGTTGATGCCGAGCATGAGAAACATCCGAGGGTGATTATGGAGAAGCTGAGGGAACACAAGCTGTATGCCAAATTCAGCAAGTGTGAATTCTGGCTTAACACCGTTGGGTTTCTTGGGCACGTAGTGTCAGGAGAAGGAATTGCTGTTGATCCAAACAAAGTGACTGCAGTAACAGAGTGGGAAGCACCCAAGAATGCAGGAGAGATTCGAAGCTTTTTGGGACTTGCTGGATATTACAGAATATTCATTTAAAACTTTTCCAAGATTGCTAAGCCGATGACTGAACTTCTGAAGAAGGAGAGGAAGTTTGAATGGTCAGACGTATGTGAAGCCAGCTTTCAGGAACTGAAGCGTCGACTAGTGACCGCGCCAGTTCTGTGTTTACCAGATCTTCAGAAGGATTTCCAAGTGTACTGTGATGCTTCACGACAGGGACTTGGGAGTGTGCTGATGCAAGATGGGAGAGTAGTGTCATATGCCTCGCGACAACTCAAGCACCATGAGCGGAATTACCCCACACACGACTTGGAGTTAGCGTCAGTGGTTCATGCGCTCAAGGTATGGAGGCATTACTTAATGGGAAAACACTGTGATGTGTACACCGACCACAAGAGCCTGAAGTACATATTTACACAGAAGGAATTGAACATGAGACAAAGGAGATGGTTGGAGCTTATCAAGGATTATGATATGAATTTGCAATACCACCCGGGAAAGGCCAATGTAGTAGCAGATGCTCTGAGCCGGAAAGTTTATGCCAATGGATTGACAATTGGTGAATTGCCTGAGGACTTGTGCAAGCAATTCAAGGACCTTAGACTGGAGGTAGTATCTGAGGGATATTTGGCTACAATGGAAGTCCAACCGACGCTACAGGACAGGATCGTAAAGGCTCAAGTGGGAGACAAGGAAATAGAAGAGATAAAGGAAAAGATGAAGGAGAACCGGGAAAGGGATATTCGCGAGGATGAACATGGTACCTTGTGGTATGGAGATCGTTTGTGTGTGCCCAGCAACCCGGAGATAAGGGAGTTGATTTTGCAGGAGGCTCATAACTCGCCATACTCCATACATCCGGGCAACACAAAGATGTATATGGATTTGAAGAGCAGATTTTGGTGGAACAACATGAAGGGAGATATTGCCAAGCATATTGCCCTGTGTGATGTATGTAGCCGAGTGAAGGCAGAACACCAGAAGCCAGCAGGACTGCTACAGCCATTGCCCGTGCCGGATTGGAAGTGGGATAGAGTGGGAATGGATTTTATCACAGGACTGCCCAGGACAAGGTCAGGATATGACTCTATTTGGGTAGTGGTCGACCATTTGACCAAGGTAGCCCACTTTATACCGGTAAAGACGACCTATACGAGTGCAAAGTTGGCCAAGATTTACATGGACAGGATTGTGTGCATACATGGAGTTCCCAAGAGTATCGTATCTGATAGAGGCACCCAATTTACCTCACACTTCTGGCGCCAGCTGCACGAGTCACTTGGTACTAGATTGGAGTTTAGCACAGCGTTTCACCCACAGACTGATGGACAGACCGAGAGGGTGAATCAGATTTTGGAGGACATGCTGAGAGCTTGCGCCTTGGCTCATGGTTCTAGTTGGGATGAGAATTTACCGTATGCGGAGTTTTCCTACAACAACAGATATCAAACCAGCATCAAGACGTCACCGTTCGACGTGCTATATGGGAAACGGTGCCGAACACCATTGCTATGGGATGGAGTAGGAGAACGTCAGTTGTTTGGACCTGATTTGATCAAGGATGCTGAGGAGAAGGTCGCCTTGATTAGAGATAGGCTGAAGGTAGCACAATCAAGGCAGAAGAGCTACGCTGACGCCAAGCGCAAGGAAGTGGTGTACGAGATAGGTGATAGAGCATACCTCAGAGTATCGCCGCTTCGTGGAATCAAGAGATTTGGAATTAAGGGTAAGCTGGCACCTCGATTCATTGGACCGTACATGGTCTTAGCACGCAAAGGAGAAGTTGCTTATCAGTTGGAGTTGCCAGAGGCTCTGTCCGCTGTTCACAACGTGTTCCACGTATCCCAGCTGAAGAAGTGCCATCCGGAGATGGTGGATACACCGTTGAGAGACACCGTACCGCTAGAGGAGGTTCAGCTGGAGAATGATTTGACCTATGAGGAGAAACCGGTCAAGATTCTGGAGACAACTGAGAGGATTACCCGTACCAAGACGATCAGGTTTTGCAAGGTGCAGTGGAGTCACCACACCGAAGAGGAAGCCACTTGGGAGCGTGAGGATGACATCCGAGAGGACTACCCACACCTATTTGCTAACCGCGCCGAATCTCGAGGACGAGATTCATCTTAAGGGGGTTAGTCTTGTCACATCCCAAATTTAGATTTGGTCTTGCATATCATTCATAGCATTGCATCATATCTTTCCATGCAAAACCATCAAGTAGAAAGGTTCGGCGAAACGCCATCTTCAAAACCCTATTTTGTTTCGCTACGAGTTCCCTGCGGGAAGCTTTAGAAGGTATTGCAACAACCACCCCTGTAGGTTCGAGTTTTCACTCAAACTTTGACTGAAGGTTGTGCCCCTCGACGATACGAACCCGTAGGCGCGAGAATCGCTCCAATCGGAGTTCGTATGCAAAAGACTCGGACGTTTTAGTAAACCGCCGGAAAACGGTCCGAAAATGTGGACCGATTTCCGAGTTGGAGTCAGTTTCTAGACCGATTCTGAGTAGAATCCGTGCGGGGGACTATTTAAATGGGGACCCCCACCGCCTCGTTTTCCGTGCCCGACCCCGCCGCCTCCCACGCGACGCCGCCTCCTGCCGCGCGCCTCCCGAGACCGCGCCGCCGCCTTCGGCCGCCGCCGCCTCGCCGGCCGTCGCCGAGCCCCGCCGCCGGCCCCACCCGCCACCTCGCCGCCGACCCCACCTCCTGCCGCCGCCGACCGCCGCCGCCTCGAGGTAAGCCGCCGCGCCGCGCAGCCTCATCTCGCCGCCGCCGCACCGCGCCGCCGCCGCCCACCCCCGCATGCAGCCGCCGCCGCCGCATGCTGCTGCTGCTGCCGCCGCGCGCCGCCTGCGCCGCGTCCCGCGCCGCCGCCGGCCACCGCACCGCCGCCTTGCGCCGCCGCCAGCGCGCCTTGCTTCGCGTGCGCGCATGCATGCGTACACATGCACTATCGCGCGCCGTTTTGCGTCGCGCCGTTTTGTCCGTACCGCGTCGCACGCGCGCCGTTTTACGTCGCGCCGTTGACGATCTTGAACCGCCCGTAGTTGACCGTGTGAGTCCGTGCAGGAAGAACCACGTCGCCGGATCCGATCGTCACCGCCGTCCGGAGCTCGCCGCACCGACCGGAGTCCATTTCGCCATCCGTTTCCTGTAAGACAGCAGCCACCGTCAGATCTCAGATCAGCGGCTTAGATCGTTCGTTGACTGGTCAGCATCCCAGGCGTTGACTAGTCAGACGCCCAGTCAGCAGACGCTTGACCAGTCAAACAGACACAGTTGACTGGGTCAATTTCGTTAATCCCTTTTGTTGACAGATTTCGGTAGAATCTTGTAAATTGCATATAAATTCAACCGCTTGGCTAAAAATTGTAAATAAAATATGTACGCGTTCAGTGAGTCGTATAGAATCTCGCTGTAGCTTTGGTTCTGACTTTTACTGTCAGGTTTAATACAGTTTAATCAAACTAGTTAGTGGCTTTTTCGGAGTAATAAATTTGTAGAAATAGATCCGTAGCTCCAAAAATCGCGTGTGATATGTCCCTGAGCTCGTGTGAATGAGGGGAATCTCATCGTGTATTAAAAAGGTAGGCTTACAGTAAAAACTTCTGCAGTATTTGTCTAATGGCTTTCTGCAGTGTTTTAATTACTCGGGGAGTTTTATAATTCTTTTTTGAGTAATTCCAATTGGTACTGTTCCTATTCAGCGATGCCTATGCGGTAGAATTTTCCCAAGATTTCACGAATAGTATACTACCGGTAGTGAATTATTTATGTTCTAGCTCTAGTTTGGAGCATTACTTTCGTCTATTAGTTTTCCTAGCGCTAAAGCTATTTTCCATGCATGTACTCGGTAGTATTATGGATTAGAATTATGTGGTGCAGCTGTAGCACCAATTCACTTGCCGTTCTTGCATTCATGCATCATATTTGTTGCATATGTTGTGGATTGTTTGTTTATGAATGCAATTGTGTCGTGTAGATTGTGCTGAGTGCAACGCTTGCTCGTGTGAGGATTGTGCTCCAGACCGCTACAACCAAGGCAAGTAGATGCTACTTTGTTCATGAAATCGTCCTACTATTTTTCTATGCATTGTCGTGTATTTTGTAGATGCATGTGTAAGATGATACTATCGCTATGCTATGTCCTATTAAGTGGTAGGACCCTCTTTGTAGATGAACCACCGTTGGTAGATGTGCTTAGCCATGCTTGATGAACGAGGGCTGGGTTACATCATTGATACTTGTTTTCTTAAAGTATTGGTTTGTGAAAACTAAAACAACTTAATCAATGAACCCCCTGGGTGTGATGGTATTGATAAATTTTGGTGGTTTCATTGCGGAAAGGCACCCAGGTATCAAGAGAGAATGATTGGCTTCTTTATTGTGTAGCTTACGTGTACAACCATGTGTCAATAATGAAATGGGCGGTTGGTTGGACTTAGTAGGTTGTGGTAACTCGAACCCGCGTATCCAGAGATGTAGAATTTTGGTAGGTTGGACCGGTGCGCGTCGGGATTGAGGAGCTACTTCCCGAACAGTCTCTTCTTGGCCTTCTCCCTATCATCACCCAAAATGAGAGTGATGGTACGAGCTGGGCTGGCCAAGTCACATGGGTAAAGTGTACTAACCTCTGCAAAGTGTATAATCTAATCGATTAGCCGTGTCCCCGGTTATGGACATCTGAGTTGCTAGATATTGACTCCATGACATGTTTCTCGCTCATTCTAATTTCTTAATTGTTTTAATATTATTGGGTTAACTTAATTGGGATCTTTTCAAAGAAAATCAAAAACTGTTTATGAAAGTAGGACAAATGTATTTGCAAATACAAGCCAGACACAGCTCCACTTGCCAAATATGCATGTAGATGTTAGTACTATTGTTCCCTTTACTAGCTCTACTTGCCATACATTCCATGTATTGACCCTTCGGGGCTGCTACGTTTCATGTTGCAGGTTATTTCGATTCTGATTGATCGTTATAGTCCACGGTACTCCACTCGGCACTTGTTCACTTGTGGGCAATTTGAAGATTGGAGATTTTATTCGTTTTTGTTGCTACTTGAATAATTTGAGCTAGCTTTATGCTAAGCTTTCATTGTAATAATGGTACTCTGGATCTTGTAGATCATGATACACGGTTATTTGCTATGATTATCTATCTTACTCTATTGTGGGCCAATGAACCGATCCAGGGATTGGCATGTCACATAGAGGCCACGGTCTTATCAGAACCGGGGTGTCACACAGACAATCTCAAGCAAGCAACACATCTACAAACAAGTGATCCAGCAACATCCCAGGGGTTATCCTAGCAGTATATATCTACTAAAATAATTTTGCAAGAGTTGGCAATGGTTAACTAAACAGTCGATCAACTAAGGAACAAAACAACAATCTGCCAGAACAGTCCAGCAGCGTTCACGAATTTTTCTACCTGACTTAGACTCGTCGGGAAATTATGCTGATTTGTTCACATATAGTACAGAGAGTTTCACACCAGCCCTATTTTTTTTAGAATTTTCCCAGATACCATAAAAATATGAAAAATCGTACAGTACTGCTGTATCAGCAAAAAACTACAGCGAAAATAACACAAATAGTAACCAAACTTGCCATAACTCTTTCATAAAATTCGCACAAATAATTCCTGGGATATTGGAGTACACAAATAAGCAACTAAACACTCTTGAACTAACAGTAATTAAGTTTCACATCGATTGAGACTAATCCTAACGAATTTACCTAACGAGGACTCACTGGTGGACTTCTATCTACTTCTTGAAGAGGTTGCGGTAGGTCCTTGCACTCATGCGTTGGCGCTTCGGTCCACGGTTCAACCATGGTGGCGGAGTATACACCTCTCCTGAGTCATCACTTGAAATCTCAAACTCCACCTCTTCAGGATCCTCCTCTTCTTCTTCACTCTCAGCTGCAACTGCAACAACTTCATCTCCTCCACCATCATCGTCTCCATCATCATCATCCTCGTCCTCATCATCATCATCGTTTCCACTGTCATCATCATCACCATTGTCATCATCAGAGGGTGGATTCAGCTGTTCTTGGAGAGCGGCAATCTGGGTTGTCATAGCTTCAATAGTTTGGTCCCTTTCATGGACGGTCCCTTGAAACTGTTGTATGTTCTGGGTGTTCTCCTGCACAGTACCATGAAGATGAGATATGGTTGCATCTCTGGCTATCAGGGCATTCTCCAGAACTCCCACAGCTTCATGCAAGGTGTCAATCTCCTGTCCTTGGACCACCATACCATTGCTGGCAAAATCTGCAATCTCCTTTATCATCATCACTTTCTCAGCTAGAGCTCCATTCTCCCTTTCCATGTCCTCTATGTGCCTCCGACGGGGCGGCATGTTGTTCCTGTCGCCCGGGGTAACCACAATGTGCCCATCTTCATCACGCCTCCCATAGTCACGGTAGGGTGAATCTGCTGGCAGTAGGTGTCGGACTTGATGGCACTGGCAAGACAGGGCTTCATGTATGGCCAAGTTGATTCCAAGTCCCCAGTTGCAGTATGTCTTGGTGTAGATCAGATGCACAGGGTTTGGCAAGGCGGCATACCTGAATATGAAGGTGGTGATCTCCCATGCATCCTCACCATATCCATAGGTGTACAACCTTCTTCCCTTGAACATGGGCAGCGACAATCCCAATGACTGCGAGAGCTGTGCTAACTGTCTTGCAAAGGGCCTTGGTGACTCCATGGTTGCATACTCAGTCCTGACTTCTCCCATCTATCATTTAAAAGAGGAAAGTGTGAGAATAGCATATGGTAAGAATAGAATAAGATGAATAACATAGCAAAATATCCGTGTATCATAAATAACGAAGATCCAGAGTACCATTATTACAACAAAAGCCTAGCCCGAGGCTAGCTCAAATTATTCAGGTAGCAACATAAATAAAGTAAATTCTCCATTCTTCAAATTGCCCACAAGTGAACAAGTGCCGAGTGGAGTACCGTGGCCTATATCGATTACTCAGAATCGGAATATCCTGCAACATGAAACGTAGCAGCCCCGAAGGGTCAATACATGGAATGTATGGCAAGTAGAACTAGTAAAGGATACAATAGTACTAACATCTACATGCATAATTGGCAAGTGGAGCTGTGGCTAGCTTGCATTTTCAAATACCTTTGTCCTACTTTCTTAAACAGTTTTTGATTTTCTTTGAAAAGATCCCAATTAAGTTAACCCAACAATATTAAAGCAATTATGAAGTTAGAATGAGCGAGAAACATGTCATGGAATCAATATCAAGCAACTCAGATGTCCATAACCGGGGACACGGCTAATCGATTAGATTATACACCCTGCAGGGGTTAGTGCACTTTACCCATGTGACTTGGCCAGCCCATCTCATACCATCACTCTCATTTTGGGTGAAGATAGGGAGAAGTCCAAGAAGAGACTATTCGGGAAGTAGCTCCCCAATCCCGACGCGCACCGGTCCAACCTACCAAAATTCTACATCTCTGGATACGCGGGTTCGAGTCACCACAACCTACTAAGTCCAACCAACCGCCCATTTCATTATTGGCACATGGTTGTACACGTAAGCTATAGAATAAAGAAGCCAATCATTTTCTCTTGATACATGGGTGCCTTTTCGCAATGAAACCACCAAAATTTATCAATCTCATCACACCCAGGAGATTCATTGATTAAGTTGTTTTAGTTTTCATAAACCAATACTTTTAGAAACAAGATTCAGTGATGTAACTCAGCCCTCGTACATCATAGCATAGCTAAGCACATCTACCAACGGTGGTTCATCTACAAGGAAGGCCCTACCACATAATAGGACATAGCATAGCGATAGTATCATCCTACACATGCATCTACAAAATACACGACAATGCATTGAAAATAGTTGGACAATATCATGAACAAAGTAGCATCTACTTGCCTTGGTTGTAGCGGTCGTAAGAACAATCCACACACGAGCAAGCGTTGCACTCGTCACAATCTACACGATACAATTGCAATCATAAACAAACAATCCACAAGCATATGCAACAAAGATGATGCATGAATGCATGCATGACAAGTGGATTGATGCTACAGCAGCACCACATAATCCTATTTAGTAAAGCTACTGATTGCATGCATGGAAAATAGTTTTAGCGCAAGGAAAACTATTATGCAAAATATAATGCTCAAAACTAGAGCTAGAACACAAATAATTCACTACCGGTAGTATACTGTTTATAAAATCTTGGGAAAAATCTACTGCATAGGCATTTCTATTTAGGAACAGTACCAACTGGAATTACTCAAAAAGGAATTATAAAACTCCCCGAGTAATTAAAACACTACAGAAATCCACTGGACAGTTTCTGCAGAAGTTTTTACTGTAAGCCTATCCTTTTAATTCATCTTGAGATTCCCCTTGTTCTACTGAATCCAGGGACATATTATATGCAATTTTTGGAGTTACAGATCTTTTTCTACGAATTAATTACTCCAAAAAGGGCATTAACTCATTTAATTAATCTGGACAAAATCTTGCTGCAAAAGTGTGAAACAAAGGTACAGCAAGATTCTTCACGACTTACTGAGTCTACCCATATTTTATTTGCAATTTTTGGCCCAGTAGATTAATTTCTACGCAATTTACAAGTTTCTACAAGTTTCTGCAATTTCTGAAACGATTTAAATCAAAAGGGAATATTCTGGGAATATTCCCTACTGACTCAGCGCTGACTCAGCGCGGGTTGAATGGCTGTTGACCAGTCAACCGCGCGGTCTCCGGTCGATCTGGGCCGCAGATCTCAGATCCGACGGCCGAGAAGAGGCGGCGGCGGGCACTCACCGGGCGGCGGTGGCGAGCTCGGGTCGGCGGGGGCGAGGTGGCGTACGGCGTCGGCGACGAGGCGACGGGCCTGGTCGAGTCGGCGGCAGGGTCGGGCGCGTGGGGAGGCGACGACGGCGGCCCGCTGGAGGCGCGGCGTCGGGCGGCGGCGGCGAGCGGCTCCGGGACACGACGTCGGGCGGCGGCGATCTGCGGGAGAGAGAGAGGCGGTCAGGCGGGTGGCGCGCGAGGTTGCGGCGGCAGGCGCGGGCGGGGCGGCGGCGGCACTGCTTACCGGGCGGCGACGGCGAGCGGCGACGGGACGGCGGCGGCGCGCGATTCGCGAGGGGAGAGGGCGGGGGTGGGGTAGGGGAGAGAGGCAGGAGGGGGAGGGCGGCTTAAGTGGGGCCCCCACGCGGAGTTCTAGACGGACATGGCGGCGGGGCGTTGCGGAGATGGGGCAGTCGGCGATGTCGGCGCCGACAGGTGGGGCCCACCTGTCGGTGGCCTGACGCGGGGCGGCGGCGGATTCTATCCGCCGCGCGGGCGGTGGCCGCGGCGCGCGCGCTGGGCGCTGGCTGGATGCTAGCTGGGCCGGCGCGGCCCAGCAGGCGGCGGCGCTGATTTTTTTTTTGATCTTTTCTTTTTCCCTTTTTCCAATTTAGTAAAACCTCCGTAACTCCTTCATACGAACTCCGAATCGAACGATTCTTCTTTCTAAATTTTTCTAAAATCCAGGGGATCAATCTAGGATCAATTGATGAGTGAAACCACTAGTCTACACGGGTGGAAAACACTAGTCCTAGTAAACCCTCCCGCAGGAGCATTGTAGTAAAATAGAATAGGGTTTTTAAAATGGCGTTTCACCGAAACGCTTCGATCGAAGGTTTTGCATGGAAGAACATGATGCAATGATATGAATGATATGCAGAACCAAATCTAAAATTTGGGATGTGACAACTGTTATCATAGATAAATTAGTGTTCTCTAAAAAATCACTAAACCGTTGCTTTCATAGGTCATATGTGACAAATTTCTTTCTTTATTTGTTGTATCTCAACACATCACAAATTATGAGAGATTAAAATTTTAGATGGCCAAGACGGAGTGTGCATAACCACGTGGTTCTTAATTTTCGTGACTGTTCAGCGCCAACAAAGAAAAAGTGAGAAGTTAACACAAATGAATGTGTTGGCTGAGCAAATGTTAGTAGCTTGGTCAGTGGTTATACCTAGAGAAATTATGGTTCCACGGTGAAATCCTTGGGGTCTGCAGCTTGGTGTATGTTCCTCCTTAACTAATCCACCTTCAGAGCTTCTAGAATTAAATCAATAAAATCTTAGCTTGTGGGTACCCATGAACGCAAACATCAAGAAATGAACTAAGCTATGATAGTTTTCCATGAATCCCAATCAATTAACCAACCGAACAAATTAATAACCAAAGGGAGATGTAGACTTTGAAAAGAGTCTTGCATATCTAAACCCGATGAACGCACCACAGTGAGAGGTGAGTATGTATAAAATTAGTATAATCACAGGTTAAAGACAGAATAATTGAATCCATGAGATTAAAAACTGCCCAATTTGTTGTCTTTCTTGATGACTGAATCCGAATGATCTCCAATTTCATGATGTAACTCTTGATGAAAGAAGCTTTATCATCGATCACCAATTTTCACCATCCCCCTGAATTATCAAATGGCAAACGGCAGGAATGAAATAGGAAGACCAATCAGTGCACAAGTCCACCAAAATTTCATATGTAAATAGGAAGACTGGATACCTGCCATGCCACTGCCTGTAGATGACATGCATGTAACCTACAAGTACCAATACAACAACAAACATCAGGCTGTTAGCAGACAAGAAAGTAGATGCAGGACTGGAGTAGAGTCAACGCAACAATCCATCAACCAAAAAAGCGAGAACAGTGGCATGAGTCCGGAGTTACCTTGCCGGCCATTGCAGGCAGGGATCGGTGAATCCAAGCGGGGAGAGGCGATTCCGAGCGGCGGAGGCTCGATTCCAGGCGGTGGAGGCGCGATTCCGGGTGGCGAAGACTCGTTAGCGGCGGCGCGATTCTGAGCGGCAGAGGCTCGATTCTAGGCGTTGGAGGCGTGATTTCGGCGGTGGTTGTGCGATTCCTGGCGACGGCGTCTGGATTTTGGATTCCAGGCGACTCTTACTACAAAGCCAATAACACAGAACATGACTACAACGACGTGTGTGGCTTAGGTCTGGGTTCTGGTTTTCATGAGCACTGCCACCATTGCCTCATCCAATGCAGAGCTCGCCTAGAGTAGAAGCGGTGGCTGGAGCCCGTGCACGGCATGTTGGTGTCAAACACCTTCAGCACCGAGACGGAGGGGCCAACAAAACGGTCGATTTGTGGGTCGACCACAACGAGCTCGGCCATGGCCGCTCGGATCGGGCGCACGGCGGTCCCGAGCGCCGGCAGCTCTGCCTTGATCTCCTTGAGTCGAGGCCCCACACGGTTGGCAATGCCCTGATCCATCGCCCTAAGGGTATGGAGGAAGAGGACCTAGTTGCCGCTCGTGTGCACAAGCCCAATGCGGGAATGATCTTGGATCCCTCTCCCTCTCCGCCATAAATCAACCAGGAGAATGAGGCAGCCTAGATGCCGGAAAGGGGATGCTTTGGTGTCGTCCAAGAAATACATGCAACGCGCCACGTCTTGACCCGACCCCACGCACCGAGGCAAACATGATGCGGTCAACAGCAAAAAGCCAACCTTCTGGTCGCATCGTCGCTCACGCACCAGCTCCCCTCAATCCACGCGCAAACAACGCCCGAGGCCCACAAAGCAGCGACTGTAAGCGTCCAAGGCCTAGAACCAGCGACAGAAAAACATTAGAACGCACCCTAGGTGGCTTCAAATCTAGCGCAGGTCACCACGCTTGTGGTCGGCCTTCGCGGCTGCAGATGGCCTGAATGGCCTCCCTTTTTCTCACGCTTAAGGTATAGAGTAATTTGCTATGCACTTGTTTTGGGCGCCGAACTATGTGACCAAAATTTGGCCGAACTGTGTGTGTAAAATTGGCCGAGCTGTATCTTGAACGAAAATTGGGTTAATTTGTGTCAAATTTTGGCCGTTTTTCCGAAATCACCATTATCAGGGGTGTCCAACTGGGGTTGCGACTAGGAGTTGGCGCCCCCAGGCCAAACATTCGCGAAATCCGGCAAAAAAACGCCGGATTTCATCCTGGGCCTCCAACAAGTGGAGATTCTCTCATCATATGCAAAAGGGAGAGCGGGCGCAAATGACGGGTGATCACGCACTGCAACAGAAAAGGGCAAAGAATTTTGGTCACCTTCCACCCGAAACTATCTCATATTTCTATTCTTCACTACGTTCTCGTCTCCCAATTCTAAACTGTACAATTTTCCTTTTTATATCTATCTTCTCCTCTCGGTGTATAGGTAAGCAGCGTCGTCATCTTCGACCGGCGACGACAAGTCTACTATGTCATGTTCCTCTTCATCTTCCATCGATGGAAGTGGAGGCTCGAGCGACTCTAGACTCATGGTTAGTAATCTCATAGACCTTAGCAGAGCACAATGGAGCACAATGGTGTGAGGACACATTCAACATTATCTTGGAGAGTGAGCACTACCAGGACCACTCATCGATCATTATTATTCAAAACTAACAAACTGTCTTCCAGTCTTAGGATCACCCTAAGGACTTTGAGTTCCTCAACAACCTAATATCCCTCCAAGTCCAGAGGGTATAGTTGTAAGCATCTCACAATCTAGAATCATAGGGCATCAGACTACACAAGTAATAAGATAAAGCTATTTATTCTCTCAACTAGAGTATCACAATTCTAGTTATCTATAAATAAACAATAAAAATTGATTTGATACTTAATGTAAATAAACTCACAGATGACCCAATCCTCTAGAACAAGAATGCAGGCTAAAGGTCTAGTCTCATGGAGAAAGTAGACATGGGTTCATGGGTTCGCTTGATCTCGGGCATATGCCACCACTTCAATTAAGATGATTACAGATATCATTTTCTCGGGTTTGGAGTTTCTAGATTTTTAGCGAATCGCACTTTACGAAAGGAACTTTCAGAAAAAGTCTTCAAGTACGTGGTGAAACATTGATATGGACAGGACATGTGTGAGGGAGGAGTGGGAGGCAGGCGCAAGGTATAAGAAGAAGGTCATCAAGAAGGGCGCAAAGAAGTCTAACAAGATCGGAGTGTCCGGCGCATATCACCCAGACAATCCGGCCTACCTGAGACGCATCAAGGTGGCAGCCATTCTGTATGCCAGATCGGAAGCCAACCAAAATCCTACTGGAAACAATGAAGTTTCCGCCGGACCGGACTATCTGGTGTGAATCACCCGTAGTGTCCGGCTGGACTGGAGTGTCCGGCCCATACGAATTGGAATGTCCGGCCACCGACGGATCATTTCCAATTCAGTTTGTATCCAGTTCGAATCCAACTGAGTTAGTTGTCGGTTTGGGCATGTCCAACCGGCTATATAAGGAGTCAGTCAATCTAGGGTTAGGGTTAACTTTTGAGTTCAGAATTTTAGTCTAAAAACTATTGTGTGTTTCTTGGTGAAGCATCCTGATGTCTACGCATTTCTATTCTTATAGACAGTTTTTGGGCCTCCAAGTGCAGAGGTTTGTAGAACAGCAGAAAGTTTCCCTTAAGTGGATTACCCAATGTTTATCGAACTCAGGGAGGAAGTGGTCAAAGGTATCTCTCTCAAGCAACCCTGCAATCAAGATACAAGAAGTCTCTTGTATCCACAACACACCCAATACACTTGTCAGGTGTATAGGTGCACTAGTTCGGCGAAGATATAGTGAAATACAAGTGGTAACGGTGCCAGAAAAGAGCTTGACGGTGAGGTAAAGACTAAAACAAGCAAACATATAACAGATCTAGTTGCAAACGGTGTTTCAATCTCTGAAAACAAGGCCTAGGGATCATACTTTCACTAGTGAACACTCTCTCATATAAATATCCTCTCTTCATGATACAACTCGTAACTACTCTCCGGTTGGACACTCTAATCCATGGTAGGGCTATAACAACACACCTCAATGTCCGCCTTCCCCAATCTAGATAACCCCACACTGTCACCTTGAGCGCTAGATGGCTCCAACAAACAGAATAATTTCATAGAGACATACAAATCCAAATATAACTCATAAAATATATATGTAGTCTAGCCTAAGTGCCACACACGGCGTGCACGCTGTCACTTTTACACACTTGGGGAAAAGCATAGATCTATTAAAGCACGATGAGTATTTATGTATACTCTAGCCTAAGTGCCACCATGGCGTGCACGCTATCACTTTCACACACATGGGGAGAGCAGAGATCTATTGAAGCACTTGAGTAGCAAGGTAGATATACTTGATTACAAAGCTCATGACCACAACAAGATCATGCATATATAGAGAGAGATGAACACATAGCTACCGGTAGAGCCCTTAGCCTCGAGGAAGAACTACTCCCTCCTCATCATGGTAATCAACAACGATGATGAATATGGTGGTGGAGATCAATGGAGATGGCTCCGGGGGCACTTCCCCGTCCCGGCAGGGTGCCAGAACAGAGATTTTAGGTCCCCCGAATCTCCCCTTTGGTGGGGGCGGCGCAGCGGAACTTTTTCTGGAAGTATTATGGATGATTTAGGGTTTTCTCCCCAGGGGCTTCTTATAGGCGCAGGAGGCAAGGTCGGTGGAGGTCCAGGGGGCCCACACACCCTATAGGCGCCACCAGGGCTGGCCCGCGCCTGGGGGGTGCGGCCACCCTGGTGCCCTACTCCGTCTCTTCTTCGTGGTTCCGTGTTGCTCCGGGAAAAATAATGACTTTGGCTTTTGTCCCGTCCAATTCCGAGAATATTGATTTTCTGCCTTTTCTAGAAACCAAAAACAAAAGAAAATAGGCAACTGGCACTGTGGCATCTTGTTAATAGGTTAGTACCAGAAAGTGTATAAAAATAGACAAAACATAGCAAAGTAGATACTAAACAATCATGGAGCATGAAAAATTATAGATACATTTCCGACGTATCAAGCATCCCCAAGCTTAACTCCTGCTCGTCCTCGAGTAGGTAAGTGATAAAAAGAATAATTTTTGAGGTGACATGCACCATCAAAATCAAGATCAAACCATTTGCAAGCATTGAAAGATAGGATCAAAGAACTCTAAACATGAGCATGAAAGATGGAGTTCTAAAAGTAAGACAAAGTAACTATGCATGCAACATGAAAGGCTACAAACAAAGATCATGAATAACATGCATTGAAAAACATTTGTTTGTTTCACATACAAAACACATGGCATAGTGGCAATCAGCTTGTCCATCATGGAGTAGCAAATAGATGCATAGGACACCTTTAAAGTTTATAAGAGTGACTAGATACAAGTACCACAAGAACAAGCAATATCACAATATGCATCAATCAATAAGTTTTGGGACACTACACACATAATGGCAACTATGCTCTCTTAATGGTGCCTAAAGGTAGAAAGTGGAGACTCAATATAATAGTGGAAGAAGGGCCCTCCATAAAGGGAAGCAGGGATTTCAAGTTTCAAAAAGAACTTCCAAAAATTATGGTACTTGTTAGCTTTCATCCCTCATTGCCCCTATCATAAGCATATTTAAGTGATTAAGGTTAAAGTGAACAAACTATGGAGTATATGCTTGACAAGGTATAAGTTGGCAATCTCAAGTCCCTTGAATACGAGGGCCACACCTCATGCTACTCAACTTCAGTCACCTGTAAGTTCTTGTCATAGTAAGTACATGCATATCATAGAGAACCGCCAACGGGGTACCCCTTGCACATGGTCCAGGAGCTATCCCATAACCAAAATGACAAGGCAAGCAGACAATGAGCATCTCAGCGATCTTTTTATTTACTATGTGCATAGATTTTTATTGAGGACGCTTCACAGAATGCTCATTATGGTGATGCTGCAAGTTTCCACCATGATTAGGCATGGCTTAGGCTAGCGGCCCAGGCGTTTCTCTTGTAGGGGTTCGTAGCATGGAAAACAAAAAAATCTACCGCATGCACACAAACAAGCCAAGATCTATCTACTAGATTATAGCAACGAGTTGATTAGAGTACTCATCATTGAAGATTCCAAAGCGGTTAATGAGAGCAGATTCTCGTGGGTGATGTAGTCGTACACTTGCCGATCTCAAGATCGCGTAGACGATCCTTCCGGCGTTGCATTCTGGCAGTGCTTCCGCAGTCGATCACACGTTCGGTACTCGATGGCGACCTTACTCTCCCTTGTTCCAGCAGGCAACGAAGGTTGTAGTTCTCCCCTCGCGATTCCGGCAGCACGACGGCGTGGTATCGGAAGTAGAGGGTAGATCTTACAGGGCTTCGCCTAAGCCGGAGTAGGTTATGGTGGAGAAATAGGTTTCCCTGGTGATCTAGGGTTTAGAGGATGGAGAGGAGGAGGTGGAGCCGGCAGCGGCTAGGACGGCGGCGCACGGCGGCGGCGCGGTGCGGTGGCGGCGGGAGGGGAGGGGCTGGTGTTGTGTGTCTCTTGGGGCACCCCCGCCCTTCTATTTATGAGAGGGATGGCAGCTTGGGAGAGGGGAGTTTGAATCCTTCCCCAACTCCCTCTCCTTGTTGGCTTGTGGTGGAGGGAAAGAAGGATTCCTTCCTTCCTCCACCAGGATACATTGTCCGAGCTTGACTTTTCAAACTTGCCTTTTGACTTTCAATTTGGAGCTTAATTTCTTTCTTGTAAATGCCCAACCAAGTGACCTAGGACATGATTCAATCATTCCACTTATCCATGACACATTCATGTACCCTTCCCATTCCGGTCCGGTTAATCTTCTAGACCCTTCTAGAACCTCTCCGATGAAATCATCAGAATCATTACCGAACTCCGGAATTGGACTTTCCTTATATGAATCTTATTCTCCGAACCATTCTGGATCTCCTCGTGATATCCCGGATCCCATCCAAGACTCCGAACAACATTCGGTCTCCCTACTTACATTCCATATCTACTAAACAACATCGAATCCTTAAGTGTGTCTCCCTACGGTTCGTGAATTATGCAGACATGACCGAGACTCTTCTCTGATCAATAACCAATAGAGGAATCTGGAAATTCATATGGCTCCCACATATTTCTATGATTACTTTGCGATCGAATGAACCACTTACATATGGTACCAATTTCCCTTTGTCTCGCGATAGTTTACTTATCCGAGGTCTGATCGTCGATATCTCTGCATACCTAGTTCAACCTCGTTACCGATAAGTACTCTTTTCTCGTTCCCGTGATATGTGATCCTTTGTGAGTCAATCACATGCTTGCAAGCTAATTGGATGAAATTCCACCGAGAGGGCCCAGAGTATATCTCTCCGTCATATGGATGGACAAATCCCACTCTTGATCCATGTGCCTCAACACATACTTTCCGAACACTCAATGCCACCTTTATAGCCACCCAGTTACGGTGTGGTGTTTGATGTCATCAAAGCATCCATCCGATGATGGTGGTTAGCATGATCTCATGGTCAAAGGAATTAGGTTACTATGTATTAGAAAGCTTATAGCAAACAAACTATTGAAATGACTTGATCTTTATGCTACGCTTATCTATAGGAGTATGTCCATCACACCATTCTCCTAATGATATGATCTTGTTGTTAATAACATCTCAATGTTCATGATCAGGAAACCATGATCATATATTGACCAACAAGCTAGTTTAACAAGAGGCTTTACTAGGGACTCTTTTATGTTTATAAATCACACAAGTATTAATGTTTCCGGTTAATACAATTATAGCATGATATGTAAACATTTATCATAAGCATGAAGATATGATAATAACCTCTTTATTATTGACTCTTGGGCATATCTCCAACAGTCTCCCACTTGCACTAGAGACAATAATCTAGTTTTAAATCTTTGTGTATTCAACACCTATGGCTTTCCGGTGTTGTATGTACACGATTGCTAGTGATCAATCGATCTTCGGATCCGACACTTTCAGGTCCGTGTGTATTTGCATGTCTTTGCATCTCTACGCATCACTCATTCTCTAATGAGATGGCTTTGTATAAATTTGGTCCTTTGGTGAGACCTTTAGTTCCTAGGGGTTAAAACATGTTGACAATATTGTCGTACAATATATCTTCATAGTATTATCCCGCTGTGAACTACACCTAGTTTGATAACAAACTACTTGACACAAATGCCCTCTTTTGCTCCTATAATAGCAGTCATATACTTAGCCTTTTGTTGTAGTATCTGTCACAATGTCTTAACTTTGGAACTCATCCAAATCCATTATGGAACTTAATTTTCATCATATTGTGCCACCCTTAGTTTAGATTGAGATAAACTTAATTTGTACTTTGTGACAAAATTAGTATCAATTTAATACCTTTTATAGTGAACTAACCATATATTTGTCACTTCTACAAAATAATATATTCTTAGTTCTTCTAAAAGATCATAAGAATGTCCTTACTATCGTCCAATGATCATCTTATGAATCATTCTGGTATATGCTCATAACATTTAGAGCATAGGACATATCTGGATTTGTCCATATCATAGTATGATTGAAAAATACCTTTTGTGATTTTACTCATCAAGTATCAATCAGTACTTGAATCTTTGTTTCACTTACCAAGTGTTGATACACTTGAATTTCGATTTAATCCTTTCTGTGTGGAACCTTTCTTGTCATTTCCATATTGAAATCATTCAATATCTCATCTATGTACTTTTGGCACAACCATATTAGCGTCTCAATCTATCTATATAGATATTGATGCTAAATATTCGGGTTTTTCCTAAGTCTTTCATCGATATGAAATTCTTAACATGTGTTAATAAAAGATACATCATTTCCAATCAACAATATGTCTTCCACATAATGTATTAGAAATATGTCTTGGCGCTCCCACTTAATTTCTTGCAAATGCAAGCATATTCATCGTCTCTGATGAATTTAAACTCTTTTAACAGTTTCATCATGGTGAAGATTCCAACTCTGTGATGCTCACTTCAACCATTGAAATTTGCATACGCTTTTAGCATCCTTTGAATTAACAAAACCCTTTGGATCGTGTTATGCACACGTCCTAGGTAACAATTCTATTAGAAGAACTTATTTTGTTTATTCAACTACCACATAACAAAATTATATGTAGTGGTTGCTACATTAATCCGTCTAGACTAAATATCGCTATGAAAGATCAAATCTTGTCATAGTCAACCTTTGAACATTGTTGTGAACTCTTTCCCAACATGACGACTATTTAATAGATGTGAAACATCCATGTCTATTTCTTTATAGATCCAAACATGACTGTAAGGTCTTACACCTTTCTAGAGGGTCTTTCAAGTTAAAAGCTTGATTTATCGTATATGGAACTATCACGGATTTTATGGCTTCAAGACATTTGACGGGGTCAGGGCCGATCATCGCTTCTTTGCATGTAGTCCGTTAATTATTGTTAAATAATGATTCAACCCTCAAATCTTGGTATTTGATTGTTTACCCGACCTACTTAGTTCAATAGTAACTTAGACCTCCGTAAACACAACCTTTGAGCCACATGAGCAATGAGCATTGTTGCTGCCTCCGGAACACTTTTCGACGCTGCACAACTTTGCACATATAGCTAAGGTTCGTTTAACCTTATCAAAGTTCTATTGTCCTCCCACTTAACTTTTCACAGAAAATTCCTTCTCAAAGAAACTTGACGTTCTAAGCGACAAACATTTTTGTCTTCAGTGTTATGGAGGAATACTCGACGATTATTCGAAATAACATACAAAGACATGTTCATCCGACTTTGGTAGTAAACATCTCATTTATGCATAGCATACGAATTTTTAAGAAAGGACAACTTGGGTTTTATCCCAAACCAAAACTTTATATTGTGTCATTTCAATGGATCATGATGGAGCTCTTTTTAGTGGAAAAGCGGTACTCTCTAAAGCTTGTAATCTTTAAAATATAATGGCAGTTTTATGAATTACACCTTTGATCTTACCATGTCAAACAAGGTTTCATTTCATATCTTGATTATTCCATACTCATATGGTGTTTCGGGAAACGCAAATCCACGGAACGATTCCTCAAATCTTAGGTGTTAGGCTAAACTTGTAACTCAAATATTTTCCTTTATGATCCTATCATAAATTCTTTATTTTCTTGTTACATTGATTTTGCACTTCATCTTGAAATTCTTTGAACTTTTCAAATGTTTCACACTTCATCCTTATTAAGTAAATATTCATATATTCACTCAAATTTTCGGAGAAAGCATATGAAGTTGAAATCCATCGCTCTTGACTATACATAATGGACTTCATACAACAATATGTACAAGTTCCAATAAGCTAGTCATCCGTTCCGTTTGGCCTATGAACGGAGTTTTAATTATCTCTAGGAAAGTTTCACAAGCGTCATTTGATCAAAAACAAAAGACTCCAAAATTCCATCCACATGGAGTATCTTCATGTTTTCTTTCCAATATAATTTAAACGACGATGTCACTTCTTAAGTGATCTTTCAATCAATTGTCTTTTGACATTTTCTAGCACTAGTTTTATGGATGTGATTTCTCCAACCAGACTTGTATATCATCCACCATTCATGGAATACGGAAATTATTTGAACAACCTTTTTGTTCTCATAATACCTGATAAAACAAATCTTGAAGGCAAGCTTTGATATTAACGAGCAACACAAGAACCCTTTATTTGTTATCGATGAACATCATCACATATTCTTTTGCTAGTTACTTAGGCCATTGTAGTTCATGAGTTGTGTTGTTTCGTATGACGATTCACATCAACAAATTCAGTATCCAATACTTAAGAACCACATTGTTTAATAAGCAAAGAATACGGCCATAACATGTATATCTTCTATATACCTAAGCTGAACAATTCTAGTCTTTTATCTTCAGCCAAATATTTCTTAGATTTCTCTTCCAGTATTTCTTTATCCTTTCAAAATAATCTATCAACATCAAAAGTGGCACCATACTTATGACACATAGTCCAAAAACATGTATATTTAAATACCAATGTCTTTGGACTCGCACTTTGAAGTAGATCACCATCATCAAATGTTTGGTGTTCTTTCAAATTCCATTCTTTAGTAATATTTTAGTGTAGTAAACATTTTACCTACATCAAATATTCATCCTTATCATGGAACTATTCATGATCAAGATACTTTAGCTTATAACGGTGAATTGCGAGTATAATGTTTCTCTCCAAAACCTTTTGGATAATTAGGACGACTAGCGTCTCCAGCCTTTTGCAAATTCTCATCAAATATGAGAACATGACTTTTGCCATATTATACTCTATCATGTTGCAACCAAAACTTCATTTCAGATATCACAATATCTTTCACACATGATGGTTTCTGAAACAATTCTTTCAGCTCCCCAATAACCTTGATATTAAAACAATCATTTGAATATCAAGAATCATGGAGAAAAACATGATATTTATATACTAACACTGGAATTGTTACTCTTGATTTAATACTAATTATTAAACTTCAAGAAGTAACCAAAACTTACTGAAAGTTTGCAATAGGACTTTTAAACTTTAGATCAACACTTCAAAACAATACGATACCAGTTCGTAAAGTAATTAACCAGAATTCTATAGTTTTATTATCTCAATTATAACTAAGCGCAAGGTGGTAAACGGATGCCAATGACTACAACAACTATGCAAATTCACTTTGATTTAATTTATGATAAATAGTGTTCAACTTTTAATCATATTGTTGTTAAACTCCCACTCAAAATAATATCCCTCACATTGTTTTAGTGATTACATGAACCAAATCCACTATACCAAGTCCGATGATCACGTGACATGATGTAGTTTCAAAGGCGAACAATCATCATGTTCATCATATCATCTATATGGCTCATGCTTTACCTTTCGGTATTCCGTGTTCCGAGACCATGTCTGTACATGCTAGGCTCGTCAAGATCAAACCTTAGCTTCCGCATGAGAAAATCTGGCTTGCTCCCGTTGTATACACTCGCAGAATCTAACACACCCGATCATCACGTGGTGCTTCGAAACAACGAGCTTTGGCAATGGTGCCTACTAAGGATGAACACTTTATAACTTGATATTTTGTGAGAGGGATCATCTTATAATGCTATCGTCACGATTTAAGCAATACAAAATGCGTAAAAGGATTAAAATCACATGCAATTCATAATATGTGATATGATATGGCCTTTCTTCTTGTGCTTCTGATCTCCATCTTGAAGAACGAACATGATCTCCATCATCACCGGCGTGGCGTCAAGGTCAATGGCACCTCTCCATGGTTGTCGTTCACCGGCATCAACTATTACAACTACTTTGAATAATAGACATGCGTGTCTTAACGAAATTAAAAGACAACCATAAGGCTCCTGTCGGTTGCCGACTTACAATAAGGATCATTGCATACATCATATATAATCAGAATCATGGCCATATCACATCACAGCACACCCCTGCAAAACAAAGTTAGACGCCTCTAATTTTTTTGCATGTTTTACGTGGTTTGGGGCTTTCAATAAGTGTCGTTCTAACTTACGAACAAGAACCACAACGTTGATACTAGTATTGTCAATCACCCGTTGTAAATTGAATCTTCACTATGTTGGGAGAAACAGGAACCCGCAAAGCCACTTATGCAATACAAGTTGCATATGAAGCATGGAGAAAGTCTCATAAATGATGTCATGTAAGGTTAGCCCGGGTCGCTTCATCCCACCACCCCGCAAGATGCAAAGTACACAAGAAGCAATCGACAACAAAAGCATCAACGCCCACAATGACCATTGTGTTCTACTCGTGCAGCAGATCTACATATAGACACGGCTCTGATACCACTGTAGGGGTTCGTAGCATGGAAAACAAAAAAATTCTATCGCATGCACACAAACAAGCACAGATCTATCTACTAGATTATAGCAATGAGTCGATTAGAGTACTCATCCTCGAAGATTCCGAAGCGGTTAACGAGAGCAGATTCTCATGGATGATGTAGTCGTACACTTGCCGATCTCAAGATCGCGTATACGATCCTTCCGGCACTGCGTTCCGGCAGCGCTTCCGCAGTCGATCACATGTTTGGTACTCGATGATGACCTTCCTCTCCCTTGTTCTAGTAGGCAGCAGAGGTTGTAGTTCTCCCCTCACGATTCCGGTAGCATAACGGCGTGGTGTCGGAAGTAGAGGGAAGATCCTGCAGGGCTTCGCCTAAGCCAGATCAGGTTATGGTGGAGAAATAGAGTTCCCTGGCGATCTAGGGTTTAGAGGCCGGAGAGAAGGAGGTGGAGCCGGCGGAGGCTAGGGCGGCGGCGGTGATGCGGCGGCGGCACATGGCGGTGGTCGGAGGGGAGGGGCTGGTGTTGTGTGTCTCTTGGGGCACCCCTTCCCCTCTATTTATGAGAGGGAGGGCATCTTGGGAGAGTGGAGTTTGAATCCTTCCCCAACTCCCTCTCCTTGTTGGCTCGTGGTGGATGGAAAGAAGGATTCTTTCCTTCCTCCACTAGGATACATTGTTCCAGTTTGACTTTTCAAACTTGCCTTTTGACTTTCAATTTGCAGCTTAATTTCTTTCTTGTAAATGCCCAACCAAGTGACCTAGGACATGATTCAATCATTCCACTTATCCATGACACATTCATGTACCCTTCCCATTCCGGTCCGGTGAATATTCTAGACCCTTCTAGAACCTCTCCGATGAAATCATCGGAATCATTACCGAACTCCAGAATTGGACTTTCCTTATATAAATCTTATTCTCCGGACCATTCCGGATCTCCTCGTGATATTCCGTATCCCATCCGAGACTCCGAACAACATTCGGTCTCTCTACTTACATTCCATATCTACTAAAAAACATCAAAATCCTTAAGTGTGTCTCCCTACGGTTCATGAATTATGCAGACATGACCGAGACTCTTCTCTGATCAATAACCAATAGAGGAATCTGGAAATTCATATGGCTCCCACATATTTCTACGATTACTTTGCGATCGAATGAACCACTTACATACGATACCAATTTCCCTTTGCCTCGCGATAGTTTACTTATCCGAGGTCTGATCGTCGATATCTCTGCATACCTAGTTCAACCTCGTTACCGATAAGTACTCTTTTCTCGTTCCCGTGATATGTGATCCCTGTGATCCAATCACATGCTTGCAAGCTAATTGGATGACATTCCACCGAGAGGGCCCAGAGTATATCTATCTGTCATATGGATGGACAAATCCCACTCTTGATCCATGTGCCTCAACACATACTTTCCGGACACTCAATGCCACCTTTATAGCCACCTAGTTACGGTGTGGTGTTTGATGTCATCAAAGCATCCATCCGGTGATGGTGATTAGCATGATCTCATGGTCGAAGGAATTAGGTACTATGTATCAGAAATCTTATAGCAAACAAACTATTGAAATTACTTGATCTTTATGCTACGCTTATCTATAGGAGTATGTCCATCACAACATTCTCCTAATGATATGATCTTGTTTTTAATAACATCTCAATGTTCATGATCAGGAAACCATGATCATATATGAACCAACAATCTAGTTTAATAAGAGGCTTTACTAGGGACTCTTTTATGTTTATAAATCACACAAGTATTAATGTTTCCGGTTAATACAATTATAGCATGATATGTAAACATTTATCATAAGCATGAAGATATGATAATAACCTATTTATTATTGCCTCTTGGGCATATCTCCAACATCTCTAACACAAAATACATAACTCCATGGACTTACAAGCTCCCTCTTTATTTCACACCGGTGACATCCATAGACAAAAGAGCATGATATCAACTGTGTACAAAGTACAAGTGCAATGTTGAAAACGTTCCCCATGACAGCATGGTTCTGCTAATTCCAACGTATAATTGCAAGCATATACAACAGAGATGACACAATGGTTCAAGTTTATTAGGGACAAAGAATATAAAGTGTGCCATCAAGTTTGTGAGGGCTTTAATCACTAAGTTTTCACATAACAAAATACTTTTTAATTGGAAGATAGCTGAAAACAAGAATATACTTGGAATGGTGTAACACACCATGCATAGGAATTTATAGTGGACACTTTGTAATAACTTGGTTTCTTGGGAGTTTGAAGCATGAGTAGAACTTACTCATACAAGTGGAGGCTAGCAAAAGATTGGGAGCAACCAACTAAGAGAGCAATAATGGCCATAATCATGCAGAGCGACAAAACATTACTAATGAAAGCATAGAATGGTACTACAAGTCAAGGACTAAATGATCATAGAGGCTATGGTGACTTGTTCATAGTCATAACATGGTGTGATCATGTGCCAAGTCAACCCAAACAAAGCATCAAAGAAGAATACCACAATACTATGCTTTTGTATGCTAAAACAACGCATGATTCCTTCAAGGCACATTAAGCAATCCTAATTTTTATAGTGTTCTAGGCAATGAAAACATAGTGTGTCTCTCTCCAAAAGAAGTGTGTTGTGATCAACCAACTTATTCAAGCAAACTAAGCAAACTAAAACCAAAAATCAAAACTAAGACGCTCCAAGAACAACACAACTATGCATGAAACAATAAAAACGAAGTGTCTAGAAAGACCTGAGATTTTTATTGATGAAGAAGGGGATGCCTTGGGCATCCCCAAGCTTTTACGCTTGTAACTCTTGAATATTTCTTGGGGTGACATAGGGTGGCATCCACCAAGCTTGAGATTTTGTCCATTCTTCATCTCGTTACATCATTCTTTCTCTACACCTGCAAATTTTCCTTCATACAAAACTTCACACAATCTTCATTAGCAACATTAGTGTATTCAAAAGATAATAGAACCTTGGGGTTTAGTTTTTAGAACAGCAAAACTTTCACTAAAAACACAAGCCACTGTAGAAATTCCCTCAAAAAGCTCAATTTCCCAAAAAGGAATCAATAAGAAGCAAATACAAATAATGGCAGAAATCTGTCAAAACAGACCAACAGGTAGAAACTGATTTTTCCTAAGACCTTCTGTTGCTCAAATAAAAAAGTGTTGAACTAACGAAAGTTAGCTAACATATGGGGGATTTATTCGGAAATTTTCAGCTCAATACGACTTACAGAGATTCCTCACGAATTTTTTATGGTGGACAGAAATATGTTTCAGGACAGCAACTCCCCAAATCTTACTTCCCTCTTATTAGAGGTCATTTTTTGCACAAAAAAAAAGATAAGGAGAGATCATTACTGAAGTAATAACTTCCAAGACTCAAGGAAACTCTTGGGTTATCTCCCAACAAGTACTTTTCTTTATCGCCTTTAAGTTAGGCTAGATAGTTTGAGAAGATGCTCTCATAAGAAATATGAATTGAAGTAAAAGAAAGCATCAAGAAGCAAATTCAAAACACATTTAAGTATAACCCACTTTCTATGCATAGGAATCTTGTAAAGAAACAAATCATGAAAGAACAAAGCAACAAGCATAGGAAAGCAAAACAAGTGCAACTTCAAGACTTTCAACATAAAGAGGGGAAACTTAATATTTTTGAGATGCAAAAGACCATGTTTCCCTCTCTCATAATAAATTTCAGTAGCAAGATGAACAAAATTAACAATATAACTATCACATAAAACATTCTTATCATGAGACACATTCATAAAATGATTATTACTCTCCACATAAGAATAACCATTCTTATTAATTGTAGTGGGAGCAAATTCAACAAAAATAGCTATCATTATTATTCTCATCACCATAATCATCAAATATAGGAGGCATATTGTAATCACAATTAATTTCCTCCTCAATAGTAGGTGGACTAAAAATATCATACTCATCATTGTAATCATCATATATTGGAGGTAAAATATCATCAAAGCAAATTTCCTCCTCTAAAGTTGGGGGACTAAAAAGATCATTTTCATAAAAACTAGCTTCCCCAAGCTTAGAATTTTCCATAGCATTAGCAATAATGGTGTCCAAAGAATTCATACTAATAAAATTGCTATTATCATGCAAATACAATAAAGCTCTCTAATTTTTGTTGTTGTTTTCCATTAAGCCTAACTAGTGAAAACAAGAAACAAAAAGACAAAATTGTAGAATCTAAAGGAAATAACTTCGAGCACTCACACTGGAGGATGTGAGTACCTTTTACCTTACCTCCCCGGCAACGGCGCCAAAAAATAAATTGATGTCTATGCACTTCTATTCTTGTAGATAGTTGTTGGGCCTCCAAGTGCAGAGGTTTGTAGAACAGCAACAATTTTCACTTAAGTGGATTACCCAAGGTTTATCGAACTTAGGGAGGAAGTGGTCAAAGGTATCCCTCTCAAGCAACCCCGCAATCAAGATACAAGAAGTCTCTTGTGTTCCCAACACACCCAATACACTTGCCAGGTGTATAGGTGCACTAGTTCGGCGAAGAGATAGTGAAATACAAGTGGTAAGATTGCCAGAAAAGAGCTTGACGGCGAGGTAAACACTAAAGCAAGCAAACATGTAACAGATCTAGTTGCAAACGGTGTTTCAATGTTTACAAACAAGGCCTAGGGATCATACTTTCACTAGTGAACACTCTCTCATATAAATATCCTCTCTTCATGATACTACTCTTAACTACTCTCCGGTTGGACACTCTAATCCATGGTAGGGCTATAACAGCACACATCAATGTCCGCCTTCCCCAATCTAGATAATCCCACAGTGTCACCTTGAGCACTAGATGAGTCCAACAAACACCAAAATTTCATAGAGACATCCAACTCCAAATAAAACTCATAACAAATAAATATGTAGTCTAGCCTAAGTGCCACACACGGCGTGCACGCTGTTACTTTCACACACGTGGGGAAAATCATAGATCTATTAAAGCACGATGAGTATTTATGTAGACTCTAGCCTAAGTGCCACCATGGCGTGCACGCTGTCACTTCCACACACATGGGGAGAGCATAGATCTATTGAAGCACTTGAGTAGCAAGGTAGATCTACTTGATTACAAAGCTCATGACCACAACAAGATCATGCATAGAGAGATAGAGATGAACACATAGCTACCGGTAGAGTCCTTAGCCTCGAGGAAGAACTACTCGCTCCTCATCATGGGAATCAACAACGGTGATGAAGATGGTGGTGGAGATCGATGGAGATGGCTCCGAGGGAACTTCCCCATCCCGGCAGGGTGACGGAACAGAAACTTCCTGTCCCCCGAATCTCCCCTTCGGTGGCGGTGGCGCAGCGGAACTATTTCTGGAAGTTTGATGGATGATTTAGGGTTTTCTCCCCGGGGACTTATTATAGGCGCAGGAGGCAAGGTCGGTGGAGGTCCAGGGGGCCCACACCCCTATAGGCGCCACCAGGGCTGGCCCGCGCCTGGGGGAGGGTGCGGCCACCCTGGTGGCCTACTCCGTCTCTGCTTCGTGGTTCCGAGTTGCTCCGGGAAAAATAATGACTTTGGCTTTTGTCCCGTCCAATTCCGAGAATATTGATTTTCTACCTTTTCTGGAAGCAAAAACAGAAGAAAACAGACAACTGGCACTAAGGCATCTTGTTAATAGGTTAGTACCAGAAAGTGTATAAAAATACCTCAAAGTGTAGACAAAACGTAGCAAAGTAGATACTAAACAATCATGGAGCATAAAAAATTATAGATACGTTTCCGATGTATCACATACCTCTAGGGACGGCGATGCCGTGTAATCTATCATATTGATATTGCTACGGAAGTTCTTGTGCTCATCAAGGATTCTCATGTTTTGGTTTGAGGCATGGTGATCTACATCATGTTGCTTGCTGGATTTCCTCACCTTCAGGTGACGTTCATCGACATTGTTGGAAGGAATTATATCTAGGTTACTTGCTGTGAAATATTGGGACAAAACTCATAGGATCATCCCTTAGATCTTTATCATGGGGTATCAGATTACTGGGTTGCTCACGGCGAGATTGTGTTGATTGATCGGCTGAGTGTATTTTTAGCAGAGATCATTCTGTGGAGAGAAAATCGCGTGCCAGATCGCATCAGGGAGAGTTCTGTCTGTGCAGATCGGATCTCGATATCAATGGACCGGAGTGTCCGGCGGTTTCCACCCGGAGTATACAGCCTACCCGGACAGTCCAGCCCTCAAACACTGAACAATCCAGCCTTGTTTTACTGTTTTGTGCAGTTCATGATAGGAACTATGCAATCGTTACTGGGTGACTATTATGGTAAACGGTGTGCTTCTGGGAATATATCTGGTGATGTGTACAATGATTATCTAGATATCTTGAATGGTGTGGTATGTGATGATTCTCAAATCAGGTGGAGACTGGTCCACATAGGGACATATGCTGAATATGAGTTATGGGAACATCACATGAAAGATGGTTTTTATAGATGTGAAACATATGAGTATTTGGATATTCCTACTGCTTCTTGCATTGCGACGTGTGGATGAGGAGATAGCTTGTTGGTGGACTACATATATGTGTGAGAAGGACATTATAGATGTAACTTGGAAAGACTTCAATATTTTTTGCGTGGTTGTTTATGTCTCCTCGTCGTAAGGTATCTTGTGTTGGAGATATGCCCTAGAGGCAATAATAAAAGTAGTTACTATTATATCTTTGTGTTTATGATAAATGTTTAGATTCATGCTATAATTGTATTAACCGGAAACATTAATACATCTATGATTATTAAACTTGTTAGAGTCCCTAGTAAAGCCTCTTTGTAATACTAGCTTGTTGGTTAATACATGATCATGGTTTCCTGATCATGAAGATCAAGATCATATCCTTAGGAGAATGGTGTGATGGACATACTCCTATAGATAAGCGTAGCATAAAGATCAAGTCATTTCAATAGTTTGTTTGCTATAAGCATGTGACTGGCTCACAAGGGATCACATATCATAGGAACAACAAAAGAGTACTTATCGGTAACGAGGTTGAACTAGGTATGCAGATATAACGACGATCAAACCTCGGATAAGTAAAATATCACGAGACAAAGGAGGAGAGGGAGTTGGGGGAGGATTCGACCTCCCCCTCCCCTAGCGGCCCCTCCCTCTCATAAATAGAGGGGAGGGGGCTGCCCTCAAGCCTACACCACAAACCCTAGCCCCACCCAAGCCAAAGCTGCCGCCCTAGCCGCCGCTGGCCCCACCTCCTCCCCTCGGCCTCTAAACCCTAGTTGCCAAGGAACCCCTCTACTCCACCTACTCGTTCGGCTTAAAGCGAAGCCCTGCGGGATCTCCCCTCTAAACTCCGACACCACGCCGTCGTGCTGCCGGATTCGCGAGGAGAGAACTACAACCTCCGCTTCCTACTGGAACAAGGGCGAGTTAGGTCTTCATCGAGTACCGAACGTGTGACTAACTATGGGAGCACTGCTGGAAAGAGGCGCTGGAAGGATCGTCTATGCGATCTTGAGATCGGCAAATGAACGACTACATCACTCACGAGAATCTGCTCTCATTAACCGCTTTGGAATCTTCGAGGGTGAGTACTCTATCGACTCGTTGCTATAATCTAGTAGATAGATCTTGGCTTGTGTGTGTTCATGCGATAGATTTTTTTTTGTTTTCCATGATACGAACCCCTACAGTGGTATTAGAGCCGTGTCTATATATAGATCTGTTGCACGAGTAGAACACAATGGTCATTATGGGCGGTGGTACTTTTATTATCAATTGCTTCTTGTGTACTTTGTATCTTGCGGTATGCTGGGATGAAGCGGCCCGGGCTAACCTTACATGACATCGTTCATGAGACTTGCTCCACGCTCAACATGCAACTTGTATTGCATAAGTGACTTTGCGCGTGTCTATCTCTCCCATCATAGAAAAGGTTCAATTTACAACGGGCACTTGATAGTTCAAGCATCAACGCTGTGATTCTTGTTCGTAAGTTAGAACGATACTTATTGAAAGCCCCAAACCACGTAAAATATGCAAAGAAAATTAGAGGCGTCTAACTTTGTTTTGCAGGGGTGTGTTGTGATGTGATATGGCCATGATTGTGATTATATATGATGTATGGAATGATCCTTATTGTAAGTCGGCGACTAGCAGGAGCCTTATGGTTGTCTTTTTAATTTTGTTAAGACCTGCATGTCTATTATGCAAAGTAGTTGTAATAGTTGATGATGGTGGACGACGACCATGGAGCGGTGCCATTGACCTTGACGCCACGCCGGTGATGATGGAGATCATGTTCGTTCTTCAAGATGGAGATCAGAAGCACAAGAAGAAAGGCCATATCATATCACATATTTTGAATTTCATGTGATGTTAATCCTTTTATGCATCTTATATTGCTTATATCGCGATGGTAGGATTATAAGATGATCCCTCTCACAAAATATCAAGTTATAAAGTGTTCGTCCTTAGTAGGCACCATTGCCAAGACTTGTTGTTTCGAAGCACCACGTGATGGTCGGGTGTGTTAGATTATGCGAGTGTATACAACTGGAGCAAGCCAGATTTGCTCATGCGGAAACTAAGGTTTAATCTTGACGAGCCTAGCATGTACAGACATGGTCTCGAAACACGGATCACCAAAAGGTAAAGCATGGGTCATATAGTAGATATGATGAACATGTTGATTGTTCGCCTTTGAAACTACATTATGTCTCGTGATGATCGGACTTAATGTAGTTGATTTGGTTCATGTGATCACTAAAACTATGTGAGGGATATTGTTTTGAGTGGGAGTTCACCTAGATTAATTTAACTATTAATTAGAACTCATTTTTTCATAAACTTAGTCTAAACTATTGCAAATATGTTGTAGATCAATGGCGGCCCCTACCATCAATTTTAATGTGTTCCTAGATAAATAAAAGTTAAAAAACAATGAAAGCAACTTCGCGGTTGGTTCCGCAATTTGAGAATTGTCCTCAATGCTGGTCAGTTGACCTATGTGCTGGATGCACCGCTGGGTGAACCACCTGCAGAAGATGCTACCGATGATGAGAAAAATGTTTTCTGTACTCGGAAGAATCATTACTTCACAGTTCAGTGTGCTATCTTGTATGGTTTGGAATCAGAGCTTCAAAAGAGGTTTGAGAACTTTGACCCACATGATATTGTCCGTGAACTCAAAATGATATTTGAGGCCCACGCGACAGTTGAGAGTTATGAAGCTTATGAAAAGTTCTTTAACTACAAGATGGAGGAGGGCAGCTCCGTCAGTGAGCATGTGCTTAAGATCTCTGGGCATGCCAATAAGCTCCAGAGCTTGGGTATAATAATTCATAATGCTTTGGGGATTTACCGTGTCCTCCAGTCACTACCACCAAGTTACAAGAACTTTGTGATGAACTACAACATGCAGCGCATGGATAAGGTGTTGCCAGAACTCTTCTCTATGTTGAAGTCTGCGGAAGTGGAGATCAAGAAAGAGCACCAAGTGTTGATGGTCAATAAGATCGCCAATTTCAAGAAGCAAGGCAAGTCTAAGAAAAAAGGAAACTTCAAGAAGGGCGGTAAGAAAGCTACCACGCTGGCGAAGAAGACCAAGGCTAGGACTAAGCCTGATACTGAGTGTTTTTACTGCAAGGGAGAAGGTCACTGTAAGCAGAATTGCCCCAAGTACTTGGGGATCTGAAGAACGACAACATCAAGAAGAAAGGTATATCCGATATACATGTTATTGATGTGTATCTTACTAGTAGTCAGAGTAGTGCCTGGGTATTTGATACTGGTTTGGTTGCTCATATTTGTAACTCAAAACAGGTGCTGCAGAATAGACAGAAACTAGCAAAGAACAAGGTGACGATGTGCGTTGGAAATGGATCAAAGGTTGATGTGATCGAGGTTGGCACGCTACCTCTTCATCTACCATCGGGATTAGTTTTATACTTCAATAACTGTTATTTGGTGCCTGCGTTGAGCATGAACATTATATCAGGATCATGTTTATTGTGAGACAGTTACTTTTTTAAATCCGAGAATAATGGTTGTTCAATTTATATGAGTAAAATCTTTTATGGTCATGCACCCTTGATAGATGGTCTATTCTTGTTGAATCTCGATTGTATTAATACACATGTTAATGATATAGAAGCTAAATGTTTGAAATTAAGTGATAACTCAACATATATGTGGCACTGTCGTCTTAGTCATATCGGAGTGAAGCTTATGAAGAAACTCCGTTATGATGGACTTCTTGAATCACTTGAAAGATGCGAAGCATGTATGATTGGTAAAATGACTAAGACTCCATTTTTTGGTATGGTGGAGTGGGCTACGGACTTATTGGAAATCATACATACCGATGTGTGTGGCCCGATGAGTGTGGCATCGTGCGATGGTTATTGTTATGTTCTTAATTTCACGGATTACTTGAGTAGATATGGGTATATCTATTTCATGAAACATAAGTCCGAGACTTTCGAGAAGTTTAAGGAATTTCAAAGTGAAGTGGGGAATCAATGTAACAAGAAGATTAAATTTCTACGATCTGATCATGGAGGTGAATATCTAAGTTACGAATTTGGCGAGCATTTGAAGAAATGCGGAATACTTTCACAATTGACACCACCGGGAACACCACAATGTAATGGTGTGTCCGAACGTCATAACCGAACTCTCTTAGATATGGTTCGTTCTATGATGTCACTTACACATTTACCTTTATCATTTTGGGGTGATGCATTAGAAACAACTGCATTCACTCTAAATAGGGCACCATCTAAATCCGTTGAAACGACACCGTATTAATTATGGTTTGGGAAGAAACCTAAATTGTCGTTTCTTAAAGTTTGGGGTTGTGAAGCTTATGTAAAGAAGTTACTACCCGACAAGCTTGAACCCAAAGCGGAAAAATGAATCTTCATAGGATACTCAAAGGAAACTATTGGGTATACCTTCTATCATAGATCCAAAGGCAAAATATTCGTTGCCAAGAATGGATCCTTTCTAGAGAAGGAGTTTCTCTCGAAAGAAGTGATTGGAAGGAAAGAAGAACTCGATGAGGTTGTCGAACCTTCTCTCGGATTTGAGAGTAGCGCAACACCAGAAGAAGTTCCCATGGCGCCTACACCAATAAGAGAGGAAGCTAATGATGTTGATCATGAAACTTCGATCGAAGTTATTACGGAACTTGGCAGGTCGACGAGGACTCGTACCACTCCCGATTGGTATGATCCCGTTATGAGTGTCATGTTGGTGGACAACACCGACGACCCTGCGACATATGAAGAAGCGATGATGAGCCAAGATTCCAATAAATGGCACAAAGCCATGAAATCCGAGATTGGATCCATGTACGAAAACCAAGTATGGACTTTGGTGGACTTACCGGATGGCCGAAAGGCTATCGAGAACAAATGGATTTTCAAGAAGAAAACAGATGTTGATGGTAATGTAACCGTCTATAAATCTCGACTTGTCGCAAACAGGTTTCGACAAATTCAAAGAGTTGACTATGATGAGACTTTCTCACCGGTATAAAGGCTAAAGTCTATGAGGATTTTGTTAGCGATCGCTGCATATTATGATTATGAGATATGGCAAATGGATTTCAAAACGGTATTCCTCAATGGAGACATTGATGAAGAGTTGTATATGGTACAATCCAAAGGTTTTATCGATCCTAAAGATGCTAACAAGGTATGCAAACTTCAACAGTCCATTTATGGATAAAAGAAAGCATCCCAAAGTTGGAATCAATGTTTTGATAAAGTAATCAAAAGTTTTGGTTTTATATAAACTTATGGAGAAGCTTGTATTTACAATAAAGTGAGTGGGAGCTCTGTAGCATTCCTAGTACTATATGTGGATGGCATATTCTTGATTGGGAATTATATAGATCTTCTTAAAAGTGTCAAAGATTATTTGAATAATAATTTTTAATGAAGGATCTTGGCGAAGCTGAATATATATTAAGCATAAAGATTTATAGAGATAGATCAAGACGCCTAATATCGCTTTCACAAAGTACATATTTGGACAAAGTTATAAAGAGGTTTGGAATGGAAGATAGCAAGAAAGGGTTCTTGCCCATGTTGCCCAATATGACCTTGAGTAAAACTCAAAGTCCAACAACAGTAGAAGATAGAGAAAGGATGAGTAAGACTCCCTATGCCTCAGCAATAGGATTGATACGTTCAAAATGTATCTACTTTCTCGAACACTTTTTTATTGTTTCTTCTCTAAACTTGTGTGATTTGGATACAACTAATATGGTCTGACGCTGTTTTCAGCAGAATTACCTTGGTGTCTTGTTTTTGTGCAGAAAATGAACTATCAGGAAAAATCCCGGAAAATATGCCAAAAATTATATTTCACCAGAAGATCCACGGAGCCAGAAGAAGAGACGAAGGGGAGGCCTGGGGGGCCCAGACCCACCCCAGGCGCGGGCCCACCTGACCCCGCGCCTGGAGGGGGTGCTGCCACCCCAGGCACCTCCTCGGCCTCCCTCTACGCCTATAAGTTGCCTTTCGACCTAAAAACCGGGGGAGGGGGTCGATAGTTTTCCAGAAAGAGTTCCGCTCCGCCACCGCCACCAGAAACCAACATTCGGATCCAAAAACTCCGTTCTGGCACCCTGTCGGGACGGGGAATTTGGAGAGGATCATCGCCATCGTCATCACCAACGCATCTCCATCAACCACCGATGTTTCCCTCATCCATGAGTGAGTAATCCCCCGCTGTAGGCTTGGGGATGGTAGGGATTGGATGAGTTCTATCATGTAATCGAATAAGATCTATTAGGGCATAGTGCCTAGTTTCTCTTGTGCTATTTGCCTTTGTTGCAACTTGTTGTGCTTAATGCTTGTCACTAGGGCCCGAGTGCCATGATCTCAGATCTGAACTTATTATTGAATCATTATGATAGTATTGTTTGTGATCTTATCTGCAAGTTGTGTACACATATCATTGTCCGGATCCAAAGGCCTCAAAGTGACAATAATTGGGACAACCAAAGGGGATGGCTATGGTGTGAGGATCACATGTGTTCATGGAGTGTTAATGCTTTGCTCTAGTGCTCTATTAAAAGGAGCACTTTAATTGCTAGTAGTTCCCTAGAGGCCCCGCTGCCACGGGCTGGCTGGACAGAAGATGTTGTGCAAGTTCTCATTGCGAGCACGTATGACTATATTTGGAGCACATGCCTAAGATTGTTTAGTACTTGGATGCTTGTTATTATTTATCTGCAATGCCCTAGATCTTGAAGTTACATGTTTAGACTCGTCCATGCAACGCCCGTCCATCCATCCCTATGCCTACCGCACTCGAACCCTACCGTTACCGTTACTATTACTATTGCTCTTGTTTCACTGTTACTGTTGCTGTTGATGTTGCTTCGCTGTTTCTACTGATAAACTTCTGTGAGCAAGAACTATTTCCAAGTGCAGCTGAACTGACAACTTAGTTGTTAAGGCTTGCAAGTATTCTTTGGCTCCCCTTGTGTCGAATCAATAAATTGGGTAATACTACCCGCAAAGACTGTTGCGATCCCCTATACTTGTGGATCATTAAGACTATTTTCTAGCGCCGTTGCCAGTGAGCATAGCTTTATTTATAAGTTCACTTGGACCTATTATTGTTCACTGCTACTCCTTTCATCATGGGGAAGTCTCGTGATGGAAAGTTCCCTATTTTACCATCCACTACAAGAAGAGGTACAGTCCTAAACACCTCTGCTGCTCTTGATTCACCGTCTGTTATAAGTAAGCTTGTTACACCACCACCACATACACATGCTACACACACTGCTACTACTGCTGAGTCTGAAACTGCTTTTGATGCTCATGATGTTTCTTCTACTGTGCTTGATGCGAGTGGTTCATTAGGTCCTTTTCTAGATGCTACTATGGCTAGTCTAGGAAATACCGAAACTCCTAGTGAAGACACTGTTACACCTGTTAGCTCACATGAGGCTAGTGAGATTTATGATATTAATGATGGTTACATTGAGTTCACTGATGATTTTGTTGAAGAGTGCCGAAACACACATGGTACTAGTGCTATTAAGAGTCTCCTTGCTAGATGTACTATTATGCCTAAGATGTCCTCTGATCCTAAGTTTGCCACTTCTCCCATAGATATTGAAGATGAAGATTATGATTTCTCTCTTGATTTATCTTATTTAGATATTGTTGAGAAAGAACCTTTTTGTGAGACTGAAAATGAGAGTGTTGTGGCTCATATGAATGAGCTTTCTACTATGAGTGCTTTGTTCTCTGATGATTTTAAGATGCGCAAGTACTTTGTTGCTAAGATCTTACCTTTTTCACTAAAAGGAGAAGCTAGGGCTTGGTTTAATAGATTACCTCTTGGTTACATTGATATCCATGATTGCTTGATTGCTTCTTTCTTCCAGAAATATTTTCCTCCCAGTGCTAGAAATGCTGCTTTGCGGAGACTTTTTGATTTTAAACAGGGAGAAGAAGAGAAATTGCCTAAGTCATGAAAAAGATTCTGTGCCTTGATTCACGCACATCCTGGATGTCCATTACCTAAGAATGAGCTTCTTGATATTTATTATAATGGACTAATTGATGATTCTAGGACCTACCTAGATAGCTTTGCTGATTGTGTTTTCAGGAAAAGGACTCCTACAGATGCTGAAGAATTAATGACTAAGATAAGCAAGAATTATGATGATTGGACTTCAACTGAGCTGAATGCACCTGAGTCTATTACTCCTGAACCAGTTGTTCCTGAACCAGTCCCAACACCAACAACAAAGAAGAGGGGAGTCCTCGAGCTCGTATCAGGATGAGGGAGCTTCCTTGACATACTACGGAGGTGCATCTACTTGGGCACCATGGGATTAAGCCCCACTTAGGCCAAAAGCCTAAGCTTGCGGGGAGGTACACCGACATCACACACTCATATATATCATGTTCGGTCGGTTCTTTGTATATCCATTGTTTCGCTTTCTTTTTGGTTTTTATTGCTTCTTTCTAAAAACCCAAAAATACCAAAAATATTTTTGTTGTTTCTCTTGGTTTGTTTCTTTGCTTTGGTTTGCCTTAAAAGAAAAATCCAAAAAGGTTTTGCTTTGTTTGGTTTGCTTTGTTTTTGCTTTGTTTATTTTGCTTTGTTTTTGTTTGGTTTTTCTTTGTTTGCTTGTTTCTAAAAAAATGAAAACACCAAAAATATTTGTTGTTCTTCTTTAGTTTTGTGAGTTCTTTGCAGGGTTCAGCCGTCCTCAGTGGATTTTGGTTTCATGTTAATTATTCAAGTTACACAAGTGAAGGGAAATAATGAAGATTAAGACAACTCGAGGTGTGGTAAGAGGCTGGTAACGAACTCTATTTGTTTCATTTTTGTACATATACTCATCATTGTGAGCATGCTTAGCCTGTTTGTTAAGGTGTATGTCATTATGGATGCTTAGTAGTTCTTGCTTGTATATGATTAGCTCCAGCTTGCTAATAGTTTGTAGCATGTCATATGAATGTTTGCTTGCATTGTTCTATTCATACTTTGGTATGATATTGTGGTATCCTCCTTTGACTGTTCATGTGAATTGACTTGGAATATGCTCATGCATGCATATGACTAATCAATAGTCAGTAAGCCTCAATGATTTATTTTGCCTCAGAGTTCTTGTATCACTTTCATGCCATAATTGGTCCTGTTCTGTTGCAAGCATGATTATGACAGCTATTGCTCTCTCGTTTGTCGCTCCCCCTCTATTGCTAGCCTTTACTTGCACTGAGTATGTGCTCTACCTATGCTTCCAACTCCCCAAAACCAATATTGCCAGATGTGTCCACCATACATACCTATTAGCATCATTTTCTATTTCAGTGCATATTCCATATGCCATGTTTTCTTCCAAAATAAAATGTTTGTCTATTTTGAGAAAGTTAGTTAGTAAAGCTCTCACGAACTTGATGGCACACTTTATTCCTTGTGCTTAATAATCCTGAACCATTGTGACTAGTCCATGAAAGTTATATGCTTGCTAATTATATAGTGGGAGTCAGCAGAACCGTGCTGTCACGGGGAACGCTTTCAACACCTATTTGGATATCTCATTCAGTTGATTCTTTCCTCTTTTGTTTACGGATGTCGACGATGTGAAATAAAAGGGGAGGTTGTGAGTTCATGGAGTTTATACATTGTGTTAGAGAAACGCCTGGGCCGCTAGCCTAAGCCATGCTTAATCATGGTGGAAACTTGCATCATCACAATAATGAGAATCTATGAAGTGTCCTCAATAAAAAGCTATGCATATGGTAAATAAAAAGATTGCTGAGATGCTCATTGTGCTTGCCTTGTCATTTTGGTTATGGGAAAGCTCCTGTACCATGTGCAAGGGGTACCCTATTGGCGGTTCTCGATGATATGGATGTATTTACAATGACAAGAACTTTCAGGTGACCAAAGTTGAGTATAATGCGGAGTGACCCTCGTACTCAAGGGACTTGGGATTTCCAGTCTATGGTCTGTCAAGCATATGATTCAGAGTGGACCTCACTTTTACCTTAACCACATGAAGATGCCTATGATAGGAGCAATGAGATCTCAAAGCTAATGAGTACCTTCCTTTCAGCATTGGGAAGCCTTTCAAACCTTCACAAAACCGTTTTCACAACCTTGTTGAGTCACCACTTATTCTATGAGCACCTTCTTGAGAGCGTAGCTGTCATTCTTGTGTTTGTTCCAAAACTTGGTTAATTATGTCACGACTTTGATGCTTGTGTCTCTGATATCTTTATCTCTAGTCTTCATGTGAACTTCAGAGGTGCCTTGGCATTTATATTGTGCTCTTCAAAAAAAGGCAAGCGAGATACCACCCTATCATACCTTATTATGAGCATTGCAATGTTGCTTGTCTTTATGTTTCATGCTACTTTTTATTTTTGAGTTGGTTTCTCTTCATACCTTGCAATGACTATTGAGTAGACTTAGTTGCATATTCCTTATTAAGAATTGTCTAAGAATCTACTCCTATGCTGATAATATATACATCATATGAAGCAAAGTGTTCGCGAAAGTTCTTTTATCACACTCAGTTTTCAACTAAATTGTTTGAGGACAAGCAATAAGCTAAGCTTGGGGGAGTTGATACGTCCAAATGTGTCTACTTTCTCGAACACTTTGTATTGTTTCTTATCTAAACTTGTGTGATTTGGATACAACTAGCACGGACTGACGCTGTTTTTAGTAGAATTACCTTGGTGTCTTGTTTTTGTGCAGAAAATGAACTATCAGGAAAAATCCCGGAAAATATGCCAAAAATTATATTTCACCAGAAGATCCACGGAGCCAGAAGAAGAGACGGAGGGGAGGCCTGGGGGCCCCAGACCCACCCCAGGCGCAGGCCCACCTGACCCCGCGCCTGGAGGGGGTGCTGCCACCCTAGGCACCTCCTCGGCCTCCCTCTACGCCTATAAGTTGCCTTTTGACCAAAAAACCGGGGGGGGGGGGTCTTTCCTAAAAAGAGTTCCGCTCCGCCGCCGCCACCAGAAACCAAGATTCGGATCCAGAAACTCCTTTCTGGCACCCTGCCAGGACAGGGAATTTGGAGAGGATCATCGCCATCATCATCACCAACGCATCTCCATCAACCACCGATGTTTCCCTTATCCATGAGTGAGTAATCCCCCAATGTAGGCTTGGGTATGGTAGGGATTGGATGAGTTCTATCATGAAATCGAATAAGATCTGTTAGGGCATAGTGCCTAGTTTCTCTTGTGCTATTTGACTTTGTTGCAACTTGTTGTGCTTAATGCTTGTCACTAGGGCCCGAGTGCCATGATCTCAGATCTGAACTTATTATTGAATCATTATGATAGTATTGTTTGTGATCGTATCTACAAGTTGTGTACACATATCATTGTCCGGATCCAAAGGCCCCAAAGTGAAAATAATTGGGACAACCAGAGGGGATGGCTGTGGTATGACGATCACATGTGTTCACGAAATGTTAATGCTTTGCTCTGATGCTCTATTAAAAGGAGAACCTTAATTTCTAGTAGTTCCCTAGAGGCCCCGCTTCCACGGGCTGGCTGGACAGAAGATGTTGTGCAAGTTCTCATTGCGAGCACGTATGACTATATTTGGAGCACATGCCTAGGATTGTTTAGTACTCGGATGCTTGTTATTATTTATCTGCAATGCCCTAGATATTGAAGTTACATATTTAGACTCGTCCATACAACGCCCGTCCATCCATCCCTATCCCTACCGCACTCGAATCCTACTGTTACCATTACTGTTACTATTGCTCATGTTTCACTGTTACTGTTGCTATTGTTGTTGCTTCGCTGTTGCTACTAATAAACTTCTATGATCAAGAATTATTTCAAGGTGCAGCTGAACTAACAACTCAGTTGTTAAGGCTTGCAAGTATTCTTTGGCTCCCCTTGTGTCGAATCAATAAATTGGGTAATACTACACGCGAAGACTGTTGCGATCCCCTATACTTGTGGGTCATCAAGGATCTATCATGTATGCCATGCTATGTACTAGACCCGACATTGCATATGTTGTTAGTTTAACTAGCAGATATCAAAGTGATCCAGAGGTGGATCATTGGACAGCGGTAAAAAAACATCCTTAAGTACTTGAGATGAACTAAGGATATGGTTCTTTCTTATGGAGGTGATGAACAACTCGTTGTTAATGGTTATACGGATGCTAGTTGGAACACCGATCCGGATGATTCTAAATCTCAATATGGATACATATTTACTTTGATTGGTGCAACAGTGAGATGGAGGAGTGCAAAGCAAAGCGTTGTGGCGAGATCTTCAACTAAATCGAAATACATAGCTGCTTCAGAGGCTTCACAAGAGGCAATATGGATGAAGGAGTTAATTACGGAGCTCGGTGTGGTTCCCAGTGCACTGGAACCAATTTATATCTATTGTGATAACATGGGCGCCATAGCCAATGCATAGAAGCCAAGGTCACACAAGAAGCTGAAGCATATCAAGCTACATTTTCATGCTATTCTAGAGCATGTCCAAGATGGTGACATAAATATTTACAAAGTACACACAGATCTGAATGTGGCAGATCCATTGACTAAACCTCTCCCGAGGGCAAAACATGACCAGCACCAAACTGCCATGGGTGTTCGGTATATTACCATGTAATATAGATTATTTGACTCTAGTGCAAGTGGGAGACTATTGGATATATGCCCTAGAGGCAATAATAAAAGTAGTTATTATTATATCTTTGTGTTTACATTCATGCTATAATTGTATTAACCGGAAACATTAATACTTGTATGATTTGTAAACTTGTTAGAGTCCCTAGTAAAGCCTCTTTGTAATACTAGCTTGTTGGTTAATAGATGATCATGGTTTACTGATCATGAACATTGAAATGTTATTAACAACAAGATCATATCATTAGGAGAATGGTGTGATGGACATACTCCTATAGATAAGCATAGCATAAAGATCAAGTCATTTCAATAGTTTGTTTGCTATAAGCTTTCAGATACATAGTAACCTAATTCATTCGACCATGAGATCATGCTAATCACCATTACCGAATGGATGCTTTGATGACATCAAACACCACTTCATAACTGGGTGGTTATAAAGGTGTCGATGAGTGTTCGGAAAGTATGTGTTGAAGCACATGGATCAAGAGTGGGATTTGTCCATCCATATGACAGATAGATATACTCTGGGCCCTCTCGGTGGAATGTCATCCAATTAGCTTGCAAGCATGTGACTGGCTCACAAGGGATCACATATCACAGGAATGAGTAAAGAGTACTTATCGTTAACGAGGTTGAACTAGGTATGCAGATATACCGACGATCAGACCTCGGATAAGTAAAATATCACGAGACAAAGGGAAATCGGTATCGTATGTAAATGGTTCATTCAATCGCAAAGTAATCATAGAAATATGTGGTATCCATATGAATTTCTAGATTCCTCTATTGGTTATTGATCGGAGAAGAGTCTTGGTCATGTCTACATAATTCACGAACCGTAGGGAGACACACTTAAGGATTCGATGTTGTTTAGTAGATATGGAATGTGAGTAAGAAGACCGAATGTTGTTAAGAGTCTCGGATGGGATCCAGAATATCACGAGGAGATCCGGAATGGTCTGGAGAATAAGATTCATATAAGGAAAGTCCAATTCCAGAGTTTGGGAATGGTTTCGGTGTTTTCACCGGAATGATCTAGAAGGGTCTAGAAGGTTCACCAATCTGGAAGGGTACATGAATGTGTCATGAGAAAGTGGAATAATTGCATCATGTCCTAGGTAACTTGGCTGGGCATTTAAAAGAGAGAAATCAAACTCCAAAATTGAAAGTCAAAAGGCAAGTTTGAATAGTCAAACTGGGACAATGGTTCCTGGTGGAGGGAGGAGAGGGAGTTGGGGGAGGATTCGACCTACCCCTCCCCTAGCCGCCCCTCCCTCTCATAAATAGAGGGGAGGGGGCTGCCCTCAAGCCTACACCACAAACCCTAGCCCCACCCAAGCTGCCGCCGGCCTTGCACCACCGCCGCCCTAGCCTCTGCTGGCCCCACCTCCTCCCCTCGGCCTCTAAACCCTAGTTGCCAAGGAACCCCTCTACTCCACCTACCCGCTCTGACTTAAGGCGAAGCCCTGTGGGATCTCCCCTTCTAAACTTTGACATCTCACTGTCATGCTGCCGGATTCGCGAGGAGAGAACTACAACCTTCGCTGCCTGCTGGAACAAGGGAGAGGAAGGTTTTCATCGAGTACCGAACGTGTGATCGACTGCGTGAGCACTGCCGGAACGCGGCGCCAGAAGGATCGTCTATGTGATCTTGAGATCGGCAAGTGAACGACTACATCACCCATAAGAATCTACTCTCGTTAACCGCTTTGGAATCTCCGAGGGTGAGTACTCTATCGACTCGTTGCTACAATCTAGTAGATAGATCTTGGCTTGTGTGTGTTCATGCGGTAGAATTTTTTTGTGTTCCATGCTATGAACCCCTACATCTTGTACCAAAATTGTGAAGGTAGTCTAGTGGTCGCCCAGGGTTGCGGCTGTGTCTCTTCTGTCTCATGCAAAGAAGGCTACAACAGTGGTTCCAGTGCAAACGGTCAGAGCGGCAATGACAAAAATATCTGAAGAGAAGCAGCATGATGTTGACAAGGTTGTTGTGTGCGCTAAAACTGCAGTGGACGAGGTTGAACCATTGATTGGGTTGAATATGCAACTCAAGTGGGTACATGATGAGATTTGCAAAATAGTTGACAAAGGCCAACATTGGAGTTTATTCTAGACGCAGTGCGTGATCAAGGGAAAAGCGTGCAAGCTCATGGTGGATAGTGGTAGCTTTACTAATGGCATAAGCAAGGCGATAGTGGCAGCATTGGGGTTGTCTACATGGCGTATCCCTAAACCTAAGCATCTAGAGTGGTTGAATAGCTGCGGGATGCTGCAAGTTACTCATATGGTGCGTGTGCTATTTATAGTTGGTGACTATGTTGATGAGGTTGAATGCGACATGTTTCCATTGGAGGTGTGTGGATTGTTACTTGGTCGTCCATGGTAGTATGATCGCAATGCAATACATGCTGGGAGAGCAAATACATATTCTTTTGTGCATGATGGCAAACATCGGACTTTAAAACCTATGAAGGTGATTAAATAAAGTCTGATGTCATGCTGGTGGTACATAAGGAGAAGTTGCGCAATGCTAAGCCAAAATCTAGGCTAGCTGAGTTGCAGCATGAAGAGCATGATGCACCAAGTGATAGTGTTGATATTGCTTTATCTATGCCTCTAGATGACAAGCATGTGGTACTTGTTAGTGACAAGACGGTTGAAGTACAACCTCTTATTGTTGAGCGGAAGGATGTTGCAGCATGTGTTATGATGCCAGTTTGTGTTGACACAGGTGTTCAGACTGATGATATTTGTGCTTGTCATGTTCCGGTGCAAGTGGTGCCACTGAGCGACAAGAGCAGTTTTGTTAGAACACTTGTGAGGCGTTTTGTTTGGACCACAGTGTGGATGCACAAAGGCAAGGTGATGACTCCTTGGTGGCGCTAGAGAACTTGGTGCTTGATGTGGAGTCTTGTTGGGAACCCCAAGAGCAAGGTGTGAAGCAACACAACAACAAGTTTTCCCTCAGTAAGAAACCGAGGTTATCGAACCAGTATGAGGAAGGAAATGTCACATATGTGTTGCAAGCAACGCGGAGACCTGCACAACACAAACTCAAGACTTTGCCCCAACAAATCAGTGAGGTTGTCAAGCTCACCGGTTTGCTGTAACAAAGGATTAAACGTATGGTGTGGAAGGTAATGATTGCATCAATTAAACAAGTAACAGTGGAAGATGTATCAATGGTAAAGATTGGACCGGGGTCCATAGTTCACTAGAGGTTCTCTCCTTAGATAAACAACATGGCATGAAGGGTAAACAAATTACAGCAGGGCAATTGACATGAACTGAGCAAGGCATAACAATGCAATTACTAGTCAGAAAGATCCTATGAGATTCAATTAGGCAATAAAACAATATACATAGACTGCCATCCAACTGCATCTATGACTAGAATTCCACCTTTAGGTTATCATCCGAACCCCCTCCAGTATTAAGTTGCAAGCAACATACAACTGCTTTAAGAAAAGTGTGTAAGATAAACAGTCCACATGTTCCATGAACAATAGACCGTTGTTTTATCCCTAGTAGCAACAACACATCTACAATCGAAGAGATTTCTGTCACTTCCCTTGGAAACTAGAGGCATGAACCCACTATCGAGCATAAATACCCCCTCTTGGAGTCACTAGCAACTACTTGGCCAAGATAGCTATTAACAACGGAGAACATGCAAGATCACAAACAACACAGACATGATAGAATCATAAAGACAAAACCATTAATCAAACCAATATAATAATCTCAATATCCATCGGATCCCCGCAAACACAACATGCATGATTACAAATAGATTAGATCTTGATCATGAACGAAGCTCACAAGATCTATACATGAAAGCACAAAGGAGGAGATACAAACATCTAGCTACTACATGGACCCATAGTCCAAGGTGGAACTACTCACGCATCATACCGAAGAGAAGGCCTCCAGGATGATCTCCCCTCCGGCAGGATGCCGGGAAGAACTTCAGATCCCCGCCGATCTAGGGACGACGATGGTGGCGGCTACAGAAGGTTTCGTGGAATATTGATCACTTAGGGTTTCTGCATCGTGGGCTTCTTATAGGCGAAGGGGGAGGCCGAGGCTATGGCCAGGGGCCCACACCCTGCCAAGGAGCGGGACAGGGCCCACCCGTGCCTAGGAGGGTGTGGCTGCCCTGGCACGCCTCCCCGAGTCCCCTCTGGACTTCTTGTTCCCCACAGAAAGTTATTGACTTTGACGTTTGTCTCGTCCAATTCCGAGAATATTTCCTTACTAGCTTTTCTAGAACCAAAAATAGCAGAAAACAGACAACTAGCACTATGGCAACTTCTTAATAGGTTAGTACCAGAAAACATGTAAAAATCACCTCAAAGTGTAGACAAAGCAAATCAAAGTAGATACTAAACAAGCATGGAGCATCAAAACTTATAGATACATTTCCGACATATCACAAGGATGGACATGTTCGTCAATTGTGTGATCCAGGCATTACTCCTCTTTTGCAAGGGCATGCAAAGCAGGTTCATGTTCAGCAACACAAGGTTCCATCAAAGATTGAGAAGAAGCTGGTGGGCCTAGGTCCAAGCGCGTGTAGAGAAGAAAGGAGGTATAGGCGCCCAAGGTTATATCAAGTCGAGAAGGCCAAGAGGGAGGATGTGGTGAGGTAGGCAAGCCAGACTTGAAGATGGCAAAGACGCGTGATGATTTTATTGATATCATGCCACCTTATCGAGAAGACCGTCACGCGTTGGGGATAATGCTTTTTGAAGGGGTGAGGATGAATGGGCATGACATGTGCGAGGAAGGAGCGAGAGGCAGACACAATGTACGAGAAGAAGGTCATCAAGAAGGGCGCAAAGAAGTCTGACAAGACCGGAGTGCCCGACGCATATCGCACGTACAATTCGGCCTACCCGAGATGCGTCAAGGTGGCAGCCATTGTGTATGCTAGATCGGAAGCCACCCGAAATCCTACCAGAAACTGTGAAGTTTTCGCCGGACCGGACTGTCCGGTATGAATCACCTAGAGTGTTCGACCCATACGAACCAGAATGTCTGGCTACGACGGATCTATTTCGGTTCAGTTTGTATCCAGTTCGATTCCAACTGAGTTAGTTGTCGGTTTGGGCCTGTCCAACCGGCTATATAAGGAGTCAGTCAATCTAGGGTTAGGGTTAGCTTTTGAGTTCAGAATTTTAGTCTAAAATCTATTATGTGTTGCTTGGTGAAGCATCCCTCCAGGGAAGGTCATGTCGTGTAATCTATCATATTGATATTGCTGCAGAGGTTCTTGTGTTCATCAATTAAGAAGATTACACGACATCACCGTCCCCGGAGGGATGCTTCACCAAGCAACACACAATAGTTTTTAGACTAAAATTATAAATTCAAAAGCTAACCCTAACCCTAGATTGACTAACTCCTTATATAGCTGGTTGGATAGGCCCAAACCGACAACTAACTTAGTTGGAATCAAACTGGATACAAAATAAAAGTGCAAATGACGTCGCCTAGAGGGGGGTGAATAGGCTTTTAAAATTATTATGTTTTAGGCTCAAATAAATGCGGAATAAAACTAACCACTAGGTTCACCTAAGTGCACCAACAACCTATGCTAAGAAATACAAGCAACCAGGTGATAACAAGATATAATACTTCAAGCCTGTCACAATGTAAAGTGCATAAGTAAAGGGCTCGGTTGAGAGATAACTGACGAACGCGAAGATGAAGGTTTTTATCCCGAAGTTCACTTCCAAAGAAGCCACGTCTCTGTTGGAGAGGTGCGATGGCACAATGCTCTCCGAATGCCACAAATGGCTCACCTCGGGGTGTGGTGGCTCGATTCTCACCCAACGCCACACAAGGCATCACCCCAGATGCGAAGGCGCACAACTCACCGGCGCCACAAAAGTCTCACCCTATTCTCCCGTGAGCTTGCCACAAAGGCCTACTCACAATCCACTAAGGGACACTTGAGGGCGGTCACCAAAACCCGTAAAAGGTTGGGGCTATCTCCACAACTCAATTGGAGGCTCCCAACAACAAATCCACCAAAGGCTACAAAGCCACAAAAGGCAACAAAGCCACAATGGGCAACAAGGCCATAACAGGCCACAAGTCAACACACCAACCACAACCGTCTAGGGTTCCAAGAACCCAAGAGAAATAAGACAAGATTGTACTCGCCAAATCCCTAAGGAGAACACAAACCTATGCAACAAATGAAAGGGCAAGTACTTCTCTCCAAAATTCCAACAAAGCTACAAAAGTTATTGGGGGAATAAGGGAGTAAGAACGCAAGAGGAGAACGTAAAACTCTCCAAGATCTAGATCCCAATGATTCCTTCACAAAGAAGGGATTTGGCTTGGGGGGATTGTAAACCTAGATCTCCTCTCTCAAATCCCTCAAAAAGATGCAAGAATCATAGGAAGGGGAAGGGGAGAAGGAAATATCTTCAAGGTCAACAATGGAGGAGAGAGAGAAAGCCAAGAACCAAGAAAAAGAGTTGTAACCCACGAAGGGGAAGAGGAGCCCCTTTTAAAGGGCTCTCAGATCTTCCTGTTATTGACATTTACGACCCTGGCTAGAACTTCCGGTGGGAGGCCGGAATTTCCGGTGGCACTCAGCCAACAGTCAGAAAACTGCGATGCGAAAGACAAAAAAAAAGTCTCGCCAGAAATTCAGCTGGTTCACTGGAACTTCCGCTGAGAGCGGTACTATCGCCAGTGATTCCGACCAAAGATCCGACAAATAGAGCACACAGAACAGAGAGGATATAGTACGTGAGTGGAACGAGAGCTGGAATTTCACCCGGTACCACCGGCGAAATTTATGCCCGATCGGTATTTCCGGTCTGTGGCCGGAACTTCCGATGGGGGCGGTATTACCGCCGAAACTTCTGATCCAAATTCTGCCAAATAGAACAAAATAGGCAGTGAGGATAAAATACGTGAGCGGAAGAAGTACCGGAAATTCCACCGGTACTACCGACGACAAATTGCCCTAGCGGTACTACCGGTGGCTAGCCAGAACTTCTGGTCAGGGAAGTTCTAGAAACAAAAACTGCAATAGCTTTCACATCCGAACTCCAAACGAGATGAAACCAATTTTGTTGGAAAGATAAAAACGAATATAATCCAACCGCAATATTGGGTATCACCTAGGGACAAAATACCATGAATATATATGTGATGTATCTCCTAATATGTGGATCTGGAAAACTCGCAAGATTAATAACCGCAATAAGATATGCAAGGGAAATCCTTAAATGATGAACTAGAGCTTGTTATGATGATAACCACAAGATCTAGATCCTCTCATGGACAAGAACCAACTAACAATCAAGAAAGATGATGCTATGTATGCAAAGGTTTGAGCTCTCCCCGAACGATGTGATCGAGACACCCGCTTGAGAGCCCCTCTTGATAGTACGTCTATCTATCCTAAACCCGGTCTCCCAACTAACAACACGAGACTGGCAAAAGAGAAGCCCTATCAAGATCATACCTTTGTCTTGAGAAATCGACTTGAGCTTGATGTAGACCGTCTTGACCTTCTCAAGATGGAAAACCTTTCTTGATTGCTCTTGCTCGCCCTTGCTTGATGAAGACTTGCAAATTTCTCCCCTTATACTCCATGGGGAAACCTATTCTTTGAGCTTGTATTTATAACTCCATGATCACGAGGATGGAAAGATTCAAGCATGAGATCTTCAAGAGAGGGCTTGAGCTTGCCCTTCTTCATTCCTTCTTGAGGTTGATCCATCTTGATGCAAATATTTGCACTTGTCTTGATCAACCTTCAAGCTCCTTATTTCTTCATGATTCCAATGAGCACAAAGCCCTTGGACATTCCTTCATCTTTCAACCTTGAGATCAACACATGGCCCAAGTGATGCCAATGGACAAACCTACAAGTGGAACTCAATTTACACATTAGTCCATAGAGATTTTCATTAATTACCAAAACCACATATGGGGGCATACATGCCCTTTCACAAACCGAATCAGATTAGATCCGTCGACGGCTGGACATTCCGGTATGTATGGGCGAGACACTCCGGTCCGACCAAACACTCTAGGTGATTTACACCGAACAGTCCTGTCCGGCAGAAACTTTACAGTTTCCGGTAGGATTCCGGGTCGCTTCCAATATGCATACATAATGGATGCCACCTTGACACGTCTCAGGTAGGCCGGATTGCCCGGGTGATATGCGTCGGGCACTCCGGTCTTGTCAGACTTCTTCGCGCCCTTATTAATGACCTTCTTCTCGAACCTTGCGCATGCCTCCCGCTCCTCCCTTGCGCATGTTGTGCACATATCACATATCGTGTCGCTTCACCCTATCATCCTCAAACTAATGTATGAGTGGAACTTTCTAATAGGAAGATAAATGTGATCTTGGAGAAGGCGGTACCGATATAAGGAAAAGATTGGGAAATTGAGCTCAATGAGTCGCTCTGGGCATACCGCGCTTTGTACAAGAATCCAATGGGTATTACTCCATACAAAATGGTTTATGGTAAAGCAATTATTCTACCTTTAGAACTTGAGAATAAAGCTTGATGGGATATTAAAAGTTTGAAGTATGATCTTAAAGTTGTAGGGAACATGTTTGGTAGACATCCAAGCTTTATATGAACTTAGGAATGCGGCACATGATAATGCTAGGATTTTTTTAAAAAAGGTTAAGAAGTGGCATGATAAGAAAATAGAAAAACACAAATTTCATGTAGGGAGAGGGTAATGATTTATAGTTCTGTTTCAAGTTGTTCCATGAAAAACTTAGGTCTAAGTGGAAAGGCCCTTATGACATGGAAGGAAACCCCTCAAGTGCAGTCAAACTAAAGGTAATATGGGATCATCATGGATCGTCAATGCGCAATGCAACGCTTAAAGAATTATATTGCTAAAAATCACGTGGAAGTAATACACACAATCACTCCAAAGGAAATGATAGAACTTAGGTATTCAACATAATACTTTTTCTAAAGTTTTTGCCTTTGATTTTTACCTTGTAAATTTACGGTTTTGTTTTTACTTTTTCCTTTGGTATTTTCCAGCTCGCGTCGTAGTCCTACTAGACTATTTTAATGTGCAATACAACGATCGTTTGTAGCTAGTTTCAAAGTTCAGATATCGATCCCATGGGGAGCCCAAAGGTAAATGTTTATTGGCGAAGTCTCTGTCGCACCCAAAGTTGTCGTAGGTCTTCGAGTGAATTGACTGCAAGTGTTGAGAATAAGAATAGAGTTTGGATTTAAACGGAAGTACTTAAATAAAACTAAAATGTAAACTTCAGAAATAAAAATCATAAAAGTAAAGAATGTTTTATTTTTTTGTTTTCTGCAGATGACAAAGTAGGCACGAGGTGTTTCAGTTCATGGTGATAGTGAATGTGCCGGGTGGATGAGTGATAAGTGTAACAATTATAATCTTATAAGTATATGTGTAGGCGAGCAACCCATAATTAGCTGAAACTGCTCTTGGTAGATTTCATCCCAACTTCAATAATCCTACTAGCATGTTTACCAAAACCATGGTCAGTCACTAGACGATTAAGATCCTTCAGGTTGCTTAGCAATTAAGCTCCTTGGATCAGACTAATGCAATAAGCTCGGTGGTTCCTTGTTATCCTCGAGTCAAACTAGTTTCCCATTAATATCCCCGTGTCACTCGGGGGTCGCCGGTCTGCTAGCAAACAAGATTCTATCTATGTAGAACAAATCATCATGTTGTCTCGGCCCTTAATTGGACAACAAGCATTAAGCATCCCACAGATAGTCAAGCACACATAATATAGTAATTAAAATTAACCACAAAATTGATGGAAAATATATAAGCACATCACATCTCACCAATCCCCTACATCTACCACGCCCAAGGGAACTTACTCGCATGAGATAAGAAAGCATCATCGATATAATTAAATAAAGGGAGTTCTTCATTATATTACCATGGAGATCCACAATAGGAAATAGAAATAAATCCAACACAATTCAAGATGGGAAGAACAATCTCAAACCCTAATCTTGCAAGGTGGATCTCTCTCTCTCTCAAGTACAAATGATGGCTATGGAGGTGTGGTGGCTAGGAGATCGAAGATCATGGAGCGAGATGAAGAACGTCTTCCCCTTATTCTCTAGATATCTTCTTTCTCCCTTCTGGATGGTGTGGCAGCTCATGTGTTCTGTTTTCGACCTTGGCCTCTTCACGAAAGTTGTCCCTTTTAATAAGACGAAGGAGATGGTAACTATACGGCGGCGACCCGTATAGTTGCTCGTTAAAGCTTCAGTGTACTCTCCTCGATTGCTTCCAAAAAGGGACTTGCTTGTTTTCATATGAATATTGTGTTTTTTCTATTAAATCCCTCTGTTGATGTTCAGAACCTGAAACACACATTAAAAACCAAGTTTTCTTCGCTACCGAAGTATTAGCGTTAGGTAAAGCTAGAAAACCATCAAATCCAAACGAAAACCATCGATAGAAACCATCAAAATGTGTAGAATCTCACAGCTATCAACTTCCCCAAGCTTAGATGTTGCTCTCCCTCGAGTGACAAAGAAATAAGAAAGGATAGCGGAGATTCAAAACTGAAATAAAAGAAATTACAAGCTTAAATTGGTGTCAGATTCTTTTCTTCATATTTCCTGCAATCTTAAACATGATCATACAAATATTCACAAGATTGCACTGAGATCACTTCCTAACCACGTATATCTTGCTAGCAAATAAATCATACGCATGAGCGAGTGTTGAAAGTTTAGCTAGGAAAGTGAAACAAATATTTTTGGCTTCTCTCTTGTTGAGAGATGAAAACTTTTTGCTCTTGTTCCTTTAATCAATTAAGAGTACTCAAAGTTGCACCAAGAATATTTAATTTAAGAACAACTCATCTACTCCCACGTTGAAATTTCAAGACTCTCAAAGCACCTTTTTCCTTTCCTTATTTTTCAAAAACTTCAACTCTTTCATAGAGAAATCATGCCACTGTTTTTAACATGTTAATTGGGGCTGTGTTGCACACTCGTGACCATGCCAATAGATAGTTGTTGAGCAATAGTGCGTCAGAGGAGTACTGCAACTTCACTTGGAACGTAAAACCACAAGGAGACTAAAATTTTTACATGTCATAGCATTGCAGCTACAGACGTTTACATAACTCAATAGCCGAAATCAAGTGGTTTCCCATATTTAGATCGTTCATTGGCCAGCGGAGTTAATAGTTTCCCATGGAGTACGACAGTATTTATAGTGACACGCGTAAAGCAATATCCTACTGTAATTTTTAGAAAAAGCAGTGGCATAATCTCTACTACTTCAAAGTATCCATTTTATCAAACAATTTCATTCAAGGGTGCTACCGAGTCTATTTACATTAAGCTCAATGGGGTTGAGTAGTTTCTAAAATCAAATATTTTTGGGATAAACATGGACTCAAGTCATCTCTTGGATGCTTTTTCTTGTTGTAAAAATGTCGGAAGTATTTTAACCAAGTTCATTGCTCAATGTTTCAAAGCTAAAAGTGGACACTAGCAAGGGAATATAATTTATAGAATAACAAGCTAGGTGGGGAGTGACTCAAGTGCAAGCGAGTAAATAATTATAGGATCAATTTAAAATTGCAAGATAGGTGATGAAAGGATTGTGATACCTCCTATTTCTTGCTTCGTTCTCGTACTTGAGTCGAATCCTCTCTATATTTCCCTATTGCCAAGTCACCTAAAATTGTGCAATCTCCGAGAAAGACAAAGAAAAAAATTTGCAAATAAAGGTTACGTCTAATTTTTATGTTTTTGGTTTTAAGAATGCAAACTGAAAGTAAACATGCTATTCTTGGAAAATAAAAAAGTCAAAACAAGAAATAAAAATATGAATGCAAGTTTAGAGGTTTTCAAAGCCTCCCCCAAGCTTAGGCTGTTGCCATGCTTAGTTGTTGTCATCGTTTGGCGGCGGTTGGTGGTGCCGCTGGTAGTAGTCGGGGAATTAGGTCATGAAGTTACCAAATGTGTGAGTTAAAGCACTCACATCTTCACTAACTCCATGGAGAGTTTGGTCGATCTCCCCAACGCGCTGGTTGAGCTATAGAAATTCTTGATAGGGGACATTGTTGAACCCCTGTTGCTGATTGGGCCATCAGTCCCAAGGCTGCGGTGGCTAATTGGGCCATCGGTCCCGAGGCTGCTCCTGCTGCTGCTGTCCCTCCCAAGCTGGGTTGTGCTCCTGCATCCTGCTGCCTTCCTTCTTCATCAGAGTCAGGATAGAGCTCCACCATGATTTCAGTCACTTGATCCTTGGTGAGGATCCAGTGATCCCTTCCCTGAACCTCAAAGGCTTGTGGGCAAGGCAGTGGCACCTGACCATCTTGCACATCATTAAGATAACCAAATTGATAGGCTCGGAGCCTCCTGTTAACTCGGTAAACCCCGAGGAAACCACAAGTAGTTATATATCTGACATCCATAAGTATGGATCCATCAACAGGTTGTGCAATAGGAATTGCAATTTCAAGGGCTTGGATTAGGTGGGTTACCGTTCCACCAATACGAATATCACCTTTTGTTTTGTTGCTCTGGTGGCGGATGTGCTGGAGAAATAAAGCTGCAGGAGTAGGAATCTGCGGCGCATTAGGGAAGAACACCTTGGTGATCATGGCCATGTCTACATTGGCCATCGAGATAGTATCTCCTCTTCCTAAAAAGTGTTAGCAAGAAACATAGAAAAGTCACGGATGGTTGGGTTCTGAATGGTGGACATTTTCTTCTGGTAGAAGTCCCTACCACCATTTACAGAAATAACCTCCCAAGTTTCCGCACTCGAGGTTCTATACAAGTTCGTAATAGTTGGTTCCCCCTGTTGAGGGTATCCATAAGAATTGCAGAATTGTTGATAGGTAATTTGATATGGCCGTTGGTTAATGGTGAAATTTATCATGCATGCATTACCTTTCTCCCTGTAGTCGTCGTAGAAGGAGGCGAGGAACTCATGGGTGAGCCCTTCTTAGGTGTAGTAGTTGGCATTGGCGAGGCCGGCGAACCCTGCATTTTCACACAGGTAGTCGAAGTCCCCCTTCAACTCGGTTGAGTTGAGGAAGCCGTTATCGGCCCATCGTCTGGGCAACACCTTTCTCGCCAAAACCATGGCGTACTTGTTGTCGATCTCAGCCCGGAGCCCCGAGCCCTCACCATGTTGGCGCTTGCTCTTGCGAAAAATACTACCGAGCTTGTTCATCTTGATACATTGAGAAATTTCAACATAAAACCTTAGGCATATAGTTTCTACATGATATATGAACGATTCTACATGGAGGAATTCAATCCTAATGTGATAAATCAAAATAGAAAATCAATCAAGCTTGAGTTCATCCACTAATTCAATGAGAAGATTTCAACCATGGAATTCCGAAAATAAAGCATGGATAGGGAGAGAAACATACCGATCTATTGATTCCCCACTCAAACGAAAAAAATCCACGAAGAATTGAGAGTCCTAGAGAGGTTTTGAGAGTTTTGGAGAGAGAGGTTGAGAGAAATAATGAGGGGAGGACGATCCTTGCCCTGCCCTGGCCCATTTAAGTGGTCGGACCAAACTATACGGCGGGAACTATACGGCAGGTCTGGGTAGCTCCCGTCGTATAGTTGTGGCGGCGGCGAGGGTTAGGGTTTCCCTTCGCCAGATCACAACTATACGGTCACAACTACACGGCCGGACCAGATGGTCCTATCGTATAGTTGGTCGTAAACCTTTCTGTATCTGAACCCCAACTTTTGAGAATTTTGTCGATAACTATACGGCCGCAACTATACGGCGAGAATTTTTATTCCGGCCGTATAGTTGGTCGTTAGACCTTCTGTAGCATGATTTTTCACCCAAATTTTTAGAGATGCATTTTTTATTTGGACAATAATGCTGAGCTAGTTTCTACAGATAAAACTCAAACTTTATTTTCTACTCTAAATCCATGCTTCTTCAGTCGATATTTCTGCTACTTTTTGACAGCTGCATCTTTACGAGCGCGCTTTCACAAAAATTTCTGTGAAAAAGTTGTAGGAATACGATGAACATTTTTATTGTATAACTTTATTTTATTTTATTAATATGATGGGTTGACTCCCATTAAGCATTTTATTGAGAATGGTTAAATGTTTCAACCTCTTCTTTGTTCTCGAATTCTTACCTTTGGTTGCCCTTTATCAAAGGCACTTACCGCATGGACTCGTTTTGCCGGTGAACATACCTTTCTCCTGCTTCTAGTTTCTTTGAAAAGTACTGGATTATTTCAGCATCATAAACATTGAAGATTATTTTCCCTACAGCACAATCAACTGATGCTCTTGCAGTGCTAAGAAAAGGTCTTCCAAGTATTATAGATAATCTTTCATCTTCCGGCATTTCAAGAATAATAAAGTCAGTGGTAATAACATGCTCAATCATACTAACATGTTGTATTTGTAAGCCATCTGTAAAGTGATAGAAGTGGGGGAGTATTCCCCTAATCCTAGCTTTTTTATAGAGGGAGTATAGCATTACACTAACTCTTGCACCTAAATCAAATAAAGCATTATGAATATCAGTTTTGCCTATTGAACATGAAATAGTTGGTATATAAGGATCTCCTGACTTAGGAAATAGTCTCCCATTAGTAGGGTAACTAGTCACCATGGCAACAGTTTTAGTTTTTTTTCTATTAAGAATATCATGAAGAAATTTAGAATAGGCAGGAACTTTTATCGCATCCGCAAATGGAATTTCTAGATGAAGAGCATCAAGTGCCTTTGCGAAAGAATCATAGATTACTGGATCCAGTGCTTTCTTTTTGCGATCTGGATATGGAAGTCTCTTACCTTTGTCTTTTACCTTTTATGGAGGATCATGCTCTTTAGTTGCTTTATTTTGTTGTTGCTTATCATTTTTATTTTTTCTCTATTGCAACAATTTCATCTTCTTTGCTTGTGTCTTTTTCTTCTTCTGGATCGACAGTTTCTGCATCATAATTATAACTGTCATCCTGTGCGTGCATCGTTCTTCTCCTCCAAAGTTTGATCTTGTGTGTATTGAGCAGTTTCATTTTGAGGATTCACCAATGTATCATCTACCTGACTTGCTTTAAGCAAGCCTTTTTTCCTTTTGATCTTTTTCTGCTTCATATTACAGTGGTCCGAATGGTCCTTTAACAACTACACCTCTTCTTGTAACAACATTAGTAGAAACAAGAATATTTATATCATCGCAAAGAAAAAATTGATAACCAGATGCTATTTGTTCACATTGGGTTTTAATCATACTGAGGTACTTCTTAAATAATTTTATTTATTGGCCAATTTCCTCATAATTTTCTGTAAGTTCGGCTAAATTTTTTTTGTGTCTTTGAAATTGCTTATGTAAGCTACTGTAAGATTTGGCTTGTCGATGTTTTAATTCTTGAAAAACTTTTCTAGTTTCATCCTCTTCAGTTACAACTTGTAACAAATCTACTTTGTTTTTCTTGACAAGCTCTGAAGGTATACCTTTTTCTTTCATGGTTTTGCATACTTCGGGCATAAGATCAGGATTTATACCAAGTATTCCTTTTTCCGGCTTAGTGCCAAAATCAAGGTTATATAAAGAATCATTCTTAGCCCTAGTAGCCATTAATTCCAAACATGCTTTAATAGTTAAAGTATTTATCGACCCTCCTGCTAATGAATCTAGCAACTATCTGCATTGGGTATTAAGACCATGATAAAATAAGTGGCAAACAGTTGACTCAGAATAGCCATGATTAGGGATACTATTGATCATTCCAAAAAAATCTTTCCCAGGCTTGTGGATAGTTTTCTCCCATGTTCTGTCTAAAATTGCCTATATTATTTCTAAGTTCTGTTACCTTTGCAAAAGGATTAAACTTGTTTATGAATTTGACAATGTATTTTTCCCAACATTTAATATAATGGCGAGGGAGAGAATATAACTAGTCTAGAGCTTTACCTTTGAGAGACCAGACGAGAGAATTCTCTTGGCAAAACTTTTGGTCCAAGTGATGTTATCACATCATCGAACTCTCTAAGATGCCTTCCTGGGTCCTCATCTTACCTTCCACTGAAAGCTTTTTCCTGCAAAATTTTAATAATTTCACTGTCAAATCGATATTCCCTAACTCCAGGATTAGGAAGTTCTATTGATTATTTAAGAAATGCAGAGTTTGGAGCATTGTATTCTCTGAGAGTCTTCTCAGGTTTCTTGGGGGTTGTCCTATGAATGGACATTATTTCCATGAAGTCACTTAGGTTTTCAACTTCAACTTTATTCGATCTCAAAAGTTTTTCAATGATTTCCTTTTGCCTCTGAGTAGGCACGCGTTCAAAATAATCTGGTAGATAAGCCCTACTAGAGCGTGTAGACCCTCTGTCTCCTAAGGAGACCATCTTGTAATAGTAACACCTGAAATGTCAAGAGACAAAAAACACTTAGCACTTAGCTCCCCGGCACCGGCGCCAGAACATAGCTTGATGACTGCAAGTGCACAGATCGTTTGTAGCTAGTTTCGAAGTTCAGATATCGATCCCATATGGAGCCCAAAGGTAAATGTTTATTGGCGAAGTCTCTGTCGCACCCAAAGTTGTCATAGGTCTTCGAGTGAATTGACTGCAAGTGTTGAGAATGAGAATAGAGTTTGGATTTAAATGGAAGTACTTAAATAAAACTAAAATGTAAACTTCTGAAATAAAAAGCATAAAAGTAAAGAACGTTTTGTTTGTTGTTTTCTGCAGATGACAAAGTAGGCGCGGGGAGTTTCAGTTCATGGTGATAGTGAATGTGCCGGGTGGATGAGTGATAAGTGTAACAATTATAATCTTATAAGTATGTATGTAGGCAAGCAACCCATAATTATCCGAAACTCCTCTTGGTAGATTTCATTCCAACTTCAATAATCCTACTAGCATGTTTACCAAAACCATGGTCAGTCACTAGACGATTAAGATCCTTCAGGCTGCTTAGCAATTAAGCTCCTTGGATCGGACTAATGCAATAAGCTCGGTGGTTCCTCATTATCCTCGAGTCAAACTAGTTTTCCATTGATATCCCCGTGTCACTCGGGGATCGCCGGTCTGCTAGCAAACAAGATTCTATCTATGTAGAAAAAAGCATCATGTTGTCTGAGCCCTTAATTGGACAACAAGCATTAAGCATCCCACATATAGTCAAGCACACATAATATAGTAATTAAAATCAACCACAAACTTGATGGAAAATATATAGGCAGATCACATCTCAGCAATCCCCTACATCTTTCACGCCCAAGGGAACTTACTCGCACATGAGAGAAGAAAGCATAATCGATATAATTAAATAAAGGGAGTTCTTCTCGATATTACCGTGGGATCCACAATAATAATTTTAAATAAATCCAACACAATTCAAGATGGGAAGAACAATCTCAAACCCTAATCTTGCAAGGTGGAGATCTCTCTCTCTCTCAAGTACAAATGATGGCTATGAAGGTGTGGTGGCTAGGAGATCGAAGATCGTGGAGCGAGATGAAGAACGTCTTTCCCTTCTTCTCTGGATCTCTTCTTTCTCCCTTCTGGATGGTGTGGCGGCTCGTGTGTTCTGTTTTTGACCTTTGTCTTTTCATGAAAGTTGTCCCTTTTAATAAGACCGAAGGAGATGGCAACTATACGGCGGGAACTATACGGCGGCGGCCTATATAGTTTCTCGTTAAAACTTCAGTGTCCTCTCCTCGATTGCTTCTAAAAAGGGACTTACTTGTTTTCGTCTGAATATTGTGTTTTTGCTGTTAAATCCCTCTGTTAATGTTCAAAACCTGAAACACACATTAAAAACCAAATTTTCTTCGCTACCGAAGTATTAGCGTTAGGTAAAGATAGAAAACCATCAAATCCAAACAAAAACCGTCGTTAGAAACCATAAAAAAATGTGTAGAATCTCACAGCTATCAGCTCTCCTCTTCTCGTATGTGTTTTCTATGAATGACTTATGATGCGTTAGGGTTTGCTGTGGCTCTGATGCGAACTATATATATGCGTCTTCATGAAAATTGCTTGGTTTGACTTGGCGGAGGCGATGACACCTGGTACGGCGGGGCTTCGCTTGTATCAACAATCGTTAAAGCATCTAAACGCCTCTCCGTGTCCTCGCAAAATCGTGATTCTTCATCAATTACTCCAGATTTCGGCATAACCGTGTCTATTTCTGCAAGGATAAAAATAAAACTGAGGATTTGCACATCTATGCAATAATTAGCGATTAGTGCAAGTCTAGAGAGATATTCTATCAAATACTTGCCAAGTTTAAACCTTGTCTGTCCTCGAGTAAGAAACCAAAAATCATAAAAAATTCAGAGTTTAAACCGAAACAACAAGAAATAAAGTTCACTTAAATTTGTAGTCTCATGCACACACCACTTATTTCATAGGAAAGCTTAGCATAGATAGAGTAATGGTAATAATATACAAGCTTCGATAAATCAAGATATTCATAATAAAACTTTCATAAGCAAGAATAACTAGATGAGTAGCAATTTTTTTAATTCATTTAGTTAACTCTCAGCTGGCAAGGAACAATCGGATGATTCATATTTAATAATTAAGAGCGTGAGATCATGTCAAAAGAAGCATAGTATTAGAGCGTTTTATTGGAACACCCACATTAATAAATCAAGACTATCAAAACACTTTTGTTGTATTATTTATCTTTCTGAAACTTCAGTTATTTAGTAACGAGATTATGCCAAAACTTAGCATGTTTTCCCTGGTTTTTATAACGATTTATCATAGCGATCAGCGGATTCCAACCTTTGCTTGCAACACATGCCTATGAGAATACCAAGACTTCTATATATTATAGCATTGATGCTACGAACGTTGAATCAACTCGTATCCGAAATCCAAGAGTTTCCTTTGTATGGATCGTCCTAGACCAGCCTAATTGTTGGCATCCCATGGTATGAGACAGTGTTGTAGATACACACAATATCATATTTTAATCAACGGGCCACATTCTGACAACCCGACGACATCGGCTTTCTGACCGACACATGCGATGATGCGGCAAGCTCAAGATCCTCTTTGGCATAGCGATGACACGGTGCAACCTTCGGAGGAATTCGGACAAGAATTTGTTAGTCGGTTTCTAATGTATCCGACGAGTCCTTGTGTTGGACATCCCTTGCTACGAAGTCAAATCTGCTGTCGCCTCGGTCGAGTGACGATGACTTCTTGTGTTTAGTGGTCCGGTCGTTGAGATCTTCAGATGCACAAATCTTGGATATTTCATCTTTGGAGCTTGACATCACAAAAGGTTGACTGTTTGGCATGGGTCGGCGTGAGCTCACGAGGTAACTATGCTGTGGACTTCTTAAATAGTGTTTCTTTAGCAAAATTGCGTTCTAACTCGAGAAGGAGTGATGAAGATGACTCCAGTGGGCAAGCCTTGACGATGGCTCTCGTCTGTGCAGTGTGTGCGTGTGCCGTTTGTGTTGTCAACCTGGTTGATTGTTGTGTCCTCGATGTGGTCATGGTCATATTGACGGAGTGTCTATATTAGTTTTAGATCGATTTTTATTAATTAGCTTGGTCAATTCTCCTTTTCTTTTCCTAAATAAAAAATATTGTTAAAAAACTTGGCGGGGAAAACCGGACGTGTATCGCTTCTCCGAAAGAAACTTTTACTAAAACACACTACCATGTGACTGTCTGCCCATACAACTATAACAGCCAGCAAGATGTGGTCCGAACACCTATGTTATCTTTGGAGGTCTCAACACATTAATAATCGATCCACTTTTTTGCAGTCTAACACAGCTACTAACCGGTCCATTTGCTATAGTCTCCAAGCCAAGAATTTCACATACAGATCGGAGGTGCCTTCTAGCTCTCTCTGTCTCCTTCTTCATTAATATATGGTTTCGTAAAAGACATGGAGATACTTGGGTTCGCCTGCCACTCCAGAATCATCCTTTGCCCCACCAAAAATTGATGTTGTCAGCTTCAGATTTGTGGTCATACACACCTGCGTATTTGCTTGTCCAAACAAAAATTGCTTTGGTCATACACCGGTGGTGCAGACTTTTTTTTTTGTTTCTCAAGAAACAGCATTCGAGTTGAAACTTTGCTGGTCGATAAGACTCGAGTACTGCACTGTGCATAAACCGTTTACCATTTTTAGTGCACCAGAATATATGCAAAATGATAAAGCATAATCTAAACTCTATCATTTTAGGTATTTTTGTTATACTCCCTCCGACCCATATTAGTTGACTCAAATTTTCTAGATTTATATGTATCTAATTAAGTATCTAATCTAGATGCATTTGTATCTAGACAAAGTTAAGTTAACTAATATGGATCGGAGGCAACCATTGTTTTCCCCCGTTGACAATGCCGTTGGTCCCATAGCCTTCGGTGGCCTCTCATGCCTTCCTGATCTCTCACCCACATGAGGGTCGACGTTTTTTATTTTAGTAGGTTTATATCGTCTATATCTTCGATGGGGCCACCGGCGCCACCCTGACATCAGAATATGAGCATCCTCACACTATCTTCGCTTTGGTTGTGTGCCTAGCATCGCTCTGGTTGTCTGCCTAGCATCAGTGGAGGACACGTCCAGTGTTTTCGGTGAAACTCCTGAGATCTATTAGTTTTCGTGTTCATTGATATGGTTGCGGGTACTCTTCCGATCTATTTTCTTATTTTTAGGGATGGTTATCATTTTGGTGCACTTGTCTATTTTTTGAAAAAAAGCATATATTAATATCCGGAGATACCAATTACATCCAACCTTTGCAATAACGCATGTTCTAGAAACATTACGGATTCACACAACCCAGAAAAAAGAATTACAAAAAAGAAAAATCCTTCGACAATGAACGATTCCTCGTAGCAACGAGGCTAACACCATCAGAACAACACCAGTAGCCCAACCACTCCAATAGCGATGCCTTTAAGAAGGAAACAATGCACAAGCATCGTCAATACCCAATCAAAGATCATAGGTTTTCACCCTGGAGAAGGTTCTCACTCACGAAACAATGCCTTAAACAAGGCCATTGCCAGACACAACCAATTAGAATCAGATATTGGATTTTCACCTGCAAGGTAAGAATGTGAACTCCTCCCAGGTTGCCGTCCCCACAAATAGCCGCTGTTGCAAATCACAAATCACGCAGCCAGTTTCTCGTCGCCACAAAGACTCAAATCACCATCACTACCGTCATGTTCCTGCTTTTTTGACATTCTCCACATCTGACTTCACCACGGATCATCGAAGACATGACACATGGTAAACAGCAGAGCTTCGCAACGCTTCCACTGAAACTAAACGGCCAGAAAAAACATGGGTACACACGACCAAATACTTTCGATCCAGCAATTTTCAGGCACGATACACCCATGGGAGTTTGTCTCGGAGGTGCACTAGTCCATTAGGGTATTATCACGACAACTTCTCGTCTGGTTACTTCAACAAGTTTTTCCCATCTCGGATGAGGGAGGGGCGAGGAGGGTGTCACGCCTTCAACTCGCTCCATTGCTTGTAGTCCTCGCTAGACGGTCCCAGTGACCTATTTGTATTATTCTTTATTACTTGGGGTATTTATGTTGTTGTTGATGAGTGTTAATAGATTGGTAACAAAAATGTATATTTCTACTTTTCTCTAACCTACAGCATGGAGTGTCCGACTTGCATCTCTGCAGAGTTTGAAATTTATAGTCCCTCTTATCCAAATTAGTGGATTTAGATTTGTCTAGATTTGAATATATCTAGCTATGTTTTAGTGCTAGATACATCTAAATCTTAACAAATATGAGTCCATTAATTTTAACTGGAGGGAGTAATAATGAGTGGATTTCTCATTTTAGAAAAAGAAGGATTTAAAGGGGACTGGCTCGTACATGTCATGTGCACCGGAATTTCCCTTTCTTGTCACATGATATGGACTTCTACTAGAATCATACCATCGTACTTGACACTCATCAAAGTATTAAATCCAAAACTAACATACATATACGAGAAAAGTATTAAAGATTTAAGTTTATTTAACCCTGCACAATTTATTTCCCCACTGTGCTCCGCCGCCCCTCTCGCTCGCTCCGCCGGCCGCTCCGCGGCATCGCTCCCCTAGCCTCCGCCGGCCACTCCGCGGCATCGCTCCTCGTCGGCGACGGGTGGTTTTCCCTCCTCGAGGATCTCGTTTTTGTGGGGTGTGGAGGCCGTTCCTTTGTCTCTCGGTGGTGCTTGCTTTTTGCTGAGCTTGGGTTCCCTCATGGCTACTTCGTGTTCTTCGCATTCGTGTTTTCCTCAATCGATTGCTGATTTATTCCCTATGAGCTCTGAGATTCATGTGGCTCTGCATGTGGATTCCTCGGATCATGATGTGGTGCTGGATAATCAGGGAATAGACGATGATTTTCGTTCGAGATTTTCCTCTTCTGGACCGAATCGGTGGAGATTGTTTGCGATGTGTGATCCTCGGAGAGATGGAATCCTCGGGTCGGGTCCTACGGCTACTGTTGCGAATCCGTTGAACTCTGTTAGTTTTTCCGTTAGTCGTCCTGACCGTCTCGTTATGAACACGTGTCCGGATCCTGGCCGAGACTATTGTGTGGTGGATCCTAGTAGTTCCTCTGGAAACCCTAGAGTGAATGCTACTTATTGCTCTGGATTGTCCGCCCCCTGGTGAGATCTGGAGTCCCTCTTTGGACATTTCTGGTCCTCTTCCTCTGTTTCTCCAAGTCGGGTTGGTGGCGAATCCTTTGGCTGGTGGGAAGGGAAGGTGGCCGGTGATCCTAGATCCTTTGCTCAGGTTGCTGCCTCCTCTGCTATGAAGGAAGGTGGTGGCCGATTTGGGGGTCGGGGCAATTTTGCTCTGAACCGAGGTCGGGGCCGCTTGGTTTGGAATCGGGAAGATGCGCAAGCCTCCTCGAGCATTGGGCCTCATGGATCTGGTTCTGGGGACCGTTGGGAGATTGCTGCTCGGGAATCTGAGCAACGTCGTCAAGAGGCTGCCTCGCTGGTGGATGTTTCTGGGAAGAACAACTCATCTGGTTCGCCTGCTGTTGTAAGTGATTCTATATGCTCCAACTGCAAAACTAAAGGTCATCTTGCTGTGCTCTGTCCTACAGCTAGATGTGAGCGTTGTAAGAAACTGGGTCATGTTAGTCACGTTTGTCAGGTTGTTCTTCCTTGGGAGTGTATTCCTCAGATGTGTGCTTTCCAATCTCCTAGTATGGGTTTCTTTTACATACCTGATTCTAGTACTTCCAAGCAAAACAAGGAGAGGTCCAGTAGTGTTGTCATTTCTGTCATTGAGGGTCAGGCTACCGCTAGGGAGCTTGAGATGGAGTTCAATATTGTGTTTGGTGATAGCTGGCGTTGCACTGCTAGACCAATTGGGCCAAATCAATACATCATGCGTTTCCCTAATCCCAGAGAGGTTGAAAGGGCTGTATATTATGGGGCTTCTATGCGACTTAAAACTATTGATGCTACTGTGAGATTGTCTACTTGGACTGCTTCTATGGGTGCTAAAGCAATTCTTCAGAAAGCTTGGGTGAGGATAAGCAACATTCCTTTGGACAAGAGGACTGATTCCATTGTTTTCTATGTGGGATCCTTGGTGGGGGTTTCTCTAGATCTGGATGCTTCCACTCTTCATAAGCCCGAGTTTGTGAGGGTGCTTATTGGGTGCAGAGATGTTGATCTTCTTCCTGCTAAATCTGAGGGTTGTTTGGGAGACAATTTTTATGATTTCTTCTTTGAGATTGACAAAGTGGTGGTTGGGGGTCCTCCCAAGCAGTCAAGTAAGATTCCTGTTGGAGTTAATAGTGCTCCTTCTCCAAAAAGAGCTAGAATGGACCAAAGTTTGACTGAAACTGCTACTGCAACTGATGAGGCTTCTGGAGAGCAATTTTTTGGTAGTCAGACTGATTCTGTTAGGCAACATGGAGTTCAGGATGTTGAAGAAAAAGGGCTGGAGAATGAACAGATTTCTGATGATGACAGTAATATGCTGGGAAATGAATTACTCATTGAATCCATGGCTAGGGAGCATGAAGCTTCAGCTCCTATGGATTCCCCTATTGCATCAAACAAATGGCTGGTTCCTTGCTCCTTGTCTCATCAGGCTCATGATATTCCTCTGTCGACTACTGAATGGCCTTCTCTTCCGGTCATCACTGATGTTTCTGTTGATGCTTCTACTCCTTCTAAGGATCTTCCCTCTTACACTGTGCAATCTCCTGACTCTGCTTCCATGGAGGAGGTAGTGGTGATTGAAGATACTGAAAGATTCAGTCAGAGACTCCAAGCTGAAGCAAATGTACATGTGATGGAAAAAGTGGCCAATGTTTCCAAGAAAAGAACTCTGGAAGGTAATGAGCATTTTAATTCTGACCCTTTAATTGGGAACTCTTTTGCTGCCTTGTCTGATAGTGATATTGTTACCAGAGCATCCATGATGGGTGTTAAAATTCCTGATAATGATTTTTCCTCTATCAATCTGCTTAGAGAACTTGAGCATGCTAGGAATGGTTTGCTTGAGAAGAATGAACCTAACACCATTCATCAACAATTATTTATTGAAAACAATGCTGGAGTTAGTACTCCTTTGTCCATGGCTTGGGCTGACTCATCTGATGTTGATGATTCCTCCTTTACTCTGGTTGAGAGCAGGAAAAAAAGAGTGCAAAAAGGAAACCTACAGTGGGGATTGCTAGACCCCTGACTAGAAGTCAAAAAAAGAAATTGGAGAATGTTGGCATTTCTACCCTGCACCCTGGTGGAAATGTCAGGAATAGATCCAAACCACATAGATATAGATGAAATGAGCCTTCTTTAATGTTAGGGGAGTGGGTAAAAAAGGTGCTTCCTCTTGCTTGAATGATATGATGACTAGTTATTCTTTAGATTTCATTGGTATCCAGGAAACTATGAAGAAGGACTATAAGTTGAGCTTCTTTAGAAAGCTTGATCCTAGTAATAAATATTTTTGGAAGTGGTCTCCTTCTGTTGGGAAATCTGGAGGAATTCTGTGTGGTATTAATTCTGAGACTCTTGATGTTAATGCTTTTAAGATTGGCAGATATATGCTTCATTTTGTCCTTTGGGATAAGGTTAGGAAATGTAACTAGGTGCTCATTGTGGTGTATGGAGCTGCACAGGAGGAAAATAGAGAGGAATTCCTAACTGAGCTAGCTTCCTTCTGTCATGGAAATCTCATGCCTTATATTGTAGGTGGTGATTTTAATGTGTTGAGGCATAGTGGTGAGAAAAATACTGTGTTCATTGGTTCTCATTCTACTGATCTTTTTAATTCTATTATTCACACTCATGGGTTGAGAGAAATTTTTATGCATGGGGGCAAATACACTTGGTCTAATAAGCATCTCTCCCCCACTCTTGAAAAGTTGGATAGGGTCCTGATGTCTCCTGATTGGGAGGATCTCTTTCCTCTAGTCTCTGTCAGGAAGTTGGTCAGAGATATTTCTGATCATAATGCTTTACTGCTAGATACTGGTTCTAGTCCTACTTTCACTGATAACAAGAGAGAATTTAGGTTTGATGTTTCCTGGTTTAAAAATGAGGAGTTCCTTCCCTCTGTTGATAGAATTTGGAGAAAAAATGTCCACAGTTCTGATCCTATCGATGTGCTTAATATTAAATTGAAAAGATTCAAAAAGTATTTCAAAGGGTGGGGTTCTAATTTGTTTGGGCATAATAAGAAAAGGAAAATGGAGCTCAAAGAGGAGTTAACTTCTATTGAGAATTGGGAAGAAGATAGTGAGCTTCCTTCTGATGCTAGTTTGAGAAAAACTGCTATTTTAGTTGAATTAATGAAGTTGTATGCTGAGGAGGAGTCCCATTGGTATCAAAAGGCTCATGCTAGGTGGCTCCTGGAGGGGGATTCTAACACTAGCTACTTTCATAGGGTGGCAAATGGGAGGAAAAGGAAAAACTCTATTCTTTCCATTGCAAAGGATGATGTCAATATTGAGGGGACTGAGAACATTCTTAATCATGCAACTGATTATTACAAAGATATTTTTGGGCCTGCTCCTGGGAATTTATTTCCTATTAATTTTGATATGTGGGGACCTCATGAGAAACTTACTGAGGAAGACAATAATAAGCTAAAAAACCCTTTTTCTGAGGAGGAGATTAAGCAGGCTTTATTCTCCATGGCTAAAAATAAAGCTCCTGGTCCTGACAACATTCCCATTGAGTTTTACCAGCATTGCTAGGACATTGTTAAGGATGATATCATGAGAATCTTTACTGCTTTCCATGCTGGTAACCTTGATGTTAAAAGATTGAACTATGGTACTATTACTTTGTTGCCTAAAATTTCTGAGGCTAATAAGATTAGTCAGTATAGGCCTATCTGTCTTCTCAGATGCATTTACAAGCTTATCACTAAGACTCTTACTATTAGAGTTGAACCCCTGTTGGATAAGTTGATTAGTGTGAATCAAAATGCCTTTATGAAACAAAGGAGTATTGTGGATGGGATTATGTCTCTGCATGAGATTATGCATCATACTCATACTAAAAAACATGTGGGAATCATTCTGAAGTTGGACTTTGAAAAAGCTTTTGACAAAGTAAACTGGAATTTTTTGGTGGAGTGTCATGAAGCTATGGGTTTTGACCATTTTTGGAGAGATATGTTAAAGAAAATTCTTTATAATGGTACTGTCTCTATCAAAATAAATAATACCAATGGTCCTTATTTTCAAAGTTCCAAGGGGGTTAGGCAAGGTGACCCCCTGTCTCCTTTTCTGTTTAATTCTGCTGTTCAATGCTTAACTAAGATGGTTCTTGAGGCCCAAAAAAATGGGTTGTTATTGGGTTTGGCTCCTGATCTGATTGATAATGGTGTTGCTATTATGCAATATGCTGATGACACTGTTCTGTGTCTGTCCCGTGATCATGAGAAAGCTTTGAATTTGAAATTGCTTCTTTATATGTTTGAACTCATGTCTGGTTTGAAAATTAATTACCAGAAGAGTGAGGTTTTCACTATTGGGGGTGATAATGATGTTGCTGCTTTTTATTCTGACATGTTTGGGTGCAAAGTGGGTCTTCTTCCTATGAAATATTTGGGGGTTCCTGTTACCTTTCGAGCTCTTAAAAATTCTGATCTGGATTTTGTGGATGCTAAATTTGTGGTCAAGTTGGATGCTTGGATTGGGGGTTCTACTTCTTCTGGTGGCAGGTTGACTTTGGTGAATGCCTGTTTGTCTAGTATACCTTCTTATGTGATGAGCCTTTTCCTTTTAAACAAAACTTTCATTGCTAAGTTGGATAAACACAGATGCAGATTTTTTTGGCATGGGAAAAAAATCAAGAAAGGCTATTATATGGTGGCTTGGAAAAGAATTTGTAGGTCCAAAAAGAAAGGTGGTTTGGGGGTTAAGAATTTAAAAAAGCAAAACATCAGCCTCCTGTGTAAATGGTGGTGGAAGCTAGATAATTCTGATGGCTTATGGCAACAACTGGTTAAGGCTAAGTATCTTAAGAAGCATAGTGTTGTCACTGTGGTGGAAAAAAGTACCGATTCTCCTTGTTGGAAATCTCTTTTAAGGATTAGGAAGAATTATTTGGCTATAAGGAAAATTTCCTTGGGTAATGGAAATCTAACTAGACTGTGGGTTGATCCTATTGAAGGAAATATACCTTTTGCTGAACAGTTCCCTAGCCTGTTTGATATTTGTCAGGATCAAAACATTACCATCAAGAAATGTGTTGAGATGGACTTTGCAATTCCTTTTAGGAGATCCCTTCGAGGTGTTATTTTAAGTCATTGGAATCATGTCTGTGGGGTTGTTAGATCCTTACAGCTCTCCCCTGACGATGATAAGGTTTTCTGGGATTTTACTGCAAATAAAAAATTCTCCACCAAATCTATGTACCAGTGGTTGGAGAGGAACCTTGCTGGCTCTAATAATAAATGGATTTGAAAAGCTAAACTGCCTCTTAAAATTCAAATCTTCATGTGGCAGTTGTGTAGGGATGCGCTTCTCACTAGACAGAATATAAAAAAAAGTAACTGTCCTGGATCTCCTATTTGCTCCTTTTGCAATCAAGTGGAAACAAATGATCATTTGTTCTTCTCCCGCTCTGTTGCTAGAGTGGTTTGGGGGGTGATGGGAACTACCATGGGAACTAATCTGGTTCCTGATAATTTTTGGCAGGCCATGGCTTGGTTTCATTTCTTCCTCCCTCATCATGAAATTTTTTATGTGATTCTGATTGCTTCTTTGTGCTGGGCTATCTGGCTCACTCGTAACAAAGTTACTTTTGAAAATCATAAAATGCATTCCCCTAATGAGATTTCGTTTTTTGCTGGTTCCTTACTCTTGTACTGGGCAGGTTTACTCAAAGAGGATGACAAGGTGGTTCTTAATCAAGGGGCGTCCCAGTTGATGCATGTGGCGGCTAGGGTGTACTCCAGATCTGCCTCCAGGGTTTCTCTTGTTCTGATGATCACATGCGGTCCATGATGCTTATGGTTCTTCTTATCTTAAGTTGTTGTCGCTTCCTGAGGGCTTATGTAGTCTGTGCTCTCATGCTTTTGCTGATGAATGGTCGAACTTCTGTGAACTGAATATTTGTGGTACCAGGTTTTTGTCCTACAGTGACGTCTTGATGGCGAGCGTTTACAGTAGGTTTCCTGGTACTGCACCAACTCGCTTTCGTTTCTCCCTCCCCTCTTTCTTATTTTGCTTATAATGGCAGACAATGAAGTTGGTTATTTCCGTTTAATGAAAATGGAAAGGGGTGAAAGCCCGGTTGGAAAAAGCAGAGCAAAAATAGTCAAGCGGAATATATTTTCCACCAGAATAAACCAAATTACTACGAATATAGTGACGATGCAGAGTAAATACTGCAATAAATTCCAAGGAAAAGAATAGAGAACCACCATTAAAATAAAATCTAAATATACCAGGGTCTTGATTCAATGGTGAGTAACGTATTGGTACAAATGGGAATTTGAGAAGATACTCACATTCTATTGTAGAGCGTGGAATGGTGGAAGGAAAACGAATACCATGCTTGAACATGCAAAACAAAATTGGAATACGGAAATATCATTAATTAGCATATATATATTTTTCTTCGGTGCCACACTCCTCACCAGCCTCTCTCTGTTCTTACACCTAGCAAACCAACCCCCTCTTCCTCCTGGTTTTACAGAGCCTTCTCCCATCATTTGGACTTGGAATCCTGGTGGTGCGGCCATCCGTTGTTCATGTGATCTTCCTCTGCCATAGCCCAGCTAGCCCCTCCCATTACAGGTCAAAAACACCCTGTTATCCTCCAATTACTCTGTCAGCTTGTTCCTCCTTTTTCGGGTTCTTGCTTGCAGGCAGCACACCACCGTATTAATGCCTCCTCCTGTCATTCATATGCTTGTGTTTCTGCTGTCAAGCTAGCCTTGCCCTACAAACACCTCCCGAGGGAGGAAGAGATTGTGAACTCCTTGTGATTTCTTTCCGAAGTTCTTCTCTTCTTCTTTTCTTGAGTGAATTTCCCAAGTTCTTCTCGGTGGCTCCGCTGATGAACAAGTTTTAGCCTGGGTTTGAGTTACTATTAAATTTCTGGAGTTATTGATTGGGAACCCCTCCTCTGTTCTTTTCTTCCCTTCCTTTCTCATGTCCTGAATTTGCGTATGCGAAAGAATCTCTCGCTGATCCTAATTCTTACACCTACCATACACACCAAGGTCGGTTGTCTTCCATACTTACCATAATTTACACCTTTCCCGGCCTATTTATCCAAGAACTTGGAGAGAATCGAAACAATTTCCTCGACATCTCCCCTCTCCAACCAATCAATCTAGCCAGCGAAGCCAGAAGACATGGCGCGTCCGGTCGCCGGCGTCCTGGCCAAGGCGGCGGCGGTGGTTTTGCTGCTGGTGCTGTGCATGGCGCGGCGGTCGTCCGGCGTGGGAATCAACTGGGGCACGCAGCTGAGCCACCCGCTGCCGACGAGCACGGCGGTGCGGCTGCTCAAGGACAACGGCTTCGACAAGGTGAAGCTGTTCGACGCCGAGGACGGCATCCTGGGCGCGCTCAAGGGGTCGGGCATCCAGGTGATGGTCGGCATCCCCAACGACATGCTCGCCGACCTCGCCGGCAGCGCCAAGGCCGCCGAGCAGTGGGTCAAGGCCAACGTCTCCGGTCACGTCAACGATGGCGTCGACATAAGGTGAAATCATCACCTGCATTTACTTCCGTTTTTGCTCTGATCGGTTACCATATTTTCCTTTTGGTACTATATGCGTCAATATTTGCCTGAATTTCCCAGCCGCTCGATCGAAAACGAGCGCTCCATATGTGATTTTTAGCTCTGCACAATTGAATGGCTTTCTCTTGTTAGTTTCTAGTGTTGATCAGATCATCAGACCCATGATTCAAATGTGTAATCAGTAGTGTAAGTTTTCAGTGGAACTCATATGCATCTCTCATCATTTGTGTCTGAAAAACGAAAGAGAAAACACTGAGGTAGTCGCCTGTGTTGTGGTTATTTCGAGTGAGTTGCGCAGTGTGGTCCAACTTGACATACTAAGGGCAAGTCTCATCTTTTTTATCTTCTCCAGATGTCTGTCTCAAAATTAGTTGTGTAGTACACAGCAACTGGAAAGTGTAACCATCAGACCAAATCAGGAGATTCTAAAGATAGTAGTAGTATCGACTAGTAGTACGCAGTAAAGCTAGGTAGGGCCTCTCCACTTTAACCGGGAAGACCACAGCTGCAAGCATCCGAAATTCCTTAATGCCCCCAACTACTACTGTAGTATATTGTTTTTAGGTTTCTTGATGAATGCTCTTTTTTATGTGAAAAATATAGGCATCAGTCATATACTGGACTCGGAGATAATAAGTTTACATGTCTGTATTTTTATGAATTTTACATTTTAAAAGTACCCCTTGGATGTTTAGTGGTCTTTGGCTCAGTGCATTGAGTGAAAAAGTGATAGCCATGTGCCTTTTTGTGATACTGATTCTGCCACTGCTGCCCTGTGTGGGTTTTGCCTTGATTAGGAGATCGAGACGTCTATTGGCCTTGATCACAAAGGGTAAAGCTGGTCATACAGAGAGAGAGAGAGAGAGAGAGAGAGAGAGAGAGTTTGACACGTTTAGCAGTCACTCTCTGCCTCTGAATATGTCTTTCTAGCCCATCTTGTCCAATACAGCAATGCAGAAAGATGAGGCGCCATGAATCTGGTCATCCTTGTGGAATTATTATGAAGTAATAACAGGTTGCTAGAAACATGTCCAAGTTCACAAGGCTATTAGATGGTCCGATTCTCTGATTGCCTTCTGTCACGGACAGAAAATTCTTGTACTCGAAGCAAGCCGAGATTTCAGGACTGTTTCACGGTCCTAATCTCTTCTCACGGATATCCCACTCCATGATTAGAGCCGGGCTTGACTGATTGTTTTGATTTTATGTGTGGCTACGCTATCACAGGACAAAAGATTCTGAAAAAAAATCGTTTTTTGGAGAAAATAATAATTCTCAAAACTCAGCATCATGAAACTTGTATAGTGAGATTTTCTGTGTTTTTATTACTATCATGGTCATGCCATCATGTCTGATGCAGATATATATCCAACTCTAGCCATCTCAAGTCATGTTCCACATCTACACTAGTCTTCATGCTGATCACAATCACAATGCGCATTGCGATAAACATGAAATTCTAAGCTTATTTTGGTCTGGAATTAAATCCCAGCATGGCAGGCATCCACTTGTTACGGTGACATTTCTGCTACTGGCTATACTGACGTTCTGATCGTTGACGCGTGCAGGTTTGTGGCCGTGGGGAACGAGCCGTTCCTCAAGACGTTCAATGGAACGTACCTGAACACGACGTTGCCGGCGATGCAGAGCGTCCAGGCGGCGCTGGCCAAGGCCGGGCTGGGCGGCAAAGTGAAGGTGACGGTGGCCCTGAACGCCGACGTGTACCAGTCGTCGTCGGGGCTGCCGTCGGACGGCGACTTCCGCGACGACATCCGCGGCCTCATGCTCGACATCGTGCGGTTCCTCGCGTCCAGCGGCGCGCCGTTCGTGGCCAACGTGTACCCGTTCATCAGCCTCTACTTGGACCCCCACTTCCCCCTCGACTACGCCTTCTTCCAGGGCTCCTCAACGCCGGTGGTCGACGGCGGCGTCATGTACGAAAATACCTTCGACGCCAACCACGACACGCTGGTGGCGGCGCTGCGCAGGAACGGCTTCCCCGACGTGCCCGTCGTCATCGGCGAGGTCGGCTGGCCCACCGACGGCGACGAACACGCCAACCCGGAGTACGCGCAGCGGTTCAACCAGGGCCTCATGGACCACATCGCCTCCGGCAAGGGCACGCCGCTCCGGCCGGGCATCCCCGTCGATGCCTACCTCTTCAGCCTTGTCGACGAGGACCAGAAGAGCATCCAGCCTGGCAACTTCGAGCGACACTGGGGCGTGTTCTACTACGACGGGCAGCCCAAGTACCCGCTTAGCCTGCGCGGCGACGGCGGCGCTGGCACGCTCGTGCCGGCCAAGGGCGTCGAGTACCTCAAGCAGCGGTGGTGCGTGCTGAAGCGCGACGCCGACCTCACCGAACAGAAGGTCGGCGACAGCGTCAGCTACGCCTGCGGCCAAGCGGACTGCACCAGCCTCGGCTACAAGACCTCCTGCGGCGGCCTCGACACCAGGGGCAACGTGTCGTACGCGTTCAACAGCTACTACCAGAGCAACGACCAGGACGACCTCGCCTGCAATTTCGACGGGCTCGCCACCACCACCACCGTCAACCCCTCCGCCGGGACGTGCCGGTTCATCGTCGAGATCGTCCCGACTGGCACCGCCGCCTCGAGGAACGTCGCCGGCGGGCTGGCCACGATCCTCGCCGCTGTGTTGCTGGCACTGCTTGTTAATTCTGGACCGTAGATGCTTCATTAGTTTAGCTTTAGCATCATTTTCCTTTAGCGATGGATGATCGATCTGAGTTTAGCTTCTGAGAGGATTTCTTGACAGATTAGTTGCTCGTCTTGAGTCTCGATTGTCTTATGTGGATTTTACGTTCTTCGATCTGGCCATTTAGAGTAAAATACATCACTGGTCACTGGAGTTGTTTGTGTTGCTCGCCTCGGTCACCGTACACACGCGAATTACGCTGTCCCATCAGTGATCACTGTTCAATGTATGGAGCTGTATCGGTCGACGTGGCCTACTATGGTCACTGAACTAAGGGCACGGCTACCCAGAACGATCTGGACGCCGAATTTAGGTCCGGACGTCGAAAATTGGTTTAGTCGCGTATCTAGAAACCTGTTTTTGTTCGGATTTGGGTCAACTTTAGTCCGGACTCCCCAGGCCATTCCCAGGACCACCGGTACCCCCTGGGAACGCCGAACGAAGCGAAACGGCGTGTGGACCCGTCGAGTCAGCGACGGAAGCCGAGTCGTCGTCCTCCTCGGAACCACGCGGCTACCGTTGGGCAATAACTGCCAGTCGCTTCGGCCACGCGTCAACGAAGTACCACTAGTGGAAACGAGGCCTTTGGTCGAGCCTGGAAATGGGCTTTAACACCAGTTCTTCTACGAACCGGTGTTAAAGGGGGGGCCGTACCAGCTTTGTCCGTGCAGCAAAAAGGAGCCCCCCTTTAACACCGGTTCCTGCACCAGTGGCCCATGCAGCCCCTCCCCCCCCATTTAACACTGGTTCGTGGCTTGAACTGGTGTTAAAGGGGGGGGGGGGCTATATAAGACACCGCAGCCCACACCCCACTCTTCCATTTTTTCACTATCTCATTTTGGAGCCTAGCAAGAGGGTGTGAAGTGTGCTAGTTTGTGTTTTTTTCGTATGCACAAGAGGTGTTCGGTGAAATGCCCGAGAGCTCAAAATAAGTTTTCTCATTGCTCTTTCCTTCTCGGTCGAGGTCGGCAACTATCCTTTCATGTGTCATTGATGTACTATATATATAAATGGTCATCTCCCTATTAATTTTTGATATATACTATATATTAAGGCAGATGAACCGGCAATGGATGTACGGTGACCGCCGCACTTCCGAGTACATTACGGGCCTCCAAAATTTCATCGTTGTGGATAATGCAAACCGTGGTCACAATGGTTTTATGTGCTGTCCGTGTCTTCACTGTCAGAACAAGAAAGACTACTCAAATACCAGAACCATTCACGCCCACCTGCTTCGATCCGGTTTTATGCCCAGCTATAATTGTTGGACCAAGCACGGAGAAAAAGGGGTTGTGATGGAAGACAACGAAGAAGAAGAGGATGATGACAACTATCATAATATGTATCCTGAATATGATGATACTGCAACGGGGGTAGATAATAAAGATCAAGAGGTAGCAGATGGGCCCGCTGATGACGATCTTGGTCGGGCCATTACTGATGCAAAGGAAGAATGTGAAACTGAAAAGAAGAAGGAGAAGCTGGAGCAGATGTTAAAGGATCACAAAACATTGTTGTACCCAACTTGCGAAGATGGCCACAAAAAGCTAGGTACCACACTGGATTTCCTGCAATGGAAGGCAGAGAACGGTGTGACTGACAGCGCATTTTCAAAGTAGTTGGTAAAAATGAAGAATCTTCTTCCAAAAAATAATGAGTTGCCCGACAGTACATACCAAGCAAAGAAGGTTGTCTGCCCTCTAGGATTAGACATGCAGAAGATACATGCCTGCATTAATGACTGCATCCTCTACCGCAGTGAGAAGTACGAGAATTTGGATGCATGCCCGGTATGCACTGCATTGCGGTATAAGATCAGACGAGATGATCCTGGTGATGTTGATGGCGAGGCCCCTAGGAAGAAGGTTCCTGCCAAGGTTATGTGGTATGCTCCTATAATACCATGGTTAAAACGTCTCTTCAGAAATAAAGAGGATGCCAAGTTGTTGCGATGGCACATGGAAGACCGTAAGAAAGACGCGATATTGAGACACCCCGCTGATGGGTCACAGTGGAGAAAAGTCGAGCGAGAGTACTCGGACTTCGCACGTGAAGCAAGGAACTTAAGGTTTGGTCTAAGTACAGATGGCATGAATCCTTTTGGTGAGCAGAGTTGCAGTCACAGCACCTGGCCTTGACTCTATGTATCTATAACCTTCCTCCTTGGTTGTGTATGAAGAGGAAGTTCATTATGATGTCAGTGCTCATCCAAGGCCCAAGGCAACCCGGCAACGACATTGATGTGTACCTAAGGCCATTAGTTGAAGAACTTTTATAGCTGTGGGCCAAACCAGGTGTACTTATGTGGGATGAGCACAAAGGGGAGCCATTTGACCTACGAGCATTGCTTTTCGTAACCATCAATGATTGGCCTGCTCTTAGTAACATTTCAGGGCAGACAAACAAGGGATACAATGCATGCACACACTTTTTAGATGAGACTGAAAGTGTATATTTGGATAAATGTAAGAAGGTTTTGTACCTAGTGTATCGTCGATTTCTTCCGAACCTGCATCCAGTAAGAAAGAAAGGCAAGCATTTCAAACATCTGGCAGAACCCCGGAGGAAGCCTGTCCTCCGTACTGGTGAGGAGATATTTGGTATGGTCAAGGACCTAGAAGTAATCTTTGGAAAAGGTCCTGGCAGTCTATCTGTTCCGAATGACGATGCTGGACACGCGCCCATGTGGAAGAAGCAATCTATATTTTGGGACCTACCCTATTGGAAAGTCTTAGAGGTCCGCTCTTCAATCGACGTGATGCACATGACGAAGAATGTTTGCGTGAACCTGCTAGGCTTGCTAGGAGTGTATGGGAAGACAAAATATACACCGGAAGCACGGCAGGACCAGCAACGTCTGAAAGACCCTGAAGAGCCTATGCATCCTGAGAACAAGAAGGGTAAACGATGCGACTTAACTCCTGCCAGCTACGCTCTTACCAAAGCAGAGAAGGAAATCTTTTTTGAATGCCTGAGAAGTATCAAGGTCCCGTCTGGCTTCTCGTCGAATATAAAAGGAATAATAAATATGGCAGAGAAAAAATTCCAAAACCTGAAGTCTCATGACTTCCACGTGATTATGACACAATTGCTTCCGATTGCATTGAGGGGGCTTCTACCTGAAAATGTTCGAGTACCCATTGTGAAGCTATGTGCATTCCTCAATGCAATATCTCAGAAGGTAATCGATCCAGAAAGCCTACCAGGGTTACAGACAGATGTGGCCCAATGTCTTGTCAGCTTTGAGTTGGTGTTCCCACCATCCTTCTTCAATATTATGACGCATCTCCTGGTTCACCTAGTAGAAGAGATTGCCATTCTCGGTCCTGTATTTCTACACAATATGTTCCCCTTTGAGAGGTACATGGGAGTCTTAAAGAAATATGTTCATAACCGTGCTAGGCCAGAAGGAAGCATCTCCAAGGGCTATATAACAGAGGAGGTCATTGAGTTCTGTTTTGATTTTATTCCTGACCTTAAGGCGATTGGTGTTCCAGAATCACGACATGAGGGGAGACTGCGTGGAAAAGGCACCCTAGGATGTAAAGCAATGATATGTAGGGACGGGCATTCTCTCAATCAAGCACACTACACGGTTTTACAAAGATCTATCTTGGTTGCCCCGTATATCAATGAACACAAGAATTTAATACGCCTCAAACACCCGGGGCAGTCTGATGAATGGATTATAAGTGAACACATGGCGAGTTTTGGCGGCTGGCTGCAAAGACTTCTCACGAATAACACCACTTTTGGGGATCAGCTGTACTTGTTGGCTAGGACACCATCTTCGACTGTATGTATTTTCCAAGGGTACGAGATAAATGGGAATACATTTTACACGATAGGCCAAGATAAAAAGAGCACCAACCAAAATAGTGGTGTCCGCTTCGATGCAGCAGAAGACAATGGGCAAAAGACCACGTATTATGGGTTCATAGAGGAGATATGGGAACTTGACTATGGACCTAATTTTAAGGTCCCCTTGTTTCGATGCAAATGGGTCAAGCTAACAGGAGGAGGGGTTGAGGTAGACAAGAAGTATGGAATGACAACAGTGGATCTTAACAATCTTATGAAGGTAGACAAGAACTTAGACGAACCATTCGTCTTAGCCAATGATGTGGCTCAGGTTTTCTATGTGAAGGACATGTCTACCAAACCGAAAAAAAAGAAAAAAAAAGCAAACAGATACATCACACGATGAGCCAAAGCGTCACATAGTTCTTTCAGGGAAAAGAAACATCGTGGGAGTGGAGGACAAGACAGACATGTCAGAAGATTATAATAAGTTTGATGAAATTCCGCCCTTCAAAGTGAAGACTGACCCAACCATCCTATTAAACGGTGTTGATACTCCATGGTTACGGCCGACGCGGTCATAAGATTGACTATATGTATTAATTGAGCCATTTTTGGCACACATATGTATCTCAACATGGAAATCAATGTCATATTTCTTCTGTTAACAGTATATGTATTAAATGAGCCATTTTTCTTCCTTCTATTTCTTCCCTCCATTTTTCTTCCCGCCATTTTTCCCGCCATTTTTCTTCCCGCCATTTTTCTTCCCGCCATTTTTTCCCGCCAGTTATTCCCTCCAGTTCTTCCCGCCAGTTCTTCACTATATATATATATATGTAGGGTTGGCCTCCATTGTCATTGCACATCTCTAGACTCATATCTGCAACCTCATCACTATTTCCCATGGCTTCCACCGTAGCACTAACCCCCAGGGAGGAGGAGGCGCTTTGCGCCTCGAACCACCCCTGCCCGCTGGGATACTGTGTCCCCGTCGGCTGGATGCTGAGTGCCGAAGGCGTGCCGGTTCCTCCTGTCCCTCTAGGTGTGGCACGCCGGATGGCCATCACGAACCACTACTACTTCGAGCTCACGCCGGAGCAGCGGAGGAATCCCAGATGGCATCCCGACTATTTCCCTACTTGGGAAGCCTTCTTTGTGGATCAGCGTGAGAGGGCGCTCGCCAGGCACGAGGAGGACGGCCCACCTCCTCCGAACTTCAACGAGGCCGGCCGTCGTCTATGGTGGCGCGGTCGGACTCTCCAGAGCGTCATGGCCTATGACACTGCCGCCGACTCTAACCCCCGTCCGCGCTACCCTCAAGTCCAGCCCACGCGTACTCACCCTTCAAGGTTCAATTACGGCGACCCCGACGACGACAGCGATGACGGCGGCAGCGAGTACGATGACTATAGTGGCGAGTATTACAGGTGTAGGCAGGAGCTGTAGGGTTTCGTAGCATGGAAAACAAAAATTTTCTACCGCATACAAACAAACAAGCCAAGATCTATATACTAGATTGTAGCAACAAGTCGATGGAATAACTCACCCTCGAAGATTCCAAAGTGTTTAACGAGAGCGGATTCTCGAGGGTGATGTAGTCGTACTCTTCCCGATCTCAAGATCGCGTAGACGATCCTTCCGGCGCTGCGTTCCGGCAACGCTCCCGTAGTCGGTCACATGTTCGGTACTCGACGAAGCCCTTCCTCTCCCTTGTTCCAGCAGGCAGCGGAGGTTGTAGCACTCTCCTCGCGATTCCGGCAGCACAACGGCGTGGTACCGGAAGTAGAGGGGAGATCTCGCAGGGCTTCGCCTTAAGCCGGAGCGAGTATGGTGGACTATGAGAGAGCCCTCGGTGATCTAGGGTTTAGACACACCAAGGAGGGGGCGAGGCCGGCGGCTAGGGTTTGACCTAGGCGGCGGCGGCGAGTTGCCCTAGGCCGGCGGCGGCTATGGAGGGCGACGACGGCTAGGATCTAGGGTTTTGGGTGGAGATCTTGTGTGTTAGGAGGGGCAGCCCTGCCCCTCCTTATATAGGTGGAGGGGCCGCGCCAGGGGAGGGGAGTCCCTCCCCAACTCGGTTTCCCAAGGGGGCCGGCGGTGGAGGGGAGGAACTGCTCCCCAACTCGGTTTCCACCTTCCCCTCCACTTCCCAAAATAGCTGTTTGACTTTTCAAATTGGCGTTTGACTTTTCAAACTAGGATTTGATTAAACCCTTTATTTTGTTCAGAGATGACACCTAGTACATGATGCAATAATTCCAACTTGGTATGACACATTCATGTACCCTTCCCCTTCGGAGTGCCGGACATTCCGGAACCTTCTAGAACATTCCCGATGAAAACAACGGAACCATTCTCCAACCCCGAAACATGACTTTCCTTATATGAATCTTATTCTCCGGACCATTCCGGATCTCCTCGTGATATCCCGGATCCCATCCGAGACTCCGAACAACATTCGGTCTCTTACTCATCATTCCATAACTACTCAAACAACGTCGAATCCTTAAGTGTGTCTCCCTACGGTTCGTGAATTATGCGGACATGATCGAGACACTTCTCCGAACAATAACCAATAGAGGAATCTGGAAATTCATATGGCTCCCACATATTTCTACGATTACTTTGCAATCGAATGAACCACTTACATACGATACAAATTTTCCTTTGTCTTACGATAGTTTACTTATCCGAGGTTATGATCGTCGGTATCTCTGCATACCTAGTTCAACCTCGTTACTGATAAGTACTATTTTCTCGTTCCCGTGATATGTGATCCCTTGTGAGCCAGTCACATGCTTGCAAGCTAATTGGATGACATTTCACCGAGAGGGCCCAGAGTATATCTATCCGTCATATGGATGGACAAATCCCACTCTTGATCCATGTGTCTCAACCAATACTTTCTGAACACTCAATGCCACCTTTATAGCCACCCAGTTACGGTGTGGTGTTTGATGTCATCAAAGCATCCTTTCGGTGAAGGTGATATGCATGATCTCATGGTCGAAGGAATTAGGTTACTATGTATCAGAAAGCATATAGCAATTGAACTATTAAAATGACTTGATCTTTATGCTACGCTTATCTATAGGAGTATGTCCACCATATCATTCTCCTAACGATATGATCTTTTTGTTAATAACATCTCAATGTTCATGATAGGGAAACCACAATCATTTATTAACCAACAAGCTAGTAATATATAGAGGCTTTACTAGGGACTTCAATTTAAGTTTACAAATCACACAAGTATTAATGTTTCCTTGTTAATACTATTATAGCATGAATGTAAACATTTATCATAAACACAAAGATATAATAATAACTACATTTATTATTGCCTCTAGGGCATATCTCCAACAGTCTCCCACTAGCACTAGAGTCATCTAATCTAGATTACATGGTAATATACCGAACACCCATGGCAGTTTGGTGCTGGTCATGTTTTGCCCTCGGGAGAGGTTTAGTCAATGGATCCACCACATTCAGATCTGTGTGTACTTTGCAAATCTTTATGTACCCATCTTGGACATATTATCGAATAGCGTGAAAACGTAGCTTGATATGCTTCAGCTTCTTGTGTGACCTTGGTTCTTGCGCATTGGCTATGGCGCCCATGTTATCACAGTAGATAGACATTGGGTCCAGCGTACTAGGAACCACACCCAGCTCTGTAATGAACTCTTTCATCCATATCGCTTCTTGTGAAGCCTCCGAACCAGCCATGTATTTCGATTCAGTTGAAGATATCGCCACAACACTTCGCACTCCTCCAGCTAACTGCTGCACCATTCAAAGTAAATACGTATCCAGATTGTGATTTAGAATCATCCGGATCGGTGTTCCAACTAGCATCGGTGTAACCATTAACAACGAGCTGTTCATCACCTCCATAAGAAAGAACCATATCCTTAGTTCTTCTTAAGTACTTAAGGATGTTTTTGACCGCTGTCCAATGATCCACTCCTGGATCACTTCGATATCTGCTAGTTAAACTAACAACATATGCAATGTCGGGTATAGTACATAGCATGGCATACATTAGAGATCCTATGGATGAGGCATAGGGAGTCTTACTCATCCTTTCTCTATCTTCTACTGTTGTTGGACTTTGAGTTTTACTCAAGGTCATATTGGGCAACATGGGCAAGAACCCTTTCTTGCTATCTTCCATTCCAAACCTCTTTTGAACTTTGTCCAAATATGTACTTTGTGACAATGATATTAGGCGTCTCGATCTATCTCTATAAATCTTTATGCCTAATATGTAAGCTGCTTCGCCAAGATCCTTCATTGAAAAACTATTATTCAAATATTCCTTGACACTATTAAGAAGGTCTACATCATTCCCAATCAACAATATGTCATCTACATATAGTATTAAGAATGCTACAGAGCTCCCACTCACTTTCTTGTAAATACAAGCTTCTCCACAAGTTTGTATAAAACCAAAACTTTTGATCACCTTATCAAAACGTTGATTCCAACTTCGGGATGCTTGCTTCAATCCATAGATGGACCATTGAAGTTTGCATACCTTGTTAGCATCTTTAGGATCGACAAAACCTTTGGGTTGCATCATATACAACTCTTCATCAATGTCTCCATTGAGGAATTCTGTTTTGACATCCATCTGCCATATCTCATAATCATAATATGCAGCGATTGCTAACATAATCCTCACAGACTTTAGCTTCACTACTGGTGAGAAAGTCTGTAGTCAACTCCTTGAATTTGTCGAAACCATTTTGCGACAAGTCGAGCTTTATAGACAGTAACATTACCATCAACATCTGTTTTCTTCTTGAAAATCCATTTATTCTCGACAGCCTTCCGGCCATCCGGTAAGTCCACCAAAGTCCATACTTAGTTTTCGTACAAGGATCCAATCTCGTATTTCATGGCTTCTTGCCATTTATTGGAATCTGGGCTCATCATCGCTTCCTCATATGTCGCAGGGTCATCGGTGTTGTCCACCAACATGACACTCATAACAGGATCATACCAATCTGGAGTGGTACGAGTTCTCGTTGACCTGCGTGGCTCTGTAGCAACTACAACCGAAGTTTCATGATCATCATCATTAGCTTCCTCTCTTATTGGTGCAGGCAGCACAGGAACTTCTTCCGGTGCTGCGCTACTCGCAAGTTCGAGAGATGGTTCGACAACCTCGTCGAGTTCTACTTTCCTTCCAGTCACTTCTTTCGAGAGAAATTCCTTCTCTAGAAAGGATCCATTCTTGGCAACGAAGATTTCGCCCTCAGATCTATGATAGAAGGTATACCCAATAGTTTCCTTCGGGTATCCTATGAAGACGCATTTTTCCGCTTTGGGTTCAAGCTTGTCCGGCTGTAACTTCTTTACATAGGCTTCGCAACCCCAAACTTTAAGGAACGACAATTTAGGTTTCTTCCCAAACCATAATTCATACGGTGTCGTTTCAACGGATTTAGATGGTGCCCTATTTAAAGTGAATGTGGTTGTTTCTAATGCATAACCCCAAAATGATAGCGGTAAATCTATAAGTGACATCATAGAACGAACCATATCTAAGAGAGTTCGATTACGATGTTCGGACACACCATTATGCTGTGGTGTTCCCGGCGGTGTCAATTGTGAAAGTATTCCGCATTTCTTCAAATGCTCGCCAAAACTTGTAACTTAGATATTCACCTCCACGATCAGAACGTAGAAATTTAATCTTCTTGTTACGTTGATTCTCAACCTCACTTTGAAATTCCTTAAACTTCTCGAAAGTTTCGGACTTATGTTTCATGAAATAGATATACCCATATCTACTCAAGTCATCTGTGAAGGTAAGAACATAATGATAACCACCGCGCGATGCTACACTCATTGGACCACACACATCGGTATGTATGATTTCCAATAAGTCCGTAGCTCGCTCCATCATACCAGAAAATGGAGTCTTAGTCATTTTACCCATCAGACATGCTTCACATCTATCAAGTGATTCGAAATCAAGTGATTCAAGAATTCCATCGGAATGGAGTTTCTTCATATGCTTCACTCCAATGTGACCAAGACGACAGTGCCACATATAGGTCGAGTTATCGCTCGATTTCAAACGTTTAGCCTCAATGTTATTCATATGTGTATTTCCACTATCGAGATTCAATTAGAATAGACCATCTATCAAAGGTGCATGTGCATAAAACATATTACTCATATAAATCAAACAACCATTATTCTCGGACTTAAACAAGTAACCGTCTCGCAATAAACAAGATCCCAATATAATGTTCATGCTTAACGCAGGCACCAAATAACAATTATTTAAGTATAAAACTAATCCCGATGGTAGATGAAGGGGTAGCGTGCCGACCGCGATCACATCAACCTTTGATCCGTTTCCCACGCGCATCGTCACCTCGTTCTTCGCTAGCTTCCGTTTATTCTACAGCACCTGTTTCGAGTTACAAATATGAGCAACCGAACCAGTATCAAATACCCAGGCACTACTACGAGTACTAGTGAGATACACATCAATAACATGTATATCGGATATACCTTTCTTCTTGATGTTGCCGTTCTTCAAATCCGCCAAGTACTTTGGGCAATTCCGCTTCCAGTGACCTTCTCCCTTGCAGTAAAAGCACTCAGTATCAGGCTTAGGTCCAGCCTTGGTCTTGTTCGTCGGCGCCGTAACTTTCTTACCACCCTTCTTGAAGTGTCCCTTTTGCTTAGACTTGCCTTTCTTGAATTTGGTGGTCTTATTTACCATCAACACTTGGTGCTCTTTCTTGATCTCCACTTCTGCAGATTTCAACATGGCAAAGAGTTCTGGCAACTGCTTGTTCATGTTTTGCATATTGTAGTTCATCACAAAGTTCTTGTAACTTGGTGGTAGTGATTGGAGGACACGATAAATCCCCAAAGCATTAGGAATCACTATACCCAAGCTTTGAAGTTTGTTTGCGTGCCCAGACATCTTAAGCACATGCTCACTAACGAAGCTGCCCTCTTCCATCTTGCAGTTAAAGAACTTTTCAGAAGCCTCATAGCTCTCAATTGCCGCCTGAGTCTCAAAGATCAATTTGAGATCACAGACAATATCATGTGGGTCTGAATTCTCAAACCTTTTCTGAAGCTCCGATTCTAAACCATACAAGCACACTGAACTGTGGAGTACTGAGTCTTCCGAGCGAGGTAAACATTTTTTTACTTCATCGGTAGCAGTAGCTGCAGTTGGGTCACCCAGCGGTGCATCCAGCACATAGGTCAAATTACCAGCTGTGAGGACAATCCTCAAATTGCGGAACCAATCCGCGAAGTTTCTTCCATTGTTTTTCAACTTTTCTTTCTCTAGGAACGCATTAAAATTGATGGTAGGGGCTGCCATTGATCTACAACATATTTGCAATAGTTTAGACTAAGTTTATGATAATTTGAGTTCTAATTAATAGTTAAATTAATCTAGGTGAACTCCCACTCAAAACAACATCCCTCGCATTGTTTTAGTGATCACACGAACCAAATCTACCACATCAACACCGATCATCACGAGAGTTGATGTAGTTTCAATGGCGAACAATCGACATGTTCATCATATCTACTATATGATTCATGCTTTACCTTTCGGTGATCCGTGTTCCGATACCATGTCTGTACATGCTAGGGTCGTCAAGATCAAACCTTAGCTTCCACATGAGCAAATCTGGCTTGCTCACGTTGTATACACTTGCGGAATCTAACACACCCGATCATCACGTGGTGCTTCTAAACAACAAGCTTTAGCAACGGTGCTAACTAAGGGTGAACACTTTATGACTTGAAATTCATGTGCATGAGGGATCATCTTATAATGCTACCGTCGTTAACTAAGCAATACAAGATGCAAAAAGGATTAACATCACATGAAATTCATAATATGTGATATGATATGGCCTTTCTTCTTTGTGCTTCCGATCTCCATCTTCAAGCAGGAACATGATCTCCATCATCACCGGCATTGCATCAAGGTCAATTACGCTTCTCCATGGTTGTCGTCCACCGACTTCAACTATTACAACTACTTTGAATAGACACGCGGGTCTTAACATAAATTAAAGACAACCATATGGCTCCTGCCGGTTGCCAACTTACAATAAGGAACATTGCATACATCAAATATAATCATAATCATGGCCATATCACATCACTGCACACCCCTGCAAAACAAAGTTAGACGCCTCTACTTTCTTTGCATGTTTTACGTGGTTTGGGGCTTTCAATAAGTGTCGTTCTAACTTACGAACAAGAACCACAACATTGATACTACTATTGTCAATCACCCGTTGTAAATTGAATCTTAACTATGCTGGGAGAAACAGGCACCCGCAAAGCCACTTATGCAATACAAGTTGCATGTCAAGCGTAGAGCAAGTCTCATGAACGATGTCATGTAAGGTTAGCCCGGGCCGCTTCATCCCAACATCCCGCAAGATGAAAGTACACAAGAAGCAATCGACAATAAAAGCATCAACGCCCATAATGACCATTGTGTTCTACTCGTGCAACAGATCTACATATAGACACGGATCTGATACCACTGTAGGGTTTCGTAGCATGGAAAACAAAAATTTTCTACCGCATACAAACAAACAAGCCAAGATCTATCTACTAGATTGTAGCAACGAGTCGATGGAATAACTCACCCTCCAAGATTCCAAAGTGTTTAACGATAGCGGATTCTCGTGGGTGATGTAGTCGTACTCTTCCTGATCTCAAGATCGCGTAGACGATCCTTCTGGCGCTGCGTTCCGGCAGCGCTCCCGCAGTCGGTAACACGTTCGGTACTCGACGAAGACCTTCCTATCCCTTGTTCCAGCAGGCAGCGGAGGTTGTAGCACTCTCCTCGCGATTCCGGTAGCACAACGAGTGGTACCGGAAGTAGAGGGGAGATCTCGCAGGGCTTCGCCTTAAGCCGGAGCGAGTATGGTGGACTATGAGAGAGCCCTCGGTGATCTAGGGTTTAGACACACCAAGGAGGGGGCGAGGCCGGCGTCTAGGGTTTGACCTAGGCAGCGGCGGCGAGTTGCCCTAGGCCGGCGGCGGCTATGGAGGGCGGCGGCGGCTAGGAGCTAGGGTTTTGGGTGGAGATCTTGTGTGCTAGGAGGGGCAGCCCTGCCCATCCTTATATAGGTGGAGGTGCCGCGCCAGGGGAGGGGAGTCCCTCCCCAACTCGGTTTCCCAAGGGGGCCGGCGATGGAGGGGAGGAACTCCTCCCCAACTCGGTTTCCACCTTCCCCTCCACTTCCCAAAATAGCCGTTTGACTTTTCAAATTGGCGTTTCAATTTTCAAACTAGGATTTGATTAAACCCTTTATTTTGTTCAGCGATGACACCTAGTACAGGATGCAATCATTCCAACTTGGTATGACACATTCATGTACCCTTCCCCTTCGGAGTGCCGGACATTCCGGAACCTTCTAGAACATTCCCGATGAAAACACCGGAACCATTCTCCAACCCCGAAACAGGACTTTCCTTATATGAATCTTATTCTCCGGACCATTCTAGATCTCCTCGTGATATCCCGGATCCCATCCGAGACTCCTAACAACATTCGGTCTCTTACTCATCATTCCATAACTACTCAAACAACGTCGAATCCTTAAGTGTGTCTCCCTACGGTTCGTGAATTATGCGGACATGATCGAGACACTTCTCCGAACAATAACCAATAGAGGAATCTGGAAATTCATATGGATCCCACATATTTCTACGATTACTTTGCGATCTGATGAACCACTTACATACGATACCAATTTCCCTTTGTCTTACGATAGTTTACTTATCCGAGGTTATGATCGTCGGTATCTCTGCATACCTAATTCAACCTCGTTACTGATAAGTACTCTTTTCTCGTTCCCGTGATATGTGATCCCTTGTGAGCCAGTCACATGCTTGCAAGCTAATTGGATGACATTTCACCGAGAGGGCCCAGAGTATATCTATCCGTCATATGGATGGACAAATCCCACTCTTGATCCATGTGTCTCAACCAATACTTTCTGAACACTCAATGCCACCTTTATAGCCACCCAGTTACGGTGTGGTGTTTGATGTCATCAAAGCATCTTTCCGGTGAAGGTGATATGCATGATCTCATGGTCGAAGGAATTAAGTTACTATGTATCAGAAAGCATATAGCAATTGAACTATTAAAATGACTTGATCTTTATGCTACGCTTATCTATAGGAGTATGTCCACCATATCATTCTCCTAACGATATGATCTTGTTGTTAATAACATCTCAATGTTCATGATAGGGAAACCACAATCATTTATTAACCAACAAGCTAGTAATATATAGAGGCTTTATTACGGACTTCAATTTAAGTTTACAAATCACACAAGTATTAATGTTTCCTTGTTAATACTATTATAGCATGAATGTGAACATTTATCATAAACACAAAGATATAATAATAACTACATTTATTATTGCCTCTAGGGCATATCTCCAACAGGAGCATGACTGAATCACTCCAACATTCCGAAACAAATTCGGCTGATTGTTACTTAATCTGGCCATGTATCTTAATTTTCTGTTCTTTTATGTATCTTAATTTTCAGTCGTGCTTTATGTAACTTAATATTAGTTGCATTCTGTATTTTAATTCCAGTTCTATCTCCTTCACAAAATGACCTATCTCATTCGAGGTTTCTTGGCTTTCGGGTGAAAAGACAAATTCCTGCCGAATCGGCAGGAAATGGGTCAGATATGAACTACAGGTACATGATAAGATGCTCACGATTTTTTACAAAAATCATTTTAGGTTCACAATATGCTATTTTATCAAAAATCCAATGCAAGTTGAGCGAGGCTTGTTCCCGAGCTAAGAATCTTCATGCCCATTGTTCGACAAAGTTTGACGATAGTTTAAAATGGGGATAAAAAATAAAAAAAGGTTGAAACAGTGCGAAACCTTCGTGTTGTGTTATTTTATGTGACATAGTTAGAAGGAAAAATCTCAAAATTGGTATATTGATTATGTCTCAAAAAAACCTTCACAAAATGACCTATCTCATTCGAGGTTTCTTGGCTTTCGGGTCAAATGACCAATGTTATGGCTAGAATCAAGGCATAGTTTGTGATAATATGGCCATATTGTGCATAGATGTGCATCATGTCATGGCAAACAATGTTGCAAGAGGAAGTTTTCCTTTTTATCGCACCAAAAAGGCATTTTCCATTTTCCGAGCATAAAAAACGGACGGTTTTGTGAAGCAACCACCAAATGGCTAATTAAAAAAACCACCACCACATTTTATAAAAATACTAGACCACCTTATATGGAAAATGTACCAACAGGGGGATCTGAAACCTTTCCGTCCACCTCTGGTGAAAAAGACAAATTCCTGCCGAATCGGTAGGAAGTGGGTCATATATGAACTACAGGTACATGATACGATGCTCATGTTTTTTTACAAAAATCATTTTTAGGTTCACAATATGCTATTTTATCAAAAATCCAATGCAAGTTTTTTTTTTGAGAACAAATCCAATGCAAGTTGAGCAAGGCTTGGCCCCGAGCTAAGAATCTTCATGCCCGTTGTTTGACAAAGTTTGACGATAGTTTAAAACGGGGATAAAAAAAATAAAAAAAGATCGAAACAGTGCGAAACCTTCACGTGGTGTTATATTATGTGACATAGTTAGAAGGAAAAATCTCAAACTTGGTATATTGATTATGTCTCAAAAAAACCTTCACAAAATGACCTATCTCATTCGAGGTTTCTTGGCTTTCGGGTCAAATGACCAATGTTATGGCTAGAATCAAGGCATAGTTTGTGATAATATGGCCATATTGTTCATACATGTGCATCATGGCATGGAAAACAATGTTGTAAGAGGAAGATTTCCTTTTTATCGCACCAAAAAGGCATTTTCCATTTTCCGATCATACAAAAACGGACGGATTTGTGAAGCAACCACCAAATGGATAATTCAAAAAACCACCACCACATTTTACAAAAATACTAGACCACCTTATATGGACAATGTACCAACAGGAGGATCTGAAACCTTTCTGTCCACCTCTGGTGAAAAAGACAAATTCATGCCGAATCGGTAGGAAGTGGGTCAGATATGAACTACAGGTACATGATACGATGCTCATGTTTTAAAAAAAAAAATCATTTTTAGGTTCACAATATGCTATTTTATCAAAAATCTAATGCAAGTTGAGCGAGGCTTGGCCCCGAGCTAAGAATCTTCATGCCCGTTGTTCGACAAAGTTTGACGATAGTTTAAAACGAGGATAAAAAAATAAAAAAAGATCGAAACAGTGTGAAACCTTCGCGTGGTGTTATATTATGTGACATAGTTAGAAGGAAAAATCTCAAACTTGGTATATTGATTATGTCTCAAAAAAACCTTCACAAAATGACCTATCTCATTCGAGGTTTCTTGGCTTTCGGGTCAAATGACCAATGTTATGGCTAGAATCAAGGCATAGTTTGTGATAATATGGCCATATTGTGCATACATGTGCATCATGGCATGGCAAACAATGTTGCAAGAGGAAGTTTTCCTTTTTATCGCACCAAAAAGGCATTTTCCATTTTCCGAGCATAAAAGACGGACAGTTTTGTGAAGCAACCAACAAATGGCTAATTCAAAAAACCACCACCACATTTTACAAAAATACTAGACCACCTTATATGGACAATGTACCAACAGGGGGATCTGAAAGCTTTCCGTCCACCTCTGGTGAAAAAGACAAATTCCTGCCGAGTCGGTAGGAAGTGGGTCAGATATGAACTACACGTACATGATACGATGCTCATGTTTTTTTACAAAAATCATTTTTAGGTTCACAATATGCTATTTTATCAAAATCCAATGCAAGTTGAGCGAGGCTTTGTCAGATTCAAGTGTATACAAAAGATGCGACATTTAAATATCCAAACAATTCAAAAATGTTAATACAAAATAAAATATGATTTTCTCTAATAAAATAGTGTTAGATTCCTTTTTAGATGTTTAATATTTCTTATCTTTAAAGTTTTAGGATTTGACAATTTATTTTTGTTTGAATTGAATAATCAAAATTTATATGTAAGTGTTTTAATCATTTTGAAAATTTTCATCTAAAGTAAATATAAAATGTTTTTACATGAATGGATAGATATTATTTTTCTGAAAATTATGATATATTATTTATATTTTTCTGAGTTGAAATGAATAAGATATGAATTTTCTAAATTCATATCCTATTTTTTGAATTATAAATGCCCCCACCCCTTTAATGGATGAAATAAATGCCCCCCTTTAACACCGGTTCCAGCCACGAACCGGTGTTAAAGGGGTGGGCGCATTTATTTCGTTTCGCGCGCGCACACCCCCCCCTTTAACACCGGTTCGTGGCTGGAACCGGTGTTAAAGGGGGGGGGGGGGCGGGCACGAAACGAATTTCCCCCTTTAACACCGGTTTCTGGTTGGAACCAGTGTTAAAGGGGGGGGGGTATAAATGCGGGCGCGTTCCTCTTCCTCCCCCCTAGCCAGATTGATCGAGCGCAAAGAGGAGCGCACAGAGAGCAGAGCCGCGGCGGAGGAGCAGAGTAGAGCCGCCTGCCACCGCGACCTTCGTCGTCCGCCGCCGTCACCGCCGCCCTCCACCACGTCTGTGTCGTCCTCCACCTCGAAGCACGCAAGCCGGGACGACCTCCTCTGGCCGGAATCGAGCAAGAACCATCGTCGGCCGCCGCCGTTATCACCATCGATTCATCACCGTCCGACATTGCCTTGCCTCCCCGTCACCACCGACGCGTTCGTGGTGAGCTTATGGTCCCCCTAGAACTCCCCATCGTCTCCCTCCCTCTCTGGTTCGAGCTGCCGCCATGCGTCTGCAGCCGCCGCCGTTGTTTGTCATCGCCGGCCATGCTCTGGTGGTCAATCCACAGCGGCGCTGCAACTTTTTGGCTCCCCGCACTCGTCCGCTTCCAGCGCGCTACTCCTCGTCGCCCCGCGAGCCCTGGATCAGGGATCGATCGATGATCTGCAAGGTTGCCATGGATGACGTCAGCATGACGTCATGCATGTGCAATATTCTTTTCCTTTTCTTTTTATCAATACTATAAATGAATTCTGTAATTATTTTCTGTAAATAGAAAATCCCTGACAGGTGGGCCATACCTGTAAGAGTTTTAATATTTTATGTAAATATTTTTTGAAATTAATAAAAGTCTGACATGTCCTCGCCCGGTGCCGCCACTCCCCGCCGACCCCGCCGGCCGACCCCGGTAGTTAATTAGTTATTATATTAGTATTTATTAGTTAATTAGTAGTTTAGTGTTAGTATTAGTTTAGGGTTTATTTAGTTTAGGGTTATTAGGGTTTATTTAGTTTAGGGTTATTTAGTGTATTTTATAGTTAGTATTAGTTTAGGGTCGTCACCTCGCTGCTCTGCAAGCACCGCCGCTGGCCGTTGTCGTTAACGTCGCTCCGATGACCCCTAGGTAGTGGCGCCACCCGTTTTAGGTAGGCCGCATCACGCTGAGGCGAACCCGCTACCTCGTGCACCGTAGGTCGCTCTCCAGCGCTGCTAGCCGCCGCTGTCTGGAGCATCCTCCGGTGAGCCACGGTCCCACGCGTCATCCACTGTGGCTAGCCCCTCTCATATGCATCCGGGATTTCTCCGAATTAGGGTTTGGACCCCTCGGAACTCGTTTAAAATGATCAAGCATTTGTGTATTTATTTGTGTATTTTTGTATGAATAATATGTATATTTGTGTATGAATCCAAGTCCACTTGAATGTTTACTCTCTTACCCTAGATAATATTATGCCGTCGACCCTGACATCCTCTGTCCTCGCCGAGCCCACGTCGTGCTGGTTCGAACGCACACCCCCACGCATCTCGGCCCCGCTCTCGCCCTAGCGCCGCCACCTCTCGTTGTCAATATAGCATTATAATAACCATGCTATGTTAATCAAATTTCTTGACAAGTTAATTAGAAAAAGTAAATGTACCCTCTCATATGAATCGGGGGTTTCTCGGAATTAGGGTTTGGAATGACCAAGCATGTATTAGGGTTACATTTCAATACTTTTAACCTGTCATATCGTCATCTTTGCTTGAGCATTTCAATAGATGTATTACTAATATTTGTGTGGTCATATTATTGTTTTAGAAACTATGGATCCACTTAGTAGAAACCTTGAAGATGAAGAAATAATGGAGAACATGATCCACGAGGACACCTCACAATATCTGAACTTGGAGGGACATGATGACAACTCAAGTAGTCACGGAGAAGATGACGACTCCGGTGAACGCACTTTAGTGATTACAAAGTCTGTCGAGGTATATGCATGGATTAAGCCTCTGCTGACTTGCACCGATTGATTTGTATATATGTAAATGTATTAATTAACGCTTCTTTCTTCTTTTAGCCCTCGGGATCGACCAGCTAGCAACAATCTTCTTCTACGAAAAAGAGCAAGCGAGGCGCGAGCCATCGATTGAAAGATCGTGCAAAGTTCACGATCGAAGCAGTCCGTGTTGATGGCAGGCCGATGGAGCCCAAGAAGGCTGCATAATTTTTTTTACGTCAGGCTGGAGTTCTTGTTAGGGACCAAATCCCAATCATAATTGAATATTGGAATAAGCCAAAGAAGGGCGACGGTACCTTTGTCGATGAAAGATCCAAAGAAATGCTTTGGAATTCGCTGTTGGTAAATTTCACCCTTCCGCCAGAGGAGGATGAAAACAAACCGGTTATAAAGGAAAAGGTCAAAGAGTGGACTCTAAAGAAGATGGCTGACGCTTTCCGCAACTAGAAGACAAAATTGAACAAATTTGTCAAAGCTCACGAGACTCCAGATTTCGAAGACGCATATTATGTGAAGATAAGACCTCACTGGCCCGAATTTGTGGCATATAAGGAAGGTGCTATAGCTAAAAAGAGGTCAGAAACCAATACGCTAAATGCCCAGAAGAAGGAATATCACCAGAGGACGGGGTCAGGTGGATACATATCTCAGAGGCCTAAGTGGGAGGAAGCTGAGAAGGCCCTGCGCGCTAGAGGGATCACACCCCAGACAGATGGGTGGGACCTACGTGCAAAGACTTGGTTTTACGGAATCGGGGCAAGGTTGGACCCAGAAACATGATTGTGTATCTTCCCAACCCTCCTTGCCAAACCCGTCACTGAACTCATCACGGCATACGAGGAAACAACCGCCAGGACCTTCCATCCCGACAGAGAGAATGACCAGCTCACACGCGCCATCGGTAAAAAAGAACACCCTGGACATGCACGAGGCACAGGGGGTATGACGTGGAAGGATGGGTTTGCCGAGTGAGGCGACTCTTACAGATGGCGGGGCAAAAAAAAAGAGAGCATACAGAGCGGATGACATAGATAGAACATGCACTTGTGATGCTGCAGGCGCAAGTGAATGCACAACAGAGCCATCAAGCTACCGGCCCATCTCAGCGGCACGAAGAGCCTGCATCGGAAGCTGTCGGCGGCCCAGACTCTGTGCGGAAAAGCAGCGTGGCTTCCACGGAGAACGTGCAGCCCACGCTTGAAATGGCGGGTCCTCGATACCCCGTGGATGAGATCACGGAGAGCGAACACGCTGAGCTGCATGTGATATTAATGGGCTTATCCATTAAGGTGGCTGTCGGCTATGCCTTACCTCCTGTAGCTGGTGGAACTTACCACTGCCTACCGATTCCAGATGGCTATGCTATTGTCGGGGTGGATGAGGTTGTGAACGAATATGAGGAAGCACAGCTTGAACATGCTACAGGTGAAGGGGAAACTCAACTCAAATTTGTAGTGAAAACAACCATTCTTTTGAAGAAGGAACACATCGTGCTTCCAAATTGGAGGCTACTGGCACCCCCGCCGTCTCCGCAGCGTCAGCAGTTTGAGCCGCTTCAGCCATCTCCTGCGTGGAAGCCATCTCCGGCGCTTCAGCCATCTCCTGCGCGGGAGCCATCTCCGGCGCGCCAGCCATCTCCGGCGCGCCAGCCATCTCCTGCCCGCCAGCCATCTCCGGCGCTTCAGCCATCTCCTCAGCATAAGCGGAAGAGCACTGCCACGAAGAGCATCACTAGCACTGCCACAAAGAAATCCTTAGGAAACCGTACGCCAAAGAGTTCAAAAAACTATGCCCCGCAGCCTTCCGCCAAGCCATTGCCGGTTTTACCGTGGAATCGCAGCGACGAGGAGACCAATAGGATCTCGGAAGAAGAGGTCAAGAAATTCTTTGCACCTAGACGGGCCGAGCCAAAGGAGAAAATATATCCGGCGGTGGTGGATAAGTTTTACAAAAATCTTTTGAAACCTGAAACCCCACTTGTGCCGGACTACGAGCGCCAGATTTTGAAGGGGGATGCAAGGCGCCGTAGGGAGACTGAAAGTAGCAGTCGTGCGGCACCCCTGAAACAGTTCCCATGCTTGGAGAGCAGGAAAACCAATCATGCGCCCCGCTCCAAGTGTTCGACACACGGGACGCTCCTCCCGTAAATTATTACGAGGCAGAGCTACAAAGAAAGGCCAATGAGATGGGGATGACTTACATTGCATACTTGAACATCATGGGAGACAACTTGCCCAAAGGCGATGCCAAACCCATACAACCATGGAAGTATGGGAATAATCTCGTCAAGAAAGAGGAGCTCAAGAATCTACCAACAAAGATGCGAAGATTGCACAAGTGGTACCTTGATTTCTGCAAGACAAGAAAGGAAGAATGGATCACAACGCATATAAGAGATCAGATTTTCTTGTGCGGAGACGACGCGATCACCTTCAACATTCAAGACTTGCATTTTCTATTCAATCAAAAGGAACTCGACAAAGCTGCCATCAGCCTTTATTGTGTGTAAGTACTATTTCTTTAATTTCTATCTCATCTCATTCAATTCATTAATTGCATGTATATATATGCTCACCATATATTTATATATATATATATTATTATGCAGGAAAAAGGTTATGGAATGCATGAAAGGAGGCCCTTTTGACATTGGGTTCGTTGACCCAAATAGAGTTCATGAACAAGTGGTAAGATACAAACCCGTGCAAACAGAAGATTTATTGCTAAGGTCTTTACTGAGACAACAAACCAAAAGGGAAATACTATTTCCTTACAACTTCTCGTGAGTACTGTTACCCTCTCTTGTACACATTCTATTTCGGCTTACTCGATGTTAAGTTTAACTGATGATGAGTTATGCGTGCGTAGGTTCCACTTTATTCTGCTAGTCATTCAACCTGACTCAGGAAAAGTCCTTGTCATGGACTCGTTACGAAAAGAAAAAGAGCTATGGGCAGACTTTAGAGAGATGCTCCAGAGGTAATTTCAATCATATTATCGCACTAGATCGGCAACTTTCGTGACAACAAGTAATTAATTACCCCTTTATCCATTTTCTTTGCCGGACAGGGTTTGGAAAAGGTTCACGGGCAGGGCCGTGGGTGAATGGTCAAAAGAACTAAAATTTGTAGACCAAAATGTAAGTAATACTAGCTAGCTAGGTCTGCGTATCTCTTTGATTCTGCTTCCAATTCCATTATATCATGCTTTATTGATTATTAATTTGATTGAACTCTCTATGCTCGTAAAGTGCGCGCATCAGGGACACGGCAATAACTTATGTGGGTACTATGTTTGCGAGTTCATTCGCAACACGATATGTGCGACGGGCCAAGCCGCACTAGAACAACTTAGAGTAAGTAAACAAAGTACACAACACTATTTTATTACCATGAATTGTGTTGAGTTTTTTTCTTATATATATATTGACCCCATTCTTCATATATATTCAGATCGAACGGATGCGGGACCAACTCCTACCATTTGACCGCATACGAGCCATTCAAGAGGAATTGGCGGGGTTCATACTTGATGAGGTCGTCACGCCTGGCGGAGAACTCTTTAGATATCCACCAAAATGAACATGGACGGAGATATTATATGGTATATATGCATGCTTGAACGTGTTTGTCTTGTACTTGATGCTTTCAACGTGTACGGAGAATACCACAATGATGATGTTTGTGTATAATAATAGTTGTTTAATTATGCATGTACTCGTATATACCGAAGATGTATGTGTATACCTCTACCGATCGATTCCCCTCCCCCCTCCCCGTCCCCGCCGCGCCGCAGAAATACGCCCAGAACGGGGCGGCGGTAGAACTCTGCCGCGGCAGATATTTATGTTGTTTTCCTGCCGCGGCAGAGAACCTTTAACACCGGTTCGTGTTACGAACTGGTGTTAAAGGGGGGGGCTGAGCACTGTGGCAGCCCCACGTGCGCCACCCTTTAACAGCGGTTCTTATACGAACCCCCACTGGTGTTAAAGGGGGGGGCTCTAACACCGAACCCCCAACAGCGGTTCTGGAACCGGTGTTAGAGGCCTCTACGAACCGGTGTTAGAGGCCTCGTTTCCACTAGTGTACGGCGCCACTGCCGCCGCCTCGTCTCCCGCGAAAGACCGCCGGGAACTAACTTTCCGCCGTTTCCCCTTTCCCTCCCTCGTCTCCCTTCTCAACTCCAACACTCCTCCACTTTCCCTCCACAGCTCCCCAGCTCCGGCGAACTCCGAGCTCTCGTTCCCCGGACACCATGGGCGAAAGGTACCCCGGCGACCCGACGGCGGCGAATGGATTTGGCCTCCGCACCCTCCAGCCTTGGGAGGCGCGCATGTTGTTCGAGGCGGGGTACATGGCGCCGCCGGACATCCGCCTCCCAACCGGTTGGAAGCTCAGCGCCGGTGGGATCCCTATCCCTCTAGAGCCGAAGCCCGAGGAGCTCGACGACGAGATAGCGGCGGCCATCGCCGCCATGGACTACTCGGACCTCGCCGAGGATCCGGGCAACCGAGTTTTCTAGGAGCAGCACCTCGCCAAGCAGCGGCAGCAGGCGCTCGCCCACCAAGAGGGGCCGCCGGGCTCGCCACCGAAGAGGAACAACGCGGCTGGGCTCCGCCGCTTCTGGAGCGCTCCCGGGCGCACACTCGCCGCCGTGCTAGAGCACATACAGGCCGGCAACGAGCCTCGCCTCGCCTCGCCTTCTCCCGCAACCCCTCGCCTCGACTCCGGCCAACTGGCTGCCGAGGAGGATGGCCAGCCTGAGCTCTTCCTCCTCCGCTTCGGCCTCCCACTCGTCGGGCTCAACACCGGTGGCTTCGCTGCCGCTCCGCCCTGTTAAGCTGCCTTTTAATGTTTTTTAATTTATTATCTAGTACTTTAGTTTAAATTCGATGTAATCCGCCTATATTCGCCCATCTTTAATGAAATCCGCCTGAATTTGCCAAACTCAGCTGAAAATTAGCTGAACTCGGGAACTCGGCCTGGGAACGCGAGTTGGAAACTCGGCGTTCCCAAGCCGAAATCAAGTTTCGTCCTGCCAAAATTTGGTCCGGCTTTCGTCCTAGGTTCGCCCAACGAGTGAGGATGCTCTAAGGCCATCTCTACCGAGTCAATCTAACACGTCCGAGCGGCGTGTCTAAATTCGTTCGCGTGGACGTGAGCGGTACCCAGCGGCACAACCTATACGAACGGACGGTTCGGTGTGATTCATCCATATTTCAGATCTAGTCAACGTGTCGTCAGTCGGCCACTCGAGGCCTATATTTTAGTGAAACATTAGTATTTAAATGATAGCTTTTTATTTAATTAGGCCCCGCCAACTATAAAAAGGCACATCTAAATAAAATAAAAGGGGACTACTACTGTTGCTGGAGGAGCCGTCACTACGGCTACTCGCCACCATTGCCACGGACACCGTTCCAGCTGCCGCTGGCCCCGTCGATCGCCACCTTAGTGGACCAGATGGCCCGCTGCTGGAGGCGTTTGCGGTGATGGTCGCGCGTCTGGCCGCGAGCCACCGTATTGCCCACTGCCTTCCTGCGATCCTCCGCTGCCCGGTTCGCCAGGACCTTCTCCATCTCGGCGGCCCTGTGGTCCCTCGCCTCCTGGTCGGCGAACTCTGTCGTTGCCAAGGCCTCCGCCCGGACTGCGGCTTCTGCCTCAACCGGGGTCACCCGCTGCCGGAGCCTGAGCCCCGCTGGGGCCGAAGCCCGGTGCCTGCATGATCCGCAAGGGGATAGCGATCGCCTCCTCCCCTCCTCCTCATCTCCATCCTCCTCCACCTCCGTCTCGTCGACATCTACAAGAGCCCACGCGGCCGCCTTCTCAGTGACTGTAGCCTCCTCTGCCTCCGTGTCAGCGGCATACTCGCGCTGCGCCGCTTACACCTCACTGCGTGTTTTGGCGGCGTGGCGAAGCTCAAATATGGAAACCTTGGCAGCCTCCTTGGCCACCTCCTCCAGCGTGGCCATGGCCGTGTCATAGCGGATATCGCGGAGGGCCGCTGATGCGGCCTCCATGTCCACTGCCTCCTTGGCGGCGACGTGGTGTATCTCACGCACTGCCTATTGGGCGGCCTCTAGGGTGGCCACCTCCACCACCCGCTCCAGCGCTGCATCGGCCACACGGCCTCCTCCTTGAATGACAACACCTGTGCGTTGCTCATGCGCTTGGCCAGGAATGTGGCTTCGATGTGGACGACGTCAATCTCCACCTCTGAGTAGCGGGTGCGGCACATCTCCCGGATCTTGGTCCAGTTGGCGATCTTTGCGACGAGGCATGGTTGCTGGTGGCTGGCGCTTTTTCGGTTGATGGTTTTCTCTTGCATGGGATTGTTGTCTCCGCCGCGCAGGCGGCCGTGTTTCATAGACCATGGCGAAGGCGGGAAACGGCCGGGAAGGCATGGGAAGTTTTCTGGCCACGGGAGGCAGCACGCGCTGGAAACCAAAAGATTCGATGGCGGGAAAGCCGGCCACGCATGAAGCCACTGGCACTGATAGCCGACGTTGCATCACCATTAACGTCCCATCGCAGAGGGTTTCAAGAGGTGATAGCGGGAGGAGACGAAAAGATGGGTCGGACCACTGGGCGCGGTTGGCCATATAGGTCAAACCATGACCTAAAAGCAACCGCGGCCTGACCCAAACAGACAGAAATGGACCGTTTCGGTCGGCCGTTTGGGTTGTCCCTATGGAGATGCCCTAACGTGTGCAAGAGGCCTCAACTTGCTAAATTCAGGGCTGCAGCCTGCAAGGGGTTAGCTGCAAAACGGTGGCAATTAGTACACATCGTCTCTCTCCGTGCGAGTGAGAACATAAAATGGTCCTCCCCAAACAGCCGCCGCCTACTCCCAAAAACCCTAGCCGCCACCTCCTTCCCCGCCAGCAATCGGCGGGTCCTCGCCTCCTCCGCTTCCGCTCAATCGGGCGGGAGGGGGTGGGGACCCACGACCTACGCTTGGCGTTCATCAAGGTCCCTAAAGTTAGCGTTTTTGTGGTGTCGTGGTGGTGCAACTCAGATGGCGGTGGATGCGATACATCGAATAAAGGTACCCCCAGCTTCAACCCCATCTCGCTGACGTTTACGACATCGAGAATCCTATGGGATATGGTCTTCGCCGGGCGTGTGCCCCGACTTTGTGTGTGTTTTATCGTCACCGATCGGATCATGGCGGTCTTGGAGTGTGGCGGTGCGGATTGCTGATGGTTTGTGGTGGATGGTGGAGGATCTGTGCGCTTGATAGGCAGGGTGGCATTGGCCCTGGATCCAGTGTTGAAGATGCTCGGAGGGCTCCTACGGCCAATGTTCCTTAGCAGCAAGCTAGATCCAGTCTTACGGGGGTGGTGGGTTCTACGTCTCATTAACGCTATGGACTGGGGTTTCTTCAGTGCCAAAGTGTGGAGTAGCTGATGGTGATCTTCATCTTCTCTGGCGACGGTGAAGGATTTGGGTTCTTTGTAGTTGCGGCGATAATGGTTTGCAGCTGTCCAACCGGTTGTTTTCTTTTGCTTGTATGCGTACCATCTTTGTATTTCTACAATTATAAATACAAGTAATGTATGCCTACAGGAGTACATAGTCAAAAAAAGAGAACATAAAATCCCCTTCTTTTTTCTCTATCCAAAACCCTACAGCTGTTTGGCAAATATATGGAATGGGAATTTTGAGGAGGAGGTTTGTTGGGGAATTATCATAGCAAAACTAATTATTAGTCCTAATCCATTGTTCACTGTGTGATTGGAATTAGTAGGGTGAATCCTATCCAAATCTATCTTCCCATGTTTGGTTAGTGGATTTAGGAATGGGAAAAATGAGACACCTCCTCCCCGTGTCGCTCCCGCGAGCGACCGGGGGGAAAACCCTAGTCGCCTCTCCCTCCTCTCCCCAGTGGCCGTCAGGGTGTGCTAGCGAGAGAAGCCCGGCCGGCGTTTACATTGGCGGGGCCTCCTCTCCCTTCCCTCTATGATGGTCGGACCGAGCTGGCAAAAAGTGTTGAGCAGTGTGGGGAGCGGCGACGCAGAGGCGGGCATCGATGGTGAAGGTCACGGAAGCTCTGCTATGGCACAGATGGCTGCAAGGCGACAACCTCGTCCATCCCCCTGGTGCAGGCGGTGCGTCACCAGCGCGTCTTGGGTAGCGGCGTGGTGGCCTCGCCCAGTGCGAGCACATCTAGCAGGAGGCGGTGGCGGGTGTACTCGTGGCAGCGCAGAGGTGACCTCGGGTGGTGCGTCGACTTATACCTAGTGGTGGATGCAGGGTCTGTCGGCGGGGCACGAGATGGCACGGTTGGGGTGTCATGGGTCTACAGCTAGACGACAACAATGGCCATGGCGCTACAGCGAAACATTAGGGCTACTCAGGCCTGATTTAGGACTAGATCTAGGTTAGCATGGGCCTAATCCAGGCCTGATCTAGGCATGACGACCCTGCTTGTTTTGTTCGGTCGGCGATCGCCTCGACGACGGATGGCGGATCCCCCCGATGGCTCCTATGCCGACCAACTGCCCCTAGGATATCTTATCGTGTTTGAATGATGCCCTTGCATTGGAGTATCAGTCACGCCTTGGTCTCGAGGTCGAGGATGCCGTGCGACAGCTTCAGAAGGTGGTATGCATAGGCATTCCTCCGGTAGAGGCAACTCCGAAAGGTGGCTCGTGATGGTGATCCTCAGATCGGCGGCGGTCCGACAGGCCCGGGTGAGCTCGGTGGCGATGGGCTGCTGCTTGGCAGTCGGGATTTTCCGTGTGGCGGATCCCCTGGTGGACGGAGGAGTGGGATCTAGTGTTGGGGTTGGCGGATACGGTGGCACCCTGCTGCAGTGTGGCGGTGGGACTTCAAGAGCCTATTTGGGCTCGTTCGGGCCAGAGGGCCTAGCTTGTCTTGATGCTGCATCCGGTCAGCTACCGCGCGGTGGAGGTAGTTCCCTCCCGCGCTCTAATTTCATGCTTGAAGGGGTTCGTACCATGGAAGACAAAAAATTTCTATTGCATGAACACACACAAGCCAAGATCTAATCTATGAGATCAGTGCAACGAGTTTGTAGAGTACTTACCCTCGTCGATTCGAAGCATTTAACGAGATCGGATTCTCGTGGTTGATGTAGTCGTTCACTTGTCGGTCTCAAGATCGTGTAGATGATCCTTCCAGCGCCACGTTCTGTCAGCACTTCCGCAGTTGGTCACACATTCGACACTCGATAAATACCTTCCTCTCCCTTTATCTAGAAGGCAGTGGAGGTTGTAGATCTCCTCGAGATTCCAGCAGCACGACGATATGGTGGTGGAGGTGGAGGAGTATATCTCGCAGGGCTTTTCCTAAGACAGAGCGAGTATGGTGGATTTAGAGAGGCCCTCGGTGGCTAGGGTTTAGATGCCGAGGGGAGGAGGGCAGCCGACGGCTAGGATTTATACTAGACGGCGGTGGAGGTTTAGAGGCTAGGGCGTCGGCGACCTGGGAGGGGACGACGACCTAGGGTTTGGGGTTGAGGCCAAGGGGGCGCCGACCCCCTCCTTTTATAGGTGGGAGAGGCGGCTAGGGGAGGAGGAGTCCTCCCCCAACTCCCCTTGTATGGCCGGCGGCAAGGGAGGGAAGGGAAACCTTCCTCCTCTCCTTCCACTTGGTTTGACTTTAAATGTTGGGATTTGACTTTTCAAATTGAGTTTGACTATTCAAACTAGAATTTGATTATTTCTCTTACCATTGACCAGCCAAGTGACCTAGGACATGATGCAACCATTCCACATTGGCATGACCCATTTATGTACCGTCGTGGTGGTGTCACGGCAGATGCCATGTGTATGCTTAAGTTGGGGGCCGAATGGACGCTTGAGGTAACCAAAGAGGGAGTGCATGGTCTAGCCGCGCACGAAGAACACCAATAACTCTCCACACTTAGGATTTTATTCCTCCAAGAAGTTTACAAGTGCTCCTAGAGCTGTTCAAGTATAGCCTAAGGGCACTAGTTTCCTACTTTGTCCAGCCTCCCTAAACCCTAGTTATGCCCCTCCTTATATAGGCGATGGCCAACTAGGTTTCACCTTTGGGTTTTAGGGTTACTATTTGGATCTTTGTCCTTACTGTGCGAGCTGGGTCATGGGCTAACCCTGAGCCCTGGACACAGTCCACAAATCTATACAACCAACGATCTTCCCGTACATAGCCGCCAGCTCTTGGGCGTCACGCGGTGCCTTTGTACGTCAGCCCTTGCTTTTGGTGCCACCCAGCTCCTTTTATGTCACCCGGCGTCGCCCTTCTCTCTTTTGACCATGCTTTACCATGGTCCCTCCTGAATCTTACTCGAAAAGCCACCATGCGTCCTCTCTGACTTAGCCTTCCCTCGTGAGACCCAACTCGTCGCTTCCTTCAAGGTAATCTGATTTGTCCTATGCGGGCCGGCATAATTCCTATGTCAGCCAAACATAAGCTCCGTATCCCGGCCGCCAAGATCCGGCCAGGGATTACTTTGACTCGGCATAATCTAAGCTGGGTAATGTTTTACCCCTTATGACCCTACCAGGGGTTATCCCCCCGACATTAGTCCCCGAAGCTGGTGAGGCCTAGCAGTTTTTGTTGTTAGGCGTCTCCAGGTTCCTTTAATGCATTTGGAACTTCTCTTTTCTCTTTGAATTTCTTATGTAGGACGCTCTATTTGGCGTCACCTCGATCTTTGCCAAGTCTGTTTTGTTCTTTCCGAGTCTGATCTTTGACTTTTTTCGCCATCCTTGCCTCGTGCCGAGTCATTATTGACATTGCCAAGTCATTTTGGGCTTGCCTTAGTCACTGACAGGATGTAATCATGATTGCTTGCCTCAAATTCTGTCTCAAATCCTGACTGCATAGTGATGGCGGCGTAGTTACTCCCGTCATTATGGCAGTCCCATCGCTCATCTCCTCGTGTCCTGCGCTGCTTGACATAGCTCAGGATTTTCCATGTATCGCGTACACGTGGCGCTTGCTGATGCGCTTACTCGACCGAGTACACGGCCACACAGCACAGAGGGATCCCACACTGTTTTTTTACTCCCCTTAAGTAGGGGCGCGGGGAACTTAACTGCCCCCGCTGGTTCAGTTTCCCCCTTGCCTTCTTCTTCCCTGTGCCTCTCAATCTAGAATCGCCCCTTTGTTGTTCCTCTTTCTTGCTTCTCTGCTCCAGGGATTCTCTCCTCTTTCTTCCGATTCCCCGATGGGTCCCTGCGTTTCCAGGCCTCTTCCAATGGCGGAAGAGCCCAAGCCGCACGAAATCATGGACGCACGCAACGGCAGCGAGGAGGTGGAGGAGCACGAGGCCACCGGCGAATGCGGCGGTTGGGAAGGCTCGGAGGTCACCGTGGAGGAACTCAAGTGGTTGCGCTCCACCAGGCGTATTCCACTTGAGGTTGATTGCTGCCTTCCCGTCGGTGAGATTGTTCCCAAACCTGAGCCCAATGAGCGGGTGGTTTTCCTTTCTCACTTTGAGCGTGGCTTTGCTCTTCCCGTTAGCGATTTTTTCAAGTCTTTTCTTTCCACTTTTCAACTGCAAACCCATCACCTTCCTGCCAATGCTATTGGCTCTCTCTTATTTCATCTTTGACTGTGAAGGCTATCTCGACATTTGGCCCACTGTCCTTCTTTGGGCCAAATATTTCAATTTCCGAATCCAAGTTGTCCCTGACCCAGGCATTCCTCATGATGAGAAGAGGCCCACCGGCATTGATTCTGTCTTTCCCCGGGTCACCGACATTGATTCTTGCAAGAAATGGCATAGAACCTTTTTCTATGTCAAGAATAACGGGTCCAACGACTATATTCGGCTTCCCCCTTCAAGGACGAGGTTCCCAGCAAGGAGCTTTGGAAGCTTGACCTGCGAGACAAGAACAAAGCGGTGAATGAGGCTCATAAAATCCTCGAGAGGTTTCTTGACCCGGAGGAAGACTTCCATCTATCTGAAGAAGACCTCATGTGCACCTTCATCTCTCGCCGAGTCAGTCCCATTCAGGCAAGAAGCCACAAGATGTGCTTCATGAGCGGTCCCCATGATCCTACTCGGCACTCCACCCTTGAGCTTCCCAATGATTCCGTGCCCGCTGAGGCAGCTCAATCTTTAAGCTGAACTTAGCGGAAAACTGGGCTTGGATTTGTCCTCCTTTCAGCCGAGATAGGCTTGTCACATTGGTAAGTATCCGAGTAACTAAGGGCTGCCGACATACTTTATCCGGCGCCTACCCGCCGTTCTGTCTTTTTACTAATTTTATTCTGTTTATCTTTCACAGAATCTCATGCATCAGGTCGATGACAGCACTGTCCCTCCTGGCGGTTATCTCGATTACTGATCAGATGAGGATGAGGTCGAGTATGACCTGGAGTGTTTTATGCCAATCCCGCATGCTGTCGCTGCTCCTGCTCCGGGTAAGAACTTTACTCGAAATCCTTTGCGGACTGGTCGGATGATGACGATGTCGATCGTGAAGTACTAGAGGTACTTGTTCTTTGTCCTAATCTTTTGGCTTGTCCCATTGAGCGTTGCATTTACTGATGTAGCTTTCCAGATACACGAGGATCCTCCTCTTGCTACCGGTGGGTATGGCAAGATCCCTGCTGCCAAGCCGAGTAAGCGATGCAGGACCTCCTCCATCACTCAACCTTCCAAGAGGTGCCGGGTCGATCCCGCTGCTACTCCTGAAGCCACATCTTCCCAGCCTCGCAAGACTACTACGCGCTAGGTTGTTGTTCGTCGCACTCCGCGTGACCCCACCATCTTCGGGTAACTTTCACTGCCCCTGTTACCTTATGTTTTTCTCTTCTGTGTTTGCTTTCTTATAGACTTATGTTTTTATTTTCAGCGCTGCTATGTCTGCCAACCAAGCAGCTCCTAGCATGACCTCCTCTATTTCAAAAACTGTTTCTCCTTCCCGTGAAGATCCAGTATTGCAGAGACCCGTTCGGGTCACTGCCCCCACCGTTGAGTTTCCTGCACCTCAGAGTGAGGCTGACCTGGCGACGCGTTCGTCCGAGGAGACTCGGCCTCCTTCTCCTGTTGCCCTCTCTGATCTGAACTTGGGACCCGGTGCCAGCAATATCGGTGCCGAGTCTACCTAGAACTCCCCTGTTGTACCACCTCTTGTTGTTGATCCGCCTGTGAACCCAAATACTGCTCCTCTGCTGTTGTCGAGCCTGCTCATTCGGCTCCATTGTCTTCACAAACCAGTACCAGATCTGCTCCCCCTGCCTCTATGGTCAAGGATAATATCGGGCATGTTCCTCAAGGCCAGACTCGCTCTGCGGCCATTAAGCCATCAGCTTCCTGGCAACTGACCTTGGTCTACGCCCTAGGCTCCGCTCCGCAGATTTGGCCCACACCATCAACAATGACACCTGCTCCGGCGGGTCTGTTGGGCGAATCTGTTGCTGCCGAGTCTGGTGGCGTTCCTAAAGTAAGCACCTTGCATGCCAGTGCTGCCGCTACCCATGCCGAAGTGGGGGCTAACCTGAAGAGAGGGAAAGTCCTCACTCGAACACTCAGCGAGCAGGGCCTTGTCTCTGCAGAGTGCTATGCCTTAGCTTGGAATGCCGCAGGCGACCAAGAGGGAAGCTCGGGCTCTGGCCAGCAGCTGCAATTGGGCCCCAAGACCGTCTCCGAGATGACCCAGCAGGCCATTGCACTGATGGCCCGAGCAGATCAGGTGAACGAGGTATGTGATAACATTACTCTTTTGTGTACTGAGTATCTTTATATTCATACATGTTCCCTAGTCCCCGAGGTTATTGCCGGGTAAGGAACTTACTCGGATGTAAGCTCTTAGGTAAATCATGCCTTTTCCTTCCTCTTTTCAAGATTCCATGCTGAAATTTCGATCCTTAACCCTTGAGGTTATTGTCGAGTAACGGAGTTACTCAGATGTAAGCTCAAAAATTTGCATGCATCTTTTCCATTTTCTGCCGGGATAGAATCACTTGATCTACTGAGCACTCTCTTATGAAATATCTTCCTTGTAGGTTACACACAATGGACATACCAAGGTACACCAGGCTTTGCTTCTGGATTATCGAAAGCTCGAGGTTGCTCACCAGGATCTGAAGGCTGAGGCTCAGGGCCAAGGTATTTTTCTTACTTGGCTCGTTTTTTACTTAGCGGATCTTTTTTGTTCCGTCCTTTTGACATTTTATTTTTATTCTTTCCACAGCTTCTGCCCAATCCACCATTGACACTCTGCACAAGCAGATCAGTGACGCTAAAAGTAAGGCCTCTCTCCTTAGGGATCCTGTAATTGCCTAGCATTTGTTTTTCCTCATTTTCCATTCTTATCTCGGCAAGGCCGAGATGCTTTGCTGTTATTGATGAAACACATATTCCGAATAAGCAGGTCAACACCAGGCCGAGCTCCAGAAGGAGCGAGATGAGGTGACTCGGCTGAAGCAGCAAATGGCGGATATGGAGCAGAAGCACAAGTCCGAGTTGGAGGGCCTGCGCCAAGAGCTCTCCGAGAAAATGAACAGCATGCCGCCAGTGTCGAGAAAACAAAGCAATTGCTCAAAGACGCCGAGTCCGGTGGAGTCATCTCATCAGGATCTAGATGCTCTTCAGGCCAAGGCAAAGACCTGGCAGGCCAAGCTCGGCATGATCAACACTTTCATCGGTAGTGAGTTATTACTCTTTTCACTGTGCTCTTATCCTTACTCTTTACTCCTTTTTTGCTGTTTTTGATGCTTCTTCATTTTTGTAGAGAACTTCCTTAAAGCCCGACATGTTCGACTTAAGGGCTATGAAGAAAGTGCAAGCCGGATCTGGAGCCCCAACATATGGCGAGATCACCATTGACGAGCACCTTGTAGCCCTCTCAGAGCGCGTGACCACCTTGAAGTCATGCAGTGTCGACTTACTCAAGTCGGCTATCCATGCATTCAGGATTCTCTGGCTGGATGAAGATGCGCCTACGCTCGTTGAGCCTCTTACTGCTAAGATGTTACTCACCGAGGAAAGACTTGACCAATGACGTGAGTCGGCTAGCCGTGTCGTGGTGGACAAGGACCTTGCCTTTGTTCTCTCATGATATGAGGATATCAATCTTGATGTTCTCCAGCATATGAGGGCCGAAGGCAAGTGGATCCATGATCCTGATATCATCAAGAAGCGCCAAGAGCGAGCCTACGCAATGGTGGAGTACGCTCTGGTGCACGCCTGGTGCGATGGGCCCAGCTTCCTTGATCTCGCTGAGCCACTTGCCAAGATTGCCGATGATGACAGTGTTGACAGCGAGGCCACCGAGTCAGACATGGCAGACTTGACCGATGCGCCTGACTCGGTAGATCCTGATGATGCTCCTAGCTCTAACCCCAACGATTCTCCTTTGAGTCCAGCTGCCTCTTAGGCTGGTTTATGAAAAAACACTTAATTCTCATGAGATCCCCGGTAAGCCAGGTGCATATGTAAGAAATACTACAGTTATTTTGGGTGTGTGCCTTTGCGAAGGCTTAAACTTTATTTTGCTTGAATGCAAATCATCCAGGGGAAAGTCCCCGAGTTTCATTTGTCGTTTTCCTTATCCTTGAATTTGGCTCTTGTCTACCTTTTTTGGCGTTCGACATTAGAGTCTCAAAGTTCTAAGGATTCAGTTAGCAGATATGAAACTAGACAACTTGACCTAGGGTCATTTGACATACAAGCCGACATATCCTGCAATGGGTTAATTATAGCGTTTCTTCCTTACTTATCCACTGTTCATGTTTACCTGTCCTTGGTCTTTTTCTCTTTCTTGCCATGAAGCCGTGTTTTCAGACAACAACATAGTCGAAGAGTTGACCTCATACGAGTAAACATTACTGACGAGGTTTAATCTCGTCAATGCCCATTGTTATGGACTTGGGTTTTGGAGAAGATGGGGATGTTGGAGATCGCGGAACGATTAGCAAACAAGCAACACGGGGACATGAGGTTTACCCAGGTTCAGGCCCCCGGAGGGAAAACCCTACTCCTGCTTGTCTGCTCTTGATTACGGCGGAATCGAAGGTTACATGGGTCCGCAGATGCAATTTGGCGTGGAGGTGTGTATGCAAAAGTATGAGTCGAGAGATCTAGGTCGTGCCCTCCTGGCCTTTATATAGACTTAGGAAGGTCCCAGACATAGACCTAGTCGGTTACAAGTTCTAGGGTTTTACCCCTTTGAATTTCCTATCTACTCTAGTCTTGCTCTCTAAGGATCCGAAGGCGTCATGGGCCTTGGCCACCCGAAAGTCTTCATGGGCCGGCGTATATTTGCCGTGGGCCTTCCTTGGGCTGGACCAGGTATGCTGAGATCATGCACCCGCGGGGTATATCCATGTCAGTATCCCCCGAGTGTTCAGTCGAATCGTAGATTAGGCTGAGGACTCTTCAATCCTTCGGGTGCAACTCTGTCTTTGAAGAGAATGTGTAGGGATTGTTGATGCATGTGCCTAACTCTCCCGACGGATCAGGGTCAGTTAACTGTCTTAGGACAAAACAACATGATCTTCTTCAGGTTCGAGTCCCTCGACTCGAACCCGGAACATATGCTGGCGTAATTCGACTCAGGCCGCGGAGGACTTACAGGAGTGGAATTCTAGTGAATTTAATTGGTGTACCCAACGCGTCCGTCGGGATTTTTCATCGCGCCTGTTGACACGGATTTATACTAGCAGAGCGCAGTCATGTACGTTACCAGGCCATCGGATGATATCTGTAGGTCTTATCTTTGCGTCGCAGACACAACATCCGAATTTTGTCACCGCGAAGGTGTTTCGGGTGTCCAAGGAGAATGTTACTCACTTAGCATAAATTGGGGCAGAGTTGCCGAAAAGTTTTTGCATACTGATTCGAAGGATCGCAGTCGAAGAATTCATAGGGTGTGCGACCAGCGCTCCCTATGGGAGTAGCCCCCCGAGTGTCTGTTCGAGTCGTAGACTCGAGCAGAGACTTTAATTCAGCCATTGTTCAGTGTTAGGTCCGTGGGACACATTTTTTTTCGGATGCTTAAATCCGTCCTCCCTATGGGAGTAGCCCCCGAGTCTGTAGTGGAGTCGTAGACTCGACGTAGGACTCGAAGAAACAATTCGGTTTTTAACGTGTTGTTCATTCTTCGGGTGCGCGGCCAGCGGTCCTGATAGGAGTAGCCCCCGAGTAATTGGCCGAATCGTATATTCGAGTGAGTACTCTTAGCTTCGAATTCGAAGAAATTGGAGCTGCTGCTAGTGTAGCTTTTGATGACGTCAGTGCTGACGATCGATGACCTCAAGCGTCTGCTGCGCCAGAGATGACTTGACTGGACGAACGTGGGTCCCATTCTCCGACTTGAATTGACCGGTCACGTGCGGCGTGGAGATAATTACGGCTTTGCCTCGATTTCTGCGCATAGTGGACGGCGTGTTAGCGATGGTTCGTTGCGATGCTGACATGTGTATGGCCAGATCCTGCCGTTGGCGTTCGGTCTTCTCGATGGACGGCTGTCGTGCATCGTCTTCGTATTTATAATAATTGGGGAAAACTTTAGTTTGTTTTCACCGCAGCTATTCTCGTTTCACTGCTTCCTTGTTCTCTGAGAGCTGCACGGTGGGATATCCTTCCACATTTCCCTCTTCCATCTTGCGCTCTCGTTGCCGGCGCCGCCGTACCGCGATGGGAAAGCCGAAGAAGTCTTCTTCTGCGGTTGGTACCAGCTCTGCTGGAGGGAAGAAGGGTGCCGCCGCTACTCGTGTCACCGACGGTGGCTGGCGGCGATCGGAGACGCGGGAGAGTGATCTCCGCAAGCTTCGTGAGCGGGGCTTGATCCCGCAGGATAGGGAGGCCGTCAAACTCCCAGGCAACGAGGTAATCCCCCGTCCCCCCGCTGGGTTTCGGGTTATGTTCCTCACCTTTGTCATTCGCGGATTTTCCTTCCCAGTCCACGACTTCCTTCATGGACTGCTTTTTCTGTACGGTGTCCAATTGCACCATCTTTCCCCCAATTCTCTTCTTCACGTTGCTTGTTTTATCACTTTCTGCGAGTGCTGGCTTGGTATTGAGCCGCACTTTGGCCTCTTCCAGAAACTCTATTCCGTGAAGAGGCAATCCGGTTCGGATGGTGTTTATCCCATTGGGGGTTGCATCATCTCCCTCAAGCCCAATCTGCTTTTCTTTTATTTTTCCATGTCCGAATCTGTCCAGTACTGGCGGAGGCAATGGTTTTATATCCGCGACTCCGTAGTGCCTGGGAAGGATTTTGGTCTTGTTCCTTTTGACCCCTCCCAAAAGATCGAACCGAAAAGGTCTTGGAAAAACAAGATCTTGTATGGCAAGGTGGCAGAGATAGAGGCTCTCTATCGTCGAGTGTAGGATCTCCAGTTGATTCCGAAGAAGGAAGTGAACGGTGTGGATATCGTCCGCACTTTTCTCGAGCGTCGGGTGCAGCCACTCCAGGCTAGGGCGCACCCGATGTTCCTTTATGCTTGCCGGCGTGATCCGACGAGGGTTTCGACTGAGAAATTCTCCCAGGGAGATCTCGACAGGGCCCTTCGTTCGCTGCTGAAGTTCAAGGCTGGGGAGGATATCCCGGGGAAGTCGCTGACTCCTCCGTTTTCTTCTTCGCTTCCTGTTCCACAGGTGTAGATCCGTGCGCGTAGCGCTATTTTTGACTGCATTGTATTTGCCTTTGTTTGCTAACAAATTTTCTGTTCTTTGTGCATAACTTCAAAGTGCCGGGCATGTCGCCTCCATTACCCGAAGTATTTCCGGATGCTCCAGATAATGATGTGGTGGATTCCATGTCCGAGCTACCGTCGGCATGGTCTCCGGCTGAAGATGCCAACGAGTCGAGCGAGGACCAAACTCGCAAACGATCGCGGAGCTCCAGCGAGTCTTCGGATGCCTCGACTCCTCCGACTCCTAGGAACCCGCTGTGTCTTGAACGTCACAGTGGTGGGCATGGAGGCTCTTCCTCTCCGATTCCTGCCCTTCCCGTGCGGGCTGTAGTCCCGCACCCGCCGGCGAAGCGGAAGAAGGAAGAAAAGAAGGAAGAGAAGAAAGAGGAGAAGAAGGTCTGGAGGACCCCTCCCGTCTTCAACCTGAGCGAGCTTGACTCGTAAGTTTCCTTTGTTCTGCATTGCTTTTTGTTGCCTGTTTACTTTGTACTTGTACTAATTTGTCCGTGTGCAGGCACTCTTCCAACGACTCCTCTAGCGATGGTGCTCGGGAGATGATGGGGGAATCGAAAGTCGCGTCTCCTCCTCCTCAGATGGTGGCTACCTCCGAGGGCGCTGCTCCGAACCCTCCTCGGCAGGAGGTTCAGGTGGTTGCGCCTCAGAATTTTGCTAGCGTACCTTCGACGTCTCCATCGGATCATGTAAGTAGTTCTGTCTCCTGCCACGGGGGGAGCCCCCGAGCATCTGTAAAAGAGTTTTCTTGTTTTGTTTTTCATTCGAGTCTCGAGGGGAGCCCCCGAGCGTTTCCGTGTGTGTATTTTGCTTCTGTTCTTTTCTGTTGGGCGTAGCCCCCGAGTCCTTTTCCTAACTAGTAGGTCGTCTTCCTGCAGCCTTTTGTGCAGGATGCCAAGCGACTGGTGCAGGAGAACCTAGTGCTGGAGGCCAGCCTCAAACAGCTTCAAGGTACTTGATGTTTGCTTCTTCGTGTATTCGTGTCCTGTTATCTGACGCTTGTATTTTTTGAATGCAGAGGAGCACAACACCTCCCTTCGTGAGATTGATGCTCTCAAAAAGAGCCTCGGTCAAGCGGAGAAGAAGGCCGAGGTTGCCATTGGTGCGAAGGAGGTCCTTGGACGCTTCTACAAGGAGCTTGTCCCCAAGGGCGCGGCCCTTGATGATGTTGACGCTCTGGCGGAGGCATTGTCAGCCGAAGCACCTGCGGCGTACAAGCGCAAGCAGAAGGGCATCGGCGCATCTGTCGGGCTGGCAATGGATTTGGCGGCTGGAGCGGAGCTGGATCTTCCCCAGATCACCTCCCAGATGCCAAAGACTGCGGATGGATCCGAGGTAGCCTTCGCTACCTATTCTGCTCGCTGTAAGCGATATGGGCCAAAGCTGATTGATCTGCTGGCCGAGTACGCACTATGGCAGCAGGGGGAGGCCAAGGCGAGGCAATCCGGCTCCGAGGCTACTCAGGGTGCCGCATCTTAGGCGCTGTAGCTATAGGATAGTTGTAGTCTCTTTTGTTGTAATTATGTTGATGAACAAAATCCTTGTGCCACGTAGTGGCTTTTGATGCACTTAATGAATTTGTTGAGTTGTGTGCTTCTTCGTCTGAGTGTTCATGTCTTTGTCTTTCTGCTGATCTAGGGTCCTTCGGGTGCTGATCCCGTTGACACCTCGCCTGCCGCGCGGCTGCGGCCCTCCCTGGATGATTCATCACAGCTTGCTTTTCTTCGAGACCGTGTTCGTAGTCTCGAGAAGGAGTTGCTTGGGGTGCGTGGCCATGCCGACGTTTGGAAGTCCAAGGCGGATCGCGGTGCTGCCAGAGAGGAGTACTTGATGGCGGAATTGCTTCGATTATCCGAGCAGCTTCAGTGTAAGTTTCTTCGAGATTTTGCCTATTTTTTCGGATGCGCCTGCTGGCATTGCATCTTACTTTTGTGCAAGTATTGCAGGTGCTAACCTTGCTCCAAGGGAGGAGAAGGAGCGTGTTGCTGTTCGGGTCAATTGTTTGACTCAACAGGACATGGAAGCCGGCGGGTTCTTCTGGATGGATAGTGAACGTGCTATGGTCCTTGCGACTGTGCAAGATCGCGTTCACCAAGTGTCGCGGGTGCTTCGTCAGGTGCAGACTTCGCTCGCGTTGGTTCTGCATGTGATGTTTCAGTTGGATGATGCACCGACGACCCTTTCTGGTCTTCTGTCGAAGTTTCGGAATGTGAATCATGTCAAGGAGTTGGTGCGGCATCAGCTCGTCGCAGGAGTGAAGGCTGCATTGTCTCTTGTGAGGCTGCATCGCCTTGATGTAGATCTGTCCGTTGTAGCGGCTGGACCACCCCCTCGACCAGATGGTGGTGTGTGGGATATGCGTCCGCATTACGCGGCTGTAGGGTAGTATGCCGAAGAGAACGTAGATCTATTTGAGCAGCGTGCTCAGGTTATTCTTCAGAATAGGTAGTACCTGTAAAAGAGATAGATTTAAAATTTGTATATTTTTAACTGGGCATGTTGTGCCCTTTGTTATAAAGGTTTGGTTGTTGTTTGAGCACGCAGTGCTTTGTTTGCGTACGTGTCCTTTTCGTTAGCCTGACATGGTCAGCTACTCAGGTGTACACGTGTTATCCTCAGTCGATGAAATCGTGAGGTGGGGGAACCCCCGAGTGTTTTTGTAGCATGAAGTAAAGGTGCGAATAGCGAAACGAAATTTTGGGGCGAGACACTTAGCTTTATTTATATCGTAATGGAGGAAGTACATTGTTCGACTGAGTAGCCTTGGCTGAAAAGCCTTATTGAAAGTAAAGGGGTAGGTAGCTAGGGGTAGAATCGTCGTAGATGTGCAACGTTCCATGGGTTGGAGTATGCGACTCCAGACTCCACGTGCTTGAGGCGATAGGCGCCACCCGGGATGACTTCGGTGACGATGTAGGGTCCTTCCCATGTGACTCGAATTTCTTCGGTCGCTCTTGCTTGAGTCACAAGACGAGGTCTCCTTCGACGAAGGACCTTGGACGCAGCCGTTGGCTGTGGTAGTTGCGGAGACTCTGCTGGTACACCGCTGATCGAGCCGCTTCTATGTCTCGTGCCTCGTCGAGTGTGTCAACGGCGTCTTTGAGTGGAGCCATGGATTCGGCTTCGCTGTAAGCGACGACCCGGGGGGCCTGGTGGCGTACTTCGGCTAGTAGCACGGCTTTGGCTCCCTGCACCATGAAGAACGGCGTGTATCCGGTGGAGCTGTTTGGCGTGGTGCGCAAGCTCCATAGTACGGATGGTATCTCTTTCGTCCAGGCTCCGGCTTTTCGCTCGAGTGGGGTCATGAGGCGCTTATTGATGCCAGCGCCGATTAGGCCGTTGGCCTTTTCCACCTGCCCGTTCGTTTGCGGGTGTGCCACCGAGGCATATGTGATGTTGATTCCGAGGCCTTCGCAGAAGTCTTTGAATTCTTTGGAGATGAAGTTCGATCCATTGTGAGTGATGATGCTATGCAGTACGCCGAACCTGTAGACAATGGATTCAAAGAACTTGATGGCGGTCTTGCCCTTTTGGTTAGTGACCGGCATGGCCTCGATCCACTTGGTGAATTTGTTGACTGCGACCAAGAGGTAGACGTGCCCCCCTTTCGAGGACTTTGGCAGTTTGCCGATCATGTCGAGGCCCCATTGAGCAAAGGGCCAGGCTATAGGTATGGGCCTAAGCTCTGACCCAGGTGCGTGTGGTTTGTTGGCGAACCTTTGGCACCCCTTGCATCTTCGGACGATGTCCTTTGCATCGCTCATGGCCGTTGGCCAGTAGAATCCAGCTCGTAGAGCTTGGCGACAAGGGAGCGGCTGCCTGCATGATGGCCGCAGATGCCCTCGTGGATGTCTTGGAGGATGGTTTTCCCGTCACTGATGGTGACACACCTTTGTAGTACACCCGTAATACTGCGCTTGTACAGCTCGCCATTGATGATGGTGAAAGCTTTTGACCGGCGGGATATGCGCCGGGCATCCGTCAGGCTGTCAGACAGTTCTCCGTTTATCAAGAACTGGAGGTATGGTCGCGTCCAGGTTTCTTCGAATGCCATGACCTGCATCAGGTTGACCATAGCGACCTCTGAGTCCAGTTTCTCGGGTCCTTCATGACCTTCGGGTAGCGTAGCCCCCGAGTGTTCTGCTTCTTCGGGTGATCCCTTGGGGAATTTCCTCTTGATGGATGGCACGCAGATCTGTTCGAGGAACACACCTGGTGGTACCTTTGCGCAGGTGGAGCCGATGTTGGCGAGTCTGTCGGCCTCCTCGTTGCTTTCTCTTCCAACGTGCTGAAGCTCGCAGCCGTCGAATTCTCCTTCGAGTGCGTTATAGAGCGCGCGGTACGCGATCATGTTTTCGGCGTGTGCGTCGCACTCATTCATCGTTTGTTGGACGACGAGGTTGGAGTCACCGTAGATGACCAGGAGCGTGCAGATCTTTGCCATCCTCATGCCGTGGATGAGGGCTTCATATTCGGCCTCGTTGTTGGAGGCTCGGAATTTCATCCGAAGAACGTACTTCATCTTGCCGCCCTGCGGGGAGGTCAGTATGACCCTGGCTCCTGCTCCAGCTTCACGCTTGGAGCCATCGAAGTGCATCGTCCATGACTGCGACATGTCTGGGGTGTCTGGCACCTGCAGCTCCATCCAGTGTACAAGGAAGTCCGGGAGGACCTAAGACTTGATTGCGAGTCGCTTCTCGTAGACGATGTCTAGGGGTGACAGCTCGATACCCCACAGGGCCACGCGTCATGTGTCCTCTGGGTTATTCAGGATGATGTTCAGGGGTGCCTCATTGACGACCATCACCTGGTGCTCCTGGAAGTAATGGCTCAACCGACGAGCCGTCATGAACACGCCGTAGGAGAGTTTTTGGTAGTGAGGGTACCTTTGTTTTGTTGGCGTTAATACCTCGCTGAGGTAGTAAATTGGGCGTTGGACCCGTCTTGCCTTCTTCGAGTCGTTCGACCACTAGCACGGTGCTGACCACCTGGTGTGTGGCTGCTATGTACAGCAGTAGAGGCTCGTGCTCCTTTGGCGTGACCAAAACGGGCGAGGTGGAGAGCAGTCGCTTGAGACTTTCGAATGCATCGTCGGCTTCAGGCGTCCACTCGAATTTATCTGCCTTGCGTAGCAGCTGGTGGTAGAATGGCAGGGCCTTCTCGCCCATGCGGCTGATGAACCTGCTCAATGCCGCTATTCGCCCTGCGAGCTGTTGTACACCCTTGAGATTCTTTGGCTTCTCCATCGCCATGATGGCCCGGATTTTCTTCGGATTCGCCTCGATCCCTCGCTGGGATATGAAGTAGCCAAGGAGCTGTCCTGATGGGACGCCGAAGGCACACTTTTCAGGGTTGAGTTTGATCCTGTAGCGGTCGAGATTATCGAACGTCTCGCGGAGATCGTCGATGAGCGTTGTCGCCTCCCTGGTTTTGATTACTATGTCGTCGACATAGACTTGGACGTTGCGACCGATATGGTCCTTCAGGCATGCCTGCATGCATCGCTGGTACGTGGCACCTGCGTTTTTTAGCCCGAAGGGCATTGTGTTGTAGCAGAACACTCCGAACGGTGTAATGAACGCCGTTTTTTCTTGATCTTCGACCTTGAGTCGAATCTGGTTGTAGCCTGAGTAGGCGTCGAGGAAGGAGAGTTTCTGCATCCTGCAGTCGAATCGATTATCTGGTTGATCCGAGGAAGAGGGAAGTGGTCCTTTGGGCAGTGCTTGTTCAGCGACGTGAAGTCCACGCACATCCGCAGGATATCCGTGTCCTTCTTGGGAACCATCACTGTATTTGCGAGCCACTCGCTTTCTTTGATCTCCCTGATGAAGTCTGCAGTGAGTAGCCTGTTGATTTCCATCCTGATGGCTTCATCCCGTGGCTCGGACAGTCTCCGGATGGACTGCTTGATGGGCTTGGTGTCTGGAAAGACGTTGAGTGCGTGCTCGGCGAATTCCCTGGGAACTCCTGGCATGTCCGCAGGACACCAGGCGAAGATTTCCCAGCGCTCACGGAGGAATTCGACGAGCACGCTTTCCTATGCGGGGCTGAGGTCGTTGGCGATCAGCGCTGTCTTGGAGGCGTCCGTCGGATGGACCTGCACCTTCTTTGTGTTGACGGTGGAGTCGAAGGACATGTCAGGTGCATTTTGTCGTGCGACTAGGGGTGCCCCATTGTCTGTCACCTCGCGGAGCCTTACGAGCTCCTCCTGCATGCCGAATGATTGGGAGATTCTATTGAAGTCCCTGTCGCATTGGTCCGATCGGGTGAAGCTCCCGTGGACTGTGATGACGCCCTTTGGTCCTGGCATCTTGAGTAGCAGGTATGCGTAATGTGGGACAACCAAGAACCTTGCGAATGCTACACGCCCGAGGATGGAGTGCTATTGTGATGGTTAGTCCATCACTTCGAATTCGAGCCGCTCGAGTAGAAAGTTGTCCGGTTTGCCGAAGATGACGTCGAGCCATATTTTGCCCAGGGGGAATATGCCCTTTCCTGGGACGATGCCATGGAACGTTGCGTGTGACTGTTCCAGGCTGCACTGCGGGATCCGCATTGCTGCTAGAGTGCTTGCGAACATCAGGTTGATGCCGCTGCCGCCGTCCATGAAGACGCGGCTCATCTCGAAACCTCCGATCTGCGCCTCCAGCACCAGGGCAACATGACCTGGGCGAGGGATCTGGCAAGGATGATCCAAACGACTGAACGTGATGCAGGTTTCTGATCCACTGAGGTACTTAGGGATGGCGGGTGGAGTTGCCACGGCCAGGTTGATCTGACGGGTGTTTTTCTTCTGCACCCTATTCGTGGGGCGCCCCTTTTAGATCATCAGTGCTCCTTTCGGTGGGGGATACCCGTTCCCAGCATTGTTCTGTGCTGGTGCGACTGGTTGGTTCGGGCCTCCTACAGGTGGCGGTGGAGGAGCTCCATGCGCTATCTCACCTGGTGCGGGTGCGTTCCCGAATCCAGGAAGTGGAGCTTGCTGCCTCATATGGACCATGCTTTCGCTGAGCTTCTGGAACTCACGACAGTCCTTGAGCATGTGGCTTGCCTTCTTCTTGTCATCCTGCTTGTCGATGTAGAAGTGGATGGTGCATGGACCCGAAAGTTTTTCGTATGCTGAGGGTCCGTTGTCGCGATCGCGGCGCTGCCACGACTGTGCTGGGCGCCCTCCATCGCGGAAGTTTCCTCCGCGGTATCCTCCGCTATTGCGGTTGGCGTCGTTGCGGCGGTCGGCGTAGCCGGCCGTGACCATGTCGGGTCCATCACGATCGTCGTAGACGCGCGATCTTCTCTTGCTACGACGCTCTCGTCGTCGGCCGTAGTCGTCCTCTTCCTCCGAGTGCGCCCGGTGGACGGAATCTTTGCCGTCAGCCCACCTGTTGGCGATGTCCATGAGGTGGTCGAGTGTCTTGGGCTTTACACGCCCAAGTTCCTCCTTGAAGTCTTGGCGCTTGACGCCGTCCTTGAAGGCGTCAATGGCCCTCTCTTCAGAGATGTGCGCTGCGGAGTTCTTGGTGTTGGACCAGCGTAGTATGTACGAGCGAATGGATTCACCCGTTCGTTGAGTGCAGGCCCGCAACTCCTCGATTGAGGCGGGCCTCTTGCTGGTGCCTTTGAAGTTTTGGATGAAGCTGTAAGCCAGATCCTCCCAGCTTCGGATGGACCCTGAAGATAGGCTGCTGAGCCAGATCCGGGATGCACCTGTCAGCTGCAGCTAAAGGCATTGCATGGCGGTTTCCTTGTTTCCGCCATGCAATTTGACGGACGACAGGTGGTCGCTGAGCCATGCCTTTGGGTATTGTGTGCCATCGAACTTCGGAGTATCCGAAGGAAGCTTGAAATTTCGCGGCATCTTTGTTCGTCGAACAGATCTGCTGAAGCATCGGGCTCCGCAGAGTTCTCCTTCGTCTTCGTCCATCTCGGATTCAGACGAGCATGCGCGCTTGGCTCGCGCTTTGTCGATTTTGCGCTGTGTGAGCGCGTCCCTGGCGTCGTAATCGCGGTTGCGATGGAGCGAACTCTTGTTCCTTCGAGGAAGGTCATGGTCCTATTCTTCAGATGACGGGGTGGGGATGCGGTCGAACCTGACCTGAGCTTTTTTCTTCGGCTCCGTAGGAGCTTCCTGGTGGAGCGCGGCTCCGATGAGTCCGAGTTCGGTAAGTGCGGACTTGTGCATGGCTCTTTTCGGGTCCCCCTCCGGAGGAGGGTGCGATGCTAGGTACGCGGTGGCTGCCATGATCGCAGCCTATGGCGTTTTCGGGATGACGTTGCCGTCGGCGTCCATCTCCATGAAGGATGCGTGGAGGGTTCGGGTCACCTCACGACACTCCTTAGGATCCATGTTCTCCATCCGAGAGCGGTGCTTATCGCCTTGGTTGCCGTTTGTGCTGGAGCCGATGCCCATGGCGGAGAGCGCAAATCATCGCGCGCTGGACTCTGAGGCTGCTTGCTTGCGTTTGTCAAGCACCTCCTGCATCTTGACCTGCTTCTTGTGCTCCTCGATCAGTAGCAGATGGTAGGCCATCAGCAGATCCCGTGAGGAGTCTGCAGGCAGGACTATGCTTCCCACCACGGCGGCGCGTGCCTGGGTCCATCCTTCTTTGCTAAGGCAGATGACATGGCCGTTGTTGTCCCCTTCGGGTGGGGGGGACTGGCTTCTTCTGTTTCCGCCGTTTCGATCTGGCGGGTTAGGTGTCGGGTTGGGCGGCGGGTTGGGCGCATGCTGATCCACATCGCTCTGGATGACTACGGCGCATTGGTAGCGCTCGTAGATTGGTCCCTTGCTGCCGCAACTTTCGGATCCGGAACCGTAGGTCCCTTCATCCGACGGCGGGTCGCACAGATCGGAGTTGCAGCTGCTGCTATCGTAGGATTCATCTGTTGATGACGTTGTGCGTAGCACGGGGTGTGGGGCCCATGAAGCGGGCCTGATTGATGGTAGGGGCACCCGCTCGGGGAGGCGGAGGGTGCCAGTTTGCCCCACCTAAAAGCAGAAACTCCCGAACAGGATCTCGAGTCCGTCGCCTACGGGCTCGAAGTCCTTCATGGTGGCCGGCGAGTGGGCGGTGAAGTCGAAAGCGCCAAAGAGGAGGTGACTCTCCATCGCCGCAGAGTTGTAGATCGTTCGGGTTGGGACCGTCAAGATCGCACAATCAGCGTCCCCAGTTCCCACAGACGACGCCAATTGACGAGGTTTAATCTTGTCAATGCCCATTGTTATGGACTTGGGTTTTGGAGAAGATGGGGATGCTGGAGATCGCGGAACGGTTAGCAAACAAGCAACACGGGGACACGATGTTTACCCAGGTTCAGGCCCCCATAGGGAAAACCCTACTCCTGCTTGTCTGCTCTTGATTACGGCGGAACCGAAGGTTACAGGGGTGTGCAGATGCAATCTGGCGTGGAGGTGTGTATGCGAAAGTATGAGTCGAGAGATCTAGGTCGTGCCCTCCTGGCCTTTATATAGACTTAGGCAGGTCCCAGACATATACCTAGTCAGTTACAAGTTCTAGGGTTTTACCCCTTTGAATTTCCTATCTACTCTAGTCTTGCTCTCCAAGGATCCGAAGGCGTCATGGGCCTTGGCCACCCGAAAGTCTTCATGGCCCGGCGTATATTTGCCGTGGGCCTTCCTTGGGCTGGACCAGGTATGCTGAGATCATGCACCCGCGGGGTATATCCATGTCAATTACTGATTCCGAGATAAGTTTAAGTGTCAATGCCATCCGTCATGAAATATTTAAGAGTAAACACGAGGGGGAGTCCCCGAGTCAGTTTTTCAAGTCATACCAATTTATTATCAGCACATAGCCGGCATAAGTATCCGACATATGAGAGTTTGAGAGATACATACATTGCTTCTCCTAAGTGTAGAAAGGACGGAGCAATGCCACATTCCATGGCCTTTTGGTCTCATCACTCGATTTGTCCGCCTTGTTCTTTTATGCTTCACGAGAATCTATCAGATAGTATGAATCATTGTGCAATGCTTTTCTTACAATGAATGGTCCTTCCCATGGGGTTGATAATTTGTGCATCCTAGGTGTGCGTTGCACTAATCTGAGGACCAAATCCCCTTCTCAGAAAACACGAGGTTAGACTTTTCGGCTATGATAGCGTCGGAGATTTTGTTGGTATATGGCGGATATATACAATGTGCGGTGAACCAGCATACCACTGCATGATGTTGTACACTATAGTCGTTGACATAACACCAATGAAACACCATTCACTAGTATTACATCTCTCAGAGTGGTACAACAGAAACACATCAGGTCCAAGACATGACTATAGGTTACAACTCGACTCTTTACATAAGATCCAGAGAACACTCTAGGTTAAAGAGAGAGAAAGAAACTTCTTACAAAGAAGAATCGGAAATAATCAACTCATAACCAACATACTAATAGACTAGTATCTGAACTATTGGGGCTTGCATTGCTGCTATTGCAATACTCTACAGAAGTAGGTTCTATGGCTAGTTAATATATTCCTATTTAATCAGCAACTACGTCTTCACATGAGTAGATGTACATGTTGACTTTATTGACTTCATTGAAGAGCTTTAGCTTTTGATGATGATTCCTAGAGCATAAGTTGATGTAGACGTCGTCTGTATTGGCTTAAGAATCTAGCAAGGGTTAAGAAGATACTTTGAGTACGAGCGTAATCAGCAAGTTCACTAGAAAAGTAGTGTTTGATGCACTATATCTACATCCACAGACCGTAGGTGGTAGGCAATGCAAGTTTTTGTAAACATTTCTTCAAAGGTTGCTTTTATTCTGAAAAGCTATGTCCGTCAGCCTTCACAGGTTTACCAGAACTTTCATGGAGTTCCTTTCCCGCCGCGTTCGCAACTCCTTCCCGGAACAGGGAGTAACAAGTTACAGTTCTTGCACTCTGCAGAGGTGCGTTACTTTTCCCATGAGAGATATTAGATTTGTTGCAATTCATACTTCCTTGGTATGAGGCCCAGACTAAGATCCAAGCCAATCACTGCCCTTTCTCGCGACCCCACATAGAACACGACCCTTCGGGGATGGCTCACCTTTGTTAATCCCCCTTTCGGGCAGGATAAAACCCTGATGAGTTCCCAAAGACTCTATGAGCTGGTGATTACCCTGACAAGTACCTTATAGGTCCGACTATACCTCCGGCAGCCACTCATAGATAATCTAGACACCAATATCGCGGGGAACTAAGGGTTCCCACCCATGCCGAGTCTCTCATTTACATCGGCATCACGAGATGGAAATCTTGTTCATGTGAAAGGAGGAAGATCCAGCTGACTCCTTCGTCCCATTCCAAATCTCATGGTTAACGTGTGATATACGGCGCAAGAATCACTAGCGACATTGGTTATTAAGTCCTAGAGAATATGTTCCTTTACCATCGGAACTTTCATAGTAGGTTATTACCTCATGGTAAATAACCTATAATCATATTATTATGAAAATAGTGTTTTCTGACCTTTATGAAATGCAGGTGATGACAACACTGGATTTGCAAAATACTTTATAGAAAATAATCAAAGGACATGAGCAAGTGTGAACTTGCCTCTTGTGATTGCAAGATTATGCACTCACGGTCTTTGAGACAATATAAAAGATCCAATATCTGAAATCAGCATCATTGGTCCGATAAGGACTAATGTTTAAAGGAGCAGGATGCTATTGTGCATAGTAATGTAATGCAATTTGATAAACTCGAATCCCGGGTATAACGTTTTTCTAGGGTTTGGATACTGTCAACACCCGGATTTTTCAATCCTAGATGCCTGTTATGCCATACATCGCAATCCCAGGATTACCATTTTTGCGAGACATAACAGAATTGAATACCATAGTACTTCATCCATTACAAACGAAACATAAGTTCTTACACAAATAGGGATCTCATGATCCGGTTCTTAATACAACATCAAGCAGCGGAATACGTAATAATAATGGTAGCGTAGGCGAAGCTCCATCTACGGGGTCACATGCAATGCTGACGATGGGAGATGATCCTAGTTGTTTTAACCTTCCTGGGTTTCATCTTCCAGGTACTCCTCTTCATAGTCTGGCCATGGGAATAGCCAGGGACAAAGCCATGAGTACTCTTTAAATACTCGCAAACTAATACTAACAAGTAAAGGGGTTTTTGGATAATAGGATACTAGGCTCTAGGGTTGTTTTGCAAAAAGCCAGGTTTATCCCTACTAAGTTCCAAAGCTAGTCACAATTTTATAACTCCTAAGTGGGATCTTGTAATTCAGGTCACAACTCTGTTGTGGTCAATTCAAAGTCTCAATTCATTTCGCAAGTCATTTTGAAAAGTTCTGACGGGGGAACAGTATGCCCACTCCAACTGTCCATAACCGCGGACGCGGCTATTCGAATAGTTTGACACTCTGCAGAGATTGTACACTTTCACCACAACATTCGATACATCCGTCAGGAACAATTCTTGAATTCACCATACTCAGTATGTAGATAATCAATCCTAACCTTTCAATTACACACCCTAGTATAAGAACCTCTCTTGTGAGTTTGGCCTCCCAACCATGACCACTGTGATCTTGGGTACTGCACAGGTGGACAATCTTCACAAGGTAGCCTCAGCTTAGACCTTGGCCGGGAGGGAACTAATACTAAGGTATATAAGTTTCCAGTCAAGCCCTACCCAATATTCGGGTATTGTGGTTGTACGCTAAAATTGGAATGGTATCGCATCCAGACAACCATCAGTTTTATAAAGGGCTAAGGCTCATGCCTCAACATTTTCATCACCAAAATCATCAAGTGTTTGGAAACACATGTCCAAAACATTTCAATAGAATGATCCATCATTCCAAGGTTTTCATAACCATTTTTCCACTAACTATTCCCATCTAAAGTTGATCAAGTTTTATGCTTAGCACTAGCATCTACAAGTGTGTGTGTGTGTGTGGGGGGGGGGGGGGTAGTACTAATGAGGGGAAGTAACTATTGGAGTTTCACTAAGTCCAACCTTATATCTTAGGCTGATATCAAAGTTTCTAGCTTAGGCCAAATTTTATGCTCCTTAAGCAACCTTCAGCACAACTATCTAGTATCTACCAAACTCTTAGGTAGACTCTAAGTAAGCTTTGATAAAGAAATAAAGTAAGATGCTTGCACATAAAACTAGGATTGGTTTTTAACAAGCAAGTAGGGTCACAAGTATTGGGTTTGTGGCATCAGTAGGGTATCTTGCAAGGGTTAGCTTGCATTGGTATAGTATCAGCTTGGTAAAGTAGAGTGTCTTGCAAGTTTTAGCTTGCATCAATGTCAATATAAGCTTGCCTTGTGCAGAGCAGTGGTTGAAGTTCTCCTCGGCTTCCTCCTCGTATCCTTGGTCGGTACTGGCATCTATGAATAAATACGAGGTACACAATCACCAAACAATACTTAACTACTTGCAATCATCACACACAAGGGTCCTATAGATGATCTAGCATAATCTCTAACCTTACAAGGTTAAGGCTTGGTTTAACTCTTTTTATTTTTAGAAAAGTAATTTCTACTCATTGAAAAACTACTTAAGATTTAATATTCTCCAAACTAAACATGGGATCATGTTGACACATGTCATCACCACATATTGTAGTCCATGGGAGTGTGATTTAAAGTGGTGTCACAATTTAATAAGGTTTTACCCTTTTATTTTAATTAATTAAAGTGGCTAGAAATGCTTATGAAGCATTCTTTTATTCATTGAACAATATTTCTGCAGGTAAACCTATATATTTGTATATATTCTGAAAGGTATGGTTAAATGTGATTTTTGAGAGTTGGAAACAACTCAAAAGCTTTTATGGTTTAAATTTGAAAAATGTTTGAATGCAGAAAAGCTGCTGCCTTGTTATTTTTGCTATGGGTGATCTACAGATCCAAATGACTTGAATCCAACGGGCTTGGATTAAGCATTCACAGACCTTTACAACAAAATTGGTTTCATCCAATTTGGTGCAGTGAATCGATCTGGGTTGATTTTTGAAGTTGGGTGCTGAAGTGTGTTTGAAATGAAATAGAAAAGTTTTAATTTGAATTGCTGGGCTGCGCGGGAAATTCTAACGGGCCGGCCTGCTAAGCGCAGTGCTCCCGCGGGCTGTTTAAGTGTGTGTCCCCACTCGTCAGTGACACGGGGCTGGGTGAAGCGGTATGGGGCAACGTGGATCGTTTGATCTAGTTCTAATCCAATGGCTGAGGGTCATCGTCGACGCGAGACAACTCCGGCGAGAATGAAACCTAGCGCGGCCAGTGAGGGGTGCTGGGGGCTCACCGGGGTACTGGCGAGGGTCGGCGAGGCGGGCGAACGACGAAGTCGACGACGGCGATCCTCCTGGTACCGGTGGCTTCTCCTGGGGCGGCTCCAATTGCTGGCTCCTTTCTTCTCCGGCAGCGGCAGGCTCCAGTGAAATTCCGGCGAGGTGGTGCTCGCCTTGCTCTGAGGATGGTGTGGCACGGTCAGTGGGGAGAGGGGAGTGAGATGGTGTGAAGAAATCGTGCGGTGGTGGCCTCTATTTGTAGTCGAGCGAGGGGACCGTCGGGGCGCACGGTGAGCTCGTCGGGGGCGACATTACAGGCGGCTAATGGCATGGGCAAGGGTAGGGGACGGTGCTGTGTCTCCTGGCGATGCTCAATGACATGGTCGCGAGGCATGGGGCGGTGTGGTTTGGTCTGGAACGGGCGGTGCTCTGCGCGGAAGAGGCGGCGTCTTCGACGGCGGGCGGTGGCTGTATGGCACGGGGCGGCAAACGGGGATGTCTGGTGGTCTCCTGGGTCGGTGGGGATTGTGTATGCACGCGGCAAGGGCGGCGCGCGGTCTGTGGGTGATGGTCGAGGGTGGCGCTCTGGCGCACGCTCGGCATGGTCTGGGAGCGTCTTGTGCGCGTGGTCCAGGGCTTGGCAACGCTTGAGGCTGGGACAGGTAGTGGCGGTGGACGGTGGGCTGCCTCCCAGACAAGGTTGGCACGGCTAGTTCTTCCTCTAGCCTGCTGTCCACAATGGGGTGGCATTGAGGTGCTCAGCTATTCACCATTAATGGCAATGGCAAGCTCACAGGGGTGCTAGTGTTGGGCTAATCTTCCTAGATGATCTACTGAGTTGTGTGTGAGCTAACTAGGGAACAAGTTAGGCTCAAAACACTGCACACTATAGTGTTTGATGTTTTGTTTTATTTGTGTCTGCAACCTGTTTGATGAAATGGCCGCATGAAATCAAGTTTTGAATTTTGAAATGATTTTTGGTGGGTTTGCTAGATTGGTGCTGGTGAGTCTACAGATGCTTGGGTTTTGAAAGTTGAGCTTGTTTGAGTGGGTTTTGGAAAAGTGGGATCTTCCCATATGAAGAAGATTCAATTTTGAATTTTCATTTAAACTATGCATTTGAAAGTTTCTGGATGATCACAAAGTAGGCCTTGATACCTTGTTATGTGTACATTCAAGGGGTGCAAAGATCCAGAAAAGTTTCTGTTAGGTTCTGAAAGTTTGAGACAACCAAAGTAGGCATGGGAGTTAAATTGGTCAAAATGACCATTCACTTAATATATTTGTTTTGATTTACTTGTCTTTAGGAAAAGTGTGGGAAATGTTTTAGATGATGTTTATTTCACCTAAGAAACATTTTACAAGCAATGGATCACACAAACAAGGTGGTTTTTAAAGAAATTAAAAATCCATGCATACACATATACATGCATTCATGAATTTATTTAGAAAAGTTTTTGTTAACCCTATTCTTGATGATTAGTGGTTGATGATCTAAGTTTGGTATTTTTGGGATGTTACAGATACTGGAAATGGTTTCTTTCGAATGTGTTGCCCTTTTAGATTAAGTTTCACACTTGTGCTTCTTATTAAGGCTTGTGAGTGTGTGTGAAACAATATGTAATTATAATATCATACAACAATAAGATACAAAATTGTGGAATGCTATTTAAAGATTATTTATATAAGAATTGCCTTATCTTCAAATCTTACTTTACAAGTATTGGCATTTATAAGGAACTTAAATGTAATGTGATTATGATTAGTTGTCATCTTTTGATTGAAGTGGCAAAAAGAATAACATTTGAAGAAAAGATTTCTTTTCTAAGGTCTAAACAATCTTTGTGGTTAATCAACTGTAGGTGATGTTGTTGGTTCTTGCTTGAATATTCTGGACTTGAGATGCTTTACGACTTAATTATAATGGACTAAAGTTAACTATAAAACACATAATAAGGTCTTCAGTATTATATTTAAAGTCTTATCGACTAAAGTTATCTTTAAGAACACGGATGGATTTAAAGTGTAATTCTTATGATAATTGTACTTTGTTCACTTCATAAGGTTTCTTCAAAGTAAACTAGGGATGGTACTACTTTAATTTGAGTAGTGTTTTTTCCAATATTTTAATGGAATATAATCATTTACCTTTTTACACATGAGTGGTTATAGTTTGTAAACAAGGAAATAATATTACTTAACTACTATTGTGTGTTGATATGTTTACAAACTTGTGGTTGAAGTAATGGAAACGATTTAATTTAGTCACAAATTATTCTTAAAGATTTTATATTGGATAAGGACCTTTTAGAAAATAATCTACACTTATTGTTGAATGATAATTCAATAAAATTGCATTTAAAATGTGTTGAATCATTTTTACTTCATATTACCAATATTTAAGACTAATACTATTTATTAGACTCAATTGGCTAATTTTTGAAATATTAGCAAATTTTATTTACCCTTATAAGAATTATCAACTAATGAATTAGGTTTAAATTCAAGTTATTGAAGTGTTTAAATTTTTATTTCCCTCAAAAGTGGAATATGATATTTTTAACATGTAGGTATTATTTTTGTGATCATTTTGGTATATTACATTTATTTTTGTGATTTATAAATAATAAGATATGATTTTTATAAGATTTATTATTTAATAAACACTTAATAAATAATAGATATTTAATTAAGTGAAATAATAATACATGATTCTGGTATCAAGTTATAGTTCTTATTTCTCTAAGAATTTTGATATATTATTTATATTTTTAGCATTTACCATTATTAAATTCTGAATTATCAAAGTTTTATCACTTATAAACCTTTATTAAATAATATTTATTACATAATTATCATAATAATATTTGGTAATATAATTAAGTTATAGATTTTATTTTTCTAAAATTTTTCATATATTAATGATATTTTTCTGAATTACAAAACAAAAGTTATTGAATTTACAAGTTTTAATCATCTTATTACATTTCAAGAAATATTTATATTTGATCTTATAGTGTTTTATCTATTTCCTAAATAGGAAAAACTTTTGATACCGAACTAAACCTAGACCTAGACACTGACTGGTGGGCCAGTGGCCACATCACATGCCCACGTGGAATGTTTGACTAGTGCTGACCCCGCGTTGGCATGCTTGCTGACATCAGCGTGATGTCACGCTGACATCAGCAATGGAGCTCTTCCTAGGTGGTGTCCGAGGCCAGCATTAGGGTGCGTGCGTCCTTGCGGTTTTAGGGGAGTTGGACGCAGAAGGCAACGACGTTTCGAACTATGGTCCGCCGCCCGGAAATGGTCACCGGAGCACAGTGTGCGATGGCGACCAGCGGTGGTGTTTGCCGGCGAGCGTGGGGACGTTATAGAGCAAGGGAAACAATGTGTAGGGTACTGGAAGAATCAGTGACTCACTAGTAAGCTCGCCGAGGTGTCGGTGAGAAGAGGCGAGCTCAAAATCGATGAAGAACGATGGTGACTGGCGGTAGCAGTGAGGTGTCGATTAGCTCAACAGAAGGTTGAGCTTCCATGATCTGGCTTGGGGAAACGAGGGCGATGAGCTGAGTCCAACGGTGTTCTCAGAGAGGCCAGGGGATCTTGGTAATAATGATGGCGACGAACAGCTCTAACGGAACTAGGGATTTGGTCGGAGGGGGAAAATGGGGAAAGAGAGGAAGATAAGGTTTGCCGGTGTGGCAGGGGTCGTCTTATAGGCAACGAACATCGCAACGACGACGGACGTCGGTCGTGGCGCCATGCAGCTGCTTCACCGGCGCTGCTTTCTGGCGAGAGGAAGAAGAAAGGAAAAGAAAGGGCGAAACGGTATGGGATGTGGAATTGGGCCAGTTGGGCCGTGGAAAAGTTTGCCAGATGGGCTGATGTGACTGCTAGTGGTGACAGATAAGGAGGGAAGATGGGCTGCATGCCAGATGCTACTCCATTTTTCTTTTCCATTTAATTTTTTTATTTTCTATTTTATTTTCTAGCTTTTGTATGTAACTAATTGTTTTGAATTTTCTTTATGAAATTTCTTTGTTATTTACTTGCAGCAATAATAAATGGTATTTAAAGCCATTTTGTGAGATTTTATTATATAGTGTTATAGTTTCTTTATTTACATATATAGGTTCTTTTTCTTTTAAATATTTTGTAATAATCTTTGTGATGATTTTTATTTCCATAATAAACCATGGATTTATATTAGGATATTTTCTTATTTGTTTATAAAACTTAATTCAAGTTATCTTATAGTTTGGAGGGAAATTTTTATATAATGATCGTATATCATTATTTGATGTATGATATACAAAGGAATTAATATGGTTAATATTACTCCCATGAATCTAAGGAATAACAAGGTATATATATTTTATTATAACTAATATAGGAGTTAATTTTTGAATTGAAAATGCTTACCATAAGTTCTTAGCAGATTTAATATTCTCATATTCTTTTATAAGCATGGATAGGCATTAATGGTTGAGTCATATTGTCCTCATGCTTGTGTTCATGAATGGTATCACCATCCAGGATAAAATAGTGAGTTTTTTCTTTAGGCTAACTTATGAGAAAGAATTGATAAAGATAGTTCCTAAGCACCTATGATTATGGTGGTTGAAAATGACAAAGATGTGCTTAAGTGATTTGATATAGGAAAACATTCTATAAGACATTGAGAAAGAGGATGATAAATCAACATATGAAATGGTTATTAAGTTGATTATAGAATGAAGGTTTAGTGTTTATCAAGAGTTCCTATCCTCCACACTTTATAATTATTGTTTCCTACTTGAGGAATTACTTTCCTAGATATGCTACTTATTCACATCTATCATCATGAGTTAACACTAAAGAATAAATAAAACCTACTGAAAAAGGTTTGGTAAAATTTAGAATTCAAATAGAGTTTGAAAACATAATTAAAATCTTATTGAATTAAGACAAGGGCCTATTTTAAATAATTAATATACCCTAAAAGAATAAAAGAAATATTCTAAAATGGACTTTAGAATATGTTAATAAACAATATTAAAAATATACATAAAGTTTGGTAAAGGTTTGAATTCAAATGGTGTTTGAATTATTTGAACAAAAATCAAAACAGAAAAGGACAAAAGAAAAAGATTCAGTATATAAAAAAAGGAAAACAAAGCTAGCCCAGAAATAGGCCTAGTCCAGCCCAAACTCGCAGCCCACTTTCCCTTCTCCCCCGAAACGTTTTTCACTTGCATTCGCACCCGCACGGTCACTGAACGAAGGACCCCACCTAACCCCCACTCACCTCGCTGACGAACGGGACCCACTAGCCACCTCACCGTCATCAACCTCGCGACCGTTTTTCCCCTTTACGCCTCGCCGTTCCTGCCTAGAATCTGTGGCTTAAATTCGCGCCAATGCGCGGTTAATCCTCGCCAGCTATGACGCACCATTAAATGCCTCGCCCTCCTCTCTCTTTTCCCCCAGGCGCCATCTCCTCTCGGCCACCAGGCTGCCACAATCGCAACCTCGAACCCCCCTACTCCGACGAGCTCCTACGTCGATTCCGGCGACGCCGATCATCCCCTTGCCTCCCAGTGCACACGAGCATGCTTCCCATCTTCTTGTGCTTCTCCCAGTACCACTCACATGCTCGCGCGCGCTTCAGAACGTCGGCAAGGACCACCTCTGAACGCCGTCGTCGTCTACCTCTTCTCTGGCGACTCCTCCCCATAAGAACAAGTTGCCCCTCCTCTCTGGTTACTAGCCACGCGTTCAGCATCTTTACGCGCATCTAACTGCGTCGTTCTTTTGCCTTGGCATGGCCTACAACCTCGCCTCCGACAACGACCAGACGAACCCGACGCCACCGTGAACTCTGGTGAGCAATCACCGCTATCCTCGAGCGCCCCTCGACGAACAGAGACCACATTGAGCATCGCAACACTCCTGCGAGTCTGGTGAGCATATTCACTCTCTCCCGCGCGTCCTAGTTCATCGGCAACGCCACCGCCAGAGCGCCGCCGCCGCGCAGCCGCCGCCAGCGCCGCCCCTTTGTGGTCATCGTGTTTAGAACCGTAGGATTTAGATCCAAGCATCACGATAGGAACTTAAACGAAGAGGTATGATGGTTTCTGCACCGTGCGATTAAGTTAGATCTGACGGCCTGCGTAGCTCGATCCACCCGAAGCGGTATGGACCAATAAAATTACGACGCATGGCCAGTGTTTTGATTTAAAAACAGAAATGTATCTATTAGATATTCAAACTTGCAAAATTCATAACTTTTAATCTACACGTCAAAATTTTGCAAATTTTATATCAATGGAATCACAAAAAGAATACTTTCCAACCATGCCATTTGTTTAGTATTTTTCTTCTGTAAAATTGGTTGTTTTTGTAGAAACATGTGTAGGCTTATTATGAGTATAAAATTTATTCTAAAAATGTTTTTAGGGTAAAATATTTTGTAAATGTATTGTTTTGAACCCACTGACCATAGAAACCAACTTGTAGATTTAAAAGTATATTTGGTGACACTTAGGAATTAAATCTTTGAATAAAAGTATTTCTAGCTAAATAAAAATATTGATTATGGTTTAAAAATGCTTTTTGACTAAAACCTTTGGGAAATTGTTTGATTTAAACTCTCTGACCCTAAACACCAATTTTTGGGATTTGAAAACTTATTTGATGAGCCTTAGTAAATTATTACTTTGTTAAAGGCATTTCTAGCAAATAAAATATTGTTTTGATTTAAAAATGGAATTTAGGTGAAACCATTTTGCAAATGAATTAATATTAAACCCTTAAACCATAAACACTAACATTTGTGTTTAAAGAATATATTTGGATAACACTACAAAATATTACATTGATTTAAATCATTCTTAGCAAAACAAAAATGATTTCAATGGCCATTTTCACCAACTTGAATTTAAAGGGTTTTACCACTTTTGTAAATGACCAATAGGAGCTTGAAAATGATTAGAGCCTAATAGAAACCACTTTTCCAAATAAAACCATCTTTTACATGCTTGCATGCATTACTTGATGTTATTGTTTTATGTGGTGAATTGTTTGAATGTTAGTTTGAATATGTGCTTTCTTGATTAAATTATAGTGAAATTAGAAGAGTGTGATATTTGCAAGATCAAGGAGTGAACCAATATTCTCTACTAAAAAGGCACTATCATTCATGTCCTACTATTTTCACTACACTTAGTGGTATTTTTGTAGTATGCATGATAGGGCTACTATATTACTATTCTATGCTATGTCCTATTAGGAAATCCATCTTCCTTAGTGAAAACATCATAGTTGTAGTATGCTTAGCCCTGCTTTATACTTGGGGTGGAATACCATGTTATGAATATATGAAGTGTTGGAAAAATATATGTTTTATATAATAAAACAAGTACTCAATGAACTACCTGGGTGGAATGAGGATACTCAATTTTGGACAAGGTGGCAACAAAGGGAACCATGTTTATTTGGCTATCTTTTTGTATGTGCACTAGAAGAAAACCACCTAGGGACTTAGAGATTGAACATGTTTCTCGTACAGTGGCTTCCGTGTACAGCCACATGCTAAATGGGCTATGGCTTAGTCAACTACATAGTGGAAGACCCTTGCATTGGTATCTTCAGGTTAACTAGAATTATGTATTGGAAATATATCCTTACATTGGTCCCTGGTAGACAAGCTAGCATTGTGTATTGGGAGGACTTCTATGGAAAGACTTTGTCACATTCTCGATTTGCCGGTACTCCATTCGGTGTGTACTTATCCAGCGGCCACTGGTGGCATCAAGACGAGATTGTGTCATGTGGGTAAAGTGTACAACTTCTGCAGAAGATCAAATTCTAAGTACTTAGCCGTTTCCCCGGTTATGGACAACTCTGAGCAACTAAGGCCTGAAGCTATGGGAGTTCTCGACATTCCAATTTCTCAAAGTAAAACTTGATGGTGTCAACAAGGGATTAGAAGCACTTGGAGTTTTCCAAGGAGTTCAGAAATATTGTCAAAAGATCAAAACTATTTTGAAAAGATAGGATAAAACTATATTTCTTTCTGCAAATGAGCCTGAACCCTACTTAGCCAAATATGCATGTATTGATAGGTTCCACTTATTTCAACATAGTAGTGAAACTTTCCAATACAATTCAAATGTATTGACCCTTGTGGCTGAAACTTATTATGTTTCAGGTTTGTTAGACGTTAGTGAAGTGTGTTGATTAGGATTACAAGTCTCCAACCAACATGATTGCCTGTGGCACTTTGAAGATGAAGGACTCCATGCTATAGTTATTTCTGCTGCATTGTAATGAGATAGCCAAATGAGCTATGTAAGATGAAATGAATTATTTTATTCCTGGTTATAAAGTTGTATTATGACCTTTGTTACTTGATATTACATCTTAACTGTGGATGCTAGCTATTGATACAGGGACTAGCATTGTAAACACAAGGATCTCTACCCTATTAAAGGTTGGGACCGCTACATGTGGTGAATGTCTTGACTTGATTTCTCTGCAATTCAATACAACTAAAGAGTTAATGTTAAGTATTACCATTATACTCATGGTAGAAATACATAAGATTAAGATAGGTCAAGATTTAATTATTACATTCTTGTTACTTGAATTATATTCATAGCTTGGTATTCATGGGTTGTTGTAATGAATTCTATGATATAATATCTTAAGGATCAGATATCAATCATTAAGAAATATGTAATGGTTTGGTTTTATTGCATTTGATCTACCCTTAGATCAAATCATCTTTTCCCAAAATAAGGTTTTAGCAAAGGTCATATTGAAACTTATCGCAGTCAACTTGATGATATACTTCAATTCCATCAAGTTAAGAGAAGCTTCAATCACTTTGATAAGTTTTGTTCAAAAGCGCGAAAATTATTCGGATTTTCTATGCATGAATGCAATGCACACATCTGGTTTAAGCTTATTTATAAGCTCTAATGCTAGGATGTTACAGACTCCCCCCTTAAAATAAACTTCGTCCTCGAAGTTGGTATACTCTCATGTTTCGGAATGAGGAATTGTCATGTATTGGTTACGACACGTCTCAGCTCCATGGTAACCTCAATGTGAAATAATTGTAGTATCCCATATCCAGTTCTTTTCCTTTAATTCATATCATTCTTGTCAATCTCCAACTTGTTTTCTTCAATACTCCAAAGTTCCTTTTACTATCTTGTTATGAACTCCTTAAATTGGGGTCTTTTCTTGATTTCATTCCCTGATTGGGTATCCTAATCCAACTCCTTTACTTGATCATCGAATTCCCTTATTATACTCTGTAAGATCTAGGAAGTCTCACTAAACAGAGTTTTCAATTTCTATTAGACACTAGTTGTGGCCAAAAGACTAACTTTTTGGTTTGTCATTGTATGGTTTATACTGTATTCCTTCTGAATATTAGTTTTGAATACATTTAGTCCATACCCATTGAAATTTCTTGTTCCTCTATACAGGTCTAATTGGATGTGCTTTATTCCATCTTAATGATCATTTAAGAGTTGTTTCCTCTAGAATTAGTTTGTTAGGATTAATCTATTTTATCTCCTTCAAGATTTTATCTTAACAAGCTTTTATAAACCTCTTATTATTAATTTAAGTAATTCTTTTAACCTTATGAAAATAAGGCTTAATATTGACACAAGTTAGCATTTCTTCTCCAACCTCTACTCTGGAATTCAGATAACAGCACTCCCATTTACTGTTTACTCTCCCCCTTAGGGTTTACTAATGGCCCCTAAACTGCCTAAATAGTAACCATTGGCTTTACAACTAGGATATTGGTATTTTTCTAACTTATACTTAACCTATTTAAGGTTTCATGAAAGAAATTACGGTATACCCACACAATTGTGGATCTACGAAGTGAATCTTCCAACATTATTTGTCTTACTTCCTGTTTGGACATTCTGTCGTTGGTAGACCTGCTTTCACGAGGTGTCTCGAAAGACGGTCGCTTTAATCTTATACTTCTCTATGTTTTTCTTAACTTAGGCCAAGTTTTATGCTCTTTAGGCAATACTAAGATGATCTGGTTAACTAAGTCAACCAAATACCAGCTACGGACAAATACCAGCTGCGGACAAATACCAGCTGCGGACCATCCTAGAGTGTATGTATTACCCTACGGTTTTTCGACGTACCACTGGTATTCTCTCTGAATTTTCAGAGCTTTAATACCATTTTGGGTTCCAAAGCTTACTTATTTGCACTTATTCATGATACTTCCATGAACTTGGTACAATTACTTCATTAACTTCTTAGCAACATTACCTACTTTTTTTGAACCTTAAGTTCATCACTTCTTGTTGTTCCATATATTTCCTACATTAATCTTCCTTCTTATTGCTGACTTATAATGATCTGAACTTGATCCATCCTTCAAATTGTGTTGATACTCCTTATTCTTAGCTGCACTTTTCATGTAAGTCTTCATCTTGGTCTTTGGAACTCGTCACTCCCTTACATAAATTCCCTTTTCTATCTAGGTCTATGATGCGTGCACCCAGTGTTTACGTGGGACACTTCCTTGGAACCCCAAGAGCAAGGTGTGATGAGCACATCAACAAGTTTCCCTCAGTAGAGACCGAGGTTATCGAACCTGAAGGAGGAAGGAAATGTCTCAAAGGTGTTGCAAGCAACGTGGAGACCCGCACAACACAAAATCAAGAATTTGTCCCAACGAATCAGTGAGGTTGTCAAGCTCACCGGTTTGCTGTAACAAAGGATTAAACGTATGGTGTGGAAGGTAATGGTTTGCAGCAAGTAAACAAGTAACAGTGGAAGATGTATCAATGGTAATGATTGGACCGGGGTCCATAATTCACTAGAGGTGCTCTCCTTAGATAAACAACATGGCATGAAGGGTAAACAAATTACAGCAGGGCAATTGACAGGAACTGAGCAAGGCATAACAATGCAATTACTAGTCAGAAAGATCCTATGAGATTCGATTGGGCAATACAACAAGATACATAAACCGCCATCCAACTGCATCTATGACTAGAAGTCCACCTTCAGGTTATCATCCAAACCCCCTACAGTATTAAGTTGCAAGCAACAGACAACTTCTTTAAGCAAAGTGTGTAAGGTAAACAGTCCACATGTTCCATGAACAAGAGACTGTTGCTTTCTCCCTAGTAGCAACATCACATCTACAACCAAAGAGATTATTGTCACTTCCCTTAAACTAGAGGCATGAACCCACTATCGAGCATAAATACCCCCTCTTGGAGTCACTAGCAACTACTTGGCCAAGATAGCTACTAACAACGGAGAGCATGCAAGATCACAAACAACACAGACATGATAGAATCATAAAGACAAAACCATTAATCAAACCAACATAATAATCTCAATATCCATCGGATCCCCGCAAATACAACATGCTGATTACAAATAGATTAGATCTTGATCATGAACGGAGATCACAAGATCTATACATGAAAGCACAAAGGAGGAGATACAACCATCTAGCTACTACATGGACCCATAGTCCAAGGTGGAACTACTCACGCATTATACCCGAGAGAAGGCCTCCAGGATGATCTCCCCTCCGGCAGGGTGCCGGGAAGAACTTCAGATCCCCCCGATCTAGGGACGATGGTGTCGGTGGCTATAGATGGTTTCGTGGAGATTTATCTGGTGCTTAGGGTTTATGCATCGGGGGCTTCTTATAGGCGAAGGGAGAGGCCGAGGTGGTGGCCAGGGGCCCCACACCCCTCCCAGGCGCGGGGCAGGGCCCACCCGTACCTAGGGTGGGTCTGGCCGCCCTGGACGGCCTCTCCGGCTCCCCTCTGGACTTCTTGTTCCCCACAGAAAGTAATTGACTTTCACGTTTGTCCCGTACAATTACGAGAATATTTCTTTACTAACATTTCTGAAAACAAAAACAGTAGAAAACAGGCATCTGACACTGTTGCAACTTGTTAGTAGGTTAGTACCATAAAACACATAAAAAGCACCCCAAAGTGTAGACAAGGCAAATCAAAGTAGATACAAAACAAGCATGGAGCATCAAAAGTTATAGATACGTTTCCAACGTATCAGCATCCCCAAGCTTAACTCATGCTCGTCCTCGAGTAGGTAAGTGATAAAAGAATAATTTTTGAGGTGACATTGTAACATCCCAGTATTTAGGACCTAGTGAAGGGTAGATTTAGGAATATGAAAATTCTTGCATGCCATTTGTGAAAATGTGGGTAAAATTTCCGCCTAATAAAACCTTGAGTGATCAATGTTTCTTTCCTTACTTTGAGATTAGGTTTAGTCTTAAAGGAGGATTGCTATAAACTTTGATATGATCTTAAAGGAATATTGTGTGTTTTGAAATGAGTTTGAATTTTAAAACTTAAGTGTTTGAAAAATAATTTAAATGATTTAGATATAAAATTTTAATCTTAAATTAATTAAGAGATAAGTATTATAACTTAAATCTTATCTAAAAACAATATTGAATATGAAATTCATTTCATATTATTAATACATAAACAAGTTACAAAGAATGTAACCTACTGAAGTCATTCCAAACTTCACAATTCACAAAAGAGAAAAGAATAAGAATATTCTTTATTAATAATAATATAATCTTTACTGCAATTGAATAAAATAAATATTACAAGAATTATAAAAGAAAAATTACAAAAGAATAAGAAAATTACATTTGTATATCTACTAACTATCCTATATATAAATCTACACTAAATCTTCATCTTTATCTTTGTACCTGCAAAACAAAAACTAAATAGAAACAAAATAAGATTAGTGTTAGTATGTTTCTCTCAGTTATGTCAGTGAAGTGCACTTGACAAACTCATCATTGAGAAATGTTATAAAAAGGGGCAAGTTTCACCAATATGAAAGATTTCATCTTTCATAAATTCAAAGCCAGAATTCAAATGACAGCTAAGAGGGACCAACTCACCAGCCAGGTGAAAGTAATTTGGTAATGGTAAGTTCAAAAATTCTGAACCTATCCACATGTGCATAGCAGGCACACAAGCTGGACACACACACCAGCATGCAAAGGGTGTGCTGTCAACCTCACAAGCACATCCAAATCACACAAAACCATAGAAGCCGTGGGGGAGCACTAGTGCATCACTCCACTACACATCACACAAGAACAGCAAGTGTAGACAACAGCTAAACCAAGAACAGCAGCCAAACCAAACCACCCAGATCAACCCAAACATCACCAGGATGGTGACATAAGGAGGGGGATGAATCTGGTGGACATCAAGGTCAAGCCCACAAGCTAGGAGGAGCAGGCTAGATCAAGAGCAAGCTCAGGAGCCCAGCAAAAAGCAGATCAAGATCAAGATCAAGATCATCATCAATCTACTACATCCACATCAGATTTTGTGGTGAGCCTCATAAAACCATCACATGATTTCATCATATTATCTAAACAAAAGCATGTGTTTCTTTATGAAATGATCTCTCAATAATCACCCAAGAGAGGTGAATCTATCCTAGAGATTTCAAGTATAAGGATAAGAAATCAAGCTCAACCACAAGCACTAAACTCTCAGACTAGCATCACTAAGTTCAGTGTTACTTTTGTAACTTAGATCATTCTGTTGGGGTTCGTAGCATGGAAAACAAAAAAATTCTACCGCATGCAAACAAACAAGCCAAGATCTATCTACTAGATTGTAGCAACGAGTCGATAGAGGAACTCACCCTCGAAGATTCCAAAGCGGTTAACGGGAGCAGATTCTCGTGGGTGATGTAGTCGTACTCTTGCCGATCTCAAGATCGCGTAGATGATCCTTTCGGCGCTGCGTTTCGTCAGCGCTTCCGCAGTCGGTCACACGTTCGGTACTCGATGAAGACCTTCCTCTCCCTTGTTCCAGCAGGCAGTGGAGGTTGTAGCACTCTCCTCGCGATTCTGGCAGCACGACGGTGTGGTACCGGAAGTAGAGGGGAGATCTCGCAGGGTTCGCCTTAAGCCGGAGCGAGTATGGTGGACTATGAGAGAGGCCTTGGCGATCTAGGGTTTAGAGGCACCAAGGGGCGGAGCTTGGCCGACGGCCTAGGGCTTGGGGAAGCCCCAAGTCGGTGGCTAGGAGAAACCCTAGGGCGGCGGCGACTTGCAGGAGGCCGGCGGCTAGTGTTAGGGTTTTGGGTGGTGTTGGGTGTAGGGAAGAGGGGCAGCCCTGCCCCTCCTTTTATAGGTGGGAGGGCGCGGCCAAGGGGGAGGGAGTCCTCCCCAAAGTCGGCCTCCTTGGCCGGCGGGTGGAGGGAGAGGAACTCCTCCCCAAGTAGGTTTCCTACTCTCCCTCCACCAAGCAAAACTGTCGTTTGACTTTTCAAATTAGCGTTTGACTTTTCAAACTAGGATTTGATTTATCCCTTTATTTTGCCCAGCCATGATACCTATTACATGATGCAACCATTCCACATTGTCATGACACATTCATGTACCCTTCCCCTCCGGAGTGCCGGACCTTCCGGAACCTTCTAGAACATTCCCGATGAAAACACCGGAATCATTCCCCAACTCCGAAACAGTACTTTCCTTATATGAATCTTATTATCCGGACCATTCCGGATCTCCTCGTGATATCCCGGATCCCATCCGAGACTCCGAACAACATTCAGTCTCTTACTCATCATTCCATAACTACTCAACAACATCGAATTCTTAAGTGTGTCTCCCTACGGTTCGTGAATTATGCGGACTTGATTGAGACACTTCTCCGAACCATAACCAATAGAGGAATCTGGAAATTCATATGGCTCCCACATATTTCTATGATTACTTGGTGATCGAATGAACCACTTACATAGGATACCAATTTCCCTTTGTCTCACGATAGTTTACTTATCCGAGGTTTTGATCGTCGGTATCTCTGCATACCTAGTTTGTAACATCCCTAAAATCATGTTTTCAAAGATTGCATATCATCCATGCATGCATAATCATTTAGGACTCAAATTCAAACTCATTTGGAAGAAACATAAACTTGGAGTTCTATGATTTTATGTGAGCATGCATTAATCTAATGCCACTCTCAAATGAGAGTATAATTGTTTTAAACCAAACTTTGTTGCTCTCAGGTTGTTTTGGTTGAATGTTAGTGCTTGGAACAAAATTTACAAAACAAATATGGTTTTAAAACCATCTTCAAAACATATTCAAATCAAATGCTATGGCACTGTTTATTTTGATTTTTCCAATAAGACCAAGCAAGTCCAATGAGACATCAAGGTTTTATGTATAATTTTATGAAGTTTATACTTTACAAAAAATCCAGAAAAAGATTTGGTTTTCAAATGCTTTTGAATTGTTTGAAAATGAATCCTGAAATTCATTCTGGAAAAAGAAAAAGGATTTGAAAACCCAATTGGGCCTGGCGCCACCATTCCAGCCGAGCAAACGAATCAGCCCACCCGGGTTCCCCCTTTCTTCTCTGTTTCTCACCGCGCCCGCGTGCACCCACCCGCTGACAACCAGACCCCACCATGCCCCGTCAGCGTCGTCCTCAATCAACGCGCGGCCGAGGCGCTCCGCCGTTACCTCGCCGCAGTCACTGCCCGCGTTATTGCCATTGATGCACCACATAATCGCCGCCCCCTCCTGGCTATTTAACCCCCTCTGCACCGCGAGCATTTCCCCTCACCTAGCGCCACCACTCCGCCACCAGGCTGCTCGTATTCGAACTCATTCCGCCACTGCACAGACGCACTCCAGCGGGCGATTCCGGTAAGCTCCTACCGCTCCTCTGCTTCTGGCTCAAACGAGCGTGACCGCCACGTCCTTGTGCATCTACTAACGTCCCTAGTTTGCCTGCTCGTGACCCAGGTCGCCGTCTTCGTTCACGCCCGCAAACACCAAAACCGCCGCTCGACTCCGACGAGCAATAGCGGTAAGAATCGAACGCCCCTTGACCCCGCGTGCATACTGTCAAGTTCGCCTTGTCCTTGTGCAGCTTTTGACACCACTGACTCGTGCTAGGACGACGCAGAGCCTCGGCAACATCGACGTCTACAAGAACCCGACGCCGCGCACAACTCCGACGAGCTCCAGTGACATCCATGGTGCACCCCTTTGCCAACAACGACCACGTTGAGCTTCCTCGTGACCGTGCGAGTCTGGTAAGCCACGCCACACACCCCAGCCCTCTCTATATTTGCCGGAGCGTCACTGACAGAGCGCCGCCGCCCCGCCACCATCGCCAGCGCCGCCGAACTTTGGTCGCATGGTCCAGGACCGTTAGATCTAGATCCAACGAATCTGATAGAATCACTTATCGAAGGGGTGCGGTCCACGTTAGCCGATCCGCGCGAATCGGTATCAACTAATCAAAACACGCCGCGTGTCTGTAGGTTTGATTTAAAATCAGAATTTAGATCTATTAGATGATTAAACTTGTAAAATTCATAACTTTTGATTCCCACGTCAAAATTTGACAAATTTTATATCATTGGAATCAGGAGAGAAAATCCTTTCAATTTATGCAATGTGTTTAATGTTTTGCGTCTGATAAAATGATTGTTTTTACAGAAACATTTGTAGGCATAATTTGTGTATAGTAAATATTTGAAAAATGTTTTATTGTTCAAATAAAGTTTATTTGCAAGTTTTGAACTTGTTTAAGATTCAGTACTGTGCACTTGTCTTGTTTGGTGTAGAAAATCATCACATGGCATTTTGCATGCATTCATATATTTTTGTTTGTATAAATTTTGTATGTGATTTGGTGCCATTATTTTATGTGTAGATTTTGGTGCAAATAGTGATTGTGATTGTGAAGATTGTTGCTAATCCCCAAACTACCAAGGCAAGTGGTGCTTCATGATTTTATTCCTATGTTTTTCAACTATGCACTAGAAATATTTTGTTAGACTTGCATGAATATTTTGATATATGTGCTATGCTTGGGAAATCCTAGTAGTTGTAGAATTGCTAGAAATTTCTAAGTTAAGATGCTTATAAATTCCATGCTTAGCCTAGCTAGGAGCAACCAAGGGTGGTTATATATTCATGCTATGATAAAATATTTCTAAGTCTTTGGACTTGTGTTTTTGCTTAATAAAACAACTAAGTGAATGAATCACCTGGGTGGAACGGAAATAATGGTTTGTGTTGAGTGGTTACACAAGGCCCATTTCTATGGTTTACCTTGTGTATCTCACTTGTGGAAAGCCACCCAGGAACAAAGGGATTTGAGATGCCAAATGTTAAGAAGCTTCTAGTGCAGCCACATGGCATTATGGGCTCTGCCTGGATCATATAGGTTGCAATAACTTAGCCATTTGGACAGTTGGTAGTAGTGGTATGATAGGTTGGAGCACGTCCATTTGGTCTAAGGGAAGGCTTCTGAAAGGTCCTGTCTTGGTGAAAATCAAGTCTTGTGGGGAAAGTGCACAACCTCTGCAGATGGAAGAATCTAAGTACTTAGCCATGTCCCTGGTATTGGACAACTTGAGCATCAATACATGGAAGCTATCAAGAATCTCCTCATCCCAATTTCTAAGTAAAAACTTGTGGTTGAACAAGGGTGAAGGTTCACCAATTTCTATTGGTGATTCCTTGGGGAAAGTTTTGTCAAAGAAAAACTTAGTGTTTTCAACTAATAGGCAAAACCTATTTTGAGCAAAGCAAACCTAAGCTACACTTAGCCAAAAATGCATATAGTATCTAGACTACTAATATTCTACTAAGGTATCACTTGCCAATACTATTCCAATGTATTGATCCACTGTGGTTGTAACTTGTGATGTTGCAGGTTATTCTGATGATGATTAGGGGTTATGAGTCTACACTCAACATGCTTGCCTATGGCACATGAAGATGAAGACTTATTTATATTATTATATATTTGAACTCTTGTATTAGGCCTGTGGCCATGGAGTTTGTAAAAGACTATGTTTGTCTCTGGAATGATATGTAATAATGACCTTTGTTTCTGTGTACTTCATCTTAAAGTGTGGATGCTAGCATTGATCCAGGGACTAGCATTGCAATCACAGGGATCCTTACCTTTATAAGGGGAGGGATCTTACATAGTTCAACCTCGATACCGATAAGAACTCTTTTCTTGTTCCCGTGGTATGTGATCCCTTATGAGCCAGTCACATGCTTGCAAGCTAATTGGATGACATTCCACCGAGAGGGCCCAGAGTATATCTATCTGTCATATGGATGGACAAATCCCACTCTTGATTCATGTGTCTCAACCAATACTTTCCGAACACTCAATGCCACCTTTATAGCCACCCAGTTACGGTGTGGTGTTTGATGTCATCAAAGCATCCTTCCGGTGATGGTGATAAGCATAATCTCATGGTTGAAGGAATTAGGTTACTATGTATCAGAAAGCTTATAGCAATTGAACTATTTAAAATGACTTGATCTTTATGCTACGCTTATCTATAGGAGTATGTCCACCATACCATTCTCCTAATGATATGATCTTGTTATTAACAACATCTCAAATTTTCATGATCAAGAAACCATGATCATCTATTAATCAACAAGCTAGTATTATGAAGAGGCTTTACTAGGGACTCTAATTTAGTTTACAAATCACACAAGTATTAATGTTTCTGGTTAATACTGTTATAGCATGAATGTAAACATTTATCATAAACACAAAGATATAATAATAACTACATTTATTATTGCCTCTAGGGCATATCTCCAACAGTGTCCCACTTGCACTAGAGTCAACTAATCTAGATTACATGGTAATATACCGAACACCCATGGCGGTTTGGTGCTGGTCATGTTTTGCCCTCGGGAGAGGTTTAGTCAACGGATCCGCCACATTCAGATTTGTGTGTACTTTGCAAATCTTTATGTCACCATCTTGGACATGTTCTCGAATAGCGTGAAAACGTAGCTTGATGTGCTTCAGCTTCTTGTGTGACCTTGGTTCTTGCGCATTGGCTATGGAGCCCATGTTATCACAGTAGCAGTAGATAGACATTGGGTCCAGCGCACTTGGAACCACACCGAGCTGTGTAATGAACTCCTTCATCCATATCATTTCTTGTGAAGCCTCCGAAGCAACTATGTATTCCGATTAAGTTGAAGATCTCGCCACAACGCTTTGCTTTGCACTCCTCCAGCTAACTGCTGCACCATTCAAAGTAAATACGTATCCAGATTGAGATTTAGAATCATCCGGATCGGTGTTCCAACTAGCATCGGTGTAACCATTAAAAACGAGCTGTTCATCACCTCCATAAGAAAGAACCATATCCTTAGTTCTTTTCAAGTACTTAAGGATGTTTTTGACCGCTGTCCAATGATCCACTCCTGGATCACTTTGATATCTGCTAGTTAAACTAACAACATATGCAATGTCGGGTCTAGTACATAGCATGGCATACATCAGAGATCCTATGGCTGAGGCATAGGGAGTCTTACTCATCCTTTCTCTATCTGGTGCCGTTGCTGGACTTTAAGTTTTACTCAACATCGTATTGGGCAAAATGGGCAAGAACCCTTTCTTGCTATCTTCCATTCCAAACCTCTTTAGAACTTTGTCCAAATAAGTACTTTGTGACAATGATATTAGGCGTCTCGATCTATCTCTATAAATCTTTATGCCTAATATGTAAGCTGCTTCGCTAAGATCTTTCATTGAAAAACTATTATTCAAATATTCTTTGACACTATTAAGAAGGTCTACATCATTCCCAATCAATAATATGTCATCTGCATATGGTATTAAGAATGCTACAGAGCTCCCACTCACTTTCTTGTAAATACAAGCTTCTCCATAAGTTTGTATAAAACCAAAACTTTTGATTACCTTATAAAAACGCTGATTCCAACTTCGGGATGCTTGCTTCAACCCATATATGGACCGTTGAAGTTTGCATACCTTGTTAGCATCTTTAGGATCGACAAAACCTTTGGGTTGCATCATATACAACTCTTCATCAATGTCTCCATTGAGGAACGCTGTTTTGACATCCATCTGCCATATCTCATAATCATAATATGCAGTGATTACTAACATAATCCTCACAGACTTTAGCTTCGCTACTGGTGAGAAAGTCTCATCGTAGTCAACTCCTTGAATTTGTCGAAACCATTTTGCGACAAGTCGAGCTTTATAGACAGTAACATTACCATCAACATCTGTTTTCTTCTTGAAAATCCATTTATTCTCGACAGCCTTCCGGCCATCCGGTAAGTCCACCAAAGTCCATACTTGGTTTCCGTACAAGGATCCAATCTCGGATTTCATGGCTTCTTGCCATTTATTGGAATCTGGGCTCATCATCGCTTCCTCATACGTCGCAGGGTCATCAGTGTTGTCCACCAACATGTAACTCATAATGGGATCATACCAATCAGGAGTGGTACGAGTTCTCGTTGATCTGCGAGGTTCTGTAGCAACTTCAACCGAAGTTTCATGATCATCATCATTAGTTTCCTCTCTTACTGGTGTATGCGCCACAGGAACTACTTCCGGTGCTGCGCTACTCGCAAGTTCGAGAGAAATTCCTTCTCTAGAAAGGATCCATTCTTGGCAACAAAGATTTTTCCTTCGGATCTATGATAGAAGTTATACCCAATAGTTTCCTTCGGGTATCCTATGAAGACGCATTTTTCCGCTTTGGGTTCAAGCTTGTCCGGTTGTAACTTCTTTACATAGGCTTCGCAACCCCAAACTTTAAGGAACGACAATTTAGGCTTCTTCCCAAACCATAATTCATATGGTGTCATTTCAACGGATTTAGATGGTGCCCTATTTAAAGTGAATGCGGCTGTTTCTAATGCATAACCCCAAAATGATAGCGGTAAATCTGTAAGTGACATCATAGAATGAACCATATCTAAGAGAGTTCGATTACGACGTTCGGTGTCACATCCCAAATTTCAGATTTGGTTCTGCATATCATTCGTATCATTGCATCATGCTTTTCCATTCAAAATCGTCGATCGAAATGAATCAGCGGAACGCTATTTTCGAAACCCTGTTCTATTTTGCTACGAGGCTCCTGCAGGAGGCTTTAGAAGAACTAGTGTTGCCACCCTTGTAGCCTAGTGGTTTCGCCCGAACCTTGACCCTAGATTGTTCCCCTCGACTTTACAAAACCGTAGGAGCAAGAATCGCTCGAATCGGAGCTCGTACGGAGAAGTTACGGCCGTTTGTTTAATAGATCGGAAAACGGTCCGAATTTCCGGACCGTTTTAAGAGTCCGAAACCAACTCCGCGCCGTTTTCGCGTAGGAATCCCGCGGGGAGGCCCCACAAAAGAGGCCACCCGGCCTCGGGATCCGCACCCGCACGCCCCGCCCTGCCGCGATCGCCCGCCCCCGCCTCGGCCTCGACACCCGCGCCACCTCGGGAACCGCTCCCGATCGCCGCGCCGCCGCGCCTTGGACCCCGCGCCTCGCCGCCGGCCGCCGATCCCCGCCGCCAGCAGGTACTGCGCCGCCGCCCTCTCACCCTGCCGCCGCGCCACCTCGCCTCCCCCTCGCAGCGACCGCCGCCACCAAGGCGCCTCCCGCCGCTCGCCGTCGCCGCCTTGCGGCTGCGCCTGCAGCGCCCGCGGCCAAGCGCCGCCGCGCCGCTCCCGCTTCCGAGCCGCCTGCCGCGCGCGCTGCTGCTGCGTGCGCCGCTAGCTGCTGCGCCACCGCACACGCGCGCACGCTTGCCTGTGCACGCACGCACGCACGCCCGCGCGCCGTTTTGCGCGCCGCGTAGACTATCTTGGACCGTACGCTGACCGTCTTCCTCTCACGCAGGCAAAGCACCGCCGTCCGAAATCGATCGTCGCACCGTCCGAAACTCGCCGCACCGTCCGAAGCCCGTTTCGCCGTTTGTTTCCGGTAAGCCTGCAGCCACCGTCAGATCTCAGATCAGTTGTTGACCGGTCAGACTCGGGCGTTGACTAGTCAGACGCCCAGTCAGCGCCCAGTCAGCAGACACATTGACCAGTCAACAGACACAGTTGACTGGTTAATTTCGTTAATCCTTTTAGTTGACAGATTTCGGTAGAAACTTGTAAATTACATAGAAATTAAACCGCTTGGCCAAAAATTGCAAATAAAATACGTGTAGATTCAGTGAGTCGTGTAGAATCTCGATGTACCTTTGGTTCAGGCTTTTGCAGCATGGTTTAGTACAGTTTAATCAAACTAGTTAGTGGCATTTTCGGAGTAATTAATTCGTAGAAAAAGATCCGTAGCTCCAAAAATCGCGTGTGATATGTCCCTGGAGTCAGTGGAACGAGAGGAATCTCATCGTGAATTAAAAAGATAGGCTTACAGTAAAAACTTCTGCAGAAACTGTCTAGTGGCTTTCTGCAGTGTTTTAATTACTCGGGGAGTTTTATAATTCCCTTTTGAGTAATTCCAATTGGTACTGTTTCTATTCAGCGATGCCTATGCTGTAGAATTTTCCCACGATTTTACAAACAGTATACTATCGGTAGTGAATTATTTGAGTTCTAGCTCTAGTTTCGAGTATTACTTTTTGCGTAATAGTTTTCCTTGCGCTAAAACTATTTTCCATGCATGCAATCAGTACCTCTACTGATTTCTATTATGTGGTGAAGCTGTAGCACCAATTCACTTGTCTTGCATACCTTCATGCATCATCTCTGTTGCATATGCTTGTGGATTGTTTGTTTATGAATGCAATTGTATCGTGTAGATTGTGACGAGTGCAACACTTGCTCGTGTGTGGATTGTTCTTCTGACCGCTACAATCAAGGCAAGTAGATGCTATTTTGTTCATGATATCGTCCTACTATTTTCAATGCATTGTCGTGTATTTTGTAGATGCATGTGTAGGATGATACTATCGCTATGCTATGTCCTATTATGTGGTAGGACCCTCTTTGTAGATGAACCACCGTTGGTAGATGTGCTTAGCCATGCTATGTTGAACGAGGGCTGGGTTACATCATTGAGACTTGTTTCTAAAAGTATTGGTTTGCGAAAACTAAAACAACTTAATCAATGAATCTCCTGGGTGTGATGGTATTGATAATTTTTGGTGGTTTCATTGCGGAAAGGCACCCAGGTATCAAGAGAGAATGATTGGCTTTTTTATTGTGTAGCTTACGTGTACAACCATGTGCCAATAATGGAATGGGCGGTTGGTTGGACTTAGTAGGTTGTGGTAACTCGAACCCGCGTAACCAGAGATGTAGAATTTTGGTAGGTTGGACCGGTGCGCTCGGGATTGAGGAGCTACTTTCCGAACAGTCTCTTCTTGGTCTTCTCCCTATCATCACCCAAAATGAGAGTGATGGTACGAGCTGGGCTGGCCAATTCACATGGGTAAAGTGTACTAACCTCTGCAGGGTGTATAATCTAATCGATTAGCCGTGTCCCCGGTTATGGACAACTGAGTTGCTTTATATTGATTCCATGACATGTTTCTCGCTCATTCTAATTTCATAATTGTTATAATATTGTTGGGTTAACTTAATTGGGATCTTTTCAAAGAAAAATCAAAACTGTTTATGAAAGTAGGACAAATGTATTTGCAAATGCAAGCCAGACACAGCTCCAATTGCCAAATATGCATGTAGATGTTAGTACTATTGTCTCCATTACTAGCTCTACTTGCCATACATTCCATGTATTGACCCTTCGGGGCTGCTACGTTTCATGTTGCAGGTTATTCCGATTCTGAGTAATCGATATAGGCCATGGTACTCCACTCGGCACTTGTTCACTTGTGGGCAATTTGAAGAATGGAGGATTTACTTATTTATGTTGCTACCTGAATAATTTGAGCTAGCTTGTGCTAAGCTTTTATTGTAATAATGGTACTCTGGATCTTCGTTATTTATGATACACGGATATTTTGCTATGTTATTCATCTTATTCTATTGTGCGCCAATGAACCGATCCAGGGATTGGCATGTCACATAGAAGCCACGGTCTTTTCAGAACCGGGGTGTTACAGGATGGTATCAGAGCCCGTGTGTCGACTGTAGGATCGTGACCTAGGATTGGATTAGGAAGCCATAGAATTACTAAAGCCTATGTTAACTCTGTCTTTCGTCTTATGCCCTTCACCCTCGTAAATTCTTACCATATGCTATTCTCACACTTTCCTCTTTTACTTGATAGATGGGAGATGTCAGGACTGATTATGTCACCATGGAGTCACCAAGGCCCTTTGCAAGGCAGTTAGCACAGCTCCCGCAGTCATTGGGATTGCCACTGCCCATGTTCAAGGGAAGAAGGCTGTACACCTATGGATATGGAGAGGATGCATGGGAGATCACTACCTTCATATTCAAGGATGCCGCCTTGCCAAACCCCGTGCACTTGATCTACACCAAGACATACTGCAACTGGGGACTTGGAATCAACTTGGCCATACATGAAGCCCTGTCTCGCCAGTGCCATAATGTCCGACACCTACTGCCAGCAGATTCACCCTACCGTGACTATGGGAGGTGTGATGAAGATGGGCACATTGTGGTTACCCCGGGCGACAGGAACAACATGCCGCCCCGTCGGAGGCACATAGAGGACATGGAAAGGGAGAATGGAGCTCTAGCAGAGAAGGTGATGATGATAAAGGAGATTGCAGATTTTACTAGCAATGGTATGGTGGTCCAAGGACAGGAGATTGACACCCTGCATGAAGCTATGGGAGTTCTGGAGAATGCCCTGATAGCCAGAGATGCAACCATAGCTCATCTTCATGGTACTGTGCAGGATAACACCCAGAACATACAACAGCTGCAAGGGACCGTCCAGGAAAGGGATCAAACTATTGAAGCTATGACAGCCCAGATTGCCGCTCTCCAAGCACAGCTAAATCCACCCTCTGATGATGACAATGGAGACGATGGCAACAATGGGGATGATGATGACAGTGGAGACGATGATGATGATGGAGGCGATGGGCATCGTCATGACAGCCATAGGAGCAGCCACCACAACCACAAGGGAGGACACTCTCACCACTCTGGAGGACACGGTGGACATGACCGCAACCGTGATCGCAGCTTTGTGAAGAAGGATCTGAGTGAGGTGACGTGCTTCAAATGTAAACAGAAGGGGCACTATGCTGACAACTGTCCGGAGAGGAAAGGATTGAAGCCAACCAACGGCGAGAAGGCCACAGTGAACCACATGAATGTGGAGGAGATTCCAGATGAGCCTGACCTTGTGATTGGTAAGTTCCCAATCAACACTCACCCTGCACTTATAATTTTCGATACTGGTGCATCGCATTCATTCATATCAAGGGAATTTGTGGATAAGTATAAGTTACCTACTGAGTCTATGAAAAAGTCTATTAGAGTGAGTTCACCTAGAGGAGATATGATAGCTAGCGCGGGATGCCGCGATTTAACTGTGAGGATTGGAACACACAACTTCATTGCACATCTAGTAGTATTGGATTCACAGGGATTAGACGTTATTCTGGGTATGGATTGGATGTCTATGCATGGGGGACACATAGATTGTGCACAACGAGCTGTTTCACTCAAAACCCCAGATGGTAAGAGGATTAGATTCAAGTCGGCTGCACGACCGAGAAGGTGTAAGTTGAATTCTCTTAAGGGGGTTAGCATGGATACTGTGCCAGTGATTAGGGATTACCCCGACGTGTTTCCGGAAGAGCTGCCAGGGATGCCACCTGACAGGGATGTAGAGTTTCTTATGACCTGATGCCGGGAACAGGACCTATAGCAAAGAAACCATATAAGATGGATGTGGATGAGCTGAAGGAATTGAAGAAGCAGTTGAAAGAGTAGCTGGAAAAGGGATTCATTCAGCCTAGTTCGTCGTCATGGGGTGCACCTGTTCTGTTTGTGGAGAAGAAAGATAGCAGCAAGAGATTAGTGGTAGACTATCGCTCGCTAAATGAAGTAACCATCAAGAACAAGTACCCTCTGCCGAACATAAATGATTTGTTTGATCAACTGGAAGGAGCAAAAGTGTTTAGCAAGATTGATCTGCGATCAGGCTACTTCCAATTGAAGATCCAGGAGGAGGACGTACCAAAAACCGCCTTCACCACTAGGTATGGTTTATATGAGTATACAGTTATGTCTTTTGGACTAACGAATGCCCCGGCATACTTCATGACCATGATGAACAAGGTATTTATGGAGTATTTGGACAAGTTCGTGGTGGTGTTTATTGATGACATACTGACATATTCCAAGGATGATGCTGAGCATGAGAAGCATCTGAGACTGATTATGGAGAAGATGAGGGAACACAAGCTGTATGCCAAATTCAGCAAGTGTGAATTCTGGCTTAACACTGTTGGGTTTCTTGGACATGTAGTGTTAGGAGAAGGAGTCGCTGTTGATCCAAGCAAAGTGACTGCAGTAACTGAGTGGGAAGCGCCCAAGAATGCAGGAGAGATTTGAAGCTTTTTGGGACTTGCTGGATATTACAGGAGATTCATTGGAAACTTTTCCAAGATTGCTAAGCCGATGACTGAACTTCTGAAGAAGGAGAGGAAGTTTGAGTGGTCAGACGTATGTGAAGCCAGCTTTCACGAACTGAAGCGTCGACTAGTGACCGCGCCTGTTCTGTGTTTACCAGATCTTCAGAAGGATTTCCAAGTGTACTGTGATGCTTCTCGACAGGGACTTGGGAGTGTGCTGATGCAACATGGGAGAGTAGTGTCATATGCCTCGCGACAACTTAAGCACCATGAGCGGAATTACCCCACACACGACTTGGAGTTAGCGTCAGTGGTTCATGCGCTCAAGGTATGGAGGCATTACTTAATGGGAAAACACTGTGATGTGTACACCGACCACAAGAGCCTGAAGTACATATTTACACAGAAGGAACTGAACATGAGATAAGGGAGATGGTTGGAACTTATCAAGGACTATGATATGAATCTACAATACCACCCAGGAAAGGCCAATGTAGTAGCAGATGCTCTGAGCCGGAAGGTTTATGCCAATGGATTGACAATTGGTGAATTGCCTGAGGATTTGTGCAAGCAATTCAAGGACCTTAGACTGGAAGTAGTTTCTGAAGTATACTTGGCTACAATGGAAGTCCAACCAACGCTACAGGACAGGATCATAAAGGCTCAGGTGGGGGACAAGGAAATAGAGGAGATAAAGGAAAAGATGAAGGAGAATCGGGAAAAGGATATTCGCGAGGATGAGCATGGTACCTTGTGGTATGGAGATCGTTTGTGTGTGCGCAGCGACCCTTAGATAAGGGAGTTGATTCTTCAGGAGGCTCATAACTCGCTGTATTCCATACATCCGGGCAACACAAAGATGTATATGGATTTGAAGAGCAGATTTTGGTGGAACAACATGAAGGAGATATCGCCAAGCATATTGCTCTATGTGATGTGTGCAGCCGAGTGAAGGCAAAACACCAGAAGCCAGCAGGACTACTACAGCTATTTCCTGTGCCGGATTGGAAGTGGGATAGAGTGGGAATGGACTTTATCACAGGATTGCCTAGGACCAGGTCAGGATATGACTCTATTTGGGTAGTGGTCGACCATTTGACCAAGGTAGCCCACTTTATACCGGTGAAGACGACCTATACGAGTGCAAAGTTGGCCAAGATTTACATGGACAGGATTGTGTGCCTACACGGAGTTCCCAAGAGTATCGTATCTGATAGAGGCACCCAATTTACCTCACACTTCTGGCGCCAGCTACACGAGTCGCTTGGTACTAGATTGGAGTTTAGCACAGCGTTTCACCCACAGACTGATGGACAGACCGAGAGGGTGAATCAGATTTTGGAGGACATGCTGAGAGCTTGCGCCTTGGCTCATGGCTCTAGTTGGGATGAGAATTTGCCATATGCGGAGTTTTCCTACAACAACAGCTATCAGACAAGCATCAAGACGTCACGGTTCGATGTGCTATATGGGAAACGATGTCGGACACCATTGCTATGGGATGGAGTAGGAGAACGCCAGTTGTTTGGACATGATTTGATCAAGGACGCTGAGGAGAAGGTCTCCTTGATTAGGGACAGACTGAAGGTAGCACAATCAAGGCAGAAGAGCTACGCTGACGCCAAGCGCAAGGAAGTGGTGTATGAGATAGGTGATAGAGCATACCTCAGAGTGTCGCCACTTCGTGGAATCAAGAGATTTGGAATTAAGGGTAAGCTGGCACCTCGGTTTATTGGACCGTATCGGATCTTAGCACGCAAAGGAGAAGTTGCTTATCAGTTGGAGTTGCCAGAAGCCTTGTGCGCTGTTCACAATGTGTTCCACGTATCCCAGCTGAAGAAGTGTCATCCGGAGATGATGGATACACCATTGAGAGACACTGTACCGCTAGAGGAGGTTCATCTTGAGAATGACTTGACCTATGACGAGAAACCGGTTAAAATTCTGGAGACAGCAGAGAGGATTACCCGTACCAAGACGATCAGGTTTTGCAAGGTGCAGTGGAGCTACCACACCGAAGAGGAAGCCACTTGGGAGCGTGAGGATGACATCCGAGAGGACTACCCACACCTATTTGCTAGCCGCGCCGAATCTCGAGGACGAGATTCATCTTAAGGGGGTTAGTCTTGTCACATACCAAATTTCAGATTTGGTTTTGCATATCATTCATATCATTGCATCATGCTTTTCCATTCAAAACCGTCGATCAAAATGAATCAGCGGAACACTATTTTCGAAACCCTGTTCTATTTTGCTACGAGGCTCCTGCGGGAGGCTTTAGAAGAACTAGTGTTGCCACCCTTGTAGCCTAGTGGTTTCGCCCGAACCTTGACCCTAGATTGTTCCCCTTACAAAACCGTAGGAGCAAGAATCGCTCGAATCGGAGCTCGTACGGAGAAGTTACGGCCGTTTGTTTAATAGATCGGAAAACGGTCCGAATTTCCGGACCGATTTCCGAGTCCGAAACCAACTCCGCGCCATTTTCGCGTAGGACTCCCGCGGGGAGGCCCCACAAAAGAGGCCACCGGGCCTCGGGATCCGCACCCGCACGCCCCGCCCTGCCGTGATCGCCCGCCCCCGCCTCGACACCCGCGCCGCCTCGGGAACCGCTCCCGATCGCCGCGCCGCCGCGCCTTGGACCCCGCGCCTCGCCGCCGGCCGCCGATCCCCGCCACAAGCAGGTACTGCGCCGCCGCCCTCTCACCCCGCCGCCGCGCCACCTCGCCTCCCCCTCGCAGCGGCCGCCGCCACCAAGTCGCCTCCCGCCGCTCGCCGTCGCCGCCTTACGGCTGCGCCTGCAGCTCCCGCGGCCAAGCGCCACCGCGCCGCTCCCGCTTCCGAGCCGCCTGCCGCGCGCGCTGCTGCTGCGTGCGCCGCTAGCTGCTGCGCCGCCGCACACGCGCGCACGCTTGCCCGTGAACGCACGCACGCACACCCGCGCGCCGTTTTGCGCGCCGCGTAGACTATCTTGGACCGTACGCTGACCGTCTCCCTCTCACGCAGGCAAAGCACCGCCGTCTGGAATCGATCGCCGCGCCGTCTGGAACTCGCCGCACCGTCCGGGGCCCGTTTCGCCGTTTGTTTCCGGTAAGCCTGCAGCCACCGTCAGATCTCAGATCAGCGGTTCAGATTAGTTGTTGACCGGTCAGACTCGGGCGTTGACTAGTCAGACGCCCAGTCAGCGCCCAGTCAGCAGACATGTTGACCAGTCAACAAACACAGTTGACTGGTTAATTTCGTTAATCCTTTTAGTTGACAGATTTCGGTAGAAACTTGTAAATTGCGTAGAAATTAAACTGCTTGCCAAAAATTGCAAATAAAATATGTGTAGATTCAGTAAGTCGTGTAGAATCTCGCTGTACCTTTGGTTCAGGCTTTTGTAGCAAGGTTTAGTACAGTTTAATCAAACTAGTTAGTGGCCTTTTCGGAGTAATTAATTCGTAGAAAAAGATCCGTAGCTCCAAAAATCGCGTGTGATATTTCCCTGGATTCAGTGGAACGAGGGGAATCTCATCGTGAATTAAAAAGATAGGCTTACAGTAAAAACTTCTGCAGAAACTGTCTAGTGGCTTTCTGCAGTGTTTTAATTACTCGGGGAGTTTTATAATTCCTTTTTGAGTAATTCCAATTGGTACTGTTTCTATTCAGTGATGCCTATGCTGTAGAATTTTCGCACGATTTTACAAACAGTATACTATCGGTAGTGAATTATTTGAGTTCTAGCTCTAGTTTCGAGTATTACTTTTTGCGTAATAGTTTTCCTTGCGCTAAAACTATTTTCCATGCATGCAATCAGTACCTCTACTGATTTATATTATGTGGTGCAGCTGTAGCACCAATTCACTTGTCTTGCATACCTTCATGCATCATCTCTGTTGCATATGCTTGTGGATTGTTTGTTTATGAATGCAATTGTATCGTGTAGATTGTGACGAGTGCAACACTTGCTCGTGTGTGGATTGTTCTTCCGACCGCTACAACCAAGGCAAGTAGATGCTATTTTGTTCATGATATCATCCTACTATTTTCAATGAATTGTCGTGTATTTTGTAGATGCATGTGTAGGATGATACTATCGCTATGCTATGTCCTATTATGTGGTAGGACCCTCTTTGTAGATGAACCACCGTTGGTAGATGTGCTTAGCCATGCTATGTTGAACGAGGGCTGGGTTACATCATTGACACTTGTTTCTAAAAGTATTGGCTTGCGAAAACTAAAACAACTTAATCAATGAATCTCCTGGGTGTGATGGTATTGATAATTTTTGGTGGTTTCATTGCGGAAAGGCACCCAGGTATCAAGAGAGAATGATTGGCTTCTTTATTGTGTAGCTTACGTGTACAACCATGTGCCAATAATGGAATGGGCGGTTGGTTGGACTTAGTAGGTTGTGGTAACTCGAACCCGCGTATTCAGAGATGTAGATTTTGGTAGGTTGGACCGGTGCGCTCGGGATTGAGGAGCTACTTTCCGAACAGTCTCTTCTTGGTCTTCTCCCTATCATCACCCAAAATGAGAGTGATGGTACGAGCTGGGCTGGCCAATTCACATGGGTAAAGTGTACTAACCTCTGCAGGGTGTATAATCTAATCGATTAGCCGTGTCCCCGGTTATGGACAACTGAGTTGCTTGATATTGATTCCATGACATGTTTCTCGCTCATTCTAATTTCATAATTGTTATAATATTGTTGGGTTAACTTAATTGGGATCTTTTCAAAAAAAAATCAAAACTATTTATGAAAGTAGGACAAATGTATTTGCAAATGCAAGCCAGACACAGCTCCAATTGCCAAATATGCATGTAGATGTTAGTACTATTGTCTCCATTACTAGCTCTACTTGCCATACATTCCATGTATTGACTCTTCGGGGCTGCTACGTTTCATGTTGCAGGTTATTCCGATTCTGAGTAATCGATATAGGCCACGGTACTCCACTCGGCACTTGTTCACTTGTGGGCAATTTGAAGAATGGAGGATTTACTTATTTATGTTGCTACCTGAATAATTTGAGCTAGCTTGTGCTAATCTTTTATTGTAATAATGGTACTCTGGATCTTCGTTATTTATGATACACGGATATTTTGCTATGTTATTCATCTTATTCTATTGTGCGCCAATGAACCGATCCAGGGATTGGCATGTCACATAGAAGCCACGGTCTTTTTAGAACCGGGGTGTTACATTCGGACACACCATTACGCTGTGGTGTTCTCGGCGGTGTCAATTGTGAAAGTATTCCGCATTTCTTCAAATGCTCGCCAAACTCGTAACTTAGATATTCACCTCCACGATTAGAACGTAGAAATTTAATCTTCTTCATACGTTGATTCTCTACCTCACTTTGAAATTCCTTAAACTTCTCGAAAGTTTCGGACTTATGTTTCATGAAATAGATATACCCATATCTACTCAAGTCATCCGTGAAGGTAAGAACATAACGATAACCACCGCGCGATGCTACACTCATTAGACCACACACATCGGTATGTATGATTTCCAATAAGTCTGTAGCTCGCTCCATCATACCAGAAAATGGAGTCTTAGTCATTTTACCCATCAGACATGCTTCACATCTTTCAAGTGATTCGAAATCAAGTGATTCAAGAAGTCCATCGGAATGGAGTTTCTTCATACGCTTCACTCCAATATGACCAAGACGACAGTGCCACATATAGGGCGAGTTATCGCTCAATTTCAAATGTTTAGCTTCAATGTTATTAATATGTGTATTTCCACTATCGAGATTCAATAAGAATAGACCATCTATCAAAGGTGCATGTGCATAAAACATATTACTCATATAAATTGAACAACCATTATTCTCGGACTTAAACAAGTAACCGTCTCGCAACAAACATGATCTAGATATAATGTTCATGCTCAACGCAGGCACCAAATAACAATTATTTAAGTATAAAACTAATCCCGATGGTAGATGAAGAGGTAGCGTGCCGACCGCGATCACATCAACCTTTGATCCATTTCTAACGCGCATCGTCACCTCGTTCTTCACTAGCTTCCGTTTATTCTGCAGTACCTGTTTCGAGTTACAAATATGAGAAACCGAACTAGTATCAAATACCCAGGCACTACTACGAGTACTAGTGAGATACACATCAATAACATGTATATCAGATATACCTTTCTTCTTTATATTGCCGTTCTTCAAATCCGCCATGTACTTTGGGCAATTCTACTTCCAGTGACCCTCTCCCTTGCAGTAAAAGCATTCAGTATCAGGCTTAGGTCCAGCTTTGGTCTTCTTCGCCGGTGCGGCAACTTTCTTACCACCCTTCTTGAAGTTTCCCTTTTGCTTAGACTTGCCTTTCTTGAATTTGGTGGTCTTATTGACCAACAACACTTGATGCTCTTTATTGATCTCCACTTCTGCAGATTTCAACATGGAGAAGAGTTCTGGCAACGTCTTGTTCATGCTTTGCATATTTTAGTTCATCACAAAGTTCTTGTAACTTGGTGGCAGTGATTGGAGGACACGGTAAATCCCCAAAGCATTAGGAATCACTATACCCAAGCTTTGGAGTTTGTTAGCGTGCCCAGACATCTTAAGCACATGCTCACTGACGGAGCTGCCCTCTTCCATCTTGAAGTTAAAGAACTTTTCAGAAGCCTCATAACTCTCAACTGCTGCGTGAGTCTCAAATATCAATTTGAGTTCACGGACAATATCATGTGGGTCATGGTTCTCAAACCTTTTCTGAAGCTCCAATTCCAAACCATACAAGATAGCACACTGAACTGTGGAGTACCGATTCTTCCGAGCGAGGTAAACATTCTTTACTTCATCGGTAGCATCAGCTACAGGCGGGTCACCCAGCGGTGCATCCAGCACATAGGTCAAATTACCAGCATTGAGGACAATCCTCAAATTGCGGAACCAACCCGCGAAGTTGCTTCCATTGTTTTTCAACTTTTCTTTCTCTAGGAACGCATTAAAATTGATGGTAGGGGCCACCATTGATCTACAACATATTTGCAATAGTTTAGACTAAGTTTATGACAAATTGAGTTCTAATTAATAGTTAAATTAATCTAGGTGAATCCCACTCAAAACAATATCCCTCACATTGTTTTAGTGATCACACGAACCAAATCCACCACATCAAAACCGATCATCGATGTAGCTTCAATGGCGAACAATCGACATGTTCATCATATCTAATATATGACTCATGCTTTAACTTTCGGTAATCCGTGTTACGAGACCATGTCTGTACATGCTAGGCTCGTCAAGATCAAAGCTTAGCTTCCGCATGAGCAAATCTGGCTTGCTCACATTGTATACACTTGAAGAATCTAACACACCCGATCATCACGTGGTGCTTCGAAACAACAAGCTTTAGCAACAGTGCTTACTAAGGATGAACACTTTAAAACTTGAAATTTATGTGCATGAGGGATCATCTTATAATGCTACCGTCATTAACTAAGCAATACAAGATGCATAAAGGATTAACATCACATGCAATTCATAATATGTGATATGATATGGCCTTTGTTCTTGTGCTTCCGATCTCCATCTTCAAGCACGAACATGATCTCCATCATCACCGGCATAGCGTCAAGGTCAATGGCGCCGTTTCATGCCGGTTGCCAACTTATAATAAGGAACATTGCATACATCAAATATAATCACAATCATGGCCATATCACATCACAGCACACCCCTGCAAAACAAAGTTAGACGCCTCTAATTTTATTTGCATATTTTACGTGGTTTGGGGCTTTCAATAAGTGTCGATCTAACTTACGAACAAGAACAACAATGTTGATGTTTGAACTATCAAGTGCCCGTTGTAAATTGGATCTATACTATAATGGGAGAGACAGACACCCGCAAAGCCACTTATGCAATACAAGTTGCATGTGGAGCGTGGAGCAAGTCTCATGAACGATGTCATGTAAGGTTAGCCCGGGCCACTTCATCCCATCATACCGCAAGATGCAAAGTACACAAGAAGCAATTGATAATAAAAGCACCACCGCCCACAATGACCATTGTGTTCTACTCGTGCAACAGATCTATATATAGACACGGCTCTGATACCACTGTTGGGGTTCGTAGCATGGAAAACAAAAAATTTCTACTGCATGAAAACAAACAAGCCAGGATCTATCTACTAGATTGTAGCAACGAGTCGATAGTGGAACTCACCCTCGAAGATTCCAAAGCGGTTAACGAGAGAAGATTCTCGTGGGTGATGTAGTCGTACTCTTGCCGATCTCAAGATCGCGTAGACGATCCTTCCGGCGCTGCGTTCCGGCAGCACTTCCGCAGTCGGTCACATGTTCGGTACTCGATAAAGACCTTCCTCTCCCTTGTTCCAGCAGGCAGCGGAGGTTGTAGCACTCTCCTCGCGATTCCGGCAGCACGACGGCGTGGTACCGGAAGTAGAGGGGAGATCTTGCAGGGCTTCGCCTTAAGCCGGAGCGAGTATGGTGGACTATGAGAGAGGCCTTGGCGGTCTAGGGTTTAGAGGCACCAAGGGTCGGATCTTGACCGACGGCCTAGGGATTGGGGAAGCCCCAAGTCGGCGGCTAGGAGAAACCCTAGGGCGGCGGCGACTTGCAGGAGGCCGGCGGCTAGGGTTAGGGTTTTGGGTGGTGTTGGGTGTAGGGAAGAGGGGCAGCCCTGCCCCTCCTTTTATAGGTGGGAGGGCGCGGCCAAGGGGGAGGGAGTCCTACCCAAAGTCGGCCTCCTTGGCCAGCGGGTGGAGGGAGAGGAACTCCTCCCCAAGTAGGTTTCCTACTCTCCCTCCACCAAGCAAAACTGCCGTTTGACTTTTCAAATTAGCGTATGACTTTTCAAACTAGGATTTGATTTCTCCCTTTATTTTGCCCAGCCATGATACCTAGTACATGATGCAACCATTCCACATTGTCATGACACATTCATGTACCCTTCCCCTCCGGAGTGCCGGACCTTCCGGAACCTTCTAGAACATTCCCGATGAAAACAACGGAATCATTCCCCAACTCCGAAACAGGAATTTCCTTATATGAATCCTATTCTCTGGACCATTCCGGATCTCCTCGTGATATCCCGGATCCCATCCGAGACTCCGAACAACATTCAGTCTCTTACTCATCATTCCATAACTACTCAACAACATCGAATCCTTAAGTGTGTCTCCCTACGGTTCGTGAATTATGCGGACATGATCGAGACACTTCTCCGAACAATAACCAATAGAGGAATCTAGAAATTCATATGGCTCCCACATATTTCTACGATTACTTTGCGATCGGATGAACCACTTACATACGATACCAATTTCCCTTTGTCTCATGATAGTTTACTTATCCGAGGTTTTGATCGTCGATATCTCTACATACATATTTCAACCTCGTTACCGATAAGTACTCTTTTCTCGTTCCCGTGGTATGTGATCCCTTGTGAGCCAGTCACATGCTTGCAAGATAATTGGATGAAATTCCACCGAGAGGGCCCAGAGTATATCTATCCGTCATATGGATGGACAAATCCCACTCTTGATCCATGTGTTTCAACCCATACTTTCCGAACACTCAATGCCACCTTTATAGCCACCCAGTTACGGTGTGGTGTTTGATGTCATCAAAGCATCCTTCCGGTGACGGTGATAAGCATATTCTCATGGTTGAAGGAATTAGGTTACTATGTATCAGAAAGCTTATAGCAATTGAACTATTTAAAATGACTTGATCTTTATGCTACGCTTATCTATAGGAGTATGTCCACCATACCATTCTCCTAATGATATGATCTTGTTATTAACAACATCTCAAATGTTCATGATCAAGAAACCATGATCATCTATTAATCAACAAGCTAGTATTATAAAGAGGCTTTACTAGGGACTCTAATTTAGTTTACAAATCACACAAGTATTAATGTTTCTGGTTAATACTGTTATATCATGAATGTAAACATTTATCATAAACACAAAGATATAATAATAACTACATTTATTATTGCCTCTAGGGCATATCTCCAACACATTCTTCATTTGATCTTATCAGATCAGGGCATATCTCTCAGAGAGAGTAGCACCTCTAATCTTACAAGTTTCAAATAAACTATTTGCTCAACTAACTAGGAATTAAATCCTAGAGCCTTAGACCAACATCATAAGCAGGAAAGTTAATAAAAGCTTTCATATCAACTTGCCAGTATTAATCACAAGCATTATCAAGCTAAGCCTAGAATTAAAACTCCATCACTTGTGTGCCAAATCATAATGGTATCACAAGGACAGGTTTTATATGAACTAAAATCAATTTTTGCTTAGTTTCCACATATAAAAGGGACAACCAATAAATATCATTTTCCTGAAGCCAAGTGCCAGGAATCAACCTTAAATCAATCTATACATCCACAAAAAATCATTACATGTAATGATTTGATTCAGTGTGTATAATCTCATACAAGCTTACTATTATAATTGCAGTAAGCAACTACTGAGAGAAAACTACTGTCAGTACAAGCATTCTGACAGTAGAGTAAATTCTCAGATCAACAACATAATCCAATCAGGGAATTCATAGAAACACTAGCATAGGATCAGAGTGAATCATCACTAGAATAAATCTGACAGGCAACTAGCATCATCAAAGCCACTGCAAATCATTAACCACGGCAGACAATCATTCTTCATGCTCAAGCATGATCATCACTAAATCTAAAGCATCATGGATATGATCAACAGGGGGTTATGAACCCTAATCAAGATCAAGAACCCTAATCTAGAGATGAACCCAATCAGCACATAGTCACTAGGCATGAGAAGCCACTAGATACACACAGAGAGGATCATGGTAGTATCAAAACAAGAACCACAGAAGCAAACTTACCCGGGGTCCTCGCTGACGAATCGAAGAGGAAGCAGATTGGCCGACGAACCGCGATTACATAGGGAGCACCCAGGGGGGGCGCTGCAACCTGCACCTGCCACGACGGCGACCACAACAGCACACGAGCCTAGCACACCACCGCAGACGGGACTGCGGCGGTGGCGACAGCACCTTTCCTTAACCCTAGGGTTCGGGAATGGGGTGGACCTGGCCACGGGGAAGCCCCGGAGTCAAATCCAAGTGGATAGAATGAACGAGCGTTGTCGACAACCCCAAATCGCACCACGATGGCGACCAGAACGGCCGACGGCAGCGGGAATCGATGGTGGCGGCATCACCGGCCACAGGGTCGGGTTAGAGGAGGAGAGGATAAGGTCGAGGGAGAGAAGGAGGCAGCGAGAATGGGCTGGGTGGGCCAAAACCCTCTGGGGTGGTATTTTGACCTTGCCCTATTGGGCCATACTGGCCCAATAAGCCTAAAAGGCCAGCCCAAGTTGTTTAATAAATTTTTTGATCAATTGGAAAAGACCAAAATGCCCCTGATCTCAATAAAATTATAGGAAGTAAAATAAAAGTTCAAAAAAATATAAATAAAATATTTTTGGATTCACAATAATCCACTCTGTCCAAATAAAATAAGATATAAAATTTTGAACATTTAAATTTTTATAAGAATTTTGTAATTTATATATTCCTTATGGAATTTTACAAAATTATTGAAAGGTGATAAAAATAAATAAAAATCACATTCATTATTTATTAATATTATAGTATTTTTGAAAAATACTAAATAAATATTTAGTAATAAATTTAATGTATAATTAATAATTCCTAAAAGAATTATTAAATCAATAGAAGTCAAATAAAAAGGGAAATAAAATAGAATAATTCAATATATGAAAAAAATATAAAAAATTTATTAATATTTATAAATGCTTTACTAGAAGGCACATTATATAAGGAAAATGCATATAGAATTAAATAATGCATTACATTACTTGCATAATCATTTTGCTTCTTTAAATATTGTCCTTACCGGGTAATAATGATGTTTTTGTAGAACTAGAAGCTCAAGGTCCAGTGCAAGCATCAGACTTCACTACCTTGCCATCACAAGGCAAGTTCATCACTTGCTCATGTCCTTTGAAGAGTCTTTATCAAAGTATTTACAAATTGTGTGTTGTCATTTATGCTATAAAAGAAAGAAAATAATATTTTCATAAATAAAGAAATCATAGATATCATCCTAAGTGGTGATATAATGGAGCAATAGAACTTAGGGTTCTATTTGCAACAATGATGATCAAGTAGGGACTTAATAACCCCTGACATCAGTGATTCTAGCATCGTATATTACACGTTAGCCATGAGATTTGGAATGGGACAGAGAAGTCAGCTGTATCTTCTTCCTCTTGCATGAAGCCGGATGTGCAGGTCATGGTTGTTATCCTCATAGCGTGCATATTAATTGGTAATTCGTAGAGGATATGCAGCATATGGGTGGGAACCCTCATCGTCCCACGATAGTTCTGGGATCTAATGGTTTGTACAAACCATTGCCGTAATTCATTATGTGGGCATGGTGTACATCAAGGAGGCATGCGGGGTCGCGAAGGGGGCAGCGATTGGCTTCGACCAACTACTGGGCCCCACATCATGGAATTGTGGACGGGAAAGTACGACCGGTTGTGCAACAAGGAGTTGATCTCTCATGGGTAAAGTAACGCACCTCTGCAGAGTGTAAGAACTGTAACTTGTTACTCCCTGTTGCGGGAAGGAGCTACGAATGCGGCAGGAAAGGAACTCCATGAAAGTTCTGGTCAACCTGTGAAGGCTGATTGTCATAGTTTATTGGAATAAAATCAATCTTTGAAAAAAGATTGATAAAAACCGCATAGTGCCAAGGATTTATAATCCGAGGTGGTAGTTAGAGCATCAAACTTCCCACCTTGCATATAATGAACTTGTTGGGTAACGATTTTAATCATTCTTTCCTTTGATCCCTTTCTTAGACTCTGAGGATCCCGAAGACGTGCCAATGTATGCAGCTGAATGTCAAGAAGATGTGTTCTACGAGGAACCTGATCTATCCGGAGGATTTGAAGGAGTGGACTACGATATCCGCTATGGTGTTAATGAGAACGAGTCCACTTAAGTGTCTAGTTAGTAGTAACTAACGAAGCCGGGCAACATGAACTCTATAGAATAAGCTGTTGAGCCCCACTCCTAGTCGGAGTTGTTACTTTTAAATTTCCGCTGAACACTTTATATTTTGGTTTGTAAGTTGGATCTTTTGGAAGTCTTGAACTTCGGGTATTGTAATAATAATAAATGTGTGTACTTTTGTAATATGGACCCGCAATGTTTCTGTTGTACCACTCTGAGGGATGTGATATTTACAGAACGATGTTCTGTAGATGTCATGTCAATGACTATAGTGTACTACACATGCAGTGGTATGCTGGGTCACCGCAGACATGCACCCTCACAATAAAGATCCAACCATTTGCAAGCATTGAAAGCTGGGATCAAAGAACTCTAAACATGTGCATGAAAGATGGAGTTCTAACAATAGGACATAGTAACTATGCATGCAACATGACAAGATACAAACAAAGATCATGAATAGTGGTGGAAGAAAGGCCCTTTTTTGTTAAGGAAACAGGGATTACAAGTTTCAAAAAGAGCTTCCAAAAATTATGATACTTTTTAGCTTTCAGCCCTCATTGCCCCTATCATAAGCATCTTGAAGTGGTTAAGGTTAAAGTGACAAAGATGGAGTATATGCTTGACAAAGTATAAGTTGGCAATCTCAAGTCCCTTGAATACGAGGGCCACACCTCATGCATACTCAACTTTGGTCACAGGTAAGTTCTTGTCATTGTAAATATTTGCATATCATTGAGAACCGCCAACGGGGTACCCCTTGCACATGGTACAGGAGCTTTCCCATAACCAAAATGACAAGGCAAGAAGACAATGAGCATCTCAGCAATATTTTTATTTACTATATGCATAGCTTTTTATTGAGGATGCTTCATAGATAGCTCACTATGGTGATGCTGCAAGTTTCCACCATGATTAGGCATGGCTTAGGCTAGCAGCCCAGACATTTCTCTAACACAGGATACAAACTCCATGGACATACAAGTTCCCTCTTTATTTCACACAGGTTACATCCATAGACAAAAGAGCATGATATCAACTGAGTACAAAGTACAAGTGCAATGTTGAAAACGTTCCCCGTGACAGCACGGTTCTGTTAATTCCAACATATAAGTGCAAGCATATACAACAAAGATGTCACAATGGTTCAAGTTTATTAGGGGCAAAGAATATAAAGTGTGCCATCAAGTTCGTGAGGGCTTTAATCACTAAGTTTTCACATAACAAAATAGTTTTTAATTGGAAGATAGTTGAAAACAAGAATATACTTGGAATGGTGTAACACCATGCATAGGAGTTTATAGTGGACACTTTGTAAAAACTTGGTTTCTTGGAAGTTGGAAGCATGAGTAGAGCTTACTCATACAAGTGGAGGCTAGCAAAAGACTGGGAGCAACCAACTAAGAGAGCATAATGGCCATAATCATGCAGTGCAACAAAGCATACTAATCAAAGCAAAGAGTGGTACTACAAGTCAAGGACTAAATGATCATAGAGGCTAATGGTGACTTGTCATAGTCATAACATGGTGTGAGCATGTGCCAAGTCAACCCAAGCAAAGCATCAAAGGAGAATACCACAATACTATGCTTTTGCATGCTAAAAAAACACATAATTTCTTCAAGGAACACTAAGAAATCCCAATTGTTTGGAACAAGACATGATACAACAATAATCACTAAGAATAAGGTCAAAACAACACCTAGCATGTCATGCTAAAGTCTAAGTCATAGTCAATGCAAGCTCCTCTTGCACTTCAAGCAAGAACTTACTACTCCTTTCCAACACCAAGCAACTTATTTGCAAAACAACACATCGAGAAGGGGGGTCCAAACTTATTTAATCAAGCAAACTAAATAACCTAAGAAAAGAAAATGAAAACTAAGACGCTCCAAGAACAACACAACTGAGCATGAAACAACAAAAACGAAGTGTCTAGACATACCTGAACTTTTTATTGATGAAGAAGGGGATGCCATGGGCATCCCCAAGCTTTAACGCTTGTAACTCTTGGATATTTATTGGGGTGACACCATGGTGGCATCCCAAAGCTTTATCTTTTGTCCATTATTCATCTCATTGCATCATTCTCTCTCTACACCTGAAATTTTTCCTTCATACAAAACTTCACACAATCTTCATTAGCAACATTAGTTTATTCAAAAGATATTAGACCTCTGGCAAAGCTTTGTAACAGCAATGCTTTTCACTAAAAACACAAGCTACTGTAGTAACTCCTTCAAAAAGCTCAATTAACCTAAAGAGAACTCAAAAAGGAATCAATAAGAAGCAAATGCAAATAATGGCAGAAATCTGTCAAAATAGACCTGCAGGTAGAAACCGATTTTTTCGAACATCTTGTGTTGCTCAAATCAAAAAGTGGTGAACTAACAAAAGTTAGCTAACATACTGTGGGATTTATTCGTTAATATTTAGCTCAATCTGAGTTACATAGACTCCTCACGAATTGTTTTGGTGGAGGACAGAAATCTGTTTCAGGACAGCAACTCCCCAAATCTTACTTCCCTCTCATTAGAGGTCATTCTTGGCACAAAAGCAAACAAAAAGGATAAGGAGAGGTAATTACCAAAGTAATAACTTCCAATACTCAAGGAAACTCTTGGGTTATCTCCCAACAAGTACTTTTCTTTAATGCCTTTAAGTTAGGATTGATAGCTTGAGAAGATGCACACATAAGAAATATGAATTGAAGTAAAAGAGAGCTTCAAGAAGAAAATTCAAAACACATTTAAGTCTAACCCTCTTCCTATGCATAGGAATCTTGTACACAAATAAATTCATGAAGAACAAAGTGACATGCATAGTAATATAAGACAAGAGTAACTTCAAAACTTTCAGCACAAAGCGAGGTGTTTCAATACCATCAAAACTTCTACAACCATACTTTCCTCTCTCATAATAATTTTCAGTAGCATCATGAATAAACTCAGCAATATATATCACATAAAGCATGCTTTTCATGATCTACAAACATATAATTTCTATCAAGCTCAAAAATAGTGGGATTAAAACCTTCACAGGTTTTACCCAAAGTAGATATTTCAAAAGGATCCACAGGAACATAACATTCATCGTCCTTTGGTAAGCATGGGGGGAAATCAAATAATATAAGAGGTAAATAGTTACTCTCATTAGAAGGTAGGCATGGGTAGATCCATTCTTCCTCTTTTTGTTCATCACTCTCCTCCTCTTTTTCATCTAATGAGATTCTAGTTTCAACAATTTCTTCTTCCATAGGCTCCTGCAAGGCATTAGTCTCTTCCATTTGTGGAAAACACTTATTAAAATATTCAAGAATATAGCCATTGTCTTCCTTGTAATTATCAAAGCAAAATTTAAGTATCTCATAAACCTCACATTCATAAGGTGCATCATCAGTATTTTCAAGAAAACTAGCAAGTTCAAATGCACCCTTGAAAGCAATAAATTCTTAAATTTGTTCCACATCATAAAAGTCATAATTTCCTTTAACATAAGAGGATATGGTAACATTATCATTATACTCACATTGAAAAGAAAGGTGTTTATACCTCCTATAGCAACAAGACTTATCAAAGCAATAAGTAACATTATAAGTAGAGCACACATCTCTAGCAATAGTATTCAACTTATCAATTTGTTCCCATAAGTGTTTCCCTTTTTGTGACAAACGGTGTTCCTTGTAATAATAATTTTGTTCTTCTGTGAACCCACCTTGACAATAAGAACTAGTTTCAAAGAAACCATCCATTGATAGAAAGCATGACCAAGCAAGGCAAAGACAGACCAGCAACTAGAGCAGGACCTAATTTTTTGTGTGTTTTCGAATAAAGAAAGCAAACTAAACTAGACTAATTTTTTCGGTTTTTTTTGGAAAGAGTCAAACAAAACCAAGCAAAAGAAACAAAGCAAACTAAAAACAAAGTAAAGAGAAAGGAAGTGAAGGACTCCCCTTGTGAAGACGTCCTTAGCCTCCCCGGCAACGGCGCCAGAAATCTTGTTGATGCGCTGGTGCCTGACGGGGGAGGAAGAGGTTGAAGTTGTCCTATAGATCCCCGACAACGGCGCCTGAAATCTGGATGCGTGCACCCAGTGTTGACGTGGGACACTTCGTTGGAACCCCAAGAGCAAGGTGTGATGATCACAGCAGCAAGTTTCCCTCAGTAGAGACCGAGGTTATCGAACCTGAAGGAGGAAGGAAACTTCTCAAAGGTGTTGCAAGCAACATGGAGACCTGCACAACACAAACTCAAGACTTTGTCCCAACGAATCGGTGAGGTTGTCAAGCTCACCGGTTTGCTGTAACAAAGGATTAAACGTATGGTGTGGAAGGTAATGGTTTGCAGCAAGTAAACAAGTAGCAGTGGAAGATGTATCAATGGTAAAGATAGGACCGGGGTCCATAGTTAACTAGAGGTGCTCTCCTTAGATAAACAACATGGCATGAAGTGAAGGGAATATGCCCGAGAAGCAATAATAAAGTGGTTATTATCGTATTCCTTATTTATGATAAATGTTTATTTTGCATGCTATAATTGTATTAATACGGAAACGTTAATACATGTGTGTTTAATAAACAAAAAGGAAGTTCCTAGTTATGCCTCTCTTATAAACTAGCTCGTTGATTAACAAGATGATCAAAGTTTCCTGATCATGGACATTGGATGTTGTTAATAACGAGGTCACAACATTAGTGTAATGATGTGATGAATATTCATCCTAAGTATATCATTACGATCAAAGTCATTGAGTTTATATTGCTATAACAACTTACGAAGTGATCCTAATCCTTAGACCATGAGATCATGTCAATCACTAACACCGGAAGAGTTTCTCGATAACATCAAACGTCACACCGTAACTAGGTGATTATAAAGATGGCTTCAGAACTACTAAAGTGTTATGTTGAGCTTCATGGATCGAGAGTGGAATTTGTTCATCCCGATGACGGATAGATATGCTCTGGGCCCTTTCGGTGATATCACATTGATTAGCTTACATGCAAGTGATTTGATCACTAGAATGTTATATCACGGGAACGAGAAAAAGAGTGCATGTTAGTAACGAGATCAAACTAGGTATGATACCAATTATCGAATCTCGGACATGTAATATATCGTGAAACAAAGGGATTAAGATACTAGCATAAAAGGTTCACATGATCACAGAAGTCATCGTTGAATGTGTGGGAGTCAGTACGGATCTCTAGGTCCCGCTATTGATTATTGATCGGAGAGGGGTCTCGATCATGTCTGCATTATTCACGAACCATAGGGTGACACACTTAAGGTACACCGACACCATTCAGAGCAAATGATATGTCAGGAAAAGAAAAGGAAAGCGCAGGAATTTATTTCACTAGACACCGGAACTGTTTCGGTTGAAATTGCTGAAACTGGTTCTGCATGTGAAATTGAATACTAGCAAGGGGTTTTATGTGAATGTTTGTTAATTAAAGTAATTAACAAAATTCTGAATAAATAAATAAAAATATTTTATTTAAATGAGAAATTGAGTTAAATTTGGTGCAAATTTAATGCATGTGAGTGGATTTTTGAGTGGAGGCTCTTTTATGGGAGTGGAGGCTCTTCTAGTAGATAGATCTTGGTACTTAGATGTTCCCATCGTAGGTAATTTTTTGTTTTCTATGCTGCGAACCCAACAGTGGTATCAGAGCCGGATCTATGCGTAGATGCTTTGCACGGGTAGTACACATATGATTATGTGGGCAATGATGATCATTTTATTGCTTCCTAGTTGTACTTTGGATATTGGTGGCATAGTGGGATGAAGCGGCCCGGACAAACTTTACATGTCCTCGCACATGAGACCTGTTCCACGCTTGGCATGCAACTAGTTTTGCATAAGTGGCTAGCGGGTGTCTGTCTTTCCTACTATAGTCAATATCTAATTTGCAACGAGTTGTCAACAATTTGGTTATCCTCGTTGTGGTTCATGTTCGTAGGTAAGAACGGTTCTATTTTCGAAAGCCCTAAGCAACGTAAAACTTGCAATGGATAAATTAGAGGCGTCTAGTTTAGATTGTTGTTGGGCTAGTGTTATGATATGGTGATGTTGTAAGTAGAAGTATGAGATGATACTCTTACAACACACAGAGCGTGTAAGTTCCATAGACCTTGCCTTACACATAAAGGTATGATAGAGATCATACCACGATGCACATGATGGAGATCATATGCGGGAACCATATCATTTCACTCACAAACATGTGATGTTTGATTGCATCTTATATTGCTTGTTTGGAATTTTATTAGCATAATAAGATGATCCCTCATTTAGATATCAAGATAAAAATGTGTTTTTCCTTAAGTATGCACTGATAATGTTTCGTCGCTTCAAGACATCACATGATGATCGGGTGTACTTGAATCCACGAGCATATCTCGGGTGTAAGACAGTTACACACGCGAATACTAAGGTTCTTACTTGGCGAGCCTAGAATGTACAGACATGGCCTCGGAACACGGACTGAAAGGTTAAGCATGAGTCATATGTTTGGATATGATGACCATATGGATGCTCGCCTTTGAAGCTACACCGACTCACGTGATGATCGGACTTGGTGTAGTGGATTTGGTTCATCTAATCACCAAAAAGACACGAGGGATGTCGTTTTTGAGTGGGAGTTCATTTCTAATTTGGATTAGTAGAATTCAATTTATCATAAATTAAATCTAAGTGAATTTGCATAATTTGTTGTAGTCATTGGCATTCGTTCACCACCTTATGCATAGTTGTAATTGAGATAATAGAACTATAGAGTTCTGGATATTTACTTTACGAATTGGTATTGTATTGTGTTGAGTGTCAATCTAAAGTTTAAAGTCCTATTGTAAACTTTCAGCAAACTCTGTTTACTCCGTGAAATTTAATAATTGGTATTAAATCGAGAGTAACAATTCCAGTGTTAGTATCTTAAGTATCATGTTTGCCTCCATGGTTCTTGATTATTTTAATATCAAGTTTATCTAAGAGCTAAAAGAATTATTTCAGAAACCATCATGTGTGGCAGATATAACGATACCTGAAACAAAGTTTTGGTTGCAATATGATAGAGTATAATATATGTTCTAATATTGGATGAGAATTTGCAAAGGTTGGATATGCTAGACATCCTAATCATCCAAAAGAGTTTTGGAAAGTAATGTTATACTCACAATTCGCCTTTATAAGATACAGTAGTTTGATCATGAGAGTCGTCATGATAAGGATGAATAGAAGATGTATGTAAAGTGTTTACTACACTAATAGATTACTAAAGAATGGATTTTGAAAGAATGCCGATCATTTTGATGATGGTGATCTACTTCAAAGTGCAAGTCCAAAGGTATTATTATTTGAATATACACGCTTTGGACTATGTGTCATGTATATGGCGCCACTTTTGATGTTGTTATATTCTTTTATAAGGAAAAGTAATGCTGAAAGAGAATCTATAAAATATATTTGGCAGAAAGAAAATATTGGAAATATCCAATTTAGGTATACAGATGATATACATGTTATGGTTGTATTCTTTGCTTGTTAAACAATGTGGTTCTTTGGTATTGGATACCGAATTGGTTGGTATGAAATTTCATATGGAACAACACAATTCGTGAACCACAATGGCCTAAGTAACTAGCAAGAGAATATGTGATGATATTCATCGAAAACAAACAAACCGTTGTTTGTATTTCTCGTTGACATCAAAGCTTGACTTCAAGATTTGTTTTAATAATTGTTATTTAAATCAGGTATTATGAGAACAAAGGTTGTTCATATAATTACCATATTCCATATAAGATGGATGATTTACAAATCTAGTTGGAGAAATCACATCCATAAAACCTAATGCTAAAATGTCGCAAGACAAATGATTGAAAGATCACTTATGAAGTGACATCGCCGTTTAAATTATATTGGAAAGAAAACATGAAGAATCTCCATATTTATGGATTTTTGGAGTCTTTGATTTGATCAAGTGACGCTTGTGAGACTTTCCACGAGATAATTAGAACTTTGTTCAAAGGACAAAGAAGAACAAATGACTAAAATATTGGAATTTATACATATCGATGTATGTAGTCCATTACGTATAGTCGTAAGCGATGGATTTCAACTTCATATGCTTTCTCCGTAAATTTGAGTGAATATTCACTTAATGAGAAAGAAGTATGAAATATTTGAAAATGTTTCAAAGACTTTCAAGATGAAGTGAAAAATCGTTGTAACAAGAAAATAAAATGGTTTATGATTTTATCATAAGGGATTTATTTGAGTTACAAGTGTAACAAGAAAAATAAATCAATTATGATTTATCATAAAGGGATTTATTTGAGTTATAAGTTTAGCAAAACACCTAGATTTACATCTCCCGAAACACCATAGGAGTATGGAGTGTTTGAGATTTGTAATAAAACCTTGTTTGACATGGTTGGATCAAAGGTGTTATTTATAAAACTACCATTATGTTTTAAAAGATTAAAAGCTTTAGAGATTACCGCTTTTTCACTGAAAATAGCTTCATCTTGATCCATTGAAATGACACCATATGAGTTATGGTTTGGGGTAAAACCCATGTTGTCATTTCTTAAATTTTGGTATGCTAAACATAAGTAAGATGTTTACAACCAAAGTCAGATGAGCATGTCTTTGTAGGTTATTTCGAATAACAATTGGGTATTCCTCCATAACACCAAGGACAAAAGGGTTTGTCGCTTGAAATGTGAAGTTTCTTGAAAAAGGAATTTTTCGCAAAAGTTAAGCGGGAGGACAATAGAACTTTGATAAGATTAACAAACCTTAGCTAAATGTGCTAAGTTGTGCAATGCCGGAAATGGTTCCGGAGGCTGCCATAATGCTCATAGCTTATGTGCCTCAAAGGTTGTGGTCACGGAGATCTAAGTTCTTATTGAACCAAGTCGGTCGGATAAACAAGTCAAAGGCTGAGATTTGAGAGTAAATCATTATTGTTTGACAATGATGAACCGACCACATACAAAGAAGCGATGATTGGCCCTGAATCCGTCAAATGGATTGAAGCCATAAAATCCGTGATAGTTCCATACACGAGAAATCAAGTTTTGAACTTGGAAGACCCTCCGGAAAGGTGTAAAAACCTGTCGGTCGTATTTGGATCTATAAAGAAACAGACATGGATGTTTCACATCTATGAAATAGTCGACATGTTGTAAAGTATTTTACGACAATGTTCAAGGAGTTGACGATGACAAGATTTGATCTTTCATAGCGATATTTAGTCTGGACGGATTAAAGTAGCAAACACTACATATAATTTGGTATGTGGTAGATGAATAAACAAAACAAAGTTCTTCTAATAGAATAGTTACCTAGGACGTGTACATGACACGGTCCAAAGGGTTTTGTTAATTCAAAGGATGCTAAAAGGGCATGAAAACTTCATTGGTTGAAGTAAGCATCGCGGAGTTGGAATCTTCACCGTGATGAAAAAGGAGTTTTCATCAAGAGACGATGAAGATTCTTGCATTTGCAAGAAATTAAGTGGGAGCGCTGAGACATATTTCTAATACATTATGTGGAGGACATCTTGTTGATTAGAAATGATGTATCTTTTATTGACAAAGGTTAAGGATTTCATTTCGATGAAAGACTTAGGCAAAACCCGAATATTTAGCACGAATGTCTATAGTGGATAGACTATGACGCTAATATGGTTGTGCCAAACGTACATATATGAGATATTGAAGGAGTTCAATATAGAAACGACAAGAAGAAGTTCTTGTCACATGGAAAGGAATTGAATCAAGATTCAAGTGTATCGACACTTGATAAGTGAAACAAGATTCAAGTGCTTTGACACTTGATGAGTGGAATCACGAGAATGTTTTGATCAATCATACCATGATATGTACACATCCAGATATGTCCTATATTCTAAGTGTTATGAGCATATACCAGAATGAATCATAAAATGATCATTGGACGATAGTAAGGATATTCTTATGATGTTTTGGAAGAATTAAGAATATATTTGTGTAGAGGTGACAAACAATTACAAATAGTTCATTGTAAAGCGTTACATTGATAGTAGTTTTGTCACAAGATACAAATTAAGTTTATCTCAATTTAAACTATGGGTGGCACAATGAAATGGAAAGAAAGTTTTCATGATGGATTTGGATGAATTCCAAAGTTAAGACATTGTGACGGATACTACAACAAAAGGCTAAAGTATATGATGCTATAGTAGCAGCAAAGGAGGGAATTTGTATCAAGTAGTTTGTTATCAAACTAAGGTGTGGTTCGCAACGGTCTAACACTAAAGATATATTGTACGACAATATTATCGACATTATTTAACCCCAAGGAACTAAAGGTCTCACCAAAAGACCAAATTTATACAATTCCATCTCATTAGAGAATGAGTGATGCGTGGAGACACAAGGACATGCAAATACACACGGACCTGAAAGCATCAGATCCGTAGATTATGTTGACCACTTGCAGTTGCGTATATGGAACACCAGAAAGCCATAGGTGTTAAATACGCAAAGTTTCTAAACTAGATTATTGTCTCTAGTGCAAGTGGGAAACTGAAGGGAATATGCCCGAGAGGCAATAATAAAGTGGTTATTATCGTATTCCTTATTTATGATAAATGTTTATTTTGCATGCTATAATTGTATTAATACGGAAACATTAATACATATGTGTTTAATAAACAAAAAGGAATTTCCTAGTTATGCCTCTCTTATAAACTAGCTCGTTGATTAACAAGATGATCAAAGTTTCCTGATCATGGACATTGGATGTTGTTAATAATGAGGTCACAACATTAGTGTAATGATGTGATGAATATTCATTTGAAGTATAGCATTACGATCAAAGTCATTGAGTTTATATTGCTATAACAACTTACGAAGTGATCCTAATCCTTAGACCATGAGATCATGTCAATCACTAACACCGGAAGAGTTTCTCAATGACATCAAACGTCACACCTTAACTGGGTGATTATAAAGATGGCTTCAGAACTACTAAAGTGTTATGTTGAGGTTAATGGATCGAGAGTGGAATTTGTTCATCCCGATGACGGATAGATATGCTCTAGGCCCTCTCGGTGATATCACATTGATTAACTTGCAAGCAAGTGATTTGATCACTAGAATGTTATATCACGGGAACAAGAAAAAGAGTGCATGTCGGTAAAGAGATCAAACTAGGTATGGAGATACCGATGATCGAATCTCGGACATGTAATATATCGTGAAACAAAAAGGGATTAAGATACTAGCGTAAAAGGTTCACACGATCACAGAAGTCATCGTTGAATGTGTGGGAGTCAGTACGGATCTCCAGGTCCTGCTGCTGATTATTGATCGGAGAGGTGTCTCGATCATGTCTGCATTATTCACGAACCATAGGGTGACACACTTATGGGACACCGACACCATTCGGAGCAAATGATATGTCAGAAAAACAAAAGGAAAGCGCAGGAATTTATTTCACTAGACAACGGAACTGTTTCGGTTGAAATTGCTGAAACTGGTTCTACATGTGAAATTTAATACTAGCAAGGGGTTTTATGTGAATGTTTGTTAATTAAAGTAATTAACAAAATTATGAATAAATAAATAAAAGTGTTTTTATTTAAATGAGAGCTTGCGTTAAATTTGGTGGAAATTTAATGCATGTGAGTGGATTTTTGAGTGGAGGCTCTTTTATGGGAGTGGAGGCTTTTCATTTTGAGTGGGAGCTCCACCCACATGAATGTGGAAGAGGTGGGGGCAGCCCACCATGGCTGGCGCCATGGCCCCTTGGGTGCCCCCCACTCCCTATAAAAGGCCCCCCTCTCATCCTCTCAAGGCACACCTCCTCGTGAAGGATCTCTCTCCCCCCTTTAGAATTTCCCCATGGTCTCAGATCAGCGAGATACATGTTCCCGGTGGCTTTTTCTGGAAGGGTTTGTTGCTTCCGCTGCTTCGCTGGAGCGAGGGCACGGAGGTTGTCGGGGTACCCGTACGTGTGTGCGATCACGGATGCACCACTGCTTTGAGGTGTTGGACTTGATCGTGCTGGACTGGCTGTACCAGATGGACTACATCACAATCTTGAGATCGGCAAGCGTTCGTCTACATCATCCATGAGTACAACCTCGTTAACGCTATTCGGTCTTAGAGGGTATGTATTCTATGGATGTATATCCATTGTTGCTTGTATCTAGTAGATAGATCTTGGTACTTAGATGTTCCCATCGTAAGAAATTTTTTGTTTTCTATGCTGCGAACCCAACATGAAGGGTAAACAAATTACAACAGGGCAATTGGCAGGAACTGAGCAAGGCATAACAATGCAATTACTAGTCAGAAATATCCTATGAGATTCGATTGGGCAATACAACAAGATACATAGACCGCCATCCAACTGCATCTATGACTAGAAGTCCACCTTCAGGTTATCATCCAAACCCCCTGCAGTATTAAGTAGCAAGCAACAGACAACTTCTTTAAGCAAAGTGTGTAAGGTAAACAGTCCACATATTCCATGAACAAGAGATCGTTGTTTTCTCCCTAGTAGCAACAGCACATCTACAACCGAAGAGATTATTGTCACTTCCCTTGGAAACTAGAGGCATGAACCCACTATCGAGCATAAATATCCCCTCTTGGAGTCACTAGCAACTACTTGGCCAAGATAGCTGCTAACAACGGAGAGCATGCAAGATCACAAACAACACAGACATGATAGAATCATAAATACAAAACCATTAATCAAACCAACATAATAATCTCAATATCCACCGGATCCCCGCAAACACAACATGCATGATTACAAATAGATTAGATCTTCATCATGAATGGAGATCACAAGATCTATACATGAAAGCACAAAGGAGGAGATACAACCATCTAGATACTACATGGACCCATAGTCCAAGGTGGAACTACTCATGCATCATACCGGAGAGAAGGCCTCTGGGACGATCTCCCCTCCGGCAGGGTGCCGGGAAGAACTTCAGATCCCCCTCGATCTAGGGATGATGGTGGCGGCGGATGTAGATGGTTTCGTGGAGATTTGATCCGGTGCTTAGGGTTTCTGCATCGGGGGATTCTTATAGGCGAAGGGAGAGGTCGAGGTGGTGGCCAGGGGGCCCACACCCCTCCTAGGCGCGGGGCAGGGCCCACCCGCGCCTAGGGTGGGTCTGGCCGCCCTGGCTGGCCTCTCTAGCTCCCCTCTGGACTTCTTGTTCCCCACGGAAAGTAATTGACTTTGACGTTTGTCCCATCCAATTCCGAGAATATTTCTTTACTAACTTTTCTGAAACCAAAAACAGCAGAAAACAGACATCTGGCACTGTTGCAACTTGTTAGTAGGTTAGTACCATAAAACACATAAAAATCACCCCAAAGTGTAGACAAGGCAAAGCAAAGTAGATACTAAACAAGCACAGAGCATCAAAAATTATAGATACTTTTCCAACGTATCAGTCTATAACATCAAGTAATAACTGGATGTTGCAACATGCATTTGCACACAAGGTCAACCTTCATGTACAGATCTAGCCAATGAAGAAGATCCAAGAAAAACCAATAAATCCAAATGTGGTACATATAACACACAGTATTCTAAGCCCGGAATATAGTAGTTGAGTATATTATCTCTAGAATTCAGGATTAGTTGTGTAGTATATGACACCTCCTCATATAGGTTTACATCGTGATACTTAGCACATAGGGTTAAACTATTCTTTGCCTCATAATTTACCCAAATTGCTCAATTGCAATAGGATAATCTTAAACAAAGTGGTCTCACTTTGGGTTTTGACTAACCTTTTGTCTCACTCTTGAAATGATTAACTATCACCAACCTTTCTTATTTAATAACTAACCTCACATGATCCCTCAAAATGACTAACTAGATTCTATTATTACTAACTTAAACCAAAGAGTATTAGAATTTTCTAGCACCTATGAGTTCTATCATAGTTCTACCATGTTATTTTCTTACTCTACTTCACGATAATTTACTAATTACCTCTCATATTTACACTTACATCATGGTTTCAGAGCTAATCTCATGATGATCTCGATATGTTCTACCTATTCACCATGATTTAAGAGTTAATCACACCATGATGACTTACTTCTTATTGTACTATCATTGATCTTTGTCATAATTTCACTTCATCACGTAGAATTCTCAAGTGATTCCCACATGATTTACTACTCATTACAACTATACATGATCTAATGGACTTCATTTTATTATCTATTGTCATCAATTAACAATAATATCTTATTGCCTTACTTGGATTCTATGGTTAAACTACACTATTTAAACTACTCCATATGATATCCTAAACTTAATCCAACTCTTCTGTGACCAATTGGCTTTCCTGAAGTATCTTGGTGGGTTTTGTTTCCTTCGAAAGACACTAAATAGCACTTTACAAAGAGAAAATGGATAACTACTCCTAAGAAAGATGACTTAAGCATCCGACTTAGGTGTGACAAAGTTATCCTCAAGTGTATTCTCATCACAAGTCATAAGAATATTTGGTTTACATAAGATGGCTCCTCTAGTCACTATCCAACCTACAGATCTTCCTAAAAGGGTTTTTAATCCTAAGGTCAAAGCATATGCTCTGATACCAGCTGCAGTGACCCAGCATACCACTGCATGATGTAGTACACTATAGTCGTTGACATAACACCAATGAAACACCGTTCACTAGTATTACATCCCTCAGAGTGGTACAACAAAAACACAGCAGGTCCAATACATGACTATAGGTTACAAATCGACTCTTTACATAAGATCCAGTGAACACTCTAGGTTAAAGAGAGAGAAAGAAACTTCTTACAAAGAAGAATAAGAAATAATCAACTCATAACCAACATACTAATAGACTAGTATCCGAACTGTTGGGGCTTGCATTGCTGCTATTTCAATACTCTACAGAAGTAGGTTCTATGGCTAGATATTATATTCCTATCTAATTAGCAACTACGTCTTCACTTGAGTAGATGTACATGTTGACTTTCTTGACTTCATTGAAGATATTTAGCTTTTGATGATGATTCCTGGAGCATAAATTGATGTAGACGTCGTCTGTATTGGCTTCAGAATCTAGCAAGGGTTAAGAACATACGTTGAGTATGAGCATACTCAGCAAGTTCACTATAAAAGGAGTGTTTGATTCACTATATCTATAGCCACAAACCGTAGGTCGTAGGCAATGCAAGTTTTTGTAAACATTTCTTTAAAGGTTGATTTTATTCTGAAAAGCTATGTCCGTCAGCCTTCACGGGTTTACCAGAACTTTCATGGAGTTCCTTTACCGCCGCGTTCGCAGCTCCTTCCCGGAATAGGGAGTAACAAGTTACAGTTCTTACACTCTGCAGAGGTGCGTTACTTTTCCCATGAGAGATCTTAGCTTTGTTGCACATCCGGGCCGCGAACCCGTTCATACTTCCTTGGTATGAGGCCCAGACTAAGATCCAAGCCAATCACTACCCTTTCTCACGACCCCACATAGAACACGACCCTTCAGGGCTGGCTCACCTCTGTTAAGGCCCCTTTCGGGCAGGCTAAAACCCTGATAAGTTCTCGAAGACTCTATGAGCTGGTGATGCCCCTGGCAAGTACCTTATAGGTCCGGCTATACCTCCGGCAACCACTCATATATAATCTAGATACCAATATCGCGGGGAACTAAGGGGTCCCACCCATGCCGAGTCTCTCATTTACATCAGCGTCACGAGATGGACATCTTGTTCATGTGAAAGGAGGAAGATCCAGCTGACTCCTTCGTCCCATTCCAAATCTCATGGTTAACGCGTGATATACGGCGCAAGAATCACTGGCGACATTGGTTATTAAGTCCTAGATAACATGTTCCTTTACCATCGGAACTTTCATAGTAGGTTATTACCTCATGGTAAATAACCTATAATCATATTATTATGAAAACAGTGTTTTCTGACCTTTCTGAAATGCAGGTGATGACAACACTGGATTTGCAAAATACTTTACAGAAAATAATCAAAGGACATGAGCAAGTATGAACTTGCCTCTTGTGATTGCAAGATTATGCACTCACGGTCTTCGAGACAATATAAAAGATCCAATATCTGAAATCAGCATCATTGATCCGATAAGGAATAATGTTTAAAGGAGCAGGATGCTATTGTGCATAGTAATGTAGTGCAATTTGATAAACTCGAATCCCGTGTATAACGTTGTTTTAGGGTTTGGATACTGGAATGGTTTCTTTGGAATGTGTTGCCCTTTTAGATTAAGTTTCACACTTGTTCTTCTTATTAAGGCTTGTGAGTGTGTGTGAAACAATATGTAATTATAATATCATACAACAATAAGATACAAAATTGTGGAATGCTATTTAAAGATTACTTATATAATAATTGCCTTATCTTCAAATCTTACTTTACAAGTATTTGCATTTATAAGGAACTTAAGTATTAACAGTCCTAATATACAAGTAAAGTATAAAGTAATGTGATTATGATTAGTTGTCATCTGTTGATTGAAGTGGCAAAAAGAATAACATTTGAAGAAAAGATTTCTTTTCTAAGGTCTAAACAATCTTTGTGGTTAATCAAAAGTAGTCGATGTTGTTGGTGCTTGCTTGAATATTCTAGACTTGAGATGCTTTATGACTTAATTATAACGGACTAAAGTTAACTATAAAACATATAATAAGGTTATTAGCATTATATTTAAAGAAATGATAAGGAAATCGGTAATCGTTAACTGCTCGGTTGGCTTGGGAGTAGCGACTAATCGGAACTCGAGCGATTAACTGATTTAATCGGTCGGCTATTAGTCAGTGCAGCGTACAAAAATTAGCACCTAAAACACGTATGAATCCTCTTGCACCTCAACCATCTACCCTATTAAAGGCAATATTAAGCTCCCGGATGAGATCCTCAAGGCGCTTGAGCTCTTGTATCTGTGATCTGGTCAGAAACTACGAGGAATTGGTCAACAACGACAAGGAACTGGTTGGTGATGGCAGAAATCAAGCTCCTGGAGGCATGGATCGAGCGGGGCCTTCGCAAAACCTACTTCATTGGGGCGGGCTAGCGGATGGATGGGCGATATGTGTTGATACTTTTAGAACTTTTTTGACCAAGTGTAGTGGTTAATCGGGAACGTACCTAGTAATCGGAGTGTCAGACCTATTAATCGGGCTAAAATATTAACACAAACGATTAGTGGTAATCGACATGGTCGGGTCCCTAGTAGCGATTAATCGGCCTATTAATCGCTGATTCGACCTATTTTTTGAACAGTGATTTAAAGTCTTATCGACTAAAGTTAACTTTAAGAACACGGATGGATTTAAAGTGTAATGCTTATGATAATTGTACTTTGTTCACTTCATAAGGTTTCTTCAAAGTTAACTAGGGATGGTACTACTTTTATTTGAGTAGTGTTTTTTCCAATATTATAATGGAATATAATCATTTACCTTTTATAGATGAGTGGTTATAGTTTGTAAACAAGGAAATACTATTACTTAACTACTTATGGATTCACTATAGTGTTTTGATATGTTTAGAAACTTGTGGTTAAAGTAATGGAAAATATTTAATTTAGTCACAAATTATTCTTGAAGATTTTATATTGGATAAGGACCTTTTTAGAAAATAATCTACATTTATGGTTGAATGTTAATTCAATAAAATTGCATTTAAAATGTGTTGAACCATTTTGACTTAATATTATCAATATTTAAGACTAATACTATTTATTAGACTCAATTGGCTATTTTTTGAAATATTAGCAAATTTTATTTACCCTTATATGAATTATCAACTAAGGAATTAGGTTTAAATTCAAGTTATTAAAGTGTTTAAATTTTTATTTAGCTCAAAAGTGTAATATTATATTTTTAGCATGTAGGTATTATTTTTGCGATCATTTTGGTATATTACATTTATTTTTGTGATTTATAAGTAATAAGATATGATTTTAGAAGATTTATTATTTAATAAGCACTTAATAAATAATAGATGTTTAAGTAAGTGAAATAATAATACATGATTATGGTATTAAGTTATAGTTCTTATTTCTCTAAGAATTTCGATATATTATTTATATTTTTAGCATTTACCATTATTAAATTATGAATTATCAAAGTTTTATCACTTATAAACCTTTATTAAATAATATTTATTTAAATAATTATCATAATAATATCTGATAATATAATTAAGTTATAGATTTTATTTTTCTGAAAATTTTCATATATTAAACATATTTTTCTGAATTATAAAACAAAAGTTATTGAATTTACAAGTTGTAATCATCTTATTACATTTCAGGAAATATTTATATTTGATCCTATAATGTTTTATCTATTTCCTAAACAGGAATTTTTTTGATACCGAAGTAAACCTAGACCTAGACACTGACTGGTGGGTCAGTGGCCACATCACATGCCCACGTGGAATGTTTGACTAGTGCTGACCCCGTGTTGGCGTGCCTGCTGACATCAGCGTGATGTCATGCTGACATCAGCAATGGAGCTCTCCCCAGGTGGTGTCCGAGGCCAGCGTTAGGGTGCGCGCGTGCTTGCGGTTTTAGGAAAGTTGGACGCAGAAGGCAACGACGTTTCGAACTATGTTCGCGCTGCCCGGAAATGCTCACCGAAGCACAGTGTGCGATGGCGGCCAGCGATGGTGTTTGCCGGCGAGCGTGGGGACGACATTACAGAGCAAGGGAAACAACGTGGAGGGTACTGGAAGAATCAGTGACTCACCAGGAAGCTCGCAGAGGTGTCGGTGAGAAGAGGCGAGCTCAAAATCAACGATGAACGACAGTGACTAGCGGCGGTAGTGCGGTGTCGATTAGCTCGACGGAAGGTTTTCGAGCTTCCATGATCTGGCTTGGGGAAACGAGGGCGATGAGCTGAGTCCAACCATGTACTTAGAGTGGCCAGGGGATCTTTGTAACGATGGTGATGAACAGCTCCAACGGAACTAGGGTTTCGGCCGGAGGAGGAACATGGGGAAAGACAGGAACATAAGGTTTGCCAGTGTGGCAGAGGTCGTCTTATAGGCAACGAACAGCGGTGGCTCGAATCTTGGCGGAGCGGTCATCGCGATGATGGCGGACGGCGGTCGTGGCGCCAGGCAGCTGCTTCACCGGCGGTGCTTTCTGGCGAGAGGAAGAAGAAAGTAAAAGAAACAGCGAAATACTATGGGCTGTGGAATTGGGCCAGTTGGGCCATGGCAAAGTTTGCCAGATGGGCTGCTACGACTGCTAGAGGCGACAGATAAGAAGGAGGGAAGATGGGCTGCAGGCCAGCTGCTGCTCCATTTTTCTTTTCGATTTAATTTTTTCTTTTTTTTCTTTTATAGCTTTTGTATGTAACTAATTGTTTTGAATTTTCTTTATGAAATTTCTTTGTTATTTACTTGCAGCAATAATAAATGGTATTTAAAGTCATTTTTTGAGATTTTATTATATAGTCTTATAGTTTCTTTATTTACATATATAGGTTCTTTTCTTTTAAATATTTTGTAAAAATCTTTGTGATGATTTTTATTTCCATAATAAACCATTGATTTATATTAGGATATTTCCTTATTTGTTTATAAAACTTAATTCTAGTTAGCTTATAGTTTGGAGGGAAATTTTTATATAATGATCATATATCATTATTTGATGTATGATATACAAAGGAATTAATATGGTTAATATTACTCCCATGAATCTAGGGAATAAAAAGGTATATATATTTTATTATAACTAATATAGGAGTTAAGGTTTGAATTGAAAATGATTACCGTAAGTTCTTAGGAGATTTAATATTCTCATATTCTTTTATAAGCATGGATAGAGATTAATGGTTGAGTCATATTGTCCTCATGCTTGTGTTCATGAATGTTATCACCATCCAGGATAAAATAGTAAGGTTGTTCTTTAGGCTAACTTATGAGAAAGAATTGATAAAGATAGTTCCTAAGCACCTATGATTATGGTGGGTGAAAATGACAAAGATGTGCTTAAGTGATTTTATATAGGAAAATATTCTTATAAGCCATTGAGAAAGAGGATGATAAATCAACAGATGTAATGGTTATTAAGTTGATTATAGAATGAAGGTTTACTCTTTATCAATAGTTCCTATCCTCCACACTTTATAATTACTGTTTCCTACTTGAGGAATTCCTTTCCTAGATATGCTACTTATTCACATCTATCATCATGTGTTAACATGATGAGCTCTACTTCACAAGTATATTCTTATCAACACCTCCTCCTGAAATCCATTTGTAAATCCAATGAGCTCGACACTAAAGCTCTATATAATCTCCTCATAGAGAGAATTCTCATCTCTAGTGTACTCTTTATGAATCTAATTCCACTTGGATAGTTACACTCTTGCTTTACAAATTACTTTGTAATCTCACTTGTAAATATCAGAAGCTTGTCACTAAAGATTTTCATAATCTTCTCATTTCTATAATTGGTTATATCAAACTACTCTTCTAATTATAATCTCCAATCCATCAGATGGTTATAGTTAACTCCATTCGGATTTCCTTTATCATCCTTCACTAATGTTACTCCAATATATGAATATACCAAATCCTACTTCCTTCAAGTGCTTATTATTCTCTAAGAGGAATATTACTACTTCAACAACTTAATGCTTCTCTAGCACCTTATTAATCATCCTATCTTATATCTACTTAACTCCAGTATCTTATATTCAAACTTCACATCATATCATGGTGACTTTTCATGGCTGATCTAGGATAACATATCTATACTAGGGTTTAATCATATTATATCCACCAATGTCACTTATAATTGATGTAATCATTCACTCTTACTGACTTGAGAATGATCATTACAATCCTTTGATCATTTATGGCTTAGGTTTCTAGTTGGCTAATCAAGGCTTTTATCAATACAACATTACAGTTGTATTTTAATTATCTTCTCGGTATCTCTTACTGAGTAGAAGATATTATTCATTGGCTATACCTACTTAATCCAATAGGATTACTCCTGGTAACTATCTTCAGGTTTCATCCTTGTAATCTTCTTTGTTACCACATAATTATATATTCCAAATAACTCTTCTATCCATTCAGGAGTGAGTTAACTCCATCAATTATCATATTGATCTGATTCTCTTCAAACACTCCCATCCTATACATGATATCTAAATCTAGCATTACCACCTACCTGTTCTTACTTATTTCTTTATTGGCTTAAAGTGATTGTTATGGTAAGGACAAGACTTGATAGATCAAGAATTGATAGGCTAAGAATTGATGAATCAATAGTTGATTACTCAACATTGATGAACAACATATATTAGGATAAGGTTCATTAGAGATGATAAGGATTTCTATGGAAAGAAATATATGTGATGAATGTCTTGACTTGATTTCTCTCCAACTCAATACAACTAAAGAGTTAATGTTAAGTATTACCATTATACTCATGGTAGAAATAGATAAGATTAAGATAGGTCAAGATTTAATTATTACATTCTTGTTACTTGAATTATATTCATAGCTTGGTATTCATGGGTTGTTGTAATGAATTCTATGATATAATCTCTTAAGGATCAAATATCAATCATTAAGCAATATGGAATGGTTTGGTTTTATTGCATTTGATCTACCCTTAGATAAAATCATCTTTACCCAAAATAAGGTTTTAGCAAAGGTCATATTGAAACTTATCGCAGTAAACTTGATGATCTACTTCAATTCCATCAAGTTAAGAGAAGCTTCAATCACTTTGACAAGTTTTGTTCAAAAGCGTGAAAATTATTCGGATTTTCTATGCATGAATGCAATTCACACATCTGGTTTCAGCTTATTTCTAAGCTCTAATGATGGGATGTTACACAATGCCAATTCCCTTGCTTCTTCGAGTAAATCTACTCCATCTTCTCGGGCCTCTTTTACCAAGGCTTTCGAGTATTGATTTACTCTTGGCGAGTCATGTTCTATGTCGGCAGGCAAGACTGCTTCTGCCCCATATACAAGGAAGAATGGCGTATAGCCTGATGATCGATTCAGAGTTGTCCTTAATCTCCATAGCATTGAGGGTAGTTCTTCTATCCAGCAACCATGTGATCTCTGGAGTGGTTCCATTAAGAGGGTTTTTATCCCAGATAGAACTAAGCCGTTAGCTCGTTCAACTTGTCCATTTGATTCTGGATGGGAAATTGACGCTACGCCGAGTCTTATTTGGCTTTCCCTGCAAAATCGAGCAAAATCTCCTTCGGCAAAGTTTTTGCCATTGTCTGTAATCACGCTGTGCGGGTGACCATATCTCAGGATTATATCTTTTAGGAATGTGACAGCTATTTTTCCATCAAGTTTTTTAATGGGCTTAACCTCTATCCACTTGGTAAACCTGTCAACCATTACTAGTATGTGAGTCATGCTACCCCGTGCTAGTTTGAATGGTCCCACCATATCCAGGCACGATACTACAAATGGCCAGGTGATTGGTATAGTTTTTAATTCGGATGCAGGTAAATGTTATTTTGATGCGTAGCGTTGGGAATCCGTTGCATTTTATCACTAGGTCTTGTGCTTCCACCAGTGCACTTGGCCAATAGAATCCATGTCGGAATGCCTTGTCTACTAATGCTCTTGACGAGGCATGATGCCCACATTCTCCCTGGTGAATATCCAAGAGTATCTCTTGGCCTTGTTCTAGACTTATGCATCGTTGCAACACACTTGTCACACTCCTCTTGTACATCTCCTTGTTAATTATTGTGTATTCTTTTGCTCTTCTTTCTGTTTGTCTTGCCAATATCTCATCATTAGGAAAAGTTCCATCTCTTAAGTAATTGAATATTGGTTGTGCCTAGGCTGGTATTACTGGTGATGGATCTATTTCTCCATCAATTTTCATTGGCTCAGCTGACATAGTTTCTGCCGACATAACCTGAGGAGTCCCCGAGTGTGATTCGACAACCCCTAGATTAGGCAGAACAGTCCCCGAGTTACTAGAACTTGTCCCTGTGTCAATGTCCATTGGTACAGCGTCCGACTCCTGGTTTGCCGGGATAAACCTAATTGACTCGGATTCGAGTGACAGCTTGATTGATGGTTTTCTCAGATGTTCCAATGCTATTTCTGGCGGGATCGCTTGCCAAGATGAGCCTAACTTGGATAACACATCAGCTGCCTCATTTTTTGCTCTGGTTATGTGATGAAATTCACATCCATCAAAGTATCCCGAAATCTGGTGCACATGAAAACGATAAAGTGCCATATTTGCATCCAGTGCGTCCCAATGTCCAGATACTTGCTGAATAACCAAATCCGAGTCACCGAAACACATGATTCTTTTGATGCCAATTTCCTTGGCCACTTTTATCCCATGGACAAGTGTTTCATACTCGACAGCATTATTGGATGCAGCGAAGTGGATTTGCAACACATATTTGAGCTGGTCCTTCTTAGGTGAGGTAAGTACTATCCAGGCACCCATGCCCATCTTCGTCTTGGACACGCCAAAGTGCATTCTCCAGTAATTTGGGTCTGGCAATGGTGGTTCATATTGCATTTCCATCCAGTCCACAAATAAATCCGCTACAGCTTGAGATTTAATTGTATCCCGCCTATCATATTGTGGAGTGTATGGTGCTAGCTCTATGGATCATTTTGCCACTCGGCCACTGGCATCTTTGCTACCCAATATGTCCGAGATAGGTGCCTCGCATATTACCCAGATTGGGTGTTCTTGAAAATAGTGCTTCAGCTTCTTTGCTGCCATATACACCCCATATGTCATTTTCTGATAGTGAGGGTAGTTTTGCTTTGATGTAGAGAGCATTTCGCTCAGGTAATAGACTGGTCTTTGGACTGATTTGCCCTCTTCTTCATGCTCTACCACTATTACCGCACTGATAACTCTATTGGTTGCTGCAACATAGAGCAGCATTGGCTCTTTGGATAGTGGCGAGGCTAATATTGGTGTTGTTGCCAACATCTTCTTAAGTTCATGGAAAGTGCTGTTAGCTTGCAGTGTCCATGTAAATTTGTCTGATTTTTTCATCATTTGATATATTGGTAAGGATTTTTCTCCTAGACGACTTACAAACCTACTCAACAAGGCTAGGCATCATGTAAACTTCTGGACATCGTTGAGGGTTTTCGACAATTCCATTCTTTCGATGGCTCTGATCTTTGTCGAGTTAGCCTCAATTCCTCGGCTGGATACAAGGAATCCGAGTAACTTTCCAGCCGGGACACCAAAGGTGCATTTTTCCGGTTTAAGTTTCATCCGGAATCTTCTTAAGTTCGCGAATGTTTGACGCAAGTCCTCGATTAGAGTATGACTTTGTTTGGTTTTTATTACCACGTCATCGACGTATACTTGAACATTTTTTGTCAAGTTGATCTTGCAAGAATTTTAGCATTCATCTTTGGTATGTTGCACCTACGTTTGTCAACCCGAACGGCATAGTGTGATAGCAGTAAGCCCCATACGGGGTGATAAAAGCTGTCTTTATTTGATCATACGGATTGAGTGGTATCTGGTGGAAACCAGAGTACGCATCCAAAAATGAAAACAACTCACACCCGACAGTATAGTCAATGACTTGATCAATCTATGGCAGTGTGAATGGATCTTTTGGACATGCCTTATTGAGGTTCGTGTAGTCAATACACATGCGCCACACCACTACCACGTTCGGGTCATCCTTCTTCTTCTCGACTAAGACTGGATTTGACAACCAATCTGGATGGAGTACTTCCATGATAAACCTGGCATCCAAGATCCTAGCTATCTCGGTGGCTATCACTTTCCTCCTATCTTCGACGAAGCGGTGGAGGGGTTTCTTCACCGTCTTGGAATCTGGCCTTACATGAAGAGAGTGGTCAGCCAGCTCCCTCGGAACTCCCTTCAAGTCTTGTGTGGACCATGCAAATATATCCCGATTCTCATGGAGGAAGCTGGTGAGCTCGCTTTCCTATTTGTCAGATAACGTGGCGCCAATAGTCACCGTGCGCTCTGGGAACGCCTCATCAACCTGTATATTCTTTGTTTCCTTGGTGTCTTGGAAAGACACGCTGCCATGCGGGTTAGTGAGTGTTGGCATAAACATCTGTGCTGCCTTGGCCAGTGCTACAACTTCCATCATTTGCTATTTTTCCTGCAGTATCACCAGTGACTCGGCCAGCGAAGATCCGGCTAAGGCGCATGCGATAGATCGATTGTAGTCACCCTCAACTGTGATAACTCCACATGGACCTGGCAGTTTCATCTTTAAGTAGGAAATGTGAGGAGTGGACATGAACTTCACCATAGCTGGCCTGCCGAGTAAGGCATGGTATGAACTGACAAGGTCTACCACCTCGAACTCTATGGCTTCAGTGCGACAATTTTGCCTATTGTCGAATAAGACGTCAACCCAGATCTTCCCAATTGGATCGCATGACAATCCCGGCATAATGCCATGGAAGGTCGTCTTAGTCGGCTCCAACATGTTCATGGTGATGCCTAGCTTGAGCATGGTATCCTTGTACATGATGTTGATGCTACTGCCATCGTCTATTAGTACCTTGGAAAACTTCACATTGATATCTGGACCCATGAAAGTTGGATCCAAAACAAGAGCATAGCCTCCAGGTGTCGGCATGATCTTGGGGTGGTCCTTTATGCTCCAAGTTATCTCCTGTTCAGACCAGTGAATGTATTTTGGTATTGCCGACATTGTGGCGTTTACTTCCATCATCCATCTCTATTGACTTTTATTGTCAGTTGGCTCTGTAACAAACACGACATAGCTCCGGTGATGCTCTATGTACTCGTTTCTGGTCCCATGGCCGACATGAGCACCATCACCTCTTGAGTCATGCACTTGGTGTACAGCCTCTCTTCTTTCTTGGTTATGATATCTCGGCCGTCGGTTCTGATATCTATGCTTAGTTCCAACAACCTGAGCGTTTCCTCCTGAGAGTGGTGGTGGGGGAGGTGGTGGTAGCTACTGAGTTGGCGAGTCTACTCTGTCACCCTTCTGGAACCAAGTGAATTGTCTTGTTGTGTGATTCACCGGTTTACTCGGACTTGGCGTGTGAAACTTACACGGCTGATCCAGCATCATCTCATAAGTGTACTTCTGCCTTTATTGTTATGGATTTCTCTGTTCATATGGCTTTTTGCCATCATTCTTTGGTATCCATTGTTGTTGCCCACTTGTCCTTTGATGTTGGCTGCTTCTAGCATCTGGATGATCTTGACTTACGACTGCGACTTGAGTCGAACCATACCTGTAGTCTGGTCTCTCATCTCGCCTTTTGATTCTATATTCGGCCCTTTCCTGGCGCCTTTTCTACCCGACAGCGTCATAGATCTGAGTCTCAGTCATCCGATCTGCCGACATGAGCAGAGGCTGAGTCGGATCTCCTAACGCGTACGAGTCAGCAATCCTTATTGTTTTGGCTAATCTTGCCGGCATATCTCTCTATAACCTTTGCCATAGCACACTTCCGTGCCTGCATCCTTGTGCAAACCACGCAATGGCCTGGGACTCGATTACCCTTTCACAAGAGTTGCACATGGTGCACCATCTAGTGATAAACTCCTTGTCTGTTTCATTCGGCCTTTGCTTGCACATAGACATTTGTTGTGGGCGATTTGGCCTCTTGTACGTGCTTGTGAAATTTCTCACAAAAGCTTCTTGGAAATCAATCCAGTTGTTGATGCTTCCGGGTGGAAAATTATTCAGACACACCCTCGCTGGTCCTTCTAGCATTTGCGGTACATACCGCACTTCCCATCACAAGTTTCCCTGTGCTATTTTTACCGCAGTTCCTTAATCAATGAGCCAATCCTCTGGTTTCATGCTTCCATCATAGGTCTTTTTTCCTCTTGCCAGCTAAAAATTTGGCACTGGCAGCTCTCTCATGATCCTTGGTCCAAAACATGGTGGACCTTGTGGACCTTGTGATTCGATAGGCTCTGCCATCTTTATTCGGTCAAGATTTAGCCTTGCATCATCCGGCTGGAGATTTCTGCCTCCAAGTCTGGATCCCATAGCTTGATACACGTGATCCAGCAATTCATAACTGTCATTTACCATTGCCGAGTAACCATCATTGTACCTGTTGGCGTTCCGGTCTGCAGGTTGTTGCACTGCTTTCCCTGCACTTTGTTGTTTCTTTTCGGGTTGGGCCGATGGAGGATTCAGAGCTGGTTTCCTCCTCCTGCCGAATGAGTCCCACACCTAGGCTGAGGTGCAAAGTTATGCCCTCCATTGTCATTTCTTTGTCCTGCTTGCCTTTCTCGGCCAACATTTTCTTGATTCTCATTTCCTTGAGAGGCATTTCTTCTTGTTCCCTGGGCATGGGCCGGGTTTCCTTGAACCACTGCCGGATCATAGGCAACCATGTGCTTGTTTCTTCCTGAGTCCACACTTTTTTCTTCTCTGTCTTGGCGCTACTCCTGGCGAGGAGGCCATATGCCCTGCTGACCTTGCCGGGATTGGAGTTGCCGAGTGAACAAGTTGTGACCTTCCAGCTATACCCGGATTTTCCCTGTAGTATGCTTCATTCAGCATTCTTGCTGCTTTGACCAATTCATTTACTCATTTATCTTTGCCTCACCCGTTAGATGGGGTAACTCGACCATTGCCGCCTCTGCAGCTCTCAAGTTTGCTGATGTCGTGTTGTATGTCTGCCGCATGGCTGTCTTGTTGCTGTTTTCTGGTGTTATCTTTGACGTAGCATCTGCCAGCTCTTCATTGAGGTTCCTTCCTCTTATCCTTGTTGCATCAAGCCGGGTCTTAGCGCCCTTGACTCGATTTGCTGAGTTATACTCTCGTATCGTGATATCCATATCCTGCTTCATTTGGGCTAATTCCTTTGCCTTTTCCAGCACTTTTTTCCTACTTTACTCTAACTCGGCTTGCACACGCGCCGGGTCAGCTGCTGGTGCCACTGGCTCTGCTAATTTTTCTATTGCTTCCTACAAATCTTTGGCTCTTTTACTCCTAGCTATGTTTTTTGGCTTCTCTAATGGTGCCTTCACAGTTCTTGTTGCCCTTGGCATTCCGTCTAGGTTTGCTCCCTCAGCATTCTCATTCACTACAGGAGCTACTAGAGGTGCTGGGGGACGCGATGGGTATGGAGATGTCATCATTACCTCGGTAGAGACGAGTTGATGAAGCTTTCCCGCAGCGTGAACCGCAGGTGGATCCGGCACCAGGATGACGTGCTCCGGGTATGCGCGCTCCATGCGAACCGCGACGTAGACCTGGTTCTCGCCGAACTTGATGAAGCGACCGCCCCTTGGGAACGGCTTGGTCCCGAAGCAGCCCGTGTTATCGCTGACGAAATTGAGCGCCCCAAACCTCTGGATGAGGCCGAAGTAGACGCGCTCGCCCGCTGTGGCGATGATGTTGCCCATCCGGATGAAAACTCCAGCAAGCGCATGCTTCTGCCCCACGGTGGGCGCCAACTGTCATGGTGGTGTCATGGCAGATGCCATGGGTAGGCTTAAGTTGGGGGCCGAATGGACGCTTGTGGTAACCGGGGAGGGAGTGCATGGTCTAGCCACGCACGAAGAACACCAAGAACTCTCCACACTTAGGATTTTATTCCGCCAAGAAGTTTACACGTGCTCCTAGAGCTGTTCAATTATAGCCTAAGGGAACTAGTTTCCTACTTGGTCCAACCTCCCTAAACCCTAGCTATGCCCATCCTTATATAGGCGATGGCCATCTAGGTTTCACCTTTGGGTCCTAGGGTTATTGTTTGGATCTTTGTCCTTACTGTGCGGGCCGGGTCATGGGCTAGCCCTGAGCCCTTGACCTAGTCCACAAAGATATATAGCCAACGGTCTTCCCGTACGTAGCCCCTAGCTCTTGGGCGTCACGCGGTGCCTTTGTACGTCAGCCCTTGCTTTTGGCGTCACCCGGCTCCTTTTATGTCACCCGACATTGCCCTTCTCTCTTTTGACCATGCTTTACCATGGTCCCTCCTGAATCTTACTCGGAAAGCCACCACACGTCCTCTCTGACTCGGCCTTCCCTCATGAGACCCGGCTCGTCTCTTCCTTCAAGGTAATCAGATTTGTCCTATGCAGGCTGACATAATTCCTATGTCGGCCACACATAAGCTCCGTATACCGGCCTCCAAGACCCGGCCAGGGATTACTTTGACTCGGCATACGTCAAGCTGGGTAATGTTTTACCCCTTATGACCCTACCGGGGGTTATCCCCCTGACATGTACCCTTCCCTCTCTGGGGTGGTGGACCTTCTAGAACCTTCTAGAAGATTTCGGTGAAAACACCGAAAACATTCCTGAACCCCGGAATAGGACTTTCCTTATATGAATCTTAATCTCTAGACCATTACAGATCTCCTTATGACATCCCAGATCCAATCCGAGACTCCGAACAACATTCTGTCTCCAACTCACATTCCATATTGTAACATCCCAAGTTTGTAATACATGTACTCAGTACTTAAGCATGGCATGTATCTGTTTAAATCAATACAATATTTGCATGTGAGCATGTGTTGAAATAAATGCAAATTCAAAACCCTATTTTCCCCTCTCTTTGAAAAGCAATTCAAAATGATTTGAATTTGAAAAATTACCAAAATAGTGAAGCCCAAATGGACTAAAAGGGCTCCATGGTATCTTATATATTTCACAAAACCTCTCTGGTAATTTTGAATGATTCAAAACAGATTTGGAATTCAAAACTTAAAACAGAAATCAAAAACAGAAAAAGAAAACTGTTTTGGCAGAAAAAATAGAGCCAGAGAGCAAAGCAGGCCGGCCCTTCTCCCCTCTCCCGCTCCCGCGGCCCAGCACCGGCCCACGCCAGCCCAAGTGCGGCCCGAACCTGTTCGTCGCTTCCTGTCGTCGTCTTCCTCCAGACAGGCAGGGAGCTGCCTGTCGTTGCCGGCGCCGTCGATCCCCACCGCCTCCTCCCGGCCGTCCGTCGAGCCCCGAGCATGGATAAGAACGACGCGGCCATGTCCCGTCACCCTCATCCGCTTTCCCCCTCTCCAGCGACCTCCCTCTTCTCTCCCGTGCGAGGCCCCGAAACCCTAGCCTCGGGCTCCGCCCCTCGCCGTCACTCTACACCGCCCCGATCCCAGCCAACACCACCTCGAGCTCCGCCTCGCTGTCCTCGTTCTCCCTGCTCACGCACGCAAGCGGGGAAGCTTGCTGCTCGCCGGAATCGAGCCCGGAGTTCCGTCGGCCGCCTCAGTTGTCTGCATCGATTCGTCGTATCCCGACCTCGCCTCGATTCCTCGACCTCACCGTGGTGAGCTAGCGGTCCTCCTGGACCTCTCCGTTCCTCCCCTCTTGCGCTGTGCTGCTGGCCCGACGAGCACCCGACGCTGTCGCCGCTGTTTGTTGTCGCCGCCATCGCTTCAGTGAACATACCGAGGCGGCGCCGCCACTATAACGTTCGTCTCGGCCTCCTCTTTCGAACGAGGCCAACCACGCACGCGCGCTAGCCCCCAATCGCCTGCACCGCATCCGATCTGAGAGCCCGCCATTGATGACGTCACCCTGACATCACAGTGATGCAATAAGTTAGTTTATTTTCTTAAATGTTTATTTAATCATTTTCTGGAATATAAATAAAACCCTGTGGGCAACACCTGTCAGATTTTTAATAATTTTCATAAATGTTTTCTGAAATGAATAAAACTATGACATGTGGGCCCAAGTTAGAAAATAATTTAAATATTCCAAAAATGATTTAAAATGAATTATAAGTTGAGAAATTCATAACTAATTCATTTTAAATCATAAAAATACAAATAATATATCAAAATGTTCAGAAAAATGAGTTCTATCTATTTAAGCTATAATCATGCATTGATCAACAACTTTAATGACAAGTTTAGTTAGAGAACAAAATCAACCCCTCTCATGTGTTTTTGGAGTTTTTCCAGGTTAGGGTTTGTACCCCTCGGAACCCCGTTTAATTTGCCGAGCATGTTTAAGGGTTTCATTTCAATGCAATTCAACTTGCCATATCATCATGTTTGTTTGAGCATTGCATCGATGCCATGTCTTGATTGTCGTCTTTGTTTCCGGTATTGTTTTTTCGGGATAGGATCCGAGCCCGAGGCTGAAGTCAACAACACAGAAGATCCATACTTGTCTACTGACGGACAAGGCAAGCATAGCCTCTCATTCTGAACCTACTTTTATAAAGTATATTACTTTCTCTCAATGATGCACACGATTCCAATGTGGTCTTTTGTCAGTAGTTAGTGTTACCCACCTGCTGCATAGTTTCCCTGTTGTAGCCTTATACTCCTGATCCACTGCTCCTAGCAGACCTAGGTCTGGCATCTAAGCGTTGCTAGAGCTTCTGAGATCGACAGCTTAGCCATGCATAGTATCAATGTCTGATCTATCCGAACGATGAATTAGAGGTGCCGGAGGATCTAGAAAGGTAGGAGTTGGTGACATTCTTGAAGAAATTAACTAAACATGCTAAGGCTTGTATGGGAGGCCATGCTGGGTGTGGTTTTTGTAGTCCCATGCTCGCCACCATTAGGACCCAAGTTCTTGCCTCTTGAACCAAGACGAGCGTACAACCACATGGGGCCTGGAAAACCCCAGGAGCAACTAACTTGCCTAGTAGATTCCATGAGTCACATAGTTCGGGTTTTCGAAAGAGGAGGTGATGGAGGTGCATCGTAACAAGTAGGGAAGCGTGGCCGCGGTTGCTTGGGGTCAATGGAGCCCCTAGTGAACCAACCTCGCCTCACATCTTTAGGGACCGGCTTCAGGACTTGACCCGTTATGGCGGAACCATCCCTAGGGCGTGACTCATAGTCTCGGCGAAAGCAAGGTAAAGGTCATGGTCAATCACCCTCTGCCGGCCTTCCAAGGAAGACGGCTAATAATTTGGCATTAAGAGTCGGTTGGTACGTGTGGGTAAAGTTGTAAACCCCTGCAGGGTATTAATCTTTTCGAAAAGCCGTGTTCATGGTTATGAACAACTTGGGAACGGACGTGATGATCATAGAGAACTTTAACCACTATAAATCTTGTTGATCCACGTGTGCTTAAGGATGCTTCCTCTGGGTTGAGGGGGTGATCCTAGATAGGAGGTTCTGATGAAGCCGGTGGTTATCGAGATGTGATGAACAAGATGAAGAAGTCGCTATCTTATCCCTTTTAAAAGAGTCTGAGTAGATGAGCCTCTTCTCTCTCTTGTTTACAAATAAGGATTGATTTTCGCAAAAGTAAATCCAGAGAAAGCCTTTCTAGCCAGAGCATGTACAAAACTAGGTTATCTAAGTCTTGCGGAGTACATTCTCGTACTCAACCTTGCGCCATTGTTTTTTTCTATAGAGGATCTAGTTGCAACAGAAGGTGGCTTCTACGTTGACATCGACGAGTAGTTTGGGGGTCCCAGGTAGCAGCCTGAGGACTATGGGATGGACATCACTTTTGTTTATAGCCTCTTAGCCCCTTTGCTAAGTTGTTGTGTAGAACAACATAATTTGCTTTCGCCGTGTGATGTAATGTTGGGTCTTTGACCTCTGTTTGTAATAACTCTAATATCTCAATCTGCTAAGAGTTTAAACTTATGCTGTTGAATCCCTGTGTTCTGTAATGTTACCGAATCATATTGTGATCTTCCGTGTTTGGGAGTTGAACTTATCTTAGATTGTGATCTGAGGTAAGTTTAACCCTAACCCTGGGGGGTGCTACAGGTTTTGTTATCAGAGCAGTACTACCTATAGGAAACCCTTTTATTGGTCGATGTTGAGTCTAGAAGTTGAAAAAACTATTTGAAAGTAAAACTATTTGCAGAAACTCTGACTAGGATTCTTTTTACTCCTTCTCTGGTGTGTTTCTGATGTTGGAGTTTCTCTTACCTTATTGGTTTGAAAAGGTTTTCCTCACTTATGTTATATCTCAAAACTTTCTGGATCGTGGTTTTGGTGTTGTTTTTCTAACGTACTTCATACTTGGTTGCTATTCTCAGAGTTCCAAGATATCACAGTTTTGCTTGGTATGTAACATCTTAGAATTCCATTGTCATGGTTTGTAAGTCAGCTGGTTAGTGTATACATTAGTATGCTTTGATACTACCATGCTTGATAAGATGATACTTTTAAATCAAGTACTCTTTGTTCATCCTTCCTTCTTGCTCCTTTGAATCCTTGGTCTAACCTTCTTTTTGTTCTTTCAGGATGGGTGACACCTCTCGTGCCCGTACCCGTGCTCATGCACGTGGTGATGCAAATGAGGGTGAATCTTCCAACCTTCCTCCACCACCGTCCATGGTTCAACTCATGGCCATGTACGAAACCAACCGTGCTGACAACATGAGGCTCCTTGAAAGGATTGAGCGCAACACTGCTCAATGCCAAAACAATCAAGTTGGTATCAAGGACTTCGCATGTCTCACTCCGCCAGTTTTCAGCTATTCCACTGAGCCACTTGATGCGGACTACTGGCTTCGCACCATGGAGCGCAAACTTCAGGTTGGTCATGTTGCTCAAGCTGATTGGGTGAATTTTGCTGCTTATCATCTAGAGGGAGCAGCTAACTCCTGGTGGGAGAATTTATTGGCTATGCAAGAAGCTCAACATGTTGTTACATGGCAAGAGTTCACTGAAGCCATTCGAGCTTATCATATCCCGGAGGGTCTTATGGATCATAAGAGGGAGGAGTTCCTCAAGCTTAAGCAGGGCACTGGTTCCGTGTGTGATTACCAGCGCAACTTCAATCGTCTTGCCTGTTATGCTACTAAAGAGGTCTCCACTGATGTTAAGTAGCAAGATCTGTTTCGCAAGGGACTGGATCCTGAGGTTTGTCGTGATATCCACCTCATGGACTTTGGTAACTTCCAAGGTCTTGTCAACAAGGCTATGAAGGACGAGAGTGGAAAGGTGGAGTATGAAGAAACTCGTAAGCATCCTCAGGAGGGGTACAACAAGGCTGGTTCTAGTAATAAGAAGCGTCATGTCTTCGTGCCTTACAGTGATGTGCCACGTTCTGCTTATACTCCAAGGTCTTCTGGATATGCTCCTCGTCCGAATGCTACTTCAAGCAATGCTGGTGGATCAAACTACCCTCCTGCTGGTAATGCATCAGGTTTTATATGCTTCAATTATCGCCAGCCTGGTCACTATGCAAAGGAGTGTCCTCAAAAGAGTGCTGCTGAGAAGGCACAACCACCAAAGAAGAATGATAAGTATCTAGGTGCTAGAAAAGGACGCCTGAACCATAGCTCTGCTGAGGAGGCTCAAGAAGATCCAAGCGTCATCATGGGTACGCTTCGTATCAATCAAATTCAAGATAAAGTTTTGTTTGATTCTGGAGCATCACATTCATTCCTGTCACAAGATTTTGCTCAAATGCATGGGATAAGTTTTGAGGGGTTATCTATTCCTCTATGGGTTTAATCTCCTGGTTCTAGTTGGCGTTCCACCATGGTTAGTCATGGGAATCTAATTGAAGTTGCATTTCAAATTTTCCCCACTTCTTTGATCCCCTCAAGTCAACTGACATTGACATCATTTTGGGCATGGACTGGTTGACCCGTTATCAAGCCATTCTCGATTTTACAACCAAGTCTGTGACTCTGACTGGTCCTACTGGCATAACAATCAAGTATTGGACCGTAGGGTCACTATCTCCTTCAGCTATTTCTATTCCTGAAGCAGAGTTGTATGCTCTTGAAGTTCTACCTCCGTTAGAGATCCAAGATGTTTCCGTGGTCTGTGAATTCCCGGATGTCTTTCTTGAGGAGTTACCTGGCTTGCCACCTAATCGAAGTCTGGATTTTGTCATAGAGTTAGTTCGTGGAACTGCTCATGTTTCTAAAATACCCTACCGTATGCCTCCTCGTGAGCTTGTGGAGTTGAAGAAGCAATTAGAGGAGTTAGAAGGAAAAGGACACATTCAGCCCAGCACATCTTCTTGGGGATGTCCTACCATATTTGTCAAGAAGCGGGATACCAATATACCGCGTCTGGTTGTGGATTATCGCCCACTCAGTGCTGTGACTATCAAGAACAAGTATCCTCTCCCTAGGATCAATGATCTATTTGATCAGTTAAGTGGTGCTACTGTCTTTTCCAAAATGGATTTAAGGTCAGGGTATCACCAGATAAAGATTTGTAAGGAAGATATTCCAAAGACTGCTTTCACCACTCGTTATGGTCTTTACGAGTATACAGTCATGTCCTTTGGTCTTACCAATGCTCCAGCCACTTTCATGCGGCTTATGAACTTTGTCTTCATGGAATATCTTGACAAGTTCGTCGTGGTCTATATTGATGATATTCTGGTCTATTCCAAGACTGAAGAAGAGCATGCCGAACATATCCGTTTGGTGTTGATAAAACTCCGAGAACATCGTCTCTATGCCAAGTTTTCCAAATGTTAGTTCTGGTTACAAGAGCTCGTATTCCTTGGTCATGTTGTTTCCTCTCAAGGGGTTGCTGTTATCCCCGATAAGGCCAAACTATCCTCGACTGGGAGTCCCCTAAATCCGTCAAGGATGTCCGAAGTTTTCTCAGGATGGCTGGTTATTACCGTCGATTCATCGAGAACTTCTCCGGGATTGCAAAGACGATGACTGATCTTCTTAACAAGGATAATAATTTTGAATGGTTTGATAAGGCTGAAGAAAGCTTCCAGATGTTGAAAACCAAGTTAACAACGGCTCCGGTGCTGGTTCTTCCAGACAATAGTAAAGACTTTGTTGTCTTCTGCGATGCTTCCCACCAAGGTCTCGAATGTGTGTCGATGCAAGATGGGCATGTGGTGGCTTATGCCTCCCGACAGCTAAAACCACATGAGAACAACTATCCAACTCATGATCTTGAGCTTGCAGCTATTGTTCATGCTCTTAAGAAATGGCGACATTACCTTCTTGGTAGTCGTTGCGAGTTATACTCGGATCATCAGAGTCTAAAGTATCTTTTCACACAACCTGATCTGAATCTCAAGCAAAGAAGATGGTTGGAACTCATCAAGGACTATGATTTGGGTCTCAACTATCAACCTGGGAAAGCCAACGTCATTGCTGATGCGTTAAGTCGTAAGTCTTATTGCAACAATTTGATGATCAAACAATCTCAACCTTCTCTTCATGAGGAATTTGCTCGATTGAGTCTTGAAGTAGTTCCTCGTGGATTCCTTTCTACTCTTGAAGTGAAATCTTCTATAGAGTATGAAATCAAGCTCGCTCAGAAGAATGACTTTGAAGTTGTTGAGATCAAAGGGAACATTGCTAGTGGAGTTGCTAAGTGTTTCTTTGTTGATAATGAAGTTATTGTTTACTTTGGTAACCGTCTGGTAGTGCCGAAGAGAACAAAGTTGAGGAATATAATTCTCCAAGACACTCATGAATCACCTCTTTCTATCCACCCTGGAGGTACCAAGATGTATGAGGACCTTCGTCAAAGATTTTGGTGGTATGATATGAAGAAAGATATCAGTCGTTTTGTTGCTAAATGTGACGTTTGTCATCGCGTCAAAGATGAACATCAAAGGCCCGCTGGTCTCCTACAACCACATCGTATTCCTGAGTGGAAATGGGATGAAATTGGTATGGACTTCATCACTGGTCTCCCTAAAACTCAAAAAGTAAATGATGCAATCTGGGTGATCGTTGACTACTTGTCCAAGGTCGCTCACTTTCTTCCCATCAAGGAAAGCCTTCGAGCGAGTGAACTGGCTGATCTTTACATCTCTCGGATTGTTGTTCTTCATGGTATTCCTAAGAATATAACATCTGACCGTGGAAGTTTGTTCACCTCCAAGTTCTAGGAAAGTTTCCAAACTGCTATGGGAACTCGCATTTACTTCAGCACAGCCTATCATCCTAGTACCGGAGGTCAAACCGAAAGAGTGAATCAGATCCTTGAAGACATGCTTAGAGCGTGTGTCATATCTTTTGGCAAGAACTGGGAGAAATGCCTTCCTTTTGCTGAATTCTCCTACAACAACAGTTTTTAGTCCAGTATTGGTATGGCACCTTTCCAATTCTTATATGGAAGAACCTGTCGTACTCCTTTGAACTGGTCATAAACCGGCGAAAGAAAGTTCTTTGGTCCGGATATGATCCAGGAAGCAGAAGATCAAGTTCGTATCATTCAAGATTGTTTGAAAACTGCTCAGTATCGTCAGAAAAGCTATCATGGTCGTAACCATCAACATATTGAATATGAAGTCGGTGATCAAGCTTTTCTCCGGGTCACTCCTTTAAAGGGTGTCCATCGTTTCGGCATCAAAGGCAAATTGGCTCCTTGCTATGTTGGTCCTTTCCGTGTTCTATCCAGGCAAGGTAACCTCGCATACAAGTTGGATTTGCCTGCAAACTTCCCTGAGGTGCATGACGTCTTTCACGTGTCTCAACTCAAGCGTTGCTTCAAAGATCCTATCCGTGGTGTTGATCACCAAACTCTTGATCTCCAAAAGGATCTGACTTATCGTGAGTATCCTGTTCGTATCCTTGATGAAACCGAGTGCAAAACTCGTCGTCAAAACATCAAGTTCCTGAAAGTACAGTGGTCTCATCACTCTGAGGATGATGCAACCTGGGAACGAGAAGATCGTCTTAGATCTGAGTACCCTGTCTTCTTTTCTAAAACTTAGGAACCCTGGGTCGAGATTCTTGTAAGGGGGGTAGAGCTGTAACATCCCAAGTTTGTAATACATGTACTCAGTACTTAAGCATGGCATGCATCCGTACCCCTTCATCACTGCATGTCGTCGTCTTCCTCTAGACAGGCAGGGAGTTGCCTGTCGTCGCTGACGCCGTCGATCCCCACCGCCTCCTCCCGGACGTCTGTCGAGCCCCGAGCGTGGATAAGAATGACGCGGCCATGTCCCGTCGCCCTCATCCACTTTCCCCCTCTCCGGCGACCTCCCTCTTCTCTCCCGCGCGAGGCCCCGAAACCCTAGCCTCGGGCTCCGCCCCTTGTCGTCGCTCTGCACCGCCCCGAGCCCAGCCAACACCACCTCGAGCTCCGCCTCGCTGTCCTCGTTCTCCCCACTCAAGCACGCAAGCGGGGAAGCCTGCTGCTCGCCGGAATCGAGCCCGGAGTTCCGTCGGCTGCCTCAATCATCAGCATCGATTCGCCGTATGCCGACCCCGCCTTGATTTATCGACCTCAACATCGTGACCGCGGTGAGCTAGCGGTCCTCCTGGACCTCTCAGTTCCTCCCCTCTCGCGCTGTGCTGCTGGCCCGACGAGCACCCGATGCCGCCGCCGCTTTTTGTTGTCGCCGCCATCGCTCCGGTGACCATACCGAGGCGGCGCCGCCACTATAACGTTCGCCTCGGCCTCCTCCTTCGAACGAGGCCAACCACGCATGCGCGCGAGCCCCCAATCGCCTACACCGCATATGATCTGAGAGCCCGCCATTGATGACATCACCCTGATGTCACAGTGATGCAATAAGTTAGTTTATTTTCTTAAATGTTTATTTAATCATTTTCTGGAATATAAATAAAACCCTGTGGGCCACACCTGTCAGATTTTTATTAATTTTCATAAATGTTTTCTGAAATGAATAAAACTATGACATGTGGGCCCAAGTTAGAAAATAATTTAAATATTCCAAAAATGATTTAAAATGAATTAAAAGTTGAGAAATTCATAACTAATTCATTTTAAATCAGAAAAATACAAATAATATATCAAAATGTTTAGAAAAAATAGTTCTATCTATTGAAGCTATAATCATTCATTGATAAACAACTTTAATGACAATTTTAATTAGAGAACAAAATCAACCCCTCTCATGTGTTTTCGGAGTTTTTACGGGTTAGGGTTTGTACCCCTCGGAACCTCGTTTAATTTGCCGAGCATGTTTTAGGGTTTCATTTCAATGCAATTCAACTTGCCATATCATCATGTTTGTTTGAGCATTGCATCGATGCCATGTCTTGATTGTCGTATTTGTTTCCGGTATTGGTTTTTCGCGAGAGGATCCAAGCCCGAGGCTGAAGTCAACAACATCGAAGATCCATACCTGTCTACTGACGGACAAGGCAAGAGTAGCCTCTCATTCTGAACCTACTTTTATAAAGTATATTACTTTCTCTCTATGATGCACACGATTCAAATGTGGTCTTTTGTTAGTAGTTAGTGTTACCCACCTGCTGCATAGTTTCCCTGTTGTAGCCTTATACTCCTGATCCACTGCTCCTAGCATACCTAGGTCTGGCATCTGAGCGTTGCTAGAGCTTCTGAGATCGATATCTTAGCCATGCATAGTATCAATGTCTGATCTATCCGAACGATGAATCAGAGGAGCCAGAGAATTTAGAAAGGTAGGAGTTGGTGACATTCTCGAAGGAGTTAACTAAACATGCTAAGGATTGTATGGGAGGCCACGTTGGGTGTGGTTTTTGTAGTCCCATGCTCGCCACCATTAGGACCCGACTTCTTGCCTATTGAACCAAGACGAGCGTACAACCACACGGGGCCTGAAAAACCCCATGAGCAACTAACTTGCCTAGTAGATTCCATGAGTCACATAGTTCGGGCTTTCCATCTGGCATACGCATTGAAAACGTTTTCGAAAGAGGAGGTGATGGAAGTGCATCATAACAGGTAGGGAAGCGTGGCCGCGGTTGCTTGGGGTTGATGGAGCCCCTGGTGAACCAACCTCGCCTCACATCTTTAGGGACCGGCTTCGGGACTTGACCCGCTACGGCGGAACCATCCCTCGGGCGTGACTCATGGTCTCGGCGAAAGCAAGGTAAAGGTCGTGGTCAACCACCCTCTATCGGCCTTCCAAGGAAGAGGGCTAATAATTTGGCATTAAGAGTCGGTTGGTACGTGTGGGTAAATTTGTACACCCCTGCAGGGTATTAATCTTTTTGAAAGTCGTGTTCACGGTTATGAACGACTTGGGAACGGACGTGATGATCATAGAGAACTTTAACCACTATAAAACGTGTTGATCCACGTGTGCTTAAGGATGCTTCCTCCGGGTTGAGGGGGTGATCCTAGATAGGAGGTTCTGATGAAGCTGGTGGTTATCGAGATGTGATGAACAAGATGAAGAAGTCGCTATCTTATCCCTTTTAAAAGATTCTGAGTAGACGAGCCTCTTCTCTCTCTTGTTTACAAATAAAGATTGTTTTTCGCAAAACTAAATCCAGAGAAAGCGTTTCTAGCCAGAGCATGTAGATACTAGGTTATCTAAGTCTTGCGGAGTACATTCTCGTACTCAGCCTTGCGCCATTGTTGTTTTTCTATAGAGGATCTGTTTGCAACTGAAGGTAGCTTGTACGTTGACATCGACGAGTAGTTGGGGGTCCCAGGTAGCAGCCTGAGGACTATGGGATGGACGTCACTTTTGTTTATGGCCTCTTAGGCCCTTTGCTAAGTTGTTGTGTAGAACAACATAATTTGCTTTCGTTGTGTGATGTAATGTTGGGACTTTGACCTCTGGTTTGTAATAACTCTAATATCTCACTCTGCTAACAGTTTAAACTTATGCTGTGGAATCCCTGTGTTCCGTAATGTTACCGAACCATACTGTGACTTCCATGTTTGGGAGTTGAACTTATCTTAGATGGTGATCTGAGGTTAGTTTAACCCTAACCCCGGGGGGTGCTACACATATCTACTAAACAACATCGAATCCTTAAGCGTGTCTTCCTATGGTTCGTGAACTATGCAGACATGATCGAGACACCTCTCCGATCAATATCCAATAGAGGAATATAGAAATTCATATGGTTCCCACATATTTCTAGGATGACTTCGTGATCGAATGAACCATTAACATATGATACCAATTTCCCTTTGTCTCGCGATACTTTACTTATCCGAGGTTTGATCGTTGGTATCTCTGCATACCTAGTTCAACCTTATTACCGATAAGTACTCTTTACTCGTTCCATGATATGTGATTTAGTCAGATGCTTGCAAGCCAATTGGATGACATTCCACCGAGAGGGCCCAGAGTATATGTATTCGTCATATGGATGGACAAATCCCACTCTTGATCCATGTGCCTTAACACATACTTTCATAATACTCAATGCCACCTTTATAACCACCCAGTTACGAAGTGGTGTTTGATGTCATCAAAGTATCCATCTGGTGATGGTTATTAACATGATATCATGGTTAAAGGATTTAGGTTACTATGTATTTGAAATCTTATAGCAAACGGACTATTGAATGCCTTGATATTATGCTACGCTTGACTATAGGAGTGTGTCCATCACATCATTCTTCCAATGATATGACCTTGTTATTAATAACATCTAATGTTCATGATCAGGAAACCGATCATCAATTAATCAACAAGCTAGTCTAACAACATGCTTTACTAAGGACTCTTTTATGTTTACAAAACAAACTAGTATTAATGTTTCCGGTTAATACAATTATAGAATGGGATGTAAAAAATTATCATAAACATAAAGATACTATAATAACCTATTTATTATTGCCTCTTGGGCATATCTCTAACAATGCTAACCCTCGTTGAAGTTTCCTCTTCCTCAGTCCTACCGTCCTCATTTTGTGGCTCACGATGTGACGGCCGTGTCGACTTCAAGACCGGGGTGGCGCGTGCATGTGGGCGGTGATCTCGGCAGGGCATTAGAAAAGGTCCAGGAGCATGGTTGAGAGGTCAGGAGAAATCCTTGTCACTTTGACACTAACGCAGTGATGCCTGCGGGTATCACCGTCCTTCCTAAAGGGCATCGGGTATATCTCTTCCCCACCTCCCGTGGCGTACCGAGAGAAAGCCTAGGACTAGTCTGGGCAATAGTGTCGTCATTGTCACTTCCCTTTTTAGAGGTGCTGCCTGATACGCGGCGATTTGGATTGCTAGATTGTGAAGGTACTTCTCCGGAGGGAACAACGGTTGCCAGTTATTGATGACTGTAAGTGCACAGATCGGATGTAGCTAGTTTCGAAATAAAGATATCGATCCCACAGGGAGAAGGAGTCTAAAGTCTAAGAATTCTTGAAGTAAATACTGAAAATAGAATTGCTAAATAAAGTTCTAAGTGACAAGATAAAATGCAAGTAATGTGTAAAAATGTGTTTTTGGATTTTTGGTTTAAGAGAACAATGTGTAAAGTAAAAAAACTGAATACAGAAAATAAGTATCACGTATGTAAAAGAGATTTGAAAATTCAGTGAGAGAAAGCGTTCTCAGGGATTGACGGATACACCACTAGCATTTAAAGGGCTAAGGTAAATATTATCATCATGAACATTCTCAACTATGTATGTGTGGGAGGAACTCCGTATTTGGACAAAGAGGCAGCAACCACTGCTCAAATAATCCTCATAACCACAGCAGACAACAATCAACATCAATTGAATTACCGCGCTATTAAGGGACATAATCCCTTTTTTCGATTCCCAAGTTGATACGTAAGGGGTGCCAACATCTTTATAGTCACAGTAAGTGCTAACATCCCTCCATCTACCAACAAGTAGTTCCCTACATCAAGTCCCCACAAGAGGCAAATATTGGAGAGGTTGACATCTCCCAACATCAAGATGTAGACAATCTAACACATGGTCACAGCGATGAATATCATAATAAACTTTATCTTATTTCAATCTCATGCTAGGGTTTCTCCATCTTCCCAAGAACTAATGATCTACTTAGACATGGAGGCAGACAACATCATGGAAATGGTAATGGAAACGATTATCGATGAATATTACTTGTATAAATCCACAACGCAAGAATTATAGCAAGATATAGATGAGATGGATGGAGATGGTGGTGGTGATGAAGATAAAGCGGTTGATGAAGATGGAGATCGATGCCTTGGCCTCCAGATCTGTGTAGGACGAAGATGGATCCCTAGGGAAAGTTCCCCCTCCAGATGCCTTCCGGCGGTTAGTTTTCAACGATTTCTGGGTGTTCTGTATGTCGTCTCCTCGAACCAATTGCACGGGGTGAAACTATTTGAGGAGGCGGAGGCAGCACCAACTATACGACGGCCGCCCGTATAGTTGGTCGTCAACTCTTCTGTCTCCGCTTCTTGCTTCGGGTTTTCTTCTGGTATTATTAATATTTTCCAAATAAGCGATTTACGTAGTTTTTGGCTCATTTTCTCTCCAATACAACTTCTCCAAGAATTGTGTCCATCGGATCCATCATCTGATTTGATCCAAGTGAAAATAAACATAAAAAGTGCGTGCGAACGCCGTTAAATACCGAGATCCTACATCTATAATGCAAAATAATAATCTAAAACATGATGCAAATATGCACTCATCAACTTCCCCAAGCTTAGACTCTTGCTCATCCCGAGCAAGTTTAGCTTAATGGATGTGATCCTCATATTAATGAAGCTGGGTCGATAAAATAAATGAGGCAGTTGATGCATGTGTTGATCATAAATGATACATATAAATAAGTTCATGAATATTACCTTACTCGAACCATCCGAATAATATTAGCAGGCTTCCTCACCTTAGCAATTAATATTTCACAAAATATTATTCTCCACATGATGTAAAAGTATTCGGTTCAACCAAATGAGTTAGTGAGGTAGTCCCAAGTGTTTTTAGGATTAGCACATTCACTTGCGATTCAAAATCTCAAACATCTCTTTGTCTTACTACAATATAGTGGTATATACCTATTTGCTCTTTGCACATTCGCTCTTTTTCTTCATATTTATTTTTCTTATTTTTCTATATATATTTGTGCTCACACTTTTGTTTAAGTGTTGTGTAGAGGATCTAGCCATATATTCCACTTCATGTAGGAATTTCAAAGTTTAACGATCTCGATTATAAAATTCCAAATATATATGAAGCATCTTTATAATTTGAGTATTCTACCTCAAACTTTGTTCTCACTCTTTTTGATAGCACTTATATTTTCTCCTTTGTTCAAGGTTTTTATTTTTTATCTTAATTAATTAGATAGTTTCTCCTTTTTGTAAATCAAACCAATTACCTACAACATACTGATCAAACTATCTATATGTGTTCCATTAATACTAATGGCATGGAAGACTCCTACCGCTATCATCAAGTGCAAGTAAAATCATACTCAAGTCATTCATATATCCAATAGGGCAAACTCAAATTCTATAATGCTCCATATATTATAATAAACTCAAAATTTCATAATAGGTATCAACTATTCTTGAAGGGAATCTAATGATGCAAACTTTATTTATGATCTCAAACTAATGCAAAACTAGAATAGAAATAAAAACTTGTAAGATAGATTACAAGGTCTTAAAGATCTCCCGAAGCTTGGAATCAAGCCAGGCGGGATCAAATAATCCCTTGCGATTAGTTGATACCGTGCTTTTTGAAGGTCACTAGGGCGCCATTGCGTGTAGAACCGCGGTGCGTAGCTTCTTGTTGGTGTCCTCCAAGGCGGTGATACGCCTGTAGCACCTACCCAAATCAGATTGTAGACTATACATCCTATCAACGAGCTTGGTCATCATCGGGAGAAGATCACCCTTCTCAATACCCAGATTTTTAATCACAGATGCCTGTTATGCCGTACATCGCAATCCCAGGATTACCATTTTGCGAGAAATAACAGATTGGATATCATAGTACATCATCCATTAAAAACCATACATAAGGTCTTACACAAGTAAGGATATCATGATCCAGTCTTAATATAATTCAAGCAGCGGAATAACGTAATAATAACGATAGCGTAGGCAAGGCTCCATCTTCATGGTCATAAGCAATGCTGACGATGGGAGATGATCCTAGTTGTCGTAACCTTCCTTCTATCCATCTTCCTGATACTCCTCCTCATAGTATGGCCACGGGAATAGCCAAGGACAAAGCCATGAGTACTCTTTAAGTACTCGCAAACTAATACTAACAAGTGAATGGGGTTTGAGTAGGATATACTAAGCTCTAGGGTTGTTTTGCAAAAAGCCAGATTTACCTCTACTAAGTTCGAAAGCAAATAAAGCTAGTTGAACATTTTGTAACACCTAAGTGGGAACTTGAATTTCATATCACAACTCTATTGTGGTCAAGTCAAGTCATAAATCATTTCATAAGTCATTTTGAAAACATCTGATGACGGAACAGTATGGCCACTCCAATTGTCCATAACAGCGGACACGGCTATTCGAATAGTTTTACACTCTGCAGAGATTGTACACTTTCACCACAACATTCGATACATCTGTCAGGAACAAATCCTGAATTCACCATACTCAGTATGCGGATAATCAATCCTAACCTTTCAATTACACGCCCTAGTATAGGCACCTCTCCTATGAGTTTGGCCTCCCAACCATGACCAACTGTCATCTTGGGTACTGCACAGGTGGACAATCTTCACAAGGTAGCCTCGGCTCAAACCTTGGCCGCAAGGGAACCCATACTAAGGTATATAAATTTCCAGTCAAGCCCTACCCAAATTTCGGGTATTTTGGTTGTACGGTAAAATTGGAATGGTATCGCATCCATACAACCATTAGTTTTCTAAAGGTCTAAGGCTCATACCTTAACATTTTCATCATCAAAATCATCTGGTGTTCGATAACACATGTCAAAATATTTCAGTAGAATGACTCATCATTCTAAGGTTTTCATAACCATTTCTCCAAGTATTCCCATCTAAAGTTGATCAATTTTTATGCTTATCACTAGCATCTACAAGTGCGGGTAAGCACTAATGTGGGGTGGTAAACAAGTGGGAATGGTCTAAGTTCAATCTCATGCCTCAGGATGACATCAAGATTATCTAACCTAGGTCCAGTTTTATGCTCTTTATGCTACCTTCAAATATCTTTCTTGAATCTACAAGTCACTAAGTAAACTCTAAGAGAAAGCTTTAATAAAGAAATAAAGTACTAAGCTTGCAAGTAAAACTAGGATTGGGTATCATCAAATGTATCTAACCAAGCATGCTTAATGCATTGCATAGGTTATCTAACTTTCATAGTTGCAAGTGTTAGCTTGCATAATTGCAAGTATAAGCTTGCCAAGTAAACTGGTAGTATTAGGCTTGCCTTGTGCAGAGCAGTGGTTGAAGTTCTCCTCGGCTTCTTCCTCGTAGTATCCTCCTTCCTCCTCGTATCCTTGGTCGGTACTAGCGCCTATAAATAAATACGAGGTACACAATCACCAAACAATACTTAACTATTTCTATTTATCACACAGAGGTTCACACTAGATGATATAGTATCATCACTATTATCATAAATATTAAAGCACTTGTCTTATTTATTTTATTTTAGAAAAGTAATTTCTAATCATTGAAAAACTACTTAAAATTTAATATTCTCCAAATAAAACATGGGATCATGTTGACACATGTTGTAACATCCCAAAATTCTTCCTATTTTGGAATTTTATAAATTAAATCAATATCTTGATTGATTGTTTGACTTTGTTGAAAATTCTCAAAGAGAAGAAACTTTTTGAATAGAAAATCCTCTCAACCGTGAATTCAAAATCTTATATTCTTTTGTTATGACCTAAGTAGCCATATAGGCAAAAGGGCATGGATTGATTATGGATTTTAGAATTGGTGTGCAAGATTTCAAAATGAAAATCATTAAGCATTCATAAGCATTTCATTACATCCATGCAAAGTTCTCACAAACTGAATCCAAATCCTGGTATCTAAATCCTATAGTTGATTCGCCCAAATGTTCCTAAAGGTAATTAAATTGACTTTATAAAACCCACTGTTGATAAGGCACAAATTATTGATAATTATATCCTAAAGAGATCCAATTAATATTACAACATTTTGGAAACAAAATTGAGCTAATTTGGAGCTATTATGAAAAAGTTATGGAATAACTACAAACAAATAAAGATATAAATAAAATGGAATATACAAGGATTTATAAACCCACTACTTGCAAACTAGTAAAAACATTACAAATATAATCCTACAATGATCTATTCGATTTTAGAAAATTTTAGAAACAAGAATCGTGTCATTTGGAGTTCGTATGCAAAAGATATGAGGGAAACAAGTAAATAGAAAAAGAAAAAAAAACAAATGGGCCGGCCGAGCCAGCCGGCGGCCCAGCAAGGACCGGACCGAACCAGCCAGCCAGACGCGCGTAGGTGACCGATCGTGTCCCAGGTGCTTTAAAAAGCGTGCAAAACAGTTTTTGACAAACCTATCTCTATTCAAACTGCTATATCTTTTTATCTACAACTCCGAATCGACTTCCGTTTGTTTCTACTTGTTCCCTACTCCAAGGCCTATCTCTACACCATCCTAAATCTCCATATAAACTCGTGGAGCCATAGCTGTATGAGTTTCCCTTCTTGAAATCCCGAATCTACAAATGCCCGAATCTTATTTCGCTTTTTAACCCATCTAGACTTCGTTGTTCGCCTTCGGCCAAAAAATGAAAGTTGTAGAACTCATTGAAATATTTTAATCCCGAAAAACCTCACCTCTTTTCATCCACCACAGCTGAGAATTTCGCACCGCAATATTTCAGATATGACGGTGTAAATCCAAGATGTACTCGCGCTCGTTTTTTCAAATCCAAATTCCTTTGGTGAGAATGTAGGACTAATGATTCCCCACAAATTTCATGTTGTAAGTTTTTCAATTTGACCTACGGATTTTTCTCTCTAAGACAGATCTATTACTTGTCTATTCTGAGCCAAAATCGGATTAATCTCCTCTCCTAACCACTGGATCTCATCTCAACGGCCAGGATTAGATCGATTCTGTGAAGAGGTACGAGCCAACCGGATCTCGCCACATGTCAACGTCAGGTCAGCATCTAGTCCCAGTCAGGATGCAAAGTCAACTTGTCTAGTCAGCGGAATATTCTCTGGAATATTCCGTTCGAATTTAAAATTGCACATTATAGATCTAACTTGTAAAATTCATTAGAAATTCATACCATGTCCAAAAATTGCGTATAATATATCAAATTGAAAATAATTTTACGTAGAATCATCTTATCAGAATAGATCCAACCGTTACAGTACGTACTTACTGTAAGGATTTAATTAGTTTTAACGGTCTTTTAGGTTAATAAATTCATAAGAAATTATCTGTAACTCCGAAAAATATGAACAATATATCAAATTGAAACTACTATAATGTAGGTTAATAATATATGGTTGGATCCAGCTTTTGCGGACTATTTACCCCGTAGTGGTATAATTAGTTTTAATGGCTTTATAAATCATTAAATTCATAGTAAATTATTTGCATATCAGAAAAATATAAATAATATACCGATAGAAAGCTGGTTCCATGTAGATCATCAATATGCAAATGGTTTAGGCAAATACTATAAGGTTCTGCAGCAATTAAATAAATAGATTAATGGATTATTTAGAGTATTAAAATCATAGTAATTCGAGTACTGCTCAGAAAATTACAAATAATATGTTCCTGGAATCAAAATTCCGTGGAGATTACAGATATAATTTTAGTTTGATTTTTAGGCAATAGAAACTATATAAATAATTTAAAAATCCATTATACACTCTTTAAATTATAAGAAAAGATTTATAACTCCGATTAGGGTGAATCCAATTTCTACTGGTCCGTATTAATGTTCTCTATACAGTATAACTTAGAACAAAATTTTACTCCACAATTAGGACAGAAGTTGCAACAAAACTATTAAAACCCCTTTATCAATATTTATTGATGAATACCCTGTTGCTTTAATTGATATCATACATGCATCAAATGATCTATTAATGCCCAGAGAACTAAATATAACCATTGTAACATATTAAACCATCATGCATGTTTGTGATCATCCTTGTTGTGTCTGCTATGTTTGCAATTGTTTTGATTGGAACTACCTTGTCCTCGTATTAGATTGTTCGGAGAGTGCGATTGCTGTGGAGAAATACAATCAACACCCATATTATCAACATAAGGCAAGTTACACCACTTGTTCATAATTTTTGTCCCAGTTTTGATTCTATGCATGTGATCTTCAAAATTCTGTAGTATGCATGTGTAGGATGTTCTAGTAGAATTTTTCCTTAGAATTATTTTGCAAGTGCGATGATTTTGTAGTATGCCATGATTAGCTCTATACTTAGGATTTCCCATCCTAATAGGTTCTCCTGTTTTGCTAAGTATTGCTTGCTATGCTATATATATGTAAAGTACCGTTGGGGGGTTCGAAAGATAATAAATTTGTTCTAAGTATAAAGGCTCTCTTGAGCAACTTTTCTTCTCAAATCCACTTCAAAATAAAACTAAGTTTTCTTCTAGGCGAAATGGTTGTCGGGTCAAAGAGTGAGATTTTGGTGGAGGACGGCCGCCCAGGAATCAAAGAAGTCTGCCATGTTTCAGAATTCAGAAGCTTCCAGTGCAACCACAATACATATGGGCTCTGTCTTGGCCTAGTACTTAGTGGGAAATCTCACCTGGGTACCAACATTTGGAGGTTCTTGGCACGGTTGGATCCAGAAGGTAGAGGGGCTACTAAGGGAAAGCCTCGCCATGGTCTGTCTGTAAAAGGACTTGATCGTGGATTGTGGGTAAAGTGCACAAACTCTTCAGAGTATTGCAATCTGATCGATCAACCATGTTCACGGAAACAGAACAACATTGAGCATCTGAAGGATGGAGCCTCTGAAGGATCTTCCTCTCTCTTTTCTAAACAAAGTTTTGAAACCCCATGGCGTGAGTAATATCGCCAATGGGTGGGATTTTGGGAACTTGTTGCGTAATATCCAAGTGTCACTTGGTGAGTAATATCCAAGTGTTTGGTTGTTTGGACACTTGGTGAGTAATATCCTCGTGGGCCATTCGACCCTATTTTATCTAAGCAAATGTTTACAAAGTAGGGTAAAAATCTCTCTCTCTTTTCTCCATACTTAGAGAAAATTAGCTTTATGCAAATAAACTCCAAAGCCTAAAATAGCCTAGCATGTAGAGTTAGTCTTCCTTCCTTGGTGTAATTTGCCAATACATTCAAAGTATTGACCCAAATTGTTGGCTGCACGTTTCATGTGCAGAATTTCGGAGATCGTTGAAAGGTGCGCTAGGATCGCGGGTCTTCACTCAACCTACCTGTGGCATTGATGGGACTCGTGTTGTATATGTTTCGCTTTGTTGTAATAATGTAAACTCTAGATTATTCGATTCATGTAATAAATTCTTGTGCTTTACATGATATTTCATCGAATGTGAGTGATAGCTATTGATCCAGGGACTAGCATGTTAATCACAGGGACTTAGGATCCTTACCGACCTGAGGTCGCTACAGATGGTATCAGAGCATAAGTTGACTGTAGATCGTGACCCTAGACATGGAAAAACCTTAGGACAAATATTTTCTAAGTTATTTCAGAAAACTCTCATACTTATCATCATCTACCTTTGGGGTTTTAAAATTCTTAAGTCTCTTCTTTTCAACATTAGAAAATGACCACTACACACTTCAAGAAGAAACTTTTCTCAAGATTACCTTTTCAAAGAAGATCATCTCAATGTTTCGATTAAGTCGGGACTTGAAGACCTCCATGAAAGATGTTCCAAGACTGAAGCTACGAGATTAAAGACTTCAAAGGACTTAAGTCAATGTTATTAACTAAAGAACTCGAAAGATTGAGGATTACGAAGAACATGAAGACTATCAAGAGCACGAAGACTTTTGAAGACTCGAAGCCTCGAAGTTTCCAAGTGACCTATTAGGAACCAAACCCGAATAAGATTTCGCCAAATATAGATGCGACAAATTGTTTGCTATCTTGTATGGTTTATTACCTTAGCTAATGAAAACCTATTTTCTAAATAAAATTGCTTGTATGGGTTATTCATCTTTCCATACTCCATTCGTTCCTACTCTTGACCTTGGTCAACTCGACGGATGGACCATATCAATAAGGAGGACAAGGAACTCAACTCCACCAAGCGTAAGAGCCACGCCGATGCAAGGAAGTGGATGCTCCAGGTTGAAGAAAGAATGAAGGATGCCAACATTAAAGTCAACAGAATGGTTCATTATGCCACCCAATTCCTAAAAGACGAGGCTGCAACCTAGTGGGAGATGCAACACACCATTAATGATCATCAAGGGATGATATCTTCGGGAGAATTTAAAGAGGTTCTACTACAATCTCATCCCGTCACTCGTGTACCAAAAACCCAAGAAGTTGAAGTCCCAAAACATTTAGCTTGCACGATCTATGGAGAAATAGGACATATCACCAAGGAGCATCATGATCAGCGCCCCTACTGTGAAGGTAGGCACCCATCAGAAGAATGTCCCACCTCTCAAGTTACATGCTTCCTGTGCGAAGGGACCAATCATAACCCCGCTCAATGCAGCTCTACCTGGTGGTACATCAACTAAATCAGCAAGTCATAGACGGAATGCGCCAAGACCTCATGAAGCTCTGCGAGGACACAACAAAGACAAGGGATGGATTCAAGACTCTAGACACCGCACCCAAAGTCATCACTTTGCAATACTCGACATATGAAAGGAATGCCCATTTTCCCCAAACTGGCTCAAGGAAACGATCAAGGCTTCCAAATGTTGAGGTAGAGCATGAAGAACCACAAGACGGGATGTCCTTGCCAAAAAGGAGGAAGGATCTAAGCAAAGTCCTATGCTTCCAGTGTCACAATCCTGGGCATTATGCTGATAATTGTCCAAAACATGTGAATGTAGCTGGAAAGGATAAAAACGACGATGGTAATAGTAATAGAGGCAGTAGCATGAAGAATCCCAAGAAAGATTCTAGCCAGGTGACATGCTATAATTATGGTTAAATAGTGCATTACGCGTTAGATTGTCCTCGGAAAAGGAAGAATGGTTGTGGCAAAGGAAATGCCAAAGGAAAGAAGCCTAATCCGTCCATCAAGATACGACGAATTATGTTAGTGTGAATGGATCTTACAAATCAACAATCCACACCGGACCCATCAGAAGAACCTAACAAATACAATCTTTTAAGGGTGGTAGTACCCTAGTGTGAACCAAACCTTTTTCTTGCTAGCTTTCTCGAATCTCGAGGACGAGATTCCTTTTAAGGGTGGTAGTCTATAACATCCCAAATTTTTCCTATTTTGGAATGTTATAAATTAAATCAATAGCTTGATTGATTGTTTGACTTTGTTGAAAATTCTCAAAGAGAAGAAACTTTTTGAATAGAAAATCCTCTCAACCTTGAATTCAAAATCTTATATTCTTTTGTTATGACCTAAGTAGCCATATAGGCAAAAGGGAATGGATTGATTATGGATTGTAGAATTGGTGTGAAAGATTTCAAAATGAAAATCATGAAGCATTCATAATCATTTCATTACATCCATGCAAAGTTCTCACAAACTGAATCCAAATCCTGGTATCTAAATCCTATTGTTGATTCGCCCAAATGTTCCTAAAGGTAATTAAATTGAATTTATAAAACCCATTGTTGATAAGGCACAAATTATTGATAATTATAGCCTAAAGAGATCCAATTAATATTACAAAATTTTGGAAACAAAATTAAGCTCATTTGGAGCTATTATGAAAAAGTTATGGAATAACTACAAACAAATAAAGATATAAATAAAATGGAATATACAAGGATTTATAAACCCACTACTTGCAAACTAGTAAAAAGATTACAAATATAATCCTACAATGATCTATTCAATTTTAGAAAATTTTAGAAATAAGAATCTTGTCATTGAGAGTTTGTATGCAAAAGATATGAGGGAAACAAGTAAATAGAAAAAGAAAAAGAAAAAGAAAAAAAAACAAATGGGCCGGCCGAGCCAGTCGACGGCCCAGCAAGGACCGGACCGAACCAGCCAGCCAGACGCGCGTAGGTGACCGATCGTGTCCCAGGTGCTTTAAAAAGCGTGCAAAACAGTTTTTGACAAACCTATCTCTATTCAAACTGCTATATCTTTTTATATACAACTCCGGATCGACTTCCGTTTGCTTCTACTTGTTCCCTACTCCAAGACCTATCTATACACCATCCTAAATCTCCATATAAACTGGTGGAGCCATAGCTGTACGAGTTTCCCTTCTCGAAATCCCAAATTTACATATGCCCGAATCTTATTTCGCTTTTTAACCCATCTAGACTTCGTTGCTTGCCTTCGCGTAAAAAACGAAAGTTGTAGAAATCGTCGAAATATTTCAATCCCGACAAACCTCACCTCTTTTCATCCACCACAGCCAGAGAATTTTGCACCGCAATATTTCAGATATGACGGTGTAAATCCAAGATGTACTCGCGCTCGTTTCTTCAAATCCAAATTCCTTTGGTGAGAAGGTAGGACTAATGATTCCCCACAACTTTCATGTTGTAAGTTTTTCAATATGACCTACGGATTTGTCTCTCTAACACAGATCTATTACTTGTCTATTCTGAGCCAAAATCGGGTCAATCTCCTCTCCTAACCACTAGATCTCATCCCAACGGCCAGGATTAGATCGATTCCACGAAGAGGTACGAGCCAACCGGATCTCGCCACGTGTCAACGTCAGGTCCGCATCTAGTCCCAGTCAGCATGAAAAGTCAACCTGTCCAGTCAGCGGAATATTCTGTGGAATATTCCGTTCGAATTTAAAATTGCACATTATAGATCTAACTTGTAAAATTCATTAGAAATTCATACCATGTCCAAAAATTGCGTATAATATATCAAATTGAAAATAATTTTACGTAGAATCATCTTATCAGAATAGATCCAACCGTTACAGTACGTACTTACTGTAAGGATTTAATTAGTTTTAACGGTCTTTTAGGTTAATAAATTCATAAGAAATTATCTGTAACTCCGAAAAATATGAACAATATATCAAATTGAAACTACTATAATGTAGGTTAATAATATATGGTTGGATCCAGCTTTTGCGGACTATTTACCCCGTAGTGGTATAATTAGTTTTAATGGCTTTATAAATCATTAAATTCATAGTAAATTATTTGCATATCAGAAAAATATAAATAATATACCGATAGAAAGCTGGTTCCATGTAGATCATCAATATGCAAATGGTTCAGGCAAATACTATAAGGTTCTGCAGCAATTAAATAAATAGATTAATGGATTATTTAGAGTATTAAAATCATAGTAATTCGAGTACTGCTCAGAAAATTACAAATAATATGTTCCTGGAATCAAAATTCCGTGGAGATTACAGATATAATTTTAGTTTGATTTTTAGGCAACAGAAACTATATAAATGATTTCAAAATCCATTATACACTCTTTAAATTATAAGAAAAGATTTATAACTCCGATTAGGGTGAATCCAATTCCTACTGGTTCGTATTAATGTCCTCTATACAGTATAACTTAGAACAAAATTTTACTCCACAATTAGGACAGAAGTCGCAACAAAACTATTAAAACCCCTTTATCAATATTTATTGATGAATACCCTGTTGCTTTAATTGATCTCATACATGCATCATATGATCTATTAATGCTCAAATAACTAAATATAACCATTGTAACATATTAAACCATCATGCATGTTTGTGATCATCCTTGTTGTGTTTGCTATGTTTGCAGTTGTTTTTATTGGAACTACCTTGTCCTCGTATTATATTGTTCGGAGAGTGCGATTGCTGCGGAGAAATACAATCAACACCCATATTATCAACATAAGGCAAGTTACACCACTTGTTCATAATTTTTGTCCCAGTTTTGATTCTATGCATGTGATCTTCAAAATTCTGTAGTATGCATGTGTAGGATGTTCTAGTAGAATTTTTCCTTAGAATTATTTTGCAAGTGCGATGATTTTGTAGTATGCCATGAGTAGCTCTATACTTAGGATTTCCCATCCTAATAGGTTCCCCTGTTTTGCTAAGTATTGCCTGCTATGCTATATATATGTAAAGTACCATTGGGGGGTTCGAAAGATAATGAATTTATTCTAAGTATAAAGGCTCTCTTGAGCAACTTTTCTTCTCAAATCCACTTCAAAATAAAACTAAGTTTTCTTCTAGGCGGAATGGTTGTCGGGTCAAAGAGTGAGATTTTGGTGGAGGACGGCCGCCCAGGAATCAAAGAAGTCTGCCATGTTTCAGAATTCAGAAGCTTCCAGTGCAACCACAATACATATGGGCTCTGTCTTGGCCTAGTACTTAGTGGGAAACCTCACCTGGTTACCAATATTTGGAGGTTCTTGGCACGGTTGGATCCAGAAGGTAGAGGGGCTACTAAGGGAAAGCCTCGCCATGGTCTGTCTGTAAAAGGACTTGATCGTGGATTGTGGGTAAAGTGCATAAACTCTTCAGAGTATTGCAATCTGATCGATCAGCCGTGTTCACGGAAACAGAACAACATTGAGCACCTGAAGGATGGAGCCTCTGAAGGATCTTCCTATCTCTTTTCTAAACAAAGTTTTGAAACCCCATGGCCTGAGTAATATCGCCAATGTGGGATTTTGGGAACTTGGTGCGTAATATCCAAGTGTCACTTGGTGAGTAATATCCAAGTGTTTGGTTGTTTGGAAACTTGGTGAGTAATATCCTCGTGTGTCATTCGACCCTATTTTATCTAAGCAAATGTTTATAAAGTAGGGTAAAACTCTCTCTCTCTCTTTTCTCCATACTTAGAGAAAATTAGCTTTATGCAAAAAAAACTCCAAAGCCTAAACTAGCCTAGCATGTAGAGTTAGTCTTCCTTCCTTGGTGTAATTTGCCAATACATTCAAAGTATTGACCCAACTTGTTGGCTGCACGTTTCATGTGCAGAATTTCGGAGATCGTTGAAAGGTGTGCTAGGATCGCGGGTCTTCACTCAACCTGCCTGTGGCATTGATGGGACTCATGTTGTATATTTTTCGCTTTTGTTGTAATAATGTAAACTCTGGATTATTCGATTCATGTAATAAATACTTGTGCTTTACATGATATTTCATCGAATGTGAGTGCTAGCTATTGATCCAGGGACTAGCATGTTAATCATAGGGACTTAGGATCCTTACCGATCCGAGGTCGCTACACATGTCATCACCACATATTTCAGTACATGGGAATGTTATTTAAGGTGGTGTCACAATTTAATAAGGTTTAACCTTTTTATTTTAATTAGATAAAAATGACTAGAATGGCCTATGAGGCATTCTTTTATTACTTGATCATTATTTCTTCATGTAACCCTATATATTTTTATATATTCTGAAAGGTATGGTTAAATGTGATTTTTGAGAGTTGGAACAAACTCAAAAGCTTTCATGGTTGAATTTTGAAAAATGTTTGAATGCAGAAAAGATTCTGCCTTGTTATTTTTACCATGGGTGATCTACAAATCTATACGGTTTGATTCCACTGGGCTTGGATTAAGCACTCCAGTACATTTCTAACAAAATTGGTTTCATGCATTTTGGTTCAGTGAATCGAGCTAGGTTGATTTTTGAATCTAGGTACATAACTAAGTTTGAAATTAAATTAATAAACCTAAGTTTGAATTAATGGGTCGCGCGGGAGGTTTAACTGGGCCGGCCCACTATGCACAGCGTACGCGTGGGCTGGTTAAGTGAGCGACCCACTCGTCAGTGAGACGGCGAGTGGCGAAGCGGAATGGGGCGATCTAGGCCGTGCGATCTAGATCTAATCGAACGGCTGCGGTCCATCGTCCACGCCTGAACAGGACACGGCGAGGCTGAACCCTAGCGCGGCTAGTGGGGGTCAGTGGGGGCTCACCGGGGCTCCGGAGATGGTAGGTGATGGGGGTGAACGACAATGTCGATGACGATGATCCTCCTGGTACCAACAGCTCCTCCTGGGCGGCTCCAATCGACGGCGTCTCTCCTGCTCTATAGCCGCGAACTCCGGTGCAATTCCGGCCACCTGGTGCTTGCCTTGCTCCGGGAGTGAGTGGGTGTGATCAGTGAGAGGTGGGGAGTGAGATGGTGTGCTCAAATTGAACGGGGGTGGCCTCCTTTTATAGTGCTTGAAGGGGGCCGACGGGCGCGGGTGGAGCTCATCGTGGTCGTCGGTACAACGTGCTAATGGCATGGGTGACGCTAGGGGGCGGTGCGTTGCCTCATGGCGAAGCTCAACGACTTGATGGCGCAGCGTGGGGCGGTGAGGAATGGTCGGAACGTCACGATTCTCTAGGCGGGTTTGACAGGGATTTTAATGGCGCACATCATGCATGGTCCGCGCTGCGGTGAACGGGGTTGTCTGGCGGGGTGTTGGGGTGCTGGCGATCACGTATGCAAGCGGCGAGGGCGGCGCGCGGTCTGTGGGATGGTGTTGCGTGCGGCGCTCTGGCGCGCTCTCGGATCGCATGCAGAGAGACTAGGCGCGTGCTTGGAGGGTGGTCCACGGGCTGGCAATGCTCGGGGCTTGGGCAGGGGTGGCGGTGGACGGTGGTCAGTGCTCCAGACATGCTTGCTAGGCTTGAGGTTTCTCCTAGTTCGCTGTCGACTTGGGGGTGGCAAGTTAGGCTCGGTATGAGCACCATTGATGGCCATTGCATGCTCACAGTGGTGCTAAGGATTGTTAAAGAGGATAAATGATCTACTAAGAGCTTGCTGCAACCAGAGAGGGAACAAGGTTGGCCACAATCACTGCTACAAATAGCGTTTGATGTTTTGTTGTTTGCTGATCACAATGTGTTTGATGAAATGGCTGAAAGAAATTCAAATTTGAATATTGGATTCAAACTTTGTGGGTTTGCTAGGCACATACTAGGGAGTATTTGGTTAGTTGGATTGGTCAAGGGGCACTGGTTTGGTTGGGTTTTGAAAAGGTGTGATCTTCACATATGATAAAGATTCAATTTTGAAATGTGATTTGAATCAAGTTGCCAAATGTTTCTGTAAGTTTCAAAGGTGGGATTTCATTCACTTTTACTTGGTCTTGAAAGGGGTGAAAAGAAATGGAAAGGTTTCTGTTTGAAATCTTGGACTAGAAACACTCAAAGTGACCTAGTGAGCAAGATTGGCAAAAATGACCATTTGCCTTATTTGATTTATTTTTGATTTTCTCTTGATTTGTTTCTGCTTGGAAATGTTTTAGATGATGTTATTTTCATCTTTAAGACATTCCTTACTATTTAGGTGAATCACGCAAGTCCATTCATGCATTCATAAAATCATCACATACACACATGCATTCATATGATTTTTATTTAATCAAAGTTTTTGTTAACCCCAATTTTAGTGATTAGAGTTTGATAATCATGATAAATATTTTTGGGATGTTACAACCCTTCTCCTCTATCTCGTTGAGGCGATGACGGACATCCGCACGATGGAGTAGCTCTTTCTTCTGATATACTTCCAGTGCCCGCACGCAATCCTTTGTTTCGGGGACAACTTCCTCTTCCTCATCCATTATTGATGGACCGGGGAAGTAGAAGCTGCTCCTCCACTCCTCTTGAGGCTTTAACTTCATATGGGCACGAGTAGTAGGCCTCGATCGGGGAAACGCTGATTCCTTGCTAGCACCTGCATCAATGTTAGGTTTCTCCTGACGCTTGTTTGTCCTCAGATATGTAGTGATGAACTTGACTGTCTCCACACGTCCTTTTCCGTGCGGCTTGCATCTCTCTCTCTCTCTCTCTCTCTCTCTCTCTCTCTCTCTATCTATCTATCTATCTATCTCTCTCTCTCTCTCTCTCTCTCTCTCTCTCTCTCTCTTCTTGGATCCTTTTCATGGCCATCCAGTCGACCTTCGGGGGGTCATAGACGTCGCGCCAGATGTAAATGTCGCTCACCCCTTCATCGGGGTTGTTGTTGTAGAAGATTTGCTCGATGTACTCTTTGTACCCCAGGCTAAACCTCTCCACCTCCTCATCGCCGTCCTCTGTTGACGGTCTGCTAGAAAGATCCCTAGGGGCAATGAGCCCCATAGGTTTTCTACGGCCTGGGACAGGATAGAGCATAGCTAGATTTGTTCCTGGTGATTTGTGATTAGAGAGATGCACAATACGACGTTATATAAGAGGTGTCAGAGGTCGGTAAAACTCGCGACAAACATCAAATTATCGTCCAAGAAAACAATCCAAACCGACTAGAAAAATAAATCGCAGATTCGGAGGAGTCCTGCGCCGTAACGACCAACTAGACGGCCGTGGTCCATATAGTTGCGGCCATATAATTGGTTTCGGACAGAAAATTCCAAATATTTCTAGCATAAGTCGGTTAGATTACCAACTAAGAACTGAAAAACATTTTTTTGAGATAAAAATGAAACACGGGTCGAGGGTACTAAATCTTCAACGACCAAATATACGACGGGGGAATTTTCTCTGGCTGTATAGTTGCGGCCGTATGGATACCACACCTCGAAAATTATTTTGAGAAGAGGGTACAGAACATTTAACGACCAACTATACGGCGGGAGATTTTTCTCCGGCCGTATAGTTGCGCCCGTATAGTTACAGCACCCGAAAATTATTGTACAAAGGGGATACACATCGTTTGACGACCAACTATACGGCGGGAGAGTTTTCTTCGGCCGTATAGTTGCAGAAACCCCTCAAAAACTTTAGAAAAACAAGAGAAATTTAAAGGCAAAAATTTTAATAGTAGAAACTGTGAAAACAAAGCACTTATTAGTGTTAGAAAACTTACCTTCCACCTACCGTTTTTTTAGTCGGGAGTGACAACCTCCTCCAACAACAGGGACTTCTTCTTCTTGGGAGGATTTGACCTTAGTTCATATAATAATTCTTGGAAACAAAAATCAACAAGACTAAAGCTCCCCTCAATAAGATCGATGTCTTGTTGGGTAAATATAGATGATGCATCTACTACTTTTCTTTCCTGTCTCTATATAATCTGTAACTCAAATTCTTGAAGTAAAAGGATCCAACAGATTAGTCTTGGCTTATGAAACTTCCTCTCAAGCAGTTATTTCAAACCATCACGATCTGTATGAACTCTTAATTTTGCATCAACAATATAAGAATGAAACTTATCACAAGAGAAGAATACAGCAAAGAGTTCTCTTTCTTCCTTAGGATAATTCTTCTGAGCACTATTGAGATTTCTACTAGCATGATGTATAATATTAAATCTGCGACCTATGTGTTTTCCCAGAGCTACTCCTACAACATCATCACTAGCCTCACATATTAAATCAAAAGTCATATCCCATATAGGTGGTCTAATGACGGGAGCACAAGACAAAGAATATTTAAGTTTATCAAAGGCAATAAGGCATTTTGTAGGGTTCGCAGCATAGAAAACAAAAAAATTCCTACGATGGGAACATCTATGTACCAAGATCTATCTACTAGATACAAGCAACGGGTGGATATACATCCATATAATACATACCCTCGAAGACCGAATAGCGTTAACGAGGTTGTACTCGTGGATGATGTAGACGAACGCTTGCCGATCTCAATATCGTGATGAAGTCCATCTGGTCCAGCCGGTCCAGCACGATCAAGTCTAGCACCTCAAAGCAGTGGTGCATCCGTGATCGCACACACGTACGGGTACCCCGACAACCTCCGCACCCTCTCTCCAGCGAAGCAGCGGAAGCAACAAATCCTTCCAGAAAAATCCACCGGGAACAAGTATCTCGCTGATCCGAGACCATGGGGAAATTCTAAAGGGGGGAGAGAGATCCTTCGCGAGGAGGTGTGCTTTGAGAGGATGAGAGGGGGGCCTTTTATAGGGGAGAGGGGGGAACCCAAGGGGCATGGCGCCCAGCCATGGGGGCTGCCCCCACCTCTCCCACATTCATGTGGGTGGAGCTCGCACTCAAAATGAAAAGCCTCCACTCCCATAAAAGAGCCTCCACTCAAAAATCCACTCACATGCATTAAATTTCCACCAAATTTAATGCAAGATCTCATTTAAATAAAACTCTTTTATTTATTTATTCAGAATTTTGGTAATTACTTTAATTAACAAACGTTCACATAGAACCCCTTACAACATTTCAATTTCACATGCAGAACCAGTTTCAGCAATTTCAACCGAAACAGTTTCGGTGTCTAGTGAACTGCGCTTTCCTTTTTCTTTCTCTAGAATATTATTTGCTCCAAATGGTGCCGGTATCCCTTAAGTGTGTCACCCTACGGTTCACGAATAATGCAGACATGATAGAGACCCCTCTCCGATCAATAATCAGCAGCGGGACCTAGAGATCCGTACTGACTCCCACACATTCAACGATGACTTTTGTGATCGTGTGAACCTTTTACACTAGTATCTTAATCCCTTTGTTTCAGGATATATTACATGTCCGAGATTCGATCATTGGTATCTCCATACCTAGTTTGATCTCGTTACCGACATGCACTCTTTTCTCGTTCCCGTGATATAACATTCTAGCGATCAAATCACTTGCTTGCAAGCTAATCAATGTGATATCACCGAGAGGGCCCAGAGTATATCTATCCGTCATCGGGATGAACAAATTCCACTCTTGATCCATGAGTCTCAAAATAACACTTTAGTAGTTTTGAAGCCATCTTTATAATCACCCAATTACGGTGTGACGTTTGATGTCAACAAGAAACTCTTCCGGTGTTAGTGATTGACATGATCTCATGGTCTAAGGATTAGGATCACTTCGTAAGTTGTTATAGCAATATAAACTCAATGACTTTGATCATAATGCTATACTTCGGATGAATGTTCATCACATAATTACAATAATGTTGTGACCTCGTTATTAACAACATCCAATGTCCATGATCAGGAAACTTTGATCATCTTGTTAATCAACGAGCTAGTTTATAAGAGAGGCATAACTAGGAACTTCCTTTTTGTTTATTAAACACACATGTATTAACGTTTACGTATTAATACAATTATAGCATGTAAAATAAACATTTATCATAAAAAAGGAATACGATAATAACCACTTTATTATTGCCTCTCGGGCATATTCCCTTCAGTCTCCCACTTGCACTAGAGACAATAATGTAGTTTGAAAACTTTGCGTATTGAACACCTATGGCTTTCTGGTGTTCCATATACGCAACTGCAAGTGGTTAACATAATCTACGGATCTGATGCTTTCAGGTCCGTGTGTATTTGCATGTCTTTGCGTCTTCACGCATCACTCATGCTCCAATGATTTGTCATTGTATTAATTTGGTCTTTCGGTGAGACCTTTAGTTCCTTGGGGTTTAAAACACGTCGATACTATTGTCATACAATATATCTTTAGTGTTAGCCCGTTGCGAACCACACCTTAGTTTGATAACAAACTACTTGACACAAATTCCCTCCTTTGCTGCTACTATAGCAGTCATATACTTAGCCTTTTTGTTGTAGTATTCGTCACAATGTCTTAACTATGGATTTTATCCAAATCCATCATGGAATCTCCTTTCCATTACATTGTGCCACCCATAGTTTAAATTGAGATAAACTTAATTTGTATCTTGTGACAAAACTAGTATCAATGTAACGCTTTACAATGAACTATTTGTAATTGTTTGTCACCTCTACACAAATATATTCTTAGTTCTTCCAAAAGATCATAAGAATATCCTCACTATCGTCCAATGATCATTTTATGATTCATTCTGGTATATGCTCATAACACTTAGAGCATAGGACATATCTCGATGTGTACATATCATGGTATGATTGATCAAAACATCCTTGTGATTTCACTCATCAAGTGTCAAAGCACTTGAATCTTGTTTCATTTATCAAGTGTCAATACACTTGAATCTTGATTCAATTCCTTTCCATGCGACAAGAACCGTTTCTTGTTGTTTCTATATTAAACTCCTTCAATATCTCATATATGTACGTTTGGCACAACCATATTAGCGTCACAGTCTATCCACTATAGACATTCATGCTAAATATTCGGGTTTTGCCTAAGTATTTCATTGAAATGAAATTCTTAACCTTTGTCAATAAAAGATACATCATTTCTAATCAACAAGATGTCCTCCACAAAATGTATTAGAAATATGTCTTAGCGCTCCCACTTAATTTCTTGAAAATGCAAGCATCTTCATCGTCTCCTGATAAAAACTCTTTTTCATCACGGTGAAGATTCCAACTCCACGATGCTTACTTCAACCATTGAGGTTTTCATGTCCTTTTATCATCCTTTGAATTTAACAAAACCCTTTGGACCATGTCATGTACACGTCCTAGGTAACCATTCTATTAGAAGAACTTTGTTTTGTTTATTCATCTACCATATACCAAATTATATGTAGTGGTTGCTACTTTAATCCGTCCAGACTAAATATCGCTATGAAAGATCAAACATTGTCATAGTCAACTCCTTGAACATTGTCATAAAATAGTTTACGACATGTCGACTATTTCATAGATGTGAAACATCCATGTCCGTTTCTTTATAGATCCAAATACATGATAGGTTTTTACACCTTTCCGGAGGGTCTTCCAAGTTCAAAACTTGATTTCTCGTGTATGGAACTATCACGGATTTTATGGCTTCAAGCCATTTGACGGAGTCAGGGCCCATCATCGCTTCTTTGTATGTATTCGGTTCATCATTGTCAAACAATAATGATTTACTTTCAAATCTTAGTATTTGATTTTTTAACCGACCTACTTGGTTCAATAGGAACTTAGATCTCCGTGACCACAACCTTTGAGGCACATAAGCTATGAGCATTATGGCAGCCCTCGGAACGATTTCCGGTGCTGCGCAACTCAGCACATTTAGCTAAGGTTCGTTAACCTTATCAAAGTTCTATTGTCCTCCCACTTAACTTTTGCGAAAAATTCCTTTTTCAAGAAACTTCACATTTCAAGCGACAAACCCTTTTGTCCTCGGTGTTATGGAGGAATAACCAATTGTTATTCGAAATAACCTACAAAGACATGCTCATCTGACTTTGGTTGTAAACATCTTACTTATGTTTAGCATACCAAAATTTAAGAAATGACAACTTGGGTTTTACCCCAAACCATAACTCATATGGTGTCATTTCAACGGATCAAGATGGAGCTCTTTTCAGTGTAAAAAGAGGAAGTCTCTAAAGCTTTAATCTTTTTAAAACATAATGGCAGTTTTATCAATAACACCTTTGATCCAACCATGTCAAACAAGGTTTCATTACAAATCTCAAACACTCCATATTCCTATGGTGTTTCGGGATATGTAAATCTAGGTGTTTTGCTAAACTTGTAACTCAAATAAATCCCTTTATGATAAAATCATAATTCATCTATTTTCTTGTTACACTTGTAACTCAAACAAATCCCTTATGATAAAATCATAAACCATTTATTTTCTTGTTACAATGATTTTCCACTTCATCTTGAAAGTCTTTGAAACATTTTCAAATATTTCATACTTCATTCTCATTAAGTGAACATTCACTAAAAATTCCGGAGAAAGTATATGAAGTTGAAACCCATCGCTTACGACTATAAATAATGGACTACATACATCGATATGTATAAATTCCAATATTTTAGTCGTTCGTTCTTCTTTGGCCTTTGAACGAAATTTTTAATTATCCCGAGGAAATTCTCACAAGCGTCACTTGATCAAATCAAAGACTCCAAAAATCCGTGAATATGGAGATTCTTCATGTTTTCTTTCCAATATAATTTAAACGGCGATGTCACTTTGTAAGTGATCTTTCAATCATTTGTCTTGCGACATTTTAGCATTAGGTTTTATGGATGTGATCTCTCCAACTAGATTTGTAATCATCCATCTAATATGGAATATGGTAATTATTTGAACAACCTTTGTTCTCATAATACCTGATTTAAATAACAATTATTAAAACAAATCTTGAAGTCAAGCTTTTATGTCAACGAGAAATACAAACAACGGTTTGTTTGTTTTCGATGAGCATCATCACATATTCTCTTGCTAGTTACTTAGGCCATTGTGGTTCATGAATTGCGTCGTTCTGTATGAAATTTCATACCAACCAATTCGGTATCCAATACCCAAGAACCACATTATTTAACAAGCAAATAATACAACCATAACCTGTATATCATCTATATACCTAAATTGGTTATTTCCAATCTTTTCTTTTCTGCCAAATATATTTTATAGATTCTCTTTCAGCATTTCCTTTTCCTTTTTAAAAGAATTTATCAACATTAAAAGTGGCGCCATATACATGACACATAGTCCAAAGCGTGTATATTCAAATAATAATACCTTTGGACTTGCACTTTGAAGTAGATCACCATCATCAAAATGATCGGTATTCTTTTAAAATCCATTCTTTAGTAATCTTTTAGTGTAGTAAACACTTTACATACATCTTATATTCATCCTTATCATGACGACTTTCATGATCAAGCTAATGTAGCTTATAAGGAGAATCGTGAGTATAATGTTGCTTTCCAAAACCCTTTTGGATGATTAGGATGTCTAGCATCTCCAACCTTTGTAAATTCTCATCCTATATGAGAACACATATTATACTCTATCATATTGCAACCAAAACATTGTTTGAGATATCGTTATATCTGTCACACATGATGGTTTCTGAAACAATTCTTTCAGCTCCTATATAAACTTGATATTAAAACAATCAAGAATCATGGAGGCAAACATGATACTTAAGATATTAACACTGGAATTGTTACTCTCGATTTAATACCAATTATTAAATTTCACGGAGTAAATAGAATTTTGGTGAATGTTTGCAATAGGACTTTAAACTTTAGATTGACACTCAACACAATACGATACCAGTTCGTAAAGTATATATCCAGAATTCTATAGTTCTATTATCTCAATTACAACTATGCATAAGGTGGTGAACGAATGCCAATGACTACAACAAATTATGCAAATTTACTTTGATTTAATTTTATGATAAATTGAGTTCTACTAATCCAAATTAGAAATGAACTCCCACTCAAAAACGACACCCCTCGTGTCTTTTTGGTGATTACATGAACCAAATCCACTACACCAAGTCCGATCATCATGTGAGTCGGTGTAGCTTCAAAGGCGAGCATCCATATGGTCATCATATCAAAACATATGACTCATGCTTAACCTTTCGGTCCGTGTTCCGAGGCCATGTCTGTACATGCTAGGCTCGCCAAGTAAGAACCTTAGTATTCGCGTGTGTAACTGTCTTACACCCGAGATATGTTCGTGGATTCAAGTACACCCGATCATCACGTGATGCCTTGAAGCGGCGATACATTGTCGGTGCATACTTAAGGAAGAACACATTTTTATCTTGATATCTAAATGAGGAATCATCTTATTATGCTAATAAAATTCCAAACAAGCAATATAAGATGCAATCAAACATCACATGTTTATTAGTGAAATGATATGGTTCCCGCATATGATCTCTATCATGTGCACTATGGTATGATCACTATCATGCCTTTATGTGTAAGGCCAAGGTCTATGGAACTTACACGTTATGTGTGTTGTACGAGTATCATCTCATACTTCTACTTACAATATCACAATATCATAACACTAGCCCGACAACAATAAAAACTAGACGCCTCTAACTTATCCATTGCAAGTTTTACGTGGCTTAGGGCTTTCGAAGATAGAACCGTTCTTACCTACAAACATGAACCACAACGAGGATAACCAAATTGTTGAAAACTCGTTGCAAATTATATATTGACTATAGTAGGAGAGACAGACACCCGCTAGCCACTTATGCAAAACTAGTTGCATGTCAAGCGTGGAACAGGTCTCATGTGCAAGGACATGTAAAGTTTGTCCAGGCCGCTTCATCCCACTATGCCACCAATATCAAAGTACAACTAAGAAGCAATAAAATGATCATCATCGCCCACATACTCATATGTGTACTACCAGTGCAAAGTATCTACGCATAGATCCGGCTCTGATACCACTATAGGGTTCGCAGCATAGAAAACAAAAAATTTCCTACGATGGGAACATCTATGTACCAAGATCTATCTACTAGATACAAGCAACGGGTGGATATACATCCATAGAATACATACCCTCGAAGACCGAATAGCGTTAACGAGGTTGTACTCGTGGATGATGTAGACGAACGCTTGCCGATCTCAAGATCATGATGAAGTCCATCTGGTCTAGCCGGTCTAGCACGATCAAGTCCAGCACCTCAAAGCAGTGGTGCATCCTTGATCGCACACACGTATGGGTACCCCGACAACCTCCACGCCCTCGCTCCAGCGAAGCAGCGGAAGCAACAAATCCTTCCAGAAAAAGCCACCGGGAACATGTATCTCGCTGATCTGAGACCCTGGGGAAATTCTAAAGGGGGGAGAGAGATCCTTCGCGAGGAGGTGTGCTTTGAGAGGATGAGAGGGGGGCCTTTTATAGGGGAGAGGGGGGGAACCCAAGGGGCATGGAGCCCAGCCATGGGGGCTGCCCCCACCTCTCCCACATTCATGTGGGTGGAGCTCCCACTCAAAATGAAAAGCCTCCACTCCCATAAAAGAGTCTCCACTCAAAAATTCACTCACATGCATTAAATTTCCACCAAATTTAATGCAAGCTCTCATTTAAATAAAACTCTTTTATTTATTTATTCAGAATTTTGTTAATTACTTTAATTAACAAACATTCACATAAAAACCCTTACAACATTTCAATTTCACATGCAGAACCAGTTTCAACAATTTCAACCGAAACAGTTTCAGTGTCTAGTGAAATAAATTCCTGCGCTTTCCTTTTTCTTTCTCTGGCATATTATTTGCTCCAAATGGTGTCAGTATCCCTTAAGTGTGTCACCCTACGGTTCGCGAATAATGCAGACATGATCGAGACCCCTCTTTGATCAATAATCAGTAGCGGGACCTGGAGATCCGTACTGACTCCCACACATTCAACGATGACTTCTGTGATCGTGTGAACCTTTTACGCTAGTATCTTAATCCCTTTGTTTCACGATATATTACATGTCCGAGATTCGATCATAGGTATCTCCATACCTAGTTTGATCTCGTTACCGACATGCACTCTTTTCTCGTTCCTGTGGTATAACATTCTAGTGATCAAATCACTTGCTTGCAAGCTAATCAATGTGATATCACCGAGAGGGCCTAGAGTATATCTATCCGTCATCGGGATAAAAAATTCCACTCTTGATCCATGAGTCTCAACATAACACTTTAGTAGTTTTGAAGCCATCTTTATAATCACCCAATTACGGTGTGATGTTTGATGTCAACAAGAAACTCTTCTGGTGTTAGTGATTGACATGATCTCATGGTCTAAGGATTAGGATCACTTCGTAAGTTGTTATAGCAATATAAACTCAATGACTTTGATCGTAATGCTATACTTCGGATGAATGTTCATCACATAATTACAATAATGTTGTGACCTCGTTATTAACAACATCCAATGTCCATGATCAGGAAACTTTGATCATCTTGTTAATCAACGAGCTAGTTTATAAGAGAGGCATAACTAGGAACTTCCTTTTTGTTTATTAAACACACATGTATTAACGTTTCCGTATTAATACAATTATAGCATGTAAAATAAACATTTATCATAAACAAGGAATACGATAATAACCACTTTATTATTGCCTCTCGGGCATATTCCCTTCACATTTATCATCAAAATTAAATCTTACTCCCTTTTGCAATAGATTAGTCAAAGGTTTAGAAATTCCAGAAAAATTCTTGATGAACCTTCTATAAAATCCTACATGACCAAGAAAACTTCTTATACCTTTTACATCCCTTGGTTGTGGCATTCTCTCTATTGCTTCAACTTTAGCCCTATCTACTTCAATACCCTTACCTGACACTTTATGTCTAAGGACTAAGAATGGCACTTCTCCCAGTTCAAGACAATATTAGTTGCTTTGCAATGCTGCAAGATTCTATTGAGATTATCCAAGCAACTAGTAAACGAAGTTCCATAGACAAAAATCATCCATAAATACTTCCATTATTAGTTCTATAAAATCTGCAAATATAGCAGTCATGCATATTTGAAAAGTAGCTGGAGCATTACATAACCCAAAAGGCAAACATCGGTAAGCATGTAAACCATAAGGACTAATGAAAGTTGTTTTAAGTTGGTCTTCAAGATGAACAACTATTTGGGAAAAACTGGAGTATCTGTCCAAGTAGCAAAAATTAGTGTGGTTTGCTAACCTCTCTAAAGTTTGATCTATGAATGGTAAAGGATAGTTGTTTCCTTATTCAATTTCCTGAAATATATGCACATCCTATGTCCAACAACAGTTCTAGTAGGTATCAATTCATTGTTTTCATTTGGAACAACAGTAAAGTTGCCTTTGTTAGGAACACAATGAATAGGACTTACCCATTCACTTTATTTTACAGGATAAATTATACTTGCATCAAGTAGGCATACTATTTCTTTTCTTACCACTTCCTTCATTTTAGGATTTAGTTTTCTATTAAATTACGCAATTGGTTTAGCACCTTCCTCCATGAATATTTGATGGGACGCTATCATAGGACTAATATCCTTCAAGTCATCCATTGAGTACCCAAAGGCCTTGCGGTGCTCCTTTAGTACCTTCATGAGTTTTTCTTCTTCCCCTGAAAGTTTAGCACTAATAATAACAGGGAATTTATTAGTATCATCTAAAAATCTATACTTAAGGTTATCTGGTAGAGTTTTTAATTCTGGGGGTGGTAGTTCTTCATCCACTCTCTTTTCTAGCTCTTCAAAAGCTTCATTAGTTGGAGGTTCTTCTATGGGAAATAAATAAAATTCACTTTCTAATTCTTCTAGAGTTTTATCCTCCATTATTATTTCTTCACAATTTGGATCTTCATTTATTTCTTCATCTTGATTATTTAAGAAAAGCGCTGCCATCTCCTCGATAGTCTTATCTTTCTCTTCTTCTTGTATATGCAGAGGTTTGTCTTTAAATTTGGAAAAGTGGAATTTTTTTCCGCTTTCCCAAGCTTAAGGGATATAACCTTCTTTTTGAAATCGACTCTGGCACCTATATCACTTAAAAGTTTTCTTCCAAATATGATTGGGCAAAGAGTGTCAATCAACATATCAACAACTACAAAATCAATAGGAAAAATTTTATTGCCAATTGTGACAGTTGCATCTTCAACTATTCCCATTGGAATTCTAAGATTTTTATTGGCTAACATGATTGTCATATCAGTATTTCCTATTGTAGCCAGTGCTATTTCTTCTTTTATTTCTAAATAAAAGTCACATGATATAACATTAACTTTGGTGTCGAGATCACATAGACCGTAATGTGAGGTTTCTTTAAATATGTAGGGAAGAATAGGCTTACCCACATATTTTACCTTAATTTGACCTTCAACCAATATAGAAGTATCTTTATCAATTTCAACTATGTTACAATGTGCATACATAGCCATGATTGCTTCCTTGGTTACCTCTTCATCTTTGGTTTCATTTAGATGTTCTTCAATTATTGGCACACTTTCTTCTTCCTTCGCCTCTTGTACTACCTTGACCTATTCATACTGTAAAATATGCTTTTGTGCGGTGTTAGGAAAAGGTATCTCATACATTGGTTCTAGGGAGGCTATAATTGCTTTAATTTCTCTTTTCTTTTCAGGTTTAGGTGGTGGGTCAAACTTAACCGAACCCACCTTTGGAGCTTCGATGTGTTCTGTAAAAGCTTTAACAACTTGCAATACAAGATCTGAATCTAAATAAAGCTCTTTAGATAATTCATTAACATTGCCTTTTTATTATAGTCGTGAATACATTCATGATCTATTTCCGTGCCTCCTTTCACTTCCTAGACCAAAATTCCATGAAACTCTATGATCGTGAATTCTATTAAGTAAGGCCCAAGCTTAGGTAAATCCATAAAATCTCCTCTTGCGCAAGAGTCTAGTTCAATTCTATTAGGTTCAATTAAACCACCATAAAAGATATGCAATAAATACCATTCAGGTAAATCATGATGAGGACATTGTCTAAGTAAATCTTTAAATCTTATGTAAGCTCTTACTAGTCCTTCATTGGGACGGTTCTTCCAAGTCATTATAAGACGCCTGATTTCAAAAGATTTTGATAATGGGTAATATTTAGATAAGAATTCGCAAGCTAAATCATCCCAAGTAGTAGTGGCTTCTGAGGGTAGATATCTATACCATGAGAGAGTTGTGCTTGTTAAAGTTTGACTAAAAAGTTTAACCCTTACCTCATCGGTGGTATACCCTATTAACTGTAACGTGACACATATATCTTTGGAACATGCAATATGCTCATATGGATCAGGATCTTCTTCATCTCCAATAAATTGCTTCTTGTGTAGAATACCAAGTAGTAAAGGATTTATTTCAAACCACCTTGTCTTCTCGTTGGAGTTGTCTCTTTTATAAATATCATAGGGCTTCCCAAAACAGTTGAGTGGGTTAGCACCATTCATATGCCCAAACTCCATCATGTTGGTGGAAACTTGTAACTCAAAACAAAACTATAGTAAATAAGCAAAAACTAAAAGACCTAGAACGCTTAGGTCCCTAGCAATGGCGCTAGAAAATAGCTTGATGACTACAAGTGCACAGATCGGATGTAGATGGTTTCAAAATAAAGATATCGATCCTACAGGGAGCAGGAGTCTGAAGTCTAAGAATTCTTGAAGTAAATACTGAAAATAGAATTGCTAAATAAAGTTCTAAGTGACAAGATAAAATGCGAGTAATGTGTAAAAAGGTGTTTTGGGTTTTTTGGTACAAGAGAACAATGTGTAAAGTAAACAAAACTGAATACATAAAATAAGTATCGCGTATGTAAAAGAGATTTGAAACTTCAGTGGGAGAAAGCATCATCAGGGATTGGCAGATACACCACTAGCATTATAAAGGGCTAAGGTAAAGATTATCATCATGAATATTCTCAACTATGTATGTGTGGGAGGAACTCCGTATTTGGACAAAGGATCAGCAACCGCTGCTCAAATCATCCTCATAACCCCAGAAGACAGCAATCAACATCAGTTGAATTACCACGCTATTAAGGGACATAATCCTGTAGGACGTATCCCATGGCACAGATAGTGTTTTGTGAATTTCCTCGATTCCCAAATTGATACGTAAGGGGTGCAAACCGCTTTATAGTCACTGTAAGTGCTATCATCCCTCCGTCTACCAACAAGTAGTTCCCTACATCAAGTCCCCACAAGAGGCAAATATTGGAGAGGTCGACTTCTACCAACATAAATATGTAGACAATCTAATACATGGTCACAAAGATGAATATCATAATAAACTTTATCTTATTTCAATCTCATGCTAGGGTTTATCCATCTTCCCAAGAACTAATGATCTACTCAGACATGGAGGCAGACAACATCATGGAAATGATAATGGAAACGATTATCGATAAATAGTACTTGTATAAATCCACAACTAGTGCACGAATTACCATAAGATCTAGATGGGATGGATGGAGATGGTGGTGGTGATAAAGATGCAGCGGTTGATGAAGATGGAGATCGATGTCTTGGCCTCCCAGATCTGTGTAGGGCGAAGATGGATCCCTAGGGCAAGTTCCCCCTCCAGATGCCTTCCGGAGGTTAGGTTTCGGTGATTTCTGGGTGTTCTGTATGTCGTCTCCTCGAACTAGTTTCACGGGGTGAAACTATTTGAGGAGGCGGAGGCGGCACCAACTATACGACGGTAACTATACGGCAGCCGCCCGTATAGTTGGTCGTCGACTCTCCTGTCTCTGCTTCTCGCTTTGGATTTTCTTCTGGTATTATTAATATTTTCTAAATAAGCGATTTACGTAGTTTTTGGCTCCTTTTATCTCCAGTACAACTGCTCCAAGAATTGTGTACATTGGATCCATCATCTGATCTGATCCTGGTGAAAATAAATATAAAAAGTGCGTGCGAACGCCGTAAAATACCAAGATCCAACATCTATAATGCAAACTAATAATCTAAAACATGATGCAAATATGCACTCATCAGTTATCTCAGTTTTCGTCATATCGTCGATGTCGGCTTTATTATTTTCTTTTATTTCTTCTTATTTTTATTTTGGGCTTGGCTTGTGCTATTTTGTCCCAGCTTGGTTTAGAATGTTGTATCGGTCGTTTGATATATCAATGTAATGGGGCGTAAAGCCTGTTTTGATAAATGGAAAAAACGGTTCGTTAATTATCCTGGTACGTAGGACACTAACGAATGGAAATTTCCTCCTCAATTACCTGGGTCCCTGGGAAGAAATTTATGGGGAATTAGTCCGTGAAATATCTTTCCTTATACGCTCCTAAATTTCCATGTCTCTCAACCAATCAGTGGTTGTTTAGTCTTAGACACCTCTATTCCTATTCCCTTCCTAAAATATCCCTGAAACAAACACCCTATTAGGTTGCCGTTGGAACTGCATGTTGCTGCCAGAGCTGAGCGCGCTGCAGTCGGAGCTTGTCTCGTTGCCGCTAGGTCATCTTCATTGCCTCCATGTCGTGTTCTATCTAGTCTCGCTCTTCTTCATGCTGCTGGACCCCTACATCCCCCTAATCCCGTGGCCACACTGCGGTGTAGTCGTGAAGTGCAATACCCCCCTCACGCCGCCGCATCCTGGATGGGTCTTCTTCAAGTGTGAGAACCATGGTGTAAGTTGATTTCGGAATTGTTAGTTGGCTTTGCTGAATCGACTAACAACAAAATTTAACTGAATTTTTGTCAGTTGAGTTCGAAATTGCAATCTTTCATTGAATTTTTTTATGATGTGTTTAATATGTACAGAGAGGCTGCAATTTCTGGCACTGGAGCTCCAGTATGTGATATATATTCTCAAGAATAACATTCTAAGAGGAGAATAAAGATTGGAGGCAATTGGATGGGTAGAGGACATGCGACTTGGAACTAGAAATGAAGAAAGAAGAAGCTGCACCAACTGGTCCTTTCGAAGAACTCAGGATGATCACCAATTTGATTGCTCTGATGAAAAGGACCAAAGTCCCTCCAAACCCCAAATTGTTGAAACATGTCGCTCTACTCTCCATGCCCCATTATTATTAGCATAACCTTGATTCAAACTTGATCCAAACTCAAAGTGGTCATTATTCTCATGAATTGGAATTTGGTGAGTTTTGGGTTGCTGGCCTATTAGAAATTCTAAAAGTCTCTTTGGCCCACTTGTGCATGGTATCATATGGCTGTTCTAGTGGTGCTGAAGTTTAGTCCCACATTGATAGTGGAAGGGGATTTGAACCACCTTATATAGTAGAGTGTTGCACCACTCACTAAGGTGTGACAAGGAGAGAAACCCTCGTGCACTCCACCTCCGACGTTGCCCATCTTGTGAAGCCACGCCTCGCCTCGTCACGAGACACGCACGCCACGGGTTGCGGGAATCTCGCTGAGCCGAGCTTTATTTTGCTGTTTGGGAAAATTAATTATGGATTAATTATGAGTCATTAAGGTACGCGTTAATTACAGCTGTTTCTAGTTTTTATGGATTGTGGGCTATTACCGACTCGGACGTGGGCTGTGCCCCACGATCTCAGTAACCTGCACTATATAGCACTATATAAGCGTCTGTGTTAAACCTAATTGGTGATCAATCCACACATACACTGTCATGACCCGGGATCAAGGCTAGACAAATACAAAATCCTCAACTGATATAAGCCTAACCTAAATTCCGAAACACGCATGGAAAGATCGGTAACATTATAGAATATACAATCCATACATTAATAAGGTAAACTCTTAAGAGAGTTACAAACCAGTCATACAAGCTAGGGGTCACAGACCCATCATTACATCAAGCAACGAAAGAAAACAAGTTGTTCTAAACAACAAACTTAGCAAAGGGCCTAAGAGGCCATAAACAGAAGAAGCGACCCTTCCATAGATCCTAGGTTGCTGCCCGGGAACCCCGACTACTCGTCGACTTCGACATAGAAACCTCCTTCAGTTGGGGTAGCGTCATCTGTAGAAAAACATCACCGAAGCAAGGCTGAGTACAGGGTGTACTCTGCAAGAATTATGGCTAGTGGAGTTATTTTGCATGAAGCCATCTTTTGTTTCCAAAACAAGAGGGAGAAGGAACTCGTCTAGTCAGATCATTTTCAAGGGGATAAGAAGACTTCAACTCTAGCTCTTAGAATCATCTTTGATATCCACCAAATGTCATCATCAACTGAACCTCTCTTCCCGGAATACCCCCTCAAACAACCCCGAGGAAGTATTCCAGAACTCGCTTTAGTTGATAAGTTTTATCATTCGGTTATAGTTCTCTATGATCTTCACGTCCATTCCCCAATCGTCCATAACCGTGGACACGGCTTTTTGAAAAGATTAATAACCCTGCAGGGGTGCACAACTTTACCCACACGTACCAACCGATTCTTAATACCAAATTATTAGCCCTCTTCCTTGGAAGGCCGGCAGAGAGTGGTTGACCACGACCTTTACCTTGCTTTCGCCGAGACAATGAGTCATGCACTAGGGAGATTCCGCTGTAACAGATCAAGTCCCAAAGCCGGTCCTTAATGATGTGCGCAGGGTTCAAGATTATGGATGTCGGGCATCTCTTGTTTCCGGCCACGCTTACCTGCATGTTATGAATGCACCTCCTTCACCTCCATTCAAGAACAACCAAGATGTGTATGTCGAATGGAAAGCCCGAACTATGTGACTCATGGAATCTACTAGACAAGTTAGTTGGTCGAGGGGGTTTCCAGGCCCCCGTGTGGTTGTACGCTCATCTTGGTTCAAGAGGCAAGAACATCAGGTCCTAGGGGTGGAAAGTATGGGACTAGAAAAACCACATCCCATGTGGCCTCCCATACAAGCCTTAGCATGTTTATCATCCATCTCTGATCACATCACCACATCCTACCATACTAGATTCATTCGCATCTCTGCTGCATCGCATGAATGATCATCATCGGACCACTAAGCATGGCTAAGCTTGACTGAACTGTGGCACTAGCGATTCTCATAAGCCAAACCCTAGTTATGCTAGGAGTGGTGGATCAGGTAATATAGTTCACAAAGGGAAACATGCATCAGATAGGATTACTATACCTACTGATAAATGACTGTTGAACCGAATGCATATGGCGAGAATGAAATACTTTGTAAACATAGGATTCATATATATGAGTGGGGCTTTGCTTGCCTTGTCCGTTGTTGGACTGGTACTGCTCTTCGGTGGCGTTAACTTCAGCTTCGGGTTCGGTTCCTATTCGCGAAGAACCAATCACCGGAAAAGAGAAAGCAACACTTAACACATGGAATGTGCAATGCTCATACAATATGAATGATATGACAATTTTAATAGCACTGGAATGAACCCTAAAACATGCTTGGTCAATTTAGAGGGGGTCCAAGATATCCAAACCCTAGAACAGGGGGATCTTCGGAATCACTTGTGGTGTTCGATTAGTTCTTCTAATTAAACTTGCAATCAAAGTTATCTAACAATGTATGATTATATTTTAGTTGGATAGGTTTCATTTTTCTGAACATTTTGGTATATTATTTGTATTTTTATGATTTAAAATGAATTAGTTATGAATTTCTCAAATTTTAATCCATTTATAAATCTTTTTTGGAATATTTAAAATAATTTCCAACTTGGGCCCACATGTCAGACTTTTAATCATTTCAGAAAATATTTACAGAAAATAATATAACCCTGACAGGCAGGGCCCACCTGTCATACATTTATTATTTATAGAAATTAATTAAAAGAAAAAGAGATATGACATCATGATGATGTCATGCTGACATCATCAATGAACTTTCTCTCAGATCGACGATGGAGCTGGTGATTGAGCGCACGCGAGAGGCTCTGGTGGTGGGCGTTGGAAAGAGGAGAGCAAGGCGAGTCGAACCATGGAGCGTCGGCAGCAACGACAAACAGCGGCGGCTGGCGGTGGTGCTTGGCGAGGTGGCGATACAGAGAGGGGAAGAGCAAACAGGAAGCACTGGGAGATGCAGGAGATCACCACGAGCGAGGCAATAGGGTCGAGGAGACGAGGCGGACATGGGCGATGCCGGAATCGAAGGAGGAAGCAATGGCCGGAGCTCGGGAAGGCGGTGACCTTGGCGACGATTGGAAGCTCCTCGCATCGATTCCTTCTGCGAGGCTGCTCACCGCGGTGAGGCGAAGCTTCTAGGACCCACGGCGAGGCTCGGGGCGGCCGGAGACGACGGGGCTCGATGGCGCCTGAAACTAGGGTTCGGGGCCGAAGGGGAAAAATGGCAGAGGAAACAAGAGCAAGCGAAATGGGTACTAGGAGAGAGGGAGGAGGGAGTGGTTCTTATCCGCACGTCCTGGGGCGGCGGCGGGCATCGCAAGCGGCGAGGATCAACGGCGGGCGCGCTGCTAGGCAGCTGCTTGCCGGCAAGGAGAAAGACAACAGGGGAGGAGGCCGAAGGGGTATCGGGCCAGGTTGGGCCGGTCTGGGCCCCGGGTGGGCTGGCTGCGCTGGCGGTAGAGAGAGGAGAGGAGATATGGGCTTGGCCCAGTAGTTAGGTTTAGCTATTTTTTCTCCTGAAAACCTTTTTCTTTTCTGTTTTTTCTAATTTCCCTTTTGTATTTTGAATTCAAATCTGTTTTGAATAATTTCAAAATATCAGGGTTTTGTAAAATGTATCAAAATATTGCAGGGACCCTTGGTACTGATTGGGCTCCATACATTTTGTGTTTTCCAAATATTTTCAAAACCAAATGAAGGTTTCAAATAGAGAGGGGAGTTAGGGTTTAGGGTTTTGTTTGTTCTTTCTTGATTAAACCAAAGTGCAAATGTTATGCATGCATGCAATGCTCATACATGTCTTTATTTATATTACACATAAGGGTGGTATGTTACAGCTCTACACCACTTACAAGAATCTCGACCCAAGATTCCTAGGTTTTAGAAAAGAAGGCAGGGTACTCAGATCAAAGACGATCTTCGCGTTCCCAGGTTGCTTCTGACTCAGAGTGATGAGACCATTGAACTTTCAAAAACTTGATGGTTTGACGACGAGTCTTGCGCTCGGTTTCATCAAGAATACGAACAGGGTATTCTCAGTAGCTTAGATCATCTTGGAGATCCAAAGTTTCATGGTCCACACCATGAATGGGATCTTTGAAGCAACGCTTGAGTTGAGACACATGAAAGACATCATGAACCTCTAGAAAATATGAAGGTAGATCCAATCTGTAGGCAAGCTCACCCTGCTTGGAGAGAATGCGAAAGGGACCAACGTAGCGAGGAGTCAATTTTCCTTTCATACCGAATCGATGGACACCCTTTAAAGGAGTGACCCGGAGGTAAACTTGATCACCAACTTCATAATGAACATCAAGATGATGACGATCGTAGTTGGTCTTCTGACAAGATTGAGCGGCCTTCAGACGCTCTCGAATTATGCGAACTTGATCTTCTGCTTCTTGGATCATGTCCGAACCAAAGAATTGTCTTTCGCCGGTTTCTGTCCAGTTCAGCGGTGTTCGACATGTTCTCCCATACAGGAATTGGAAAGGTGCCATGCCCAAACTGGATTAAAAACTGTTGCTGTAAGAGAACTCCACAAAAGGAAGACATTTCTCCCTGTTCTTTCCAAAGGATATGACACACGCTCTGAGCATGTCTTCAAGAATTTGATTCACTCTTTCATTTTGACCACCGGTTTTAGGATGATAAGTTGTGCTGAAGGAGACATGAGTTCCCATTGCTTCTTGGAAACTTTGCCAGAATTTGGAAGTAAACAAACTTCAACGATCAGAGATGATCTTCTTGGGAACACCATGAAGAACGACGATCTGAGAGATGTATAGTTCAACCATTTGACTAGCACGGATAGTTTCTCGAACCGGAAGGAAATGAGCAAATTTGGATAACCGGTCAACTATTACCCATATAGCATCATTTCCTGCTTGTGTCCCTAGGAGTCTAGTGATAAAATCCATACCAATTTCATCCCATTTCCACTCAGGAATTTTCAACGGCTGCAGAAGTCCAGCAGTCCTTTGGTGTTCATCCTTCACACGATGGCAAACGTCGCACTCTGCAACAAAACGAGCGATTTCTGGTTTTATTCCACTCCACCAGAATCTTTGACGGAGATCTCGGTACATCTTCGTACCACTAGTATGGATAGACAGAGGGGATTCATGAGCTTCCAAAAGGATTAGATATTTGATTTTCTGACTGTTTGGAACCACTAGTCGGTTACCAAAATAGAGAGTACCTTGATCATTGATGGAGAAACATTTAGCTTCACCACTTGCAACACGTTCTTTGATCTCAGTGATCTCACCATCTTGTTTTTGAGCTTCCTTGATTTGGTCCTCGAGAGAAGATTTTATTTCAAGGTTAGCCAGGAATCCACAAGGAACCACTTCAAGGTTAAGACGCTTGATTTCCTCGTAGAGTACAGGTTGGGCTTGTGAAATCATCAGATTGTTGCAATAAGACTTCCGACTTAGCGCATCAGCAACGACAATTGGCTTTGCCGGGTTGATAGCTGAGACCCAAATCGTAATCTTTGATGAGTTCCAACCATCGTCTTTGCTTGAGATTCAAATCTGGCTGGGTAAAGAGGTACTTCAGACTTTTATGATCCGAGTAAAGTTCGCAACGGTTACCGATGAGGTAATGTCGCCATTGCTTCAGAGCATGAACAACAGCAGTGAGTTCGAGATCATGGGTTGGGTAATTATTCTCATGTGGCTTCAATTGTCGAGAAGCATAGGCAACTACATGACCATCTTGCATCAACACACAACCGAGCCCTTGGAGAGAAGCATCACAATAGATGACGAAGTCCTTGCTTGTGTCCGGAAGAACAAGCATAGGAGAGGTGGTTAGCTTAATTTCAAAGCTTGGAAGCTTTCTTCTTACTTTTCTGACCATTCAAACTTCTTATCTTTCTTAAGAAGATCAGTCATAGGCTTGGCTATATTGGAGAAGTTCTTGATGAATCGGCGGTAATATCCATCCATTCCAAGAAAACTTCGGACTTCCTTGACTGAAGTAGGTGACTTCCATTCCAGAATGGTCTGAACCTTATCCGGTATGACAGCAACACCACTTGCAGACACAACATGACCAAGGAAGACGAGCTCTTCTAACCAGAACTCGCATTTGGAAAACTTGGCGTAAAGACGATGTTCATGAAGTTTAGTCAATACCAAACGTAGATGTTCGGCATGCTCTTCTTCGGTCTTAGAGTAGATTAGAATGTCATCAATGTATACCATGACGAACTTGTCGAGATATTACATGAAGACAGAGTTCATGAGCCTCATAAATGTGGCAGGGGCATTGGTTAACCTGAAGGACATCACTGTGTACTCGTAAAGACCATAACAAGTTGTGAATTCTGTCTTTGGGATATCCTCTTTTCTAATCTTGATTTGATGATACCCTGATCTTAAGTCCATTTTGGAGAAGACAGTGGCACCACTTAATTGATCAAAGAGGTCATTTATCCGGGGAAGTGGGTACTTATTCTTGATTATCACCGCGTTGAGTGGACGGTAATCAACCACCAATCATGGAATATTTGTATCCCACTTCTTGAAAAATATGGTAGGGAAACCCCAAGAGGATGTGCTAGGTTGTATGTACCCTAGACCCTCTAACTCTTCAAGTTGCTTCTTCAACTCAACCAACTCATGAGGAGGCATGCGGTAAGGTCTTTTGGAGATAGGAGCAGTTCCAGGAACTAGCTCTATGACAAACTCCACACTTCGATCAGGTGGCATGCCAGGCAACTCTTCAGGAAAGACATCCGAGAAATCACAGACTACAAGGACATCTTGGACCTCGAGAGTAGGTAGGACATCCATGGCATACAACTCCGAGAAAGGTTTAAGAACTGCTGATGGAGACTTTGAACCATCAGTCCAATACTTGATAGTTATGCCAGCAGGAGAGGTCACTGAAACTATTCTAAGTGCATAGTCAATGACGGCTTGATACTTGGTTAACCAGTCCATGCCCAGAATAACATCTATGTCAGTTGACTTGAGTGCAATGAGGGAAGTGGGAAACTTATGATATGCTATATCTATCTCAACCCCATGAGTAACCCAGATGGTCTGCCAACGAGACCCTGGAGTACTAATCTCTATAGGGGAAGACATTGATTCAAAAGGTATACCATGCTCCCGTGCAAACTCTTGTGATATTAATGTATGTGATGCTCCAGAATCAAACAAGACTGTTTCGAGAATTGAATTGTCATGGAGCGTACCCAGAATGACACGTGGATCTTCCTGAGCTTCCTCAACAGTGACATGGGTCAGATGACTACGTCCAGCACCTTGAGCTTTATCATTCTTCTTTGCCTGCTGATCATTGCGTCCGACAACCCTTTGGGAACACTCCCTTGAGTAGTGACCAGGATGACCACAGGAGTAACATGTAACTCCAGTGTGAGAACCAGCAGGAGGATGATAGTTTGCTCCACCAGTATTTGACTGTGGCTGACGAGAAGCATTTGTTGGAGATATGCCCTAGAGGCAATAATAAATGTAGTTATTATTATATCTTTGTGTTTATGATAAATGTTTACATTCATGCTATAATAGTATTAACAAGGAAACATTAATACTTGTGTGATTTTTAAACTAAAATAGAGTCCCTAGTAAAGCCTCTTTATAATACTAGCTTGTTGGTTAATAAATGATTGTGGTTTCCCTATCATGAACATTGAGATGTTATTAACAACAAGATCATATCGTTAGGAGAATGATATGGTGGAAATACTCCTATAGATAAGCGTAGCATAAAGATCAAGTCATTTTAATAGTTCAATTGCTATATGCTTTCTGATACATAGTAACCGTATTCCTTCGACCATGAGATCATGCATATCACCTTCACCGGAAGGATGCTTTGATGACATCAAACACCACACCGTAACTGGGTGGCTATAAAGGTGGCATTAAGTGTTCGGAAAGTATTGGTTGAGACACATGGATCAAGAGTGGGATTTTTCCATCCATATGACGGATAGATATACTCTGGGCCCTCTCGGTGAAATGTCATCCAATTAGCTTGCAAGCATGTGACTGGCTCACAAGGGATCACATATCACGGGAACGAGAAAAGAGTACTTATCAGTAACGAGGTTGAACTAGGTATGCAGAGATACCGACGATCATAACCTCGGATAAGTAACCTATCGTGAGACAAAGTGAAATTGGTATCGTATGTAAGTGGTTCATTCGATCGCAAAGTAATCGTAGAAATATGTGGGAGCCATCTGAATTTCCAGATTCCTCTATTGGTTATTGTTCGGAGAAGTGTCTCGATCATGTCCGCATAATTCATGAACCGTAGGGAGACACACTTAAGGATTCGATGTTGTTGAGTAGTTATGGAATGATGAGTAAGAGACCGAATGTTGTTCGGAGTCTCGGATGGGATCCGGGATATCACGAGGAGATCCGGAGAATTAATATAAGGAAAGTCCTGTTTCGGGGTTGGAGAATGGTTCTAGTGTTTTCATCGGGAATGTTCTAGAAGGTTCCGGAATGTCCGGCAGTCCGGAGGGGAAGGGTACATGAATATGTCATAACAAGTTGGAATGATTGCATCATGTACTAGGTGTCATCGCTGAACAAAATAAAGGAAATCAAATCCTAGTTTGAAAAGTCAAACGCCAATTTGAAAAGTCAAATGGCTATTTTGTGAGGTGGAGGGGAAGTAGGAAACCTACTTGGGGAGGAGTTCCCTCCCTCCACCGCCGGCCCACTTGGGAAACCGAGTTGGGGAGGGACTCCCCTCACCTGGCACGCCCCCTCCACCTATATAAGGAGGGGCAGGGCTGCCCCTCCAAACACACAACACCTCCACCCAAAACCCTAGCTCCCAGCCGCCGGCGCCGCCACCTCCTGCTGCCGCCGCCGCCTAAGGAAACCCTAGCCGCCGACTTGGGCTGCTCCAAGCCCTAGCCGCCGACCCTAGACCCTCCTCCTTGGTGCGTCTAAACCCTAGATCGCCGAGGATCTCTCTCATAGTCCACCATACTCGCTCCGGCTTAAGGCGAAGCCCTGCGAGATCTCCCCTCAACTTCCAGTACCACGCCGTTGTGCTGCCGGAATCACGAGGAGAGTGCTACAACCTCCGCTGCCTGCTGGAACAAGGGAGAGGAAGGTCTTCGTCGAGTACCGAACATGTGACCGACTGCGGAAGCGCTACCAGAACGCAGCGCTGGAAGGATCGTCTACGCGATCTTGAGATCGGAAAGAGTACGACTACATCACCCACGAGAATCCGCTCTCGTTAAACACTTTGGAATCTTCGAGGGTGAGTTATTCCATCGACTCGTTGCTACAATCTAGTAGATAGATCTTGGCTTGTTTGTTTGTATGCGGTAGAATTTTTTTGTTTTCCATGCTACGAAACCCTATAGTGGTATCAGAGCGGTGTCTATATGTAGATCTATTGCACGAGTAGAACACAATGGTCATTATGGGCGTTGATGCTTTTGTTGTCGATTGCTTCTTGTGTACTTTGCATCTTGCGGGATGGTGGGATGAAGCGGCCTGGGATAACCTTACATGACATCGTTTATGAGACTTGCTCCACGCTTTACATGCAACTTGTATTGCATAAGTGGCTTTGCGGGTGCCTGTTTCTCCCAACATAGTTAAGATTCAATTTACAACGGGTGATTGAAAATACTAGTATCAATGTTGTGGTTCTTGTTCGTAAGTTAGAACGACACTTATTGAAAGCCCCAAACCACGTAAAACATGCAAAGAAAGTAGAGGCGTCTAACTTTGTTTTGCAGGGGTGTGCTGTGATGTGATATGGCCATGATTGTGATTATATTTGATGTATGCAATGTTCCTTATTGTAAGTTGGCAACCGGCAGGAGCCATATGGTTGTCTTTAAATTCTGTTAAGACCCGCGTGTCTATTCAAAGTAGTTGTAATAGTTGAAGCTGGTGGACGACAACCATGGAGCAGCGTCATTGACCTTGATGCAATGCCGGTGATGATGGAGATCATGTTCGTGCTTGAAGATGGAGATCGGAAGCACAAAGAAGAAAGGCCATATCATATCACATATTATGAATTGCATGTGATGTTAATCCTTTATGCATCTTGTATTGCTTAGTTAACGACGGTAGCATTATAAGATGATCCCTCATGCACATAAATTTCAAGTCTAAAGTGTTCATCCTTAGTAAGCACCGTTGCTAAAGCTTGTTGTTTCTAAGCACCACGTGATGATCGGGTGTGTTAGATTCTGCAAGTGTATACAACGTGAGCAAGCCATATTTGCTCATGCGGAAGCTAAGGTTTGATCTTGACGAGCCTAGCATGTACAGACATGGTCTTGGAACACGGATCACCAAAAGGTAAAGCATGAATCATATAGTAGATATGATGAACATGTCGATTGTTCGCCATTGAAGCTGCATCAACTCTCGTGATGATCGGTGTTGATGTGGTGGATTTGGTTCGTGCGATCACTAAAACAATGTGAGGGATATTGTTTTGAGTGGGAGTTCACCTAGATTAATTTAACTATTAATTAGAACTCAATTTGTCATAAACTTAGTCTAAACTATTGCAAATATGTTGTAGATCAATGGCGGCCCCAACCATCAATTTTAATGCGTTCCTAGAGAAAGAAAAGTTGAAAAACAATGGAAGCAACTTCGCGGATTGGTTCCGCAATTTGAGGATTGTCCTCACAGCTGGTAATTTGACCTATGTGCTGGATGCACCGCTGGGTGACCCACCTGCAGCTACTGCTACCGATGAAGTAAAGAATGTTTACCTCGCTCGGAAGACTCAGTACTCCACAGTTCAGTGTGCTATCTTGTATGGTTTAGAATCGGAGCTTCAGAAAAGGTTTGAGAATTCAGACCCACATGATATTGTCCGTGATCTCAAATTGATCTTTGAGACTAACGCGGCAATTGAGAGCTATGAGGCTTCTGAAAAGTTCTTTAACTGCAAGATGGAAGAGGGCAGCTCCGTCAGTGAGCATGTGCTTAAGATGTCTGGGCACGCAAACAAACTTCAAAGCTTGGGTATAGTGATTCCTAATGCTTTCGGGATTTATCATGTCCTGCAATCACTACCACCAAGTTACAAGAACTTTGTGATGAACTACAATATGCAAAACATGAACAAGAAGTTGCCAGAACTCTTTGCTATGTTAAAATCTGCAGAAGTGGAGATCAAGAAAGAGCACCAAGTGTTGATGGTCAATAAGACCATCAAATTCAAGAAAGGCAAGTCTAAGCAAAAGGGACACTTCAAGAAGGGTGGTAAGAAAGTTACCGCGCCGAAGAAGAAGACCAAGCTGGACCTAAGCCTGATACTGAGTGCTTTTACTGCAAGGGAGAAGGTCACTGGAAGCGGAATTGCCCAAAGTACTTGGCGGATTTGAAGAACGGCAACATCAAGAAGAAAGGTATATCCGATATACATGTTATTGATGTGTATCTCACTAGTACTCGTAGTAGTTCCTGGGTATTTGATACTGGTTCGATTGCTCATATTTGTAACTCGAAACAGGTGCTGCAGAATAAACGGAAGCTAGCGAAGAACGAGGTGACGATGCGCGTGGGAAACGGATCAAAGGTTGATGTGATCGCGGTCGGCACGCTACCTCTTCATCTACCATCGGGATTAGTTTTATACTTAAATAATTGTTATTTGGTGCCTGCGTTAAGCATGAACATTATATCGGGATCTTGTTTATTGCGAGACGGTTACTTGTTTAAGTCCGAGAATAATGGTTGTTCGATTTATATGAGTAATATGTTTTATGCACATGCACCTTTGATAGATGGTCTATTCTTATTAAATCTCGATAGTGGAAATACACATATTAATAACATTGAGGCTAAACGTTTGAAATCGAGTGATAACTCGACCTATATGTGGCACTGTCGTCTTGGTCACATTGGAGTGAAGCGTATGAAGAAACTCCATTCCGATGGACTTCTTGAATCACTTGATTTCGAATCACTTGAAAGATGCGAAGCATGTCTGATGGGTAAAATGACTAAGACTCCATTTTCTGGTGTGATGGAGCGAGCTACGGACTTATTGGAAATCATACATACCGATGTGTGTGGTCCAATGAGTGTAGCATCATGCGGTGGTTATCGTTATGTTCTTACCTTCACGGATGACTTAAGTAGATATGGGTATATCTATTTCATGAAACATAAGTCTGAAACTTTCGAGAAGTTTAAGGAATTTCAAAGTGAGGTGGAGAATCAACGTAACAAGAAGATTAAATTTCTACGTTCTGATCATGGAGGTGAATATCTAAGTTACGAGTTTGGCGAGCATTTGAAGAAATGCGGAATACTTTCACAATTGACACCGCCGGGAACACCACAGCGTAATGGTGTGTCCGAACGTCGTAATCGAACTCTCTTAGATATGGTTCGTTCTATGATGTCACTTACAGATTTACCGCTATCATTTTGGGATTATGCATTAGAAACAGCCGCATTCACTTTAAATAGGGCACCATCTAAATCCGTTGAAACGACACCGTATGAATTATGGTTTGGGAAGAAACCTAAATTGTCGTTCCTTAAAGTTTGTGGTTGCGAAGCCTATGTAAAGAAGTTACAGCCGGACAAGCTTGAACCCAAAGCGGAAAAATGCGTCTTCATAGGATACCCGAAGGAAACTATTGGGTATACCTTCTATCATAGATCCGAAGGCAAAATCTTCGTTGCCAAGAATGGATCCTTTCTAGAGAAGGAATTTCTCTCGAAATAAGTAACTGGAAGGAAAGTAAAACTCGACGAGGTTGTCGAACCTTCTCTCGAACTTGCGAGTAGCGCAGCACCGGAAGAAGTTCCTGTGGTGCCTGCACCAATAAGAGAGGAAGCTAATGATGATGATCATGAATTTCGGTTGTAGTTGCTACAGAGCCTCGCAGGTCAACGAGAACTCGTACCACTCCTGATTGGTATGATCCCGTTATGAGTGTCATGTTGGTGGACAACACCGATGACCCTGCAACATATGAGGAAGCGATGATGAGCCCAGATTCCAATAAATGGCAAGAAGCCATGAAATCCGAGATTGGATCCATGTACGAAAACCAAGTATGGACTTTGGTGGACTTAGCGGATGGCCGGAAGGCTTTCGAGAACAAATGGATTTTCAAGAAGAAAGCAGATGATGATGGTAATGTTACTGTCTATAAAGCTCGACTTGTCGCAAAAGGGTTTCGACAAATTCAAGGAGTTGACTATGATGAGACTTTCTCACCAGTAGCAAAGCTAAAGTCTGTGAGGATTATGTTAGCAATCGCTGCATATTATGATCATGAGATATGGCAGATGGATGTCAAAACAGCGTTCCTCAATGGAGACATTGATGAAGAGTTGTATATGATGCAACCCAAAGGTTTTGTCGATCCTAAAGATGCTAACAAGGTATGCAAACTTCAACGGTCCATCTATGGATTGAATCAAGCATCCCGAAGTTGGAATCAACATTTTGATAAGGTAATCAAAAGTTTTGGTTTTATACAAACTTACGGAGAAGCTTATATTTACAAGAAAGTGAGTGGGAGCTCTGTAGCATTCTTAATACTATATGTAGATGACATATTGTTGATTGGAAATGATGTAGACCTTCTTAATAGTGTCAAGGAATATTTGAATAATAGTTTTTCAATGAAAGATCTTGGCGAAGCAGCTTACATATTAGGCATAAAGATTTTTAGAGATAGATCGAGACGCCTAATATCATTGTCACAAAGTACATATTTGGACAAAGTTATAAAGAGGATTGGAATGGAAGATAGCAAGAAAGGGTTCTTGCCCATGTTGCCCAATACGACCTTGAGTAAAACTCAAAGTCCGACAACGGCAGAAGATAGAGAAAGGATGAGTAAGACTCCCTATGCCTCAGCCATAGGATCTATAATGTATGCCATGCTATGTACTGGACCCGACATTGCATATGCTGTTAGTTTAACTAGCAGATATCAAAGTTATCCAGGAGTGGATAATTGGACAGCGGTCAAAAACATCCTTAAGTACTTGAGAAGAACTAAGGATATGGTTCTTTCTTATGGAGGTGATGAACAGCTCGTTGTTAATGGTTACACCGATGCTAGTTGGAACACCGATCCGGATGATTCTAAATCACAATCTGGATACGTATTTACTTTGAATGGTGCAGCAGTTAGCTGGAGGAGTGCAAAGCAAAGCGTTGTGGCGATATCTTCAACTGAATCGGAATACATGGCTGCATCGGAGGCTTCACAAGAAGCGATATGGATAAAGAGTTCATTACAGAGCTGGGTGTGGTTCCAAGTGCGCTGGACCCAATGTCTATCTACTGTGCTAACATGGGCGCCATAGCCAATGCGCAAGAACCAAGGTCACACAAGAAGCTGAAGAACATCAAGCTACGTTTTCACGCTATTCGAGAACATGTCCAAGATGGGGACATAAAGATTTGCAAAGTACACACAGATCTGAATTTGGCGGATCCGTTGACTAAACCTCTCCCGAGGGCAAAACATGACCAACACCAAACTGCCATGGGTGTTCGGTATATTACCATGTAATCTAGATTAGATGACTCTAGTGCAAGTGGGAGACTGTTGGAGATATGCCCTAGAGGCAATAATAAATGTAGTTATTATTATATCTTTGTGTTTATGATAAATGTTTACATTCATGCTATAATAGTATTAACAAGGAAACATTAATACTTGTGTGATTTGTAAACTAAAATAGAGTCCCTAGTAAAGCCTCTTTATAATACTAGCTTGTTGGTTAATAAATGATTGTGGTTTCCCTATCATGAACATTGAGATGTTATTAAGAACAATATCATATCGTTAGGAGAATGATATGGTGGACATACTCCTATAGATAAGCGTAGCATAAAGATCAAGTCATTTTAATAGTTCAATTGCTATATGCTTTCTGATACATAGTAACCTAATTCCTTCGACCATGAGATCATGCATATCACCTTCACCGGAAGGATGCTTTGATGACATCAAACACCACACCGTAACTGGGTGGCTATAAAGGTGGCATTGAGTGTTCGGAAAGTATTGGTTGAGACACATGGATCAAGAGTGGGATTTGTCCATCCATATGACGGATAGATATACTCTGGGCCCTCTCGGTGAAATGTCATCCAATTAGCTTGCAAGCATGTGACTGGCTCACAAGGGATCACATATCACGGGAACGAGAAAAGAGTACTTATCAGTAACGAGGTTGAACTAGGTATGCAGAGATACCGACGATCATAACCTCGGATAAGTAACCTATCGTGAGACAAAGGGAAATTGGTATCGTATGTAAGTGGTTCATTCGATCGCAAAGTAATCGTAGAAATATGCGGGAGCCATATGAATTTCCAGATTCCTCTATTGGTTATTGTTCGGAGAAGTGTCTCGATCATGTCCGCATAATTCACGAACCGTAGGGAGACACACTTAAGGATTCGACGTTGTTGAGTAGTTATGGAATGATGAGTAAGAGACCGAATGTTGTTCGGAGTCTCGAATGGGATCCGGGATATCACGAGGAGATCCGGAATGGTCCGGAGAATAAGATTCATATAAGGAAAGTCATGTTTCGGGGTTGGAGAATGGTTCCGGTGTTTTCATCGGGAATGTTCTAGAAGGTTCCGGAATGTCCGGCACTCCGGAGGGGAAGGGTACATGAATGTGTCATAACAAGTTGGAATGATTGCATCATGTACTAGGTGTCATCGCTGAACAAAATAAAGGGTTTAATCAAATCCTAGTTTGAAAAGTCAAACGCCAATTTGAAAAGTCAAACGGCTATTTTGTGAGGTGGAGGGGAAGTAGGAAACCTACTTGGGGAGGAGTTCCCTCCCTCCACCGTCGGCCCACTTGGGAAACCGAGTTGGGGAGGGACTCCCCTCCCCTGGCGCGCCCCTCCACCTATATAAGGAGGGGCAGAGCTGCCCCTCCAAACACACAACACCTCCACCCAAAACCCTAGCTCCTAGCCGTCGGCGCCGCCACCTCCTGCTGCCGCCGCCTAGGGAAACCCTAGCCGCCGACTTGGGATGCTCCAAGCCCTAGCCGCTGGCCCTAGACCCTCCTCCTTGGTGCGTCTAAACCCTAGATCGTCGAGGATCTCTCTCATAGTCCACCATACTCGCTCGGGCTTAAGGCGAAGCCCTGCGAGATCTCCCCTCTACTTCCAGTACCACGCCGTTGTGCTGCCGGAATCGCGAGGAGAGTGCTACAACCTCCGCTGCCTGCTGGAACAAGGGAGAGGAAGGTCTTCGTCAAGTACCGAACGTGTGACCGACTGCGGAAGCGCTGCCGGAACATAGCGCCGGAAGGATCGTCTATGCGATCTTGAGATCGGAAAGAGTACGACTACATCACCCACGAGAATCCGCTCTCGTTAAACACTTTGGAATCTTCGAGGGCGAGTTATTCCATCGACTCGTTTCTACAATCTAGTAGATATATCTTGGTTTGTTTGTTTGTATGCGGTAGAATTTTTTTGTTTTCCATGCTACGAAACCCTACAGCATTGCCAGAGGACTTCGGTGCATAAGGAGCACGAGGCACATCACTGTATGGAACAAGGACACGGCGCTTCTTGTTACCAGAGGAAGAAGCACGAGAATTTCCTTCTTCACGCTTCTGGGATACTTCCATATCCTTCCTTCCATGCTACAGAGTAAGAGTCTGATTGCGCAAGTCCTGGAAAGACTGGAACTTGAAGGGCAACAACTCATAGCGAAGTGCAGGGTTAAGTCCTTTACGGAACAGCTCTTGCTTATCTTCATCATTGATCACATCCATGGTTGCATAATGAGCCAGGCGAGTAAACTCACGCCCATAGGTTTCAATATCCATGCTCCCCTGAGTCAGATCCAGAAACTCCCTCCTTTTGAGATCCATGACGAGCTTAGGGATATAAGAGGCACGAAATGCTGCAACATACTCCTCCCAGGTAACAACATGTCCCTAAGCTTGCAGATTCAGAAAACCTTCCCACCAAACACTAGCCTCACCTTCCAGTTGATAGGTGGCGAAGTTGACACGGTCAACGGGACGGACACGGAGAGCACTGAACTTGCACTCTATGGTGTGGAGCCAATCATCGGCTTCAAGGGGCTCCTTGGAGTGGGTGAAGATTGGAGGAAAAGAGAGGATGAAATCTCCAAGTGTGACACAGTCGTCAGGACGACGTTCAGTGTTCTGCGCCACACGCTCCATAAGGTGTTCATTCCTCAAACGGTTGGTCTCAATGTTGTTGAGAATCTCGGCCATTGTGGGAGGTGGCGGAAGTTCCTTATAAGCATTGTTGTTTGCTCGATGGCCAACAGAACCACGAGTACTAGACGACATCCTGAGGGGAAAACAGAAACCATGAGAATGGATTCACCAAGAAGGGTACAACAGAGGATGGCAAAAACCATATCAAAAGATCATGGTAGAGGTGAACATGTGGATGAAAATTATATCAATGCATTAAGTATGGCAGTAGAACAAGCATACGAAACGTATACGCTACCAACTTAGATACAAACCATAACAATGGAATGCAAGCATGATAAGATACCAACAAGTCACAAAAGAATAGAGAGCGGGATTGGAGGCATCCTTAGCAGAGTTGAAAAACAATGCTTCAGTTGCACAAATATATCTTGCAATGTAACATCCTTAAAATCATGTTTTCAAAGCTTGCACATCATTCATGCATTCATACCCATCTTAGGATCTTTTCCTCAAAAATCAAAAACTTGTGATCTATCATTTTATGTAAGCAAGGCATTGACCCAATGCTACTCTCTAGTATGATATTATTTGTTTTAAACCAAAGATATTGATCCTATGGTTGATTGATGTTTTCCAAAGCTTGGACAAAGATTTCAAAACAAAGTATAAATTTAAAACCATTTTTATGTCTTTACTAAGCAATTGATAGAGGCATTGTCTATTTTAAAATTCCAATGTGCCAAATTATTTTCAAGTGTACAACATTGTTCTGCAGCCAAATGTGTACTATTTTCACTTTACAAAAATCCAGAAGTGGTTTGAATTCAAACTCTTTTGAAACTCATTTGAATTTGATTCCAGAAAATCAAATCAGAAAAAGAAAAAGACAAAAGAAATGGAAATGGGCTGGCGCCGGCAAATTCGGCCCAACAATAGAACCAGCCCACCCGGGATTTTCCTTCTCCCTCGGTTTCTCACCGCAGCCGCACGTACCCGCCCGCTGACGCCTTGGACCCACCTGCCCCGTCAGCATCGTCCCTAAATCACCACGCGCCCGACCCGCTCCGCCGTTACCTCTCCGCGATTTAATTCGGTATAATTCCCATTGATTCCGTGCGTGATCTTCGCCCTGGCTCCGGCTACAAATCCCCCTCTCCACCCTGCATCTTTCCCGTCACTTCCCTCACTCACTCCGCCACCAGGCTGCTCGCATTCGAGCTCAAACCACCGTGGCACCGACGACCTCCGGCGGCAAATTTCGGTGAGCCCTCTCCTTCCCTTGCCTCCTGGTCTTTCTAGCACATTCATGCATCCTTGCGCATCGTTTTACACCGCTGATGTGTGCTAGGACAACCCCGAGAGTCGGCAACGTCGATAACTGAGCGAACCCGAGGAAGCACTCAACTCCGGCGAGTTAATCTGGTTAGTCCCGAGCGCGCCTTGCCCTCTCTTTGAGACTCGCATGACCAGTGTCGTTCCCCGCATCTAACGCACCGCTTTCTTCTCTCTCGCATGATCTACAATGTCGGCAACGTCGACGAACAGCCCTGCCGGACGACAGGCTCCACTCCGACGAGGAATCCCCACCATGTCCGTGCGCCCCGACCTTGTCTAACTACACGTTGAGCTTCGCCGTGTCTCTGCGACCTCGGTAAGCCCTAGCCCCCTCGCCCTAGCCCTCTGGTTCCGTCGGAACATCGCCGGCAGACGCTCAGCCGCCGCGGCAACCGTTTGCACCGCCCGTTGTTGGTCGAAGCAACGTGGTCCATCAGATCTGAATCCAGCGCTTAGGATTAGATCTGCAGCGAAGGGGTACTTTTGATCTGGACCGTGCGCACTTAGTTAGATCCAATGGTGCGCAAGCGTGATCCGTTGCGAAGCGGTATGGTCCAATCAGACGCTGCCACGTGGCCTGTTATTCGATTTAAAAATCTGAATTTGATCTATTAGTGAATCAAACTTGTAAAATTCATAACTTTTGATCCACACGTTCAAAATTTGTAAATTTTATATCATTGGAATCATGAGAAATAATTCTATCCACTTATGCAATGTGTTTAATGTTTTGCTTCTGTAAACTTGATTATTTTACAGAGACATTTGTAGGCTTATTTTGAGTATAGAAATTATTTGAAAAATGATTTAAAGATCAAATAAAGTTTACTTAGTGTGTCTTGGTCTTGTTTATGATTCAATACTGTATACTTGTCTTGTTGGATGTAGAAAATCATCACATAAGCATTTGCATGCATTCATATATTTTTGATTGTATATCTTTATATGTGAATTTGGTGCCAATATTTTATGTGTAGATTTTGGTGCTAATAGTGATTATGGTTGTGAAGATTGTTTCTACTACCCAAACTACCAAGGCAAGTGGTGCTTCATAAATTTTTGTCCCAATATTTTTACCTATGCACTAGAATTATTTTGTATAGGGCTTGCATGAATATTTTTCTAAGTATCAATATGCTATGCTTGGGAAATCCTAGTAGTTGTAGAATTGTTAGAATTTCCACTAAGTTAAGAAACTTGCTATTGCCATGCTTAGCCTAGCTAGTAGCAACCAAGGGTGGATTATATGAGAATTATTTCTAAGTCTTTGACTTATATTTTGCTTAATAAAACAACTAAGTGAATGAAACACCTGGGTGGAATGGAAAGAATGGTTTGTGTTGAGTGGTTACACAAGGCCCATTTCTATGGTTTACCTTGTGTATCTCACTTGTGGATTGCCACCCAGGAACAAAGGGATTTGAGATGCCAAATGTTAAGAAGCTTCTAGTGCAGCCACATGGCATTATGGGCTCTGCCTGGATCATATAGGTTGCAATAACTTAGCCAAATGGACAGTTGGTGGTAGGGGAATGATAGGTTGGAGCGCGCCCATTTTGTTCTAAGGGAAGGCCTCTGAAAGGTCATGTCTTGGTGAAAATCAAGTCTTGCGGGGAAAGTGCACAACCTCTGCAGATGGAAGAATCTAAGTACTTAGCCATGTCCCTGGTATTGGACAATTTGAGCATCAAGACATGGAAGCTATCAAGAATCTCCTCATCCCAATTTTCTAAGTTAAAACTTGTGGTTGAACAAGGGTGAAGGTTCACCAATTTCTATTGGTGGTTCCTTGGGAAATTTTTGTCAAAAAAAAACTTAGTGTTTTCAACTAATAGGTAAAAGCTATTTTGAGCAAAGCAAGCCTAAGCTACACTTAGCCAAATTCATGTAGTAACTAGATGCTAGTATTTTACTAAGGTATCACTTGCTAATACTATTCCAATGTATTGACCCACTATGGCTGTAACTTGTGATGTTGCAGGTTATTCTGATGATGATTAGGGGTTATGAGTCTACACTCAACATGCTTGCCTGTGGCACATGAAGATGAAGACTTTATTTATAATGTTATGATTAAACTATTGTATTAGGCCTATGTACATGGAGTTGTAAAATACTATGTTATCTCTGGAATGACGATGTAATAATGACCTTTGTTTCTGTGTACTTCATCTTAAACTGTGGATGCTAGCATTTGATCCAGGGACTAGCATTGCAATCAGAGGGATCCTTACCTTTATAAGGGAGGGATCTTACAGATGGTATCAGAGCACTGTGCTGCCTGTAGGATTATAACCCTAGGATTTGATTAGAAACCACTAAGGAAAAAATTCAACACTTTGAAAATTTTCTACACTTGTCTTTTCTTCTCGTAAACTTTTCTAATCTTATTTCTCAACTCAATTTGTAGATAAACTCCATCAACGAAGCCGTAAGGAAGGGACCACTCATGACCATGACTTTGGAGTGTGAGACTGGATTTCCAAAAGCCCTTAAGAACCTTATGGTTACCATGGGGATACATGGTGCAGCTGTGTACAAAGGTTTCCCTATGATGGATGAAGGAGAGGAGTATTGGTGGGTGCAACTTCACTTGTACAAAAACAAGGAAGACAACCACAAGGAATCAGGATTCTGCATGGTCACCAACTCAGTGATGCACACCACATTCTTTGACTCTGCAAGGGATGCAGCTTGGAAGGCCATCAAAGAGCTTGGTGATAGACTCAAGTGCAGAATGCTTAACACCCAAAATGACCTTAGGGAAGAAAAGAAGCATACCCAAGAGTTGGAGGCTACCAACCAACAACTAAGGGAAGACATCATAGACTTGATTTGGGAATCTTGTGAACAAGATAGACAGATGGCTACTAAGGATGCTTTGATAGCCATTTTGTCTAGTGAGTGAGAGTTGTAACATACTTCGTTAGTTGGACCACCACACTTATCGTTTTATTTCCAAAAAATGTTGTCTAAGTTATGTTGAACCTTGGATGCTTGTACTGGATTTATGTATGCCATGACTGGTGTGATTGTTTGCCAAAAAATATGCATGTGATGCTTTGCCTTGTGATTTATCTCTATTGAAATTGATTCTAACTTTTCTCTATCTTATAAAATAGATGTGTAATGTTACTATCAGCACGGCTGAAGAGTTCAAGGGAACTCGTTTTGGCACTCGTCTTATTGAGCTCACTAGTGTGCTCAATCTTCCGCTCCCTAGCATCATGATGCTTCCCCTCACCAAGTTTGAGAGGAAGAACCTTTGGGGCTTCAAGGTTACTCAGCCAGGACATCAGACTGAGCCAGCCACGGAGGTTATCACCTTCAAGCTTATGCATGACATCAGGGAGAGAGGCCTAGAGGTAGTCATGCAGAATTTACTTGGGCGTCTATTAGGGAGGCACTCTCGGGAGCTTAGAGGTACTCACTTTCATGCCTTCGGGAGACGCGACGAGGACGGTGAGGCTATTGAGTTCGAGGATGCTGCTAGAGGGACGGCAGAGCCGATTCATCTTTACCTTCAGGACCTAGAGGTTCTTCTTAGGCACCTAGATACTGATAGGACCAACGTCAAGCTTAGCAATGACGAGCTCCAGGTGCAGCTCCGTGAGAAGGAGAAGCTCTTCGCGGAGCAAGACAAGATAGTCAAGGAAATGGAGGCTAAGTTTGAGAGCCAGGACAGGAAGTTCAAGAGCCAAGAGAAAATATTCCAAGATAGGAACAAGAGGATTCGAGAGATGAATGCAGAACTAGAGGCCAAGGACTTCGAGCTCGAGCATCAGCAGGGTGTGATTGAGAGACTTCGTTCACAGGAGAGGGCTCTCAAAGCCAAGTAGAGGCCTTGACTACCAATGTCGAGGAATATGTAACATCCCAAAAATACTAAACTTGGATCATCAAACTCTAATCATCAAAATTAGGGTTAACAAAAACTTTTCTAAATAAAATTATGGAAGCATGCATGTGAGTATGCATTTCATTTTGAATTCTTTTGGACCACCTTGTTAGTGTGTTTCTTTGCTTGTAAAATGTTGCTTAGGTGAAATAAACATCATCTAAACATTTCCCAAACTTTTCCCAAAGACAAATAAATCAAAACAAAGCTAAATGAGTGAATGGTCATTTTGACCAATTTAACTCCCATGCCTACTTTGGTTGTCTCAAACTTTCAGAACCTAACAGAAACTTTTCTGGATCTTTGCACCCCTTGATTGTACTCATAACAAAGTATCAAGGCCCACTTTGTGATCATCCAGAAACTTTCAAATGCATAGTTTAAATGGCAATTCAAAATTGAATCTTTATCATATGAGAAGATCCCACTTTTTCAAAAACCATTCAAACAAGCTCAACTTTCAAAACCCAAGCATCTGCAGACTCACCAGCACCAACCTAGCACACCCACCAAAATCTTTTCAAAATTCAAAACTTGAATTCTTGTGGCCATTTCATCAAACACATTGCAGACACAAATCAAACAAAATCCAAACACTATTGTGAGCAGTGATTCTTGCCTAACTTGTTCCCTCTCTAGCTCACAACCATCTCAGTAGATCATCTAGCAAGTTAAACCAAGCAATAGCACCACTGTGAGCTTGCCAATATCATCAATGGTGAACAGCCGAGTGCACCCTTGCCACCCCCATGTCGACAGCAGGCTAGAGGAAGAACTAGTCATTCCAACCTTATCTGGGAGGTAGCCCATGCCTCACCGCCCCCTCTCGACTAGCCCTACCTCGAAGACGTCGAACACAGAACCCAGGAACGCCGTGCCCGTGCCTCTGTTAACCATGCCGAGCGTGCGTCAGAGCGCCACACTCGACCGAAGCCCACAGACGGCGCGCCGCCCTCACCGCGTGCATACATGATCACCACCGTCCCAGGAGAATGCCAGACATCCCCGTTTGCCGCCCCATGCCTCGCAGCCACCGCTCGCCGTCGAAGACGCCGCCTCTGCCGCGCAGAGCGTCGCGTGTTCCAGACCAAACCGCACCGCCCCTACAAGCGCATTAAAGCCATAGAGCATCGCCAGGAGACCACCAAGCGATCGCCACCATCGGCCATGCCTCTAGCAGCCCGTAGTCGTGTCGCCGTCGTCGCCTGCCCATGTCGTTCGGTCTCACCGTCGCGACTATAAATAGAGGCCTTCCCCTCTCAAATTCTTCACACCATTCTACTCCTCTCTCACCTAGAACCATCCCACCTCAGTCCCGGAGCAAGGCGAGCAACGCATCGCCGGAATTGCGCCGGAGCAGGCCGCCTCTGGAGAAGAAGGGCCCCGTTGATTTCGTCCACCCCAGGAGCTGCCGCGACCACACCTGAGTTCGCCGTCGTCGACTTCGTCGTTCACCCGCCTCGCCGACCCTCGCCTGAGCCCCGGTGAGCCCCCAATGACCCCCACTGGCCACGCTAGGTTTCTGTCTCACCGGCGTTGCCCAACGTCGACAATGACTCTCAGCCGTTGGATTAGAACCAGATCGAACGCACCACATCGCCCCATACCGCTTCGCACCCCCTGTCTCACTGACACGTGGGGACAGCCACTTAAACAGCCCGCGGAAGCGCTGCGCTTAGCAGGCCGGCCCAGTATCGTTTCCCGCGTAGCCCAGCTATTTGAATTTAACCTTTTCCATTTTATTTCAAACACACTTATGTACCCAGTTTCAAAAATCAACCCAGATCGATTCAGTGCACCAAATTGAATGAAACCAATTTTTTTACAAAGTTCTGGGAATGCTGAATCCAAGCCCGTGGGATTCAAGTCATTTGGATCTATAGATCACCCATGGTAAAAATAACAAGGCAAAAGCTTTTCTGCATTCAAACATTTTTCAAATTTAAAGCATAATAGCTTTTGAGTTGATTCCAACTCTCAAAAATCACATTTAACCATATCTTTCAGAATATATAAAAATATATAGGTTTACTTACAGAAATAATGTTCAAGTAAATAAAAGAATGCCCCATAGGCATTTCTAGCCACTTTAATTAATTTAAATAAAAGGGTAAAACCTTATTAAATTGTGACACCACTTTAAATCACATTCCCATGGACTAAAATATGTGGTGATGACATGTGTCAACATGATCCCATGTTTGGTTTGGAGAATATTAAATCTTAAGTAGTTTTTCAATGAGTAGAAAATACTTTGCTAAAAATAAAAGGAATTAAAGCAAGCTTTAATCTTGTAATGTTAGTGATGATGCTAGATCATCTATAGGACCCTTTTGTGTGATGATAACAAGTAGTTAAGTATTGGTTGGTGATTGTGTACATCGTATTTATTTATAGACGCTAATACCGACCAAGGATACAAGGAGGAAGGAGGATACTACAAAGAAGAAGCCGAGGAGAACTTCAACCACTACTCTGCACAAGTCAAGCCGATACTTGCAAGCTATTAACCTAGCAAGCCAAAACTTCAACTAGCATTCTTTGTTTCTAAACTTAGTAGAGATAAATCTGGCCTTTGCAAAATAACCCTAGAGCCTAGTGTCCTATTACCAAAAACCCCTTCTACTTGTTAGTATTAGTTTGCGAGTACTTAAAGAGTACTCATGGCTTTGTCCCTGGCTATTCCCGTGGCCAGACTATGAAGAGGAGTACCTAGAGGATGCACCCCAGGAAGGTTACGACAACTAGGATCATCTCCCATCGTCAGCATTGCCTGTGACCCCGAAGATGGAGCTTCGCCTACGCTACCGTTATTATTACGTATTCCGCTGCTTGAAGTTGTATTAAGAACTGGATCATGAGATCCCTATTTGTGTAAGAACTTATGTACGGTTTGTAATGGATGATGTACTATGGTATCCAATTATGTTATGTCTCGCAAAAATGGTAATCCTGGGATTGCGATGTATGGCATAACAGGCATCTGGGATTAAATATCCGGGTGTTGACAGAATATAAGACAGCTATGGAGAATGCAGGTCTTACACTTGTCGATGAGGAGGTTGATGCAGAGGAGTTGTAGAGGTCCCAACCTTTAATAAGGTAGAGATCCCTGTGTTTACAATGCTAGTCCCTGGATCAATAGCTAGCATCCACAGTTTAAGATGTAATATCAAGAAACAAAGGTCATAATACAACTTTATAACCAGGAATAAAATAATACATTACATCTTACATAGCTCTTTTGGCTATTACATTACATTGCAGCAGAATATCTATAAGCATGGGTTCCTTCATCTTCAAAGTGCCACAGACAAATATGTTGGTTGTAGACTTGTAATCCTAATCAATAAACTTCAGTAACACCAAACCAACCTGCAACATTACAAGTTACAGCCACAAGGGTCAATACATTTGAATTGTATTGGCAAGTTTCACTACTATGTAGAATATAAGTGGATCCTATCAATACATGCATATTTGGCTAAGTGGGGTTTAGGCTCATTTGCAGAAAGCAATATAGTTTTATCCTATCTTTTCAAAATAGTTTTGATCTTTTGTCAAATCTTTCTGAACTCTTTGGAATCCACCAAGTTCTTCAAGTCTCTTGTTGTCACTTTCAGGTTTTTATTTTAGAAATTGGAATGTCGAGATTTCCCATAGCTTCAGGCCTTAGTTGCTCAGTATTGTCCATAACCGGGGACACGGCTAAGTACTTAGATTTTCATCTTCTGCAGAAGTTGTACACTTTACCCACATGACACATTCTCATCTTGATGCCACCAGTGGCCGCTGGATAAGTACTCACCAAGATGGAGTACTGGCAGATTGAGAATGTGACGAAGTCTTTCCATAGGGTCCTCCCAGTACACAATGCTAGCTTGTCTTCAGGCACCAATGTAGGGTTCCTAGTTCCCTCATTCTAGTAACCTGAAGAGGCTAATGCATGGGTTTTCCACTATGTAGTTGACTAAGCCAGTGCCCATTTAGCATGTGGTTGTACACGGAAGCCACTATACGAGAAACATGTTCAATCTCTAAGTCCCTGGGTGGTTTTCTTCTAGTGCACAACAAAAAGAGATTGCCATATAAACATGGTTCCTCTTGTTGCCACCTTGTCCAAAACTTGAGTATCCTTGTCCACCCAGGTGGTTCATTGAGTACTTGTTTTATTATATAAAACACAAGTCTTTTCAATACTTCTCATAATCTCAACATGTATCCCTTCTCAATATATATAGCAGGGCTAAGCTTATTACAACTACATTGTTTTCACTAAGGAATATATAAGGGTATCCTAATAGGATTTAGCATAGCAAAATATAGTAGTCCTTATCATGCATGTTTCAAAATCCACTAAGTGTAATGATAATAATAGGACTTGGATGATAGTGTCACTTGCCTTTTTGGTAGAGGATGTTGGTTTACTTCTTGATCTTGCTAATATCACACTCTTCTAACTTCACTACAAATCAATCAAGCAAACATAGATTCAACTAGCATTCCAAACAATATTCAAACAATTCATCACACATAAAATAATAGAAACAAAGTCATGCATGCAAGCATGAAAAAAGTTAGTTTTATTTGCAAAGGTGGTTTATACTAGGCTCTAAACATTGTAAGGTTCAAGGTGGTCATTTTCTAAAGTGTAAAACCCATTTGCAAAATGGTTTTATCTATAAACCATTTTTAAATCAAATCATTATTTCATGTGGTGAAAATGCTTTTGGTAAGGCAATAATTTTATATTGTTCACCAAATAAGTTGTTAATCCTGAAAACTTGGTGTTTAGGGTCAGTAGGTTTGAATCAAAACATTTTCCAAAGGTTTTTCTCAAAAATCATTTCCATGTCAAAAACAATATTTTTATTTGACTAGAAATGAGCTAATTCAATTATTCAATCCTAAACTTCACAAAATACATTTTTAAATCAATAAGTTGGTTCCTAGGGTCAGTAGGTTCACAACAAATCATTTTGCAAAGATTTAAATCCCAAAATCATTTTAGAACAAATTTTATATTCTAAACAAGCATACACAAGTTTCTTCAAAAACAAAACATTTACCAGAAGCTTTTTACTAAACAAAGTGCATGGTTGGCTAGGGCTTGTTTTTCTGAATCCATTGATATAAAATTTGCAAAATTTGGACGTGTAGAACTAAAGTTATGGATTTTTCAAATTTGCATACAAATCAGATTCTAATTCTGTTTTAAATCAAAGGCTGGGCCACGTGGCTGCTTGCTATTGGCTGATACCGGTTCGGTTGGATCAACTTCTCTGGTGCGTTATATCTAAATGAAATCATGCGGCTCTGATTCAAACTTATCCCTTTGACCTAATCTAATCATAGCCACAGGATTTGGATCCGACGGGCTTAGTGTGTTTGACCACGAACTGGCGGCGGCGCGCGGTCAGACAGTGGCGTCGCGGTGTTTACAGGAAGCAAGGAGAGAAGTGGAGGTGCTCACCGTGCTCGCAAGGTTGAGGTGAATCTCAAGGTGGTACTGGATGGCGAAGGGGCGCACGGAGGTGATCGGAATCGCTCGCCGGAGTGGAGCTGCGCCTCGGGTTCGTACGATCGTCGACGGGGGCGGGGCTACAAGGCGTGCCAAATCAAAATAAGGGGTGCGTTAGACGCACACGGTACCAGGGAACATGTGAGCATCAATGAAAGGCTTCGGGGCGGTCTGAGCTTACCAGGAAGTCTCGCCGGAGGAAATGGAAGGCGGTGGTAGCGCTTGGAGTCGTCATTGTCGAGGCTCAGGGGCGCGCGCGAGCGAGCTAATGCTATGGGGAGGTGCACCTAGGTCTGGGGAGTGTGTGAGCTTGGTCGATGAGGCAAGGGGCGGTGTCTACTGGCCGGAATTTCTTGCGGAACTTGCCGGAGACAGTGGCAATGCGAGGCGAAATTGTCGCAACCTGGTGGCTCCGGGGAAGCGGGGACTGAGGGGAATCAAAGAGGAGTCGAGGGCGTTTAAGACAGCTTGGTCGCGGGGTGGAGTAACGCGGGTAATAACGCATATTCACGCGAGTGTTTAACGGCAGAAAACCGCCGGCGAGGTTTACGCGCGGGTGAGGAAGAAGAGTGCTGGTGGTGGGGTCTAGTGTCAGTGAGAAAAGGAGAGGGAGAGCGGGGTCCATCTGTCAGTGAGGGTGCGGGTGATTTCACTGGTGCCAAACGTTTTCTCGTTGGGAGAGAGGGACTAGGCTAAGTGGGCCTTATTGGGCTAATTGGGTTGGGTCGACCTTGCTCTATTTTTTTCTGTTCTGGATCTTTTTCCTTTTTATAATTGATTTTCTGTTTTGAAATTCAATCAAACAATTCAAACATTCAAACCAATCAAACTTCCACCACACTTTGTATTGAGTTTATTTCTGTTTAACAACAATATTCCAAGTCCCAAAATAAAATAATATTTTTATTCTTTTAGGATCTATTTAATAATTAAATAAAATAGTCCTTAGTTATTAATTCAAATAGGGTTTGATTATTAAAACTCCATTTGAAACTTACATAATCCCAAAATCATTTCAGTAAGTTTTATTTGAAAATATAAAACACTTGGAAAACTCATTTAAAATAAAATAACAAGTTTTAGTGTTTAATTAAAATGGGAAAAGTCTTTACTTTAATAAAATTGGATATTAAAGAATCCTCATTATTTTATTTAAATAGACCTTTATACTTTTAATCAAAACAAATAATTTTATTTTAAAAAGCTTGGCCAAGGTTTAATTTGGCTCTATAAAAATATTCCTTATTTATATTTCTACCTTTTCATTTGAAAACCAAATCTTTTTATTAAAAGATCCAAAAATAGTAATTTCAAATATTTAATATTTTCTTTATTAATTGTTTATCTTTTCAAATCCCTTTAGGATTTGTTTGATCAAAAATAGGTTTGAAGGTTTCCAATTGGAATCAAAAGTTTCTTCTCACCCTGAAAATCAACAAAGTTTTATTTTATTCATTTATTTTTCACATAACAAGATTTGGAAAATCTTGGGATGTGATAGGCTACCACCCTTAAAATAAATCTCGTCCCAAGATTTGGGGAGGCTAGGGGTTACAAGTTGGTTCAAAGCATCTAGGGTACTACCACCCTTAAAAAATTTCCAACTAGACTACATATTTGCTTGCTTGGGATCTTGGGGAACCTTCTCCGGGCAAACATCTGCATAGTGTCCTTTGTTTCCACACTTGTAACATGTGACAAGGCTGAGATCCTTCATAGGCTTGTTTATCTTGTGCTTCATATTTTCTGGACAGTTGCTTGCATAATGCCCTTGGTTACTGTGGCATCCCGCAAAACCACTACTAGAAAATCGCATTGATTTTGTGCATTGCATCGTCATCATCATGCATTGTTTGCATAAAACTATTTTCGCAAACCCGTTGTGTTTTCTAAAAAGCCCCATCTTTAATCAAGTATCAAACCCCGGATGCAACCGGATATTTTGTTGTCAAAAACTATTTACAAAATCCGTCGCAATCAATTAAAAATATTAAATTTATTTTGGGCGGGGCAGTCGAACGGGCCGATTGACCCGAACGACCGCCCCAGAATCTTAAAACGGTCCACCTAACCGCCCTTCCCAAAACCTACAGCTACCCAGGAACCTACCCAGCCCAGCCCTCCACATCACCCCACCCTATCCCAGGATGCCACCTCAACCTTGGCCATCCCTCCCTCCAATCAAAAGTTGCCACGTCACCTTGGTCAAACCCATTCCCCCAACCCTCCCTCCAACCACACACACAGCACACACGCGCGCGCACACACAGCGCGCCTGCCCCGCGGGCCCCATCCCACCTGTCCCCGCCCGGCAGCCCCACCCGCTAGCCCACCCCTCCGCGGTCAAACCGCCCCAGGCCACTCACCCGGTCCAACCCCCCACCGTGGCCCCACCTGTCGGCCCCCACCTACCCGCCTATCCCCGCGTCCCTGGGCCCCCACCCAGTCACCACCGCCTGCCGACCCCATCCTTCCACCCACCCCGCTCCCTTCTTCCCGGTGTCTGCAACCGCCCGCCCCTGGCCACCCTCTCCCCCACCTCTAGCTCGGCCCCGCGCGCCGCCCGGCTACCCTCACCCACGCGCGCGAGCCCGCGTTCCCCCGTCCTCCTCCGGCCTCTGCGCCGCCGCCGTCGGCCCCGCGGCATCCTCCAACCTCGCGCGCGCCTCTCCCGAGCCCCAGCCCGCCGGCCTCCGCAGCCGCCGCGCGCGAGCCGCTCCGGCCAAACCCCGTCGACCCCCTGCCCCGTCGCTGGCGCCTCCTCCGCGCGCGACGGAAGCCGCCGCCGCCGCCCGCGTCGGTCGCCGCCAGGGCCCCAGCATCTCCGCCGCCTCGGGCGCGGCCCGCACGCGCCGGCTCCCGCCGCCGCCGCCCCGGGCTCCACCGCGCGCCTCCGCATCCTCCTCCTCCGGCCGCTCTCCCCGACGCCGGTGCCGCCCTGTGTGGCCTCGCTTGCGTCCGACCGTCGCGCTCCGTCGAGCCCCTGCTGCCCGAGCTCCTCCCCCGCCTCGCCGGACTCCGTCTCCCCCACGCGCGAGCATCACCGAGCATCCCCGCCGTCGAGCCGCCCCGGCAGCTCTCCAGCGCGCCCCCGCAACATCCTCTGCAGCTGCTGCCTCCGCCCGGTCCTCCCCCTCGCCGTGGACCGTCGCGTGACATGGGTTTCCGAGCCTTCCGCTCGAGTCGTCCTTGCCTCTGCCGCGCATGGTCCTGGACCCGTCCTCGTCTCCGACCGGAAGGCCTCTGCTGCTGCAGCGTGCAGTGGCATGCGTTAGCCCGTGTTTCGTGCTGATGTTGCTAGTTTGGTTAAGGAACAAGCGGTGGTGATGTGTTGTTGTGCATGTTGCACCGATGGTGTTGTCGTGCCTAGCTTTCAAGTCCTGTCTCGACAAGATCTTCCGGGTGCTAACGGCGCGAACGCACGGTACCCCTAGGCCTCCAACAGGGTGCGACAAGTACTTCTACCGAGCATCAAACCGGACCCTCGACACGCCAAGGCCTACGTCACGGATCCGAAAGCCCCGAACTCGAGGATCCGCAGCCCGAGTCATGATCGCCTTCCCGGAACGCCAAGACCCGAACCTGTCGAATCCCTCGAAGTGTCCCGCCAAGATCGTCATCGACAATGGAACCAAGACCGGACCCACGGGACGACATGTTCTTCACCCCAAGGGCGGCAAGGCTCTCTACATGGATTTCGGACCCCGACATCGGACGACAAGATCATCGTCATAGAACCCGAAGGCCACATGTGTGACAAGTACTCCGACCCGGAACCAAGTTCGCCACCGACTAAAGACGGACTACGAGTTCTACTTCACGGTTGCCCAGCGACAAGATCTACTACCCCGTTATCCGAGACCGATCCCGTCGAGGCCGAACCCTAGATCCGAACCCTGAGACCGACCTCGGACCCCCGGATCCCCAAGACCGTCGAGACCCCTCAATGTGTGACTCTTATCCGAACCCCTATTTTCATAAATGCCAAACATAAAACTTGTTGCATATTGAATTGTCATACTTGCATGCATAATCATGTGGTTTGGGGGCCTTATGCCGATTCACCTAATAACTAAATATGGGGCCCATATGCGGGCAAATCTAGTCTCATATTGGCCTCATTTAAACATGTGTAGCGAACCGGATCCATCTGTTGTCTTGCTAAACAACATTTAATTTGCGGGGTACCTAAATAACTTGAACCATCTAATTAATTGTCGGGACCCCGGTTCCACTTAATATGACCTAATCGCATCGCTTCCTTGCCATGCCATACATCATACATGCATCATGCCGATCTTCTGCCGTTGTATTAAATATTGCATCCGGTGTTCCTTCTAGTGTTTTGCTTCTTCGCGGATAAGGACGTTGAGTTGATGTGAGCTTCGCCCCGATCTTCGGTCGAACCTTCGACATGTTTTCAGGCGAGCATCTCCCCCTTTCTACCTATCTTACTTTTATAGCCTTTATTCCCTCCTGTTGATCTATTGCTATCTGTGTTGCGATGCTTTAGTTTCCGTACCTGTGATATCCCTTGCAGCCCTATATTGCCTTGGACACATCCTATTACCTGTTGTTTGGTAGATAGTTGGACTTGCGCGTCGTAGTCGCTTGCTCAAGTGATGCTGCGTGTTGTCAATTGCCACAGCTGTTGATGTATTGCCGCATGTTGTTGTTGGAGCTGATCATAGTTTTACTTATTGTTCACTTTAATTCCTGTTTAACAACTAAAATTGAAATAAGCAGAGGCATCGGTGGGTGATAGATAATATTTGGTTTCCGAACGCCCACTTGTGTCCCGTAAGACCCCGAGTACTTGATACCTGTTCCTTGATTTATCGCGCTATCCACATCCGGGAGGTATATGGGACCCCCCTGAGCGAGAGCTTGATTCAGTCTTATTTCTTGGGGCCACAAACTAGTTTGGGGCTTTATTACTATCCTGTACTTATGCCATGTTTTACTGCTTTATTTACGATTGTGCGAGGTACTGCACACTGTACTGTTTAGGATCGGGACACGATTCCGCGGTGTCGACAAGCCCCGTTTGGGGTTCCCAGTCGTTCACAGCCGTCTACCCAGACCTTGAGTCCGTCTCGGAGCTAGCTTACTTCGTTGCGGGTAGCTTAATGGGGTGGCCCCCTGAAATATTTCTGAATCCTGTGATTGCTTTGTCGTGAAGGCCTCGTGGGGTTTTGATTTGGTTTTTCCGAGGTTGATCGAGTGTGTGTTGCTATTGGTGCACCCCGGCCGGGTAAAACTTTCTGAAAGCCGTGTCCGCGGATATGGACGACTTGGAGCACAGTATCTCGATCATAGACAAGCATAACTAAAGTTTATTGCTATAAATTTGACTTTATAATGACTAGTAATCAGCTTCACTATAACGGAATGGCTAATTAATACTGCCCACAATTGCTTGTTTGGATGTCGCTTGCGACAATTGTATCTGACTAGTAAGTATTGCAACTACAACGGAATGGCTGAATAAAAGTACCAACAACTGCTGGGTTTTTGGGTTATCTCATGATAAATGTATCTGACTAGTAAGTGTTGCCACTATCACGGAATGATTAAATAAAAGTGCCCACTGCTTACTTTATCAGGACGATTATCTAAACCTGACTAGTAAAGTGCCGCAACTATAACTGAATAAGTAAAACTGCCAACTGTGTGAGTTCCTCGGTTGACTTCCTCGTTTGGTCTCGAGGGGGAAACACCAGGATGGTTTTGTTTGGTGTTAGCTTCAGGTTGGATCCGGATAGGCCATTCTTACCCCTCTCTGATAATCGCCAGTTGTATCGAGTCTCTATAGGTTGTTTAGTGCATGCTGCCGCTGCCGCTTCAGTCCACCATACCTATGTAGGCGAGGACCGCCGAATTCTAGCCTCGCCGTGTACTGGCCTCAGTACTGACGCTCCTTCTTTTCCTTATACCTTTGTCGGCACCCCTTTTGTTAAGCAGGTTTTGAGATCGACGCCGTTAGCAGGGTTACCCTTCCGGCTTGGCCTGGGCAGGGTTATGGACGCCATTGGTTATTCTTCAGGGCTCTTAGCCCCATTTGCATCTTGTCTGTAGTCGGACGCCCCATCGTTTTCAAGGTGATTTGGATCTTTGTACCGTGTATCTGTAGTCTTGACTCTTTGAGTCGCTGTTGTATATATATCTGTTCTGTGGGTCCCATCGAGGACTGTTGTGTAATGTTATTACTTCGTTTTCCACCCGCACGAAAGTGCCTGGTGGGCACCTTTGAATCGTTTCTATGCGGGTTTGGCGAATTTTGCTCAAACTTGCATAGGTCCGATTCTGAGGGTGTTACAGAGTGGTATCAGAGCTCAGCAGTTGCGATACCCCACAAGTCCAGCCTGTAGGATAACCTAGGTAACGGCCGAAGTAGAGTGTCAAAACTATTTTGCAAAATCGGTTGGATAGTTCTGATTAGGTCTGATTTTACTCCTTACCCCTCTGCTATTCTCCTCTTATCTCGACGTGTTTTAAATCCGCTCTCTTCTCTTTCTTCGAGTCCAGGATTTCTCGTGGTTGGGTTCCGTCGTACCTTCAGGGTTTCGCTATCTCCCTTTTGTAACGGAGGTGCTACGATCATCAATCTGTAGCTGGTCTGTTGTGCCCTTCATCCGATCTTTTGTTCTTGAGCTCTTTATCCATATGTGTTCCTTGCTGGATATCAGTGTCGTTGAAAAACATATGAGAAGGACGAGCTTTGGTGAAGTTGGAGTCGACCTTGAGCACGTGTTGTTCTTGCCAATGGAACCATCGCGAAACCTAATCAGTGTGTCTTTCATACGATTTCTGCTGGCAGCATCCCTTTGTTTCGGATACCGCCTATGAAGATCTTCAGTCTGAATCTCGAGAGTTGAGTTGCCTGATTCTCCTACCCATGTATGGAGTTGATAGTTGGGTCCGGGATGGACTGATCACCCTACCCGACTCTTACTGTTCGCTCTGTACATCGAACTGGTGGATCAATGTAACTTTTCCCTCTTCTAATGGAAGTTAGAGGTGGCCTTCTCGTTTGATACCTCTATCTTCGTCCTTTGTTTCTCCGGAGTGTTCTCTCGACGACCAGGGACAACGACCCTTTGTTGGTGGTGTCGCCGATTTCAAGATGGAGGATGGACCCTCGTTAGTGGTGTCGCGAGGAACTACGCAAAGCGAGAAGATTCAGAACGCCGACCTTCCTTCCGGTACCATGAGTCGGATCTCGAGGGCGAGATCCATTGTTAGTGGTGTCGAATTGTGGCATCCCGCAAAACCACTACTAGAAAATCGCATTGATTTTGTGCATTGCATCGTCATCATCATGCATTGTTTGCATAAAACTATTTTCGCAAACCCGTTGTGTTTTCTAAAACGCCCCATCTTTAATCAAGTATCAAACCCCGGATGCAACCGGATATTTTGTTGTCAAAAACTATTTACAAAATCCGTCGCAATCAATTAAAAATATTAAATTTATTTTGGGCGGGGCAGTCGAACGGGCCGATTGACCCGAACGACCGCCCCAGAATCTTAAAACGGTCCACCTAACCGCCCTTCCCAAAACCTACAGCTACCCAGGAACCTACCCAGCCCAGCCCTCCACATCACCCCACCCTATCCCAGGATGCCACCTCAACCTTGGCCATCCCTCCCTCCAATCAAAAGTTGCCACGTCACCTTGGTCAAACCCATTCCCCCAACCCTCCCTCCAACCACACACACAGCACACACGCGCGCGCACACACAGCGCGCCTGCCCCGCGGGCCCCATCCCACCTGTCCCCGCCCGGCAGCTCCACCCGCTAGCCCACCCCTCCGCGGTCAAACCGCCCCAGGCCACTCACCCGGTCCAACCCCCCACCGTGGCCCCACCTGTCGGCCCCCACCTACCCGCCTGTCCCCGCGTCCCTGGGCCCCCACCCAGTCACCACCGCCTGCCGACCCCATCCTTCCACCCACCCCGCTCCCTTCTTCCCGGTGTCTGCAACCGCCCGCCCCTGGCCACCCTCTCCCCCACCTCTAGCTCGGCCCCGCGCGCCGCCCGGCTACCCTCACCCACGCGCGCGAGCCCGCGTTCCCCCGTCCTCCTCCGGCCTCTGCGCCGCCGCCGTCGGCCCCGCGGCATCCTCCAACCTCGCGCGCGCCTCTCCCGAGCCCCAGCCCGCCGGCCTCCGCAGCCGCCGCGCGCGAGCTGCTCCGGCCAGACCCCGTCGACCCCCTGCCCCGCCGCCGGCGCCTCCTCCGCGCGCGACGGAAGCCGCCGCCGCCGCCCGCGTCGGTCGCCGCCAGGGCCCCAGCATCTCCGCCGCCTCGGACGCGGCCCGCACGCGCCGGCTCCCGCCGCCGCCGCCCCGGGCTCCACCGCGCGCCTCCGCATCCTCCTCCTCCGGCCGCTCTCCCCGACGCCGGTGCCGCCCTGTGTGGCCTCGCTTGCGTCCGACCGTCGCGCTCCGTCGAGCCCCTGCTGCCCGAGCTCCTCCCCCGCCTCGCCGGACTCCGTCTCCCCCACGCGCGAGCATCACCGAGCATCCCCGCCGTCGAGCCGCCCCGGCAGCTCTCCAGCGCGCCCCCGCAACATCCTCTGCAGCTGCTGCCTCCGCCCGGTCCTCCCCCTCGCCGTGGACCGTCGCGTGACATGGGTTTCCGAGCCTTCCGCTCGAGTCTTCCTTGCCTCTGCCGCGCATGGTCCTGGACCCGTCCTCGTCTCCGACCGGAAGGCCTCTGCTGCTGCAGCGTGCAGTGGCATGCGTTAGCCCGTGTTTCGTGCTGATGTTGCTAGTTTGGTTAAGGAACAAGCGGTGGTGATGTGTTGTTGTGCATGTTGCACCGATGGTGTTGTCGTGCCTAGCTTTCAAGTCCTGTCTCGACAAGATCTTCCGGGTGCTAACGGCGCGAACGCACGGTACCCCTAGGCCTCCAACAGGGTGCGACAAGTACTTCTACCGAGCATCAAACCGGACCCTCGACACGCCAAGGCCTACGTCACGGATCCGAAAGCCCCGAACTCGAGGATCCGCAGCCCGAGTCATGATCGCCTTCCCGGAACGCCAAGACCCGAACCTGTCGAATCCCTCGAAGTGTCCCGCCAAGATCGTCATCGACAATGGAACCAAGACCGGACCCACGGGACGACATGTTCTTCACCCCAAGGGCGGCAAGGCTCTCTACATGGATTTCGGACCCCGACATCGGACGACAAGATCATCGTCATAGAACCCGAAGGCCACATGTGTGACAAGTACTCCGACCCGGAACCAAGTTCGCCACCGACTAAAGACGGACTACGAGTTCTACTTCACGGTTGCCCAGCGACAAGATCTACTACCCCGTTATCCGAGACCGATCCCGTCGAGGCCGAACCCTAGATCCGAACCCTGAGACCGACCCCGGACCCCCGGATCCCCAAGACCGTCGAGACCCCTCAATGTGTGACTCTTATCCGAACCCCTATTTTCATAAATGCCAAACATAAAACTTGTTGCATATTGAATTGTCATACTTGCATGCATAATCATGTGGTTTGGGGGCCTTATGCCGATTCACCTAATAACTAAATATGGGGCCCATATGCGGGCAAATCTAGTCTCATATTGGCCTCATTTAAACATGTGTAGCGAACCGGATCCATCTGTTGTCTTGCTAAACAACATTTAATTTGCGGGGTACCTAAATAACTTGAACCATCTAATTAATTGTCGGGACCCCGGTTCCACTTAATATGACCTAATCGCATCGCTTCCTTGCCATGCCATACATCATACATGCATCATGTCGATCTTCTGCCGTTGTATTAAATATTGCATCCGGTGTTCCTTCTAGTGTTTTGCTTCTTCGCGGATAAGGACGTTGAGTTGATGTGAGCTTCGCCCCGATCTTCGGTCGAACCTTCGACATGTTTTCAGGCGAGCATCTCCCCCTTTCTACCTATCTTACTTTTATAGCCTTTATTCCCTCCTGTTGATCTATTGCTATCTGTGTTGCGATGCTTTAGTTTCCGTACCTGTGATATCCCTTGCAGCCCTATATTGCCTTGGACACATCCTATTACCTGTTGTTTGGTAGATAGTTGGACTTGCGCGTCGTAGTCGCTTGCTCAAGTGATGTTGCGTGTTGTCAATTGCCACAGCTGTTGATGTATTGCCGCATGTTATTGTTGGAGCTGATCATAGTTTTACTTATTGTTCACTTTAATTCCTGTTTAACAACTAAAATTGAAATAAGCAGAGGCATCGGTGGGTGATAGATAATATTTGGTTTCCGAACGCCCACTTGTGTCCCGTAAGACCCCGAGTACTTGATACCTGTTCCTTGATTTATCGCGCTATCCACATCCGGGAGGTATATGGGACCCCCCTGAGCCAGAGCTTGATTCAGTCTTATTTCTTGGGGCCACAAACTAGTTTGGGGCTTTATTACTATCCTGTACTTATGCCATGTTTTACTGCTTTATTTACGATTGTGCGAGGTACTGCACACTGTACTGTTTAGGATCGGGACACGATTCCGCGGTGTCGACAAGCCCCGTTTGGGGTTCCCAGTCGTTCACAGCCGTCTACCCAGACCTTGAGTCCGTCTCGGAGCTAGCTTACTTCGTTGCGGGTAGCTTAATGGGGTGGCCCCCTGAAATATTTCTGAATCCTGTGATTGCTTTGTCGTGAAGGCCTCGTTGGGTTTTGATTTGGTTTTTCCGAGGTTGATCGAGTGTGTGTTGCTATTGGTGCACCCCGGCCGGGTAAAACTTTCTGAAAGCCGTGTCCGCGGATATGGACGACTTGGAGCACAGTATCTCGATCATAGACAAGCATAACTAAAGTTTATTGCTATAAATTTGACTTTATAATGACTAGTAATCAGCTTCACTATAACGGAATGGCTAATTAATACTGCCCACAATTGCTTGTTTGGATGTCGCTTGCGACAATTGTATCTGACTAGTAAGTATTGCAACTACAACGGAATGGCTGAATAAAAGTACCAACAACTGCTGGGTTTTTGGGTTATCTCATGATAAATGTATCTGACTAGTAAGTGTTGCCACTATCACGGAATGATTAAATAAAAGTGCCCACTGCTTACTTTATCAGGACGATTATCTAAACCTGACTAGTAAAGTGCCGCAACTATAACTGAATAAGTAAAACTGCCAACTGTGTGAGTTCCTCGGTTGACTTCCTCGTTTGGTCTCGAGGGGGAAACACCAGGATGGTTTTGTTTGGTGTTAGCTTCAGGTTGGATCCGGATAGGCCATTCTTACCCCTCTCTGATAATCGCCAGTTGTATCGAGTCTCTATAGGTTGTTTAGTGCATGCTGCCGCTTCAGTCCACCATACCTATGTAGGCGAGGACCGCCGAATTCTAGCCTCGCCGTGTACTGGCCTCAGTACTGACGCTCCTTCTTTTCCTTATACCTTTGTCGGCACCCCTTTTGTTAAGCAGGTTTTGAGATCGACGCCGTTAGCAGGGTTACCCTTCCGGCTTGGCCTGGGCAGGGTTATGGACGCCATTGGTTATTCTTCAGGGCTCTTAGCCCCATTTGCATCTTGTCCGTAGTCGGACGCCCCATCGTTTTCAAGGTGATTTGGATCTTTGTACCGTATATCTGTAGTCTTGACTCTTTGAGTCGCTGTTGTATATATATCTGTTCTGTGGGTCCCATCGAGGACTGTTGTGTAATGTTATTACTTCGTTTTCCACCCGCACGAAAGTGCCTGGTGGGCACCTTTGAATCGTTTCTATGCGGGTTTGGCGAATTTTGCTCAAACTTGCATAGGTCCGATTATGAGGGTGTTACAGTTACCACAGTTGTAACATGTGATAAGTTTGAGTTCTTCACGTATCTCTTGTGGACAGGTTGTTACATAATGGCCTAGCTCTTTGCAGTTATTGCACCATACTTGGCCAATCTGCTTATACTTCTGTTTCTCTAGACATTCACTGGCATAGTGTCCCATTTCTTTGCAATGATTACATTGCACATGGCTTTTGTCCTTCTTTTTCTTGGGTTTCTCCAAAGCTAGGGGTGCTTCTAGTTCATGTTCTTCATATGTTATCTCATAGGTAGGAATGTCTACTGGTTTCTTGGACCTTCTATTGCTCCTTGGATAATTCATATGCCTCTTCTTTGGTCCTTTAAATTGGGTTGTATTGCATGGAGGTACAAGTGGAGATTTTCCTTTATCCTCATCCTTCTTGGTAGACTTAGCTCCCTCTTGATAGTCTGCAATCGGTTGTTGCACTCCACCTTGTTTCCTTTGTTCAATTATGGAATAGATGGGGCATTGGATGGGGACATGATTATTTCCTTCACATAGGTAACAAGTAGCTTGAGAGGTGGGACATTGGCCAACTGGATGTTTTTCTTCACAGTTGGGGCATTGATCTCCATGCTCCTTGGAAGTGTGATCCTTGTCTCCACAAATATTTCAAGCTTTGGTTCCTTCTAGAATAACATCTTTGTCATCTTTGTTGTCACAAACTCCTTTGGAAGAGTTGCTTTCCATGTTGATCATTTGATCTGTCACCTTATGCAACATTTGGGCTTGGGTTTCCAAAAACTTTTGCAAGGTTGGATCTTCCCCACTGGTGTTGGCTATGAATTGAGCTGTCACTTGGTTCAACTAGTTTTGGGTTGCTATGAGTTCTCTCATGTTTTCCTCTTGGTTGGTGTTGTTGTCATCAACCTTGATGTTGGAGTCTCTTGGAGTAGTCATCTGTTTGGGTTGAATTGAGATTAGAATAGGCAAAATATCTCTAAGGAAATAATTCTAATCACACACTTCACAATTCACACAAACAATGTGCAAGCAATCACAAACAAACACTCCTTTCAAACACAAGTTTCCAAGCATATTCTTAGGCAACCAAAAATATTTTTGTTATACCACATAAGTTGGTGGGTTTGGCTTAAACTAAATATGGTGGTCCATCTATATGGTTCACTTGTGATCTTTCCATCCTTCTTGGTTGATTCTTCTTGCTTGAGATCATGGTTTCCTTGGGAAATCTCTTGGTCACAAAACTTCAAAGGTGATGATGGCTCCTTCTAATTTGTGTTTCCTTAGTCTCCAAATTTTGAGCAAGGTTTCTTGTCTCACTTGTCCTTAGTGATATCCAAGGTTGAAGTCCTTGGTGAAAATGCTGAAGATGTTGAAGTCATTAGAGTTGAAGATGTTGAAGTCATTAGAGTTGAAGATGTTGAAGTCATTAGAGTTGAAGAAGTCCTTTGCACATGGTGAAGTATTTGGCCAAGGGGTAGGCTTGTCCATCAAGTTTGAAATAGATGAGATGTAGAATCAAAACCAAAGTGGTTGAGGAAAGAGTTTACAAGATTGTTGGTAAATAAGTTTTGGAACAAATACAACTCCTATTTTTCTAAGGGGTTTTGTCCAATCCTAGGTTTACAAACCTACAGGCAACACATTGCTCTGATACCATCTCTAGAGGTCCCAACCTTTAATAAGGTAGAGATCCCTGTGTTTACAATGCTAGTCCCTGGATCAATAGCTAGCATCCACAGTTTAAGATGTAATATCAAGAAACAAAGTTCATAATACAACTTTATAACCAGGAATAAAATAATACATTACATCTTACATAGCTCTTTTGGCTATTACATTACATTGCAGTAGAATATCTATAAGCATGGGGTCCTTCATCTTCAAAGTGCCACAGGAAAACATGTTGGTTGTAGACTTGTAATCCTAATCAATAAACTTCACTAACACCTAACCAACCTGCAACATTACAAGTTACAGCCACAAGGGTCAATACATTTGAATTGTATTGGCAAGTTTCACTACTATGTAGAATATAAGTGGATCCTATCAATACATGCATATTTGGCTAAGTGGGGTTTAGGCTCATTTGCAGAAAGCAATATAGTTTTATCCTATCTTTTCAAAATAGTTTTGATCTTTTGTTAAATCTTTCTGAACTCTTTGGAATCCACCAAGTGCTTCAAGTGTCTTGTTGTCACTTTCAAGTTTTTCTTTTAGAAATTGGAATGTCGAGATTTCCCATAGCTTCAGGCCTTAGTTGCTCAGTATTGTCCATAACCGGGGACACGGCTAAGTACTTAGATTTTCATCTTCTGCAGAAGTTGTACACTTTACCCACATGACACATTCTCATCTTGATGCCACCAGTGGCCGCAGGATAAGTACTCACCAAGATGGAGTACTGGCAGATTGAGAATGTGACGAAGTCTTTCCATAGGGTCCTCCCAATACATAATGCTAGCTTGTCTTTAGGCACCAATGTAGGGTTCCTAGTTCCCTCATTCTAGTAACCAGAAAAGGCTAATTCATGGGTCTTCCACTATGTAGTTGACTAAGACAGTGCCCATTTAGCATGTAGCTGTACACGGAAGCCACTGTATGAGAAACATGTTCAATCTCTAAGTCCCTGGGTGGTTTTATTCTAGTGCACAACAAAAAGAGATTGCCATATAAACATGGTTCCTCTTGTTGCAACCTTGTCCAAAACTTGAGTATCCTTGTCCACCCAGGTGGTTCATTGAGTACTTGTTTTATTATATAAAACACAAGTCTTTTCAATACTTCTCATAATCACAACATGTATCCCTTCTCAATATATATAGCAGGGCTAAGCTTATTACAACTACATTGTTTTCACTAAGGAATATATAAGGGTATCCTAATAGGATTTAGCATAGCAAAATATAGTAGTCCTTATCATGCATGTTTCAAAATCCACTAAGTGTAATGATAATAATAGGACTTGGATGATAGTGTCACTTGCCTTTTTGGTAGAGGATGTTGGTTTACTTCTTGATCTTGCTAATATCACACTCTTCTAACTTCACTACAAATCAATCAAGCAAACATAGATTCAACTAGCATTCCAAACAATATTCAAACAATTCATCACACATAAAATAATAGAAACAAAGTCATGCATGCAAGCATGCAAAAAGTTAGTTTTATTTGCAAAGGTGGTTTCTAATAGGCTCTAAACATTGTAAGGTTCAAGGTGGTCATTTTCTAAAGTGTCAAACCCATTTGCAAAATGGTTTTATCTATAAACCATTTTTAAATCAAATCATTATTTCATGTGGTGAAAATGCTTTTGGTAAGGCAATAATTTTATATTGTTCACCAAATAAGTTGTTAATCCTCAAAACTTGGTGTTTAGGGTGAGTAGGTTTGAATCAAGACATTTTCCAAAGGTTTTTCTCAAAAATCATTTCCATGTCAAAAACAATATTTTTATTTGACTAGAAATGAGCTAATTCAATTATTCAATCCTAAACTTCACAAATTACATTTTTAAATCCATAAGTTGGTTCCTAGGGTCAGTAGGTTCACAACAAATCATTTTGCAAAGATTTAAATCCCAAAATCATTTTAGAACAAATTTTATATTCTAAACAAGCATACACAAGTTTCTGCAAAAACAAACATTTTACCAGAAGCTTTTTACTAAACAAAGTGCATGGTTGGCTAGGGCTTGTTTTTCTGAATCCATTTATATAAAATTTGCAAAATTTGGACGTGTAGAACTAAAGTTATGGATTTTTCAAATTTGCATACAAATCAGATTCTAATTCTGTTTTAAATCAAAGGCTGGGCCACGTGGCTGCTTGCTATTGGCTGATACCGGTTCGGTTGGATCAACCTCTCTGGTGCGTTAGATCTAAATGAAATCATGCGGCTCTGATTCAAACTTACCCCTTCGACCTAATCTAATCATAGCCACAGGATTTGGATTCGACGGGCTCAGTGTGTTTGACCATGAACTGGCGGCGCTAGCGGCGGCTGGCGGCGGCGCGCGGTCAGACGGTGGCGTCACGGCATTTACAGGAAGCAAGGAGAGAAGTGGAGGTGCTCACCATGCTCGCAGGGTCGAGGTGAAGCTCAAGGTGGTACTGGATGGCGAAGGGGCGCACGGAGGTGATCGGAATCGCTCGCCGGAGTGGAGTTGCGCCTCGGGTTCGTACGGTCGTCGACGGGGGCGGGGCTACAAGGCGTGCCAGATCAAAATAAGGGGTGCGCTAGACGCGCACGGTACCAGGGAACATGTGAGCATCAATGAATGGCTTCGGGGCGGTCTGATCTTACCAGGAAGTCTCGCCGGAGGAAATGGCAGGCGGTGGTAGCGCTTGGAGTCGTCGTTGTCGAGGCTCAGGGGCACGCGCGAGCGAGCTAATGCTACGGGGAGGTGTGCCTAGGTCTAGGGAGTGTGTGAGCTTGGTCGATGAGGCAAGGGGCGGTGTCTACTGGCCGGAATTGCTTGCGGAACTCGCCGGAGACAGTGGCAATGTGAGGCGAAATTGTCGCAGCCTGGTGGCTCCGGGGAAGCGGGGACTGAGGGGAATCAAAGAGGAGGCGAGGGAATTTAAGACAGCATGGTCGCGGGGTGGAGTAACGCGGGTAATAACGCGTATTCACGCGAGCGTTTAATGGCAGTAAACCGCCGGCGAGGTTTACGCGCGGGTGAGGAAGAAGAGGGCTGGTGGTGGGGTCTGGTGTCAGTGAGAAAAGGAGAGGGAGAGCGGGGTCCATCTGTCAGTGAGGGTGCGGGTAATTTCACTGGTTCCAAACGTTTTCTCGCGGGGAGAGAGGGACTGGGCTAACTGGGCCTTATTGGGATAATTGGGTTGGGTCGACCTTGCTCTATTTTTTTCTGTTCTGAATCTTTTTCCTTTTTCTAATTGATTTTCTGTTTTGAAATTCAATCAAACAATTCAAACATTCAAATCAATCAAACTTCCACCACACTTTGTATTGAGTTTAGTTCTGTTTAACAACAATATTCCAAGTCCCAAAATAAAATAATATTTTTATTCTTTTAGGATCTCTTTAATAATTAAATAAAATAGTCCTTAGTTATTAATTCAAATAGGATTTGATTATTAAAACTCCATTTGAAACTTACATAATCCCAAAATCATTTCAGTAAGTTTTATTTGAAAATATAAAACACTTGGAAAACTCATTTAAAATAAAATAACAAGTTTTAGTGTTTAATTAAAATGGGAAAAGTCTTTACTTTAATAAAATTGGATATTAATGAATCCTCATTATTTTATTTAAATAGACCTTTATACTTTTAATCAAAACAAAATATTTAATTTTCAAAAGCTTGGCCAAGGTTTAATTTGGCTCTATAAAAATAGTCCTTATTTATATTTCTACCTTTTCATTTGAAAACCAAATCTTTTTATTAAAAGATCCAAAAATAGTAATTTCACATATTTAATATTTTCTTTATTAATTGTTTATCTTTTCAAATCCCTTTAGGATTTGTTTGATCAAAAATAGGTTTGAAGGTTTCCAATTGGAATCAAAAGTTTCTTCTCACCCTGAAAATCAACAAAGTTTTATTTTATTCATTTATTTTTCACATAACAAGATTTGGAAAATCTTGGGATGTGACAGGAGTAGTGATGACTACTCATTTATTTATCATTTACCATGCTTATGATTATGGAGTCGCAATGACCATCCAACATGTGGATGGCTTGCCATTGGTGTGTTTGCTCTTCAAACTTGTTGTTTATATCGTTGAACTTTATGTTATTTTGATGATTGTTTGGTGATTGACTATGTGTTGTATTGTGCGTGTTAAGCATCCATGGGTATCTCATTCTTATCCTTATTGAAAACCACAGATGCCTCCTCGACGTGCCAACCCCAACCCGAACAACAACAATGTCACCCCCGAGATGCAGCAGCTGATGACAGCACAGGCACATCTGATGCAGATGATGACCACTTTCATGCAGAATCAAAATAACAACAATAACAACAACAACAACAATCAGAACAATCCACCAGGTTTTGACATGCTCACCATATTCCTAAGACTAAGGCCTGCAAAGTTCTCAGGAACTACTGATCCCATGGTGGCCAATGATTGGCTATGTTCAGTGAATAAGGATTTGGTAACTGTCGGCTGTACCGACGAGGAGAAAGTTAGGTTTGCAGCACACCTGTTGGAAGGACCAGCGGCTACTTGGTGGGATAACTTCCAGATCACCACTCCCATTGAGGATGTGACATGGGCTATCTTTGAGGATGGTTTCCGTACAACTCACATCTCATCTGGAGTGATGAGTTTGAAGAAGAAGGAGTTTCATAACCTGAAGCAGTGCCACCGCAGCGTGGCTAAATATATTGAGGAGTTCAACAATCTGGCGTGTTATGCACCGGATGAAGTGGATACCGATGCCAAGAGGAAGGAGAAGTTCCTCGAAGGACTGAACGATGAACTGAATCTGCAGAGATCTGTGACCTATGTCCCCACCTACCAATATCTTTGTGACAAGGCTACCATCTTAGAGAATAAGATGGAACAGGTTGAAAGCAGAAAGAGGAAGCACAACTCTGACAAGCACAACTCGGGATCGTCTCACAAGCGTTCCCATTATGATGATTGTGGGAGTTCTGGATCCCACAAGCATGAAAAGTACAACAGCCACCACAACCAAAACCGCCATCATGACAACAAGCATCACCGTAGTCATGACAATGACAAGTACAAGAATCACAAGGGTGGATACAAGAGCCACCACAATGGAAGTGGAAGTGGTAGTGGAAGCCAGCCTGTCAAGAAGGATCTCAGTCAGGTTGAATGCTTCAAGTGTAAGAAGATGGGGCATTATGCAAATGAATGCCTAGAAAATAAAGTTGAAGGACCCAACAAGCCCAACCCTTTCCAGAAAGGACAGGTGAACCACATCAATGTGGAAGAGATTTATGAGGAGTCTGATGCTGTGGCTGGTAAGTTCAAACTCAATTCTATTCCAGCACTTGTTCTTTTTTATACCGGTGCATCACATTCATTCATATCAAAAGCATGTGTTGATAGAAATGGGTTTCCAACTGAAAACATTGGGTGTCCAATAAAAGTAAGTTCTCCCGGTGGAGATAAGATAGTGAGTCTTGGATGTCATGATCTAGTGATAGAATTTGGAAATCATAAGTTTCCAGTGAGTCTGATAATCCTAGATTCCCAAGGACTGGATGTAATTTTGGGAATGGACTGGATGACCGAGTATGAAGGAGTACTAGATTGTGCCAATCGTACTGTCGCACTCACAACCCCGGAAAACAAAAGGATAAGATTCATGTCCAACTTTGAATCAAAAGGGAGTAAGTTAAATTCTCTTAAGGGGGTTAGCATAGACAGTGTGCCAATTGTGAGTGAATATTCGGATGTGTTTCTAGAAGAATTGTCGGGAATGCCACCAGATAGAGATGTGGAATTTCTGATTGACTTGCTTCCAGGATCAGGACCTATAGAAAAGAGACCTTACAAGATGTCAGTTGATGAGCTGAAAGAACTTAAGAAACAACTTGGAGAACAATTGCAGAAAGGATTTATTCAACCAAGTTCTTCATCTTGGGGAGCACCAGTCTTATTTGTGGAAAAGAAAGATAAAGATTATGCATAGATTATTGTTCACTCAATGAGGTGACTATCAAGAACAAATATCCTTTGCCCAGAATTAATGACTTGTTTGATCGGCTAGAAGGAGCCTGTGTGTTCTCAAAGATTGATCTCCGGTCAGGTTATTTCCAGCTTAAGATAAGAGAACGGGACATACCTAAGACAGCTTTCACCACTAGGTATGGATTGTATGAGTACACCGTGATGCCATTTGGGTTGACCAATGCACCAGCTTACTTCATGAATATGATGAACAAGGTGTTCATGGAGTTCCTTGACAAGTTTGTTGTCGTTTTCATCGATGACATTTTGATCTAATCCAAGAGCAAAGAGGGGCATGAAGGACATTTGCGTTTGATACTTGAGAAGCTTAGAGAGCATAATTTGTATGCCAAATTCAGCAAATGTGAATTCTGGTTGAATGAAGTTGGATTTCTTGGACACGTTGTGTCAGGAGATGGTGTAGCAGTTGATCCTACAAAAGTGTCAGCTGTAACTGAATGGGAATCTCCTAAGTCAGTAAAGGAAGTTCATAGTTTCCTTGGCTTGGCAGGATACTATAGAAGATTCATTGAAAATTTCTCCAAGGTAGCTAAGCCAATGACGGAGTTACTAAAGAAAGACAAGAAATTTGCTTAGACTGAAGGATATGAACTCAGTTTCCAAGAGTTGAAGAAGAGACTAGTGACAGGACCAGTCCTATGTCTACCAGATTTGGAGAAAGCTTTCCAAGTGTATTGTGATGCATCTCATCATGGATTAGGTGCAGTTCTAATGCAAGAAGGGAAAGTTGTGGCTTATGCCTCGAGACAACTCAAAACTCATGAGGTAAATTACCCTACTCATGATTTGGAGTTAGCCTCTGTTGTCCATGCACTCAAAACATGGAGACACTATCTTTTGGGAAAACGATGTGAAGTGTTCACAGATCACAAAAGTTTGAAGTATATCTTCACCTAGAAAGAAATCAATATGAGACAAAGAAGATGGCTAGAACTCATCAAGGACTATGACTTGAGTTTGTAATACCAACCCAGTAAAGCAAATGTTGTAGCAGATGCTCTAAGCCATAAGGTATGTGTGAATGGACTTACTAAGGGAGAGTTGCCAGATGATCTGTGTGCCCAATTTAGAGACCTTAGATTGGATATTGTGCCTGAGGGACATCTCATGTCATTGGATGTACAACCCACATTGTTGGACAAGATCAAGGAAGCCCAAAAGGTGTACAAGGAAATAGAAGAGATTAAGGAAAAGATTGGCAAAGGAAAAGCCAAAGGATTCCATGAAGACGAACAAGGTACTTTATGGTATGGAAAACGTATCCGCGTTCCACAAGATCCGGAACTTCGGAAACTGATTTTATAGGAAGCACACAACTCACCATATTCCATCCATCCGGGTAACACCAAAATGTACATGGATATGAAGGAAATATTTTGGTGGAATAATATTAAGAAAGGACATCTCCGAACATATTGCTTTGTGCGATGTATGTAGTAGAGTGAAAGCGGAACATCAGAAACCAGCAGGATTGCAACAACCACTACCTATTCCTGATTGGAAGTGGGACAAGATTGGCATGGATTTTATCACTGGATTGCCAAGGACCAGGTCAGGATATGATTCTATTTGGGTAGTAGTGGATTGCCTCACTAAAGTGGCTCATTTCATACCCGTGAAGACAACCTACACAAGTGCTAAGTTGGCCAAGATCTATATGAATAGGATTGTATGGCTGCATGGAGTACCCAAGAGTATTGTGTCTGATAGGGGAACTCAACTCACTTCTCATTTTTGGAGGCAACTACATGAATCATTGGGAACGAGATTGGAATTCAGCACTGCTTTTCATCCTCAGACAGATGGACAGACAGAAAGGACCAACCAGATTCTAGAAGATATGTTGAGAGCATGTGCCCTAGACTATGGAGCTAGTTGGGATGAAAGTCTGCCTTACACAGAATTCTCTTATAATAACAGCTATCAAGCCAGTATTGAGATGGCACCGTTTGAGTTTCTCTATGGGAGAAAGTGTACTACCCCATTGCTATGGAATGGTGTGGGAGAAGAAATTTGTTCGGACCAGAACTGATCAAAGAGGCTAAAGAGAAAGTCAAGCTAGTAAAGGACAGATTGAAGATAGCACAGTCCCGACAAAAGAGCTACACAGATCCTAAGCGTAGAGAAGTCACTTATGAGGTGGGTGATAGAGCTTATCTTAGAGTGTCACCACTTCGTGGAGTGAAGAGATTTGGAGTCAAAGGAAAATTGGCCCCAAGATACGTTGGACCATTCAAGATTCTGAGTCGTAAAGGAGAAGTAGCTTATGAGATTGAATTGCCGGAATCATTGTCTGCCGTTCACAATGTGTTTCATGTGAGTCAGCTTAATAAATGCCATCCAGAGATGGAAGAGACTTCTTTGAAGGATACTATACCATTGGAAGAGGTCCAGTTGGAAAGTGATCTCACCTATGAGGAAAAGCCTATCAATATTCTTGAGACTGCAGAAAGAGTTACTCGGACAAAGACTATCAAATTCTGCAAAGTACAGTGGAACCATCATTCCGAAGAAGAAGCAACATGGCTTAAGGGGGTTAGATTTGTAACATCCTTAAAATCATGTTTTCAAAGCTTGCACATCATTCATGCATTCATACTCATCTTAGGATCTTTTCCTCAAAAATCAGAAACTTGTGATCTATCATTTTATGTAAGCAAGGCATTGACCCAATGCTACTGTCTAGTATGATATTATTTGTTTTAAACCAAAGATATTGATCCTATGGTTGATTGATGTTTTCCAAAGCTTGGCCAAAGATTTCAAAACAAAGTATAAATTTAAAACCTTTGTTCTGTCTTTACTAAGCAAATGATAAAGGCATTGTCTATTTTAAAATTCCAATGTACCAAATTATTTTCAAGTGTACAACATTATTCTGCAGCCAAATGTGTACTATTTTCACTTTACAAAAATCCAGAAGTGGGTTGAATTCAAACTCTTTTGAAACTCATTTGAATTTGATTCCAGAAAATCAAATCAGAAAAAGAAAAAGACAAAAGAAATGGAAATGGGCTGGCGCCAGCAATTCGGCCCAACAACAGAACCAGCCCACCCGGGATTTTCCTTCTCCCTCGGTTTCTCACCGCAGTCGCACGCACCCACCCGCTGACGCCTTGGACCCACCTTGCCCCGTCAGCATCGTCCCCAAATCACCGCGCGCCCGACCCGCTCCGCCGTTACCTCGCCGCAGTGATTCCGCAATTTAATTCGGCTTAATTCCCATTGATTCCATGCGTGATCTTCGCCCTGGCTCTGGCTACAAAACCCCCTCTCCACCCCGCATCTTTCCCCTCACTTCCCTCACTCACTCCGCCACCAGGCTGCTCGCATTCGAGCTCAAACCACCGCGGCACCGACGACCTTCGGCGGCAAATTCCGGTGAGCCCTCTCCTTCCCTTGCCTCCTGGTCTTGCTAGCACATTCCCTGCATCCTTGCGCATCGTTTGACACCGCTGTTGTGTGCTAGGACAACCCCGAGCGTCGGCAACGTCGACGACTGAGCGAACCCGACGAAGCACTCAACTCCGACGAGTTAATCTGGTTAGTCCCGAACGCGCCTTGACATCTATTTGATACTCGCCTGACCAGTGTCGTTCCCCGCATCTAACGCACCGCTTGCTTCTCTCTGGCATGATCTACAACCTCCGCAACATCGACAAACAGCCGTGCCCGACGACAGGCTCCACTCCAACGAGGAATCCCCACCGTGTCTGTGCGCCCCGACTTGTCTAACTGCACGTTGAGCTTCGTCGTGTCTCTGTGACCTCGGTAAGCCCTAGCCCCCTCGCCCTGGCCCTCTAGTTCCGCCGGAACATCACTGGCAGACGCACAGCCGTTGTGGCAACCATTTGCGCCGCCCGTTGTTGGTTGAAGCAACGTGGTCCGTCAGATCTGAATCCAGCGCTTAGGATTAGATCTGCAGCGAAGGGGTACATTTGATCTGGACCGTGCGCGGTTAGTTATATCCAACGGTGCGCGGGCGTGATCCGGTGCGAAGCGGTATCGTCCAATCAGACGCTGCCGCGTGGCCTGTTATTCGATTTAAAAATCTGAATTTGATATATTAGTGAATCAAACTTGCAAAATTCATAACTTTTGATCCACACGTTCAAATTTTGTAAATTTTATATCATTGGAATCAGGAGAAAGAATTCTATCCATTTATGCAATGTGTTTAATGTTTTGGTTCTGTAAAATTGATTATTTTTACAGAGACATTTGTAGGCTTATTTTGAGTATAGAAATTATTTGAAAAATGATTTAAAGATCAAATAAAGTTTACTTAGTGTGTCTTGCTATTGTTTATGATTCAGTACTGTATACTTGTCTTGTTGGGTGTAGAAAATCATCACAAAAGCATTTGCATGCATTCATATATTTTTTATTGTATATCTTGATATGTGAATTTGGTGCCAATATTTTATGTGTAGATTTTGGTGCTAATAGTGATTATGGTTGTGAAGATTGTTGCTACTCCCCAAACTACCAAGGCAAGTGGTGCTTCATAAATATTTGTCCCAATATTTTTACCTATGCACTAAAATTATTTTGTATAGGGCTTGCATGAATATTTTGCTAAGTATCAATATGCTATGCTTGGGAAATCCTAGTAGTTGTAGAATTGTTAGAATTTCCTATAAGTTAAGAAACTTTCTATTGACATGCTTAGCCTAGCTAGTAGAAACCAAGGGTGGGTTATATAATCATGCTATGAGAATTATTTCTAAGTCTTTGACTTATGTTTTGCTTAATAAAACAACTAAGTGAATGAAACACCTGGGTGGAATGGAAAAATTGGTTTGTGTTGAGTGGTTGCACAAGGCCCATTTCTATGGTTTACCTTGTGTATCTCACTTGTGGATTGCCACCCGGGAACAAAGGGATTTGAGATGCCAAATGTTAAGAAGCTTCTAGTGCAGCCACATGGCATTATGGGCTCTGCCTGGATCATATAGGTTGCAATAACTTAGCCAAATGGACAGTTGGTGGTAGGGGAATGATAGGTTGGAGCGCGTCCATTTTGTTCTAAGGGAAGGCTTCTGAAAGGTCCTATCTTGGTGAAAATCAAGTCTTGTGGGGAAAGTGCACAACCTCTGCAGATGGAAGAATCTAAGTACTTAGCCATGTCCCTGGTATTGGACAATTTGAGCATCAAGACATGGAAGCTATCAAGAATCTCCTCATCCCAATTTTCTAATTAAACTTGTGGTTGAACAAGGGTGAAGGTTCAGCAATTTCTATTGGTGGTTCCTTGGGAAAGTTTTTTCAAAGAAAAACTTAATGTTTTCAACTAATAGGTAAAACCTATATTGAGCAAAGCAAGCCTAAGCTACACTTAGCCAAATTCATGTAGTAACTAGATGCTAGTATTTTACTAAGGTATCACTTGCCAATACTATTCCAATGTATTGACCCACTGTGGCTATAACTTGTGATGTTGCAGGTTATTCTGATGATGATTAGGGGTTATGAGTCTACACTCAACATGCTTGCTTGTGGCACATGAAGATGAAGACTTTATTTATATTGTTATGATTAAACTCTTGTATTAGGCCTATAGCCATGGAGTTGTAAAAGACTATGTTATCTCTGGAATGACGATGTAATAATGACCTTTGTTTCTGTGTACTTCATCTTAAACTGTGGATGCTAGCATTTGATCCAGGTACTAGCATTGCAATCACAGGGATCCGTACCTTTATAAGGGAGGGATCTTACATGGAAACTCTGAGCCTTGCAACCAAGTACGGAGTACTTAGGGAAAAAACCCAAACCCGTATATCCTAAAGATTTTAAATGATAGACGAGATGTTAAAACTTTGCAAAGCAAACAAGATAAGATAACTCAGCAATAGAACAACCTTGGATAAGGAGTAAAAAGAGTCCTATTCAGAGTTTTGCAAATAATTTTAGCTTTCAAATAGTTTTCTTAAACTCTAGACTCAACATCGGCCAGCTAGAAGAGTTTCCTACAGGCAGTCCTGCTCTGATACCAAAATCTGTCACGACCCGGGATCAGGGCTAGACAAATACCAGATCCTCATCTGATATAAGCCTAACCTAAATTCCGAAACGCGCAGGGAAAGATCAGTAACATTACAGAACATACAAACCATACATTAATAAGGTAAACTCTTAAGAGAGTTACGAACCAGTCATACAAGACAGGGGTCACAGACCCATCATTACATCAAGCAACGGAAGAAAACAAGTTGTTTTAAACAACAAACTTAGAAAAGGGCCTAAGAGGCCATAAACAGGAGAAGCGACCCTTCCATAGATCCTAGGCTGCTGCCCGGGAACCCCAACTACTCGTCGACTTCGACGTAGAAACCTCCTTCAGTTGGAGTAGCATCATCTGTAGAAAAACATCAACAAAGCAAGGTTGAGTACAGGGTATACTCCGCAAGACTTATGGCTAGTGGAGTTATTTTGCATAAAGCCATCTTTTGTTTCCAAAACAAGAGGGAGAAGGAACTCGTCTAGTCAGATCATTTTCAAAAGGGTATAAGAAGATTTCAACTCTAGCTCTTAGAATCATCTTTGATATCCACAAAATGTCATCATCAACTGAACCTCTCTTCCTGGAATACCCCCTCAAACAACCCTGAGGAAGTATTCCGGATCTCTCTTTAGTTGACAAGTTTTATCATTCAGTTATAGTTCTCTATGATCTCCATGTCTGTTCCCAAGTCGTCCATAACCATGGACACGACTTTTCGAAAAGATTAATAACCCTGCACGGGTGCACAGCTTTACCCACACGTACCAACCGATTCTTAATGCCAAATTATTAGCCCTCTTCCTTGGAAGGCCGGCAGAGAGTGGTTGACCACGACCTTTACCTTGCTTTCGCCGAGACCATGAGTCACGCACTAGGGAGATGCCGCTGTAACGAGTCAAGTCCCGAAGCCGGTCCCTAATGATGTGCATAGGGTTCAAGATTATGGATGTCAGGCGTCTCTTGTTCCCGGCCACGCTTACCTACCTGTTATGAATGCACCTCCTTCACCTCCATTCAAGAACAACCAAGACGCGTATGTCGAATGGAAAGCCCGAACTATGTGACTCATGGAATCTACTAGACAAGTTAGTTGGTCGAGGGGTTTTCCAGGCCCCCGTGTGGTTGTACGCTCGTCTTGGTTCAAGAGGCAAGAACATCGGGTCCTAGCGGTGGCAAGTATGGGACTACAAAAACCACATCCCGAGTGGCCTCCCATACAAGCCTTAGCCTGTTTATCATCCATCTCTGATCACATCACCACATCCTACCATACTAGATTCATTCGCATCTCCGCTGCATCACATGAATGATCATCATCGGACCACTAAGAATGGCTAAGCTTGACTGAACTGTGGCACTAGCGCTGCTCATAAGCCAAACCCTAGTTATGCTAGGAGCGATGGATCAGGCAATATAGTTCACATAGGGAAACATGCATCAGATATGATTACTATACCTACTGATAAAAGACTGTTGAACCGAATGCATATGGCGAGAATGAAATACTTTGTAAACATAGGATTCATATGTATGAGTGGGGCTTCGCTTTCCTTGTCCGTTGTTGGACTGGTACTTCTCTTCGGTGGCGTTGACTTCAGCTTCTGGTTCGGTTCCTATTTGCGAAGAACCAATCACCGGAAAAGAGAAAGAAACACTCAGCACATGGCATGTGCAATGCTCATACAATATGAATGACATGACAGGTTGAATAGCATTGAAATGAACCCTAAAACATGCTTGGTCAATTTAGAGGGGGTCCGAGATATCCAAACCCTAGAACATGGGCATCTTCGGAATCACCTATGGGGTTCGATTAGTTCTTCTAATTAAACTTGCAATCAAAGTTGTTTAACAATGTATGATTATAGTTTAGTTGGATAGGTTTCATTTTTCTAAACATTTTGGTATATTATTTGTATTTTTCTGATTTAAAATGAATTAGTTATGAAATTCTCATATTTTAATCCATTTATAGATCATTTTTGGAATGTTTAAAATAATTTCCAACTTGGGCCCACATGTCAGACTTTTAATCATTTCAGAAAATATTTACAGAAAATAATAAAACCCTGACAGGCAGGGCCCACCTGTCATAGATTTCTTATTTATAGAAATTAATTAAAAGAAAAAGAAAAATAGATATGACATCATGATGATGTCATGTTGACATCATCAATGAACTTGCTATCAGATCGACGATGGAGCTGGCGATTGAGCGCACGCGAGAGGCTGTGGTGGTGGGCGTTGGAAAGAGGAGAGCAAGGCGAGTCAAACCATGGTGGCGCCGCCACTTATTGGTCGTCGGAGCGTCGGCAGCGACGACGAACAGTGGCGGCTGGCGGTGATGCTCGGCGAGGTGGCGATATAGAGAGGGGGAGGGCGAACTGGAAGCACTAGGAGATGCATGAGCTCACCACGAGCGAGGCAGTAGGGTCAAGGAGGCGAGGCAGACACGGGCGACGCCGGAATCGAATGAGGAAGCAGTGGCCGGAGCTCGGGAAGGCGGTGACCTTGGCGACGATTGGAAGCTCCTCGCGTCAATTCCTTCTGCGAGGCTGCTCACCGCAGCAAGGCGAAGCTTCCAGGCCCCACGGCGAGGCTCGGGGCGGCCGGAGATGACGGGGCTCGACGGCACCCGAAACTAGGGTTCGGGGCCGAAGGGGAAAAATGGCAGAGGGAACGAGAGCAAGAGAAATGGGTACTGGGAGAGAGAGGAGGGAGCGGCGGTTCTTATCCGCACGTCCTGGGGCAGCGGAGGGCATCGCAACGCGGCAAGGATCGACGGCGGGTGCGCTGCCAGGCAACTGCTTGCCGGCAAGGAGAAAGACGACAGGGGAGGAGGCCGAAGCGGTATCAGGCTAGGCAGGGCCGGCCTAGGCCCGGGTGGGCTGGCTGCTGGTTGCGCTGGCGGCGGAGAGAGTGGAGAGGAGAGATGGGCTCGACCCAGTAGTTAGGTTTAGCTATTTTTTCTCCTGGAAACCTTTTTCTTTTCTATTTTTTTGATTTCCCTTTTGTATTTTGAATTCAAATCTGTTTTGAATAATTTCAAAATTTCAGGGTTTTGTAAAATGTATCAAAATATTGCAGGGACCCTTAGTACTAATTGGGCTCCATACATTTTGTTTTTTCCAAATATTTTCAAAACCAAATGAAGGTTTCAAATAGAGAGGGGAGTTAGGGTTTAGGGTTTTGTTTGTTCTTTCTTGATTAAACCAAAGTGCAAATGTTATGCATGCAATTCTCAAACATGTCTTTATTTATATTACACAAAAGGGTGGTATGTTACATGCTCCTACCTTCAGAACCTTGCACCGCCGCCTTCTTCTTCCCCATCCTGGCTTGCGGCGTGCACTGCAGATCGGGACAGTAGGCCTTCGGAACCCCGCCTCTCGTGAACCTGTATGGGTGAGGGACGATCAGGTTTTTGGGGAGCACTCAAGCGCGACTACTGGCAACCACGACGTCGTCCTACAACAATATCCCGAACGACGACTTCTTCCCGGATGTCACCAACCTTTTTGACAACCTCAACATGGGCGACAATGCTGTTGCGACCGATGCGGCTGCTACTGCCGCCGCTGCTATTCAACCTACACTTTATGTGACCATCAATTGTCTTTTTCAGATTATGCTAGAGTTATTTGTTCTAGCGTTTGGTGTAGATGTGATAGGTTTATCTTCTATAGATGTAACCTGTTCAACTACTTTGTTGATCTGCAGAATTGGTTTTGGTACTGTTTGTATGATCATGCTTTATCAGTTTATTATTCGGATTGAATCATATGGATTATTTCTTATATTTTCAACAATCAAAAAACCTGATTATAGGCCACTAAATTCCACTGGTGTATCCGTGGCTACTAGGCCACCTCCTTTTGATGGAATGCACTATAAGAGATGGCACAAGAGAGCAGTCCTCTGGTTTGAAAATCTAAACTGCTATAGCGCCACTCTTTGCAAGCCTAAAGGAGAACTTTCTATTGGGCAGGAAGCAACCTTCAAGAAAGTCGATACCATTTTTATTGCGGCTCCGTTTAGTGTTCTTGGGGACAACATTGTTGACCCCTATATGTCATTTGATAATGGCAAGGATGTGTGGGAATCATTCGAGGCCAAGTTTTGGGTCTCGGACGCTGGAACTAAGTTATATGTCATGGAGCAATTCTATGACTAAAAGATGGTTCATGAGCGCTCCGTTGTTGAGCAAGCTCATGAGATACAATCACTTGCCAATGAACTTGAGAAGTTCAAGTGTTCCTTATCGGACAAATTTGTGGCATGTGGCATTATTTCCAAGCTTCCTCCCTCGTGGAGGAACTTTGCTACTTCTCTGAAATATAAGAGATAAGAGTTTTCCGTCTCATTGGGTCTCTTCATGTGTAATAGGAGACGAGAGCAAAGGACAAAACCTCTCGAGTATTTGAGGGAGGTTCTACTGCCAATTTGGTGCAGAAGAAAAACTTCCAATCACTACAAGAAAAATGTCCTTTTACAACGGACAATTTTCGTGGTTGAAGGCCCGTTTTCCGTGGATAAAGAATCTTCTACGACGGATGCCCTTCGTAGTAAAAGCCCCGTCACAAATGATTCTACCACGGTTTTTTTCGACCGTGGTGGATCGCACCCTTCAGCCACGAAAATTCATTCCGGCATAGATGTGTTCGCCAGCCGCGTTGACTGTTGACTTCATGCAAACTGCCACGAGGCGAGCGCCGTTAATGTCCAGATAACGCCATTAAGTGTCAATAAACCGTGGTAGAAGACAGGCCCAGCAAAGGCCTGATAATTATGAAGTGGGACGGCCCATTAACGAAGACCAACAGGATCATGACCCATTACTGTTTCGACATGCACTATTACAAATGTGCCCACTGGTGCAGCCGTAGTCGGCCCGTAACCTTTCTGGCCCATAACTGTTTCCGCACGCACTGTTTGAAATTGGACTGTTCGCACGACACATAAATATCCGGACCCGTTAGTGTTCCGCCCTGCACTGTTCGAAATTGGCCTGTTTGGACAGCCCGTAACCTTTCTGACCCATTATTATATATCCATGTATTGTTCGAACCGGGCCCATATTCTTTGGGACCTACGGTTCAGGACTGTAAATGTCTGTCCCATGTTCTGTCCCATTACTGTTTTAACTTGGTGAGCTCATCGGCCTGTTACTGTTCCGGCCTAGTGCAAACTCGGACTATTACTATTCTGGCCTGGTAAGCTCCTGGCCTTTTTCCTGTCCAGGCCTGCTACTACTCTCTTCCGGGAGTTACTGTTCCGGTCTGTTACTATTTTGTCCTATTACTCTCTCAGTCCGTTACTATTTTAGTCTGTTAACGTCTAGGCCTGTTACTGTTTTGGCCTGTTATTTTCTTGGCCCGTTGTCGTTTCAGCATGTTACTGTTTAGAGATATTACTGTTTCGCTCTACCGTTATTTCGGTCTGTTACTGTTTCGACCTGCCATTGTTACGGCATGCCGCTGCTACTTACCGTTATTGTTACTAATCTCGCATGTGTTTTGGCCCCGTTACTTTTACAGTTTCTGCATTTCTGGAGCCCATTTCGACACCATAAAAGGTGTACAACTTGTGAGCATTTTTATTGTTCATCGTCGGCATAATACAAGACGGACAAATACAGAGAACGGTATTGTACCCTAATCGACCTGTCTATCGCTGGTACGGTACCGCCTACCGCTATGTGTGGACAACATTAACTAAATGCCTACACGGCCTATGCAATTAGTCTAGATATTACATTAAATGCAAACTACTTAAAATTATTACATATTATATGCTCAAGGGAAAGAAAAAAATCGGCATTTCAGTTGACAAGTGAGTTGATAGCAGTCCTCAATTTTCTTTCTCCATCTATCACCTCTATCTCCCTTTTGAGTGTGACATCTACATTGAAAAACAAACTTGAGACGTGATCTTGCATCCCCCTCTTTTTGAGGATAAAATAGTAGGGTAAAGAACCCCACTGCAATTTTTATAAATCATAAAGGGTTACAAAAAAATATTTACAAGTTCAGGCCACCTCAAAAGAGGGATAACATTCTAAGCAGCTATCTCCTGTCTAAATTATTTTTAATCCAATCTTTGAGGCCCTGATAATTCTTTTTCTTAATTCTATACAGGACCCATCTTAATTCCTGGGCGACAATAGCCCTCCATTCCTCAAGCGAAGCATGCTTGTTGTTGAAGATTTCATTGTTTCTGCATATCCATATGCCCCAAGCTCCTAAGATAATAATTTCCATTGAAAAAGGGACTTTAAGATCTTTTTTAATACTGGCTAAAGCTTCAAAAAGATTGTGATCAGCCACTTGGGCATGAGAAATTTCAGCCCAGCAAGCTCTTGCAAAAGGACAGTCCCAAAATAAGTGTAGAATGGTTTCCTCACTGATGCAGCCATGAAACACACATTCATAAGAAGCCAGAGTAAAACATTTCCTTTTCAGAAGGTTCCGTGTGTTTAGCCTATCAAGGAGCAAGAGCCAGAAGAAGAATTTATGCTTTTGTTGACAGGAGGATTTCCACAACCAGGAGAAATGTGGCTGTACAGGCTGGTAACCAGATAAAGAATAGTAAGCCTTTTGGACTGAAAAATTACTGCCACTACAAGAGGACCCCCCTACACCAACATGTTTATGTGTATCTAAATGCACATATAGGCGTTGCTAGAAACTATACCAACAGATAAAAATGTGTTGCGTTTTTGGGCGTTGCAAGGGTATAATGCAACGCATATAGGTTCGTTGGTAAGCCTTGGGATAAGCGTTGTAAAATAGCTACGGATTTCAAGCAACTATTAAATGCGTTGCTAGAGAGATCCTGCACGGATTGCAATTTTTGCTTTATTAAAATACTATTTTTAGATATCCTACACGGATTGCAATTTTTGCTTTGGAAAAATACTATTTTTAGACTAGATGGTTTGACCGTTTATAAGATGATGGATTTCTTCTTAGCTGGAGAAGGTAATTAAGTCATGACATACCACAGTACAAAAATTGTAGAATGTGAATGCATCGAGTGACAAAAGAATTCAACATTTATATTATTAGAATAACCATCTCATACATGATAATCAATTGAATAGTAGAAATTTTACAATCTTGTACCAAAATATGATATTCTACGGTCCTATAGATAGAGAGAAAGAACAGTTACAATCTTCCGCGAAAACATGATAATGTACATGGTCCTATATCTCTGTTCTAATATTGCCTAACACGTTCAGAGCTGATATCCAAATATGGCTAGTCTTGTTGATGTATGGACCTGTAGATACAAATATTTAATTCAGTATAAAAGTAGAAAAAGACAGTGAAGGGTTATAGTGAACTCTACTAAGTAAACACGTACAAAATTGTTGCTATCATGTGCATCTGAAATAGCTCGTCAGCCCCCACAGGTCATAATGGTTAAATACAAAACAAAATCTGGAGAAAAAACCACGATGGGATCTTACAAATCCGTCAAAGAGAAGATAAAAATCCTTCAAGAAATTAGACCATCCATCTAACAGCAGATCAAACTTACTAATTAATCTGGCAGCAAAAGTAGAAGTTCAGACAAAGTGGTGGATTCATTTCAAAAAATGAAAGTTTGCAGGGGCGGACATTTAAATCTATGTTCTGTTAAGGCTCAATTACAAGTGTACTTAACAATATAACAAGTAATTTTTTAAAAAATGCTTAAGAGAAACTACTAACATGGGATCCTGTCACTTGCAACTCTATTGGTTGCCACAGTGCAATTCCAATTTCAAGAGAGACGTACATCATCAGAAGCAAAATAAAAGTAATGAATCGAAATCTTATCACAAGCACGATGAGAGTCATAGATTTTAATAATTTTTAATTTTATATAAGTAGCACGAGGAAGAAGTTAATAAATGCTGGTCATGAGAAGGAAGTAACTAAAAACTCTACTTAGAGTCATATCAAGTGTTATACGGTAGATTCTGTATATGACACCCGCTAAAACTACTTCAGCCATGCAGAATATTTGGCACTAGCATCGACCAGTTAAAATAGAAAAAAAAGGTTCTGCTTGAATAATAAAAGCATACCTTTAGTAAGATATCATCAATTCCCTTTGTGGTAAATACAACGTTGGTAGCACCAGCCTTGAGATCTTTCTCATTTATCTCCTTTCTTATGTCGAATTCTCTGTGATACCATAAAAAATTAAGGGACCAAAGGAATGATGATCTATCACAAGAAATGAGAAATAAAAAGGATATTGTCTTGTTCCTCAGTAAAAAAAGGAATAGTTCTAATTCCAAAACAGAAAAATACACATACCTTAGATAGATCTTCTTTGGTTCACTTGAATAATATACAAGAACATGAACACCCATTTGCATTTTGTATTTTAAAAATGGGAGTTTCCTTGAGCTTCACGGCCTGAATTCGTCCAACTTCACTGCCAAATAACTGGTCGATGCTAGTGCCAAATACAAGACAGATATTAATCAAGACAAACAGTTCAAGCAGCGGTCTCTTTAGTAGGCATTATTCCTTGAGCTTCACGGCATGAATTCACCGACCATTGCAAGCAAAAGTTTATTTTAAACATCGCATGGGAAGGAGCTAGATTGGATGTGAGATAAATCGACAAAATGGGAGTAATTAATACCTGTGTCGTCCAGCTGCAGGCTGTTGCTGCTGATGCGCGCATACTTGGGGTTTCTTGCTGTGCAATCTCATGTCAATGCCGTTTGCGCTGCTGCCTTTACGGCTCTGCATCTAGCGCCATCAGACTTGTACCTTGATCCCATAAAATTCCTTGAAAAATTGTGAAACACGGGGGTCAAGCTGGGAAAAGGGGAGATTAATCTGACGGGGAAAAGAAAAAATTGCACCTCGATCCCAAAACTCTGTCGTGATGTTCCGCCACCGCGTCCCCTGTGCTCCAACTCGCCGCCGTGACCCCTGTGCTCTGACTCGCTGCAGCGGCTCTTTGACAAACATTCGCATGATGCAGTAGCCCAAATCCAAGTCAGATGTACCAGCGTTTCCAGGATTCAGGATATCTCATGCTAGGAGGTGTCAGCTGGACCTGCATCATCGATAATAATGGTCGTCGGTGAGGGAGATGCTGCTCAGCAGCGGCCGATTGGCATCTTGGCGGCTAGGATTGGGGAAGGATAGGAAAGGGATTGAATTCGCGAGAGTCCGTTCGTGGTTGGGGGAGTTAACCTAAGGGGATCGTGCTAAGTGGGCTGGGCTCCTATTTGTTATGTACTTGGAGTCATAGTATAATGGACAACGAAATAGCCTAGAACGCATGCATGTGTATCTATGGTAAAATTTTGCAACAAATATTTACAGCGTTGCCGAGTATGCATTCCTATACAAGGGGTATTCTTGTAGTGTGCTCCAAATGTAACTCCAGTTGTCAGCGTCCCCCAGCATGCCAACACTGAGTATTTTCTCAAGGTTTTGATATTCCTCGTAAGCTTGCTGTGACAAAAGGAGAAAAAAGTGATCTTGAATATTAGCTGTCTGCAGAAACTCATTGACAAAGATGTGTGGGTTTTTTGCATAAGAAAGGAGATGAGGAAGCTTATGCTGCAGACATCCATCATTCCACATATCAGACCAGAGAAGGGTGGATTTTCCATCACCCACCGAGCACTTTGCAATTCCTTTAAATATGTCAACCAATTTCAGATGAGCTTTCCACCAAAAGGATCCCTCCAGACTTCTACCAGGTAGTTTACCATTACAGTAATAAGTGTTCCAGATAAGGTGAACCCATGGGATATCCTTGTGATTGTAAAATTTATCCAAATTCTTCAAAAGAAGTGCGGAGTTTTGAACATTAAGGTCAAGCATCCCCAATCCCCCATGGTTCTATGGTCGACAAACTTTCTTCCATGCACCAAGAGCTTGACCCCTAGCTTGAACATCAGATGTTTTCTTTCTCCACAGGCATTGCCTCATATACTTAATCAGCTGATCTTTAATAGTGACAGGAAGATCAAAACAGCTCATGTAATATATGGGAAGGGAAGATAAAACAGATTTAACTAACTGTAATTTCCCCCCCATAATTAAGAAAATCAGCAATCCCACACAATCTTCTCTAAACTCTCTGAACAATAGGCAGAAAATGTTCCACTGCAGGCTTATTAATGCTTAAAGGCAGGCCAAGTTAGGTGAATGGCAATGAGCCAGGGAGGCAAGATAGTGTATTGGCAAAGTGCTCCAGCCTCACAGTGTCCATGTTAATTGGCATCATACTAGATTTAGAGTAATTAACTTTGAGTCCAGTGGAGAGAGCAAAAGTATGAAGGAGAGCCTTTAGGCACAATAATAGCTTAGAGTCAGCCTTAAGGATTAATAAAGTGTCATCGGCATACTGCACAACAGGGAAATCAGGACATAACACACCTTCAATGGGAAGGGAAAGAAGACCAATATTCATTGCTTTATTGAGGATGCTTTGAATAAGATCAGTAGCCAAGACAAACAGGAGAGGAGATAAAGGATCACCTTGCCTTACACCTCTTCTGCAATAAAATTTCTTTCCAGGCACTCCATTTAACAGAACAGAGGAGGAAGCGGAACCAAAGATTAACTGAATCCAAGAAATCCATTTATCACCAAAACCTTTGGCTTTGAGGATATTGATAATTGCAGAATGCTCAATTCTATCAAAAGCCTTTTCAAAGTCAAGCTTAAGAATTAAAATTTCTTCTTTGGATTTGTGGCATTGGTCAAGGAATTCAAATGCCCAACCTAAACAATCTTGAATAGACCTTTGTTTGAGGAAACCATACTGATTCTTGTGGACAAGTTTAAGGATGAACTTCTGCAATCTATTAGCCAGAATTTTGGTTATAATCTTGAGGACACTGTTTAGCAGAGAAATAGGCCTAAAGTCAGCAGGTGTCAGAGGAGCTTCAATTTTTGGAATGAGGGTGATAAAAGAGGCATTAATGCTTTCCAAGGAAGTTTGCCCCTCATAAAAATCCATAAGAAGTTGTTTCACATCATCTTTAATAATAGGCCAACATTGTTTCATGAATTCATTGTTAAAACCATCTGGGCCAGGGGATTTATCATTTGGAAGTTCTTTAATTACATCTTCAATTTCCTCATCAGAGAAAGGTTTTTCCAAAGCATCCTTTTCCTCTTGCCTTAAGCATTCCCCTGCCAAGTCATTAAGATTGAAGTGCATTTCAGGCTTATCAAAAGTACCCAGTCTATATTTAAAGGCTTTCCATAGGAGTTATGCTTTGCCATCATGATCATGAATCTCATCATTAGAATCATCTTTGATCATGGAAATGTAGTTATGCCTGAAACTTATGGTAGCTTTGGAATGAAAGAATTTTTTGTTTCCATCACCCAGCTTAACCCATTTAATTTTCCCCCTTTGTTTCCAATAAGTATTTTGATCTTGTAACAGAGAAATTATAAGATTCTTTAGGAGATCTCTGAGATTCCATTCTAGGACAGTAAGAGTTCTCATTTCCTCCATGGCATCCAATAGATCAATGGTGGCATTAACATTGCAGATTTGTGATTTCAGGCAGGGCAGATTTTTTGCCCAGAGCTTCAGCCCCCTTCTTACATTTTTGAATTTAGCATTAATTTTTTTGGCAGAATCCTGAAAGCCAACAGGAATATTCCAGGCATTTTGAACAATAGCTTTAAATTCCTTATGATGCATCCAATGATTTTCAAATCTGAACACCTGGGCTTTGGGTATCATTGTGCCAATGGAGATGACACAAGGAAACTGATCAGAAGTAGGCTTTGTAAGAGGAGCAAAAAAAGTTGAAGGAAAGCTCTGAGTCCAGGAAGCAGAAGTAAAGAACCAGTCCAGCCTTTCCAAAAGGGGTTCTTTTTGCATGTTACTCCAAGTAAATTTTCTACCTTTAAGGGGTAATTCTATGAGACCCAAATTATTAATGGCTTCATTGAAGAGAAGCATACCATTCACATCCCCACCCTGTCTGTTTCTATCAGAAGGCTTTCTACAGAAGTTGAAGTCACCCACAATGAGCCAATCCATATCATCAGGCATATCAATATTTCCAAACCAATCTAAAAAATCTTCCTTTTTTCAGGTAAGCAAGGCCCATAAATATTGGTGATGATCCAGGTTTCATTGGACAAGATAGATGTCAAGGTGATGGAGATGGAGAACTCATTATGAAAGGAAAGATGCCCAGAGAACAGAGAACTATTCCAAATGGTGATCAAACCCCCAGAGGCTCCCCTGGAGGGAATAAATTCAAAATTGGTAAATTTGGGGGGCAGAATTTTTTTATGTAAGAGATGTCAAAATCTTCTCTCTTAGTTTCTTGAAGGCAAATAATATCACAGCCAGACTCATCAATTTTAATTCTGAGAGCAACCCATTTTTTTCAGAGTTAATTCCCCTGATATTACAGTTCAAGATCTTCCAAATTCTTTTGTTATCCATTAAGAAACCAGATGTATGTAGAATGATGGGGTGATATAAGTAATGTAACCACCCAATTGAGAAAACAACAGCCACATAGACAAAAGGCAATCCATATCATAACTCCACTGACAGATTCAACAATAAGTACCAAACACATGAAAAGACCACAAGAGCAGGTCACAGAACAGGGAGTCAACAAGACTCCAGCAAAAGACTTAGTTTGATACATTAAAACACTTAAGTGTGGGGTTTCTTCTTGGCTTGCTGACCACAGGTACCAGCAGCCCCAGCTTTCTTCTTGCCTCCAATGCTCAAGCTTGATGAGCTAGTTCCTTTATTGATGCCTTTTTGAGGAGCCTTTACTGCCACTTCAGTGGCTTTCCCTTTCTTGAGCAACCTCTTCTCCAGGTCACCATCCTTAACCTTGCAGAAAGAGGCAGCAAGATTTTTAACCACTTTAGGGTTCAAGCATGGTGGAACAGCATTGCAAACCAGACAATCAGCAATTCAGCAATTTAGGTGGCTTTTAAAACCCCCATTCAGTTCAACAATTATGATACTCCCCCTCTTTGGTGGCGATAGCAATAATTGCAGTCTGATACTAAGTAATAACAAGTTAATACGTCAAACAAGGCAAACTACTCATTTAACTGATATGACAGGAGCTATGAACTGGAGTTTACTACTGGTCAATGGTTCAAATATGTTGACCATCACATCAAACAAACAAGACAAGCAGGCATTAAACAAGTGTGCCTACCGTGAAACAAGAAATATAACAATGTGGGTGCCTTAGAATTTTAGCAAATATAAACTAGCCAGGTCATATCAACAAATATATATAGAAGAATAAACCAGACAACGGCATGCAGTTACTATCATAATAAGAATGAACAAGACAGAAATCATAACGGCATCATGAGAGAACTTGTAGAGCAGGAATGCAAACCATAAATGAACTATACAGTAGATGATAGTTATGTCGTTGCTTAAGACGAACCAGAACCAGATACGAAATATAATGGCGTTGCTTGTGAACCTGTAGAACAGGACAGGCAAACATTAGACAAGTGTGCCTTCAATGAAATGGGAAGTCAAACAAAGTGTTTCTTAGAATTTTAGCAAATATAAACTAGCCAGGTTATTTCAACAAATATATATGGAAGCAGTTGTATATCCTGGAAAACAAGAGACGTTGGTTGACTCAGAATTTGCGGTGAGCTACACAATGGCATGCAGTTACTGTCGTACCTAAGAATGAACCAGCTAGAAATTATAATGGCATCATACCAGAACTTGCAGAGCAGGAACGCAAACAATGAATGAACTACATAGTAGTCGATATTTATGCCGTTGCTTTAGGATGAACCAGCACCATATTAGAAATATAATGGCATCTCTGGCAAACCTATAGAAGAGGACAAGAAAGCATTAGACAAGTGTGCCTACAATGAAATGAGCGATTAATCAAAGTGTTCATTAGAATTTCAGAGAATATAGGGGATCGCAACAGTCTTCGAGGGTTGTATTACCCAATTTATTGATTCGACATAAGGGGAGCCAAAGAATACTTGAAAGCCTTAACAACTGAGTTGTCAATTCAGCTGCACCTGGAAATAGTTCTTGCCCACATAAGTTTATCAGTAGCAACAGTTTTGTAGTAGCAACAGCAAAGCACCAGCAGCAGTAAAACAAGAGCAATAGTAACAGTAGTAGCAAATAGTAGGATATGAGCACGGTAGGCATAGGGATGGATGGACGGGCGTTGCATAGACAAGTCTAAACCTGTAACTTCAAGATCTAGGGCATTTGCAGATAAATAAGATAAAGCATCCAAGTACTAAACAATCATAGGCATGTGCTCCATATATAGTCATGCGTGCTCGCAATGAGAACTTGCACAACATCTTTTGTCCTGCCAGCTCGTTGCAGCGGGGCCTCAAGGGAACTACTAGCAATTAAGGTGCTCCTTTTAATAGAGCACCGGAGCAAAGCATTAACACTCCGTGAACACATGTGATCCTCACATCACAGCCATCCCCTCAAGTTATCCCAATTTCTGTCACTTTGGGGCCTTTGGATCCGGACAATGATATGTGTACAAAACTTGCAGATAAGATCACAAACAATACTATCATCATGAATCAATAATAAGTTCAGATCTGAGATCATGGCACTCGGGCCCTAGTGACAAGCATTAAGCACAACAAGTTGCAACAAAGTCAAATAGCACTAATAGAGATACTTGGCACCATGCCCTAACAATCTTATTCGATTACATGATATAACTCATCCAATACGTACCATCCACATAGCCTACAGCGGGGGATTACTCACTCATGGATAGGGAAACATGGATGGTTGACGGAGAGGCGTTGTTGATGATGATGATGGCGATGATCCTCTGCAAATTCCCCGTCCCGGCAGGGTGCCAGAACGGAGTTTCTGGTTTCGAATCGCGCTTTCTGGTGGTGGCGGCGCAGCGGAACTCTTTCTGGAAAAATGTCGACCCCCTTAGTTTTTAGGTCAGAAGGCAACTTATAGGCGAAGAGGGAGGCCGAGGGGGTGCCTGCGGCGGCCACACCCCCTCCAGGCGCGGCCAAGCCTGGCCCGCGCGGCTGGGGTGTGTGGGCCCCTCAGGCCCCTACTCCGTCTCGTGTTCTGGATCCATGAGTCTTCTGGTGAAATAGGATTTTTGGCATATTTTGGGGATTTTTCCTGATAGTTGATTTTCTGCACAAAAACTAGAGACCAAGGTAATTCTGCTAAAAACAGCGTCAGTCCGTGTTAGTTGTATCCAAATCACACAAGTTTAGAGGAGAAACAATACCAAAAGTGTTCGAGAAAGTAGATACTTTTTGGACGTATCAACTCCCCCCAAGCTTAGCTTATTGCTTATCCTCAAGCAATTTAGTTGAAAACTGAGTGGAATAAAAGAACTTTCACGAACACATTTGCTTCATATGATGTAAATATTCTCAGCACAGGAGTAGACACTTAGGCAAATAATAAGGAGTATGCAACTAAGTCTACTCAATAGTCATTGCAAGCTAATTCTAACTCAATAACAATAAGTAGGATGAAACATAAACATAAGCAACATTGCATTGCTCATGAAAAATGTATGATAGAGTGGTATCTCGCTTGCCTTTGTTGGTAGAGCACAACATAAATGCCAAGGCACCTCTAAGTTCAAGTGAAGACTACAAGTAAAGATATCAGGGATACAAGCATCAAAGTCATGGAATAATTAACCAAGTTTTGAGACAAGCACATTACACTAAGAATGACAACTATGCTCTCAAGAAGGTGCTCATAGAATAAGTGGTGACTCAACAAGGTTGTGAAAAGGTTTTGAAAAGTCTGAAAGGCTTCCAAATGCTGAAAGTAAGGTAATCATTAGCTTTGAGATCTCATTTCCCCTATCATAGGCATCTTTACATGGTTAATGGTGAAAGTGAGGTCCAATATGAGTTATATGCTTGACAGACCATAAACTGGAAATCTCATGTCCCTTGAGTACGAGATCCGCTCCTCATGCTACTCAACTTTAGTTACCTGTAAGTTCTTGTCATCGTAAATACATGCGTATCATAGAGAACCGCCAACGGGGTACCCCTTGCACATGATACAGGAGCTATCCCATAATCAAAATGACAAGGCAAGCAGACAATAAGCATCTCAGCAATCTTTTTATTTGCTATTTGCATAGGTTTTTATTGAGGATGCTTCATAGATTGCTCATTATGGTTATGCTCCAAGTTCCCACCATGATTAGGCATGGCTTAGGCTAGCGGCCCAGACGTTTCTCTAACACATATATATAACTCCATGAACTTACAAGATCCCCTTTTATTTCACACCAACGACATCTGCAAACAAAAGAGCATGATATCAACTAGATATGTATCCACAAGTGTTGAAAGCGTTCCCCGTGACAGCACGGTTCTGCTAACTCCCAGCCTATAATTTGCAAGCATATAACTTTCATGAACAGTCACAATGGTTCAGGTTTATTAAGTGCAAGAAATAAAGTGTGCCATCAAGTTCGTGAGAGCTTTACTAACTAACTTTATCAAAATAGTCAAACATTTTATTTGGAAGAAAACAAGGCATAATGAATATGCACTGAATAGCAAATGATGCTAATAGATAGGTATGGTGGACACTGTTGGCAATATTGGTTTTGGGGAGTTGGATGCACAAGTAGAGATCATACTCAGTGCAAGTGAAGGCTAGCAATAGAGAGGGAGTGACAAACAAGAGAGCAATATGTCATAATCATGCTTACAACAAAACAGGACTAATTATGGCATGAAAGTGATACAAGAACCCTGAGGAAAAATAAATCATTGAGGCTTACTGACTATTGTTTAGTCATATGCATGCATGAGCATGTGCCAAGTCGATTCACGTGAAACATTCAGAGGAGGATACCATAATATCATACCAAAATATGAATAGAACAATGCAAGCAAACATTCATATGAAATGCTACAAACTATTAGCAGGCTGGAGCTAATCACAAGAGAGCAAGAACTACTAAGCATCCATAAATAACATACACCTTACATGAACAGACTAAGCATGCTCACAATGATGAGTATATATGTACAAAAATGGAAACAAATAGAGTTCGTTACCAGCCTCTTACCATACCTCAAGTTGTATTAATCTTCATTATTGCCCTTCACTTGTGTGGCTTGAATAATAACATGTAACCAAACTCCACTGAGGACTGCTGAACCCTGCAAAGAACTTCACAAAACCAAAGAAGAACAACAAATATTTTTGGTGTTTTTGATTTTTTAAAGCAAGCACACAAAGCAAAAATAAACAAAGCAAAATCTTTTTGGATTTTTCTCTTAAGGAAAAGCAAAGCTAAAAAGCAAAGAAACAAACCAAGAGAAACAACGAATATATTTTTGGTCTTTTTGTATTTTGAGAAAGCAGAAACAAAAAACAAAAAGAAAGCGAAACATGGATATACAAAGAACCGACGAAACATGATATATAGATGAGTGTGATGTCGGTATACCTCCCCCAAGCTTAGGCTTTTGGCCTAAGTGGGGCTCAACTCCATGGTGACCAAGAAGGTGCACCTCCGTAGTACGACGAAGAGGCCCCTTCGTCCTGGTATGAGCTCGAGGACGCCCCTGTGTAGTGCACAGAGGGGTCGTATGAGGGCGCGTCCCCTGGGTAGTGCCCTTGGAACCCAAGAATGCGTAACTGCTCGTCCATCTCCTCCTTGGAGCGTGACAAAGTTCCCTGGAAAATACTGAACAAAGTGGTTTGGGGCAAAGGAATTTCCCTCTCTTCCCCGTTAGTAAACATCATCCTATAAACCAAACTATCAAGGGTAGAGCTAGTAGTGACAAAGTGATGCGCTTTCATGGCAGCTAAATCAAGCCTCTGAGGAGCCAAAACTGTATCATTTGGATCAACAGAAAGGTCTAGGGCAGCAACAACACGTGCAGCAATAATACCCCATAAATGTGTACCTTAGCAGCTAAACGGCGAGCAATGAGAGAACCAAGATTATACCTAGTTTCATTGTTGAGTGCAGCAGCTAGAAACGCCAAATGATAGTTGGAAATATTGCTAGTGTTCTCCCTACCAAGAACACTAGTGGCAAGATAATAAGCAAAATACCTGATAGCTGGGAGTTGAATATTTCTTATCTTCCCGCGCTAGGCTCTGCGGTCATCATCATTAGTTATCCCACGGTAGAGCTCCAACAAATCAGCGGGTTGAGCTGGAATCTTCTTCACCGTCCCAGCTGTGCCAATAACCAAGATTTCACAAAATTTCTTCAATGTCATGGAGATAGGCCTATTATAGATTTTGAACGACACATCTAGCTTGAAAGGGCTGTTAGAAAAATAGAAACTCTCCATAAATGTTTTGGTGAGCATAGCGTACTGCACACTCTCATCCTGCATATAACTAGTTAGTCCAACCCTCCGAACCAAGGATAGGAAATCATTGAGAATCCCTGCAGCCCGCAAAAAGGTAGGACAAGGAAAGGTAGAAGGGTGTGCATCCCCCTCATATCCCTCGTCACCAAAACATGGTGTAATGAGATCCTCATTGTATGATGGCCTAGCTCGGGAGGATGATCTTGAAGGCCTTGTCCTCCTAGGTGCATCACTCTCAAATATTTCTCCAAAGGTGTGGTTATCCATGTTTTCTGAAATTTTTAGAAAAAAAGAAACCAAGTGATTTCCATGTTGATGATGAGGAACTACTATAGGAACTTCCTAGAGGTCTAAACATGCATCAAAATGAAATCTCTAAGCATAGAACAAGCATGCAAACTCACACAACCTGTCACCTATAGTAGCAAAATACTCAAGATACAATCTACCAATCACAAATCTAATTGGACAAGCAGAGGAGGCACATACCAAGGAGAAATCCCTCCAAAAATCAGCAGCAAAGATGGGTTGAGCAAGGAGATCGAAAATCGGGAGCAAGAACAGCAGGAACTCGAGCTTGAGAAATTTTTCCAGTGTTTTTTGGGAGAGGGATAAATAAATGGCTAGGAGGAGGCAACTTGGAGGGCCACAGGTGGGCCCCACCCAGGTGTCGCTTTGCCCCTTTTTTCGAGGTAAAATTTAATATGAATTTTCGGTGATTTTTTGGGAAACTTTATTTTTGGCCAATTTTCAGGGTATGAAAATTGATTTTCTCACGGAAAAGATTTTTAGAAGAAGCAAAAACAAACCAAAAACAAAACTACAGAAGTTCTAAGACACTCTAACAAGCAAACAACTAGCGAAACTAAAGCTAACAAGAGGAAGAGCAAAGACTAGGAAGGAGAAAAATAAAAGTGAGCAAGTATAACCACTATGAAAGCATTGTTTTGTTCATTAAAATCCCTTTGTTAACAAGGTTGATCAAGTCTTGTTACCAAAATAATCTTATATGAAACAAAACTTTGCATTCCACAAACTTATTATGTTACCTCAAACTTGATAGCAATGGTCCCAATCATAATAGTTTCAAAACTTTCTTGTGGAATGGGACAATATATTTCTCCAACTTTGATGCTCTCAATAATTTCAATGGAATTCAGGCAATAGCTCTTATCAATCTTCTTGGGGAAATAGACAGTATGCTCTTTGTCATGAATATTAAATGTTACTTTTCCTTGATTGCAATTGATGACAGCACCTGCAGTATTAAGAAAAGGTCTCCCAAGAATAATAGACATATTATCATCTTCAGGCATCTCAAGCACAACAAAATCAGTTAAGACCAAGCAATTATGAGCCACTTGAACAGGAACATCCTCATATATACCAACATGAATAGTAGTTGACTTATCAGCCATTTGTAGAGATATATCAGTTGGTATCAAATTTTCTAGCTGTAGTCTCTTCTAGAGAGAAAAAGGCATAACACTAACTCCAGCTCCCAAATCACATAAAGCAGTTCTAACATAATTATTCTTAATAGAGCAAGGAATAGTTGGTATACTTGGATCACCAAGTTTCTTTGGAACCTTACCATTGAAGGAATAATTAGCAAGCAAAGTAGAAATTTCCTCATTAGGAATCTTCCTTTTATTAGAGACAATATCCTTCATATACTTTGAATAAGGAGGCAACTTAATAGCATCAGTCAAAGGAATTTGCAAATATAAAAGTTTCATCCACTCACAAAACTTGTTGTAGTGTTCTTCCTTGTTTGACTTGTATTTCTTATTGGGAAAAGCCATAGGTTTCTGCACCCAAGGTTCTCTTTCACTACCATGTTTATTAGCAATAAAATCTTCCTTAGTGTACTTAGTGTTCTTAGTGTGCTTCTCAGGTTCTTCCTCAACTTCCTCCTTATCAGGATCATCATTTTTATCATTACCACTCTTAGTTTCAGCATTAGAGATAGAGATACTATTAAGATCTATAGCAGGTTCAGAGGGTTCCTCAACTATTTTATGTTTCTTTTTCTTTCTCTTACGAGGACTACCACTACTATCGCCTTGTTGAGAATCCTGCTCAAATCTTTTAGGGTGTCCTTCAGGATATAAAGGATCTTGAGTAGCTATACCACTCCTAGTTCTAATTCCATAAGCATGTTTATCTCCTGAGGCATTAACTAGCATATCTTTTTGTACCTTAGCAAGTTGATCAATTTGGGTTTAAACCATTTGAAAGTTTTTACAAAGCATTTTAACATCATTAGCAGTTATTTCCACAATATATTTCAACTCATTAATAGCTCTAGAGTTTTCCAATAAATGATTATGAACTTGTTTATTAAAATTACCTTGCTTAACAATAAATGTGTCAAGTTCCTCTAAGAATTGATCATGAGGCTTACCATTGGGAATATCACCTTCTTCAAAGTGGAGAGAGTGTACCTCAATAGTAGATGAGTGGGGAATTGGCTTACATAATTCTTCTATAGGAGGTAGATTCTTCACATCTTCAGCTCTAATACCTTTCTCCTTAAGACATTTCTTAGCTCCCTTCATCACTTCATCATTTAATGAAATCATTCCCCTCTTCTTTGGTGTTGGTGTTGGTGCTGGTTCAGGAACAATTGGTTTAGTAGTATTAGGCTCAGGTATATTTTTCACAGTAGAAGTCCAATCATCATAATTCTTGCTTATTTTAGCCATTAATTCTTTAGAATCTGTTGGAGTTCTTTTCTTGAAAACACAATAAGCAAAACTATCTAGGTATGTCCTAGAATCATCAATTAGTCCATTATAATAAATATCAAGATGCTCATTTTTAGGTAATGGACATCCAGGATGTGCATGAATCAAGGTACAGAACCTTGTCCATGACTCAGGCAATTTCTCTTCTTCTCCCTGTTTAAAATCAAAAAGTCTCTGCATAGCAGCATGTCTAGCACTGGGAGGAAAATATTTCTAGAAGAAAGAAAGCAATCAGACAATCAGGGCTTTCAATGGATCCAGGAGGTAATCTATTAAACCAAGCTTTGGCTCCCCCTTTTAGTGAAAAGGGGAAGATCTTAGTAACAAAGTACTTGCGCATCTTAAAATCATCAGAAAATAAAGCACTCAGAGTGGAAAGCTCATTCATATGTGCCACAACACTCTCACTCTCAGTCTCACAAAAAGGTTCTTTCTCAACAATGTCTATATAAGATAAATCAAGATAGAAATCATAATCTTCAACTTTAATATCTATGGGAGAAGTGGCAAACTTAGGATCAGAAGATAGTTTAGGAATAATGGTACGTCTCTCAAGGAGACTCCTAATAGCACTAGTACCATGTGTGTTTTGGTAATCTTCAATAAAATCATCAGTCATTTCAATGTAACCATCACTAATATCATATCTCTCTCTAGACCCAGGTGAGCTAACAGGTGTAACAGTGTCTTCACTAGGAGTTTCGGTGTTTCCCAAAATAGTTCAAGCAATAGTAGCATCTAGGAAAGGACCTAATGAACCACTCGCATCAAGCATAGTAGAAGTAACATCATGAGTATCAGAAGCAGTTTCAGATTTAGCAGTAGTAGCAGTGTGTGTAGCATGTGTATGTGGTGGTGGTGTAACAAGCTTACTTATAAAAAACGGCAAATCAAGCGCAGCAGAGGTATTTAGGAATGTACCTCTTCTTGTAGTGGATGGTAAAATAGGAAACTTTCCATCACGAGACTTACCCATGATGAAAGGAGTAGCAGTGAACAATAATAGATCCAAGTGAACTTACAAATAAAGTTATGCTCCCCGGCAACCGCGCCAGAAAATAGTCTTGATGGCCCACAAGTATAGGGGATCGCAACAGTCTTTGAGGGTAGTATTACCCAACTTATTGATTCGACACAAGGGGAGCCAAAGAATACTTGCAAGCCTTAACAACCGAGTTGTCAATTTAGCTGCACCTGGAAATAGTTCTTGCTCACAGAAGTTTATAAGTAGCAACAGTTTTGTAGTAGCAACAGCAAAGCACCAGCAGCAGTAAAATAAGAGCAATAGTAACAGTAGTAGCAAAAAATAGAATATGAGCACGGTAGGCATAGGGATGGATGGACGGGCGTTGCATGGACAATTCTAAACATGTAACTTCAAGATCTAGGGCATTTGCAGATAAATAAGATAAAGCATCCAAGTACTAAACAACCATAGGCATGTGATCCATATATAGTCATGCGTGCTCGCAATGAGAACTTGCACAACATCTTTTGTCCTGCCAGCCCGTTGCAGCGGGGCCTCAAGGGAACTACTGGCAATTAAGGTGCTCCTTTTAATAGAGCACCGGAGCAAAGCATTAACACTCCATGAACACATGTGATCCTCACATCATAGCCATCCCATCAGGTTATCCCAAGTTCTATCACTTAGGGGCCTTTGGATCCAGACAATCATATGTGTACACAACTTGCAGATAAAATCACAAACAATATTATCATCATGAATCAATAATAAGTTCAGATCTGAGATCGTGGCACTCGGGCCCTAGTGACAAGCATTAAGCACAACAAGTTGCAACAAACTTAAATAGCACTTTTAGGGATACTAGGCACCATGCCCTAAAAATCTTATTCGATTATATGATAGAACTCATACAATCCCTACCATCCCCATAGCTTACAGCTAGGGATTACTCACTCATGGATGAGGGAAACATGGATGGTTGATGGAGAGGTGTTGTTGATGATGATGACAATGATCCTCTCCAAATTCTCTGTCCCGGAAGGGTGCCAGAACAGAGTTTCTGGTTCGGAATCACGGTTTTTGGTGGTGGCGGCGTAGCGGAACTCTTTCTGGAAAAACGTCAAACCCCCCTGAGTTTTTAGGTCAGAAGGCAACTTATAGGCGAAGAGGGAGGTCGAGGGGGTGCCTGGGGTGGCCACACCCCCTCCAGGTGCGGCCAGGCCTAGCCCGCGCGGCTGGGTGTGTGGGCCCCTCAGGCCCCTACTCCGTCTCGTGTTCTGGCTCCGTGAGTCTTCTGGTGAAATAGGATTTTTGGCATATTTTCTGGGATTTTTCCTGATAGTTGATTTTCTGCACAAAAACTAGACACCGAGGTAATTCTGCTGAAAACAGCATCAGTCTGTGTTAGTTGTATCCAAATCACACAAGTTTAGAGGAGAAACAATAGCAAAAGTGTTCGAGAAAGTAGATACGTTTTAGACGTATCACCAGGTCATTTCAACAAATGTATATGGAAGCAGCCATTTATCCTGGAATGCAAGAGATGTTGGATGACCCAAAATTTGCGGTGAGCTACACAATGGGCATACAGTTACAGTCGTATCTAGGAACCGAATAGAAATAATAATGACATCATAAGAGAACTTGTAGAGCAAGAATGAAAACCCCGAATGAACTATATAATGCTTAGGATGAACCATTAGATATGAAATATAATGGCATTGCTTGTAAATCATGTAGAACAGGACAAGCAAGCATTACACAGGTGTGCCTACAAATGAATTGAGGAATCAAACAGAGTGTTTCCTAGAATTTCAGCAAATATAAACTAGACAGGTCATTTGAACAAATATATATGGAAGCAGTAGTATATCCTGGAATGCAAGAGATGTTGGGTGACTCGGAATTTGAAGTGAGTTACACAATAGGCATGTAGTTACTTTCGTGCTAAGAATGAACGAGACAGAAATTATTATGGCATCATGCAAGAAATTGCAGAGCATGAACGCAAACCATGAATGAATTACATAATAGAGGATAGTTATGTCGTTTCTTAGGATGAACTTGCACCAGATTATAAATATAATGGAATCTCTTGCAAATCTATAGAAGAGGACAGAAAAGCATTAGACAAGTGTGAATACAATGAAATGAGCAATCAATCAAAGTGTTTCTTAGAATTTCAGCAAATATAAACTGGTTAGGTCATTTCAACAAATATATATGGAAGAAGTCGTTTATCCTGGAATGCAAGAGACGTTGGGTGACCCAGAACTCGCGGTGAGCTACACAATGGGCATGCAGTTACTGTCGTAGCCAGGAACCAAATAGAAATTATAAAGACATCATAAGAGACCTTGTAGAGCAAGAATGAAAACTACGAATGAATGATATATACAGTAGAGGATAGCTATGTCGCCGCTTAGGACGAACCATTAGACATGAAATATAATGACATTGCTTGTGAACCTATAGAATAGGACAAGCAAGCATTGCATAAGTGTGCCTACAGATGAATTAAGCAATCAGACAGAGTATTTCCTAGAATTTCAGTAAGTATAAACTAGCCAGGTCATTTCAACAAATACATATGGAAGCAGTAGTATATCCTGGAATGCAAGAGACGTTGGATGACTCAGAATTTTCGGTGTGCTACACAATGGGCATGAAGTTATTTTTGTAGGAGTAGCTAAGAATGAACGAGATCGAAATTATAATAGTATCATGCCAGAACTTGCAGAGCAGGAACGCAAACCGTAAATGAACTACACAATAGAGGATAGTTATGTCGTTGCTTAGGATGAACCAACACCAGATAAGGAAACAATGACATCGCGCTTGTGAACCTGTAGAAGAGGCTGCGCAAACCAACATGTTATGTGTTCCCTTTTGAGATCTATGCAAAGAAAAAACAGTCAGTGTTGCATCTTTTAAAGATCTAGATAGCAACAACAAATTTATTATCGAACTAGTACGATGAGTTTAAATAGGTACTACAGGATAACAGAACGATGCCAGAGAGGAAATAAGAGCAGGAACTTAGCTCAGGACGAACCATATAGATTCAGTAACTGTGGAGCGAGGAATCCACACTAATATTTTCCATTGACTTTAAATTTTGCAAAAACTACACAATAGCAGGCAATTACTATTGTAGGGAGTAGCTAGGAACATGTGCATTACTTGAAATTTGTAGAGCAGCGAATGCAAACAAACATGTCCAGTAACCTTGTATGTAGCACAAAGAACAGGCATGCCCATTGACTTGTATGTACTAGCACGATTACAAAAATGAAGTTCACTACGACAGGATTTAACCTGCTATATTGCTAAGAAAACAAAAAAGGAGTTGGAGATTAGGTTACCTCGGTTGGAGAGGCGTCTAAGCATATTCGGTACTGTGCGGGTGATGTGCAGGTCACCAAGGGTGTTGTGGTTGCGGCTAAGTAGATCTTGGGCGGTCAGGGAAGCAGATCTTGGGCGGTCGATGCCGACTTGAGCACACCGGACAAGAGCGATGCTGAGGCAGATCTGGCGAGGTGGACGAGAGCATCGCTGAGGCAGATCCGGTACAGTGAACGAAAATGACTGTGCCACTACTAGGAAAACGATTATAGGTAGATTTTAATTCTGTGGCGCATATAGGAAAAATGCCCCACTAAAATTAATTCTGTGACGCATATAGCAAATGCTCCACAGAATTCTGGCGCATATAGCTATATGCGCCACAGAAAGTGAGAATTTTGGGGCGCATATAGTCATATGCGTCACAGAATTCCTGTGGGCCCCATGTGGGCCTGACCCAGCACATGGTCAGGCCAAAATTCTGTGGCGCATATGACTATATGCGCCACAGAATGTCAAAATTCTATGGCGCATATAGAATATGCGCCACAAAATTCTCACTTTCTGTGGGGCATATACCATATTGGTGCCGCTCCTCCTCATCGGCATCGCGGTTACGGTGTACTACATTTTGTCCTAAGGTAGGCGATGACAACATCGCGCAGTTGTAAGTTATGTGAGTGAGATAAACACTTGTGAAATGTACTTGTACACTTATTCGGTTCTTAGTGTGCTGTGATCGATGAACACTTGTGAACATCCGTGCTTGTTGATGTATTATATGTGAACTGGAACATTTGTACTTCTGTGTGCATATTTTCTGATTTCTGTCAATTTTTGTGTATTTCCTGTTATATACTTGTATTTGTACCAGATTCTGAAAAATTTGAAATTCTAAAAAAAAGGATTCTGTGGCGCATATGGCTATATGCACCATAGAATCTAGGACGGAATTCTGTGGCGCATATGCATATGCTCCACAGAATTTTGGAAATTCTGTGGCGCATATGCATATGCGCCACAGAATTTTAATTTTAGTGGCGACGGCTAGATGCGCCACAGAAATCATTTTTGGTGCGCCACTGATAACGTTTTTCCTAGTAGTGTGCAGCTGTTCTGGAGCGATGGACATGGAACTCGTTGAACTAGATCCCATTCGGTGGACACTGGTGAGGCGGCTCCGATACGGTTGGGTAACATTTGGCGGCGGGGAAGCAGATCTTGGGTGGTCGATGATGTCATCGGCATGGTGAACGAGACCGCAGCTCTGCTGTCGTGGCACAGAAGTCTGGTGAACTAGATCCGGTGGGGTGGGTGCCCGTGAAGCAGCTCCACGGCGGTGCACGAGACTGCAGCTCAAGAAGCTCAGGCCGCCATGGAATTACCGCTGGCCGGTGCGCTCGGTGGTCGTGGAGGGGACAGAGGAGCTTGGGATTTTTGGGAGGGCCGACGAGAAAAACTGCGCGAATAGGGACCATAGAAGTGAACATGATACAAATTACGATCGTGCCCCCAAGATACCGACTATAGCCTGCCGATTTATCATCTGAACAAAGGGTATAATGGGAATTTTACGGTCAATTTTTTTTGAAACAGAGGAGCAAGAAATGCTTTAAGGTCGATGTGTGATATTTCCGCTCGATTGAGATTTTCAATTTGGCTAGCTCCCGTCTTCTATTCTAATAAAATGGTACTACCTGGTGGGAGATTTTGGCTAAAAAATTTTGAAACAGAGGGGCGGGAAGGTCGTTGGGTGGTTTTTCTACTCGATTGAGATTTTGAAATTGGCTAGTGTCCATCTAATAATAGTACTAGGAAAATGGTACTCCAGTAGTGTGAGATTTTGCCTAATGTTTTTTGAAACGGAGGCGCGCGAAATGCATCTGAGTCGGGGGGCGGGGGATTTGCCGCTCAATTATGATCTAGCATCCAAGTAAAAAAATAGAAAAAAATTAGTAGACCGTACGCTATATGTTCAAGAATTCAAATCCTAGAGTCACATCAACTGATCATCCATGACCACAATTAATGCGCATACTAAGGGATGTTTTGGTTCCCAGCTATAGTTTACCAAGCCAACTTTGGCTGCCACAAGATGTTTATCTTGTGTTTGGTTTTTGCCACACTTATAGTTTTCCACACTTCATTAATTATATGGCCCACTTGTCATAGAGTTAATTTTCTTGCCAAAGTGTGGCTTCATTCTTTGCCAAACTTTGTGGTTGTCGTACTATACCAAACTTTGGCTTGGCAAATTATGTCTAGAAACCAAACAGGCCCTAATATTTTTAATTAGCTAGCATCCAAGCAATAATAGAAAAATGGGTATCTCCCTCTTCATGAATTGAATGTCGAGTTTGACATCAATTGATCATCATCCATAATTAAAATTGGATACCTCCGATTCAAACAGGGTTGGCTGCAGGTTTTGCCGCTCTACTAAGATTTTTGAATTTCGGAAGCGTCCAGGGAATAATACTAATGGTACTCCTTCTATACGAACTAAAGGCTGGTCATCAAACACTTACCATATTGGCAAAGAAAATTGGATAAAAAATCTCCTATTCAAACAAGGTAGGCGGTAGGTTTTGTCAATCGACTGAGATTTCGAATTTGGCGGTTTATTCAAAGAATAAAAAACCTTTGTGAGGTTCATGAATCCAAGGCTTGAGAGAGTGAGGTTCGGGCGCAGGATTTTTTTTGCATCGAGCACATCGTGAACAGATAAAATCATGGTGCAAAACAAATAGTCCCTTCGTTTTTGTTAATACATGGCTCCAAACATAGCCCGGTCTCAGTAGTAGGAACCATCACACGACCACTGTACTCACCTGTCATTGCCAGGGTTCATCTTCAATTTAGAAGAGTCTGTTCATATATGAGTTCTCCAGAATTCTCCTGATCTCGTAACATCTTCAACTCTGCATCACTTGCTAATAGTTTTTGTCTCATCTCATCGATTGTTCGTCTTTGCACTTCATGTTCAGCCCGTACTGCTACAATTTCTTCCTGATAAGACAAATACACCGACTTGGACTGCGAGAACCCAGCATTATGCAGGAACGTACTTTTACGATGACCTTCGCCTTTGAGTACCATGTTAAATGTTTCTAGATGTTCTTCTTGGTTTTGTTCCAGACCGTCTTTCCCAGGTTTTGCCATCTCCTCGTTCAATTTAATCTGTAAGGTTATCGGTTGGTAGACATTGGTGAGAGAAGAAAAGCCACTACAGAGGAACATGCAGACAACACATTTAACCTGTCTATGAACAAATCTTACAAGTTGGCATGGATGATTATGCATCATATACACTGTAGAAAAAGAATACTAGCTATCTGATCATATTGATAATAAGTTTATCACTAACACACAATAACATGACTATGCCAACATCGCATTTGTCTGTTTCTTCATCACCAGGTGGATGATATCACAAGACAACTCTTTATAGCGTTCAAAACTAAAACTCATGCTAGTTAAAAATCATCTACTGTAATTAAATTAAAAGAAAACTCAGAAGTAGTTCAGGCAGTGTTGCACATACAAATGTAACATATAAATCACTAAGGGAGTGTCATCACAAAATATCAATAGAATAGAAGACTTATAGTAACACTCTTAGCGGAGGGATTGAGCCCACGTTTGGCATGCCTCGAATTTTTGCTGTAGACTTATCGCATATTTCTACAACATGGGCAGAACACATGATCAAATATAAGAAGCAAAAAGTCTCTACAATATTAAAAACTAATTATGCTTACTATTGCGCTCAGGTGCCCAACCAATGCACGAGATCTAGTTCGGTTTGTTAAGCGTTGTGCGGCAAGGTTCCTCTTGTTTTTCTCAGTGTTCATCAGCAACAGGAGACTAGTGATACATATGCGAAAATAGGTATTTTGAATGTGATCTGGTCTTGGTCTTCACAAACCATACTGTAATCTTTGGATTTAACCAGTGGTTGAGAAGATCTATCCACTGTTAGTCAGTCATAGAATGTTCCATAGGAGACGTTCTTTGAATATCCTTACTTACCTTACCATCAAAGTATTTATTCTTTAGCCTATGGCGCTGCTAGCACAAAGTACAGGAGAACATGTCCATGAGAACATACTCTACATCCTCATTATCCTAATCGAAGTTGAATTTTGTCTGTTGGCAAGAATGGAACAGTTGATGTGTTATGTGACTTAGAATAGATGGCAAGTTTGAAGGCATGGGGCAGAGCACCATGACTTACATGTAACTTCTGGAGTAATGAATTATAATGGTCAGGGGTCTATTGCTAGAGCTTGAACGATGCGAAGATGGGAATATCATTCCTGAAAAACACCTATTTCCGATGCTAGGAAAGCAGAGTCGTTTGGATCGTCTGGCCTTCGCTTGCTAGGCACAATAGAATTAATGCAATATCTCGATTGCCTTCCAGAAATTTGAGATTCAAGCTTTTTTCCTACCATTGGCCCGCTTCTCTTAAATCTTCGTGTAGCTGTCAATTCAACCGTTACATCAGAATATTACGGTATATATAAGGGAGCATGCAACTATAAGCATTGGAACACATACCTTGTTTGGCGGCCGGCTGATCAACTGGTGGGTGATCATCACTAGCTTGTTGGTGTTGTGCCAGCAGATTTAGGCCAGTAGAGGTCGAAACTGGTTGGGCTGTCAATTATTCATGGCTATCTGGATTGGCAATTTCTGATTGTGCAATGTGTGGAATGGTATTTGCTGCGTCTATATCTTTTGGAACTTGTGGTGTGCTGCCAAGACAAGCCTTTTTAGACTTATGTGAGTTTCCTAAATTTCGTTTATTGTATTTCTCGGCTCGTGTTTGTGTTCCACCTGTAGCATTAGCAGGGCCGTTTTTCGACGCTTCAGGTTTGGTACCTGAACCAGATGATTCCTGACACACGTAAATGATACTTTAATCAATTATAGTTCTATATGTAATGAGACGCGGATGGAATAGAAGAACAATAAGGCAAAACATGTTGAACATATATGATGCATGAACTAGGCAGAGGGCATTGCAGAATATTTGGTTGGATTGAGATAGCAAACATGGAAGATGCAATAGATATCACAATGAAAAAACAGAGCAAGAACCTTGGGGGTGGACAAGCGGGCGGACTATGGGGGAGGTCCTCAACGGTCCAAATTCCTGAGTGATGTCTCCCTCGAGGTATTGTTCATCAATAGAAACCAATGCTGAACCAGACACTTGCCGGACATACTTTTTCTCCCTGCTGGTATCTGAAAGGTTCTTAGGTGAAACAGATAATTCCTGACACACATAAACGATACATTGATCTATGAAAGTCCTATGTATAATGAGACACGGATAGAATAGAATAGAATAGAAGAACAGTAAGGCAAGACAAGCTGAACATATATGATGCATGAACTAAGCAGATGGCATTGCACAACATTTGGTGGGTTTGAGGTACAAAACATGGAAGGTGCAACAACTATCTCAATGACAAGACAGAGCAAGCACCTTGGGGGTGGACAAGCGGGTGGACTAGGGGGTGTTCTCGACCGGTCCATCTTCCTGAGTCAGGACTCCGTTGGGGTTTTGTCCATCTTGAGGATCAGATTCTGCTTCAGAAACCTGGCCTTCATGACTGGTGGTGGTATGTACGAAAGATCTTAGTCTCCGCAAGCCGAGCAACCTTGCATGTTTGTAATTCTTCAGTAATATCTCTTCCCAAACATTTCGTCCTCCCTATTCAGTCGGCCCCAAAGTAGCTTCCATGCATGAGCAAAAAAAATACCTTATGAGATTTAAGAGCGAAGTGTGTGTAGAGGAGCAAATTAATATAGTGCTAGCAAGAAGGTGAAAGCTCTGAAGGAACAATGACAGACATATGAATGTGAACAGTGTGAGCCGGCTATGAAAAAAGCGATGAACTACCTTTGTGACCGTGATTATGCGATTTCCTACCACTGGACTTGCCTTTAACGGGCTTATGGCGAGCTACGACATCGCCGTTTGCGGCTGAGCGGGTTTTGCTCGCCATCTCTCCGACGCCATAGACAAGGTCGGGTAAGCATATCTGGTGCCGTGGAGTCGGGGGAAGTGGACCGAACGAATCTGCGATGGTGCCACTGGTGACAGCGTTGCTGAGCCGGCTCTGGCGCTGTGGACCTTGGGTACAGAGGAGGTGGTATGGTGCGGGTCGGCGTCATGGCGGGGAAGCAACCCACGGCTTGCTAGACAAGGGAGATGGTAAAACGTATTTGGTCGCTACATAGTGCCGGTGGAGAGGCTACAAAGGGGAGATGGGATGGAAGGGGCACGGCCGTGGTGGTCCGAGGTGATCTCCACGGATTCGGACCAATGGGTGCGGGTTTGAAATTTTGAATTTTGCAAGACAAACAATTTTGAGGAATGTCCTTTGGCGCCTTGTTTCTGGACCGAAGGGCGAGATGGAAATTCTGTACCGCCTTTGAATATTGGATGTGGGAGCCATTTTGGCGGTTGTTTCTGGCGCAGAGTTAAAATTATTATTGACTGCTTGGTGAAAGCGGTGGTTTCGGCATGTGTTCTGTCCCTCAACTATTTTTTGTGTACTGTACTAGTATATACAGTTTAAAAGTTGGACTTGGGGCAACACAAGTAATTGCACATATTTATGCACGATAATGGGCACAAGGACATGGTCATTGAGCTCGGACTACCATTTTTTATTTTTTTATTTTTTTAAGATGGACTACCTTTCATGGTAATGTGCTAATTTGCTGCAAAACGTGGGTCCACAGATCTAAACAAAAGTGCATCATAAGATTTCAACATTCTGGTGGGAAAATGTTGTTTTTTCCATTTTCTGAATGGCTACCAAGATACATTGTCCAGATGCAGCAAGTACAAGATGTTTTATAACAGCGTGCCAAATACGTAGTTATCATAAACTACTGCCAGTACATAAGAGAAGAAAATATTATCCTGACAAGACAAGGAAATCCATCCTCATTATTGGAAATAACAATCTATTTGCATGGCGGCTCTTGCATCACCCTTCGAAAATCATCTGCCTTCAAGGATGCTCGGAGAATCTCTGCTCGTTCTTTCACCTGTTCCAAGACCATCCAGTTGATCTCATTGACATGTGCATTAGCCGGATTGGGAAGATGACTTTCAGCCACTAACTTCTGAAGATCATCGGCAGCATCAAGGTCATCTTCAATCGTAGAAATCCAGCCCCGTTTCAATTCTCTGATACATCGAGTGGCCGTGTCCAAATCCCGTTGGAGCAGTTTAATCTTATCGTCCATGCACCATACTTCTGTTTGGTTCCTAAAAATGGTTGTATCACTTGCACGCTTCTGAATATATGTGTTGCGAACCTCCTTGGCAGGGACATGATCATGCACTTGCTTCTGCAAATTGTAGTGCGACAAATCAATCATCAAATAACACAAGCAAGATTCAAAAAATAGCCATCTTTCTGTAACAGTTGTGCTGTGCCGAGGGGGGATACATCCGAATGTCCAAAACTCCTCAGGTTTTGTTGGCATCTATTCTCATTGGTCAATACATCATCTTCCATGCCTTGCAAAAATACAAATAAAAAAATATATACTAGTACATGAGAAGGCAGGGCAACCAAACTATGAACTACTCTCGAAAATACATATATGCAAAGTGGAAGCAAACATTTGTCTAGGGAGGATTGTTAGGGGTTATCATTGGGTTGGCAAGGTCTTGCACTGTTGTGATATAACCAATTTGGCTTCACGACTCGTAGTTGCCTTCTTTTCTCTTGGAACCGATCCCGCAGTACAACAACTAGCATGCATTATTAGAAATATATTAAGGCACTGCAAGGAAGAAGAGATGAACTACTTTCAGATGTAAAATGCAAGGAAAGTGGGCATAGGAAGTGTGTAGCAACCTTCCTGTTGGTAGTAGGGAGTTTTAACAGTCACCCTGGTGAGGGATCCGAGTGGCTTACGCATCTCTCGGTTGCGGCGGTGGGAAAGCAGATACGATAAAGCATACTCCGGCAAGGTGGATGATGGCGTCGCTGAGCAGACTCCGGCGAGGTGGAAATCGTCTAAGTAGGGACGTGATAGAGGAGGATGAGGGGATAGCGGGAGGGATCGACGAGAGAACGAGCCAGAGGCCCCGTCAGTATGGAGGTAGCTAGGAGGATCCCGTCAATATTCCACTAAAATTTTGAACAAGAAGAAGATCCCACCAATATCACACCAAAATTTAGTTCTGAGTCACGCTTGGCTCACCACCCGAGTAATAAAAATATTAAAAGGAAGGCTCGAAATGCAACAGGCATCGAATGCGATTGGACGGTAGAGTGTGCAGATTGTGAAGAAAGGTGGTTAAGTATAGTACGGTTGTGAGGGTGGTGCTTTTCTTTTCTTTTGTTTTTGCGAATAATAAGGAGAGGATAACTCTAGGTGGTTACCGATATACTGGTAATTGACCCCCGATGGGTACCTCCAAAAGCTTTTTCATAAAACTTTCAAAGAAACCTACGATTTACTTGTAGTTCAAATTTGACATAATTTCGATAAATCGACATAAAGTCATTCAAGTGGGCAGAGTTAGCTAGGAAGTTTGAAAACTCATAAGACATGGGATTCGAAAGTACCACATGGCGTTCAACTATATATGATTGAAATCTTGGCCTATGGCATTGAGATCCATATTCTTCGGACTTCCTTTACGAAAAAGAACAATCTCGTCATCACTTGGAAAATTGAGAATGTTCTATCCTGATAGTTGGAAACTCACACAAGCGGCATTGTTTACTAAAAGAAGATGCACCCATCTACCTATAAAAATACAATTAATTCAAGATCAATCTAACACACTTACTAGTAGCTCAAGTTTGACCTAATTTTGTTAAATTGTCGATATGAATAGTCAAAACTCTAGATGGTGCTTGTGATATATTAAATGACCTCCCGATGGTTACCTCCAAAAAAATCACAAAACTTTCAAAGCAACATACAATTTACTCGTAGTTCAAACTTGACCTAATTTCGATAAATCGACATAAATCCATTCAAGTGGGCATAGTTAGCTAGGTCGAAGTTTGAAAACTCATGAAACATGGGAATCATATAAGTAGTATATAACATGTTGGTCCACTATATTCAGATCTGAAAAGCTCTGCTTGTGGCATTCAGATCCATATTCTTGAGACCTTCTTTACGGAAAGGAACAATCTGATCATGACTCGTAAAATTGAGAATGTTCTTTACTGTAGTTGGAAACTCGAAATGACGGCATTATTGTTTACTAAAAGAAGATGCACCCATCTACCTCAAAAAAGACAAATAATTCAAGAGCAATCTATCGCGCTTACCGGTAGCTCAAGTTTAACCTAATAATTTTGTTAGGTTGTCAAGAATCATAACAAGAAGTTGAACCTGTTGTTAAAATTCTTGATGGTGGTTTGTGATATATTAAATGACCCACCAATGTTTACCTCCAAAAAAATCGCAAAACTTCAAAGCAATGTACAATTTACTCATAGTTAAAATTTGACCTAATTTAATCGATAAATCGACAGAAAGCCATTCAAGTGGGCAGAGTTAGCTAGACCGAAGTTTGAAAACTCGTGAAACATGGGAATCATATAAGTAGTACACAGCATGTCGGTCTCATATATATATAGAAACCCTATTCGACACCCAGGGTGTAGAATAGTTATTTTGCACCCAGCATATTTTTATGTTATTAGATTGAAAAAAATTATGTTTTGTACACGAATAATTATGTTCATATATTCACCATAACAAAATTTGACACAAAAACAAAGTTTATGAGTCATTATAGTGTAAAAAACACACAAAATATGCATTTTACGTCAAAAAAATTTACGGCATGTAAACAAAAAAATTATGTCATTTCTAAATTTTATTATGTTCTTCTCGATTTACAAAATAATACAAAATTTATGTGACGTAAAAATAATATACGGTTCTAAAGATAGAGGGTGGTATTCTACACCCTGGGTGTGAAATAGCGCCACCCATATGTATATATATATATATCTGAAAAGCTCTGCTTGTGGCATTCAGATCCATATTCTTGAGACCTTCTTTATGGAAAGGAACAATCTAATTATGACTCGGAAAATTGAGATTGTTCTTTCCTGATAGTTGGAAACTTGCACCGACTGCATTATTGTTTACTAAAAGAAGATGCACCCATCAAACCTCCAAAAAGACAAATAATTCAAGAACAATCTATCGCGCTTACCAGTAACTCGAGTTTAACCTAATTTCGTTAAGTTGTCAAGAATCATAGCAAGAAGTTGAACCTGTTGTCAAAATTCTCGATGGTGGTTTCTGATATATTAAATGACCCCCTAATTGTTACCTCCAAAAAAATCACAAATCTTTCAAAGCAACCTACAATTTACTCGTAGTTCAAATTTGACCTAATTTCGATAAAACGACATAAAGTCATTCAAGTGGGCCGAGTTATCTAGGTTGAAGTTTGAAAACTCGTGAAACATGGGAATCATATAAGTAGTACACAACATGTCGGTCCACTATATATATATATATATAATATATATATATATATATATATGTGGCACCCTGGATTTACGGTCCGAGAATACCCGTTATGCATATAATTCATGTTTCCATGATCAGTGATCCGTGAGCATAACTCACTAGTATAATTACATCATCCAGAGAATAACAATTACAGAACTTACAATGTGGCTGTTATGGCGATTACAACACAAATAGCGGAATTCTTCAAGCGTAGAGCCCATGTCATGCCTTAACCTATAGGCAACTGACTGGGAAGACAACCTAGCTCGCATAGACGTCAGCAATCTCCATCGTTCCTCTTGCTTCTAAAAAGTCTGGCCAAGTAAATAGCCAGGGACAATGTCGGTGAGTACTTTGAATATACTCGCAAACCACCTTAAGAGAACAATAATAGAAGATATGCAATATGACTGTAGTAGGCAGGCTCCATAAGAGGTTCTTTTATAAACTAGTTTCTCTTGTAGATATAGCATGTCTCTATATCTTTGTTCAAAAACTTTGGTAAAACATTTTGGAAACATTTTTGAAAAGTTTTAAGAAAACACTAGGATTTGGGTCACCCATTAGTTTTTCCTTCCGGTCATCTCATGAACAAACTCCTTCCTCCTTTCTCCGACCATCCCAGGGTCAAAACATTTCCAAGCCATTGCTTTTCCGAAGTCCTTTTTGAAATCAAAACCAGCACCGCTCTACAGCAAACCTTCCCAACTGTCCATGACCGTGGACACGGCTATTCGAATAGATTTACACTCTGCAGAAGTTGTACACTTTACCCACATCATCCGATTACCTATCCCTGATCTACACTGATTGTGGGTCGAATAACCGGTCAAGACCTTCCGGATGTTCACTCTGATACAAGTTCCTACCCTATGATGTTAATCCCCTCAAAACTGAGACGCTCTATATAGTTATCAAGACAACCGGACCGCATTTTGCACCTCGACAGGTGTGCGCTTTCAATGAGGGGCTCATAGTATCGTGTGGAGTCCCGTAGACCCTTCGTTCCTTCTTCCGGTCGATGCTACGCATGGACCATTTCTCCGGAGAAAGCCCACCCTCCATGGATTGTTTTCCCTGTAGTAGTGTGAGGCACCTATACCAGATTAGACAAACTTCCAGCCTAGCCCCGTCCCATACCAGAGTAATGTGGTTGCACGGGTTAATTGTTCAAGCAAAACTGCAAAGAACCGGGTGCGTTTTCATAAACATTTTCCTCCATCTTTCGTCCAACCCTTTTTGTAAAACCAAAACTATTTTTACTTTTCAAACATACTTGGCAAGTCAGACCTCGCCAAGGTTTTCTCATAAAACATTTTTGTAAGCTTTTCTGGGGTCTTCCCATCTTATACTTTTTCTTCGGCTAAAACAGGGTCTCCAACGGGTTATGGTGTTAAGACACCATCTACCATACTTGGGAAAGTAGGTGTCATCAAAGGGGTTGCACTTAGTAGTGCAAATGGTATTATCTGGAGGAGCCAAGCCACTACCAGATATAAAATCACCATAAGTAAAACAATGCAGTTTCATAAGTAGTAGATAAAACATGCAGAAGTAAAACGGTAGGACAAGGGCTTATGAGCAAGAAGGTGGCTTGCCTGTGACCAGCGAGAGGTCTCGTGACTTCTTTAGAATACCAGAATACCGATAATAATAATGATAGCAATAATAATGCTTCGAGGCTTCCTTCTTTTCGATGACACACAATCACAACTATCACAGTTGTCGAGCATACATGCAAACAACAACACCACCATCAATACAATGCATACAAGCATCAAACCATACAACAAACAAACAAGTAATACATGATATAATTCAGTAGGGTTGGGATAATGGATTTGGAAAGATTGGAAAGTGTCTTGGAGCATTTGAAGGAAGTCTATATGGGTTTTATAGTCTAGAGACTAGATAGCAGAGGGGTTTCGGAACAAGTACATATTCAGTAGGATATCATTGTGTAAAACTGATATCATCAGTTAGGTATTGATAAAATGAAACCAACAAAAGTGGTTTCACTATTTTATCAAATACCATTGATTTATAGTGATTTTTATAGTGAATAAAACTCTAGTTTTAGGAAATAATTGTTCTGGAGTTCCAAAAATTATTTCCTTGGGTTATCAGATAGTATTTGATGGATTGGTTCACTAAGAGTTGGAATCACCTCAAAAAAATTACCAGAATGCCATCAACAAAACCCTAGAAGAAGTACTGGGTGATATTTTTCTTTTTCACCAAATTAAATATATAAGGGACTTTGATGTGATTCCATAGAAATATGTTATGTAATGGTAATACCTTTATGTAGAAATTGGATTAACCATTTTTGGATTTACAAAAGTAAAGATATGAATTTATTGGTGAATTACCCATGCATAGAAAGGATTAATTCACCAAAATTCAAAGAGAGCTCAATAAATTTTAGGCTCATAGGTGTTGGTATGCATGGGTATGTAGTTGTACAAATATTTGGAATTAGTTCAATACCTCATTTGTTTTGACCTAGAAAATTTTCTAAAGGCAGGAATGGCCTGATTTTGTTATCTTTGTTGTGGGCAAACAAAGAAGCAAATTTGAGTAGGGCCAGGGTGTCATGCAAGGTATGGATAATACCTTTTAGTACCAACAGGATTCATGCCATTTGGAAATATCAAGCTCTCTGAAATCATTTATTAGTGTAAGGAACACATTTGGCTAATTTATTTTCTAGGGTTTATCTATACAAAATTTTGGGTAAGAAAGGATACTGCATCTTAGTAAAAACACTTAGAGACCTAGTAAAATTTATATCTAGTATTTTTAGGCTATTTTTCATTTTCATTTCGATATAAACCTAAGCACCAAAAATTCTGGATCTGAACAAAGAATAAAAAGGGGAAGGTCTTGGGCCAGATCTGAGGACTAGTTGGGCCAGGTGAGAGATTTGGCACACCCGGGCCAGAGCCATGCGCGGGAGGAGGGGGTTCAAAACCCGGCCATGGGGGGCCCTCCTGTCGATGACCTAGGGCTAGCGAAAGGGTAAGGGGCTCCCAGAGCCGTCCGATTAGGTGGGGATGTACGGCTCCCGCTCGTACTCTTCCTCTGGACGCCGGCGGCGGTACGAAACCCTAGGGGGGGTATGGGCGTGGTGGAAACGCTTACCAGAGGCAGGGGAAGCGACGTGGAGGGTGCAGGGTGACGCGACATGGTCTGGGGGTCCCGTAGATGGTCGACACGAGGAGGTTCTTCCTCGGGAGCGAGCTCGCGCTAACGCGACCATGGTGACCTCTTCGAAGCTTGGTGGTAGGGAATGAGGTACCACTCCTGGGCACAAAGGAAAGGTTAGGTTAGATACAGTAGAGCACGGGGGTCTTAGAAATGCCACATGCAACGAAAGAGGAGCAGAGGAGAGGAGGTTACGCTCGGAGGTATGGAGGAGGCCGAGAGCTTTGCTTCTTCTTCTCTCTCATAGAACATAGTAGGGGATAGGGAGAGAGAGCTCTGGGGAGGTAAGTGGGGATCATTTGGGGCAAATGATGGCGAAGGGAGGCGCTGGGGTGGCCTGGGGGCTTTTAACCCGAGCTAGATGGGTTCATGGTGAACCATGTGTATGGAGAGCTTGGGGAGAGGTGCTGGCCAGGCATTGGGCAAGGAGGGTGGTGGGGGAGGTGAGAGAGGGGGCTCAGTTCGTGCTAGTGGATAGAGATAGGGAGTGGATGCCCTTGTGGTGGAGATATTTGTAGGCAAGCAAAAAGGGGCCACATGTCTCTCTCTCTCTCTCTCTCTCTCTCTCTCTCTCTTATGTTGCACATAAGACAAGGGGTGTGTCACACGACCAGGGGTGTATTGGGTGTTGTGGTGAAGTATTTAACAAGGTTTGGTGGGGGTTTGGGTTGGTTTGGATCAAGGTTTGCTTGGTTTTGCAAACTTGATCAATTTGGTGCTTGTGAAAGAAGTTGAAAATTTTGCATATGGCAAGGTGATAAAATGGTTCTGGTGGATGGATATGATCAATATACTTCCATAGGATTTAGTTGGGATTTTTCTAGTGATTAAATGTCCACTTAAAACCATTTATTCAAAAAGTGCAGAAATGGTTTCTAGAACCTCCTTTGATATTTTTACATTGGACATGGTGGGTTTTTTATGTGAGATAGTCCTAAATACCATATTACAGATTGGATAATTTTGTTGGAATTTATTTGGACGGAAAAGTATTTTTTAATGAATTATTTCTTGTTTCTTCCATTTAAGAAAAAGGGCAAAAAGAAATAATAAGGAAACTCAAAAATATTTATTTTTGAGTTTGAAGGATAGGGTATGAGGTAGAGAAGTAAAATTCGCATTGATTTGGCAAAGTTATTTGGAGAAAAACAAACTTGTCTTTAAGGACAAGGTTTGGAGGATTTTACCAGAAAAAGAATTTAAATAGTTTTAGTCTCCAAATATTTACGGAAATTATTTGGCAAAATATTATATCCAAAGTAGATGATGTAAACTTGATTCTTACATCATTTTCCACTTGGGTTTTGAAGGATTTTGGTGAAATGGGGAGAAACTAGATTTTAGGGAATCTAGGGTTTTGTTATTTTCATACCACCTAAACATGGTTGGATTAGGGAGCTCAGAGCTCACCTTGGTACAAGGGGTGTATGTATATATAGACCAAGTTATATGGATTATCATGGAGAAAATATTTGGGCTTGGTTTTATTTGAGGTGGTCTAGAAGAGATGGCAAACTTTGTTGAAAGTAAGGCTGCCAAAACAGAGTTGTCATGTTGCCTCCTAAACCATGGGGGTTTAAGAAGCACAAAGCTCCAATGGAAACAAGTGAGGTATGGACTCATAGACCATGGTTATTAGATCATAACCATGAAAATATTTGTTCAAGGGGAGGTGGCATATAGATGTGAGCTTCTGCCAAAGTAGGGAAGATGATAAGATTTGTAAAAAAGATTATTATCTTGACTACAAAACCATCATGGATGAGTGGGAACAGTAAGGTTTAATCCAAGGGAAAGAGTGGGATTTGGTATTACTAATGATTTACTACAATATGGTTCAAATACATTATCAATAATGCACATATGTTGGAATAGGTAGAGCTCCAAAGATTGAATCTAGATAAGAAATCCAGACTTAGCCATTTTGGCAGATTTAGGGTTTTAGACTAGAGTACAAGGGTAGATGATTTTGAGAGGATGCTAGGTTACAATGTCATGATCAAAGGTATGGTGTTGATGTATAGATTTAATAGCGTGGATCCATGCTTGGATTGGGTCTCCACTGAGTTGGAAACTATCATAAGGGATTATCCCTGGATTGATCTGATTAGGAGATGAGATGGCCACCTTAGTGGCTTAGGATAGATCCAGATTTGGATGCTTGGTTTGAGATTGATGATCACAAAAAGAGATTGGGTCCTGAGGGATGAGCTACTAGATTAGCTCGCTCTTGTTCCTAAGCAAAACAAGGCAATCAGAAAATCAAGGCAAATCATCAGACAACAGATCAAGGCAATTCATCTTATCAAACTTATCCAACTACTACTAGGGTTACCATCAAGCCTAGCTTGAGGTAGGGATGGGTATTTTGAATTGGTTATGTTTTGAAGTAAGATAATTACCTCTTGGTATTTCTACCAATATTGGAGTTGAGAGGTTTTAGGAAAAAGGGTTTTGGAAAACCTAGAGATAAGAGTAGTTGAATGTTCTGTCTTGAAAACATAAGGATATTGTATATAGGTATCCATAGTTTTGTTAATATAACTAGCAAAACATTTTGTTGTGTAAAAGTCATCTTGGCTAAGGCTTTGAAATGCCAGAACATTTGAGAATATGAAAGATGAGCCAAGACATCTCTTTTGTGAAATAGCTTTTGTCAGATAGTGTTGAGAGAAGAAGTATTTCACCTAATGCACAGACAGTTGCATGAACACAAGCAAACAAGTAAGAAATCATTGCAACAAGTAACAAGAAAAAGTTTTTTCCCCTAATTTTTTCCTTTTGGATAGCAAATCAGGGTTGCTCTCCTTGTGGCATTCAGATCCATATTCTTGAGACCTTATTTACGTAAATGAACAATCTGGTCATGACTCAGAAAATTAAGAATGTTCTTTCCTAGTAGTTGGAAACTCGCACTAACGTCATTATTGTTTACTAAAAGAACATTCACCCATGTACCTCCGAAAAGACAAATAATTCAAGAGCAATCTATTGCTCTTACTCGTATCTCAAGTTTGACCTAATTTTGTTAAGTTGTCAAGAATCTTAGAAATAAGTTGAACATGCTGTCAAAATTCTCGGAGGTGATTTGTGATATATTAAATGACCCCCCTATGGTTACCTCCAAAAAAATATGAAACTTTAAATGCAATCTATAATTTACTTACATTAGAAATTTGATCTAATTTTGATAAATCGACATAAAGTCATCTAAGTGGACATAGTTAGCTAGGACGAAGTTTGAAAACTCATAAAACCTAGGAACTATAAGTACAACATGTCCGTCCATTATATATATATATATATATATATATATATATATATATATATATATATATATATATATATATATATCTCAAAATCTCTGCTTGTGGTATTCAGATCCATATTCTTCAGACCTTCTTTACGGAAACGAACAATCTCGTCATCACTTGGAAAATTGAGAATGTTCTTTCCCGGTATTTGGAAACTCATATAGCGACGACAATATAGTTTACTAAAAGAAGATGCACCCATCTAACTCCAAACAGACAATTAATTCAAGAGCAATCTATCGCGCTTACTAGTATCTCAAGTTTGACCTAATTTCGTTAATTATCAAGATGCAAGATCTTATCAAGAAGTTGAACCTGTTATCAGCATTCTTGGTGGTTGTTTGTGATATATTAAATGAACTCCCGATTGTTACCTCCAAAAAATCATAAAACTTTCAACGCAATGATCTACAATTCACTTGTATTTGAAAATTGACCTAATTTCGATAAATCCACATAAAGCCATTCAAGTGGACATAGTTAGCTAGGATGAAGTTTGAAAACACATAAAACATGGGAATCGTAAGTACAACATGCCGGTCCACTATATATGTCTGAAAGCTTGGCTTGTGGCATTCTGATCCATATATATTCTCTAGACTTTCTTTTCGGAAAGGAACAATCTGGTCATCACTTTGAAAATTTAGAATCTAATTTCTTGATAGTTGGAAACTCACAACAATGGTGTTGTTTACAGCGAGAAGATGCTCCACCCATGAAATGACATTCAATTCGAGAGCAATCTATCATGCTTACTTGATGCTCAAATTTGACCTAATTTCAGAAAATAGATAATGTTCTTTCCTCATAGTTGGAAACTCACACCGACGGTATTGCTTACTAAAAGAAGATGCACCCATCTACCTTCGAAACATACAATTAGTTCAACAGCAATCTATCACGCTTACTAGTACCTCAAGTTTAACCTAATTTCATTAATTGAAGATGCAAAATCTCAGCAAGAATTTGAACATGTTGTCAAAATTCTCGGTGGTGGTTTGTGATACGTATATTAAATGACTCCCCCCATAGTTACCTCCAACAAATATTCGTAAAACTTTCAACGCAATCTACAATTTACTTGCAGTTGATGTTTGACCTAGTTTCGGTAAATCGACATAAAGTCATTCAAGTGGACAGAGTTATCTAGGAAGAATTTTTAAAAATCATAAAACATGGTAACAGTAAGTACAACATGCCAGTCCACTATATATTTCTGAAAGATTGGCTTGTGGCATTCAGATCTATATTCTTCAAAATTTCTTTTCAGAAAGGAACAATCTCTACATCACTGTGGAAATTTAGAATGTTTTGCAATAAAACATGCATGGTCCGCAATGTCCGAAAATATGCACCCATCTACCTTCGAAAAAGACAATTAATTCAAGATCAATCTATTGCGCTTACTCGTAGCTCAAGTTTGACCTAATTTCGTTAAGTTGTCAAGATGCAAAATCTCAGTAAGAAGTCAAACCTGTTGTCAAAACCCTTGATGGTGTGGTTTGTGATACGTATATTAAATGACCCCCCCCCCCCCCCCATGATTACCTCCAAAAAATATTCGTAAAACTTTCAACGCAATCTACACTTTACTTGTATTTGAAGTTTGACCTAATTTCGATAAATCGAAATAAAGTCATTCAAGTGGACAGAGTTAGCTAGGACGAATTTTGAAAACTCATAAAACATGGGAATCGTAAGTATAACATGCCATTCCACTATATATGTCTGAAAGATTGGCCTATGGCATTCAGATCAATATTCTTCATACTTTCTTTTTGAAAAGGAACAATCTCTTCATCACTGTGGAAATTTAGAATGTTATTTCCTGATAGTTGGAAACTCACACCGACGGTGTTGTTTACTACAAGAAAATGCACTCGTCTACCCATGAAATGACATTTAATTCGAGAGCAATCCATCGCGCTTACTTGTAGCTCAAGTTTGATCTAATTTCGTTAAATTGTCAAGATGCAAAATCTTAGTAAGAAGTTGAAGCCGTTGTCAAAATTCTTGATGGTGGTATGTGATATAATAAATGACCCCTCGATGGTTACCTCCAAAAAATTCACAAATATTTCAAGGCAACCTACAATTTACTTTTAGTTCAAACTTGACCTAATTACGATAAATCGACATGAAGTCATTCAAGTGGGCAGAGTTTCCTAGGACGAAGTGTGAAAACTCGTAGCATTAAACATGGGAATCGTAAATAAAACATGTTGGTCCACTTAATATTTCACGAAGCTTGGCTTGTGGCATTCATATCCATATTCTTCGGGCTTTCTTTACATAAAAGAACAATCTCGTCATCAGTCGAGAAATTGAGAATGTTCTTTTCCAGATAGTTGGAAACTTACACCGACGACATTGTTTTACTACAAGAAGATGCACCCATCTACCTCAGAAAATACATCTAATTCAAGTGCAATTTTGCGCTTACTTGTAGATCAAGTTTAACCTAATACATCTGTTAAATCGGCAAGAAGTCAGTGAAGCGTGCGAACTTAGCTAGGAAGCTTGGAAAACAGAGAAACTGTGGTCCACTTCGTGTGATAATTGGGGCGGATGCATTTTCTTCTAACTGTGGTAGGTCCCATAGGAGTGAGGTTCCTCAGTTAATACACGGTCGATGGAAGTACGAGTTGCATCAAGGACCTAATAAAAAATGAAAATTACATCCAAGTCCATGCAGTTAGCACAAGATCCCTGAAACTATGAACTGAAGTGTGTTTTGAGGTTTGTTCATACTAGCGTTCATTGTGATAAAGACTACCAATAGAGTCTTCTAGATGCAAAGAATGGAAATAAAGATCCAACAATTAGCAATGTTTGGATTTGCTAGTCTTGATCCAACAAATCTTGTTCAAAGTTATCAGTACACTATATAGTTTTTTTACGAAAAAGATAAGATAGGAAGTACTACTGCGCATGGCCCGTCTTATTGAATAACCTTTCCCTCCTGATGTTTGGGAAGCAAATGAAAATTTTGAAACCTAAAAAGTTTGAATCTTTTTGCCGCCAAAGGACCGAAGTGGTTTCCTTCACATGTACTACTCCTAGGGTGTCAAGTGGGATCTCACCAAAATCCCACTTCTAATTCATTTATCAAAATCTAGTTCAAATTTTGAACAAAATTTTAAACTAGATTTTGGGAAATGAACTAGAACTGGGATTTTGCTTTGATCCCACTTGACACCCTACCTACTACACACCAATGCAACTGTCGAACACGCCAAAGAAACAGAGCTGCGCTCTCTAAAAAAAGAAGAAAACAGAGCCGCCTTACTAAGGCACACGTGCGCAGCGCCACGTTGTAGAGGAGGGACATATCAGCCGGGCCGGTGCATGAGGGGAGAGGAGATGAGAGGTAGTGAAGGAGAGGGAAAACACATTTTTGTGTGCATAGTTCCTGAAATTTACTACTACTAGTAGTACTGTACTAGAATGAGTACACTGTAAGGCGGCAGGAGTACCTCATGTCAGGAACCCATCATAAATGCTCTGACCTCGAACCGCCATCAACTCATCTTCTCTCTTTGTTGCTGCCTTCTTTCCCTTCCTACGTTTTATTCTCTCTACGTGTACTGCGCGTGGATAGAGGTAACCATATGTCCAACTATGAGTAAAAATCTCCACCGTAACGAGATGATTTGTGGGATCCACTAAACTGAAGAGGATAACTTCTGCTTAGGAGTTTTACGCTGCCAAGTGGGCCCATTATTTGCTTCTTTACTTAGGGCATTGGCAATGTGTAAAAAAGGAGAAAAGTACACATTAAGTCACATAGTAGTACATTGTGGAGAAAATAAAGTTATACCTCAAGCTTGTGGGTTGCCCATAGAAAATAGAAAAATCATTTCCCCTCTCCCCTATCTATTGCATGGAGCAATATGACCAAGCTATGTGGGTCCTACCTTGTGGCAAATGTTGATCTTATCAACAATTTGCAGATATTAATTGAATAGGAGGGAGTAGTGTAATTTAAGTAGTTTAATGTAACTATGGACCTTGAAAACTCAAAGAACTTAGGAATCACAATAAAACATGCATGGTCCACTATGTTCGAAATTATGCACCCATCTACCTTAGAAATAGATAATTAATTTAAGAGCAATCTATGGCGCTTACTCATAGCTCAAGTTTGACCTAATTTCGTTAAGTTGTCACGATGCAAAATCTCAGGAAGAAGTTGAACCTGTTGTCAAAACCCTCGATGGTTTGGTTCATGATACGTATATTAAATGACCCCCCCCCCATGATTACCTCCAAAAAATATTCGTGAAACTTTCAACGCAATCTACACTTTACTTGCAGTTGAAGTTTGACCTAATTTCAATAAATTAACATAAATTCATTAAAGTGGACAGAGTTAGCTAGGAAGAAGTTTGAAAACTCATAAAACATGGAAATCGTAAGTACAACATGCCGGTCCACTATATATGTCTGAAAGATTGGCTTGTGGCACTCAGATCCATATTCGTCACACTTTATTTTTGAAAAGGAACAATCTCATCATCAATGTGGGAATTTAGAATGTTATTTCCTGATAGTTGGAAACTCACACCAACGGTGTTGTTTACTTCAAGAGATGCACTCATCTACTCATGAAATGACATTTAATTCGAGAACAATCCATGGCGCTTACTTTAGCTCAAGTTTGACCTAATTTTGTTAAATTGTCAAGATGCAAAATCTTAGTAAGAAGTTGAAGCTGATGTCAAAATTCTCGGTGGTGGTATGTGATATATTAAATGACCCCTCGAAGGTTACCTCCAAAAATTTCACAAATCTTTCAAATCAACCTACAATTTACTTTTAGTTCAAATTTGACCTAATTTCGATAAATCGAGATAAAGTTATTCAAGTGGGAAGAGTTTGCTCGAAGTTTGAAAACTCATAACATTAAACATGGCAATCATAAGTGAAACATGTTGATCCACTTAATATTTTAGGAAGTTTGGCTTGTGGCATTCAGATCCATATTCTTCGTGCTTTCTTTACGTAAAAGAACAATCTCGTCATCACTCGATAAATTGAGAATATTTTTTCCAGATAGCTATAAACTCACATGGACGACATTGTTTTACCAGAAGAAGATGCACCCATCTACCTCAGAAAAGACATCTTATTTAAGTGCACTGTACGCTTACTTGTATATCAAGTTTGACATAATAATTGCGTTAAATTGGCAAGAAGTTAGTGAAGCGTGTGAAGTTAGATAGGAATCTTGGAAAATAGAACTATAAGAAACAGTGATCCACTTCGTGTGATAATTGAGGCGGTTGCATTTTCTTCTAACTGTGTTTGGTCCCAGAGGAGCGAGGTACTTCCGTTAACACATGGTCGGTGGACGTACGAGTTGCATTAAGGACCTCATAAAAAATAAAAATTGCATCCAAGTCCATGCAGTTAGCACAAGATCCCTGAAACTATGCACAGAAGTGTGTTTTGAGGTTTGTGCATACTAGCGTTCATTGTGATAAAGACTATCAATAGAATCTTCTAGATGTTAAGAACGGAAAAGAAGATCCAACAGTTAGCAATGTTTGGATTTGCCAGTCTTGATCCAACGGATCATGTTCAAAGTTATCAGTACACTATATAGTTTTTTTACAAAAAAGATAAGATAATAAGTACTACTGCGCATGGTCGGTCTTTTGAATAACCTTTCTCTCCCGATATTTGGAAAGCAAGCGAAATTTTCAAAACCTAAAAAGTTTGAATCTTTTTGCCGCCAAGGACCAAAGTGGTTTAGTTCCTATGTATTACTCCTCCTACTCCACACCAACGCGGCTGCCGAACTCGCCAGAGAAATAGAGCCGTCCTCTCAAGTAAAAGTTAGCATGGTGAAGAAGTAAACTTTTTTAAGAAGGAAGTATGGTTAATATGGCTAAATTAGAGTTCACTGGTGCCATTATTTTATAGTACAAAAAGTGGTTGGATAATTTACATGTTATATTTTTCAAGCTTAATTTTCTACCTAATTTCACCCACTCAGATGACTTTATATAGATATGTCGAATTAGGTCTAATTTAATAATATACAAGAAGTGTGCGACAGGAATTTCAATAGTATAACTGAGTCTTAGGTATAACAAAGTGACACGTCATCTACTGTCGGCCTTATACTAGCATATACAATATCTAGAGATTAAACTATAGAATAGCTAGCATCACAATGCAGCAACCTCGTCAAAAATTAAGAAGATTAAACATGAATAAAATGAAAAACCTTTCTATGCCCGCTTGAAAAATCCTAAAACTTGGGAATTGTAAGAGAGCATGGTACACTTTGTCTGAAAATTGGGGTTCTGGAATTCTTTATTTAATTTTTGGAACCGGGCTACCGTAGGTCCTAGAGGAGCGAGGCGCTTCAATTATCATGCTAGGGCCTGTAGTCACCGCAAGGTGGTTTGTGGACCTATATGTACTTATTGTTACTTTTGAGCATTTTTTAAACTTGTGTTTATAGTTATTACTAGTAGTTGAATATCGAAAGAATTTTGGAAATTTTCATGACTAATAGTCTATCATGCTCACATGTATTCAAGTTTTTCCTAATATCGTATTATTGACATACAATCATTTAAGTGTGCGAAGTTTTAGTTATAAAGCTTGAAAAATCCTAAAATTTGGCATGGTACACTTCGTATGAAAATTGTGGTGGTGGCATTCTTTTTTTAACCAGGGTAGGTCTAGAAAGAGCAACATGCTTCAATCAACACGGTCAGTGGAATTAAAGGTTACATCAAGGACATAAAAAATATAAAATTACATCCAAGTCCATACAATTGTCCCAAAGGGCCTAAAATTTAGCTTGGAAAAGTAGTCCATACTCTTCGTACAACTTCTTGCCTGTAACACCCTCGCCTGATAAGGCTGAGTTCATGTGTATAGTGCCAATCCCTGGATCGGTTCACTGGCACACACAGTACAAAATGATACCAAATATAACTGTGCATCATAAATACAACGAATATGATCCAGAATTTACATTATTTATTCAAGTACACAGCGGAAAACGAATACAAGGTAGATCTCCATCCTTCAAATGTGCCACAGGCGAACAAATGTTGAGTGGAGTCTCGCGACCTATGAACGATCACTCAGATACGATATAACCTGCAACATGAAACGTTGCAGCCACGAATGGTCAATACATTGAATGTATGGCAAGTAGGCTAAAGTGGTTAACAACAGATCTATCAACTACATGCTTATTTGGCCAAGTGTAGTTCAGGATTATTTGCATAAAGCAATACAACTTTTCCCTACTTTCAAAATACTTCTCTTTAAAACAATCTTCTAAGGACATACCAGCATAAACCCATGTAGATACAAGACAGTTCAGCTTTCGTATGCTCCTAAACCCATGTTCATCCATCAAGTTTTAGTAATTAAGAAATTGGGATGAGTGAGAAATATCATAGCATCAGTATCAGGTCGCTCAAATTGTCCATAACCGGGGACACGGCTAATCGATTAGTTTATACACTCTGCAGAGGTTAGTACACTTTACCCATGTGACTTGGCCAGCCCAGCTCGTACCATCACTCTCATTTTGGGTGATGATAGGGAGAAGTCCAAGAAGAGACTGTTCGGGAAGTAGCTCCTCAATCCCGACGCGCACCGGTCCAACCTACCAAAATTCTACATCTCTGGATACGCGGGTTCGAGTTACCACAACCTACTAAGTCCAACCAACCGCCCATTTCATTATTGGCACATGGTTGTACACGTAAGCTACACAAACAAAGAAACCAATCATTTCTCAGTGTCCTGAGCGGCATTCCCCACCATAATCCACACTCGATGACCCAATCAATGCCATTCCGCCCAGGTGGTTCATTAAAACATGTTGGTTTGTCATTTAGCAAAACATAATCCTTTCAAAACATATAACTTTTCATGATGTGATTCCCTTCCTCGTCTAAATAGCATAGCTAAGCAATCTACCAATACGATGGCTCATAAACAAGGAATACTAGGGATTAATATAGGATATAGCATAGCATATAGACATCAATTCCTACATATGCAATTCTACAAAAACATCTACAATGCATAGGAAAACAGTAGGACATTTATGACCAAGATAGCACCACTTGCCTTTGTTGTAGATGTAGTCGATTATATATAATCCTCACAATACTCATAGATATAATGGTGGCACTCGTCATAACCACAATACTTGCAATAGTAGTTGCAATCACAGTAGTTGCACTCCTCGCAATCTAACGTTTGAAGCAAACACAACAAACACCATTCAAAACATTGCAAACATGCAACAGTGCAACATTACAAGAAAACAATGCTGAACAGATACATGCATGAGAATTTAACGAGTCACAATGGTTGCATTTAGTGTTCTGAACATGGTTAGATTACATGATGCATGTGGAAGGTCATTTAATGCACTAAAGCTTTTATTACTAAAGTTGTATCAATTTAATATGGTGTATACCACTTTAATTGAACTAAATATGTTTATGTCATATTATATTGTGAACTAGATGCTACTGGATAGGTAATGCAATTTAGAGACAGTGGCAATTTGAATCACCTAAAAAGGAGTTATAGAAATTTTCTTATGATTAAAACACTATTTCAATGGGTTTAAATATTTCTGTATGAATTTCTGTTTTAACAGTACCAAATAATTTGTCATGCAATTTCTCTGTATAGATATTGTCAATACAAAACCTTAGCACTTGGATTCACCCTAATCGGAGTTATAGATCTTTTTGTATGATTTAAATAGTGTTTAATGGTTTTAAATGATTCATATAGTTTCTGTTGTCTAAAAATCAAACTAAAATTATATCTGTAATCTCCACGGAATTGTGATTTCAGGGACATATTATTTGTAATTTTCTGAATAGTATTTATTTTCTTATGAATTTATTACTCTAAATAAGACATTAAACTATTTAAATCTTCACGGCAAAACCTTACAGTAAAAGGCTGAACTAATTGCATATTGATGATCTACATGGAACCAGCTTTCCATCGGTATATCATTTATATTTTTGTGACAAGCAATTAATTTACTATGAATTTAATGATTTATAAAGGCATTAAAACTAATTAAATTTCTACGGGTTAAATAATCTGCAAAGGCTAGATCCAACCAGATATTATTAAAGTACATTACAGTAGCTTCAAATTGATATATTATTCATATTTTTCGGAGTTACAGATAATATCTTATGAATTTATTAACCTAAAAGACCATTAAAACTAATTAAATTACTGCAGTAACCACGTACAGTAAAAGTTGGATCTATTCTGATAAGATGATTCTACATGAAATTATCTTCAATTTGATATATTATACGCAATTTTTGGACGTGGTATGAATTTCTAATGAATTTTACAAGTTAGATCTATAATATGCAAATTTAAATTCACGAAATTCTCCGGCTGTGGTGGATGAAAAGAGGTGAGGTTTGTCGGGATTGAAAGATTTCGACGATCCCTACAACTTTCGTTTTTTGACCGAAAGCAAACGACGAAGTCTAGATGGGTTAAAAAGCGAAACAAGATTCGGGAATAAGTAGATTCGGGATTTCGAGAATAGAAACTTGTACAGCCGTGGCTCCACGAGTTTATATGGAGATTTAGGATGGTTTAGAGATAGGCCTTGGAGTAGGGAACAAGTAGAAACAAACGGAAGTCAATTCGGAGTTGTAGATAAAAAGTTATAGCAGTTTGAATAGAGATAGGTTTGTCAAAACTGTTCTGCACGCTTTTTAAAGCACGCGCGACACGGTCAACGCGCGCTGGCTGGCTGGTCCGGTTCGGCCTTGCTGGGCCGCCGGCTGGCTTGGCCGGCCCATTGGGTTTTTTTTTTTTTCTATTTACTTGTTTCTCTCATATCTTTTGCATACGAACTCCAAATGACATGATTCTTGTTTCTAAATTTTTCTAAAATCGAATAGATCATTATAGGATCAAATTTGTAATTTTTTTTTTTACTAGTTTGGAAGTAGTGGATTTATAAATCCTTGTATATTCCATTTTATTCATATATTTATGTGTTTGTATTTGTTCCATAACTTTTTCATACTAGCTCCAAATGAGCTCAATTTTGTTTCTAAAATTTTGTAGTATTAATTGGATCTCTTTAGGCTATAATTATCAATAATTTATACCTTAGCGTTAGTGGGTTTTAATAAGTCAATTTAATTCCTTTAGGAACATTTGGGCGAATCAACTATAGGATTTAGATACCAGGATTTGGATTTAGTTTGTGAGAACTTTGCATGGATGAAATGCTTATGAATGATTCATGATTTTCATTTTGAAATCTTGCACACCAACTCTACAATCCAAAATCAATCCACGCCCTTTTGCCTATATGGCTACTTAGGTCATAACAAAATAATATAGGATTTTGAATTCAAGGTTGAGAGGATTTTCTATTCAAAAAGTTTCTTCTCTTTGAGAATTTTCAACAAAGTCAAACAATCAATCAATCTTATTTATTTATTTCACATTCCAAAATTAGAAGAATTTTGGGATGTGACAGACTACCACCCTTAAAAGAAATCTCGTCCCGAGATTTGGGAAGGATAGAAAGAAAGAAAGGTTCAGGATCCATTAGGATGCTACCACCCTTAAAAGAAATCTGACTAGGTCACTTCTCAAGGATTCACTTGGCTCAATTGGTTTTCATTGCACATTCTAATTCCATGATTGATAGTTTCTGAGGGAGCATTTCTTAAACTAGCGAAACTCTTATGGTGGGCAATTAGGAAACGTTTGCTTCATGATACCCATTAAACACGGTTGAAATTCATCCTTACCGTATATTCCTACGCTAAGCAATGGATGCTTTTGTAGAGGTGGAACAATCTACCATTTTAAGGTTTAGGCTCAACGCCGGCTCTCTGCTAAGGCTGAAAGGCACTCAAGATTCGAAAAGCCAACAGTACAAGAGCGAATAATAAGAGTAGTAGGAATGGTGATCAATCCATCCTGCACCCAAATTATTACCCTGTATGAGGATAGGTGAATCACGTTTTTCTATCACTCGGGCATTGTCACATGCCTTGAAGAATGTTTCCATGGGCACGAACTAATGCTCTATGTATACTGCCATGTATTCAATCAACAAAGCTACTACTAAAACTAAACTATCGATACTTCAACTTTCAGGTTGCGTAATCTACTACATAACATCATGTGCAACACTTCATACTTCCACATCTTTTTTTTCTATTAGGTGGAGCATTCCCTTACTAAATGCATTGTGTTGTAAAACATTCCACTTAACACATCATTATATCTCCAAGGGTTCAAGATAGGAAAGGATAGATTCTATAGGAAAGAAACGACTAAGAAAATAATCCTACCCATAACTATATGAAGCAATCAATGTCACAAATAAGGAAACAATCATAAGAAATCAACACACAAGCAAGCACCTATATAATAACATTACATGTGTATAAAATTAGTAGTATATAACCGTAAAATAGTTTGAAAGCATTGGGAATAATACTAGAGTAAAATAGAGCAACATATAAGCGATAAACAAATCTATCAAAACGGTACAGCAGACTTCATGAATTTTTCTGACCGACTTAAACTCGTCAGGAATTTTAGGCAATTTTTGTGCACGTACTACAGGTAATTATGCTCCAGATCCTATTTTTTTAGATTTGTCTGAGTTACCAATAAAATATGAAAAATCGTGCGGTACAACAGGTCAGGCAGAAAACTGCAGCAGTAATCTCACGAATTTCAATCAATTCACACCATTAAACTAATTTAAAAACCTCATCACAATTTCAAAAACATTAGAGTTCAAAACTAACTGATCCTAAACAAAGAATCACACAAAATAGCTCTATACAACCAAGCAAACAACCTATATTGTCATACCACATAAATTGGTAAGAACAATATGCTAACACGATAGCGATGATCTCCTAAAGAGATAAAATGTGGTGGTCCAGACCTAACCAAACTTGATGAGATGTTCATTTATGTCATGTTATTTGTTCTTTACTTGTAAGCCAACTCTCATATAGGTATCATAATAATGGACAACTATAAATTTTGAACAAGAAGAGGTTATAGAAAAGATATACAAGGAATATAAGAACATCTAATAAGTAGAAAATATGATAGTTGTCCTAATAGAGGTCTTCTATTACTAATCCATTTCTAAGGTCACGATCCTATAGTCAACACACAGCTCTGATACCATCTTGTAACACCCTCGCCTGATAAGGCTGAGTTCATGTGTATAGTGCCAATCCCTGGATCGGTTCACTGGCACACACAGTACAAAATGATACCAAATATAACTGTGCATCATAAATACAACGAATATGATCCAGAATTTACATTATTTATTCAAGTACACAGCGGAAAACGAATACAAGGTAGATCTCCATCCTTCAAATGTGCCACAGGCGAACAAATGTTGAGTGGAGTCTCGCGACCTATGAACGATCACTCAGATACGATATAACCTGCAACATGAAACGTTGCAGCCACGAATGGTCAATACATTGAATGTATGGCAAGTAGGCTAAAGTGGTTAACAACAGATCTATCAACTACATGCTTATTTGGCCAAGTGTAGTTCAGGATTATTTGCATAAAGCAATACAACTTTTCCCTACTTTCAAAATACTTCTCTTTAAAACAATCTTCTAAGGACATACCAGCATAAACCCATGTAGATACAAGACAGTTCAGCTTTCGTATGCTCCTAAACCCATGTTCATCCATCAAGTTTTAGTAATTAAGAAATTGGGATGAGTGAGAAATATCATAGCATCAGTATCAGGTCGCTCAAATTGTCCATAACCGGGGACACGGCTAATCGATTAGTTTATACACTCTGCAGAGGTTAGTACACTTTACCCATGTGACTTGGCCAGCCCAGCTCGTACCATCACTCTCATTTTGGGTGATGATAGGGAGAAGTCCAAGAAGAGACTGTTCGGGAAGTAGCTCCTCAATCCCGACGCGCACCGGTCCAACCTACCAAAATTCTACATCTCTGGATACGCGGGTTCGAGTTACCACAACCTACTAAGTCCAACCAACCGCCCATTTCATTATTGGCACATGGTTGTACACGTAAGCTACACAAACAAAGAAACCAATCATTTCTCAGTGTCCTGAGCGGCATTCCCCACCATAATCCACACTCGATGACCCAATCAATGCCATTCCGCCCAGGTGGTTCATTAAAACATGTTGGTTTGTCATTTAGCAAAACATAATCCTTTCAAAACATATAACTTTTCATGATGTGATTCCCTTCCTCGTCTAAATAGCATAGCTAAGCAATCTACCAATACGATGGCTCATAAACAAGGAATACTAGGGATTAATATAGGATATAGCATAGCATATAGACATCAATTCCTACATATGCAATTCTACAAAAACATCTACAATGCATAGGAAAACAGTAGGACATTTATGACCAAGATAGCACCACTTGCCTTTGTTGTAGATGTAGTCGATTATATATAATCCTCACAATACTCATAGATATAATGGTGGCACTCGTCATAACCACAATACTTGCAATAGTAGTTGCAATCACAGTAGTTGCACTCCTCGCAATCTAACGTTTGAAGCAAACACAACAAACACCATTCAAAACATTGCAAACATGCAACAGTGCAACATTACAAGAAAACAATGCTGAACAGATACATGCATGACAATTTAACGAGTCACAATGGTTGCATTTAGTGTTCTGAACATGGTTAGATTACATGATGCATGTGGAAGGTCATTTAATGCACTAAAGCTTTTATTACTAAAGTTGTATCAATTTAATATGGTGTATACCACTTTAATTGAACTAAATATGTTTATGTCATATTATATTGTGAACTAGATGCTACTGGATAGGTAATGCAATTTAGAGACAGTGGCAATTTGAATCACCTAAAAAGGAGTTATAGAAATTTTCTTATGATTAAAACACTATTTCAATGGGTTTAAATATTTCTGTATGAATTTCTGTTTTAACAGTACCAAATAATTTGTCATGCAATTTCTCTGTATAGATATTGTCAATACAAAACCTTAGCACTTGGATTCACCCTAATCGGAGTTATAGATCTTTTTGTATGATTTAAATAGTGTTTAATGGTTTTAAATGATTCATATAGTTTCTGTTGTCTAAAAATCAAACTAAAATTATATCTGTAATCTCCACGGAATTGTGATTTCAGGGACATATTATTTGTAATTTTCTGAATAGTATTTATTTTCTTATGAATTTATTACTCTAAATAAGACATTAAACTATTTAAATCTTCACGGCAAAACCTTACAGTAAAAGGCTGAACTAATTGCATATTGATGATCTACATGGAACCAGCTTTCCATCGGTATATCATTTATATTTTTGTGACAAGCAATTAATTTACTATGAATTTAATGATTTATAAAGGCATTAAAACTAATTAAATTTCTACGGGTTAAATAATCTGCAAAGGCTAGATCCAACCAGATATTATTAAAGTACATTACAGTAGCTTCAAATTGATATATTATTCATATTTTTCGGAGTTACAGATAATATCTTATGAATTTATTAACCTAAAAGACCATTAAAACTAATTAAATTACTGCAGTAACCACGTACAGTAAAAGTTGGATCTATTCTGATAAGATGATTCTACATGAAATTATCTTCAATTTGATATATTATACGCAATTTTTGGACGTGGTATGAATTTCTAATGAATTTTACAAGTTAGATCTATAATATGCAAATTTAAATTCACGAAATTCTCCGGCTGTGGTGGATGAAAAGAGGTGAGGTTTGTCGGGATTGAAAGATTTCGACGATCCCTACAACTTTCGTTTTTTGACCGAAAGCAAACGACGAAGTCTAGATGGGTTAAAAAGCGAAACAAGATTCGGGAATAAGTAGATTCGGGATTTCGAGAATAGAAACTTGTACAGCCGTGGCTCCACGAGTTTATATGGAGATTTAGGATGGTTTAGAGATAGGCCTTGGAGTAGGGAACAAGTAGAAACAAACGGAAGTCAATTCGGAGTTGTAGATAAAAAGTTATAGCAGTTTGAATAGAGATAGGTTTGTCAAAACTGTTCTGCACGCTTTTTAAAGCACGCGCGACACGGTCAACGCGCGCTGGCTGGCTGGTCCGGTTCGGCCTTGCTGGGCCGCCGGCTGGCTTGGCCGGCCCATTGGGTTTTTTTTTTTTTCTATTTACTTGTTTCTCTCATATCTTTTGCATACGAACTCCAAATGACATGATTCTTGTTTCTAAATTTTTCTAAAATCGAATAGATCATTATAGGATCAAATTTGTAATTTTTTTTTTTACTAGTTTGGAAGTAGTGGATTTATAAATCCTTGTATATTCCATTTTATTCATATATTTATGTGTTTGTATTTGTTCCATAACTTTTTCATACTAGCTCCAAATGAGCTCAATTTTGTTTCTAAAATTTTGTAGTATTAATTGGATCTCTTTAGGCTATAATTATCAATAATTTATACCTTAGCGTTAGTGGGTTTTAATAAGTCAATTTAATTCCTTTAGGAACATTTGGGCGAATCAACTATAGGATTTAGATACCAGGATTTGGATTTAGTTTGTGAGAACTTTGCATGGATGAAATGCTTATGAATGATTCATGATTTTCATTTTGAAATCTTGCACACCAACTCTACAATCCAAAATCAATCCACGCCCTTTTGCCTATATGGCTACTTAGGTCATAACAAAATAATATAGGATTTTGAATTCAAGGTTGAGAGGATTTTCTATTCAAAAAGTTTCTTCTCTTTGAGAATTTTCAACAAAGTCAAACAATCAATCAATCTTATTTATTTATTTCACATTCCAAAATTAGAAGAATTTTGGGATGTGACAGACTACCACCCTTAAAAGAAATCTCGTCCCGAGATTTGGGAAGGATAGAAAGAAAGAAAGGTTCAGGATCCATTAGGATGCTACCACCCTTAAAAGAAATCTGACTAGGTCACTTCTCAAGGATTCACTTGGCTCAATTGGTTTTCATTGCACATTCTAATTCCATGATTGATAGTTTCTGAGGGAGCATTTCTTAAACTAGCGAAACTCTTATGGTGGGCAATTAGGAAACGTTTGCTTCATGATACCCATTAAACACGGTTGAAATTCATCCTTACCGTATATTCCTACGCTAAGCAATGGATGCTTTTGTAGAGGTGGAACAATCTACCATTTTAAGGTTTAGGCTCAACGCCGGCTCTCTGCTAAGGCTGAAAGGCACTCAAGATTCGAAAAGCCAACAGTACAAGAGCGAATAATAAGAGTAGTAGGAATGGTGATCAATCCATCCTGCACCCAAATTATTACCCTGTATGAGGATAGGTGAATCACGTTTTTCTATCACTCGGGCATTGTCACATGCCTTGAAGAATGTTTCCATGGGCACGAACTAATGCTCTATGTATACTGCCATGTATTCAATCAACAAAGCTACTACTAAAACTAAACTATCGATACTTCAACTTTCAGGTTGCGTAATCTACTACATAACATCATGTGCAACACTTCATACTTCCACATCTTTTTTTTCTATTAGGTGGAGCATTCCCTTACTAAATGCATTGTGTTGTAAAACATTCCACTTAACACATCATTATATCTCCAAGGGTTCAAGATAGGAAAGGATAGATTCTATAGGAAAGAAACGACTAAGAAAATAATCCTACCCATAACTATATGAAGCAATCAATGTCACAAATAAGGAAACAATCATAAGAAATCAACACACAAGCAAGCACCTATATAATAACATTACATGTGTATAAAATTAGTAGTATATAACCGTAAAATAGTTTGAAAGCATTGGGAATAATACTAGAGTAAAATAGAGCAACATATAAGCGATAAACAAATCTATCAAAACGGTACAGCAGACTTCATGAATTTTTCTGACCGACTTAAACTCGTCAGGAATTTTAGGCAATTTTTGTGCACGTACTACAGGTAATTATGCTCCAGATCCTATTTTTTTAGATTTGTCTGAGTTACCAATAAAATATGAAAAATCGTGCGGTACAACAGGTCAGGCAGAAAACTGCAGCAGTAATCTCACGAATTTCAATCAATTCACACCATTAAACTAATTTAAAAACCTCATCACAATTTCAAAAACATTAGAGTTCAAAACTAACTGATCCTAAACAAAGAATCACACAAAATAGCTCTATACAACCAAGCAAACAACCTATATTGTCATACCACATAAATTGGTAAGAACAATATGCTAACACGATAGCGATGATCTCCTAAAGAGATAAAATGTGGTGGTCCAGACCTAACCAAACTTGATGAGATGTTCATTTATGTCATGTTATTTGTTCTTTACTTGTAAGCCAACTCTCATATAGGTATCATAATAATGGACAACTATAAATTTTGAACAAGAAGAGGTTATAGAAAAGATATACAAGGAATATAAGAACATCTAATAAGTAGAAAATATGATAGTTGTCCTAATAGAGGTCTTCTATTACTAATCCATTTCTAAGGTCACGATCCTATAGTCAACACACAGCTCTGATACCATCTTGTAACACCCTCGCCTGATAAGGCTGAGTTCATGTGTATAGTGCCAATCCCTGGATCGGTTCACTGGCACACACAGTACAAAATGATACCAAATATAACTGTGCATCATAAATACAACGAATATGATCCAGAATTTACATTATTTATTCAAGTACACAGCGGAAAACGAATACAAGGTAGATCTCCATCCTTCAAATGTGCCACAGGCGAACAAATGTTGAGTGGAGTCTCGCGACCTATGAACGATCACTCAGATACGATATAACCTGCAACATGAAACGTTGCAGCCACGAATGGTCAATACATTGAATGTATGGCAAGTAGGCTAAAGTGGTTAACAACAGATCTATCAACTACATGCTTATTTGGCCAAGTGTAGTTCAGGATTATTTGCATAAAGCAATACAACTTTTCCCTACTTTCAAAATACTTCTCTTTAAAACAATCTTCTAAGGACATACCAGCATAAACCCATGTAGATACAAGACAGTTCAGCTTTCGTATGCTCCTAAACCCATGTTCATCCATCAAGTTTTAGTAATTAAGAAATTGGGATGAGTGAGAAATATCATAGCATCAGTATCAGGTCGCTCAAATTGTCCATAACCGGGGACACGGCTAATCGATTAGTTTATACACTCTGCAGAGGTTAGTACACTTTACCCATGTGACTTGGCCAGCCCAGCTCGTACCATCACTCTCATTTTGGGTGATGATAGGGAGAAGTCCAAGAAGAGACTGTTCGGGAAGTAGCTCCTCAATCCCGACGCGCACCGGTCCAACCTACCAAAATTCTACATCTCTGGATACGCGGGTTCGAGTTACCACAACCTACTAAGTCCAACCAACCGCCCATTTCATTATTGGCACATGGTTGTACACGTAAGCTACACAAACAAAGAAACCAATCATTTCTCAGTGTCCTGAGCGGCATTCCCCACCATAATCCACACTCGATGACCCAATCAATGCCATTCCGCCCAGGTGGTTCATTAAAACATGTTGGTTTGTCATTTAGCAAAACATAATCCTTTCAAAACATATAACTTTTCATGATGTGATTCCCTTCCTCGTCTAAATAGCATAGCTAAGCAATCTACCAATACGATGGCTCATAAACAAGGAATACTAGGGATTAATATAGGATATAGCATAGCATATAGACATCAATTCCTACATATGCAATTCTACAAAAACATCTACAATGCATAGGAAAACAGTAGGACATTTATGACCAAGATAGCACCACTTGCCTTTGTTGTAGATGTAGTCGATTATATATAATCCTCACAATACTCATAGATATAATGGTGGCACTCGTCATAACCACAATACTTGCAATAGTAGTTGCAATCACAGTAGTTGCACTCCTCGCAATCTAACGTTTGAAGCAAACACAACAAACACCATTCAAAACATTGCAAACATGCAACAGTGCAACATTACAAGAAAACAATGCTGAACAGATACATGCATGACAATTTAACGAGTCACAATGGTTGCATTTAGTGTTCTGAACATGGTTAGATTACATGATGCATGTGGAAGGTCATTTAATGCACTAAAGCTTTTATTACTAAAGTTGTATCAATTTAATATGGTGTATACCACTTTAATTGAACTAAATATGTTTATGTCATATTATATTGTGAACTAGATGCTACTGGATAGGTAATGCAATTTAGAGACAGTGGCAATTTGAATCACCTAAAAAGGAGTTATAGAAATTTTCTTATGATTAAAACACTATTTCAATGGGTTTAAATATTTCTGTATGAATTTCTGTTTTAACAGTACCAAATAATTTGTCATGCAATTTCTCTGTATAGATATTGTCAATACAAAACCTTAGCACTTGGATTCACCCTAATCGGAGTTATAAATCTTTTTGTATGATTTAAATAGTGTTTAATGGTTTTAAATGATTCATATAGTTTCTGTTGTCTAAAAATCAAACTAAAATTATATCTGTAATCTCCACGGAATTGTGATTTCAGGGACATATTATTTGTAATTTTCTGAATAGTATTTATTTTCTTATGAATTTATTACTCTAAATAAGACATTAAACTATTTAAATCTTCACGGCAAAACCTTACAGTAAAAGGCTGAACTAATTGCATATTGATGATCTACATGGAACCAGCTTTCCATCGGTATATCATTTATATTTTTGTGACAAGCAATTAATTTACTATGAATTTAATGATTTATAAAGGCATTAAAACTAATTAAATTTCTACGGGTTAAATAATCTGCAAAGGCTAGATCCAACCAGATATTATTAAAGTACATTACAGTAGCTTCAAATTGATATATTATTCATATTTTTCGGAGTTACAGATAATATCTTATGAATTTATTAACCTAAAAGACCATTAAAACTAATTAAATTACTGCAGTAACCACGTACAGTAAAAGTTGGATCTATTCTGATAAGATGATTCTACATGAAATTATCTTCAATTTGATATATTATACGCAATTTTTGGACGTGGTATGAATTTCTAATGAATTTTACAAGTTAGATCTATAATATGCAAATTTAAATTCGAACGGAATATTCTAGGGAATATTCCGCTGACTGGACAGGTTGACTTTGCATGCTGACTGGGACTAGATGTTGACCTTACGTTGACGTGGCGTTGATGAGAAAGATGACCGGGATGACGACATGGCACGCATCGGTTTGATTGGATCTCGACCGTCTGGATAGGATCCGGTGGCTAGAAGAAGAGATTGACCCGATTTTGGCTCAGAATAGACAAGAAATAGATCTGTGTTAGAGAGACAAATCCGTAGGTCAAATCGAAAAACTCAGAACATGAAAGTTGTGGGGAATCATTATTCCTACCTTCTCACCAAAGGAATTTGGATTTGAAGAAACGAGCGCGAGTACATCTTGGATTTACACCGTAAGATCTGAAATATTGCGATACGAAATTCTCCGGCTGTGGTGGATGAAAAGAGGTGAGGTTTGTCGGGATTGAAAGATTTCGACGATCCCTACAACTTTCGTTTTTTGACCGAAAGCAAACGACGAAGTCTAGATGGGTTAAAAAGCGAAACAAGATTCGGGAATAAGTAGATTCGGGATTTCGAGAATAGAAACTTGTACAGCCGTGGCTCCACGAGTTTATATGGAGATTTAGGATGGTTTAGAGATAGGCCTTGGAGTAGGGAACAAGTAGAAACAAACGGAAGTCAATTCGGAGTTGTAGATAAAAAGTTATAGCAGTTTGAATAGAGATAGGTTTGTCAAAACTGTTCTGCACGCTTTTTAAAGCACGCGCGACACGGTCAACGCGCGCTGGCTGGCTGGTCCGGTTCGGCCTTGCTGGGCCGCCGGCTGGCTTGGCCGGCCCATTGGGTTTTTTTTTTTCTATTTACTTGTTTCTCTCATATCTTTTGCATACGAACTCCAAATGACATGATTCTTGTTTCTAAATTTTTCTAAAATCGAATAGATCATTATAGGATCAAATTTGTAATTTTTTTTTTTACTAGTTTGGAAGTAGTGGATTTATAAATCCTTGTATATTCCATTTTATTCATATATTTATGTGTTTGTATTTGTTCCATAACTTTTTCATACTAGCTCCAAATGAGCTCAATTTTGTTTCTAAAATTTTGTAGTATTAATTGGATCTCTTTAGGCTATAATTATCAATAATTTATACCTTAGCGTTAGTGGGTTTTAATAAGTCAATTTAATTCCTTTAGGAACATTTGGGCGAATCAACTATAGGATTTAGATACCAGGATTTGGATTTAGTTTGTGAGAACTTTGCATGGATGAAATGCTTATGAATGATTCATGATTTTCATTTTGAAATCTTGCACACCAACTCTACAATCCAAAATCAATCCACGCCCTTTTGCCTATATGGCTACTTAGGTCATAACAAAATAATATAGGATTTTGAATTCAAGGTTGAGAGGATTTTCTATTCAAAAAGTTTCTTCTCTTTGAGAATTTTCAACAAAGTCAAACAATCAATCAATCTTATTTATTTATTTCACATTCCAAAATTAGAAGAATTTTGGGATGTGACATTGCCACACATAGAAAAAAAGCACCCTCTTTACTGTTGATCATAGTCAAAGGGACAAGATTGCTCGGAAGGGGTAGAGGATACACAAGGATGTTAAGCAATTCCGAGGACTGAAGTCATTGGTGTACCTTGTTAACATTAGGCGAAGCTCCTGAAGAGGTTGACCTTCCCCCCTACCGAGTTGATTCCCCCAGCTGCACGTCCACCGGCCGCAGGTTCCTCGAGCTCGAACTCGATCATGTCCTGATCATAAGAAAGGTCCAGCTTAGGATCGATAGGTTCGAGGGGACCCAGGAGCAGGTCTTCTGCCACGGCCAGGGCGACCTGGCGCCCACCCAAGTTGTCTGAACTGGTCACATTCTCGTTGGCCGAAAGTTCCTGGTGGAAGGATTGCCCGATGTCTCGCACGGGCTTAACTTGGCCACGGTTGATGTCCATCTGGAGCGCCCCCCCCCCCTTACGCAGCTCTGTCACAGTGGAAGTGGAAGAACACCGGCACTTTGTTGTAGAGGTCCACTTTTCTTTGGCTGCCATGTTGACGCCTCCGTGATGCGGCGAGCGTAGGATCGGTACCCTTGAGGTGTAGGGTTTGCAGCATAGAAAACAAAAAATTTCCTACGATGGGAACAACTATGTACCAAGATCTATCTACTAGATACAAGCAACGGGCGGATATACATCCGTAGAGAACATACCCTTGAAGACCAACAAAGCTTAACGAGGTTGAACTCGTGGTTGATGTAGATGAACTCTTGCCGATCTCAAGATCAAGAGGAAGTCCTAGCGCCGCAAATCAGCGGCGCATCTGTGCTCGCACACACGTTCGAGGCACCGAGCAACCTCTGCCTCCTCGCTCCAGCGATGCAGCGTAAAAACAACTCTTTCCTGCCAAAAAGTCACCGAGAACATGTATCTCGCTAGTCCGTGTAACATCCCAAAAATATTAAAATTGGATCATCAAACTATAATCATCAAAATTAGGGTTAACAAAAACTTTCCCAACTAAAAATATGAAAACATTCATATGTGTGTGTATCCAAAATTTGGATTCTTTTGAATTGCCATGGTTCTGTGTTACTTTGCTTGTAAAAGGATTCTTAGGTGAAATAAACATCATCTAAACAATCCCCAAACTTTTCCCAAAGACAAACAACTCAAAATAAACAAATGAAGTGAATGGTCATTTTTGCCAAATTAACTCTCAAGCCTAATTTAGCTATCCCTAGTCTTCAAAACTTAACAGAAACATTTGTGGATCTTTGCACCCCTTGTTAGTACTCATAATAAGGTACCAAGGTCCACCTTGTGATCTTCCAGAAACATTCAAACGCTCAGATTAAATGACAGTTTAAAATTGAATCTATCTCATTAGGGAAGATCCCACTATTTCAAAAAACACTCAAACAAGTTCAATTTTCAAAACCCAAGAACCCACAGAATCCTCAACACATGCCTAGCACACCCACCAAAAATCTTTTCAAAATTCAAAAGTAAGTTTCTTGCGGCTATTTCATCAAACAGCTTGCAGATTCAAATCAAACAAATCACAAACACTATAATATGCAGTAAATTTGGCCTAACTTGTTCCCCCTCTGGTTGCAACTAGTCTTTAGTAGATCATCTAGCTCATTTGTAAACATCTAGCACCACTGTGAGCTTGCCTTGCCATCAATGGTGAGCAGGCCGAGCCTCACCATGCCACCCCATTGTCGCCGGCCAGCTAGCAGCAACCCTAGCCTTGCCAACCTTGTCTGGGAGGTAGCCAGCACCTCACCACCGCTCACTGTCCCCTCCCCAAGCCAGTGCAATCCGTGGACCACCAGGAACGCCGGTGCCCAGTGCCACTGCGACATGCCAAGCCCGCCCCAGAGTGCCGCACCCGACACGCGTGCACAAGCCGCCCCTCGACCGCAGCCCGTGCCCACCGCTTCGCCATGATCCTAGGAACACGCCAGACACCCCCGTTCACCTCCCCGTGCCTCACAGCCACCGCTCGTTGTCGAAGACGCCGCCTCTGCCGCGCAGAGCACCGCACGTTCATGACCGATTGCCACCACCCCTAAGCACGCATTTAAGCTCTAGAGCATCACCAGGAGACCGCCCGTCGATCGCCAACCTCAGCCATGCCGCTAGCCGCCTGTTGCCATGTCGCCACCGTCGCCTGCCCATCCCTCTCGGTCTCGCCGTCGAGCCTATAAAAGGAGGCGACCCCCAGCCGTTTGAAGCACACCATTCCACTCCCCTCTCCTCACTGATCCTTCCACCCTCTAGCCGGAGCACGAGGAGCAGCAGCTCGCCAGAATTGTGCCGGAGCAGGCCGTCTCTGGAGAAGAAGGGAGCCTTTGATTTCAACCACCCCCGGAGCTTCCTCGACCATCCCTGAGCTTGCCGTCGACAACTCGTTCGTTTGCCCGCCTCGCCGTCGTCGCTGGAGCCCTGGTATGCCCTCTATGCACACCCCACTGAGCCGCTAGGGTTCGAGCTCACCGGTGACCTGTTCATCATTGATGACGATCCCCAGCCGTCGATCTTCCTTCTAATCCAACGAACCACACAGCCCCGTACCGCTTCGCGTGTTACGAGCCACTGACTGGTGGAACCCCCTGTCAGCTGAGCCTCGTGCTGCGGAGTGACACTGGGCCGGCCCATTAACCTTTCCCGCGCAGCCCAACCGTTTGAATTTAGATTTTTCTATTTTAATTCAAACTCAGTTATGTTCCTAGATTCAAAAATCAACCCAGCTCGATTTAGTGAACCAAATTGCATGAAACTAATTTTGTTAGAAAGGTACTGAAATTCTTAATCCAAGCCCGTTGGATTCAAATCATTTGGATCTATAGATCACCCTTGGTAAAAATAACAAGTCAGAAGCTTTTACGCATTCAAACATTTTTCAAAATTCAACCATAATAGATTTTGAGTTGATTCCAACTCTCAAAAATCACATTTGATCATACCTTTCAGAATATTATAAAACATATGGGTTTACTTACAGAAATAACGTTCAAGTAATAAAAGAATGCCACATAGGCATTTCTAGTCACTTTATTTATCTAAAATAAAAAGGTTAAACCTTATTAAATTGTGACACCACTTTAAATCACATTCCCATGTACTGAAATAGGTGGTGATGACATGTGTCAACATGATCCCATGTTTGAGTTGGAGAATATTAAATCTTAAGTAGTTTTTCAATGAGTAGAAATTACTTTTCTAAAAATAAAATAAATAAGACAAAAGCTTTAATCTTGTAATGTTAGTGATGATGCTAGATCATCTATAGTGCACCTTTGTGTGATGATTGAAAATAGTTAAGTATTGTTTGGTGATTGTGTACCTCGTATTTATTTATAGACGCTAGTATCGATTGAAAATAGATAAGAATTTCGTCATCGAACTAGGAGTTGTTCCTAATGCGTATGACCCTATTACAATCTACTACAAAAACACAGGTGCCATAGCAAACGCGTTGGAACCAAGAACTCATTCCATAGTCAAACACATCCAGCTTAGATTCCACGCCTTTAGGAAGAATATTGAGAATGGCGAAGTGAAGATTTACAAAGTGCATATAGATCTGAATGTCGTAGATCCGTTTACCAAAAGTATTCCACAAGCCAAGCATGATCAACGTCGGGATAGTATTGGTGTTAGGCCATTGCCTATTGTAAAACTAGATTAATTTGTACTCTAGTGCAAGTGGGAGACTGGAGGAGATATGCCCTAGAGGCAAATAATAAAGAGTTTTTATTTGATATATCTCTTGTTCATAATACGTTTCTTGCCATGATGTAATTGTATTAATACAAAACATTAATACACGTGTGGTATGCAAACAACCAGGTCTCTAGTTGCCTCTAGTAAACTAGCTCATTGGGCAAGTGATGATCTTATGGTTTCGAGATTATGGTGATAGTGCCGATTGACAATGATGTCACATCATTGGAAAATGATGCGATAGACATACACCCAAAGTTAATCACAATAAGATCTAGATACTTAAACGTTCATCATTGATGATAACATAGAAACACCATGGCTTATATCCTTTGACTGTAAGATAATGCATATTCATTGTTTTGGAAGGAGACTTTGATGATATCAAGTATCAAGCCATGAAAGGGTGATCATAAAGATATCGTTGGATTTCGCAAAGAAATGGGTTGAGAAGTTTTTATCAAGACCAGGATTTGCCAATTCAGGTAACAGATAGATACACGTGGCCAACTCGGTGACGTTGTGTTAACAAAGCTTGCAAGCGTATGATTGGATCATGGAATGCAACAGCACGTGAAGGATTAAATGAGTTCATCGGTAACAAGATCGAACACAAGCATGGAGATGCTTGAGATCAAATCTCGGATGACCTAGGTATCGTATGGCAAAAGGAATAGGACTACGTAGTTAAGGTTCAAGCAATGAGATTCTTGAATGCACGGGTGGTCATTATTGGCATCCAGGTCCCGTTGTTGATCATTGACGCAAGAGGGGTCTTGGTCATGTCCGTAGCATCTTCGAGCCGAAGGGTGGCACACTTAAGGGTGGGGACACATTGGGATTGAACCAACACCGCGGGAGAAATGAGAGAGAGAAACCGGAAAGGTTCCGGGTAATATTAGATGATGATCGGAAGGGGTTCGAAAGGATTTTTGGAGTATGAAATATAGTAATATATGTGTTTTATATTAATTAGTTGAATTAATATTAAAACATATTTTATTATATATTTATGGGCAGCCTTTTTGCTATTGGGCCCCCTTCTAGAAGGGCGCGTAGAGCTAGGCACCTAAGGGAAAAGGGAGAAGGGGCCACCAGCCGAAACCCTAAGGGTTTCCCACCCGCGGGGTGAGGCCTAGGGCCGGTGGTGGTGGCTTGGGGTTTCCCACCCCTAGCCCTAGGGTTTTACCCTACCCCTCCCAACTATAAGTAGAGGAGCCCCCCTCCCCTCTATTTGCACCACAACATCAAGTTCTCTCCTCTCCCTCTAAACCCTAGAGCTCTCTCCATTATATTGGATCTAGCTATTGGGTTTAGTTCTCCACCTCTGCACTACCGATGTGTGCAGGACGATCTGGCTTCCTTCTTCTTCCGCTGCTCTACTAGATCGGATCCCGGGAGACGTCCCTACACGGTACGTGTGTAGATCTTCGAGGCACAATGCTTGCGGCATTGTCTTCATCGATATACGCCTACCTGCGTAAGGCATGCCACGGTCTTCAAGTGTATGAACACCGGTCTCCATCTACATTACTTATGTCTACATAGTATAGATCTTGGTTTTTGTGTTTGTATAGGTAGAATTTTTTTGTTTTCTGGTATGAACCCTAACAACTCCTATGTGTAGATAAAGGGAGGGGGTTTCCGCTGGCACCACACAGACAACACCAGACGGCATCAACTAGGAGCAGCAGAGGGTGAAGGTAGGATGGGGAGGCCTTGGCGAAGGAGGTGATGGATCCCCCGGTCTCCACGCTCGGGGAGGCGACGCGGGGAAGGGGAGTTTCTTTCCAACTTGGAGATTCTCCACAAAACATGAGGTGACAACATCGGGGACTTGACGGCTAATGGCTATAAACAGCCATGTATCTATGCGTTGAAATCATATATTTGCCAAGAATTTGATGAAATATCTCTCTAACATTGCCACTAATGACTAATTATAGCATAGATATGCAAATCTTCTCCTTGATATTTCTCCTTGCGGAATTGGGCACTTTCATGAAGAAATGTAGAGCAATTAGTGGACAATTATGGGTTTCTGATACTCCCAAGTCAAGGGTGCCTCAGAGGAGGCATCCATAAGCTTTAACGAGCACTTGTTTGGATAGGTCCCGCTCGTACGGTGCGCCAGTACAACCTTCCAAAGGCTTCGCTAAGTCAAACCCTACAACTTTCATGAAGAAGGCTATATAAGAATTGGCTCGCAATCGCTAGAAAACTAGAACACCAGTCTACAGAACACATCTGGTGCCATTCGCACATGATGAGAGGATATCTCATGTACATCACTATAGCCACAACTCCTCTCCCTCCTCCATCTCCATAGGCATAGTCATCTAGTTATAATCTTGACCTCATCACGATTGGCGGCATTGTAAGACTATTTGTTAGAGAATTTTCAATACAATTTTTTTTATTATTGATATAATCATGTGTGAGTAGTCCTCATGAGACGGGGGATGAGGCATAGCCTTGCAGCGATTATGTGCAATCTCGAAAACCATGGGATATTGTGACACGATTTGATATTAGATCTATCCTTTTGTATTATTATCTTTTGCCTCGATCCAAGGACGTGTTAGGTACCCAAGACCTCGAGGATCAATCCATGTATTCAGGTGAGAAGAGTGGTGATCATCTTCTACATGTGAAATCCAGTGACAACAAGGGGAGTACATCAGTTGTTTGAGATCCATTTGGGAGTAACAATAATGTTGTTGATCATAATGCTTTGGTATGTTTTACTGATGATGGTGTATTGGTTGGACAAAAGTATATAGTAAGTGTTGCTAACAATTTCTATAGTAGTTACGGACATACCGTCCACAATCTTTATCAATATAGATCACAATACATGAACGGGATGATTAAGTTTATCTTTATCCTAACATATGTGCACATCTGAATGTGAAATCTTAGCCTTGGCATATCTCCATCTATTGATACAAAAACCACGACAAGTAAACATGTTTGGTTCGGTAAGAAAAAAATACTAAGAGTTTTTAAGGAATTGTTTAAAGTAATCTTACACCAAGCGAAGGCTTCCCAAAGGTTTATTAAGCCTAGAATCTACTAGGGAAAAAGAAGTTATATTATAATCTGTAATCCAGATCAAAGGTATCAACGGCGTTTTTATCCATCCATTTTGAGTAAAACATAGACGACCCACCAGAAATTGACTCACCTCTAAGAGCTGATTCAATGCCAAGGAGAGGAGAGCCAAGGCAACCTCTCTTTGAGCCTTCTGCTTGGCCATACTATTCTAGATCATTGAATAATATTATGCCAGTATATTCCACTATAGACCTTCCTCTAGAGACCGACCAACGATAGTGTCAATGTTGATGAATCACAATAGTATTCATTGGATCCATCTTCATCGGAGCCAGCGGATGACAAAGAGAGTGTCCAAAATATCCCTTCAAGTCGCCTCAATAGGCCTCCTAAATACCTCTCACAGTGTATCTACTAAATTACTCAATGAATTATTCTATATACTTAGCTTACAACAATCTTCTCATCTTTGCTTCACGAGACCTTCTTCTCTTCTCTAAAGCATCTATTAGAACAGAGGGGCAAGATCTATTGACATTTCCAAACATCCTCAAATCTGTCATTGTTATGCTAAGCCAATGTAGTTTCCACATTCTCTGCATCAAAATTCTTGTGAAGGACAAAGTTTTAATTTGGTTTCAGTTAGTATTTAATTTCTAGCGTTATTGTCGATTGGTAAGATTTGATATGTTCATTGCATTTCCTTTGTTTTTCCTTCCTTTTTCATGTCATGCATTTGAGTATGAAAATGATCTCATGTTGATTCTAATTCTTACACCTACCATATATGTGAATTAGTCGGGGCACTCAATCTTTTATGGTGGTACAAACCCGGGGACGATCTTGAGGAGGGATGCCATGGTTCAGAGAGGCAATTGACCTTGTTGATGCCTGCCTCTTCTAGCGGCGGGAAGACCAGACCCCTATCCGTCTCTAGTATTTCTACCTCACCTCCACACTTTTCTTTGCACGACGCTTCTCTACATCCATCTCTCTCCATGGCCAGCCAATGCCGCCCCATTTTAGACAAATGGAATATATTAATATCGTGAATGTATCAATTACACTCAGCTTTTGTACCAACAAGACATCCAAATACATAAAGGATGCACGGAGCCAAGAACAAAGTAAACAAGAGAGAAAATAAAAACAAAGACCCCATTGAGATGTATAAACATTTGCAACAGAAGCACTCTAACCACCACCGAGTACTATACTCGTACTTTAAAATAGGATCTCCAAAAGCAACGCCTCTAAGAAGGGAACAATGCACAAGCATTATCGTCACCCGATCGAAGTGAAGGAAATATGCCCTATAGGCAAATAATAAATGGTTATTATTGTTATATTTCAATAAGTTCATAATAGTTTTATATTTTTCTATAACTGTATCAAGTAGAAATACTGCTACAGGTGTGATATGAAACAGTAGTCCCTAATAGCCTTATTCATACTAGTTCGTTGGGCAATCGATGATCAAGGCTTCCTGATCATGGGTGATAGTGCCAGTTAACAATGAGGTCATATCATTGTGATGGACATTACCTAAAGATTGCGACACGATCAAGTCAAGAGGTTCATCGTTGCAATAGTCAAAAATGTAGTCTCCTACTTAGACCGTGAGATCATATATTAATCACTGTCTCCCAAGGCTGCTTCAATTGCATCAAACGTCACTCGGTGGAACGGTGATTATAAAGGTGTACATTGCGTATTCTAGACATAAAGTTGAGGCCTATGAATCAAGAGCGAGATTGGTTCACCCAGTGACGGGTAAGATACATAAGGCCGATTTGGTGAAATTACATCTATAATGTTACAACATGTGACTAGATCACGGGGATGTAATATGGAAGTAAGAAGTGAAACAGTACTTGTCGGTAACGAGATTGAACAAGCTATATGATACCAAATGATCAGATCTCGGACAAGTCATCTTGAAGAAACAAAGGGAATTGGACTCAACGTTTATCGTTCGAATGATATCGTTATCATGGAATGTACAGGGGTCAATATGGGCATCCCGGTCCCGCTATTGATCATTGATGTCTATGCCACTCCCGAGCCGTGGGGAGATACACTTAAGGGTGCAATGAGCTAGAGATCATATGTAAGTTGGAACCATAGTAGATAAAGATGAAGGGAATATGCCCGAGGCAATAATAAAGTGGTTATTATCGTATTCCTTATTTATGATAAATGTTTATTTTGCATACTATAATTGTATTAATACGGAAACGTTAATACATGTGTGTTTAATAAACAAAAAGGAAGTTCCTAGTTATGCCTCTCTTATAAACTAGCTCGTTGATTAACATGATGATCAAAGTTTCCTAATATGGACATTGGATGTTGTTAATAACGAGGTCACAACATTAGTGTAATGATGTGATGAACATTCATCCAAAGTATAGAATTACGATCAAAGTCATTGAGTTTATATTGCTATAACAACTTACAAAGTGATCCTAATCCTTAGACCATGAGATCATGTCAATCACTAACACCGGAAGAGTTTCTTGTTGACATCAAACGTCACACCGTAATTGGGTGATTATAAAGATGGCTTCAGAACTACTAAATTGTTATGTTGAGACCCATGGATCGAGAGTGGAATTTGTTCATCCCGATGACGGATAGATATGCTCTGGGCCCTCTCGGTGATATCACATTGATTAGCTTGCAAGCAAGTGATTTGATCACTAGAATGTTATATCACGGGAACGAGAAAAGAGTGCATGTCGGTAACGAGATAAAACTAGGTATGGAGATACCGATGATCGAATCTAGGACATGTAATATATCGTGAAACAAAGGGATTAAGATACTAGCGTAAAAGGTTCACACGATCACAGAAGTCATCGTTGAATGTGTGGGAGTCAGTACGGATCTCCAGGTCCCGCTGCTGATTATTGATCGGAGAGGGGTCTCGATCATGTCTGCATTATTCGCGAACCGTATGGTGACACACTTAAGGGATAACGACACCATTCGGAGCAAATGATATGCCAGAGAAAGAAAAAGGAAAGCGCAGGAATTTATTTCACTAGACACCAAAACTGTTTCGGTTGAAATTGCTGAAACTGGTTCTGCTTGTGAAATGGAATACTAGCAAGGGGTTTTATGTGAATGTTTGTTAATTAAAGTAATTAAAAAAATTCTGAATAAATAAATAAAAGAGTTTTATTTAAATGAGAGCTTTCATTAAATTTGGTGGAAATTTAATGCATGTGAGTGGATTTTTGAGTGGAGACTTTTTAATGGGAGTGGAGGCTTTTCATTTTGAGTGGGAGCTCCACCCACATGAATGTGGAAGAGGTGGGGGAAGCCCCATGGCTGGGCGCCATGCCCCTTGGGTGCCCCCCTCTCCCCTATAAAAGGCCCCCCCTCTCCTCCTCTCAAAGCACACCTCCTCGCGAAGGATCTCTCTCCCCCCTTTAGAATTTCCCCATGGTCTCGGATCAGCGAGATACATGTTCCCGGTGGCTTTTTATGGAAGGATTTGTTGCTTCCGCTGCTTCGCTGGAGCGAGGGCGCGGAGGTTGTCGGGGTACCCGTACGTGTGTGCGATCACGGATGCACCACTGCTTTGAGGTGCTGGACTTGATCGTGCTGGACCGGCTGGACCAGATAGACTTCATCACGATCTTGAGATCGGCAAGCGTTCGTCTACATCATCCACGAGTACAACCTCGTTAACGCTATTCGGTCTTCGAGGGTATGTATTCTATGGGTGTATATCCACCCGTTGCTTGTATCTAGTCGATAGATCTTGGTACATAGATGTTCCCATCGTAGGAAAATTTTTGTTTTCTATGCTGCGAACCCTACAGTGGTATCAGAGCCGGATCTATGCGTAGATGCTTTGCACGGGTAGTACACATATGAGTATGTGGGCGATGATGATCATTTTATTGCTTCTTAGTTGTACTTTGGATATTGGTGGCATAGTGGGATGAAGCGGCCCGGACAAACTTTACATGTCCTCGCACATGAGACTTGTTCCACGCTTGACATGCAACTAGTTTTGCATAAGTGGCTAGCGGGTGTCTTTATCTCCTACTATAGTCAATATCTAATTTGCAACGAGTTGTCAACAATTTGGTTATCCTCGTTGTGGTTCATGTTCGTAGGTAAGAACGGTTCTATCTTCGAAAGCCCTAAACCACGTAAAATCTGCAATGGATAAATTAGAGGCGTCTAGTTTAGATTGTTGCTAGGCTAGTGTTATGATATGGTGATGTTGTAAGTAGAAGTATGAGATGATACTCTTACAACACACATAGCGTGTAAACTCCATAGACCTTGAATTTACACATAAAGGTATGATAGTGATCATACCACGATGCACATGATAGAGATCATATGCGGGAACCATATCATTCCACTAATAAACATGTGATGTTTGATAGCATCTTATATTGCTTGTTTGGCATTTTATTAGCATAATAAGATGATCCCTCATTTTGATATCAAGATAAAAATATGTTCTTCCTTAAGTATGCACCGACAATGTTTCGTCACTTCAAGGCATCACGTGATGATCGGGTGTACTTGAATCCACGATCATATCTCGGGTGTAAGACAGTTACACATGCGAATACTAAGGTTCTTACTTGGCGAGCCTAGCATGTACAGACATGGCCTCGAAACACGGACCGAAAGGTTAAGCATGAGTCATATAGTACTTATGATGCCCATTTGATGCTCGCCTTTGAAGCTACACCGACTCACGTGATGATCGGACTTGGTGTAGTGGATTTGGTTCATGTAATCACCAAAAAGACATGAGGGATGTCATTTTTGAGTGGGAGTTCATTTCTAATTTGGATTAGTAGAACTCAATTTATCATAAATTAAATCAAAGCGAATTTGCATAATTTGTTGTAGTCATTGCCATTCGTTCACCACCTTATGCATAGTTGTAATTGAGATAATAGAACTATAGAATTCTGGATATATACTTTACGAACTGGTATCGTATTGTGTTGAGTGTCAATCTAAAGTTTGAAGTCCTATTGCAAACTTTCAGCAAACTCTATTTACTCCGTGAAATTTAATAGTTGGTATTAAATCGAGAGTAACAATTCCAGTGTTAGTATCTTAAGTATCATGTTTGCCTCCATGATTCTTGATTGTTTTAATATCAAGTTTATCTAGGAGCTGAAAGAATTGTTTCAGAAACCATCATGTGTGGCAGATATAACGATATCTGAAACAATGTTTTGGTTGCAATATGATAGAGTATAATATATGTTCTCATATTGGATAAGAATTTACGAAGGTTGGAGATGCTAGACATCCTAATCATCCAAAAGGGTTTTGGAAAGTAATGTTATACTCACGATTCACCTTTATAAGCTACAGTAGCTTGATCATGAAAGTCGTCATGATAAGGATGAATAGAAGATGTATGTAAAGTGTTTACTATACTAAAAGATTACTAAAGAATGGATTTTGAAAGAATACCGATCATTTTGATGATGGTGATATACTTCAAAGTGCAACTCCAAAGGTATTATTATTTGAATATACACGCTTTGGACTATGTGTCATGTATATGGCGCCACTTTTGATGTTGATAGATTCTTTTAAAAAGTAAAAGGAAATGCTGAAAGAGAATCAATAAAAATATATTTGGCAGAAAAGAGAAGATTGGAAATATCCAATTTAGGTATATATATATGATATACATGTTATGGTTGTATTCTTTGCTTGTTAAACAATGTGGTTCTTGGGTATTGGATACCGAATTGGTTGGTATGAAATTTCATACAAAACAACGCAATTCATGAACCACAATGGCCTAAGTAACTAGAAATAGAATATGTGATGATGTTCATCGAAAACAAACAAACCGTTGTTTGTATTTCTCGTTGACATCAAAGCTTGACTTCAAGATTTGTTTTAATAATTGTTATTTGAATCAGGTATTATGAGAACAAAGGTTGTTCAAATAATTACCGTATTCCATATAAGATGGATGATTTACAAATCTAGTTGGAGAAATCACATCCATAAAACCTAATGCTAAAATGTCGCAAGACAAATGATTGAAAGATCACTTACGAAGGGACATTGCTGTTTAAATTATATTGGAAAGAAAACATGAAGAATCTCCACATTCATGGATTTTTGGTGTCTTTGATTTGATCAAGTGATGCTTGTGAGACTTTCCACGTGATAATTAAAACTTCGTTCAAAGGCCAAAGAAGAACGAACTACTAAATTGTTGGAATTTATACATATGGATGTATGTAGTCCATTATGTGTAGTCGTAAGCGACAGGTTTCAAATTCATATACTTTCTCCGGAAATTTGAGTGAATGTTCACTTAATGAGAAAGAAGTATGAAATATTTGAAAAATGTTTCAAAGACTTTCAAGATGAAGTGAAAATCATTGTAACAAGAAAATAAATGGTTTATGATTTTATCATAAGGGATTTATTTGAGTTACAAGTGTAACAAGAGAAATAAATGATTTATTATTTTATCATAGAAGGGATTTATTTGAGTTACAAGTTTAGCAAAACACCTAGATTTACATCTCCCGAAACACCATAGGAATATGGAGTGCTTGAGATTTGTAAGGAAACCTTGTTTGACATGGTTGGATCAAAGGTGTTATTTATAAAACTGCCATTATGTTTTAAAAAGATTAAAGCTTTAGAGACTAGCGCTTTTACACTGAAAAGAGCTCCATCTTGATCCATTGAAATGACACCATATGAGTTATGGTTTGGGGTAAAACCCAAGTTGTCATTTCTTATATTTTGGTATGCTAAACATAAGTAAGATGTTTACAACCGAAGTCGGATAAGCATGTCTTTGTAGGTTATTTCGAATAACAATTTGGTATTCCTCCATAACACCAAGGACAAAAGGGTTTGTCTCTTGAAATATGAAGTTTCTTGAAAAAGGAATTTTTCGCAAAAGTTAAGTGGGAGGACAATAGAACTTTGATAAGGTTAACGAACCTTAGCTAAATGTGCTGAGTTGCGCAGCACCGGAAATCGTTCCGGAGGCTGCCATAATGCTCATAGCTTATGTGCCTCAAAGGTTGTGGTCACGGAGATCTAAGTTCCTATTGAACCAAGTAGGTCGGTTAAACAATCAAATGCTAAGATTTGAGAGTAAATCATTATTGTTTGACAATGATGAACCGAATGCATACAAAGAAGCGATGATGGGCCCTGACTCCGTCAAATGGCTTGAAGCCATAAAATCCGTGATAAGTCCATGCACGATAAATCAAGTTTTGAACTTGGAAGACCCTCCGGAAAGGTGTAAAAACCTATCGGTCGTATTTGGATCTATAAAGAAACAGACATGGATGTTTCAAATCTATGAAATAGTCGACATGTCGTAAAGTATTTTATGACAATGTTCAAGGAGTTGACTATGACAAGATTTTATCTTTCATAGCAATATTTAGTCTGGACGGATTAAAGTAGCAACCACTACATATAATTTGGTATATGGTAGATGAATAAACAAAACAAAGTTCTTCTAATAGAATGGTTACCTAGGACGTGTACATGACACGGTCCAAAGGGTTTTGTTAAATTCAAAGGATGCTAAAAGGGCATGCAAACTTCAATGGTTGAAGTAAGCATCGCGGAGTTGGAATCTTCACCGTGATGAAAAGGAGTTTTCATCCGGAGACGATGAAGATGCTTGCATTTGCAAGAAATTAAGTGGGAGCCCTGAGACACATTTCTAATACATTATGTCGATGACATCTTGTTGATTAGAAATGATGTATCTTTTATTGACAAAGGTTAAGAATTTCATTTCGATGAAAGACTTAGGCAAAACCCGAATATTTAGCATGAATGTCTATAGTGGATAGACTGTGACGCTAATATGTTTATGCCAAACGTACATATATGAGATATTGAAGGAGTTCAATATAGAAACAACAAGAAACGGTTCTTGTCGCATGGAAAGAAATTGAATCAAGATTCAAGTGCATCGACACTTGATAAGTGAAACAAGATTCAAGTGCTTTGACACTTGATGAGTGAAATCACGATAATGTTTTGATCAATCATACCATGATATGTACACATCCAGATATGTCCTATGCTCTAAGTGTTATGAGCATATACCAGAATGAATCATAAAATGATCATTGGACTATAGTAAGGATATTCTTATGATATTTTGGAAGAACTAAGAATATATTTGTGTAGAGGTGACAAACAATTACAAATAGTTCATTGTAAAGCGTTACATTGATACTAATTTTGTCACAAGATACAAATTAAGTTTATCTCAATTTAAACTATGAGTGGCACAATGTAATGGAAAGAAAGTTTCCATGATGGATTTGGATGAAATCCATAGTTAAGACATTGTGACGAATACTACAACAAAAGGGCTAAGTATATGACTGCTATAGTAGCAGCAAAGGAGGGAATTTGTGTCAAGTAGTTTGTTATCAAACTAAGGTGTGGTTCGCAACGGGCTAACACTAAAGAAATATTGTATGACAATAGTATCGACGTGTTTTAAACCCCAAGGAACTAAAGGTCTCACCGAAAGACCAAATTAATACAATGACAAATCATTGGAGAATGAGTGATGCGTGAAGACGCAAAGACATGCAAATACACACGGACCTGAAAGCATCAGATCCGTAGATTATGTTAACCACTTGCAGTTGCGTATATGGAACACCAGAAAGCCATAGGTGTTCAATACGCAAAGTTTTCAAACTACATTATTGTCTCTAGTGCAAGTGGGAGACTGAAGGGAATATGCCCGAGAGGCAATAATAAAGTGGTTATTATCGTATTTCTTATTTATGATAAATGTTTATTTCGCATGCTATAATTGTATTAATACGGAAACGTTAATACATGTGTGTTTAATAAACAAAAAGGAAGTTCCTAGTTATGCCTCTCTTATAAACTAGCTCGTTGATTAACATGATGATCAAAGTTTCCTGATATGGACATTGGATGTTGTTAATAACGAGGTCACAACATTAGTGTAATGATGTGATGAACATTCATCCAAAGTATAGCATTACGATCAAAGTCATTGAGTTTATATTGCTATAACAACTTACGAAGTGATCCTAATCCTTAGACCATGAGATCATGTCAATCACTAACACCGGAAGAGTTTCTTGTTGACATCAAACGTCACACCGTAATTGGGTGATTATAAAGATGGCTTCAGAACTACTAAATTGTTATGTTGAGACCCATGGATCGAGAGTGGAATTTTTTCATCCCGATGACGGATAGATATGCTCTGGGCCCTCTCGGTGATATCACATTGATTAGCTTGCAAGCAAGTGATTTAATCACTACAATGTTATATCACGGGAACGAGAAAAGAGTGCATGCCGGTAACGAGATAAAACTAGGTATGGAGATACCGATGATCGAATCTCGGACATGTAATATATCGTGAAACAAAGGGATTAAGATACTAGCGTAAAAGTTTCACACGATCACAGAAGTCATCGTTGAATGTGTGGGAGTTAGTACGAATCTCCAGGTCCCGCTGCTGATTATTGATCGGAGAGGGGTCTCGATCATGTTTGCATTATTCGCGAACCGTATGGTGACACACTTAAGGGATACCGACACCATTCGAAGCAAATGATATGCCAGAGAAAGAAAAAGGAAAGCGCAGGAATTTATTTCACTAGACACTGAAACTGTTTCGGTTGAAATTGCTGAAACTGGTTCTGCTTATGAAATGGAATACTAGCAAGGGGTTTTATGTGAATGTTTGTTAATTAAAGTAATTAACAAAATTCTGAATAAATAAATAAAAGAGCTTTATTTAAATGAGAGCTTGCATTAAATTTGGTGGAAATTTAATGCATGTGAGTGGATTTTTGAGTGGAGACTTTTTAATGGGAGTGGAGGCTTTTCATTTTGAGTGGGAGCTCCACCCACATGAATGTGGAAGAGGTGGGGGCAGCCCCATGGCTGGGCGCCATTCCCCTTGGGTGCCCTCCTCTCCTCCTCTCAAAGCACACCTCCTCGCGAAGGATCTCTCTCCCCCCTTTAGAATTTCCCCATGGTCTCGGATCAGCGAGATACATGTTCCCAGTGGCTTTTCTGGAAGGATTTGTTGCTTCCGCTGCTTCGCTGGAGCGAGGGCCCGGAGGTTGTCGGGGTACCCGTACGTGTGTGTGATCACGGATGCACCACTGCTTTGAGGTGTTGGACTTGATCGTGCTGGACCGGCTGGACCAGATGGACTTCATCACAATCTTGAGATCGGCAAGCGTTCGTCTACATCATCCACGAGTACAACCTCGTTAACGCTATTCGGTCTTCGAGTGTATGTATTCTATGGATGTATATCCACTTGTTGCTTGTATCTAGTAGATAGATCTTGGTACATAGATGTTCCCATCGTAGGAAAAATTTTGTTTTCTATGCTGCGAACCCTTCAAAAGATAAAGCCGAAATTGTTCCGGGGAGAGATCCAAAGTTGTTCGGAGAAAGTAAGAAAGAAAGAAAAGGACCGAAAGGTGTTTCAGATAAATGGAAATTTAATATATGCATTTATTATATGTTTTTTTGAAAGAAATGCAGTAGGGGAAACCCCTACAGCGAGTTTTTTTTTGAATAATTAGAACCCAAATTTGCGTCCGTGAGGACTTGAACCTGGGCGGTTGGGTTGTACATCCACTTAACCAAGTGAGCTAGGCTAACTTTTCCATTTATTATATGTTAATTATGAATTCATATATATTAAATAAATATTTAAATTGAAATGTATAGGGCAACTTTCTCGTTAGGCCAAAACCCTGGAAGGAATTGGCTCAGGAGGAAGCCACCCTAGAAAAAGGAAAAGAAAAATTGGCAACCACAGCAACCTAGGCTGATTTGATCAAGCTAGACACATAGGCAGGCGCGGACACAAGGCGCCGCACATGGGCAGAAAGAAGGCAAGATGGGTGGCGGGAAGCCGCGCTGGGCCGCCGAGCCAAGTCGGCCCACCCTAGGCCTGCTCCTCCGCTCTTCCTAATGGGCCACCAGGGAGACATCGATCCACACAGGCTAGTGCCACCGCGGGCTGGCAAGCCGTGCACGCGCAGTGGGCTGCAGGATGGCACTGGTCCACCCTGCCACTGAGTGTTGCAGCTGGTCCGTGGGGTAGCGTCCCGGCCCACCCGGCTGGCACAGTACCAGGCCCCTGGGTGCATTTGGCCTAGCCGGATGGTTCCCCTTTTCCCGGTATTTCCTTTAAATTTTAGTCCCATATAGCTAACCCAAAGGGCAGGGAAGACCTCCCTCCGCCTATATAAAGGGGTGTCCATGGGTGGGACTAAAACACACCAAGAAAAGGCCTATTGTTGCCTCTCATCTCTCTCTCCCTTGTGACTTTGTCCCCCTTGTTTGGGTTATAGGAGCGAGGAGTTGTTCATCGCAGCACGCTGTTGCGCTACGAAGATTCCAAGCCGGAGATCTACTTCCACACTCCCGGCAGGGATCGGGGAGCCGGAGGTTGTCATCGTGCACCGTATGTGTATGAAACCACGAGGGGCCACACTTGGGCACCTTGGATGTCATGAGCCAGACTGCTGCACGATGGAGCAGGAGGTGACCTGCGAGGAGCTTCGCGACCTTCAGATCTGCTATGAGCACGACTACTTCAACCATGTTCCCCTCAAAACGTTAACCGCATTTGGTCTACAAGGGTATGTATCTGAAACCTTCGGTTGTTACTGCATTACTAATTGATAGATCTTGGGCATTAGGGTGTTCCAATGTAGGAATTTTTTTGTTTTCTGCCACGGAACCCAACAGTGGAATTAGAGTCGATCTATGCGTAGTGATGTTGTATGTCCGGTACGCACATGGATTGTGTGGGCACTGATACTATAGTTGTTATCCTCTAATATATACTTGTTTATATCACAATATTGTTTGATGAAGCGGCCCGGGCCGACCTTACGTGTATCCGTACGCGAGACTGGTTCTACGCTCGACATACGAATTGTTCCTTATAAGTGGCTAGCGGGTGTCTGTCTCTTACTCAATAGTTGATATAGCATTTACAATAGAGGGCCCCGAAAGGGGTGTAGTAGAGACAACTTTTAAATCCAAGTTGTTTGTTGGAAAGTTCGTAATCTAGAAACAGTTCTATTACGAAAGCCCTAATGATAGCTCCCAATTTTATGACTTTTTCAATTGATTTTCCTCTTGTTTATTGTCGGATTTCACTGAAGATTGCCTTTTCCACTAATTTAATGTCGCGATTAGCGAATCTTTGGTTTCTTGTGATGGTTTTCAGGTAATAAACGTTTATTGAAGATCTAATGACATTTATGAGCTAATTATACCAAAAGAAGCAAATCCCCAATTGGATCCTCTTTCATTGGAGGCGTGCAGTGCGCGAAACGACCGGCGGTACGGTCAGAACGCACCCGGACCGCCCGCCCGTACTACCTGCTAGCGGCTCAGCTATATCAATAGAATTAACTTTCATGAAGGGGAGACACCAAAAAAGAGAACACAGTCGCCGCAAAACTCATCAGAGAGAAGAGATCGGATCTGGAAAAGGAGAAGAACATCCCCTTGTTCCTCAACGATCCCCACCTCTCCAAACTACACTCCATCATCACCCCCATCGTCATTTAGAGAGAGAGAGAGAGAGAGGGAGATTGGCAATTGTAAGATTAGGGTTTGATACTTTGATCTACCTTTGGTTTGTATTTAATTTGATCTTCGAGTACTATTGTGGTTTGCTATAATAACATTTAGATGATTTCCGTTTGCAATACAATTATGCCTTTGATTTATCTCCCTCTCTTGTCTGAGTAAATCCCCATAGACGTGGGAGATGTAGGGAATTGGTGAGATGTGTCATGCCTCCTTTCTATCCATCCATTTGTGATTGTTGTAGTGATTATTAATCTGTGAGAATGAGTATCTATATTTGCCTAATGCTTGTTATCTAATTTAAGGGCCCAGGTAACATGATTTAAAGATATCATAGATATGAACTTGTGTGCTAACGAATCGGTGACCCCCGAGGGACACGGCCGATATCAATATGGAGTTAGCATCACTCGAGGACAACAAGGAATCATCAAGATTAAAGCCTTGATCTGGTCGCAAGACCTTAAATAATGTGCTGACCATTGGCGTGGTAACATATAGATGGATCATTGAGACTGGGAAGAATTGGCATAAGGACTTTTAGTCGGTATATGGGTTGCTTGCCTACTCACTTACAAATAAGAAATGTCACAGTTACTTGTTCTGTTTTATCCATTTGGCATGTTCACTATCATCATGAACCGTTTCTCTCCACACCTAATTTTTCATATGCAGAAACCCCACTCTCATTTTCAGTATTTACTTTTATGCAATTTACTCCTTATTTATTTCCTACGCAAGTTTCCTCTATCTTTTACTCACGACCCTCCACCATAAACAATTGTGGTCAATTTACTCAAGACTTTTGACACCTTGGGTGTGACATAAACGCCTCCTAAAAGCACTTGCCGAAACTCCTTTTTGGGATCGATATAAAACTAGAATTAATACTTTCGCGAAAACATTCTCTGACAAACATGTGCACTTGCAGGCTACAAGGAACATCGCGCAGGCTGCGAGGAGGCTGCAGGAGACCCAGTGCGGGGAGCTGCTCGCACGGCAGCGCCGACCCCAACTCGGCCAACCTATAGTGGTAGCGATAGGGTAGCAACACCCTCGCGTCGCCCCTACCTTCATCTGCCGTTGTTTCCCCCCACACGAGCTGTCGCATTTTGGTCAGCTGCATCTCTACTGCTAGCTATTTCCCTCCTCTCTAGCGCCCACGTCGTCTGCCTCCTCCCCTTGCCAAGCTCAGTCTCCCCCTACCGAACTCTACCTCCCTAGCACGTCAGTGTCGCAATCCTCGATTTGTCCCTCGCACAGCGAGCTCGTCCTCCATCCTCCTCCTCTGCCTACTACACCTTCTCCCGTGGAAGAATCAGCATGCCACAAGTAGAAGAAACCTAGGGGTTTGGGGTGAATCGGGTCAAGCCTGGGCTAACAGCCCGCATCTCTCACTTTTCTAGTGGAGTCAAACAGGAGTAGGGGGCATGTGCAGCAAGATACTGACAGGAGGAGGCAACACCAATAACCATAGAGGAAACGAACAACAAGGCGGGACAGCCATCATTGAACTGATTTAGAGCAAGCATAATAAGTCCTAGTCAGCTGGCTATAAGAATTAAACTAGTATTGTTTTGTTTTGTTGGATGAGAGAGAAGAGGTGGAAGAAGACAGGTGGGCTCTCATGCAATAGTCAGTTCTTGCGCGTGCTCCAGATACTTTATAAATATGTAAGTGGGTCATTCATTTATAAAGTAGTAAATCTTTGAAGATAATTATTGTACTACTTGACTATAAGGTGACTATAGATGATTTTATAGCCAGCAAGCCGTCCGTATTATTGGAATTGCTCTTATAAAGCAGGAAACGCGCAAAAGTGAACGTAATACGAGGCGACGTTGCGTGGAGCATGCAAGCTCTCCAATTCGGAGCTTAGAGCTCTTAGATTAGAAGGTTTAATTTCTGGCGTAATTGTCAATTGGTAACCCTTGCTCTGTTCTTCGCATTTCCTTCCTTTCTCGGAAGTTCCCCTTTCTCACGTCATGCGGATCCTAATTATTAGTATTCTTACCATATATACCAAGGTCGGTGCCTTGATTTGGTTTCCATCTTTCACATCTGCGGACTGCGGTGCCCTATTTATAGTAGAACTCAGGGAGACTCGAAACCATCTCCTGGATCTCGTCTCTCCTCTCCCATCAATCTAGCTAGCGCGCCGCCATCACAAACCAGAAAACATGTCGCGTCAGGTCGTCGGCATCCTGGCTAAGGTGGTGTTCGTGTTGGTGGTGCTGTGCATGGCTCGGCGGTCGTCGGCGGCAGTGGGCGTGAACTGGGGCACGCAGCTGAGCCACCCGCTGCCGGCGAGCACGACGGTGCAACTGCTCAAGGACAACGGGATAGACAGGGTGAAGCTGTTCGACGCCGAGAACGGCATCCTGCGCGCGATCAAGGGGTCGGGGATCCAGGTGATGGTTGGCATCCCAAACGTCATGCTCGCCGACCTCGCGGGCAGTAGTGGCGAGGCCGCCGAACAATGGGTCAAGGCCAACGTCTCCTGGCACGTTAAAGATGGCGTCGACATAAGGTGAAATCACACACACGCACGCACGCACGCACGCACGCGCACACGCACACGCGCGCGCGCGCGCGCGCACACACACACACATATATATATATATATATATATATATATATATAGCCCATATGGGACACCAAGGTGCCCAGGCACCAAACCTGCATTTTGTACATACCCGAGATGTACATACCTAAATTTCACATACCTAAGGTTTACATATGTAAAATATATTTATCAAAGTTATATATACCTAGGTATCACATACCTAAGATATACGTACCTAAGTTGCATATATAAACACGTATCTTGGATACGTACACCTTAGGTATGCAACATCTTAGGTATATGATACCTAGATATGTGTAACTTAGGTATATGATACCTAGGTATGTATAACTAGAGTACATATACCTTCAGGTATGTATAGTTCAAAGCAAAACATATGTGTATTATGTACGGTGTCTGGGCACCAAGGTGCACCAGTCATTTTACCTATATATGGTATCATATATGGTACGTCCATCCTCCCTAGAGGAAGCATCTGTCACCACACACATGCTTTGAGATGCGTACTCAATGTCTCTCTTTCTTATTTTCCAATTTACATCACCCATTTGTGAAACTATTTTCTCTCACCTAGCACATGTCAAGCACAAGCAAATGAGGAAACTTGTCATAGTTTTACAGTTCTATTTTGGTGTTGTTCATAGCCTTTGTTTTGAAACTAGGTTTGAAAATCTGTCAAAAAAAGGCAAGACACAGCTGCTGGACGCAGTGGCTAACCTCCTGTCTGTCAGCCCTCTGTCCTGTCAGCCCGTGCTGTCTAGAGTGCAGGCCCAGGTTTGAAATTCAAACATCCAGTACCCAAACGTGGGCTGACATCCTCGTTGGTACCTAACCTGGGCCAGAAACTAGTCTTGTAGTAGGTACGGATGGGCTCTGACAGCACAGGTACCAAAGGCCTCACGATGATTCAGTGTGCCGAAGTAGAAATTCCACATCGAGTACCTTGTGCCTCTCGATTCGAAACCCCTGGGCTGTGACAGGATGGTCATTCACTGAACATCTAGGTGGTACCGCACTACTAAAAAATAGGTGGTACAGCAGGCCACGCAATCTTTTTTTCTTCCTAATATTCAACATGATGTGGTATTCGAGTGATTGTCTAGGTAGAGCAACCTGACGAGGAACACCACACCAAAACTCATAAGCACCTTCTTAAAACAATATTCAGCACGTCCAAAGTCAGGAAGTCTGTTGGTCTTACAAAATATTCAGCACCACATCAAAAACCATTTAGCACCCATAGCTGATTGCAAGTTATTAACTTAACATTCAGAAAACAAAGAACAAGTAGATACTGAAACTGGAGTTTACTCAACAGAGACCATAGTGTCCAGAACCTGATTTCAATGGAGATATGTAAGAGTAAGAACATCAAATAGCAAGTGAAAATATTAGCTGCTAGGACATACATTATTGTATTTAGTGTCAATAGTTTCCTCCACAGAATCTTTTGTCCTTCTCTTCTTATGTGGCCGCTCATCGCCGGAGCCTAGGCGTTGATCCATCAGTGATTATAGTCCTCACAAACTGGACTAACAACTTTGTTTGCACAAAATAAATGTCATGTCAACATAAGTGAGGTGACGAAGAGTGTCCCAGACAGTAGAACGGAGAGTTAGTTCTATACGATTCAGCACCCATATGATTTTGCACCTCAAACAAACTTGTTAAGCATCCATATGATTCTGCACCTCATAGCAATATTTTGTGAGTATTTGGCACCTTGTGCAAAAATACATTCTGCACCTTGGATAAAATTGTTAAGCACCCATGATAACACACGTTCAGCGCCCACGATACTTGCACTACAATGTTTCAGCACCCACGATAACAAATGTTCCGCACCCTAACACATGTTCAGCACCTCCAGCACAGAAGGCATTGCATATTAAAACTGAATATCTGATAGAGACATAAAATTTATATTAAAGCAAGAAAATTCACACCAAAAAAGTAACTCCAAAGCTGATTGCTTATTACTTTGGATGGCCACACAATCACCATAACAGATAACAACTTTGGATGGCCACACACAATATCACAGGTGCTAGTTAGTACCCTCCAAAGTTGATTGCTTATTACTTTTTTGGTAAAGTGTTCGGAACTAAAAAAATAGGAAATTCAAGACACTCCAGTACTAGGTGCAAGATGGTTTAGTATCTAGAAATTTAGTCATAAAAAACACACATTCAGCACCAGGTGAACTTGCATGTGAGACTTTGAAATCAGTCGAACAATGGTGAGCAGTTCAACTATGCTACCTAGGGATGCACAAGGTGCAAGTCATAATATAGCAGATCACACATCTTGGTTATTAACACAAATATGAGTCCTTCATGCACCAAGAGGTGCAGATTCATTAAGCACTATGCTGTTGCAATATCAGTACCTGCTGGAAAATGCATTGTACATGGATTGAACATATTTATTACCAAGAACTTGGAACAGGATTCTAAAGATGGAAAAAAGGAGTAAATGAATATATTATCAGAAAAAATAAATTTCAATTACTTCTTGTGCAGCATTATAGTACATTATATATAAAGTAAAAACAATCTGTAGCCCAAAATTGTACTATTGCCATGTTGATTTGGTACCGAGAGAACTAAATGGTGTCGTGTGTGGCAGCTCAACGCTGCGCAGTAGAGCCAGGCACCCGCTGCTTGCTAGGTATTCTGTGTCAGATTCATTAAGAATCCTATATGCACACATACATTTCTATTTTCCCTCTAAAGAGAGAATCATCAAACGCAACGGTGAAATCCATCAAGAGGTCCTCCCAGATCCACGTAAATCACTAAAATTAAAAGAGAAACCAAACAGATCAGGAAACTAAGATCATCCAAAAACCACAAGCTAGAAATTTGTGACATGGGACTCACCTTGGTCTTCTTGCACTTCAAAAGGCACCTCCCCTAGCTGTTCCCAGACGATGATTTGTACTTTGCCGCTGTTGCAAATCCCGGCGAGGTCTCCAGGTAGGGAAACCGGAGGCGGGCGATGGTGGCCGTATGTGGATAGCTACGGGAGCGGGTGGTAGGGATCTGTACAAGAGCGGGCGGTGGCCGGTGGTGGGATCTGGGGACGAGAAGTATTTATTGGAGAGCGGGGTTACCTGCTCCGGCAATGGCTCCCTGCGGCGAGATGTGCCTGTGACCTCTAGTCCTCTGCGGCCATGGCAGGAGGCAGGCTCGCCTGTGTCGATGGCAGGAGTGTGTCATATGCAGAGCGACAGTACCCAAGTAGAAAGTCAACCACGAAAATACCTCTTTGGGCTTTTATCTGTGTGGTTGATAATATAGAAAATAGAGCATCCTCTCTCAGCCAACACGGATCTCAAAGCAACGAACGGTACGAGATGCTTCCTCTGTAGAGGATGGACACACAAGGAGTTTTGTCTATATATATATATATATATATATATATATATATATATATATATATATATATATATATATATATATATATATATTCATCCCACGTGCATCTACACTTCTCTTTGTTTTGATCGGTTACCCCTATTTTACTTTTGGTATATACTACTACGTGATATTTGCTGGAAGCAGGGCTAAATACCCCCAGCTGTTCGATCTAAAACGAGCGCTACATATGAGAATTTTGGATCTGCATAACACGCTCTTGTCGTATACTGCTGATGATCCAAGTCCATAGTCAAAAATCACTTCTATCTATCTATCTATACCTTTTTTTTAGATCTATCAATCTATTACTAACTAGTAATATATTTCTATATTATATTATATGAAGCAAATATTAATACTCCCTCCATCCTAAAATAAAAGATATCACAGATTTATCTAGATTTGAATATAATTAGACATATTTTAGTGTATAGGTACATAACGAATCTAGACAAATTCACGATATCCTTCTTAGGATGAAGGTCATACAAATATGCTTGTATTTTAATTGTAGTCATCGATAAAGGTAGAACTTTACCCTGTCATCAAATATTATTTCGTTGTTCTATGTTTGATTGTTTTCATGGATAAAGGAAGAATTTTACCTTGTCATCAAATATTATTCCCTTGTTCTAAGTATGATTGTTTACATTGATAAAGGTAGAACTTTACCTTGTCATCCAATATTATTCCCTTGTAACTCATATTTACATCACGGTCCTATCGAGAGAACAGTAAGGAACACTATGCAAGAAAGAAGGCGATTAAACATAACATCCTCATCTAAGCTAAAAAAAAGACATAACCTCCACGTCTAAGCTAAACAAACATAATCTCCAACGTGTTTTATGCTTCCATTTGTCTTCGGAGACATTTACATAGTGGTACTGTGGCAATCTTGGCAAGTCTCTTGCAATATTGTCACTAAGTAGTCGTCCTAGTGGACTTCTGTTTTTAATGTAGCGGACTGCTAGGGTTATAAGAGTGAACTTCTTTGTTCGAATTTTATAGTGAACTGTTGTATTCTAGTATACTCCCACCGTCCGCAAATAGATGTACTTCTAGCTTTATTTTAAGTCAAATCTTATAAAATTTGACCATTTATTTTAACAAACGTAGCCACATTTATGAAGTCAAAATAGTATCACTAGATCCGTTCTAAAGTGAAGTTTCATAATATATTAATTTTATGCCATATATGTTGCACTATATATGATAAAGTTAATCAAATTTTAAAATCTTTGACTTAAGCCAAACCTAGAAGTACACTTATTTGCGGACGAAGGGAGTAGTGAACAGTAGACTAAAGTGAAGATTTCGTCATTTTATGTGATTTTATTGTTTTTCTGAGCTAAAAATATGAAGTATTTCAATCTGAAATTCTACACGCGAATATAATGCATGGTTGGCTGCATTCCTTTTTTCTGATTTTTTTTTGAAACTTTTAGAGTTAAATTTTCAAAGTTTGAAAGGAAAAAAAAAACAATTCACGTGTATTCGCCGGGCGACCCCGTACTCTGCCTGGAGTCCTCCGCCACTGCATTTACATGTCCTTGTATCATTTCGCACATTTCTACCATTCAGTGAGCCTCTAAAAAAGTGTACTACTATTTTAATAATTGTTTGTCGTCTGCTATATGCAGGTTTGTAGCCGTGGGGTGTTGAAGGATGCGTGTATATGTGACATGTAACCGTTGTAATTTTTACAAACTGTGTAACCGAGTAGGCCTAATCTCCAGGGCGTGAACGATCCTCACGCCACGATCGGATCCGTGTGTGCCACGATCCCGAGTCTGTTGTACTTATACCCCTGATCGCATAATGAGAAGTGTGCGTTGTGTGGGCAATCCTGCAGTCTTTCTTGGTATCAGAGCCTGCCCTCTCTTCTCTCTCCCATGGCCACTGAATCTGCTTAGCATTCCCAGACCTCCTCACAGATCGAGGACGGCGTCTCCGATGCTCTTCCCCTCTCATCCCAACTTGCCAATGTCTAGCTTCTGCCATCCCCTCCCACCACAAATGGTGTTGACATCACCAAATACATCAAATTCCGCCTCGACGCATCCACCGGCAACTACCACAAATGGAGAAACTTGTTCTTGTTCGTCCTCTCCAAATACAATGCGCGCGAGCACGTGGAGGAGGAGACCTCGCCGCATCTCGCCACCGACGAGTGGCACTCCACGGACGTCGACATCGTGCTGTGGATCTACACCACCATCTCCGACAAGCTCCAGGACGTGATCCTGGTGGAGGACAGCACTGCCTTCATCGCCTGGCATAAGCTGCAGCACTTCTTCACGGAGAATGCGGAAGGACGCGAGATCTTCCTCGACAAGGAGTTCCAGAGCATCTCCCAAGGCGACATGTCCATTGTCGCCTACTGCCGCGCCCTCAAGAGCGTCGCCGACCAGATGGGGGACGTTGGCGCCCCCGTCTCGGACAAGAAGCTCACGATGCGCCTCATCGACGGCCTCAGCGAAAAGTACAAAAATCAAGGTGAGCTCCTGGAATCGACAAAGCCATTCCCAACGTTCATGCAGGCCCAGTCGAGGCTGCAACTCGCCGAGGTCAAGCTCAAGTCCAAGGAGAAGGCCGCGCCACCGCAGATCCTCAACGTCAACGCCTTCAATGGCGGCAACGGCGTGTTCCGCTTCTTCGGCAACTGCTACACCTGCGGCGAACCTGGCCATCCGGCCCGAGCCTGCCCCACGGGCGGGCGCGGTGGATATGGCCAACAACAGCAGGGACGCGGTGGCGGCGCCCAGGGCTACGAGCAGCATCACGGTGGCGGCTACAACGACAACTTCAACCGTGGAGGGTACACCGGCGGCGGCGATCGCGGCGGCCGCAACGGCCGTGGACGCGGTCGTGGACGCGGCGATTATGGCGGCCGCGGCGGATACAACCCTGGCTACGGCAACCAGGGCTACGGCAACCAGGGCTATCAGCAGCAGCAGGGGTACGGCGGTGCTCCCTACGCACCACAACAGCAGCAGCAGCGCCCTCACTGGGTGGCGCCCAACTCCGCCGTCGTTCTCGGACCTCGCCCCGGCATGCCATCACAGGCATATCCTGTGATGTTCTCCTCCAACGGGGCGCCGCCGATGCAGCCCATGTATACCGCACCTACGCCGCACTCCTACGACTACTCCGCCATGTTCCAGAGCGCCCCCAGCAACACTACACCGCACCCTGTCCCGGAGTGGATCATGGACTCCGGGGCCACTACGCACGTCACCAACAACTCAGGTATCCTCGACTCGTTTCATTCCCCCTCGGGCATTACTTCTCGTAGCATCGTTGTTGGCAATGGGTCAACCCTTCCCATTTATTCTGTCGGCTCCAAAACCCTGTCTCCCCATCCCTTCTCCCTTAATCACGTTCTCGTTTCCCCTGCCGTCATCAAGAATTTGATCTCTGTCCGAAAATTTACTACTGATAATTGGTGTGTTATTGCCTTTGACCCGTTTTCTCTGTGAAGGATTTGGCAACGGGGCGTCTTCTTCTGAGGTCCAATAGCTGTGGGGATCTATACCCCTTATTTGGTGATTCGACACTTCCTGCTTCGGCTTTTTCGGTCTCCACCACGCGTGACTTGTGGCATCGTCGTCTTGGCCACCCTAGTGATGAAAATCTTTCCAAAATAACTTCTGATTTCTTGCAACCATGTAATAAAGGCAGCAAAATTTCCCCTCTTTGTGAGGCATGTCAATTAGGCCGCCAACCTAGACTAGCTTTCTCTTCCTCCTCTAGTTTTACTACAGCTCCTTTTCAGCTTATTCATTGTGATCTTTGGACCTCACCCGTGTCAAGCTATTCTGGTTATAAATACTACCTTGTTGTTTTGGATGATTACTCACATTATTCTTGGACTTTTCCTCTCAAACAAAAATCCTCCACCTCTCTCACCCTCCAACGATTCTTCGCATTCGTTAAGACTCAATTTAATGTTGTTATCCGGTGTGTTCAATGTGATAACGGTGGGGAATTTATTAACCACGACTTGCGCTCCTTTTTCTCCGCTAATGGTATTTCTTTTCGCCTCACTTGCCCTCACACCTCCCCCCAGAATGGGAAGGCCGAACGTATGATCCGAACCACTAATGACATGGTGCGCACCCTCCTCGTCCAAGCCAATATGCCCCCACCATTTTGGGTCGAAGCTCTCCACACCTCCACTCACCTCCTCAACCTGCGTCCGTCCAGTGCCATCAAACACGCCACCCCACATTTTTCCTTATTCGGCTAGTACCCTAGCTACAACCACCTCCGCACTTTCGGCTGCCTCTGCTACCCTAATCTCTACGCCACCACACCGCATAAACTAGCCCCGCGGTCGACACGTTGTGTCTTCATCGGCTACCCGCGCGAACAGAAGGGATATCGGTGCTTTGACCTCAGCACCCGACGCGTCATCGTCTCCCGTCACGTTACCTTTGATGAATCTTGTTTCCCCTATTTTTCCGTCCCGTCAGGCGCACCAGATCCCACACCGCCCCTGGCCACACCAGATCCCGCCCCGATCCCCTTCGGAATCCGCGTCACCCGCACACCGCCTACGCCTGCGCCTGCGCCCGCATCCACCCCGGGATCTCCACCGATCGGATCCCCTGTCCTGTCGCCCGCAGAAAACGCGTCGCCAGAGCCCGCATTTACTCCCTCCGCCAGCGCCAGCAGCTCCGTACCCCACCACGATTCGCCCCCCACCACTCCCCAGCCGCCTGCTCGACCCACGATGCCAGCCCATGCCGTCCGGGTAGATCCACCCGAAAACGAACACAGAATGCACACCAGAGCTAAGGGCGGTTATTTCATGCCTAGAAAATTGTTCAATGTTACTGCCTCCACTACCGCCATCTCTCCCATTCCCTCCTCATATAAACAAGCCCTTAAAGACCCAAATTGGCAACACGCGATGCTTGATGAATATAATGCCCTGTTGCGGAATGACACTTGGTCGTTGGTACCTTGTCCTGCAGGTGTAAACGTGGTCACGGGGAAGTGGATATTTCGGCACAAGACCAACCCTGACGGCTCTCTAGCACGGTACAAGGCGAGATGGGTGCTTCGTGGATTCACACAGCAAGCTGGGGTCGACTATGACGAGACATTTAGCCCGGTCGTCAAACCGGCTACTATTCGAGTGGTACTCTCTCTAGCCACTTCTCATGGGTGGGCCATCAACCAACTCGATGTGAAAAATGCCTTTTTGCACGGTCATCTCCAGGAAACCGTGTTTTGCCACCAACCCTCTGGTTTTTCGGACTCCAACTTTCCCAACCATGTTTGTCGTCTTAACAAATCTTTGTATGGGCTTAAACATGCTCCTCGCACCTGGTTTCACCGATTCACCACGTTTCTCTTGTCGCTTGGCTTTGTCGCATCTAAAAGTGATTCCTCCCTTTTTATTCTCCACAACGGCTCCCACATTGCCTATTTGCTATTGTATGTGGATGATATTATTTTAACTGCCAACACCACATCCCTTCTTCGGTCCGTTATTTCCTCCCTCCAACGAGAATTTTCCATGTCCGATTTGGGCGAATTACACCACTTCCTCGGCGTCAATATTCACCGCAACAGTTTCGGTCTGTTTCTCTCCCAACAACAGTACACACTCGAAATTTTGGAACGTGCCAATATGGTGACTTGCAACCCCATCTCCACCCCCATCGATACACGCGCCAAGTTGTCTGCCAATGACGGTGTTCCTTTCCACGACGCTTCTCTTTACCGGAGTCTCGCCGGGGCACTCCAATACCTCACCTTAACCCGCCCAGACATATCCTACGCAGTCCAACAAATATGCTTGTTCATGCACGCACCCCAGACATCTCATTACCATCTCATCAAACGTGTCTTGCGATACCTTCGCGACACATCGCACCTTGGCCTCCAGCTCTATCGCTCTCCCACTCATGAGCTGACAGCATACAGTGATGCTGATTGGGCGGGCTGCCCTGATACCCGCAAATCCACATATGGCTTCTGTGTTTTTCTCGGTCAGAACTTGGTTTCTTGGTCCTCCAAACGGCAGCCTACCGTGTCTCGCTCCAGCGCCGAAGCTGAGTACCGTGCGGTCGCCAATTGCATTGCTGAGTCGTGTTGGATGCGGCAACTCCTTCTCGAGCTGCATCGGCCACCCACCCGAGCCACCATCGTGTATTGCGACAATGTCTCTGCCATGTATCTGTCGACGAACCCAGTCCAGCATCAGCGAACAAAACATGTGGAGATCGACTTACATTTTGTTCGGGATCGAGTGGCACTGGGCGAAGCTAAAGTTCTTCACGTCCCCTCGTCGTCGCAGTTCGCGGATATCTTCACCAAAGGGTTGCCATCACCGATCTTCGCTGAATTCAGGTCCAGCCTGAACATCGTCGATCCCGACGTTCAGTCTGCGGGGGGCTGTTGAAGGATGTGTGTATACGTGACATGTAACCGTTGTAACTTGTACAAACTGTGTAACCGAGTAGGCCTAGTCTCCAGGGCGTGAACGATCCTCACGCCACGATCGGATCCGTGCGTGCCACGATCCCGAGTCTGTTGTACTTATACCCCTGATAGCATAATGAGAAGTGTGCGTTGTGTGGGCAATCCTGCAGTTTTTCTTGGGGAACGAGCCGCTCCTGAAGACGTTCAACGGCACGTACATGTACAGGACATTCCCGGCGATGCAGAACGTCCAGGCGGCGCTAGCGAAGGCCGGGCTGGGCGGCAAGGTGAAAGTGACGGTGGCGCTGAACGCCGACGTTTACCAGTCGCCGTCGGGCAAGCCGTCGGACGGCGACTTCCGCGACGACATCCACTGCGTCATGCGTGACATCGTGCGGTTCCTGGACTCCAGCGACGCGCCGTTCGTGGCCAACGTGTACCCGTTCATCAGCCTATACTTGGACCCCCACTTCCCGCTCGACTACGCCTTCTTCCAGGGCTCCTCGACGCCGGTGGTCGACGGCGCCATCACGTACGAGAAAACCTTCGACGCCAACTATGACACGCTGGTGGCGGCGCTGCGCAGGAACGGGTTCCCCGACCTGCCCATCGTCGTCGGCGAGGTCGGCTGGCCCACCGATGGCGACGCCAACGCCAACCCGGAGTACGCGCGGCGGTTCAACCAGGGCCTCCTTGACCACATCGCCTCCGGCAAGGGCACGCCGCTCCGGCCGGGCGCCCCCGTCGACGCGTACCTCTTCAGCCTGGTGGACGAGGACCAGAAAAGCATCCAGCCTGGCAACTTCGAGCGTCACTGGGGCGTCTTCTACTACGACGGGCAGCCCAAGTACCCGCTCAGCCTGCGCGGCGACTACGGCGGCGGCACTACGCTCGTGCCGGCGAAGGGCGTCGAGTACCTCAAGCAGCGGTGGTGCGTGTTCAATCCCGACGCCGAACTCGCTGACCAGAAGGTCGGCGACAGCGTTAGCTACGCCTGCGGCCAAGCCGACTGCACCAGCCTCGGGTACAAGACCTCCTGCAGCGGCCTCGACCCCAGGGGCAACGTGTCGTACGCGTTCAACAGCTTCTACCAGAGCAACGACCAGGACGACCTCGCCTGCAACTTCGGCGGGCTCGCCACCACCACCACCGTCGACCCCTCCACGGGGAAGTGCCGGTTCATCGTCCAGATCGTCCCGACTGGCACCGCCGCCTCGAGGAACGTCGCCGGCGGGGTGGCGACGGCCCTTGCCGCGGTGTTGCTGGCACTGCTTGTTCTCAATTCTGGATTATAGATGCTTCATTAGTTTACCGTTAGCATACACTTTAGGTTTTGTTAGGTAGGCGCTTGAGAAATAGCTATTTCTCAGTCACCTCTATCTTCGTTGGATTTTGTGTTGGATTTTGCGGCGTGCTTCGTACTACCATGAGAATTGAAAGTGGATTGCAGTTAAGATTTTCTAGTTAGAAGTGGGTTTTAAATGAGTTTTCAGTTACAAGTAGGTCGTAACTAGAAATTTCCAGTTGCAACTGGTTGTAGTTGAGTTTATTACATGTGACTGAGAAATTGATCTGAGTTTATCTCTAGCATCTGAGAGGATTTCTTAGCAGATTAGTTGCTCATCTTGATTCTCAATTGTCTTTCGTCTCTTTGATCAGGCCATTTATATCATCTTATTAAGATCAAGTGCCAGAAGACTTCCTGAAAATTGAAAAAAGGAGGGCCTCCTCTCTGATGAACCGCCCTGTGTTAACAAAGTTTGACCTTCCTGTTCTCAGATAGGTTCGAGAAGGCCACATCCTTTACAGGTCAACACATGAACTGAAATCTCAAACAAGACAGTCGCGGAGTAGCCGTGATCCGCATAAGAAAGGAGAACATAATTGCTTGCAACCATAACAGAATAGATGATGTACTGAGTAGAGCGCAAATTCATTGCGCTGTATCTATTGATGCAATCTGAATTCAAGAGGCACAAAATTCCAACTCTACACAAACATTAGCAAAGACATGCATATATCCAGTGCTGCAACAGTAAGCAACGTCGTCCTCGAACTGAGGGAGTATTTAATAACAGAAACAATAAAACAGAGCTTCCTCCCATGCGTACCATGTTGAAACTCGAACTGGTGTTATTTCGGAATGCTCATAACAAGGGGCGTCATGTTGTTCAACAAAAGATACCCTCAAAACTGAGAGCAGCAGTGTATTGCCGCTGTTTAGCTCAGAACTATTGAGATTCATGTATAACGTGGTTCAGGCATATACCAAGCTTCATAAATAAATTCTAAATTGAAGATTAGTGCTTATTAGCTATACTATTCTGACTTGTTACTTCAAACTGATCATGCAGCAATATCGAGTTCCCTAATGATTAAAACTACAGCATTAAAACAACTCTGCTTGAATGTACATTAATCTTGACTTGAGAGAGTAAAAGCAGGTTTGGCCTTTGGAATAAGATGCTTAACTGAAATTTAACTGTCTGTGAGGTGACCAAATATATACCGTGAATCTGATCTTCCAGGATCTGTACAAATTTGCCATATACCGTAGTACCACAGCAAAATATAAGTTCAGTTTTGTATGCAATTGATTAAAATGGTGCGCATAACATAAGAAACCGTAACACTCGCATGTACTAACAGGTTTTAGAATGAGCTACTCTAGGAAAACTAGCAAGCTATTAATATAATGTATCTAAGAACTAAAGTACCCAATCAATATCCTTAGCTTACAACAGCCTGCTCATCTATGCTCCTCGAGACCTTCTTCTCTTCTCTAAATCATTTATTAAGACAGAGGGGCAAGATCTTTTGACATTTGCATAACCTTGGGTTGCCACCACATCACCCATCTTATCTGAAGAGGCGAGAAATCCAATGCAAATATTCTTAAGCTTGTCACAGTTTTGCTGATCAGCTAAAGGCAGTGTAGTTGCCACGTTCTCCACATTGAGAATCTTGCCATGGATGGTTTGATATATCATCTTCAGCCTGTCTATGGCATACCTATCTGCAGCCACCAGTAAATGCCAGATCATTTCACAGTTATCATCACCTTCAGCTGTGGATCGATTGATTTCAGCTGTGGTGCTCCAACACTGAAAGTGACATCTTGACATCTGCTTTTTTTCCTTAGCTTCCAGCAGCTTTGCGAGATAATCCAAGATGTCTCACGGAGGAACCTCAATTTCGGAGCCAACCCCCCACCCCCACCCCACCCCACCCCGACATGCTCATCTATGCTTCACGAGACTTTCTTCTCTTCTCTAAAGCATCTATTAAGACAGAGGGGCAAGATCTTTTGAGATTTGCATAACCTTGGGTTGCCACCACATCATCCATCTTATCTGAAGAGGCGAGAAATCCAAGGCAAACATCCTTAAGCTTGTCACAGTTATGCTGATCAGCTAAAGCCAGTGTAGTTGACACGTTCTCCACATCAAGATTCCTGCCAAGGATGTTTTGACATAGCATCTTCAACCTGTCCATGGCATACCTGTCTGCAGCCACCAGTAAATGCCGGATCATTTCACAGTTATCATCACCCTCAAGATGATCCAAGTCAGGCAATGAATCTGTATAGATGAAATGCAGAAGAGCCCTGAAAACAGCAGGCTGCAAGTCCTCGATGGTCACACACCGCATCCTCGTCTCCTTCATCGGCCCGAAGAGCTGTGCCTTAAAGACCGGTGACCGCATGGCAAGCACAATCTTGTGCGCCTCGAAGGTCTCCCCTCCAACAGTGAAAGTGACATCTGCCTCCTCCTTAGCTTCCAGCAGCTTCCCGAGATGCTCCGAGATGTCTGACGGTGGAACCTCAATTTCAGAGCCCACCGTGCTTTCAGACACCTGAGAATCTTTGATTATCGTCATTGCACATTTGATCATGAGGAGATCATTCTGAAGGTACGTTACCGGCTTCGCCTCAAAGCTACTCCTTACTATGAACAGACTAAGCTGACGGGTGCTGCTGGTCCTGGAGGTGAACGCCTTTGTTTTTTGTTTGAACGACGTGCTAAGCAATCCTGAACCGTGCTTGGCGATTCCAAAATCAAGGAACGCCCGCACTGCGGCGTTGCTGCTCATGAGCTCGAGAGTGATCGCGATACACTCTTCGGTCGACTCGCCGGTCCCGTCTGGGTAGAATCTGATGGACCAGTCGTACCCACCGACTGTGAACGTGGCCGACCGGACGAACTTGTCGACGCCCATGCCCTTCTTGAGGCTGTACCCGGCGATCTCGAAGATGTGCGTTCCCTTCTCCTTGTGCGAGGAGCACCTCGATACCGTCACCTTCTCCGCGGTGCACATCGACGCCGTCTCCATGGATGGTGACCCCATCCTGTCCAGAACCGTGAGTAATTTCTAGGAACGGATAGTGCGGATCTGAGAATAAGAGGGAAATATGGACGGATTTCTCAAGGACGAGGAGGAGGAGAAGGGACGAACCTCGGAGGATTAGCAGAAGAAGGGGAGAAGATAGGCGGCGGCGGCGGCGGCGGCGGATGTGTCCGAAGGGTGAGGCGTGCGAGAGGAAGGGGACGGAACTTCCCGGACAGTGTTTGACAGTTGCAGGGAAGGGTGTCTAGCAAACCGCAAAATATTTTAGGGCGACGGTCTATCGCAAAAAAAAAAGGAATACTTACTCACACAAACTCAAATCTTGATACACTATATTCTAGATTAAATTTGTATTCCGTATTAAGGCTTTCATCCAGTTTTATAAACAAAACATACAGCTCAGACCGTTGCTGGGTCAGACAGCACAACGTCTAAAAACAGAGACACAACACGATACACGATGCTGGGTAACAGCACACACACGCCCAGACTAAAACAACGAAAAAACAAAGAAAAGAAAACGAAGACGAATCGACTAGACGAGGAAGACCGCAACCGCTCCGCCCTGCGAAAAATGCCCACCACGCTCCTAGCCCCGACTCGTCAAGCACCAAGCAGCACCCTCAAGAGGGAAAGTGGCCGCTGCTGCCACAACCATAGACTGGTCCTAAGGTTTCCCCCTGCACACAGAGGGGAATGGATGAAGGCAAGCCACGACGCCCTCCAGGAAGGAAGATGCCACCCGCGAGCGACACCGCGTCATTGCCAGTCGATCCGACAAGGATTTCTCCCGAGGGCCCTATCCATAACCCTAGAGCGAGCCGAAGCACAGGAGACCTGCGAGGGCGAGGCCTCGCCACCACCAAAACTTGCCACCCACGAGCATGCGCCATTCCGGTTTCGACTTCGTCATCATCGTCTCGCCGAGCAAACCGTCGCGAGGTCTGCAACATCACGGCACTAGTAGAAATGAAACGGGACCCACAGGACCGCGGCCGTGCAGGAGGGAACTTCCTCCACCACCGAAGGCGGTAGTCGACCAGACACGGCCGCAGACAAACCAGTCCTCCATAGGTCCGGCCGGGCCTAGCAGGCCCGTAAAGCCTCTACGAAGGCAAACCAGACCCATGGCGGTCCGGTCGGGACGGGCCCATAAAGTCCGCCACCGCGCTGCAACTGGCTGGCCGAGGACACTGAGGATCCCATCCACCCTACCCCTCCAAGATCTGCAGCATAGCCAAAGCAAAGTCGGTTCGTCCGCCTAACCCAGATCCGGGCCCAAATGAGCCCGATCTGGACCGCCATGGCCTTGCCCGTCCCGAGCTCTGCCTGCCGCGGATGCGTCGCGCTGCCCCGCCGCCCAAGTCTGCACCACCGCGCTGGCTTGCCCCCGGCTGACGCAGGCCCTCCCGGAAGGCGGGCCAAGGCAGCACAGGACCGGATCGAGCCCAGATCTGGGTCGTGCCACCCTGGCCGCCAGCGCCTGCCCGAGCCCCGTGGCACCGCGTCACCACCGCCGCCTGCCGCCTCCAGGAACCCGTCTGTCGGCAGGGAGACGCCCCACCACCACAGGTCGCCACACCGCCCCGGAGAGCCACGCCGACGCGCCCCTAGGCCAATGCGCCGCCCAGTCCCGGGTTCCTATGCTGGCATGGTCCTATGCTCCTATGCTCATACTCTATGTTCATATGCTCGCATTGCAGGGTTTCGCAGCATAGTAAATCAAAAAAAATCTACGGATGCGAACGGGAAAGCCTAGATCTAATCTAGGAGATGCAAACAACGAGGGGGATAGATGAGATCTTCATACCCTTGAAAAAATCGCACAGCGGAACGTTCAACGAAACGTGGTTGATGTAGTCGTACTAGCCATCTCCTCCTCGTGATCCGATCCGATCCAACGCCGCAAGTGGCGACGCCTCCGAGAGATGCACACGTACGGCACCTCGACGTCTCCTCCTTCCTCGGTCCAGCAAGTGAGGTGGAGAGATAGATTGGATCTACAACATGACGGTGTGGTGCAAAGGTGGAGAGTTTCTGTGGCAGGGCTTCGCCTACGCGTAGTCGGGAGAGAGAGAGAGAGAGACAGAGAGAGAGAGGAGGGCAGCAGGTAGGCGGGTAGGGTTGGAGGAGGTGTGGGGGGAGGGTGCGCCCCTGCCCTCTTTATATAGAGGGCTGGTCGGCTGCCCTTGCCCCTCCTCCAAGCCCTAGGGTCGGCGGCCACATGGGTGGAGTGGGGGCAAGTTCCCCCCCCCCTCTAGAAGCTCTCCCTAGGGTTTCCCCTAGGGCTTGGCCAGCTGGGCCTATGGAGCCTTGTGCCCCTGGCCCAATGCGGCCAGGGCACTCCCTCGTAGGCCCATGCCCCCTCCCGACAAGTGGGGCCACGTTGGTCCCACTCCGGAAGCTTCTAGAACCTTCCGGTATAATACCAAACATTCCGAAACAATTCCAAAATCCAAAACTGCTTTCCCTTATATGAATCTTATTCTCCGGACCATTCCAGAACCTCTCATGATGTCCTGGCTCTCATCCGAGACTCCGAACAAAAAACTCATAAACCAATTATCCATTCTATCCTAGCGTCGAGACACGTTAAGTGTGTGACCCTACGGGTTCGAGAATATGCAGACATGATCTTCTATCAATAATCAACAGCGGGATCTGGAAACCCATATTGACTCCCACATATTCATCGATGATCATATCGGATGAACCACGATGCCAGGATTGAATTAATCCCATATATATATTCCCTTCGTCACGCGATATTTTACTTGCTCGAGATTAGATCGTTGGCATCGGAATACCTAGTTCAATCTCGTTCACAGCAAGTACTTTACTCGTTCCGTAATCCGATATCACTTTGTGATTAACTCCTTAACCACTTGCTTGCAAGCGGTGTTGATATCGATTACCGAGTGGGCCCGAAGTATATCTCTCCGACTTGGGAGGGACAAATCCCATCTCGATACATACAACCCAACAAGTACTTTCCGATCACCTGAGAGACACCTTTATGATCAACCTCTCATAGGATGATGTTTGATGACCTCAAAGCTTTCTTCCGATACGAGGGAGTTGCATTATCTCATGGTCTAAGGAATACAATATTTGACATAAGAAAAAGCTTCGCAAAGATGAACACGATCTAATTGCTCTGCTTAATTTGGGTCTGTCCATCATATAATTCTCCCAATGACATGATCTCATTATTAATTGACAACTCATGTCTATGGTTAGGAAACCTTAACCATCATTAATCAATGAGCTAGTCCATAGAGGCATACTAGGGACACGGTGTTGTTCATAAACCACACAAGTATCAAAGTTTCCGCTTAATACAATTATAGCATGGAATATAAACTTTATCATGAACAAGAATTATAATAATAACATCTTTATTATTGCCTCTAGGGCATAATTCCAATAGTCTCCCACTTGCACTAGAGTCAATAATCTAGTTTACATCTGGCAACAATCTAACACCCATGGCACTAAGGTGCTAATCATGTTTTGCTCGTGGAAGAGGTTTAGTCAATGGATCTGCGACATTCAGATCCGTATGTACTTTGCTAATCTTCAGATCTCCATCTGTTATATAATCTCGAATTATATGAAACTTGCGGTTGATATGCTTGGTCTTTGGATGATATCTTGGTTCCTTAGCCAGTGCTATGGCGCCAGTGTTGTCACACAATATCTCTAGTGGGTCTAAGGCACTTGGAACCATACCAAGCTCAGTGATGAAGTTCCTGATCCAAACTCCTTCACTTGACGCTTCTGCAGCAGCCATGTATTCCGCTTCTACTGTAGATCCCGCGATCACGCTTTGCTTGCAGCTTCTCCAGCTCACAGATCCTCCATTCAAAATATAAACGTATCCTGTCTGAGATTTAGAATCATCCTTGTCGGTGTCGAAACTAGCATCGACGTAACCTTTTACGACGAGCTGCTTATCACCTCCATAGACCAAGAACATTTCTTTAGTCCTATTTAGATACTTTAGGGTGTTCTTTACGACTGTCCAGTGTTCCACTCCTGGATCACTTTGGTATCTGCTCGTCAAACTAAGAGCATTGGACACATCTGGTCTAGTACAAAGCATGGCATACATGATAAAACCTATGGCCGAGGCATAAGGCACTTTGCTCATAGCTTCTCTATCGTTTACCATAGCTGGACACTGAGCCTTGATCTATATATACCTGACAACATACGCACTGAACCTTTCTTTGCCTTATTCATTCTGAACCTTTTCAGAACTTTGTCTAGGTATGTACTTTGGCTTAAAGCTATCAAGCGTCTTTGTCTATCTCTATAGATTTTGATGCCCAATATATAAGAAGCTTCCCCTAGGTCTTCATTGAAAAACATTTGTTCAAATAACTCTTCACATCGTTAAGCATGTCAATGTCATTTCCAATAATCAATATGTCATCCACATATAGTACCAAAAATGTCACTGAGCTCCCACTCACTTTCTTGTAGATACAAGCTTCATAGCAATTTGGAACAAATCCAAAGCTCTTGATCACTTGATCAAAACGAAGGTTCCAACTCCGAGATGCTTGCTTCAGTCCATAAATGGAACTCTGAAGTTTGCACACCTTATCAGCATCCTTAGGATCGACAAAACCTCCGAGTTGCATCATATACAACTCTTCATCAATGTTGCCATTGAGGAACGCAGTCTTGACATCCATGTGCCATATTTCATAATCATGAAACGCAGCAATTGCTAATAAAATCCGAATGGACTTAAACATCGCTACGGGAGAGAAAGTCTCATCGTAGTCAACACCTTGAACTTGTCGAAAACCTTTCGCGACAAGTCGTGCTTTATAGACAGTAATATTACCATCTGCGTCCGTTTTCTTCTTGAAAATCCATTTGCACTCAACGGCCTTTCGGTCGCTAGGAGGGTCCACCAAAGTCCATACTTGGTTTTCGCTCATGGATCCTAATTCGGATTTCATGGCCTCTAGCCATTTCTCAGAGTCTGGGCTCATCATTGCTTCCTCATAGTTCGCAGGTTCACTGTTGTCTACTAACAAGACAGTCAAGACAGGGTTACCGTACCACTCAGGAGGGGCACGTGACCTTGTCGACCTGCGACGTTCAGTAGTAGCATCGTCCGAAGCTTCATGATCCTTCTCATTAGCTTCCTCTATTGTTGGTGCAGACGACACTGGAACAATTTCAGGTGTTGCGCTACTATCCAACTCAAGAGAAGGTTTAATAACCTCGTCTAGCTCTACTTTCCTCCCACTCACTTCTTTCGAGAGAAACTCCTTCTCAAGAAAGGATCCGTCCTTTGCGACAAACACTTTGCCTTCGAATCTGTGGTAGAAGGTATACCCAATCGTTTACTTAGGGTATCCTATGAAGACGCATTTCTCCGCTTTGGGTTCGAGCTTGTCCGGCATCAACTTCTTGACGTAAGCTTCGCATCCCCAAACTTTAAGAAACGACAACTTAGGTTTAGCACCAAACCACAGTTCATACGGTGTCGTCTCAACGGATTTAGATGGTGCCCTATTTAAAGTGAATGCAGCGGTTTCTAATGCATAACCCCAAAATGATAATGGCAAATCTGTAAGAGACATTATTGATCGCACCATATCTAATAGAGTTTGATTCCGGCGTTTAGACACACCATTGCGTTGTGGTGTTTTGGGTGGCGTGAGTTGCGTGAGTTGCGAAACTATTCATCTTGCTTTAAGATGCGTGAGAAAATCATAACTCAAATATTCACCTCCACGATCGGATCGTAGAAATTTAATTTTCCTGTTACGATGGTTTTCCACTTCATTCTGAAATTCTTTGAACTTTTCAAATGTTTCAGATTTATGTTTCATTAAATAGATATACCCATATCTACTTAAGTCATCAGTAAAAGTGAGAAAATAGCGATAACCACCGCGCGTCGAAACACTCATTGGTCCGCATACATCGGTATGTATGATTTCCAACAAGTCCGTTGTTCGCTCCATTATTCCGGAGAACGGGGTTTTGATCATCTTGCCCATGAGGCATGGCTCGCACGTGTCAAATGATTCAAAATCAAGAGACTCCAAAAGTCCATCAGAATGGAGTTTCTTTATGCGTTTTACACCAATATGACCTAGACGGCAGTGCCACAAATAAGTCGTATTATCACTATCTACCTTGCATCTCTTAGCCTCAATGTTATGGATGTGTGTTTCATTGCTTTCGAGATTCAGAAGAAATAAACCATTCATAGCAGGTGCATGACCATAAAAGATGTTACTCATATAAATAGAATAACCATTTTTCTCAGATTTAAATGAATAACCGTCTTGCAATAAACACGATCCAGATATGATGTTCATGCTCAACGCAGACACATAATAACATTTATTAAGGTTTAAAACTAACCCCGAAGGTAAAACTAAGGAGAGCGTGCCAACGGCCATCACATCAACTCTTGATCCGTTGCCAACGTGCATCGTCACCTCATCCCTCGCTAGCCGCCGTCTATTCCGTAGCTCCTGTTTCGAGTTACAAATATTAGCAACTGAATCAGTATCAAATACCCAGGCACTACAACGAGCGCTAGTAAGGTAAACATCAATAACATGTATATCAAATATACCTTTGATGGTGCCAGCCTTCTTGTCCGCTAAGTACTTCGGACAGTTGCGCTTCCAGTGACCCTTGTCCTTGCAATAGAAGCACTCAGTGTCCGGCTTAGGTCCAGACTTGAGCTTCTTCTCAGCAGGGGCAACGCGCTTGCCGCTGCCTTTCTTGAAGTACTTCTTTGCACCCTTACCTTTCTTAAAGCTGGGGGCTTGTTGATCATCAACACATGATTATCTTTCTTGATGTCCACCTCCGCAGCTTTCAGCTTAGCGAAGAGCTCAGTGATTGTATCAGTGGAACCAATCTGATTATGAGTAACTACAAAACGTTTGTAGCTAGGAGGGAGTGATTGCAGAACTCTGTCAATCTTGAGATCCTCTGAAATCTTGCAGTCCAGTTGCTCAAGGCGTTGAGTGTAGCCCGACATCTTAATGGTGTGCTCACTAACGGAACTCCCTTCCTCCATCTTGCAGTTAAAGAATTTCTCTGAGATCTCATATCTCTCAGAACGGGCCTGAGTCTGAAACATGGTTTTCAGTTCCTCAAGAATCTCAAAGGGCCCGGCGAACTCCTCAAAACGATTTTGAAGGTCTGATTCCATAGCAAAGAACATGGTGCTCTTAATCACACCATAATCATCTTTGCGCGACTGATAAACAGCTTTTTTATCAGCCGGCGCATCTATAACAGGGGCGTCACCTAGCGCTTTCTCAAGGACATAGTCCTTTTGTCTGCCAGCGAGAATGATTCTCAGATTGCGGAACCAGTTGGTGAAGTTAGACCCATTGTTCTTAAGCTTTTCTTTCTCAGCAAAAACGTTGAAGTCGAAGTTGGACTTAGCCATTTGATCTACAAAATTTGCAAGTATAACTTAGACTGTGTTCATGATAACTAGTTCAACTTAATCAAATTACTAGATGAACTCCCACTAAATTCAACATCCCTCAAGTTGTTTAGTGAACATGATCCAAATTCACCACACCTAATCCGATCTTCACGAGAAGAGATGTGGTTTCAATGGTGGACAACAAAGTGTCGATCATATCATTCATATGACTCATGCTTAACCTTTCGGTTCGTGTGTTCCGAGGCCATGTTTGTACATGCTAGGCTCGTCAAGTCAAACCCAAGTATTTCCGCTTGTGCAAAACTGGCTTGCACCCGTTGTATGTGAATGTATAGTTTATAGCACCCGATCATCACGTGGTGCTTGAACACGACGAACTTTCGCAACGGTGCATACATGGGAGAACACAGTTTTATCTTGATCTTTAAGTGAGGAATCATCTTATAATGCTACCGTCGCGATCTAAGCATAATAAGATACATAAAAGGATAAACATCACATGCATATAATTTTATGTGACATGGTATAGCCAATCTCCGCGCAATGATCTCCATCTTGTGTGTGCCAGCATGATCTCCATCACTCCATCATGATTGCCTCCACCACGAATAGCAACTACAACTATTTCTAACTACTTAGCGATAAAGTAAAGCCATTACATGGCGTATAAGAAGTTGACACACAGGTCATACACAATTATAAAGACAACCATATGGCTCCTGCCGGTTGTGTACTCATCGACATGCAAGTCATGAAATATTACAAAACATGATCATTGCATACAACATATACATCACATCTTGGGCCATACCATATCACAGAAACACTCCCTGCAAAAACAAGTTAGACGCCTCTACTTTGTTGTTGCATGTTTTACGTGGCTTATGGGAGTAACAAGCTAAGAACGATTCTTACCTATGGAAAGCCACAACGGTGATATTATGGTTGCCAACATCCGGTGTAAATCCCATGACAACTATAGTGAGAGAAACTGGCATCCACCAGCCGCATGTGTGGAACAAGCCACACGTCAAGTGCGGAGCCGGTCTCGCGAACGAGGTCACGTAAAGTTGGCCTGGACCGCTTCGATCTCACTATCCCGCGTCATAAGAAGTACACAAAAAGAGGCTTGCAATAGAACACATCTACGCATAGATCTAGCTCTGATACCACTGAAGGGTTTTGCAGCATAGTAAATCAAAAAAATTCTACGGATGCGAACGGGAAAGCCAAGATCTAATCTAGGCGATGAAAACAACGAAGGGGATAGATGAGATCTTCATACCCTTGAATAAATCGCACAGCGGAACATTCAACGGAACGTGGTTGATGTAGTCGTACTAGCCTTCTCCTCCTCGCGATCCGATCTGATCCAACGCCGCAAGTGGCGACGCCTCCGAGACATGCACACGTACGGCACCTCGACGTCTCCTCCTTCCTTGGTCCAGCAAGTGGGGTGGAGAGATAGATTGGATCAACAACACGACGGCGTGGTGCAAAGGTGGAGAGTTTCTGCGGCAGGGCTTCGCCTACGCGCAGTCGGGAGAGAGAGAGAGAGAGAGAGAGAGGAGGGCAGCAGGTAGGCGGCTAGGGTTGGAGGAGGTGTGGGGAGAGGGTGCGCCCCTGCCCTCTTTATATAGAGGGCTGGACGGCTGCCCTTGCCCCTCCTCCAAGCCCTAGGGCCGGCGGCCACATGGGTGGAGTGGGGGGCAAGTTCCCCCCCTTCTAGAAGCTCTCCCTAGGGTTTCCCCTAGGGCTTGGCCGACTGGGCCTATGGGGCCTTGTGCCCCTGTCCCAATGCGGCCAGGGAACTCCCTCGTAGGCCCACGCCCCCTGCCGACAAGTGGGGCCACGTTGGTCCCACTCCGGAAGCTTCTAGAACCTTCCGATACAATACCGAACATTCTGAAACAATTCCGAAATCCAAAAACTTCTTTCCCTTATATGAATCTTATTCTCCGGACCATTCCGGAACCTCTTGTGATGTCCTGGATCTCATCCGAGACTCCGAACAAAAAAACTCATAAACCAATTATCCATTCTATCCTAGCGTCGAGACACGTTAAGTGTGTGACCCTACGGGTTCGAGAATATGCAAACATGATCTTCTATCAATAATCAACAGCGGGATCTGGAAACCCATATTGACTCCCACATATTCATCGATGATCATATCGGATGAACCACGATGCCTGGATTCAATTAATCCCATATATATATTCCCTTCGTCACGCGATATTTTACTTGCCCGAGATTCGATCGTTGGCATCGGAATACCTAGTTCAATCTCGTTCACAGCAAGTACTTTACTCGTTCTGTAATCCGATATCACTTTGTGATTAACTCCTTAACCACTTGCTTGCAAGCGGTGTTGATATCGATTACCGAGTGGGCCCGAAGTATATCTCTCCGACTTGGGAGGGACAAATCTCATCTCGATACATACAACCCAACAAGTACTTTCCGATCACCTGAGAGACACCTTTATGATCACCCTCTCATAGGATGACGTTTGATGACCTCAAAGATTTCTTCCGATACGAGGGAGTTGTATTATCTCATGGTTTAAGGAATACAATATTTGACATAAGAAAAAGCTTCGCAAAGATGAACACGATGACACGATCTAATTGCTCTGCTTAATTTGGGTCTGTCCATCATATCATTCTCTCAATGACATGATCTCATTATTAATTGACAACTCATGTCTATGGTTAGGAAACCTTAACCATCATTAATCAATGAGCTGGTCCATAGAGGCATACTAGGGACACGGTGTTGTTCATAAACCACACAAGTATCAAAGTTTTCGCTTAATACAATTCTAGCATGGAATATAAACTTTATCATGAACAAAAATTATAATAATAACATCTTTATTATTGCCTCTAGGGCATAATTCCAACACGCATACACTATGTTCCTATGATGTATGTTCATATGCTCGCATACACTATGTTCCTATGTTGTTACGTAAACTTCAACTATTTACTTTGCAGCATCCTCCAAAATATTCATAAAGTTTTGCCATCGAATAACTTACCTCATCAAATGTCAAGGCTGACAATTATTCCCGTGAATGTTTCGCCTACTGATCATGCCCCAAGGGACATAAAGAGAAATCTAGTCATTGTAAATTTTGATGCAAATGCTCAAAATATCACTAAAACATTATAGTTTTTAGATATTGCATGGGAACACAAATACACCACTACCTTAGACAGCTTGACTAGGCATTGGCCGCACTGTCGAAAAAAAAAATCCCTAAGATATTTTTGTCGCTTTGGTCTCATTGTGTGAAGCCTGCTAAAGCAGGGGCGGAGCTAGACTAATTTATGGATACTAGATTACTGAAGCCTCTGGTTTTCACTCCACAATTCTAGCTACTAGCACATTTGGGAGAACAGAAACAACATTTGAAATGGTGAGATACTTCGTGATCCTCCTCGGATCCTAGACAAAATCAAAGTCTATGTTGAGTTTATTACTTTGCATATTGCCAGCTTATCTGTTTCCACCAGGCGCAAGACTTCATTTTTGTGGCATCCCGCAAAACCACTACTAGAAAATCGCGTTGAATTTGTGCATTGCATCGTCATCATCATGCATTGTTTGCATAAAACTATTTTCGCAAAGCATGTTTTGTTTTCTAAAACGCCCCGTCTTGTTTGCAAACACAAACCCGGGTCTCCGGATTATTTTGTTGTCTACTATCGGTTTGCAAAAGGTGCATTTAAAATAAATAAAAGATTTAATTATTTTAGCGGGGGCAGTCGAACGGGCCGTTTCGACCCGAACGACCACCCCCAGAAAATACAAGCGGTCCACCCTTTAATCCCTAGTCTACCCTGTCCTAGTCTACCCACCCAGCATCCACATCACCCCACCCAATGGCTAGACGCCACCTCACCCAGCTCCTCCCTTGGCCCAATCCCCAGCTGCCACCTTTCCTAGTCCCACCCCTGTACCCCACTGCCCAGCGCCACCTCATCTCACCTGGGCGCGCCCTCCCACGCCCCCGGATCCCACCTCCCCCTGCACCTGGTCCACTCCCCCGCCTGGCCCACTTGGCCCCTGCCGCGCCCCCGGTTCCACCGGTCTCTCTCTCCCCTCCCCACCCTCTCTCTCGCCCGACAACCACCTCCTCCCTCGCTCTCCCTCCTCCGCCTCTCTCCCGTCCTCTTCCGGCCGCGGCCGCGCGCGCCGTCGCCGGCGAACCCTCTCCGCGCCCCTCGCGCACCGCCGCCTCCCTCCTTCTTCTTCCTCCGCCGCTCGCCTCCGCGCCTCCCGCGCCACCGTTTCCCCGCCGCCGGAGTCGCCCGCCTCCTCCCCTTCCCCGCGGCCGGCCTCCCGCCCGACCTCCGGGCCCGCGCGCCGCCGGGCTCCTCCTCCTCCTCCCTCGCCCTCCCTCCTCGGGTCGCCGCCTCCACGATGACCCCGACCCCGCTCGCCTCCATCCGCGCCGCCCTCCCCCTGACCTTGCTCCGGCCACCCTCCGCCGCGCTGGCCTCAACCGGCCTCGCCGGACCCTCCCCCAGTCACCTCCCGCGCCGCTCCACCCGTCTCTTCCGCCCCCGCCTCCTCCGCGTGCGGCCTCCTCCTCGCCGCTGGCGCCCGCGCGCCGCCGGTCCACCCTCCTCCTCGCCGCGTCCGGCCGGCCAACCGCCGTCGCGCCAGGCGCCGCCGCTGCCTCTCTTCTCCGGCGCTGCGCCCCTCCGTCCCTCCGCCCCTCCGCTCGTCGCCGGCCCCAGCCGCGCCAACCGCTGCCGCTGCGCCTCCCTCCGAGCCCGAGCAGTGCCGCCTCGAGCCCCCCAAGCCCGGCCTCCTCGTTCCCGGTGCCGACCCCGTTTCCGGCCGTCGAGCCCTGATGCCTAGGTGCCTTCCCGTCGATGCGCCTGGCACTGTGCCGCCCAGGATGTGCCTACAGGGTGTTGCGGCAGTTTGGGTGCCCAAGTCGTGTGTTTCCTTTTTGCCGTGTCGTTCAACATCTCAAGCCCATCGTCGAGTCGGGTATATTCCAAGGAGGACAACATGGAACCCGACAAGATCTCCATCACGGACTTCAAGTACCCCCTCGGATGCGACAGGATTCCTCCCCGGACCCCAAGAACTCCTTCCCGGCTCCGCTAGTCGAAACCTCGAAGGCCGCGATGATGTTGAATCAAGATCGCCACACGAACCCGGTACATGGAACGCCATGAACTCCTTCCCGGACCCGAACCCCGGTACCGGACCCGCCTTCGACCCCGAGAACGCCTACACGGAACAACAAGACCGCCACACGGACGCGAACCCCAAGAAAACCGAAGACCGATCCCGGAGCCCGATCCGAAGACCCCGGTGCGACAAGTACTCCGTCCTGGACGCCAAGTGCTTCACCCCGGACACCAAGTCCGACCCGACCCGCGGACCCGGCAAGACCTTCGCAACGACGAGAATGACATCGACCAGAGAGAATCCGATGTGCCCCCGACACCGAAAGTCCTCCTTCACGGAACGCCGAGATCTACCCCGATATCCGAGGACGCTTCCGCCGAGAACGAACCCGTCGAACCCTGGACCCCGAGACCGAACCCCGAACCCCGGAACCCCAAGTTCGTCGAGACCCTAATGTGTGACCTCTTATCCGAGAACCCTATTTTATAATATAATAACAACTTGTGCATATTAATTGTTCATCTCGCATGCCTTTGTGTGGTTGGGGGGCCTTATGCCGATTCACCTAATAATTAAATATGGGGCCCATATGCGGGCAAATCTGGTCTCATATTGGCCTCATTTAAATTTGTGCATCAAACCGATATATTCTGCCTTATCAAACAACATTTAATTTGCGGGGTAGCTAAAAAACATGAACCTATTAATTAATTGTCGGGACCCCGGTTCCGCTTATTGACCTAATTGCATCGCACCTTTCCATGCCATGCATCATACATGCATCATGCCGATCTTCTGCCGTTGTATTAAATAGTGCATCCGGTGTTTATTCTAGTGTTTTGCTTCTTCGCGGATAAGGCCGTTGAGTTGATGCGAGTGTCGACCCGATCTTCGGATGAACCTTCGGCAATGTTTTCAGGCGAGCATCTCCCCCTTTCTACCTATCTTACTTTATAGTATTTACTTCCCTCCTGTTGATCTTTTGCTATCTGTGTTGCGATGCTCTAGCTTCGTTCCCTGGATATTCCCTGCAGCCTCATATTGCCTTGGACACATCCTATTACCTGTTGTTTGGTAGGTAGTTGGACTTGCGCGTCGTAGTTGCTTGCTCAAGTGATGTTGCGTGTCGTTCAGTGCCGCAGTTGTTGATGTATTGCCGCATGTTGTTGTTGGAGATGATCATAGTTTACTTATCATTCACTTTAATTCCTGTTTAACAACTAAAATTGAAGTAAGTAAGCAGAGGCATCGGTGGGTGATAGATAATATTGGTTTCCGAACGCCCACTTGTGCCCCGTAGGACCCCGAGTACTTGATACCTGTTCCTTGATTTATCGCGCTATCCACATATGGGGAATTATGGGCCCCCCTTAGCCAGAGCTTGATTCCGTCTTATTTCTTGGGGCCACAACTAGTTTGAGGTTTTATTTACTATCCTGTACCTATGCCATGCTTTACTGCTTTATTTACGATTGTGCGAGGAGCACACTGTACTGTTTAGGATCGGGACACGTTTACGCGGTATCGACAAGCCCAGCCACACTTTCGGGTTCCCAGTCGTTTACCGCCGTCCACCCAAACCTTGAGTCCGTCTCGGAGTCAGCTAGCTTCGTTGCGGGATCTACTTAAGGGGTGGCCCCCTGAAATATTTCTGAATCTTGTGATTGCTCTGTCGTGAAGACCTCGTTGGGTTTTGATTTGGTTTTTCCGAGGTTGATCGTGTGTGTGTTGCTATTTGTGCACCCCGACCGGGTTAAAACTTTCTGAAAGCCGTGTCCGCGGTTATGGACGACTTGGAGCACAGTATCTCGAACATAGACAACTATAACTAAAGTTTACTGTTATAAATTGACTTGTATCTGATATGACTAGTAAATATTGCAACTACAACGGAATGGCTAAATAAAACTGCCAACAATTGCTTGTTTGGATTGTCGCTTGCGACCATTGTACCTGACTAGTAAGTATTGCAACTACAACGGAATGGCTGAATAAAAGTACCAACAACTGCTGGGTTTTGGGTTTATCTCATGTCATCTGTATATGATTAGTAAGTGTTGCAACTATAATGGAATGGTTAACTAAAAGTGCCCACTGCCTACTTTATCAGGATGATTATCTATACTTGACTAGTAATTGCTGCAACGATAACCGAATAAATAAAACTGCCAACTGTGTGAGTTCCTCGGTTGACTTCCTCGTTTGGTATCGAGGGGGAAACACCAGGATGGGTATGTTTGGTGTTAGCTTCAGGTTGGATCCGGATAGGTCATTCTTACCCCTCTCTGATAACCGCCAGTTGTATCGAGTCTCTATAGGTTGTTCAGTGCATGCTGCCGCTGCCGCTCAGTCCACCATACCTGTGTAGGCGAGGACCGCCGAATTCTAGTCTCGCCGTGTACTGGCCTCAGTATTGACGCTCCTCTTTTTCCTTTGCCCTTTGTCGGCACCCCTTTTTGTTTAAGCAGGTTTTGAGATGCGACGTCGTTAGCAGGGTTACCCTTCCGGCTTGGCCTGGGCAGGGTTATGGACGCCATTGGTTATTCTTCAGGGCTCTTAGCCCCATTTGCATCTTGTCCGTAGTCGGACGCTCTATCATTTTCAAGGTGATTTGGATCTTGTATATTATATCTGTATTCTTGACTCTTTGAGTCGCTGTTGTATATATCTGTTCTGTGGGTCCCATCGAGGACTGTTGTGTAATGTTATTACTTTGTTTTCCACCCGCACGAAAGTGCCTGGTGGGCACCTTTGAATCGTTTCTATGCGAGTTTGGCGGGATTCGCTGAAACTTGCATAGGTCCGATTCTGAGGGTGTTACAATTTTCAATCAAGAAATGGTCTCCGCCACCGGGTGTTGTGATGATGAGCGTTGATGCTGCGACTTTTGCCCAATTGGGGAAGGATGGTTTTGGCGTCATTTCCCGTGATCATCAGGGGACAATGCTGGCAACAAATCTTGGTGGTGTTGAACATGTGCATACAATAGAAGTGGTTGAAGCCCTTGCCATGCGTCAGGCCTTAATATTTGCCGGGATTGCAGGTTTTAAGAAGATACGGGTGGCTTTAGATTGCCTTTCCCTCATAAACAAAGTAAAATACTATGGGTTCTGTTAGAGTATGTAACCGTATGTGTACGGGTACGGAGTAGTAATCCGACACGTACACATATAAGCCATGTATGCCATGTATGGAGCTATTCCCTACACTTATATAAACTCAGAGCTATCCTATTTTGTGCTCTAGTTGCCACCAAAACTCTAAAATCGTCGTCGCCATAGCTAGTGCCGCCGCTGCACGTTGTCGCTGCTGCACCAAGAACACGACCACGATCTAAACCCTAAAACCGTCGCCGCCTCAACTTGTGTCGTCGCTGCCTCTCACCGCTGCCGCACGCTGTCGTCGCCGCCCAAGCCAAACACCACGATCAAGACCCTCTGCCGCCGCACGACATGTGTCGCCGCATCGAGATTTCCACGACCTAATATCCAAGACAAAAATCGCCTCCGCCGCACCGGATCCCCACGTCCCTTGTCGCCGCCACATCTAAAACCCTAGATCGCCATGTCTTCATCAACGTCATCTGCCACGGTTCTCGCTGCAGCGCTTGGGTCTCCGCCCTCGCAACTGCTCACGCGTGAAAATGCGTTGATCTAGAAGGCCCTTGTCATCCCGGCTCTTCGTGGTGCCTGCGTTCTCAATTTTGTTGAAGGGAAAGAGGAGGCACCGGATAAGATCCTGGAGACGGAGGACATCAACAAGAAGAAGGTGACCATCGAAAACCCTGAGTATGCTGCCTGGATGTCTCGCGACCAGCAGGTGCTCCGCTGGATTCTCAATGCTCTCTCTCCCGATGTGCTCGTGCATGTTGTTGGGATTGATACCTCAGCCGAGGCGTGGGCTGCCATCAATGCCCATGTGTCCTCCACGTCCAATACCAGGGTGCAGCAGCTGCGTCATGTCCTCAATGATACCCACAAGAACTATCTCTCTGCCGACAAGTACTTTTCTAACATGAAAGCTATTTCTTCTGAATTGAATGCTGCCAAAAAACCTCCTGACGCCGACGAGCTGATCTGGTACGTCCTCAAGGACCTCGGCAGTCACTACAACACCCTTTGCACCGCTTTGAACGCCAACCCCTGCACCACCCTCAATAATCTTCTCACTCAGGTCCAGGTGTATGATCACATGCACAAGACCGAGGAGAGCTTCATCTCTTCGGCCAACATGGCGCGCCGCGGTGGTGCACCTCTGCGTGGGCCTGATCGTCCACGCCAGGATGATCGGCCCCGCCAGGAAGATCATCCTCGCCAGCAGCAGTATGACAAGCGCCAGCTCTATGATGAGCATCCATGCTATGATGATCGGGGTCGTGGTGATGACCGCGGCCGAAAGAACTACCGTGATCGTCGCGACTATCGCTACCGTCGCGATGACCAGGGTCGCCGTGATGGTGATGGCTACCAGGGGCGTCGATATGATGACAAGTGCCATCATCACTACTAGGAAAATAACTATAGGTAATACTTCAGGTCTATGGCGCACGTGTGATGCAGTGACCCATGGGTAAATAGCTGCGGCGCACCAGGGACATGTGCCCCACGGGTTGGCCACACAGCCGTGGCGCACATGGTTCCCATGCGCCACCGCTATGTGTGGGCCAGGGTGTGGTTGACCACGCCCCACATACCCGTCGCGCATTACGCATATGTGCGCCACGCCTATCTGTCACATCTGTGGGGCACATGCCTAGCATGCGCCACATGCAAGTGGGGTGGGGTCGACCAACAATTTTGGGCAACTTACCCATGGCGCATGAGGGGCATGTGCGCCACAGCTGGCCTTAATATCTGTGACACACTACTGCCATGTGCGTCATGACTATGTCAGCCAGCACTGTTTATATCAACATGTGGCCACTCACTTCACTTTTCCCATCTTCGCTTTCCCCTTTCTTCCTTCTTAGATCTGGTCAAACTTCTCCTCTTTCCCACCTTATTTCTTCATCTTTTCACCGCTTGTAGTTTGTTGAACTTATCTTTGGGGGCTACATACATAAGAGAAAATCTCTCACAACTCTCTTACCGGATTCGATCTTCTCGGCCTCTTATATTAGTAAGTTGTCGACCATGTAAGAGGATAATGTGCATGTGTGTATGGATAATGTGCATTGTGTTTATATGATGCTCTCATGTGTATGTGTATATGGAGGATGCACGCTCATGTGTGCTTGTAGATGCTATTATGCATATGTGTGTGAACAAGTTGCTAATGTTTTGCCGAAATATTGATTAATTTCCATTTCTGTAAATTTCTAGCATTTCGCAAAAGGTGCTACTTTCATGATAGGTCATGCCGAAATTTTTGGGCGACCTTTTGTATTGCTTGCATATGTAGTGTGACGCGTGGTTCTAAACTTCTATTATTGATCACTGTTGTGTAACGCGCATGCAACCATGGTCCGCGTAATGAGCGAATGCATTATGGGTAGATATTTGCAATGTGCGATGGCCGACATGATACGGAATAACATGACGGAGATAAGATGTTGATACGTCCAAAACGTATCTACTTTCCCGAACATTTTTGCTATTGTTTCTCCTCTAAACTTGTGTGATTTGGATACAACTAACATGGACTGACACTGTTTTTAGCAGAATTACCTTGGTGTCTAGTTTTTGTACAAAAAATGAACTATCAGGAAAAATCCCGAAAAATATGCCAAAAATCCTATTTCACCAAAAGATCCACGGAGCCAGAGTACGAGACGGAGTGGAGGCCTGCGGGGCCCACACCCCTGCCAGGAGCAAGCCAGTCCTGGCCGCGCCTAGGGGGTGCGGCCACCCCAGGCACCCCCTCGGCCTCCCACTTCGCCTATAAGAAGCCTCTTGACCTAAAAACCGAGGGAAGTTCATTGTTTTTCCAAAAAAGAGTTCCGTTGCACTGCCACCACCAGAAACCAAGATTCGGAACCAGAAACTCCGTTCTGGCACCCTGTCGGGACGTGGAATCTGGGGAGGATCATCGCCATCGTCGTCACCAACGCCTCTCCATCAACCATCAATGTTCCCTCATCCATGAGTGAGTAATCCCCCGTTGTAGGCTATGGGGATGGTAGGGATTGGATGAGATCTATCATGTAATCGAATAAGATTGTTAGGGCATAGTGCCTAGTATCTCTATTAGTGTTATTTGACTTTGTTGCAACTTGTTGTGCTTAATGCTTGTCACTAGGGCCCGAGTGCCATGATCTCAGATCTGAACTTATTATTGAATCATTATGATAGTATTGTTTGTGATCTTATCTGCAAGTTGTGTACACATATCATTGTCCGGATCCAAAGTCCCTGAAGTGACAGCAATTGGGACAACCGAAGGGGATGGCTATGATGTGAGGATCACATGTGTTCACGTAGTGTTAATGCTTTGCTCTGGTGCTCTATTAAAAGGAGCACCTTAATTGCCAATAGTTCCCTTGAGGCCTCGATGCAATGGGCTGGCAGGACAAAAGATGTTGTGCAAGTTCTCATTGCGAGCAAGCATGACTATATATGGAGCACATGCCTATGATTCTTTAATACTTGGATGCTTATTCTTATTTATCTGCAATGCCCTAGATCTTGATGTTACATGTTTAGACCCGTTCATGCAATGCCCGTCCATCCATCCCTATGCCTACCGTGCTCATATCCTACTGTTTGCTACTACTGTTACTATTGCTCCTGTTTTACTGATGTTGTTGCTACTACAAACTGTTGCTACTGATAAACTTCTGTGAGCAAGAACTATTTCCGGGTACAGGTGAATTGACAACTCAGTTGTTAAGGTTGCAAGTATTCTTTGGCTCCCCTTGTGTCGAATCAATAAATTGGGTAATACTACCCTCGAAGACTGTTGTGATCCCCTATACGTGTGGGTCATCAAGACTATTTTTTGGCGTCGTTGCCGGGGACCATAGCTTTATTTGTAAGTTTAATTGGATCTATTATTGTTCACTGCTACTCCTTTCATCATGGGAAAGTCTCGTGATGGAAAGTTTCCTATTTTACCATCCACTACAAGAAGAGGTACAGTCCTAAACACCTTTGTTGCTCTTGATTCACCGTGTCTTATAAGTAAGCTTGTTACACCACCACCACATACTCATGCTACACACAGTGCTACTACTTTTGAATCTGAAACTGCTTTTGATACTCATGATGTTACTTCTACTGTGCTTGATGAGAGTGGTTCATTAGGTCCTTCCCTATATGCTACTATGGCTAGTGTAGGAAATACTGAAACTCCTAGTGAAGACACTGTTACACCTATTAGCTCACCTGAGTCTAGAGAGAGATACAATATTAATGATGGTTACATTGATTTTACTAATGAATTTGTTGAAGAGTGCCGAAACACACATGGTACTAGTGCTATTAAGAGTCTCCTTGCAAGACGTACTATTATTCCTAAGTTGTCCTCTGATCCTAAGTTTGCCACCTCTTCCATAGATATTAAAGATAAAAATTATGATTTCTCTCTTGATTTTTCCTATTTGGACATTGTTGAGAAAGAACCTTTTTGTGGGACTGAAAATGAGAGTGTTGTGGCTCATATGAATGAGCTTTCTACTATGATTGCTTTATTCTCTGATGATTTTAAGATGCGCAACTACTTTGTTACTAAGATCTTCCCCTTTTCATTAAAAGGAGAAGCTAGGGCTTGGTTTAATAGATTACCTCCTGGATCCATTGATAGTCCTGATTGTTTGATTGCTTCTTTCTTCCAAAAATATTTTCCTCCTAGTGCTAGACATGATTCTTTGCAGATACTTTTGATTTTAAACAGGGAGAAGAAGAGAAATTGCTTGAGTCATGGACAAGCTTCTATGCCTTGATTCATGCACATCCTGGATGTCCATTAGCTAAAAATGAGCTTCTTGATATTTATCATAATGGACTAACTGATGATTCTAGGACATACCTAGATAGCTTTGCTGATTGTGTTTTCAGGAAAAGAACTCCTACAGATGCTGAAGAATTAATGGCTAAAATAAGCAAGAATTATGATGATTGGACTTCAACTGAGCTAAATACACCTGATCCTGTTACTCCTGAACTAGTTGTGCCTGAACCAGATCCAATACCAACACCAAGGAAGAGGGGAGTTATTGCATTAAATGATGAAGTGATGAAGGAAGCTAAGAAATGTCTAAAGGATAAATGTATTTGTAACACCCTCATAATCGGACCAATGCAAGTTTTAGCGAAACCCGCCAAACCCGCATAGAAACGATTCAAAGGTGCCCACCAGGCACTTTCGTGCGGGTGGAAAACGAAGTAATAACATTACACAACAGTCCTCGATGGGACCCACAGAACAGATATATATAACAGCGACTCCATAAGTCAAGAATACAGATATATTATACAAAGATCCAAATCACCTTGAAAACAATAGAGCGTCCGACTATGGACAAGATGCAAATGGGTCTAAGAGCCCTGAAGAATAACCAATGGCGTCCATAACCCTGCCCAGGCCAAGCCGGAAGGGTAACCCTGCTAACGACGTCGATCTCAAAACCTGCTTAAACAAAAGGGGTGCCGACAAAGGGCAAAGGAAAAAGAGGAGCGTCAGTACTGAGGCCAGTACACGGCGAGGCTAGAATTCGGCGGTCCTCGCCTACATAGGTATGGTGGACTGAGCGGCAGCAGCAGCATGCACTGAACAACCTATAGAGACTTGATACAACTGGCGGCAATCAGAGAGGGGGATGAAAGACCTATTCGGAACCAACCTGATACTATCACCAATCAAACCCGTCCTGGCGTTTCCCCCCTCGACACCGATCGAGGAAGTCAACCGAGGAACTCACACAGTTGGCAGTTTTATTTATTCAGTTATCGTTGCAGCAATTACTAGTCAGGTTTAGATAATCATCCTGATAAAATAAGCAGTGGGCCATTTTAGTTAACCATTCCATTGTAGTTGCGACACTTACTAATCAGATATAATTAGCATGAGATAACCCAAAACCCAGCAGTTGTTGGTACTTTTATTTAGCCATTCCGTTGTAGTTGCAATACTTACTAGTCAGGTACAATGGTTGCAAGCGACAACCCAAACAAGCAATTGTTGGCAGTTTTATTTAGCCATTCCGTTGTAGTTGAAGCTGATTACTAGTCATATCAGATACAAGTCAATTTATAACAGTAAACTTTAGTTATAGTTGTCTATGATCGAGATACTGTGCTCCAAGTCGTCCATAACCACGGACACGGCTTTCAGAAAGTTTTAACCCGGCCGGGGTGCACAAATAGCAACACACACACGATCAACCTCGGAAAAACCAAAACAAAACCCAACGAGGTCTTCACGACGGAGCAATCACAAGATTCAGAAATATTTCAGGGGGGCACCCCATTGAGTAGAACCGCAACGAAGTAAGCTAGCTCCGAGACGGACTCAAGGTTTGGGTAGACGGCTGTGAACGACTGGGAACCCAAAACTGGGCTTGTCGACACCGCGGAATCGTGTCCCGGTCCTAAACAGTACAGGTGCTATCTGTCGCACAATTTAAATAAAGCAGTAAAGCATGGCATAAGTACAGGATCGTAAATAAAACCTCAAACTAGTTTGTGGCCCCAAGAAATAAGACTGAATCAAGCTCTGGCTAAGGGGGGCCCATAATTCCCCATATGTGGATAGTGCGATAAATCAAGGAACAGGTATCAAGTACTCGGGGTCCTACGGGACACAAGTGGGCGTTCGGAAACCAAATGTTATCTATCACCCACCGATGCCTCTGCTTATTTCAATTTTAGTTGTTAAACAGGAATTAAAGTGAACGATAAATAAAGCCGAGATCATCTCCAACATCAAACAGGTGGCAATACTCCAACAACTGTGGTACATGGCGACACGCAACAGCACTTGAGCAAGCGACTACGACGCGCAAGTCCAACTATCTACCAAACAACAGGTAATAGGAGGTGGCCATGGCAATATAGGGCGGCAAGGGATATCACGGGTACGAAAACTAGAGCAACGCATCACGGATAGCAATAGATCAACAGGAGCGAATAAATACTATAAAAGTAAGATAGGTAGAAAGGGGGAGATGCTCGCCTGAAAACATTGCCGAAGGTTCAACCGAAGATCGGGTCGACACTCGCATCAACTCAACGGCCTGATCCGCGAAGAAGCAAAACACTAGAATAAACAACGGATGCACTATTTAATACTACGGCAAAGATCGGGCATGATGCATGTATGATATATGGCATGGCAAAGATGCGATGCAATTAGGTCATATTGAGCGGAACCGGGGTCCCGACAAATAATTAAGTGGTTCAAGTTGTTTATCTACCCCGCAAATTAAATGTGGTTTTAGCATGGCAAAAGATAGCACCGGTTCGCTACACAAGTTTAAATGAGGCCAATATAAGGCTAGATTTGCCCGCATATGGGCCCCATATTTAATTATGCATTGAATCGGCATAAGGCCCCCAAACCACAGACAAGGATGCATGCATGAACAATTAATATGCAACAATTTCTATAGTTGGCAAATTATAAAATAGGGTTCTCGGGTAAGGGTCACACATTGAGGGGTCTCGACGGTCTTGGGGTTCCGGGGTTCGGGGTTCGGCCTCAGGGTTCAGGGTTCGACGGATGCGTTCTCGGATAGCGGAGTAGATCTTGGCGTTCCGGGGGAAGTTCTCGGTGTTCCGTGAGGTAGACCTTGTCGCGGTCGGTCCTCGGGGTGGATGAACTTGGCGTATCCGCGTCGGCGATCTTGGCGCTCGGGTTCGGCGGTATCGGTCTCCGGACTCCGTGAACGGCATCGGTTCCGCGTCTATGGAGGAGATCTTGGCGCGGCACCGGGTTCGGGATCTATCTTCGGTTTCGGGGAACGGTCTTGCGGTCCGTGTAGACGACCTTGGCGTCATGGTGGTCGATGGCGAACTTGTCGGACTCGAGTGGCTTGCAGCGATATTAAGTCCTGTTCGGTTATATTCTCGAACACCTGGCTGGCAACGGACAACACGACCAGCACAGCCACGCACGGCCCCTTGGCATGCCTCAGCACAAGCAGGGACTTCACGGCCGCCAAAAGAACGGTCGCCGGGATCGGTCGTGTGGTGGAGGACGAGGTAGGACGCGCAGAGGGGGTTGGCCGGAGGGCTTCACGCGGTCGGGGCGAGCAGAGGCGCTGCGGTGCAGACGGGGCCCAGGCGAGGGCGGCGCGAGTCCGGCGAGCTCGGGACGGTCAACGGCTCGGCTGGGACGCCGCTGCAGAGAAGGAGGGGGCCGGTTCGAGCTCGGCGGAGGGGCACCGGCGGCCGTCGACGGCGACGGGAGGCGGAGGGGGCGGCGCTGGAGGCAGCTGCGGGGCGGGGCGGGGTAGTCCGCTGGGGGCGGCGCGGCAACTGCCGGAGGCAGGGCGGGCGGAGCCGGCGCGCTGCGGCCGGAGGCGGAAGAGGCGAGGCCAGGGCGGCAGAGGGGTTCCGGCGGCGATGGGTCCTGGGGCGCGCGCTGGAGCGGCGGCTCGGGAGGCGAGCGGAGGGTGGAGCAGGCGGCGACGGGGCCGGGGCGGCGAGGTTCGGTGGTGGGGCGCGGCGGAGCGCGGGCGCGCGGAGAGGGGGAACGGCGATGCCGGCGAGTTGGTGGCGTCGGGGTAGGCAGGAGGCGTCGGGCGCCAGGGGAAACGGGAGGGAGAGAAAGGAGCCAGGGGGAGGAAGAAGAACAGGGGGTCACGGGGCTGTGGTGGGACCAGGCGGGACCCGCGGGCAGGGGGGCTGCGCGGGGCTGGGCGTGTATGGCGTGTAGTGTGTGTGTGGCTGTGTGGGCAGGTGAGGAGGTTGTGTGGTGTGTGTTGAGAGGGAGTGGGGGTGGCTTAGCCTAGGTGGCAGCATGGGATTGGGTGGGGGATAGGGAGAGGGTGAGGTGGCACGATCTGAGTGGACGAGGTGATGTGGCTGAGGGGTGGTTAGACTAGGACTGGGTGTAAAAGGGTTTATGGGTGGACCGATTAATTTCTGGGGGTGGTCGTTCGGGTCGGTTCGGCCCGTTCGACTGCCCCCCTAAAAATAATATAATATTTTATTTATTTTAAATGCACCATTTGCAAACCGATAGCGGACAAAACAAAATAATCCGGAGACCCGGGTTTTGCGTTTGAACCAAGACGGGGCGTTTAGAAAATAAAGACAGGTTTTTCCGAAATAGTTTTATGCAAGCAAATGCAAAATGATGACGATGCTCAAATTCAATGTGGCATGATGACATGAGCATGCGGTCATGATGATGCAATGCACAAAAACAACGCGATTTTCTAGTAGTGGTTTTTGCGGGATGCCACAGTATTAGAGCTGAAGATGTGAAGAATCTACCTCCTATATAAGAATTATGTAAGCCAATTCCCCACTCGTCTACTATTAAGGTACGCTCTCTCCAACACTTTGATGAAGGTGATATTCCCTATGGTAAGCCTCCTAATCAATGTTTAGAGGAACTTGACATTTTTTTTGTTAAATAAGGTAATTTTAATAAACAAGTTCAGAATCATTTATTGGAAAACTCTAGAGCTATTAAAGAGTTGAAATATATCGTAGAAAGAACTTCTAATGATATTAAAATGCTTTGTAAACACTTTCAAATGGTTCAAACTCAAATTGATCAACTTTCTAAGGTACAAAAGGATATGCTAGTTAATGCATCAGGAGATAAACATGCTTATGGAATTAGAACTAGGAGTGGTATAGCTACTCAAGATCCTTTATATCCTGAAGGACACCCTAAAATAATTGAGCAGGATTCTCAACAAGCTGAAAGTAGTGGTAGTACTCGTAAGAGAAAGAAAAAGTAACACAAAATAGTTGAGGAACCACTTGAACCTGCTGTAGATCCTAATAGTATATATGTCTCTGATGCTGAAACTGAGAGTGGTAATGATAAAAATGATGCTCCTGATAAGGAGGAAGTTGAGGAAGAACTAAGAACACTAGGTACACTAAGGAAGATTTTATTGCTAATAAACATGGTAAAGAGAGAGAACCTTGGGTGCAGAAACCTATGCCTTTTCCAGGTAAGAAACACAAGTCAAAGGATGAAGAACACTACAACAAGTTTTGTGAGTGGATGAAACCTTTATTTTTGCAAATTTCTTTGACTGGTGATATTAAGTTGCCTCCTTATTCAAAGTATATGAAGGATATTGTCTCTAATAAAAGGAAGATTCCTAATGAGGAGACTTCTACTCTGCTTGCTAATTATTCCTTCAATGGTAAGGTTCCAAAGAAACTTGGTGATCCAGGTATACCAACTATTCCTTGCTCTATTAAGAATAATTATGTTAGAACTACTTTATGTGATTTGGGAGCGGGAGTTAGCATTATGCCTTTTTCTCTCTACAAGAGACTCTAGCTAAAAAATTTGATACCAACTGATATATCTTTGCAAATGGCTGATAAGTCAACTACTATTCTTGTTGGTATTTGTGAGGATGTTCCTGTTCAAGTGGCTCATAATTGCTTGGTTTTAACTGATTTTGTTGTGCTTGAGATGCCTGAAGATGATAATATGTCTATTATTCTTGGGAGACCTTTTCTTAATACTGCTGGTGCTGTCATCAATTGTAATCAAGGAAAAGTAACATTTAATATTAACGACAAAGAGCATACTGTTTATTTCCCCAAGAAGGTTGCTAAAAGCTGTTGCCTGAACTCCATTGAAAATATTGAGAGCATCAAGGTTGGAGAAATATATTGTTCCATTCCACAAGAAAGTTTGAAACTATTATGATTGGGACCATTGCTATCAAGCTTGAGGTAACATAATCACTTTGTGGAATACCAAGTTTTGTTTCATATAAGATTGTTTCGGTAACAAGACTTGATCAACCTTGTTAACAAAAGGATTTTAATGAACAAAATAATGTTTTCACTGTGGTTATACTTGCTCCCTCTTACTTTTCTCCTTCTTAGTCTTTGCTCTTTCTCTTGTTAGCTTTAGTTTTGCTAGTTGTTTGCTTGTTATAGTGTCTTAGAACTTCTGTAGTTTTGGTTTTGGTTTGTTTTATCTTCTTCTAAAAAAAATCTTTTCTACGAGAAAATCATTTTTCATACCCTGAAAATTGGCCAAAAATAAAGTTTTCCGAACAAATCCCAGAAAATTAAAATGAATTTTTCATCGAAAAAAGGGGCAGAGGGACACCTGGAGTGACCTAGGGGGCCACCCCAGGCCAGCACACCCCTGGGTGGCGCGGCCAGCCCCCAGGGCGTGCCTGGCTAGGGTGTGGCCCACCTGGCTCCCTCCAAAGTGCCTCCTCCCAGCCATCTTCTTTCTCTCTCCCGAAAAACACCAGAAAACTTTCTCAAGCTCGAGTTCTTGCTGTTCTTACTCCCGATTTTCGATCTCCTTGCCCAGCCCATCTTTGCTGCTGATTTTTGGAGGGATTACTCCTTGGTATGTGTCTCCTCCACTTGTCCAATTAGATTTGTGATTGATAGATTGTATCTTGAGTATTTTTTCTGCTATAGGTGTCAGGTTGTGTGAGCTTGCATGCTTGTTCTATGCTTAGAAATTCCATTTTGATGCATGTGTAGCCCTCTAGCAAGTTCCTATAATAGTTTCTCATCATTTATCAACTTGGAAATCACTTGGTTTGATGTTTGTCTAAAAAAATAGAAAAAAAGGTCATGGACAACCACACATTTGGTGAAATGTTTGAGAGTGATGCACCTAGGAGGGAAAGTCCTTCAAGATCATCCTCCCGAGCTAGGCCCTCATACAATGAGGATCTCATTACACCGCGATTTGGCAACGAGGGAGATGAGGGGGATGGCCATCCTTCCACCTTTCCTTGCCCAACCTTTTTGCGGGCTGCTGGGATTCTTGAGGATTTTCTAACCTTGGTTCGGAGGGTTGGACTAACAAGTTATATGCAGGATGAGAGCGTGCAATATGCTACGCTCACTAAAACATTTGTGGAGAGCTTTTCTTTTTCTAACAGCATGTTCAAACCAGATGTGTCTTTCAAAATTTATGGCAGGCCTTACACCATGACATTGAAGAAATTTTGTGAGGCCCTGGGCCTTGGTACAGCTGGGTCGGTGAAGAAGATTCCAGCTCAACCCGTTGATTTGTTGGAGCTCTACCGCGGGATAACTAATGATGATGACCATAGATCCCAACGGGGAAAGATAAGAAATATTCAACTCTCAGCCATCAGGTACTTTGCTTATTATCTTGCCACTAGTGTTCTTGGTAGGGAGAACACTAGCAATATTTCCAACTATCATTTGGCCTTCATAGCTGCTGCGCTCAACAATCAAACTAGGTACAATCCTGGTTCTCTCATTGCTCGTCGCTTAGCCGCTAAGGGACCCATTTATGGGGAAATTATTGTTGCACGTGTTGCTGCTGCTTTGGACCTTGCTGTTGATCCAAATGATATAGTTTTGGCTCCTCAGAGGCTTGATCTTACTGCCATGAAAGTGCATCACTTTGTCACTGCTTGCTCTACCCTTGAGAGCTTGGTTTATAGAATGTTGTTTACTGACGGGGAAAAGAGAGAGATCCCTCTCTCCCAAACCACTTTGTTCAGTATTTCCCAGGGACCTTTGTCACGCTCCAAGGAGGATATGGATGAGAAGCTATGCATTCTTGGCTTCCATGGACAGTATCAGGGGGACGCGCCCTCATACGACCCTTCTGTGCACTACATAGGGGAGTACTCGAGCTCTTACCAGGACTAAGGGGCCTCCTCGACGTACTAAGGAGGTGCACCTACTTGGTCACCATGGATTTGAGCCTCACTTAGGCCAAAATCCTAAGCTTGGGGGGAGGTATACCGACATCACACTCATCTATATTTATCATGTTCAGTCGGTTCTTTGAATATCCATTGTTTCGCTTTCTTTTTGGTTCTTGCTGCTGCTTTCTCAAAACAAAAAAATACCAAAAATATTTTTGTTGTTTCTCGTGGTTTGTTTCTTTGATTTTTAGCTTTGATTTGCCTTAATAAAAATCCAAAAAGATTTTGCTTTGTTTGCTTTTGCTTTGTTTGTTTTTGCTTTGTTTGGCTTGTTTTAAAAAAATCAAAAACACCAAAAATATGTGTTGTTCTTCTTTGGTTTTGTGAGTTCTTTGCAGGGTTCAGCCGTCCTCAGTGGATTTTGGTTTCATTTTATTATTCAAGTCACACAAGTGAAGGTCAATAATGAATATTAAGACAACTTGAGGCGTGGTAAGAGGCTGGTAACAAACTCTATTTGTTTTCATTTTTGTACATATACTCATCATTGTGAGCATGCTTAGTCTGTTCATGTAAGGTGTATATTGTTATGGATGCTTAGTAGTTCTTGCTTTCTTGTGATTAGCTCCAGCTTGGTAATAGTTTGTAGCATGTCACATGAATGTTTGCTTGCATTGTTTTATTCATAATTTGGTATGATATTGTAGTATGGACCTCTAAATGTTTCATGTGAATCGACTTGGCACATGCTCACGCATGCATATGACTAAACAATAGTCAGTAAGCCTCGATGATATATTTTTCCTTAGAGTTCTTGTATCACTTTCATGCCATAATTAGTCCTGTTTTGTTGCAAGCATGATTATGACAGTTACTGCTCTCTCGTTTGTCGCTCCCTCTTTATTGCTAGCCTTCATTTGCACTGAGTATGAGCTCTATTTGTGCATACAACTCCCTAAAACCAATATTGCCAACTGTGTCCACCATACCTACCTATTAGCATCATTTTCTATTTTAGTGCATATTCTTTATGCCTTGTTTTCTTCCAAATAAAATGTTTGACTATTCTGAGAAAGTTAGTTAGTAAAGCTCTCACAAACTTGATGGCACGCTTTATTTCGTGCACTTAATAATCTTGAACCATTGTGACCCGTCCATGAAAGTTATATGCTTGCAAATTATAGGCTAGGAGTTAGCAGAATCGTGCTGTCGCGGAGAACGCTTTCAACACTTATGGATACATATCCAGTTGATACCACGCTCTTTTGTTTGTGGATGTCGTTGTTGTGAAATAAAAGGGGAGATTGTGAGTTCATGGAGTGTATATATGTGTTAAATAAACGCCTGGGCCGCTAGCCTAAGCCATGCCTAATCATGGTGGAAACTTACAGCACCACCATAATGATCATCTATGAAGCATCTTCAATAAAAACCTATGCAAATAGCAAATAAAAGGATCGCTGAGATGCTCATTGTCTGCTTGCCTTGTCATTATGATCACGGGATAGATCATGTATCATATGCAAGGGGTACCCCGTTGGCGGTTCTCTATGATACGCATGTATTTACAATGACAAGAAATTACAGGTAACTAAAGTTGAGTAGCATGAGGAGCGGCCCTCGTACTCAAGGGACATGGGATTTCCAGTTTATGGTATGTCAAGCATATAACTCAGATTGGACCTCACTTTCACCTTAACCATATAAAGATGCCTATGATAGGGGAAATGAGAGCTCAAAGCTAATGAGTACCTTGCTTTCAGCATTTGGAAGCCTTTCAAACTTTTCAAAACCTTTTTACTTCCTTGTTGAGTCACCACTTATTCTATGAGCACCTTCTTGAGAGCATAGTTGTCATTCTTGTGTTTGTCTCAAAACTTGGTTAATTATGTCATGACTTTGATGCTTGTATCTCTAATATATTTACTTGTAGTCTTCACCTGAACTTCAGAGGTGCCTTGGAATTTATATCGTGCTCTACAAACAAAGGCAAGCGAGATACCATTCTATCATACCTTCTTATGAGCATTGCAATGTTGCTTATGTTTATGTTTCATGCTACTTAATATTATTGAGTTGGTTTCTCTTCATAGCTTGCAATGACTATTGAGTATACTTAGTTGCATACTTCTTATTATGAATGGTTTAAGTATCTACTCCTGTGCTGAGAATATTTACATCATATCAAGCAAATGTGTTCGTGAAAGTTCTTTTATCGCACTCAGTTTTCAACTGAATTGCTTGAGGACAAGCAATAAGCTAAGCTTGGGGGAGTTGATACGTCCAAAATGTATCTACTTTCCCGAACACTTTTGCTATTGTTTCTCCTCTAAACTTGTGTGATTTGGATACAACTAACACGGACTGACGCTGTTTTCAGCAAAATTGCCTAGGTGTCTAGTTTTTGTGCAGAAAATTAACTATCAGGAAAAAACTCGGAAAATATGCCAAAAATCCTATTTCACCAGAAGATCCACGGAGCCAGAGTACGAGACGGAGTTGAGGCCTCGGGGGCCCACACCCCTGCCAGGCGTGGGCCAAGCCTGGCCACGCCTAGGGGGTGCAGCCACCCCAGGCACCCCCTCGGCCTCCCTCTACGCCTATAAGTTACCTCTTGACCTAAAAACCGAGGGGGGTTCGACGTTTTTCTAGAAATAATTCCGCTGCGCCGCCACCACCAGAAGCCACGATTCATAACTAGAAACTCCGTTCTGGCACCCTGCTGGGACGGGGAATTTGGGGAGGATCATCACCATTGTCATCACCAACGCCTCTCCATCAACCATCAATTAATGTTTCCCTCATCCATGAGTGAGTAATCCCCCGCTGTAGGCTATGGGGATGGTAGGGATTGGATGAGTTCTATCATGTAATCAAATAAGATTGTTAGGGCATGGTGCCTAGTATCTCTATTAGTGCTATTTGACTTTGTTGCAACTTGTTGTGCTTAATGCTTGTCACTAGGGCCCGAGTGCCATGATCTCATATCTGAGCTTATTATTGAATCATTATGATAGTATTGTTTGTGATCTTATCTTCAAGTTTTGTACACATATCATTGTCCGGATCCAAAGGCCTCGAAGTGACAGAAATTGGGATAACCGGAGGGGATAGCTATGATGTGAGGATCACATGTGTTCACGGAGTGTTAATGCTTTTCTCTGGTGCTCTATTAAAAGGAGCACCTTAATTGTCAGTAGTTCCCTAGAGGCCCCGCTGCCACGGGCTGGCTGGATAGAAGATGTTGTGCAAGTTCTCATAGAGAGCACGCATGACTATATATGGAGCACATGCCTATGATTGTTTAGTACTTGGATGCTTATTCTTATTTATCTGCAATGCCCTGGATCTTGAAGTTACATGTTTAGACTCGTTCATGCAACACCCGTCCATCCATCCATATGCCTACCGCACTCGAATCCTACTGTTTATTGTTACTGCTACTATTGCTCTTGTTTCACTGCTGTTGTTGCTCTGTTGTTGCTACTATAAAACGGTTGCTACTGATAAACTTCTATGAGCAAGAACTATTTCCAGGTTGTTAGACCCATCCTTTATAGAGGAAAGGATCCCTGTGATTGCAATGCTAGTCCCTGGATCAATGCTAGCATCCACAGTTTAAGATGAAGTACACAGATACAAAGGTCGTTTATTACATTCATTCCAGAGATAAAATATAGTCTTTTACAACTCATGGCCATAGGCCTAATACAAGAGTCTTATGGAACAAATAAATAAACACAAGTCTTCATCTTCATGTGCCACAGGCAAGCTTGTTGAGTGTAGACTCATGACTCCTATTCATCATCGGAGTAACCTGCAACATCACAAGTTACAGCCACAGAGGGTCAATACTTTGGAATAGTATTGGCAAGTGATACCTTAGTATATTTTAAGTGGACTATATAACTATATGCATTTTGGCTAAGTGTAGCTTGGCTTGCTTTTGCTTGAAAATAGATTTTTCCTATTAGTTGAAACTGCTAAGTTTTTCTTTGTCAAAACATTCCCAAGAAACCACCAATAGACATTGGGGTCCTTCACCCTTGTTCACCCACAAATTTTATTGTAGAAGTTGGAGTGTTGAGATTCTTGTAGCTTCCATGTCTTGATGCTCAAAGTGTCCATTTCCTTGGACTAGGCTAAGTACTTAGTTTTTCCAACTGCAGAGGTTGTGCACTTTCCCCACCAGACTTGGTTTCCCAAGACAGGACCTTTCAGAAGCTTTTCCTTAGCCAAAATGGACGCGCTCCAACCTATCAACCCAACTACCACCATCTGTCCAAAATGACTAAGTTCTAGCAACCTATATGATCATGGCAGAGCCCATATTGCCAAGTGGTTGCACTGTAAGCTGTCTCAACACTTGGCCTCCAAATCCCTTTTGTGCCTGGGTGGCATTCCACAAGTGAGATACACAACCCAAGTCCATGGCCTTGTGTAACCACTCAACATAACCCAATCTTCCCATTCCACCCAGGAGTTTATTTGTCTTAGTTGTTTTATTAAGAAAAATATAAGTCTCTTTGACTTAGTATATTTTTATCTCATAATATATAGTTGTTCACCACCCTTGTTTGCTATGAGCTAGGCTAGGCAAAATATGGTAACCTAACTTAGGATTATTTCCCTAACAATTCTACTATTTCACTCTACTTAGGATTTCCCAATTTAGCACTTAGCAAAATATCATGCAACACTTTAGCAAAATAACTAATGCTAACCTAAAATCTTAGGATAGGAATATTCATGAAAATATCACTTGCCTTGGTAGTGTGGAGAGTAGCACTCTTCACAATCACAATCACTATCAAAATCTACACAAGAGATCAAAGCATACAATTACACACAATTCAAATACAACCAAAAATAATATGAATGTATGCATGCAAGAATTTACTATATGGTGATTTTTGAAAAAATTATATCAAGTATGTTCATTAGTACAAAACCTAATATGTCACAAGTTTGCCAATTACACTTATTTGGTCTCAAAATATTAAACAAGAATAAAACTATATCTAAACTAGCCTCAAACTTGTTCCACAAATAAAATCACTTTTACTGTTACTATATGCTAAATAAAGTGGATATTTAGAAAGGCCTTGTTTCACTGAATTCAACGGTATAAAGTTTGTAAAAATCCAACGTGTGGTTCAAAAGTTATAAGCATTTGAAATTTGAATCTAAATCAGGTTTTAAATTCTGTTTTTAATCCAACCTTGCCACGCGTCGCGTTATTACTGGCGCGTACCGGTTCACACCGGATCACCCTTCGGTACCGTTGGATCTAACTAACACTGCGCGGCTCAGATTCGTCCATACCCCTTCGTTAAGTGAGGTGTTTCTACGCGTAGGATTTAGATCTAACGGCTAAAATTCTTCTAACCATAAACGAGCGGCGCTGCCGGCGGTGACAGGCGGCGGCGCGTCAGTCAGTGGCGGTGCCGGTGTTCTAGGTCGTCCATGAGAGGGAGAGGGGTATTACCAGGTTCGCCGGAGGCTGCTAAAGCTCGTCGTGGTACTGGCTTGTGGAGGGGCGTTCGGTGACGGGCTCTAGACCTCGTCGGAGTTGCGTCTGGCGTCAAGTGGGGGTCGTCGGAGTCGCTGCCGATGTTCCGCTTCGCCTGAGCACGAACCAATAGGTTTAGAAGATGCGCAGGACAACTACGAACACGCTCGGGTGAACAAGAAAGCAAGGGGCGCTCGAAACTTACTGGGATTGCTCGCCGGAGTTCGCGAAAACGTCAGCCACGGTCAGTTGTCGACGTTGGCGAGGTTTCTCGTCGTGCTAGGCAAAAATAGGGACACTGTCAGATGCGCACGATGATGAGGATTCTATGCGTATCATCCAGAGGGCAAGGGGCGGTGGCTACTTACGGAGAGAGGTCGCCGGAGTTCGTGAAGAAGACGGTGGCGGCCAGTCGTCGACGTTGCCGAAGCTAGGGGTCATGCGAAGGCAAACGGCGAGTGTCAGAAGATGCGCATGAGTTCACTGAACATGATAGTGTGAATGAGAGACAGCGGGGAACTCGAAGCTCACCGGAATTAGTCGCCGGAGGGGGCTCTGTCAGCGGCGATTCGCGGAGGACGGAGGGCATCCTGGGGGCGTGAGTGTGCGATTGACTAGGGGAAAATGATCGTGGAGCAGAGCGGGTCTTATAGCCGGGGAATCGACAAGAAACGTTCGGGGATTACTGCCCATTTACTCCGCGCCATTACCGGCCATCACTGCCGCAGCGACGTGGTCGCGGGCGCAGTCTGGGGAAGACGAGGGTGACGCGGTCTGGTCCCGCTTGTCAGCGTAACGCGCAAAGTGATTGTGGGGTCGTGTCGTCAGCGGCTCAGTGCGTGCGCTCGCGCGTGTGAGAAGAAACGAGGATCCCCGGGTGGGCTTGCTGGGCTTGCTTGGCTGCTGGGCCAGATTCTGGCCGCGTGGCCCTTTTCTATTGTTTATTTCTTTTTCTTTTTCTAAATTCATTTTCTGGTATGAATTTTAATATGAATTCAAATCCTTTTAAACTCAAACTGCCTTGGGACTTTTGCAGGGTTTTTGTGGATTCAATAACAGTCATAAAACTAAGTGGTTACTTGCAAGGCTTGGTCCAGCTTGGTTTCAAATTAGGGATTTGTTCCTGTTTGCAAGTAATTAAAAGGGATTTTGAACACCACTTCTAAATTTGAAATCTTGAGGTTTAAAAGTTTCTCCTATACTTTCCATAAATGGAGGCAAGCAAACAAGTATTCAAACATTCAAATTTCAAAGGGTGATGGACATTTGGAATAAATTCTCTACATGAAATCATAGCTCCAATTTCTGTTTCTAAGTGATTTTTGAGAAAAACCCTAAATGAATGAATGATGTGAAGATGATATGAATGAGTTTTGAAACTATGATTTTTGGGATGTTACAAATCTAACCTCCTTAAGATGAATCTCGCCCTCGAGATTCGGTTTGGCTAGCAAATAGGTGAGGGTGGTCTTTCCGAAGATCATCTTCTCTTTCACATGTTGCTTCCTCTTCGGAGTGATGGTTCCATTGTACTTTACAAAATTTGATAGTCTTGGTCCTGGTGACTCTTTCTGCGGTCCCTAGAATCTTGACAGGCTTTTCCTCATAAGTGAGATCACTTTCTAGCTGAACTTCTTCCAAAGGTATGGTATCCTTCAAAGAAGACTCTTCCATTTCTGGGTGACATTTCTTAAGCTGACTCACATGAAATATGTTATGGACTGCTGACAGAGATTCTGGCAATTCAACTTCATATGCAACTTCTCCTTTGCGACTTAGAATCCTGAATGGCCCAACATATCTTGTTGCCAACTTTCCTTTGACTCCAAATCTTTTCACTCCACGGAGTGGTGATACCCTGAGGTAGGCTCTATCCCCAACTTCGTAGGTGACTTCTCTACGCTTAGAATCCGCGTAGCTTTTCTGTCGGGATTGTGCTATCTTCAACCTGTCCTTAACCAATTTAACTTTCTCTTCGGCTTCCTTGATAAGATCAGGTCCAAATAAGCTTCTTTCTCCCACGCCGTTCCATAATAATGGGGTGGTACACTTTCTTCCATAAAGTAACTCAAACGGTGCCATTCCAATACTTGATTGATGGCTGTTATTGTAAGAGAACTCCGCGTAAGGTAAACTTTCATCCCAACTTGCTCCATAGTCTAAAGCACAAGCTCTCAACATGTCCTCAAGAATTTGGTTGGTCCTTTCTGTTTGTCCATCCGTTTGGGGATGAAAAGCGGTGCTAAATTCCAATCTCGTTCCTAAGGATTCATGAAGCTGTCTCCAAAAGTGAGAAGTGAACTGGGTTCCTCTATCAGACACAATACTCTTTGGCACACCATGAAGGCATACAATTCTGCTCATGTAAATTTTTGCTAACTTGGCACTTGTATAGGTGGTCTTTACAGGTATGAAGTGAGCCACCTTAGTTAGGCGATCCACCACTACCCATATGGAATCATACCCTGATCTGGTCCTTGGTAATCCGGTAATGAAATCCATACCAATATTTTCCCACTTCCATTTAGGAATAGGCAGTGGTTGAAGCAGACCTGCTGGTTTCTGGTGCTCCGCTTTGACTCTGCTACACACATCACACAAAGCGATATGTTCGGCGATGTCTCTTTTGAGATTGTTCCACCAAAATCTTTCTTTCATATCCATGTACATCTTGGTGTTTCCTGGGTGAATAGAATATGGGGAGTTGTGACCTTCCTGTAAGATCAGTTTCCGCAATTCTGGGTCCTGTGGAACACATATACGTTTCCCGTGCCATAGAGTACCTTTTTCATCAACATGAAAACTCTTAGCTTTCCCTAAACCAATGTTTATTTTAATCTTTTCAATTTCCTCATCAGTCTTCTGGACTTCTCGGATCTTGTCCAACAGAGTGGGTTGAACATCTAAGGACATGAGATGTCCTTCTGGTACAATCTCTAATCTGAGTTCTTTGAATTGCTTACACAAGTCATCTGGCAATTCCCCTTTTGTAAGGCCATTTACAACTGCCTTACGACTTAGAGCATCTGCTACTACATTTGCTTTACCGGATGGTATTGCAAACTTAAGTCGTAATCCTTGATAAGTTCTAGCCATCTTCTTTGTCTCATGTTGATTTCCTTCTGGGTGAAGATATACTTCAAACTCTTATGATCGGTGAACACTTCACAACGTTTTCCCAAAAGGTAATGTCTCCATGTTTTGAGTGCATGGACGACAGAAGCTAACTCCAAATCATGAGTAAGATAGTTTACTTCATGAGTTTTGAGTTGTCTCGATGCATAGGCTACGACTTTACCATCTTGCATAAGTACGGCACCCAAACCTTGATGAGAAGCATCACAATACACTTGGAAATCCTTTTCCAAATCCGGCAGACATAGAACTGGTGCTGTTACAAGTCTCTTCTTTAATTCTTGAAAACTGACTTCGCAACCTTCAGTCCAAGCAAACTTCTTGTCCTTCTTTAGTAATTCTGTCATAGGCTTAGCAACTTTCGAGAAATTTTCTATGAACCTTCTGTAGTAACCTGCTACTACATTTGCTGAATTTGGCATAAAGTTTATGCTCTCTTAACTTTTCAAGTATCAGGCGCAAGTGTCTTTCATGTTCTTCCTTGCTCTTGGAGTAGACCAAGATGTCATCGATAAAAACGACAACGAACTTGTCAAGGAATTCCATGAACACCTTGTTCATCATATTCATGAAGTATGCTGGAGCGTTGGTTAATCCAAAAGGCATCACAGTATACTCATACAATCCATATCTTGTGGTGAATGCTGTTTTTGGTATGTCTTGTTCTCGTATCTTGAGTTGAAAATACCCTGATCGGAGATCAATCTTCGAGAATACGCATGCTCCTTCTAGCTGGTCAAATAAGTCGTTGATTCTTGGCAACGGATACTTGTTCTTGATGGTAACTTCGTTGAGAGAACGGTAGTCAATACATAACCTTTGTGTTCTATCCTTCTTTTCCACGAACAATACTGGGGCTCCCCAAGAAGAAGAACTTTGTTGGATAAACCCTTTATGTAATTGCTCTCCTAGCTGTTTCTTGAGTTCTTTCAATTCATCAACAGACATTTTGTACGGTCTCTTAGCTATTGGTCCAGATCCTGGCACCAAGTCTATCAGAAATTCCACATCTCTATCCGGAGGCATTCCTGGTAACTCTTCCGGAAACACATCCGGATACTCACATACTATTGGTACACTGTCCATGCTAACCCCCTTAAGAGAATTCAGCTTACTTCCTTTGGATTCAAAGTTTGACTTAAATTTTATTCTTCTTCCATCGGGGGTTGTGAGTGTAACGGTACGATTGGCACAGTCTAATACTCCTTCATACTTAGCCATCCAGTCCATTCCCAAAATTACGTCTAATCCTTGGGAATCTAGGATTATCAGGCTTACTGGAAATCTATGTTTTCCAAATTCTATGGTGAGATCCCGGCATCCAAGGCTTACTATCATGTTTCCCCCAGGAGAATTAACTTTTATTGGACACCCAATGTTTTCTGATGCAAACCCATTTCTATCAACAAATGCCTTTGATATGAATGAATGAGATGCACCGGTATCAAAGAGTACAAATGCTAAAACTGAATTGAGTCTGAACTTACCAGCCACGGCATCAGGTTCCTCATAGACCTCTTCCACATTGATGTGGTTAACCTGTCCTTTCTGGAAAGGATTTGGCTTGTTAGGTCCTTCCACCTTCTTTTCGGGGCACTCATTTGCATAGTGTCCCATCTTTTTGCATTTGAAGCATTCAACCTGACTGATGTCCTTTTTAGGAGGTTGGCCTCCATTTCCACTTCCATTTCCACCATAGTGGATCTTATGTCCACCCTTGTGGTTCTTGTACTTGTCCTTGTCATGACTGTGGTGATGTTTGTTGTCATGACGGTTGTGGTTGTGCTTGCTGAATTTCCCATTTTTATGGGATCCTGAACTGCCACTGTCATCATAGTGAGATCGTTTGTGAAACGATCCCGAGCTGTGCTTGTCGGAGTGTTTCCTCTTTCTACTCTCGACTTGCTTCATTTTACTTTCCAAAATAGCAGCCTTGTCACACAAAGACTGATAAGTTGGAACATATGCTACAGATAATTGTAGGTTCAGCTCATCATTCAAACCTTCCAAGAATTTTTCCTTTCTCTTGGCATCTGTATCAACCTCATCCGGTGCGTAGCGCGCCAGATTGTTAAACTCTTCTATGTATTCTGCCACGCTGCGGTGGCGCTGTTTCAGGTTGTGAAACTCCTTCTTTTTCAGACTCATCATTCCTGATGAGATATGAGCGGTGCGAAAACCATCTTCAAAGATAGCCCAAGTCACCTCATCAATAGGAGTGGTGATTTGGAAGTTGTCCCACCATGTGGCGGCTGGTCCTTCCAACAGATGTGCTGCAAACCTGACCTTTTCAGCATCCGTGCAGCCCACGGTCACTAAGTCTTTGTTCACAGAACGTAACCAGTCATTGGCTACCATGGGATCAGTTGTTCCCGAAAACTTTGCTGGCCTTAGTCGCAGAAATCTGGTGAGCATATCGAAACCCGGAGGGTTGTTGTTGTTGTTATTGTTGTTGTTGTTGTTGTTGGGGTCGTTGTTGTTGTTGTTGTTGTTGTTATTCTGGTTTTGGATAAACGTTGTCATCATTTGCATAAGCTGGGTTTGCGCATTCATCATTTGTTGCATTTCCGGGGTGATGTTGTTGGGGTTGGGGTTTGCGCGACGGGGAGGCATCTGTGGTTTGTTCAAATAGATAAGAATGAGATACCCATAGATGTTTTATGCACAATACAACATGAGCAAACACATAACAAGCAACATAAGAATAAAAGTTCAACAACCACATAACAAGCTCATGAAGTGATACACACAAGTGGCAAGCCATCCACATGTCGGATGGTCCAATAACAAGTTCACAAAAACAAGTATGAATAAAAGATAAACGAGTAGTCAAGTCAACTCATCAATAACAATCTCCTCCTCGACGAAGGTAAGACCTGCGTTCTCCATCGCGGTCTTGTTCTCCTCAATCGTAGTGGTCAAGGAATCGACCTTGGCCTTGAGAGCCCTCTTCTGGGAGCGAAGTCTCTCAATAACCATCTGCTACTGCTCAAGTTCGAAGTCCTTGGACTTCAGTTCCTCGGTCATGTCCCGGATCCTCTTGTTCCTATCCTGGACGCGTTTCTCTTGACTCTTGAACTTGCGGTCCTGAGCCTCGAACTTTGTCTCCATTTCCTTGATCATCTCATCCTGCTGCGCAAAAAGCTTGTCCTTCTCGCGAAGCTGCACCTGAAGCTCGTCATTACCTAGCATGACGTTTGTCCTATCCGTATCTACGTGCCTGAGAAGAGTCTCTAAGTCCTGAAGATAAAGACGTATCGGCTCCGCAGTGCTCCTCGAGTCGTCCTCAAAGTCGATGGACTCTCCGTCAACATCACGTCTTCCGAAGACGTGAAAGTGAGTACCTCTAACCTGTCGGGAGTGACGGCCTAATAGTCGTCCTATCAGGTTCTGCATGACTACCTCCATGCCTCTCTCCCTGTCATCGTGCATCAACTTGAAGACGATGGTCTCTGTGGTAGGCTCGGTCTGGCGTCCTGGCTGGGTCACTTTGAAGCCCCAGAGGTCCTTCCTCTCGAACTTGGTGAGTGGATACACCGTAATGGTAGGAAGAGGGAGGTCAAGCAGAGTGGTAAGCTCAATGATACGTGAACCAAAAACGAGTAACTCGAAACTCCTCAACAGTGCTGATGGCAATAGGCATCTATTTATAAGAATGAAAAAGTTAGAATAACACAAATCAAAGTAAATTCGAGACTAACATTCATACATATCCATGGTATACAATCATCATACAAATCATGCATACATAAGTCTATTACATTAATCAAAGTCCATACTTATTTAAAATATCTCTTGAAAATAAGGTGATAAGTGGTGGTCCAACTAACGAAGTGTCCTTACAATCCAATCTCACAGGATCTATTATTAAACACAATGTTCCTAGAGGCAATCCACCAATCTTGCTCTCTTGACTCAATCACTAAGTCAATAACATCTCCCCTTATTTCTTGGTTGTTGTCTTCCAATTCTTGAGTAAGTTCCTTCTCTTTCTCTAAGTCTTTTTGGAGGTTGAGTATTCTGCATTTAACTCTAGCACTTAGTTCCTTGATAGTCTTCCAAGCTGCATCCCTGGCTGACTCAAAGAATGTGGTGTGCATTGTTGTGTTGGTGTACATGCAGAATCCCTTTTCTTTGTGGTTGTCTTCCTTGTTTTTGTACAAGTGAAGTTGCACCCACCAATACTCCACTCCTTCATCCATCACTGGAAAGCCCTTGTACACGGCTTCACCATGTGCATCCATTGCCTCCATGAGATCCTTGAGAATGTTGGGAAATTCAGTCTCACACTCTAAGGTCATGGTCATGAGTGGTCCTTTCTTCACGGCTTCGTTGATGGAGTTCATCTACAAAGGGAGTTGAAAGAGATTAGAAAAGTTTTACGAGAAGAATAGACAAGTGTAGAAGTAGTTGAAAAACTTTTTCCTTAGTGGTTTTCCAATCCTAGGGTCATAATCCTACAGGCAACACAGTGCTCTGATACCATCTGTTAGACCCATCCTTTATAGAGGAAAGGATCCCTGTGATTGCAATGCTAGTCCCTGGATCAATGCTAGCATCCACAGTTTAAGATGAAGTACACAGATACAAAGGTCGTTTATTACATTCATTCTAGAGATAAAATATAGTCTTTTACAACTCATGGCCATAGGCCTAATACAAGAGTCTTATGGAACAAATAAATAAACACAAGTCTTCATCTTCATGTGCCACAGGCAAGCATGTTGAGTGTAGACTCATGACTCCTATTCATCATCGGAGTAACCTGCAACATCACAAGTTACAGCCACAGAGGGTCAATACTTTGGAATAGTATTGGCAAGTGATACCTTAGTATATTTTAAGTGGACTATATAACTATATGCATTTTGGCTAAGTGTAGCTTGGCTTGCTTTTGCTTGAAAATAGATTTTTCCTATTAGTTGAAACTGCTAAGTTTTTCTTTGTCAAAACATTCCCAAGAAACCACCAATAGACATTGGGGTCCTTCACCCTTGTTCACCCACAAATTTTATTGTAGAAGTTGGAGTGTTGAGATTCTTGTAGCTTCCATGTCTTGATGCTCAAAGTGTCCATTTCCTTGGACTAGGCTAAGTACTTAGTTTTTCCAACTGCAGAGGTTGTGCACTTTCCCCACCAGACTTGGTTTCCCAAGACAGGACCTTTCAGAAGCTTTTCCTTAGCCAAAATGGACGCGCTCCAACCTATCAACCCAACTACCACCATCTGTCCAAAATGACTAAGTTCTAGCAACCTATATGATCATGGCAGAGCCCATATTGCCAAGTGGTTGCACTGTAAGCTGTCTCAACACTTGGCCTCCAAATCCCTTTTGTGCCTGGGTGGCATTCCACAAGTGAGATACACAACCCAAGTCCATGGCCTTGTGTAACCACTCAACATAACCCAATCTTCCCATTCCACCCAGGAGTTTATTTGTCTTAGTTGTTTTATTAAGAAAAATATAAGTCTCTTTGACTTAGTATATTTTTATCTCATAATATATAGTTGTTCACCACCCTTGTTTGCTATGAGCTAGGCTAGGCAAAATATGGTAACCTAACTTAGGATTATTTCCCTAACAATTCTACTATTTCACTCTACTTAGGATTTCCCAATTTAGCACTTAGCAAAATATCATGCAACACTTTAGCAAAATAACTAATGCTAACCTAAAATCTTAGGATAGGAATATTCATGAAAATATCACTTGCCTTGGTAGTGTGGAGAGTAGCACTCTTCACAATCACAATCACTATCAAAATCTACACAAGAGATCAAAGCATACAATTACACACAATTCAAATACAACCAAAAATAATATGAATGTATGCATGCAAGAATTTACTATATGGTGATTTTTGAAAAAATTATATCAAGTATGTTCATTAGTACAAAACCTAATATGTCACAAGTTTGCCAATTACACTTATTTGGTCTCAAAATATTAAACAAGAATAAAACTATATCTAAACTAGCCTCAAACTTGTTCCACAAATAAAATCACTTTTACTGTTACTATATGCTAAATAAAGTGGATATTTAGAAAGGCCTTGTTTCACTGAATTCAACGGTATAAAGTTTGTAAAAATCCAACGTGTGGTTCAAAAGTTATAAGCATTTGAAATTTGAATCTAAATCAGGTTTTAAATTCTGTTTTTAATCCAACCTTGCCACGCGTCGCGTTATTACTGGCGCGTACCGGTTCGCACCGGATCACCCTTCGGTACCGTTGGATCTAACTAACACTGCGCGGCTCAGATTCGTCCATACCCCTTCGTTAAGTGAGGTGTTTCTACGCGTAGGATTTAGATCTAACGGCTAAAATTCTTCTAACCATAAACGAGCGGCGCTGCCGGCGGTGACAGGCGGCGGCGCGTCAGTCAGTGGCGGTGCCGGTGTTCTAGGTCGTCCATGAGAGGGATAGGGGTATTACCAGGTTCGCCGGAGGCTGCTAAAGCTCGTCGTGGTACTGGCTTGTGGAGGGGCGTTCGGTGACGGGCTCTAGACCTCGTCGGAGTTGCGTCTGGCGTCAAGTGGGGGTCGTCGGAGTCGCTGCCGATGTTCCGCTTCGCCTGAGCACGAACCAATAGGTTTAGAAGATGCGCAGGACAACTACGAACACGCTCGGGTGAACAAGAAAGCAAGGGGCGCTCGAAACTTACTGGGATTGCTCGCCGGAGTTCGCGAAAACGTCAGCCACGGTCAGTTGTCGACGTTGGCGAGGTTTCTCGTCGTGCTAGGCAAAAATAGGGACACTGTCAGATGCGCACGATGATGAGGATTCTATGCGTATCATCCAGAGGGCAAGGGGCGGTGGCTACTTACGGAGAGAGGTCGCCGGAGTTCGTGAAGAAGACGGTGGCGGCCAGTCGTCGACGTTGCCGAAGCTAGGGGTCATGCGAAGGCAAACGGCGAGTGTCAGAAGATGCGCATGAGTTCACTGAACATGATAGTGTGAATGAGAGACAGCGGGGAACTCGAAGCTCACCGGAATTAGTCGCCGGAGGGGGCTCTGTCAGCGGCGATTCGCGGAGGACGGAGGGCAGCCTGGGGGCGTGAGTGTGCGATTGACTGGGGGAAAATGATCGTGGAGCAGAGGGGGTCTTATAGCCGGGGAATCGACAAGAAACGTTCGGGGATTACTGCCCATTTACTCCGCGCCATTACCGGCCATCACTGCCGCAGCGACGTGGTCGCGGGCGCAGTCTGGGGAAGACGAGGGTGACGCGGTCTGGTCCCGCTTGTCAGCGTAACGCGCAAAGTGATTGTGGGGTCGTGTCGTCAGCGGCTCAGTGCGTGCGCTCGCGCGTGTGAGAAGAAACGAGGATCCTCGGGTGGGCTTGCTGGGCTTGCTTGGCTGCTGGGCCAGATTCTGGCCGCGTGGCCCTTTTCTATTGTTTATTTCTTTTTCTTTTTCTAAATTCATTTTCTGGTATGAATTTTAATATGAATTCAAATCCTTTTAAACTCAAACTGCCTTGGGACTTTTGCAGGGTTTTTGTGGATTCAATAACAGTCATAAAACTAAGTGGTTACTTGCAAGGCTTGGTCCAGCTTGGTTTCAAATTAGGGATTTGTTCCTGTTTGCAAGCAATTAAAAGGGATTTTGAACACCACTTCTAAATTTGAAATCTTGAGGTTTAAAAGTTTCTCCTATACTTTCCATAAATGGAGGCAAGCAAACAAGTATTCAAACATTCAAATTTCAAAGGGTGATGGACATTTGGAATAAATTCTCTACATGAAATCATAGCTCCAATTTCTGTTTCTAAGTGATTTTTGAGAAAAACCCTAAATGAATGAATGATGTGAAGATGATATGAATGAGTTTTGAAACTATGATTTTTGGGATGTTACACAGGTGCATCTAAATTGACAACTCATTTGTTAAGGCTTGCAAGTATTCTTTGGATCCCCTTGTGTCGAATCAATAAATTGGGTAATACTACCCGCGAAGACTGTTGCGATCCCCTGTACTTATGGGTCATCAGAGCCTGGGTGGACGAGCTACCCTCTGTTCTATGGAGCCTACGCATAACGCCAAACAACTCAACCGGCTATACGCCCTTCTTCATGGTGCACGGAGCCGAAGACATGCTACCTGCTGAGGTACGCTACAAGGCCCCACAGGTCATCGCTTACAGTGAGGCCGAATCGTCAGCCGCACTCCAATATGTCGTCTATATGCTCGACGAGGCATGTGACATCACCGCGGCTCGCTCAGCGGTCTATCAGAGCCTTCGCACCTACCACAGTCGTCGGCTGCGCCCAAAATCCTTCGTCGAAGGAGATCTCGTCCTACGACTCAAGCAAGAAGGGCAAAAAAAGCTCGAGTCACCTTGGGAAGGACCCTACATTGTCACCGAAGTCATCCCAGGTGTCGCCTGCCGCCTCATGGACATTGCATCAGGAGTCGAATACTCCAATCCCTAGAATGTCGCACGATTGCGATGATTCTACCCCTAGTTACCCTTTACTTCCAATAAGGCTATTCAGTCAGGCTACTCAGCCAAACAATGTATCTTCTCGTTTACAATGAATAAAAGCTAAGTTCCTTGGCCCAAAATAACTTTTTCTCCTTATATTACTCATCGCTAAACACGCTCGGGGGCTGCACCTCACCTTGTGACTTCGTCGATTGACAACATAAAACCTGAGTAGTTGACCATGTCAGGCTAACGAAAAGGACATGCACATTATATAATCATACAATGCACTACGTGACAATACAAACTTTACAAAGGGCATTACAAGACCACTCGAATAAATACAGACTTTACATTATCTCGTTCTCTTTTACAGGACCTAACTACGCTGGAGCAGAACGTTTGTCCGTTCCTCAAACACATCTACAATTTCTTCGGCGTACTGCGCCATAGTTGCGTAATGTGGACGCATGTCCCACGCCATGCCATCTAGAGGAGGAGGTGGTCCAGCCGCTATCTCCGCAAGATTGACATCACGACAATACAGTCAAACAAGAGACAGGGCACCTTCACCCCCGCAATCAGCTGATGTCGCATAAGCTCTCTGACGTGACCTGCATCTCGAAACTTACCGAGCAAGCCCAAAAAGCTAGCAGGTGCAGAATCCAAAGGGAACATGGTGGCCCAAATCGCCGCAAGTGATACCCTTGCCCGTTTCAGCACCCGAAGAACTTAGTGAACGCGATCTTGCACTGTCGCAGGGACGATCGCTCGATCACGGTCCATCCAAAAGAAACCGCCAGCTTCCAGCTCTTGTTGCATCAAGCAATTCATTCGAATCGCTACGCGTTCCTTCTCTTCCTTCGGAAGAAGATTCATAACTACACATAATGTAGTGAATAAGCTCACAGAAAACAACTGGTGCACTCGAAAAACAACGAGTCCTAGTAACTTACACTGGATTTGTTCGCCCATCTGCCGCAATTCCTCCAGCAGAAACTCCGCCCTGGCAGTGGCGCGCTCAGCCTTCGACTTCCACACATCCACGTGATCGCGGATGCTAAGGACATCCTTCTCCAAGCTTCGGACGCGGTCACGCAGGAAAGGCAACTGCGATGATTCACTCAATGACGGGCGAGAGCCAGGCGCAGGAGAAGATGTGATCACGAGAGCCTCACTCGAAGGACCCTAAGGATAAACAGACAAACATGAACATCACAAACACTTTTTACAGCAGTTAAAGACGGATTCATACATATACATAAATAAAGCCATCTCGTGGCAAAGTGATACTTGTTCATCCAAAAAGAGTTACACATGCAGCAAAAGGAGGAGAGCTAGACTAGCTACAATACAGAAGGGTCTAAGCGCCAGCACCCGAAGCAGCTTTGGAGCCAGAATGCCTACTCTTGGCCGCTTGCTGCTGCTCTGCCGCATAGTCGGCCAGTGTGGCATCCCGCAAAACCACTACTAGAAAATCGCGTTGTTTTGTGCATTGCATCGTAATGACCGCATGCTCATGTCATCATGCCGCATTGCATTTGAGCATCGTCATCATCTTGCAGTTGCTTGCATAAAACTATTTGCGGAAAAGCCTGGTTTTGTTTTCTAAACGCCCCGACTTGTTTTCAAAATGCAAACCCCGGGTCTCCGGAATATTTTTGTTTGTCTGCTATCGGTTTGCAAACGGTGCATTTAGAATTAAATAAAATTATTATATTATTTTAGTGGGGCAGTCGAACGGGCCGAATGACCCGAACGACCACCCCCAGAACCAAAAACGGTCCACCTAAACAGCCCCTCTAATTCCTAAGTTCACCCAACCTAATCTACCCACACCCCCTCCACCTCACCCCAACCAATAGCCTCTCGCCACCTCATCTCCCCTCTCTTCTCTAACCAATCACAGCCCGCCACTTGGCCACCTCTTCCTCCACTCCCTCTCTCTTTCCCTCTCTCTTCCCCCTGGTCCCACCCACCTGTCCCCACACAACCACCCACACCACTCAACGCACACGCCGCCCAGCGCCCGGCCCCACAGGCCCCCCACCTGCCGCGGCCACCCATCCCCATGCGACCCGCCCGGCCGAGCCCGACGCGTCGCCCTCCTCCCTGTGGCCACTCCCTCCTCCTTCTTGCCTCCACCGCCGTGAACCGCGGCCACGCCACACCCCCACCTGGACCTACCCGCTACCGCCCGGTGCCCCTCCTCCCGCGACCGCCGTCGCCGGGCCCTCCCCTCGCCGGTCCCTGCACGCCATCGCCCCGTGCCGCTAGTCGCTGCGTCCCATGGCCACCGCCCCTGCCAAGCATCGTCGCCAAGCTCCGCCGCCGCCAGCGTCGCTCCCCGCGACCGTCTCCTCCGGCGCCGCCCCGCACCGCTGCTCCTCGCCGGCCCGAGCCGCCCTCGGCCCCGCCCCCAACATCCGTTCCTCGCTGCCGCCAGCGGCCGAGCACTGGCGCCCCATCGCTGGCCCCGCTCGTCGCCCAGCGGGCGTCGTCGGCCTCGACCTGCGAGAGCCTAGCCGCCTCCTTCGGTACCACCGCCGGACGTCCTCGCCGCCGTTTCCCCGTCGAGCGCGCGTAGTCTGGGAACCTTCTAGCCCCGTGCCGTGACCGCCTGCCCTCCTCGAGGCCGCCGCTCGTCTGCCCAGCATCGCCCTGCCGCTGCTCCCCTCTTCCAGCGGGGGCCCGAGGTCGCCGCCTGCAAGCCGTGATTCGTTGTCCTTGCTCCGTCGAGCCGTGCTGCCCCAGCCAGTGTTCCCGAGAAAGTCTGCCCTTTTCCCTTTACTCATGTTTGTTGCTGCAGTACCAGGTCGGGTTGGAGTAGTCCAGGCGGTGTCTAGATACTATGTTGCGGTTGTTGGATAACTGGAATCGCCCCGCGACGACTGAACCCGAGGAATCACCAAGTTCGGCAATGACCCGTACGTATTCGATGAACCGCCAGCACCAAACAAGTCACCTCGAATACCGTTGCCGAGACCCCGACCCAAGATCTCCTGGAGGCCCTGGCATCAAACATTTTCTCCATCGATAACAAGATCGCCACACGAGCCCTGGACATGGAACGCCATGTACTTCTTCGCGGAACCGACAAGTTAGCCACCCGAACACCGTGCGACAAGACCTTCTCGGACCCGAGGGTCACCAAGACTACCGTTCGGCAACGCCAAGTACTCCTTCCTGGCTTCGAAGCCCAGCCCCGTGGACCGACATGATCCCCTTCACGGATACGACAAGTACTCCCTCAAGGACGCCAAGGTCGCTTACACGGAACGCCAAGCCCTCCACCTTGCACGCCATGACCGTCTACGCGGACCCGAAGACCTCGAATGCGACAAGAACGACCCCGATCCGGAAGAATCCGATGCGCCCCCAACGCCAACCAAGTCCTGCATTCCGGTTGCGACAAGACCTACCTCAGTATCCGAGACCGATCCCGTCGAACCCTGAACCCCGAGACCCGACCCCGAACCCCAGAACCCCAAGTTCGTCGAGACCCCCCCTAATGTGTGAACCCCTTCCCGAAAACCCTATTTTATAACATAATACAACCTGTTGCACATTAATTTGTTCATCTCGCATGCATATCATGTGGTTTGGGGGCCTTATGCCGATTCACCTAATTAAGTACGGGGCCCATATGCGGGCAAATCCAGTCTCATATTGGCCTCATTTAAATTGCGTAGCGAACCGTTGCTATCTTTTGCCTTGCTAAAACAACATTTAATTTGCGGGGTATCTAAATAACTTGAACCATTTAATTAATTGTCGGGACCCCGGTTCCGCTTAATATGACCTAATTGCATCGCACCTTTGCCATGCCATCCATCATACATGCATCATGCCGATCTTCTGCCGTTGTATTAAATATTGCATCCGGTGTCTCTTCTAGTGTTTGCTTCTTCGCGGATAAGGCCGTTGAGTTGATGTGAGCTTCGCCCCGATCTCCGGTTGAACCTTCGACAATGTTTTCAGGCGAGCATCTCCCCCTTTCTACCTATCTTACTTTTATAGTATTTATTCCCTCCTGTTGATCTATTGCTACCTGTGTTGCGTTGCTCTAGTTTCCGTACCCGTGATATCCCTTGCAGCCCTATATTGCCACGGCCACCTCCTATTGCCTGTTGTTTGGTAGATAGTTGGACTTGCGCGTTGTAGTCGCTTGCTCAAGTGCTGTTGCGTGTCGCCATGTACCACAGTTGTTGGAGTATTGCCACATGTTTGATGTTGGAGATGATCTCGGCTTTACTTTCGTTCACTTTAATTCCTGTTTAACAACTAAAATTGAAGTAAGTAAGCAGAGGCATCGGTGGGTGATAGATATTATTTGGTTTCCGACCGCCCACCTGTGTCCCGTAGGACCCCGAGTACTTGATACCTGTTCCTTGATTTATCGCGCTATCCACATATGGGGAATTATGGGCCCCCCTTAGCCAGAGCTTGATTCATTCTTATTTCTTGGGGCCACAAACTAGTTTGAGGTTTTGTTTACTATCATGTACTTATGCCATGCTTTACTGCCTTATTTAAATTGTGCGACAGATAGCACCTGTACTGTTTAGGATCGGGACACGATTCCGCGGTGTCGACAAGCCCAGTTTTGGGTTCCCAGTCGTTCACAGCCGTCTACCCAAACCTTGAGTCCGTCTCGGAGCTTGCTTACTTCGTTGCGGGTCTACTCAATGGGGTGGCCCCCTGAAATATTTCTGAATCTTGTGATTGCTCTGTCGTGAAGACCTCGTTGGGTTTTGATTTGGTTTTTTCGAGGTTGATCGTGTGTGTGTTGCTATTTGTGCACCCCGACCGGGTTAAAACTTTCTGAAAGCCGTGTCCGCGGTTATGGACGACTTGGAGCACAGTATCTCGACCATAGACAAGCATAACTAAAGTTTATTGCTATAAATTTGACTTTATAATGACTAGTAATCAGCTTCACTATAATGGAATGGCTACATAAAACTGCCCACAATTGCTTGTTTGGAGTGTCGCTTGCGACCATTGTACCTGACTAGTAAGTATTACAACTACAACGGAATGGCTGAATAAAAGTACCAACAACTGCTGGGTTATGGGTTATCTCATGCTAAATGTATCTGATTAGTAAGTGTCGCAACTACAACGGAATGGTTAATTAAAAGTGCCCACTGCTTAATTTATCAGGATGATTATCTATACCTGACTAGTAATTGCCGCAACGATAACCGAATAAGTAAAACTGCCAACGGTGTGAGTTCCTCGGTTGACTTCCTCGATTGGTATCGAGGGGGAAACGCCAGGATGGGTTTGATTGGTGGTAGTATCAGGTTGGCTCCGAATAGGTCTTTCTTCCCCCTCTCTGTTGCCGCCAGTTGTATCGAGTCTCTATAGGTTGTTTAGTGCATGCTGCCGCTGCCGCTCAGTCCACCATACCTATGTAGGCGAGGACCGCCGAATTCTAGTCTCGCCGTGTACTGGCCTCAGTACTGACGCTCCTCTTTTTCCTTTGCCCTTTGTCGGCACCCCTTTTGTTTAAGCAGGTTTTGAGGTCGACGTCGTTAGCAGGGTTACCCTTCCGGCTTGGCCTGGGCAGGGTTATGGACGCCATTGGTTATTCTTCAGGGCTCTTAGCCCCATATGCATCTTGTCCGTAGTCGGACGCTCTGTCATTTTCAAGGTGATTTGGATCTTTGTATATTATATCTGTATTCTTGACTCTTTGAGTCGCTGTTATATATATCTGTTCTGTGGGTCCCATCGAGGACTGTTGTGTAATGTTATTACTTCGTTTTCCACCCGCATGAAAGTGCCTGGTGGGCACCTTTGAATCGTTTCTATGCGGGTTTGGCGGGTTTCGCTAAAACTTGCATAGGTACGATTCTGAGGGTGTTACAGCCAGGACATCTATGAGCTTAGGCCCGAAATTCTTGCAGTGGGAGGCAAAGGTGGCAAAAGCTACCTCAGAACCATCCGCCGTCGTCGGCATCCTATATGTGACCTACATCAGATCTAGTTGAGCTCCAGACGCCATCGCCATGGCCAACCCCATAGCAGCGCCGACTCCTTTCTAAGCGCGCTTGTACTTTGCCGGAGCATCGCCCGACAGAGCATCTGCCAGCGAGTCGATGTCTTCAAGGGAAATGCCCTTAGGGTTGACCTCCTTGTAGAAGCGTGCAAGCGCCTTCTTGGCCTTGTCAAGGGAGGCCACGACAGCAGAGCAGCGATCCTCGATCGCTATGGAAGCATCTGCCAAGAGATCCCCATGCTCCAGCGTGCTATGGTCAAACGCGACGCCAGAAGCATCTGGCAGAAATAGCAGCAGAAAAAATTCGAGTAAGGAACAAGAAGAGGTATCCCAAGATTCGGAAGACACAAAAAGGAGACAGGGATGGCTTACCAGATATCGCCTTGGCAGCAGCCATGAGCTTTTTTGCCAAAGCCTTCTCTCGAGATGTCGTGGCAGCTGCAAGTTGCTGTTCACGGTCTTCGGCTTACTTATGCTCACGCTCAAGAGCCTCTGCAGCATCCGTTGCCTTCTTCTCCGCCTGGCCAAGGCTCTTTTCAAGAGCGTTTAGCCTACATAGAGCAGCATTGTTCTCGTCTGCAGCATTGAGAAATAATGGATGAATACAAAGACAAACTTGAGGCACTCAAAAAAATAGTAAAGAAGACACCTACGCACCTCGGAGTTTCTTGATATCACCCTCCAGCGATAGATGTTGCTGGATGAGGAGATTGGCGCCGCGGACAAAAGGATGCAAACAGTCCAGCAGGTCTGATGAGTAAAGGACTAGGGGGCTCCCCCTACGTAGTGAAAGAGCAACACTTACATGGTCTTTCATGGACTCTGAAGGTTTGGATATTGTCTTCTGAATAACGAGTGCATGAGCCTCCCGCTTCGCGGAGCTCGAACCCTCGTCCTCGGAGTTGGCCACCATCTTGGGAAACAAAGACGTTGGCTTCGATTCCGCGATCATCTCTTCGGTCCCCTCATCAAGGGATTCCTCTGAGTGATTACTGCTAGCATTTGCAAGAAACCAAGTGAGAAACAAGCTAATTCCTAGCACATGAATAAATCAACAAGACTTGACCATAGAAACTTACGATGGAATGTCCAATAAGTTGAAGACAAGAGCCTCCTTCTCCTCCTCCTTCTTCTTCTTCTTCTTCTTCTTCTTCTTCTTGGTTGGTGGCTGTGGGGCCATCGCCCGAATAGGCACAATAGGAAAAGATGCAGACGACGCACCCTCATATCCGTCGTGCTCGGACCCTTCGGCATTGGTGGCTTGCCCCATCCGAAGTTTCGCTCCAGGACCACTTCTGGGTCTGCCCTTCGCTTGGCTCGGTGGCTTCCGTGGAAGGAGACTGCACCGGAGGAAGCTCGGATTCAGACTACGCCGCTTCGTGTTCCAGCACATCCGTGTACTTATCGGGTAGAGGGGGCATCATCCCTGCTACCTTGAGGCCCTACAAATTGAAGACAAGAGATGCAAAGTTATGAGTACCAATAACGCACAACATGCACTCGAAAAAGCACTATGCGCAACTACAAATTTCACCTGAGGGACGGTTTTATTGGCACTAAAAGGGGTGGTCAAGGACTTCCCTGGGAGGTCCTCATCAGCCTTGAACTTTAGCAGAGGCCAAAGTGCCTTATCAAGGTCGCCCGAAGACATATCCTCAAGTGAAACCCTTGTCGGGTCGCTGCGGCCAGCATACAGAAACATCGGGTGCGCCCTCGCTTGGAGTGGCTGCACCTGACGCTTGAGGAAGGTGCGGATGATGTAGACACCATTGACCTCCTTGCCCGCCACCAGCTGTAGAGCGTCTACCCATTTGTAGAGCTTCTCCACCTCTCTAGATTCACCCTCCAAGATATCGTTCTTCCACGACCTCTTCCGGATGATCTCCTGGGTGGAGTCAAAAGGAGCAAGACCAAAATGCTGACCATCCAGCTTGATGTCGCGGATCTAGAACCACTTCCTGCTCCATTGCTGGACGGACTCGCAGATGGAGAAAGAGAAGAATTGGACGGTAGAGCAGATGGAGATGATGCATCCACCCAGTGGATAAACACCACCGGTGCCAGACTGCCTCTTCACGGAGTAGAGCCTCTGGAAGAGGCCAAAGTGCGGCTCGATGCCGAGCCAGCACTCGCACAGAGTGATGAAACAAGCGATATGAAGAAGAGAGTTGGAAGACATATGATGCAGCTGAATCCCGTAGAAAAAGAGAAGCCCACGAAGGAATTCCTCGGCGGGCAAAGAAAGACCCGGAATGATAAAGGAAAAAAAATCACCCGAAACCCTTCGGGTGGGCGAGGAATTACCTCTTGGCCGGGGAGGATGGCGTCATCATTCTCCTTAGAGATCAGGCCGGACTCACGCATCTTGTGCAAATCTGCCTCGCGCATCTTCGTGCGCTTCTACCCGCCGTCGGTGGTGCGGGCCGGAGCGGCGACCTTCTTGCCAGTGCCGATGGCGCTCGCCCCCGCTGCATCGTATGATGACTTCTTCGACTTGCCCATCCTGGAGCGACGAGTGCGGCGATGCAAGCGAAGGAAAGAGGAAGGAAAAGTACGGAGGGCGTCTAGTGCGTGACGAGAACAGAGAGCTAAAGAAAATGGTGGCAATGGCGATGAGTCATAAGCAAATGGCGAAGGGTAAAACCGTTGTTTTCCCCACGGTATAAAAGGGCGAGGACGACACAGTAGAGCCGTCGATTGAGAATCCCTAACGCGCACCTCAGATCTCACCGTCCACGTGCCAGCATGAAACCGAACCGTCGCCAACACGTCATCCACTACGCGCGGAAACCGAGGAGACGCCGTAACTTCCACCACGCCTACGCGTGACTAGTCAACATCAAGTTAGGTGGTGGGACTCATGATCATCCCGTTGCATCGTCTCTGCTGTCGCAGACGGTTGAGCTCACCAATCGTCAGCAATGACATCATCAAGGTAAAGCCAGCAACGGCTCGAAGATTTCGATTGATCACAAAAAGTACTTACTCGAGTCTACGACTCAACCAACTACTCAGGGGCTACTCCTATCAGGAGCGCTGGCAGCGCACCTGAGAAATTTACAATGGTGACGTCACCTCGAAAAATCTTCGAGTCCTAGGTCGAGTCTGTGACTCCACTACGGACTCGGGGGCTACTTCCATAGGGACCGCTGGTCGCGCATCCGAAAAAATAAGTCCGTCGGACTAATCATGGAAACAAGCACAAATGACTGAATTAAAGTATCTGCTCAAGTCTACGACTCGAACAAACACTCGGGGGGGGGGGGGGGCTACTCTCATAGGGAGCGCTGGTCACGCACCCTATGGATTATTCGAATGAGATCCTTTGGATCGAATACGTAAAAAATCTTCTGGCAACTTTGCCCAATCTAACGCTAAGTGAGAACCAGTCTCCTGGCCACCCGAAACACCTCCACGGTGATAAAAATTAGATGTTATGTCTATGATGTAAAGATAAGTCCTACATATACCATCTGATGGCCTAGTAACGCACATGACTGCGCTCTGCCAGTAAATTCCCGTGTTAACAGGCACGACGAAAATCCCAATGAACGCGTTGGGTACATCACTGAAAATCACTGGAATTCGACTCCTATAAGACCTCAATGGCCTGAGTCGAAATACGTCAGCATTCGTTCCGGATTCGAGTCCGGGGACTCGAGTCTGATAAAGATCGTGTTGTTTTGTCCTATGAAAGGTAACTAGCCCTGATCTGTCGGGTGAGTCAGGCACACGCATCAACAATCCCTATGAACTAAACATTTCATCCTGAAAACAGGTTCAAATATCAAGCATGCAAAAGATTGTAGAGTCTCCAGTTGAATCTACAAATTCGACTGAACACTCGGGGGCTACTGACAAGGATATACCCTACGGGTGCATAACATTGGTATACCCGGTCCAGCCCAAGAAAAACCCACGTGAGGACTTGCAGCTCAGGAAGATTTTGGGTGGCCCAAGCCCGTGGCGAATTCGACTCCTTGGAGGACAAGTCTAGATTAGATAGAATTTCAAAGGGTATCAACCCTAATCTGTAACAGATTCGACCTGTCCCGAGACCTGTCCTATCTATATAAAGGCCGGGACGGCACGACGAGAAGGACATGAACACCTCATACACACACATCCATACCAGATTGCATTTGCGCACTCTTGTAACCTTCGGTTCTGCCGTAATTAAAAACAGACAAACAGGAGTAGGGTTTTCCCTCTGGGGCCTGAACCTGGGTAAACCTTGTGTCCCCGTGTTGGTTGTCTGTTAACCGTTCCGCAACTTTCAGCATCCCCATCTTCTCCAAAAACTCAAGTTCATAACAATAGGCATTGACGAGTCGAACCCTCTTCAATCATCACTTTGTTCGTGAGCGTGTTGGCAGTAACAGTCTTGATACCAAGTTCATCTCCACCAAGGACCAGGTAGCTGATGGCTTTACCAAACCATTTGATGTAAAATCTTTAGATAAGTTTAAGCGTAATCTAAACCTCTCCCGTGATTTAAATTAAGGGAAATGTTAGAGTATATAACCGTATGTGTACGGATATAGAGTAGTACTCCAATATATACACATACAAACCATATACGCCACGTATGGAGGCTATTCCCTACGCCTATAAACACGCAACCGATGCTCCAATAGATATTATCGTTCCACCAAACATCAACATGTTTAATAGATAGCTACAAACTTTGTAGTATCTTGTATTTTCGTTCATGTCAAATCGTTGTTGTAATGTGGGCAAATGACAGCCCATGTTCTGGCAAAATCTGCAGAACATGACGTTTGTTCTTGCTGGTTTAATGAGGTGGTACCTGGTAACATTCGAACCATTGTTTGTACTCGAACCATTGATTTGTACTCGAACGGCAACAGCCACAAAACTTCCCTATACAACGTCGTAATTACTCTATCCGCCTACGCTACACATGACATGAACACGAATCAGAGCGCAAGCGAGAGCGCATCGCCGTCGGGTCGGCTGTAGGGGATCCCACGCGCGGTGACCCTTCCCTTGCGCTTCTCCATGAACCGCTGCAGCGACGCCTTCCTCGCCATAGGCAGGTCGCGATCCGTCGACTCTCCGCTCTGTCGCGGCGCGACGCCTGCCGCGGCAGCAACACGGAGTAGCTCGGCCGCCATGTCCGCCGGGACCTCGTCCAGCACCATCACCCGCCCGCCGTAGAAGATGGTCATCTGGGCATGCGCAGCTGCCGCCGGCGCGTGCTCCTCTTGCACGGACATGTCAGCTCCCGGCATGAGGGGGAGAGCCACCGTGGCCGCTGGCCGCGCATCCGCAGCCTTGACGCATCGGCTGAGAGCGCCGCACGCTGCCGCGAACCGGCGGCCCTTGTTGTTGTCCGTCGATGCCATTCTTGCCTCGATTTTGCCCTTGTACGCCTCTCTAGACGCGCTTGATTATCTCCCGTCGCGAGCTTGCAATCTTGTTACTACAGGGAGACTCGACTCTTCCGTGGCTCTGCTTGATTGGAAATTATGAGTTGGTTGGGGGAATGGAATTGGTGGTTTCGGAGATGGTTGCTGGGTTTTGATTTATAGCTAGGAAGAATCCCGCGGCGTGTCTGTGGCCTGTGGGCTGTTGCTGTCAAACGTGGGGTGTTTCTTTTTAGTCGACTCTGGCACGAAGAAAACGTGATGATTGAGCTCTAAAAAAAAGTGATGATTGAGGAAGATTAGATATGTATTCCCACTCAAAAAGGCAGATTAGATATTGGCAACAGCGCGATAATTAACACATAGGGTGAGGGAGGGTTTGTGGTTCCCGCACGGTTTTTCAAATTTTAGAAAAGTAATAGGAGCAATTTAAAGTTTCAGAAAAATGCAAAAACAATTTCGTAAATACGTACATATGTCATGTATATTTGTGCAAAGTTTGGGTAAAAAAATTCTATTTTGGGTTCAGAAAAAATTGTGGCTCTACAAAGTAATAAAAGCTTCTATTTTTATCGTAAAATTTGTCTTTTACTTTGCCTAAAGTAGAATATATTTTTTAAAGAAATTTTGTGACATGCATAGTATCTATCTACTAATTTTCTCCTAGGTAGGTTCGTTCGATACGTTTCCGTCAGCCCAAGATACGTTTCCGTCCGTTCCTTGCCGCACCTTCGTTGTCGGCCCGCGAAACTCCTTCATCCCCACGACGCCCCTGTTCCCTCGAGCCTCTGATCCGCCGCCTCTCTCCAGCTCGCGACCCAGGCCCCCTCCCTCTACGCGACCTACCCCGCCCATCCCAAGCTCCCGCGACCCAGGCCGCCGCCGCCCCTGCTCCTACCGGCTGCTCGATGTTCCGTCGCCGCTGGATTCGACCTAACTCCACACGCTGCCAAAACCCACAAGCTCACTGCATCCACGACGAGTTCCCCACGTATTTCAAGGTCCGAATCTTCGTGCTCGACTTCGCTGGCGAGGTGCTCGCCGCCGGGGTGGAGCCACAGGTTTCTTGTTGATGGAGGAACCTCCTCAGGGGGTTTGGGGAATGGTAGAGGCGGAGACCTAGGAGGGACTCGTTGCAGGTGGAGGCCATGGTGGAGCTCAAGGGAGGGGAAGGGGGTTGTGTGAATGAGGAACTGAATCTTAGGGAGAAGCTTGAGTACTCTACTGGAGGGGAGGCTGGGCATGACTGATCTCACACAGGTAGGACATGAGGATTTTGTTTCAGATTGGTCTCTAATCCCAAATAAACTAGATATTCAAGGAAAGGCCAATATATGAGGAGGATCGTATTTCAGATTTGATCTTTGGAAGTGATTACATCGTTTTTCTAATGAATTTGGAGGTGAATTTCATATCCAAGGAAAAAGATATGATACAAAATAGGATGTGGGGTAGCACTCGCCATAGTCTCCTGGCCTGCTGGGCTCCTGGAATGGTCGACGCCGTGACTGCATCCAGGAGCAGTTCAGTTTAATAGTTCCCAAGTTGAACACCAATTAAATCCAGTTAGCGCTGAATCGAGTATCACCTTAGATTTTCTCTTTTCTGAATCTCCCTCTGTAGACACATACATAATGTTCAGTAGTCAAACATGTATTGAAGTTGTAGTTCCTGAGTTGCATCCCACTTCACTCATGAGCGTGCCGGATGTAATTTGATGTCTTTATTTGCTAAACTCAGTGCAGTAGGAACGATAGCACTGTATGGTCACAATACATCACATGGACTTCTGTAGGCAAGGATTACAGGAAAGCAAGATAGTGAGCTGGTACATCAATTTTCATCATTAAAACGGTTGACACCAATAAGTACCATAAGCTATTTTCACACGGTAAGTGGAAATGGTAGCAGATGCATCATCTAGAGTAGGGCTTACGGAATTATAGATGGCATTCAAATGTACAATCACAAAAGGGAACACCAGAACCTTCATATCCTGGAGCATGCGTAGAAGGAACACCAACATGCAATTTGTAATAGTACCAGAAGAAAGTACTCCTGCAGAAGCAGACTTGGAATAAGGTTGGTTATAACTTTACCTTGGACAAATCCAAGGGAAAGGTGGTAGCTGAATTATTTACGTGATATCACTACCGTATGAAAGCACATCCGATAGAGCTTTCTTTCATGACTGCATGTGTCCGGGGGTATTTTAAACAGAACTTGGTTAAAGATAGTGTTTGTGTAAGTATACAAAAACTGGTTTTCCAAAGAAGAGAGTTCACCTCTTATCTGATGATGAAAACATGTTAGATGGTGTCGGTGGTTCCTTCGGATGGTGGTTCTGATTCACCTATAAAAGGAACAATCAACCCTACTCTGCCTAGGTTGAATGGCTGGTGTAACTGATTTTCTCTCTCCTTTTCTTCAGGTTCTGCCATCGCATCTACTCCCTCCGTTTCAAAATATAAGATGTTTTAGGTTTGTGAAAAAATGTATCTAGACTTATTTTAATGTGTAGATTCACTCCAAACCTAAGTGAAACTACATACTAAAATAAGTCTAGATATATTTGCTTCACAAAGCTAAAACCTCTTATATTTTAAAACGAAGGGAGTATCAGCTACTTGGTAGAGGAGTTAATGAAGATAGTCCTTAAAGTGAAATGAGTGCAAATGAATTCTTGTGCCCACTTAGCAAGTACAGGAAACTCAGCTGGCATTACCTTGATAAAAGTTGCAAGCAATCATCAATTCATGAGTGCATTTAGTACCTTTTTTGTGGTAGGCTTACTTCACGAAAGCTTCAGAGGTCATGACTGTGAGTGTACCATCGTTTTGGTGAAAGCATTATTCATTTCAGGCTTTGCACCACGGTGTTATTATCTTGTACACAACGAGGTCATCCACACCCATGTGCTATTGCTCATCTATAGCAGATTGAGTTGTGCCTGATTGAAAAACATTCGGGGCTCCTTGCCTTTGAAATTTCAGTTAACAAGATTTTCAACTTATATTGTTTGATGTATGGATTCACGGACTGCAATCTAGGACAATTTTGTTTGGTACGAACTCTGAAGAATTGATGTTTGCCTCCAAGCTAGAGCCTCGATCCCCTTCTGCAGGCGATATAGAGTGGTATGTTAGACCACCTGGGTCGATCTGGACCGATGCTGCTGATTGATGATTTGTGGCTGTTTTGGTAATCCATTATCCATTTGGTCCAATTAAGTGTAAAACTGCAGATACATGTTAACATGCGCCAGTAGCAAGATATATTTACTTGGATTTTAACTTTTATATTTATCTGAATTGTACACTATAAATTTAATCTGAACTAATGTCGTCTTGATTCCTTCTTTGGGGAAGATGAATAGGATTACTGATCCATGGACGGTGCTGGAGGAGTGGTAGATGCATGACTAAAGCTAACGCCGTTAACTTTCACTGTTTTCATATGTGTGTATGCCAAAGGTACACATTATTATCGCAAGGTTTATTGAGACAAAAAAGGTTGACGGTTCTGTATAATGACGAAGGATGGTTATAGAGCAGATGAAACCCTGTATCTGTATCTGATCATGTTTTCTATGCAAGTAATGGAGGTTGTTTTGAAATGAATCCGCAACTGGTGTATAGTATACTTATCAAGACAGAGTGCATTCTCAAGGTGCTAAAGAAGGCATGTCTACAAGGACACGAGCCTCGTATCGTACGATTCATTTGTTTTCCGAACATGTAAGCAGAATGAGCCTAAATGTTATTCTACTCTTACAAAGGTGTGTTCCTTTCTTTTTGAAAGAAATGTGGAGACGAATACCAATGTTGACAATGTTGACGGTTGTGCTTGCTGATAAGGATGTTGGTGGACAGGCTGGGTTTGCAGCAATGATTCTCCAGACCCGTCAAAGAATTTTATGTTTCCAATAAAATTATCGTAAGTTGTTCTTGCTAACGTTAGTACTCTGGGCATTGTACCCTCGGTGATTTTGAGTATCATGGTGGAGTTCTGGACTATCTGAAATTATAGAAGGTGCTCTCATGTGACATCGATTCAAGTTTGTTGATCATATTATCTTGGCTGCTTGATTTCAAGGTCCTGTGTGCCATGGATGCGATGTTGCTTTGAATGGATTTTTGGGTTCTGATTCATGCGGTGATTGGCTTATTTGTGAACAATTCTCCGATTTAGGCTCTACTTCTGTAGATGCCCTTCACTAATTAATTGATGATTGCTAACATCATATGGCGTGATGTTACATTCAGGAAGACGGCTCGGCTGGTTTGGATCGTAACTAAACAACAACTGAAAGAAACGATTTTCGACTGTTTCCTCCACATCAAAATTTCATCAGACAACCGAGGTCATTTTAAAGTACTAAAATGCCTTCTCTTTAGCATGTTTGATTGTTTAATCTGTTGGATATTAAAAACCAAGCAGACACTTTCGGTTTTGGCCGAAGCTTTGACTTCTAGGTCGGACAAGGAGGAATTTTAAAGATACCTTCATGTGTAAACTGGTCCTCAAGAATAGCTCCATCTGTCATAGATATTTTCATTATGGACTAAACCATATGACACTAACTGAATTTGATTTAATTCCTGAAATCCTTCTAGAGATAAGGGTAAGTAAAAAAAATCGTCCATATTCCTAAGTGGAGCATAAATGGGCAATTGATACGTTTTCATTATTAGCTCCTCTAAAATGTAGATTTTCAACAAAAAAACACATGCCTCGACACATTTTTCGTTCATAGTACGCGAGAAATTTGTGATGATAGAATAAAATTTAAGTCCACCAAAAGGTAAAAAAAAAAAACTATTTCTAAAGATTAGGAACATCGCAAGATTGGAGAGTTTTTTAATTTTACACAGTCAACTACGACATGCAATCAGGGAAGGAGACATGTGGGAGATGGCGACAGTGCAGGATCTAGGGGAGGGTTGCGTGGCAAACCCTCGACGCATGGTGGGAAGAGAGACGAGGGAAGTACTAGACAGGAGGGAGGCGCTCTTACATTTATTTTTTCTCTCGTTTGAATGCATGTGCATGTCTACTATTATTTATCATGTAAAAAAACAACAAACATAAGCTCCAAAGCGATGTTATTAAAAGGGAACTGAAACTTAGCATCAGATGTGCTAAGAATAGTGGAATTTAAAACCCGTGGCAACGCACGGGCATTCAACTAGTATATGTAAATGTAATTGTATCTAGAAATAACGTTTTTTAGTATTGAAAAAAGAGAGCATCTTGCATGTAGCACCTTCTAAGTAACGGTTATACCGACGAGTGAAGCGGGAGTGTTGCATTATTGTTTGTTGCACTTAGATGCACACATAAATTATCTCATAAGGATCATCAACTATAATTCACGCGGACCGTTGAAGATTCTCACATGACGTGGCCTCGCTGTTCGTTTGACTCTTAGATCTAGAAGTGAACCTTCTCGACTTTTCTAAACAAGTTGGCGTTTACACGCGACACTAAATCTTTCTCATGAACCATAGGAATGAAAAAGTAGGGAAGGTTCGGATTCAGATTTTAGCTTCCACTCATACCTAGCCCAACACTCAGGATACGTTAGGATGTTTATGTGCATACAACCGAACTACAAGTAGAAAGTCCACTGCATCCTAAATGCCGGAACTAAAGGGAAGAGGGAACCTATCCCTCACAACCTCTTCCCGTAAACGAGGTGGGACAAAACCGAGGAACCTTCGTCGGTACTGTAGCATTCCTGACATCCCACCCATGAGAAGCCCCTCAAAAAAGCATGGTGATGCTAGCTATGCCTGATGTTAGCGTCCACTCAGGCCTAACCCAACATCCTATATTTATGCGCATAAAGTCCAAATCAAAAAGTGATCCCACTCCATCCCAAAAGCTCGGGAGGGAAAGTGCACATATATCAAATATCTTAAACCAACGGTGGAGTGCCCTGCTGGTTGGTGTTGTTGTTCTTCCCTTGGTCGGTTTTAGCGACAAGGAAGGGAGGAACGGTAGCGTGCCATCCCCTGCTTCGGTCTGGTGGATTCCGGGCCCTCCTATGGTGGGGGTGTTTGCTTGGAGCTGGGGATCGACCGGGTGTCGACTATGCCATCTCGTCAAAGCCTTCAAGGAGGCGGCATTAAAAAAATGAAGGGTCTGCATCATCGACTTGGTCCTGTTGCTTCATGGAATGTTGGAGGGCCTGCTCGCCCGCGCCCTCCGAAAGTTGCGCTCGTTGGTGTTCATCGGTAGGGGCTTGAAGACGACTACGACTTCCGTCCTGCATCTGCACTTTCTAGTCAAAAGGCAACCTTTCTCTCAACCTCCAGTGCGGATGCCTTGTTCGGTGTCTCTCATCGGGGCTCCCACCTTCTCCTTGCCAAGTGGTTTGTCCCCGGCGATGACAAGGCGGCTGGCGATCAAGACCCAATCGTTGTGGAGAGGAATAAGGACTAGATTGTGTTTTCTATTTTTCTCCCGAGGTCCTTTGTGCAAATGTTCAGGCCTTATCTTCAAATACTAGTCTTACTAGGGCAAGAGATGTTAAGGGGCCTCTATGTAAAATTGTAACCACTTTACTTTAAATCTAGCTTATAGGCCTCTTGGGACCATTCCCGTGGAAGAAAAAAGAAAATGGTTTTGCAAGAGGTCTACGAGCCTCATCCCGCCCACTTGTGTCAAGGAAAACATGGGTCCCGAAGAGAAAAAGTGGGATTTGGGACCTCGTCGTCGGGCGAAACCGGCGGACGTGGGTATGGATCTCGTTTGCTGGCCAAGTACCGGTTGCCAGGAAGATAGGTCGTGCCCTGCTGCAGCAAAGTCACATTTTTTTGGGCCGCGTGGCTGGTTGATGTGCCGTGTGCTATCGACGGTTGGCGAGTGCCATGTTTAGTTGGTTTCTACGAGAAAAGAGATTGGTGCCATTTTGGTTGTATCGTGCGGTGTCATATCAGCTGTTTGTGCGCTATATATCTCTGGTTCGGCACCACCGGCGTTGCTCGGCACACAACTATTCTTGGTCTTTTGGCCCTTGCGAAAGCATGGTAACCGTGCATAAACAATGCTAAGAATTGTCAAGTCGGAGGAGATCCGGATGGCTGCTGTGCCGCTGAAATTTAGTTCAAGTACTCTTTCCGGTATGTGATAGACTCAACTTTGTCTATGAATACATCTAACCGAAATACTTATTTAGATACATACAAATTTAGATAAAAGTAAATTCCACTATTTACCCTCTAGTTTGAATTTTTTGACACTAATTATCTCATTTAGCAAGATGTCATCCTAATTATCCCGATTTAGTAAAAGTTATGCCAAATTTTACCCCTTCTAAAATTTTGTGAGCATTCTTATCTGAAGAGAGTTGTTTGTGTGGTTCAGTAATTCATTACGTACCTGCTTTTTGTTTCAAGTTTTAATTCCTCCCATGTCACTGTGTTTGATTTAGCGCAATTCAAAAACACACATATATATGCTAGTACAGAATATTCATGTAACTAAGATTGTTACTTGTCAAATATAGTCTATTATAGCTAGAAATCTCAAAAAAAAATATAGTCTATTATAGCTAGAAATCTTAGATGAGGAACCTAGATGGGAGTACCTAGAGCTTGTAATAAGTGGAGTGCGTGAATCTTATGCAAAGTACTAATAGAATAATGTGCAAAGTAAAGTAGTGTCAATCTCTTTGTATCTCCTCACTTGCAAAGCGAGGATACATAAAGGTGAAAAAGAGGCATCCTAGATGAGCTTGTGCGTATAAACTAGATTTAAGGATGCGTCTTGGCGCACGACCCCGTGGCTCTCGTATTAGTTTTTTTTTGTGTATAACACTAATATTAAATAGTTGGAAATCGATAATGTGATTAGGACCAGATACATTATATACGAAGGAACTCGAGCTCTTGCTAAGTTTTTTTGTAAACTTCCCGGGAGGCATTCATCAAAGGCTACCTTCTTGAACCTTTTGTATGTTTTTTGCACGATTTCATGCATGCAGTTTCTTGGATTGATACATAGTTCTTCGCTAGTGGAATATATGGAACAAAAACTTTGATAGAGTGATGGGACTAACAATGCCGAGGTTCCTGGTGACAACAATTGTTATGTTTGGTTCAAGATCCAGGTCATCCAACATTGTGTTGAGCATGCGCTGAATGATTTTTAGATGAGGTCCATGATTTACACATGAAAGAGAGGAAGGTAAATGTGAAATTTTCCAAGAGAGGGCCAGTATGCAGACATCAACATTGAACCAAAATAACATAGTATAGATATAGTATATCTCAAGGTCTGAACACCTTCATAATAACATAGACCCATTCAGAGACAGAACAAAGAAAAGGATAGAGACCTTAAATGTTGATATTGAAGGCATGTTGATCAACTTTCAAACCGGCAAGTTTAAGAGGACTCTCTATCTCTCCGAGTTTCAACTGAAAATACAAATATATGATAATACAATTGTCCTCAAGATAGAAAAATTTAGCACATGAGCGCTTTGATGTAACTTAGATAATCCAGAAAATTCCTATACTAAGCACATGTATCATGCCATGACATTTTCTTCGCAATACTGTAACTAAAATGACACCATAGAACTCACTCACTAGAGACAATAGAGGACGTAGTAGAAGTTTTTCCGGACAAGGACGTCTGTGAAGCTGGTTTCCGTCCTTGATCTCGCTGCTGGCTAACCGCTTAATAAGTGTGGGCCTTAAAAATCCAATTCAGAAGGTAAAATAGCACCCCACAGCCAACCAGAAAATAGACCTACGGAGGGCACCACCAAACAAAAAATTAAAAAGAAACATCAACAATACTGCACACCAACCAAGCATAAATTACGAATTTCACAAAAAAAATGACCTCTAGGATGGCAGAATTCCTTTATATAGAAGAGAACAAAGACATTAGTTAATTTTGAATTATAAAAAAGTAAATGCATATTTCATATTACAACAAGCAACTACTGATTACTCAAGAGAGAATACTGAAATAATTTTGAGAGAATAAGAGATGTTATTACATCATAATACATGCTGAGTCAGATAGATTAGCACATTGGGAAAATTAATCTTTGTTTTGATTGAACCAAATAAGAAGCAATGATGAGCCACAAAAGTTCATGGGTATATTGAACTAGTGGTATTATTGCAATCCAATAATCACCAAAATTATCAATTAGGAAATCTTGCAATCCCGTAATCTGGAAAAAAAAATCTAGATAGAAATATTTAGAGCATCTTTCTAATAGTAATCATATCATGTTGTAATACAACGAATGTACATAGACACACCTACAGCAAGAACACGGTGACCTATTGCATTGGTAGTGTGGTCAAAATTAAACACAAACTCAGACTAAAAATAGACTGTTTCTAGAACTATCATATGAACTAATTTACTAAAATAAAGCACAAACACGTGAAGTCGGTCTTGTCCTATATTGCAATGTGTGATCTCTGCGGAAGTATTGTGAGGATTTTGTTACACTTCACATGACAAAATTAAGTTTCAACCAGAAGTCATCACTCTCCAACAAAAGGATCTACATGAATCATAGAAACCTATAAGGCTGCCCAATAATAATAGAAACCTGATGTTCACTAAACAGTTGAGTGGTTTGGTCATAGACGCTTTAAAGCTAAAGATTTGCATGCATCAACCCTGTTCCTTGGATATAATCTAAGATCAGTCAAGCAGAAAAGAAATCATCGCTGAGATGTGGGGTGCTGATATAGTAAGGGTAGAACAACACCAATCTTCACATTTGTTGGAGATATGCCCAAGAGGCAATAATAAAAGTAGTTATTATTATATCTTTGTGTTTATGATAAATGTTTACATCTCATGCTATAATTATATTAATCGGAAACTTTAATACTTGTGTGATTTGTAAACATGTAAGAGTCCCTATTAATCCTCTTGTAATACTAGCTTGTTGATTAATTGATGATTATGGTTTCCTGATCATGAACATTGGATGTTATTAATAATAAGGTCATATCATTAGGAGAATGATTTGATGTGCACACTCCTATAGTTAAGCGTAGCATAAGATCAAGTCATTCAATAGTTCGTTTGCTATAAGCTTTCAAATACATAGTAACCTAAATCCTTCGACCAAAATTTCATGTTAATTGCCATCACCGGATGGATGCTTTGATAACATCAAACACCACTTCATAACTGGGTGGTTATAAAGGTGGCATTGAGTATTCTGAAAGTATGTGTTGAGACACCTGGATCAAGAGTGGGATTTGTCCATCCATATGACGGATAGATATACTCTGGGCTCTCTCGATGGAATGTCATCCAATTGGCTTGCAAGCATGTGACTAGATCACAAGGGATCATATATCACGGAACGAGTAAAGAGTACTTCTCGGTAAAGAGGTTGAACTAGGTATATAGAGATACCAACCATCAAACCTCGGATAAAGTAAAGTATCGTGAGACAAAAGGAAATTGGTATCGTATGTAAATGGTTCATTCAATCGTGAAGTCATCGTAGAAATATGTGGGAGCCATATGAATTTCTAGATTCCTCTATTGGTTATTGATCGGAGAAGTGTCTCGATCATGTCTCCATAATTCACGAACTGTAGGGAGACACACTTAAGGATTCGATGTTGTTTAGTAGATATGGTAATGAGTTGGAGACCGAATGTTATTCGGAGTCTCAGATTGGATCCGGGACATCACGAGTAGATCCGGAATGGTCCGGAGAATAAGATTCATATAAGGAAAGTCAAATTTCGGGGTTCAGAAATGTTTTCGGTGTTTTCACCGGAAGCTTCTAGAAGGGTCTGGAAGGTCCATCACCCCGGATAGGGAAGGGTACATGAATGTGTTATACCAATGTGGAATTGTTGCATCATGTCCTAGGTCACTTGGCTTGTCAATGGGAAGAGAAATAATCAAATTCTAGTTTGAATAGTCGAACTCCAATTTGAAAAGTCAAATCCCAACATTGAAAGTCAAACCAAGTGGAGGGAGAGGAAGTGATGTCTACGCATGCTTCTATTCTTGTAGACAGTGTTGGGCCTCCAAGTGCAGAGGTTTGTAGAACAGCAGCAAGTTTCCCGTAAGTGGATCACCCAAGTTTTATCGAACTCAGGGAGGAAGGGTTCAAAGATATCCCTCTCAAGCAACCCTGCAATCAAGATATAAGAAGTCTCTTGTGTCCCCAACACACCCAATACACTTGTCAGGGGTATAGGTGCACTAGTTCGGCGAAGAGATAGTGAAATACAAGTAATATGGATGATTATAAGTGGTAATTGCAATCTGAAATAAAAATGGCAGCAAGCAAATATGTAACAGAACTGATTGTAAACGGTGCTTTAATGCTTAGAAACAAGTTCTAGGGATCATACTTTCACTAGTGGACACTCTCATATAAATATCTTCTCTTTATTATGCTACTCTGAACTACTCTCCGGTTGGATAACTCCAATCCACGGTAGGGCTACAGAAGCTCTCCTTAAAGTTCACATTCCCCATCTAGGTAACCCCACACTATCACCTTGAGCGCTAGATGGTTCCAACAAACACCACAATTTCATAGAGACATCCAACTCAAAATATAACCCATGATAAGTAATTCTGTAATATTTAGCCTAAGTGCCACACAGTGTGCACACTATCAAATTCACACACGTGGGGATAAGCAGATATTAATTAAAGCACTTGAGTAGAAGAGTAGATATACTTATTCAACTAGATTACAAAGCTCATGATCTTAATAAGATCACGCATAGAGAGAGAGAGAGAGAGAGAGAGAGAGAGAGAGAGAGAGAGATGAACACATAGCTACTGGTAGAGCCCTTAGCCTCGAGGGAGAAGTACTCCCTCCTCATCATGGGAATCAACAATAGTGATGGAGATGGTGGTGGATATCCATGGAGATGGCCCTTGGGGCAATTCCCCGTCCCGGCAGGGTGCCGGAACAGAGACTTCTGTCCTCCGAATCTCCTCTTCGGTGGTGGCGGCACTTCGAAACTTTTTGTGGAGATCTGATCCATGTTGGGTTTACGTCCCTAGGAGATGTATATTTAGGCAAAAGGGCAAGGTCGGTGGATCCTCGAGGGGCCCACACCATGCGGTGGCGTGGCCTAGGGTGGGCCCGCGCCACCCTATGGTGTGGCCGCCTCGTGGCTCTTCTTCGTCTCCCCTTCGGTCTCCGTGTTGTGTCGGGAAAAATATTGACTTCGGCTTTTGTTTCGTCCAATTCCAAGATTATTTCTTTACTAGCTTTTTTGAAACCAAAAACAGCAGAAAACAATCAACTAGCACTGCGACATCTTGTCAATAGGTTAGTTCCAAAAAATGTATAAAAATGCCTCAAAGTGTAGATAAAACATAAGAAAGTCGATATAAAACAAGCATGGGGCATCAAAAATTATAGATACGTTTACGATGTATCAAGCATCCCAAGCTTAACTCCTGCTTGTCCTCGAGTAGGTAAGTGATAAAAAGAATAATTTTTGAGGTGACATGCACTATCACAATCTTGATCAAGGTATTGTAAAGCATTGATAACTGGGATCATAGTACTCTAAACATGAGCATGAACGATATAGTTCTATCAATAAGACATAGCAACTATGTTGTAACATGAAAGGTAACACAAACAAAATATCATGAATGACAATGCATTGAAAGACATTTGTTTGTTTCACATATTGAAAACATAGCATAGTGGTATTCACCTTATCCATCATGGAGTAGCAAAACATAAATGCATAGGACACCTTCAAAGTTCATAAGGGTGACTAGATACAAATAGTTCAAGAACAAGAAATATCAACATTATGAATCAATCAATAAGTTTTGGGACAATGCACATAAAACTAAGAATGACAACTATGCTCTCTTAATTGGTGCATAAAGATAGAAGGTGGAAACTCAATATAAAAGTAAGAATAAAGTCCCTTCATGAAGGGAAGCAGGGATTTCAAGTTTCATAAAGAGCTTCCAAAAATTATGGTACTTATTAGCTTTCAGCTCTCATTGCCCCTATCATAAGCATCTTGAAGTGATTAAGGTTAAAGTGAAACAAATCTGGAGTATATCCTTGACAAATCATAAGTTGGCAATCTCATGTCCCTTGAGTACGAGGGTCGTTTGTCATGGTGGTGGCACAACAGATGCCATGGGTAGGCTAAAGTATGGGGCCAATGGATGCTAGTGGGATCTGGGGAGGGAAGATGCAGTTGATTCTACACACAAAAGACTAAGGCAAAGATCTTTATTTCTCCTTCCTTGGGCTACAAGTGCTCCTTGAGTTGTATACAGGGAGAAAAGAAGAACTTTACCATCCTAACGGTACTAAATGAGCCGATGCCCTCCTCAGGATCCAAGCCTCCCCTTATAAAGGAGAGCCTTGGGTTCCTTTAGGGCTGACGTGGCAAGCATATTCTAGGAATATGCTTGTCCCAATATAGCAGTTCGGCGCCCTCCTTTCCCTGTCGCTCCTCTAATGACGGCAAGATTCTAGAGGGCCCCTCCTGCGCGCCTCGGGCTTCCTGACTATCACCTCCGTGACCTCCTTCTGCCCCTCTGTCGCTCTGCACCTTTGTCCCTAGTGCTTGGCTCTGCTCAGATTCTCCCTAGACTATGACTAGAGTTCGACTTTAGGCTTCTCCTTCTTCTGCAAGCTTCGTATCATTCGGCTCCGCCTCGCGTAACTTGGCTCGTCCTTTACCTGCATTAAGATTATTCGGGCTAACCCGGACGACTCATACAGTACTTCGGCCGGGTAATGCCTTGCTATTATCATTGAGGTCCTGCCTCTTTCATACCTCGGCCGACGTCTACATGATTCGGCCGACTAAGACGGTAACTCGGAAACTGGACGGGGAATGTCCTTCCGTCTTTCCCCGTCTTTACCCTATCCGAGGTCATCTCCCCAACATTAGTCCCCGAAGCTGGTATGGCCCTGATGTTAACTTCGGCTAGGCCGTATCAGTTTCATGAGATTCCTTCTGCTTTGTTTCCGAGTTATCTTTTTCTCGTTCGAGGTATCATCATATCTTATCACGTACGCCTCGTCCTACGTGTCATACTCATCATTGTTTGTCTAGTTTTTTGCTCCTCTACAGTATTTACTGACAAGCTACAGTAATCATTGCGCCTGCAACGGCGTTGCGACGCCTCGTGTGTCATTTCCATCGGGGATCATGGCCTTCCTTTCCACCGTGTGGTCGTTGGTGTGGTTCCACTTCGCGTCGTGCGTTCGTGCCACGTTCACAACCTACACGGTCAACCGCCACAGCCACGATCCCATTACCTTGCAGGTAGCGCGGTTATAAAGAGTGGCGCGGCGCTGGGGGATTCACTTTCCCCCTTCGCTCACCTGCGCCCTTCTTCTACCTCTCGCCTCTGCGCCCGTTCGTCCTTCCGCCGCCGTGCGCTCGTCTGAGCCCTTGACGGAAGGGATCCCGCCGTACTGCTCCGTCGCCTTCGTCCTTGCTCGCTCGCTCAGGCACCGTCGTCGGTGAGTTCCACCGGTCCCATCGCCTAGATTTTCCTCTAGAGATCTCTGTTTTTCTTCCGTACTCGCGCGGCGGCTCTTTCTCTGCTCCGCCACCGTTTTTTGGGTAGAACCACGACGGGGCCTTGCAGTTCTAGATTTTCCTCCGCCGCTATCTCCTCCTCCGTAAATTTCTCCGGCGATCTCATGTCGAGCTCGGTCAGCGGAGCGCTTGTTGAGGACGACGATACCGCATCTGGGCCCGAACGAGGCTCGTGGCAGGGCTCCTCCGTCACTCGCCGCGAGGTCGAATGGTTAATCCGGACTCGCCGTATTCCTGCCGAGGTAGCTTGTCGCTTACCCGGTAGCGAGTCCTCTCCAGACCTTAGGGAAGGCGAGTATGTAGTTTTTATGTCGCATTTCGCACGCGGCTTTGGTCTCCCTCTCAGTGACTTCGCTAGGGAGTTTCTCGATTATTTCGGCCTTCAGCCGCATCATCTTCCCGCCAATGCCATTGCCTCTCTCTCTGCCTTCATCTCGGCCTCGGAGGGATACTTCGGCCTATGGCCGTCCGTGCATGTCTGGTCAAAGTTTTTCCAGATTCGTTCTAACGTCGTCCCAGACAAATCTCTGCACCCCTCCGAGAAGTTGCTCACGCAATGTGGTGCAGCGTCCATCACACCTCGGAGGAAATCCGAATTTCCTCGTGTCGCGGGGCTAGAATCATGCAAGAAGTGGCACAAGTCCTTCTTTTATGTCAAGAACACGGGAAATGAGGATAAGATTCGGCTCACTGCCTTCTCCATTGGCCCTCCTTCCAAGATGAACTGGACCTATAATCCGAGGAAGAGTCATGCTTTGGCCGAGGCTTTTGAGATTTGGCTGAAGGAATTGATCCGCTCCGGGCTACGCGGCGAGGATCTGATGACTACCTTCGTCAGCAGCCGAATCTGCCCATTCCAGAAGCGCACACACAAACTCTGCTACATGAGCGGTCCCCTCGACCCCAACCGAGTCTCGACGGTGGAGCTGGACAACTTCCTCATCTTCAAGCGTGTCCGGGCTATCTTTAAAATGGAGATGCCGGAGGATTGGGCTTGGGGACTGAAGCCGTTCACCCGCGAGCATCCTCCACCCCAAGTAAGCTTACTCATTAGTGTTTTGCTTCCTAATCGCGTTTGTAACTCTCTTTGCTAATTTTTCTCCTTCTTGTCCTGCAGAGGTTTGAGGAGCAGAAGAATGAGGACGCCGAGGTTTTGTCACTCCCCTGGCCTGCGGATCGAAATACTCCGGACAGTGGGGAGCCGGACTCAGAAGAGTTTGTTCCCAAGTCTGATCTCGCTCTGGCCCGCGCTCGTGGCAAGACCCCGGCCCGCGAGGAGGAAGGTGATTCGGACGAGGTCCAAGTTCTAGAGGTAGTTGCCGCAATGCCAATTTCTTACGCATTTCCGGCTTCTACTTTTTCAGCTAATCCGGCCGGTCAGGTTCACGACGCCGAGCCTCTTGCCTCCCGACCTCCTGTTACCTCGGGGAAACGTGGTGCTCCCGCTGGTGCCTCAGAAACGGCCCCCAAGAAACGAATGAAGAAGTCAGCTCCGCATCCTCCCAGGCGCAAGACCATGCCCGGGGTCACTGGGTGAGTTGCTTTTGCTTGTATTTCTTGTTTTTCTCTTTCTGCTTTCTGACTTGACCTTTTTTGTTTTCGCAGTGCTCCACTTTATGTTAATCCCAGCGGTCCCAGCTGACGAGTCGTACGACTCGGCCGCCGTCTCCTCCGCCTACTGAAGATACCAGGATTCCGAGTCCTGCTCGCGTTGCATCTCCTCCAGCTCCGAATCAGACGCCACCTCGCCATGATGCGCCTGAGATTCCTCCCGTTGATGCCGCTACCACTCGGCCAACAGATATTTCTATCGAACCTGCTGCCTCCTCTGTGAACCCTAATGTCTCCACTGAGCCTCTTTCGACCCCCGCGGTCTCTACAATGACTCCAACTCCGGCCGAGGACGTCAACATCTCGGCGCCCTCTGCAACTGTGATTCCTCTGGCTCCTAAAGACGCCGCTCCTAGTGCCGAGGTATCAGCTCCTACTGATGCCTCTTCTAAAACAAGAAAGGTTGTCGTCATCAAGGCTCCCTCCTCTCAGAAAGGTCTTGCTGGCTCTTCTCAGCCTAGTATTGTCGATGCGCTGCGCAAAGGGGTTGCTTCTGCCAAAGCCTTTGTTACTCCGTCCGCCAGCACCCAGCTCGCTCTTCACAAAAGCCCTACGGCAGCGGTGGCTACACAGCATGTCCGAGGTAAAGTCCTAACTCGCACGGAGAGTGGGAACAGCCTTGGCTCGCTGGTTGAGTATGCCAATAATTGGAATGCTGCCGATCAGTTCGAGGGTAATCCAGGCAGCCAGCCGTTTCAACTCTCCGACATCAGCAGCCGCCTACATCAGGCTGCCAAGGTCGTTCTTGAAAGTGATAAGATGAATGAGGTAATTGTTTTTTATGGAGTTTTGATTAGTTCTCCAGATACTATTATATATACTCTAGTCCCCGAAGCTTGCAACCGAATAACTTGTTATTCGTTTGGAAGTTTTATGATGATTTACTTAGTTCAGTTTTATCTTAGAGTTTGAATCCTCTGTCCAACTAGATCTGCATTAAATTCTGCTTGATTTGTGTATATCTGAACCTTGAATATCCAGCCTCCTAGATCCGGGTTAAGTTTTGCTTGACTCAGATTTGTTTAAGCTTTGAATATCCAGCCACCTAGATCCAGGTTAAGTTTTGCTTGACTCGGATCTGTCTAAGCTTTGAATATCCAGCCACCTAGATCCGGGTTAAATTTTGCTTGACTCGGATCTGTCTAAGCTTTGAATATCCAGCCACCTAGATCCGGGTTAAGTTTTGCTTGACTCGAATCTGTCTAAACTTTGAATATCCAGGCACCTAGATCCGGGTTAAGTTTCACTTGACTCGGATCTGTCTTAACTTTGAATATCCAGCGACCTAGATCCGGGTTAAGTTTTGCTTGACTCGGATCTGTCTAAGCTTTGAATATCCAGCCACCTAGATCCGGGTTAAGTTTCATTTGACTCGGATCTGTCTTAGGCTCGAATACCTATTTACCATTTGCTCTATTGCTTAGGTTGCGCATGATCGGCGGACTGCCGAGTTCCAAAGGCTGCTCTTTGCGCATAGAAAATTGGAAGAAAAGTACGAGAAGGTTATTCCTGTGGTAAAGAAAGCTGGTAAGTCGACAAACTCTTGCATTATCTCTGAAGCTCTCATTGTTTTGTATACGAGATGTTGGCTCACTTTGTTGGTAAACAGGGAACATCAATAATCTTAACATTCGTCTTGAGAAGAAGGTTAAGGCCCTGGAAGGTTAGTTACTCTTTTACTTTATATACTCCCCTTTGAAATGTGCACTAAGTTTCTATTAACTCTTTTGGCTTTGGTAAAGCCGAGTTACAAACCTTTGCAGCATCTCACCAAGATTGCACGCCCATGCCTGATGTGATGCTGCATTTTTTAGAACAAAGCGCTACTCATTCGGCGCAGCTGAAAGAAAAAGATGACGAGATAGCTCGCTTGCGCACCGAGGTGGTGGCCCTTAAGATCTCTCAGAAGTCCGAATTAGAAAAAGTTGACCAGGAGTTCTCCGAGGAGAAAAATCGGCTAGCTCTGCAATTGCAGAACAATAAAGAGCTCCTCGAGGCTGCCGAACTGAAGACACGGGGAATGAGCGAGGAGATCACTCGCTTTGAGAAGAGCAAGATTGACTGGGCTAAAGACCTTCAGATAATGTTGAGTTATATTCATCGTAAGCTTCTTACCGCGGACGGGTTATCTTTTTCCTTTTCCTACTGCTGACTGACACAGTCGTGTTTTGCGCAGACCATTTTCCAGAAGCTAAGCCCGTGAGCTCTAAAGCGGTCCTTAGTGCTCGTGTGCGCCGAGGTGTTCCTGTTGACACGGACTCGGAGTACTCGATGGAAGATTTCCTGGTTGTTGTCGGCGCTGCAGTTGGTCCGATGAAGATTATGGGCAGGGATTTGGTGCAGGCAGCTATCCGAGCCTACCATGTTCTCTGGCCGAATACTTCTGGGACTCCTAATATTGATGAGATCAAATTGCTGGTGGAAAGATTAATGGCATCTGAGAGGCAGCTAAGTCTTTAGAGGGAATCGACCGGACGAGCTGGTGCTGATATGGCTCTCACTGTCATCATGTCATGGTATGAAGATATTTCTCTTGATATTTTGAGAAATTTGCGCACTGGTTCCCGTTGGGTTGAGGACCCAGACTTTGTCGCTCTTCGGCAAGCTCGTGCCTTCCAGCTCGTTGAGTATGCCGATGTGCATACTTGGAACGAAGGTCTAAGTTTCCTTCCTAACCCAGAGGACGAGGTCGTAGTTGAGGATGCCTCGGATAACAACTCAGCTGAACAAGGAGAAGATGAGGGTGACTCGGCTACTTCTGGTGATTCCAGTTTGAGCTCAGATGGTAACGGCGACGCGCGATCCTCCTCCAAAGGTACTGGGCATTCTACTGCGCAAGCTGACGCTCCTCAGCAGCCTCGGGCTTCCTCCGAAGTCGCTCCTGGGTCTGTGGAGGGCGAGGCAACCTAGGCCGAAGTTCCACCTACCTCGGAGTGCCCAGCCCCTGACCAAGTTATTGCCTCTCCAACTAAAAACCTCTAAGTCATTTCTTACCCCTGGTATGCCGGGCGTATGATGTACGTGGAATATTTGTCCGTCTTTTATACGGTATGAATTTCTTTTGTCGTGTGCCGCTGAGACATATATGGTTGTAATCGTTATTACTTTGTTTAACTGGTCTTGTTTGTCCGAATCCTTGCTTTGGCGGCCTGCAACTTCTTGAGTTTGGGGTATATATTTGCCTTTGTGCTCCCGTAGTTCGGTGTGCCACATCTTCTGACTTTGATAAACTTTGTCATTTGACCACTGTGGTTTGGACCGTTAATTTGGTTGTAGATCTCGAAGATCATACGAGAGCGAAATACTCTTACTCTGGGTGTCGAAGTTTGATATCCGCTCTTGTAACAAAGGATTACTCCTACTTAGAAACAATATAGGACAATCCCCGAGTCACTGCCTATGGTGCCGAGGTTTAATATAAAAATCAAATTTAGAAATAATATAAGACAGTCACCGAGTCACTGTTCAAGGTGCCGAGGTTTGATATATAACTCAAATCTAGAAATAATATGAGACAGTCCCTGAGTCACTGCTCAAGGTGCCGAGGTTTGATATATAACTCAAATCTAGAAATAATATGAGACAGTCCCCGAGTTACTGCTCAAGGTGCCGAGGTTCAGTATGCAACAAAAAATCAAAAACGATATATGTCAGTCCCCGAGCCACTGCTCAAGCGCCGAAGTTTAATACATGAATCAAGCTTAGAAACAATATGGGGTAGTCCTCGAGCCACTGCTCAGGGTGCTGGGGTTTAATACATAAACCAATCTTAAAAACAAAATAGTGCAGTCCCCGAGCCACTGCTCGAGGTGCCGAGGTTTAATACATAACATGAAATTTTAAAACAACATATGGCAGTCCTCGAGTCACTGCTCTGGACGCCGAGGTTCAATACATAGTTGGTGCTCCATCCTGAGACATTACTTTACAATGTGTCATAGATGACTGCTATGAGTAAAATCGACGAAGCAAAGCCACGTTCCATGGTCTTTTCGATTCTTCGCCAGCTTTGTCTGCCCTGTTCTTTCCTGGTGATTGAGCATCGATTAGGTAATACGCAGCATTGTGCAATGCTTTGCTCACGATGAATGGTCCTTCCCATGGAGGCGACAGCTTGTGCATGCCGGTCGTGCGTTGCACCAGCCGGAGAACCAAATCTCCTTCCTTGAACGTTCTTGGATTCACCTTCTTGCTATGATATTGTTGCAAGTTCTGCTGATAGATAGTTGATCTTGATAGCACCATCTCTCTGGCTTCTTCTAGCAGATCGACAGTATCTTGCCGAGCTACTTCATTCACCTCTGAGGTTGTATACTGGGTAACCCTTGGCGAGTCATGTATTATGTCGGCTGGAAGTACAGCTTCTGCCCCATAGATAAAAAAGAATGGTGTATAACCTGTTGATCTGTTCGGGGTGGTCCTGAGGCTCCATAGTACTGCTGGAAGTTCCTCAATCCAACATCCCGCCGACCTTTGCAGGGGTTCGATGAGTCGTGGTTTTATCCCGGACAGTACTAGTCCGTTGGATCTTTCTACTTGCACATTGTACGCTGGGTGAGCCACAGAGGTGACATCTAGTCTTATGTGATTTTCTTGACAGAATCTAGCGAAAGCTCCTTCTGCAAAGTTTGTACCGTTGTCTGTAATAACACTGTGCGGGTACCCATATCTTAAGATAATATCTTTGAGGAATTTCACTGTTGTGGGCCCATCGCATTTCTTTATGGGTTTCACTTCAATCCATTTTGTGAACTTGTCCACCATGACTAATATGTGGGTCATCCCGCCTCGGGCCGGCTTGAACGGTCCCACCATATCTAAGCACCATACAGAAAATGGCCAAGTAATTGGTATTGTTTTTAACTCGGACGAAGGCATATGTATTTTGCTGGCATATCTTTGGCAACCATTACATTTTTCGACCAGTTCTTTGGCTTCTTTCAACGCTGTTGGCCAATAAAACCCATGCCTGAATGCTTTGGCCACTAAAGCTCGAGATGAGGCGTGATGTCCGCATTCTCCTTGATGTATGTCTAGGAGGATCTCCTGGCCTTCTGCCGAGCTCACGCATCTTTGTAACACACTTGTGACACTCCTTTTGTACAGCTCATTGTTTATGATTGTATAAGCTTTAGCTCTTCTCACTGTCTGTCTCGCCAATATCTCATTACTCGGCAAAATCGCATCTTTAAGGAAAGAGAATATGGGTTGCGCCCATATAGGTGTGATTTTCTCTGGTGTAGTCTCACTATCTATTTCCATGTTTTATGCCAACATAACTACCTCGGATTTCTCCATACTCATACTTGCATCAGCTGTCTTTGTTTGTGGAAATTCCGGGTTATATTGCTTATCAATTTCCATCGGCACATTATCTTCTCTTGATTTTGCCGGAATAAAGATGGATTCGGACTCTGGTGACGGTGTTATTGATGGCTTCCTTAGGTGCTCTAGGGCGATACCTGGGGGAATTGACTGTCTGGTTGATCCGAGTTTTGATAGTGTGTCTGCGGCGTCGTTTTCTGCCCGAGGTACATGATGAAATTCACATCCTTCGAAGTATCCACTGAGTTTTTGCACATGAAATCTATACAAAGCCATATTATCATCCAATGCATCCCAATTGCCTGAGATTTGCTGTACTACTAGATCTGAATCTCCATAGCATAAGATTCGGCGTATGCCGATCTCTTTTGCCACCTTCAATCCATGGACTAGGGCTTCATATTCGGCTACATTGTTTGACACGGCAAAATGTATCTGCAGCACATATCTCAGCTGATCTCTTTTTGCCGAGGTTAATACTATTCCTGCCCCCAAACCGTTTCTTAGTTTGGAACCGTCAAAGTGCATCGTCCAATAATTCGGATCTGGTAATGGTGGCTCATATTGTACCTCGGCCCAATCTACGAAGAAGTCGGCCACAGCCTGAGATTTGATTGCATCTCTCCTATCAAATTGTGGAGCATATGGTGACAATTCAATTGCCCATTTTGCTATTCATCCACTTGCATCTTTGTTGCTCAATATGTCGGCTAAGGGTGCTTCACAAATCACTTTGATGGGGTGCTCTTCGAAGTAATGTTTAAGTTTCTTTGCTGACATGTACACTCCGTAAGCCATCTTCTGATAATGTGGGTAATTTTGTTTTGAGGCTGATAGCACCTCGCTTAGGTAATACACCGGCCTTTGTACTGACTTATCACCTTCAATTCGTTCCACCACGATCACAGCGCTCACTACTCTGTTGGTGGCTGCTATGTAGAGTAACATAGGCTCTTTCGATAATGGAGAATCTAAGACGGGTGTTGTGACCAACATCTTTTTCAATTCATGAAATGCACTGTCTGCTTGTGGAGTCCAAATGAACTTATCCGATTTTTTCATTAGCTGGTAAAGTGGTAGTGCTTTCTCTCCTAGCCGACATACAAATCGGCTGAGCGAGGCTAAACAGCCTGTAAACTTTTGTACGTCATTCAGACATCTTGGCAATTCCATCATTTCCACTGCTTTTATCTTAGTTGGGTTGGCCTCTATACCTTGGCTAGATACAAGAAAACCGAGCAATTTTCCCGCTGGCACACCAAATGTGCATTTTTCCGGGTTAAACTTCATTCCGAGCCTTCTCAGGTTCGCGAAAGTCTGCCGGATATCATCCAGTAGCGTTTTGCTTTCTTTGGTTTTGATAACCACGTCATCTACATATACTTGTACATTTTTCCCTATTTGGTCATGTAGACATTTCTGCATGCATCTCTGATAAGTTGCTCCTGCGTTGCGCAGGCCGAATGGCATGGTGCGATAGCAATAAGCCTCGCACGGGGTAATAAACGCAGTCTTTATTTGATCAGCCGGATTTAACGGTATCTGGTGAAAACCAAAATACGCGTCTACAAATGATAATAGTTCACAACCAGCGGTCGAATCAATGACTTGGTCTATTCTAGGTAAAGGGAAAGGATCTTTTGGACACGCCTTGTTCAGGTTCGTGTAGTCGATACACATTCGCCATACAATGGCTACATTTGGATCATCCTTCTTCTTTTCTACCAGCACCGGGTTTGACAACCAATCCGGATACAGAACCTCCATGATGAACCCGGCCGCTAAGAGCCGAGCTATTTCATCCCCTATTATTTTTTCCTGTCTTCGGCGAAGCGGCGGACAGGTTGCTTCACCGGCCTTGCTCCTGGCCTTACATTCAGAGAGTGCTCAGCCAACTCCCTCGGAACACCTTGCAGATCCTGAGTTGACCATGCAAAGATATCCCGATTCTCATGGAGGAAGTTGGTGAGCTCGCTTTCCTATTTAGCATCTAGGCCTGCACCAATAGTAACGGTATGCTCTGGGAATTTCTCATCTATCTGAAACTTCTTTGTTTCTTTAGTCGGCTGAAAGGAGACACTTCCATGTGGATTGGCTAATGCCGACATATTCAGCTGTGTCGACTAAGCGAGGGCTGCTACCTCCTGAATCCTTCTTTTTTCTCTTGCTATTACCAATGACTCGGCCAAATTTGACCCGGCTGAAGCACATTTCATTGACTTCCTGTAATCCCCTGCTACTGTTATCACCCCTCGTGGTCCGGGTAGCTTCATTTTCAGATAACTTACATGACAGCTGTCCATGAATTTGGCCAATGCTGGCCGACCGAGTAGAGCATGATAACAACTCTCTAGATCCACCACTTCAAACTCTAAGTTTTCTCCTCTGCAGTTATCTCTTGTGCCGAATAACACATCCACTCGAACCTTACCAATGGGTTCGCACGAAAGCCCTGGTACTATCCCATGGAAAGTGGTCCTCGTGGATTGCAGCATGTTCTGCGATATTCCGAGTTTATGCATGGTATCTTTGTACATGATGTTGATACTGCTCCCATTGTCAATGAGAACCTTTGAAAAATTCACATTAATGCTTGGTCCGACAAATGTCGGATCCAACACAAGTGCATACGACCCCGGACTCGGCATTATCTTGGGGTAATCCTTTATGCTCCAAGTTACTTCTTGATCTGACCAAGGCACATATCTCGGTACTGCCGGCATAACCGCATTTACTTCCATATGCCGGTGCTGCACACTCTGCTTGTCTTGCTGTTCTGTTGTGAACACGCAATATGACTGATGATGTTCTCTGTAATCATTGCATCCATTATTTCCTGGATTCGTCCTTCCATCCTGGCCTTGGTTTATCACTTGATGCACCGCGTCTCTCCGGTCCGACTTGTCATACCTCGGGGGAGGAGGTGGTAACATCAGTTGCTGTGTATTTGCTCCAGTCAACTGCGGCTGATGCTGCTGATGTGCCTGGTGAAGGGTTTCGCGGCATAGTAAATCAAGATTTTCTACGGAGCGAACAGAGGGAAAGCCAAGATCTAATCTAGCAGATGCAAACAACGAGAGAGATTGGATTAGATCTTCATACCCTTGAAGATTCGCACAGCGGAACGTTCGTCGGAACGTGGGTGATGTAGTCGTACTCGCTTCTCCTCCTCGCGATCCGATCCGATCTAGCACCACAAGTGGCGGTGCCTCCGTGAGATGCACACGTGCAGCACCTCGACGTCTCCTCCTTCCTCGGACCAGCAAGTATGGTGGAGAGATAGATTGGATCTACAACACGACGGCGTGGTGTATATGGTGGAGAATTTCTGCAGCAGGGCTTCGCCTACAAACAGTCGAGAGGGAGAGAGGAAAGCTAGCAAGGCAGCTAGGGTTTGGAGGAGAGGTGTGGGGGGTTGGTGCGCCCCCACCCCTCTTTATATAGAGGGGGGCGCAGCCCTAGCCCCTCACCCAAGCCCAAAGGATAAGGAGTGGGGGCATGGACTCTCCCCTCTTCTAGAAACCCTATCTCTAGTTTAAACGATTTAAACTCTCTAGGATCGGCTGGGCCCTATGGGGCCTTGTGCCCCTGGCCCAATGCGGCCAGGACACTCCCTCATAGGCCCATGCCCCCTCCCGGAAGGTGGGGCCACGTTGGTCCCCTTCCGGAAGGTTCTAGAAGCTTCCGGTACAATACCGATTAACCCGGAACAATTCCGAACTCCAAAAACTGCACTGCCTTATATGAATCTTATTCTCCGTACCATTTCGGAACCTCTCGTGATATCCCGGATCCCATCCGAGACTCCGAACAAAAATTCATAAACCAATTATCCAATCTATCCTAGCGTCGAGATACGTTAAGTGTGTGACCCTGCGGGTTCTAGAATATGCAGACATGATCTTATATCAATAATCAACAGCGGGGTCTGGGCACCCATATTGACTCCCACACATTCATCGATGATCATATCGGATGAACCACGATGCCAGGATTCAAACAATCCCATATATATATTCCCTTCGTCTCGCGATATTTTACTTGCCCGAGATTCGATCGTTGGTACCGTCATACCTAGTTCAATCTCGTTCACAGCAAGTACTTTACTCGTTCCGTAATCCGATATCACTTTGTGATTAACTCCTTAACCACATGCTTGCAAGCGGTGTTGATATCGATTACCGAGTGGGCCCGAAGTATATCTCTCCAACTTGGGAGGGACAAATCCCATCTCGATACATACAACCCAACAGATACTTTCCGATCACCTGAGAGACACCTTTATGATCACCCTCTCATAGGATGACGTTTGATGACCTCAAAGCTTTCTTCTGATACCAGGGAGTTGTATTATCTCATGGTCTAAGGAATACAATATTTGACATAGGAAAAGCTTCGCAAAGATGAACACGATGAAACGATCTAATTGCTTTGCTTAGTTTGGGTCTGTCCATCATATCATTCTCCAATGATATGATCTCATTATCAATTGACAACTCATGTCTATGGTTAGGAAACCTTAACCATCATTGATCAATGAGCTAGTCCATAGAGGCATACTAGGGACACGGTGTTGTTCACAAACCACACAAGTATTAAAGTTTCCGCTTAATACAATTCTAGCATGGAATATAAACTTTATCATGAACAAGAATTATAATAATAACATCTTTATTATTGCCTCTAGGGCATAATTCCAACAGTCTCCCACTTGCACTAGAGTCAATAATCTAGTTTACATCTGGTAACAATCTCACACCCATGGCACTGAGGTGTTGATCATGTTTTATACGTGGAAGAGGTTTAGTCAATGGATCTGCGACATTCAGATCTGTATGTACTTTGCTAATCTTCAGATCTCCATCTGCAATATAATCTCGGATTATATGAAACTTGCGGTTGATATACTTGGTCTTTGGATGATATCTTGGTTCCTTAGCGAGTGCTATGGCGCCAGTGTTGTCACACAATATCTCCAGTGGGTCCAATGCACTTGGAACCACGCCAAGCTCAGTGATGAAGTTTCTGATCCAAACTCCTTCACTTGACGCTTCTGCAGCAACCATGTATTCCGATTCTACTGTAGATCCCGCGATCACGCTTTGCTTGCAGCTTCTCCAGCTCACAGCTCCTCCATTCAAAATATAAACATATCCTGTCTGAGATTTGGAATCATCCTTGTCGGTGTCAAAACTAGCGTCGACGTAACCTTTTACGACAAGCTGTTCATCACCCCCATAGACTCAGAACATTTCTTTAGTCCTATTTAGGTACTTTAGGATGTTCTTCACGGCTGTCCAGTGTTCCACTCCTGGATCACTTTGATATGTGCTCGTCAAACTAAGAGCATTGGACACATCCGGTCTAGTACACAGCATGGCATACATGATAGAACCTATGGCCGAGGCATAAGGCACTTTGCTCATAGCTTCCCTATCATTTACCGTAGCTGGACACTGAGCCTTGCTCAATATCTTACCTGACAACATAGGCACTGAACCTTTCTTTGCCTTATCCATTCTGAACCTTTTCAGAACTTTGTCTAGGTATGTACTCTGGCTTAAAGCTATCAGGCGTCTTTGTCTATCTCTATAGATCTTGATGCCCAATATATAAGCAGCTTCACCTAGGTCTTTCATTGAAAAACACTTGTTCAAATAACTCTTCACATCGTTAAGCATGTTGATGTCATTTCCGATAATCAATATGTCATCCACATATAGTACCAGAAACGTCACCGAGCTCCCACTCACTTTCTTGTAGATACAATCTTCATAGCAATTTGGAACAAATCCAAAGCTCTTGATCACTTGATCAAAACGAAGATTCCAACTCCGAGATGCTTGCTTCAGTCCATAAATGGAACGCTGAAGTTTGCATACTTTACTAGCATCCTTAGGATCGACAAAACCTTCGGGTTGCATCATATACAACTCTTCATCAATGTTGCCATTGAGGAACGCAGTCTTGACATCCATCTGCCATATTTCATAATCATGAAACGCAGCAATTGCTAATAAAATCCGAATGGACTTAAACATCGCTACGGGAGAGAAAGTCTCATCGTAGTCAACACCTTGAACTTGTCGAAAACCTTTCGCGACAAGCCGTGCTTTATAGACGGTAACATTACCATCCGCGTCCGTTTTCTTCTTGAAGATCCATTTGCACTCAACGGCCTTTCGGTCGCTAGGAGGGTCCACCAAGGTCCATACTTGGTTTTCGCTCATGGATCCCAATTCGGATTTCATGGCTTCTAGCCATTTCTCAGAGTCTGGGCTCATCATCGCTTCCTCATAGTTCGTAGGTTCACTGTCTTCTACCAACAAGACAGTCAAGACAGGGTTGCCGTACCACTCAGGAGGGGCACACGACCTTGTCGACCTGCGATGTTCAGTAGCAGCATCGTCCTAAGCTTCATGATCTTTGTCATTAGCTTCCTCTATTGTTGGTGCAGGCGGCACTGGAACAATTTCAGGTGCTGCGCTACTCTCCAATTCAAGAGAAGGTTCAATAACCTCGTCAAGCTCTACTTTCCTCCCACTCACTTCTTTCGAGAGAAACTCCTTCTCAAGAAAGGAACCGTTCTTTGCGACAAACACTTTGCCTTTGGTTCTGTGATAGAAGGTATACCCAATTGTTTCCTTAGGGTATCCTATGAAGACGCATTTCTCCGCTTTGGGTTCGAGCTTGTCCGGCATCAACTTCTTGACGTAAGCTTCGCATCCCCAAACTTTAAGAAACGACAACTTAGGTTTAGCACCAAACCACAGTTCATACGGTGTCGTCTCAACGGATTTAGATGGTGCCCTATTTAAAGTGAATGTAGCGGTTTCTAATGCATAACCCCAAAATGATAACGGCAAATCAGTAAGATACATCATTGATCGGACCATATCTAATAGGGTTCGATTCCGGCGTTCAGACACACCATTGCGCTGTGGTGTTCCGGGTGGCGTGAGTTGTGAAACGATTCCACTTGCTTTAAGATGCGTGAGAAAATCATAACTCAAATATTCACCTCCACGATCGGATCGTAGAAACTTAATCTTTCTGTTACGATGGTTCTCCACTTCATTCTGAAATTCCTTGAACTTTTCAAATGTTTCAGATTTATGTTTCATTAAATAGATATACCCATATCTACTTAAGTCATCGGTAAAAGTGAGGAAATAGCGATATCCACCGCGCGTCGAAATACTCATCGGTCCGCATACATCGGTATGTATGATTTCCAACAAGTCCGTTGCTCGCTCCATCATTCTGGAGAACGGGGTTTTGATCAACTTGCCCATGAGGCATGGTTCGCATGTGTCAAATGATTCAAAATCAAGAGACTCCAAAAGTCCATCAGAATGGAGTTTCTTCATGCGCTTTACACCAATATGACCTAGACGACAGTGCCACAAATAAGTAGTATTATCACTATCTACTTTGCATCTCTTAGCCTCAATGTTATGGATGTGTGTTTCATCCCTTTCGAGATTTAGAAGAAATAAACCATTTACAAGAGGTGCATGACCATAAAAGATGTTACTCATATAAATAGAACAACCATTATTCTCCGATTTAAATGAATAACTGTCTTGCAATAAACACGATCCAGAAATAATGTTCATGCTCAACGCAGGCACATAATAACACTTATTAAGGTTTAAAACTAATCCCGAAGGTAACACTAAGGAGAGCGTGCCGACGGCCATCACATCAACTCTTGATCCGTTGCCAACGCGCATCGTCACCTCATCCCTCGCAAGCCGCTGTCTATTCCGTAGCTCCTGTTTCGAGTTACAAATATTAGCAACTGAACCGGTATCAAATACCCAGGCACTACAACGAGGGCTAGTAAGGAAAACATCAATAACATGTATATCAAATATACATTTGATGGTGCCAGCCTTCTTGTCCGCTAAGTACTTCGGACAGTTGCGCTTCCAGTGACCCTTGTCCTTGCAATAGAAGCACTCAGTGTCCGGCTTAGGACCAGACTTGAGATTCTTCTCAGCAGGAGCATTGCGCTTGTCGCCGCCCTTCTTGAAGGGCTTCCTTGCACCCTTACCTTTCTTGAAGGTGGGGGGCTTGTTGACCATCAACACATGATTATTCTTTTTGATGTTCACCTCCGCCACTTTCATCTTAGCGAAGAGCTCAGTGATCATATCAGTGGAACCAATATGATTGTGATCAACTACAAAACTTTTGTAGCTAGGAGTGTCAATCTTGAGCTCCTCTGGAATCTTGCAGTCCAGTTGCTCAAGGCGTTGAGTGTAGCCCAACATCTTAATGGCGTGCTCACTAACGGAACTCCCTTCCTCCATCTTGTAGCTAAAGAATTTCTTAGAGATCTCATATCTCTCAGAACGGGCCTGAGTCTGAAACATAGTTTTCAGCTCCTCAAGAATCTCAAAGGGCCCGGGATACTCTTCAAAACGATTTTGAAGATCCGATTCCATAGCATACAACATGGCGATCTTAATCAAATCATAATCATCCTTGCGCGACTGATAAACAGCTTTTTCATCAGCCGACGCATCTATAGCAGGGGCGTCACCTAACGCTTTCCCAAGGACATAGTCCTTTTGTCCGCTAGACAGAATGATTCTTAGATTGCGGAACCAATTGGTGAAGTTAAACCCATTGTTTCTAAGCTTTTCCTTCTCAGCAAAAACGTTGAAGTTGAAGTTCGATTTGGCCATGTGATCTACAGTATTTGCAAGTACAATTTAGACTATGTTCATGATAAATAGTTCAACTTAATCAAATTACTAGATGAACTCCCACTAAATTCAACATCCCTCAAGTTGTTTAGTGAACACGATCCAAATTCACCACACCTAATCCGATCATCACGAGAAGAGATGTGGTTTCAATGGTGGACAACGAAGTGTCGATCATATCATTCATATGACTCATGCTTAACCTTTCGGTTCTTGTGTTCCGAGGCCATGTCTGTACATGCTAGGCTCGTCAAGTTAGACCCAAGTATTTCCGCGTGTGCAAAACTGGCTTGCACCCGTTGTATGTGAGCGTAGAGTCTATAGCACCCGATCATCACGTGATGCTTGGGAACGACGAACTTTCGCAATGGTGCATACTTGGGGAGAACACAGTTTTTATCTTGATCTTTAAGTGAGGAATCATCTTATAATGCTACCGTCGCGATCTAAGCATAATAAGATACATAAAGGGATAAACATCACATGCATATAACTTTATGTGACATGGTATAGCCAATCTTCGCGCAATGATCTCCATCTTGTGCGTTCCGGCATGATCTCCATCACTCCACCATGATTGCCTCCACCACGAATAGCAACTACAACTATTGCTAACTACTTAGCGATAAAGTAAAGCTATTACATGGCGTATAAGAAGTTGACTCGCAGGTCATACACAATTATAAAGACAACCATATGGCTCCTGCCGGTTGTGTACTCATCGACATGCAAGTCGTGAAACATTACAAAACATGATCATCGTATACAATATACACATCACATCTTGGGCCATACCATATCACAGAAAACACTCCCTGCAAAAACAAGTTAGACGCCTCTACTTTGTTGTTGCATGTTTTACGTGGCTTATGGGAGTAGATGCTAAGAACGATTCTTACCTACGGAAAGCCACAACGGTGATATTATGGTTGCCAAACTCCGGTGTTAATCCCATGACAACTATAGTGAGAGAAACTGACATCCACCAGCCGCATGTGTGGAACAATCCACACGTCAAGTGCGGAGCCGGTCTCGCGAACGACGTCGCGTAAGGTTGGCCTGGACAGCTTCAATCTCACTATCCCGCGTCATAAGAAGAACACAAACAAGAGGCTTGCAACAGAAAAGATCAACGCCCGCAACAACCATGTTGCGTTCTACTCGTGAAACACATATACGCATAGATCTAGCTCTGATACCACTGAAGGGTTTCGCGGCATAGTAAATCAAGATTTTCTACGGAGCGAACAGAGGGAAAGCCAAGATCTAATCTAGGAGATGCAAACAACGAGAGAGATTGGATTAGATCTTCATACCCTTGAAGATTCGCACAGCGGAACGTTCGTCGGAACGTGGGTGATGTAGTCGTACTCGCTTCTCCTCCTCGCGATCCGATCCGATCTAGCACCACAAGTGGCGGTGCCTCCGTGAGATGCACACGTGCAGCACCTCGACGTATCCTCCTTCCTCAGACCAGCAAGTATGGTGGAGAGATAGATTGGATCTACAACACGACGGCGTGGTGTATATGGTGGAGAATTTCTGCAGCAGGGCTTCGCCTACAAACAGTCGGGAGGGAGAGAGGAAAGCTAGCAAGGCGGCTAGGGTTTGGAGGAGAGGTGTGGGGGGTTGGTGCGCCCCCACCCCTCTTTATATAGAGGGGGCGCAGCCCTAGCCCCTCCCCCAAGCCCAAAGGATAAGGAATGGGGGGCATGGACTCTCCCCTCTTCTAGAAACCCTATCTCTAGTTTAAACGATTTAAACTCTCTAGGATCGGCTGGGCCCTATGGGGCCTTGTGCCCCTGGCCCAATGCGGCCAGGACACTCCCTCATAGGCCCATGCCCCCTCCCGGAAGGTGGGGCCACGTTGGTCCCCTTCCGGAAGGTTCTAGAAGCTTCTGGTACAATACCGATTAACCCGGAACAATTACGAACTCCAAAAACTGCACTGCCTTATATGAATCTTATTCTCCGGACTATTCCGGAACCTCTCGTGATATCCCGGATCCCATCCGATACTCCGAACAAAAATTCATAAACCAATTATCCAATCTATCCTAGCGTCGAGATACGTTAAGTGTGTGACCCTGCGGGTTCGAGAATATGCAGACATGATCTTCTATCAATAATCAACAGCGGGGTCTGGGCACCCATATTGACTCCCACACATTCATCGATGATCATATCGGATGAACCACGATGCCAGGATTCAAACAATCCCATATATATATTCCCTTCATCTCGCGATATTTTACTTGCCCGAGATTCGATCATTGGTACCGTCATACCTAGTTCAATCTCGTTCACAGCAAGTACTTTACTCATTCCGTAATCCGATATCACTTTGTGATTAACTCCTTAACCACATGCTTGCAAGCGGTGTTGATATCGATTACCGAGTGGGCCCAAAGTATATCTCTCCGACTTGGGAGGGACAAATCCCATCTCGATACATACAACCCAACAGATACTTTCCGATCACCTGAGAGACACCTTTATGATCACCCTCTCATAGGATGACGTTTGATGACCTCAAAGCTTTCTTCCGATACCAGGGAGTTGTATTATCTCATGGTCTAAGGAATACAATATTTGACATAGGAAAAGCTTCGCAAAGATGAACACGATGAAACGATCTAATTGCTTTTCTTAGTTTGGGTTTGTCCATCATATCATTCTCCAATGATATGATCTCATTATCAATTGACAACTCATGTCTATGGTTAGGAAACCTTAACCATCATTGATCAATGAGCTAGTCCATAGAGGCGTACTAGGGACACGGTGTTGTTCACAAACCACACAAGTATTAAAGTTTCCGCTTAATACCATTCTAGCATGGAATATAAACTTTATCATGAACAAGAATTATAATAATAACATCTTTATTATTGCCTCTAGGGCATAATTCCAACACCTGGAGAGGCGCTGTATGAATGCCTGCGGGATTTCCCATTGCATTTTTCATCCATGCACATTGGCGGGTCGTATGGTTGGCCGGCCTGGCCGGGTTTGACGTGTGAAATTTACACGGCTGATCTAACATGGACTCGAATGTGTACTTCGACCTCTCCTGCCATTTCTTCTTTTGTTCTGGTGTCCACTGTCTTTTTCCTTCATTTCTTGGTGTCCATTGCTGAGGACCATTCTTTTGCCGTTGAGTAGTTCCGTGACTCGGCTGATCTTGCACTACTGCTGCCACCTGGGCTGAACCATATCTATAATCCGGTTTCTCTTCTCTTCTTCTTCCTCTGAAGTCATTGTGCCTGGATGACCCGGCCACATCTCTTGCATACTGATCTTGAAGCTCCCGATGATCTGCCGACATTAATTCTGGTTGCGCCGGATCTCCCAATGCATAGAAATCCGCTATTCTGATGGTTTCTGCCAATGTGGTTGGCATATCTCTTTGCAGTCGCTGCCATAACACACTGGCATAGCGGCATCCTTGAGCGAACCAAGCTATTGCTTGTGATTCTATAACTCCTTCACACGAGTTTCTCAGGTTACACCACCGAGTTAAGAACTCTCTGTCCGTCTCATTTGGCCTTTGTTTGCACATGGCTAACTGTTGCGGCCTGTTTGGCCTCCTGTAAGTACTGGTAAAGTTGCTAACGAACATTTCTTCAAAATCCAACCAACAGTTGATGCTGCCTGCTGGCAGATTATTCAGCCATACTCTAGCTGGTCCTTCCAACATTTGTGGGACATACCGTACTGCCCATCGTAAGTTCCCACCTGCTATTTTCACAGCAGTGGCATAATAAATCAACCATTCTTGCGGTTTGGTGCTCCCATTATATGTCTTTGTGCCTATTGCCAGCTGAAAATTCGGCACAGGTGGTTCGCCCATGATCCGTGGTCCGAAGCATGTCGGACCCGGTGGACCCTGCTCTTCCAGCAACTCGGATCGGTATAGCCGGTCTAGCTTTACTCTGGCATCATTTGATGGCAAATCTCTGTACAGAACCCTGTCTTGCATTCCATAGTGGTTATTTCCACGATGGATCGCATATTCCATCTCGGAATAACCATCATTGTACCTTTCATTTACCTGATTGTGGCGAGCTGGTCTTGCTTCTCTTTCCTGACGAGGTTCATGTCTCGGCTGCGGGTTGAGCGGCGGTTCTCTCCTTACTTCAACCGGGATATTGTTCTCGTGATTGCCTCTTCTGAGTTCTCTTCTGCCGAGATCTCCATTGCCTCGGCTTCCGCCGTCTTTTTCAGCACGGCCGGGATTCCTCTCGCCACTGTTACCTCGGCTTCCATTGCCTCTGTTCTCGTTTGCTTTCCCGGCTATCGCCGGATCATACGGAACGATTTGCTTGTTTCTCTTTCCTGAAGTTACCGCTCTGTATTTTCGTGCATTGTTTCTGGGTGAGGATGCTGCTGCCACAGATAAGGCAGCTGCTGCTGCAGCCGAGTGAACCATTCGCGAGGCCCCTGACCTCGCCGGGTCTTCTCTGAGCATTTCTTCATTCTGCTGGTTTGCAAAGCGCACCAGCTCATTTACTCTTTCTTGCTGTTTCTGCCGGGCTTCGCCGGTCAATCCCTCTAACTCTAATGCCGCGGCATTTGCCGCTCTCAGGTTCTTTGCCGGGGTACTGTACCTCGGCAAGCCTAAATCAACTGATTCTGCCTTATGAGCATCATGCTCCTTGTTGATATCATCCATGAGGTTCTTTCCTCTTAATCTCAACTCGTCAACCCGTTCGGGGGCGATGTCAAGCTTATTTGCTTTGGCATACTCTCGCAGGGTCCTATTTAAGGACTCCCGCAAGGCCGACACCGTTTTTGCCTCTACCAGCACCTTTTGCCTGGTTTCTTCCAACTCTGCCTGAGCATTTGCCGGATCAAGTATTGGCGCTACAGGGGTAGTCAGGTTATCTATGGTTGCCTGAAGGATGTTTTCTGGTCTTTCGAGAGGTAGCCCTCTTACCCTTGGTGCCTTTGGGGTTGTCTCCTGCACTTCGGCCTGGTTGGCCACTGAAGGGATTACCTCGGTGGGTGGTGGAGCTGTCTGCCTGGGCGCGACCTGCACACCCGCTGCCAGATCTCTGCTTGATCCTGCGCCTGCTACTCCCGCTTGCACCCCGGCCGCGACCATCACCTCGACGCTGCTAACTGGGCGCGCTCTGCACGGACCGCTCGTGGCACTAGGGGGGGGGTTCTCCTGCAACCACAACCTGGTGAGGATAAACGCCGAAGATGTCGACGCCGACGTAAATCTGGTGCATGCCCAAGTTGATGAAGACGCCGTTGCGCGAAGGGTTTTTTCCTTTGAAGCTGCCTGCGTTGTCGCTGACGTAGTCACAGAGATCAAGTCTCTGGACCAAGCCAGATACAATGCGCTCGCCAGTGTCGATGAAGTTTCCCGTCCGGATCATGACTCCAGCTAGCACCGCTGCTGGCCCCACGGTGGGCGCCAACTGTCGTGGTGGTGGCACGGTAGATGCCATGGGTAGGCTAAAGTATGGGGCCAATGGATGCTAGTGGGATCTGGGGAGGGAAGATGCAGTTGATTCTACACACAAAAGACTAAGGCAAAGATCTTTATTTCTCCTTCCTTGGGCTACAAGTGCTCCTTGAGCTGTATACAGGGAGAAAATAAGAACTTTACCAGCCTAACGGTACTAAATGAGCCGATTCCCTCCTCAGGATCCAAGCCTCCCCTTATAAAGGAGAGCCTTGGGTTCCTTTAGGGCTGACGTGGCAAGCATATTCTAGGAATATGCTTGTCCCAATATAGCAGTTCGGCGCCCTCCTTTCCCTGTCGCTCCTCTAATGACGGCAAGGTTCCAGAGGGACCCTCCTGCGCGCCTCGGGCTTCCTGACTATCACCTCCGTGACCTCCTTCTTCCCCTCTGTCGCTCTGCACCTTTGTCCCTAGTGCTTGGCTCTGCTCAGATTCTCCCTAGCCTATGACTAGATCTTGACTTTAGGCTTCTCCTTCTTCTGCAAGCTTCGTATCATTCGGCCCCGCCTCGCGTAACTTGGCTCGTCCTTTACCTGCATTAAGATTATTCGGGCTAACCCGGCCGACTCATACAGTACTTTGGCCGGGTAATGCCTTGCTATTATCATTGAGGTCCTGCCTCTTTCATACCTCGGCCGACATCTACATGATTCGGCCGACTAAGACGGTAACTCAGAAACTGGACGGGGAATGTCCTTCCGTCTTTCCCCGTCTTTACCCTATCCGAGGTCACCTCCCCAACATCGTTCCTCATGCTACTCAACTTTAGTCACAAGCAAGTTCTTATCATTGTAAGTATATGTGTATCATAGAGAACCGCCAACGGGGTACCCCTTGCCCCATGACACATGAGCTATCCCATATCAAAATGACAAGGCAATAGACAGTGAGCATATCAGCGGTCTTTTTATTTACCATGAGCAGGGTGCTTTTTTTCTCTTTTTCTCCTCTCTTTTTTATATTTTTTCTGAAGATGCTTCATAGTTTGCTCACTATGGTGATGCTGCAAGTTTCCACCATGATTAGGCATGGCTTAGGCTAGCCGCTCAGGCGTTTATCTAACACATATATAATACTCCATAAACTTACAAGCTCCCCTTTTATTTCACACTACCGACATCCATAAACAAAAGATCATGATATCAACTGGGTAATATGTACATGTTTTGAAAGCGTTCCCCATGACAGCATGGTTCTGCTAAATCCCAACTTATAAGTGCAAGCATATACAACATAGATGACACAGTGGTTCAAGTTTATTAGGTGCAAGAAATAAAGTGTGCCATCAAGTTTGTGAGAGCTTTAATCACTAATTTTCACATAACAAGTTGAAATGGATCGTATGGGCACCTAGAGGGGGGGTGAATAGGTGCTAACCAATTTTTAATACATTTTCAATTTTAGGCTTGACACAAAGTAAATTCTCTAGATATGCAACTACGAGAATTTCCCTATATGTAACCCTAACTACTAAGCACGTAAAAGAGGAGCGAGGAAACCGTAGTGGAGCATGCGGAGACACAGGGATTTGTTTTACCGCAGTTCCTTCCTTGTTAAGGGAAGTACATCTGCGTTGGAGGGGTGGGAGGTTCTAAGACCACCACGCCACAATAGGCCTCACCCTATTCTCCGATGGATCTCGCTACGAGAGGCCTGATCCACCTTCTCTACTATTGGATCCCTTCGAGGCGGGAACCGGTGCCTTTTACAACACTATCGGGGCACACACCCACAACCGAATTGGGGGCTCCCGAGATGACAACAAGCTGCCACAAGAACAAGGTTTATCAATATAAACAAAAACGAGGATCTAGATATTTGTAAGAAATACTAGATCGGAGGTTCTCCAAATGAATGGAGAGGAGATGAAGCGCTTGATTGCTGATGATGAAGATCGAGTTCTCCTCCTTCGATTCCCCAAGGGATGGGGACTTTGGGTGGATCTAGGTGGAGCACTCTTGGATGAAGCTTTCAGATCTGGTCTGGTCTTTTTCGAGATGAATCAAGAGTTCTGGCAGGAGGGGGAAGGCTGGCTTAAATACCCCCTCCCCAGATCTGGCCGTTGCACAACTTTGGGGGCGGATTATCCGCCCCCCACTTGGGGCGGATTATCCGCCCCCTGGGAAAACTCCGCCGCCTCTCTGGGGCTTGCGCCTTGGTGAACCTTGGTGAAGATCTTGGGGGGCGGATAATCCGGCCCCCCTGAGGGGCGGATTATCCGGCTACGCCGAAAAGTCCTGCCAAAACTCCGCCCCCTCTCTAGGGCTTGCGCCTGCTTGGGCAAAGGGAGGGGCAGATTATCCGCCCCTGGTGGGGCCGGATTATCCGCCCCCAAAGGCTGAGTTCTTTTCCCTTTATTCTCAAATAGAGCTGAAACACTTCAACACACATTAAATGATCCTTGGTATTGTTATCTAACACATAAAACACTAGGGATTAAGAAATGTTCTTTCAATCTCCCCCTTTTTGGTGTTAGATGACAATACTAGGATTTGCAATAAAACCGGCAAATGCCACCTTAAATAATGAAAGACGCTCCCCCTAGATGTGTGCATATTTAAGATTTGCATTTGAATACAAATACACGCACTAGGGAGAACACTACTTTAAGGTTTGGGAAAAAGGTCATACCACCGGGATGAGAATATAGCCAAAGCATACATAGATAATCCCATGAATCCATATGCCATCAAATATGCTCCATAATTCTAGAATTCCATGGGGTCCATGATAGATAAATCCAGAATTCCATGAATACCAATCATAGTACCAAACTGTGGAGTACGACATAGTCTTACACAAACAAACACAAATAGCAACTGAGTTCACGCTAGAAAAGGCACAAGCAAGCAAATAAAAACGACTAAAAAAATGCTTGTGCCCGACCCTTGCAAATCCACGAGACCTAATAGAACTACTCCCCCTTTGGCATCGAAATTCCAAAAAGGAAGAAGAGCGATGCAAGAAGCAAGTCAAGCAAAAGCCAAATTTGAGTGTGTTTTCCATAAGAACATGAGATATGTAAGAAAATCCAATGATACCCATGAGAAACCAACTCTTCTCGAGGAAGAGGGCGGTGGCCGAAGCCACCATGTTGGAGCGCATGGCATGACACCGCGAAGATGTATCTTGAGTTCAAAACCAATGCTCATCGATGACCCACACATCACAAAATGATATTAAGGGAAATGATTTTACTTGCTTTCAGCATTATGGGGGGAGGGTTGGCCCAATCAATTAGGACCACACTCCCCCTATGTCTATGCCCGCATCTAAACCAAATACATGAATAAGAGCAAGTGAGTGTGCAAGGGTAGTCAAGCCAAGCTCCTTGAATCTATGATATTTAGCTCATTCCTCAAAAAACAGAATCTTGCTTCATCAAGAGGCTTCGTGAAAATATCAGCAAGTTGGTTCTTCGTGCTCACAAAGGATAGAGCAATATCTCCACGAGCAACATGATCCAGAATAAAGTGGTTGCGAATCTCTATATGTTTTGTTCTTATATGCTGCACAAGATTGTAAGCAATTTTGATAGCACTTTCATTGTCGCATAAAAGAGGCACTTTGTCACAATTGACACCATATTCCTTTAAAGTTTGCCTCATCCATAACAATTGAGTACAAGCACTTGCAGCAGCAACATATTCAGCTTCGGCGGTTGAGAGTGAAATACAATTCTGTTTCTTTGATGACCAACACACTAGAGACCTGCCCAAGAATTGGCATGCACCAGAGGTTGATTTCCTATCATCTTTGTCACCAGCCCAATCTGAATCAGTGTAACCACATAGAGAGAAACTTGAACCCTTGGGATACCATAACTCAAAATTTGTGGAATGAACCAAATATCGGAAGATTCGCTTGACTGCCACTAAGTGGCTTTCTTTAGGAGCGGCTTGGTACCTTGCACACACTCCTACACTTAAAACGATATCGGGCCTAGACGCGCAAAGGTAAAGGAGAGAGCCGATCATGGATCAGTATACCTTTTGATCCACGTCTTTACCCTTGGGATTGAGCTCAAGATGACACTTTGTTTGCATTGGGGTAGCAACGCCATTGAGATCTGTCATCTTGAACCTTTTGAGCATGTCGTGGATGTACTTAGCTTGATTAATAAAGGTTCCCTCTCTAAGTTGTTTGATCTCAAATCCAAGAAAGAACCTGAGCTCACCCATCATGGACATCTCAAACCTGTCAGTCATAAGCTTCGAAAATTCATCGTTAAAAGCTTGGTTAGTAGAGCCAAAAATAATGTCATCTACATAAAGTTGGCATACAAAAAGCTCCCCATTAACCTTCTTAGTAAAAAGAGTGGGATCGATTTGCCCAACTTCGAATCCACGGTCTAGCAAAAGCTCTTTAAGGTGCTCATACCACGCACGTCGGGCTTGTTTACGGCCATAGAGCGCCTTATCGAGTTTGTAGACATGGTTCGGAAATTTGGGGTCCTCAAACCCCGGGGGCTGCTTGACGTATACTAACTCATGTAGAGGACCATTAAGGAAAGCGCTCTTAACATCCATTTGTTGTAATTTAAAATTATGATGGGCTGCATATGCAAGAAGGATACGAATGGACTCAAGGCGAGCTACATGAGCGTAGGTCTCGCCAAAATCAATTCCTTCCACTTGAGAGAATCCTTGAGCCACGAGTCGTGCTTTATTCCTCACAACAATGCCATTTTCATCCTGTTTGTTCTTGAAGATCCACTTGGTGCCGATAACATTGCAGCAATCCTTTGGTTTTTCTACGAGCTTCCAAACTTTGTTGCGTTCGAAGTTATTTAATTCTTCATGCATTGCAACAACCCAATCGGGGTCTTCAAGAGCATCAAAAACCTTCTTCGGTTCAACCATGGAAATGTGAGCTTGATGATCACAGAAGCTTGCAAGCTCTCTTCTAGTGGATACCCTTCGTCGTAGATCACCAACAACCTTGTCAAGAGTGTGACCTGTTAGTTCAAGGTTCCGATCAGCACGAGCCTTGTGACGAGCCTCAATGTCCTTATTGTTTCTAGGAGGAGTGGATTCAATAGTTGTATCCTTGTCTTGATTACTGCCCTGCCCTTGATCTTGGTCACCGTTACTGCCAGAAGATTGTTTCTGAACATTTTCTTCAGGCCCAGATAATCCGCCCCTTGGAGGGGCCGGACTATCCGGCCTGGGAGGTGAAGAACCATCTTCCTGAGAATGCCTGATGAGAGTTGGAGACCAAGGGCCGGATAATCCGCCCTCGGGGGCCGGAGAATCCGGCCTGGGAGCTTCAGAGTTGCTGACTTCTCCTTCGGATCCTCTGGAATGAGTTGGAGTGCCAGGGGCGGATTGTCCGCCCCTTGGAGGGGGCGGATAGTCCGGCCTGGGACTATCATCTTGTCTAGAGGACAGTTGATCTTCAGCAGATTACGGTGTTGATGCAGGTTTTTTTCTCCAACCGTAGGAGCTTGTTGGTCTTGTGTAGATGAGGGCTCCACATGTGTGGAGCATTGTCCTTCCCGATCCGTCACAAGGGGTTCCTCAATGGGGCGGAAAAATCCCACGCCCATTCTTCTTATGGCATCTTGAGGTATTTCAACATCTGCATCACAAACATCAACTTGCCCTACAAAGGAGCCGTTATTTTCATCGAACTCCACACTACAAGATTCTACAACAATCCCAGTGAGCTTGTTGTAGACTCTATAAGTGTGGGATTCGGCACCGTAACCAACAAAAATACCTTCTAAAGCCTTGGACTCAAATTTTGATAAACGGACACCTTTAATAAGAAAGAAACACTTACACATGAATACCCTGAAGTATGAGATGTTGGGCTTGTTACCGGTAAGTATTTCATATGGGGTCTTGTCCAAGATCTTCTGAAGGTAGAGCCGGTTTGATGAGTGACAAGCAGTGGATATGGCTTCAGCCCAAAAATTATAAGGAGACTTGAATTCATCTAGCATAGACCTTGCCATATCCATCAAAGTCCGGTTCTTCCTCTCGCCTACACCATTTTGTTGAGGGGTGTACGCAGCGGAATATTGGTGTCTAATCCCCTATTCGCTAAGAAACTCGTTTAAAGTGTAGTTCTTGAATTCTGAGTCGTTGTCACTTCTAATTGCCAATATGGGAACATTGTGTTGACGTTGAACTTCATTGGCAAAATCGATGACAGTTTGTTGAGTCTCACTTTTCAGCTTGAAGAAATATACCCATGCATATCTTGAGTAATCATCGACAATGACCAAGCAATATTTCTTCCCACCAAGACTTGCATGAGAAGGAGGACCAAATAAATCCACATGAAGTAGTTCCAAGATCCTCTTTGATGACACAATAGTCTTCCTCTTGTGGGGAGAGTCATGCATTTTTCCTTCAACACAAGCCCTGCAAACACGATATTTGGCAAAAGAGACATTGTCTTTTAGTCCAAGGATGTGGCCACCTTTTTGGAGACTTTGCAAAGTTCTCATGTTGACATGGGCTAAACGGCGATGCCATAGCCATCCCACGTCGGCCTTTCCGAATAGACACATCGGACCCGAAGTGGTTTTCCCGGAGAAGTCCACCACATACAGGTCATTTTCGACGTATCCAATGAAAGCGACCTTTAGAGACTTGCTCCACAAGAGTACCACCAAATCATCATCGATAAAAACAGCAAAACCCATCTTGCCAAGGGCACGAACAGAAAGAAGGTTGTAACCAAGGGTCTCAACAAGCATGACGTCCACGAGAGAGATATCGTGGGCAACCACAACCTTGCCAAGACCCAATACCGAGATTTAGACTTATCACCATAGGAGACTGTGATATTATCATGATTTGGATGCATCTCCGTGATGATCTCCTTGCTTCCGGTCATATGACTAGTGCAGCCACTATCCAGCACCCATTTCGACCCACCGGAAGCATAGCCCTGCAAGAAAATTACTTCTTGGTTTTAGGTACCCATTTTTCAATGGGTCCTTTCATGTTAGTAACAAGGGTCTTTGGGACCCAAATAGAACAAGCAATATATTCATCAAAAGGACCAACATAATAAGCATAAACATCGCCATAGTCATCACAAAAGAGTTCATAATTTGGATTGTGAGACCCTGCAAAACCAATATTATTAGTCTTGTGTTTTGTGACAACCTTCTCAGCAGTGCTTGTCTTTAATTGCACATTCTTGGTCTTGTTCTTCTTGGTCTTCTTCTTCTTGGACTTGGTGACATACCCAAGTCCCTCTTTACTATGATTTGACCTTTGCTTGCCAAGGACTTCATCAAGCACACCTTTGTCCTTGGTAGTGATGTCCTTGATCACTTCTTTTTCCACATTAGCATTTTCCTTGTTACTATATGTTGAGTTTGACGAGCTAGGAGTATCATATTTTGCCAATCGACTTTGAAGCTGATCATGTGACTCATTGAGAATAGAGAACTCGTTTTTCAACGTCTTGTGAGCATTGTCAAGTTTCTCCAATTCCTCGGAGAGTCTATCATGAGCAGCCCCAAAGTCAATCCTTTCCTTCTTTAACTTCTTTGCCTTGGTGACAGCATTGTCACGTTCCTTAACGAGTTTAGTCACAATTTCTTCATGTGACTCTTCCATAGACTCAAGCCTCTCTTCAAGAGAGACCCGAGCTTCTTCTTCTTCAAGAGCATTTTTTAGGGATGCAATTTCCATTGCATCCTCCCTTTCAATTCTGCCCTTTTCTTCGAGGAGTGCTTCGTTTTGGGCCAGCTGATCCATAAGAGCCTCAAAACGAACTTTGTGCTCACCTTGCAAGTTAGTATAGAAATAATCCAAAGCAATAATCTCTTCTTTAACCTTAGGACTAGCAGGATCATCCATGTCTATCATATCCTTGGGAAAAGAAGAGTTAGAAGAAGTTACCTCAGAGCTTCTTGCCATGAGGCAAGTAGCATTCTTGTTGATGATGTTTTCGTTCGGAGAGTCGAAGAGAGATGTTGATGTAGACGTGGTGGCTATAGCAGCCACCTCTTGAGAGCTATCATCCTCATCCTCATCTTCACTCCCCGATGAATATTCTTCTTGAGACACTAGAACAATCTTTGGTTGCTTCTTGAAAGGAGCATTCTTCTTTACAAAATGTTTCTTACGTGGAGCTTTTGATTTGTCCTTGAAAATGAGTCTTCCTCCATTATCCTCTCTACTTTGATATGGACACTCAGCTACGAAGTGCAGCCGGTCACCACAATTAAAGCATGTTCTCAGCTTGGGACCATTTTCTTTTCTTCCATAGGCTCCACTCTTTCGATCTAGTTCAGCTTTAGCCTTGGCTGGATCTTTCCAAAAGTTTCTTGCATAAAGAGCCAAGTATTGTCCGTGGATCCTTTTTATATCTTCGGGACAGTCCAGACCTTCTACCGCATATTCATCATGATCAATCACACTAGTCTTCAAGGCCATGTTGACCCCCTTTTGCATCCCCATAGCTCGAGCACGAGCATCTTCGGCATTCTTGGCAGCCACTTTGAAGGCGGCCATTTCTTGCATTACCTCATTGGATGACATGAGGTGATAGTTATGCCTACCTTGGAGACTTTTCAAACCTGTGGGCTCAAATGGCATAAGAGCACTGACATACTTGCGCTTGATCCAAGCATCATCAACATGAGCCGCACCGTGGTTTCTGAAGGTTGTGGCTATTGCCTTGAGCCTCCTATACATGTCCTCGTGGTCTTCTCCATCCAGCATATAAAATCCTTAAGCTTCATTGCTCAAGGCATCATATCTATTCCTTCTCATACTTTCATTTCCGATGAAGAGCTCGGTGAGGGCATCCCAAGCTTCTTTAGCTGTGCTAAGATGCTGAATGTGTGGCATGTCTTTGTCACCCACACCAAGCTGTATCATGTGTAGAGCTGTAGCATTGAGTTGGCTATCGACCACTTCTCTTCTTGTGAGATTGTTAGGGTTTCCAACATGAAGACCATTTTCGATGATCTTCCACAACTCTATGGAGGAACTGCACACATGAGATTTCATCAAAAATTGCCATTGAGAGAAAGTAGATGCTGAAAGTTTGGGTGGATCACCCCTATTATGTATATGTGGGTGAGGGATAGGCGGATTAGGGGAATACACTTGAGAAACCTCATTGTATCCAGCCTTACCGCTATCCTTTTTCGAGGGGGAGCTCTTGCTAGTATCATCACCTACCACTTCTTTATCTTTGGAAACAGTTTTACCCGTTTCCTTGGATTGCGGAGTGGTATCCTCAGAGTTAGATGGAGGTGATGCTGCGGATGTGGAGAGACGCATTATCAATTGACGCATCTCTTCCATCTTAGCCTCCATTGAACTCACCAAGGTTGTTTCCAATGTCTTGAGATCGTTCATGGTGACTACCTCCGGAGCATCACTCCCATCTCCCTTGGAACCCATACTTCTCTTAGGCGGTAAAGCCCGAAATAAGAGTCGAGGCTCTGATACCAATTGAAATGGATCGTATGGTCACCTAGAGGGGGGGTGAATAGGTGCTAACCAATTTTTAATACTTTTTCAATTTTAGGCTTGACACAAAGTAAATTCTCTAGATATGCAACTACGAGAATTTCCCTATATGTAACCCTAACTACTAAGCACGTAAAAGAGGAGCGAGGAAACTATAGTGGAGCACGCGGAGACACAAGGATTTGTTTTACCGCAGTTCCTTCCTTGTTAAGGGAAGTACATCTGCGTTGGAGGGGTGGGCGGTTCTAAGACCACCACGCCACAATAGGCCTCACCCTATTCTCCGATGGATCTCGCCACGAGAGGCCTGATCCACCTTCTCCACTATTGGATCCCTTCAAGGCGAGAACCGGTGCCTTTTACAACACTATCGGGGCACACACCCACAACCGAATTGGGGGCTCCCGAGATGACAACAAGCTGCCACAAGAACAAGGTTTATCAATATAAACAAAAACGAGGATCTAGATATTTGCAAGAAATACTAAATCGGAGGTTCTCCAAATGAATGGAGAGGAGATGAAGCGCTTGATTGCTGATGATGAAGATCGAGTTCTCCTCCTTCGATTCCCCAAGGGATGGGGACTTTGGGTGGATCTAGGTGGAGCACTCTTGGATGAAGCTTTCAGATCTGATCTGGTCTTTTTCGAGATGAATCAAGAGTTCTGGCAGGAGGGGGAAGGCTGGCTTAAATACCCCCTCCCCAGATCTGGCCGTTGCACAACTTTGGGGGCGGATTATCCGCCCCCTGGGAAAACTCCGCCCCAAGGGCGGATTCTCCGGGGGAAACTCCGCCCCCTCTCTGGGGCTTGCGCCTTGGTGAAGCTTGGTGAAGATCTTGGGGGGCGGATTATCCGGCCCCCCTGAGGGGCGGATTATCCGGACAAGCCGGAAAGTCCGGCCAAAACTCCGCCCCCTCTCTGGGGCTTGCGCCTGCTTGGGCAAAGGGAGGGGCGGATTATCCGCCCCTGGTGGGGCCGGATTATCCGCCCCCAAAGGCAGAGTTCTTTTCCCTTTATTCTCAAATAGAGCTGCAACACTTCAACACACATTAAATGATCCTTGGTATTGTTATCTAACACACAAAACACTAGGGATTAAGAAATGTTCTTTCACAAGTTTTATTTGGAAGATAGATAAAACATCAATATACTCGGAATGGTGTAACACACCATGCATAGGAATTTATAGTTGACTCTTTGGAATAACTTTGTTTCTTGGGAGTTGGATGCATGAGTAGAGCTTACTCGGTACAAGTGGAGGCTAGCAAAAGACTGTGAGCGACCAACTAAGAGAGCAATACTGGCCATAATCATGCAAAACGACAAAACATTATCAACTAAAGCATAACGTGGTATCACAAGTCAAAAACTAAATGATCATAGAGGCTAGGGTGACTGGTTCATAGTCATAACATGGTGTAAGCATGTGCCAAGTCAACCCAAATAAAGCATCAAAGGAGAACACCACAATATTATGCTTTTGTATGCTAAAACAACGCATGATTCTTTCAAGGCACACTAAGCAATCTCAATTGTTTGAAACAAGTCATGCTACAACAATAATCTCTAAGCATATGCTCAAAGCAACATCTAACATGACATGATAAAGTCTAAGACACGGTCAAAACAAGCTTCCTTTTGTACCACTATAAGCATGAAACTTTCTACTCTTTTCCAACACAAATCGACTTATTTAAAACAACACACAAAGATAATTAATCAATAAAACCAGTGAGCTTGTCTCACAAATTTACAAAGAAGAACTAATTTTTTTTAAGCAGAAAGCACAACAAAATTAAAGCTAAACGCAGTGCTAGCAAAAGAGAACACTCACAAACAAAAAGAGTGAAAACTAGAGTGTTCTAAACAATGAAAACATAGCGTGTCTATCTCCAAAAGAAGTGTGCTAGGATCCAACCAACTTATTGCAGCAAACAAGCAAAATAAAACTAAAAACAAAAACAAAGACGCTCCAAGAACAACACAATAGTGCATGAAACAATAAAAATAAAGTGTCTAGAAAGAAGACCTGAGATTTTTATTGATGAAGAAGGGGATACCTTGGGCATCCACAAGATTTGATGCTTGTACCTCTTGAATATTTCTTAGGGTGATACAGGTGGCATCCCCAAGCTTGATATTTTGTCCATTCTTCATCTCATCACATCATTCTTCTCCTACACTTGAAAATTTTCTTCATACAAAACTTCACACAATCTTCATTAGCAACATTAGTGTATTCAAGATAACAAGCTTTTGGGTTTAGTTTCAACACAAGTAAAACTTCTATTAAAACACAAGCTACTATAGCAGTTCCTTGTAAAAACTCAAGTGATCAAAGAGAACTAAAAAAGAAACCGATAAGAGGCAAATACAAATAATGGCAGAAATCTGTCAAAACAGACCAATAGGTAGAAACCGATTTTTTCAAAGACCTTTTGTTGCTCAAATCAAAAAGTGTTGAACTAACTAAAGTTATATAATAACCTGGGGCATAAGAGAGGAAAATTACAGCTTAATCCGACGCATAGGGATTTTTCAAGATTTTTTACAGTGAAACACAGAAATCTGTTTCGAGACAGCAACTTCCCCAAATCTTACTTCTCTCTCATTAGAGGTTATTTTTGGCACAAAAACCACATAAAAGGATAAGGAGAGGTTATTATAGAGTACATAACTTCCAATACTCAACAAAAAAAAAACTTACTGAAAGCAAAAATATAATGGGTTGTCTCCCGAAAGCTCTTTCTTTATAGCCATTAAGATAGGCATGATAATTTTGATGATGCTCATATAAGAAATATGAATTGAAGTAAAAGAGAGCATAAAGAAGCAAATATAAAACAAATTTAAGTCTAAACCACTTCCTATGAAAAATAATCTTGTAAATAAACATGTCATGAAAGCACAAAGCAACAAGCATAGGAAAGCAAAACATGTGCAACTTCAAAATTTTCAATATAAAGAGGGGAAACTTAATATTTTTGAGATGCATAAGACCATGTTTCCCTCTCTCATAATAACTTTCAGTAGCATCATGAATAAAATTAACAATATAACTATCACATAAAACATTCTTATCATGAGCCACATGTATAAAATGATCATTACTCTCCACATAAGCATAGTTATTCTTATTAATTGTAGTGGGAGAAAATTCAACAAAATAGCTATCATTATTATTCTCATCACCATAATCATCAGATATAGGAGGCATATTGTAATCATAATTAATTTTCTCCTCAATATTAGGTGGAATAAAAATATCATATTCATCATATATTGGAGGTATAGTATCATCATAGCAAATTTTCTCCTCTAAAGCAGGTGGACTAAAAATATCATATTCATCATTGTAATCATCATATATTGGAGGTTTAGTATCATCATAGAAAATTTTCTCCTCTAAAGCTGGGGAACTAAAAAGATCATTTCATAAAAACTAGTTTCCCCAAGCTTAGACGTTTCCATAGTATTAGCAACAATGGTGTTCAATTTTTTAAATTTCCTCTTCAAACACTTCATGTCCTAACTCAGGAAAAATACTATAAAGCTCTCTAATTTTTGTTGTTGTTTTCCATTAAGCCTAACTAGTGAAAACAAGAAACAAAAAGATATAATTGCAGAATCTAAAGAAAATAACTTCGAGCACTCACACACTAACAACAATACTAGAAGATAGCTTAGTGTACATCGGATGTGGGTACCTTTTACTTTACCTCCCCGACAACAGAGCCAGAAAAGAGCTTGATGGGGAGGAAGAGACTAAAGGCCCTATAGTCCCCGTGTAGGGGTTCGTAGCATGGAAAACAAAAAATTCTACCGCATGAACACACACAAGCCAAGATATATCTACTAGATTGTAGCAACGAGTCGATTAGAGTACTCATCCTTGAAGATTCCAAAGCGGTTAACGAGATCAGATTCCCCTGGGTGACGTAGTCGTACACTTGTCGATCTCAAGATCGCGTAGACGATCCTTCCGGTGTTGTGTTCCGGCAGCGCTTCCGCAGTCGTTATTCGGTACTCGATGAAGACCTTCCTCTCCCTTGTTCCAGTAGGCAGCAGCGGTTGTAGTTCTCTCCTCGTGATTCCGACAGCACGCCAGCGTGGTGTCAGAAGTAGAGGGAAGATCCCGCAGGGCTTCTCCTAAGCCAGGGAGGGTTATGGTGGAGTATTAGGGTTTCCCCGGCGATCTAGGGTTTAGAAGCTAGAGATGAGGAGGTGGGCCCAGCGGTGGCTAGGGCGGCGGCGGCAGCGGCTTGGGTGGTGCTGGTGTGTGGAGGGGCAGCCGCCTCCCCGATATTTATGAGAGGGAGGGGCAGCTAGGGAGAGGGGAGTTTGAATCCAACCCCAACTCCCTCTCCTTCTAGGCTTGTGGTGGAGGGAGAGAAGGATTCTCTTCTTCTTCCACTAGGAAACATTATCCCAGTTTGACTTTTCAAACTTGCCTTTTGACTTTCAATTTTGGAGTTTGATTTTAATCTTTATTTGCACAACCCTTTGACCTAGGACATGATGCAACCATTCCACTTAGTCATGACACATTCATGCACCCTTCCCCTTTCGGTCCGGTGAACCTTCTAGATCATTTTGGCGAAAACACCGAAATCATTCCCGAACTCTGGAATTGGACTTTCCTTATATGAATCTTATTCTCCGGACCATTCCGGATATCCTCGTGATATCCCGGATCCCATCCGAGACTCCGAACAACATTCGCTCTCCCTACTTACATTCCATATCTACCAAACAACATTGAATCCTTAAGTGTGTCTTGTTGGAGATATGCCCTAGAGACAATAATAAATGTAGTTATTATTATATCTTTGTGTTTATGATAAATGTTTACATTCATGATATAACAGTATTAACAAGGAAACATTAATACTTGTGTGATTTGTAAACTAAATTAGAGTCCCTAGTAAAGCCTCTTCATAATACTAGCTTGTTGGTTAATAAATGATTGTGGTTTCCCTATAAGGAACATTGAGATGTTATTAACAACAAGATCATATCGTTAGGAGAATGGTATGATGGACATACTCCTATAGATAAGCATAGCATAAAGATCAAGTCATTTTAATAGTTCAATTGATATATGCTTTCTGATACATAGTAACCTAATTCCTTCGACCATGAGATCATGCTTATCACCATCATCGGAAGGATGCTTTGATGACATAAAACACCACACCGTAACTGGGTGGCTATAAAGGTGGCATTGAGTGTTCGGAAAGTATGGGTTGAAACAGATGGATCAAGAGTGGGATTTGTCCATCCATATGACGGATAGATATACTCTAGGCCCTATCGGTGGAATGTCATCCAATTGGCTTGCAAGCATGTGACTGGCTCATAAGGGATCACATATCACGGGAACGAGAAAAGAGTACTTATCGGTAACGAGGTTGAACTAGGTATGCAGAGATACCGACGATCAAAACCTCGGATAAGTAAACTCTCGTGAGACAAAGGGAAATTGGTATCGTATGTAAGTGGTTCATTCGATCGTAAAGTAATCGTAGAAATATGTGGGATCCATATGAATTTCCAGATTCCTCTATTGGTTATTGTTCGGCGAAGTGTCTCGATCATGTCCGCATAATTCACGAACCGTAGGGAGACACACTTAAGGATTCGATGTTGTTGAGTAGTTATGGAATAATGAGTAAGAGACCGAATGTTGTTCGGAGTCTTGTATGGGATCCGGGATATCACGAGGAGATCCGGAATGGTCCGTAGAATAAGATTCATATTAGGAAAGTCCTGTTTTGGAGTTGGAGAATGATTCCGGTGTTTTCATCGGGAATGTTCTAGAAGGGTCCGGAAGGTCCGACACTCCGGAGGGGAAGGGTACATGAATGTGTCATAACAATATGGAATGGTTGCATCATGTACTAGGTGTCATCGCTGAGCAAAATAAAGGGATAAATCAAATCCTAGTTTGAAAAGTCAAACGCCAATTTGAAAAGTCAAACGACAAGTTTGCTTGGTGGAGGGAGAGTAGGAAATCTACTTGGGGAGGAAGTCCTCCTCCCTCCACCTCCGGCCAAGGAGGCGAAGTTGGGGGAGGACTCCCTCCTCCCAACCGGCGCCCTCCCACCTATATAAGAAGGGGCAGGGGTGCCCCTCTAGCCTACACCTATCTCCTCTAAACCCTAGCCCTAGCCGCCGGCCCTCCTGTAGCCGCCGCCCTAGGGTTTGCCCTAGCCGCCGACTTGGGGCTCTCCCCTTGCCCTAGCCGCCGGCCTAGCACTCTCTCCTTGGTGCCTCTAAACCCTAGATCACCAAGGACTCTCTCATAGTCCACCATACTCGCTCCGGCTTAAGGCGAAGCCCTGCGAGATCTCCCCTCTACTTCTGGTACCACACCGTCGTGCTGCCGTAATCGCGAGGAGAGTGCTACAACCTCCGCTGCCTGCTGGAACAAGGGATAGGAAGGTCTTCATCGAGTACCGAACGTGTGACCGACTGCGGAAGCGCTGCCGGAACGCATCGCCGGAAGGATCGTCTACACGATCTTGAGATCGGCAAGAGTACGACTACATCACCCACGAGAATCCGCTCTCGTTAAACACTTTGGAATCTTCGAGGGTGAGTTATTCTATCAACTCGTTGCTACAATCTAGTAGATAGATCTTGGCTTGTTTGTTTGTATGCGGTAGAAATTTTTTGTTTTCCATGCTACGAACCTCTACAGTGGTATCAGAGCCGTGTCTATATCTAGATCTGTTGCACGAGTAGAACACAATGGTCATTGTGGGCGGTGGTGCTTTTATTATCAATTGCTTCTTGTGTACTTTGCATCTTGCGGTATGATGGGATGAAGCGGCCCGGGCTAACCTTACATGACATTGTTCATGACACTTGCTCCACCCTCAACATGCAACTTGTATTGCATAAGTGGCTTTGCAGGTGTCTGTCTCTCCCATTATAGTATAAATCCAATTTACAATGGGCACTTGATAGTTCAAACATCAACGTTGTGGTTCTTGTTCGTAAGTTAGATCGACACTTATTGAAAGTCCTAAACCACGTAAAATATGCAAAGAAATTAGAGGCGTCTAACTTTGTTTTGCAGGGGTGTGCTGTGATGTGATATGGCCATGATTGTGATTATATTTAATGTATGCAATGTTCCTTATTGTAAATTGGCAACCGGCAAGAGCCATATGGTTGTCTTTAATTTCTGTTAATACCCGCGTGTCTATTCAAAGTAGTTGTAATAGTTGAAGCTGGTGGACGACAATCATGAAACAGCGTCATTGACCTTGATGCAATGTCGGTGATGATGGAGATCATGTTCGTGCTTGAAGATGGAGATCGGAAGCACAAAGAAGAAAGGTCATGTCATATCACATATTATGAATTGCATGTGATGTTAATCCTTTATACATCTTGTATTGCTTAGTTAACGACGATAGCATTATAAGATGATCCCTCATGCACATAAATTTCAAGTTCTAAAGTGTTCATCCTTAGTAAGCACCGTTGCTAAAGCTTGTTGTTTCGAAGCACCACGTGATGATCGGGTGTGTTAGATTCTGCAAGTGTATACAACATGAGCAAGCCAGATTTGCTCATGCGGAAGCTAAGGTTTGATCTTGACGAGCCTAGCATGTACAGACATGGTCTCGGAACACGGATCACCGAAAGGTAAAGCATGAATCATATAGTAGATATGATGAACATGTCGATTCTTCGCCATTGAAGCTACATCAAATCTCGTGATGATCGGTTTTGATGTGGTGGATTTGGTTCGTGTGATCACTAAAACAATGTGAGGGATATTGTTTTGAGTGGGAGTTCACCTAGATTAATTTAACTATTAATTAGAACTCAATTTGTCATAAACTTAGTCTAAACTATTGCAAATATGTTGTAGATCAATGGCGGCCCCTACCATCAATTTTAATGCGTTCCTAGAGAAAGAAAGGTTGAAAAACAATGGAAGCAACTTCGTGGATTTGTTCCGCAATTTGAGGATTGTCCTCAATGCTGGTAATTTGACCTATGTGCTGGATGCACCGCCGGGTGACCCGCCTGCAGCTGATGCTACCGATGAAGTAAAGAATGTTTACCTCGCTCGGAAGAATCATTACTCCACAGTTCAGTGTGCTATCTTGTATGGTTTGGAATTGGAGCTTCAGAAAAGGTTTGAGAATTCAGACACACATGATATTGTCCGTGAACTCAAATTGATATTTGAGACTCACGCGGCAGTTGAGAGCTATGAGGCTTCTGAAAAGTTCTTTAACTGCAAGATGGAAGAAGGCAGCTCCGTCAGTGAGCATGTGCTTAAGATGTCTAGGCACGCAAACAAACTCCAAAGCTTGGGTATAGTGATTCCTAATGCTTCGGGGATTTACCGTGTCCTCCAATCACTACCACCAAGTTACAAGAACTTTGTGATGAACTACAATATGCAAAGCATGAACAAGCAGTTGCCAGAACTCTTCTCCATGTTAAAATCTGCAGAAGTGGAGATCAAGAAAGAGCACCAAGTGTTGATGGTCAATAAGATCACCAAATTCAAGAAAGGCAAGTCTAATCAAAGGGACACTTCAAGAAGGGTGGTAAGAAAGTTGCCGCACCGACGAAGAAGACCAAAGCTGGACCTAAGCCTGATACTGAGTGCTTTTACTGCAAGGGAGAAGGTCACTGGAAGCGGAATTGCCCAAAGTACTTGGCGGATTTGAAGAATGGCAACATCAAGAAGAAAGGTATATCCGATATAGATGTTATTGATGTGTATCTCACTAGTACTCGTAGCAGTGCCTGGGTATTTGATACTGGTTCGGTTGCTCATATTTGTAACTCGAAACAGGTGCTGCAGAATAAACGGAAGCTAGCGAAGAACAAGGTGACGATGCGCGTAGGAAATGGATCAAAGGTTGATGTGATCGCGGTCGGCACGCTACCTCTTCATCTACCATTGGGATTAGTTTTATACTTGAATAATTGTTATTTGGTACCTGTGTTGAGCATGAACATTATATCGGGATCTTGTTTATTGCGAGACGGTTACTTGTTTAAGTCCGAGAATAATGGTTGTTCGATTTATATGAGTTATATTTTTTATGCACATGCACCTTTGATAGATGGTCTATTCTTATTGAATCTCGATAGTGGAAATACACATATTAATAACATTGAAGCTAAACGTTTGAAATTGAGCGATAACTCGACCTATATGTGGCACTGTCGTCTTGGTCACATTGGAGTGAAGCGTATGAAGAAACTCCATTCCGATGGACTTCTTGAATCACTTGATTTCGAATCACTTGATTTCGAATCACTTGAAAGATGCGAAGCATGTCTGATGGGTAAAATGACTAAGACTCTGTGGCATCCCGCAAAACCACTACTAGAAAATCGCGTTATTTTGTACGTTGCATCATCATGACCGCATGCTCATGTCATCATGCCACATTGCATTTGAGCATTGTCATCATCTTGCATTTGCTTGCATAAAACTATTTGCGGAAAAACCTGTTTTTGTTTTCTACATGCCCGTCCTTGTTCAAACGCAAAACCCGGGTCTCCGGATTATTTTGTTTTGTCTGCTGTCGGTTTGCAAAAGCCCTGTCTAAACAAATAAAATATTTAATTATTTTAGTGGGGGCAGCCAAACTGGGACGGTCCGACCCAGTCGGCCACCCCCAGAATAAAACGGTCCACCCCAAAACCCCTAATCTACCTAGTCCTAATCTACCCACCAATCACAGCTTGCCATCTCACCCTCTCCCCCAATCCCTACCCACCCTGCCACCTCACCAATCCATCACCCCACTCCCTCTCTCACACAGCCCCTCCTACCCCCTCTCCCTTACACCCGGGCCCCACAACCCCGCCTCACCCACTCGCCCCACACACCCCACCTCCCAGTCAAACCCCTGCCCCACCTGGGTCCCACCCCACCCCAGCACACACTCTGCACGCACGCGCGCGCCACCCCCACTTTCCCCTAGCCCACCCTGCAGCCCCACGCCCCGGCCCCACTCTCTCCCTGGCCCACCCCCCCGACGCGCTCCCTCCACCCCGCGGCCTCCTCCCTCACACCGCTCCCCACCTTCCACGCCACCCGACGCGCCCCCACCCCTTCTCCCTCCTCTCCGGCGCCCCGCCACCGACTCGGCGACCCCCTCTGCCGGCACGTCCCCGCCGCCCTCTCCTCTCCGTCCCCCGGCCCGTCCCCTCGAGCGCGTCGTCGCCCTCACCTCGCCGAGCCCGGCCCTTCCTCCCCGTCTCCGGCCACCGCGAGCTCCTTCCTCCCCAACCTCCGCCCCGCCCTCTCCTCCTCGTCCGCCTCGCCGGCCGGCGCCGGCGCAGCCGTCTCCCTGCCTCGCCTTCCTTTCCCCGCAGCCACCCCCTCGTCGTCCGCCGTCGACCCCGAGCCAGCGTAGCCGCCGCCCCACCTCCGTCTGGCCTCCCTCGACCTCTCCGGCCACCGCGCCTCGCCGTCCCCCCTCGTCCCGCGACACCGAGCCGCCTCTAGCTCGTGCGTCGCCAAGGGCCTCCTCGCCGCCGAGCTCTCCCCGCCGTCGGTGCCTCCTCCCCGGCGAGCTCCTCCGTCCGCCCCGCGTCGCGCCCCTGCTTCCTCTCGGCCGCGGCCCCGGCTCCTAGAGAACCGCTGCGGCCTGCGCCTTCCACCTCACCCCGAGCGCCTCCAAGCCGAGCGGAGGCTCCTACCGCACACCAAGGTCGCTCCTGTGAGCGTCACCACCATCCACTCGACGCCCTGGCCTGATGCAACCTCCTGCTCATCTCATCGTAGCAGTGTCGCCCTCTGGCCGCGCGTGCAAATGCTAGTGTCTCCGGCGGCCTATCTGCTTGCGTTGTGATGTCCTGCTCCCTGGTGGTATGCTACTGTTTACAAGCCGTGGGGTCAAGTGTTGGTGTGTGGTGCTGCTCGACAAGAGGTAACCGGAGCGACAAGCGAGGGCGAATGGAAGGAACCTCACCAAGAGCGAGGCTACCCGAGGGAACAAAGCTGAAAGTCCAAGATCTGCTTCATGGATACGAAGATTGAACCCCCGAGATCCATAGTCTGAAGCTGGAGACCAAACCCGAACCCCGACCCCCAACAAGATCACCTTCACGGACGCCAAGTTCTTCATCGGCACGCCAAGACCTTCTCCTCGGAACGCCATGACCGTCTACACGGACCTGAAGACCAGGATGCGACAAGTTCTCCTTCCCGGATGCGATGCTAGAGAACCCGAACGGTAAGGACACCGACGCAGAATGCCAAGTTCTTCATCCCGGGCGCCAAGACCGACCTGAAACGCGGGCCCGACAAGATCGACACCGACCAGGGCGAATCCGATGCGCCCCGACACCGAACCAAGTCCTGCTTCCCGGATGCGACAAGCTCTACCTCAGTTATCCGAGACCGATCCCGTCGAACCCTGAACCCCGAGACCTACCCCGAACCCCTCCGAACCCCAAGATCTGCCGAACCCTAATGTGTGAACCTTTTCCCGAGCCCTATTTTATAAATGCTAAATATAAAACCTGTTGCATATTAAAGTGTCATACTCGCATGCATATTTGTGTGGTTGGGGGCACTATGCCGATTCACCTAAATTAAATATGGGGCCCATATGCGGGCAAATCTAGTCTTATATTGTCCCCATTTAAAAGTTGTGTAGCGAACCGGTAACCTATCTTGCCATGTTAATAACATTTAAATTGCGGGGTAGATAAATAACATGAACCGTTTAATTAATTGTCGGGACCCCGGTTCCGCTTAATATGACCTAATTGCACCGCACCTTTGTCATGTCATCCATCATACATGCATCATGCCCGATATTTCGCCGTAGTATTAAATAACGCCTCCGGTGTTTCTTCTAGTGTTTTGCTTCTTCGCGGATAAGGCCGTTGAGTTGATGTGAGCTTCGCCCCGATCTTCGGATGAACCTTCGACCATGTTTTTCAGGCGAGCATCTCCCCCTTTCTACCTATCTTACTTTTATAGTATTTATTCCCTCCTGTTGATCTATTGCTATCTGTGTTGCGATGCCCTAGTTTTCGTACCCGCGATATCCCTTGCAGCCTTATATTGCCTTGGACACATCCTATTACCTGTTGTTTGGTAGATAGTTGGACTTGCGCGTCATAGTCGCTTGCTCAAGTGCTGTTGCGTGTCGTCCAGAACCACAGTTGTTGGAGTATTGCCGCATGTTTGATGTTGGAGATGATCATGGCTTTCATTATCGTTCACTTTAATTACTGTTTAACAACTAAAATTGAAGTAAGTAAGCAGAGGCACAGGTGGGCAATAGATGTTATTTGGTTGTTAACCGTCCACTTGTGTCCCGTAGGACCCCGAGTACTTGATACCTGTTCCTTGAATATTCGCGCTATCCACATCCGGGAGGATTATGGGATCCCCCTGAGCCAGAGCTTGATTCATTCTTATTTCTTGGGGCCACAAACTAGTTTGAGGTTTTATTTACTATCCTGTACTTATGCCATGCTACTGCTTTATTACGATTGTGCGAGGAGCACACTGTACTGTTTAGGATCGGGACACGTTTTCGCGGTGTCGACAAGCCCAGTTTTGGGTTCCTAGTCGTTCACAGCCGTCCACCCAAACCTTGAGTCCGTCTCGGAGTCAGCTAGCTTCGTTGCGGGTGTACTCAACGGGGTGGCCCCCGGAAATATTTCTGAATCTTGTGATTGCTTTGTCGTGAAGGCCTCGTTGGGTTTTGATTTGGTTTTTCCGAGGTTGATCGAGTGTGTGTTGCTATTTGTGCACCCCGGCCGGGTAAAACTTTCTGAAAGCCGTGTCCGCGGTTATGGACGACTTGGAGCACAGTATCTCGATCATAGACAACTATAACTAAAGTAGTGCTATAAATTTGACTTTATAATGACTAGTAATCAGCTTCACTATAATGGAATGGCTAAATAAAACTGCCAACAATTGCTTGTTTGGGTTGTCTCTTGCGACCATTGTATCTGACTAGTAAGTATTGCAACTATAACGGAATGGCTAAATAAAAGTACCAACAACTGCTGGGTTTTGGAATATCTCATGCTAATTGTATCTGACTAGTAAGTGTTGCAACTACAACGGAATGGTTAACTAAAAGTGCCCACTGCTTATTTTATCAGGATGACTATCTATACTTGACTAGTAATTGCTGCAACGATAACTGAATAAATAAAACTGCCAACTGTGTGAGTTCCTCGGTTGACTTCCTCGTTTGGTCTCGAGGGGGGAAACACCAGGATGGGTTTGTCTGATGGTAGCATCAGGTTGGTTCCGAATAGGTCTTTCTTATCCCTCTCTGATAGCCGACAGTTGTATCGGGTCTCTATAGGTTGTTTAGTGCATGCTGCCGCTGCCGCTTCAGTCCACCATACCTATGTAGGCGAGGACCGCCGAATTCTAGCCTCGCCGTGTACTGGCCTCAGTACTGACCGCTCTCTCTTTTTCCTTTGCCCTTTGTCGGCACCCCGTTTGTTTAAGCAGGTTTTGAGATCGACGTCGTTAGCAGGGTTACCCTTCCGGCTTGGCCTGGGCAGGGTTATGGACACCATTGGTTATTCTTCAGGGCTCTTAGCCCCATTTGCATCTTGTCCGTAGCTGGATGCTCTATCATTTTCAAGGTGATTTGGATCTTTGTATATTATATCTGTATTCTTGACTCATTGAGTCGCTATTATATAGATCTGTTCTGTGGGTCCCATCGAGGACTGTTGTGTAATGTTATTACTTCGTTTTCCACCCGCACGAAAGTGCCTGGTGGGCACCTTTGAATCGTTTCTATGCGGGTTTGGCGGGTTTCGCTAAAACTTGCATAGGGCCGATTCTGAGGGTGTTACAGACTCCATTTTCTAGTATGATGGAGCGAGCTACGGACTTATTGGAAATCATACATACCGATGTGTATGGTCCGATGAGTGTAGCATCGCGCAGTGGTTATCGTTATGTTCTTACCTTCACGGATGACTTGAGTAGATATGGGTATATCTATTTTATGAAACATAAGTCCGGAACTTTCGAGAAGTTTAAGGAATTTCAAAGTGAGGTGGAGAATCAACGTAACAAGAAGATTAAATTTCTACGTTCTGATCGTGGAGGTGAATATCTAAGTTACGAGTTTGGCGAGCATTTAAAGAAATGCGGAATACTTTCACAATTGACACCGCCGGGAACACCACAGCGTAATGGTGTGTTCGAACGTCGTAATCGAACTCTCTTAGATATGGTTCGTTATATGATGTCACTTACAGATTTACCACTATCATTTTGGGGTTATGCATTAGAAACAACCGCATTCACTTTAAATAGGGCACCATCTAAATCCGTTGAAACGACACCGTATGAATTATGGTTTGGGAAGAAACCTAAATTGTCGTTCCTTAAAGTTTGGGGTTGCGAAGCCTATGTAAAGAAATTACAGCCGGACAAGTTTGAACCCAAAGCGGAAAAATGCGTCTTCATAGGATACCCAAAGGAAACTATTGGGTATACCTTCTATCATAGATCCGAAGGCAAAATCTTCATTGCCAAGAATGGATCCTTTCTAGAGAAGGAATTTCTCTCGAAAGAAGTGACTGGAAGGAAAGTAGAACTCGACGAGGTTGTCGAACCTTCTCTCGAACTTGCGAGTAGCGCAGCACCGGAAGAAGTTCCTGTGGTGCCTGCACCAATAAGAGAGGAAGCTAATGATGATGATCATGAAACTTCGGTTGAAGTTGCTACAGAGCCTCGCAGGTCAACGAGAACTCGTACCACTCCTGATTGGCATGATCCCGTTATGAGTGTCATGTTGGTGGACAACACCGATGACCCTGCGACATATGAGGAAGCAATGATGAGCCCAGATTCCCATAAATGGCAAGAAGCCATGAAATCCGAGATTGGATCCATGTATGAAAACCAAGTATGGACGTTGGTGGACTTACCGGATGGCCGGAAGGCTGTCGAGAACAAATGGGTTTTCAAGAAGACAACAGATGTTGATGGTAATGTTACTGTCTATAAAGCTCGACCTGTCGCAAAAGGGTTTCGAAAAATTCAAGGAGTAGACTACGATGAGACTTTCTCACCAGTAGCGAAGCTAAAGTCTATGAGGATTTTGTTAGCAATCGCTGCATATTACGATTATGAGATATGGCAGATGGATGTCAAAACAACATTCCTCAATGGGGACATTGATGAAGAGTTGTATATGATGCAACCCAAAGGTTTTGTCGATCCTAAAGATGCTAACAAGGTATGCAAACTTCAACGGTCCATATATGGATTGAAGCAAGCATCCCGAAGTTGGAATCAACGTTTTGATAGTTTTTCAATGAAAGATCTTGGCGAAGCAGCTTATATATTAGGCATAAAGATTTATAGAGATAGATCGATACGCCTAATATCATTGTCACAAAGTACATATTTGGACAAAGTTCTAAAGAGGTTTGGAATGGAAGATAGTAAGAAAGGGTTCTTGCCCATGTTTCCCAATACGACCTTGAGTAAAACTCAAAGTCCAGCAACGGCAGAAGATAGAGAAAGAATGAGTAAGACTTCCTATGCCTCGGCCATAGGATCTCTAATGTATGCCATGCTATGTACTAGACCCGACATTACATATGTTGTTAGTTTGACTAGCAGATATCAAAGTGATCCAGGAGTGGATCATTGGACAACGGTCAAAAACATCCTTAAGTACTTGAGAATAACTAAGGATATGGTTCTTTCTTATGGAGGTGATGAACAACTCGTTGTTAATGGTTACACCGATGCTAGTTGGAACACCAATCCGGATGATTCTAAATCTCAATCTGGATACGTATTTGCTTTGAATGGTGCAGCAGTTAGCTGGAGGAGTGCAAAGCAAAGCGTTGTGGCGAGATCTTCAACTGAATCGGAATACATAGCTGCTTCGGAGGCTTCACAAGAAGCGATATGCATGAAGGAGTTCATTATAGACCTCGGTGTGGTTCCAAGTGCGCTGGACCCAATGTCTATCTACTGTGATAACATGGGCGCCATAGCCAATGCGTAAGAGCCAAGGTCACATAAGAATCTAAAGCACATCAAGCTACGTTTTCACGCTATTCGAGAACATGTCCAAGATGGTGACATAAAGAGTTGCAAAGTACACACAGATCTGAATGTGGCGGATCCGTTGACTAAACCTCTCCCGAGGGCAAAACATGACCAACACCAAAATGCCATGGGTGTTCGTTATATTACCATGTAATCTAGATTAGTTGAGTCTAGTGCAAGTGGGAGACTGTTGGAGATATGCCCTAGAGGCAATAATAAATGTAGTTATTATTATATCTTTGTGTTTATGATAAATGTTTACATTCATGCTATAACAGTATTAACAAGGAAACATTAATACTTGTGTGATTTGTAAACTAAATTAGAGTCCCTAGTAAAGCCTCTTCATAATACTAGCTTGTTGGTTAATAAATGATTGTGGTTTCCCTATCATGAACATTGAGATGTTATTAACAACAAGATCATATCGTTAGGAGAATGGTATGATGGACATACTCCTATAGATAAGCGTAGCATAAAGATCAAGTCATTTTAATAGTTCAATTGCTATATGCTTTCTGATACATAGTAACCTAATTCCTTCGACCATGAGATCATGCTTATCACCATCACCGGAAGGATGCTTTGATGACATCAAACACCACACCGTAACAGGGTGGCTATAAAGGTGGCATTGAGTGTTCGGAAAGTATGGGTTGAAACACATGGATCAAGAGTGGGATTTGTCCATCCATATGATGAATAGATATACTCTGGGCCCTCTTGGTGGAATGTCATCCAATTGGCTTGCAAGCATGTGACTGGCTCATAAGGTATCACATATCACGGGAACAAGAAAAGAGTACTTATCGGTAACGAGGTTGAACTAGGTATGTAGAGATACCGACGATCAAAACCTCGGATAAGTAAACTATCGTGAGACAAAGGGAAATTGGTATCGTATGTAAGTGGTTCATTCGATCGTAAAGTAATCGTAGAAATATGTGGGAGCCATATGAATTTCCAGATTCCTCTATTGGTTATTGTTCGGAGAAGTGTCTCGATCATGTCCGCATAATTCACGAACCGTAGGGAGACACACTTAAGGATTCGATGTTGTGGAGTAGTTATGGAATGATGAGTAAGAGGCCGAATGTTGTTCGGAGTCTCGGATGGGATCCGGGATATCACGAGGAGATCCAGAATGGTCCGGAGAATAAGATTCATATTAGGAAAGTCCTGTTTCGGAGTTGGAGAATGATTCCGATGTTTTCATCCAGAATGTTCTAGAAGGGTCCGGAAGGTCCGGCACTTCGGAGGGGAAGGGTACATGAATGTGTCATAACAGTGTGGAATGATTGCATCATGTACTAGGTGTCATCGTAGAGCAAAAGAAAGGGATAAATCAAATCCTAGTTTGAAAAGTCAAACGACAAGTTTGCTTGGTGGAGGGAGAGTAGGAAACCTACTTGGGGAGGAAGTCCTCCTCCCTCCACCACCGGCCAAGGAGGCCGAGTTGGGGGAGGACTCCCTCCTCCCAACCGGCGCCCTCCCACCTATATAAGGAGGGGCAGGGGTGCCCCTCTAGCCTACACCTATCTCCTCTAAACCCTAGCCCTAGCTGCCGGCCCTCCTGCAGCCGCCGCCGCCCTAGGGTTTGCCCTAGCCGCCGACTTGGGACTCTCCCCTTGCCCTAGCCGCCAGCCTAGCCCTCTCTCCTTGGTGCCTCTAAACCCTAGATCACCAAGGCCTCTCTCATAGTCCACCATACTCGCTCCGGCTTAAGGCGAAGCCCTGCGAGATCTCCCCTCTACTTCCGGTACCACGCCGTCGTGCTGCCGGAATTGCGAGGAGAGTGCTACAACCTCCGCTGCCTGCTGGAACAAGGGAGAGGAAGGTCTTCATCGAGTACCGAACGTGTGACCGACTGCGGAAGCGCTGCCGGAACGCAGCGCCGGAAGGATCGTCTACACGACCTTGAGATCGGCAAGAGTACGACTACATCACCCACGAGAATCCGCTCTCGTTAAACACTTTGGAATCTTCGAGGGTGAGTTATTCTATCAACTCGTTGCTACAATCTAGTAGATAGATCTTGGCTTGTTTGTTTGTATGCGGTAGAATTTTTTTGTTTTCCATGCTACGAACCTCTACATGTCTCCCTACGGTTCGTGAATTATGTAGACATGACCGAGACTCTTCTCCGATCAATAACCAATAGAGGAATCTGTAAATTCATATGGTTCCCACATATTTCTACAATTACTTTGCGATCGAATGAACCACTTACATACAATACCAATTTTCCTTTGTCTCGCGATATTTTACTTATCTGAGGTCTGATCGTCGGTATCTCTGCATACCTAGTTCAACCTCGTTACCGATAAGTATTATTTTCTCATTCCCGTGATATGTGATACCTTGTGAGCCAGTCACATGCTTGCAAGCTAATTGGATGACATTCAACCGAGAGGTCCCAGAGTATATTTATCTGTCATATGGATGGACAAATCCCACTCTTGATCCATGTGCCTCAACACATACTTTCCGAACACTCAATGCCACCTTTATAGCCACTCAGTTACGGTGTGATGTTTGATGTCATCAAAGCATCCTTCCGGTGATGGTGATTAGCATGATCTCATAGTAAAAGAAATTAGGTTACTATGTATCAGAAAGCTTATAGCAAACGAACTATTGAAATGACTTGATCTTTATGCTACGCTTATATATAAGAGTATGTCCATCATACCATTCTCTTAATGATATGATCTTGTTGTTAATAACATCTCAATGTTAATGATCCAGAAACCAAGATCATCTATTAACCAACAAGCTAGTATTATAAAGAGGATTTACTAGGGACTCTAATTAGTTTTACAAATCACACAAGTATTAATGTTTCTGGTTAATACTAATATAGCATGAATGTAAACATCTATCATGAACACAAAGATATAATAATAACTACTTTTATTATTGCCTCTAGGGCATATATCCAACACCTCGGCAAAGTCGCCAGAAAAGAGCTTGATGTCTACGCACACTTCTATTCTTGTAGACAGTGTTGGGCCTCCAAGTGCACAAGTTTGTAGAACAGCAGCAAGTTTCTCTTAAGTGGATCACCCAAGGTTTATCGAACTCAGGGAGGAAGAGGTCAAAGGTATCCCTCTCAAGTAACCTTGCAATCAAGATACAAGAAGTCTCTTGTGTCCCCAACACACCCAATACACTTGTCAGGTGTATGGGTGCACTAGTTCGGCGAAGAGATAGTGAAATACAAGTAATATGGATGATTATAATTGCAATCTGAAATAAAAATGGCAGCAAGCAAACATGTAACAGAACTAATTGTAAATGGTGTTTCAATGCTTAGAAACAAGGCCTAGGGATCATACTTTCACTAGTGGACACTCTCATATAAATATCTTCTCTTCATTATGCTACTCTAAACTACTCTCCGGTTGGATAACTCCAACCCACGGTAGGGCTACAAAAGCTCTCCTTAAAGTTCACATTCCCCATCTAGGTAACCCCACACTATCACCTTGAGCGCTAGATGGATCCAACAAACACCACAATTTCATAGAGACATCCAACTCAAAATATAACTCATGATAAGTATTTTTGTAATCTTTAGCCTAAGTGCCACACGGCATGCACACTGTCAACTTCACACACGTGGGGATAAGCGGAGATTAATTAAAGCACTTGAGTAGCAGAGTGGATCTACTTATTCAACTAGATTACAAAGCTCATGATCTCAATAAGATCACGCATAGAGAGAGAGAGAGACGAACACATAGCTATCGGTAGAACCCTTAGCCTCGAGGGAGAACTACTCCCTCCTCATCATGGGAATCAGTAACGACGATGGAAATGGTGGTGTAGATCGATGGAGATGGCTCCGGGGACAATTCCCCGTCCCGGTAGGGTGCCGGAACAGAGATTTCTATCCCCCGAATCTCCTCTTTGGTGGTGGTGGCGTTGTGGAACTTTTTATGGAGATCTGATCCTCGTTGGGTTTATGTCCCTAGGAGACGTATATGCAGGCGAAAGGGCAAGGTCGGTGGAGCCTCGAGGGGCCCACACCATGGGCGGGCGCGACCTAGGGTGGGCTCGTGCCACCCTATGGTGTGGCCACCTCGTGGCTCTCCTTTGTCTCCCCTTCAGTCTCTGTGTTGTGTCAGGAAACATATTGACTTTGGCTTTAGTTTCGTCCAATTCCGAGAATATTTCTTTACTAGCTTTTATGAAATCAAAAACAACAGAAAATAGACAACTAGCACTGCGACATCTTGTCAATAGGTTAGTTCCAGAAAATGTATAAAAATGTCTCAAAGTGTAGATAAAATATAAGAAAGTCGATATAAAATAAGCATGGACCATCGAAAATTATAGATAGTTTACGACATATCAGGAAGCAATGATGAGCTTAGATTCCATCAAATGGCAAGAAGCCGTGAAATCAGAGATTGGATCCATGTACGAAAACCAAGTATGGACTTTAATGGACTTACCAGATGGCCGCAAGGCTGTCGAGAATAAATGGATTTTCAAGAAGAAAATAGTTGTTGATGGTAATATAACCGTCTATGAAGCTCAACTTGTCGCAAAAGGGTTTCGACAAATTCAAGGAGTTTACTACGATGAGACTTTCTCACCGGCAGCGAAGCTAAAGTCTGTGAGGATTTTGTTAGCAATCGCTGCATATTACGATTATGAGATATGGCAGATGGATATCAAAACGATGTTCCTTAGTGGTGATATTGATGAAGAGTTGTATATGGTACAACCCAAAGGTTTTATCGATCCTAAAGATGCTAACAAGGTATGCAAACTTCAAAGATCCATTTATAGATTGAAGCAAGCATCCCGAAGTTGGAATCAATGTTTTGATAAGGTGATCAAAAGTTTTGGATTTATACAAAATTATGGAGAAGCTTGTATTTACAAGAAAGTGAGTGAGAGCTCTGTAGCATTCCTAGTACTATATGTGGATGACATATTGTTGATTGGGAATGATATAGAAGTTCTTAAAAGTTTCAAAGATTATTTGAATAATAGTTTTTCAATGAAGGATCTTGGCGAAGCTGCTTACATATTAGGCATAAAGATTTATAGAGATAGATCAAGACGCTTAATAGAGCTTTCACAAAGTACATATTTGGACCAGGTTCTAAAAAGATTTGGAATGGAATATAACAAGAAAGGGTTCTTGCCTATGTTGCCCAATACGACCTTGAGTAAGAATCAAAGTCCCGCTATGGCAGAAGATAGAGAGAAGATGAACAAAACTCCCTATGCTTCAGTCATAAGTTCTATCATGTATGCCATGTTATGTACACGATAAGATATTACATATGTTATTAGTTTAACTATCAGATATCAAAGTGATCCAGGAGTGGATCATTGGATAGCGGTCAAAAATATCCTAAAGTACTTGAGAAGAACTAAGGATATGGTTCTTTCTTATGAAGGTGATGAATAGCTTGTTGTAAACGGTTACACCGATGCTAGTTGGAACACTAATCCGGATGATTCTAAATCACATCTGCATACATATTTACTTTGAATGGTGCAGCAGTGAGCTGGAGGAGTGGTAAGCAAAGAGTTGTGACGAGATCTTCAACTGAATCGGAATACATAGCTACTTCGGAGGCTTCACAAGAGGCGATATGGATGAAGGAGTTCATTATGGAGCTTGGTGTTGTTCCTAGTGCGTCGGACCCGATAGCCATCTACTATGACAACATGGGTGCCATAGCCAATGCATAGAAGCCAAGGTCACACAAGAAGCTGAAGCATATCAAGCTATGTTTTCATGCTATTCGCGAACATGTCCAAGATGGTGACATAAAGATTTGCAAAGTTCACACAGATCTGAATGTGGCAGATCCGTTGACTAAACCTCTCCCTAGGGCAAAACATGACCAACACCAGAACGCCATGGTTGTTAGGTGTATTACCATGTAATCTAGATTATTGACTCTAGTGCAAGTGGGAGACTATTGGAGATATGCCCAAGAGGTAATAATAAAAGTAGTTATTATTATATCTTTGTGTTTATGATAAATTTTTACATCCCATACTATAATTTTATTAATCGGAAACTTTAATACTTGTGTGATTTGTAAACATGTAAGAGTCCCTAGTAAGCCTCTTGTAATGCTAGCTTGTTGATTAATTGATAATTATGGTTTCCTAATCATGAACATTTGATATTATTAATAACAAGGTCATATTATTAGGAGAATGATGTGATGGACACACTCCTATAGTTAAGCATAGCATAAGATAAAGTCATTCAATAGTTTTTTTGCTATAGATTTCAAATACATAGTAACCTAAATCCTTCGACCATGAGATCATGTTAATCACCATCACTGTATGGATGCTTTTATGACATCAAACACCACTTCTTAACTGGGTGGTTATAATTTATAAAGGTGGCATCGGGTATTCTGAAAGTATGTGTTGAGGTACATGGATCAAGAGTGGCATTTGTCCATCCATATGATGGATAGATATACTCTGGGCCCTCTCGGTGGAATGTCATCCAATTCGATTGAAAGCATGTGACTAGATCACAAGGGATCACATATCATGGAACGAGGTTGAACTAGGTATGTGGAGATACCGACGATCAAACCTCGGATAAGTAAAGTATCGCGAGACAAAGGGAAATTTGTATCGTATGTAAATGGTTCATTCGATCACAAAGTAATCATAGAAATATGTGGCAGGCATATGAATTTCCAGATTCCTCTATTGTTTATTGATCGGAGAAGTGTCTCGATCATGTCTGCATAATTCACGAACCGTAGGGAGACACACTTAAGGATTCGATGTTGTTTAGTAGATATGGTAATGAGTTGGATGCCAAATGTTGTTCGGAGTCTTAGATTGGATCCGAGACATCACGAGGAAATCCAGAATGGTCCTGAGAATAAGATTCATATAAGGAAAGTTAAATTTCAGAGTTCGGAAATGTTTTCGGTGTTTTCACCGGAAGCTTCTAGAAGGGTCTGGAAGGTCCATCACCCCGGAGAGGGAAGGGTACATTAATGTGTCATACCAATGTGGAATGGTTGCATCATGTCCTAGGTCACTTGGCTGGTCAATGGGAAGAGAAATAATCAAATTATTGTTTGAATAGTCAAACTCCAATTTGAAAAGTCAAATCTCAACATTGAAAGTCAAACCAAGTGGAGGGAGAGGAGGAAACCTGGAGGAGGAAGGTTTCCCTTCCCTCCCTTGCCGCCGACCATACAAGGAGAGTTGGGGGAGGACTCCTCATCCCCTAGACGCCCCTCCCACCTATAAAAGGAGGGGGTGGGGCGTCCCCTTGTCCTCACACCCCAAGACAAACCCTAGGCCGGCTACCCCCTCTAAACCGCCGCCGCCCTAAAGATCCTCCAATCACCGCTGCCGCCGGCCACCTCCACCCATTGGCCTCTAAACCCTAGTTGACAAGGACCTCTCTAATCCACCATACTCGCTCCGGCTTAGGCGAAGCCCTGCGGGATCTACTCCTCCGTTTCACCACCACGTCGTCGTGCTGTTGGAATCGCGAGGAGATCTACAACCTCCGCTGCCTACCGGAACAAGGGAGAGGAAGGTCTTCATCGAGTACTGAACGCGTGACCGACTGCGGGAGCGCTGTCGAAACGCGGCACCAGAAGGATCATCTTCGCAATGAGATCGACAAGTGAATGACTACATCACCAACGAGAGATACATATCTTGTTAAACGCTTTGGATCTTCGAAGGTTAGTACTCTATCAACTTGTTGCACCAATCTAGTAGATTAGATCTTGGCTTTTGTGTGTTCATGCGATAGAATTTTTTTGTTTTTCATGATACGAACCCCCTACAACATTATGTACTTAAATAATGCTCCTTCTTCCCTTGTGAGAGGCACCTCATCTTCATCAAAGAACTCATCCACAACGCTTATGGGTCACCACATGCTCCATTCGCTTCTCCTTAAACAATACATACGGTAATATTATGTAGGATTTTTGTCAAGCACCTTGTAAGCACAAATAAAAATAAATATGCATAAATAAAGATGAGATTTTTCAGGAGTCCTCCACTTTTACCTCAGCCTTGAGGAGGCATGGGTGTTTCTTTGAGAGAGAAGAAGCGCAATGGGGATGCACAGGTCGGGTGGAGCGCCACCAACCGCTCCTCCAGGGGGAAAACACGACGTGCGACTTCCTACTCTCTACTGCATCAGCCACCAGCCAATGGCGTCTTGCTCCTATTCCTCCACGCGCCGCCTCCTCTTCTCACGTGTTAACCACCCGCCCATGGCCGCTACTTTTGCTCGGGCGGTGAGGCGGCTGCTGCTGTGAGGACGACATGCTGCTCCTGCCGATGAGGGAGGTGTGGCGAAGGAAAAGGTGGTTAAGCCGAACGCGATGGAGAGATAGAGGAGTAGGACAAGGGGGAGGGGAGAGGGCACAGCAGGAAAGCAGGAGGCGGGGAGGGGCGAGCTAGAGATCATGTGGGAGAGGATTGGGGCGCCGACAGCGCGAGGGTTGGGAGGAGGGAGAAGAAGGGAAGACACGGGTGTGGATTGGCGAATCGGGATAATTTCCAACCATGTGGGGCTTTGACAAATGGGCAACCGAACATATTTGCACCAGATTTTCTACCCTTTATAGTCATTTACAGGTAGGGATGTAAATGGTACGGATAATTTCCGCTCTGAATCCGTATCCGTGTCCGTTTTTGAGAATATGGTATGCATTTTTAGATATCCGTCGGATATGGATGCGGACGCGAATATCCGAAGAATATGGTAGCGGATATGGTATTGATGATATCTGATGGATATGGATAATCTAATATTTTATGTGGATTATCCGAGGTACTCAAATAGGATAATCAGATAATTTTAGCACAATCCTAATATCTAGACAATATAGTAAGTGTATCGGCTAGCTATGCATGCTACATATGCACTTTTATACTACTGCTATCTAGTATTGCACACTTTTTTGTTATTTCTTTTGCTTAAACTAAATAAAATTTTATTTTTCTATGTATATTTGTTTGATTATCCTCTTCCGATCTGAGTCCGCTTCGAATCCGCTCCATATCCGCAATCCAATTTAGTCCGCATTCGAATTCGCATCCGGCTATTATCCGCTCCGATCCGAATCCGCAGAAAAATATGATATAGGATATGGTAAGACAAATATCCGATCCGATCCGATCCGTTTACATCCCTATTTACAGATGGGCCATATGAATAGTGGTCAGAAAATAAAACTGAACATATTTGTACCGGATTTCCTACCTTTTATAGTCTTTTACAGGTGGACCACATGAATAGTGGTCAGAAAACGAAATCGTATGGAGGCTTTGACCAATGGGCAACCGAACATAGTTGCACGAGATTTTTTATCCTTTATAGTCATTTACATGTGGGCCACATAAATAGTAGTCAGAAAATGAACGCTCAGGATCCACTGGCTTATACGACCGAATGGCCAAAAATGCTTGATTTTTATGGTGAGTCCAGTACCGCACCAATTATATCTGTATATGCAAAGAATACCCAATAATATTTGCATAATTTTTTTAGTACATAAGCTCCTATATACCTATATATACACGATAGTGTTCTTTTCCACCTGTTAAACTTTGAAAACTCGAAACAACTCTACCTCCAGAGCTATCCCGCGGCCGTCCTTCTCAATCTGGGCCAAAACGATTAAGCGCTTCCACCGAGTCACCGACCGAACCATGTTTAACTATTATGGGTTGTAGTCTGGCCTAGGCTGCCACCCCACGATCACGTCTCGTCCTTGACCTCGGTCGTTCTGTCAGACACCGAGAAATGTACTAGAACCACGTGACCACGACGCATTTGCTTCCTCCATCACGACCAATCACGATAGTCGATCGACTCACCTCAGCCGCTAGTGCGTCGTGCGTTTGTACTTCCGCAACTGTGCCTCGCCCCCTCTGGCGAGTTATCTTGCCGTGTCCAGCCCCCTTCTCCGCCCCCTAATCTTCCTCATGGCTAGGGAACAAACGGCAGGCAACGACACATCCAATAACTCTTACTACTATAAAAAAAAATTTAGTATTGTTCTTGCTACGGTGAACCTACGTATATTATAATAGATTGCTAAAAAAAATAACTCTAGATACCCAATATGAATTTTTTTGCTCCGCCAATGTTTCAAAGTGTCACTGATTTAATATGGAACGGAAAAAGTACTACAGTAAGTAATATTTTTCTTTGAAAGAAAGGCAAAACGTTTGCCTTAATTCTATTTTTCAACAATGACTAATACTTTTATAACTTTTTTTGACTAATACTCCATCCATGTGCGAATCCGAGCGGTGCACGTGAATTCGAAAAAAGGAGTAAATTACACTTTAGTATCATAATTGGGGCCAGGGTGACATGTTAGTGCCACTTTTGCAATTTTTTGCGGATACGTACCATTTTGGGGGCAAACTGTTATAAATAGGTCACTTTTTTAGCTAATCGCGTTTTAACAGCTAAACTAACATAATAGACCCACAATTAAGCGATGACATGGACATAGGGCCCACATGTCATCCCTCTCAGCTTCTTTTCCTCCTCCATCTCTCTTCTCTCGTATCCTTCTTCTGGCAACCACTCTCCCTACCCCTCCTGACCTTCCTGATCTTCTGGTACTCCTGGTTTTGCCGCTTGAGCACCATATTCACTTGTCATCGATGATCATCGTTTGTCGCGTGGCCGCGTCACCGACAAGGTTCTGGTGACCTTTTACTAGTGGTGATGAGCGCTTTTGGTTCCCCTTGAACTCCTAGTGAAATGCACCCGCCAGTGTAGCCATGTACGCTCCCTTCCACGACATCCTTGGACATGGTCGGGTCCTCGGGACCACGGTAATCACACGGCACCGGTGGGAGAAAGTAGGAGGGGCGGCGGGAGGTAGAAGAGGGGGTGACGGTAGGAGGTAGGAGGGGGTGCTAGCGGTGGAAGATAGCAGGAGGGGTTATCGACGACGATGATTGATGAGGTGTACTTGGTGTTGGAATTATGCTCTAGAGGCAATAATAAAGATGTTATTATTATAATTCTTGTTCATGATAAAGTTTATATTCCATGCTAGAATTGTATTAAGCGGAAACATTAATACTTGTGTGGTTTGTAAACAACACCGTGTCCCTAGTACGCCTCTATGGACTAGCTCATTGATCAATGATGGTTAAGGTTTCCTAACCATAGACATGAGTTGTCAATTGATAATGAGATCATATCATTGGGAGAATGATATGGTGGATAGACCCAAACAAAGCAGAGCAATTAGATCGTGTCATCGTGTTCGTCTTTGCGAAGCTTTTCCTATGTCAAATATTGTATTCCTTAGACCATGAGATAATGCAACTCCCTGGTATCGGAAGAAAGCTTTGAGGTCATCAAACGTCATCCTATGAGAGGGTGATCATAAAGGTGTCTCTCAGGTGATCGGAAAGTATCTGTTGGGTTGTATGTATCGAGATGGAATTTGTCCCTCCCAAGTCGGAGAGATATACTTCGGGCCCACTCGGTAATCGATATCAACACCGCTTGCAAGCATGTGGTTAAGGAGTTAATCACAAAGTGATATCGGATTACGGAACGAGTAAAGTACTTGCTGTGAACGAGATTGAACTAGGTATGACGATACCGACGATCGAATCTTGGGCAAGGAAAATATCGCGAGACGAAGGGAATATATATATGGGATTGATTGAATCCTGGCATCGTGGTTCATCCGATATGATCATCGATGAATGTGTGGGAGTCAATATGGGTGCCCAGACCCCGCTGTTGATTATTGATAGAAGATCATGTCTGCATATTCTCGAACCCGCAGGGTCACACACTTAACGTGTCTCGACGCTAGGATAGATTGGATAATTGGTTTATGAATTTTTGTTCGGAGTCTCGGATGGGATCCGGGATATCACGAGAGGTTCCGGAATGGTCCGGAGAATAAGATTCATATAAGGCAGTGCAGTTTTTGGAGTTCGGAATTGTTCCGGGTTAATCGGTATTGTACCGGAAGCTTCTAGAACCTTCCGGAAGGGGACCAACGTGGCCCCACCTTCCGGGAGGGGGCATGGGCCTATGAGGGAGTGTCCTGGCCGCATTGGGCCAGGGGCACAAGGCCCCATAGGGCCCAGCCGATTCTAGAGAGATTTGACTCGTTTAAATCTCGGGATATAATTTCTAGATAAGGGAGAGTTTAAATCGTTTAAACTAGAGATAGGATTTCTAGATAAGAGAGAGTTTAAATTGTTTAAACTAGAGATAGGCTTGGAGGAGGGGCAAGGGCTGGCCTCACCCCCTCTATATATAGAGGGGTGGTGCGCCCCCTCTTCCCCCCACACACACATTCCTCCAAGCCCTAGCAGCCTTGCTACCTTCCTCTCTCCCTCCCGACTGTTTGTAGGCAAAGCCCTGCAGCAGAAATTCTCCACCATATACACCACGCCGTCGTGCTGTAGATCCAATCTATCTCTCCACCATACTCACTGGTCCGAGGAAGGAGGAGACGTCGAGGTGCTGCACGTGTGCATCTCACGGAGGCACCGCCACTTGTGGTGCTAGATCGGATCGGATCGCGAGGAGGAGAAGCGAGTACGACTACATCACCCACGTTCCGACGAACGTTCCGCTGTGCGAATCTTCAAGGGTATGAAGATCTAATCCAATCTCTCTCGTTGTTTGCATCTCCTAGATTAGATCTTGGCTTTCCCTCTGTTCGCTCCGTAGAAAATTTCGATTTACTATGCCGCGAAACCCATCAGTGGTATCAGAGCTAGATCTATGCGTAGATGTGTTTCACGAGTAGAACGCAACATGGTTGTTGCGGGCGTTGATGTTTTTTGTTGCAAGCCTCTTGTTTGTGTTCTTCTTATGACGCGGGATAGTGAGATTGAAGCGGTCCAGGCCAACCTTACGCGACGTCGCTCGCGAGACCGGCTCCGCACTTGACGTGTGGCTTGTTCCACACATGCGGCTGGTGGATGTCAGTTTCTCTCACTATAGTTGTCATGGGATTAACACCGGAGTTTGGCAACCATAATATCACCGTTGTGGCTTTCCGTAGGTAAGCATCGTTCTTAGCATCTACTCCCATAAGCCACGTAAAACATGCAACAACAAAGTAGAGGCGTCTAACTTGTTTTTGCAGGGAGTGTTTTCTGTGATATGGTATGGCCCAAGATGTGATGTGTATATTGTATACGATGATCATGTTTTGTAATGCTTCACGACTTGCATGTCGATGAGTACACAACCAGCAGGAGCCATATGGTTGTCTTTATAATTGTGTATGACCTGCGAGTCAACTTCTTATACGCCATGTAATAGCTTTACTTTATCGCTAAGTAGTTAGCAATAGTTGTAGTTGCTATTCGTGGTGGAGGCAATCATGGTGGAGTGATGGAGATCATGCCGGAACGCACAAGATGGAGATCATTGCGCGAAGATTGGCTATACCATGTCACATAAAGTTATATGCATGTGATGTTTATCCTTTTATGTATCTTATCATGCTTAGATCGCGACGGTAGCATTATAAGATGATTCCTCACTTAAAGATCAAGATAAAAACTGTGTTCTCCCCAGGTATGCACCGTTGCGAAAGTTCGTCATGTCCAAGCATCACGTGATGATCGGGTGCTATAGACTCTACGCTCACATACAACGGGTGCAAGCCAGTTTTTGCACACGCGGAAATACTTGGGTCTAACTTGACGAGCCTAGCATGTACAGACATGGCCTCAGAACACAAGAACCGAAAGGTTAAGCATGAGTCATATGAATGATATGATCGACACTTCGTTGTCCACCATTGAAACCACATCTCTTCTCGTGATGATCGGATTAGGTGTGGTGAATTTGGATCGTGTTCACTAAACAACTTGAGGGATGTTGAATTTAGTGGGAGTTCATCTAGTAATTTGATTAAGTTGAACTATTTATCATGAACATAGTCTAAATTGTACTTGCAAATACTGTAGATCCAATGGCCAAGTCCAACTTCAACTTCAACGTTTTTTGCTGAGAAAGAAAAGCTTAGAAACAATGGGTCTAACTTCACCAACTGGTTCCGCAATCTAAGAATCATTCTGTCTGGCGGACAAAAGGACTATGTCCTTGGTAAAGCGTTAGGTGACCCCCTGCTGCAACTGCGCCGGCTGATGAGAAAGCTATCTATCAGTCGCGCAAAGATTATTATGGTGTGATTAAGAGCACCATGTTGTTTGCTATGGAACCGGAGCTTCAAAATTGTTTTGAAACCTATCCCGGGCCCTTTGAGATTCTCGAGGAGCTGAAAACCATGTTTCAGACTCAAGCCCGTTCTGAGAGATATGAGATCTCTGAGAAGTTCTTTAACTGCAAGATGGAGGAAGGGAGTTCCGTTAGTGAGCACGCCATAAAGATGTTGGGCTACACTCAACGCCTTGAGCAACTGGAATGCACGATTCCAGAGGAGCTCAAGATTGATAGGGTTCTGCAATCACTCCCTCCCAGCTACAAAAGTTTTGTAGTGACTCATAATCAGATTGGTTCCACTGATACGATCACCGAGCTCTTCGCAAAGCTGAAGGCTGCGGAAGTGGACATCAAGAAGGATAATCATGTGTTGATGGTCAACAAGCCCTCCTTTAAGAAAGGTAAGGGAGCAAAGAAGCCCTTCAAGAAGGGCGGCGGCAAGCGCAATGCCCCTGCTGAGAAGAAGCTCAGGTCTGGTCCCAAGCCGGACACTGAGTGCTTATATTGCAAGGACAAGGGTCACTGGAAGCGCAACTGTCCGAAGTACTTAGCGGACAAGAAGGCTGGCACCATCAAAGGTATATTTGATATACATGTTATTGATGTTTTCCTTACTAGCCCTCGTTGTAGTGCCTGGGTATTTGATACCGGTTCAGTTGCTAATATTTGTAACTCGAAACAGGAGCTACGGAATAGACGGCGGCTTGCGAGGGATGAGGTGACGATGCGCGTTGGCAACGGATCAAGAGTTGATGTGATGGCCGTCGGCACGCTCTCCTTAGTTTTACCTTCGGGATTAGTTTTAAACCTTAATAAATGTTATTATGTGCCTGCGTTGAGCATGAACATCATTTCCGGATCGTGTTTATTGCAAGACGGTTATTCATTTAAATCGGAGAATAATGGTTGTTCTATTTATATGAGTAACATCTTTTATGGTCATGCACCTCTTGTGAATGGTTTATTTCTTCTAAATCTCGAAAGGGATGAAACACACATCCATAACATTGAGGCTAAGAGATGCAAAGTAGATAGTGATAATACTACTTATTTGTGGCACTGTCGTCTAGGTCATATTGGAGTAAAGCGCATGAAGAAACTCCATTCTGATAGACTTTTGGAGTCTCTTGATTTTGAATCATTTGACACATGCGAACCATGCCTCATGGGCAAGATGATCAAAACCCCGTTCTCCGGTATGATGGAGCGAGCAACGGACTTGTTGGAAATCATACATACCGATGTATGCGGACCGATGAGTGTTTCGACGCGCGGTGGATATCGCTATTTCCTCACTTTTACCGATGACTTAAGTAGATATGGGTATATCTATTTAATGAAACATAAATCTGAAACGTTTGAAAAGTTCAAAGAATTTCAGAATGAAGTGGAGAACCATCGTAACAGAAAGATTAAGTTTCTACGATCCGATCGTGGGGGTGAATATTTGAGTTATGATTTTCTCACGCATCTTAAAACAAGCGGAATTGTTTCGCAACTCACGCCACCCGGAACACCACAGCGCAATGGTGTGTCTGAACGCCGGAATCGAACCCTATTAGATATGGTCCGATCGATGATGTCTCTTACTGATTTGCCGTTATCATTTTGGGGTTATGCATTAGAAACCGCTGCATTCACTTTAAATAGGGCTCCATCTAAATTCGTTGAGACGACACCGTATGAACTGTGGTTTGGTGCTAAACCTAAGTTGTCGTTTCTTAAAGTTTGGGGATGCGAAGCTTACGTCAAGAAGTTGATGCCGGACAAGCTCGAACCCAAAGCGGAGAAATGCGTCTTCATAGGATACCCTAAGGAAACTATTGGGTATACCTTCTATCACAGAACCGAAGGCAAAGTGTTTGTCGCAAAGAACGGTTCCTTTCTTGAGAAGGAGTTTCTCTCGAAAGAAGTGAGTGGGAGGAAAGTAGAGCTAGACGAGGTTATTGAACCTTCTCTTGAATTGGAGAGTAGCGCAGCACCTGAAATTGTTCCAGTGCCGCCTGCACCAACAATAGAGGAAGCTAATGACAAGGATCATGAAGCTTCGGACGATGCTGCTACTGAACGTCGCAGGTCGACAAGGTCGCGTGCCCCTCCTAAGTGGTACGGCAACCCTGTCTTGACTGTCTTGTTGGTAGAAGACAGTGAACCTACGAACTATGAGGAAGCGATGATGAGCCCAGACTCTGAGAAATGGCTGGAAGCCATGAAATCCGAATTGGGATCCATGAGCGAAAACCAAGTATGGACTTTGGTGGATCCTCCTAGCGACCGAAAGGCCGTTGAGTGCAAATGGATTTTCAAAAAGAAAACGGACGCGGATGGTAATGTTACCGTCTATAAAGCACGGCTTGTCGCAAAAGGTTTTCGACAAGTTCAAGGTGTTGACTACGATGAGACTTTCTCTCCCGTAGCGATGTTTAAGTCCATTCGGATTTTATTAGCAATTGCTGCGTTTCATGATTATGAAATATGGCAGATGGATGTCAAGACTGCTTTCCTCAATGGCAACATTGATGAAGAGTTGTATATGATGCAACCCGAACGTTTTGTCGATCCTAAGGATGCTAGTAAAGTATGCAAACTTCAGCGTTCCATTTATGGGCTGAAGCAAGCATCTCGGAGTTGGAACCTTCGTTTTGATCAAGTGATCAAGAGCTTTGGATTTGTTCCAAATTTCTACGAAGCTTGCATCTACAAGAAAGTGAGTGGGAGCTCGGTGACGTTTCTGGTACTGTATGTGGATGACATATTGATTATCGGAAATGACATCAACATGCTTAACGATGTGAAGAGTTATTTGAACAAGTGTTTTTCAATGAAAGACCTAGGTGAAGCTGCTTATATATTGGGCATCAAAATCTATAGAGATAGACAAAGACGCCTGATAGCTTTAAGCCAAAGTACATACCTAGACAAAATTCTGAAAAGGTTCAGAATGGATAAGGCAAAGAAAGGTTCAGTGCCTATGTTGTCAGGTAAGATATTGAGCAAGGCTCAGTGTCCAGCTACGGTAAATGATAGGGAAGCTATGAGCAAAGTGCCTTATGCCTCGGCCATAGGTTCCATCATGTATGCCATGCTGTGTACTAGACCGGATGTGTCCAATGCTCTTAGTTTGACGAGCAGATATCAAAGTGATCCAGGAGTGGAACACTGGACAGCCGTGAAGAACATCCTAAAGTACCTAAATAGAACTAAAGAAATATTCTTAGTCTATGGGGGTGATGAACAGCTTGTCGTAAAAGGTTACGTCGATGCTAGTTTCGACACCGACAAGGATGATTCTAAATCTCAGACAGGATACGTTTATATTTTGAATGGAGGAGCTGTGAGCTGGAGAAGCTGCAAGCAAAGCGTGATCGCGGGATCTACAGTAGAAGCGGAATACATGGCTGCTGCAGAAGCGTCAAGTGAAGGAGTTTGGATCAGAAACTTCATCGCTGAGCTTGGCGTGGTTCCAAGTGCATTGGACCCACTGGAGATATTGTGTGACAACACTGGCGCCATAGCACTCGCTAAGGAACCAAGATATCATCCAAAGACCAAGCATATCAACCGCAAGTTTCATATAATTCGAGATTATATAGCAGATGGAGATATGAAGATTAGCAAAGTACATACGGATCTGAATGTCGCAGATCCACTGACTAAACCTCTTCCACGTGTAAAACATGATCAACACCTCAGTGCCATGGGTGTGAGATTGTTGCCAGATGTAAACTAGATTATTGACTCTAGTGCAAGTGGGAGACTGTTGGAATTATGCCCTAGAGGCAATAATAAAGATGTTATTATTATAATTCTTGTTCATGATAAAGTTTATATTCCATGCTAGAATTGTATTAAGCGGAAACATTAATACTTGTGTGGTTTGTAAACAACACCGTGTCCCTAGTACGCCTCTATGGACTAGCTCATTGATCAATGATGGTTAAGGTTTCCTAACCATAGACATGAGTTGTCAATTGATAATGAGATCATATCATTGGGAGAATGATATGGTGGATAGACCCAAACAAAGCAGAGCAATTAGATCGTGTCATCGTGTTCGTCTTTGCGAAGCTTTTCCTATGTCAAATATTGTATTCCTTAGACCATGAGATAATGCAACTCCCTGGTATCGGAAGAAAGCTTTGAGGTCATCAAACGTCATCCTATGAGAGGGTGATCATAAAGGTGTCTCTCAGGTGATCGGAAAGTATCTGTTGGGTTGTATGTATCGAGATGAAATTTGTCCCTCCCAAGTCGGAGAGATATACTTCGGGCCCACTCGGTAATCGATATCAACACCGCTTGCAAGCATGTGGTTAAGGAGTTAATCACAAAGTGATATCGGATTACGGAACGAGTAAAGTACTTGCTGTGAACGAGATTGAACTAGGTATGACGATACCGACGATCGAATCTTGGGCAAGTAAAATATCGCGAGACGAAGGGAATATATATATGGGATTGATTGAATCCTGGCATCGTGGTTCATCCGATATGATCATCGATGAATGTGTGGGAGTCAATATGGGTGCCCAGACCCCGCTGTTGATTATTGATAGAAGATCATGTCTGCATATTCTCGAACCCGCAGGGTCACACACTTAACGTGTCTCGACGCTAGGATAGATTGGATAATTGGTTTATGAATTTTTGTTCGGAGTCTCGGATGGGATCCGGGATATCACGAGAGGTTCCGGAATGGTCCGGAGAATAAGATTCATATAAGGCAGTGCAGTTTTTGGAGTTCGGAATTGTTCCGGGTTAATCGGTATTGTACTGGAAGCTTCTAGAACCTTCCGGAAGAGGACCAACGTGGCCCCACCTTCCGGGAGGGGGCATGGGCCTATGAGGGAGTGTCCTGGCCGCATTGGGCCAGGGGCACAAGGCCCCATAGGGCCCAGCCGATTCTAGAGAGATTTGACTCGTTTAAATCTCGGGATAGAATTTCTAGATAAGGGAGAGTTTAAATCGTTTAAACTAGAGATAGGATTTCTAGATAAGGGAGAGTTTAAATTGTTTAAACTAGAGATAGGCTTGGAGGAGGGGCAAGGGCTGGCCGCCCCCCTCTATATATAGAGGGGTGGTGCGTCCCCTCTTCCCCACACACACACCTTCCTCCAAGCCCTAGCAGCCTTGCTACCTTCCTCTCTCCCTCCCGACTGTTTGTCGGCGAAGCCCTGCAGCAGAAATTCTCCACCATATACACCACGCCGTCGTGCTGTAGATCCAATCTATCTCTCCACCATACTCGCTGGTCCGAGGAAGGAGGAGACGTCGAGGTGCTGCACGTGTGCATCTCACGGAGGCACCGCCACTTGTGGTGCTAGATCGGATCGGATCGCGAGGAGGAGAAGCGAGTACGACTACATCACCCACGTTCCGACGAACGTTCTGCTGTGCGAATCTTCAAGGGTATGAAGATCTAATCCAATCTCTCTCGTTGTTTGCATCTCCTAGATTAGATCTTGGTTTTCCCTCTGTTCGCTCCGTAGAAAATTTCGATTTACTATGCCGCGAAACCCATCACTTGGACCCACACGTCATCCCCTCATATCTCTTCTCCTTCATGTACCTCCTCCCTCTCATCAAACAATCAGCGCCGCTACCTTTTGTCAGTAGCACCCCCTCCTCCTACCTCCCGCCTCCACCCATCTTTCTACCTCCCGCCACCCCTCCTACTATCTCCCCTGGTCCCGACCACGTCCAAGGATGTTGTGGAAGGGAGAGTGCATGGCTATGCTGGCGGGCGCGTTTGACTCGGAGTTCAGGGGGAACCAAAAGCGCGTAGCGCCACTAATAAAAGGTCACCGAAACCTTGTTGGTGAGACGGTCGCGCGACAGATGGTGATGATCGATGACAAGTGACTATGGTGCTCGAGCGGGCAAACATGGAGTACCAGGAGAAGCACGATCTAACCAGAAATGCAAGGGGAAGGCCAGCGAGCTCAGGAAAGGTCGCAAGCGACATCAACGGCTACCACGTGACGAAGAGGGCATGGATGGTGGCATCAATTAGGGAAGCTTGGCTTCAATTTCATCTACAGGGGAGATGTAGGCAACAAGACGGAGGCCGTCGTCTTAACGACGGAGCTCGGGAAGGTCGAGAAGGGGTAGGGAGAGCAGTTGCCAGAGGAAGAAGAAGGATACAATAGAAGAGAGAGGAGCAGGAAGTAGATGAGATGGATGACAGGTGGGCCCTAGATCCATGTCATTGCCTAATTTTGAGCCGATTATGTTATTTTTGCTGTTAAAACATGATTAGAAAAAAATGACCTATTTGACAGCTCGTCCCAAAAGTAGTATGTATCCGTAAAAAATTGTAAAAGTGACACTAAGTTGTTATTATAGCCGGTACTAAAATATAATTTACTTGGAAAAAAAAGCGGTACACTTATGCCACTCCGTATATAGCGTGCCGAGTAGGCCTGAACTGTAATTTACTCGAAAAAAAAGCGGTACACGTATGCCACTCCGTATATAGCGTGCCGAGTAGGCCTGAACTTGAAAAATAAAAAGAGAAATACGTAAATCGACCGGAGAGATACAGGGCATCCTAGTCGGATACGTACAGAGTGTAGAGATATCGCGGTTTGCACCCTCGCAAAGTCCATATATTCGTAGGCGTACCCGCCCGATCTTCTTCCCCTCCAAGCAAAGCGAATCGAGAGCAGAGGAAACCCGACGGACGAACCGACGAACCAGATACGCGCAGACCCGGCGGCGGAATCGAACTCGTGGTAGGCAGGCGGGAGGAGGCGAGATGGCGGCGGCGGCGGTGATGGTGAGCTCGGCCAGCGGGCTGCTGGCGATGCTGCAGGAGCCGGCGGCCGAGCTCAAGCTGCACGCGCTCTCCAACCTCAACTCCCTCGTCCACGTCTTCTGGCCCGAGATCTCAACCAGCGTCCCCGCCATGTGAGTCTCCCCTCTGCCCCACGCGCTTCTCTCGCCCGGTCCCTCTCACTTAGCTCTAGTTGTTGACTCCGCCGGCGCAGTCCCCGTCCCCGTGACAGCCGCAGCTGCGTGCCCGATTCGTTTCGTTAAGTGTATGTTCGGTACGGGTTAGTCTGGGTTTTGGCGGAGAGATTCGGCCCTGCGGAGTCGTTGCGTGGTTCATCAGTTTTGGTCGAGTTAGTGTGGTTCTGTTCGATCTGGAGCTTGTTGGAGGAAACCCTAGGTCTGATCTGTAGGCTTGAGATTTTGGGAGGGCTCAGTGTGCGGTTGTTGACGTTCATAGCCGAAATCCTAGAATTTAGAGAGCAAATTTACAACTTCATACTCGTTGGAGTGCTTGAATTGGTGGGTACTGTGCTGCCGATAAAAAAGTGCCAACTTTCGAACTTGTGGAAATTTAGACTCGGATCTGCTAACGCTGTTGGTGGAAGGAAGCTATTGAACTAGAATTCCAATAGTAGGATGGGACCTAGCTTCAGGCCACATGCTCTTGAACCTTGATTTGTTTGATCTGTTCTAGGGATGCAAAGCTTTCAAATGTTTGAATTGCAAGGTTTTATGTGGGACTTAATATATTTTGAGCACTTGCTGTTGTGTTTCGTTTGATCAAAGTTCAGTGTGATATCTAATTATATTGGTGAAGGATTTCTATTTGAACTTGTCCATGGTTGTGATTTACTTCCTGAGAATTATCTTCATCCTAGCAGAATATTTTTTTGTCCATTGTGATTGATATGCATGGCAAGAGAATCATAATTATTTTATCCCCTTAATCTTGGTTACTCGTTATAAAAAGAATACCAAGTATGATTACTGCATTAATGCTTTGCGCTTGTGTTTTGATAACTCATGGCTTATAATTGTTCTTTTGTAGTGAGAGTTTGTATGAAGACGAGGAATTTGACCAAAGGCAGCTTGCAGCATTAGTTGTTTCCAAGGTGTTCTACTACTTGGGCGAGCTAAATGATTCTCTGTCATATGCACTTGGCGCTGGACCCCTATTTGATGTCTCAGAGGATTCTGATTATGCTAATACGCTTTTAGGTGCGGAATTGCCTAAATTTCCGACCAGCTTCTGCTTTCAATTGTTTTAATCATAGCTTGTTCACATGATAATTTGCTCATTTCGTTTTTCAGCAAGAGCATTGGATGAATATGCCAGCATCAGGTCTAAGGCTTCCAAAGCTACAGAGGAAGAAGAAATGATGGATCCAAGATTGGAAGTCATTGTGGAGAGAATGCTAGACAAGTATGATAGGAGCCTTATCATTTGGTTTCTGACAAATGCATTGCTCATCTCAGTATCTCACAAATACTTTTTTTCAGGTGTATTCTCGATGGCAAATATCAACAGGCTATGGGTATGGCCGTTGAATGCAGACGACTTGATAAACTGGAGGAAGCAATCACTCGTTGTGACAACCTTCATGGAGCTCTTTCTTACTGCATAAATCTATCTCATCAATATGTCGCCCATCGTGAATATCGCTGTGAGGTAAGGGAATGATGTGGCAAATTTAGATTATGAATGCTGCCTAATTCATAGGTATGAGTACTGTGCAGTTTTTCTTTAGAATAACATAGTGACCCAAAACTTCATATTTTCATCTTTCCAGATTCTTTGTTGTGTTGTAAAAATTTACCAGACGTTGTCAGATCCGGATTATTTAAGCATTTGCCAGTGTCTTATGTTTCTGGATGAGCCTGAGACTGTTGCAAATATCTTGTACACGCTGTTCTCTGAAGGCACGGTATGCGCTGCTGTTTTTCTTTTTAAAAACCTTTACTTTGATCTGCATCATTAATGCTAATTAACTCAGTTTTGATGTAAAACCTTGTGTTTGATCTACAGGATGATGCTCTCGTTGCATTCCAAATTGCTTTTGATCTTGTTGAAAATGAAAACCAGGCCTTTCTCCTGAATGTGCGGAATCACCTTGACACATTGGGTGCTCGTAATTTGGCTTTACCAGGTGGTCAAACTAGTAATGCTGCTACAGAACCATCAGGGGATGTCCAGATGGGAGACGATGTTGACATAATGAATGGAAGTCCTCGGGTTTTGGATCCATTTGAAGAAAAATGTGCTGAAAGGTTGACAAGAATTAAGGGGATATTGTCAGGGGAGACATCTATTCAGCTGACATTACAGTTTTTATATAGCCATAATAGGTAAAGTGGCACTGACTGATTATTTCACAGCAACTGATCATGTATTTAAGTTGCATTTCTTATTCTTATTAATTTGGTTATTTGGTTCAACAGGTCTGATCTTTTGATTTTGAAGACTATAAAGCAGGCTTTGGAAATGAGGAACAGTGTTTGCCACAGTGCAACTATATGTTCCAACGCAATCATGCATGCAGGAACAACAGTTGATACCTTCCTCAGAGAAAACTTGGTATGATTTTTACACTCAAGTTACTTGTTGTCAATTGCATCTTTATCTTTCATTTATCATATGTTGCCTTGTTTTCCAGGAATGGTTAAGTAGGGCAACCAATTGGGCTAAGTTCAGCGCCACTGCTGGACTAGGTGTTATTCATAGAGGCCACCTTCAGCAAGGCCGAGCTTTGATGGCTCCGTATCTGCCACAGGGTGGTGCTGCAGGCGGTGGCAGTCCATACTCAGAAGGTGGCGCCCTCTATGCTCTGGGCTTGATTCATGCCAACCATGGAGAAGGAATCACACAATTTCTTCGTGAGAGCCTTCGCAATACTAGTTCTGAGGTATTATTTCAGACCATTGTTATTTTTCTTCTGTAATTGTTTCACTTACTATTTTATATCTGAATTCAAACCATATTATACAGGTTGTCCAGCATGGTGCCTGTTTAGGACTTGGGCTTGCTGCTTTAGGCACAGCTGATGAGGAAATATTCGAGGACATAAAGAATATTCTCTACACAGACAGTGCTGTGGCTAGTGAGGCAGCTGGTATTGGCCTGGGCTTGCTTATGGTTGGAACGGCCACTGAGAAGGCCGGAGAGATGCTTGCCTATGCACATGATACACAACATGAGAAGATTATCAGGTAATACTTTGTTGTTGCAATAGGTATCATGTTGAGAAACAATTTTTACTGGCATGAATTTTCTTAGATGATAGAAATGCTAATTGTTCTGATACACTTTCCCCCTCTCTCTCCAGGGGCTTGGCACTTGGAATTGCATTGACAGTGTATGGCAGGGAAGAGGAAGCTGACACTTTGATTGAACAAATGACTAGAGATCAAGATCCCATACTTCGCTATGGTGGTATGTATGCATTAGCTCTAGCCTACAGGGGAACCGCAAATAACAAAGCTATCCACCAGCTTTTGCATTTTGCTGTGTCGGATGTGAACGATGATGTGCGGAGGACCGCAGTATTGGCTCTTGGCTTTGTTCTGTACAATGAGCCTGAGCAGGTTAGTATTACCTTATTGAAGTTTTTTGGTTTGTTAAAATGATTTAAACAAATCTGGAAGGTGCTTGATCAACATCTGACATGTCTACTATCTGGACTGCAGACTCCCAGAATTGTGTCCCTGCTCTCTGAATCATACAATCCACATGTCCGCTATGGTGCAGCTCTGGCAGTCGGAATCTCCTGTGCAGGAACAGGGTTAAACGATGCCATCTCCTTGCTGGAGCCTCTTACTTCTGATGTTGTTGACTTTGTACGCCAGGGCGCCCTCATTGCAATGGCAATGGTAATGATCCAGACTAATGAAGCCTATGACCCTCGTGTTGGGACATTTAGGCGCCAATTGGAAAAAATCGTTCTTGACAAGCATGAGGACACCATGAGTAAGATGGGTGCCATACTGGCTTCTGGCATCCTCGATGCTGGTGGTAGGAATGTGACCATCAAGCTTAAGTCGAGGTCAAAGCATGACAAGCTCACTGCTGTTATTGGCCTGGCTGTTTTCAGCCAGTTCTGGTACTGGTACCCGCTCACCTACTTCATCAGCTTGGCCTTTTCCCCGACAGCTATCATTGGCCTCAACTGTGATCTGCAAATGCCGAAGCTCGAGTTTCTGTCCAACGCTAAACCATCACTCTTTGATTACCCCAAGCCAACAACTCAGCAAACTACAACTGCAGCAGTTAAGCTGCCGACAGCCATTTTGTCAACGTATGCCAAGGCAAAATCGAGAGCGAAGAAGGACGCGGAAAGCAAAGCCCAGGAGAAGGCAGAAGCAGCCGATGGAAAGGCAGAGGCCCCATCCAGTGAAGACGCTTCTACGTCCATGCAGGTAAATGTTGGAGCAGTGTGTTTTCCAAGTTCCAACCTGTAGCCTTGCTTGATAATGGATTCTTGATGTTATGCGTATAATGTACTAACTCATATTACTCGATCGATGAACTCAGGTTGACGGTGCAGCTGCGGAGAAGAAGGCGCCTGAGCCAGAACCAACGTTCCAGATCCTGTTGAACCCAGCCAGGGTTCTCCCTGCCCAGGAGAAGTTCATAAAGTTCCTGGAGATGAGCCGATACGAGCCTGTGAAGGTTGCCCCATCTGGGTTTGTCCTCCTGCGGGACCTCAGGCCATGCGATGAAGAGGAACTAGTCCTCACTGACACCCCTTCGACAGTGGCGGTGAATGCCAGTGGCACCGCCGCAGCTGCTAGCCCGGCTGCTGCTGCTGCTGCTGCCGAGGAGGAGCCCCAGCCGCCCCAGCCGTTTGAGTACACCTCGTGATGATGAATGATGGATTGATTCACCCCCCCATGAAATGTTTGGGTTGTTTGTATTGTTGGCAGGAACTGGATGTTTTGTTACAGCTAATTCATTCCTTTCAGCTTCACCGCAACGTCTTGAATTATTCCTTTTGTTCTTCACCAGCATTTAGTGGGTCGGAAATTCTGAATTTTTTTGCTGTTCGATTCTTTGTGTCGAGGCCGTGGGACTGACGAAATAGATTTGGCTTTACTTTGTTCTGGTCGTCTCCTTTATCATATTCCCCCTGTGCTGCACGTGATGATGTGTACTAATGTTTATGCTGTACATAAAGGTTTGCGTGAGGGCTTGTCATCTGTGAGTTTGTGAGTGAGGCCCCGGTTTAGACTCATTCCTGACAGTAGAGTGCGTGCAGCTCCATCCAGGACCAGGAGTTCCGGAACGTACTACATGACCCGGCCAAAACCTGAGCTTGCACAGGCGAGAACTACTTGTTTCCAATCGCACGAAACGACGATCTGCCCGTCGCCATCGTGATACGCGTGTTACACGCCCGCACCGTGTCGTGGACTCGTATACGTGTTACCGTGTACGCTTTTGCTGTCTTGTCTTCCAGTGTGTGAATCCCCGTCCGGTCGACCAGTCCATGCCATCTCCTCTCCTTCACCACCTCTTCTTCCTCCTCTTCTCTGCCCCACCTCCACTTCTCGCTTTGTTTTCTCCCCAACGGTCAAGCAACCAAGTCGACTGGCGCAGACCTCCGCGGACCAGAGGTCTTTGCGTGCCGAGACCCGAGGGCCAACGGCACAGCGCTCACCCAAGGCCACCGAGATTTGACTCTTGCAACTTTGATCAATATAATATAGAAATATGTATCTATCAATAATTACAATATCAAATCAGTACTATTGAATATCTACGCCAAGTACATACTCCATGAAATGTTGTTAGTAAACTAATGTGTAGCATCTCACGACATCATGAAAAACACACGCTAGTAGCAATTTCAGCCGTGGTATAGTTAGTACTCCCTCCGTCTCAAAATAGATGTCTTAGATTTTTTAAACTTTATTAGATTGATTCATCCAAATTTTGAAAAATCCGAGACATCTATTTTGAGATGGAGGGAGTACATTATATCTAGATTTCTCATCTTATTTCCATTAGTTTGGTGCATGAAACTCAAGATTGTATCAGAGTAGGTTGCCCTCAAATCTCTATCAGTTCCGAGCATGAAACTTAGCAAGTATGCTACTATTTAATCAGAAGAAATATCTAATAAGAATGAATATCCAAGTATTTTTTGGGGGTTTCCTGAATTCAGTTCACATTTGAATTTGGAGATGTTGAACCGCAACCATATATTAAGCATGTGAAACATTAACTTTTTTTTTGATATATTATCACTTCCCAAAACACTTAATGCACATGTCGGTATTTTACATTCAGTTAGCATATGGACAATCTTTCAATGCCTTAGGGCCATTACATACATTTTTTACAAATCCCACTTTTCATTGTTGCTCCAACCAAACGACCTCCAGCTTACACCTCTCCCACATTTCACAGCATAACATAAAACACACAAAGTAGTGTTTTCTTTTGCTGACATGCTACGTACAAAATGGACATACAAATACAAATGTTTACTTAAACCCAGAAATAATTTTTGCAAACTGTTTAGTGGACCACGCCTACATTCTGCTCCTATATGCTCTCCGCTTTTGGTTTGCCACAGGTTTGTATGTTTCTAATTGTATTCATGACTAATATAACATAAGCATATCTATTGTGCTGATGAAAATTATGTTTCATGTCACTCCTGATAAGCTCTGTGTCACGCTGCAATCACTGGGCTATAGGATTGCGGAGCTATAACGGGCAAGTATCACAACTCACCAAGATTTAAACATTATAGCGGCAACGTCTTTGATCATCTCCATGGTGCAACTATAGACAACGCCCATCTTGTGACAGGAGATGGGCACAACTTATATGATAGCGAAAAATTCTTATGTGAAATGGCTTGGCAATTCTAGTAGCCTACTTAGTAATCTGGTCGAATTTTATTGTATCCTAATGAATTCTCACTTCTACCGGTGTAAATTGTGTTTACTCATCTCCCAAGATCGTATGGGCATTTTTATAGATTGTTTGTTAGGAACATGGGGGACATGCCCCTCACCTGATCTGACCAGACATGAAATCCACGATCGATAAACCATTATAAATAGATGACAAAAATGATGCACTGTTTGTTGAGATCTTATATGAGATTAATTCAACATACATTATTTATGTTCACTGATATAAATGTCTGCAAACTGCATATGGGCTACACGCCTATTTTTCGGGGAGAAGTAGATGGAGACTCTTCTCGCAAAGAAAACCTTAGATGCAAGACTCGATCCATCTATATATATACGAAGGTGTATTGGCAAGGAGAGTCGGTACAAGAGTAGAAGCATATATAGACTATAAGACAAACTGTCCTCGTTAAAAAAGAATAAAGACATACTACTTAATTAGTAATGGGGCATATAAGATAAAATGGACCATATTTTGAAATCTGTGATTTACCAGCATGCATAATCAGATGTACCAACCGTTGTGATCTTGTATCGACCTCCTACCATGCCTTTCTTTTTTTTACTTGACCTCCTACCATGTCTTAACTAGCCACTTCATAGAAAACCCTCTCAGCAAGGGCACGACCACTAGTAGTAATTTGCAGCAAACCCCTCCTTCAAGTGTTTCATCTCATAATGACCCTCCTTTCTCTGTGTTCAATCGAAGCACACAAACATTTCAGGGCTATAGGGTTTGAGTCGATAAGAAGACGCCTCCGCTGGTACATTTGGTGGGCATACAAGGCTAGATCTTCCGCGAGCCTTAGTGTGCCCCTTGATGGACGGGGATCCTCTAGCGTAGCCTATGGTGTTGTGGTGTTGCCTAGACCTATTCTTGATCTTCTGATAGTCAGTTACCAGCATGCGGGCTTGACTGGCATGGGCCCCACATATCAGCGACCCTTGTCAGGTTAACTAGGTTAGAGGAGCTGTGTGCGCCCCTTGGTGTTTCCTGTGTTGAAAATGCAACGGCTTGTCCGTTGTGATTCATTCCTTGGCTCTTCTTGATCTTTTTACCTTGGTCCATTGCGAATGTATGGATACCGGTCTTCTTTGGCATCTTTTCCTTACTCTGCAGCAAATTAAGCTTGTTGGATTAAGAAAAGATTAAAGTGTTTGACAAAATAAGGTTACATAATGACATAAAATAAACTAGTAGAGGTCAGGACAAGTATTCACGTTGTGTGAGATAAAATTCTTATGTGGACTGATACATATGTGCATCTCATGGGTAGGATTAGCACAATTTCAAGAGCGGAGTGCACATCTACGGATTAGAACATGACTTGGACTAATATGGCAAACATAGTTGATACTTGACTAATCGGTAAGATAAATACTTGATGCATGACTAATATATTGAGTCTAATGTATATGTACCACTTATATAGGATGATTAATGTATGTACGGAACCTTGGCCAACGGATCAAACACTACAACCAAACCAAACTTCGACAAATCTATGCTGCCAAATGTTTGACAAGCCATTTCGCTTCAAACCAAATGGCAGTCTACGGTTTTGCCAAATAAATTGACAACTCTTATGGCTAAAAACCAAACAACCAAAGCTTGTGAATTTTGTCCATTCTCTTGTTTTGGTCATGCCAAAATTTTGGTAGGGCTGAAATGGGGCTCAACCCAAAACAGCCCTGCAAATCTAGCATGAACTTGTTTAATGGTGGGTCCAAATTTATGAATATATGGGGACATCCATTAATTTGAGCGCCGGCTCCACAATCCCCCTGATACTTTGCAGCCATGGGGTGGAGAGGAGGGACTAACAAAGATGGTGCAGAGAAGGCCATTCCGTGTTGTATAGTTTGTTTAGGATGCGGGCTGAAGTGGAAGAGAATAGATGTCTCGGGGAGTGATCCAAAACTACAACCTTCAAGAAACAAATTGTGTGATACCAACTTGATGTGATATAAACCATATAATAGCAGATTTAATTCTGGAAATTCATTTTGGCTCGTAATGCATCCACAGCTAAAACGACGTACTTCAAAATGTTTAAAAATTTAGAAAAAAATACCCAGGTGTGGTCGATATTCTATGTTTGTACACGAAATTTCATGAAGAAAAGACATTTTATGTGGTTCGTATAAAAAAACAATTTTCTATGTTGTAAAATAGCTTTTCATAAGACATATTTTTGTCTTTTTTACACATACCACAAAAAAAATGTCTTTTCACCGAAAAACTTTGTGTAAACATAGCATGTCCATGTATACACCAAGGATTTGTTTCGAATTTTTCAACATTTTGAAATTTATATAAAATATATTTTGCATAATAGATTCATCTAGACATGGGAGCCATTCCGGAAATTCTTTACACCTATCTTAACAAACTCAGTGCGTCGTACATAAGGGATTAGAGGTAGTTCTCTTCCAGTATTTTGTTGAAAAAAAATATCCCATCCCATGTACAAATACGATAATCACACGAAAACCACAATAGGCAAACTTTGATATCATCAACACCATCCTTTTGTCACTTATTATGGATAAGAGGTAGTACATGTTCTTAGTACCACGTGATCTGCAATCTGTTGTACTCTAACCTTTTTAAACAGTTTCTTCATAAACCTAAAACATCTTATATTTTAAAACAAAAAGTGTATATAGGTAGTTAGGAGTAGAAAATATATAAAAAATGAGTAGACAAACACAAAATATGCTCAATAACAAGGGACACACCAAAACGAACAAGGCTGTAGAGGCAGGAACCTAATATCGCTCCAGCCTCTCGGCCAGGGCTCCAACTCCAACCGACCCCGGATTTCCACCGTACTAATTAGAAGGTGCTCTCACTTCTTGAGTAAGAGACGTCGCGGAACGCGCCGTGGACAGGACAGCACACGAAACCGTGGCGGAGCGTGGAGACGGTCACATCCATCCAGATCTTAAAAAAACGAGGCCACGACGGCGTGACACGATCTTGTGCGTGTCCGTTCCACAGCTGGCTGGCAGAGAAATATCGCATGACGATTGATTCTGAAAACAAGGAAAAGACACGTCATCCTTGTCCCTCCCATATAGCTAGAAAAATATCAGAAACCGATTTCTCACGAACAACACAAAAAAAAAAAAACACATGTCGACTCGATTCGATTCGATGGCGCCATCCACCCGACCCGAGCCGAGCGAGCACATGGCATGGACGTAGATGTAGGATGCTTCTCCCGTTCCGATCCGCCCGATCGGAAGGGACTTCCTCCTCCTATTTACTACTACGACGGCAACGAGGAGGGGTATAAACGCAAAAAGAGATGCTTCCACCCGTGTGGGGCCCAGGGGAATCAGTTGGTGGAGAGGGGAACCTGGAACCCGCACCACGCCACCGGCACGCCAACTTGCGGCCCTCGTCTCCTTCTCTCTTCCCCTAAAACCACAAGGAGACAGGCCAGACACCGAGACAGATTCTTCTCCCTGCCCTGCCCTGCCCTGCCACACTCTCTCCTCCCCGCCGTGCCCCCAAGGACCGGCCGTTTCCCGCGATTTCCCCGCCACGGCGGAGATCTGCGGAATCGCGCGGCCGTCCAACGCATCCCGGCCGTCGCCGCCCCCGCCCGCCGCCTGATCCCTTGTCCCGGTGCGCGCCTTTTCTGTTTGCGAATCTCGCTGCTTAATTGCCGTTATTACAGAAAAAAATAAATTAGGTGTTGCTTGTTTTTCTTCTTTCCCCACTTTTTTCGGTCTAGTATTTGTTGGTGGCTTAGGCGATCAAATCTCCGTGTCGCATTCCAGCACGGGTCGTCGCTGGGCGGATGTATTATGCGTTTAATTACGCTCCGTTGTTTTCGGCATTGGGAACACCGTTTCTTAGCTGCTGGGGGAATTTGAGCGCTCCTGCTTCTGATTTATCCTAGCAATAGTTGGACCGTGCCCTCCCTTTTAGTAATTAGATCCTGCTTGCCTGCTAAATTGGGCATACTTTACCAGGCTTTGTGTTTGCAGCAGGAATTAGATTGGTATCTCCGCTCGCTTCATATTGGTGAGGGTTCCAGCTTACTACCTGCCAGATTTCCCTTCGTTACAGATTTGAATGATCAGTCACTTCGATTTGTCTTTTTTTTCCTTTATATAAGTTGTCCTGGCTGTTCGACGAGCATGTCCCTGTTCTCTGCACCTGTTTATCAGTCGTGTCAATAATTCACGTTGTTGAATATAATAAATTTCTTAGGAACAACAAGTATAGGATAATACTCATACTAGCAGCATGGATTGATCTCGAGCCACACTAGTTGCCGTGTGCCTAACGGAAGATTGTTCTGGATTCTCAACCATTTTTTGAGCCCAAACTGTAACTTTCTGAAATATCTGGTGGTTAGGATTCAGTCAACATGACTTCGTAGCTAAGCATGTTGAGCAAATTCAATCAAGTCTGGCTATACGTCGATTGTCTGACCAACATTTAATAATACCATAGTAAACTATCGGAAAAGGCACGTCTTGCTTTCTGAGTCGCTTTCTTGTACAATGACATGACAAAGAAATTAAGCTGCAAAACCTATTCACTTCTCCATAGTTCGTACAATGACATGTTTTTCATTTCCCTTCTCATTATATATATGTCTGTCCTTTTCTTGCCATGAGGATCCATCGACTTTGGAGCCGGCCTCATTTTGGCTGTTTAATTTTGTTTTTTCAGAAGAATATCTCAGGACAATAAAAAATAGACCTCAGAATGGTGATGGGTTTGCTAGCATTTGAGAACAACCAGGGGCTCTGGAATGGCGGGTACTATTCGCAGTTCTTCGGAATTGGAGGAGTTATGCTCACTGTGGCGATTCTTTGCTTATCTACTGGCTATTTTGGAGGGATCGGTGCTCCTTTTGCTCCCTATTTCTGGCCGTATTTTGAACAATTTCCCAAGAAGAAGGAACGACAAAGGCCCGTCAGAGTGTACATGGATGGATGCTTTGACCTCATGCACTACGGCCATGCAAATGCTCTGCGACAGGCCAAGTTGTTGGGAGATCAACTGGTTGTGGGAGTTGTCAGTGATGAAGAGATTGTGGCGAATAAGGGTCCACCTGTGCTTTCCATGGAAGAGAGGTACTACTACACACGCTAGTTTCTCTTTTTCTGTGAAACACACTTAATTTTGCACAAATAAGATTCCTTGCTAATCTTCTGATGCATACTACAAAATCTGCTGGATTCATTTTGCGTCAATGCTCAACTATGTCATTGATGAAGCTATGTTACCTTTACCAACGGATCAACTTCAGACTTATGGTCCTCACAAATTTAAAATTAGAGACGCTTAACCTATCTTATTTACCATAACTGTGAAAATTATACTGATGTTTGATAAGTATTCAATCTCTCAGTTTTCTATTTGAACTTGACATTGCTTTATTTATGTATATCTGTATGTTTTTGCTTTCTAGGTTGACACTTGTTAGTGGACTGAAATGGGTGGATGAGGTCATTCCCAATGCACCCTATGAGATTACAGAAGAATTTATGAATACCCTCTTCAATAAATACAGTATTGATTACATTATACATGGGGATGATCCTTGTCTTCTACCTGATGGAACTGATGCTTATGCGTTAGCAAAGAAGGCTGGACGATACAAGCAAATCAAGCGTACTGAAGGGGTCTCAAGCACTGATATAGTCGGTAAGATGATCATATGGATTAGTAACATCACTATTTTCTGGGGATCGGATATTCTTTTGTTGTATACTATTTAAAGTTTGTAGAGAAGCATATCATGTATTATTTGAAAATGTTTTTCATGCTCATTCTAGGCGATGTTTTGTTTTACCATCAAATCTTACAAGGGAACAATTTCATCCCACACAGGGAGAATATTGCAAACATTCAAGCATAAAGACGGTGTGAATGAGAATGCTGGAGCGGAATCAAGTGACCAAATGAAAAGTCAGCTGTCTAATTTTCTTCCAACTTCCCGCCGAATCATGCAGTTTTCAAATGGGCAGGTATGGGAATTTAAGGAACTTGTGCCCAGTTATCATTTGTACTGCCTTTATCTTATCAGCCTTCTAGGGCATTTATAGAAAAGGTGGTTTGTTACATCTTTGCCAACTAATCTAACTAAACATAAAGATAACTTTTAATGCCTTCATTGTACCATTTCAGTCATGGTCTTAATAATAACCTTTGAGTACAAAGTTGGCGATTCAATTTCACATGCTTATATGATGATAACCTATTGCCCTTGTATTGCATTTGTTGAAAAATTATGCTCATGTGCATTCAGGCTCCTTCGCCAGGTGCTCGGGTCGTGTATATAGATGGCACATTTGATCTTTTCCATGCTGGCCATGTTGAGGTACCTTTTGTGATTTTGATGAAAATTAGTTTCTCATAAGTAACTTGCTAAACTTGGTCTTGGGTGTGGTTCATATGTTGGCACTAAAGATATTTGATGTTATTGTCTAATGTAGATCCTCCGAAGTGCTAGGCAACTTGGGGACTTCCTTCTTGTGGGTGTTCATGACGACCAGGCCATCAGGTGCTTATTTAATGTCTTTTACGATTATCAGTGGAAATTGTTGACCATAAATGGATCAAATATCTGTCCCAGACCAATTCCTGTTATGTGTGTTACTGAAAAAAAAGTTAATGTTACTTAATTCTCTTATATAAGCTTAGATACCATCCTTATGAGAACCAGTTGTCCAGGGAAAGAAGAGGCTGTCATCCTATCATGCACCTCCATGAGCGTACTCTTAGCGTACTTGCATGTCGCTATGTTGATGAAGTTATAATAGGCGCACCACGGGAGGTTTCAAGGGATATGGTATGTTATATATTTCTGTGAGTTGATTCAACCTTTATCTTGTACCTCTCAAGAATGACTACCTTGCAAACAAGTGTAGTATTTGTTTTTAGCAGACCCTGAACCTTCTCTTCTGTCAAATGGTGCAGATCACTACGTTCAACATTTCATTGGTTGTGCATGGGACAGTAGCCGAGGGCGATCCTGCAGTAAGCACCCAATCACAATCTAATGTATCCTGATGGCGAACTACCTAAATTAGTTGCACAAATTGAACTTCAAACTTAATGGACTTATGCCACAGGTTGAAGTTGATCCTTACGCCCTCCCAAAGAGCATGGGTATATTCCAAACAGTCACAAGCCCCAAAACTATAACATCAGTTTCAGTGGCTACAAGAATTATTGATAACCATGAAGCCTACAAGGTACATAACCCGACAATCTCAGGGACTTCATAAATAAACAATTTTTTCTATTTTTATTTGTTTAAACCTTTTTATTCCTACCAAACATTAATTATTCTTGGGGATTTCCATAAACAGAAAAGAAACTTGAAAAAGAAGGCGAGTGAAGACAAGTACTACGCGCAAAAGGAATTTGTCTCTGGAGACTAGTTCTGCAAAAAGAGCCTAATTCTTTGCAGCAAGCCTAGGGAGAAAGGCATGGCGTCGCCGTGTACTATGAGTTACTTCACAACAGGAATTGCAACAGATACTCAGCTATAGAGAGTAGTCAGCGATAATTTGATGCCCATTCGGTGGAAGGAATCAGCTTAAAAGACTGCCATATTCTTATATTGATGCCCCTTTTCAGCTGGAACGTCCACTTAATAGCAAGAATTGACATGCATGATTCTATTTATTTTTACTTTGTTTCCCTGGAGGGGAAATATTCATGGCTGAACACCTTCAGCAGACCATTGTTGTATACTTGTATGTTACTCAAGAGTTTGTGAAGTGATTAGAGGCGGATACTTCCTAATTGTAGCAAGTTAAAACTTGTGTAAGTATATAGTTCTGAGGCAAAGAACCTAGCGACAGTCATCCACTATTGGTTTGATTTTTCTGATATGAGAAGGTTTGCTTCAGCTTTCCTTGTTCACCAGTGTTTTGTCGGTACTCTTTATGTAGGTGCACCGACGACACAATTTGTTTATTTATGGTGCAATGTGAATATGCATGATGGTTTGCCGAAGGGCTGTAACTGAATACTCACGGTTCAGCATGTATTGGCTGTTCTGTATTCTATGAGGTGGAGAACATTGTATTGCCTGCTATACTCCCAGTTCATTGTAGAAAATCAGTCAGCAGCAGACAGCTAAAAGCTATTTCAAAGAGTGATTCAATCAAAAGATAGCTAAAGATGTTTGAAACAGTGATTCACGAAATAACCATCACATTGTTACACCGTCACAAAATAGTTTTACTACCTCGCAAATCCTAGTTGCCGATTTTGCGTCTTGATGATTAATTTGGCCTTTAATCTCCTCCTGGTGTTAAAATGAAGACATGTCTGTAGTAGAGGAGGTCAAATGATAATCGGTGCTAGTGCCTAGTGGACTGCCATCAAACATGCTGCTCATTTGTTTGGTTTTTTCTGACCAGAGAAGGTTTTGTTCAGCTTTCCTTGTTCACCGGTGTTTGGAATGGTCTTAACTGTTTATCAGGGTGCACTGAAGATGCAATTGTTCATTCGTGTTACAATATGTACGATGGTTTGCTAAAGAGCCATAACTGAATAGTCTGGTCTATCTTCAATGATATGAAGGACACTGTATTGACTTATATATTCCAGTTCATTGCAAAAAGGCAGGCAGCAAATGATATTTGAAACAGTGATTCAATTCAAAAGCACATCCTTTACAATGGTGAATGGAGTTGAGGCTAGGACCTTTACTAAAACATCCAAAAGGACCATGGTCCACACAGTTAAATCTGCTGAAGCAATTTACTCGAAACTGTTACATTGTTACATCAGCATATTTGGATTGACAACATGTACTGGTATAGATGGTGTCAATTACATTGCAACTAGTATATGAAACAGACATGATCTATCTATGCTAACCACCTCCCAGCAGGCTCCATCAGGATCTAACATGGTTCCAGTCTATTTTCCATTCAGTAGACTGCCACTCAGAAGTCAGAAGAAACCTGCAATTGGTAGGAAGTTCGGAATTAATTTGCCATAAGAAAAATGATCTTTCACTCCAAGAATTTTCGGATCAGGATCTAATATAAAGACCCATGCTATTTTCTATTGGTAAATTTGAGATGATTGTCACAAACCTGAAAAGAAGGGAACATTCTGGTTTGGACGGTGCTGCTGGCCCTCTGTCTCGACGTCCATGGGCGCCTCTGCCGCGGCGCCCTGATCTTCGCTCAACCTGGAAGTTGTCTCTGAAGATATGCCCACGGATACAATGTTCACCTTCTCATGGACAATGATTGGCGCAGTAGCAGTAGCAGTTGGAGCATGTGCCAGAGGTTCATCCTCTTCCATCATGTCAAGAATCTTGCCATCCTAGATACACGAATAAAGACAGGTTTATCATGAACTGAATCAAGTTAATCTTGGCATCTTTGCCATGTGCTTTGCCACATGCTTTCACTACGGTCCTGGAGCTAGCTCGCTAGATGTGAAGTTGACTTACTCAGCCATAGGGTAGTAATCCAATAAGGTCAACAAGTTCTTAGGATCAACATCCATCTCATATGGGATTACCGCTTCTAATTACATGCTAATTACTCCGTGTTATTCAGGTCAGTTACAGCTAATTCCTAACTATTTGACTATTTTCAGAAAATAGGTCCTCCATATTATAACTTAACGCAGTTACTACCAGTTTCTAACATTTTTTTCTCAAACAAACATCAAATTGCCTGTCGTTGTGTATTAAGGAGAAGAAGCCGCTGAGAAGGCACGAAGAACAAAAGGCCAATGGCCAAAACATGAACACAACGAGAAGGCAAAAAGAAGGGAGGGAAATGCAAAGCTAGGTTACTACCAGTTTTTAACTAGGACTCATGAAACAAAACTGGATGCCTGTTACTAACTAGGACTCATGAAACAAAACTGTATGTTCAACAGAGGACACTACCTACCATGCCGTACCTGTAGCTGTAGTTTGATCCTCTTAGGTTCAAGAAAGATGGAGAATCCGTGGCTGGCCACCACCTCAACATCCTTCCTCTTCATGTTCATCGGCGCCGCGAGGTCAGTCATCTTCCCCAGGACGAGCTCAAGATACTATGGGGGTAGTTATAGCCTGGTCTTCCTAATTAACAGGATTTACCTTGTAATGGCGTCCGAGAACGAAGAGTTGACCATGGAGCCAAGATGACTTGGATCATGAGGTCGGCTCCTCCTCCAATCTAGAATTAATTTAGACATGTGATGTACACACGTCTATTGGCTAATCCTAGTTGACGTTTTCCATGTTGATGATTAATTTGCCCTTTAATCTTCTCATGGTGATAACATAAAGACCTCTCTCTGCAGTAGAGGGGTCAAAGAATACTCGGTGCTAGTGGTCGTTATTATTGTCTGTCAGCAATAAGCTGCTGACTTGCTGGCTTGCTGAGAAGCGTCTCTGGGCGCGAAATAGCCTTGCACAGTTGCACTGATACTACGAAATTGTCTTGCAACTGATACACCAGACTTCTCAAAACCAACTCATCTTTTATAATTTGTTAATTACAGGAAGTCCTTATTTATATTTCACCACTCTTCCCTGCTTATATGCTTTTGAAACGACGAAATTGCCACCTAGTTCCCCAAAACCTCTGAACAAAAGTGTTGCTAATTTGTCAGTCTTGGCTCAACATTCTAGGATGCTTCATGTTGACATTTTGAAAGGCAAACCATATACCAATTGTTATTGATAGATTTTCACAAGGTTGCATGAAAGCTGCAATACAAACAAACTAAAACTAATGCCTGTAAATATGACAGAAATGAAAAATAAATTGATCCATGTGACCATGTCATGCTCCAATGCGTATATACAAAAAATCACCAAGCACAAATGAATGAGCATAGTTTATTCCACCAAAAAACTACAGAAAAGATTGTAACCTTGTATTACAACAGCAGCATAGCTTGACTCGGCCCCAAAAGGCCAAAACTACAGGCATATGGTTCATTACACAACTATATCTTGATGATGTAAAAGACTGCCTCACATGTTGTAAGTTCAGCTCACCACTCAATTCTCACAACAAATGAACCCAGATTTTCCAGGAGGATCACACACTACCAGGACTCTTTGTGTTTACCCGGTCGCGCTAATAAGGAGGAACTCCCCTTCACATACTACGTCACCACCCACATAAGCTTTTCCTTCCATCTTTGCTAGTCCAAATCTCTTCTGATACTTGGTCAGGGTCATTCTCATGACCAAAGTGTCTCCAGCAATTACTGGCTTCCGGAACCTCACTTTATCAACTCCCGCGAAAAAGAAATTGTCTTGGGATCCACCAACTTCAGGTTGCAACATCACAATACCTCCAACCTGGGCCATAGCCTGTGTATAAATACAAGTCTCCCATGTGAGGACAATTAAGAAACATGTCTAGTTGATACTAGAACAATGATACTGAATTTCACAGTTAGCTATTCAAGATATAGCAATCTGCTCAGCAAAATATACACTACTGAGACAACTATACATATTGAGCAGGTGCTTGTTCAGATCAGAATACAAAGAATAATACATCATCTTTATAGATCACACTAGCTGTACCAATTCTTTATAATAGAACATAGCAGATGCTACAAATCACTTGTGATGGTTATGGGCTTATGGTTCACTATGGGTAAGTTTGTGTCTGGGAACCTTTTGGAAATCAATTCCCTCCCCAGTAGAGCGAACAAACTAACAATTTTGTTATCCCTTAAGAAACATAAAATCAAGGATGGAAATTCGGTAATAGAGAGACTCAGTGCATACCTCAACCATGAGAACACCAGGCATTATGGGTCTCTCTGGAAAATGCCCAGGGAAGAAGTTGTCATTTATAGTGACATTCTTGATTGCAACAGCATATTCACCTGCCTTGTACTCGATCACTCTATCTACCAAAAGGAATGGGAACCTACATGCAGATGAAAATTCACAGGAAGTTAGTAGAAAAGGAGTAGCAAACAGTTGCATAGTCATGAAGCGTCTTTCCTCTCGGTAGCAGGCCATACCATGTCAAATAAAAAATAAATGCTTTTACAGTTTTACCCTTACACATGTATTGTTAATTTGCCAAAAATACCATGCTACGTTGAATTAAAAAGGTGATGACCTGGAAGGCATGCAGTCAAACTAATTTAGCTTTGACAAAAATATCTTTCTGCAAATATAGATCAGCCTTAGAAAAATTATGCAGGAATCTGTCATGAAAAAATTGCTGGCAATACTATAATTTCATCAGTCAATAGAATTAATTAGAACTGGAATTTGTCTTTGGAGACCGCGCTAACATCTACTCCCTCCGTTCCAAAATATAAGACATTTTAGCTTTGTGAAACAAATGTATCTAGACACCTTTTAGGGTATTGGTTCACTCCGAACCTCTACGAACCTATACACTAAAAGACGTCTAGATACATTCGATTCACAAAACTAAAACGTCTTATATTTCCGAACAGAGGGAGTAATACTCTCTCAGTTCCAAAATATAAGATGTTTTAGCCTTTTTCTGAAACACATGTATCTAGACACCTTTTAGTGTGTAGGTTCACTCATTTTGCTCCGAGCCTACAAACTAAAAGGCATCTAGATACATGTGTTTCAGAAAAAGGCTAAAACGTCTTATAACTTGGAACGGAGGGAATACAGGTCAAGGGGGGTAGTAATGGTAACATCACTAGAAGGCAGCAGATGGCCAACTTAAAGATTGATGCTGGCTTCATCCTAACTTCTGGATACTAAATTAGTTCCTTACAATATGTTCATGCCACAGATTGCACACATAACAATACAAACCGAACCCCTCACCAAGATTTGCACTGCCAAGCTATGTGTGCCTCATACCCAGCTTAAGTTTAGAGGTACACTCATATGGTTGCACCGCCCTATGGTCATCTGGGTAGTCTAGACTGCATAAACGGAATACAGATATGGTGCAAGCGACGTCGCATACTCAACGAAACACAGGCAAGCCTCCAGGAATTATCCAGCAGGAGCAGCAAGCAGTGCTCTCGGCAAGTCAGCAGCTCACCTGTGGGGCAGGATCTCGCGGATCTGGTTGATGTCCATGACAGTCGGGAAGGCAGCGAATCCTGCAAGCACACACTCAGGAACTAGAACAGCAACATCAAAAGACGGCAGGCGGGGGCACAGAGAGAAGGGGGGGAAATGGAGAAAGGGGACCGACTCTTCTCGATGGGGAGCTCCTCCTCCGCATTGTCGTCAGCAGCCGCGCGGCGCGCGACGAGACGGTGACTTGGCGCCGCAGAGAGCGGCCGGCGGGGGAACGCGACGCGGCCCTGGCGGGGCGCCGGGGAAGGGAGCGCGGTGCGGCAGGCGGATCTGGACACGGACACGGCGGCGGCGGTCTCCATGGGCGCCGCGAGGTGGAGGTGGAGGTGGGAATAGTAGATTGGGACGCGATGTGGGCTCACGACTCACGAGGGAGGGGTGGCAGTGGACAGTGCCAGTGCGTGCTTCAAATCGAGGAGAGGAGGAGGGGTGGCGGCGATACCAACGAGGAGGGACAGGGTTTTTGGCTTTGGAAGCTCCGCATTAGCCTACCTCGGTTTTGGATTCTGCCGCTGTTGGTTTTGGTACGGCGATCTAATCCTGGCGACTAACAACTTTCGATACGGAGTAAAAGAATGATCTGTATTACTAATATTTACTTATTTCTTTCGAAAAATTCACTGACATCATCGTCTACAGCTGTAAAAAAAGACTAAAGATAATAAAAATTACAAATATATCCATAGACCACGTAGCGACGACTACGACACGAGCACGAGCCAAGCCATCATCCTCATCCCTCCGTCACCGGAGTTGAGAAAAAATTATCGTAGTAGAACTTATTGTAATAGACAGACGAGAAGTTGCCGTGTTAAGGCCAAAAGAACCACGTCTCGGAGTTGATGGCAACGTGTGCTAGTCGATCCTTCAGTTCAGTAGCTTGGTCTTCTCGCCTTTTTTCAGATCTAGCAAGATCAGTTTCTTGATGCATCGCTGACATCCGTTGTTATCTGCGACAACGCTAACGGGAGGGCGAGTTGGTTTCTGTAGAGCAAGGATGTTCGTCCGGAGGTGGTGGGTCTGTTTTTTTTCTCCGACTTTGTCGATGGAAGGCAGCGGATCTTGGTCCAACGGGAACGTCTCCAGGTCGACGTGCCACAACGACACATGTGTCTCGCTGCATGCAACATGCCTGCTCATCGACTCATAAAGCCTCGTTGGCGATGGTGTTTTTTTGGATCTTGCAATGGTAGAGGCTTGACGTCTCTTCCCGCGTCTGTCTCGATAGCGTTGGAGTTGAGCGGCGGCTACTGGTTTCGGTGGTTACATGAAATCCTAGGGGTTGTTTCGTATTTCTCGATCTTTTAGGATTTTATCTGCAAATTCAGGATAGTTTGTCTTTTAGTTTCTACATATGTTGTCTTTTGTAACTTGATTTTCTATTAATAAAATATCTAGTTGCTCTAAAAAAAACCAGCGCACCAGAATAGCAACCATCACCAAGATAAATAAACTTAAAGCAAAAAAAGACTGACCTAAAAGCACACCGGCTAACAGGAAAATTGACTGGATCCCGGGAAATCCGTCAGACACACGACTCCATGTGTCCTCTATCGGTGCTATACGCACCACTGAAGCAAGGATATGGCATAAGGAACTTATTCTGACTTCGGGATGTAGCCGTCGCCTCATCATTCCAAAAAAGATACGAAAAAACAAGGTAAGTATAACATCCCAACATTTAGGAACCAACGAAGGGTAGAACTAGAAATTTGTGTATTTACATGCATTCATCTGTAAAATTGGGTTAAATTTTTCGCCAAACAAAACCATGAAGAAATCAGAGTTTCTTTCACTATTTGGAGATTGGTTTAGCTCTTTATAGTGATTTCTATAAACTTTGATATGATATTAGGAATTTAAAAGATTTTGGGTGAACAATCTGAGTTCAAGTTTAAAATTGAATTATTTGGAAAAGCTTTGATAATTAGAAGTAATTGGTATTTTATTGTTTCCCAAAATGATTTAGAATATTGTTTGAATATATAATATTTATAAACAATAATGAGAATTTAAAAGAATACAAAAATAATATTTATTAATAGAAAGTATGAATTTAAGAATATATATTAAGTATTTTATTTGAAAAGGAAAAGATCAAACTATGAAAATAAGAATTCAAATAAGAAAATTTATTTCTTATTCTTTCCTTATTCAATAATAATAAAACAAGTATAAATGTATAATAAGTAAGAACATTATAGGGACATTTATCAAAGAATAGAAAACTTTATTGAATAATAGAACAATATTATATTGATCTTTTACAAAGAGAAGAAATGTAAGATTACAAAAGTAATTAAATAAAAATCCCTGAACTAATATCTATCTATTTCCTAATCTAATTCTCTTGAACAACAGAGCTTTTGTACCTACAAAACAAAGTAAATAAGAAATCAAATAAATTGTTTTTGTTAGTTTTACTCTGAGTTTTGAACAGTGAAATGCATTGTTCATTTTACCTCATTGAGTAATAAAAAGGGGCAAGTTTCACCTATATGAAGTATCTGTTCTTTTAAATCAAAGGGCTTCAGAACAACATCATAAGCAAAGTAAAGGGGCAAGTTTCACCAGAGCAGAAAATAGTAAAAGGAAGAGGCAGTGAATAAAATTCACTTGATATGATCCAAAGGTAAGGAACGCAGTGAAGCAACTCACTCAACTAACTGCATGTAGTGTGTTGTCGACCAGTAGTGAGGGAGAGGGAGAAATAAAACCACACTCGCACACATCAAAGAAAGTTTTGCTCACCACTTCACAACCACAGCCATAGTTCTATCTCAAGAACACACAAATAAACATCACTAGTACTTGCTTGATTTCCACCGGATCAAACAACCATTCACCACAACAATCCCCCAAGAAACCATCCAATATGGTCAGCTAATGGAGGGGTGGAGTAGGTGGACAGCAAGGGCACGTAGGAGCCTGGAGCAGGAGCACCAGGAGGAGGAGTAGGACAAGGTCCAGGAAAGTAACAGCATCAAGCAAGAACAACAGATCAAGGAGAAAATCACCACTGATTCTAGAAGAGCAGGCAACTCTAGTACAAGGCCACAGGCTACCACATTCATTCTTACACTAGATTGGCCTCAGACCAACATCATAGGCCAAATGAAATTAATAAGGGTAACACTATATTTAGTGGATTTTTCCAACTCTCATAAGTACAAAGCTACTCCAAAATACAGATAGAAAGAAGCATAGCACCAGAATGAAATTTTTGTACCATTCAAATGAAGGTGTCACAAAGATTCATTCTAACTAAGTAAATTCTACAAAGAGATTTCATAGCCAAATCTTCTCAAGGAGTTTATCAATCATTTTCCTAAATAGCAATCTAGGAATCATTTCTGTTTCTCTAGAAAATACTATCATCGAAATTCATCAGAAGCATTTGAATAGGAAGCCAACTATAATTCTTTAGCATTGAAACAAATCAATCATCACCAATGACTAGGTCTCAATTTAGATCATAGTCATAGCATCATCAATCTAGTAAGTGACAATAAGTGAAATTCAGACAATATTTCACTTCCAGGAGCCACTGTCATCAATCCCAAACTCAACATAGAAATTGATTCTACATAGCCTAGTTACAGTGGCTATATGCATAAAGCAAATTGCATTATCTTGGATAACCACAACAAAAAAAGGGAGAACCCTAGCACAAGGGATGAACCCTAAATAGGGATTCCTCACTACAAGCACACAGAGGGTAGCGAGAGAGATAGAGAGAGTAAGAAGGAAGAGGAGGTGAACTTATCAAAGGTCCTCGCTAAGTTATAGAAGAGGAAGTAGGGTGGTCGACGATGAGGTCCACGGCGGCACGGGAGCACCCGAAGGCTCTTCAAACCGCGCCAAGCCGTAGCCACGGTAGCCACAGAGGCACGCGTAGCACCAGCAAAACCACAGAGGCGCCACAACACCAGAGTAGTACCACCCACATCGCCAAAGTACCACGCCGGAGCTAGGGTGGAAACCCTAAACACCTGCGAGGTGGTGACACGGTCGATTGAAGGCACGAGCGGCAAATCGAACTGGACAGGAAGGCGCAGTTTCGACATATACAACGTTCAACACCATGGTGGAGGCCGAGAGGGCCACATGCGTCCAGAATTGGGCGGCGGCAGCGATGCGAGCCACGGTCTCCAGAGGGAGAAGAAGAGAGGATAAGGGTCGGGTCGAGCGTGAGAGTGAGGTGGGCTGGGCCGATGGGGCGGTCTAGTGACCAATGGGTTGATTTGACCCAACCCAGTCGGGCCAAGTCAGGCTGGCCATCCCAACGGGCCAGGCCCAGTTTTAAAGAAAATTTAAATCCTATACTATTTATTAAAAGACCAAAATACCCCTAGGACTTAATAAGCTCCAAGAAAATGAATAAAAATCCTAAAAATACAAATAATTATCAATGTGTTCATAAAAATGTAAGCTACCCAATAAAATTAATGAATTCTATTTTAATGGGATAAATTTGGATTAATTAATTCTATGACATAAAATCCTTATGGAATTTTATAAAAATAAATAAAATACCTAAAAATAAATAAAATTCAATTTTACAATCCTAAACAGGTATAGTATTTTAGAAAAATACTAAATTGTATTTTAGTTGAATAAAATAAAATTCCCTAAATTAAAACACTTATTCTTAAATAGAATTTTGAGAAAATATTAATTAGAGTTAAAATTAAATAAAAACTAGTTTTAAACTCTTATATTATTTTATAGAGATTTCTATTTTTGTGCCTTTGGTTCTTTAGTTGTACTCACTTTTCCCCAGCCGTTTAGATTTTCCTCACTTTTGCCCATCTCCTATTATGGAAGTCTCGCACGGTCTGAAACTCGTAGTTCGTCAGCCTTGCCGTTAGATGCTTACAAGTGGGTCCGCATTCAGTCGGGTCCCGTAGTGGATCCTCGTTGTTACATACTGACAAGTGGGGATGCGTTCTATCAGGTCCCTTTGTGGACCCTTGTCATTACATGTTGACAAGTAGGGCTGCGTTTAGTTGATTCCCGTAGTGGACACCTCTCTCCACTTATCTAGATCAGCATGAGACCCATAACTTATCCACGTGAGCGTCGGATGCATAGCTTATCCACGTGAGCCAGCCCCGTACCTGCGCCCATACTGTTGCCTCCCCTTTCTTCTTCTTCTCCGGTGACGGTGGCCCTTTGTCGAGCTTCACTTCGACCTCCCGTTCGTCCTAGCCACAATATGGTGTCATCCCATTGACCTGTATGAAGGATGACAATGAAAACCGCGCGCAGAATAGGTTAGATATCGCACCAAAATGCGCCAAAATCTCTCACCAAAATGGCAACCGGAGCGCTTGCTGTGGAGAATGCGGCCGGCGAGCCGTTCCGATGATTTAATTGGTTTATCGAGTTAATGTCTCGGCTGCAATCAAGTGAAAGAGTGTTTATAATTGAAAATTAGGGACATGGATGTATAATAAATAAGAAAATGACACAACTCTTGAACACTTTAAAATTAAAAAAATTATACAACTCTTAATGTACAAGAGTGTTTATAAATGACACAACTCTTGAACACTCTCAAATTAAAAAAGTATACAACTCTTAATGTAAAAGAGTGTTTATAATTGACACAACTCTTGAACACTTTCAAATTAAAAAAATTATACAACTCTTAATGTAAAAGAGTGTTTATAATTGACACAACTCTTGAACACTTTCAAATAAAAAAAAAATTATACAACTCTTAATGTAAAAGAGTGTTTATAATTGACACAACTCTTGAACACTTTCTAATTAAAAAAATACAACTCTTAATGTAAAAGAATTTTTATAATTGACACAACTCTTGAACACTTTCAAATTGAAAAAATTATACAACTCTTAATGTAAAAGAGTGTTTATAATTGATACAACTCTTGAACACTTCCAAATTGAAAAAATTATACAACTCTTAATGTAAAAGAGTATTTATAATTGACACAACTCTTGAACATTTTCAGATTAAAAAAATCATACAACTCTTAATGTAAAAGAGTGTTTATAATTGACACAACTCTTGAACACTTTCAAATTGAAAAAATTATACAACTCTTAATGTAAAAGAGTGTTTATAATTGACACAACTCTTGAACACTTTCAAATTTAAAAAAAAATACAACTCTTGATGTAAAAGAGTGTTTACCATTTTTAGAGTGTGGAAAGTGATCCCTAAACTTGCGTATATGAAAATTATAAACATTTGAACACTGTGAAATTGCACTTAATACATGATAATGATGTGCTAAGAAAATCTTGAGAGATTATCATTTTCATAGAATGTAATGCATAAACTTATATATGGCAAAAATTATACACCTTTAAACTCTTTGAAATCGCACTTAGGACATGACAATGTTGTGCTAATAAAATCCTGATCATTTATAATTTTTATGGAGTGAAATATAATGCAAAAATTATACACCTTTGAACACTTCCCTTCAAATTATATTCAAAATCATTTGTTTATGGAGTTAAAGCATCGGTGGAAAACTCGTTATTTTGCATGGATAGAGGGTGCCCCCCAATAGATATAGGGGTTATCATGTCTGCTAGATCACAGATGATCAACGGTTGTTGGGTACGATCCGCGTGACAACTGTCTCGACCAATCAGAGCGTAGCAGCCAAGATGAGCACAAGTGTGAGAGTTTGTAACTAAGAGAGAGGGGAAAACTAAGTAGAACTTAAAAACCAAGGGCACAACTGAGTAGAACTTAAAAACCAAGGGCAAAACTGACAAGGAGGTTCAAATAAAAAAAATAGATTTGAAAAATAGAAAATGCTTCTTTTATACAACTAGCACAGTGGCCCGCTCGTTGCGCGGGCAACATTTTGTTTGCCTTTTAGTCTCCATTATAAAGTAATCATTCCTTGCAAAACTATGTAGTTTTTTTTGCATCTAGAATGCTATGTAAGAAATGTCATTAACGTCAATGGTAAATATCTTTTTTATATATTTAGACAAAATTAGGAATGATATCAACGTAAATTTAATATGAAATCAAGTGTTTAAATAATTTATTTTCCATGTTGTAAGCATTGATTACTTGAAGGACCATATTAATCTGAACAGGCGGGCAATGTTGTAATCTCATATAAAATGAGTTAGTATAAAATATAATGTGTTGATGTTTTGATCATGGTTATACTCTTTGGTATGCTATACAATGATATTATAGATGTACAATAGTTATTAATTTTTTGGTGGTATGCTCAAGTAAACAAATGTACTGGTTTCTTTTTTCCACTTATTGAAGTTTAACGTGTCGGTTAATTTAAAAATAACATCATTTTGACTCCTCCTAGAAAGTACACATACAATTATTGTCAACAATTTTGCTATAGTAGAGGTGCTTTACCTAGTAAGAAAGTAGCCGTCCATTGTTTTTGCTACACTTACTAATCGATTAGATTACTTACAAACTAATAACAATTTCGGTGCTATTAAAAAATCATTTTCAAAATAATTAATTCAATGTAGTATGCTTATTTTCACCTATCGGGTTTTCCTAATTTTGAGAAACTTTCAGTAGCATTGAGCAAAAATAAGTTAATGTCTATCAACTCAATTATCCCTATAAGGAATGGTAAGCGAGAGTTCATTATCGCAGAACCATACTAATATCCAAGACTATGTCCGTAGATTTTCATTTGTGAGATTTTCGATATTTCTATGTCTAATTATGTTTGCAAGTTCTACGTTATACCATAGGTTATAGTTTGTGTCGTCAAACCCAAACAACACGTGTAAAAGACCCAAATATGGTAGGTTAAGAATTTTTTATTTCACTATGCCACTCTTAAGTTTTGAACTTATGTAGAAAAGAATTGGGCTTTCTTTCACCAACGAACAAAAATATTGATTAAGCGCCACAATCAATATAGATGCATATTTGGAAAGAGTATATGTGGGACTATGTAAACAATTTACCAAAAAAAAACTAATGGTGTAGTCTAGTGTGTATGGGTAGTTGAGTACTGTCTAAAAGACATCGATCTCATGCAAATTTATCCAGGTTTTTTAAAATAAAAGTTGCTATGGGAAATAGTGATCAATTAGTTTATCAATCATACTTAGGAAGTATGCCTAGAAAATGCACGATGAATATATAAGATATACGGGTATAGATAAGGAGATTTAGGTACACATTTTTTCCCATGCCCTAGAAGATTTATTTAGCTATGATTATTATACCTTTTTTTTTAATACATGATTATTGTCATTTTAGAGGTAGAGAGACTCACAAGTCGCGGCCCATAAAAAATTTCATTGTATGTGTGAAACATGTTGGAAATCTGCGTATGTACCCGTCAATTTAAATGACCTTTATTGCATTTTGACAATAGAAATATCGTTACAAACATATTCCATAGTCCGTTTAGTGTTAAAAATAGGAAAATAGCTTGACACAACTATTTTCAAATCATACTATAAGCACATGCTACATTACAATCTAAGTACATAAATGAGCCCATCATTAGTGCAAGGTTCACTGGTCATACTATCTTATCCACTAAAACAACGATCTGAAATCGTAAAGACGACACCAACCTTTATCATGAGCTGCGAGAAGAGAATCAGAAATACCACCACAGGAAAAGAAAAATAACCATAGATTAACCCCTCAGTCTAAATATTTTAAGCAATTTATAACCACATTTGGTTTTCGCATGTCTAGTTATCCGAGAATTGAACTGATGAAAGTGGAGCGTGCTTAAAACCTTTGTTGTAAGTACTATTGTCGTGGTGGTGGCACGACAGATGCCATGAGTAGGCTAAAGTATGGGGCCAATGGGTGCTAGTGGGATCTGGGGAGGGAAGATGCAACTGATTCTACACTCAAGTGGTTAAGGTAAAGATCTTTATTTCTCTTCTTTTGGGTTACAAGTGCTCCTCGAGCTGTATACAGGGAGACCAGATGAATCTTACCAGCCTAACGGTACTGAAAAGATTCGATGCCCTTCTCAGGGTCCAAGCCTCCCCTTATAAAGGGGTGCCTTGGGTGCCCTTAGGGCTGACGAGGCAAGCATATTCGAGGAATATGCTTGTCCCAAAATAGTAGTTCGGCGGCCTCCTTTCCCTGTCGCCCTTCTAACGACGGCAAGGCTCCAGAGGACCCCTCCTGCGTGCCTCGGGCTCCAGGACTGTCACCCTCGTGACCTCCTTCTGCCCCTCTGACGTCCTGCATCTTTGTCTCTTGTGCTTGGCTCCGCTTTGATTCCTTCTAGCCTGCAGCTATAGTTTGACCTTGGGTTTCTCCTTCTCCTGCAAGCTTCGTATCACTCGGCCTTACCTTACCTTGCGTAACTCGGCTTGTCCTTTACCTGCATCGAGATCACTCGGACTAACCCGGCCGACCCTCGCAGTAACTCGGCCGGGTAGCTGCTTTATACACATACACGGGCTTCTCGCCTCCGTACCTCGGCCGACATATTCATGATTCGGCCGACCCAGACCGTAACTCGGAAACTAGACGGGGATTGTCCCTCTGTCTTTCCCCGTCTCTGACCTACCCGAGGTCAACCCCCCGACAACTATCATAGTTCTCTTTTTTTATGACAAATGAATCACATACTAATACTATTTCTCTAGTTCGGTATCAGGTGACATGATTAAAAAAAGATAGCCACTATAAAACTCAGAATATAGCAGTAATTTGTTTTGCAAGGACATAATGTAATGCAGTAAGTTAAATCATTGGTTTGATTCCTAGCGAAAAGATAAAACTGTAGAGAAAGTGTTACCGCAAGTGGAAGCCTTTATCCCTTGTGAGTACTCTTACACAATCACCAAATTATACGTAGGACTATAATAGCAATTATTAGGTAATAAGGTATAAAAATTGAGTTCTTGATTCTCTGTTATCATCATATTCAAAAACAGAAGTATATATAGGAAAAAATGAATTACATTGACTTGTGTTTTTTAATATACCTTGCTCGTTTGAGGTTTCCAAGTTCTAATGTATGATATGTGTATAATGTTTCTTTCTGGCCCTGCATGTGATTAATATGATTTTTTTACTGGGGTTGTTCTTATTATTGACTTATCTAGCCTAACTTGTGTGTATAATGTGTCCTAACCCCCCACGTGATCATTTTCATTATTGACTTTTCTAGCCGTTTCCACCTGTTTGATTAAAGAGCCAGTGCGCCATAGACTTAGAAAAGTTCAGTGCATATTTAGCCACCAAATTATTAACTATTCATTAAACTTGTAGTGGTTCCCTATGAGTATGCATTAGACAATTTTGTATACCAATAATCACATGCCAATGGAAAAAATTATTCAGATCAGCTATGTTCCATTTTTTGCACTTAAATACCGATGAAGTTAGCATGACCGAATTAAACTTTCTATACTAATAGTACCTTTGGCCAAAATAATAATGAATAATGGAACCATTATACCATAGACCAAGTAATGGCGAAGATGTAAAGTTGTGGATAATAAGTGGATGTTTTCCATGTCGTGTGATGGAAAGAATCATAGCCAAGAGTTTAGTTAGTATGGGTGTTGAGGGCTTAGCTAGGTGTACATATTGCTAGGGGTATGATCTTGTATGTAAGGAGTTAGCATACTGTGAGAACTATTGATCTAGTAGTTAGTAGAATACTGATATGTATGCAAACATCCACTCACTACTGATAACTAAATTAAAATAGGACGTTGCTAAGCTATGTGCACTGTAGGTATACATGTTCAGTTTAGAGTCCTCTCGCTCTGTGCTCCAGTCATGGGAGCAAATATTAAAATCCTGCACGCACTAATTGGATTTCTGCAATATAGTGCAGCTAAGGACATCCTTAATTACCTCGTCCAACATGAGTAGGTGATCTGAATTCAGCACAAGTTCCCCAGCTTCTTCTCATGTTCATACACGGGGTATGCTCATGCACACTTGTTATATTGCTGCTACACTTGCCAAAACAGAAAGGTTGATTAGCTAGTTGAAATCATAAATCCTTATTACCCCCTTTGCCTAAATTAGATATCACGGATTTATCTAGATTTGCATGTATCTAGCCACGTTTCACAGCATCGATGCATGAGAATTTAGACAAATCTATGGCATCTCTTTTAAGGCAAAAGGAGTTATCATGTTATTAAGATTGTGGCGTGCCCAAGGACATACTACACATAATTCATATCTAATCAACTTACAGGAAGAAGATAATAAATACAAATATACTCTGCCTCGTCCACTATGGGGAGATCCAGAAACGACCGATGGCGATGGGGGCAGAACCGCTGCCTAATCAACCGAACGATCCTTGGGCTGAAATTAATCTTCTCCAATCATTAGCTAGAAAAATTGCCATCTAGCATCCCTCATGTATGAACCTAATCATGTTGGAGAACGCCACGAAAACCAAGCAATATAATGGAACATCTGTACAACATGGATTCTTGAATTTGATGTAGTAGATCGGATAAGGATACCTTTGGAGGAAATCCAATACAGTAGAGGGAGTACTCACATGAAATTACAGCTCACGTGTCGCTACCTAGATTTGGGCTTTCTGGCTGTGTCTGTACCATGCAAGTTTAATTCCATCAAACCATCCAACATGTATGGCTGCATGCCTGCATGTTGTATGCATTTATGTGCATGTACGGAGATAATCGACCTTGATCAACTGAGACTCAAGCCTTAATTCCACCAAACTAATCCAATCTTGTATGGTTGCATGCCTCCTCGGTGTATGTAGGATGCATGATTAAAACCTCCCTGACCCTGAGTTGATGTGCATGTAGAGGGAAATCTTGACCTCGATCGGCTTAGTGCATCAACAGGAACATGGTGGCAGCGGCATGCATGATGACACGGTAGAATACGGCGGCGGTAAACCTAGGTACGAATGATGTGGAGGCTATGTGTTGAGAAAAAAAAAAAAAAGCTAACCGTAAGCGGGCAAAGTTATCTTTACTGTTATGGCAAGGTGGGTAATTTTTTACTAATCCAATCTAATGGTTTAGATTTTTAGTCTATCAAATTAACGGTCGGATGTTTTGCTTTTTTGTTGGATTTTCTAGCATTTTTTCTTGCTTCTCGTTAACCCATCATGTACTTTTAATATATAATAGATAAAATACATATTGGCATACATCAAACTATTTGCAATTCAAATATATATCAGTTTGACAATTATTGCCTCATTACAAATTATGTTTTGGGGAGTGATGTTTTGGGAAGAGGCTTGAGTAGAAAGCCATGAACCTTCATAGATAGTAGGTGATTCGAGAAATGGTGATTTAGGTTAAAACTTGATATATATAAATTTCTTATAGTGGCAGGTCACATAATAAGACTCCCTGGATAGATGCCACTATGTTTCGATCTTTTTGAATTTGTTGTGCATAAAATGACTCAATTAGCTAGCTAAAACCCATTCATTGACTCTCCGTTGACCAGCCACCAGAGGGTAAAAGTGAGTATATTGCACACAACAATGTTAGTACTGGAGGGCAAAACTAAGCACAACCAAACTGTCAGTGCTACACTTGAGGGTATAACAAAGCACAACTAAGTGTCCAAGGTTAGACATGAGGGGGGAAACATGACGCACGATATGCGTGTCGTGGTGCACGGGGCGGTAGCGGACACGTGTGGTCGTGCAAGGTGCAGTAACGTACGCGGTTACGCGGTGCACAGTGGTACATCGAAACTTCTCCTCCCTTCACCTTTATAGATGTCTCCTCACTCTCACTCATTACTCGCTCACTCACTCACGCAACCATCTCCACTCCATCATCACCTTCTGCAAACCCCCAAGAAAACCCCAACCACGCTGGCGATGGAGAAGAACGGTGCGGTGGCCATCGTCGCCTCCAAGGCAACCGATGAGGAGGCCCCTGTCCCCGTAGAAGCCCCCGTCGAGGCATCGAAGGCAGCCGTCATCCCCGTCCAGACCCTCGTCCCCGCTTCCGCCGTAGATGCCGACGAGGAGGCCCTCGTCACCGTACAGGCCCTCGCCATTCTCCGGTAGATCCCGCACGGCTGGGACCCCCTACTGACATGGATATACCCTTGATATGTCATAAACGTATCTATAATTTTTAATGTCCCATGCTTATTTTGTATCAAGTTTATTATGTTTTGTATACACTTTGAGGTATTTTTATACATTTTCTGGGACTAACCTATTGAAAATATGCCACAGTGTCAGTTGCCTATTTTCTGCTGTTTTTGGTTTCAAAAAAGCTAAAAAATGAATATTCTCGGAATTGGACGGGACAAAAGCCAATCTGCCTATTTTCCCAGAGCAATACGGAAACACGAAGTAGAGACGAAGGGGGACACCAGGGTGGGCACACCCTAGGGTGGCGTCCCCCTAGGCCGCGCCACCACCAGGTGTGGGCCACCCTGGCGGCCACCGACGCCCCCCTTTCGCCTATAAAAGCCTCCCGAATCAGAAACCCTAAAACATCTAGGAGAAAGCCACGAAAAGTTCCGCAGCGCCGCCGCCACCGAGAAGGAGATTTGGGGGACAGAAGTCTTTGTTCTAGCACCCTGCCAGGACAGGGAATTGCCCCCGGAGCCATATCCATCGATCTCCACCACCATATCCATCGCCGTTGCTGATTCCCATGATGATGAGGGAGTAGTTCTTCCTCAAGGATAAGGGCTCTACCGGTAGATATGTGTTCATCTCTCTCTATGCGTGATCTTATTGTGAACATGAGATTTGTAATCAAATAGATCTACCCTTCTACTCAAGTGCTTTAATTGTAATCTCCAGCTGTCCCCACGTGTGTGAAGGTGACAGTGTGCAAACCGTGTGGCATTTAGGCTAAAGATTACATAAATACTTATCATGAGTTATATTTTGAGTTGTATGTCTCTATGAAATTGTGGTGTTTGAAGGAACCATCTAGCGCTCAAGGTGACAGTGTGGGGTTATATAGATGGGGATTGCAAACTTTAAGGAGTGCTTTTGTAGCCCTACCGTGGATTACAGTTGTCCAACCGAAGAGTAGTTCAGAGTAGAGTAATTAAGAGAAGATATTTATATGAGAGTGGTTCACTAGTGCAAGTATGATCCCTAGGCCTTGTTTCTAAGCATTGAAACACCGTTTACAATCAATCCTATTACATGTTTGCTTGCTGCCATATTTATTTCAGATTGCCTTTAGTCTCTTCTTCCCGTCAAGCTCTTTTCTGGCACCGTTGTCTTATAATCATCCATACTACTTGTATTTTTACTATATCTTCGCCGAACTAGTGCACCTATACATCTGACAATTGTATTGGGTGTGTTGGGGACACAGGAGACTTCTTGTATCTTGATTGCAAGGTTGCTTGAGAGGGATACCTTTAACCACTTCCTCCCTGGGTTCTATAAACCTTGGGTATCCACTTAAGGGAAAATTAATGCTGTTCTACAAACCCCTGCACTTGGAGGCGCAACAACTGTCTACAAGAATATAAGTGCGTAGACATCAAGCTCTTTTCTGGCACCATTGCCGGGGAGATAAGGTAAAAGGTACTCACATCCTATGTCTACTAAACTATCTTCTAGTCATGTTGCTGGTGTGTGAGTGCTCAAAGTTATTTCCTTTAGATTCTACAATTATATCTTTTTATTTCTTGTTTTTATTTTCACTAGTTAGGCTTAATGGAAAACAACAAAAATATTAGAGAGCTTTTTAGTATTTTTCCTTAGTCATAACATAAATGGTTTGGAGAGAAAATCAAAAAACCTATTAACGAGGTTTAATCTCGCCAATGCCCATTGTTATGAGCTTGGGTTTTGGAGAATATGGTGGTGCTGGAGATCGCGGAACGGCTAACAGACAAGCAACCAGGGGACACGAGATTTACCCTGGTTCAGGCCCCCAGAGGGAAAAATCTACTCCTTCTTGTTTGCTCTTGATTACGGCGGAACCGAAAGTTACAGGGGTGCGCAGATGCAATCTGGCGTGGAGGTGTGTATGCGGTGAGAAGTTGCCCTGCTCGTTGTGCCCTCCTAGCCTTTATATAGAGATAGGCAGGTCTCGGGCACAGATCGAGTCGGTTAAAAGTTAGGGTTTGCCCCTTTGAATATTCTATCTACTCTAGTCTTGCTCTCCAAGGATCAGAAGACGCCATGGGCTTGGGGCACCCAAAAATCTCCACAGGCCGCGTATATTCTTGTGGGCCTTCCTTGGGCTGGACCAGGTATGCTAATATTATGTACCCGTGGGGTATAACCATGTCAGTAGCCCCCGAGTGTTCAGTCGAATCATAGATTCGGTTGAGGACTCTTCAATCTTTTGGGTGCAGTTGTTTCTGCTCATAAGAGAAAGAATGATTTTAGTTCGTAGGGATTATTGATGCGTGTGCCTGACTCTCCTGACGGATCAGGGTCAGTTAACTATCACAGGACAAAACGACATGATCTTCTTCAAACTCGAGTCCCCCGACTCGAATCTGGAACGAATGCTGGTGTAATTCGACTCAGGCCGCTGAGGTAATACATGAGTCGAATCCCAAGTTTTTGAGTAATGCACCTAACACGTCCGTCAGTATTTTCATCATGCCTGTTGACAAAACTTTTTACTGGCAGAGCGCAGTCAGGTGCATTACCAGGCCATCAGATGATGTCTGTAGGTCTTATCTTTGTGTCGCAGACACATCATCTGAATTTTTATCACCGCGGAGGTGTTTCGGGTGGCCAAGGAGGATGTTTCTCACTCAGCATTAGTTTGGGCAAAGTTGCCAGAAAGAAGGGTTTTGTTGTGTTTGATCCGAAGGATCGCAGTCGAAGAATTCATAGGGTGCGCGGCCAGCGCTCCCTATGGGAGTATCCCCCGAGTGTCTGTTCGAGTCGTAGACTCGAGCAGAGACTTTAATTCAATTGATTGCGATGAAGGTCCATAGGACACAAATTTTTTGGATGCTTGATCAGTCCTCCCTATGGGAGTAGCCCCCGAGTCCATAGTGGAGCCGTAGACTCGACGTAGGACTCGAAGTTTAAGAACTATTGTTTTTCATTCTTCTTTCGGGTGCACGGCCAGCGCTCCTGATAGGAGTAGCCCCCGAGTTGTTGTTCGACTCATAGATTCGAGGAAGTACTTGTTTGATCAGTCAAAAAATTCTAGACGTTGCGAGGCTGCTTGATGACGTCAGTGCTGACGATCGATGACCTCAACCATCTGCGGCGCTAGAGGTGATGTGATAGGACGATCATGGGTCCCACTTCTTGACTTGGAGTTGACTAGTCATGCGCGACATGGCGAGAATTACGACGTATCCTTGGTTTTCATGCACAGTGGATGGCGTGCGAGCGACGGTTCGCTGCTGTGTTAACACGTGGATGGTTGGTTCTGTGCCTGGCATTAGGGCTTCTATATGAACGGCTCCTGATCATCGTCTTCATCCCTATAACTGTGGGGAAAAATGGTGATTTGTTTTCACCCCTTTGCCATTTGCTTTCTCCGCTGCTTCTATTCTCACGAGCTCTCCCTCACGCGCACTGGACATTCTCCGTTCTTTCCCTTCTTCATTTCTTCGCGCACATCGCTATCTACGATGCTCCTCCATGGTGAAAACAAAGAAAACATCCGTCGGAGCGGGTTCGAGCGCCGCCGCTGCTGGCAAGATGGTTGCCGGTGCGCCACGCATCATCGATGGCGGCTGGAGGCGCACTGAGGCGCGTGCGGCGGAGTTGCACAAGCTGCGAGATGCAGGTCTGATCCCGCAGGACGCGGCGGTGGCAGTGCTGCCTGGCGATGAGGTAATTCCCCGTCCACCCGCAGGGTTTCGGGTGATGTTTGTCGCTTTTATTCTCCATGGACTTTCTCTCCCAGTCCATGATTTTCTTCGTGGACTTCTCTTTTTCTATGGCATCCAACTCCACCATCTCTCGCCAAACTCTCTTCTCCACATCGCCTGCTTCATTACCTTTTGCGAGTGCTGGCTCGGTATCGAGCCTCACTTTGGCCTCTTCCGGAAGCTCTATTTCGTGAAGAGGCAGTCCGGAACCGGCGGGGTCTACCCGCTTGGAGGTTGCGTCATCTCCATCCGATCTACCGTTCTCTTTTTTTTTCTCTATGTCTGAGTCCGTCCCAATACTGGCAGAAGAAGTGGTTTTATATTCGCGACTCCATAGTGGACGGGCAAGACTTTGGCCTTGCCCCCTTCGACTCCTCCCAGGAGATTGTCCCGAAGCGTTCCTGGAAGAACCACATCCTGGAGGGCGAGGTGGAAGAGGTGGAGGAGCTCTACCGTCGGGTGGAGGCGCTCTAGATAGTGCCTGGTAAGGAGGTCAATGGTGTGGATATAATCCGCACCTTCCTCAAATATCAGGTGCAGCCACTCCAGGCGAGGGCGCATCCGATGTTTCTTTACGCTGGCCGCCACGACCCGATGAGGATCTCAGCCGAGGAGTTATCCTAAGGCGACCTCGACAGAATTCTTCGACCGCTGCTGAAGTACAAGTCCAAGGAGGATCTTCCGGGGAAGTCATTGACGTCCCCCTTCAGTACTACGAAACCAGTTCCGCAGGTGTAGATTTGTGACGTGCGCCCTGCGCCTTTTTTCGAGTGCCTCTCCTTATGATTGCCTGTACTGATCTTTGACATTTTCTCTATGCAGGAGTTCAAGGTGGCTGGCATGGTGCCGCCACTGCCCCAGAAGTTTCCGGTTGCGCCGGATAACGAGGTTGTGGACTCCGAGTCCGAACTTCCGCCAGCACAGTCGCCAACTCATGAAGCCCCCGAGGCGAGTGAGGGGAGGACCCGGAAGCGTGCGCGGAGCTCGATTCCACTAACGCCAAGGGACCCGTCCTTCCTCCTGCGCCATAGTGAGGACGATGGTGCTTCTTCCGCGCCGTTTCCGGTTGTGCCCCTGCGGGCAGTGGCGCTGCAGCCGCCGACTAATAAGAAGAAGAAGGAGAAGGCGCCACCCATCTTCAACTTGAGCGACATTGATTCGTAAGTAATTTTCGGATGCTTTCGTTTTGTACTTTGTCCATGCATTTTTTTCTTCTTGCTTTGATCGATATCTTCTCTTGCAGCCACTCTTCGGAGGGTTCTCTTAGTGAGGGCGCTCAGGAGACCATAGTGGAATATAAGCCGTTGGCCCCTCCCTCTCAGACGGTGGCCAACTCTGCTGGCGATGCTCCGAACCCTTCTCCGCGGGAGGCTCGATTGATCGTCACGCAGAAGACTGCACCCGGACCCTCGGAGTCCCCGTCTGAGCATGTAAGTTACTTTCCGTGTGTCCCGGGGGGAGCCCCCGAGCCTTTTTCGTGTCATGTTTTTTGATGTTTTACTCGTTTCTTGGGCGCAGCCCCCGAGCTCTTTTTGTGATACTTTTGTTTCCTCTCGCAGCCTTTTGTGCGCAGTGCCAACCTTCTTGTTTAGCAGCATCTGGCACTAGAGGCCAGCATGCAGCAACTGCGAGGTACATGCCATAATTGATCTTATCCTTGTTCGTCTGCTCGCCTGAATGTAGCTTGTGTTGCTCATGTGTGTTCTTGATGCTTTTGCAGATGAAAATAACGTTGCTCTTCGTCGACTGGAGACTCTTCAAAAGAGTCTTGGTCGCGTGGAGAAATAGGCTGCTAACGCCGTGGAGGCGAAGGAGCGCCTGCAGCAGGAGTTGGCTACTGCCGCCGAGGCCAAGGAGCGTTTGCAGCGGGAGGCTTCGGATCGCGAGGAGCAGCTCGCAACTGTTGCGGCTGCGCGCGAGAAGGAGGTGGCTGAGAAGCTGATGGCTGTTGCCAAGGCTGTTTCCGGTAAGTGATTTGCCTGCCTTTGTTTTTTTTCTGCTGCTCTGTCTCCATTCCCTTATTCGATTCCTACTTTGTCTCCTTTGCTCTAGATGCTTCGGGCATTACCTTCGATTGCTGTGCCCTGGAGCACGGGAGCGCTCTGGACGATGCCACCGCGGCGGTCGAAGACTGCTGTGGTACTGCTGCTGGCACCCTTGCCAAGGACAAGGAGGTCCTTGGGCGCTTCTACAAGGAGATCGTTCCCAAGGGCGCTGCCCTTGAGGATGTTGATTCTTTGGCGGATGCGCTGTCAGAGGATGCACCTGCGGCCTACAAGCGCAAGCAGAAGGGCCTCAGCACCTCAATGGGGTTGGCCATGGCCATGGCATTCGGAGTGGAGCTGGACCTTTCGCTCATCACCTCCCAGATGCCAATGGCTGCCGATGGCTCACAGGTACCTTTCGCTCTCCTTGCATCTCGCTGTAAGCGCTATGGGCCGAAGCTCATTGACCTTCTGGCGGAGTATGCGGCGAAGCAGTAGGAGGAGGTCAAGAGCAGGCAGTCTTGCTCTGAGGACACTCCGAATGCGGGTGCTTAGGCTCTGTTGTTGTAGTTTAGGATAGTTGTCTTCTTCTTTTGCTGTAATATTTGTCGAACAGTTTCCTTGTGCCATGCAGTGGCTTTTTGATGTATATAAATGATGCTTCGAGCTTTTGTCAATGAGGCGTACTCTTCATACTTTTACTTGCTTGCCTTTAGGGTCCTTCGGGTGAGGCTCCCGTTGATGCTTTGTCTGCCCCTCAGCCGCGACCATATTTGGATGATGTGTCGCAGCTTGTTTTCCTTCGTGACCGCGTCCGCAGCGTTGAGAAGGAGATACTTGGCGTCCGAGGCCACGCGGACGTGTGGAATTCTAAGGCGGAGCGAGCTACCGCTAGGGAGGAGTATCTGATGGGGGAGCTGCAACAGTTGGCCGAGAAGCTGTAGTGTAACTTTTCTTGAGCTGCTGCTCGTCTTCGGATGCGCCTTGTTTGCGTGTCATCTTTCCCTATATTTTATGCAGGTGACAACCTTGTTCCGAGGGAGGAGAAGGAACGTTTTGCAGTTCGGATCAACTGCCTGACCCAACAGGATATGGAAGCCGGAGGCTTTTTCTAGATGGGCCACGACCGGGCCACTGTCCTTGCGACTGTGCGGGATTGTGTTCATCAGGTGTCACAGGTGCTAAGGCAGGTGAAGACTTCCCTGGCGTCAATTCTGTATGTCATGTTCCCCCTTGATGAGGCGCCTTCGACTCTATGGGGTTTGCTTGCGAAGTTTCGAGACGTGGGTCACGTCAGGGAGTTGGTGCGGCACTAGCTGGTTGCGGGGGTGAAGGACACCCTTTCCCTTGTTCGGCTGCATCGTCCGGATGTCGACCTTGCGGCTGTGGCGACTGGGCCACCTCTTCGTCCAGATGGTAGTCTATGGGATATGCGTCCGCATTACGCGGCTGTTAGGCAGTATGCCGAAGAGATTGTGGATCTTTTTGAGCATCAGGCGCACGTGATCCTTCAGAATAGGTAGGTCCTGAAAAAAGATAGATGTAAAACTTGTATATATTTCGAGTGGGATTGTTGTGCCCTTTGTTGTAAAGATTATTTGTATTAGCACGTGGTGCTTTGTTGTATGCATGCCCTTTTCGTTAGCCTGACGTGGTCAACTACTCAGGTTTTCATGTGTTATTCTCAGTTGACGAAGTCGTAAGGTGAGGCGGAGCCCCCGAGTGTGTTATAACAGAAAGTAATGTAAGGAAAAAAGATTTTCGGACTGGGGACTTAGCTTTTATTCATATCGTATCGAGGAGGTACATTGTTCGGCTGAGTAGCCTTATTAAAAGTAAAGAGGGATAGCTAGGGGTAGAAGCGTCGCAGTTGTGCGGCGTTCCATGGGTTGGAGTATGCGACTCCTGAGTTGACGTCCTTGAGGCGGTAGGCGCCGATGTAGGGTCCTTCCCAGGGTGACTCGAGCTTCTTCGGCCACTCTTACTTGAGTCGTAGGACGAGGTCTCCTTCGATGAAGGACCTTGGGCGTAGCCGACGGCTGTGATAGTTGCGGAGGCTCTGCTGGTAGACCGCCGAGAGAGCCGTAACGATGTAGCGTGCCTCGTCGAGTGTGTCAATGGCGTCTTCCAGTGCGGCCGTTGATTCGGCTTCGCTATAGGCGACGACTCATGGGGCCTTATGGCGTACTTCTACAGGTAGCATGGCTTCGGCTCCATGTACCATGAAGAAGGGCGTGTAGCCAGTTGAGCTATTTGGCGTTGTGCACAAGCTCCAGAGGACGGAGGGTAGCTCTTCTGCCCAGGATCCCGCAAGCCGTTCGAGTGGGCTGAATAGGCGTTTCTTGATGCCGCCGCCTACGAGATCGTTGGCCTTTTCGACCCCCCCGTTGGTTTGCGGGTGCACCACGGAAGCGTATGATATGTTGATGCCTAGGACTTCACAGAAGTCCTGGAATTCCTTCGAGATGAAGTTCGACCCGTTGTATGTGATGATGCTGTGTGGTACGCCAAACCTATAGACTATGGACTCGAAGAACTTGACGACCGTTTTTCCCTTTTGGTTGGTGACGGGCATGACCTCGATCCACTTGGTGAACTTGTCGACTACGACCAGGAGGTATACGTGGCCTCCTTTCGAAGATTTGGGCAGCTTGTCGATCATGTCAAGTCCCCATTGGGCGAAGGGCCAGGCCAAGGGTATGGTCTTGAGCTCCGACCCTGGTGTGTGTGGCTTATCCGCAAACCTCTCGCAGTCGTTGCACCTCTGGACGATGTCCTTGGCATCATTCACGGTCGTTGGCCAGTAGAATCCAGCTCGTAGAGTTTTGGCGACGAGGGCGCGGCTGCCCGCATGGTGGCCGCAGATGCCCTCGTGGATGTATTGGAGGATGGTTTTACCGTCACCCATGGTGACACACATTTGGAGTACACCCGAAATGCTGCGCTTGTGTAGCTCGCCATTGATGATGGTAAAGGCCTTGGACCGACGAGATATGCGCCGGGCATCTGTCGGGTCGTCGGGCAGTTCTCTGTTTATCAGGTACCGAAGGTACGACTGTGTCCATGTTTCTTCGATTGCCATGACCCGCATCAGGTTGACCCGTGCGACCTCCATGTCGAGCTTTTCGGGTCCTTCCTGTCCTTCGGGTAGTGTAGCCCCCGAGTGCTCTGCCTCTTCGGGTGATCCCTTGGGGAATTTCCTTTTGATGGAAGGCACGTAGATTTGTTCGAGGAACACACCTGGTGGCACCCGTGTGCATGTGGAGCCGATGTTGGCGAGTCTATCAGCCTCCTCGTTGCTTTCCCTTCCAACGTGCCGAAGCTCGGAACCATCAAACTCTCCTTCGAGTGAGTTGTAGAGCACGGTATGCGATCATGTTAGCGGCGTGTGCGTCGCACTCGTTCATCGTCTGCTGGACGACGAGGTTCAAGTCACCGTAGATGACTAGGCGTGTTGCGCTTTAGATCTTGGTCATCCTCATGCCATGGATGGGGGCCTCGTATTCGGCCTCGTTGTTGTAGGCACGAAATTTCATCCGAAGGACGCATTTCATCTTATCGCCCTGTGTGGACGTCAGTATGACGCCAGCTCCTTCTCCAGCCTCGCGCTTGGAGCCGTCGAAGTGAATTGTCCACGACTGCGTCATGTCCGGGGTGTCCGACGGCTGGAGCTCCATCCAGTGGACGAAGAAGTCGGGGAGGACCTGTGATTTGATTGCATGGCGCCGCTCGTAGACGATGTCTAGAGGAGATAGCTCGATGCCCCACAGGACTACACGTCATGTAGCTTCGGGGTTGTTCAGGATGTTGGATAGTAGCGCCTCATTGACGACCATTATCTGATGCTCCTGGAAGTAGTGGCTCAGCCGACGATCTGTCATGAACACGCCGTAGGCGAGTTTCTGGTAGCGAGGGTACCTCTGTTTTGTTGGCGTCAATACCTCGCTGAGGTAGTAGATTGGGCGTTGGACCCCATGGGTCTTGCCTTCTTCGGGTCGTTCGACCACGAGTGCGGTGCTTATCACCTGATGCCTGGTTGCTATGTATAGCATCAGAGGCTCGCGTTCCTTTGGCGTGACCAGGACAGGCGAGGTGGAGAGCAGTCGCTTCAGATCTTCGAATGCGTCGTCTGCTTCAGGTGTCCACTCGAATTTGTCTGCTTTGTGTAGCAGTTGGTAGAAAGGTAGGGCCTTCTCACCCATGCGGCTGATGAATCTGCTCAGCGCCACGATGCGCCCAGCTAGCTGGTGGACACCTTTGAGGTTCTTCGGCTTCTCCATGCCCAGTATGTCCCGGATTTTCTTCGGGTTCGCCTCAATCCCTCGCTGGGAGATGAAGTAGCCAAGTAGCTGGCCAGATGGGACACCGAAGGCGCACTTTTCTAGGTTCAACTTGATCCTGTAGTGGTCGAGGTTGTCGAACCTCTCGCGAAGATCGTCGATCAATGTCTTGGCCTCCCTTGTCTTGACGACTATGTCATTGACATAGACCTGTATGTTGCGGCCGATCTGGCTCTTCAGGCACGCCTGCATGCACCGCTGTTACGTGGCACCTGCGTTCTTCAGCCTGAAGGGCATTGTGTTGTAGCAGAATACTCTAAACAGCACGATGAACGCCGTTTTTTCCTGATCTTTGACCTTCAGTCGAATCTGGTTGTAGCCTGAGTAGGCATTGAGGAAGGAGAGTTTATCGCATCCTGCAGTCGAATCGATGGTCTGATCAATCCAAGAGAGAGGGAAGTGGTCCTTTGGGCAGTGCTTGTTGAGCGACGTGAAGTCCATGCACATCCGCAGGATGCCCGTGTCTTTTTTAGGGACCAGCACAGTGTTGTATAGCCACTCGCTCTCCTTGATCTCCCGGATGAAGTCGGCATCGAGCAGTCTGTTGACTTCGACTCCGACGGCTTCGGCCCGTGGCTTTGACAATCATCGGATGGACTGTTTTACAGGCTTGGCGTCTGGAAACACATTGAGTGCATGCTCGGCGAATTCTCTGGGAACTCCTGGCATGTCCGCAGGACACCAGGCGAAGATTTCCCAGCACTCACGGAGGTATTCGACGAGCGCGCTTTCCTATGCGGGGCTAAGGTCATTGGCGATCAGCGCCGTCTTGGAGGCGTTCGTCAGGTGGACCTGCACCTTTTTCGTGTTGACTATTGAGTCGAACGACATGTCGGGTGCGTTTTGCTTGGAGAATGGGGGTGCTCCGTTGTCTGTCACCTCTCTAAGCCTCGTGAGATCCTCCTGCATGCCGAACGAATGGGATATTCTGTTGAAGTCTCTGTCGCAGTGGTCGGATCGGGTGAAGCTGCCCTAGACCGTGATGACGCCCCTAGGCCCTAGCATCTTGAGTAGCAGGTACGCATAGTGCGGTACTGCCAGGAACCTTGCGAGTGCCACGCGCCCGAGGTTGGCATGGTATTGTGATGGCCAGTCCACCACTTCGAACTCCAGCCGTTAGCATCGGAAGTTGTCGGGTTTTCCGAAGATGACGTCGATCCATATCTTTCCCAGGGGAAATATTCCCTTCCCGGGGACTATGTCGTGGAACGTTGTGTCGGATTGTTCTAGGCTACACAGCGGGATCCGCTTTGCTACTAGGGTGCTAGCGAACATTAGGTTGATGCCGCTGTCGCCGTCCATGAAGATGCGACTCATCTCGAACCCTCTGATATGCGCCTCAAGCATTAGGGCAGCATGACCTGGGAGAGGGATCTGGCGGGGGTGATCCGAATGACTGAATGTGATGCAGGACTCCGAGCCGCTGAGGTACTCAGGGATGGCGGGTGGAGCGGTCACATCCAGGCTGACTTGGCGGGTGATCTTCTTTTGCACCCTGTTTGTTGGGCGCCCTTTTTGGATCATCAGGGACCCTTTTGGCGCGGGGTACCCGTTTACGCTGTTGTTTTGCATAGGTGCGATTGCTTGATTCGAAGGTCCCACATGTGGTGGTGGAGGAGCTCCATGGGCGATGTCACCCGGTGCAGGTGCGGGCCCAAACCCGGGGTTCAGGATCTCACGTCGCATCTGGGTGAGACCCTCGCTGAGTTTTTGGAACTCGTGACAATCTTTCAGCATGTGGCTGGCCTTCTTTTTGCGATCCTGCTTGTCGATGTAGAAGTGGATGGTGCAAGGGCCTGACAACTTGTCGTATGCCAAGGGCTCGTCGTCGTGATTGCGACGTTGCCACGTCTGTGCAGAGCATCCTCCGTCGCGGAAATTGCTTCCGCGGTATCCTCCGCTGCTGCGGTTGTTGTCGTTGCAGGGTTCGGTGTAGCCAGCCGCAACCATGTCGAGTCCATCGCGGTCGTTGTAGACACGTGATCTTCGTTTGCTACGGTGTTCACGTCTGCGGCCGTACTCGTCCTCCTCCTACGAATGTGCTCAGTGGAGGTAATCATCGCCATCTGCCCACCTGTTGGCGATGTTCATGAGGTGGTCCAGTGTCTTGGGCTTGACGCGCCCAAGTTCCTCCTTGAAGTCAGGGCGCTTGACACCGTCCTTGAAGGCGTCGATCGTTCTCTCCTCGAAGATGTGCATCGCAGAGTTCTTGATGTTGGACCAGTGCAAGATGTACGAGCGAATGGATTCGCCCGTTCATGGGGTGTAGGCCCGTAGCTCCTCGATCGAGGATGGCCTTTTGCTAGTGCCCTTGAAGTTTCGGATGAAACTGTATGCCAGCTCCTCCCAGTTTCGGATGGATCCTGAAGACAGGCTGCTGAGCTAGATTCGAGCTGCGTCTGTCAGCTGCAGCTGAAGGCATTGTAGGGCGATGTTTTTGTTACCACCGTGCAGCTTGACGGACGACAGGTGGTTGCTGAGCCAGGCTTTCGGGTCCTGTGTCCCGTCGAACTTCGGAGTGTCCGAAGGAAGCTTGAAATTTCTCGGCATCCGCATTCGCCGAACAGATCTGCTAAGCATCAAGATCCACAGAGTTCTCCGTCGTCATCCTCTTTGGATTCAGATGAGCCCACGCGTTTGGCGCGTGCCTTATCGACCTTGCGCTGAGCGATGTCGCTTCGAGTGTCATAGTCGCGGCTGCGATGTCTCGGACTCTTGCGTTGTCGAGGTAGATCATGCTCGTCTTCCTCCTCGTCGGATGAGGGTGTGGGGCTGCGGTTGAATCTGACCACGACTTTCTTTTTCGGCTCCGCATGAGCCTCATTGTGGAGCGCAGCTCTGACGAGTCCGAGTCCGGTTAGTGCAGACTTGTGCATAGCTCTCTTTGGGTCCCCCACCAGAGGTGGATGGGACGCGAGATATGTGGTGGCTTCCATGATAGCAGCTTGCGGTATCTTCGGTATGATGTTGCCGTTGACGTCCATCTCCATGAAGGACGTGTTGAGGGTTCGGGTTACCTCGCGACGTGCAGCGGGTACATGTTATCCGTGCAAGAGCGATGCTTGTTGGCTTGATTGCCTTGCGAGCTAGAGCCACCAGCGGCGGAGAGCGCAACTCGCCGCGCGCTAGACTCCGAGGCTGCTTGCTTGCGTTTGCGGAGCTCCTCCTGCAGCTTCACCTGCCTGTTGTGCTCACCGATGAGGAGGAGGTGGTATGCCATCAGCAGGTCCCGTGAAGAATTCACGGGCAGGATCTTGTTGCCCGCCATGGCTTCGCATGCCTGGCGCCAACCGTCCCCATTGAGGTTGATCCGGTTGTAGGCGGCAGCGTCGCCCTCGTTGGGCGGGAGGGATGGTTGCCTCCTGTTTCCTCCGTTTTTGCCCTCTGGGTTGGGTGGCGGTACGTGGGCACCCGAACCTGGTGGCTGTTGTACCACGTCGCTTTGGATGACCACGGCGCACTGGTAGCGCCTGCGGATTAGAATGCTGCTGCCGCAGCTTTCGGATCTGGAACCGTAGGTTCCCTCATCCGACGGGGGGCGCACAGATCTGAGTTGCAGCTGCTGCTATCGTATGACTCGTCTTCAGCGTTGACGTGCGTAGCACACTGGGATGCGGGGCCCATGAGGCGGGCCTGATTGATGGCAGTGGAACCCGCTCTGGGAGGCAGAGAGTGTCGGTCTGTCCCACCTGGAAGCAAAAGCTCCCAAACAAAATCTCGAGCTCGTCGCCTACAGGCTCGAAATCCTTCATGGTGGCTGGCGAGTGGGCGGTGAAGTCGAAAGCACCGAAGAGGAGATGGCTCTCCGTTGCCGAGGATTTGTAGATTGCTTTGGTCGGGACCGTCACGATCGCACAATCAGCACCCTCGCTTCCCACAGATGGCGCCAATTGACGAGGTTTAATCTCGTCAATGCCCATTGTTATGAGCTTGGGTTTTGGAGAAGATGGGGGTGCTGAAGATCGCGGAATGGCTAACAGACAAGCAACCAGGGGACACTAGATTTACCCAGGTTCAGGCCCCCGGAGGGAAAACCCTACTCCTGCTTGTCTGCTCTTGATTACGGCGGAATCGAAAGTTACAGGGGTGCGCAAATGCAATCTGGCGTGGAGGTGTGTATGTAGTGAGAAGTTGCCCTTTATATAGAGATAGGCAGGTCTCGGGCATAGATCGAGTCAGTTACAAGTTAGGGTTTGCCCCTTTTAATATTCTATGTACTCTAGTCTTGCTCTCCAAGGATCCGAAGACGCCATGTGCTTGGGCCACGCGAAAATCTCCACAGGCCGTGTATATTCTTGTGGGCCTTCCTTGGACTAGACCAGGTATGCTAATATTGTGTACCCGTGGGGTATAACCATGTCACCTATGGAGCTTTCTTTGCATGCTAATAGCAATGTTATTAGTATGAATTTTTTGAACACCATTGTTGCTAATGCTATGGAAACGTCTAAGCTTGGGGAAGCTAGCTTTTATGAAAATGATCTTTTTAGTTCCTTAGCTTTAGGGAAGAAAATTTGCTCTTATGACACTTTATCTCCCATATGTGGTAATTCTGATGATGCTTGTGATATTTTAAATCCACATACTTAAAGTGTCCCTTTTAAAATACCTAAGGGAATTGTTGAATGTGTTATGAATAATTTTCATCATCAAATCATCGGGTGTTCAATAACACATGTCAAAACATTTCCATTTTCACCAAGTGTTCCCATCTAAAGTGATCAAATTTTATGCTTAGCACTAGCCACTATAGTTGGGGGTAAACACTAATGAGGGGTGATAATCAAGTGTGACTGATCTAAGTCTAATCTCATGCCTCAGTATGACATCTAGTCTAACTAACTTAGGACAAGTTTTATGCTCTTTATGCTACCTATAATAATGTCACATCCCAAAATTTTCCAAATTTTGAAATGTGAAAAATAAATAAACAAAATAAATAATTGTTGAAATTTAGGGTGAAAAGAAACTTTTTGATTCCAAATGGAAACATCAAGACCTATTTTGAACAAATAGAATCCTAGAGGGATTTAAAAAGATAAACAAATAATAAATAAAGTTATAAAAGTTGGAATCACCATTTTTGGATCTTTAAATAAAAAGATATGGTTTTTATAAGCAAAGGTAGAAATAATAAATAAGGACTATTTTAAAGAGACAAATTAAAACTTGGCCAAGCAATTGAAATAAAATATTTTTGTTTAATAAAAAGAGTAAAGGATTTGTTAATATCCATTTTTTTTAGTAAAGACATTTCCCAATTTAAATGAACATTAAAGTATTTTTAAATTATAAATCAAAGTGAATTATTTTTCTTAAAATAAAACCTACTGAAAAGGTTTTGGAAAGTTTAGAATTCAAATAAAGTTTTAAAACATATTTAAATCTTATTTTGAAATAATGACTAATGTCTATTTATTTTTAATAAATAATAAACCCTAAAAGATTAAATTAATTATTCTAAAATGGTCTTTGGAATATGTGAATAAACAATATTAGAATATACACAAAGTTTGGTAGAGGTTTGAATTCAAATAGTGCTTGAATTGTTTGAATAAAAATCAAATCAGATAAATAGAAATAGAAAAAGAAAAACATTCTGTATAAAAAAATGAAACGAACCCAACCCACTAGCAAGGCCCAGTCCAGCCCAGCAGCTAGCCCATCTTCCCTCCCCACAGCGAACCATTTTTCACTCCGAAACTCACCCGCGCAGTCGCTGACCAGCAGACCCCACCTTTCCCTCTTCCTCTCGCTAACCGCTGAGCCCCACCCGGCAGGCCTTCTTCCTCACCCCCCACGGTGACCACGCCCGCGCCTCGCCGTTTCTTCCATTGATTAAGGGAATCAATTCGAGTTGATGGCTAACTTAATCTTGTCAACGACCACGCACACTTAAGCGCCTTGCCCTCCTCCTCCTTTCCCCCAGACACCGCTCTCTCTCGGCCACCAGGTTGCACGTATTGCAAGCCCGAACACCACTGCCCCGACGAGCCTTTCCGGCCGATTCCAGCGACTCTGATCCACCCCTTGCCTCCCAGTCCACACGTGCGTGCTCCCCGTCGCCTCCCGCATCTCCCAGCACCAACCCCACACCCGCGCGTGCCCCAGAGGCTCGACAACTTCGACACCTGAGCGCCGCTGTGTCTGCCATCGCTCCGGCAAGCTTCCCTGGTAAGCACAGACCGCCCCTGTACCTCTCGATGATGCTCCCGTGATCCCCAGCACCGTATGCATCTAACCCCACGCTCTGTTTTCCTTAGCGCGCCCTCAAACCTCACCTCCGACAACGACCAGACGAACCCGACACCGCCGCTAGCTCCGGTGAGCAATCCCTCGGGAACCCGTGCGCCCCTTGGCCGACAAAGACCATGTTGAGCATCAGCAATGTGCTGCGAACTCGGTGAGCCCCCTCTCTCTCTTTCTCGCATCCTACATCGCCGGCAACTTCTCTGACAGAGCCGTGCCGCCGTCCGCCGCCGCTAGCGCCGCCTAGTTGTGGTCTGGTTGCTGTACACCGTTAGATCTTGATCGCGTGGCTACAATAGAATCTTAGCCTTAGGGGTATGCGACGATCTGTGCCGTGCGATTTAAATGAAATCCTGCGGCCTGCGCTGCTCGATCCAACCGAAGTGGTATGGACCAATGACATTATGACACGTGGCCAGAGTTTGTTTAAAACAGAAATTTTGATCTATTAGATATGCAAACTTGCGAAATGCATAACTTTTAATCCACACGTCCAAATTTTGCAAATTTTATATCAATGGAATCAGTAGAACGAGTACTTTGCAACCATGCACTTTGTTTAATGATTTGCTTATGAAAACTTAGTTGTTTTTGCATAAACTTGTGTAGGCATAATTTGAATATAAAAATTGTTCTAGAAATATTTTTAAGGTGAAATCTTTGCTAAGTGGATTGTTTTGAACCTACTGACCATAGAAACCAACTTATGGATTTAAAAATGTATTCTATGAAGTTAAAGAATAAATATTTGAATAAGTGCATTTCTAGTCAAATAAAAATATTGTTTATGTGTTAAAAATACTTTTTGAGTAAAAATCTTTGGAAAATGATTTGAATTAAACTCTCTGACCCTAAAAACCAAGTTTTGAGATTTAAAAATATATTTGATGAACCCTATAAAATTATTACTTTGCAAAAGGGCATTTCCAACAACATAAAATATCACTTTGGTATAATATTTGGTTTATGGGGTGAAAACCTTTTGCAAATGGTTTTAATATTAGACACTTGACTTTAAAACACTAACATGTTGTGTTTAAAAATATTTTACAAACTCTAGGGATTATCATTTTGATTTAAATCATTCCTAGCAAAACAAAATGATTTAAATGGCCATTTTCACCAACTTGAAGTTAAATGGTTTTACCACTTTACCAATATGAGCTTTAAAATGTTTAGAGCCTACTAGAAACCGCTTTTCCAAATAAAACAATCTTTTGCATGCTTGCATGCATTGCCTTGTTTTTATCATTTTATGTGGTAAATTGTTTGAATGCTAGTTGAATATGTGTTTGCTTGATTGAATTGTAGTAAAGTTAGAAGAGTGTGATATTTGCAAGATCAAGAAGTGAACCAATATTTTCTACTAAAAAGGCAAGTGACACTATCATCCAAGTCCTACTATTTTCATTACACTTGGTGGATTTTTGTAACATGCATGATAGGACTACTATATTTCTATGCTATGCTATATCCTATTAGGATATCCTTATATCTTCCTTAGTGAAAACATTGTAGTTGTAGTATGCTTAGCCCATCTATATATTTGGGATGGGATACATGATATGATTATATGAAGTGTTGGAAAAATTATATGTTTTACATAATAAAACAAGTACTCAATGAACCACCTAGGTGGAAAGAGGGTACTCAAGTTTTGGACAAGGTGGCAACAAAGGGAACCATGTTTATATGGCTATCTTTTTGGATGTGCACTAGAAGAAAACCACCCAGGGACGCAGAGATTGAACATGTTTCTCGTACAGTGGCTTCCGTGTACAGCCACATGCTAAATGGGCTCTGGCTTAGTCAACTACATAGTGGAAGACCCATGCATTGGCATCTTCAGGTTAACTAGAATGGTGTATAGGAAAATATATCCTTACATTGGTGCCTGGAAGACAAGCTAACATTGTGTATTGGGAGGACTTCTATGGAAAGACTTTGTCACATTCTCGATCTGCCGGTACTCCATTTGGTGAGTACTTATCCAGCGGCCACTGGTGGCGTCAAGACGAGATTGTGTCATGTGGGTAAAGTGTACAACTTCTGCAGAAGATCAAAATTCTAAGTACTTAGCAGTGTCCCTGGTTATGGATAGCTCTGATGTAGCATCCCAGTTGTCTAACACCTGTAATGCTACTTGTTCTAGTAATAAAAGGGCCACTTCCTACATATAATTGTTGCATCATCATCATATCATGCTCATGTCATCATGCCACCTTGCATTTGAGCATCATACAAAAACCCTTTTGTTTTGGTTCTTATCTCATATGCATTAATATTTGTATTTGCCTCTTGATATTGTATTTGCTTCTTGATATATTGTTAAATGCCCAAGTTGATTTGGGGGCATATCTCTTATTGACTCCACCACCTTTTCTTCACCACCTTATAATTCCACCATCCAACTAATATGAGCTTGGCATTTTAATTGAGTTTATCTCTAGCTCATGTGGGTTGGGTGGATTCCACTCCTAATCTTATGCTTGGCCTTTTCCACCTTTTGGAAATGCATGGAATAATGCCACATTATTTTATGTTGTTTTCACAATATGAATACATGGCATTATTGTTTGCATGGGCCATGCAAGTACCACCTTTCTCTTGCCATTTGAATTTTAATTGTTTTGCTTACATGGTTCACCTCTTTTCTTTTCCTCTTTTGGCCATCTTGTTGAGCTTGTGTGGATCATGCTTGATCTAATAAAACCACCAAACCCTCTATCTCTCTCTCTTCCCCCTCTAGCTATACCTTTATCACCATTCCCCATCCATGCATGCACATGTGATCATGTGGGTGTGCATAAGCCCTAAACCCCCCTACCCCTCTCTTTAACCTCCCACCATACCTTGTGCTTGACCATGTGATGCCATTGTCATGTGTTAAACATGGGCATCTCCCTTTACCCTCTCATCTCTCCTCTCAACAACCCTAAACCGAACCCTCTAATCCAAACCCTAGACCATGCCCTATCTCTCTCTCTCTCGGCCACCCTCTCTCTACCATGCCGGCCCCACCTGGCCACCCTCTCCCTGGCCCCACACCCCAGCCCTCTCTCTTTCTCTCTTCCCACAAACCCTAAGACCAACCCTAGCCGAGCCCTCCCAACCTAGCTACAACCACACCCGATCCACCTCTCTCCTCTCTCTTGCTCTCTCTGCCGGCGTGCCCCACCCGAGCTCCCTCCTCCCTGGCCCTACCTGGCAGCCCCATCCCCATGCCTAGCTACCCCTGCCCCTGGCCGATCACGTGAGGGAGGAGGAAAGGTGGCACCCGAGGCCACCTTTTCCCATCTTCCCCTCCCCCACGCAAACCCCACCTGCCCCTCTCGTTCTTATCCACCCCCTCGCCCTCTAGCCTCCCCCGGATCCCGCCCAGAGGCCCTGCCTCGTCTCCCTCTGCCCCTCTTTTCTTCACCGCCATCGCCGGCCACCACCGTCGGCTACCTCGAGTCGACATCGATCCGGGAGGCGGGCGAGCTGTTGAGGCTGTCGAGGAAGACGACGAGGTGCCCCTGCTTCGCTCTGGACACCCCGACGAGGAGGAGACGGACCGGAGCCACCAGAACCAGCGCCGCTCCGACGCAAACCCTAGCCGCCAGTACGTCTGCCTCGACGCCGATCCGCGGCTCGCCGTCCCGATCCAACCCCTCCATCGGCCCCGCGGTGAGTCCCCTAGCCTCCTAGACATGCGCCTACCCGTCCTCGCGTCCTGTCGGCGGTGAGCGTTTCATCGAGCACACCGCGTGCACCGGCGAGCGCGCACCTGCCTGTCCGTTATCTCGCCGCGAGAACCTTATCTAGCCCCGCTACTCCTTTCTGTCACCAACACACGGCCACCGCAGTGGTTCCGCCCCACCGCGCGCACGCCCGCGTCGCGGGTTCGAATCCCGCCTCGCCGCGCTGCCCTCTGCCCTCTTTTTGATCAAGGCAGAGAAGATCAACAGTGGGCCGTGTCCACTTTGCACATACCCCCCCTCTTTTGTTTTCCTTAACCGCGGTCCAGCCTAGCCCCACCAGTCAGCGTCAGTTGGTTTTTGCAAAAAGGCTCCCCAAGTTTTTAGGCCTCAACCCGCGGTCCCTTATCCACCCGCCTGTCAGCCGCTGCCGTTTTCCCCGCTGGCACGTGGGCCCGCGAACCCCTATCCCCACCCGTCAGCTTCGGTGGCTGGCAGCAGCCGCGGTGACCACCAGTTTTCTGCGCGCGTGGGCCTGTGCCAGCTGTGTCCCCACCAATCAGTGACTGGGGTAGCTCTAGCCCGTGTAAGAAAAGTCCAGCAGCCTGTCTGTTTTATTTCAAATCAAATTCAAACTAATTCAAATTCAAATCCCAATCTGTTTTTAATATCTTTTAAATTATAAAACCAAATAATATAAATGATATATGTTTTTGAATCAGAAAAGTGTGAGGATTTCAAATATGCTATTCAAATTACCTTTTGCACATTTAAAATTCCAAGTTGAGTAAAATTACAACAAATGCCACTGGAACTTAATAAATTAATAACTTTTGGTTTATAACTCCGAATTTAACAAATGATATGTCTAAAATGATCAGCTCGACGAGACCTTTCTGTTTATGCTATCCATGACTTCAATTGCAGCATGCATCATATAAATATAAAGTATACAGCAACTATTATGACAATAAAATGGGACCAAAACCCCATAAAAATGTTACTTCTTGTGTTCTACACCTCACCCATGCCATGCTACATTATTGCCATGCAACTTGTGCATCATTCATCATGGCATGATTGTTTGCTTGTCACATTTTATTCATATGCTTGCGCTCTTTATTTATGTTGGCCCTTGTTTGTTTGGTTCTTCTTTCGAATAGACGCTGAGCAGGGGATATATCAAGAGAACCAGGAGCACTACCCAGATCCGTCTCTCGCTTCAACTGAGTTGCCAGGCAAGCACTACCACATGCTTGCATACATACAGTACCTATTGCCTCTATCTTATTCTTGCATCATTGAGTCGCGGTTGCATTAAACTGAATCCCAAGTATTGCATAGCCTTTACTTTTAAACCCCACCAAGCTTGTTCCTCCATCCCATGAGCCATTACTACAGGAGTTGTTTGAGCCATGCGAGTCGTAGAACAGCATGTGTAGGGTTTGTGAGTGTCTGATGGATAATGAGGTACCTAAACAACTTAACCTGAGTAGTAATGGGATAACTAATGAAAGTGGCACCGGTGAGCAATATCTGCTATTTGGTTTTTCCTGCTCACTTGTGTCCCGTAGGACCCCGAGTACTTGATTCCTGTTCCTTGATTTATCGCGCTATCCACATCCGGGAGGCTTATGGGACCCCCCTGAGCCAGAGCTTGATTCCGTCTTATTTCTTGGGGCCACAAACTAGTTTGAGGTTTTATTTACTATCCTGTACTTATGCCATGCTACTGTTTATTTACGATTGTGCGAGGAGCACACTATACTGTTTAGGTAAGCGGAGTGTTTTCGCGGTATCGACAAGCCCAGTCACACTTTCGGGTTCCCGGTCGTTTACAGCCATTGTCGCAAACCTTGAGTCCGTCTCAGAGTCAGCTAGCTTCGTTGCGGGTCTACTCAATGGGGTGGCCCCTGAAATATTTCTGAATCTTGTGATTGCTTTGTCGTGAAGGCCTCGTTGGGTTTTGATTTGGTTTTTCCGAGGTTGATCGAGTGTGTGTTGCTATTTGTGCACCCCTGCAGGGTAAAACTTTCTGAAAGCTGTGTCCGCGGTTATGGACGACTTGGAGCACAGTTTCTCGACCATAGACAAGCATAACTAAAGTACCGCTTTAAATTGACTAAGTAACTGACTAGTAATTAGTGCAACACTCATGGAATGGTTAATAAAATTTGCCAACGGATGGGGGGTTGTTCGTCCGCTTCCTCGTTGGTAAGCGAGGAGGAGGATGGATCTGATGAAAATACTGTTATAACTGTTGTCATTAATTCACGGACATCCGTCTATCTTTGGTTAGGCGGATGGTTAGCGTTTATCTATAGAACTGATAGGGTTTATCTTTCGCTGCAATTGCGTCACCCCAGGTTGTGTCCCCTTTAGAGGCATAAAGACTTGCTGAGTACCCTTAGGGTCTCACACGATAAATTATTGGTTCAGATGAACAGGTACCCTCGCAGGACGAATACTGGGTGGAAGAGGCTGATGATGTGGGCAACGATCGTTCGGTGTAGAGATTCCGGGAACGGGGATCCGTGAGATCTGTGGGCAGGATGTGCTTATTTCTATGGCATCTTATGCCGATTTTCTTCTTATCCGTACTCGGACTTTGTTTTGCCGCTTCCGCTTGATACTCTGATGTGTGATGTATGAGGAATTATCCTAAAATATTATATCTATCTAGGTCATTTGAATGTTGCCGTATGGCGTTGCTATATTTCCTTTCTTTTTAGATGGAATGGCTCTGATGTACTTTTGTATGGTGGCTTGCATACATACCCATTTGTGTATGTAGTTGATCCCTTCGCCTGCCGATTACGCCGCCCGTACAGGTCCCGATGAATTGGAAATGGTTGGGACGGCCGAAAGGTCTACCCGTGAGTGGCTTTTGGGCCCCCACCGTACTATTTCAACCACTACCGTTCATCCAGGCTTGTATCTAGGAGCGTCATTCACCGAGGTAGTTACAATTGGTATCAGAGCCATCCCGACCTTCAGGGTCTCAGCCAAATGGTCGTTGTCAGTCTAGCAAATATTTTTGGTAGTTATGTATACTAGGGAAAAACAAAGCGCGAGAGTAGGACTGCTTCCACTTTTCTTCTTACCCACCCACCCACCCTTTCTGGTAAGGAAGTGTAACGTTTTCAATCCTCTACTTAAAAGTTCAAACTAGGATTCACGTGTTCTGGGTTTCCGTAGTACCATAGGTTGTGTGTGTGTGTGTGTGTGTGTGTGTGTGTGTGTGTAATTCCTTGTCTATCTGTTGCATCCAAGTTGTTATCTAATCAGCCTTTTGGTTATCAACTGTTGGTACATTCCATACCGACAGGCTTTTTGCAAACCGACGCGATCTATCTGATTCGTTGTTTACCGACGCGATCTGTCTTACTCTTTGTTATCCGACGTTATCTTGTTTGGGGTGTTCGTTTCCGTAGTTACCAATCTTTAGGTTCGTCTTGAGAAGAAGGGGTTAGGATATGTGTTCCACTTATTCATGTGCGGAGTAATGATTTGAGTGCGGGATGGAGTCGCGACCATACCACTACTCTTATCATTCGCTTTTGTATATTGAATTGGTAGAGTCACTAATCTTGATTCGTTAAGTAATTTTGCGCATCTATTGGTATTTTAATGCCGAAATTTGTGGAAATTTTTTCTTTGATATATCTGTGTACCACACTCCTTTTCAGTCGTGTGCGATATGCTTAATATCTTTTAGGTGCTTTGAACTTTGTTGATATTTTAATATCATCTTAGTAAATTGTATCCTTTAATCTTGGTTAATTCCATCTTGGTACTATTTTGGATTATTATCATTCTCCATTATAGTACTGACTTGTGTTTTATATCAATCACAGGATGGCTCCACCATGCCGTTCTGATGAGGACATACCACCGGAACTTGGGGCCGCGTTGTCAAACATAGCCAATGCCTTGGCCGCAATGCAGCAGAACCAGCAGCGTTTGGAAGAAAGTGTCAGGAGAAATGAGTTTGCTCCACTCCCTCCACCTCCCAAGCGGGGTGACATCAAAAGCTTCCTGAAGTTCAGCCCACGCCAATTTGATGTTTCTGATCAACCACTGGATGCGGATGATTGGTTGCGTGAGATGTCAAGGTTGCTGGAGACTGCTGATGTGCCTGAGCAAGAATGGGTAAAGTGTGCTACTCACCTTCTGAAGGGAGATGCAGCTCTCTGGTGGGAAAATTACCTGAAGGCAAGCTGCACTGGTTTTCAGCCTACTTGGGAACAGTTCTCTGGAGCTTTCAAAGAGCAATTCCTGTCAGAGATTGTCATGGAAAGGATGAAGGAAATCTTTCTCAACCTCAAGCAGGGAAATGATAATGTCAATACCTACATCAGGAACTTCATGAAACTCTCTCGTTATGGTGGTGATGAGATCTCAGATGACAAGAAGAAACAAAAGAGGTTCAGGCAAGGGCTCAATGCATCGATCAAATATGCAATCACACATGCAAGGCCGGCATCTTTCCTGGAACTTCAGCATACAGCTTTGCAGGAGGAAGCCAGTAGGCAAGTGTTTGAGGAGTCCAAGAAACACAACCGGGATGCATCAAGCTCTTCAGTTATGGCAGCTCCTTCTAAGCGGCGTGTCTGGGTTCCTAACACCCCACCGTCGCTCCCGGCTTCACCAAGACCTGCAAGTTACGCGTCAAGGCCACTAAACTCCATCACTGCTGCTCCCAGGGGCTACAACCACCACTACCCTGGACCGCCTGGCGGAGTCCCTGGCCACATTGCTCCACGTCCACCTGGTGCTTGTTTCACATGTGGAGATCCTGGACATCTCAACTGGAACTGTCCGTTGAAGAACAGAGCTCTCCCTCCACCCCCGCCAAGATCTGCAGCAAGCTCTCCTTTGGTTCGTGCACCACCACCTCGGGCTCTCAACATCAACACTAAGCCCGGGTCTACGGTTGCTCGTGCCAATTGTGTCAACGCCGCTCAAGCTGAGCATGCACCAGGAGTCGTGATGGGTATGCTTTCCGTTAACTCAGTCCCTGCACGAGTTTTGTTCGATTCTGGTGCATCGCATTCTTTTGTTTCTATCAAGTTTGCAAGTGAGAATGGGTTAGCGTCAGATCCTCTTCTCAAGCGGTTAATGGTTCTTTCTCCTGGAGCAACAATGGCAGCTTCTAAAATCAGCCATGGCAATCAAATTGAGATTGGTGGCTCTTCGTTCTCGGCTTCTTTAATTGTTCTGCGCAGTTCTGACATTGATGTCATCTTGGGCATGGATTGGTTGACGGCAAATGCATCTGTGATTGATTGTGCTGAACGCTCAGTTTCTTTGAAGATTCCTAAAGGCCATATAGTCTTTTCTCCAAGTCTGACTCCTGCTGTCCAGCTTTTCTCTTTGGCGGCTCTGAATGATGATGCTATGGAAGCTATTCAGAGTGTACCGGTGGTCTGTGAGTTCCCAGATGTCTTTCCTGAAGAGTTGCCGGGTATGCCTCCGGATCGTGAGGTTGAGTTTGTAATTGAGCTTGAACCTGGAACGGCTCCTATCTCCAAGCGGCCTTATAAAATGGGTCCTTCTGAGTTGGCTGAACTCAAACGACAGCTTGATGAACAAGAGAAGTTGGGTTTCATTCAACACAGTACTTCTTCTTGGGGTAGCCCAACAATCTTTGTGAAGAAGCGTGACAGAACTGATAGACTTTGTGTTGACTATCGGGCTCTCAATGCTAAAACCATCAAGAACAAATATCCCCTTCCGCGGATTAATGATCTCTTCGATCAGCTAGCTGGAGCTGTGGTATTCTTTAAGCTTGACTTGATAAGTGGTTATCACCAAATCAAGATTCACAAGGAAGATGTGCCTAAAACAGCTTTCACCACCCGCTATGGCCTGTATGAGTACACAGTCATGTCTTTCGGTCTCACCAACGCACCTGCTACCTTCTCGAGGCTTATGAACTCGGTTTTCATGGAGTACCTTGATAAGTTCGTTGTGGTCTATCTGGATGACATCCTGGTCTATTCTAAGTCCAAGGAAGAGCATGAAGAACACCTTCGTTGTGTCCTAAACAAGCTTCGTGAGAACCGCTTGTATGCAAAGTTCTCAAAGTGTGAGTTTTGGCTGCCTGAAGTAACCTATCTTGGTCATGTCATCTCTGCCAAGGGCATTGCAGTAAACCCGGAAACTGTGAAGACAATTGTTGAATGGCTTCCTCCTGTTAATGTCAAAGAAGTGCGGAGTTTCCTCGGTTTGGCTAGTTATTGCCGTCGCTTCGTTCAGAACTTCTCGAAGATAGCGAAGCCTCTTACCGATCTCCTCAAGAAAGGCAAGAAATATCTTTGGACTCCTGCCTGTCAAGCAAGCTTTGAGACACTCAAAGAGAAGCTCACTTCCACGCCAGTCTTGGTTCCTCCGGATACATCTAAGCCTTTCCAGATATTCTATGACGCCTCTTTGCAAGGATTGGGTGCGGTCCTTATGCAAGAAAAACAAGTGGTTGCTTATGCCTCTCGACAGTTGAAGACGCATGAGATCAACTATCCTACACATGACCTCGAGCTAGCAGCAGTTGTCTTTGCTTTGAAGCTATGGAGGCACTACTTGCTTGGCAACCGTTGTGAGATCTTTTCTGACCACAAGAGTTTGAAGTATATCTTCACTCAGCCTGATCTCAACCTTCGGCAGAGGAGATGGATTGAAGCAATCAATGATTTTGATTTGACCATCAACTACACACCGGGCAAAGCTAATGTCATGGCCGATGCTCTCAGCCGCAAAGCTTATGTCAACAACCTCAGGATAGAAGAGCAGCAACCTCTCTTGTGCGAGGAATTCCGTCAGCTCAACCTTGAAGTTGTGGAACAAGGGCATCTCCTGAACCTTCTGGCTACTCCTCTCTTGGAAGAAAAGATTCGCTCTCGTCAGCTGGGTGATCCGCACACCAGAAAGATCATCTCTAAACTTGAGCTTCCGAAGTATGAGTCCTTCCACGTTGATGATCAAGGCACGCTTTTCTTTGAACACCGGATGTTTGTTCCGAACTACCCGGGTTTGAGAGAGCAAGTTCTCAAGGAGGCGCACGATTCTGTTCTTTCTATCCATCCTGGCAGCACAAAGATGTACATGGACTTGAAAACACAATATTGGTGGCCTGGGTTGAAACGGTATTGTGCCAAGTATGTCTTAGAGTGTGATGTCTGCCGCAGAGTGAAAGCTGTCCATCAGAAACCTTTCGGTCTTCTACAGCCATTGAAACCTCCGGAATGGAAATGGGAGAAAGTAGAGATGGACTTCATCACTGGCTTTCCAAGGTCGCAGAAGGGAAACAATGCAATCTTTGTTGTCATCGACAGGCTTTCTAAAGTGGCTCATTTCTTCCCCGTCAAGGAAACAATTTCTGGAATTCAGTTGGCTGAGCTCTATATCAACAGGATTGTCTCTCTGTATGGGGTTCCGCTTGAGATCAGTTCAGACCGTGGAAGCATATTCACGTCCAAGTTCTGGGAGAGTTTCCAAAATGCTTTGGGAACAAAGTTGAACTTCAGCACAGCTTACCACCCTCAGTCGCAAGGACAAGTGGAAAGGATCAATCAGATTCTGGAGGATATGCTTCGTGCTTGCGTTATCTCTTTTGGCATGAAGTGGGAGGAATGTCTTCCTTATGCTGAATTCTCTTACAACAACAGCTTCCAGAAAAGTCTGAAGATGGCACCATTTGAGGCTCTCTATGGTCGCAAGTGCAGAACTCCGATTGGTTGGTCAGGTGCAGGAGAAAGAATCTGGTTTGGCCCTGACATTGTAACTCAAGCGGAGGAGAAGGTGCATATCATTCTTGAGAACCTGAAGATTGCTCAAAGTCGTCAGAAGAGCAACTACGACAGGAAGCACACGGACATGGTGTATTCCCCTGGTGATCTCGTTTACCTTCGTGTCACTCCCATGAGAGGCACACACCGCTTCGGTATCAAAGGAAAGTTGGCTCCTAGATACATCGGTCCTTTCAAGATTCGTGGTAGAAGAGGAGAAGTTGCTTATGCACTTGAGCTTCCGGAAAAACTCAAAGTCCATGATGTTTTCCACATCTCTCAGCTCAAGAAGTGCTTCAAAGATCCCGGCAGGACCGTGGACCATGAGCTAATCGATCTCCAAGAAGACCTGTCTTATCAAGAACACCCCACCAAAATCCTTGAGACCGCAGAAAGAAGGACTCACAACAAGTCCATCAAGTTCTGCAAGGTGCAGTGGTCACACCATTCTGTTGATGAAGCCACTTGGTAGCGTGAAGATGAACTCCGTGCCAACTATCCTACCCTCTTTGTGTCTTCTTCTTCTTCCTAGAATCTCGGGGCGAGATTCCTGTTTAGTGGGGGAGAGTTGTAGCATCCCAGTTGTCTAACACCTGTAATGCTACTTGTTCTAGTAATAAAAGGGCCACTTCCTACATATAATTGTTGCATCATCATCATATCATGCTCATGTCATCATGCCACCTTGCATTTGAGCATCATACAAAAACCCTTTTGTTTTGGTTCTTATCTCATATGCATTAATATTTGTATTTGCCTCTTGATATTGTATTTGGTTCTTGATATATTGTTAAATGCCCAAGTTGATTTGGGGGCATATCTCTTATTGACTCCACCACCTTTTCTTCACCACCTTATAATTCCACCATCCAACTAATATGAGCTTGGCATTTTAATTGAGTTTATCTCTAGCTCATGTGGGTTGGGTGGATTCCACTCCTAATCTTATGCTTGGCCTTTTCCACCTTTTGGAAATGCATGGAATAATGCCACATGATTTTATGTTGTTTTCACAATATGAATACATGGCATTATTGTTTGCATGGGCCATGCAAGTACCACCTTTCTCTTGCCATTTGAATTTTAATTGTTTTGCTTACATGGTTCACCTCTTTTCTTTTACTCTTTTGGCCATCTTGTTGAGCTTGTGTGGATCATGCTTGATCTAATAAAACCACCAAACCCTCTATCTCTCTCTCTTCCCCCTCTAGCTATACCTTTATCACCATTCCCCATCCATGCATGCAGATGTGATCATGTGGGTGTGCATAAGCCCTAAACCCCCCTACCCCTCTCTTTAACCTCCCACCACACCTTGTGCTTGACCATGTGATGCCATTGTCATGTGTTAAACATGGGCATCTCCCTTTACCATCTCATCTCTCCTCTCAACAACCCTAAACCGAACCCTCTAATCCAAACCCTAGACCATGCCCTATCTCTCTCTCTCTCTCGGCCACCCTCTCTCTACCATGCCGGCCCCACCTGGCCACCCTCTCCCTGGCCCCACACCCCAGCCCTCTCTCTTTCTCTCTTCCCACAAACCCTAATACCAACCCTAGCCGAGCCCTCCCAACCTAGATACAACCACACCCGATCCACCTCTCTCCTCTCTCTTGCTCTCTCTGCCGACGTGCCCCACCCGAGCTCCCTCCTCCCTGGCCCTACCTGGCAGCCCCATCCCCATGCCTAGCTACCCCTGCCCCTGGCCGATCACGTGAGGGAGGAGGAAAGGTGGCACCCGAGGCCACCTTTTCCCATCTTCCCCTCCCCCACTCAAACCCCACCTGCCCCTCTCTTTCTTATCCACCCCCCTCGCCCTCTAGCCTCCCCCAGATCACGCCCAGAGGCCCTGCCTCGTCTCCCTCTGCCCCTCTTTTCTTCACCGCCATCGCCGGCCACCACCGTCGGCTACCTCGAGTCGACATCGATCTGGGAGGCGGGCGAGCTGTTGAGGCTGTCGAGGAAGACAACGAGGTGCCCCTGCTTCGCCCTGGACACCCCGACGAGGAGGAGACGGACCGGAGCCACCAGAACCAGCGCCGCTCCGACGCAAACCCTAGTCGCCAGTACGTCTGCCTCGACGCCGATCCGCGGCTCGCCGTCCCGATCCAACCCCTCCATCGGCCCCGCGGTGAGTCCCCTAGCCTCCTAGACATGCGCCTACCCGTCCTCGCGTCCTGTCGGCGGTGAGCGTTTCGTCGAGCACACCGCGTGCACCGGTGAGCGCGCACCTGCCTGTCCGTTATCTCGCCGCGAGAACCTTATCTAGCCCCGCTACTCCTTTCTGTCACCAACACACGACCACCACAGTGGTTCCGCCCCACCGCGCGCACGCCCGCGTCGCGGGTTCGAATCCCGCCTCGCCGCGCTGCCCTCTGCCCTCTTTTCGATCAAGGCAGAGAAGATCAACAGTGGGCCGTGTCCACTTTGCACATACCCCCCTCTTTTGTTTTCCTTAACCGCGGTCCAGCCTAGCCCCACCAGTCAGCGTCAGTTGGTTTTTGCAAAAAGGCTCCCCAAGTTTTTAGGCCTCAACCCGCGGTCCCTTATCCACCCGCCTGTCAGCCGCTGCCGTTTTCCCCGCTGGCACGTGGGCCCGCGAACCCCTGTCCCCACCCGTCAGCTTCGGTGGCTGGCAGCAGCCGCGGTGACCACCAGTTTTCCGCGCGCGTGGGCCTGTGCCAGCTGTGTCCCCACCAGTCAGTGACTGGGGTAGCTCTAGCCCGTGTAAGAAAAGTCCAGCAGCCTGTCTGTTTTATTTCAAATCAAATTCAAACTAATTCAAATTCAAATCCCAATCTGTTTTTAATATCTTTTAAATTATAAAACCAAATAATACAAATGATATATGTTTTTGAATCAGAAAAGTGTGAGGATTTCAAATATACTATTCAAATTACCTTTTGCACATTTAAAATTCCAAGTTGAGTAAAATTATAACAAATGCCACAGGAACTTAATAAATTAATAACTTTTGATTTATAACTCCGAATTTAACAAATGATATGTCTAAAATGATCAGCTCGACGAGACCTTTCTGTTTATGCTATCCATGACTTCAATTGCAGCATGCATAATATAAATATAAAGTATACAACAACTATTATGACAATAAAATGGGACCAAAACCCCATAAAAATGTTACTTCTTGTGTTCTACACCTCACCCATGCCATGCTACATTATTGCCATGCAACTTGTGCATCATTCATCATGGCATGATTGTTTGCTTGTCGCATTTTATTCATATGCTTGCGCTCTTTATTTATGTTGGCCCTTGTTTGTTTGGTTCTTCTTTCGAATAGACGCTGAGCAGGGGATATATCAAGAGAACTAGGAGCACTACCCAGATCCGTCTCTCGCTTCAACTGAGTTGCCAGGCAAGCACTACCACATGCTTGCATACATACAGTACCTATTGCCTCTATCTTATTCTTGCATCATTGAGTCGCGGTTGCATTAAACTGAATCCCAAGTATTGCATAGCCTTTACTTTTAAACCCCACCAAGCTTGTTCCTCCATCCCATGAGCCATTACTACAGGAGTTGTTTGAGCCATGCGAGTCGTAGAACAACATGTGTAGGGTTTGTGAGTGTCTGATGGATAATGAGGTACCTAAACAACTTAACCTGAGTAGTAATGGGATAACTAATGAAAGTGGCACCGGTGAGCAATATCTGCTATTTGGTTTTTCCTGCTCACTTGTGTCCCGTAGGACCCCGAGTACTTGATTCCTGTTCCTTGATTTATCGCGCTATCCACATCCCGGAGGCTTATGGGACCCCCCTGAGCCAGAGCTTGATTCCGTCTTATTTCTTGGGGCCACAAACTAGTTTGAGGTTTTATTTACTATCCTGTACTTATGCCATGCTACTGTTTATTTACGATTGTGCGAGGAGCACACTATACTGTTTAGGTAAGCGGAGTGTTTTCGCGGTATCGACAAGCCCAGTCACACTTTCGGGTTCCCGGTCGTTTACAGCCATTGTCGCAAACCTTGAGTCCGTCTCAGAGTCAGCTAGCTTCGTTGCGGGTCTACTCAATGGGGTGGCCCCTGAAATATTTCTGAATCTTGTGATTGCTTTGTCGTGAAGGCCTCGTTGGGTTTTGATTTGGTTTTTCCGAGGTTGATCGAGTGTGTGTTGCTATTTGTGCACCCCTGCAGGGTAAAACTTTCTGAAAGCTGTGTCCGCGGTTATGGACGACTTGGAGCACAGTTTCTCGACCATAGACAAGCATAACTAAAGTACCGCTTTAAATTGACTAAGTAACTGACTAGTAATTAGTGCAACACTCATGGAATGGTTAATAAAATTTGCCAACGGATGGGGGGTTGTTCGTCCGCTTCCTCGTTGGTAAGCGAGGAGGAGGATGGATCTGATGAAAATACTGTTATAACTGTTGTCATTAATTCACGGACATCCGTCTATCTTTGGTTAGGCGGATGGTTAGCGTTTATCTATAGAACTGATAGGGTTTATCTTTCGCTGCAATTGCGTCACCCCAGGTTGTGTCCCCTTTAGAGGCATAAAGACTTGCTGAGTACCCTTAGGGTCTCACACGATAAATTATTGGTTCAGATGAACAGGTACCCTCGCAGGACGGATACTGGGTGGAAGAGGCTGATGATGTGGGAAACGATCGTTCGGTGTAGAGATTCCGGGAACGGGGATCCATGAGATCTGTGGGCGGGATGTGCTTATTTCTATGGCATCTTATGCCTATTTGCTTCTTATCCGTACTCGGACTTTGTTTTGCCGCTTCCGCTTGATACTCTGATGTGTGATGTATGAGGAATTATCCTAAAATATTATATCTATCTAGGTCATTTGAATCTTGCCATATGGCGTTGCTATATTTCCTTTCTTTTTAGATGGAATGGCTCTGATGTACTTTTGTATGGTGGCTTGCATACATACCCATTTGTGTATGTAGTTGATCCCTTCGCCTGCCGATTACGCCGCCCGTACAGGTCCCGATGAATTGGAAGTGGTTGGGACGGCCGAAAGGTCTACCCGTGAGTGGCTTTTGGGGCCCCACCGTACTATTTCAACCACTACCGTTCATCCAGGCTTGTATCTAGGAGCGTAATTCACCGAGGTAGTTACATCTGAGCAACTAAGGCCTGAAGCTATGGAAGATCTCGACATTCCAATTTCTCAAAGTAAAACTTGATGGTGACAAGGGATTTGAAGCACTTGGAGTTTTCCAAGGAGTTCAGAAAGATTTGACAAAAGATCAAAACTATTTTGAGAACATAGGATAAAAATATATTGCTTTATGCAAATGAGCCTAAACCCTACTTAGCCAAATATGCATGTAATGATAGGATCCACTTATCTCTACATAATAGTGAAACTTGCCAATACAATTCAATTGTATTGACCCTTGTGGCTGCAACTTACTATGTTGCAGGTTTGTTTGGTGTTAGAAGTGTGTTGATTAGGATTAGGCTCTATGATCAATAAGTGTGTTTGGTCTGTTCACTTTTGCTAGCACTACGTTCAGCCTTAGTTGTCTTGTGCTTTCAGCTTAGAAATTTTTAGTTCTTATTTGTGGATTTGTGATACAAACTCACTGATCTTTGTTGATTGTTATCTTTGTGAGTTGTTTCAAAAAAGTTGTTTGGTGTGGAAACAGTAGAAAGCTTCATGCTTAAGTGGTACAAAAGGGGGCTTGTTTTGACTGTGACTTAGACTTTATCATGTCATGCTAGGTGTTGCTTTGACCTTATGCTTGGTGATTATTGCTGTATCATGACTTGTTACCAAACAATTACGATTGCTTAATGTGCCTTGAAAGAATCATGCGTTGTTTAAGCATACAAAAGCATAGTATTGTTGTATTCTCCTTTGATGCTTTGTTTGGATTGACTTGACACATGCTCACACCAAGTTATGACTATGAACAAGTCATCGTAGCCTCTATGATCATTTAGTCCTTGACTTGTAGTACCACTCTATGCTTTGATTAGTAATGTTTTGTTGCTCTGCATGATTATGGCCATTATTGCTCTCTTAGTTGGTCGCTCCCAGTCTTTTGCTAGCCTCCACTTGTATGAGTAAGCTCTACTCATTCGTCCAACTCCCAAGAAACCAAGCTGTTCCAAAGTGTCCACTATAAACTCCTATGCATGGTGTGTTACACCATTCCAAGTATATTCTTGTTTTCAGCTATCTTCCAATTAAAAACTATTTTGTTATGTGAAACTTAGTTATTAAAGCTCTCACAAACTTGATGGCACACTTTATTTTTCTTGCCCCTAATAAACTTGAACCATTGTGTTAGCTATGTTGTATATGCTTGAACTTATACGTTGGAATTAGCAGAACCGTGCTATCACGGGGAACGTTTTCAACATTCCACTTGTACTTTGTACACAGTTGATATCATGCTCTTTTGTCTATGGATGTCACCAGTGTGAAATAAAAAGGGAGCTTGTAAGTCCATAGAGTTATGTATTTTGTGTTAGAGAAACGCCTGGGCCGCTAGCCTAAGCGATGCCTAATCATGGTGGAAACTTGTAGCATCACCATAATGAGCAATCTGTGAAGCATCCTCAATAAAAACCTATGCAAATAGCAAATAAAAAGATCGCTGAGATGCACATTGTCTCCTTGCCTTGTCATTTTGGTTATGGGATAGCTCCTGTACCATGTGCAAGGGGTACCCCGTTGGCGGTTCTCTATGATACACATATACTTACTATGACAAGAACTTACAGGTGACCAAAGTTGAGTAGCATGAGGTGCGACCCTCGTATTCAAGGGACATGAGATTGCCAACTTATACTTTGTCAACTCCATAGTTTGTTCACTTTAACCTTAATCACTTCAAGATGCTTATGATAGGGGCAATGATAGCTGAAAGCTAACAAGTACCATAATTTTTGGAAGCTCTTTTTGAGACTTGAAATCCCTGCTTCCCTTTATGAAGGGCCTTTTATTCCACCATTATATTGAGTCTCCACCTTTTACCTTTAGGCACCGGTTAAGAGAGCATAGTTGTCATTCTTAGTTCTATGTGCAGTGTCCCAAAACTTATTGATTGATGCATATTGTGATATTACTTGTTCTTGTGCTATTTGTATCTAGTCACTCTTATGAACTTTGAAGGTGTCCTATGCATCTATTTACTACTCTATGAGGGACAAGATGAATGCCACCATGCCAAGTTTTCTGTATGTGAAACAAACAAACGGTTTTCAATGCATGTTATTCATGATCTTTGTTTGTAGCCTTTCATGTTGCATGCATAGTTACTTTGTTTTATTGCTAGAACTCCATCTTTGATGCACATGTTTAGAGTTCTTTGATCCCAGCTTTCAATGCTTGCAAATGGTTTGATCTTGATTTTGATGGTGCATGTCACCTCAAAAATTATTCTTTTTATCACTTACCTACTCGAGGACGAGCAGGAGTTAAGCTTGGGGATGCTTGATACGTCGGAAACGTATCTATAATTTTTTATGTTCCATGCTTATTTAGTATCTACTTTGCTTTGTTTTGTCTACACTTTGAGGTATTTTATACACTTTCTGCAACTAACCTATTAACAAGATGCCACAGTGCTAATTGCCTATTTTCTGCTGTTTTTGGTTTCAGAAATCTAAAAAATGAATATTCTCGGAATTGGACGGGACAAAAGCCAAACTAATTATTTTACCCTGAACGATACAGAAAATCGAAGACACGACGGAGGAGGACACCAGGGTGGCCACACCCTAGGTGGGCGCGGGTCCCACCCTGGCCGCACCCACAGGGGGTGTGGGCCCCTGGCCCTCCACCGACCTTGCCTCCTTCGCCTATAAGAAGTCCCTGACTCAGAAACCCTAAAGGATCCTTCATACCCCTAGGAAAACCTCCGTAACGCCGCTACCACCGAAGGTGAGATTTGGGGGACAGAAAGTATCTGTTCCGGCACCCTGCTGGGACGGGGAAGTGCCCCGAAGACATCTCCGTCGATCTCCATCGCCATCTCCATCACCGTTGCTGATTCCCATAATGAGGAGGGAGTAGTTCTTCCTCGAGGCTAAGGGCTCTACCGGTAACTATGTGTTCATCTTTCTCTCTATGCATGATCTTGTTCTGGTCATGAGCTTTTTAATCAAGTAGATCTACCTTGCTACTCAAGTGCTTTAATAGATATCTACTCTCCCCATGTGTGTGAAAGTGACAGCGTGCACGCCATGGTGGCACTTAGGTTTGAGTCTACATAAATACTCTTTGTGCTTTAATAGATCAATGCTTTTCCCCACGTGTGTGAAAGTGACAGCGTGCATACTGTGTGTGGCACTTTGGCTAGATTGAATATTTGTTATGAGTTATATTTGGAGTTGGATGTCTCTATGAAATTTTGGTGTTTGTTGGAACCATCTAGCGCTCAAGGTGACAGTGTGGGGTTATGTAGATTGGGGAAGGCGGACTTTGAGGAGTGCTATTATAGCCCTACCGATGATTAGAGTGTCCAACCGGAGAGTAGTTAAGAGGAGTATCATAAAGAGAATATATTTATACGAGAGAGTGTTCACTAGTGAAAGTATGATCCCTAGGCCTTGTTTCTAAGCATTTAAACACCATTTGCATCTAGATCTGTTGCATGTTTGCTTGCTTCCATCTTTATTTTAGTGTTGCCTTTAGTCTTTACCTCGCCGTCAATCTATTTTCTAGCACCATTACCACTTGTATTTCACTATTTCTTCGCCGAACTAGTGTACCTATACACCTGACAAGTGTATTGGGTGTGTTGGGGACACAAGATACTTCTTGTATCTTGATTGCAGGGTTTCTTGAGAGGGATACCTTTGACCACTTCCTCCCTGAGTTCGATAAACCTTGGGTAATCCACTTAAGGGAAACTTGCTGCTGTTATACAAACCTTTGCACTTGGAGGCCCAACAGCTGTCTACAAGAATAGAAGTGCGTAGACATCATTTACCCAGCATGTTATGTTATTTATATTAAGGAGAACACCTCTAGTGAACTATGGACCCCAGTCCAATATTTACCATTGATACTTAATCCTCTGTTACTGTTTACTTTTTGCAAGCTACCCTTACCTTCCACACCATACATTTAATCCTTTGTTTTCAGTAAACCGGTGAGATTTACAACCTCACTGTACGTTGGGGCAAAGTCTTGAGTTTGTGTTGTGCAGGTTTCCAAGTTGCTAGCAACACCTTTGAGTCGTTTTCTTCCTCCTACTAGTTCAATAACATTGGTTTCTTACCGAGGGAAAACTTATTGCTGTACTTATCATACCTTCCTCTTGGGGTTTCCCAAAGAAACCTATAGTGATCTGAGCCGTATCACGGAGAAGGGAAGTGATTGGCATGGATCATCTACTAGGCCCCACATTACGGAATTATGGACGGGAAAGTATGCCCGGTTGTGCAACAAAGATTTGATCTCTCATGGGTAAAGCAACGCACCTGTGCAGACTGTTAGAATTGTGACATGTTACTCCCCGTTCCGGGAAGGAGCTACAAACGCGCTAGGAAAGGAATTCCATGAAGTTCTGGTCAACCTGTGAAGGCTAATGATCATAGTTTTTGATATTAAAATCAACCTTTGAAGAAATGTTTACGAAAACTGCATGTGCCAAGGACTGATAGTCCGAGGTGGTAGCTAGAGCATCAAACTTCAAACCTTGCATATAATGAACTTGCTGGGTAACACTGTTACTCACTCTTTCCTTTGATCCCCTGCTTAGACTCTGAGGATCCAGAAGACACTCCAATGTATGCTACTGAAGGATAAGAGGATGTCTACTACGAGGAACCAGACCTGTTCGGAGGAGTGGAAGGGGTGGACTACAAGATACGCTATAGAGTGGGAGGCAACGAGTCCGAGTAGTTTCCTAGAATTATATACTCCCTCCATCTCCAAATAGATGTCTCAAATTTGTCAAAATTTGGATGTATCTAGACACTATTTATTATATAGATTCATACAAATTTTGAAAAACCTAAGATATCTATTTTGGTACGGAGGGAGTAGTAGTTCAGTTGAGCCGAGCATCACAAACTTTATATAATAAGCTGTTGAGCTCAAGTATGAATATGAGTTTGAAACTTTGTTCTTCCGCTGAAACTTCTAAGTATGGCTTGTAAGTTTGAATAACTTAAAGTACTGATATTTTGGTATTGTAATAGTAATAATAATGTGTGTATGTTTGTAATATGGACCTGCAATGTTTCTTTTGTACCACCCCGAGGGATGTGATATTTGCGGAACAGTGTTCTGTAAGTGTCATGTCAACAACTATAGTGTACTACACATGCAGTAGTATGCTGGGTCACCGCAGCTGGTATCAGAGAAATTGCTTTGAACTTAGGTTGGAAACTTAGTAAAGGGTATTACCTGTAGGAACCTAATAGAAACGATAAAGAGTTCTCTAAAAAGTATAATGATTATTCAATTGTGAATATTTCATTGTATATTTTTAGTGTGATAATTATTTATTATGATGCATTATTATAATTAATTAATACCTAATCAAAAAATTTGTATATAGTTAATATGGCACCAAAGTTTCCAAAACAGACTTTGGTAAGGAAGGAAGAGACTCTCGATGATTATCAGGGGACATTAATTGAAGAGCGTCGACAACTTTTGAGGGGTTTTGGTTGTACGACTACTATTCCAGTTAATACATTGACATACTATGATGGGTGTATGATAGCCAAATATCGTGTTATTATCCATATACCATAGAAGCTTGGTGTATAGCACGATTTACCTATGGGTGAAGGTAGAAGTCACCTAGCAGCATATCATGTTGCTATTCTAGAGGAGATAGCCAATATTCGGGAGCACAAAGCCCAAGAGTTAGCCGGAAGCACATTTGCTGTGATTCCTCATGATTCTATAGACTCGGAGCCAATACAGGATCATCTTACTTTAGTAAAGAAGCATCCTAAATTAGCTTCCAAGTTTATGGACCGGTATCGAGTGATAGTTGGGTCCTTGTGTAAAACACATCAAGTCATAGTGGAGGATAAGAATGACATGCTGGAAGACTCAACTGACCCTAAGAGGAGGGAGAAGTTAGCATCTCAACTAGAGAATGAAGCAGTAGGTAGGGTTAGCCCAAATTTTAACGATATTCCTATAGATCCAGTATCTTTCAGACCATATCCTTATTCACCTATACCAGAACCTACCTATAATCTTAATTTAGATATGAGGTATCCAGTACCCCAGGCTTCCGAGGAAGCAACTAATTCAGAACTTCCTATTGAGAATTCTGATGGGTGGAGAATGAGATCACCTTTAGATTTCGAGGTAACCAAATGTCAGTAGATGGTTCTGACAGAGATGTCGGACAATCTAGCTGGATGGGTGCGAGATCCAATGCTACTAATAGCCGAAGGAATGCCATGTTTGTAGGAAGTCAGGATGAGGAGGAAGATCCTGAAGAGAGGGTGTCTGAGTCACCAATACATTATCCTACCCTAGAGAATGTACATTACCCAGTGATCATTGTAAACTATTATACCCAGAAGAGCACCTGGGGAGCGATGGAATCTGAGTATTCTGTTGATTACTCTATGGATGGGGCTCAGGGGATGCAAATGGGTGATAGTGACAAACAGGTTATGAAGACCTTTCAGCTGAGCTATATGGAGTTAATGCACTCGGGATGAGTGATAAATCAAGTCCTGATACTTCAGATACCGAGTACATTCCATCTAAAAGGCCAGTTGTTCCACAAACTGTGTGTTGGACTTCACATCAGCAGGTTGCATTACAGGCATGTATAATGAGCGTCGTGGCTATTGAGGACTTGAATCACTCAATTATAGTAGTAGAGGTATTACGTATTGTAGTGTTTGAGAGGTTGTTGTATTTAAATAAGTGAGGTAGCATTCACATGAGTTTGTAGTACCTATATGGTACGGTCTTGTAATGACATTGTACCAACTACATTGTTTGTAATGTATAATATGTATAATGCATATTTGGTACTTATTTGGATTTTGATTTCTATTGTGTGACTAGTTCTGTGCATGAAGTTGAGCTCAGAACACATATGCATGATGTAATTATGAGTATTCATTTTATGTTGCAGGACTAAGGGGTCATGGAGACGGGTGTAGAGACCGAGTCTAAACATCAGTGCATGGAGCACGAGGCAAAAGATAAGGCGGATGAAGACGCCGGAAATCAAGGAAGAATACCACCACCAATGAGGATTTTAATGGAGCAGAATTTCATGCAATACATGTAGATGATGCAAGAATCTCAAAACAAGTTCATGGAGGAATTATTGGGATGAGCCGGAAATCATAGAGAACCTGAAGGTCGAGGAGTGAGCCTTTCAAACTTTCAGAATGCAAGTACATTACCTTTTGCATCAGCTCCTAAACCGATGGATGCAGATGATTGGTTGGCGGATACAGAGCGGAAGCTAAAAAATGTAGGATGCAATGCTGAGAAAAAGTTGCGGTTTGCAACATATCTTCTAACCGGACCTGCAACATCTTGGTGGGAGAATAATCTAGCAATGCAACCTCTAGGAAGGGAATATACTTGGGAGGATTTCAAGCAGAGATTCCGTGAATATCATGTTCCATAAAGTGTGGTTGAGCTAAAGCAAAGGGAGTTTGAGGAGCTACAACAAGGATATACCAGTGTCATGAAATACATCCGAGAGTTCAGTCAACTGTCTCATTATGCTGAGGATGAGGTGAACATCGAGGAGAAAAGAAAGAAGTGTTTCCTACGTGGTTTAAATCCATTTGTGAAAATGCAGCTGAGGCTTGCCAATAAGCAGACTTTTTAGCAATTACTAGATGCAACCATAACTTTTGAGGATGATTACAAGAATGTTCAAGAGGACAAAAGGAAGAGGGCAAAGAAGGAAACAAATAGGATTCAAGCAAGTAATCCTAAAACCAATTTGGAATTCAAACCCAGAAATAGACCTTACAACAACAACAATCGAGGCCAATTCAACCCCAGGAGAAACATCATATGCAATAATTGTGGAATTCTAGGGCATGCACAAAGGGAATGTAAGAAACCCATAGTAATTTTTTATGGATGTGGTCAAAAGGAACATATCAATCCTGATTTCCCAAACAAACCACCAGGTAGTTGGCCCACAAAAGGAGGAGGACAAGCAAGTGGAGGCAAATGTTGCCAAGAACAATAACAGCAAATAGAGCGGGCCTACTGGGAAGCTGAACTGTGCAACCTTGGAGGAGGTGGATAACTCCGAGCATGAAGTGATAGGTACGCTTAACATTCTTACCAATCCTAGAAAATTTTTATTTGATACAGGTGCAACTACTTCCTTCATATCTGAGCAATTATGTGATCACTTTGGGATTAGAAGGGCACCGTTAGCAAACCCAATGACCATAATAACGGTTGGGATACCATAGTAGTATGCCACATTAAGCAATATCACGTTATCTCAATCTATAGTTGTACCTATTTTGTGGACTTATATGTGATTCTGTTGAAGGTAATTGCAGTAGTTCTGGGTATGGACTGGATGACCGAACATGGAGCCCAGATAAATTGTGAGGATAAAACTGTTTCAATTAAGTCTCCAAGTGGAGGAAGGATAGTATGTCAAGCTGACAAACACAGCCATATCATGCTAGATCTTCAATTAAACTCAATGAAAGAGGTTAAGTTGAAGGATATTCCAGTAGTAAATGAGTTTCAAGATGTTTTTTCCAGCAGAACTACCAGGAATGCCACCTGGTCGGGAAATAGAATTCATGATTGACCTGATACCTAGTACAGCACCGATAGCCCAAGCACCATACAAATTGGGTTGTAAAGAGCTAAAAGAGCTTAAAGAGAAAATTGATGAGTTAGCCAATAAAGGATTTATTTAGGAAAGTGTATCCCCATGGGGAACTCCAGTGATTTTTGTGGATAAAAGAGATGGAGGACGACGAATGTGTGGAGATTACAGAAATCTAAACAATGTCACTATCAAGAACAAGTATCCATTACCAAGAATTCAAGATTTATTTGGTCAAGTTAAAGGAGTTGAAGTATTACCCAAGATCGATCTGAGATCAGGATACCATCAGATAAAAATTAAACCTGAAGATGTTCCAAAAACAGCATTTGTGTCAAGATATGGTCATCATGAGTATCTAGTTGTACCTTTTGTATTGACCAATGCACCAGCAATATTCATGAATATGATGAAAAAAATCTTCATGCTATATCTAGACAAGTTTGTCATAGTTTTCATTGATGATATTTTTATCTATTCCAAGGATAAAGAGGAGCATACAGATCATTTGAGGATAGCATTAAAAATCCTAAGAGAACAAAAGATATATGCTAAGTTCAGCAAGTGTGAATTCTGGTTGGACAAGGTAGAATTTCTTGGTCATGTGATCAGTAAAGATGGAATTGCAGTAAATCCATCCAAAGTTCAATCAGTGTTGGAATGGAATGCACCAACTAATGTGAAGAAAATTAGAGGTTTCTTAGGTATGGTAGGTTATTATCGGAGATTCATTGAAGGTTTTTCCAAAATAGTCGGAACAATGACCAAATTGCTATACTCCATTCATATGGGATGAGAAGTGTGAAGCTAGTTTTCAGGAGTTGAAGACCATATTAACCATAGCACATGTCTTAGCAGTACCTGAAATAGGAAAGGTTTACATAGTATATTGTGATGTATCTAAGGAGGGATTGGCTATCTGTTAATGCAAGATCGTAGGGTAATTTCTTATGGATCCAGACAACTTAAACCACATGAAGTCAATTACCCAACTCATGATTTGGAATTAGGAGCAGTAGTTTTTTCTTTAAAAGGATGGAGGCATTTTCTCTATGGAGCAAGGTGTGAATTGTACACTGATCATAAAAGTCTCAAATATTTCTTCACTCAAAAGGAATTGAACATGAGACAAAAGCGTTGGCTAGAGTTAATCAAGGATTATGACCTAACAATCAATTATACTCTTGGAAAAGACAATGTATTGGTAGATGCTTTAAGCCAGAAGAGCACAGACACTTAACCAATCAATAGGGAACTGCCAAAAGAGTTACAAATGGATTTGGAAAGGTTAGAAATACAATTTATAAGCACAAAAGTTCTTGGAGGATTAGGTACCATGAGAGTAGTTGAAGAATGAAGCAGTGGTCTTCGAAATGAGATTTTTAGACATCAAAATGAAGATCCTTTCATTGCTGAAGAACTTAGAAGAATTTCTCAAGGTCAAACATCAGTTTTTTCATCTAGGAGATTATGGATCTTTATGGTTTCAAAACTGTCTTTGGGTACCCGACATACCTGAGATCAGAGAGGTGATATTCCAAGAAGCACATGAGACACCATACTATATACATCTAGGGAGTAAAAATATGTGCATGGATCTTAAGGAACTATTCTGGTGGAATAACATGAAGAGGTATATTGCAAAGTATGTGTCTGAATGTCATACTTGCTAGAGGGTAAAGGTAGAACATCAAAGTCCAGCAGGACCATTACAACCTTTGGAAATTCTAGAATGGAAATGGGAAGAAATTGGTATGGATTTCATCACAGGATTACCCATGACACCGAAGCGTAAGAATATGATATGGGTGATTATGGACAGATTTCCCAAAAGTGCACATTTTATTCACGTAAACCAAAAGGGTAATGCTGAGAAACTAGTAGAAATATATTTTAAGGAGATCGTGAGTAAGCATGGAGTACCCAAGAATATTGTATCAGATAGAGGATCTGTGTTTACTTCAGCATTTTGGAAACAATTACATGAGGCACTTGGTTCAAAATTGGATTTCAGCACAACCTATCATCCAGAGACTAGAGGTCAGACAGAAAGAACTAACCAAATCTTAGAAGATATGCCCAGAGCATGTGCATTAGATTTTGGAGGTTAGTGGGAAGATCATATACCTTTGGCAGAGTTTTTCTACAACAATAGCTATCAGAGTAGTCTGAAGGCAGCACCATATCAAGTACTTTATGGAAGAAAGTGTAGATCACCAATCTGTTGGTATGAACCTGGAAATAGCAAAGAATTTGCACCAGACTGTATCAAACAGAAGCATGATATCATTGATATTATTAGAGATTGATTGAAGATAGCTCAAAGTCATCAAAAGAGTTATGCAAATCAAATTCGAAGATCATGGCATCCAGAAGTGGGAGATATGGTATATCTCAAGGTTAGTCCAATGAAGGGAGTCAAGAGATTTGGAATAAAATGAAAATTAAGTCCAAGGTATATCAGTCCATTCAAGATGCTGAGTCAGAACATAATAGTAGCTTATGCTTTAGAGTTACCAAAAAAGCTGGCTCAAGTTCATAATCTTTTCCATGTGTCACAGCTCCAGAAATGTCTCAACGTTCCAGATGATGCAATTACACATCAAGAGATTGAGTTACAAGCAGTTTTGACTTATGTCGAGAAGCCATGCAAGATTCTATAAGAGAACTGGAAAAGGTTAAGAAATAGAGCTATTAAGTACTACAAAGTACAATGGTAACATCATCCTGAGCGAGAAGCAACTTGGGAGAAAGAGGATGATCTATGAGAAGCTTATCCAGAATTATTCAGGTACACATCAACAAACTTCGGGACGAAGTTTAATTTAAGGGGGAAGACTATAACATCCCAGCATTTAGGAACCAACGAAGGGTAGAACTATAAATTTGTGTATTTGCATGCATTCATCTGTAAAATTGGGTTAAATTTTTCGCCAAACAAAACCATGAAGAGAACAGAGTTTCTTTCACTATTTAGAAATAGGTTTAGCTCTTTATAGTGATTGCTATAAACTTTGACATGATCTTTAGGAATTTAAAAGATTTTGGGTGAACAATCTAAGTTCAAGTTTAAAATTGAATTATTTGGAGAAGATTTGAAAATTAGAAATAATTGGTATTTTATTGTTTTCCTAAATGATTTAGTTAATATTGTTTGAATATATAATATTTATAAATAATAATGAGAATTTAAAAGAATACAAAAATAATATTTATTAATATAAAGTATGAATCTATGAATATATATTAAGTATTTTATTTGAAAAGGAAAAGATCAAAATATGAAAATAAGAATTCAAATAAGAAAATTTATTTCTTATTATTTCCTTATTCAATAATAATAAAACAAATATAAATGTATAATAAGTAAGAACATTACAGGAACATTTATCAAAGAATAGAAAACTTTATTGAATAATAGAACAATATTATATTGATCTTTTACAAAGAGAAGAAATGTAAGATTACAAAAGTAATTAAATAAAAAATCCCTAAACTAATATCTATCTATTTTCTAATCTAATTCCCTTGAACAGCAAAGCTTTTGTACCTACAAAACAAAGTAAATAAGAAATCAAATAAATTAGTTTTTGTTAGTTTTACTCTCAGTTTTGAACAGTGAAATGCATTGTTCATTTTACCTCATTGAGTAATAAAAAGGGGCAAGTTTCACCTATGTGAAGTATGTGTTCTTTTAAATCAAAGGGCTTTAGAACAACATCATAAGCCAAGTAAAGGGGCAAGTTTCACCAGAGCAGAAAATAGTAAAATGAAGAGGAAGTGAATAAAATTCACTTGATCTGATCCAAAGGTAAGGAACACAGTGAAGAAGCTCACTCAACTAACTGCATGTAGTGTTCTATCGACCAGTAGAGAGGGAGAGGGAGAAATAAAACAACACTCGCACACAGCAAAGAAAGTTTTGCTCACCACTTCACATCCACAACCATAGTTCTATATCAAGAACACACAAATAAACATCACTAGTACTTGCTAGATTTCCACCAGATCAAACAACCATTCACCTCAACAATCCACCAAGAAACCATCCAATATGGTCACCTATTGGAGGGGGTGGAGTAGGTGGACAGTAAGGGCACGCAGGAACCTGGAGCAGCAGCACCAGGAGGAGTAGGACGAGGTCCAGGAAAGTAACAACATCAAGCAAGAACAACATATCAAGGAGAAAATCACCACTGATTCTAGAAGAGCAGGCAACTCCAGCACAAGGCCACATGCTACCATAATCTGCTCTAGAATCAGGGTATCTCTCAAATCCTTAGATCTACCTCTTGATCATTATACATACATATGTATTCATGAAAAGGCATGATATATGTCGTTGGGTTATTGACAAGTACACCATAGGGGGTCCTGAAGGCGTTGATAAGATGGGGTGTGAGACGTACAGTTTTCCAGGAGCGGTGAGCACAAGTTTACCAAGGTTCAGATATGACTGCGGTGATCGGATCCTACTCCTGCTAGCAACCCAGTAATATGTCAGTGAGAGCCGGATGTTACAGCGGATTACAAGATAGGTTCGCCTGTGTGAGTAGGTTATGGTGTTGTAAAGATTGGTTGCCCTAAAGGCTCCCATATGGCAGGTTTATATAGTCACCGGGGCCTAGGGTTACAGGGGAGACCTATCTGGCTATGTTACAGAGTCGGTAACTAGATACAGCTTGGCCTACTAGTAATATTACAGACCTAAGTCAGTAACTCTTCTGGACCTTGCCGCAGCCGGAAGTGACTCCTCCTCTTTCTCTAACTGGGCCGCCCGTGAAGCAAAGCTCTAACCCGTTGGTGGGCCACCCTGGTCAGCGAGTCCTGTGGGTATACTCGGAAAGTATACCCCAAACAATATATTTATCATGGAACACATAAGATAATGGACAACAAGTAAATAACATCTGTTCTTACACTAGATAGGCCTCAGACCAACATCACATGCAAAATGGAATTAATAAGGGTAACACTATATTTAGTGGATCTTTCCAACTCTCACAAGTACAAAGCTACTCCAAAATACAGATAGAAAGAAGCACAATACCAGAATGAAATTTGTGTACCATTCAAATGAAGGCGTCACAAAGTTTCATTCTAACTAAGTAATTTCTACAAAGAGATTCCATAGCCAAATCTTCTCAAGGAGTTTATCAATCATTTTACTAAATAGCAATCTAGGAATCACTTCTATTTCTCTAAAAAATACTATCATCAGAGTTCATCATAAGCATTTGAATAGGAAGCCAACTATAATGCTTTAGCACTGAAAAAATCAATCATTACCAATGACTATATCTCAATCTAGATCATAGTCATAGTGTCAACACCCGGATTTTTAATCCCAGATGCTTGTTATGCCATGCATCGCAATCCCAGGATTACCATTTTTGCGAGACATAACAGAATTGGATACCACGGTACATCATCCATTACAAACCATTCATAAGGTCTTACACAAATAGGGATCTCATTGATCCAGTTCTTAATACAACTTCAAGCAGCGGAATACGTAATAATAACGGTAGCGTAGGCGAAGCTCCATCTTCGGGGTCACAGTCAAAGCTGACGATGGGAGATGATCCTAGTTGTCGTAACCTTCCTGGGGTCCATCCTCCAGGTACTCCTCTTCATAGTCTGGCCACGGAAATAGCCAGGGACAAAGCCATGAGTACTCTTTAAGTACTCGCAAACTAATACTAACAAGTGAAAGGGGTTTTTGATAATAGGACACTAGGCTCTAGGGTTGTTTTGCAAGAAGCCAGATTTACCTCTACTAAGTTTAGAAGCAACAAATGCTAGTTGAAGTTTTATAACACCTAAGTGGGAACTTGTATCTCATGTCACAACTCTGTTGTGGTCAAGTCCAAGTCTCACTTCCCTTCACAAATCATTTTTAAAAGTCTGACGTGGGAACAGTATGGCCACTCCAACTGTCCATAACCGCGGACGCGGCTATTCGAATAGTTTGACACTCTGCAGAGATTGTACACTTTCACCATAATATTCGATACATCCGTCAGGAACAAATCTTGAATTCACCATACTCAGTATGCGGATAATCAATCCTAACCTTTCAATTACACGCCCTAGTATAGTCACCTCTCCTGTGAGTTTGGCCTCCCAACCATGACCAACTGTCATCTTGGGTACTGCACAGGTGGGCAATCTTCACAAGGTAGCCTCAGCTTAGACCTTGGCCGTGAGGGAACTAATACTAAGGTATATAAGTTTCCAGTCAAGCCCTACCCAATCTTCGGGTATTGTGGTTGTACGATAAAATTGGAATGGTATCGCATCGAGACAACCATCAGTTTTAAAAAGGGCTAAGGCTCATGCCTCAACATTTTCATCACCATAAATCATCTGGTGTTCGAAAACACATGTCCAAAACATTTCAATAGAATGATCCATCATTCCAAGGTTTTCATAACCATTTTCCACCAAGTATTCCCATCTAAAAGTTGATCAAGTTTTATGCTTAGCACTAGCATCTACAAGTGGGGGTAAGTACTAATGAGGGGTGGTAAACTAGTGGAGTTTAACTAAGTTTAATCTCATGCCTTAGGATGACATCAAGATTATCTAGCTTAGGCCAAATTTTATGCTCTTTATGCAACCTTCAATTATCCTTCTAGTACCTACCATTTATTCCAGTAACTCTAAGTAATAGCTTTGATAAAGAAATAAAGTAATAAGCTTGCAAGTAAAAACTAGGATTGGTTTATCAAGTGGGTAGGATCATCTATGTTTAAGGCATATAGTTGGCATGGTGACAATCAAGTCTTGGCTTGCACAGTATCAGTATAATCTTGCTAAATTGCAAGTGTTAGTTGGCACATTCAACTAGTAGCATTAGGCTTGCCTTGTGCAGAGAAGTGGTTGAAGTTATCCTCGGCTTCTTCTTCGTAGAATCCTCCTTCCTCCTCGTATCCTTGGTCGGTACTAGCGTCTATAAATAAATATGATGTACACAATCACCAAACAATACTTCACTACTTGAAATCATCACCCCAAAGGGTCCTATAGATGATCTAGCATCATCACTAACATTACAAGATTAAAGCTTGGTTTAATTCCTTTTATTTTTAGAAAAGTACTTTCTACTCATTTAAAAACTACTTAAGATTTAATATTATCCAAACTAAACATGGGATCATGTTGACACATATCATCACCACATATTTTAGTCCATGGGAATGTGATTTAAAGTGGTGTCACAATTTAATAAGGTTTTACCCTTTTATTTTAATTAAATAAAGTGACCAGAAATGCCTATGTAGCATTCTTTTATTACTTGAACATTATTTCTGTAAGTAAACCTATATATTTTTATTCTGAAAGGTATGGTTAAATGTGATTTTTGAAAGTTGGAATCAACTCAAAAGCTAATATGGTTTAAATTTGAAAAATGTTTGAATGCAGAAAATCTTCTGCCTTGTTATTTTTACCATGGATGATCTACAGATCCAAATGACTTGAATCCAATGGGCTTGGATTCAGCATTCCCATACCTTTCTAACCAAATTGGTTTCATTCAATTTGGTTCACTGAATCGATCTGGGTTGATTTTTGAAACTGGGTACAGAAGTGTGTTTGAAATAAAATGGAAAAGGTTAAATTCAAATAACTGGGCTGCGCGGGAAGCGATACTGGGCCGGCCTGCTAAACACATCGCTTACGCGGGCTGGTTAAGTGGCTGTCCCCACGCGTCAGTGAGATGAGGGGGTGTGAAGCGGTATGGGGCGATGTGGTGCGTTCGATATGGTTCTAATCCAACGGCTGAGGGTCATCGTCGACGTTGGGCAACGCCGGCGAGACAGAAACCTAGCGCGGCCAGTGGGGGTCGTTGGGGGCTCACCGGGGTTCAGGCGACGATCGGCGAGGCGGGCGAACGACGAAGTCGACGACGACAAACCTCCTGGTACCGGAAGATTCTCCTAGGGCGGCTCCAATCGCTGGCCCCCTTCTTCTCCAGCAGCGGCAGACTCCGGTGAAATTCCGGCGAAGTGTTGCTCGCCTTACTCCGGGAACAGGGTGGCACGATCAGTGAGGAGAGGGGAGTAAGATGGTGTGCTCAATTCGGCTGTGGGTGGCCTCTATTTATAGTGGCGAGAGGGGACCGACGGGGCGCAAGGTGAGCTCGTCATGGTCGACGGTACAGACGGCTATCGGCGTGGGCAACGGTAGGGGCAGTGCGGTGCTCCCTGGCGATGCTCAACGACACGGTGGCGAGACGTGGGGCGGTGCGGTTTGGTCGGAGCGCGACGGTGCTCTGCGCGTGCCCGACAGAAGATTTAATGGCGCACAGCGCGCGTGGTCCGCGCGGCGATGAACGAGCGTGTCTGCGGGGTTGCTGGGACAGTGGTGATCACGTATGCACGCGACGAGTGCGGTGCGCGGTCTGTGGGCGTCGGTCGAGTGTGGCGCTCTGGGCGTGCTCTCGGCATGGTTGCTGGCAAGCTTGGCATGGTTCGTGTGTGTGGTCCAGTGGCTGGCAGGGTTCGAGCGCTGGACAGGGAGTGGCGGTGGGGTGTTGGCTGCCTCCTAGACATGTTGCTTAGGCTTGGTGCTTGCTCTGGCTAGCTAGCCATTGTCGGCTGGCAAGGGGATGCTCGGGTTGGCATGGCATGGGGCAAAGGGTAGGGCCTAGGGTTTGTCCAAGCACTGGTTGGCACTGGGGGAGACAAGGGTGATCAATGGTGAACATTGCTTAGCCAAATTACTGCTCCAAACAGTGAAGTTAGGCCAGTTTGATTTGTTTCTGCCAAGTGTTTGATGAAATGGCCGCAAGAATTCAAGTTTTGAATTTTGAAAAGATTTTTGGTTGGTGTGCTAGGTTGGTGCTGGTGAGTCTGCAGATGCTTGGGTATTGAAAGTTGAGCTTGTTTGAGTGGTTTTTGAAAAAGTGGGATCTTCCCATATGATAAAGATTCAATTTTGAATTGTCATTTAAACTATGCATTTGAAAGTTTCTGGATGATCACAAAGTGGGCCTTGATACTTTGTTATGAGTACAATCAAGGGGTGCAAATATCCAGAAAAGTTTCTGTTAAGTTATGAAAGTTTGAGACAGCTAACGTAGGCATGGGAGTTAAATTGGTCAAAATGACCATTCACTCATTTATCTGTCTTTGAGAAAAGTTTGGGAATTGTTTAGATGATGTTTATTTCACCTAAGCATCCATTTACAAGCAAAGGAACACACAAACAAGTTGGTTCAAAAGGATTCAAAATGAAATGCATACTCACATGCATGCTTTCATATTTTTATTTAGCAAAGTTTTTGTTAACCCTAATTTTGATGATTAGAGTTTGATGATCCAAGTTTAGTATTTTTGGGATGTTACACATAGCATCATCAATCTAGTAAGTGACAATAAGTGAAACTCATGCAATATTTCACTTGCCAGGAGCCACTGTCATCAATCCCAAACTCAACATAGAAATTGATTCTACACAGCCTAGTTACAGTGGGTATATGCATAAAGCAAAATGCATTATCTTGGATAACCACGACAAAAAGGGAAGAACCCTAGCATAAGTGATGAACACTAATTAGGGATTCCTCACTACAAGCACACAGAGGGTAGCGAGAGAGACAGAGAGAGTAATAAGGGAGAGGAGATGAACTTACCAAAGGTCCTTGCTAAGTTATAGAAGAGGAAGCAGGGTGGCCGACGATGTGGTCCACAACGGCACTGGGAGCACCCGAAGGCGCTTCAACCCGCGCCAAGCCACAAACACGACGACCACAGAGGCACTCATAGCACCGGTAACACCACGGAAGCGCCACAACACCAGAGTAGCACCACCCACATCTCCAGAGTACAACGCCGGAGCTAGGGTGTAAGCCCTAAACACCTGCGAGGTGGTGACGCGGTCGATTGAAGGCATGAGTGGTAAATCAAACTGGACATGAAGGCGCAGTGTCGATGTATGCAACGTTCAACACCATGGTGGAGGCCGAGAGGGCTAGAGGCGGCTGGAATCAAGCGGTGGCAAGGCGAGCCACGGTCGCCAGAGGGAGAAAAAGAGAGGATAAGGGTCGGGTCGAGCGTGAGAGTGAGGCGGGCTGGGCCGATGGGGAGGTCCAGTAACTAATGTGTTGATTTGACACAACTCAGTTGGGCCAAGTAGGGTTGGCCAGCCCAACAGGCCAGGCCCGATTTTAAAGAAAATTTAAATCCTAGACTATTTATTAAAAGACCAGAATACCCCAGGACTTAATAAGCTCCAAGAAAATGAATAAAATTCTAAAAATACAAATAATGTATCCATGTGTTCATAAAAATGTAAGATGCCCAATAAAATTAATGAAATCTATTTTAATGGGATAAATTTAGACTAATTATTTTTATAATATAAAATACTTATTGAATTTTATAAAAATAAATAGAATACCTAAAAATAAGTAAATTCCACTTTTACAATCCTAAACAGGTATAGTATTTTAGAAAAATACTAAATTGTGTTTTAGTTGAATAAAATAAAATTCCCTAAATTGAAACACTTATTCTTAAATAGATTTTTGAGAAAATATTAATAATTGTTAAAATTAAATAAAAACTAGTTTTAAACTCTTATATTAATTTATATTATGACAAAAATATTAAATATAATAATTATAAGAATCCTAGAATTATTAAGTATTAATTTTCTTTTAATAAAGAAACTTTAAGATTTTAATAATGTGGGTAAAACACACATAGAAGATAAATAATAAATGCATTGCATTAGTATGCATGTTCATTATTGCTTCTTTAAATATTCTCCTTACCCGGCAATAATGGTGTTATGTAGAAATAGAAGCTCAAGGTCGAGTGCAAGCATCCGACTTTGCTACCTTGTAGTCACAAGGCAAGTTCACACTTGCTCATGTCCTTTGATGAGTTTTCTAAAAGTATTTGCAAATTGTGTGTTATCACCTATGTTCTAAATAGAAGAAATAAAATACTGTTTTCTAAAATAAATAAAATTCTATTATCATCCTAAGTGATGATAAATATAAGATTGGCAACGGAACTTAGGATTCCATGTGCAGTAAGATTAATGACATAGAAATTAATAACCCATGACATTAGTGATTCTAGCGTTGTATAATAAGCGTTAACCATGAGATTTGGAATGGGACGGAGAAGTCAGCTAGATCTTCTTCCTTTCGGATGAACCGGATGCACATGTCGTGGCTGTTATCCTTGTAGCGTGAGTGTAATTCGTAGAGGATATGCATCATATGGGTGGGAACTCTCAACGTCCCACGGTAGTTCTGGAATCTGAACGGTATGTACTGTCCTTTGCTATAATTCATTATGTGGGCATGGCATACACCAATGGGGGCATGCGAGGTCACGGAGAAGGGCAATGATTGGCTTGGATCATCTACTGGTCCCCACATCGCGGAATTGTTAACGGGAAAGTAGCCTGGTTGTGCAACAAGGATTTGATCTCTCATGGGTAAAGCAACACACCTCTGCAGAGTGTAAGAATTGTGACATGTTACTCCGTGTTCCGGGAAGGAGCTATGAACACGGCAGGAAAGAAACTCCATGAAGTTCTGGTCAACCTGTGAAGGCTGATGGGCATAGTTTTTTATATGAAAATCAACCTTTGAAGAAATGTTTACAAAAACTGCATAGTGCCAAGGACTGATAGTCCACGGTGGTAGATAGAGCATCAAACTTCCCACCTTGCATATAATGAACTTGCTGGGTAATATTGTTACTCACTCTTTCCTTTGATCCCCTGGTTAGACTCTGAGGAGCCAAAAGACACTCCAATGTATGCTACTGAAGGACAAGAGGATGTCTACTACGAGGAACCATACCTGTCCGGAGGAGTGGAAGGGGTGGACTACGAGATCCGCTATAGAGTGGGAGGCAACGAGTTTGAATAGTTGCCTAAAATTATATAATAGTTCAGTTGATTTGAACATCGCAAACTTTATATAATATGCTTTTGAGCTCAAGTCTGAATATGAGTTTGAAACTTTGTTCTTCCACTGAAACTTCTAAGTATGGCTTGTAAGTTTGAAGAACTTAAAGTACCAATCTTTTGGTATAATAATAATGTGCGTATGTTTGTAATATGGACCCACAATGTTTATATTGTACCACTCTGAGGGATGTGATATTTGCAGAACGGTGTTATGTAAGTGTCATGTCAATGACTATAGTGTACTACACATGTAGTGGTATGCTGTGTCACCGCAGTAAAAAAGAAAAAAACACTCCCTCCGATGAGAGCGGGGTCTGCCACATTCCAAGGCCCCAAGGCCACCAAATACGGAGCGAACGGCGGCGTCACCGACGAGGGGAGCAGAATCCTAGATGGGTATTTGGAGCTGCCGCACGAGTCAAGCATGTTCTCTCCCATTCGTACCCTTTTGTCATGAGTATTCAGTATGGTGTAAGGCATTTTTCGAGGATGGTGATATTTTGTATAGTATTGGAGTCAATAATAACACATGAAAGTTTTCGCTGAATCTAATGTCCCTCTCCGATTCTTTATGGTCATAGGATGGACGACAAGGAGGACACATGGCAACATCGCCATGGAGCCCGGCTCTCCTATGGAGGCAGGCCCTGCAGCCCGAGATTCCCTGGCGTAGGGGTTTTGCGCGCCCTTTCACGCCCCACGTCACTGGATGGTGGGCCACACGTCGTATCCTGTCCCACGCCTCGGCGGATGTGCGCGAAGGCGCTTAGCGTGAGAGGCGTATGTAGGGATATAGGCGCTCCGCACCCGCCGGAGTGTGGGGCCTATCAGTAGCCGAGATGGCAGGGGAAATGCTAGCCGTCCGCAGGTTCCCGCGACCGGGTGCCGAGCTAGCAGCGGAAAACATCATCAGTCGCGGGTTCTCGGCATCAATCACCGGCTAGTGGGGCCATATAGATCCTATGTGGCAGCGGCAAAATTGCCCTCCACCTGTTCTCGCATCTGAGAGCTAAGGCGGCAGCAGAAATCCTCCACTGGCATGAGTTCTTGCTTCTTAGGTCGTGTTGTGGGCCCCATTCGCACGAGAGAAAGGCTCTTGCATACGATATCGATGTTGTTGGCCCCATTTGTGTGGGAGAAAGTCTCTTGCATAAGGTATCGATGCGTGCGAATCGAGCGTGATGCCATACCACGCATGTACAGTAGCGCGTGCACCACAAGTTTGCGCCTCTCTCCTTCTGGCTTTCCACGAGGACTTACTTGGTATAAATACTTTTCACGATTTTGTTTGCACGCGGTACTTTAGCTAGCTTATATCCTCAACCTTTTATTCCACCTAGCCCGAAACTTTACCGTGTTTGAGTTTGTTCCCATCGTCACTCGCACGCGCAAATCCGGTGCCTACACTCTCCGGTGGAGCGGATGCTGATACCTTCGATCCGGATTACGGATGTACTATAGCTCTTTTTCCCTAGTAGACCTAGGTTTATCGAATCCTCGGGAAGCAGAAAGCAAAGTGAGGTTACTTAAACGGACATTCGAGAGTTTTAGAATTCCTTTTGTGTTTTCACCGGACCAAGATTTTGTGATATTTTTGTTGTTGTTGACGATGGAGAGAGAGGGCCTAGGGTCTTCGGTTTCACCAGTAGCTATGCAAAACATCTGATGGGAATAAAAGATAATAATAAAGTATGCATGTAATTGTTAGAGCAAGATAATTATATGTGTGCAGTGCATCCATAATTGTTATTTCCTTCGCAACCGCTTATAACAATAATCTACTAGTCTCATCCATAGAAGAAAAGGAACTAATGATATGCATAGTGATGTCACCGTTAATCCCAAGTAAGTACCTCACATATAGCCGTACTACCCCTTCTATCACTGTGGTTCCCAACCTGCAGATCAGTCATTATTCACACTCCCTATACCTGGATCAATTCTCGGGGTCTTGGGTACCTGACAAGTCCTTAGATTGAGGCAAGAGAGGATACTATAATCATCATGTCATACAAACTAATAGATTATCCCATCTTTGATATATAACAAGCACAAAAAACTACATGGCTAGGCCGAAGCCCTTAGCCCAAGGAGAATTACTCACACATAGAGATGAAATCAACAATCATAAACATTGTAATAGGGATCATAAGATTGATAGAAAATATTCTTACAATGTCGTCAATTGGAGAAGAGATCTACTATTACAAGTGGTGGAAGATGGCTATGGTGGTGGAGAAGGGTTTGGAGATTTAGATCTAGATCTATTCCTCCGGCGTGGCAGCTTCTGGTGGCAGGGAGAGTTGAGGTTGAAAAGAAGCGTTGTTTTCTTGTCGCCCCAAGCCTCTTTATATAGGGGTCCCTTCATGAAAGTTGTTCTATTTGACCTAATGGAGTCGATGGCAACTATACGACCGGAACTATACGGCCGGAATAAATTTCCCGCCGTATAGTTGATCGTTAAGTCATCTGGATCCACTTCACGGCTCCTGGTTTCTTTGACGTGTTGGAAATCTCGTATCTTTGGCATATATGTTGTGATTCCCATCATCATACGTCATTATCTGTGCAGGGAAAAATAGCAAGAAAGGATTGCATACCCCTTTGATCATTAGGCATTAGTGGCACGGTTTAGAGAGATATTTCATCAAATATATGAATAATATCTAGTTTAAATGCGGACGTGGATGTCTATATTTCACATCCATCAACCTCCCTGAGCTTAAAATTGATCGTCCTCAAGCAATAAAACCAAAATCAAAAGGGAACTCATCATTTAAACTGGAATAATGAGATGGTGATCTTACTCATGTTTGGTAGTCTCATGTTCCCTCCACTTTATTAATCTGAAAAACTTCAGCATAGATAGTGCAATGGCAAGCATATCATACGGGTTTCATGAATCCTTATAGCATAGAAAATTATTGTAAGCATGGATGATTCAAAAGAGTAAATTTTATTCCATGTCATATAATCAACTCATAAGCTTGCCTTTGGACAATAAGTGAGAGTTCGTCATGAAAATCATATACACTAAAGTGTCTCAATTCTCCCACATCAATAAATCAAGACTTTTCAAGCACTACTTTTATATTCATTGTCCTTCAAGAATTTTAGTTTTTAAGTAATTGAGAGCATGCCAAAAAAAATCATTAATTTATCGGGTTGTGATGGACACTCGTGGCATTACTAAGGTTTTTGTTCCTTTTCCATAATGATTACTCACATCAGCCAGAGGAGTGATTCCATCATGTTTGCAGCTACCTGAGAGTGCCAAGAATCTTAACCATTATAACATTGCTGCTACATATGTTTAATCAACTCATAGCCGAAATCTAGGAGTTTCCTCCATGAAGATCGTTCGTAGGCTAGCGGAGTTGTTGGCATCCCATGAAGTTTGACACGCATAAAGCTATATCATTCTTATGATTCACAAGTCAAACTTTGGCATGCTCACAGAAACCACTAAACATTAATTCAATTGAACAAATCCTTTCAAAGAGAGCTATCAAGTAAATCGTTATTTTTTATGGTGTTGAGTGTCTCTAGGAATAATCTTTCAAGACCAAACACTACAACACCCAAGCCTTCAATTGTGAGACTTTTTCTTATTTCAATTGTTTAGCAAATTTTAGGCAAGACTTGGTTAACTGCAAGATCTGGAACAATACATACTCAATTAAATACCCGTGCAAACAAAATTTTACTACAATATAGAGACTCACTCCACCGATATAAAAACTTAACATTACTACTAACTAGCATGGGTTTCTCAAACTTCAAAAGTGGGGAGTTATAAGGCATACCTCTCATGTTTGGTTCCACTTCCCTCTTACCTTTTTATTTGTTTCTTGGAAACTTGAAGTCGGTCACTCTCCTGCAAATACATGAGAAACTCGAGGCGAAAAGAAAAGAAAAGAAAGAGGGAAAATAAAGATAAATGGAGAAATCTTTTTGTGGTTTTCATGAAGGGGAATTTAAAGAATAGAAAATTGGCAGCAAAGCTCGACTTGAAAATATCAAACAAAATGAAATATCTAAAGATAAAGTGTTGGGGAAACCAACACGAGTGCTTATAAACTCAAATAAAACCATAACCTCGAAAATAAAATAAAGCAAATGAACGCCAAATAAAGATAGATAGAAAACCTCCCCAAGCTTAGGATTTTGCAAGCCCTTCAAATCATTGAGGCAGGGGGAGTTGTAACTCCAGTTGATAAGTTACTTGTTGTTTCTCGGAGGTTTGGGGCGAGATTATGCATCCCCTCCACAATCCCTCCAAGTTCTTTGAAATCTTCATATGTAGCAAACCAGTTTGGTGGCTGCTCCTCTTGATGAGGGACTTCTAGCTCCTCCTCTTGGTCCTCATCCTCTTCCGGAATCTCTTCCTCAGGTTGGTGTTTCTCAACCTGCAAGTCGTAAAACACGCGTACCTCCTCGATAGAGAAAATACCATTATGCAGAGGAGCGGGGTAGAGACGCATAGCTCCAGCAATATGTAGGTAATAAACACCATCTATCCTAGTGAGAATTCCACAAGCCCTAGAAGTAGGGAAACCAACACGTCGGTCACCTAGCACTGGTTATAGCTCACCTAGGTCGATGCCCAGGGCATTGGTACGATGATTATGCCTCCACATGTGATTGGTCCTTGGCTTTGGGAGGATTGGTACTCCAAGTAGCGCACAATAATTGCGCCCAAGTGAAGTGACAAATTGTCGTAGTTGAAGGCAGCTTTTGTGAGGACTAAGATGTCCTCCTCATTGAGTGTTGTAAACTCATTACGTGCCTACAAGGTGTTAGCAATAATATAGAACAAATAGCGAATAGCAGGATGTTGAATATTTTTCCCTTTGCTGACTCTAGAAGTAAAGCTCATTCTATTATAGCGGAGTTCAGGGGAAGGTTCTATGTCAGTAAAATATGTGCGTAGAGGATTAGGATCATTGTTGGGTAAACCAAAACAATTGCACCATTCATCAAGTGATAATGAATAATTGTTATTCATGAGTCAGAAAGAAATTATATCCTCCCCATGCCATGTTTTAATGGTGCTTTTCAAAGAACTTAAAAATTCAATGGTTAACCGATGATAGGTAGGTGCATCATGAAATACAAAGTTTTGCAGGCCGACCCTATTGCAATGTAAATTAAAGTCATCATAAATACCGAGTTGGTTCAATATGACGGGGCAAGCCCACTTGGTTGCCTTCACTTCTCGGTTTTTGATCCTGTCGAAACGATCACGGTGGGACTCATTCTTGAATCGTATCCCCATGCGTCCCTGAGCTGTAGCCCGAGAAGAACTAGCGGCGGCAAGAGCACGCGTTTGGATCCTCGTGTTCATCTTCTAAAAATAAATAAGAAAGACAAAAATAAAACTTTTTGATCCAGCAGTAATAGTCAAAGCATATTCCTAACCATTGCACACTAAAGAATCTCCTCAATATAATAATCTAGGCAAGAGAATCATGGCAACTAGTTCAAAATAAGTTTCACTCTAGATTGATAATGACAATAGATCAGGGATGAATTCACGAAAAGTAATTGGAGGATCGAAGGAAAAACATACCATAGATCACTTGTGTGCGAGGAAATCAAACGAAATTAAGTAGAGGCAAATATCCCTTGAGGTTTTGAGAGAGTTTGGAGGTAGAAGAGAGAAAAATATTAATGTTTTGATGTTTTGGTGTAACACCCTCGCCTGATAAGGCTGAGTTCATGTGTATAGTGCCAATCCCTGGATCGGTTCACTGGCACACACAGTACAAAATGATACCAAATATAACTGTGCATCATAAATACAACGAATATGATCCAGAATTTACATTATTTATTCAAGTACACAGCGGAAAACGAATACAAGGTAGATCTCCATCCTTCAAATGTGCCACAGGCGAACAAATGTTGAGTGGAGTCTCGCGACCTATGAACGATCACTCAGATACGATATAACCTGCAACATGAAACGTTGCAGCCACGATTGGTCAATACATTGAATGTATGGCAAGTAGGCTAAAGTGGTTAACAACAGATCTATCAACTACATGCTTATTTGGCCAAGTGGAGTTCAGGCTCATTTGCATAAAGCAATACAACTTTTCCCTACTTTCAAAATACTTTTCTTTCTTCAAAAACAATCTTCTAAGGACATACCAGCATAAACCCATGTAGATACAAGACAGTTCAGCTTTTGTATGCTCCTAAACCCATGTTCACCCATCAAGTTTTAGTAATTAAGAAATAAGGATGAGTGAGAAATATCATAGCATCAGTATCAGGTCGCTCAAATTGTCCATAACCGGGGACACGGCTAATCGATTAGTTTATACACCCTGCAGGGGTTAGTACACTTTACCCATGTGACTTGGCCAGCCCAGCTCGTACCACCACTCTCATATTGGGTGATGACAGGGAGAAGTCCAAGAAGGAACCGTTCGGGAAGTAGCTCCCCAATCCCGACGCGCACCGGTCCAACCTACAATATCTACATCTCTGGATACGCGGGTTCGAGTTACCACAACCTACTGAGTTCAACCAACCGCCCATTTCATTATTGGCACATGGTTGCACACGAAAGCTTCCAAACAAAGAAACCAATCCTTTCTCAGTGTCCTGGGCGGCATTCCCCACCAAAATCCACACTCGATGACCCAATCAATGCCATTCCGCCCAGGTGGTTCATTAAAACATGTTGGTTTGTCATTTAGCAAAACATAATCCTTTCAAAACATATAACTTTTCATGATGTGATTCCCTTCCTCGTCTAAATAGCATAGCTAAGCAATCTACCAATACGATGGCTCATAAACAAGGGATACTAGGGAATAATATGGGACATAGCATAGCATATAAACATCAATTCCTACATATGCAATTCTACAAAAACATCTACAATGCATAGGAAAACAGTAGGACATTTATGACCAAGATAGCACCACTTGCCTTTGTTGTAGATGTAGTCGATTAGATAATCCTCACAATTCTCATAGATATAATGGTTGCACTCGTCATAACCACAATACTTGCAATCATAGTAGTTGCACTCCTCGCAATCTAACGTTTGAAGCAAACACAACAAACACCATTCAAAACATTGCAAACATACAACAGTGCAACATTACAAGAAAACAATGATGAACAGATGCATGCATGACGATTTAATGAGTCACAATGGTTGCATTTAGTGTTCTGAACATAGTTAGATTACATGATGCATGTGGAAAGTCATTTATTGCACTAAAGATTTTTATTACTAAAGTTGTATCGATTTAATATGGTGTATACCACTTTAATTGAACCAAATATTTTTATATCGTATTAAATTGTGAACTAGATGCTACTGAATAGGTAATGCAATTTAGAGACAGTGGCAATTTGAATCACCTAAAAAGGAGTTATAGAAATTTTCTTATGATTAAAACACTATTTCAATGGGTTTAAATATTTCTGTATGAATTTATGTTTTAACAGTACCAAATAATTTGTCATGCAATTTCTCTGTATAGATATTGTCAATACAAAACCTTAGCACTTGGATTCACCCTAATTGGAGTTACAGATCTTTTTGTATGATTTAAATGGTGTTTAATGGTTTTAAATGATTCATATAGTTTCTGTTGTCTAAAAATCAAACTAAAATTATATCTGTAATCTCCACGGAATTGTGATTTCAGGGACATATTATTTGTAATTTTCTGAATAGTATTTATTTTCTTATGAATTTATTACTCTAAATAAGCCATTAAACTATTTAAATCTTCACGGCAAAACCTTACAGTAAAATGCTGAACTAATTGCATATTGATGATCTACATGGAACCAGCTTTCCATTGATATATCATTTGTATTTTTGTGACAAGCAATTAATTTTTAATGAATTTAATGATTTATAAAGCCATTAAAACTAATTAAATTGCTACGGGTTAAATAATCTCCAAAGGCTAGATCCAACCAGATATTGTTAAAGTACATTACAGTAGCTTCAATTTGATATATTATTCATATTTTTCGGAGTTACAAATAATTTCTTATGAATTTATTAACCTAAAAGACCATTAAAACTAATTAAATTACTGCAGTAACTACGTACAGTAAAAGTTGGATCTATTCTGATAAGATGATTCTACATGAAATTATCTTCAATTTGATATATTATACGCAATTTTTGGACGTGGTATGAATTTCTAATGAATTTTACAAGTTAGATCTATAATATGCAATTTTAAATTCGAACGGAATATTCCAGGGAATATTCCGCTGACTGGACAGGTTGACTTTGCATGCTGACTGGGACTAGATGTTGACCTTACGTTGACGTGGCGTTGATGAGGAAGATGACCGGGATGACGACATGGCACGCACCGGTTTGATTGGATCTCGACCGTCTGGATAGGATCCGGTGGCTAGAAGAAGAGATTGACCCGATTTTGGCTCAGAATAGACAAGAAAATAGATCTGTGTTAGAGAGACAAATCCGTAGGTCAAATCGAAAAACTCAGAACATGAAAGTTGTGGGGAATCATAATTCCTACCTTCTCACCAAAGGAATTTGGATTTGAAGAAACGAGCGCGAGTACATCTTGGATTTACACCGTAAGATCTGAAATATTGCGATACGAAATTCTCCGGCTGTGGTAGATGAAAAGAGGTGAGGTTTGTCGGGATTGAAAGATTTCGACGCGATCTTCAACTTTCGTTTTTTGACCGAAAGCAAACGATGAAGTCTAGATGGGTTAAAAAGCGAAACAAGATTCGGGAATAGGTAGATTCGGGATTTCGAGAATAGAAACTCGTACAGCCATGGCTCCACGAGTTTATATGGAGATTTGAGACGTTGTAGAGATAGGCCTTGGAGTAGGGAACAAGTAGAAACAAACGGAAGTCAATTCGGAGTTGTAGATAAAAAGTTACAAGAGTTTGAGTAGAGATATATCTAACAAAACAGATTTTCCACGCTTTTCGGAGCAGCTCGACCGTCCCAGCGCGCGTGGCCTGCTGGCTGGCTCGGTCCGGTCGGACCGAGTGGGCCGGCCCGTTCAGTTTTTTTTTTTTTTTTTTTTTTCTATTTACTTGTTTTCCTCATATCTTTTGCATACGAACTCCAAATGACATGATTCTTGTTTCTAAATTTTTCTAAAACCGAATAGATCATTATAGGATCAAATTTGTAATCTTTTTACTAGTTTAGAAGTAGTGGGTTTATATAAGTCAATTTAATTCCTTTAGGAACATTTGGGCGAATCAACTATAGGATTTAGATACCAGGATTTGGATTTAGTTTGTGAGAACTTTGCATGGATGAAATGCTTATGAATGATTCATGATTTTCATTTTGAAATCTTGCACACCAACTCTACAATCCAAAATCAATCCACGCCCTTTTGCCTATATGGCTACTTAGGTCATAACAAAATAATATAGGATTTTGAATTCAAGGTTGAGAGGATTTTCTATTCAAAAGGTTTCTTCTCTTTGAGAATTTTCAACAAAGTCAAACAATCAATCAATCTTATTTATTTATTTCACATTCCAAAATTAGAAGAATTTTGGGATGTGACATTTGGGTACCTTTCCGTGCATTTAAGTGGTCAGACGCAACTATACGGCTAGAACGTTTGTTCCTGCCATATAGTTGGTCTGGCGGCAAAAAATTAGGGTTTTTAGGGTTTCTTTCCTGGCGGCTGTATCTATACAGCCAAAACTTTTGTTCCCGCTGTATAGTTGGTCGTTAAACCTTCTGTATCTGGAGAAGAAAAATTATCGATGACTCAACTAACTATACGGCCGGAACTATACGGCTAGAATATTTATTCCCGCCGTATAGTTGGTCGTAAAAGCTTCTGTATACATCAAAAAAAATCTATTTCTTCAAGAATTACTTTTTAGACTGAAACTTAGCGAAACACTTTGTTTTGCCAGAAAAATGACAGACTAAATTATCGACCAACTTTGGCATGTATAAAACAGGAAGTTTTAGTACCACGGAATCTCTCATTCTCACTGGAGTTTTTTAGCACTCTTTGTTCAACATAAAACTTAAACTAAAACTTAAAAACTTTACTCAAACCTTTATTTCACATGGGTTGCCTCCCATGCAACGCTATTTTATGGTTAATAGCTTGACCTTGATGTTTCTCACTTAGGCCAGATGAGTGGAACTCCCACTCCAAAATAGTTGGCCTTCAAAGTGATGGCCTCCTTATCATCTTGCTTGGCTTTCTTTTCTCTGGGAAAATGGATAACAAAAGGATCCCGCGAAGGCAATTAGAGCTTCATGTTCCCTTCTTGCAGATTAATTAAATCCTTAATAGTTCTTAAGAACGGACGACCTAATATGATAGGAGCAGTAGCATCTTCAGGCATGTCAACAATAAAAAAATCAATAAGAGTAGGACAGCCTTTGATGTATACTAAAGTATTCTCTTTAATTCTTACTGCTTGTTTGTAAGTAGAATATGCTAGATGCAATTTTAACTCAGTGATTTCAAAAGAGCCAAGATTTAACTTATAAAAAGACTCTTTGTAATTGTTGAAACACTTGCACCTAAATCACAGAGTGCAGCTATTTCATTAGTCCCAATTTTAATATTAATAGTAGGCTCAAATATATCATCTAGCTTAACAGGTAATTTTTCAGCAATTTTCTTATATTTTTCCTCAAGCTCACGTACCTTTATTTCTACCTGATTAACGAAGTGTTGATACATAGTTTCCTCATTTCCTTCACTTACAGGAATCTTAATATTGATCCTTTTTACAAGATCTTCAAATGTGTAATTCGGTGAAGGAGCATTGCTATAATCAAGTTCTCTATGCTCCTCCCTTTGGATTCTTATCATTTTGTGGTCTTCTACTGTATTGGGCTCAGCTTTACCTGCAAATTTATCTAGAATGAGAGTTTGACTCTCGGTTATCTTACCTAGTTGTGTCTCAACAATCCTTGTTCTTTCTTGGAGGGCCTGTAAATCATTCCTCAAACTAACAGCTTGGTTAGATAATTTACCAAGCATAGCATCATGGTTCTCTGTTATTTTAACTAGGATATTGTTTTGCTCATTTTGTGAGTCCATAAAAGATTTAAGAGTTTCTTGGAGACTATTACGTGATGCAATATTATTATTAGAGTTACCTGTAGGACTAGAATAATATTTTTGAAAAATTGGATTATAATTCTTCTTCTAACCTGGGTTATAATCATTATGAGCTATGAAGTCTATTTCTTCAATAGTTGGTTCGGGAGTAGCTCTTACATGGGTTTCCTTACCTTTGACGACTAATATGAGCTCATCCAACTTAGCATTAAGTTCTTCATTTTCTTGAGGTGTGACGGAGTTCACCTTCTTCGTGTTTGATCTTTCCACATGTCATTGAGCATGGTTGTCTTGCATATTGTCTAGGAGCTACTTTGCTTCGGTAATTTGTTTACCCATAAATGTTCCTCCAGCTGCAGTATCGAGCATAGACTTAGACACAGGGTTAATAGCATTATAAAATAAATGGAGAATTAACCAATCTTCCATCCCATGGTTGGGACAGTTTCTCATGCATTCTTTCATTCTCTCCCATGCAAGCGCTAGTGGCTCACGCCCTTCCTGTCTAAAACCAGTAATATTAGATCTAAGTTGCATAGTCTTTGCAGGTGGAAAGAATTTAGTCATAAATAAAGAAGTACATTCCACCCATAATGCAATAGTATTTCTAGGCAAAGATAGCAACCGTTATTTTTCTCTTCCTCTAAGAGAGAAAGGAAATAAGCGCAACTTGACAACGTCGGGGTCAACATCTTTAATGCGCATCATATCACATATTTCAGTGAAAGTGTTTAAGTGCATACCTGCATCTTCAACAGCAGAGCCTCCAAATTGATTCTGTTGAACCAAACTTAAATAATGGGGCTTAATTTTATAATCTTCAACAGTAATTGTTGGCTGAGTAATAGGAGTACACAAATAATCATTGTTGGGACTTGCAAACTCTCCTAGCATCTTTTCAGCCATACATCCTATGTTTTTGGATTTTCTTAAATGAATACTAATGATGATAAAAACATGAATTAAAATACTAACTATTTTTTTGTTTTTCAAATAAAGACTGAAAGCAAACTAACAAAATTAAAAACAAGAATTAAAACTAGCAAGGTTCCTACTAACCTCACCAGGGTAGCTATTGCTTCCCCGACAACGGCGCCATAAAAATGGTTGATACCTTCGATCCAGATTACGGATGTAGTATAGCTCTTTTCCCTAGAAGATCTAGGTTTATCGAATCCTCGGGAAGTAGAAAGCAAAGTGAGATTACTTAAATGGACCTTCGAGAGTTTTAGAATTCCTTTTATGTTTTCACCGGACCAAGAGTTTGCGATCTTTTTGTTGTTGGTGGTGATGGAGAGAGAGAGGGGGCCTAGGGTCTTCGGTTTCACAAGTAGTTGTGCAAAACATCTGATGGGCATAAAAGATAATAATAAAGTATACATGTAATTGTTAGAGCAAGATAATTATATGTGGACAGTGCATCCATAATTGTTATCGCCTTCGCAACCGTTTATAGCAATAACCTACTAGTCTCATCCATAGAAGAAAGAGAACTAATAATATGCATAGTGATGTCATCGTTAATCCCAAGTAAATCCCTCACATATATTCGTACTACCCCTTCTGTCATTGGGGTTCCTAACCTGCAGATCAGTTATTACTCATACTCCCTATACCTGGATGAATCCTAGGGGTCTTGGGTACCTGAAAAGTCCTTAGATTGAGGCAAGAGAGTGTACTATAATCATCATGTCATACAAACTAATACATGATCCCATCTATGATAAATAACAAGCACAAAAAGCTACATGGCTAGGCCGAAGCCCTTAGCCCAAGAAGAATTACTCACACATAGAGATAAAATCAACAATCATAAACATTATAATAGGGATCATAAGAATGATAGCAAATAGTCTTAGAATGTCGCCAATTGGAGAAGAGAACTAATATTATAAGTGGTGGAAGATGGCTATGGTGGTGGAGAAGGGTTTGGAGATTTAGATCTAGATCTATTCCACCGGCGTGGCGACTTCTGGTGGTAGGGAGAGTTGGGGTAAAAAAGAAGCGTTATTTTCTCAGTCGCCTGAAGCCTTTTTATATAGGGGTCCCTTCATGAAAGTTGTGTTGTTTGACCTAATGGAGTCGACAACAACTATAACTATATGACCGAAATAAATTTCCCGCCAAATAGTTGGCCGTTAAGTCGTCTGGATCCACTTCACGGCTCCTGGTTTCTTTGACGTGTTAGAAATATCGTATCTTTGGCATTTATGTTGTGATTCCCATCATCATACGTCATTATCTGCGCAGGAAAAATAGCAAGAAAGGATTGCATACCCCTTTGATCATTAGGCATTAGTGGCAGGATTTAGAGATATATTTCATCAAATATATGAATAATATCTAATTTAAATGCGGACGTGGATGACTATATTTCACAGCCATCAGCTTCCGCCGACGGATGTGTCCCATAACAGCTAGTGGTGCGGTGCCTATCCCTCTTCTCCACAGTTGCGCACGTTCGAATCGCGAGTTGGCTTACGTCGAGTTACGTTTACTTTGCAGCGTTTATGTTTCTTTTTTTTGTCCGCGTATATATTTAATGATGTTTCCTGTTTTTTTTGGTAGCTCATCGTTGTCATTGCGAGACGGTTCCCGCTTCATGTGTGGTATGTTCCTTCTTCATTTTGTCTCTACATATTTCTGTTTATTGTTTTTATCGAGTCCTTAAGATTTTATACTAAGGGCACTTATTTGTATTTTCCTTTTCTTTTTCTAGGTTCGGAGAGCAGGCAGAACAATCGATTTCCCCACTCAAGGTGTTACCCAATTTTGATCATGATCAGGGTTTCCTCATCGATCAAGTGGCGGAGTTTGCTATAGGTGCTGGTATTAATGTTGATCAAGTGATAGGACATGTCCCCATCCAGACGGAAATATCATGAAAATATGAATACGTGAAGCCTCTGATCATACCTGATGAGGTCGAGCTTCTACCAACACAAATGCGAAGAATGCATGAGTGGTACAAGACAATATCTACATGCAAGGAAGAAGATCGATTATCAGCGTTGCTTGTGAGAGTTACAAATGAGCATTTCACTGGTGAAGACCAGATTCAAATTTATTTCGAGGAATTCTATATGTTATTCAAACAAGACGTCCTTGACTTGAGTCTCGTCAGTTCCTATTGCCTGTAAGTGGTTCATTTATTTCTATGATAAAATCTCTAACTCAGCTCGTTCATTGCTTGTAATTATCCTCACTACGCTATTATGCAGAATGAAGAGCGAGGAATGTGACCTAAAGCAAATCTTTGTCACTGGGTTCATCGACCCACGCCGAGTTAATGAATAATTGCTAAAGCAATACTCCAAGGAGACGAACCATGAACCGTAACTTGCTAAGGTTCATAAAGAGGCAACATTACAAAAAGATAATATTGTTTCCCTATAACTACGGGTGAGAGTGTTACTTACATATTCACTTTTGTTTACTCGATGCTAAGTATAATTGATGAGTTACTGACGTATATATAAACGTGCGCAGCTTCCACTGAATTCTGCTAATCATTGAAGTTGACGCTGAAAGAGTTAAAATCAAGGACTCACTAAGGAAAGACGAATCAGAATAAACAATCATTAAAGATGCGCTCCAAAGGTAATTTCATTCATTATCGCACTATATCAGTCTCTTTCGTTCATATATATCATGAGATATCAAGTAATTAATAACTCATTTATTCTTTTTTTGCCAGGCAGGGTTTGACAAGATTTCACCAAGAGTATGATTGGTGAATTTGAAAATGAGCTTAGTTTTCATCGATTCGAGGTAAGCAGTACGATCTAGGTCCGTGCATTTCTCCAATTCTAGTTTTCGTACCATTATATCATGCTTGGTTATTATTTCATTGAATTCTATTCTCGTAAAGTGCGAGAGACAGCCACCGGGAACTAATTTATATGGTTACTTCGTATGCGAGTTCATTCGCCTTGAGGTTAGTGAGCGGGACAGAGCGGCATTTCTAGATGTACGTGAACAATATATTCACAATTTGAATTTATTACCATTAGTTGTGTCGGGTGTCATTTATAATACTCCGTATTTGTTATGACGATTGATATTCATATTGATCTCCTTCTTTTATATATAGTTGAAAAGATTGCAAAATAATCTCCAACCAAAGAAGCGCTTGGTAGTAATTTAAGAGGAATTGGCGGGATTTTTTGTTGATCATGTCATAGACCCTCCATACCCAGGTATTCTAATGATTTAATGATCTCCATGTAATCGAATAGACGGATTGTGATCTTCATGTAATCAAATTGTATATATATGTAATCGAATTGTATCTATATAATCATGACGATGTTCTGTGTAATGGGATCCTTCGTTGCACGTCACTTACGCCAAAACTCCCCCCTCTACTGATCCTCCTGCCATGACAGACCCTTCCCCCACCCTCAAAAAAAATTCTGCCGCGACAAATATCGTCCCAAAATTTTGTCGCGGCAGAAACCGACATCGGCTACCGGAGTAGCTGAATTTATAAAATCCTGCCGCGACAAAAAACGTCTAATCCCAACTCGTACTACGAATCAAAACTAAAGGTGCTCCACCCCTGTTTTCCTACTTGGCTACGTACAGAGATATTAGTCCCGATTCGTAACTGACCCAAGACTAAAGGTTAGGAGCCGTGGTTCACAGGTGTCTAAGGAGCGCAAATGGCTGCCGTGCGTCCACATTCTTCACCGAGCAGGCTTCATACACGACGTTCATCGAGCAGGCTTCATAAAGGTATGTGTCCTTGCCGCCAGTATTCTTTTGCTCGACTTCTTTCGTCTAATTAATGTGTTATTCTTACTTTTGCAGATTTGTCTACTGCCTGCATACTTGCATATCGAGTAGACGATTGGAGTATATTGGCTAGGTTCCTCCCGAAATCGTCCACGAGATCTGGACGGTCTGCGAGTACCCGATCGAGACGGCTGCGGATGGAGCGGACAGAGGTATGCTGATGTTTTTCCTCTACGGCATCGGCGACTTCGCGATTCGTGCTGGGGGTGACGCCGAGAAAGAAAAGAAGCAGCCGCGCGGGACACCACGGAAACGGGGACAATAATCGTGCGACCGGTGTAGCGTCGTCTGTGTGAAGCGTGCTCAGTCGTGCTGTCTGCGACGCCTGGCTCTTCCCCGCTGTGGACCTTGCCGTCAATTAATGCAGAAAAGTGCCGGCGAGTGCCATCAGATACCGTTTCGAGTATATCTAACGCAACGTACGGGACAACCAACTGTACAAATACATAAGCTAAGCTTAGAACGTGCGTATATAGTCGACTTGGTATGTTTAGTGGAATGACATTCTGTGTGTAGCAGAATCTTCGTGTACGCTAGATGTTGATGAATGAAATAAAAGATTTATCTCATATATTCCCTCCGCCTCATATTAGTTGACTTCAAGGAATAACATTTTTGTGTTTGCTAATCTAATCATGTGTTTATGAATCCGCTACGATGGCCAGTATATGTATGTGCCACGCTTTTAGCTGCGATACGATTTTGTACCGATAGCATAGTTTTTATACTTACGCAGCGCGGCGTGCATACACACATTACTTACATTTTCCTATTTTACGTATAACATTGGGCCCCACGATAAACACCCGCCAGGTGTAGTATAAGTGAGCATCTTCACTCGGTCTACCCAGAACTCCGATTCAGAAGCTAAATTTTGGTCACACCGAAAATCGGCCCGGTCGCGTACTCAGTAATTTGTTTTCGTCTGAATTTAGGCCAACTTTGGTCCGGACTACCCAGGCCGTTCCTAGGATCCCGGATACGTCCTGGGAATGCCGGACGCAGCGAACTCGGCAAAAGAAAAAAACGAAGCGGCACGTGGATCCGCCAAGTCAGCGACGGAAGCCGAGTCGTCGTCATCCTCGGAACCACGCGGCGACCGCCGGACAATAACTGCCCGTCGCTTTGGCCACGCGTCGCCGAATTGTCGCGCCACCGCCGCTGCCTCGGCTCCCGCGACGGACCGGCGAGCACTAACTTTCAGCCGTTTCCCCTTTTCCCGTCCTCGCCGCTACACCCCTCCCGCCCTCGCCACCCATCTCGTCCTATAAAAGCCGTACCCCTCGCTAGAGTTCCTCGCACTCTCTCACAGCTCCTTGGCCCACCAGCCCAAAACTCCGGCGAACACACAACTCTCCTTCCCCACTTAGCCATGGCCGAGCGCTTTCCCGGCGACGGTGCGGCGGCGAACGGCTTCGCCGGCGCACACTCCAGGCTTGAGAGGCGCGCATGCTCTATGAAGCCGGCTACATGGCGCCGTCGGACACGCGAAATCCTCCGGGATGGAAGCTTAGCATCGACGACATCCCTATCCCGCCGGCGCCGACGCCGGACGAACTGCCTTACGAGATTCAGGCCTTCATCGCGGCCATGGATGATCCTTCCGACGCTGAGAGCCTCGACAACCTCCTCTACTGGGAGACGTTCTTCGCCGACCACCGCGCCCAGGAGCTCGCCCGCCACGAGGGGCCGCCCGATGAGCCGCCGCCGAAGCGCAACAACGCGGCCGGCCGCCGGTGTTTTTGGAGCGCCAGGCGGACGCTCGCGGCGGTGCTGGAGCACATCAACGCCGGGAACACGCCGCGTCTCAGCTTCCCGCGCACACCCACGCCGGCGGCCAGGTCGGGGCGGCGTCCTCCGGCGAACTGGATGCCGAGGAGGATGGCCAGCATGAGGATCCTTCGCCTCGGCCTCCCACTCATCGGGCTCCACGCCCCTCCGTACGCCGACGGGTCCTTCATCGGCGCTGCGTCCAGTCAAGCGCGAGGCGGTCTCACATGTGCTCTCACCGTCGCGGACACGCTCGCGCGGCATCGTCATCGGCGAGCCACGCGTGCCGGCGTTGTTGGCTCCAACTGGACGCCTTCGCCTTCGCCACCTGAAGCATGAGCCGGCTGACGGCTCGGCGCCGCCCGAAGATAGCGCCTTAAGGATGGCATTGGAGCAGTCGCTCTGAGACTCGGCGCTGCAGCCGCCGTTGGTGGAGCCGTCCTCGCCGGAACATCTTGGAATGGTCCAGGGCGGACTGGGAGGAGACGGAACGGCAGCGCGTCCATCGTCTGCAGCAGCAGGCAGAGGAGCAGGCGGCCCGGAGGCAGGACGCCCCGCTCTTCGTCCTCGACGAGGAGGAGGAGGACGACTCTTCTTACCAGCCCTGGAGGTGCGGCGACGCCGATTAGGGGAGCTCCCGGCCGCCACAACCGCCGAGCGACGACGACGGCGGCGGCCAGGACGACGGCAGGGCCGATCCCGGCTACACGTCCTTCTACAGCAACTTCCGCATGTAGATGCGGCGATGCAGCATCAGCGAAGGCTACGACGGCGGCCTTTTCAAATGTTTTAGTTTATTATCTAGTTTAAATTCGATGTAATCCACCTATATTTGTCCCATCTTAATAGAATTCGCCTAAATTTGCCAAACTCGTTCGAATTTTAGCCGAACACGGGAACTCGGTCTGGAAACGCGAGTGGAAAACTCGGCGTTCCCAAGCCGAAATCAAGTTTTGTCCGGCCAAAATTGGTTCGAATTTTGGTATGAGTTCGCCCATAAGATGCTCTTAGGGTGATGTTTAGGATATTCTGAATGCCGCGACTTTAGGATTTCATGTTGTCCTTTAAAAATGTTCACACGATTAGCGGCACCATTAAGATCTCACATGCGTACTTGCACGCGAGAGTTTGCTCCGGCGGTTCGTGTTCGACGGTATTGTCAGGAGTATGGGGCCTGCACGGGTTATCGCGCGTTTGGTGCGGCGTTAGGACGACTCCTTTTCTCATGTCAGCTGCTATTGATCCGGGTCCTGGCGCTCGGTTATCAGGCCAATGTGATCCCCTGTTACAATGCGTTACTATTGACTAGCAAACAAATTCGTACGTTGCACCACCGGGAGAGAAGAATCTAAATCAAAGAATCTAAATCACGTAGGTTCATAATCTTATGTTCCAACAATGGCAATGTCAAGACAGCAGCCAACGAATTCCCATCAAATTCAGCCTACGTCAACATTGGTTTCCCGTGTGTTGCACCGAGAGTTCCTTGTACGAGCTAGAAAGACTGCCCGAACTATAGAGAATTTCACTATAAAATAGGATTGATATTGTACTGGTGTGATAATTCACCAAAAAAAATCCAATCATAGATAGCCTGGCTAGATTCCTAGGATTGGTTCGGAACTGGGAGATCAATCTCCCCAGTAATGGAGCTTACCTCAAACCAACCACTGCCTGTGGCACATGCTCGATGAGAAAAATGACATGCTTCAATCTCTCATTCTCCATGAACCACCGTTGCAACATATCTTTTAGAAAATAAAAAGAACCACAAGCCTCACAGGCAGGAACTGGATACATGAAAATGCCAAAACTGTCGTGACTTTTTTCCATCTTGAGTCCCTCTTTTGGCCTGCAATGCAGTTGTATTGAAGACTTGAACTCATTCTTCATAAGCATGAATCACTAAATATGAAGAAATTATCACTCATTGGTGTAATTGTCTTGTCTAATATTCTCCCACAAAGATATAATACTTACTGTGGCATAAGCTTGAGGTTATGGAAACAAAGCAAAAAACCAGAGGAGAATAGTGGTGCTATATAGCACTGAAAGTAAAGATACTTCAGTACAACTAAAAAATCCAGGATCATTTTTTAGATTTTATCGATGCAACACATGACAGATGCAGTTACTAATTAGCAGTCCTAAGGGTAACCATTACTTCTAGGCATTTGTATCGCTCATATATACTTGTAACAATAGATTAACTGTTTCCTCTCACGATGAAAAATATTACACCTGGTACCTGCAATTCCTGCGACCGCTACCATGGTCGACAACCTGTATTGATCTGTCCATGTTTTGATTTGTTAGTCCTATAAGTCAGCAGCCGACGATGGAGGCTATGTCGATGGCCACGCAAAACCAGTCATAGGAGCTCCAGGGTCATGACTATGAGCAACTCGGAGTGGAACGTGATGCACACTGCCGGTGCGTACTGCAGCCCCAAGTTCGACCAACACATTATCCAGAGAGGCCAGCTAACGATGGAGGCGATGGCGAGGCCAGCTGACGTAGAACCATAGAAGAGGAACGGCTATGCCGCAGTCCTCCATCTCCCGGGATCGTTGAGATCCGATGCTTGTTCGGGCCATGGAGCTTGAGTGGGCGGGGACGTTGAGATCCGATGCTTGTTTGGGCCATGGAGCTAGAGTGGCGGGGGACCGTGGGACGCGCCGAGATATCGAGGCAAAGCTGGCGGCCATGGAGACGGCGCTGATCGCCATCTCAGTCATCGATGAACACTGGCTCGTCATGCTCGGTGTCTGCGACTTCCTCGGCTTCCATCCTTACATAGGCAGCTCACCCTCCTCCACGATAGTCTTTTAACGCCATCATATCCTGATGTATCTAGCCCTGATTCGATTTGATTTCGAGAGGAGAGGCGGCCTTCGTTACCTGCCTTTATTTTTGGGAGGAAGGAGGCAGGTTTGGGGTCGTGTGAATTGTTTTAATCTCCTCACGAGGTGAACTATATACGATCAGGATATATGAACTGTTTTATTCACCTCGCGAGGTGAACCGTATATAATCAGGATAGGTCGTTTCATAATCACTTGTGGATGGCATTGACTGTAATATGTTGTTTGGTGAGAGGGTAAATTAGTTCGAAAAAGTGTTGAACCGGGGAAAATACTTTGTGCTTTATTATTACTAGCAAAATGCCCGCGCGTTGCGGCTGACGAGACAATATGTTTATATACATTTTCTCTGGATGAACACATGTCTGTCGCGGGGCATGGGGAGTTGAAAACATGCGTGATACCGACCTCGTACTCTTCTTATCTAGTTTTCACGTCGCCAACAGCCTCTTGATTACCTTTGGGTTACCATCGATATCCCTTTAAACTTTTATTTCTTGATATTGTGTCAAAAAATAAAAGCAAAATAATACTCTATGTTCGTAAGTTCAAAGCTAGTTGACGCTACGACAAACTTGGCATTTTAGTGTTTCACCGCAGTATCAGAGGAGTCAGTAACTCGAACTTTTTTAGAAACACGTCATCTATCAGGCACACACTGCTCGTACGCCTACAACTCGTTCTACCTCAGATGTTAAAGTGTCTTAGCTAAAAAGCAAACGCTTAGCCAGAGAGATTCGTTAAGGAAGGTACACGTGCAAAGTGTGAGCGACAGGACCTGGCGTTAAGACAACCCGGATTCTTTAGTCTCGGATCAGAAGAGAAATCCTACTCGTCAAACCGAGTAGCGAAATCGTCCAAGTAAAAAAGCTAATTGAAACGTTTTATTATTTGCAGGTGGTATGGTGGATATAATGTTATTTAGTGGAAGGATAAATCTGTCTAAAAATATTAAACCGCAAGAAACACTTTGTTCTCCATGTCTCGTTTAATGCACAATCCCCCTTCTTTCACATCATTGCACTTGGTGAGTTTTATTTCCTCGAGGTCATTAGATCTCGGAGTTCAGCCCAATCAAACACAAATATGCCCTATGGGGCTATGGCTTAGTTTTATATATACAATTCAAAAATGTTGGATATAGTTGCAAATTTCAAACTTGCACGCAATCATCTAATTTGTCTAAAATAAAAAAATAAAACGAACTTCCACGTGTTAGACAAAAAATTTAATTGATTTTCTTTTGGCAAAAAAACATTATTGAATTATTGAAGTAGTTATTATTTTATACACCGAAGTGCCAATTTTCTATATATACACTTCTGAAACATAATACAATCCTATTTTTTATAGTAGGAAAACAATCACTCCGTATTTAGATATCCAAACGGTGAACTTTCTGCCAAAGGATCTCCACCTGCTTAATTTTTTTCCCTAGCAAACGGAAGAAGCGGAGCCTGATTCAGAGAACAGGCAGTGTTCGAGCCACAAGATCTGCCGCTTGAAAGCGGAGGCCGTAATCTCTCGCTCCTCTGGCCGTAATCTGCCTGTTTGAATGTCCCTCCCTATGTCGTTGCCCTCCTCCTCCCCCCCACCTTCTCTCACCTAGACGGCTCGATCCCGATTCAAAGTCGATCTTGTTCGGCAGACACCGCCTCAGTCCCCTATGTCGAGGCCCTCCTTCCTCTGCTCTCACCAGGAGAGGACTGTTCGGTCCTGCCCGCTTCCTTCCAGGAATTGCCCAGCTATAGTCAAACGGCAATAAAATATCTAGATCGACGGACGAAACGGCAAAAAAATAAAAAAAGAATCGGTATATTCGACTGAGCGGTGGCAATCCCATAATTGCATCAGTAAAAGTTAAATCTGTCTAAAAAAATATTGAACCGGAAGAAACACTTCGTGCTTTATTATTAATGTATAGATATATAGATGTAGATAGATAGGATATCGATAGTCCGTGTACACATCGGGATATTCCACATCGAGTCGACACATCTCTGAACTCTATGTTGCATTGGCATGCTCGAAGTGAGGCGACCCGCCTCCTGCATCTTCATGTCGTTCGACGAGCCGCCCTGGTGCTCTCTGCACACGGGCTTCGACAGATACGGCTGTTAGATGCATATTTGATATTATATGTCCTCACTTGTTTAGGGGTTTTTCTGTATATTTCTACATGTACATGTACTATATATGTGGTCTTTGGCCAGAGGAATACAAGTTGTCTATTTCTAACATGGTATCAGACCTAGGTTAGCCTTTTTTTCGCAACTTCGTCGTTGTAGCCGCCATCGTCCCTGCCGCCGACGCCTTGTCGTCATCGTCGCCGCCGGTCGCCGCTGTCGCTTCTCCTCCGTCGTGGGCTGCTGTCGCCCGCCTGGTTTGCCCGCCGCCGCTCCTCCTCCGTCGAGGGCTGATGCCGCCCGCCTGGTCCGCCTGCCGCCCCGCCTCGGATCCGTCCCGCACCGCCTCGGATCTGCCGCGCCCCGCCTCGGATCTGCCACCAGCCGTGCCTCGGATCTTCCCCCGCTGCCGGCCGCCGGTCTTCCCGCGCCGCCAGTCTTCCTCAGCCGGCCTCCTGTCGGCCCCCTGTTTCTCGATTAGGATCGACTGATCCATCCGGCTGCAGTTCCGGTCGGATCTAAGATCGAGAGTTGAAAAAAAAAGTGAGAGAGATGTCTTCTGCATCGGGCTATGTTGTGATTCCTCGCTGCCCGGTGATCTTCGATGGCGCGAATTATCCTGATTTCGCTGCTTTTATGCGTGTTCACATGCGCGGTCTCCGTCTTTGGGGTGTGCTCTCCGGCGAGGTCTCCTGTCCGTCGTGCCCCTGCTCCTGTGTCTCCTCTTCTGCCGACGCCGATTGTTCTCAGTGCTGATGCTTCTCAGGAGGCCAAAGATGCTGCTCAGAGTGCCGATGATAGTGTTGTTGCTGCTTATGAGCTGAAGTTCAAACAGTACTCTGCTGATCTCGAGGTCTATCGCCACGATCTGACCGCCTACACTCAGTGGGTCGATGAGGATGCTCGTGCTGCTGTTGTTCTCATCTCCAGTGTTCTTCCCCCGTTTGCTGCTGAGTTCATGAGTATCCCTACTGTTGCCGCTCAGTGGGCACATCTTCGTCAGCGCTATCAGCCGTCTGGGGATGCTCTTTACCTGTCCGTGGTTCGCCAGGAGCATGCTCTTCAGCAGGGTGATTCCACTATTGATGAGTTCTATACTCAGAGTGCTGCTATCTGGCATCAGCTTGATTATCTCTGTACTGCTGTTTGTGGCACATGCCTGTGCTGCCAGATTATGCGCTCGGATTTGGAGTTCCACCGCATCTATGAGTTTCTGTCTCGGCTCCGCCAGGAGTTCGAGCCCCACTGTGCTCAGTTGAATGCTCGTGTTCGCGTTCCGCTCTCTGAGGTGTTGTCTGAGCTTCGGGCTGAGGAGACTCGTGTCCGTGGTGTTGGTCTTCTTGCGGTTCCGTCTGTGCTTGCTACTCGTGGTCCTCCTCTGCCGTCTGCTCCCTCGACTCAGCCACGGTCCTCTGTGCCACCGCCGATACTACCCACTCCTCCAGGTCAGGGTCAGAGTCAGCACCAGCATTATCAGGGTCAGAGTCAGCACAAGCAGTCTCAGGGTCAGAGTCAGCACCAGCAGGCTCGTGGTCAGGGTCGCCATGGTTCTCTTCGTCACTGCACTTACTGTAGCAGGGATGGCCACACTTGGCCACCTGTTATACACGGGACCCCAGTTTACGTCAGTAGCACCAGACTCGTGGATAGTCGGCTCCTTCCGGACCTTCAGCAGTTGCTCTCTCTGATCAGGACATTACTAGGAGTCTTCACAGAGGCTCTTCTTTGATGGGCACTGCTGGTTCTGTGACTGATTCTTCAGGCACTGCGCGACCACCACCCTCTACACAGTCAGGTACGTCCCCGTGGTATCTGGATTCTAGAGCTTCTTTTTATATGGCCTCTGAGTCTTCTCTTCTGTCCGTTATTCGTTCTCTCCCTTCTCCTGTCCGTGTTCTCACGGCCGATGGTACTCTCTTCCTGTTTCTAGTTGGGGCACCCTTTCCCCTTCTTCTTTTTTTGTTCCTGATATTTCTCATGTTCCTCGTCTTAAGATGAATCTATTCTCTGCTAGCCAGCTTACTGACTCTGGTTGTCGCGTCATTCTTGATGCTGATTCTTGTGTTGTCCAGGATCGTCGCACACATGCCCTGGTTGGAGCTGGACCTCGCAGCCGTGACTCTTCAGGAGTTTGAGAGTTAGACTGGCTTCGTGTTCCTTCTGCTGCCACTTCATCTACCAGTTCTTCTCCGGTCGTCGCCTCTGCTACCAGCTCTTTTCAGCAGTGGCATCATCGTCTTGGTCACCTTTGTGACTCTCGCCTGTCGTCATTAGTTCATCGTGGTCTTCTGAGGTCTGTCTCAGGACATGGGTCTTTACATTGTCAGGCCTGTAGGTTGGGCAAACAGATTCAGCTTCCCTATCCTACTAGCGCGTCTGTATCTCAGCGACCTTTTGATTTAGTTCATTCTGATGTTTGGGGTCCGTCTCCTTTCGCTTCGAAAGGGTCCATCGCTACTATATTTTATTCATAGATAATTTTTCTCGGTACAATTGGTTGTATTTTATGCGCTCTCGCAGTAAAGTGCTCTCCATATATCAGCGCTTTGCGGCCATGGTCCGTACTCAATATTCTACACCCATTCATGTGTTTCGTGCTGATTCTGCTGGTGAGTATATCTCCGAGATGTTGCGAGGTGGCCTTGCTGAGCAGGGTACCCTTGCTCAGTTCTCCTGTCCTGGCGCACATGCCCAGAATGGCGTTGCTGAGCGTAAGCATCGCCATCTTCTCGAGATCACTCGTGCCATGATGATTGCTTCTTCTCTTCCGCCGCATTTCTGGGCTGAGGCTGTCGCTACGTCGGCTTACCTCATCAATATTCATCCTTCTGCCCCTCTGCAGGGTGGTATCCCTCTTGAGCGCCTATATGGTCATTCTTCCGACTACTCTATGCTTCGCTTGTTTGGTTGTGTTTGCTATGTTCTCCTTGTCCCCCGCGCGCACCAAACTGATCGCTCAGTCTGTTGAGTGTGTCTTCCTTGGATACATTGATGAGCATAAGGGCTATCGCTGTTGGGACCCTGTTAGTCATCGGATGCGTATCTCTCGCGACGTTACTTTTGATGAGACGCACCCTTTCTATCCTCGTCCCACTGCTGGTACCTACCCGGTGGAAGATATCTCTTTTCTTCTTTTTTCTGACACACCTCCTTCTACTCCTATTGTGTCTTCTTCATGACCCCCTCCCCCTGATGTCTCTTCTTCGACACCATCCTCCTCTGCTCCCTCTAGTTCCCCTAGTTCTCCTTGCTCTCCAGAGCCTTCCTCTGCTATACCTTCTTCTTCATCGTCGTCTCATGAGTCGTCTTCCTCTGATGAGCTTCCCTCTACTCGTCCTGTTAGTCATCGTCATGCCCCCAACCGTTACTCTCCTAATCAGTATGGTCTTTCTGTTGTCTCTGAGCCGACTTCTTATTGGGATGCTGAGCATCATCCTGAATGGCAGCTGGCCATGGCTGAGGAGCTTGCTGCGCTTTAGCGCACTGGCACTTGGGATCTTGTTTCTCCCCCTCCCGGTGTTCGTCCTATCACGTGTAAGTGGGTATATAAAATTAAGACCCGCTCTGATGGATCTCTTGAGCGCTATAAAGCGTGTCTTGTGGCTCGTGGTTTTCAGCAGGAGCACGGTCGTGACTATGATAAGACCTTTGCTCTTGTGGCTCATATGACCATTGTGCGTACTCTTCTTATTGTTGCTTCTGTTAGTCACTGGTATGTGTCCCAGCTTGATGTTCAGAACGCCTTTCTCAATGGCGAGTTGAGTGAGGAGGTTTATATGCAGCCTCCTCCTGGGTATTCTGTTTCCGCGGAGATGGTTTATCGTCTCCGACGTTCTCTTTATGGCCTCAAATAGGCCCCTCGTGCCTGGTTTGAGCGTTTTGCCTCTGTAGTGACTGCTGCTGGTTTCTCCCCTAGTGCTCATGATCCAGCGCTGTTTGTTCACACTTCTCCTCATGGACGCACTCTTCTTCTTCTTCTCTATGTTGATGATTTGATCATTACTGGTGATGATCCTGGTATATAGCCTTTGTTAAGGCTCGTCTTCGTGATCAGTTTCTTATGACTGATCTTGGTCCTCTTCGATACTTTCTTAGGATTGAGGTTTCCTCCACTTCTGATGGTTTTTTCATCTCCTAGGAAAAGTATATTCAGGACCTTTTTGTTGGTGCTGCTCTTGGGGATGAGCGCACCGTTGAGACCCCTATGGATCTTAATGTCAAGCTTCGTCCTACTAATGGTGATCCTCTTCCTGATCCGACGCTTTATCGTCATCTTGTTGGGAGTCTTGTTTATCTTGCTGTCACTCGTCCTGACATATCTTATCCTGTTCATATTCTGAGTCAGTTTATTTCTGCTCCTACCACTGTTCACTATAGTCATCTTCTTCGTGTTCTTCGTTATCTTCGTGGCACGATCACTCGTCACCTTTTCTTTCCTCCCTCCAGCTCCCTCCAGCTCCAGTGCTATTCGGATGCTACGTGGGCGAGTGATCCTACGGATAGCCGTTCACTTTCTGCTTACTGTGTGTTTCTTGGTGGTTTTCTTATTGCTTGGAAGACGAAGAAACACACAATGATTTCCGGTTCGAGTGTTGAGGCTGAGTTGCGTTCTATGACCTTGTTGACTGCTGAGGTGACCTGGTTACAGTGGTTGCTTGCGGATTTTGGGGTCTCTATTACCACACCCACTCCGGTTTTGTCTGACAGTATATGTGCTATTAGTATTGCACGTGATCCGATCAAGGATGAGCTTACCAAGCATATTGGTATTGATGCTTTCTATACACGTCCTCAGGTGTAGGCTCAGGTTGTTGCGCTTCAGTATGTGCCTTCAAAGTTATAGTTGGCGGATTTCTTTATGAAGACACAGACCATTGCGCAGCATATTTTCTTTCTCTCCAAACTCAATGTTGTCGAGAGTGGGGTGGGTGGGGGGGGTGGGGGGTGTTAGATGTATATTTGTATATTGTATGTCCCAGTTGTTAGGGGATTTGTTGCATATTTCCACTTATACATGTACTATATATTTGTGGCATTTGGCCTTAGAGAAATACAAGTTGTCTATTTCTAACAGCGGCATGCGCTGTGAAGCCCTTGCTGGTACCATCAAGGTTATAATCAGAAAGAGTGTCCCAAAAGGCTCGCATGTATCGTTGAGGACCTAAAACTTTCACCATCCTTCTTCGAACCAACAAGAATCTCATTGAAATATCCTAACAAAAGCCATGGTAAATCAAACATGCCACGTAGAGTACGAACATAGTCCTAGGTAGGGTGTTTTCTATCTCCACTCAGCTCGCCAATATATACCAGTAATCCTTCATGCTTGGTAACTACTCTCTTTGTTTCAAATTACTCCGCGCGTACGCTTATTTAGGTGGACTAGTACTCTCTTATTTTTTATTTAAAAAAATCGTGAAATTTTTGAAGATAGTATGTAATATATATTAAGTATTCTAAAAGTCGAAGGAATTTTTGGATTAAAAATAAGAGAGTAGTAATCCATCTAGATAAACGTGCGCACGGAGTAACTTAAAACAGAGGGAGTATCTTCATCAGTACGAATATCAAGGTAATTATTATGGACCAAGCTCGATGTGACACTTAAATTGCTGCGCCACAACAAAAGCAAACCTCCACTACTTACATGATCATATGATCAAAAGGCATTTTTCTCATTAATTTTTTTTGCCCTAGCTTTACTCAAGTGTGTCTTGGACAGACAAAACACAACTCATTTAAATCGCGCCTGGACTGCCAGGAGCGCACGAACTGCCGATGATTTACGTGATCCACAATTTTCCAACTTATGATTTTCATTGCGAATGGACGGACTCATCGAAGGAGCCCGATCCTAGGGATGAAGTTGAGTGACGACCATTCGTCATTGTTCTCTTAGAATGACCCTTTCTGTTTTTTTTTTTGAAAAGAGTATATATTAATATCACAGGGATACCAATTATACCTAACCTCTGCAACAACGTATGCCCTAACGACTCTACGGATGCACACAGGTTAAAAGAAAAGAAAAAAGAATTACAAAAAAAAGGTCCCACTACAGAGAACTAATCTTCAAAGTAACGACAGTGACACCATCAGAACAACAGCAGTAGCCCTCCACTCCAATAACAACGCATTTAAGAAGGAAACAATGCCCAAGCGTCGTCGTTGCCCGATCAAAGATCATAGGTTTCCACCCTACAAAAAATCCTTACTCACAAAACAATGTCTTCAACAAGGTCATTGGCAGGCACAACCAGTTAAGGCTAGACCTTGGATTTTCACCCTGCAAGATAAGACTGAGAACTCCTCTTGTATTGTCTTCCCGCATCAACAGTCGCTGCAACGAGTCCCAGATCACACAGCCAATTCTCCGTCGCCACAAGAACAAAAATCACCATCGCTACCCTCATATTTCCGCTTTCCTGACATTCTCCGCATCTGACTTCATCAGGCTCTAAGAATGGCACTTGGTGGGAACAAACAACAGAGCTTCGCAATGCTCCCGCTAAAACCAAACGGCCAGAAAAATAAGGTGTGCGCGACCGAATACCTTCCGATCCAGCAATCTTCAGGCATGATACCCCATGGGAGTTCGCCGGCGGAGCCTTCCGGAACCCGCCTCTCCAGACCAGATCAACGATGGCAGACATCAAGCAGATCTTCGTCTTCATGCGAAAGAAACCAAAGGACCACCACCTTTATTAGATCCGACACAGCGATCCCCACACCGCCGACCGGTTCCCGAAGGACGGATCGAGCAGGCAAAAAGGGAGAGAGCCAAACTGAAAACCACCGCAGCAACACCAGAGCCGCCGCACAGCAGGATCCCAGCACCATGTCTTGACCGCTGCCTACCACGGCGCCCCTGCCGACGGCCAACCTGGCCTAGATGGCCCCAGATCGAGCCCGCGCGGCGCACCCGCAGTCGGTCGTCGTTGCAGCGAGGCCCCCGTCCAACACCACCCACACCGCCTCCGCTGAGCCCCCCCCCCCCCCCCCCCCCCCCAAAAAACAGCTATTTCAGCTTTAAAATGAATTTCTGCTTTAAATGCCTTACGACCACACATTTCAGATCTTCTTCGTTCAGATTCATGTGCAAACTATAACATACTTACTCCAAGCTTCAAGCACAACACCATGCACTGCTTTACTATCGAAACACAATGCTAGACAAGCCCAACTAATATTTTATAGTTTTCCATTTACATTCAGAGACAAGAAGTACTCCGTGGCAACTAGCATGGGCTTGTGCCGCGCTTGCACACAACACAATGATTAGAAGTATCACAGTTGGACATTACGCCACAGTTACTGAACATCATATACAGTGGTAGCACCACAGTTTACTCAGCATCAGCCATCAGGTACAACCGCGACACATCCAGGGGCAACCAGTCTGCTAGGCCGTAGATCCTATTATACTCTCACTGTCATGACAAGGCGTAACACACCACCGTCTGGCTGCCTGCAGCCTGTTAGTCAGCGACTACTACAGATAGGCGTCAGGGAGTGGCCTGACTACCACCCTCAGAAAACTGGCTACGGTCCAGGCTATCGGCCTCCAGAGCCATATACAGAATTTCAAAGAGTAAAAGCGGATCACCAGAACATGTAAACACGGGGTCATGTGGTATCCTGGGCACCTCCTAGAGAGTCCCTTCCTGTGGGAACCCAAGACGGGAGCTGATCGAACAGGTCGGTGCTTTGCGCAAACATGTAGAGACAGAAGATGCACAGAGCTGCAGGTAATGACAACATAATGGGATGTAGAAGGTGTTAATGCAAATCTGAAGTAAAGCATACACATGAAATTTTAAGCAGTGTGGTGGAATTACCAGCATAAGCAACAGCAGCGCCTGAGACGGCTCTTCCCAGAGCTGCTAGAAAATACAGAGTAAAAACAACCTGCAATGCAAGGATGCAGATCTCCGTCAGCTAAGCAACATGTATGAAAGTCCTATACCACATAGCTGACAGGTCAAGCATCGGAAGCTGCATTAGAATGAGAGAAAGAAAATTTGATCTCTTTTCTCCTGGTCCTTTGTATTGAGAGAAGGTTCGAAAATGTGCAAAATGTAATTCCCACAAAGAAACACTACCAGATATTAACAAGAAAGAGTTATTAACATGGAAACTCGGAGAAGATCATTATCTCTCTGCCTCGATAGTTTCTCAGAGAGAACATCTCAAGTCATAGTTCTTAGATTACCTTGAACAAGAGTTTCTTGTCATGTCCAGTTGCAGCCACTCTCAATACAGACTCTGCAGCTCCAACCGTGTTAGCCAAGGATGCAACTATACTATTTGCCATCTCTTGAGAAATCTGCCACTCCAGAGGATCCACAGGCACCCTACACGCAGAACCATTTGGAAGAAAAATGAGGTACTCCATAACAAGTGAGAATAATCTCATGAAGATGCATGCCAACAGTCATCACCAACTCAACAATGTGATTGCTATTATCAATCAGATAATGAAGATCCATTATCGAAAAAATCCAGATAAGTAAGATGTACAAAAACAAATATAGCGGTAACATGATCATTACCAACATAAACAGATAATTTTTTTTCCAAAATAAAACTTTGCCTATCTGTGTAGAAAGTGTGGACAAATTGCCAACTACACAGTACGTACTTGACGGTGGATATGTTTTGTTCATGACTATTGATCAACTCATTAGTGAATAAGTAATAGAGAAAAGGTGGGACACAGAAAATGCGCAAATTATTCTATACTTGCTATATGATGCCTTGGAAGATGTGGACAAGCTTACTGAATGGGGAATTAGGGAATATTGTTGCTTGGAAACTAGTATCTCACAAAGCAAAGGAATATGAAATTAATCCTTGCACAACTTATTCCAAACTTGCCACTTATGTTGCATTGGTTTAGTATAAACATATTAATGGTGAATTAAAAGTGCTAAGAGTCAGGACAGTTTCCTTTTGGAAAAACGTATATCAGGAAACTGAATCATATGAAGCCGGGAATCCGGGATGGATCATAGCCACATTCTTCTGCCCTCTGGAAAGTATGCCAAGAACATAAGCTGAAGGATGTAGCCATATTTCTGCAATTTAGAAAATTCGGACGACTCTCTATGCAATTACACAAGTACACTCGAAGTTAACAAAAGCCATTTATCTAGGATCAAGACCTCAAGTAGAAGTGGTGAATAAGTATGTCAAAACTCAAGACTGTCTGACAGTGTTGTATGGTACAAATGGTGCAAGAAAACGCTACCACACTATTAATATCTTTTAGTTTGTGTCTTCATCACTCCAGACTGACGTCGACCTCTACCCAAGATAAGTGAGCTGAACATACCATACACGCAGGGAAGCTGTGCATTTGAAGCCCATTTCCATCAAGAAGCAGATTGATCACTGGTTCTGGTGGCCTATGAAATTTCAGAGTACTTTATACGAACAACCCTTCCCAAAATTACTAAAATTGGGATCTACAGATTATACTTTAAATCGCTCCAGTTTGCTTCCCTACCCACCCCCTTTTTACTTCTCAACCCAAAATGCCATAATTTGGAGTCCAAGCCGGTACTAAATCCCTATGCAAAGAATCGAGGAAACATACAATCATGATCTAAAGTTGTGGCATCTTGTGCAAATAATCAGATAACAGTCACCAGTTTAGAGCCACCCGCATCAATGTATCATCACCTTTTTAGACTCATAATCCGAAAGAATTTCCCACTATACTACAACCACGAACAGGGAAACCAAGAGTCCTGGCAGGAACACCAGATCACCGGCATCATAATCAGCACGCAGCAGGAAAAGGAACCCCAGGTACACGATGCCGCTGCAGTTAAAGCGGAGCGGATGCAAGGAGAAGACGAACCTTGGGCGGGCAGAGGGAGAACGGTACACTCACGAGATGTGCAGGTGGCGGAAGAGGAGGCCGAGGATGGAGAGGGAGCAGAGGAGGACGAGGAGCACGTCGGCGGCGAGGGACACCGCGCTCGCCCGCCGCACCGCGCAGTGGTAGTATACCAGCCCCCCGCACACCACGCCCACGGCCCACCGCCCGGATCCTCCCGCTCCCCTCGCGTCGCCGGCCGTGGTGGCCTCCATCTCTTTCTCGGTCGGTCGACGGAATGACGGAGACGGCTGGACGGAGGATTCCGTCGCCGTCTTCGTTTTTCACGCGCATACCTGTCGTCTACTAGTGTCTTTTGTTTGGGCTAGGCTAAGCTGCGGTATACTCACACTGGGCCTAGCAATTATAGAACTCGCTCCGTTCGTTCTTTGAATTGGAAAGGCCCATTAGTAAGTGACTTCCCTGATAGTAATGTCCACTACCAACACCAAAAAAAAAAAAAAAACACATAGTAGAAGGTACAAGTACACTAAGATGCCTGAATAAAAAAATTAATTACAGGAAGTACGCTTCACATAAACCAATCACAGAAACTATGCGACATGTGATTTAGTTTAAAGGTAACAGCACAAGAAACAAGCAACTAATAACCGTTCGTGTACGGAAATTCCTTCCTTCGAAGAATGTGTGACTATGGAGAGATCTTAGCCAAGGGTACTCCAGATGAACCTAGAATAATTTCATAAATCACTTTAACAACTGGTATAATGAGGTGACGAGCACGTGCATAAGCTGAAGGGGTGTGCAAAAACTCACACCGATGAAACAGTGGGAAACCGGCAGAAATGTGTAGAATCAAATCCTCACCTTCCATCTAGTAATAAAAAATGAACTAAGCCCAAACCAGTTAAACCGTGAAACCGGTTTTGCACAGGCCTACCTACAGGAACACTCACCATCAATTAGTACACTGTTAGCGAATACATTGGTATGTACGGCGATACTAGCAGAGAGCATCATCCATAGGGATATCGTCCAGGGGGAGGGTCTTCCCTATTGATATCGCCAGGAGTGAAAGTGATGGAGTATCAGTCCACATCACCTCTTGGGGATCGGGTTTCACAATGACAATCGAGTGGTAGATTACTTAGGTACGCGCCCAAAGCTGCTCCGCATATGTGAAAGACTTTTTGGTACATTGGCAGGCGTGGAATCTTCCCACCATGCAGCGTTGAATTTGCTAACCGGGCGACATTAGGGTTGCAAGTGGTCAACGGTCTGGTAGATATCACACCGGTTGTTGCGATTTTGGAGCGGCGTCTAGAGCCAACAATGGACATACAAGTTTAGAACATGTCAGAGTTTCGGTAGAGGACAAAGTCAATATTGAACCTGAGTTGGTGCATATTTTATAAGTCGCTTCGTCAGCTTCAAGATTAGAACATGCTTCTATTTTGTAGGCCGGTAGGGATGTCACCTATGTGAATCCTTGCGAGGTCTAGTGGTGGGCAACATGGGGATGATAATTTTGAAGCCTCTAAGTCAGAATTCTCACTACCACTAGTGTTGTTGTTGGCCGACATCTAGTCTCAAAGTTGTTGGTGTAGATATAATCTACTCCCTCCGTTTTTTAGAATAAGGCCTATAAATTTAGTCAAAAGTCAAACATTGCAAATTTTGACTAAATTTTTAGAAAAAACTATAAACCTCTATAGGGTAAAATCAATCTTATTAGATATATTATGAAATATATTTTCATACTGTAGCTATTTATTATCATAGTTATTGATAGTTTTTCTTATAAACTTGGTCAAAGTTTATACTCTTTGACTTTTGACTAAATTTATAGGCCTTATTCTAAGGAACAGAGGTAGTATTGGCTCGATTCCCCTACATATGGAGCACACGAATTGTATTTTGGTTCCTCGATACCCGTATTTCAAAAGATTGTGAGAGTATGTTTATTTTTTTACTTTAAGGAGGCTCTAAGTCAATAGGTAAGGATAGATACATTTTACCCAGGTATGGGCCCTCGGAGAAAGCCTACCCATTCCTTCCATTAATATGATAGAACAAAGTACGATTTCTAAGGGGACTCGACGATTCATAAGGCTAACTTGATGAGTTGTGGATAGATCAAGGGTTTAGGCTATTTTGGTGTATTCCATCTATCGCATGGGTTTTGAAAGTGTGCCAGTCCCGTCGTCGATCTCCCTTTTCCACATATGCATCGTCTTGTGTGTCCTCTTCGTGTACATGTAGGTATCTCTGTCTTGTGCGCCAAGTCTTGGTCCTTAGCATGATTCGAGTTCATCATCAAATCATATAGGCGTTTGTGTAGTGCACTCTACCTAGGTCGATCTGAGTCCTTTAGTGGGCTTCCAAGCTTTGACCCTAGCGGGCTTGATGGGCCACCCTTTACCTAGATTATAGTTACATGGGCCAACCCCATATATGGCCGAGACATATGTCCGTATACTTTTATAAATATTTCTAAAAAAAACACTTTTATAAATGTTTGATATGAAAGTTGTCAAAATAAATTGTTTAATGTGAAGACCAGTGTCTCGTATAGATTTCACCGTTAAAGCTTTCTCACGTCATACATATATTCTTCCACATGCCCGTGTCATTGAATGAGCATTTTCCACAGAAGAATGCTCCATAGTCCTTATCAGGACTTCCTACGAGAAAGTGACGTGAAGATATAACAGAATCCACAGTAGCCGCGGTACACGATCTCCAGCGCGCGCGCGCGCGCGCCGCGCGGGGTCCAATTTTTTTGCAAACAAAGAGTAGAAATACTAGTCCAAGTATGCATGCTCCTACGTGAGCCACTCACGTCTGGCCGCTACCGCTACGTTCTCTTTCTGGAATTGTCTAGCTACCATTGCTTAAAACCAAAATAAATGACAGGAGGATCGATCAAGTTGCCTCGGCGAATGGATGTCTTGTTCGTGGAATTCTCTGCCCTTCCGAGAAAATTCCGTCACGCCTTTGGTATGGTGCTAGATTCTCCAAGGCAAACCGCTGAAATTTCTGGTACAAATCCGCTATAAAAAACCCTCTGCACTCACAATCTATACGTACAAATGCAAATCTAGCTACTACAGCCCACACACACGCAGCTAGCTAGCTTAGTACAGAGCACAAAGAAATCCTATACTCCAAATGGAGGCGTCGAAGCTAGCCATTTTTCTCGGGCTAGCCATGGTGGCCGCCATGGTTAATCCTTCCCAGGCGCAGAACTCGGCTCAAGACTACCTTTCGCCCCACAACGCTGCCCGCGCCGCCGTGGGCGTGGGCGCGGTGAGCTGGAGCACGAAGCTGCAGTCGTATGCGGAGAGCTACGCCAACCAGAGGATCGGCGACTGCAAGCTCCAGCACTCCGGCGGGCCGTACGGGGAGAACATCTTCTGGGGATCCGGCTCGGGCTGGAAGGCAGCGGACGCGGTGAACCTGTGGGTCAGCGAGAAGAACGACTACAACTACGCGTCCAACAGCTGCGCTGCGGGGAAGCAGTGCGGGCACTACACGCAGGTGGTGTGGCGCGCGACGACCAGCATCGGCTGCGCCCGCGTCGTCTGCAACGACAACGCCGGCGTCTTCATCATCTGCAGCTACGAGCCCGCCGGGAACGTCGTCGGACAGAAGCCGTACTAACTGCGGGATCGCTTCTCGCTCGCAGTACCTAGTCCACCAGTCCTTCGTTTCTTACGGACGTGCATGCATCCATGCACGTTTGTTCTATACCTAACTAGCTAGAGGGACTGAGTAAATAAATTCCAGCTTGGGATGTTATAAATAAAATCTTGAAGTTCTATAAGTAATGGAGACGACGTGGCAAAATTGTGGTTTATGTAAGTTATGTAACCAAGTTTTAGAATCGGCGGCACATCTTCTCTTCCCTTCACCATTCGTGTTTGGTCAAACTTGAAGGATTGGATTGGTCTTCATGGAGTTGAGCCATATGATTGGCATGGGATGACCACCGTCGAAGAGTGGTGGATTGAGGCCATCTACAAAGGAGTGGAACACCGAAAAGTCATGGCCGTTAATCATAATTATTAGTTTCAGTTTTATACATGTATTTTCTATATTGTATCAATATAAAGTAGTATTCCAATTGTACAGTACTATAACTCCTTGTATCGATCAGATCTAGGGTATTTGTGCAGGTCATATATAAACACGAAACCAGTGCCAAGCCACGCACTATTCGATGCCTAAATTTTTTGTCATGGTATCAAAGCCAATGGCCTAGCTCCTACATCGCCGCCGCCAGAACCCCTCTGCGCCGCCGTGACCTTGCCGCCATTTCTGCCGCAAAAATCCCAAAACCACAACAACCACAAAGCCTCGCCGCTGCAGATCCTTGTAGTCGTCGCCCTCCAGAACACATCAACAAATCCGACAACCAGCCACAAGCCAAATCAAAAAACCCGTGCTGCTGCCGAGATCAATCTCCGCCACCGCACCGAAACAAAACCTTCTGCCGCAAAACTTCCTCGCCATGTCATCATCAACATCATCGGTGACCGTGCTCGCTGCTGCCCTGGGCGTGCCATCGAGCCAGCTGCTCACCCTCGACAATTCGCTCGTCTAGAAAGCCCTTGGTGTTCCTGCCCTGCGAGGAGCCCGGGTCCTTAACCTAGTGAAAGTTCTCGAGTCTGCTCCTGCTGAAGAGATTGAAGTGGAGGATGCCAATGGCAAGCGTGTCAAAGTCATGAATTCTAAGTACACCGCTTGGATCACGCGAGATCAACAAATACCGCGGTACCTTCTGAACTCTCTCTCCCCAGATCTATTATCGCATGTGATTGGGTGTTATACATCCGCGGAGGCGTGGAGGGCAATTGAATCTCTCACCACAACCGCCTCTCGCTCTCGCACCCAACAACTGAGATCAGCTCTCAATGATATGAAGAAGGGAGATCTCTCTCCAGATCAATATTTTGACAAGATGAAAAATCTCGCCTCTGAGCTTGCGGCTGCTGGTAAGCCGCTTGATGATGATGAATTGATCTGGTCCATCCTCCACGGTCTTGAAGATTCACAACACACTGAAGGTTGCCATTCATTAGTAGAAAACAGGCTATCCGTTCGTGCCCCCTAACAGCATTAGTCCCGGTTGCGCCACGAACCAGGACTAATGCTGGCACGCGTCCCGGTTCGAGCGGGCACGGTGGCCGAAGGCATGCGTCCCGGTTCGTAAGGAGTCATGCGTCCCGGTTTGTAACACAAACCGGGACTAAAGGTTGGGCGTCAGCCACGTGGCGTGGCACACACCTTTAGTCCCGGTTTGTGTTACAAACCGGGACGTATGATCCCGCCCTCTATAAATACGACGCCCTAGCCCTCTGCCTCCCCTCTGTTTTTCTTGGTGGAAGGTGTGAGAGGTGTGCTAGTTCATTTTTTCCTATGCATGCATTCAAGGTGTTTGATGAAATGTTTGAGTGAATGACCCCGTTCAATTTCTCACAGAACAAAAATATAGAAGGTGTCCGAGACGCACTTGAGATTTCTCCTCTTTATTTCCCTCGATCGAGGTTAGCAATCTTATCTTTTCTCTGTCATTGATACAATGCATATGTCGATGTGAATTGGTTGTTTCACTATTTATGATGTCCTGTTTTTGATAAACTTACTTATATGATGCAGATGAACGGTCGGGAATGGATGTACGGTGACCGGCGTGTACCCGGATACATTAAAGGCGTGGATAAATTTATCGATGTGGCTACGGAAAACAAAGAGAATGGTTTTATACGTTGTCCATGTGTTCAATGTCGGAACAACAAGGAGTACTCTTTCTCGAAAATCATTTGCGGCCACCTGGTTATGAAAGGTTTCATGCCCAACTATAATTGCTGGACCAAGTGGGGGGAAAGAGGGGTTATGATGGAAGACGGTGAAGAAGAAGATGATGATAACAAATATCATCATATGTTTCTTGAATACAGTGATACTGCAATGGAAGACAATGAAGAGGAAGGAGGTAAAGAACGGGCATCAGATGATCCCGCTAATGAACTTGTTAGGGTCATTTCTGATGCAAAGTGAGACTGTGAAATAGAAAATGAGAAGTTGAAGTTAGAGGGCATGTTAGAAGATCACAAGAAATTGTTGTACCCAAATTGTGAAGATGGCAGCACAAAGCTCGGTACCACACTGGAATTGCTGCGATGGAAGGCAGAGTGTGGTCTAACTGACTCCTCATTTGAAAAGATGCTGAAAATAATGAAGCCGAAGTTTCCAAAACATAACGAACTTCCCGAGAGTACCTACGAAGCAAAGAATACTCTCCGTCCTCTAGGATTAGATGTGTAAAAGATACATGCATGTATTAATGACTACATCCTCTATCGCGGTAAGGAGTATGAGAATTTAGATAAATGCCCGGTATGCAATGCATTGCGGTATAAGATCAAACGAGATGACCCTGGTGATGTTGAGGGAGAGCCCCTCTGGAAGAGGGTTCCTGCTAAGGTTATGTGGTATGCTCCTATAATACCAAGGTTGAAACGCATGTTTAGAAACAAAGAGCATGCTAGGTTGTTGCGATGGCACAAAGAAGACCGTAAGAATGACGGGAAGTTGAGACACCCTGTTGATGGGTCACAGTGGAGAAAAATCGAGAGAGACTTCCCGGACTTTGCAGGTGACGCAAGGAACTTATGATTTGGTCTAAGTACGGATGGCATGAATCCTTTTGGGGAGCAGAGCTGCAGTCACAGCACCTGGCCCGTGACTCTATGTATCTACAATCTTCCTCCTTGGTTGTGCATGAAGCGTAAGTTTATTATGATGTCAGTGCTCATCCAAGGCCCGAAGCAACCGGGCAACGACATTGATGTGTACCTTAGTCCATTAGTTGAAGAACTCTTACAGCTGTGGGGCAAACCAGGTGTACATGCGTGGGATGAGAACAAACAGGAACCATTTGATCTACGAGGGTTGCTTTTCGTAACCATCAATGATTGGCTTGCTCTTAGTAACCTTTCAAGACAAACAAACAAGGGATATAAGGCATGCACGCACTATTTACATAAGCATTAATGCCAATCCCAACACCACCCTATCTAATTTGTGCAGCCAGCTTCGGGCCTTTGATCAGCTGCAGAAACCGAGCAGTGGTGATGCCTTCATCTCCTCCGCCAACATGGCACGCCGGAGTGGTGATCGTCCTCGGTACGATGATTTCCCCCAACAGAATGATCGCATGCGACGCTATGACGACCGCCAAGATGACAGGGCACACCGAGAAAAATATGACGATCGGTGTGATCGCTATGATGATAAGTGTGATGGTGTTGGTGATCATGGTGACCGCCACTATGATTACCGCCCTCGCCGCTGAGATGATAGCCGTGATGATGGGCGTAGGCGTGGACGTGCACCCACTCCTTATGTCAACGTGATACGTCCATTTTGCATCACTATCTTATATCATAATTTGATGTTATTCATTGGTATATTTTGTATTAAGAGGTGTTACTTATGTTATTTCATCTATTTTGCATGGTTGGATAACTTTTGGAGGATGAACTGCCGGAGTCAGGATTCTGATGGAAAAAGCAGTGTCTAGATGCAATATTCGTGAAGATCAGAAAATTCCAGAAAATATATGGAAATTCCTATTTTTCCAGAAGACGAAGGAGGCCAAAAGGGGAGACGGAGATGGGCCACAGGGGGCCCACACCACCCCTGGCGCGAGCCCCCTGGGCTGCGCTACCAGGTGGTGTGGCCACCCTGACCTACCTTTGGATTCGCCCTTTCGCCTATAACTTCCCCCGAAACCCTCATACTTGGGGAGCGACCACAAAAAGATTCCGCCGCCTCTGCGGGATGGAAACTACAGAGAGAGAAAGAGCTCTCCGGCAGGCAGAATTCTGCCAGGGAAATTCCTTCCTGGAGAGGGGAGATCGTTGCCATCAACACCGTCATCAAGCTAGACTTCATCGGGATCATCATCATCATCCTCACCACCATCTCTACCATCACCATCATCACCACTCCGTACTGCTGTAACAATTGGGTTGAATCTTGCATAGTTCTTAGGGGAAACTTTCCCGGTGTTGATTACTTATTGTAGTTGATGCTATTGAGTGGAACCATTGAATTATTGTTTATGTTCATATTGTTATTCATCATCATATCATCTCTAATCTTGATCCATATGATGTCTCGTGAGTAGTTCTTTTAGTTCTTGAGGACATGGGAGAAGTCATGTTGTTAGTAGTGGAATTGTGTTGAGTAATGTTCAATGGTTTGATATTTAAGTTGTGGTGTTATTCTTCTAGTGGTGTCATGTGAACGTCGACTACATGATACTTTAACATTTATGGGTCTAGGGTAATGCATTGTGTATTTGGCTACTAATTGTGGGGTTGCCAGAGTGACAGAAACATGAACCCCCGTTAGGAAACCTTTGCACAAGTGAGTGTAGAATCTTAGAGTTTAATGTTATGGTTAGGTTTTTATCTTAATTATTATCTTGTAGTTGCGGATGCTTGCAAGGGGTTTAATAAAAAATATGTATTAGTCCAAATAAGGTCGGTACATTAGCATAGGTTCACCCACACAACACATATCCAACCAAAGAAGATAAATCAACTATATGAAGCAAAAGCACTTGACAGTATTCCCATGTGTCCTCGAGAACGTTTGGTCCTCATAAGTAATACAACCGGCTTATCCTTTGCTGAAGAAAGGATTGGGCCACTCACTGCAATTATCATTGTTGCCTTTTATTTACTTGCACTTTATTTCTTGATTTTTTAAAATCCCCTAAAAATCCGTTTGCTAAGTATTTACAGAGAAATCCTGATCCAAACCACTAGTGAACACCTTCTGCTCCTCGTTGGGATCAGCACTCCTATTTATCGAAAGTACTACGATACACCCACTATAATTGTGGGTCAACAAGACTATTTTCTAGCGCCGTTTCCGGGGGATGAAGCGCTATTAAAGAGTAGAACCGGTAAAGGAAATTTCTACTATGATTATTGCTTTTATTTCTGTTTGTTACTTTGTTTCCAATATGGATAACCCACTTGGTTTCCTATTTGGGAAAACTACTACTACTGCTAGGGTAGTAGATGAACCACCACCTGCTGAAATAGATCCTTTTAAAATACCTACAAAAATTGTTGATCGTGTTATGGATAAATATTATTTTGGAGATGGAACTGTCCATACTGGTGATCACTTGCTTTTTATCCATGAATTATGTGGGTTGTTTAAGTGTGTAGGTATCACAACGGAAAAAGTTAAGAAAAATTTACTCTCTATATCATTGAAGAAAGAGCTTAAGAATGGTATAAGTTGCTGAAGAATGGATAATCTATGGAACGGGAGGAATTTGTGCCTCTCTTTTATTATAAATTATATCCTCCTAGTGAGATTCATAAAGACCGCAATCAAATATATAACTTTTGGACTCGTGATGGAGAGAGTACAACCCAAGCTTGGGGGAGATTGATGTTACTAATGCTCAAATGTCCTATTCATGAGCTCCCTAATAATATTATTATTAATAACTTTTATGCAAGGCTTTCTCTTTATTATAAGGATTTATTAGATGCTTCGTGTGTTGGATCATTTACACGTATTAAAGAAGAAGCTAAATGGGATCTTCTAGACCGTATTCAAGAAAATACTAAAGCATGGGAGAATGACAAAGGAAGAAAGTCAAACATTGATGTGGTTATTCACCTTGCTAATAGAGAGACCGTCCGCCCAATTGGTATTGTAAGAGATTTGGAATTTCTTTGTGGTAAGACTAAATATCCTGCTGATTTTCTAGTACTTAGTTCAGCTGCTAGTAAAACGTGTCCTATCATCTTTTTTAGACCTTTCTTGAGCATTTGTGGAGCTATTATAGATTACAGGAAGGAGAAAATTTTAACTAAGTTTGATGAGGAATCTTATGAGTTTAATTTTTCCAAATTTTCTAAAGCTCCTTATGAAAATGAATTGCCTAATGAGGATTTTAGAGTGGAACAACTTGCTTCTATTGATCCAGTTTTTGACCTTAAACCTCTGTTTGATGATTTAAAATATGCTTATTTTGATGATGAGAATGTTTCTGGTGATAGTTACATTGTTAATTTTATTCATAATGTTTATGAAAGTTATTATGAGAGAGTTAAACATGGTTTTATGCACCTCAATGATATTAACTTTTCCCACTTTATGTTGAAAGTTCTGAAGTTGCACTTGTTTTGCCTTCCTACGCTAGTAGCCTATTGTTTCAATAATTTGTTTTCTCACAAGATTCATTGGCATAGGAAGTGGGTTAGATTTAAATGTGTTGGATATTTGCTTCTTGATTCTCTCTTTTACTCCAAATCCATATTTCCTATGTGAGCATCATTGAAATTATCATGCCTATCTTAATGGCTATAAAGAAAGAGCTTTTGGGAGACAACCCATTTTAGTTTGCCTTCGGTTTTTGTTTCTTAGAGTCTTGGAAGTTATTACCTCTGTAATAACCTATCCTTATCCTTTTTATTTGGTTTTTGTGTAAATATTAGCCCCTATTGATAAGAAGGTGAGTTGTGGGAAGTTGCTGTCTCGGAACATATTTTTTTGTGCTTCGCTGTAAAAAATCGTGAAAACTCTCAGTACGTCGGATTGAGCTGTAATTTTCTGTGCATGTGCCCCAAGTTATTATCTAACTTTATTCAGTGTTGCATTTTTAAATTTGAGCAACATAAGGACTTTAAAAAAATCAGTTTTTACCTGCTGGTCTATTTTAACAGATTTCTGCCATTTTGCATTTGCCTCTTTAATCGATTTCCTTTTTGAATTATTTTGGGTTTTCGAAAGGAGTTGCTACAGTAGCTTATGTTTTAATGGACTTCAGTGAAATTAAACCCAAAGGTTTATTATCTTTGCATACACTAATGTTGCTGATGAAGATTGTGTGAGCTTTGAATGAAATAAATTTTTAGATGTTGGAGAGCATGATGTAAAGAGATGAAGAATGGTCAAAGGCTCAAACATTATATTTTTGGAGATTCTTATAATGAAGATGTTGATATTATTCAAATGTTGACTCTGGAAGAATTTATTAAAGATCAAATTCAGGAGCCTCGAGAGTCCGTTTTTGAATAGGTAATGATATGTCCAATTTGCATCACCATTCTGTATCATAATTGAAGGGAATATGCCTGAGAGGCAATAATAAAGTGGTTATTATCGTATTGCTTATTTATGATAAATGACTATTTTCCATGCTATAATTTTATTAATACGGAAACGTTAATACATGTGTGTTTAATAAACAAAAGGAAGTTCCTAGTTATGCCTCTCTTATAGACTAGCTCGTTGATTAACAAGATGATCAAATGTTTCCTGATCATGGACATTGGATGTTGTTAATAACGAGGTCACAACATTGTTGGAATGATGTGATGAATATTCATCCGAAATATAGCATTACGATCAAGGTCATTGTGTTTATATTGATATAACATCATACAAAGTAATCTTAGTCCTTAGACCATGAGATCATGTCAATCACTAACACCGAAAGAGTATCTTGATAACATCAAACTTCACACCGTAACAGGGTGATTATAAATATGGGTTCAGTGCTACGAAGGTTTTGTGTTGAGGCATGGATCAAGAGTGGAATTTATCCATCCCAATGATGGAGAGATATACTCTAGTCCCTCTCGGTGATATCACATTGGTTAGCTTGCAAGCAAGTGATTTGATAGGATGTTATATCACGGGAACGAGAAAAGAGTACATGTCGGTAACGAGATAAAACTAGGTATGGAGATACTGATGATCGAATCTCGGACATGTAATATATCGCGAGACAAAGGGATTGAGTTACATGCGTATAAGGTTCACGTGATCACAAAAAGTCATTGTTGAATATGTGGGAGTCAGTACGGATCTCTAGGTCCCGCTGCTGATTTTTGATCGGAGAGGGGTATCGATCATGTATACATTATTCACGAACCGTAGGGTGACACACCTAAGGGATACCGACACCATTCGGAGCAAATAATATGCCAGAGAAAGAAAAAAGAAAGCGCAGGAATTTATTTCACTAGACACCAAAACTGTTTCGGTTGAAATTGCTGAAACTGGTTCCACATGTGAAATTGAAATGTTATAAGGGGTTTTATGTGAATGTTTGTTAATTAGAGTAATTAAAAAAATTCTGAATAAATAAATAAAAGAGTTTTATTTAAATGAGAGCTTGCATTAAATTTGGTGAAAATTTAATGCATGTGAGTGGATTTTTGAGTGGAGGATTTTCATTTTGAGTGGGAGCTCCACCCACATTAATGTGGAAGAGGTGGGGACAGTCACCATGGCTGGGCTCCGTGCCACTTGGGGTGTCACCCCTCTACCTATAAAAGGCCCCCCTCTCATCCTCTCAAAGCACACCTCCTCGTGAAGGATCTCTCTCCCCCCTTTAGAATTTCCCCATGGTCTCGGATCAGCGAGATACATGTTCCCGGTGGATTTTTCTGGAAGGATTTGTTTCTTCCGCTACTTCGCTAGAGGGAGGGCGCGGAGGTTGTCGGGGTACCCGGACGTGTGTGCGATCACGGATGCACCACTGCTTTGCGGTGCTAGACTTGATGGTGTTGGACCGGCTGGACCAGTGGACTTCATCACGATCTTGAGATCGGCAAGCGTTCGTCTGCATCATCCACGAGTACAACCTCGTTAACACTATTCGGTCTTCGAGGGTATGTATTCTATGGATGTATATCCTCCCGTTGCTTGTATCTAGTAGATAGATCTTGGTACTTAGTTGTTCCCATCGTAGGATTTTTTTTTTGTTTTCTATGCTATGAACCCTATAGTGGTATCAGAGCCGGATCTATGCATAGATGCTTTGCACGGGTAGTACACATATGAGTATGTGGGCAATGATGATCATTTTATTGCTTCTTAGTTGTACTTTGGATATTGGTGGCATAGTGGGATGAAGCGGCCCGAACAAACTTTACATGTCCTCGCACATGAGACCTGTTCCACGCTTGACATGCAACTATTTTTGCATAAGTGGCTAGCGGGTGTTTGTCTCTCCTACTATAGTCAATATCTAATTTGCAACGAGTTGTCAACAATTTGGTTATCCTCATTGTGGTTCATGTTCGTAGGTAATAACGGTTCTATCTTCGAAAGCCCTAAGCCACGTAAAACTTGCAATAGATAAATTAGAGGCGCCTAGTTTAGATTGTTGCTGGGCTAGTGTCATGATATGGTGATGTTATAAGTAGAAGTATAAGTCAATACTCTTACAACACACATAATGTGTAAGTTCCATAGACCTTGGCCTTACACATAGAGGTATTGATGGCGATCATACCATGATGCACATGATGGATATCAAGTGCAAGAACCATATCATTATACTTATTAACATGTGATGTTTGTTGCATCTTATATTGCTTGTTTGGCGTTTTATTAGCATAATAAGATGATCCCTCATTTAGATATCAAGATAAAAATGTCTTCTCCCTTAAGTATGCATCGATTATGTTTTTTCGCTCCAAGACATCACGTGATGATCGGGTGTTCTTGGATCCACGATCATATTTCGGGTGTAAGACAGTTACACACGCGAATACTAAGGTTCTTACTTGGCGATCCTAGCATGTACAGACATGGCCTCAGAACACGGACCGAAAGGTTAAGCATGAGTCATATGGAAGATATGATGCCCATTTGATGCTCGCCTTTGAAGCTACACTGACTCACGTGATGATCGGACTTGGTGTAGTGGATTTGGTTCATGTAATCACCAAAAGGGCACGAGGGATGTCGTTTTTGAGTGGGAATTCATTTCTAATTTGGATTAGTAGAACTCATTTTATCATAAATTAAATCAAAGTGAATTTGCATAATTTTTTGTAGTCATTGGCATTCGTTCACCACCTTATGCTTAGTTGTAATTGAGATAATAGAACTATAGAATTCTGGATATATACTTTATGAACTGTGTCGTATTGTGTTGAGTGTCAATCTAAAGTTTAAAGTCCTATTGCAAACTTTCAGCAAACTCTGTTTACTCCGTGAAATTTGATAATTAGTATTAAATCAAGAGTAACAATGTCAACACCCGGATTTTTCAATCCTAGATGCCTATTATGCCATACATCGCAATCCCAGGATTACCATTTTTGCGAGACATAACAGAATTGGATACCATAGTACATCATCCATTACAAACGATACATAAGTTCTTACACAAATAGGGATCTCATGATCCAGTTCATAATACAACATCAAGCAACGGAATACGTAATAATAACGGTAGCGTAGGCGAAGCTCCATCTTCGGGGTCACAGGCAATGCTGACGATGGGAGATGCTCCTAGTTGTCGTAACCTTCCTGGGGTCCATCCTCAAGGTACTCCTCTTCATAGTCTGGCCATGGGAATAGCCAGGGACAAAGCCATGAGTACTCTTTAAGTTCTCGCAAACTAATACTAACAGGTAAAAGGGGTTTTTGGATAATAGGACACTAGGATCTAGGGTTGTTGCAAAAGCCAGATTTATCTCTACTAAGTTTAGAAGCAACGAATGCTCGTCACAATTTTATAACTCCTAAGTGGGAACTTGTATTTCATATCACAACTCTGTTGTGGTCAAGTCAAAGTTTCAAATCATTTCACAAGTCATTTTGAAAAGTCTGACGGGGGAAAAGTATGGCCACTCCAACTGTCCATAACCGCGGACGCGGCTTCGATACATCCGTCAGGAACAAATCCCGAATTCACCATACTCAGTATGCAGATAATCAATCCTAACCTTTTGATTACACGCCCTAGTATAAGCACCTCTCCTGTGAGTTTGGCCTCCCAACCATGAACAACTGTCATCTTGGGTACTGCACAGGTGGACAATCTTCACAAGGTAGCCTCAGCTCAGACCTTGGCCGTGAGGGAACTAATACTAAGGTATATAAGTTTCCAGTCAAACCTCCTCGTGAAGGATCTCTCTCCCCCTCTAGAATTTATCCCCCATGGTCTCGGACTAGCGAGATACATGTTCCCGGTGGCTATTCGGCAAGAAAGAGTTGTGCTTCCGCTGCATCGCTGGAGCGAGGAGGCGGAGGTTGCTCGGTGCCTCGAACGTGTGTGCGAGCACGGATGCGCTACTGATTTGTGGCGCTAGCACTTCCTCTCGATCTTGAGATCGGCAAGAGATCGTCTACATCAACCACGAGTTGAACTCGTTAAGCTTTGTCGGTCTTCAAGGGTATGTTCTCTACGGATATACATCCGCCAGTTGTTTGTATCTAGTAGATAGATCTTGGTACATAGTTCACATCGTAGGAAAATTTTTGTTTTCTATGCTGCGAACCCTACATGGTAAACTAGTGGAGTTCTAACTAAGTTCAATCTCATGCCTTAAGATGACATCAAGATTATCTAGCTTAGGCCAAATTTTATGCTCTTTATACAACCTTCAAATATCTTTCTAGTATCTATAATTCACTTAAGTAAACTCTAAGTAATAGCTTTGATAAAGAAATAAAGTATAAAGCTTGTAAGTAAAAACTAGGATTGGTTTATCAAGTGGATATAATCACATATGCTTAAGGCATATAGTGGTCATGGTAACAAGTAGTGGTTTGTGGCATCAGTAGGGTATCTTGCAAGGGTTAGCTTGAACATTCACTAGTAGTATTAGGCTTGCCTTGTGCAGAGAAGTGGTTGAAGTTCTCCTTGGCTTCTTCTTCGTAGAATCCTCCTTCCTCCTCGTATCCTTGGTTGGTACTATCGTCTATGAATAAATACGAGGTACACAATCACCAAACAATACTTAACTACTTGCAATCATCACACACAAGGGTCCTATAGATGATCTAGCATCATCTCTAACATTACAAGATTAAAGCTTGGTTTAATTCCTTTTATTTTTAGAAAAGTAATTTCTACTCATTGAAAAACTACTTAAGATTTAACATTCTCCAAACCAAACATGGGATCATGTTGACACATGTCATCACCACATATTGTAGTCCAAGGGAATGTGATTTAAAGTGGTGTCACAATTTAATAAGGTTTTACCCTTTTATTTTAATTAATTATTGTGTCTAGGAATGCTTATGTAGCATTCTTTTATTACTTGAACCTTATTTCTGCAAGTAAACCTATATAGTTTTATATATTCTGAAAGGTATGGTTAAATGTGATTTTTGAGAGTTGGAATCAACTCAAAAGCTATTATGGTTTAAATTTGAAAAATGTCTGAATGCAGAAAAGCTCCTGCCTTGTTATTTTTACCATGGGTGATCTATAGATCCAAATGACTTGAATCCAACGGTCTTGGATTCAGCATTCCCAGAACTTTCTAACAAAATTAGTTTCATTCAATTTGGTGCACTGAATCGATCTGGGTTGAATTTTGAAGTTGGGTACAGAAGTGAGTTTGAAATAAAATAGAAAAGGTTTAATTTGAATAACTGGGCTGCGCGGGAAAAGTTAACGGGCCGACCTGCTAAGCGCAGTGCTCCCGCGGTCTGCTTAAGTGGGTGTCCCCACTCGTCAGTGAGACAGGGAGGGGCGAAGCAGTACGGGGCAATGTGGGTCGTTCGATCTGATTCTAATCCAACGGCTGGGAGTCATCGTCGACGCGAGGCAACGCCGGCGAGAAAGAAACCTAGCGCGGCCAGTGAGGGGTGCTGGGGGCTCACCGGGGTGCAGGCGAGGGTCGGCGAGGCGGGTGAACTACGAAGTCGACGACGGCGAACTCAGGGGTGGTCGCGGCAGCTCCTGGGGTGGACGAAATCGATGGCGCCCTTCTTCTCCAGAGGCGGCGGGCTTCGGTGAAATTCCGGCAAGGTGGTGCTCGCCTTGCTCCAGGAACGGTGTGGCACGATCAGTGAGAAGAGGGGAGTGAGGTGGTGTGAAGAAATCGACTGGGGGTGGACTCTATTTATAATCGAGCGAGGGGACCGCCGGGGCGCAAGGTGAGCTCGCCGGGGGCGATGTTACAGGAGGCTATTGGCATGGGCGAAGGTAGGGGACGATGCGGTGTTCCCTGGCGATGCTCAATGACATGGTTTTGAGGCGTGGGGCGGTGTGGCTTGGTCGGAACGCGACGGTGCTCTGCGCGGCAGAGGCGGCATCTTCGACGGCGAGCGGTGGCTGTGCGGCACGGGGCGGCGAACAAGGATGTCTGGCGGTCTCCTGGGTCGGTGGGGATTGTGTATGCACGCGGAAAGGGCGGTGCGCGGTCTGTGGGCTTCGGTCGAGGGTGGCGCTCTGGCGCACGCTCGGCATGGTCGCTGGCAAGGTTGGCATGGTTCGTGCGTGTGGTCCAGGGCTTGGCAACGCTCGCGGCCGGGACAGGGGGTGGCGGTGGACGGTGGGCTGCCTCCCAGACATGCTGGCTAGACTTGCTTCTCTTCCTAGCTTGCTGTCGACATGGGGGTTACAAGGTTGGCTTCGTCTGTTCCCCATTGATGGTACTGCCAAGCTCAGAGTGGTGCTAGTGTTTAGTTAATCTCGCTAGATGATCTACTGAGCTGGTTGTGAGCTAGAGAGGGAACAAGTTAGGCTTCAATCACTGCTCACTATAGTGTTTAGGATTTTTATGATTTGTGTGTGCAACCTGTTTGATGAAATGGCCGCATGAAATCAAGTTTTGAATTTTGAAAAGATTTTTTGTGGGTTTGCTAGATTGGTGCTGGTGAGTCTGCAGATGCTTGTGTTTTGAAAGTTGAGCTTGTTTGAGTGGTTTTTGAAAAAGTGGGATCTTCCCATATGATAAAGATTCAATTTTGAATTATCATTTAAACTATGCATTTGAAAGTTTCTGGATGTTCACAAAGTGGGCCTTGATACCTTGTTATGAGTACATTCAAGGGGTGCAAAGATCCAGAAAAGTTTCCATTAGGTTCTGAAAGTTTGAGACAACCAAAGTAGGCATGGGAGTTAAATTGGTCAAAATGACCATTCCTTTATTTTATTGGTTTTGATTTATTTGTCCTTAGGAAAAGTTTGGGAAATGTTTAGATGATGTTTATTTCACCTAAGAAACATTTTACAAGCAAAGAAACACACAAACAAGTTGGTTCAAAAGAATTTCAATTTAAATGCATACACATATGCATGCTTTCATAATTTTAATTGGAAAAGTTTTTGTTAACCCTAATTTTTATGATTAGAGTTTGATGATTTAAGTTTAGTATTTTTGGGATGTTACAAACATTACCCCCTTAAACAAAATCTCGTCCCGAGATTTGAAAAAGGATGAAAAGGTTACCTAGGATTTGAAGAGATCGGGAAACTCCGTCCTGATGTGATCTTCACGTTCCCAGGTGGCTTCCTCTTCTGTGTGGTTGCTCCCCACTGGATCTTGAGAAACTTGATGCTTCGGGTTCGGGTAGTTCTGAAGGATTCTTCCAAAATACGGATGGGTACTTCAGGATAGGTCAGGTCATCGTTGATCTCTATGGTCTGATGATCGATATTCCTGAACACTTCGGTCTTCTCGGGGACTTCGAGACACTTGCGAAGTAATGAGATATGGAACACATTGTGCACGGCTGACATCTCTTCAGGTAGTTCCAATTGATACGACACTTCTCCTCGACGGTTCAGAACTTTGAAAGGTCCGATATATCTGGGGGCTAACTTTCCTTTGAGTTGGAAACGCTGCATTCCCTTCAATGGCGACACTTTCAGTTAAACAAAATCTCCTATGTTGAAGGCGAGGTCTCTACGTCTCTTGTCAGTGTAACTCTTCTATCGGGATTGGGCGGTCTTGAGGTGCTCACGAATCTTGTGAACCTTCTCTTCTACTTCTTGTAGGATGTCGGGTCCGAAGATCTGACTCTCTCCTACTTCCAACCAGTTCAAAGGGGTGCGACACTTCCTTCCGTACATGAATTCAAATGGGACCATTTGCAAACTGGCTTGATAACTATTTATGTATGAAAATTCTGCGAACGGCAGACAGTCTTCCCACTTGGATCCATATTCTAACACACATGCTCTCAGCATATCTTCGAGTATTTGATTTACTCGCTCCGTTTGTCCATCGGTCTGAGGGTGATAAGCGGTACTGAAATCTAGGCGGGTTCCTAAACCTTCTTGGACTTTCTTCCAGAATCTCGAGGTAAACTGAGTTCTTTGATCCGATACTATGTTCTTGGGGACTCCGTGCAAACTGACAATTCTAGCGATGTATAACTCCGCTAGTTTCGAACTCTGATATGTGGTCTTGACTGGCAAGAAATGGGCGACTTTGGACAATCTGTCCACTATGACCCAGATAGAGTCATTTCCCCTACTAGAAGTAGGTAGTCCAGTGATAAAGTCCATTCCTACAGAATCCCATTTCCATTCCGGAATCTGCAAGGGTTGCAACAATCCAGCGGGTCTTTGATGTCCTGCCTTGACTCGCTGACATATATCACACTTAGCGATATAGCTTCCGATTTCTCTCTTCATCTTATGCCACCAAAATTCCTCTTTTAAATCTTGATACATCTTAGTTCCTCCGGGATGGATAGAATAAAGAGTATCATGAGCCTCCTTCAAAATAAATTCTTTCAATTCAGAATCTGATGGTACACAAAGGCGTCCTTTGTACCACAAAACTCCTTCTTCGTCCTCGGTGAATCCAGGTACTTTGCCTGTACCGATACGACGCTTGATTCTGTCAATACTGGCATTTCCCTTCTACGCCTCTTTAATCTGACTGATCAAAGTGGGCTGGAGTTCTATGCTAGCCAAAAATCCTTCACTTACTAATTCCATTCGAAAAGCTTCCATATCTTTGTGCAAACTTGGTTGCTCCTTCAAAATCATGGAGTTCAAGCGGCACGGCAATCTGCTAAGGGCATCGGCTACTACGTTGGCTTTACCTGGGTGATAGTGAATGTCCAGATCATCTTGATTAGCTCAATACATATTCTCTGCCTCATATTCAGCTCCTTCTGAGTGAATATATACTTTAGGCTCTTGTGATCCGAATAAATTTCACAACGGGGTTGGGTAGTTTTGCTCATGTTGCTTCAGTTGTCGCGATAGATAAGATATAACTTTGCCTTCTTGCATTAGCACACATCCGAGACCAATCTTGGATGAATCACAATACACATCGAAGGGCTTCGTGATATCCGGCATGATCAAGATTGGGGCTGAAATCAATCTCCTCTTGAGTTCTTGAAAACTCGCTTCACATTTGTCGGTCCATTCAAACTTCTTGTCCTTCTTCAGCAATTGGGTCGTGGGTCTGGCGATACTAGAGAATCCTTCTACGAATTTGCGGTAATATCCCGCCAATCCGAGAAATGCACGAACTTGGGTTTGAGTGGTTGGGGCTTGCCAATCTTCTATATCTTTCACTTTGGCAGGGTCAACAGCAATTCCTCTGGCTGATACAATGTGACCGAGGAATCCTATCTCCTGTAACCAGAATTCACATTTGCTAAACTTTGCATACAGCTGATGCTCTCTAAGGGTTCCAAGAATGGTCCTTAGGTGTAGCTCATGTTCTTCTTCTGATTTGGAATAAATCAGAATGTCATCGATGAAAACAACGACAAACTTATCCAGGAAGTCCATAAAAATCTTATTCATGAGATTCATGAAATAAGCGGGGGCATTGGTTAATCCGAAAGACATGACCATATACTCATACAATCCATATCTGGTGGTAAAGGCAGTCTTTGGAATATCCTCTGCACGAATTTTGAGTTGATGATAGCCAGTTCTAAGATCAATCTTAGAAAACACTTTGGCACCGGTCAACTGATCAAACAAATCGTCTATCTTGGGAAAGGGGTACTTGTTCTTGATGGTGACATTATTCAACTTCCGATAATCCGTACACAAACGGTTACCTCCATCCTTCTTGTCCACAAACAAGACAGGTGATCTCCAAGGTGACACACTTGGTTGAATCAATCCAATTTCCAGCATGGAATCTAGTTGCTTCTTCAGTTCTGCGAGCTCTGATGGGTTCATACTATATGGTCTCTGGGCTATGGGTCCAGTTCCGGGGATTAGTTCGATGATGAACTCGATATCCCGATCTGGGGGCATACCGGGCAAAACATCTGGAAATACATCAGGGTATTCACAGACTATCTGGACTTGGTCAATGGAAGGTTGGGCTATACTCTTGTTACACTTGAATTGGCGGGGTAAGGTTTCAGATATATGCTCGACTGATATTCCGGCGGTACTGGTCATAGTTATGGCTTTCTTGGCACAGTCAATTAATCCTTTATGTTTGGACATCCAATCCATTCCTAGTACTACTTCAAAACCTTTAGTTCCGAGTACTATCAGATTTGCATAAAAATCTATGCCATGGATTCGGATAGGGACGGCTTTGCAAATTTGCCTAGCCTTGGTGGTTGATCCGGGAATTTGAACAATCATGACATGCTTCAGTTTGGTTGGTTGAATTTTACTAGTGCATGCAAATTCTTCAGTGACAAATGAATGCGATGCACCAGAATCAAACAAAACTCTTGCAAGTACGGAATTAACTGAAAACATACCCAGCACGACGTCTAGCGCTTCCTGAGCTTCTTCAGCATGCATGAGAAAAAGACCGCCATTGCGGTTGAGTGAATTCCCTGGGGCAAATCTTCTTCCTGGTTGAACACGACACTGCTGGTGAGCTAGGACATTGGCATTGGGGGCTGTAGCATTCTTCTTGTTGGGGCACTCGTTGGAATAGTGGCCTTTATTTCCACAGTCATAACAGGTCACTTGCGACTTGTCCTTGGCTGCTACAGGAACAACATTGCTTCCAGTCCTCGGGGCAGTGTTGGTGTTGGCGATAACATTGTTGTTGTTGAACTTGGGTGGGGCACGATTGAAATTGCTAGAGTTGCCGGGGTTGTTGTGGTTTCCTCCGGGTCTAGGGTTTCCACGGTTGGGATAGGTGGGACGGGTCATCGGGGGTCTGTTGGTCCTTGGGGCAAATCCTGGAGATGGGTTAGGGCGATACTTTGGGGTCTGATGGGTTCCTGGCTGATGCATCATACGACGCTTGCGGTTCTCATTGGCTTGGTTGATCTTTCCTTCCATCTGGATAGCAGAGTCGACAAGGGCTTCAATATCCGGAAAGGGGATATTGACTAACACCGTCTGCATCTCATCATGCAGACCATTCAGGAATCTTTCTTTCTTCTTGGCTTCAGTGTCTATTTCATCCGGGGCATTCCTAGATAATGACAAAAATTTGTCACGGTATTCCACTACAGTCATACTTCCTTGCTTTAGCTCTCTGAACTCGTCTCTCATTCTCTTGATCAAACCCGGTGGCACATGGGTTCTGCTAAACTTGACCTTGAATTCCTCCCAGGTCATCATCTGGCCTCCGGTCATTGCGCGAACACTATTCCACCATGCTCTGGCATCTCCGGCTAGATAGTGGGTGGCGAACAGGACTTTTTCGTTGGCTTCCACTCTGGCTACTTCTAAGTTATTTTCCATGGTTTGCAGCCAATCATCGACGTCGAGGGGTTCTTCTGACTTAGTGAAAATAGGTGGGTTGGTATTCTGGAAATTCTTGAGCTTAGATCCATGGTGGTCCTGATTTCCATGGCCTTGGTTGTTGTGGGCTAGCTGGGCTATCTGCTGAAGGGTGGCTAGGTTGGCTTGACGTTCCGCTCTTTCAGCTTCACGGTCAGAAGTCAACATTTGCAGAATCTGCAACATCGGGTCCGGGGTTGAACCACTTCCTCCACGTGGCATCTGAAGATTGAGGTAGATCATGAGAAAAGAGGGAAATTTCTAAAGTTTTGGGGTCTTTGAAAAGTTTTTAAGGTTTGACTCAGATTTTTCTAGCAACTTGCTTTTTCATTCATTCATTCATAGCACACGATACAACACACACCACATCAAAGGAAAGCAGATGGTTTTAAGAACCATTCTGAGAACTACGATACAGTGGGACCGAATACTACTCACTACGCTAGTGCTCAAGTGCTACTACTCCTCAGAATCTGTGGCTTCATCATCCTCATCATCATCGATGAAGGCGAAATCATCCTCATCGGTGAAGAAATCCATAGCCTGATCCTCCAGAAAATCGTCGTCATCGCTGAGATAGGAGTAGGGGTCTCCACGAAGATCCTCTCCGGTATTCTCCCTTTCCTCCAACTACATTTCTCTCTCGTAGATGGTCTCCTCCAGAGATGAGATGCGGTGGCAAAGACGGGCAATGATGCGCTCCTTCTTGTCGAGCTGACGGCGGCGAGACTTGCTATCCTTTGCTAGCAGGGCGATGGTCTGGTCCTTCGTCTTGATGATGGCAGACTTGTGGTTGCAGTAGTCACGACAGTTGTCCAACTCCTGCTGACGATCGTACATCATGAAGCTAAGGTGGTCCAATTGGGTCTTGAGCTCGGGGTGGTATGGGGCTTCCATTGGTTGTCCATTAGCATCACGCCTTGGGCAAAACTCAAAGCGAGTACCCTTGATCTGATTGATGCTCTGCCCACACAGACGGGAAAGAGCTTCTTGCATGGCTCTGGCAAGTCCATCGAGCCAGTTGTTTTCCCTCAAGGTAAACTGAATTCCATCCGCAGTGGGAGGTTCAATCTTTCCTCGGAGACTCGCAACAATTAGCCACTGTAGATCTTCTCCTCCTTGATCATTGAGCTGAGCTCCGAAGAACTCGGGGTGAGGATGCTCCAGAAGTTCCGATAGCTGGTCCAAATCCCTCTCAAAGATCAGGTCTCCTCCATTCCCAAGTTGGTAAAACTTGATGTACTTCACGTCCATCTATAAGAATATAGGATGAGTAAGTTAGTAGAGTGGTCAAGTGTGTCCAATTTTATGTATTTTTGCAAGAGTTTTTGAGGAACATGAATTTTCATGAAAGAATCAAAGGGATAAGAATGAGAATAAGTTTTTGTAAATATTTGTTTTCTTTGGTTTTGGAAAATAAGTTTTTGGTTTTAAACGTCCAGCCTAACTAGGGTCTCCTATGGTCAGGATGGATCTGATACCAACTTGTCAACACCCGGATTTTTCAATCCTAGATGCCTGTTATGCCATACATCGCAATCCCAGGATTACCATTTTTGCGAGACATAACAGAATTGGATACCATAGTACATCATCCATTACAAACGATACATAAGTTCTTACACAAATAGGGATCTCATGATCCAGTACTTAATACAACATCAAGCACCGGAATACGTAATAATAATGGTAGCGTAGGCGAAGCTCCATCTTCGGGGTCACAGGCAATGCTGACGATGGGAGATGATCCTAGTTGTCGTAACCTTCCTGGGGTCCATCCTCAAGGTACTCCTCTTCATAGTATAGCCATGGGAATATCCAGGGACAAATCCATGAGTACTCTTTAAGTAATCGCAAACTAATACTAACAGGTAAAAGGGGTTTTTGGATAATAGGACACTAGGCTCTAGGGTTGTTTTGCAAAAGCCAGATTTATCTCTACTAAGTTTAGAAGCAACGAATGCTCGTCACAATTTTATAACTCCTAAGTGGGAACTTGTATTTCATATCACAACTCTGTTGTGGTCAAGTCAAAGTTTCAAATCATTTCACAAGTCATTTTGAAAAGTCTGACGGGGGAACAGTATGGCCACTCCAACTGTCCATAACCGCGGACGCGGCTATTCGAATAGTTTGACACTCTGCAGAGATTGTACACTTTCACCACAACATTCGATACATCCGTCAGGAACAAATCCTGAATTCACCATACTCAGTATGCGGATAATCAATCCTAACCTTTCGATTACATGCCCTAGTATAAGCACCTCTCCTGTGAGTTTGGCCTCCCAACCATGACCAACTGTCATCTTGGGTACTGCATAGGTGGACAATCTTCACAAGGTAGCCTCAGCTCAGACCTTGGCCGTGAGGGAACTAATACTAAGGTATATAAGTTTCCAGTCAAACCCTACCCAATATTCGGGTATTGTGGTTGTACGATAAAATTGGAATAGTATCGCATCCAGACAACCATCAGTTTTATAAAGGGCTAAGGCTCATGCCTCAACATTTTCATCACCAAAATCATCAGGTGTTTGGAAACACATCTCCAAAACATTTCAATAGAATGATCCATCATTCCAAGGTTTTCATAACCATTTTTCCACCAAGTATTCCCATCTAAAGTTGATCAAGTTTTATGCTTAGCACTAGCATCTACAGGTGGGGGTAAGCAATAATGAGGGGTGGTATGAAGGGAATATGCCCTGAGAGGCAATAATAAAGTGTTTATTATGTGTATTCCAAGTATATGATAGATGTTTATTTTACATGCTATAATTGTATTAATACGGAAACATTAATACATGTGTGTTTAATAAACAAACAGAAAGTTCCTAGTTATGCCTCTCATAAACTAGCTCGTTGATTAACAAGATGATCAAGGTTTCCTGATCATGGACATTGGATGTTGTTAATAATGGGATCACAACATTAGTGTAATGGTGATGAACATTCATCCAAAGTATAGCATTACGATCAAATTCAATGAGTTTATATTGCTATAACAACTTACGAAGTGATCCTAATCCTTAGACCATGAGATCATGTCAATCACTAACACCGGAAGAGTTTCTTGATAACATCAAACGTCACACCATAACAGGGTGATTATAAAGATGGATTCAGAACTAATAAAGTGTTATGTTGAGGCTCATGGATCAAGAGTGGAATTTGTTCATCCCGATGACGGATAGATATACTCTGGGCCCTCTTAGTGATATCACATTGGTTAGCTTGCAAGCAAGTGATTTGATCACTAGAATGTTATATCACGGGAACGAGAAAAGAGTGCATGTCGGTAACGAGATCAAACTAGGTATGGAGATACCGATGATCGAATCTCGGACATGTAATATATCGTGAAACAAAGGGATTAAGATACTAGCGTAAAAGGTTCCGACGATCACAAGAAAGTCATCGTTGAATGTGTGGGAGTCAGTATGGGTCTCCAGATCCCGCTTCTGATTATTGATCCGAGAGGGGTCTCGATCATGTCCGCATTATTCACGAACCGTAGGGTGACACACTTAAGAGACACCGACATCCAATTGGAGCAAAAGTTTCATGCCGAAAGAATGAACAAGCGTAGGAATTTATTTCACTAGATACCGAAACAGGTTTTCGGGTGAAATTGCATAAAGTGGTTATGCATGTGAAATGGAATTATAGTAAGGGGTTATTTGTGAATGTTTGTCATTAAAGTAATTGAAAAAATTCTGAATAAAATAAAAGAGTTTTATTTAATGAGAGTTTGCATTAAATTTGGTGGAAATTTAATGGGAATTTGAGTGGACTTTTGAGTGGAGGGAATTTAAAGGAGATTTGTGAGTGGAGTGTCCACCCACATGAAGAGGGGAGGGAAAGGGGGCAGCCCCATGCGCCGGCCACCCCCTTGGGGTTCCCCACTCCTCCTATAAAAGGAGCCCCCTCCTCACTTGTCTCTCACACCTCCTCGTGAAGGATCTCTCTCCCCCTCTAGAATTTATCCCCCATGGTCTCGGACTAGCGAGATACATGTGCCCAGTGGCTATTCGGTAAGAAAGAGTTGTGCTTCCGCTGCATCGCTGGAGCGAGGAGGCGGAGGTTGCTCGGTGCATCGAACGTGTGTGCGAGCATGGATGCGCTGCTGATTTGCGGCGCTAGGACTGCCTCTCGATCTTGAGATCGGCAAGAGATCGTCTACATCAACCACGAGTTGAACTCGTTAAGCTTTGTCGGTCTTTAAGGGTATGTTCTCTACGGATATACACCCGGCAGTTGTTTGTATCTAGTAGATAGATCTTGGTACATAGTTCACATCGTAGGATTTTTTTTGTTTTCTATGCTGCGAACCCTACAGTGGTATCAGAGCCGGATCTATGCGTAGATACCTTACACGTGTAGTACACATATGAGTATGTGGGCGATGATGATCATGTTGTTGCTCCTTTGTTGTAATTTTGGATATTGGTGGCATAGTGGGATGAAGCGGCCCGGACAAACTTTACATGTCCTCGCACATGAGACCTGTTCCACGCTTGACATGCAACTAGTTTGCATAAGTGTCTAGGGGGTGTCTGTCTCTCCTACTATAGTCAATATCTATTTTGCAAGCGAGTTGTCAACAATTTGGTTATCCTCATTGTGGTTCATGTTCGTAGGTAAGAACGGTTCTATCTCGAAATCCCTAAGCCACGTAAAACTTGCAATGGATAAATTAGAGGCGTCTAGTTTAGATTGTTGCTGGGCTAGTGTTATGATATGGTAGTGTTGTAAGTAGAAGTATGAGATGTTATTCTTACAACACACATAGCGTGTAAACTCCATAGATCTTGTATTTACACATATAGGTATGATAGTGATCATACCACGATGCACATGATAGAGATCATCTGCGGGAACCATATCATTTCACTAATAAACATGTGATGTTTGATAGCATCTTATATTGCTTGTTTAGCGCTTTGTTAGCATAATAAGATGATCCCTCTTTTAAATATCAAGATAAGAATGTGTTCTTCCTTTAGTATGCACCGATTATGTTTCGTCACTCCAAGACATCACGTGATGATCGGGTGTTCTTGGATCCACGACCATATTTCGGGTGTAAAACAGTTACACACGCGAATACTAAGGTTCTAACTTGGCGAGCCTAGCATGTACAGACATGGCCTCGGAACACGGACCGAAAGGTTAAGCATGAGTCATATAGTTTATATGATGCCCATTTGATGCTCGCCTTTGAAGCTATACCGACTCACGTGATGATCGGACTTGGTATAGTGGATTTGGTTCATGTAATCACCAAAAAGGCACGAGGGATGTCGTTTTTGAGTGGGAGTTCATTCGTAATATGGATTTGTTGAACTCAATCTATCATACACTTAGTCTAAACTTTACAAATTCTGTTGTAGATGGCATCACCTGTTTTTAATTTCAATGTGTTCATGGAGAAAGAGAAACTAGCAACGAACGGTAGCAACTTTACCGAATGGGCCATGAATTTGAGGATTCTCCTATCTGCTGCACAAAAGCAATATGTGCTAGAAGCGCCGTTAGGCCCCCCACCTTTAGATGATGCCCCTGACGAGGAGAAGAATGTCTATCAGACTCGTCAGGAGGACCACAACTTAGTTCATTGCGGCATATTGTATGGGCTAGAGCCGGAACTTCGAAAGCGTTTCGAAAATGGCAATGCTTTTGATACAATGGGTGAGTTGAAAATGATTTTCGACACACATGCTGCTGTAGAGAGCTACAACACTTCAGAAAAGTTCTTTAGCTGCATGATGGAAGAGCACAACTCCGTTAGTGAGCATGTACTCAAGATGTCGGGTTACGCCAATAAGCTTGTGTCCTTGGTAATATCGATTCCCATTGACTTAGGCATCCATCGTGTTCTGCAGTCTCTGCCACCTAGCTATAAGAGCTTCGTGATGAACTATAATATGCAAGGCATGAAGAAGTCTCTCCCCGAGCTTCTGTCAATGCTTAAAACTGCAGAAGTGGAGATCAAAAAGGAACATCAAGTGTTGATGATCAATAGGAACACTGGTTTCAAGAAAGACAAGAAGGGAAAACATAAGGGAAGTAAGGGCGGCAAGCCTGTTGCCGTGCCTGAAAAGAAACCCCGAGTTGGACCTAAGTCTGATACCGAGTGCTACTATTGTAAGGGGACTGGCCACTGGAAGCGCAACTGCCCCAAGTATCTAGCAGACAAGAAGGCCGGCAAGGCAAACAAAGGTATATATGATATACATGTTATTGATGTGTACTTGACTAGTGCTCGCAGTAGCACCTGGGTATTTGATACCGGTTCAGTTGCTAATATTTGTAACTCGAATCAGGGGCTGCGGAACAAGTGACCGCTAGCAAGGGGTGAGGTCAAGATGTGTGTCGGCAATGGATCAAGCGTTGATGTGATCGCCGTCGGAACGCTGCCTCTCCACTTGCCGTCGGGATTAGTTATAAACTTGAATAATTGTTATCTGGTGCCTGCACTGAGCATGAACATTGTATCTGGATCGTGTTTGATGGGAAGTGGTTATTCATTTAAATCCGAGAACAATGGTTGTTCCATTTATATGAATGAAATCTTTTATGGTCATGCACCGATGATGAATGGTTTATTTCTATTAGATCTCGATGATAATGTTACACATATTCATAATGTTGATGCTAAAAGGATTAAACTTAATGATGATATATCCGCATATATGTGGCACTGCCGTCTAGGTCATATTGGCGTTAAACGCATGAAGAAGCTCCATTCGGATGGACTTTTGGAATCACTTGATTTTGAATCATTTGATACATGTGAGCCATGCCTTATGGGCAAGATGACTAGAACACCGTTTTCCGGTTCAATGGAACGGACGCCAGATTTATTGGAAATCATACATTCTGATGTATGTGGTCCAATGAGTGTGTCGGCGCGAGGTGGATATCGTTATTTTGTTACTTTCACGGATGATTTGAGTAGATACGGTTATATCTACTTGATGAAACACAAGTCTGAAACCTTTGAAAAGTTCAAGGAATTTCAGAATGAAGTGGAAAATCATCGTAATAGAAAGATCAAATTTCTACGGTCCGACCGTGGAGGTGAGTATCTAAGTTACGAGTTTAGCACTCACATGAAAGAGTGTGGAATTGTTTCACAACTCACGCCTGCCGGAACACCACAGCGAAATGGTGTGTCGGAACATCGTAATTGTACTTTATTAGATATGGTTCGATCTATGATGTCTCTGACGGACTTGCCGTTGTCATTTTGGGGTTATGCACTAGAAACTGCTGCATTCACTTTAAATCGGGCACCATCTAAATCCTTTGAAAAGACGCCGTATGAATTGTGGTTTGGAAACAAACCTAAGCTGTCTTTTCTTAAAGTTTGGGGATGCGATGTTTATGTGAAGAAACTTCAACCAGATAAACTCGAACCCAAAGCGGAAAAATGCGTCTTCATAGGATACCCTAAGGAAACTATTGGGTATTCCTTCTATCACAGATCCGAGGGCAAGGTTTTTGTTGCCAAGAATGGATACTTTCTAGAGAAATAGTTTCTCGCGAAAGGTGTGAGTAGCCGGAAGGTAGAACTCGAAGAGGTTATTGAACCATCTCTTCAAAGTATGGCGAGTAGCGCAGCGCCGGAAGTTGTTCCGGAGTTGGCTCCACCTGTTGAAGAGGGAACTAATGATAATGATCATGAAACTCCGAAAGAGAGTACTACCGAACCTCGCAGGTCAAGCAGGACGTGTGCAGCTCCCGAGCTGTACGGAAATCCTGTCATGAATTTCATGGTTGATGAAAATGATGACCCTGCGACGTATGAAGAAGCGATGATGAGCCAGGATTCCAACAAATGGTTAGAAGCCATGAAATCCGAGATGGAATCCATGTATGAAAATCAAGTTTGGAACTTGGTGGACTTACCTCACGACCGAAAGGCCGTGGAGAACAAATGGATTTTCAAAAGGAAAACTGATGCTGATGGTAATGTGACCGTCTATAAAGCTCGAATTTTCGCAAAGGGGTTTCGACAAATTCAAGGAGTTGACTACGATGAGACATTCTCTCCCGTAGCGATGCTAAAGTCAGTTAGGATTATGTTAGCAATTTCTGCATATTTCGATTATGAGATATGTCAGATGGATGTCAAAACTGCGTTTCTCAATGGTAATATTGAAGAAGAGTTGTATATGATACAACCAAAGGGTTTTGTCGATCCTAAGGATGCTAACAAGGTGTGCAAGCTTCAGCGATCCATCTATGGATTGAAGCAAGCATCACAAAGTTGGAATCTCCGCTTTGATGAGGTGATCAAAGAGTTTGGATTTGTCCAAACTTATGGAGAAGCTTGTATTTACAAGAAAGTGAGTGGGAGCAATGTGGCATTTCTGATATTATATGTGGATGACATATTATTGATCGGAAATGATATAGATCTTTTAAAGAGTGTTAAAAGTTATCTAAACAGCAAATTTTCAATGACGGACCTAGGTGAAGCGTCATACATATTAGGCATAAAGATCTATAGAGATAGATCTAGGCGCCTAATAGGGCTATCGCAAAGTACATACCTTGATAAGATTTTAAAGAAGTTTAAAATGGACGGAAGTAAGAAGGGGTTCTTACCTATGTTGCAAGGCAATACATTGAGTAAGACTCAAAGTTCGGCTTCGGCGGAAGAAAGAGAGATAATGGACAAGGTCCCCTATGCTTCAGCCATAGGCTCTAAAAATGTACGCCATGCTATGTACAAGACCGGATGTGGCACATGCTATTAGTTTGACTAGTAGGTACCAATCGGATCCAGGTTCGGAACACTGGATAGCGGTCAAGAATATCCTTAAGTACTTACGAAGAACTAAGGATATGTTTCTTGTATACGGAGGTGAAGAAGAGCTCGTCGCTAAGTGTTATGTTGACGCTAGCTTTGACACCGATCCGTATGACTCTAAGTCTCAATCCGGATACGTATTTATCATGAATGGCGGAGCGGTTAGTTGGAGGAGCTCCAAACAACCTGTGGTAGCGGGGTCAACAACGGAGGCCGAATATGTTGCTGCTTCAGAAGCGGCTCAAGAAGCAGTTTGGATGAAGGAGTTCATATCTGAACTAGGAGTGGTTGCAAACGCGTTGGACCCAATGGTGATCTATTGTGACAACAATGGTGCCATTGCCAATGCCAAAAAACCAAGGTCTCACAAGCATTCCAAGCATATTAAGCGCCGGTTTCACTCCATCCGCGAGCATGTCAAGGATGGAGATATAAAGATTTGTAAAGTACATACGGATCTCAATGTAGCAGATCCGTTGACTAAAACTCTCCCTAGAGAAAAACATGATCAACACCAGAACTCAATGTGTCGTGGGAATGACCACGGCAGATGCTGCAATAGGCAGCGAGTAGTAGAACGAGGGGCAAGGGCGGCCTGCCATCTGCGGTGCGAGATGAGGGCAAAGACACAGGGATTTACCCAGGTTCGGCCCCCCGGAGGGTAAAGACCTACTCCTGCTAGATTGTATTATGAAGGTGTTTACAATGGGCGTACTCGGCGACTAGGCGGCGAGTAGCTTGGGTGTATGAGGGAACGTCTCTCTACTCACCCCTTAGGGAGGTTTATATAGGCTTACCTCCCCTAGGGTTTACATATCTCAACCGATTTGGTTACAACTTTGGCAATCGTTTAAACCTAGACCGACTGGGCCTATCCACTCGCCTGGGCCTTCAACTTCCAGTCGCCTGGTATCTTGCTGGGCTTTGATCCACTCGCCGTTCTGCAGGCCCACTCGCCAGCCTTCGGGCCAGTCGGAAACGTCCCGCTGAGTATACCCCAGTAGGCGTATCCCCATCAGTAGTCCCCGAGGCCGTCGTTGATTAGGCATGGGTGGCTGCTGGCAGTCGGAGTATATGGCTTCAAGTTGGCATCCAGTCGAATCGTCGGCGGGCTCCTGCATGAAAGAATAAATCCGGCGAACCGAGTCGCGTCTTGGGCGAGTCGAGCCAACGGGACACGGTCTCAGCGAGTGACTTTAGCGAGCCGAGTGACAGGAGGCAGACCGTCGGGCGTGGTCAAACTAGCCGTTAAGGTAACTCAACGGTAACTTTTGGCGTAATCATCGCGTGGTAACGGCCCCCTAATTTGGCGGGCAACCTCCGCTATATAAGAGGAATGGTAGGCTATCGGAAAGCCAACCGCCCACCATTTCTTCCGAGTACGCACAACTTCCGTCCGTCGATTCCGCGATCTGATCGACCCGCAACCCTCCGACCTCCAAGTAAATCCTCAGCCATGGCCCTCTCCACTGAATCTTGGGGTAGATCCAAGTGCACCAGGGCGCAGCTGGCCTCCTTCGAGGAGGCCGGAATCCTGCGGGCCGGCTGCTGGCGTATCCCCGCAGCCGGAGAAACGACCCCGAACCCGCGAGAGAGAGAGTTTATCTGCTTCACTAGTCACCTCGAGCGGGGGTTAGGGTTTCCCACCTCCTTATTCTTCCGGCGCTTCTGCGCCTACTACGGGATCCAGCCCTCAGATCTGGGTCCCCATAGTATCGAGCAGCTTGCCATCTTCGTGGCGTTCTGCGAGTGCTACTTGGGCTGCCGGCCCTATTTTCCCCTGTGGCAAGATCTGTTCCACGGACGGATCAGCCGCGAGGAGGCAGGCGGCCCAATGCTAGCCGCGGGCGGCTTAACCTTTCAACTCAAATCTAAAGCCTCCTTCTTCGACCTGATGCTACCGGCCAAAGCAGCGAGCGACTGGAAAAAGTCGTGGTTCTATGTGACCGAGGCGACTCCGGAGGACGAAGCAGCGATCCCGCGGTAGTCGGCCAACCGTTCCGAGCCGCGCCATCTCCAGGTCGGCAAGCTCCCCGATGACCAGCGGATGGTCGTCGACGAAATGCTCCAGACCATTCGCGGTCTGAAGAAGAAGGGGCTCCAGACGGTGAACTTGTACAACTGTTGGCTTGGGCGGCGGCTCGTTCCGCTCGCCCAACGCGAGCATTATATGTATCAGTACACAGGCCGAGGAGACTCGACGAAGGCCTGCCTCGCCGAGTGGAATCTGGAGGACTACCTCCTGGCGCTGAAGAGGATCACCCAGGCGGCATACACGGATGCGCAGGCCGGGGTCCCTCCTTACACCGCAAAGCGTCCGGCTCCAACGGTAATCCTTTTATCTTGTTCGCAGTCGCAGCATGTGCAGTCGCGGTAATTCTAACTTTGTTCCGTGTTTAACGCAGCTATTCCAAGTGGTGGAAGGGTGGCTGCCACCCGCCGATGACGAGAGCTCCGGGCCATCCGCCCAGGACACAAGCGAGTCGCCACCCGCCAAGGGTACCGAGGACGACGGGGACGAGTCCGAAGAGGAGATTGCCCCACTGGTCCGAAAGACCCGCGGGCAACGTCAGCGCGAACTCGAGGCGAGCAGGAGCCTCGAGCGTCATGACGATGACGAGGAGCTCCCGGAGACCACCTCGCTCCGTCAGGCCACTCCCGCGAAGAAGAAGAAAGGGAAAGAGGCGAGGGCCCCCCTGAGGAGGAAGACGAAGCCGCCGAAGATGGCCTCACCGCCGCACTCAGCGAGCAGCTCTGATGCTCACAGCTCGGCCGGTGACGGCGCAGTCCTGACGACAACCGCGCTAGATGCGCCATCCATGGAAGCACCGCTGGCCTCAATGCCTCCGCCCTTCGCTCCGGTCTCCGGGCTGGGGAAGGCTCCGGCTGTGGCGACTTCACCTTGCAAGGAGGTCCCGAGCGTGGTGGTCTCGCCTCGCAAGGAGGCTCCGGTCGCGGTAGCTCCACTTCGCGAAGAGGCCTCCGCCGAAGGCGTCCCGGAAGCGCCAACCGCTACTTCAACGTCAAAGAAGCCATCCGTATCCTGGGCCCCTGACGTCCTGGAACTGGGGCTTAGTCGTCGACTAGGTCCTGAGCTGGAGAAACTGGCCGGCCTTCGTACAGGGCTGCGTTTCATTCCAGTCGCCAAGTGAGTGCATTCGTCCTTCACCTTTCTCTTTTAGTACTTCGACTGTTTCTTATTGCTTTGTCTTGACGTGTAGGACCGGAGTGAAGAAGATGGGCCACCCGACGGTGGCCAAGGTGCCCTCCGCCGCTAGCGAGGAGGATCCTTCCCGTAAAAGGAAGGTGGACGAGGTTGCCGCCTCCACGGAAGGTAGCAAGAAAGCCAAGGGCGACGACATCGTCGCTGTCTCTGATGACACGGCAGCCGTGCCAGCTGGGCCCGCAGCGGAAGCGACCGCGTCCACGAAGGGGGGCATTTCGTTGCCTAGACCGGAGGAAGCAAGCTCCTTTGGGGCAGGTGCGTCAATCGCTACCTTCCCCCGCTTCATGACCAAGGTGGCCACAGCGAGTGAGGCTGCGGCTCCAATTCTCGCTCCAGGGACCGTCGACGCTGAGATTGACCAACGTCGCGGGCACACACCGGCGCTGCTCGCATCTGTGGACGCGATGCAACTTCACGACATGCTTGGCGCGGCCATCCAGGTACCTCCAGTCCCCGAGGATCAAGTCGGTGCTTAGCAGCGGCTTGATTCTTATAGTTACTTGTTTTGTACGTCCGATTCCAGCCCCCGAGTGCGCACCCGCTAAATTTTAGCGGGTGGGCACTGAGTAATTTTTCGTGGTCACCAGTCCCCGAGTGCGCACCCGCTAAATTTTAGCGGGTGGGCACTGAGTAATTTTTAGTGGTCACCAGTCCCCGAGTGCGCACCCGCTAAATTTTAGCGGGTGGGCACTGAGTAATTTTTAGTTGGTACTGACTTTGAGGGAGTGCAGGGTCTGCAACTGGAGTCGGCAGAGCGATTGGCTGCGAAGCAGCGTGCTGAGAAGGAGTTGGCCACTCTCCAAGAAGTAAACAACGACCTTCAGGCTGTCGCTGCGCAGGCGGAGGTGGCTCGCCAAGAACTTGTCCCTGCTGGCGAACTGGCGGCGGCGAAATCTGCGTTAGGCACCGCTGAGCAAAGGATCGCCGACCTCGAACGCGAACTGCGGGAGGCGAAGGAAGAGGCGAGTGAGGCTAACGGGCGAGCTAAAGCCGCCGTTGCGGCTGCGGAGGAAGACCGGAAGGTGTCGGAAGCCCTCATTGTTGGGCTTCAAGACGACCATACGGCGCTTCAGAGTTTCATCACGGGACTCGCCCGCCCGTTGCTTGGTGAGTGCATCTTCCCAGTCTTGTAGTTGTATTGTTTGTGGTTTCCCTGGTACTCACGACTGTTTCCGTCTAGCAGGCCGTGTGATTGGTAGCCACGAAGAAGCGAGCTCTCTTGACGCGAAGCAGTGCGTGAGCATGCTCGTCGACTCGGCGACGCTGTCGGCGACGTGCATCCGCGCCTATCTTCAAGAGATGTCTCCCACGGAGGTTATTCCCAGTGACCTCGTTGAGGTGTGGGAGTACTTGGAGAAGGCGCCCGCGGTCGTAGAGTTCATGACGCGGTCGGCGTTTCGACGCGGGGCGTCGACCGCTCTGAGCCTGGGACTCGCTCACTTCCCCGAGGACTTCGACCTCGACGATGTGACGAGTGGGTATCCCTCGTCGACTAGCTCGGTGGATCTGTCCGAGGTTCTTAAGCTGCAGGAGCGTGCCGCCGCGTACTCGGAGCGTGTCTGGGCGATGGGCGACCTCCTTCCCTACCAGGAAACGGTCGTCGCGCCAAACGACCCCGAGCCGCCGCATCGAGACTTCAAGGTTGAACAACCTTTCCGTGCGGCGATGGCGGGTGAGATGACGACGTATCCGTCGAACCTGTACACCGCGTTCATCCGGAAGCGCCGGGACTCTGGTGCATCACCGTCGAAGCCTGCGGAATAGGGTAGTATGCCTAGATAAGTTAGTAGCAGTTCTGCCGAAAAGGCATAGTTTGTAATGTAAGACAATGCAATGTGCGATTGAATTGGATGTTGTGTCCATTTTGCTAATAATTGTCGTGTTTTGGATTGATTTTGGATGAGTCCCCGAGCGCGTCCGCCCTTTTTGTGGGGTTCACCTTGTGTATGATGTTTGTTGTTATCGTGTGTTTTGTTAGTTTAGTCGACTCGCCCGAGCTCGAAGAGCCAGTCGCAAGGCGACTCCCTTGAGCGCTCTGTACTTTACCGTTTTCCCGGACGCGAACGGGGTCGGGTGGCCGAGTCCCCGAGCGTGGTACTTGGTATTTCGAGGCGCGACTCGAGGGTGGTTGAGGACTGAGCGCGTTGGTATGGGCGCGTCACTCCTGCCTGGCCCGGGGGGTCAGTCGCATGGCGAGTCCAGGGCGTGCTCTCTTACTTGACGTTTTCCCTGACCGATCGCGACGAACTGGTATTCAGTCCCCGAGCGTGGTACTTAGTCGTTCGAGTCGCTACGCCGAGGATGCGGAGGACCGAGGCCGCTGTGAGAAGCGAGGGCAGTTGTCTTGGTTTGCAAAACCAGTCGAGCTACGCGACTCCAATGGGGCTCCGGATTGGCGTTTTTCGTGGACGACACAGGACCTGAGGTGACTCAGTGCTCCTATATCGCACTACTTGGCCGTGCCGGTCGCTGTACCAAAGGTTGACTTCTGCATGTTAGCATGATGCTGTTATTACGAGTGCGAGTGGCACAAGGTATGGAGAGTAGACGCAATTTGCGGTAACCGTTTATTTTATTTCATAGTGTCTGGAGAGTACATATGCGGGGTTCTAGGAGTAGAACTTCCGGAGGAGATTTACATTCCATGGCCTCTGGACATCGAGTTCGCCGTCTCCGCGGACGTCGATGAGGTAGTAGGCGTCGTTGCCGAGTACGCGCCCGATAACGAACGGACCTTCCCAGGGAGGGGAGAGCTTGTGCATGCCCTTCTTGTCCTGGATGAGGCGTAACACCAAGTCGCCTTCCTGGAAGGTGCGGGTTTTCACCCGTCGGCTATGGTAGCGGCGGAGCCCTTGCTGATAAATGGCAGTGCGCGATCGGGCGAGGTCGCGTGCTTCGTCGAGTTGGTCGAGCCCATCTTGGCGGGCCAGCTCGTTTGCGGCCTCCGTATAGTGGACGACCCGAGGCGAGTCGTGTTCTAGGTCGGTGGGCATAACCGCTTCGGCGCCGTAGACCATGAAGAATGGGGTGAATCCCGTCGACCTGTTTATCGAGGTGCGGATTCCCCAGATGACGGAGGGTAGCTCTTCAACCCAGCATCCGGCGGTACGCTCAAGTGGTACCTGGAGTCGCGGCTTCAGACCGTGGAGGATGCTTTGGTTGGCTCGTTCCGCCTGACCGTTGGATTCCGGATGTGCGACTGACGCGAGGTCGAGCCGGATGTGGTGCTCTTCGCAGAATTCGGCCATTGCTCCCTTGGCGAAGTTTGTGCCATTGTCCGTGATGATGCTGTTGGGGAATCCGTAGCGATATATGAGCTCGCGTAGGAACTTAGTGGCAGTCTTCCCGTCGCATTTCTGGACTGGCTTGGCCTCGACCCACTTCGTGAATTTGTCGACGGCGACCAGCAGGTGGGTGTAACCGGAGGGGGCCTTCTTGAAGGGGCCTACCATGTCCATGCCCCACACAGCGAATGGCCAGGTGATGGGGATTGTCTTGAGCGCCGAACTTGGTACGTGCGTCTGGTTGGCGTATTTCTGGCACCCAGCGCATCGCTGGACGATATCGACAGCGTCGGCGTTTGCGGTAGGCCAGTAGAAGCCGTGTCGCATAGCCTTGGCGACCAGGGAGCGCGCGGCGGCGTGGTGGCCGCAGTCGCCTGAGTGGATGTCGTGTAGGATTTTGCGTCCTTCAGCCGGTTGGACGCAACGCTGGAACACGCCGGTGACGCTGCGCTTGTGCAGCTCGCCGTCGATGATGGTGTAGGACTTGCATCGGCGTGCAATCATTCGAGCGCTTGTCTCGTCTGCGGGTAGGGTGCCGGCTTCCAGGTAAGCGATGTAGGGCTTGGTCCAGTCGTCTGGCTCGGTGATGAGTGCGACCAAGGCTGCCTCTGGTTGGAGGGGTACTCCGATGTCGATCTCCCTCGGGGGAGAGACTGATGGTTTGGAGATTGTGTCGAGGAACACGCCGGCGGGTGGTGCGAGTCGAGCCGACCCGATGCGAGAGAGGGCGTCGGCCTCTTCGTTTTTCCGCCTGTCGATCCACTCGACAGAGTAGCCGGTGAAGTGGCCGCCCAACTTGTCCACCTCTTGGCGATAAGCCGCCATGGTAGGGGAGACGGCGTCGCAGGTGCCGGCGACCTGTCCCGCAATGAGGTCGGAGTCTCCGTAGCATCGAAGGCGATTGACGCTCATCTCCTTTGCGGCTCGCATGCCGTGGAGTAGGGCCTCGTATTCAGCCATGTTGTTGGTGCAGGGCGTGAATTCGAGGCGGAGGATGTAGCGGAGCTTGTCGCCCTTTGGCGAAGTCAGCACTATCCCCGCGCCTGCGCCGTCCGCGTTCTTGGACCCGTCGAAGTGCAGGTTCCAGTAGTGTAGGTACGGCGGCTTCTCAGGCTGCTGGGCCTCCTCCCAGTCGGCGATGAAGTCTGCCAGTGCCTGGGACTTGATCGCCCTCCGTGGCTCGTATTTAATGTTGTGGACGCCGATCTCGACGGCCCACTTGGCGACCCGCCCGGTCGCCTCGCGATTGCGGATGATGTCTTGTAGTGGCGCTGAGGAGACCGTGATCGGATGCTCCTGAAAGTAATGCGGCAGGCGCCGCTGAGCCCTGAAGACCGCGTACACTAGCTTCTGGTACTGCGGGTATCGCTGGCGCGACTCGGTAAGGACCTCGCTGATGTAGTACACCGGCCGCTGTACCGAGCGCTCCTTTCCTTCCTCTGGTCGTTCGACGACCATTACGGCGCTGACGACGCGCTCGGACGCCGCGACGTAAACCAGCATGGGCTCTTTGTCAGCGGGTGCGGCGAGTAGTGGTGCGGCGAGTAGCACATTTTTGAGGTCGCGGAGCGCGTCGTCCGCCTCCTTGTCGCACTGGAAGGTGGGATTCTTGCGCATCAGGCGGTATAGGGGCATCGCCTTTTCGCCCAGGCGGGGGATGAAGCGACTGAGGGCCGCTACACGCCCGGCCAGCCTCTGGACGTCGCGCAGGCACTCGGGTTTGCCAAGCCGGGCGATCGTGTCGATCTTCGTTGGGTTTGCCTCGATCCCTCGTTTGGAGACGACGTACCCTAGTAATTGCCCGGCGGGTACACCGAAGGTGCACTTGCCCGGGTTGAGCTTTATCTTGTACCTCCGCAGGTTGGCGAAGGTCTCCGCTAGGTCGGCGAGGAGGTCTCCTTGGCGAGCGGATTTCACGACCACGTCGTCGATGTAAACGTGGATGTTGCGGCCAATTTGGCTCGCGAGGCATTCTTGCATGCACCGCTGGTAGGTCGCCCCGGCGTTCTTGAGGCCGAAGGTCATGGCGGTGTAGCAGAATGCTCCGAATGGCGTGATGAACGCCGTCTTCTCCTCATCCTCGACAGCCATTTTGATCTGGTTGTACCCGGAGTAGGCGTCGAGGAAACACAGCGACTCCGAGCCCGCGGTTGAATCGATTATCTGATCGATCCGCGGGAGGACGAACTGCTCCTTTGGGCAGGCGCTGTTCAGGTTTGTGTAGTCGATACACATTCTCCAGGTCCCGTTTTTCTTCTCGACCAGGACTGGGTTTGCCAGCCACTTGGAGTACTTGATTGGCCGGATGAAGCCGGCAGCGAGCAGGCGCTGCACTTCCTCGGCGATTGCTCGACGGCGCTCTTCATTGAAGGGCCGTAGCGACTGCTTGACTGGTCGCACTTTGGGGTCGGCGTTTAGTTTGTGCTCAGCGAGCTCCCTAGGGACACCAGGCATGTCGGAGGGTTTCCATGCGAAGACGTCCCTATTCTCACGAAGGAACTCGATGAGCGCGCCTTCCTATGCTGGGCTCAAGCCTGTCCCGATCGTCACCGTCTGGCTGGGGTCGCCTGGGACCAGCTCGACGGTGCGAGTGTGCGTCGTGGCCTCAAAGGTTGAGGTGTTCGTGCCCTCGGAGTTGGGCTTCTTGAGTATTGTGGGGTCGTCATTGTTGACCCCGCTCGCGTATTTGGCGAGCTCGTCGGCGTGATTAGCTTCCGCCGCGATGACTGCGTCGGCGAGTTCGGCTCCTTTGGCCTCGCATTCGGCGGCCATGTCGGGGTCGCCGTTGATGGTGATGACGCCGCACGGCCCGGGGAGCTTCATCGCGTTGTACGCGTAGTGGGCCGCCGCCATGAATTTGGCGAACGCCTGGCGCCCCAGGACGCAGTGGTAGGGGCTGTCGAATGGTACCAGCTCGAAGACGATCCGCTCGGTGCGGAAGTTTGCCGGAGTACCGAAGGTGACGGGTAGCGTGACTTTGCCGATTGGATACGCCTTCCGACCGGGGACGATGCCGTGGAACGTGGTGTGGGTTGTCTCGATCATCGACTGCGGGAGCCGCAGCCGCCTGAAGGTGTCGAGGTAGAGGATGTTGATGGAGCTGCCGCCGTCCATCAGAGTCTTGGGGAGCCAGTAGTCGCCGACCTTGGGCTTGACCACCAGGGCGACTCGTCCTGGGTACTCGATGCGTGGCGAGTGGTCTTGCCGGCTCCAGGTGATGGGCTGTTCCGACCAGTTCAGGAACTGGGGGACGTCTGTTTGGGCCACCGCGTTGACGGCGACGGCGCGGGCGATGACCTTCTTCTCGCGCTTCGTGTTGAAGCCGGTGAAGGTGTGGAGCGAGCCGGCTACTTTGCCGAATTTATCGCCATTTGGCGGGTTGTTGTCGGTGTCCTCCCGCGCGTGTCGTCCCTTCTCGATTTCCCTGAGGGTGTGGCAGTCGGCGGTGGTGTGCGTGGCAGGCTTTCCTTCCCTGCTGTGAAACGCACATGGTTGGTTGAGGAGGGCCGCGGGATCGAACCGTGGCTTGTTCTTGTAGTTCCCGCCGTCGCGTCGTTGCCCTCCGTCGCGGCGGTAGCTCTTGGGCTCGCGTTGTGCGTGCCCAGCGTTGGCGACGAAGTCGACTCGCCCGTCGTTGCGGCGCTTGCCCGTGAGGCGGGTGCCGCTGTAGCGTAGGTCGACTCGGCGTCCGCCGTCGTTGCCGCCCGTGCGGCGTTGCCCCCCTGAATCGTCGTCGACGTCTTGGTTGGGATCTTCCTCGGCGTACCGTTTGGCGATCTCGAGGAGGTCGGGGATGTTATCGAGTGTGCGGGCGTGTCGCTTGAGCTTGGCGACTAGAGGCTCGTAGCGGCACGAGGTCTTGAAGCAGTGGATCGCGGTGTCCGGGTGGATGCCGACCGCGTTGTACCAGAGCTCTTGCCACCGTTGGACCCAGTTGCGGGTCGACTCGCGGGGTCCCTGGACGCATCGCTCCAGGTCCTCGATGGTGGTGGCGTGGGTGTAGGAGCACTCGAAGTGCCTGACGAAGGCGTCTCGCATTTCCTCCCAGGAGTCGATACTGTCCTGGGGAGCGTGTTGATCCATTGCCTGCACGTCCCTTCCATCATCAGTGGGAGGTAACGGGCGGCGAGTAGGTCGGTGTGACCCGCGATCCCCATTGCCATGAGGTAGGTGTCAAGCCAGACCGCGGGGTCGTACGAGGAGTCGTACTTTTCGATCTCCTTTGGCGCCTTGAAGTTTGGCGGGTACTTTTCGCCTCGGATCATTGGTCCGAAGCACTTAGGCCCTAGTCGACTGAGCGACCCCATGGGCTCGCCATCGCGGCGAGTATTTAGGGTGTGCCGCAAGTCGTCGGGCTGGCGTGCGCGCCAGTTTTGGTTGTTGATGATGTGAGTGCGGGCGTCGACGGGTTCTCCGTTGGCGGCGACGAAGTTGGTCGCAGGCCTGGGATCGTTGGTGGAGAGTGCCGCGTTCGCGGGTCGGCGTTGGAGCTGCAGTGGCTCTGGCGGCGGGCAATTGAGTGTATTTGCCGCCGCTGGGCGGCCGCTTGAGGCCGCCCTGCTTCCTGAGGAGCGTGAGTATACTCGCCCTTGCGAGTCGGCGCCCGCTTTTTGCTGCTCCACGGCCTTTGCGAGCAGGGCCCTAACGTACTGGATTTGTAGGGCGCCGTCGCCGGTGGCCGTGATGCTGTCGGCTGCTGCTCTGCCTGCCACTAGGTTGTCCATCGGGGTGGAGAACAGTGGTAGGCCGTTCGCGTATCGCTCCCGTGAGGAGACGACTATGCGCGGCTGGTCCCTGGGAGGGGTGCGGTTGGGTGGCGGTGGGGCACCCATCGCCGTTGATCCTGGCGGGGGTCGAGCACTTCCCCCTGGTGGCGCGTTCTCGCAGATTGCGCGTTCGGCTATGCGAGCCGGGTCGTTCTCGTCGTCGAAGTTCAGGGCGCGCCCCTGAACGGTGGGGTTCAGGCGTGACCTGATTCGCTGTTGGTGGTAGCGTGACAGCTCCTGCGCTGTCACCTACTCGAGGCGAAATTTTTCGCGCTCGGCCTGCTCCTTGCGTACCGCCTCCGCTAGTTTCAGGCGGAGTTCCTCGACCTCCGTTGCCGTGGCGTTGGGAGGGATTGGCGTGGAGAAAGGATCCTCCGGCGGATCGGCACCGGTGGCCATGTAGGTCGCAGCGTGGCGACCGATTCCGTCGTGGAGGTCGGTGGAGTTTTCCGACCCGGAGTCGAAGTCGAAGATCCCGAGGATGGAGGGGTCCTCGAAATCTCCCGCGTTGGAGATCTGAGCGATGGAGCCCGCGGAGGAGGCCGCGGTGATGGATCCGGCGAGTGACGCCAGGGTCGCCGAGTCGGCGTCGTCGGTGAGGGCCGCGTCTTCTGCAGCCGCTGAGTTCTCAGCCACGTTGCTGTGGGCCGAGTTGTACTCGGAGGCGAGGCGGTGGATCGTGCGGACCTGGCTCTCGGAAAGCCGATCGCGTGGTGGCGACTCGCGGATGCGAGCCGAGTCCTCCGAGGTGGTAACGTCGGTGAGGCCGACGAAGAGGCTGATCGTGCCGATCGGCAGGATCATGCTGTGCGTGACGGGCCGCGCCGCCGGGACGTAGCTGCTCGGCAAGATCTGGAGCATCTCGCCGATCGCTATCATACGGCCGGTGGCGACCGTCTCGTTGATGGGCAGATTGGATCTCGCCGCAGAACACCGGCCAGACCGGCCAGGCCCCACGGTGGGCGCCACTGTCGTGGGAATGACCACGGCAGATGCTGCAATAGGCAGCGAGTAGTAGAACGAGGGGCAAGGGCGGCCTGCCATCTGCGGTGCGAGATGAGGGCAAAGACACAGGGATTTACCCAGGTTCGGCCCCCCGGAGGGTAAAGACCTACTCCTGCTAGATTGTATTATGAAGGTGTTTACAATGGGCGTACTCGGCGACTAGGCGGCGAGTAGCTTGGGTGTATGAGGGAACGTCTCTCTACTCACCCCTTAGGGAGGTTTATATAGGCTTACCTCCCCTAGGGTTTACATATCTCAACCGATTTGGTTACAACTTTGGCAATCGTTTAAACCTAGACCGACTGGGCCTATCCACTCGCCTGGGCCTTCAACTTCCAGTCGCCTGGTATCTTGCTGGGCTTTGATCCACTCGCCGTTCTGCAGGCCCACTCGCCAGCCTTCGGGCCAGTCGGAAACGTCCCGCTGAGTATACCCCAGTAGGCGTATCCCCATCACAATGGGTGTTAGATTTATCACTATGTAACTAGATTATTGTCTCTAGTGCAAGTGGGAGACTGAAGGGAATATGACCTGAGAGGCAATAATAAAGTGTTTATTATGTGTATTCCAAGTATATGATAGATGTTTATTTTACATGCTATAATTGTATTAATACGGAAACATTAATACATGTGTGTTTAATAAACAAACAGAAAGTTCCTTGTTATGCCTCTCTCATAAACTAGCTCGTTGATTAACAAGATGATCAAGGTTTCCTGATCATGGACATTGGATGTTGTTAATAATGGGATCACAACATTAGTGTAATGGTGTGATGAACATTCATCCGAAGTATAGCATTTCGATCAAAGTCATTGAGTTTATATTGCTATAACAACTTATGAAGTGATCCTAATCCTTAGACCATGATATCATGTTAATCACTAACACCGGAAGAGTTTCTTGATAACATCAAACGTCACACCGTAACAAGGTGATTATAAAGATGGATTCAGAACTAATAAAGTGTTATGTTGAGGCTCATGGATCGAGAGTGGAATTTGTTCATCTCGATGACGGATAGATATAATCTGGGCCCTCTTGGTGATATCACATTGGTTAGCTTGCAAGCAAGTGATTTGATCACTAGAATGTTATATCACGGGAACGAGAAAAGAGTGCATGTCGGTAAAGAGATCAAACTAGGTATGGAGATAACGATGCTCGAATCTCGAACATGTAATATATCGTGAAACAAAGGGATTAAGATACTAGCGTAAAAGGTTCCGACGATCACAAGAAAGTCATCGTTGAATGTGTGGGAGTCAGTATGGGTCTCCAGATCCCGCTTCTGATTATTGATCCAAGAGGGGTCTCAATCATGTCCGCATTATTCACGAACCGTAGGCTGACACACTTAAGAGACACCGACATCCAATTGGAGCAAAAGTTTCATGCCGAAAGTATGAACAAGCGCAGGAATTTATTTCACTAGATACCGAAACAGGTTTTCGGGTGAAATTGCATAAAGTGGTTATGCATGTGAAATGGAATTCTAGTAAGGGGTTATTTGTGAATGTTTGTCAATAAAGTAATTGACAAAATTCTGAATAAAATAAAAGAGTTTTATTTAATGAGAGTTTGCATTAAATTTGGTGGAAATTTAATGGGAATTTGAGTGGACTTTTGAGTGGAGGGAATTTAAAGGAGATTTGTGAGTGGAGTGTCCACCCACATGAAGAGGGGAGGGCAAGGGGGCATCCCCATGCGCCGGCCACCCCCTTGGGGTTCCCCCCTCCTATAAAAGGAGCCCCCCTCCTCACTTGTCTCTCACACCTCCTCGTGAAGGATCTCTCTCCCCATCTAGAATTTATCCCCCATGGTCTCGGACTAGCGAGATACATGTTCCCGGTGGCTATTCGGCAAGAAATAGTTGTGTTCCGCTGCATCGCTGGAGCGAGGAGGCGGAGGTTGCTCGGTGCGTCGAACGTGTGTGCGAGCACGGATGCGCTGCTGATTTGCGGCGCTAGGACTTCCTCTCGATCTTGAGATCGGCAAGAGATCGTCTACATCAACCACGAGTTGAACTCGTTAAGCTTTGTCGGTCTTCAAGGGTATGTTCTCTACGGATATACATCCGCCAGTTGTTTGTATCTAGTAGATAGATCTTGGTACATAGTTCACATCGTAGGAAAATTTTTGTTTTCTATGCTGCGAACCCTACATGGTAAACTAGTGGAGTTCTAACTAAGTTCAATCTCATGCCTTAAGATGACATCAAGATTATCTAGCTTAGGCCAAATTTTATGCTCTTTATGCAACCTTCAAATATCTTTCTAGTATCTATAATTCACTTAAGTAAACTCTAAGTAATAGCTTTGATAAAGAAATAAAGTATAAAGCTTGTAAGTAAAAACTAGGATTGGTTTATCAAGTGGATATAATCACATATGCTTAAGGCATATAGTGGTTATGGTAACAAGTAGTGGTTTGTGGCATCAGTAGTGTATCTTGCAAGGGTTAGCTTGCACATTCACTAGTAGTATTAGGCTTGCCTTGTGCAGAGCAGTGGTTGAAGTTCTCCTCGGCTTCTTCTTCGTAGAATCCTCCTTCCTCCTCGTATCCTTGGTTGGTACTATCGTCTATGAATAAATACGAGGTACACAATCACTAAACAATACTTAACTACTTGCAATCATCACACACAAGGGTCCTATAGATGATCTAGCATCATCTCTAACATTACAAGATTAAAGCTTGGTTTAATTCCTTTTATTTTTAGAAAAGTAATTTCTACGCATTGAAAAACTACTTAAGATTTAACATTCTCCAAACCAAACATGGGATCATGTTGACACATGTCATCACCACATATTGTAGTCCAAGGGAATGTGATTTAAAGTGGTGTCACAATTTAATAAGGTTTTACCCTTTTATTTTAATTAATTAATGTGTCTAGGAATGCTTATGTAGCATTCTTTTATTACTTGAACCTTATTTATGCAAGTAAACCTATATAGTTTTATTTATTCTGAAAGGTATGGTTAAATGTGATTTTTGAGAGTTGGAATCAACTCAAAAGCTATTATGGTTTAAATTTGAAAAATGTTTGAATGCAGAAAAGCTCCTGCCTTGTTATTTTTACCATGGGTGATCTATAGATCCAAATGACTTGAATCCAACGGTCTTGGATTCAGGATTCCCAGACCTTTCAAACAAAATTAGTTTCATTCAATTTGGTGCACTGAATCGATCTGGGTTGAATTTTGAAGTTGGGTACAGAAGTGAGTTTGAAATAAAATAGAAAAGGTTTAATTTGAATAACTGGGCTGCGTGGGAAAATTTAACGGGCCGGCCTGCTAAGCGTAGTGCTCGCGCGGGCTGCTTAAGTGGGTGTCCCCACTCGTGAGACAGGTAGGGGCGAAGCGGTACGGGGCAATGTGGGTCGTTCGATCTGATTCTAATCCAACGGCTGGGAGTCATCGTCGACGCGAGGCAACGCCGGCGAGAAAGAAACCTAGCGCGACCAGTGAGGGGTGCTGGGGGCTCACCGGGGTATAGGCGAGGGTCGGCGAGGCGGGCGAACGACGAAGTCGACGACGGCGAACTCAGGGGTGGTCGAGGCAGCTCCTGGGGTGGACGAAATCGATGGCGCCCTTCTTCTCCAAAGGCGGCGAGCTCTGATGAAATTCCGGCGAGGTGGTGCTCGCCTTGCTCCAGGAACGGTGTGGCACGATCAGTGATAAGAGGGGAGTGAGGTGGTGTGAAGAAATCGACTAGGGGTGGCCTCTATTTATAGTCGAGCGAGGGGACCGACGGGGCACAAGGTGAGCTCGTCGGGGGCGATGTTACATGCGGCTATTGGCATGGGCGAAGGTAGGGGACGGTGCGGTGTTCCCTGGTGATGCTCAACGACATGGTTTTGAGGAGTGGGGCGGTGTGTCTTGGTCGGAACGCGACGGTGCTCTGCGCGGCAGAGGCGGCGTCTTCGACGACGAGCGGTGGCTGTGCGGCACGGGGCGGCGAACAAGGATGTCTGGCGGTCTCCTAGGTCAGTGGGGATTATGTATGCACGCGGCGAGGGCGGTGCGCGGTCTGTGGGCTTCGGTCGAGGGTGGCGCTCTAGCGCACGCTCGGCATGGTCGCTGGCAAGGTTGGCATGGTTCGTGCGTGTGGTCTAGGGCTTGGCAACGCTCGCGGATGGGACATGGGGTGGCGGTGGACGGTGGGATGCCTCCCAGACATGCTGGCTAGACTTGCTTCTCTTCCTAGCTTGCTGTCGACATGGGGGTGACAAGGTTGGCTTCGACTATTCCCCATTGATGGTACTGCCAAGCTCACAGTGGTGCTAGTGTTTAGTTAATCTTGCTAGATGATCTACTGAGCTGGTTGTGAGCTAGAGAGGGAACAAGTTAGGCTTTAATCGCTGCTCACTATAGTGTTTAGGATTTTGATGATTTGTGTCTGCAACCTGTTTGATAAAATGGCCGCATGAAATCAAGTTTTGAATTTTGAAAAGATTTTTTGTGGGTTTGCTAGATTGGTGCTGGTGAGTCTGCAGATGCTTGGGTTTTGAAAGTTGAGCTTGTTTGAGTGGTTTTTTAAAAAGTGGGATATTCCCATATGATAAAGATTCAATTTTGAATTGTCATTTAAACTATGCATTTGAAAGTTTCTGGATGATCACAAAGTGGGACTTGATACCTTGTTATGAGTACATTCAAGGGGTGCAAAGATCCAGAAAATTTTCCATTAGGTTCTGAAAGTTTGAGACAGCCAAAGTAGGCATGGGAGTTAAATTGGTCAAAATGACCATTCCTTTATTTTATTGGTTTTGATTTATTTGTCCTTAGGAAAGTATGGGAAATGTTTAGATGATGTTTATTTCACCTAAGAAACATTTTACAAGCAAAGAAACACACAAACAAGTTGGTTCAAAAGAATTTCAATTTAAATGCATACACATATGCATGCTTTCATAATTTTAATTAGAAAAGTTTTTGTTAACCCTAATTTTGATGATTAGAGTTTGATGATTTAAGTTTAGTATTTTTGGGATGTTACAAACAATTCCAGTGTTAGTATCACTACTAGGAAACTAGCTATAGATAGAGAAACCTTCTGTAGCGCATGGTTCTGACCATGCACCACAAAAGTTGTCCAGTGGCGCATTTTAGCAAATGCGCCACAGACGTCTTCACACTTCTGTGACGCATATAGGAAAAATACTCCATAGAAGTTGGAACTTCTGTAGCGCATATGTCCACATGCGCCACAGAAGTTTCAACTTCTGTGGCGCATTTGCTGAAATGCGCCACAAAAAGCTCGGGTGGACCCTATCATGAAATCTCATTGACTGTACTCTGACCAATATTCTGTGGCACATATGACCATATGACCATATGCGCCACAGAAGTTCATCTTCTGTGGCGCATATAGAGGCATGCGCCACAGAAGTTGGAGTAGGAAAAATATATTCTACCCCCCCGAGGATCGCCTTTTTAGGCTTGCAAAAAATAATAAAAAATGAAAAAACACTTCAAAAAATAAAATCCTTTCACATAGTGATAGGTAATATGGTCTAGTTTGTAGGAAAATTAACAAACATGCATTTCGACTTTTTATGCAAAAAAGGTTTATGCCACGGTAAAACGGCTGTAACTTTTGCATACGATGTCAAAAAAATACGTATAATATACCAAAATGACGAGAACGAGATTTAGCGATTATTTAGATTTTCAAAGTTATAAAAGTGTAAAAAGTTATGGCCAAAAGATCGTTTTTTCCTGCAAAAAAATAAAAAAGGAGGACAAACTTCTGTGGCGCATTTCTTCCATATGCGCGATAGAAGTCTTGACCAAAATTCGAAATTTGAATCCCGCCCCTTCTCCCCCCCTTATACTCTTCCACTCCTCCACCCTTCCCCTTCTCACCTTCTTCTCTCATTCTCCTCACCTTCTCCTCCTCCTTCTCCATCCCGGTGAGATCCTCCTCCTCCACCCCGGTGAGATCCTCCTCCTCCTCCGCCCCGGTGAGCTTCTCCTCCTCCTCCTGCACCACCACCCCGGTGAGCTCCTCCCTCCTCCACTCCGGTGATCTCTTCCCTCCTCCACCCCGGTGAGCTCCTACTCCTCCTTCTCCCACCTCCCTCCTCCTCCACCCCGGCGAGCTCCTCCTTCGGCGACCTCCTCCTCCTCCTCCGGCGGCCTCCTCATCCTCCGGTGGCCTCCTCCTCTCCTCCATCGGCAACCTCCACCTACTCCACTAGCGACCTCCTTCTCTCCTCCATCGGCGACCCCCACCTCCGGCGAGCACCACCTCCGGCCATATCTGGCCGGGTTTTTTTTTTGAAATTTGAAAAAAACTTCTGTGGCGCATATTGGCCAAATGCGCCACAGAAGTTTGAGATCTGGTTCGGGACTTCTGTGGCGCATTTTGGAAATATGCGCCACAGAAGTTTTTCAGACTTCTGTGGCGCATTTCAATATGCGCCACAGAAATGCAATTTAGTGGCGAGATAACAGTGGCGTATCCCATATGCGCCACAGAAGTCCCAAAATGGTGCGCCACTGATAGGCCTTTTCCTAGTAGTGTATCTTAAGTATCATGTTTGCCTCCATGATTCTTGATTTAAATATCAAGATTATCTAGGAGCTGAAAGAATTTTTTCAAAAACCATCATGTGTGGCAGATATAACGATATCTAAGACAATGTTTTGGTTGCAATATGATAGAGTATAATATATGTTCTCATATTGGATGAGAATTTGCAAAGGTTGGAGATGCTATACATCCTAATCATCCAAAAGGGTTTTGGAAAGTAATGTTATACTCACGATTCCCCTTTATAAGCTAAAGTAGCTTGATCATGAAAGTCGTCATGATAAGGATGAATAGAAGATGTATGTAAAGTGTTTACTACACTAAAAGATTACTAAATAATGGATTTTGAAAGAATGCCGATCATTTGATGATGGTGATCTACTTCAAAGTGCGAGTCCAAAGGTATTATTATTTGAATATACACCCTTTGGACTATGTGTCATGTATATGGCACCACTGTTGATGTTGATAGATTCTTTTAAAAGGAAAAGGAAATGCTAAAAGAGAATCTATAAAATATATTTGGCAGAAAATAAAAGATTGGAAATATCCAATTTAGGTATATGGATGATATACATGGTATGGTTGTATTCTTTGCTTGTTAAACAATGTGGTTCTTGGATATTGAATACCGAATTGGTTGATATGAAATTTCATACAGAACGACACAATTCATGAACCACAATGTCCTAAGTAACTAGCAAGATAATATGTGATGATGTTCATCGAAAACAAACAAACCATTGTTTGTATTTATCGTTAACATCAAAGCTTGCCTTCAAGATTTGTTTTAATAATAGTTATTTAAATCAGGTATTATGAGAACAAAGATTGTTCAAATAATTACTGTATTCCATATAAGATGGATGATTTACAAATCTAGTTGGAAAAATCACATCCATAAAAACTAATGCTAAAATGTCGCAAGACAAATGATTGAAAGATCACTTACGAAGTAACATCACCATTTAAATTATATTGGTAAGAAAATATGAAGAATCTCCATATTCATGGATTTTGGAGTCTTTGATTTGATCAAGTGACGCTTGTGAGTCTTTCCTCGGGATAATTAAAACTTCGTTCAAAGGCCAAAGAAGAACGAACGACTAAAATATTGGAATTTATACATATCGATGTATGTAGTCCATTATGTATAGTCGTAAGCGATGGATTTCAACTTCATATGCTTTCTCCGGAAATTTGAGTGAATATTCACTTAATGAGAAAGAAGTATGAAATATTTGAAAACTTTCAAGGACTTTCAAGATGAAGTGGAAAATCATTGTAACAAGAAAATAAATGGTTTATGATTTTATCATAAGGGATTTATTTGAGTTGCAAGTGTAACAAGAAAATAAATGATTTATGATTTTATCATAAAGGGATTTATTTGAGTTACAAGTTTAGCAAAAACACCTAGATTTGCATCTCTTGAAACACCATAGGAATATGAAGTGTTTGAAGATTTGTAATGAAACCTTGTGTGACATGGTTGGATAAAAGGTGTTATTTATAAAACTACCATTATGTTTTAAAAGATTAAAGCTTTAGAGACTACCGCTTTTACACTGAAAAGAGCTCCATCTTGATCCATTGAAATGACACCATATGAGTTATGGTTTGGGGTAAAACCCAAGTTGTCCTTTCTTAAATTTTGGTATGCTAAGCATAAGTAAGATGTTTACAATGAAAGTCGGATGAGCATGTCTTTGTAGGTTATTTCGAATAACAATTTGTTATTCCTCCATAACACCAAGGACAAAAGGGTTTGTCGCTTGAAACGTGAAGTTTTTTGAAAAAAGAATTTTTCATCAAAGTTAAGTGGGAGGACAATAGAACTTTTATAAGGTTAATGAACCTTAGATAAATGTGCTGAGTTGCGCAGCGCTGGAAATTGTTCCGGAGCCAGCCATAATGCTCATAGCTTATGTTCTTCAAAGTTTGTGGTCACGGAGATCTAAAGTTCTTATTGAACCAAGTAGGTCGGATAAACAATCAAATGCTAATATTTGAGAGTAAATCATTGTTGTTTGACAATGATGAACAGACTATATGCAAAGAAGCAATCATGGGCCCTGACTCCATCAAGTGGCTTGAAGCCATAAAATCCGTGATAGTTCCATACATGAGAAATCAGGTTTTGAAGTTAGAAGACCCTCCGGAAAGGTGTAAAGAACTATCGGTCATATTTGGATCTATAAAGAAACAGACATGGATGTTTCACATCTATGAAATAGTCAACATGTCGGTAAAATATTTTACGACAATGTTCAAGGAGTTGACTATGACAAGATTTGATCTTTCATAGCGATATTTAGTCTAGACGGATTAAAGTAGCAACCACTACATATAATTTGGTATATGGTAGATGAATAAACAAAACAAAATTCTTCTAATAGAATGGTTACCTAGGACGTGTACAAGACATGGTCCAAAAGGTTTTGTTAAATTCAAAGGATGCTATAAGGGCATGCAAATTCAATGGTTGAAGTAAGCATCGCGGAGTTGGAATCTTCACCGTGATGAAAAAGGAGTTTTCGTCAGGAGATCATGAAGATGCTTGCATTTGCAAGAAATTAAGTGGGAGCGATGAGACATATTTCTAATACATTATGTGGAGGACATCTTGTTGATTGGAAATGATGTATCTTTTATTGTCAAAGGTTAAGAATTTCATTTTGATGAAAGACTGAGGAAAAACCCGAATATTTAGCATGAATGTCTAATGGATAGACTATGACGCTAATATGGTTGTGCCAAATGTACATATATAAGATATTGAAGGAGTTCAATATAGAAATGACAAGAAAAGTTTCTTGTCGCATGGAAAAGAATTGAATCAAGATTCAAGTGTATCGACACTTGATAAGTGAAACAAGATTCAAGTGCTTTGACACTTGATGAGTGAAATCACAAGAATGTTTTGATCAATCATACCATGATATGTACACATCCAGATATGTCCTATGCTCTAAGTGTTATGAGCATATACCAGAATGAATTATAAAATGATCATTGGACGATAGTAAGGATATTCTTATGATCTTTTGGAAGAACTAAGAATATATTTGTGTAGAGGTGACAAACAATTACAAATAGTTCATTGTAAAGCATTACATTGATACTAGTTTTGTCACAAGATACAAATTAAGTTTATAACAATTTAAACTATGGTTGGCACAATGAAATGGAAAGAAAGTTTCCATGATGGATTTGGATGAATTCCAAAGTTAAGACATTGTGACGGATACTACAACAAAAGGCTAAGTATATGACTGCTATAGTAGCAGCAAAGGAGGGCATTTGTGTCAAGTAGTTTGTTATCAAATTAAGGTGTGGTTCACAACGGGCTAACACTAACGATATATTGTACGACAATAGTATCGACATGATTTAACCCCAAGGAACTAAAGGTCTCACCAAAATACCAAATTTATACAATGCCATCTCATTGGAGAATGAGTGATGCATGAAGACGCAAAGACATGCAAATACACACGAACCTGAAAGCGTTAGATCCATAGATTATGTTAACCACTTGCAATCGCGTATATGGAACACCAGAAATCCATAGGTGTTCAATACGCAAAGTTTTTCAAACTATATTATTGTCTCTAGTGCAAGTGGGAGACTGAAGGGAATATGCCCGAGAGGCAATAATAAAGTGGTTATTATCGTATTACTTATTTATGATAAATGTTTATTTTACATGCTAAAATTGTATTAATACAGAAACGGTAATACATGTGTGTTTAATAAACAAAAGAAAGTTCCTAGTTATGCCTCTCTTATAAACTAGGTCGTTGATTAACAAGATGATAAAAGGTTTCCTGATCATGAACATTGGATGTTGTTAATAACGAGGTCACAAGATTGTTGGAATGATGTGATGAACATTCATCTGCAGTATAGCATTACGATCAAGGTCATTGTGTTTATATTTCTATAACATTATACGAAGTAATCTTATTCCTTAGACCATGAGATCATGTCAATCACGAACACCAGAAGAGTATCTTGATAACATCAAACGTCACACCGTAACAGGGTGATTATAAAGATGGGTTCAGTGCTATGAAGGTGTTATGTTGAAGCTCATGGAACAAGAGTGGAATTTGTCCATCCCTATGACGGAGAGATATACTCTGGTCCCTATCGGTGATATCACATTGATTATCTTGCAAGCAAGTGATTTGATCACTAGAATGTTATATCACGGGAACGAGAAAAGAGTACATGTAGGTAACTAGATCAAAGTAGGTATAGAGATATCGATGATCGAATCTCGGACATGTAATATATCGCGAGACAAAGGGATTGAGTTACATGCGTATAAGGTTCACGTGATCACAAAAAGTCATCGTTGAATATGTGGGAGTCAGTACGGATCTCTAGGTCCCGCTGCTGATTTTTGATCGGAGAGGGGTATCGATCATGTATACATTATTCACGAACCGTAGGGTGACACACCTAAGGGATACCGACACCATTCGGAGCAAATAATATGCCAGAGAAAGAAAAAAGAAAGCGCAGGAATTTATTTCACTAGACACCAAAATTGTTTCGGTTGAAATTGCTGAAACTGGTTCTACATGTGAAATTGAAATGTTATAAGGGGTTTTATGTGAAATTTTGTTAATTAGATTAATTAACAAAATTCTGAATAAATAAATAAAAGATTTTTATTTAAATGAGAGCTTGCATTAAATTTGGTGGAAATTTAATGCATGTGAGTGGATTTTTGAGTGGAGGCTTTTTAATGGGAGTGGAGGCTTTTTATTTTGAGTAGGAGCTCCACCCACATGAATGTGGAAGAGGTGGGGGAAGCCACCATGGCTGGGCGCCATGCCCCTTGGGGTGCCACCCCCTCTCCCTATAAAAGGCCCCCTCTCATCCTCTCAAAGCACACCTCCTCGCGAAGGATCTCTCTCGCCCTTTAGAATTTCCCCATGGTCTCGGATCAGCGAGATACATGTTCCCGGTGGCTTTTTCTGGAAGGATTTGTTGCTTCCGCTGCTTCGCTGGAGCGAGGGCGTGGAGGTTGTCGGGGTACCCGTATGTGTGTGCGATCACGGATGCACCACTGCTTTGCGGTGCTGGACCGGCTGGACCAGATGGACTTCATCACGATCTTGAGATCAACAAGCGTTCGTCTACATCATCCACGAGTACAACCTCATTAACGCTATTCGGTCTTTGAGGGTATGTATTCTATGGATGTATATACTCCCGTTGCCTGTATCTAATAGATAGATCTTGGTACTTAGTTGTTCCCATCGTAGGAATTTTTTTTCTATGCTGCGAACCCTACAATAATTAGCCTCTATTCATTGATATATTTCATATTAAGAGGTGATACTTATGTCTTTTCATCTGTTTTTGCATGTTGGATGATTCTTGGAGGATGAACTGCCGGGGTCAGGATTCTGATGGAAAAAGAGATGTTTTGATGCAATTTCGCGAATATCAGAAAAATAGCAGAAAAAATAGAGAAAATTATATTTTCCTAGAAGAAGAAGAAGGATGCCAGAAGGGGAGGCGGAGTTGGGCCACAGGGGCCCGCACCTCCCCAGGCGCGGGTCGCCCTGGGTCGAGCCTACAGGGTGTGGCCACCCTGGCCCACCTCTGGCTCCGCCCTCTCTCCTATATCTTCTCCTCTAAACCCTAAAGTCGAGGGAGCGACCACATAAAGATTCCGCCGCCTCTGCAGGGCAGAAAACACCGAGAGAAAAAGATCTCTCCGGCAGACAGATTTCTTCCGTGGAAATTCCTTCCCGAAGAGGGTAGATCGTCTCCATCAACACCATCATCAAGCTAGACTTCATCGGGATCATCATCATCATCCACACCATCATCTCCACCAACACCATCATCACCACTCCATGTCGCTATAACAATTGTGTTGAATCTTGCATAGTTCTTAGGGGAAACTTTCCCGGCGTTGATTACTATTGTAGTTGATACTTGTGAGTGGAACCATTGAATTATTGTTCATGTTCAGATTGTTATCCATCATTATATCATCTCTGATCTTGATCCATATGATGTCTCGTGAGTAGTTTGTTTAGTTCTTGAGGACATGGGAGAAGTCATGTTGTTAGTAGTGGAATTGTGTTGAGGTACTATTCAATGGTTTAATATTTAAGTTGTGGTGCTATTCTTCTAGTGGTGTCATGTGAACGTCGACTACATGATACTTTACCATTTATGGGACTAGGGGAATGCATTGTGTATTTGACTACTAATTGTAGGGTTGCCGGAGTAACAGAAACTTGAACCCCCGTTACGAAACCTTTGAACAAGGGAGTGTCGGATCTCAGAGTTTAAGGATGTGGTTAGGTTTTTATCTTAATTTCTTTCTTGTAGTTGCGAATGCTTGCAAGGGGTATAATCACAAGTATGTATTAGTCCAAGTAAGGTCGGTACATTAGCATAGGTTTGCTACGCCCAATTTGTTGGAGATATGCCCTAGAGTCAATAATAAATGTAGTTATTATTATATCTTTGTGTTTATGATAAATGTTTACATTCATGCTATAATAGTATTAACAAGGAAACATTAATACTTGTGTGATCTGTAAACTTAATTTGAAGTCCCTAGTAAAGCCTCTATATAATACTAGCTTGTTGGTTAATAGATGATTGTGGTTTCCCTATCATGAACATTGAGATGTTATTAACAACAAGATCATATCGTTAGGAGAATGATATGGTGGACATACTCCTATAGATAAGCGTAGCATAAAGATCAAGTCATTTTAATAGTTCAATTGCTATATGCTTTCTGATACATAGTAACCTAATTCCATCGACCATGAGATCATGCATATCACCTTTACCGGATGGATGCTTTGATGACATCAAACACCACACCGTAACTGGGTGGCTATAAAGGTGGCATTGAGTGTTCGGAAAGTATTGTTTGAAACACATGGATCAAGAGTGGGATTTGTCCATCCATATGACGGATAGATATACTCTGGGCCCTCTCAGTGAAATTTCATCCAATTAGCTTGCAAGCATGTGACTGGCTCACAAGGGATCACATATCACGGGAACGAGAAAAGAGTACTTATCGGTAACGAGGTTGAACTAGGTATGCAGAGATACCGACGATCATAACCTCGGATAAGTAAACTATCATGAGACAAAGGGAAATTGGTATCGTATGTAAGTGGTTCATTCGATCGCAAAGTAATCGTAGAAATATGTGGGAGCCATATGAATTTCCAGATTCCTCTTTTGGTTATTGATCGGAGAAGTGTCTCGATCATGTCCGCATAATTCACGAACCGTAGGGAGACACACTTAAGGATTCGACGTTGTTTGAGTAGTTATGGAATGATGAGAAAGAGTCCGAATGTTTTTCGGAGTCTCGAATGGGATTCGGGATATCACGAGGAGATCCGGAATGGTCCGGAGAATAAGATTCATATAAGGAAAGTCCCGTTTCGGAGTTGGAGAATGATTCTGGTGTTTTCATCGGGAATGTTCTAGAAGGTTCCGGAATGTCCGGCACTCCGGAGGGGAAGGGTACATGAATGTGTTATATCAAGTTGGTATGATTGCGTCATGTACTAAGTGTCATCGCTGAACAAAATAAAGGATTAAATCAAATCCTAGTTTTAAAAGTCAAACGGCTAGTTTGAAAGTCAAACGGCTATTTTTGGGAAGTGGAAAAAGAGGAGGAAACCGAGTTGGGGAGGAGTCCCTCCTCCCCACCACCGGCGCCCCACCAAGCCGAGTTGGGGAGGGACTCCTCTCCCTCCCCTTGGCTGGCCGGCCCCTCCACCTATATAAGGAGGGGCAGGGCTCCCTCCTAGATACACACAAGATCCTCTCCTCCAAACCCTAAGCCGCCGGCGCCGCCACCTGCTGCCGCCGCCGCCGCCCTAGGGCAAACCGCCACCGCCGCCTAGCTAAACCCTAGCCGCTGGCTTGCTCCTCCTCGGCGTGTCTAAACTCTAGATCGTCGAGGGACTCTCTCATACTCCACCATACTCGCTCCGGCTTAAGGAGAAGCCCTGCAAGATCTCCCCTCTACTTCCAGTACCACGCCGTTGTGCTGCCGGAATCGCGAGGAGAGTGCTACAACCTCCGCTGCCTGCTGGAACAAGGGAGAGGAAGGTCTTCGTCGAGTACCGAACGTGTGACCGACTGCGGGAGCGCTGCCGGAACGCAGCGCCGGAAGGATTGTCTACGCGATCTTGAGATCGGGAAGAGTACGACTACATCACCCACGAGAATCCGCTCTTGTTAAACACTTTGGAATCTTCGAGGGTGAGTTATTCTATCGACTCGTTGCTACAATCTAGTAGATAGATCTTGGCTTGTTTGTTTGTATGCAGTAGAAATTTTTTGTTTTCCATGCTACAAAACCCGACAGTGGTATCAGAGCCGTGTCTATATGTAGATCTGTTGCACGAGTAGAACACAATGGTCATTGTGGGCATTGATGCTTTTATTGTCGATTGCTTCTTGTGTACTTTGCATCTTGCGGTATGTTGGTATGAAGCGGGCCGGGCTAACCTTACATGACATCGTTCATGAGACTTGCTCCACGCTTGACATGCAACTTGTATTGCATAAGTGGCTTTGCGGGTGCCTGTTTCTCCTAGCATAGTTAAGATACAATTTACAACGGGTGATTAACAATACTAGTATCAATGTTGTGGTTCATATTCGTAAGTTAGAACGACACTTATTGAAATCCCCAAACCACGTAAAACATGCAAAGAAAGTAGAGGCGTCTAACTTTGTTTTGCAGGGGTGTGCAGTGATGTGATATGGCCATGATTGTGATTATATTTGATGTATGCAATGTTCCTTATTGTAAGTTGGCAACCGGCAGGAGCCATATGGTTGTCTTTAATTTATGTTAAGACCCGCATGTCTATTCAAATTAGTTGTAATAGTTGAAGCCGGTGGACGACAACCATGGAGAAGCGTCATTGACCTTGATGCAATGCCGGTGATGATGGAGATCATGTTCGTGCTAGAAGATGGAGATCGGAAGCACAAAGAAGAAAGGCCATATCATATCACATATTATGAATTGCATGTGATGTTAATCCTTTATGCATCTTGTATTGCTTAGTAGACGACGGTAGCATTATAATATGATCCCTCATGCACATGAATTTCAAGTCATAAAGTGTTCACCCTTAGTTAGCACCGTTGCTAAAGCTTGTTGTTTCGAAGCACCACGTGATGATCGAGTGTGTTAGATTCCGCAAGTGTATACAATGTGAGCAAGCCAGATTTGCTCATGCGGAAACTAAGGTTTGATCTTGACGAGCCTAGCATGTACAGACATGGTCTCGGAACACGGATCACCGAAAGGTAAAGCATGAATCATATAGTAGATATGATGAACATGTCGATTGTTCGCCATTGAAACTATATCAACTCTCGTGATGATCGGTGTTGATGTGGTGGATTTGGTTCGTGTGATCACTAAAACAATGTGAGGGATATTGTTTTGAGTGGGAGTTCACCTAGATTAATTTTATTATTAATTTGAACTCAATTTGTCATAAACTTAGTCTAAACTATTGCAAATATGTTGTAGATCAATGGCAGCCCCTACCATCAATTTTAATGCGTTCCTAGAGAAAGAAAAGTTGAAAAACAATGGAAGCAACTTCGCGGATTGGTTCCGCAATTTGAGGATTGTCCTCACAGCTGGTAATTTGACCTATGTGCTGGATGCACCGCTGGGTGACCCACCTGCAGCTGATGCTGCCGATGAAGTAAAGAACGTTTACCTCACTCGGAAGACTCAGTACTCCACAGTTCAGTGTGCTATCTTGTATGGTTTAGAATCGGAGCTTCGGAAAAGGTTTGAGAATTCAGACCCATATGATATTGTCGAGGATCTCAAATTGATCTTTGAGACTCATGCGGCAATTGAAAGCTATGAGGCTTCTGAAAAGTTCTTTAACTACAAGATGGAAGAGGGCAGCTCCGTCAGTGAGCATGTGCTTAAGATGTCTGGGCACGCAAACAAACTTCAAAGCTTGGGTATAGTGATTCCTAATGCTTTGGGGATTTACCGCGTCCTCCAATAACTACCACCAAGTTACAAGAACTTTGTGATGAACTACAACATGCAGAACATGAACAAAACATTGCCAGAACTCTTTGCCTTGTTGAAATCTGCAGAAGTGGAGATCAAGAAAGAGCACCAAGTGTTGTTGGTCAATAAGACCACCAAATTCAAGAAAGGCAAGTCTAAGCAGAAGGGACACTTCAAGAAGGGTGGTAAGAAGGTTACCTCGCCAGCGAAGAAGACCAAGGCTGGACCTAAGCCTGATACTGAGTGCTTTTACTACAAGGGAGAAGGTCACTGGAAGCGGAATTGCCCAAAGTACTTGGCGGATTTGAAGAACGGAAACATCAAGAAGAAAGGTATATCTGATATACATGTTATTGATGTGTATCTCACTAGTACTCGTAGTAGTGCCTGGGTATTTGATACTGGTTCAGTTGCTCATATTTGTAACTCGAAACAGGTGCTGCAGAATAAACGGAAGCTAGCGAAGAACGAGGTGACGATGCACGTGGGAAACGGATCAAAGGTTGATGTGACCGCGGTCGGCATGCTACCCCTTCATCTACCATCGGGATTAGTTTTATACTTAAATAATTGTTTTTTGGTGCCTGCGTTGAGCATGAACATTATATCGGGATCTTGTTTATTGCGAGACGGTTACTTGTTTAAGTCCGAGAATAATGGTTGTTCGATTTATATGAGTAATATGTTTTATGCACATGCACCTTTGATAGATGGTCTATTCTTGTTGAATCTCGATAGTGGAAATACACATATTAATAACATTGAGGCTAAACGTTTGAAATCGAGCGATAACTCGACCTATATGTGGCACTGTCGTCTTGGTCACATTGGAGTGAAGGGTATGAAGAAACTCCATTCCGATGGACTTCTTGAATCACTTGATTTCAAATCACTTGATAGATGCGAAGCATGTCTGATGGGTAAAATGACTAATACTCCATTTTCTGGTATGATGGAGTGAGCTACGAACTTATTGGAAATCATACATACCGATGTGTGTGGTCCAATGAGTGTAGCGTCGCGCGGTGGTTATCGTTATGTTCTTACCTTCACGGATGATTTGAGTAGATATGGGTATATCTATTTCATGAAACATAAGTCCGAAACTTTCGAGAAGTTTAAGGAGTTTCAAAGTGAGGTAGAGAATCAACGTAATAAGAAGATTAAATTTCTACGTTCTGATCGTGGAGGTGAATATCTAAGTTACGATTTTGGCGAGAATTTAAAGAAATATGGAATACTTTCACAATTGACACCGCCAGGAACACCACAGCGTAATGGTGTGTCCGAACGTCGTAATCGAACTCTCTTAGATATGGTTCATTCTATGATGTCACTTACAGATTTACCGCTATCATTTTGGGGTTATGCATTAGAAACAGCCGCATTCACTTTAAATATGGCACCATCTAAATCCGTTGAAACGACACCGTATGAATTATGGTTTGGAAAGAAACCTAAATTGTCGTTCCTTAAATTTTGGGGTTGCGAAGCCTATGTAAAGAAGTTACAGCCGGACAAGCTTGAACCCAAAGCGAAAAAATGCGTCTTCATAGGATACCCGAAGGAAACTATTGGGTATACCTTCTATCACAGATCCGAAGGCAAAATCTTTGTTGCCAAGAATGGATCCTTTCTAGAGAAGGAATTTCTCTCGAAAGAAGTGACTGGAAGGAAAGTAGAACTCGACGAGGTTGTCAAACCTTCTCTCGAAATTGCGAGTAGCGCAGCACCGGAAGAAGTTCCTGTGGTGCCTACACCAATAAGAGAGGAAGCTAATGATGATGATCATGAAACTTCGGTTCTAGTTGCTACAGAGCCTCGCAGGTCAACGAGAACTCGTACCACTCCAGATTGGTATGATCCCGTTATGAGTGTCATGTTGGTGGACAACACCGATGACCCTGAGACATATGAGGAAGCGATGATGAGCCCAGATTCCAATAAATGGCAAGAAGCCATGAAATCCGAGATTGGATCCATGTACGAAAACCAAGTATGGACTTTGGTGGACTTACCAGATGGCCGGAAGGCTGTCGAGAACAAATGGATCTTCAAGAAGAAAACAGATGCTGATGGTAATGTTACTGTCTATAAATCTCGACTTGTCGCAAAAGGGTTTCGACAAATTCAAGGAGTTGACTACGATGGACTTTCTCACCAGTAGCGAAGCTAAAGTCTGTGAGGATTATGTTAGCAATCGCTGCATATTATGATTATGAGATATGGCAGATGGATGTCAAAACAACATTCCTCAATGGAGACATTGATGAAGAGTTGTATATGATGCAACCCAAAGGTTTTATCGATCCTAAAGACGCTAACAAGGTATGCAAACTTCAATGGTCCATCTATGGATTGAAGCAAGCATCCCGAAGTTGGAATCAACGTTTTGATAAGGTGATCAAAAGTTTTGGTTTTATACAAACTTATGGAGAAGCTTGTATTTACAAGAAAGTGAGTGGGAGCTCTGTAGCATTCTTAATACTATATGTAGATGACATATTGTTGATTGGGAATGATGTAGACCTTCTTAATAGTGTCAAGGAATATTTGAAATAGTTTTTCAATGAAGGATCTTGGCGAAGCAGCTTACATATTCGGCATAAAGATTTATAGAGATAGATCGAAACGCCAAATATCATTGTCACAAAGTACATATTTGGACAAAGTTGTAAAGAGGTTTGGAATGGAAGATAGCAAGAAAGGGTTCTTGCCCATGTTGCCCAATACGACCTTGAGTAAGACTCAAAGTCCGACATCAGCAGGAGATAGAGAAAGGATGAGTAAGACTCCCTATGCCTCAGCCATAGGATCTCTAATGTATGCCATGCTATGTACTAGACCAGACATTGCATATGCTGTTAGCTTAACTAGCAGATATCAAAGTGATCCAGGAGTGGATCATTGGACAACGATCAAAAACATCCTTAAGTACTTGAGAAGAACTAAGGATATGGTTCTTTCTTATGGAGGCGATGAACATCTCATTGTTAATGGTTACACCGATGCTAGTTGGAACACCGATCCGGATGATTCTAAATCACAATCTGGATACGTATTTATTTTGAATGGTGCAGCAGTTAGCTGGAGGAGTGCAAAGCAAAGCATTGTGGCGAGATCTTCAACTGAATCGGAATACATGGATGCTTCGGAGGCTTCACAAGAAGCGGCCATGGATGAAAGAGTTCATTACAGAGCTGGGTGTGGTTCCTAGTGCGCTGGACCCAATGTCTATCTACTGTGATAACATGGGTGCCATAGCCAATGCGCAAGAACCAAGGTCACACAAGAAGCTGAAGCACATCAAGCTACGTTTTCACGCTATTCGAGAACAGATCCAAGATGGGGATATGAAGATTTTCAAAGTACACACATATCTGAATGTGGCGGATCCGTTGACTAAACCTCTCCCGAGGGAAAAACATGACCAGCACCAAACTGCCATGGGTGTTCGGTATATTACCATGTAATCTAGATTAGATGACTCTAGTGCAAGTGGGAGACTGTTGGAGATATGCCCTAGAGGCAATAATAAATGTAGTTATTATTATATCTTTGTGTTTATGATAAATGTTTACATTCATGCTATAATAGTATTAACAAGGAAACATTAATACTTGTGTGATCTGTAAACTTAATTTGAAGTCCCTAGTAAAGCCTCTATATAATACTAGCTTTTGGTTAATAGATGATTGTGGTTTCCCTATCATGAACATTGAGATGTTATTAACAACAAGATCATATCGTTAGGAGAATGATATGGTGGACATACTCCTATAGATAAGCGTAGCATAAAGATCAAGTCATTTTAATAGTTCAATTGCTATATGCTTTCTGATACATAGTAACCTAATTCCTTCGACCATGAGATAATGCATATCACCTTTACCGGATGGATGCTTTGATGACATCAAACACCACACCGTAACTGGGTGGCTATAAAGGTGGCATTGAGTGTTCGGAAAGTATTGGTTGAAACACATGGATCAAGAGTGGGATTTGTCCATCCATATGACGGATAGATATACTCTGGGCCCTCTCGGTGAAATGTCATCCAATTAGCTTGCAAGCATGTGACTAGATCACAAGGGATCACATATAACGGGAACGAGAAAAGAGTACTTATCGGTAACGAGGTTGAACTAGGTATGCAGAGATACCGACGATCATAACCTCGGATAAGTAAACTATCGTGAGACAAAGGGAAATTGGTATCATATGTAAGTGGTTCATTCGATCACAAAGTAATCGTAGAAATATGTGGGAGCCATATGAATTTCCAGATTCCTCTATTGGTTATTGATCGGAGAAGTGTCTCGATCATGTCCGCATAATTCACGAACCGTAGGGAGACACACTTAAGGATTCGACGTTGTTTGAGTAGTTATGGAATGATGAGAAAGAGTCCGAATGTTGTTCGGAGTCTCGAATGGGATTTGGGATATCACGAGGAGATATGGAATGGTCCGGAGAATAAGATTCATATAAGGAAAGTCCCGTTTCGGAGTTGGAGAATGATTCCGGTGTTTTCATCGGGAATGTTCTAGAAGGTTCCGGAATGTCCGGCACTCCGGAGGGGAAGGGTACATGAATGTGTTATATCAAGTTGGTATGATTGCGTCATGTACTAAGTGTCATCGCTGAACAAAATAAAGGATTAAATCAAATCCTAGGTTGAAAAGTCAAACGGCTAGTTTGAAAGTCAAACGGCTGTTTTTGGGAAGTGGAAAAAGAGGAGGAAACCGAGTTGGGGAGGAGTCCCTCCTCCCCAGCATCGTCGCCCCACCAAGCCGAGTTGGGGAGGGACTCCTCTCCCTCCCCTTGGCCGGCCGGCCCCTCCACCTATATAAGGAGGGGCAGGGCTCCCTCCTAGAGACACACAAGATCCTCTCCTCCAAACCCTAAGCCGTCGGCGCCGCCACCTGCTGCCGCCGCCGCCGCCCTAGGACAAAACGCCGCCGCCTAGCTAAACCCTAGCCGCCGGCTTGCTCCTCCTCGGCGTGTCTAAACTCTAGATCGTCGAGGGACTCTCTCATACTCCACCATACTCGCTCCGGCTTAAGGCGAAGCCCTGCGATATCTCCCCTCTACTTCCGGTACCACGTCGTTGTGCTGTCGGAATTGCGAGGAGAGTGCTACAACCTCCGCTGCCTTCTGGAACAAGGGAGAGGAAGGTCTTCGTCGAGTACCGAACATGTGACCGACTGCGGGAGCGCTGCCGGAACGCAGCGCCGGAAGGATCGTCTACGCGATCTTGAGATCGGGAAGAGTATGACTACATCACCCACGAGAATCCGCTCTCGTTAAACACTTTGGAATCTTCGAGGGTGAGTTATTCTATCGACTCGTTGCTACAATCTAGTAGATAGATCTTGGCTTGTTTGTTTGTATGCGGTAGAAATTTTTTATTTTCCATGCTACGAAACCCGACACAATTTGCATCACCTCTCTATACCATAATTTACCTCTATTCATTGATATATGCCTTATTATGAGGTATTTCTTATGGCTTTTCATCTGTTTATGCATGTTGGATGATTCTTGGAGGATGGGCTGTGAGAGTCTGGATTCTGATGGAAAAGAAGGCGTTTCGGTGCAATTTTACGAAGATCAGAAAAATACCAGAAAAATATGGAAAAAAATATTATTTTACCAAAATACGAAGGAAGCCAGAAGGAGGAGCGAAGAGGGGCCGCAGGGCCCCCCCACATCCCCTAGGCGTGGGCCCTCCTAACCCCGCACCTAGGATAGGTGTGGCCCACCTGCCCGGCCTCCGACTCCGCCCCTTCGCCTATATCTTCCCTATGAAACCCTATGCCTCGAGGGGGGGAGACCACAGATAGATTTCCGCCACCTCTGGGGGGCGAAAAACACCAAGAGAGAAAGATCTCTCCGGCAGATAGATTTCTGCCGGGGGAATTCCTTCCCGGAGAGGGAAGACCGTCTCCATCAACACCATCATCAAGCTAGGCTTCATCGGGATCATCATCATCATCATCCACACCATCATCTCCACCAGCACCATCATCACCACTCTGTCCCGCTATAACAGTTGTGTTGCATATTGCTTTAGTTCTTAGGGGAAACTTTCTCGGTGTTGATTAATATTTTAGTTGATGCTTGTGAGTGGAACCATTGGATTATTGTTTATGTTCAGATTGTTATCCATTACCATATCATCTTTGATATTGATCCATATGATGTCTTGTGAGTAGTTCGTTGTGTTCTTGAGGACATGGGAGAAGCCATGTTGTTAGTAGTGAACTTGTGTTGAGTTATTATTCAATGGTTTAGTATTTAAGTTGTGGTGCTATTCTTCTAGTGGTGTCATGTGAACGTCGACTACATGATACTTCACCATTTATGGGCCTAGGGGAATGCATTGTGTATTTGGCTACTAATTGTGGGGTTGCCAGAGTGACAGAAACCTGAACCCCCGTTAGGACATCTTTGCACAAGGGAGCGTAGGATCTCAGAGTTTAAGGCTGTGGTTAGATTTATATCTTAATTACTTTCCTATAGTTACAGATGTTTGCAGGGGGTTTAATCACAAGTATGTATTAGTCCAAGTAAGGTTAGTACATTAGCATAGGTTCACCCACACAACACTTACAACACCAGAGAAGAGTACTCAGCTATTTGAAGCGAAAGCACTTGACAGAATTCCCATGTGTCCTCGAGAACGTTTGATCCTTATAAGTATTTCCAACGGCTTGTCATTTGCTAAGAAAGGATTGGGCCACTTGCTGCGTTTGTTCTTTGTTACTTGCACTTTGTTTTGTTGCTTTATCAGAAAACCACTAAAAATCCGTTTGCTAAGTATTCACAGGGATTTCCTGCTCCATACCACTGTTCAGCACCTTCTGCTCCTTGTTGGTATCGACACTCCTATTTATCGAAAGTACTATGATACACCCCCTATACTTGTGGGTTATCAAGACTATTTTCTGGCGCTGTTGCTGGGGAGTGAAGCGCTATTGAAGAGTGGAAATGGTAAAGGAAACTTTTACTGTGAGTATTGCTTTTGTTACTGCTTGTTACTTTGTTTTCAATATGGATAACCCACTTGGTTTTCTGTTTGGAAAAAATACTACCACTGCAAGGGTAGTAGATGAACCACCACCTGCTGAGATAGATCCTTTTAAGATACCTATAAGTATTGTTAATCGTGTTATGGATAATTATTATTTAGGGGATGGAACTGTCCATCCCGATGATCACTTGTTTTTTATCCATGAATTATGCGGGTTGTTTAAGTGTGCAACTATCACAACTGAACAGGTAAATAAGAAGTTACTGTCCATATCCTTAAAAGGGAGAGCTGAAGAATGGTATAAGCTGCTGAAGAATGGACAATCCAAGGAATGGGAGGAGATGGCATCTCTCTTTTACTCTAAATTTTATCCTCCCAGTGAGATTCATAAGGATAGAAATCTTATATATGACTTTTTGCCTCTTGATGGAGAAAGTACAGCTCAAGCTTGGGGGAGATTGAAGTTTCTAATGCTTTAATGTCCTATTCATGAACTCCCTAGCAATATTATTCTCAATAACTTTTATGCTAGGCTTTCTCTTCATGATAAATATTTACTAGATGCTTCTTATGCTGGATCATTTACACGTATGAAGTAAGAAGCTAAATGGGATCTACTGGACCGTATTCAAGAAAACACTAAACATTGGGAGAATGAAAAAGGAAGAAAGTCAGTTATAAACTATGATTATGAATGCATTAAATCTTTTATGGGAACTGATGACTTCCGTGATATTAAAAATGAGTTTGGTCTTGATCCCCAAGTCCTTGCAAAATGTTTTAAGGACTTTGCCTCTTATATTGAAATTCCCAAGAAAGAGTGGGACAAGTACCATGCTCCTTATAAAGACATTGTTACCCATGTTCCTGCCAGCGTAGAGGTTTGTACTGTTGATCCTATTTTGCCTGAACCTTATGTTGAGAAAATCCCTTTTCCTTCCAAGGTAAGGGAGCATTCTATTATGGCTAACGTGGTTAGAAAAAGCGCAAAGAAAATTGTAGGGTCTGATGAGCTTATTGATATTGAGCCTGTGGTAGCCATTGTGAAATATCTTGTCACTAGAAATATAGAGCATGAGCATATTGTCTTCTGTGAAGACGCTACTAATATTGTTTCTCATCCTAAGAAAGTTAGAAAATCTAGTGTCACTGTGCTTTCTATTAAAATTGGTGGTCATAGCTATTATGGTTTATGTGATATTGGTGCTAGTTCTAGTGCTATTCCTTATGAGCTTTACAGGGAAATTATGCATGAGATTGGTCCTTGTGAGCTTGAGGACATTGATGTGGTTATTCACCTTGCTAATAGAGAGAAAGTTTGCCCCATTGGCATTGTAAGAGATGTGGAGGTCCTTTGTGGTAAGATTAAATATCCTGCTGATTTTCTAGTACTTGGTAAAGAAGCGGGTAAAACCTATCCTATTATTTTTGGTAGACCCTTTCTAAATACTTGTGGGGCTATCATAGAGAGAAGGAAGGAAAAAGTTTTGACTAAGTTTGCTGGAGAGTCTTATGAGTTTAATTTTTCCAAATTTCCCAAAACTCCTTATGAAAATGAACTGCCTGATGAGGATTTCAGGGTTGAACAACTTTCTGCTATTTCTCTTGGTCCTAACAATGCCTTGCAGAAATTTATGGAAGATCATGAAAGTGATGTCTTCATGAAGGAAAGAAATGAGATTGACGAGGATTTCCTTCGTCAGCCTGAGTTACTTAAGCATAATCTACCTGTGGAAGATTTGGGTATCACACTACCACCTAAAGGGTATCCTGTTTTCGAATTAAAACCTTTACCTGATGATCTTAAATATGCTTATCCTGATGATAAGAAAATATATCTTCTTATTATTAGTTATAAACTTTCAGGAAAGGAAGAAGAAAGGTTATTGGAGATATTGAAGAAACACCGAGGAGCTATGGGTTATACTCTTGATGATTTAAAGGGGATTTCTCCTACTATATGTCAGCATGCTATTAATATAGAGCCTGATGCAAAACCAGTTGTTGAGCACCAACGCCGTCTAAATCCTAAGATGAAGGATGTGGTAAGAAATGAGGTATTAAAACTCCTTGATGCTGGTATTATTTATCCTATTGCTGATAGTAAATGGGGTAGCCCTGTTCATTGTGTCCCCAAGAAAGGGGGAATAACTGTTGTGCCTAATGAGGATAATGAGCTTATACCCCAAAGAGTAGTGGTTGGGTATAGAATGTGCATTGATTTTAGAAATATTAATAAAGTTACTAAGAAAGATCATTATCCTTTGCCCTTTATTGATCAAATGCTTGAGAGGTTGTCCAAAAAGACTCACTTTTGCTTTCTTGATGGTTATTCTGGGTTTTCTCAAATTTCTATGAAAGCACAAGATCAGGAGAAAACTACTTTCACTTGTCCTTATGGTACTTATGCTTATAGGCGTATGCCTTTTGGTTTATGTAATGCTCATGCTACCTTTCAGAGATGTATGTCTACTATCTTTCATGGTTTTTGTGAAGAAATTGTGGAGGTTTTCATGGATGATTTCTCCGTCTATGGAACTTCTTTTGATAACTGTTTGAACAAGCTTGATAAAGTTTTGCAGAGATGTGAAGAAACCAACCTTGTTCTTAATTGGGAGAAATGCCATTTCATGGTTAATGAAGGGATTGTTCTTGGACACAAGATCTCTGAAAGAGGAATTGAAGTTGACAGAGCCAAAATTGAAGCAATTGAGAAGATGCCTTGTCCTATAGATATCAAAGGTATTCGTAGTATCCTTGGTCATGCTAGTTTCTATAGGAGGTTTATTAAAGATTTCTCCAAAATTTCAAAGCCCCTTACTAATCTTCTTCAAAAAGATGTACCTTTTGTTTTTGATGACGATTGTAAGGAAGATTTTGAAGCTTTGAAGAAAGCTTTGACAACTGCTCATATTGTCCAACCACCTGATTGGAATTTACCTTTTGAAATTATGTGTCATGCTAGTGACTTTGTTGTGGGTGCTATCCTTGGACAACGTGTTGACAAGAAGTTAAATGTCATTCATTATGCTAGCAAGACTCTGGATGCTACTCAAAAGAACTATGCTACTACTGAAAAAGAGTTCTTAGCCGTAATATTTGCTTGTGATAAGTTTAGACCTTATATTGGTGATTCTAAGGTTACTATTTGAAGGGAATATGCCCTGAGAGGCAATAATAAAGTGTTTATTATGTGCATTCCAAGTATATGATAGATGTTTATTTTGCATGCTATAATTGTATTAATACGGAAACATTAATACATGTGTGTTTAATAAATAAAACATAAAGTTCCTAGTTGTGCCTCTCTCATAAACTAGCTCGTTGATTAACAAGATCATCAAAGTTTCCTGATCATAGACATTGGAAGTTGTTAATAACGAGGTCACAACATTAGTGTAATGATGTGATGAACATTCATCCGAAGTATAGAATTACGATCAAGTCACTGAGTTTATATTGCTATAACAACTTACCAAGTGATCCTAATCCTTAGACCATGAGATCTGATGCTACACTCAACAGGGAGGAAGAGTGCATCGTTGGAAACCCCAAGAGCAAGGTATGAAGAGTTTAGCAGCAAGATTTCCCTCAGTAGAAATCGAGGTTATCAAACCATAAGGAGGAAGTAAACGTCACACAGGTGTTGGAAGCAACGTGGAGACCTGCAGAACACAAACTCAAGACTCTGTCCAAATGAATCAGTGAGGTTGTCAAGCTCACCGGTTTGCTCTAACAAAGGATTAAACATATAGTGTGGAAGGTAATGGTTTGCAGCAAGTAAACAAGTAACAGTGGAAGATGTATCAATGGTAAAGATTGGACCGGGGTCCATAGTTCACTATAGGTGCTCTCCTTAGATAAACAACATGGCATGAAGGGTAAACAAATTACAACGGGGCAATTGACAGGAACTGAGCAAGGCATAACAATGCAATTACTAGCCAGAAATATCCTATGAGGTTGATTGGGCAACACAATAATATACATAGACCGTAATCCTACTGCATCTATCTAGAATTCCACCTTCAGGTTATCATCCGAATCCCCTCCAGTATTAAGTTGCAAGCAACATACAACTGCTTTAAGCAAAGTGTGTAAGGTAAACAGTCCACATGTTCCATGAACAAGAGACCGTTGTTTTCTCCCTAGTAGCAATAGCACATCTACAACCGAAGAGATTATTGTCACTTCCCTTGGAAACTAGAGGCATGAACCCACTATCGAGCATAAATACTCCCTCTTGGAGTCACTAGCAACTACTTGGCCAAGAAAACCACTAACAACGGAGATAGAACCATTAATCACAAACAACACAGACATGATAGAATCATAAAGATAGAACCATTAATCAAACTAACATAATAATCTCAATATCCATCGGATCCCCGCAAACACAACATGCATGATTACAAATATATTAGATCTTGATCATGAACAGATCTCACAAGATCTATACATGAAAGCACAAAGTAGGAGATACAACTATCTAGCTACTACATGAACCCATAGTCCAAGGTGGAACTACTCACAAATCATACCGGAGAGAAGGCCTCCGGGATGATCTCCCCTCCAGCAGGGTGCCGGGAAGAGCTTCAGATCCCCCCGATCTAGGGATGATGGTGGCGGCGGTTACAGACGGTTTCGTGGAATATTGATCGGGTCCTGAGAGTTTCTGCATCAGGGGCTTCTTATAGGCGAAGGGGGAGACCGAGGCGTCCGCCAGGGCGGCCAAACCCTAGCCAGGCGCGGGCTAGGGCCCACCCACGTCTGGGGGGTGGCCCCTCTAGCCGGCCCCTCTAGACGGCCCCTCGGGATCTCCTCTGGACTTCTTGTTCCCCACGGAAAGTTATTGACTTTGTCCTTCGTCCCGTCCAATTCCGAGAATATTTCTTTACTAACTTTTCTGAAACCAAAAACAGCAGAAAACAGGCATCTGAAACTGTTGCAACTTGTTAATAGGTTAGTACCAGAAAACTTGTAAAAAGCACCTCAAAGTGTAGACAAGCAAAGCAAAGTAGATACAAAACAAGAATGGAGCATCAAAAATTATAGATAAGTTTCCAACGTATCAAGATCATGTCAATCACTAACACTAGAAGAGTTTCTTGATAACATCAAACGTCACACCATAACTGGGTGATTATAAAGATGGTTTCAGAACTACTAAAGTGTTATGTTGAGGCCCATGGATCGAGAGTGTAATTTGTTCATCCCGATGACGGATAGATATGCTCTAGGCCCTCTCGGTGATATCACATTGATTAGCTTGCAAGCAAGTGATTTGATCACTAGAATGTTGTATCACGGGAACGAGAAAAGAGTGCATGTTAGTAACGAGATCAAACTAGGTATGGAGATACCGATGATCGAATCTCGGACATGTAATACATCGCGAAACAAAGGGATTAAGATACTAGCGTAAAAGGTTCCGACTATCACAAAAAAGTCATCGTTGTGTGGCAGTCAGTATGGGTCTCCAGATCCCGCTTCTGATTATTGATCGTAGAAGGGTCTCGATCATGTCCGCATTATTCGCTAACCGTAGGGTGGCACACTTAAGAGACACCAACATCCAATTGGAGCAAAAGGTTTATGCCGGAAAGAATAACAAGCGCATGAATTTATTTCACTAGATACTGAAACAGGTTTTTGGGTGAAATTGCAGAAAGTGTTTTTGCATGTGAAATGAAATATTAGCAAGGGGTTATATGTGAATGTTTGTCATTAAAGTAATTGACAAAATTGTGAATAAATAAATGGAGTTTTATTTAATGAGAGTTTGCATTAAATTTGGTGGAAATTTAATGGGAATTTGAGTGGGATTTTGAGTGGAGGGAATTGAAAGGATTTTTGTGAGTGGAGTGTCCACCCACATGAATGAGGGGAGGGAAAGGGGGCAGCCCCATGCGCCGGCCACCCCCTTGGGGTTCCCCCCTCTCCTATAAAAGGCACCCCCTCCTCACTTCTCACTCACACCTCCTCGTGAAGGATCTCTCTCCCCCTGTAGTATTTATCCCCCATGGTCTCGGACTAGTGAGATACATGTTCCTGGTGGCTATTCGGCAAGAAATAGTTATGCTTCCGCTGCATCACTGGAGCGAGGAGGCGGAGGTTGCTCGGTGCCTCGTACGTGTGTGCGAACACGGATGCGCTGCTGATTTGCGGTGCTAGGACTTCCTCTCGATCTTGAGACCGGCAAGAGATCGTCTACATCAACCATGAGTTTTACTTGTTAAGCTTTGTCGGTCTTTAAGGGTATGTTCTCTACGGATATACATCTGCCCGTTGTTTGTATCTAGTAGATAGATCTTGGTACATAGTTGTTTCCATCGTAGGAATTTTTTGTTTTCTATCCTGCGAAACCTACACTATTCATACTGATCATGCTGCTATTAAGTATCTTATGACAAAGAAGGACGCTAAGCCTAGGTTATAAGGTGGGTGTTGCTTTTGCAAGAGTTTGATCTGCATATTATGGATAGGAAAGGTGCTGATAATCCTGTTGCTGATAATTTTTCTCGTTTGGAAAACATTTCTTTTAACCCTTTGCCTGTTAATGATAGTTTTCCAAATGAGCAGTTAGCTGCAATAAGGGTAAGTCCACATGAGAGTCCTTGGTATGCTGATTATGCTAACTTTATTGTTTCCAAGTATTTTCCTCCAACCTTTACAACTCAGCAAAGAAGGAAATTCTTTTATGATCTAAGGAATTACTTTTGGGATGACTCACACTTATATAAATAAGGAGTAGATGGCATTATGTGAAGATGTGTTCCAGAATTTGAACAACAAGAGATATTGAGAAAATGTCATGGCAGTGCTTATGGAGGACATCATGCTGACAAAAGGTTTTAAATCTGGATTTTATTGTCCTACTCTTTTTAAATATGCAAGGAAGTTTGTCTTATCATGTGATGAATGCCAACGAGTAGGTAACATCTCTAGATGCAATGAAATGCCTATGAATTATTCTCTTGTTATTGAACCTTTTGATTGTTGGGGATTTGACTTTATGGGGCCTTTTCCTCCTTCAAAAGGGTATACTCATATTCTTGTTGCTGTTGACTATGTTACAAAGTGGGTAGAAGCCATACCTACAAACAATGCTGATGGTAACACCTCTTTGAAAATGCTCAAAGATGTTATTTTTCCTAGGTTCGGTGTGCCTAGATATCTCATGACTGACGGAGGCTCTCATTTTATTCATGGGGGTTTTAGGTAAACTCTCGCTAAGTATGATGTAAACCATAGAATTGCTTCAGCTTATCACCCCCAAACTAGTGAGAAAGTAGAACTTTCCAATAGGAAAATTAAATCTATCTTGCAGAAGATTGTCAATAGATCTAGGAAAAATTGGGCTAAAAAGTTGAATGACGCTTTATGGGCTTATAGAACTTCTTATAAAAATCCTATGGGGATGTCTCCTTACAAAATGGTCTATGGGAAAGCTTGTCACTTGCCTTTAGAATTAGAACACAAAGCTTATTGGGCAGTGAAAGAGTTGAATAGAGGTTTTAGACTTGCTGGTGAGAAAAGACTGCTTGACTTAAGTAATCTAGATGAGTTGATAGGTGAAGCTTACTAAAATGCTAGGCTCTTTAAGGAAAAAGTAAAAATATGGCATGATAGGAGAATTCTAAAAAGGGAGTTCCATGTTGGTGAGAAAGTTCTTTTGTATAGGTCTCGTCTCAGATTTTTTGCAGGGAAACTACTCTCAAAATGGGAAGGACCTTTTGTTATCAAGGAAGTGTACCGTTCAGGTGCCATCAAAATTTCTTCTCTGAAGGATGACACAACACAGGTGGTTAATGGTCAAAGACTAAAACATTATATTTCTGGAGATTCTTATAATGAAGATGTGGATGTTATTCAAATGGTGACTCTAAAAGAATTTATCAGAAGCCAAACACCAGAAACTGTAGAGTTCGTCCTTGAATAGGTAAAAGTGGTGAAAATAGAAGGTTCGTAAAATCTAATCTTTTTATGTACTAGCATGGTGGCCCTCACAAATGCGAGGGCATCATTTTTAATATGTCTAAAAGAATATATTTTCCTAGCTTATGTTTTTTCTCTAGGTACATCTGTCATTGTAAAATACATATGTTTTTTTCTATTTCATTATCGATCTAATAGGAATAGGCTTAGTTAGTGTTTGTTTATCTTAACACCTAAATGAGTACATAATATAAAAGTTCCTAAAACAAAAGATTTCTCCTAGAGAGCAATTTTTATCCCTCATCATATATTGCGTCTAGATGACCTTGCATTAAAAAATTAGTTCACCTATGAATCAGATAAATGGTTGGGTGCATCGTCCGAGCTTCATATGTGCTTTAAACCATAGTTAAACCTCTTGAGTGTTGTCGATCTATTGTGTATATTTTTTAAATAAATAAATTCATATTAGTGTTAAATTTTCTACTTGCAAAATTTTGAAAAAAATGTTTTTGAACCGCTTTATATGTTTTAGCCCTATAACCTAATTATTCTAGAGCAACCATTTTCCATTTAAAAAATAGCATGTGCATTTTCCATGCCACGGTTCTACATTTCTAGTGGGACTTATATGTCTATTTTTTAGATATAGGGACTTACATATCTTATACCCACATCCAATGTGAAGAGAATCTATTATTTATTCTACCGAATTTAATAAGACAAATGGTTAGGTTTATCTTCGCCATTCCAATGTCCTTTGAACCACGGAAAACCTCTTTAGTTTAGTTGATCTATTATACATATTTTATGAATAAATAAACTTTGGATTCATCTAAAAAGCTGATTAATGCAAATTTTTGAATTTCACTAAATATGTGTTTTAGATATATATAGCCTAATTACTTTAGAGCGTCCCGCATACCATTTTCCATCTAAAGAATAGCCCGTGCATCCATACCACGATTCTAGGGTTTCCGGTGCGACTTACATGTCTTTATTTAGATGGAGGTAGTTACATATCTTACACCTACATCCAATATAAAGGGAAGAAACTACTTGAATGTGCCAAATTAGGCACCATGGCGATCTAAGTTTTCAATGTAGATGCAAATCTGAAGAACAAAAGTGTAATGTGCTAGGCCCCACACGTAAATTACCCTAGCAACTGAGGTATGTCATTGCGCGATGGGGCTTCCGCATGAATGTTATGCCATTATGAATATAAGAAAATAATATAATTGATCAAAATGGATAATAAGAATTATGTCACTGTCATTTTTTCATTTCTCGACAAATATAATTTGTTTGGCTATCCTAAGTGGTTCTTTTTCTAATCAAAATCCTAGCTACTACATAACTTAACCCCACGTCTAATACAGAGGAAAGATTTTTTGATCCAGAATTTTTTGAGTGATTTTCGTCTAGAGATTAGTAGTAGATGGTACGGACTATATCAATGAAATTGTGTACACCTTCTTGTTTGGAAGCTACTCCGTTTCTACTTCAATACTCCCTTCGTTTAGAAATATAAGATGTTTTAGTTTTGTGAATGAGATGTATCTAGACACCTTTTAGTGTCTAGATTCATTTGAACCTATACATTAAAATGTGTCTAGATACATCTTCTTCACAAACCTAAAACATCTTATATTTCCAAACGGAGGGAGTAGAATATACCGTAGCTTGTTAGTCAGCTTAGATCGCAAATAAATGAGCACATGTTTTTTAGAAAATGAGCACGTGGATTTTCATATTTGCAATCACGTTAAGTGACTTAGGTGAAACAGTCTCTAGTTAAATCCTAACCATTGTTTCCTTATTTCTGAAAAAATATTCTCGGCCAGCCAGAAGGAAGTCCACGTACGGGGATCTAGACTTTAGTTTCCTTTTGAACTACGTGTCACATATCCATGTGTGCATGTTTAATATTTTACGTAACACCTTTTATATCTTTTAATCTAAACTGTTAATATGCAGATCAACGTAGTATATTTTTAAGGCCTATGTGGATCAACCTCGTGCCTCGAAAAATACCCTTATATTGCCAAACCTTCCCCGAGGTTCTTGCATCGTGTTCTCGTCGTGTTTTTGTTTCGATCAGTTCCTGTCAGCAAAATTCTCAGATTTGGAGTCTCAATGTCTTCCTATGGATCACCCACGGAGGATTCCTCTATGGACGTCCTCAACCCGTACATGTATGAGTTGAGGATTCATCCCAAAGAGTTGATCCTCAAACAGGGGAAGGTACAGATGAAATAAGTTCAAGGCCCTAAAGGAGAAGGCAGTTTGGAAGACAGAATGGAAGCATTGGAGCAGGAAGTTTTCAGGTATAAGAAGATGGCAGAACGCAAAGTGGATGTTATTCATAAGATAAGTTCAGAACTCATCACCAAGCACGAGGGAGAAGTTGCTGAGCTCCAAGAAGAGATCTTCTCACTCCGTCAGACCACCAATCAATTGCAAGCACAGCTCTATGACATACAAAATCAAAACTGTGAGTATGAGGCTAGATTTGATCGCATAAGTTCTGCTGATAGTTTCTGGATTGCAGAGACAAGGACATCCTTTTTGGATGGGGAACCTTTGCCTTGGAAGTTTTATGATGACAAGAGAACACCACATAAAAAGGAGTAATTCGTCATCAGGTTTGGTATCCCCTTGGCTTGTTCCAAGCTTGGGGGAGTGCCGCGGTATCACCACCATTATCTTTTATCTTTTACCTTTTTAGTGGATTCATATATGTGGTAGAGAGGTGACCTTATAGTTTGGTTTGCATGTGGAAGTATATCTCCTTTAGTTGGTTATCTATTGTAGCATCCCATTTGTCTAACAACTGTAATGCTACTTGGTTTAGTAATATAATGGCTACTTCCTATATATAATTGTTGCATCATCATGATATCATGCTCATGTCATCATGCCATCATGCCACCTTGCATTTGAGCATCATACAAGAACCCTTTTTGTTTGGTTCTTATCTCATATGCATTATTATGTGTATTTGCCTATTGATATTGTATTTGGTTCTTGATATATTGTTAAATGCCCAAGTTGAGTTGGGGGCATATCTTTTATTCAACTCCACCACCTTTCTTTCACCACGTTACAATTCCACCATCCCATTATCCATGAGCTTGTAATTATTTTTCTTTTGTTGTTTAATCTAGCTCATGAGAGATAGGGTGGGTCCAATTCTACAAATTCTTTTGCTTGGGACTTACTCCACATTTTGGAATGCATAAGAACAATGCCATGTAAATAATCTTGTTTTCACAAAATAAGCATGGTATTAATTATTTATGCATGGCCCATGCAAGTACCACCTTTTGCTTGTCATTTGGATTTTATTTGATTTTTGCGTGGATCATCTCTCTCTCTCTCTACCACTCCTTTTTGGCTTGGTCTTAGTTGATCTTGCTTAAAACCATATCACCACCTCTCCCTCTTTTTGGGTCTAGCTTTGGGTTGATCTTGTTCTTGCTTGAGCTTGCCAAAAGGAAACCATCTCTCTCTCCCCCATCTAACCCTAAACCCTACCCCCTAATCACCTACCCTATCACCATACCCCCTCTCCTCATCTAACCTAACCACTCTAGCATACCACACCTTCCCCACTCTCGGCCTCTCTCCTCTCTCACCATCTGGCCACCCCAACCAAACCCTAGCTCCATCCCACCTAGCTACCCCAACCCTGGTACCAACCTAAACCGAGGCTCCCCCAAAACCTAAACCCGAGCCTACCCTCTCTCCCTCTCTTCTCTCCCTGCCTTGTGGCCCCATAGCCCGAGCCTGCCCCTGCCTCCTTGGCCTCGCCCTCTGGTCCACCTGGAAGCCCCCATGCACCTGTCCTGGCCGACCCAAGCACGTGAGGAGGGGAGGAGAGAAAGGTGGCACCGAGGCCACCTTTTCCCATCTACCCCATCTCCCCACGGCACCCCCTCTCCCCCTCTGCTTTACCACCACCTTACGGTCCTCCTGCATCTCCAGATCTGGCCGAGGCGCCCTGCCCGCTCCCCTCTCTTCTCCATCGCCGCCAGCTAACCATCGCCGGCCACCGTCGGCTTCGGCGTCCACCTGCAGTACGAGGAGGCGGGCGTGGTGTTGTGGACGTCGAGGAAGGACAGGAGATCCCCGGCGTCGCCTCGGTACACAACAGCAAGGAGGAGGAGGCCCAGGCCGCTGAACACCGACGCGCTCCGACCCCGAAACCCTAGTCCGTTCGGCCTCTGCATCATCGTCGCCCTGCTGCGCCTCGAGCCGATCCACCTACATCGACACACTCTCGGTGAGCCACCCAACCCCCCAGACATCCTCGTCGTTGCAGCCTTGCCCTGGTCGCGCCGGACAATCCGACGAACGGCCTCCGTGCGTCGGCGTCGCGTACGTTTCTCCTCGCCATAGCGTCGCTTAGCCCTATCTAGGCCTCGCCCATCTCCCTGACAGCAACCCCAGCCCGCCGCAGGGGCTCCGCCCTCCGCGCGCGAGCCCTAGGTCCCGTGTTCGTTCTCCCACCCCGCTCTGCACCGCGCGCGAGCACCGATCTGTCCGCGAGGAAGATCCACAGTGGCAGCGGCTTTTTGCACAAACCCCCTGCCCTTTTGAACCCTGTAACCCGCGCTCCCCTGAGCCCCACCAGTCAGAGTCTGCTACCTTTTTTCCAAAAGCACCCTGCACGTTGGTCGCATCAACCCGCAGTCCCCCCCTGAGCCACGTGGTCAGCCCGCAACATCTCCCTGTCAAGTGGGCCTGCGAGCCAGCGGGTCCCACCTGTCTGTCTCTGAGACTAGAGCAGTCCGTGGTGTAAAACGTTCTTCTGCGCGCGTGTGTCCCAGTCAGCAGAGAGGCCCACCCGCTAGTCTGGGTATAAAAAGTATGTCTGCTTTTCTGTTTAAATTCAAATCTTTTCCAAATCAAATCAAATTCAAATTTAATTCTGTTTTTAAATAACTTTCAAAATATAAATCCAAATTAAACATATAATATATGTTTTCAAATCAGAAAAATGTGAGGAATTCAAATCTTCCATCCAAAATATATTTTGAACACTTTAAATTTCAAGTTGATTAAAATTACAATGAAATGCCCTTTTCTTAATTAATTAATAACTTTTGATTTATAACTCCAAATTTAACAAATGATATGTCTAAAATGATCAGCTCGACGAGACCTTTCTGTTTATGCATTCCATGATCTGTTTTACAGCATGCATCATATAAATATAATGCAAACAGCAACTGTTATGAGGATAAAATGTGGCCAAAACTCAATAAAATGATTTATTCTTGTATTCCACACCTCACCCATGCCATGCTACTTTAATGCCATGCAAATTGTGCATCATTCATCATGGCATGATTGTTTGCTGGACGCATTTTATTCCTATGCTTGTGCACTTTATTTATGTTGGCCCTTGTTTGTTTGGTTCTTCTTCGAATAGACGCTGAGCAGGGGATATATCAAGAGAACCAGGAGCACTACCCAGATCCTTCTCTCGCTTCAACTGAGCTGCCAGGCAAGCACTACCACATGCTTGCATACATATAGTACCTATTTCCTCTATCTTATTCTTGCATCATTGAGTCCCGATTGCATTAAATTGAATCCCAAGTACTGCATAGCCTTTACTGCTAAACCCCACCGAAGCTTGTTCCTCCATCCCATGAGCCATTACTACAGGAGTTGTTTGAGCCATGCGAGTCGTAGAACAGCATGTGTAGGGTATGTGAGTGTCTGATGGATAACGAGGTACCTAAACAACTTAACCTGAGTAGTAATGGGATAACTAATGAAAGTGGCACCGGTGAGCAATATCTGCTATTTGGTTTTTCCTGCTCACTTGTGTCCCGTAGGACCCCGAGTACTTGATTCATGTTCCTTGATTATTCGCGCTATCCACATCCGGGAGGCTTATGGGACCCCCCTGAGCCAGAGCTTGATTCAGTCTTATTTCTTGGGGCCACAAACTAGTTTGAGGTTTTATTACTATCCTGTACTTATGCCATGCTTTACTGCTTTATTACGATTGTGCGAGGAGCACCTGTACTGTTTAGGGAAGCGGAGTGTTTTCGCGGTATCGACAAGCCCAGTCACATTTTCGGGTTCCCAGACGTTTACAGCCATTGATGCAAACCTTGAGTCCGTCTCGGAGTCAGCTAACTTCGTTGCGGGTGTACTCAATGGGGTGGCCCCCTGAAATATTTCTGAATCCTGTGATTGCTTTGTCGTGAAGGCCTCGTTGGGTTTTGATTTGGTTTTTCCGAGGTTGATCGAGTGTGTGTTGCTATTTGTGCACCCCTGCAGGGTAAAACTTTCTGAAAGCCGTGTCCGCGGTTATGGACGACTTGGAGCACAGTTTCTCGATCATAGACAAGCATAACTAAAGTACCGATTTAATTTGACTAAGTAACTGACTAGTAAATAGTGCAACCCTCATGGAATGGTTAATAAAACTGCCAACGGATGGGGGGTGTTCGTTCGCTTCCTCGTTGGTAAGCGAGGAGGAGGATGGATCTGTTGATATTACTGTTATAACTGTTGCTATTAATTCACGGACATCCGTCTATCTTTGGTTAGGCGTATGGTTAGAGAGTATCTATAGAACTGTTAGGGTTTATCTTTTGCTGCAATTGCGTCACCCAGGTTGTGTCCCCTTTAGAGGCATAAAGACTTGCTGAGTACCCCTAGGGTCTCACACGATAAATTATTTGATTCAGATGAACAGGTACACTCACAAGATGGATACTGGGTGGAGGAGGCGGATGATGTGGGGAACGATCGTTCGGTGTAGAGATTCCAGGAACGGGGATCCGTGAGATCTGTGGGCGGGATGTGCTTATTTATGGGGCATCTTATGCCGATTTGCCTCTTATCCGTACTCGGATCTTGTTTGCCGCTTCCGCCTGATACTCTGATGTTTGATGTATGAGGAGATATCCTAAACTATTATATCTATCTAGGACATTTGAATCTTGCCGTATGGCGTTGCTATATTTCCTTTCTTTTTAGATGGAATGGCTCTGATGTACTGTTGTATGGTGGCTTGCATACATACTCATTTGTGTATGTAGTTAATCCCTTCGCCTACCGATTACGCCGCCCGTTCCTGTCCCGATGTTTGGAAATGGTTGGGATGGCCGAAAGGTCTACCTGTGAGTGGCATTTGGGCCCCACCGTACTATTTCAACCATTTCCGCTCATCCAGGCTTGCAACTAGGAGCGTAATTCACCGAGGTAGTTACAATTGGTATCAGAGCCATCCCGCCCTTCAGGGTCCAGCCAAATGGTCGTTGTCAGTCTAGCAAAATATTTTTGGTAGTTATGTATATTAGGGAAAAACAAAACGCGAGAGTAGGACTGCTTCCACTTTTCTTCTTACCCACCCACCCACCCTTTTCTGGTAAGGAAGTGTAACATTTCCAATCCTCTTCTTAAATTCACGTGTTCTGGGTTTCCGTAGTACCATAGGTTGTGTGTGTGTGTGTGTGTGTGTGTGTAATTCCTTGTCTATCTGTTGCATCCAAGTTGTTATCACAATCGGCCTTTTGGTTATCAACTGTTGGTACATTCCATACCGACAGGCTTTTGCAACCGACGCGATCTATCTGATTCGTTGTATACCGCCGCGATCTGTCTTACCCTTCGTTATCCGACGTTATCTTGTTTGGGGTATTCGTTTCCGTAGTTACTAATCTTTAGGTTCATCGTGAGAAGAGGGGTTAGGATATGTGTTCCACTTATTCATGTGCGGAGTAATGATTTGAGTGCGGGATGGAGTCGCGACCATACCACTACTCTTATCATTCGCTTTTGTATATTGAATTGGTAGAGTCACTAATCTTGATTCGTTAAGTGATTTTGCGCATCTATTGGTATTTTAATGCGGAAATTTGTGGAAAAATTTTCTTTGATATATCTGTGTACCGCACTCCTTTTCAGTCGTGTGAGATATGCTTAATATCTTCTAGGTGCTTTGAAGTTTGTTGATATTTTAATATCATCTTAGTAAATTGTATCCTTTAATATTGGTTAATTCCATCTTGGTACTATTTTGGATTATTATTATTCTCCATTATAGTACTGACTTGTGTTTTATATCAATCGCAGGATGGCTCCACCACGCCGTTCTGATGAGGACATACCACCTGAACTGGGGTCCGCGTTGTCAAACATCGCCAATGCCTTGGCAGCAATGCAGCAGAACCAGCAGCGTTTTGAGGAAAGTGTCAGGAGGAATGAGTTTGCTCCGCTACCTCCACCTCCCAAGCGAGGAGACATCAAAATCTTCCTGAAGTTCAACCCACGCCAATTTGATGTTTCTGATCAACCACTTGATGCTGATGATTGGTTGCGTGAGATGTCAAGGCTACTGTAGACTGTTGATGTTCCTGAGCAAGAATGGGTAAAGTGTGCTACTCACCTTCTGAAGGGAGATGCAGCTCTCTGGTGGGAGAATTACCTGAAGGCAAACTGCATTGGGTTTCAGCCTACTTGGGAACAGTTCACTGGAGCGTTCAAAGAGCAGTATCTGTCAGAAATTGTCATGGAAAGGATGAAGGAAGTGTTTCTCAACCTCAAGCAGGGAAATGACAATGTCAATATCTACATCAGGAACTTCATGAATCTTTCTCGTTATGGTGGCGATGAGATCTCCGATGACAAGAAGAAGCAAAAGAGGTTCCGGCAAGGGCTCAATGCATCGATTAAATATGCAATCACACATGCAAGGCCGGCATCTTTTCTGGAACTTCAGCATACAGCTCTGCAGGAGGAAGCAAGTAGGCAAGTGTTTGAGGAGTCAAAGAAACACAACCGTGATGCAGCAAGCCCTTCAGCTATGTCAGCACCTTCTAAGCGTCGTGTCTGGGTTCCTAACACCCCACCGTCGCTCCCGGCTCCACCAAGACCTGCAAGCTACGCGGCAAGGCCACCAAACTTTCTCACTGCTGCTCCCAGGGGCTACAACCACCACTACCCTGGAGCGCCTGGCGGAGTCCCTGGCTACGTTGCTCCACGTCCACCTGGTGCTTGTTTCACGTGTGGAGACTCTGGGCATCAAAGCTGGAACTGTCCGATGAAAAACAAAGCTCTTCCTCCACCCCCTCCAAGATCTGCGGCAAGCTCTCCTTTGGTTCGTGCACCACCACCTCGGGCTCTCAACATCAACACCAAGCCCGGGTCTACTATTGCTCGTGCCAACTGTGTCAACGCCGCTCAAGCTGAGCATACACCTGGAGTTTTGATGGGTATGCTTCCCGTTAACTCAGTCCCTGCACGAGTTTTGTTTGATTCTGGTGCATCGCATTCTTTTGTTTCTCACAAGTTTGCAAATGAAAATGAGTTAGCTATGGATCCTCTCCTTAAGCGGTTAATGGTCCTTTCTCCTGGAGCAACAATGGCAGCTGCTAAAATCAGCCATGGCAATCAAATTGAGATTGGTGGCTCTTCGTTCTCGGCGTCCTTAATTGTTCTGGGCAATTCTGACATTGATGTCATCTTGGGCAAATGCAGCTGTGATTGATTGTGCTGAACGCTCGGTTTCTCTGAAGATTCCTGAAGGCCATATAGTCTTTTCTCCAAGTCTGACTCCTGCTATCCAGCTTTTCTCTTTGGCGGCTCTGAATGATGATGCTATGGAAGCTATTCAGAGTGTTCCGGTGGTCTGTGAGTTCCCAGATGTCTTTCCTGAAGAGTTGTCGGGTATGCCTCCGGATCGTGAGGTTGAGTTTGTAATTGAGCTTGAACCTGGAACAGCTCCTATCTCCAAGCGGCCTTATAAAATGGGTCTTGCTGAGTTGGCTGAACTCAAACGTCAGCTTGATGAACAAGAGAAGTTGGGTTTCATTCAACACAGTACTTCTTCTTGGGGTAGCCCAACAATCTTTGTGAAGAAGCGAGACAGGACTGGTAGACTTTGTGTTGACTATCGGGATCTCAATGCTAAAACCATCAAGAACAAATATCCCCTTCCGCGGATTAATGATCTCTTCGATCAGCTAGCTGGAGCTGTGGTATTCTCTAAGCTGGACTTGAGAAGTGGTTATCACCAAATCAAGATTCGCAAGGAAGATGTTCCTAAAATAGCTTTCACCACCCGCTATGGCCTGTATGAGTACACGATCATGTCTTTCGGTCTCACCAACGCACCTGCTACCTTCTCGAGGCTTATGAACTCGGTTTTCATGGAGTATCTTGATAAGTTCGTTGTGGTCTATCTGGATGACATCCTAGTCTATTCTAAGTCAAAGGAAGAACACGAAGAACACCTTCGGTGTGTCCTAAACAAGCTTCGTGAGAACCGCTTGTATGCAAAGTTCTCAAAGTGTGAGTTTTGGCTGCCTCAAGTAACCTATCTTGGTCACGTCATCTCTGCCAAGGGCATTGCAGTCAACCCGGAAACTGTGAAGACAATTGTTGAATGGCTTCCTCCTGCTAATGTCAAAGAAGTGCGGAGTTTCCTTGGTTTGGCTAGTTATTGCCGTCGCTTCGTTCAGAACTTTTCGAAGATAGCGAAGCCTCTTACCGATCTCCTCAAGAAAGGCAAGAAATACCTTTGGACTCCTGCATGTCAAGCAAGCTTTGAGACACTCAAAGAGAAGCTCACTTCCACACCAGTCTTGGTTCCTCCGGACACATCTAAGCCTTTCCAGATATTCTGTGACGCCTCTTTGCAAGGATTGGGTGCGGTCCTTATGCAAGAAAAACAAGTTGTTGCTTATGCCTCTCGACAGTTGAAGACGCATGAGATCAACTATCCTACACATGACCTCGAGCTCGCAGCAGTTGTCTTTGCTTTGAAGCTATGGAGGCACTACTTGCTTGGCAACCGTTGTGAAATCTTTTCTGATCACAAGAGTACGAAGTATATCTTCACTCAGCCTGATCTCAACCTTCGGCAGAGGAGATGGATTGAAGCAATCAATGATTTTGATTTGACCATCAACTACACTCCGGGCAAAGCTAATGTCATGGCCGATGCTCTCAGCCGCAAATCTTATGTCAACAACCTCATGATGGAAGAACAACAGCCTCTCTTGTGCGAGGAATTCCGTCAGCTCAACCTTGAAATTGTGGAACAAGGGTATCTCATGAACCTTATGGCTACTCCTCTCTTGGAAGAAAAGGTTCGCTCTCGTCAGCTTGGTGATCCGCACACCAAAAAGATCATCTCCAAACTTCAGCTTCCGAAGTATGAGTCCTTCTACGTCGATGATCAAGGCACGCTTTTCTTTGAACACCGGATGTTTGTTCCGAACTACCCGGGTTTGAGAGAGCAAATTCTCAAGGAGGCGCATGATTCTATTCTTTCTATCCACCCTGGCAGCACAAAGATGTACATGGACTTGAAAACACAATATTGGTGGCCGGGATTGAAATGATATTGTGCCAAGTATGTCTCAGAGTGTGATGTCTGCCGCAGAGTGAAAGCCGTCCATCAGAAACCTTACGGTCTTCTACAGCCATTGAAACCCCCGGAATGGAAATGGGAGAAAGTAGAGATGGACTTCATCACTGGTTTTCCAAGGTCGCAGAAGGGCAACAATGCAATCTTTGTTGTCATTGACAGGCTTTCTAAAGTGGCTCACTTCTTCCCCGTCAAGGAAACAATTTCTGGAATTCAGTTGGCTGAGCTCTATATCAACAGAATTGTCTCTCTGTATGGGGTTCCGCTTGAGATCAGTTCAGACCGCGGGAGCATCTTCACTTCCAAGTTCTGGGAAAGTTTCCAAAATGCTTTTTGAACAAAGTTGAACTTCAGCACAACTTACCACCCTCAGTCGCAAGGACAAGTTGAAAGGATCAATCAGATTCTGGAGGATATGCTTCGTGCTTGCGTTATCTCTTTTGGCATGAGGTGGGAGGAATGTCTTCCTTATGCTGAATTCTCTTACAACAACAGCTTCCAGAAAAGTCTGAAGATGGCACCATTTGAGGCTCTCTATGGCCGCAAGTGCAGAACTCCGATTGGTTGGTCAGGTGAAGGAGAAAGAATTTGGTTTGGCCCTGACATTGTAACTCAAGCGGAGGAGAAGGTGCATATCATTCTTGAAAATCTGAAGATTGCTCAAAGTCGCCAGAAGAGCAATTATGACAGGAAGCACACGGACATGGTGTATGTCCCTGGTGATCTCGTTTACCTTCGTGTCACTCCCATGAAAGGCACGCACCGTTTTGGTATCAAAGGAAAGTTGGCTCCTAGATACACCGGTCCTTTAAAAATTCATGGTAGAAGAGGAGAAGTTGCTTATGCTCTTGAGCTCCCGGAAAAACTCAAGGTCCATGATGTTTTCCACATCTCTCAACTCAAGAAGTGCTTCAAGGATCCCGGCAGGACCGTGGATCATGAGCTAATCAATCTCCAAGAAGACCTGTCTTATCAAGAACAACCCACAAAAATCCTTGAGATCGCAGAAAGAAGGACTCGCAACAAGTCCATCAAGTTCTGCAAGGTGCAGTGGTCGCACCATTCCGTTGATGAAGCCACTTGGGAATGTGAAGAGGAGATCCATGCCAACTATCCTACCCTCTTTGAGACTTCTTCTTCTTCTTCTTCCTAGAATCTCGGGGCGAGATTCCTGTTTAGTGGGGGAGAGTTGTAGCATCCCATTGGTCTAACAACTGTAATGCTACTTGGTTTAGTAATATAATGGCTACTTCCTATATATAATTGTTGCATCATCATGATATCATGCTCATGTCATCATGCCATCATGCCACCTTGCATTTGAGCATCATACAAGAACCCTTTTTGTTTGGTTCTTATCTCATATGCATTATTATGTGTATTTGCCTATTGATATTGTATTTGGTACTTGATATATTGTTAAATGCCCAAGTTGAGTTGGGGGCATATCTTTTATTCAACTCCACCACCTTTCTTTCACCACCTTACAATTCCACCATCCCATTATCCATGAGCTTGTAATTATTTTTCTTTTGTTGTTTAATCTAGCTCATGAGAGATAGGGTGGGTCCAATTCTACAAATTCTTTTGCTTGGGCCTTACTCCACATTTTGGAATGCATAAGAACAATGCCATGTAAATAATCTTGTTTTCACAAAATAAGCATGGTATTAATTATTTATGCATGGCCCATGCAAGTACCACCTTTTGCTTGTCATTTGGATTTTATTTGATTTTTGCGTGGATCATCTCTCTCTCTATCTACCACTCCTTTTTGGCTTGGTCTTAGTTGATCTTGCTTAAAACCATATCACCACCTCTCCCTCTTTTTGGGTCTAGCTTTGGGTTGATCTTGTTCTTGCTTGAGCTTGCCAAAAGGAAACCATCTCTCTCTCCCCATCTAACCCTAAACCCTACCCCCTAATCACCTACCCTATCACCATACCCCCTCTCCTCATCTAACCTAACCACTCTAGCATACCACACCTTCCCCACTCTCGGCCTCTCTCCTCTCTCACCATCTGGCCACCCCAACCAAACCCTAGCTCCACCCCACCTAGCTACCCCAACCCTGGTACCAACCTAAACCGAGGCTCCCCCAAACCCTAAACCTGAGCCTACCCTCTCTCCCTCTCTTCTCTCCCTGCCTTGTGGCCCCCTAGCCCGAGCCTACCCCTGCCTCCTTGGCCTCGCCCTCTGGTCCACCTGGAAGCCCCCATGCACCTGTCCTGGCCGACCCAAGCACGTGAGGAGGGGAGGAGAGAAAGGTGGCACCAAGGCCACCTTTTCCCATCTACCCCATCTCACCACGGCACCCCCTCTCCCCCTCAGCTTTACCACCACCTCACGGTCCTCCTGCATCTCCAGATCTGGCCGAGGCGCCCTGCCCGCTCCCCTCTCTTCTCCATCGCCGCCAGCTAACCATCGCCGGCCACCGTCGGCTTCGGCGTCCACCTGCAGTACGAGGAGGCGGGCGTGGTGTTGTGGACGTCGAGGAAGGACAGGAGATCCCCGGCGTCGCCTCGGTACACAGCAGCGAAGAGGAGGAGCCCCAGGCCGCTGAACACCGACGCGCTCCGACCCCGAAACCCTAGTCCGTTTGGCCTCTGCATCATCGTCGCCCTGCTACGCCTCGAGCCGATCCACCTACATCGACGCACTCTCGGTGAGCTACCCAACCCCCCAGACATCCTCGTCGTCGCAGCCTTGCCCTGGTCGCGCCGGACAATCCGACGAACGGCCTCCGTGCGCCGGCGTCGCGTACGTTTCTCCTCGCCATAGCGTCGCTTAGCCCTATCTAGGCCTCGCCCATCTCCCTGACAGCAACCCCAGCCCGCCGCAGGGGCTCCGCCCTCCGCGCGCGAGCCCTAGGTCCCGCGTTCGATCTCCCACCCCGCTCTGCACCACGCGCGAGCACCGATCTGTCCGCGAGGAAGATCCACAGTGGCAGCGGCTTTTTGCACAAACCCCCCTGCTTTTTTGACCCTTGCAACCCGTGCTCCCCTGAGCCCCACCAGTCAGAGTCTGCTACCTTTTTCCAAAAGCACCCTGCACGTTGGTCGCATCAACCCGCAGTCCCCCCCTGAGCCACGTGGTCAGCCCGCAGCATCTCTCTGTCAAGTGGGCCTGCGAGCCAGCGGGTCCCACCTGTCTGTCTCTGAGACTAGAGCAGTCTGTGGTGTAAAACGTTCTTCTGCGCGCGTGTGTCCCAGTCAGCAGAGAGGCCCACCCGTCCGCGTCAGGGGCTAGGCTAGTCTGGGTATAAAAAGTATGTCTACTTTTCTGTTTAAATTCAAATCTTTTCCAAATCAAATCAAATTCAAATTTAATTCTGTTTTTAAATAACTTTCAAAATATAAATCCAAATTAAACATATAATATATGTTTTCAAATCAGAAAAATGTGAGGAATTCAAATCTTCCATCCAAAATATATTTTGAACACTTTAAATTTCAAGTTGATTAAAATTACAATGAAATGCCCTTTTCTTAATTAATTAATAACTTTTGATTTATAACTCCAAATTTAACAAATGATATGTCTAAAATGATCAGCTCGACGAGACCTTTCTGTTTATGCATTCCATGATCTGTTTTACAGCATGCATCATATAAATATAATGCAAACAGCAACTGTTATGAGGATAAAATGTGGCCAAAACTCAATAAAATGATTTATTCTTGTATTCCACACCTCACCCATGCCATGCTACTTTAATGCCATGCAAATTGTGCATCATTCATCATGGCATGATTGTTTGCTGGACGCATTTTATTCCTATGCTTGTGCACTTTATTTATGTTGGCCCTTGTTTGTTTGGTTCTTCTTCGAATAGACGCTGAGCAGGGGATATATCAAGAGAACCAGGAGCACTACCCAGATCCTTCTCTCGCTTCAACTGAGCTGCCAGGCAAGCACTACCACATGCTTGCATACATATAGTACCTATTTCCTCTATCTTATTCTTGCATCATTGAGTCCCGATTGCATTAAATTGAATCCCAAGTACTGCATAGCCTTTACTGCTAAACCCCACCGAAGCTTGTTCCTCCATCCCATGAGCCATTACTACAGGAGTTGTTTGAGCCATGCGAGTTGTAGAACAGCATGTGTAGGGTATGTGAGTGTCTGATGGATAACGAGGTACCTAAACAACTTAACCTGAGTAGTAATGGGATAACTAATGAAAGTGGCACCGGTGAGCAATATCTGCTATTTGGTTTTTCCTGCTCACTTGTGTCCCGTAGGACCCCGAGTACTTGATTCATGTTCCTTGATTATTCGCGCTATCCACATCCGGGAGGCTTATGGGACCCCCCTGAGCCAGAGCTTGATTCAGTCTTATTTCTTGGGGCCACAAACTAGTTTGAGGTTTTATTACTATCCTGTACTTATGCCATGCTTTACTGCTTTATTACGATTGTGCGAGGAGCACCTGTACTGTTTAGGGAAGCGGAGTGTTTTCGCGGTATCGACAAGCCCAGTCACATTTTCGGGTTCCCAGACGTTTACAGCCATTGATGCAAACCTTGAGTCCGTCTCGGAGTCAGCTAACTTCGTTGCGGGTGTACTCAATGGGGTGGCCCCCTGAAATATTTCTGAATCCTGTGATTGCTTTGTCGTGAAGGCCTCGTTGGGTTTTGATTTGGTTTTTCCGAGGTTGATCGAGTGTGTGTTGCTATTTGTGCACCCCTGCAGGGTAAAACTTTCTGAAAGCCGTGTCCGCGGTTATGGACGACTTGGAGCACAGTTTCTCGATCATAGACAAGCACAACTAAAGTACCGCTTTAATTTGACTAAGTAACTGACTAGTAAATAGTGCAACACTCATGGAATGGTTAATAAAACTGCCAACGGATGGGGGGTGTTCGTCCGCTTCCTCGTTGGTAAGCGAGGAGGAGGATGGATCTGTTGATATTACTGTTATAACTGTTGTTATTAATTCACGGACATCCGTCTATCTTTGGTTAGGCGGATGGTTAGCGAGTATCTATAGAACTGTTAGGGTTTATCTTTTGCTGCAACTGCGTCACCCAGGTTGTGTCCCCTTTAGAGGCATAAAGACTTGCTGAGTACCCCTAGGGTCTCACACGATAAATTATTTGATTCAGATGAACAGGTACACTCACAAGATGGATACTGGGTGGAGGAGGCGGATGATGTGGGCAACGATCGTTCGGTGTAGAGATTCCGGGAACGGGGATCCGTGAGATCTGTGGGTGGGATGTGCTTATTTATGGGGCATCTTATGCTGATTTGCCTCTTATCCGTACTCAGATCTTGTTTGTCGCTTTCGCCTGATACTCTGATGTTTGATGTATGAGGAGATATCCTAAACTATTATATCTATCTAGGACATTTGAATCTTGCCGTATGGCATTGCTATATTTCCTTTCTTTTTAGATGGAATGGCTCTGATGTACTGTTGTATGGTGGCTTGCATACATACTCATTTGTGTATGTAGTTGATCCCTTCGCATGCCGATTACGCCGCCCGTTCTTGTCCCGATGTTTGGAAATGGTTGGGACGGCCGAAAGGTCTACCTGTGAGTGGCATTTGGGCCCCACCGTACTATTTCAACCATTTCCGCTCATCCAGGCTTGCAACAAGGAGCGTAATTCACCGAGGTAGTTACATCTATGTATCCCTTGGCGTGAGTGCCTTTATTGGAATATTAATGAGAAGTCTCATCTTTTACTTTTTGCACTTCTTATTTTAGTTTTCAATCTCTATTATATGATGGATCTTGTTGATCAGTATTGGCATCACTTTGGGTATCATCAAGTGGATCTAAATTGGTTTTGGCAAACCGAGCTCTGGTCAGTAGCAATAATTTTGAGGTTTGAAAGAAAAAAGAAAGAAAAAAGCTTACAGGTATTTTGTATCAGTTGTTTTATTTCTTGTTGACTCATAAGCTTAGCATTCTTTATTTAAGATTCTTTTGTCTCTTTAAGGAAGATTACATGTTTGGCTTTATTACTTGTATGTTTGCTTGTTTCTTTCAACTCTTTTGCTTGCTACCCAGCCTTGCTATCCAAAAACCTGTACTGAGAGGGAACACTTCTCATGCATCCAATCCTTTAAACCAAAACCTGTGCCATTTGTGTACACCATATCTACCCATTAGAATTATTTCTATTTCAAGTAAATTCTCAAGCTTCATCTATCTTTCAAATTAAAAATTCTTTTGTTATGTGAAAACTAGTTAGTAAAGCTCTCACGAACTTGATAGCACACCTTATTTTCTTGCCCCTAATAAACTTGAACCATTGTGTCATCGAAGTTGTATATGCTTGCACCTATGCATTGGGATTAGCAGAACCGTGCTGTCACGGGGAACGCTTTCAACACATGTATATATCTACCTCGTTGATATCATGCTCTTTTGTTTATGGATGTCGTCGGTGTGAAATAAAAGGGGAGCTTGTAAGTCCATGGATTTATGAATGTGTGTTAGATAAACGCCTGGGCCTCTAGCCTAATCCATGCCTAATCATGGTGGAAACTTGCAGCATCACCATAGTGAGCAATCTATGAAGCTTTCTTCTTATAAAAAAAGAGAGACATTTTGAAAAGAGGAAAGAGAGAAAAAAGCACCATTTTCCCATGGTAAATATGAGATTGTTGAGATGCTCATTGTCTGCTTGCCTTGTCATTTTGATTTGGGATAGCTCATGTATCATGTGCAAGGGGTACCCCGTTGGCGGTTCTCTATGATACACATGTACTTACTATGACAAGAACTTACCGGTAACTAAAGCTGAGTAGCATGAGGAGCGGCCCTCGTACTCAAGGGACATGTGATTGCCAACATAAGAATCTTTACCTAGCCACGCCACCAGGGGGTGTGACCACCCCGGAGCCCGTCTCCGTCCCATTTTTGCCCAGTACCTTACTTATGTCATAAAACTTCGGAATATATAATCACCCGGATCTCCTGAGGTCCGTATATCGTGTTCTCATTGTGTTTTTGTTTCGATCTGTTTCTCTTAGGCAGATTTTCAGTTTTGGAGCCACAATGTCTTCTCTGGATCACCCAAGGATGATCCCTCCATGGACATCATCAACCCTTCTATGTATGAGTTGAAGATTCACCCCAAGGAGTTGTTACTCAAGGATGGGATGGTACAGATAAAAGAAGTTCAGGGACCTAAAGGAGAAGGCAGTCTGGAAGATAGCATGGAATCATTGGAGCAAGAAGTTTTTAGGTACAAGAAGATGGCGGAACGCGAAGTGGACGTCATCCATAAGATAAGTTCAGAACTCATGACCGAGCACAAAAAGAAGATTGCCAAGCTTCGGAATGATATCCTCTCGCTCCATGGGACCACCAACCAATTACAAGCACATCTCTATGACCAGCAAAATCAAAACTGTGAGTATGAAGCTAGGTTTAAACGCATAAGTTCTGCTGCTAGTTTCAGGATTGTGAAAACCAAGAAATCCTTTGTGGATGGGGATCCTTTACCTAGGAAGTCTGACGATGACAAGATAACACCACCACCGAAGGAGTAATTCGTCATCAGGTTTTGGCATCCCCTTGGTTTGTTCCAAGCTTGGGGGAGTGCCGCGGTATCACATTATTATTTTTCATCTTTTTACCTTTTTAGTAGAGTCATATCTTGAATAGAGAAGTTATCATATAGGATGGTTTGCATTGTGGAATTATCTCTCCTCTAGTTGGTAATCTATGTATCCCTTGGTGTGAGTGCCATTATGGAATATTAATGAGAAGTTTTATCATTTACTTTTTGCACATCTTATTTTAGTTTGCAATTTCTGTTATATGATTGATCTTGTTGTTACTATTGGTATCACTTTGGGAGCATCAAGTAAATTTAGTTGGTTTTGGAAAACCTAGCTTTGGTCAATAACAACACTTTTTGAGGATTGAAGGAAAAGAGAAAAGTACTTATGGATATTATATTATTTTCTTTCTTTCTTGATTGGCTCATAAGCTTAGTATTATTTAGTTAAGATCTTTTGTGTTTGCAAGGAAGATTGCATGATTATTTATATCACTTGTATGTTTTCTTGTTTCCTTCAACCCTTATGCTTGCTACCCAGCCTTGCTAGCCAAAAACCTATATTGAGAAGGAATGCTTCTCATGCATCCAATCCTTAAACCAAAACCTATGCCATTTGTGTCCATCATATCTACCTATTAGCACTATTGCTATTCCAATTAAATTCTCAAGTTTTATCTATCTTCCAAATTAAAAACTTATTTGCCATGTGAAAACTAGTGATTAAAGCTCTCATGAACTTGATGGCACACCTTATTTTCTTGCCCTTAATAAACTAGAACCATTGTGTCATCTAAGTTGTATATGCTTGCACTTATAAGTTGGGATTAGCAGATCCATGTTGTCATGGGGAACGCTTTCAACACATGTACATATTACCCTGTTCATATCATGATCTTTTGTTTGCGGATGTCGGCGGTTTGAAATAAAAGGGGAGCTTGTAAGTCCATGGAGTTATGTATATGTGTTAGAGAAACGCCTGGGCGGCTAGCCTAAGCCATGCCTAATCATGGTGGAAACTTGTAACATAACCATAGTGAGCAATCTGTGAAGCATCCTCAATAAAAACCTATACAAATAGCAAATAAAAACATCGCTGAGACGCTCACTATCTGTTGCCTTGTCATTTTGAGATGGATAGCTCCTGTATCATGGGGCAAGGGGTACCCCGTTGGCGGTTCTTTATGATACACATACACTTACAATGACAAGAACTTACCGGTAACTAAAGTTGAGTAGCATGAGGAACGACCCTCGTTCTCAAGGGACATGAGATTGCCAACTTATGATTTGTCAAGCATATACTCCATATTTGTTCACTTTAACCTTAATCACCTCAAGATGCTTATGATAGGGGCAATGAGATCTCAAAGCTAGTAAGTACCATAATCTTTTGGAAGCTCTTTATGAAACTTGAAATCCCTACTTCCCTTTATGAAGGGCATATATTTTACTTCTTTATTGAGTCAGTAAACATATTCCTCTCTATCTCTAGCAAGCATTTGAGTTGTTCTGATTCATTCATTCATTTGATGATTTATTCAATCATGTTTCTTATCTTCCTTGTTTGGCACAAAGCTCTTATCTGAATGAATATTACTTTGAAAGCTATCATTGTGACAAGCCTTTTTGTTTGAGAAAAATATTCCTGTTATAAACTTCATTACAAAAGCTTTGCTTAAAACTAAGTATGATTTGTCAACTGTTCTCTGACCAAGAATAAAGTTTGCCATTACCAACTATGATTTTTTATGCATCTTTATTGTGACTCCCATACTCGTTGCATGTTAAGTTATATATTGGTGAGTTGTTTTCTATTATGATCTGTGTATTGGTAAATGTGATACTTCTTGTCTGTATTCTTTTATCGACACATCACTCCATAAACCTGTGTTCATGTTTACCGAGCTCAGTTTTCTCTTGGGGACAAGTGAGGTATAAGCTTGGGGGGAGTTGATACATCCATTTTGCATCACTATCTTATATCATAATTTGTTGTTATTCATCGATATATTTCTTATTAATAGGTGTTACTTATGTTATTTCATCTATTTTTGCATGGTTGGATGACTTTGGAGGATGAACTGTTGAAGTCAGGATTCTGGTGGAAAAAGCGGTGTCGAGATGCAATATTCGCGAAGATCAGAAAATTCCAGAAAATATATGGAAATTCCTATTTTTCCAGAAGACGAAGGAGGCCAAAAGGGGAGACGGAGATGGGCCACAGGGGGCCCAATCCACCCCCTGGCGCGCCCCCCCTGGGTCGCACCACCAAGTGGTGTGGCCACCCTAGCCCACCTCTGGCTTCGCCCTTTCGCCTATAACTTCCCCCCAAAACCCTAATACTCGGGGAGCAGCCACAGAAAGATTCCACCGCCTCTGCGGGGCGGAAACTATAGAGAGAGAAAGAGCTCTCTGGCAGGCAGAATTCTGCCAGGGAAATTCCTTCCCGGAGAGGGGAGATCGTCACCATCAACACCGTCATCAAGCTAGACTTCATCAGGATCATCATCATCCTCACCACCATCTCCACCAGCACCATCATCATCACTCCGTACCGCTATAACAATTGGGTTGAATCTTGCATAGTTCTTAGGGGAAACTTTCCCAGTGTTGATTACTTATTGTAGTTGATGCTATTGAGTGGAACCATTGAATTATTGTTTATGTTTAGATTATTATTCATCATCATATCATCTCTAATCTTGATCCATATGATGTCTCGTGAGTAGTTCGTTTAGCTCTTGAGGACATGGGAGAAGTCATGTTGTTAGTAGTGGAATTGTGTTGAGTAATGCTCAATGGTTTGATATTTAAGTTGTGGTGTTATTCTTCTAGTGGTGTCATGTGAACATCGACTACATGATACTTCACCATTTATGGGCCTAGGGGAATGCATTGTGTATTTGGCTACTAATTGTGGGGTTGCCAGAGTGACAGAAACCTGAACCCCTATTAGGAAATCTTTGCACAAGGGAGTGTAGGATCTCAGAGTTTAATGTTGTGGTTAGGTTTTTATCTTAATTACTTTCTTGTAGTTATGGATGCTTGCAAGGGGTTTAATCACAAGTATGTATTAGTCCAAGTAAGGTTGGTACATTAGAATAGGTTCACCCACACAACACTTATCCAACCAAAGAAGATAAGTCAACTATATGAAGCGAAAGCACTTGACAGTATTCCCATGTGTCCTTGAGAATGTTTGGTCCTTATAAGTAATACAACAGGCTTGTCCTTTGCTGAAGAAAGGATTGGACCACTCGTTGCAATTATCATTGTTGCCTTTTATTTACTTGCACTTTATTTCGTGGCTTTATCAAAAAGCCATAAAAATCCGTTTACTAAGTATTTACAGAGAATTCCTGATCCAAACCACTAGTCAACACCTTCTGACCCTCGTTGGGATCGACACTCCTATTTATTGAAAGTACTATGATACACCCCCTATAATTGTGGTTCATCACAACGTAACATTACAGATCTGTAAAATTCATGGGCATCCTGCTAGTGATTGCTGGTGGAGGTTTCAGAACAATAGGGATCGCCGAGATGATGACACTCATGACCGACATGATGATCCAGATCGTGGTGATAAGGCTGCAAATATGGTGTCCTATTGTGTGGACACAAACTGGTATACTGACACTGGTGCCACAAATCATGTTGCTCATGAGATGAACAAGCTCTCCTTCCAAGAAAAGTACACTAGGCGTGATCAAGTCCACACAACAAATGGCAATTCTATGCAAATCTCCCATATTGGTCATTCAATGTTACATACTCCTCATAGTTCCTTGCATCTAAAAAATATTCTTCATGTTCCAAATGCCTCAAAGAATCTTCTTTTAGTCCATAAGCTTACACTTGATAATGATGTTTTTTCTAGAATTTCACCCATATTATTTCTTGATTAAGGATCAGGACACAAGGAGGTTTCTCTTTGAAGGTCCATGTCATGATGGTCTCTATCCACTTGTGCCTCTGTCTACTGGGTCTACCAAGCAAGCTTTCATCACAATAAAGTCGTCGTCTTCTACATGGCATCGTCGCCTAGGACATCTGTCATCCTTTGTGGTGCAATAAATTCTTAGGAAACATCATATTTCTGATTCCTATGAAATAAATCCATATATTTGTGATTCTTGTCAATTAGCTAAGAGCCATCAATTACCATATCCTGTCTCCACTAGTGTTTCCACTATTCCTTTAGAACAAGTTTTTCTGATGTATGGGGACCAGCACCTGCCTCTGTTGGCAAACATTCATATTATGTAAGATTTATTGATGATTTTAGCAAGTTCACCTGGATATATTTGTTAAAAAAACATTCTAAAGTGTATCAAGTTTTCCTTAACTTCTAGTAACTTGTTGAGAGAAAATTTGATAGGAAAATCATTACCATGCAAACTGATTGGGGAGGTGAATATGAAAAACTCCATGTTTCTTTCAAAAAGTTGGCATTACTCATCATGTCTCATGTCCTCATGCTCATCAACAAAATGGTTTTGTTGAACGCAAACATCGTCACATTGTTGAAGTAGGACTAGCCCTCCTTGCAAATGCATATATGCCTCTCAATTTTAGGGATGAAGCTTTCCTTATAGCCAATTTTCTTATCAATCTTCTTCCCAACAAAATTATCAACAATTCTACCCCTGTTGAATGTCTTATTCACACAAAGCCTAATTGTGAGTCTCTAAGAGTTTTTAGATGTGCCTGTTGGCCTAATCGACGTCCCTATAACAAACACAAACTAGAGTTTCATTCTACCAAATGTGTTTTCTTAGGCTATAGTCCTCTGTTGGAGATATGCCCTAGAGGCAATAATAAATGTAGTTATTATTATATCTTTGTGTTTATGATAAATGTTTACATTCATGCTATAATAGTATAAACAAGGAAACATTAATACTTGTGTGATTTGTAAACTTAAAATGAAGTCCCTAGTAAAGCCTCTATACATCACTAGCTTGTTGTTTGATAAATGATTGTGGTTTCCCTATCATGAACATTGAGATGTTATCAACAACAAGATCATATCATTAGGAGAATGATATGGTGGACATACTCCTATAGATAAGCGTAGCATAAAGATCAAGTCATTTCAATAGTTCAATTGCTATATGCTTTCTGATACATAGTAACCTAATTCCTTCGACCATGAGATCATGCATATCACCTTTACCGGATGGATGCTTTGATGACATCAAACACCACACTGTAACTAGGTGGCTATAAAGGTGGCATTGAGTGTTCGGAAAGTATTGGTTGAGACACATGGATCAAGAGTGGGATTTGTCCATCCATATGACGGATAGATATACTTTGGGCCCTCTCGGTGGAATGTCATCCAATTATCTTGCAAGCATGTGACTGGCTCACAAGGGATCACATATCACGGGAACGAGAAAAGAGTACTTATCGGTAACGAGGTTGAACTAGGTATGCAGAGATACCGACGATCATAACCTCGGATAAGTAAACTATTGTGAGACAAAGGGAAATTGGTATCGTATGTAAGTGGTTCATTCGATCGCAAAGTAATCGTAGAAATATGTGGGAGCCATATGAATTTCCAGATTCCTCTGTTGGTTATTGTTCGGAGAAGTGTCTCGATCATGTCCGCATAATTCACGAACCGTAGGGAGACACACTTAAGGATTCGACGTTGTTTGAGTAGTTATGGTATGATGAGAAAGAGACCAAATGTTGTTCGGAGTCTCGGATGGGATCCGGGATATCACGAGGAGATCCGGAATGGTCCGGAGAATAAGATTCATATAAGGAAAGTCTCGTTTCGGAGTTGGGGAATGATTCCGGTGTTTTCATCGGGAATGTTCTAGAAGGTTCCGGAATGTCCGGCACTCCGGAGGGGAAGGGGTACATGAATGTGTCATTACAAGTTGGAATGATTGCATCATGTACTAGGTGCCATCGCTGTCCAAAATAAAGGGTTTATTCAAATCCTAGTTTGAAAAGTCAAACGGCTAGTTTGAAAAGTCAAACGGCAGTTTTTGGAAAGAGGAGGAGAGGTGGAAACCGAGTTGGGGAGGGGTTCCCTCCTCCAACCGGAGGCCCACCTCCAAGCCGAGTTGGGGAGGGACTCCCCTCCCCTTGGCCGCACCTCCCACCTATAAAGGGAGGGGCAAGTCTGCCCCTCCTAGCACACAAGTTCCCTGCCCCAAACCCTAGCTTGGCGCCACCACCACCTCCTGCAGCTGCCACCGCCTCCTAGGGTTGCCCTAGCCGCCGACTTGGGCTGCCCCAATCCCTAGCCGCCGGCTCTAGCACCTCCTCCTTGGTGTGTCTAAACCCTAGATCGCCAAGGAGCTCTCTCATAATCCACCATACTCGCTCCGGCTGAAGGCGAAGCCCTGCGAGATCTCCCCTCTACTTCCGGTACCACGCCGTTGTGCTGCCGGAATCACGAGGAGAGTACTACAACCTCCGCTGCCTTCTGGAACAAGGGAGAGGAAGGTCTTCGTCGAGTACCGAACGTGTGACCGACTGCGGGAGCGCTGCCGGAACGCAGCGCCGGAAGGATCGTCTATGCGATCTTGAGATCGGGAAGAGTACGACTACATCACCCACGAGAATCCGCTCTCGTTAAACACTTTGGAATCTTCGAGGGTGAGTTATTCCATCGACTCGTTGCTACAATCTAGTAGATAGATCTTGGATTGTTTGTTTGTATGCGGTAGAAATTTTTTGTTTTCCATGCTACGAAACCCTACAGTGGTATCAAAGCCGTGTCTATATGTAGATCTGTTGCACGAGTAGAACACAATGGTCATTGTGGGGGTTGATGCTTTTATTGTCGATTGCTTCTTGTGTACTTTGCATCTTGCGTTATGTTGGGATGAAGCGGCCCGGGCTAACCTTACATGACATCGTTCATGAGACTTGCTCCACGCTTGACATGCAACTTGTATTGCATAAGTGGCTTTGCGGGTGCCTGTTTCTCCTAGCGTAGTTAAGATCCAATTTACAACGGGTGATTAACAATACTAGTATCAATGTTGTGGTTCATGTTCGTAAGTTAGAACGACACTTATTGAAAGCCCCAAACCGCGTAAAACATGCAAAGAAAGTAGAGGCGTCTAACTTTGTTTTGCAGGGGTGTGTTGTGATGTGATATGGCCATGATTGTGATTATATTTGATGTATGCAATGTTCCTTATTGTAAGTTGGCAACCGGCAGGAGCCATATGGTTGTCTTTAATTTATGTTAAGACCCGCGTGTCTATTCAAAGTAGTTGTAATAGTTGAAGCCGGTGGACGACAACCATGGAGAAGCGTCATTGACCTTGATGCAATGCCGGTGATGATGGAGATCATGTTCGTGCTAGAAGATGGAGATCAGAAGCACAAAGAAGAAAGGCCATATCATATCACATATTATGAATTGCATGTGATGTTAATCCTTTATGCATCTTGTATTGCTTAGTAGACGACGGTAGCATTATAAGATGATCCCTCATGCACATGAATTTCAAATCATAAAGTGTTCACCCTCAGTTAGCACCGTTGCTAAAGCTTGTTGTTTCGAAGCACCACGTGATGATCGGGTGTGTTAGATTCCGCAAGTATATACAACGTGAGCAAGCCAGATTTGCTCATGCGGAAACTAAGGTTTGATCTTGACGAGCCTAGCATGTACAGACATGGTCTCGGAACACGGATTACCGAAAGGTAAAGCATGAATCATATAGTAGATATGATGAACATGTCGATTGTTCGCCATTGAAACTATATCAACTATCGTGATGATCGGTGTTGATGTGGTGGATTTGGTTCGTGTGATCACTAAAACAATGTGAGGGATATTGTTTTTAGTGGGAGTTCACCTAGATTAATTTTATTATTAATTTGAAATCAATTTGTCATAAACTTAGTCTAAACTATTGCAAATATGTTGTAGATCAATGGCAGCCCCTACCATCAATTTTAATGCGTTCCTAGAGAAAGAAAAGTTGAAAAACAATGGAAGCAACTTCGCGGATTGGTTCCGCAATTTGAGGATTGTCCTCACAGCTGGTAATTTGACCTCTGTGCTGGATGCACCGCTGGGTGACCCACCTGCAGCTGATGCTGCCGATGAAGTAAAGAATGTTTACCTCACTCGGAAGACTCAGTACTCCACAGTTCAGTGTGCTATCTTGTATGGTTTAGAATCGGAGCTTCAGAAAAGGTTTGAGAATTCAGACCCATATGATATTGTCGAGGATCTCAAATTGATCTTTGAGACTCATGCGGCAATTGAAAGCTATGAGGCTTCTGAAAAGTTCTTTAACTGCAAGATGGAAGAGGGCAGCTCCGTCAGTGAGCATGTGCTTAAGATGTCTGGGCACGCAAAAAAACTTCAAAGCTTGGGTATTGTGATTCCTAATGATTTGGGGATTTACCGTGTCCTCCAATCACTACCACCAAGTTACAAGAACTTTGTGATGAACTACAACATGCAAAACATGAACAAGACGTTGACAGAACTCTTTGCCATGTTGAAATCTGTAGAAGTGGAGATCAAGAAAGAGCACCAAGTGTTGTTGGTCAATAGGACCACCAAGTTCAAGAAAGGCAAGTCTAAGCAGAAGGGACACTTCAAGAAGGGTGGTAAGAAAGTTACCACGTCGACGAAGAAGACCAAGGCTGGACCTAAGCCTGATACTGAGTGCTTTTACTGCAAGGGAGAAGGTCACTGGAAGCGGAATTGCCCAAAGTACTTGGCGGATTTGAAGAACGACAACATCAAGTAGAAAGGTATATCTGATATACATGTTATTGATGTGTATCTCACTAGTACTCGTAGTAGTGCCTGGGTATTTGATACTGGTTCGGTTTCTCATATTTGTAACTCGAAACAGGTACTGCAGAATAAACAGAAGCTAGCGAAAGACGAGGTGACGATGCGCGTGGGAAACGGATCAAAGGTTGATGTGATCGCGGTCGGCACGCTACTCCTTCATCTACCATCGGGATTAGTTTTATACTTAAATAATTGTTATTTGGTGCCTGCGTTGAGCATGAACATTATATCGGGATCTTGTTTATTGCGAGACGGTTACTTGTTTAAGTCCGAGAATAATGGTTGTTCGATTTATATGAGTAATATGTTTTATGCACATGCACCTTTGATAGATGGTCTATTCTTATTGAATCTCGATAGTGGAAATACACATATCAATAACATTGAGGCTAAACGTTTGAAATCGAGCGATAACTCGACCTATATGTGGCACTGTCGTCTTGGTCACATTGGAGTGAAGCGTATGAAGAAACTCCATTCCGATGGACTTCTTGAATCACTTGATTTCGAATCACTTGATAGATGCGAAGCATGTCTGATGGGTAAAATGACTAAGACTCCATTTTCTGGTATGATGGAGCGAGCTACGGACTTATTGGAAATCATACATACCGATGTGTGTGGTCCAATGAGTGTAGCATCGCGCGGTGGTTATCGTTATGTTCTTACCTTCACGGATGAGTTGAGTAGATATGGTTATATCTATTTCATGAAACATAAGTCCGAAACTTTCGAGAAGTTTAAGGAATTTCAAAGTGAGGTAGAGAATCAACGTAACAAGAAGATTAAATTTCTACGTTCTGATCGTGGAGGTGAATATCTAAGTTACGAGTTTGGCGAGCATTTGAAGAAATGTAGAATACTTTCACAGTTGACACCGCCGGGAACACCACAACGTAATGGTGTGTCCGAACGTCGTAATCGAACTCTCTTAGATATGGTTCGTTCTATGATGTCACTTACAGATTTACCGCTATCATTTTGGGGTTATGCATTAGAAACAGCCGTATTCACTTTAAATAGGGCACCGTCTAAATCCGTTGAAACGACACCATATGAATTATGGTTTGGGAAGAAACCTAGATTGTCGTTCCTTAAAGTTTGGGGATGCGAAGCCTATGTAAAGAAGTTACAGTCGGACAAGCTTGAACCCAAAGCGGAAAAATGCGTCTTCATAGGATACCCGAAGGAAACTATTGGGTATACCTTCTATCATAGATCCGAAGGCAAAATCTTCGTTGCCAAGAATGGATCCTTTCTAGAGAAGGAATTTCTCTCGAAAGAAGTGACTGGAAGGAAAGTAGAACTCGACGAGGTTGTCGAACCTTCTCTCGAAATTGCGAGTAGCGCAGCACCGGAAGAAGTTCCTGTGGTGCCTGCACCAATAAGAGAGGAAGCTAATGATAATGATCATGAAACTTCGATTGAAGTTGCTAAAGAGCCTCGCAGGTCAACGAGAACTCGTACCACTCCAGATTGGTATGATCCCGTTATGAGTGTCATGTTGGTGGACAACACCGATGACCCTGAGACATATGAGGAAGCGATGATGAGCCCAGATTCCAATAAATGGCAAGAAGCCATGAAATCCGAGATTGGATCCATGTACGAAAACCAAGTGTGGACTTTGGTGGACTTACCGGATGGCCGGAAGGCTATCGAGAACAAATGGATTTTCAAGAAGAAAACAGATGCTGATGGTAATGTTACTGTCTATAAAGCTCGACTTGTCGCAAAAGGGTTTCGACAAATTCAAGGAGTTGACTATGATGAGACTTTCTCACCAGTAGCGAAGCTAAAGTCTGTGAGGATTATGTTAGCAATCGCTGCATATTATGATTATGAGATATGGCAGATGGATGTCAAAACAACATTCCTCAATGGAGACATTGATGAAGAGTTGTATATGATGCAACCCAAAGGTTTTGTCGATCCTAAAGATGATAACAAGGTATGCAAACTTCAACGGTCCATCTATGGATTGAAGCAAGCATCCCGAAGTTGGAATCAACGTTTTGATAAGGTGATCAAAAGTTTTGGTTTTATACAAACTTATGGAGAAGCTTGTATTTACAAGAAAGTGAGTGGGAGCTCTGTATCATGCTTAATACTATATGTATATGACATATTGTTGATTGGGAATGATGTAGACCTTCTTAATAGTGTCAAGGAATATTTGAATAATAGTTTTTCAATGAAGGATCTTGGCGAAACAGCTTATATATTAGGTATAAAGATTTATAGAGATAGATCGAAACGCCAAATATCATTGTCACAAAGTACATATTTGGACAAAGTTCTAAAGAGGTTTGGAATGGAAGATAGCAAGAAAGGGTTCTTGCCCATGTTGCCCAATACGACCTTGAGTAAAACTCAAAGTCCGACATTGGCAGAAGATAGAGAAAGGATGAGTAAGACTCCCTATGCCTCAGCCATAGGATCTCTAATGTATGCCATGCTATGTACTAGACCCGACATTGCATATGCTGTTAGTTTAACTAGCAGATATCAAAGTGATCCAGGAGTGGATCATTGGACAGCAGCCAAAAACATCCTTAAGTACTTGAGAAGAACTAAGGATATGGTTCTTTCTTATGGAGGTGATGAACAACTCGTTGTTAATGGTTACACCGATGCTAGTTGGAACACCGATCCGGATGATTCTAAATCACAATCTGGATACGTATTTATTTTGAATTGTGCAGCAGTTAGCTGGAGGAGTGCAAAGCAAAGCGTTGTGGCGAGATCTTCAACTGAATCGGAATACATGGCTGCTTCGGAGGCTTCACAAGAAGCGATATGGATGAAAGAGTTCATTACAGAGCTGGGTGTGGTTCCTAGTGCGCTGGACCCAATGTCTATCTACTGTGATAACATGGGCGCCATAGCCAATGCGCAAGAACCAAGGTCACACAAGAAGCTGAAGCATATCAAGCTACGTTTTCACGCTATTCGAGAACATATCCAAGATGGGGATATAAAGATTTGCAAAGTACACACAGATCTGAATGTGGCGGATCCGTTGACTAAACCTCTCCCGAGGGCAAAACATGACCAGCACCAAACTGCCATGGGTGTTCGGTATATTACCATGTAATCTAGATTAGATGACTCTAGTGCAAGTGGGAGACTGTTGGAGATATGCCCTAGAGGCAATAATAAATGTAGTTATTATTATATCTTTGTGTTTATGATAAATGTTTACATTCATGCTATAATAGTATTAACAAGGAAACATTAATACTTGTGTGATTTGAAAACTTAAAATGAAGTCCCTAGTAAAGCCTCTATACATCACTAGCTTGTTGGTTGATAAATGATTGTGGTTTCCCTATCATGAACATTGAGATGTTATCAACAACAATATCATATCATTAGGAGAATGATATGGTGGACATACTCCTATAGATAAGCGTAGCATAAAGATCAAGTCATTTCAATAGTTCAATTGCTATATGCTTTCTGATACATAGTAACCTAATTCCTTCGACCATGAGATCATGCATATCACCTTTACCGGATGGATGCTTTGATGACATCAAATACCACCCCGTAACTGGGTGGCTATAAAGGTGGCATTGAGTGTTCGGAAAGTATTGGTTGAGACACATGGATCAAGAGTGGGATTTGTCCATCCATATGACGGATAGATATACTCTGGGCCCTCTCGGTGGAATGTCATCCAATTAGCTTGCAAGCATGTGACTGGCTCACAAGGGATCACATATCACGGGAACGAGAAAATAGTACTTATCGGTAACGTGTTTGAACTAGGTATGCATAGATACCGACGATCATAACCTCGGATAAGTAAACTATCGTGAGACAAAGGGAAATTGGTATCGTATGTAAGTGGTTCATTCGATCGCAAAGTAATCGTAGAAATATGTGGGAGCCATATGAATTTCCAGATTCCTCTGTTGGTTATTGTTCGGAGAAGTGTCTCGATCATGTCCGCATAATTCACGAACCGTAGGGAGACACACTTAAGGATTCGACGTTGTTTGAGTAGTTATGGTATGATGAGAAAGAGACCGAATGTTGTTCGGAGTCTCGGATGGGATCCGGGATATCACGAGGAGATCCGGAATGGTCCGGAGAATAAGTCTCATATAAGGAAAGTCTCGTGTCGGAGTTGGGGAATGATTCTGGTGTTTTCATCGAGAATGTTCTAGAAGGTTCCAGAATGTCCGGCACTCCGGAGGGGAAGGGGTACATGAATGTGTCATTACAAGTTGGAATGATTGCATCATGTACTAGGTGTCATCGCTGAACAAAATAAAGGGTTTAAACAAATCCTAGTTTGAAAAGTCAAACGGCTAGTTTGAAAAGTCAAACGGCAGTTTTTGGAAAGAGGAGGAGAGGTGGAAACCGAGTTGGAGAGGAGTTCCCTCCTCCAACCGGCGGCCCACCTCCAAGCCGAGTTGGGGAGGGACTCCCCTCCCCTTGGCCGCACCTCCCACCTATAAAGGGAGGGGCAAGTCTGCCCCTCCTAGCACACAAGTTCCCTGCCCCAAACCCTAGCTTGGCGCCACCACCACCTCCTGCAGCTGCCACCGCCTCCTAGGGTTGCCCTAGCCGCCGACTTGGGCTGCCCCAAGCCCTAGCCGCCGGCTCTAGCACCTCCTCCTTGGTGTGTCTAAACCCTAGATCGCCAAGGAGCTCTCTCATAATCCACCATACTCGCTCCGGCTTAAGGCGAAGCCCTGCGAGATCTCCCCTCTACTTCCGGTACCACGCCGTTGTGCTGCCGGAATCACGAGGAGAGTGCTACAACCTCCGCTGCCTGCTGGAACAAGGGAGAGGAAGGTCTTCGTCGAGTACCGAACGTGTGACCGACTGCGGGAGCGCTGCCGGAACGCAGCGCCGGAAGGATCGTCTACGCGATCTTGAGATCGGGAAGAGTACGACTACATCACCCACGAGAATCCGCTCTCGTTAAACACTTTGGAATCTTCGAGGGTGAGTTATTCCATCGACTCGTTGCTACAATCTAGTAGATAGATCTTGGCTTGTTTGTTTGTATGCGGTAGAAATTTTTTGTTTTCCATTCTACGTAACCCTACATCCTCAACATAAAGGAGTCAAGTATCTAGACACCAAAATAGGTCGAGTCTATATTTCTCGCGATGTTTTCTTTGACGAAAATGTTTTCCCTTTTGCTGATCTACATCCATATGCTAGTAGACGTCTCAAAGAAGACATACTCCTATTGCCACCAAATAGTGGGGATATGCATATTGATGATCATATGAATTTGAACCTTACACCTAATGTTACTAATCCTGGTCTAGCACCTACAGTTGATGTTGTTGCAGATGATGTTGTGGTGTCGCAGGACTCGGGTGGAAATTCTGCATAAAATAGTGGAGAAAATTATCAAAATAGTGAAGAAATCGGTTCAGAAAATCACAACACTAGTATCCACCAAGAATCTGCCTCGGATCATGTTCCTGACACTCTTCTTCTATCGCCAACACTGTGCACTCACCAGCTTCGTCCTCCGTGCGGTCGGCACCCTCGTCTCATGTGCGCGTGTAGCAGCAGAATGTGGATTCCACGCCACGCCAATCGCCGCGTGACACTGACTCGCCCCACGAGGTCCCTGTCTGTAACACCCTCAGAATCGGCCCTATGCAAGTTTTAGCGAAACTCGCCAAACCCGCATAGAAACGATTCGAAGGTGCCCACCAGGCACTTTCGTGCGGGTGGAAAGCAAAGTAATAACATTACACAACAGTCCTCGATGGGACCCACAGAACAGATATATATAACAGCGACTCAAAGAGCCAAGAATACAGATATAATATACAAAGATCCAAATCACCTTGAAATTAATAGGGCGTCTGACTACGGACAAGATGCAAATGGGGCTAAGAGCCCTGAAGAATAACCAATGGCGTCCATAACCCTGCCCAGGCCAAGCCAGAAGGGTAACCCTGCTAACGGCGTCGATCTCAAACCTGCTTAAACAAAAGGGGTGCCGACAAAGGGCAAAGGAAAAATAAGGAGCGTCAGTACTGAGGCCAGTACACGGCGAGACTAGAATTCGGCGGTCCTCGCCTACATAGGGATGGTGGACTGAAGCGGCAGCGGCAGCGTGCACTAAACAACCTATAGAGACTCGATACAACTGGCGGATATCAGAGAGGGATAAGAATGACCTAACCGGATCCAACCTGAAGCTATCACCAAACAAACCCATCCTGGTCTTTCCCCCTCGAGACCAAACGAGGAAGTCAACCGAGGAACTCACACAGTTGGCAGTTTTACTTATTCGGTTATAGTTGCGGCACTTTACTAGTCAGGTTTAGATAATCATCCTGATAAAGTAAGCAGTGGGCACTTTTAGTTAACCATTCCGTTATAGTTGCAGCAATTACTAATCAGATACAGATGGCATGATATAAAACCAAAACCCATCAGTTGTTGGTACTTTTATTCAGCCATTCCGTTGTAGTGAAGCTGATTACTAGTCAAATCGAATACAAGTCAATTTATAACAGTAAACTTTAGTTATAGTTGTATATGATCAAGCACTATGCTCCAAGTCGTCCATAACCGCGGACACGGCTTCTCGAAAAGATTTAACCCTGCAGGGGTGCACCAAAGTATCCACAGGCACTTCGACCCTTTTTGCCAGATCAGTTAACATACACCCATCGGTATGTCGGCGGGGCCTAAGTCACGACGTTCCCAGACCCAAAGCAAGCACGGGGGGCCACCCCACTAAGTACACCCGCAACGAAGTCGGCCGATCTCCGAGACGGACTCAGGGTTTGCGTCAATGGCTGTAAACGACAGCAGATCCCCAATCGGGGACTGTCGATACCGCAAAAACATTCCGCTTCCTAAACAGTACAGCGTGCTCCTCACACAATCGTAAATAAAGCAGTAAACATGGCATAAGTACAGGATAGTAAATAAAACCCCAAACTAGTTTGTGGCCCCCAGTACAATACTTTGAAATCAGGTAATAATCAATGGGGGGCCCATATCTCCCCACCTGTGGTTAGCGCGCTCGATCTCGGAACAGGTGTCAAGAACTCGGGTCCTACGGGACACAAGTGGGCGGTCGGAAACCAAAACTTACCTATCACCCACCGATGCCTCTGCTTAATTCAATTTTAGTTGTTAAACAGGAATTAAAGTGAAACAATAATTAAAGCCATGATCATCTCCAACGTCAACATGCGGCAATCCTCCAACAATTGTGGTACTTGACGACAAGCAACACACTTGAGCAAGCGACTACGACACGCGGGTCCAACTATCTACCAAACAACAGGTAATAGGATGTGTCCAAGGCTATATATGGCTGCAAGGGATATCACGGTTACGATAAACTAGAGCATCGCAACACAGATAGCAATAGATCAACAGGAGGGAATAAATACTAGAAAAGTAAGATAGGTAGAAAGGGGGAGATGCTCGCCTGAAAACATTGTCGAAGGGTTCATCCGAAGATCGGGGCGAAGCTCACATCAACTCAACGGCCTTATCCGCGAAGAAGCAAAACACTAGAAGAAACATCGGATGCACTATTTAATACAACGGCAGAAGATCGGCATGATGCATGTATGATGAATGACATGGCAAAGATGCGATGCAATTAGGTCATATTAAGTGGAACCGGGGTCCCGACAATTATTTAGATGGTTCAAGTTGTTTAGCTACCCCGCAATTTAGATGTTGTCTTAACATTGCAAAAGATAGCACCGGTTCGCTACACAGATTTAAATGAGGCCGATATAAGGCTAGATTTGCCCGCATATGGGCCCCATATTTAATTATTAGGTGAATCGGCATAAGGCCCCCAAACCACATGATATGCATGCGAGATGACAATTAAATATGCAACAATTGATATCATTTATAAAAATAGGGTATCGAGGAAAAGGGTCACACATTAGGGTTCTCGACGAACTTGGGGTTCCGGGGTTCGGGGTCGGTCTCAGGGTACAGGGTCCGTTCTCGGGTCCAGGGTTTGACGAATCGTTCTCGGACTCCGGGATCGTTCTCGGACTCCGGGGTTAGGGTCTTCGAATCGGGAAGTACTTGTCGCATCTACCGTCTTCGGGTTTGCTTCAATCGGGACCAAGTCGGAGTACTTGTCGTCCCATGTGGCCTTCGGGTCCGGGGTCCAGTCATGGCGTCCCAGGGAAGTACATGTCGTGTCCGTGACGGAGATCTTGAGGGTCCCTGAACTCGACGAGCTTGGCGTTCAGGGGAGCTCCCGGTGTCCCGAGGAGAAGATCTTGGCGTCCGAGGGTTTTCTCCGCGTCCGTGGTGCGTCCGTGATGTAGATCTTGTCGGTTCCCTGTCGGAGGCCTGCGGGGTTCGCCGGTGTCTCGGCGACTTGGCGCTTCGGATCCGGGAGGGAGAACTTGGCGTGCCGGGAAGAGGGTACTCATCGCACCGGGGTTAGGTCTTCGGGGTTCGGTTCCCGGTAGAAGTTCTTGTCGTTTCCCCGATTGGCACCACGTCCCCTCCTCGGATGTGTGGGCTTTGGGTTGGTCTTGACGTCGAGATCTTGGCTTGCTGGTGAGGCTACACTTGGCGTTGGTTACACTTGGTGGAGGCGACACGGGCCCGCTGTCGGCGGCGGGGCTCGGCTTGGGCAGGGCGGGTCCGCGCAGGGCCGGCTTCGGGTGACGCGCTCGAGGACGCAAGGGGATGTCCTGGTGGCGGCGCAGGCTCGCCGGAGGGCGCCGGACAGCTCGGGACCGGAGGGGGCCACGCGGATGGAGGCGGTGGTCGGCGCCGGAGACGGCTCGGGGGCAGGGTAACGCGGTGGAGGAGATGGCCGCGGGCGCGGGCGGAGGGAGGAGGATGGCCGGCCGCGGGTGGCGCGGCTGTCCGCAGGGCGGCGGCGGCGGCAGGCGGTAGGGCGAGCGCGGGCGCAGCGAGCGGCGGGGCGGCGGCTCGCGCGGAGCGGCGCCTGAGGGAGAAGGGGGAGGAGCGGTGGCGGGGTGCAGGGGAGAGGCGGCCTGGCGGCGGGGCGGAGGCAGCGACCGGCGGTGAGGTTGGAGAGAGAGGGGCGCTCGCGGGGAAGCTCTCGGGGGGAGGCGCGGCGCGGAGGGAGAAGGGCGGAGGCGCGGCGTCGGAAGCAGGCGCCGGCGAGGAAGGCGGGTGCCGGAGCGGCGGCGGGAGGCGGTGCAAGCGGGCAGGGTGGAGGCGAGATCGGGGTGGGGAGGAAGACGAGGGAGAGAGGGAGGCGGGGCTCGAGTGGGGCCTGGGGTGGGGTCGCGTCGGTGGGTGCGGGGCCGTGGGACCCGGGGTCAGGGGGAGCGGTCCAGGGGAGGGCGGGGTCGCGCGGGGCCCGCGGGTGGGCCGCGGCGAGAGCGTGTGGAGGGCGCGTGGGGGGCGCGTGGAGGGCGCGTGGAGCCAGGGAGGAGGGGCCCAGGTGGCAGCGGGACAGGGAGGAAGGAAGTGGGCCGCGCGGGGCCAGGGGAGGGGAGAGGCTGCTGCGCTGGCGTGCGTGCGTGGCGTGTACGTGGTGGGGTGAGCTGGGTTGAGAGGAGAGAGAGGGGGAGGTGGTTTAGTCTAGGTGGCAGTTGATGGTTGGTGGGGATTTGGGGAGGGGTGAGGTGGCGCGACGGGGTTGGCCAGGGTGATGTGGAAGGGGTGTGTGGGTAGTTAAATTGGTAGGTTTAGAAAAAGGGGCGGACCGTTTATATTTTTCTGGGGTGGTTGATCGGGTCAATCGGCCCGTTCGACTGCCCCTATTAAAAAAAATAATTTAATATTTTATTTATTTTCAAATAGCTTTTATAACTAGTTTTAGACAAACAAAATATCCGGAACATCCGGGGGTTTAGCGTTTGAATAAAAGTCGGGGCGTTTTAGAAACCAAAACGGGCTTTGCAAACATAGTTTTATGCAAACAATGCATGATGATGACGATGCAATGCACAAAAACAACGCGATTTTCTAGTAGTGGTTTTGCGGGATGCCACAATTCGACACCACTAACAAAGGATCTCGCCCTTGAGATCCGCCTCATGGTACCGGAAGGAAGGTCGGCGATCTGCGTCTTCTCGCTTCGTGTAGATCCTCGCGACACCACTAACAAGAGGTCGTTGTCCCTGTTCGTCAAGAGAACACTCCGGATAAACAACGGACGAAGTTAAAGGTAAGGCCACCTCTAACTTTCCTGGAAGGAGTAATTGCATCAATCCCCCATTCAATATACAAAGCAAATGATAAGAGTAGTGCTATGGTCGCGACTCCATCCCGCACTCAAAGCATTACCCTGTACACGAACAGATAGATTATGCAACCAACCCTCGGATTCAGACTGAAGATCTCGACAAACGAGGTTCTGATCAAAGGAGTGATGCAGACTCTGCATCGGATCTAGCGTAGAGGATGTCGTCGCGTCGGAAAACACCGGAAGGCACAAACAAGGAATAAAGAATGGTAACACCGTAGACGGATTCATCAGGCAGCTGGAACACCGGATGGCAGAACACCGTTATCGAAGAAGGAAGCGAAACCCTGAAGGTACGACGGAAACCCAACCACGAGATGTCCTGGACTCGAAGAGAGAGAAGAGAGCGGATTCAAAACACGCAGAGGTAAGAGGAAAATAGCAGAGGGGTAAGGAGTAAAAGCAGGCCTAACCAGATCTATCCCACCGGTTTTTGCAAAATAGTTTTGACACTCTACTTCGGCCGTTAGCTAGGTTATCCTACAGGCTGGACTTGTGGGGTATCGCAACTGCTGAGCTCTGATACCACTCTGTAACACCCTCAGAATCGTTTCTATGCGGGTTTGGCGAGTTTCGCTAAAACCTGCATAGGGCCGATTCTGAGGGTGTTACACTGTCTCCCCTGATGGTGCAAGCGACATGGACCCGCGTGTTGACACGGACTCCGACGGTGGTAGTCCCACAGGTGCTGGTGGAGACACCGATTTGGCTGAAGAAAACGACAACATCAATAGTTCAGGATCCTCTGCGGTTTCATCTCTGCGGCCAGTTCTTTCAGTTGGACCTCGCACACGTCTTTAGAGGGGGATAAGAAAACCAAAAGAATATACGGATGGCACCATTCACTATGGTCTCTTTACATCTACAGGAGAACCATCCAACTTTCTGAGGCTCTCTCTCATGATCGTTGGATTCAAGCTGTGAAAGAGGAATATGATGCTCTCTTGACAAATAAAACTTGGAGACTTGTTCCTCCAAATTCAACAAAGAATTTAATTGATTGCAAATGGTTGTATGATGAGTGCATATTTGCATCATGTTTTACATTGTTATTTTGCATTGTATATGTAGGATTTTAGTATTTTATGGCGTTCGCACGCACTTTTTATGTTTATTTTCACCAGATGGATCCAAAGGACACAATTCTTGGAGCAGTTGTACTAGAGAGAAAAGGAGCCAAAACTACGTAAATCACTTATTTGGGAAATAATAATAATACCAGAAGAAAATGTGGAGGAATGAACACGAGCCAGAGAGAGAATGACACTCGATGAGTTGCCTGTTGTATTATCGCATGTACTTATAGTACAGAGGCAGAGAGGATCGTGCTGAGTTAGCACGTACAACAGAACATGGAGAGAGGGAGATATCGTGGGCATCGTGAGCCTCGCTAGTAGGAGGACCGAGTCCTATGTGCTAACACCCCCCCCCCCCCCCCGCGCAGTTTGAGCGTGGGTCGCCAAACGCACAAACTGGAGTGGAATTCCTGGAACGCCGAGGTCGGCAGTCCCTTGGTCATGACGCCGGTGTATTGCTGCCCGGTGGGAACGTGGAGAACACGGACGTGGCCGAGCGCGACCTTCTCCCGGACAAAGTGGATGTCGAGCTCTATGTGCTTCGTGCGCCGATGATGCACGGGGTTAGCAGCCATGTAAACCGCAGAGATGTTGTCACAGTAGACGATCGTCGCTTTCGGGACAAGGACATGGAGCTCGGCGAGGAGTTGATGGAACCAGCAGCTTTCAGCGACGACGTTGGCGACGCCACGGTACTCTGCTTCCGCGCTCGAGCGGGAGACCGTGGGCTGCCGTTTGGATGACCAGGACACCAGCGCGTCGCCGAGGAAGACGGCATAGCCAGAAGTAGAGTGGCGCGTCTTCGGGCACCCGGCCCAGTCCGCGTCCGAGTATGCCACTATGTTGAACTTGGAGGAGCGCTGGAGGTGAAGGCCGTAGCCGGTGGTACCACGGACATAGCGAAGGATCCGTTTGACGAGGGCGAGGTGACAATCCATCGGGGCGTGCATATGGAGGCACGCTTGTTGGACGGCGTAGGTGATGTCTGGGCGAGTCATCGTGAGGTAATGCAAGCCGCCAATGATGCTCCGGTAAGCAGAAGCGTCGGCGACGGGCGTGCCCGAGGCAGAGGAGATCTTAGCCGATGTGTCGATGGGTGTTGAACAGGGGCTGCAGGAGGACATGTTCGCCTTGTCCAGGAGTTCGTCAGCATATTTGCCCTGGGAGAGGAAGAAGCCCTCAGAAGAGCGCTCGACGGTGATGCCGAGGAAGTAGTGGATGGCGCCTAGGTCTTTGAGGGAGAACTCGTGCTGGAGACGGCTGATGATGCATCGTAGCAGTGTTGCGGACGACGCAGTGAGGACGACATCATCGACGTAGAGAAGAAGGTACGCGGTGCCGGCAGGTTGATGCAGCACGAAGAGCGAGGTGTCAGACTTGGCGCAAACGAAGCCGAGTTTGTCGAGGAAGCTGGCGAAGCGAGCGTACCACGCGCGTGGGACCTGCTTGAGCCCATAGAGGGACTTGGCGAGCAGGCAGACGTCTCCAGCGCGAGCAGGGTCGACGAAGCCCGCGGGTTGCTGGCAATAGACGCGTTCGTGCAGATGGCCATGCAGAAAGGCGTTGTTGACGTCAAGCTGATGCATGGGCCAACTTTTGTGGGCGGCGATGGAGAGGATAGCCCGAATCGTGGCAGACTTGACGACTGGGGAGAAGGTCTCGTCGAAGTCGATGCCGGGTTTCTGCGAGAAGCCGCGCACCACCCACCTCGCCTTGTACCGCTCCAATGTCCCGTCAGCGCAAAAATTGTGACGGAACACCCACTTCCCTGTGATCACGTTCGCACCCCGGGGCCGGGGGACGAGCGTCCACGTCTGGTTGACCTGCAGAGCCCTGAACTCATCTTGCATTGCAATTAGCCAATTAGGATCACGTAAAGCCGTACGCACACTGGTAGGTAATGGGGAGATGGAATCGGTGGTGGCGAGGGTGGCGTAGCGTTTGTTTGGCAAGAAGATCCCTGATTTAGAGCGTGTGCGCATGTGATGAGACGGGGCAGGTGGAGGTTGGCGAGATGCGGGAACAGGAGTGGCGGGAATGGGCACAGAGGGGTAGTCGACCCGGTGAGAGGATGGTGGGGAAGTTGTGGTGGCGACGAAGGAAGGGGGTAAAGGGTGCGGCTGTGGCAGAGAGTGGCGTGGGAGTTGTGGTGTTGGTGGGGGAGGAGGTGTAGGTGCTGCCGCGGCAGGGGTGGAGACAGGACATGCTGCCGCGGCAGAATGGGGGGTTTTGGCTCCGGCCGCGGCAGAGAGTGATGCAGGATATACTGCTGCGGCAGAGGGGGAGGTGGGAGAGCCTGCCGTGGCAGAGGTTGGCGTGGTAGGAGCTGCCGTGGCAGAGGGGGTGGTGGCGGCAGGATGGGCGCTGGAGGGCTCGGCCGGTGGAGCGGGATTGGTTAGGGGGATAGTGTGATCGTGAGTGGGAGGGAGATTAAGGAGAAAATCGAAAGAGGCTGGGGTGGGCTTTGTGGGGAGATGGGCGAAGGGAAATTGGGTTTCGTTAAACGTGACGTGGCGAGAGACGAACACACGGTTGGAGGAGGGGTCGAGGAAGCGATATCCTTTGTGATCGGTGGAGTAGCCGAGAAAGACGCAGGGGAGGCTGCATGGAGAGAGTTTGTAGGGTGCGGTGGGAGTCGTGTTCGGGTAACATAAGCAGCCTAAGACCCAGAGATGCTGAAAATCAGGAGGGGAGCCGTAGAGGAGCTGGAAAGGGGTAAGGAGCTGTCTGGGGCAATAGGGACGGCGGTTAACGAGGAAGGTGGATGTGGTTAGAGCCTCGGCCCAAAAGACTGGAGGGAGTTGGGCATGGAAGAGGATGGTGCGCATGGTTTCGTTCAGAGTGCGGATGATGCGCGCGGCGCGGCCGTTTTGGGAAGAAGTGTAGGGGCAGGACAGCCAGAAGGAGACGTCGTTGTCGCGAAAGAAAGTGCGAGCGGCACTGTTGTCAAACTCACGGCCATTGTCAGACTGCAGAGCGGCGAGGGGGAGGTTGAATTGAGTACGGGTGAAAGCGTGGAAGCGTTGAATCGTGTCATAGGCATCAGATTTGCGACGAAGGGGAAACGACCAGGCAAAGTGACTAAAATCATCAAGTAATACCAAATAATATTTGAAGCCGGAGATGCTGGGAACCGGCGAGGTCCAAAGATCACAGTGGACCAGTTGGAAGGGAAAAAAGGAAATTGTACTACAGTGAGAGAAGGGAAATCGAACGTTCTTTCCTAATTGACAAGCATTACAAATGTGAGAGGGGGGTTTATTGGGTGCGGAGATCGTCTAGAGGGTGCGGGCGAGGTTGGCACGGCCGGAGTGCCCGAGGCGTTGATGCCACAGGTCGGTGGAGCAGCTGGTGAGGAGGCTGGTGGCGGTGGGTGTCGGCGTGATGGAGTAGAGATCGCCGGCTGAATCACATCGGAGGAGCACCTGGCGAGTATGTCGATCCTTAACAGAAAAGCCAACATCGTCAAATTCAACGTTTACGGGATTGGTGCGAGTAAGCATGCGAACGGATAATAGGTTTTTAATTAAGGTGGGGGAGACAAGGACGTTCTGGAGATGTAGGGGATGGGACATGCTGGCGAGAGAAGAGTGCCCAGTGTGCGTGATCGGCAATAGGTGTCCATTGCCAACAACAATACAAGAACGAGAGGAACAGGGTTGCGAGGACGAGAGATTACCAGGGGACGATGTCATGTGGGAGGTTGCGCCGGTGTCCATCACCCATTCACCGCCGGCCGGATGCTGCTGCTGGACGGAGAGCTGCTGGAACGCGTGGATGAGGCCGGCCTGGTCCCAGCATGGTACAGAGGCGCCGGGGGCGGCTGTTACGCGTGGGCCTGGTAGACAGGCCCGGTGGCGCCGTGGAACGTGGGAGCGGCCTGGTGGAAGGCGGCTCCGGCGAACGGCGCGCCAGTGGTTGGTGGAGCGCCAGTGGGACGCGGACCGAGGACGCCCGCGCCGGGGTAGTGGGGGCGCCACTGATAGGGCCACGCCTGGACCATGCCGGTCCATGGAGCGGCAGCCGCAGACGGCGCGGGCGGCATGGAGGTGGTCTTGGTCCGGCCACTGGTCTTGTGCCATCCGCCAGTCTTGGGCTTGGTGGTGGGCGGTGCGGGTGGTTGCGGGGGAGGCACGGGCGGCGCCGGAGCCGCTGGAGGCGGAGGTGGTGCAGCGGCAGCGTGGAGAGCCGTGCCAGACGGGGATGGGTCGGTGTCTTTGTTCCGGCCTTCCCCAAGAACCAAGAAGGAGCGAACGTCCTGGAAGGAGGGCAGGGATACCTCACGGGAGAGCGTGGTGACGGCGTGACGGAAGTCGGAGCGAAGGCCGGCAAGGACACGGTGCACCAGATCGGCATCAGTCACCGGACGGCCGAGATCGCGAAGGCGATCGGCCAAGGACTTGAGACGGGACCAGTACGCGGAGACTGTCAGGTTACCTTGCTTCTGTCCATGGAACTCATCGAGTGGCATTCTCTCTCTGGCTCGTGTTCATTCCTCTACATGGTATCAGACGCTCATCATCCTCCACCTCCTTTCTCCCAGGCTTCCGCTGCCCCCACCACCACCATGCCCAACCTCCCCTCCACCTCTGCCGGCGTGCTGTTCTCCTCCGCCAACAACCCCTCCTCTCCCGTCCCGGGTGCTCCTCAACCTCCTGCCCTCCTCTCTGCCCCAGCTCCGGCCCCGTGCGCCCCCGCCGCACCGCCCGTCCGCGCCACCGGCGCTCCTGCCGGCCCCAACGCCCCCGTCGCCCCAGCTCGCCCCGCTCGCGTCGCCCCGCGCCAGAACCTGCGCCATGTCATCATCAAGCAGCAGGTTCAGATCACTCTTGATCTGCAGCGCCCCTCCTTCACCATGTGGCGCCGTCTCTTCATCGTCACGCTTGGGCAGTTCGGCGTCCTCGCCCACGTCAACGACGACGCGCCGCCGCAGCACGACGACCCTGAATGGGTCCAGGATGACTACACCATCGTCTCCTGGCTGTACTCCACGGTCTCGGAGGAGATCCTCTCGCTCATCATGACGTTGAATGACACGGCGTTTGCGGTTTGGCGCCGCATCGAGAACATCTTCCTCGACAACGCTGTCACGCGGGCCGTCTACCTCGACGATGAGTTCCATGGACAGAAGCAAGGTAACCTGACGGTCTCCGCGTACTGCTCCCGTCTCAAGTACTTGGCCGATCGCCTTCGCGATCTCGGCCGTCCGGTGACTGATGCCGATCTGGTGCACCGTGTCCTCGCCGACCTCCGCTCCAACTTCCGTCACGCCGTCACCACGCTCTCCCGTGAGCTACCCCTGCCCTCCTTCCAGGACGTTCGCTCCTTCTTGGTTCTTGAGGAAGGCCGGAACGAAGACCCAACCCATACCCGTCTGGAACGGCTCTCCACGCCGCCGCTGCACCACCTCCGCCTCCAGCGGCTCCGGCGCCGCCCGTGCCTCCCCCGCAACCACCCGCACCGCCCACCGCCAAGCCCAAGACTGGCGGATGGCACAAGACCAGTGGCCGGACCAAGACCACCTCCATGCCGCCCGCGCCGTCTGCGGCTACCGCTCCATGGACCGGCATGGTCCAGGCGTGGCCCTATCAGTGGCGCCCCCACTACCCCGGCGCGGGCGTCCTCGGTCCGCGTCCCACTGGCGCTCCACCAACCACTGGCGCTCCAGCAACCACTGGCGCGCCGTTCGCCGGATCCGCCTTCCACCAGGCCGCTCCCACGCTCCACGGTGCCACCGGGCCTGTCTACCAGGCCCACGCGTACCAGCCGCCCCCCGGCGCCTCTGTACCATGCTGGGACCAGGCCGGACTCATCCACGCGCTCCAGCAGCTCTCCGTCCAGCAGCAGCATCCGTCCGGCGGTGAATGGGTGATGGACACCGGCGCAACCTCCCAGATGACATCGTCCCCTGGTAATCTCTCGTCCTCGCAACCCTGTTCACGAGCCAGAGAGAGAATGGCACTCGATGAGTTGCCTGTTGTATTATCGCATGTACTTATAGTACAGAGGCAGGGAGGATCGTGCTGAGTTAGCACGTACAGCAGAACGTGGAGAGAGGGAGAGATCGTGGGCATCGTGAGCCTCGCTAGTAGGAGGACCGAGTCCTATGTGCTAACAGAAAACACGAAGCGAGAAGCGGAGACAAAAGAGTTAAAGACCAACTATACGATGGGCCTCCGTATAGTTGGCGCCGCCTTCGCCTCCTCAAATAGTTTCACCCCATGCAACTGGTTCGAAGAGACGACATACAGAACACCAAGAAATCACCAAAACCTAACCTCCGGAAGGCATCTGGAGGGGGAACTTTCCCTAGGGATCCATCTTCGACCTACACAGATCTGGGAGGCCAATGCATCGATCTACATCTTCATCGGCCGCTGCATCTTCATCATCACCATCATCTCCATCCATCCCATCTAGATCTTGTTGTAATTCTTGCACTAGTTGTGGATTTATAAAAGTACTATTCATCAATGATCGCTTCCATTACCATTACTATGATGATGTCTGCCTCCATGTCTGAGTAGACCATTAGTTCTTGGGGAGATGGATAAACCCTAGTATGAGATTGGAATAAGATAAAGTTTATTATGATATTCATCTTTGTGACCATGTGTTAGATTGTCTACATCTTGATGTTGGGAGAAGTCGACCTGCCTCGTGTGGGGACTTGATGTAGGGAACTACTTGTTGGTAGACGGAGGGATGTTAGCACTTATAGTGACTATAAAGTTGTTGGCACTCCTTACGTATCAACTTGGAAATAGATGAAACTCACAAACCACTATCCATGCCATGGGATACGTCCCGCGGGATTATGTCCCTGATGACCCACAAGTATAGGGGATCACAACAGTCTTTGCGGGTAGTATTACCCAATTTATTGATTCGACACAAGGGGAGCCAAAGAATACTTGCAAGCCTTAACAACGGAGTTGTCAATTCAGCTGCACCTGGAAATAGTTCTTTCTCACAAAAGTTTATCAGTAGCAACAATTTGGTAGTAGCAATAGCAAAACAATAGTAGCAGTAAAACAAGAGCAATAGTAACAGTAGCAGCAAACAGTACGATATGAGTGTGGTAGGCATAGGGATGGATGGACGGGGGTTGCATGGACGAGTCTAAACATGTAACTTCAAGATCTAGGGCATTTCAGATAAATAAGAACAAGCATCCAATTACTAAACAATCCTAGGCATGTGCTCCATATATAGTCATGCGTGCTCGCAATGAGAACTTGCACAACATCTTTTGTCCTGCTAGCCCGTGGTAGCGGGTCCTCTAGGGAACTACTGGCAATTAAGGTGCTCCTTTTAATAGAACACCGGAGCAAAGCATTAACACTCCATGAACACATGTGATCCTCACAGCACAGCCATCCTCTCCGGTTGTCCCAATTTTTGTCACTTCGGGGCCTTTGGATCCGGACAATGATATGTGTACACAACTTGCAGATAAGATCACAAACAATACTATCATAATGATTCAATAATAAGTTCAGATCTGAGATCATGGCACTCGGGCCCTAGTGACAAGCATTAAGCACAACAAGTTTCAACAAAGTAAAATAGCACTAATAGAGATCCTAGGCACTATGCCCTATCAATCTTATTCGATTACAATATAGAACTCAACCAATCCCTACCATCCCCATAGCCTACAGCGGGGGATTACTCATTCATGGATGAGGGAAACATTAATGGTCGATGGAGAGGCATTGGTGATGACGATGGCGATGATCCTCTCCAAATTCCCCGTCCCGACAGGGTGCCAGAACGGAGTTTCTGAATCCGAATCTTGGTTTCTGGTGGTGGGGGCGCAGCGGAACTCTTTCTGGAAAAAGTCGAACCCCCTCAGTTTTTAGGTCAAGGGGTAACTTATAGGCAAAGAGGGATCCCGAGGGGGTGCCTGGGGTGGCCGCACCCCCTAGGCGCGGACTGGGACCACCCGCGCCTAGCAGGGGTGTGGGCCCCCCAGGCTTCCACTCCGTCTCGTACTCTAGCTTCATGGATCTTCTGGTGAAATAGGATTTTTGGCATATTTTTCGGGATTTTTCCTGATAGTTCATTTTCTGCACAGACACCAAGGTAATTCTGTTGAAAACAGCGTTAGTCCGTGTTAGCTGTATCCAAATCACACAAGTTTAGAGGAGAAACAATAGCAAAAGTGTTCAGGAAAGTAGATACATTTTGGACGTATCAACTCCCCCAAGCTTAGCTTATTGCTTGTCCTCAAGCAATTTAGTTGAAAACTGAGTGCGATAAAAGAACTTTCACGAACACATTTGCTTCATAAGATGTAAATATTCTTAGCACAGGAGTAGATACTTAAACCATTCATAATAAGAAGTATGCATCTAAGTATACTCAATAGTCATTGCAATCTATGAAGAGAAACCAACTCAATAATAATAAGTAGCATGGAACATAAACATAAGCAACATTACAATGCTCATAATAAGGTATGATAGAGTGGTATCTCGCTTGCCTTTGTTTGTGGAGCACAATATAAATGCCAAGGCACCTCTGAAGTTCAAGTGAAGACTAGAAGTAAAAATATTAGAGATACAAGCATCAAAGTCATGACATAATTAACCAAGTTTTGAGACAAACACAAGAATGACAACTATGCTCTCGAGAAGGTGCTCATAGAATAAGTGGAGACTCAACAAGGAAGTGAAAAGGTTTTGAAAAGTTTGAAAGGCTTCCTAATGCTGAAAGGAAGGTACTCATTAGCTTTGAGCTCTCATTGCCCCTATCATAGGCATCTTTATATGGTTAAGGTGAAAGTGAGGTCCAAACTAGGTTATATGCTTGACAGACCATAAACTGGAAATCTCAAGTCCCTTGAGTACGAGGGCCGCTCCGCATGCTACTCAACTTTGGTTACCTGCAAGTTCTTGTCATTGTACATACATGTATATCATAGAGAACCGCCAACGAGGTACCCCTTGCACATGATACAGGAACTATCCCGTGATCAAAATGACAAGGCAGGCAGACAATGAGCATCTCAGTGATCTTTTTATTTACTATGTGCATAGCTTTTTATTGAGGATGCTTCATAGATTCTCATTATGGTGATGCTGCAAGTTTCCACCATGATTAGGCATGGCTTACGCTAGTGGCCCAGACGTTTCTCTAACACATATATATACTCCATGAACTCACAAGCTCCCCTTTTATTTCACACCGCCGACATCCGCAAACAAAAGAACAAGGTATCAACTGGATATCTATCCATAAGTGTTGAAAATGTTCCCCGTGACAGCACGGTTCTGCTAACTCCCAGCCTATAATTTGCAAGCATATAACTTTCATGGACAAGTCACAATGGTTCAGGATTATTAAGTGCAAGGAATAAAGTGTGCCATCAAGTTCCTGAGATCTTTACTAACTAACTTTCTCAAAACAGAACAACATTTTATGTGGAAGAAACAAGGCATAACGAATATGCACTGAAATACCAAATGATACTAATAGGTAGGTATGGTAGACACTGTTGGCAATATTGGTTTTGGGGAGTTGGAAGCACAAGTAGAGCTCATACTCAGTGCAAGTGAAGGCTAGCAATAGAGAGGGAGTGACAAACGAGAGAGCAATAACTGTCAAAATCATGCTTGCAACAAAACAGGACTAATTATGGCATGAAAGTGATACAAGAACTCTGAGGCAAAATAAATCATCGAGGCTTACTGACTATTGTTTAGTCATATGCATGCGTGATCATGTGCCAAGTCGATTCACATGAAACTTTTAGAGGAGGATACCACAATATCATACCAAAGTATGAATAAAACAATGCAAGCAAACATTCATATGACATGCTACAAACTATTAGCAGGTTGGATCTAATCACTGGCAAGCAAGAACTACTAAGCATCCATCAGTAACAGACTAAGCATGCTCACCATGATGAGTATATGTACAAAAATGAAAACAAATAGAGTTTGTTACCAGCCTATTATCACACCTCAAGTTGTCTTAATCTTCATTATTTCCCTTCACTTGTGTGACTTGAATAATAACATGAAACCAAAATCCACTGATGACGGATGAACCCTGCAAAGAACTCACAAAACCAAAGAAGAACAACAAATATTTTTGGTGTTTTCGATTTTTTTAAAACAAGCAAACAAAGCAAAAACAAACCAAACAAAGCAAAATCTTTTTGTATTTTTCTTTAAGGCAAACCAAAGCTACAAAACAAAGAAACAAACTAAGAGAAACAACGAAAATACTTTTGGTATTTCTGTGTTTTGAGAAAGCAGGAACAAAAACCAAAAAGAAAGTGAAACAATGGATATACAAAGAACCGACAGAACATGATATATAGATGAGTGTGATATCGGTATACCTCCCCCTAGCTTAGGCTTTTGGCCTAAGTGGGGCTCAATCCCATGGTGCCCAAGAAGGTGCACCTCCGTAGTACGACGAGGAGGCTCCATTGTCCTGTTACGAGCTCGAGGACTCCCCTGTGTAGTATACAGAGGGGTCGTATGAGGGCGCGTCCCCCTGATAGTGTCCATGGAAGCCAAGAATGTGCAGCTTGTCATCCATCTCCTCCTTGGAGCGTGGCAAAGGTCCCTGAGAAATACTGAACAAAGTGGTTTGGAGGAGAGGGATCTCTCTCTCTCTCTTTTCCCCGTCAATAAACAGCATTCTATAAACCAAGCTCTCAAGGGTAGAGCCAGTAGTTACAAAGTGGTGAGCCTTCATGGAAGCAAGATCAAGCCTCCGAGGAGCCAAAACTGTATCATTTGGATCAACAGCAAGGTCCAAGGTAGCAACAACACGCGCAGATAATTCCCCCATTGGGTCCCTTAGCAGCTAAGCGACGAGCAATGAGAGAACCAAGATTGTACTTAGTTTCATTGTTGAGCGCAACAGCTATGAATGCCAAATGATAGTTGGAAATATTACTAGTGTTCTCCCTACCAAGAAAACTAGTGGCAAGATAGTAAGCAAAGTACCTGATGGCTGGGAGTTGAATATTTCTTATCTTTCCCTGTTGGGATCTACGGTCATCATCATTGGTTATCCCGCGATAGAGCTCCAACAAATCGGCGGGTTGAGCTGGAATCTTCTTTGCCAACCCAGCTGTGCCAAGTCCCAGAGCCTCACAAAATTTCTTCAATGTCATGTTGTAAGACCTGCCATAAATTTTGAAGGACACATCTGGTTTGAACAAGATGTTAGTAAAAGAAAAACTCTCCACAAATGTTTTATTGAGCGTTGCATATTGCACGCTCTCATTATGCATAAAGCTTGTTAGTTCAGCCCTCCAAATCAAGGTTGTAAAATCATCAAGAATCCCAGCAGCCCGCAAAAAGGTTAGGCAGGAAAGGTGGAAGGGTGAGCATCCCCCTCATCTCCCTCGTCGCCAAATCATGGTGTAATGATATCCTCATTGTATGAGGGCCTGGCTCGGGAGGATTATCTTGAAGGCCTTGCCCTCCTAGGTGCATCGGCCTCAAATATCTCTCCAAATGTGTGGTTGTCCATGACCACTCTTTTCTGAAATTTTTAGACAAACATCAAACCAAGTGATTTCCAAGTTGATGAATGGTAACAAACTACTATAGGAACTTGCTAGAGAGATACACATTCATTAAAATGAAATCTCTAAGCATATAACAAGCATGCAAGCTCACACAACCTGTCACCTATAGCAGCAAAATACTCAAGATACAATCTACCAATCACAAATCTAATTGGACAAGTAGAGGAGGCACATACCAAGGAGCAATCCCTCCAAAAATCAGCAACAAAGATGGGCTGAGCAAGAATAGCAGGAACTCGAGCTTGAGAAAGTTTTCTGGTGTTTTTCGGGAGAGAGAAAGAAGATGGCGGGGAGGACACACCTTGGAGGGGCCCAGATGGGCCACACCCCACCCAGGTGCCACCAGTAGGGAGGCCGCGCCTACCAGGGGTGTGGGTGCCTGGGGTGGCCCCCTGGATCACTCCTGGTGTCCCTCTGCCCCTTTTTTCGAGGAAAAATATATTTTGAATTTTCTGGGATTTTCGAGAAACTTTATTTTTGGCCAATTTTTAGGGTATGAAAATTGATTTTCTCGCAGACACAGTTTTTTTAGAAGAAGCAAAAGCAAACCAAAAACCAAACTACAGAAGTTCTAAGACACTCTAACAAGCAAATGACTTACAAAACCAAAGCTAGCAAAAGAAAAGGCAAAGACTAGGAAGGAGAAAAGTAAAAGAAAGCAAGAATAACCACAGTGAAAACATTATTTTATTCATTAAAATCCTTTTATTAACAAGTTTGATCAAGTCTTGTTACCAAAACAATCTTATATGAAACAAAACTTTGTATTCCACAAGGTGATTATGTTACATCATACTTGATACCAATGGTCCCAATTATAATAGTTTCAAAATTTTCCTGTGGAATGGGACAATATATTTCTCCAACCTTGATGCTCTCAACATTTTCAATGGAATTAAGGCAATAGCTTTTAGCAACCTTCTTGGGGAAATAGAAAGTATGCTCTTTGTCACTAAAATTGAATGTTACTTTTCCTTGATTACAATTGATGACAACACCTGCAGTATTAATAAAATATCTCCCAAGAATAATAGACATATTATCATCTTCAGGCATTTCAAGCACAACAAAATCAGTTAAAACCAAGAAATTATGAGCTACTTGCACAGGAACATCCTCACATATACCAACAGGAACAGTAGTTGACTTATCAGCCATTTGCAAAGATATATCAGTTGGTATCAATTTTTCTAGCTGGAGTCTCTTGTAGAGAGAAAAAGGCATAACACTAACTCCAGCTCCCAAATCACATAAATCAGTTCTAACATAATTATTCTTAATAGAGCAAGGAATAGTTGGAATACCTGGATCACCAAGTTTCTTTGGAACCTTACCATTGAAGGAGTAATTAGCAAGCAAAGTAGAAATCTCCTCATTAGGAATCTTCCTTTTATTATAGATAATATCCTTCATATACTTTGAATAAGGAGGCAACTTAATAGCATCAGTGAAAGGAATTTGCAAAAATAAGGGCTTCATCCACTCACAAAACTTGTTGTAGTGTTCTTACTCCTTTGACTTGTGTTTCTTACCTGGAAAAGGCATAGGTTTCTGCACCCAAGGTTCTCTCTCACTACCATTTTTCTTAGCAATAAAATCTTCCTTAGTGTACCTAGTGTTCTTAGTGTGCTTCTCAGGTTCTTACTCAACTTCCTCCTTATCGGGAGCATCATTTTTATCATCACTCTCAGTTTCAACATCAGAGACAGATATACTAGTAGGATCTACAGCAGGTTCAAGGGGTTCCTCAACTATTTTGTGTTTCTTTTTCTTTCTCTTACGAGGACTTCCACTACTCTCACCTTGTTGAGAATCCTTCTCAATTCTTTTAGGGTGTCCTTCAGGATATAAAGGATCTTGAGTAGATATACCACTCCTAGTTCTAATTCCATAAGCATGTTTATCTCCTGAGGCATTAACTAGCATATCCTTTTGTACCTTAGCAAGTTGATCAAGTTAGGTTTGAACCATTTGAAAGTGTTTACAAAGCATTTTAATATCATTAGAAGTTCTTTCCACAATATCTTTCAACTCTTTAATAGCTCTAGAGTTTTCCAATAAATGATTATTAACTTGTTTATTAAAATTACCTTGCTTAACAATAAAAATGTCAAGTTCCTCTAGACATTGATCAGGAGGCTTACCATAAGGAATATCACCTTCATCAAAGCGTTGGAGAGAGTGTACCTCAATAGTGGATGAGTAGGGAATTGGCTTACATAGTTCTTCTATAGTAGGTAGATTCTTCACATCTTTAGCTCTAATACCTTTCTCCTTTAGACATTTCTTAGATTCCTTCGTCACTTCATCATTTAATGCAATAACTCCCCTCTTCTTTGGTGTTGGTATTGGATCTGGTTCAGGCACAACTGGTTCAGGAATAATAGGCTTAGGTGTATTTAGCTCAGTTGAAGTCCAATCATAATAATTCTTGTTTATCTTAGCCATTAATTCTTTAGCATCTGTACGAGTCCTTTTCCTGAAAACACAATCAGCAAAGCTATCTAGGTATGTCCTAGAATCATTAGTTAGTCCATTATAATAAATATCAAGAAGCTCATTCTTCGGCAATGGACATCCAGGATGTGCATGAATCAAGGAACAGAACCTTGTCCATGACTCAGGCAATTTATCTTCTTCTCCCTGTTTAAAATCAAAAAGTCTCTGCAAAGCAGCATGTCTAGCACTGGGAGGAAAATATTTTTGGAAGAAAGAAGCAATCAAACAATCAAGTCTATCAATGGAACCAGGAGGTAATCTATTAAACCAAGACATAGCTTCTCCTTTTAGTGAAAAGGGGAAGATCTTAGTAACAAAGTACTTGCGCATCTTAAAATCATCAGAGAATAAAGCACTCATAGTGGAAAGCTCATTCATATGAGCCACATCACTCTTATTTTCAGTCCCACAAAAAGGTTCTTTCTCAACAATGTCTAAATAGGATAAATCAAGAGAGAAATCATAATGTTTGTCTTTGATATCTATGGGAGAGGTGGCAAACTTAGGATCAGAGGACAGTTTAAGAATAATGGTACGTCTAGCAAGGAGACTCTTAATAGCACTAGTGACATGTGTGTTTTGGCACTCTTCAAAAAATTCATTAGTGAACTCAATGTAACCATCATTAATATCATATCTCTCTCTAGACTCAGGTGAGCTAACAAGTGTAACAGTGTCTTCACTAGGAGTTTCAGTATTTCCTAGACTAGCCATAGTAGCATCTAGGAAAGGACCTAATGAACCACTCGCATCAAGCACAGTAGAAGTAACATCATGAGCATCAAAATCAGTTTCAGACTCAGCAGTAGTAGCAGTGTGTGTAGCATGAGTATGTGGTGGTGGTGTGTAAGCTTACTTATAACAGACGATGAATCAAGAGCAACATAGGTGTTTAGGACTGTATCTCTTCTTGTATTGCATGGTAAAATAGGAAACTTTCCATCACGAGACTTCCCCATGATGAAAGGAGTAGCAATGAACAATAATAGATCCAAGTGAACTTACAAATAAAGCTATGCTCCCCGGCAACGGCGCCAGAAAATAGTCTTGATGACCCACAAGTATAGGGGATCGCAACAGTCTTCGCGGGTAGTATTATCCAATTTATTGATTCGACACAAGGGAAGCCAAAGAATACTTGCAAGCCTTAACAACTAAGTTGTTAATTCAGCTGCACCTTGAAATAGTTCTTGCTCACAGAAGTTTATTAGTAGCAATAGTTTGGTAGTAGCAACAGCAGCAGTAAAATAAGAATAACAGTAACATTAGCAGCAAACAGTAGGATATGAGTGCGGTAGGCATAGGGATGGATGGACGGGCGTTTCATGGACGAGTCTAAACATGTAACTTCAAGATCTAGGGCATTGCAGATAAATAAGAACAAGCATCCAAGTACTAAACAATCCTAGGCATGTGCTCCATATATAGTCATGTGTGCTCGCAATGAGAACTTGCACAACATCTAGGGAACTACTGGAAATTAAGGTGCTCCTTTTAATAGAGCACCGGAGAAAATCATTAACACTCCGTGAACATATGTGATCCTCACACCACATCCATCCCCTTCGGTTGTCCCAATTTCCGTCACTTCGGGGCCTTTGGATCCATACAATGATATGTGTACACAACTTGTAGATAAGATCACAAACAATACTATCATGATGATTCAATAATAAGTTCAGATATGAGATCATGGCACTCAGGCCCTAGTGACAAGAATTAATCACAACAAGTTGCAACAAAGTAAAATAGCACTAATAGAGATACAAGGAACTATTCCCTAACAATCTTACTCGATTACAAGATAGAAATCATCCAATCCCTATCATCCCCATAGACTATCATGGATGAGATAAACATTGATGGTTGATGGAGAGGCGTTGGTGATGACAATGGCGATGATCCTCTCCAAATTCCTCGACCCGGCAGGGTTCCAAAACGGAGTTTCTGGATCCGAATCTTGGTTTTTGGTGGTGGCGGTGCATCGAAACTCTTTCTGGAAAAACGTCGAACCCCCTCGATTTTTAGGTCAAGGGGTAACTTATAGGCAAAGAGGAAGCCCGATGGGGGTGCCTGGGGTGGCCGCACCCCCCCTAGGCGCGGGCTGGGCCCACCCGCGTCTGGCAGGGGTGTGGGCCCCCAGGCCTCCACTCCGTCTCGTACTTTGGATCTTATCGTGAAATAGGATTTTTGGCATATTTTCCAGGATTTTTTCTGATAGTTAACTTTCTGCACAAAAACTAGACACCAAGGTAATTCTGCTGAAAACAGCGTCAGTCCGCATTAGTTGTATCCAAATCACACAAGTTTAGATTAGAAACAATAGAAAAAGTGTTTGGGAAAGTAGATACGTTTTGGACGTATCAGTCCCTTAATAGCGTGGCAATTCAGTTGATGTTGATTGCTGTCTACTGTCGTTATGAGGATGATTTGATAAATGGTTGCTGCCTCTTTGTCCAAATACGGAGTTCCTCCCACACATACATAGTTGAGAATATTCATGATGATAATTTTACCTTAGCCCTTTATACTGCTAGTGGAGTATCCGCCAATCCCTGAGAACGCTTTCTCCCACTGAAGTTTCAAATCTCTTTTATATACGATACTTATTTTCTATATTCAGTTTTATTTACTTTACTCGTTGTTCTCTTATACCAAAAACCCAAAGACACCTTTTTTACATATTACTCGCATTTTATGTTGTCACTTAGAACTTTGCTTAACATTTCTATTTTCAGTATTTACTGCAAGAATTCTTAGACTTCAGACTCCTGATCCCTGTGGGATCGATATCTTTATTTCGAAACTAGCTACACATGATCTGTGCACCTACAATCATCAGTGTATCGTGTGAAAATAAATGCAGATGGTACAATTGACAGGTATAAGGCGCGACTTGTTGCTAAAGGGTTCAAGCAAAGATATGGTATTGACTATGAAGATACCTTCGTCCCGTTGTGAAAGCAGCTACTATCAAACTTGTTATATCAGTTGTTGTTTCTCGAGGATGGAGTTTGAGACAGCTAGATGTCAAGAACGCATTTCTTCATGTTGTTCTGAAAGAGGAAGTCTATATGAAACAACCTATAGGAACCCCGCATTACATATGCAAGTTTGACAAGGCCCTCTATGGACTGAAGCAAGCACCTCGAGCATGGTACTCCAGGCTAAGTACAAAGTTACAAACTCTTGGCTTTGTTCCCTCTATAGCAGATACTTCATTATTTCTCTATAATAAGTCTGGTGTTATGATATTTGTGTTGATTTATGTTGATGACATAATTGTTACTAGCTCATCAGATCAAGCCACCTCTGTGCTGCTGCATGATCTGAAAGATGATTTTTCTCTCAAGGACTTGGGAGATCTTCACTTCTTCTTGGATATTAAGGTAAAGAAAATTAATGATGGCTTACTGCTCACTCAGGAGAAATATGCTGCTGATTTAATTGCAAGAGTTGATATGAAACAATGTACACCATGTTCTACACCTTTATCTTCTGGTGAGAAACTATCACTCCATGAGGGTACTCTCCTTGGTCCTGATGATATTACAGAATATAGAAGTATTGTAGGTGCTCTGTAATATCTAACATTGACACGACCTGATATTTCATTCTCAGTCAATAAGGTATGTAAATTCTTACATGCTCCAACAACCTCTCATTGGACAGCTGTAAAGAGAATACTGAGATACATTCAAGGGACTCTGAAAGTTGGACTTGTTTTTTACCGGTCCTCATCAAGTCTGCTTAGTGCTTTTTCTGATGCAGATTAGTCTGGTTTTCTTGATAATAGAAGGTCTATAGGAGGTTTTGCTATATCCTTTGGACCAAATTTGATCTTGGAGTGCTAGAAAACAAGCCACAATGTCGAGATCAAGTACTGAGGCTGAGTATAAAGAATTAGCTAATGCTACAGCTGAACTAATATGGGTTGAAGCTTTTCTTAGGGAATTGGGAGTTTCTTTAAAAGAAAGGCCATGTTTGTGGTGTGACAGTTTGGGAGCCACTTATCTGTCTGCTAATCATGTCTTTCATGCAAGGACCAAACACATTGAGATTGATTTTCACTTTGTTAGAGAAAGAGTTGCAAACAAGTTGTTAGATATCAGATTTATCTCTATCAAAGATCAAGTGGCAGATGGCTTTACAAAAGCACTTTCAGTAAGATATCTTGACAAGTTCAAACGTAATCTCAACCTTAGACAAGGTTGTGATTAAAGAGGGTTATTAAACATAATTATTAGTTTCAGTTTTATACATGTATTTTCTGTAATGTATCAATATGGAGTAGTACTCCAATTGTACAATACTACAACTTCTTGTACTGATTGGATCTAGGGTATTTGTCCAGGTCATATATAAATACGAAATCAGTGCCAGGCCACGCACTGTTCAACACCTAACGATTTTGTCAATGGCTTCGCTTTATATGTTGTTTTCACAGTAAATTTGGAAAGAGTGCAATGCAAGAGTTTTCCAAAACCATTCTATGACCTCCACTATGATAACTTCCAAGATAAAAGAGGAGATGGTGGGTTGGAGCCTAGCCAGGGCCAAAGAGCTTAGCAGCATAATGCCGCGAGAGAATTTCGTTTTTGGCCGTTGGCCCTTTGGCAAGTTTTATGACCGTAAAACCTCTAAAACTCTTTAAATGGCAAATCTTTTGTCTTGCTTAAAAAATGTAATGGAGAAGCAACGAATAATCTATCGACGACCGATTAGTTAATTATTGGGCAATTTACTACTATGTCACTATCTCTTGTTAAAATTCGTCCGTGCAACTAGTTTTAGCTGACTTTGTAAAATGCTACTAAGTTCGGCTATTTTTTACGTTTAGGACGCATTGTTAGTTTTCGCTGGCTAGTCATCTCTTTGACTCTTTTCACATGAGGAATCTCCTTTATCCTTGTCAAGAGAAACAATACAAAAAAAATTGTCTATTTTTCTAACATGCGGATCCCACCACTTTGTCTTGTCAACAGCGACGAAAAAATATCAGCTGTCCGAGCCCGGCCCATGGCAGTGGCACGGTCCGGGTTGGGAACCACTTCATATATGATTGTACCCATTCATCACAACGTGTCAATTTGGATAGCGATGTAATATCCATGGCAAAGACATAAGTATGAGACAAGTTTGGATCAAACGTGAGACAAAATAATATTGCACATCAGGTCTTCGTTGAATCAACTAGAAAGGAACTTGGCGCACAAACTCTAAATTTATTAGATAATTACAGATAAAACACACCAGGTAGAACATAATTGGCAGATTTTCAATGCTTTTCTGTCTGTCCATATTTAGAATCTAGCTCCGCCCCGGTCTTCCTTCGAAAGTGTGCCCATTATCGTGAAAGAGGGGACCAGTGCCATCAACCCGACGAACTTACAGTTTGAAATCATCGAGACATTTTGTCCATATATCTTGGCGAAAAATTGTTGGCGGACCGGTGTCATCGACGACATGGATGGTGCATTGATGCTTGAAGGAGCCTGGCGATTCATGGTTGTTGAGGACGATCTAGACATCGTATAACTTTGGAATGGTGCAGGGGTCGCTTCGGTGAATCACTTGAGCCCTGAGACATTTTTGGTGCGATGGAGCTAGACCAGTGAGCTATTACGCTTTCAAAGGATGGCTGCTTCCAAGCCCACCTCCTGGTTGTCATCGCTCGATCACTTCCTTTTCCACTAAGTGATTGCTTTGGGACCTTAGCATACGATCTAGACTTTTTCTCTCGGGAAGAGATAAGATATTGTTACTGGGCTAGGATGTTCATTTGGAAGGATCTCGGATGAAGCTCCAGAGTTCTTGACCAGTGGAGTCAAGTGGAGAAGGCGTTACCTGAACGGAAAACAGATTTTTTTAGCAGGAATTGTTGTTGTTTCAGCGCGGTAACGAAGGATGTCTTTCTACCCGCACTTGACCTCAGAAAGTTGTGGTGTTTTCTATCTTAGAGTCCTATAGCCACACCTTCTCGTCAAAACGCAAGTTGTCTATGGGCGGAAACAGATCCACTATCTCACCGCCAATGTTGTTGAGGAGTCGGTCCAGCGCCTCCGGCCGGGTCCTTGGCGTTTAAAAGGGAGACCCCTAAAGCTTAGCCTACCTAGGTTTAGCTTGACTCCAGCCATGAGACGTGGATGTGGAGATTATGACTGATTCAATTAGAGACTTTTGTTGAGAGTGAGGAAGCCTGATTACGAATGGTAAGAATTGGATTTCTTAGCTAAGAAAAAACACCACTTATCCCCCTAGTGGACACATCTTCCCCTTTTTAGTTCACTTTATAGATAAGTAAATTTGCTTCATCATGCCAAATAAACACTCAACCTAGTGGAGTGGTAGCATTCCTTGCCTCGCTCCATGCGATCATGGGTTTGAACCCTGCAGTGGCCACTCTTCCTTGGGGGTTTTGATGATTAAGTCCACAAGTTCATTGGTGCTCGATGATAAGGGACCAGATTGAACTCTTTCTAAGGGTTTTAATGATTACGTCCCCAAGTTCGTTGGCGCTTGACAATAAGAGCCAAAGTTGAGGGGAATTTATGATATTTGAAAAGTTCAATGGCCTCCTTTTCGCCTTTTCTTGTTCAGTTTCGTTAATACAACTGAAGATTTTAATTTTGCCAGATATACGTGCGCGCCAAGTGCACTTTTATAGATTTGTCATTTTTTAGAATTAAGGAGACTACAAAAGAGGCAATAGGAAATCCTTACTGATCAACTGATAGAATTTGCATTTTATTCATGGATGGACAATATATGGTGCTTACAAAATGCATGGGCTCCATGCTAAACTAACCCTAAACTAGCACAAACAAAACTAAATTAAAAGTGACACTAACAGACATGATGCCGAATCTATAGATGACACTTCCTGCTCGCGCTCCATCTGTTGCTCCTCACCTCCTACAGCTCCTATGCTCATGTTGGTTTCGCACCTCTTCGATCCTACTCCGCTTTAGCGCTACTGGCTTCTGGAAGTGAGAAGGTGGACGTAGCGGTCCAAGAGAAAGTATTCCTTGTAGTTTTTTTCAAAATGGGGAGTGGATCCCCGGCCACTGCATCAAGTGATGCACACAAACCACATTGTTTGGTAAAGACCATTACAAAGATCATACAAATCGGAACCGCCAAAACAAAACACTAAGCAAAAAATGATAACTATATCGCCAGCTCTCCAACGAGATCTATCAAACCCCTATCTACCTGTTTTGACCCCGTCCCATGGTCACCCACACTGTTGCCACTCGCCAAGAGAAGCTGGAGTGCCTTGGCGCGGCGGCACGAACTCAGGAACCCTAGAACCACACAACATATCCACGGAGTTGCGCCCACGCACATGCTTCGGATGTCGCCGCCTTCATAATCTTCCGCCAACCCGTCGTCAGCATGAAGATCTATGCGTAGACTATCGCCACACCAGCCACCGACACCACCTCGGTGCCATGCAGCACCACCCCCCGTGTGATAGCCGCTCCACCCGTCATGTCGCTTCCATCCAACGCTGCTCCACAGGCGATGCTCCCAGGAGAGAACGCGATACCGACACCGGAGCACCGCATCGCCCGGCCCGAAGATCTTAGGGTTTCCCCCGGAGTAGCATGAGTGAGGTCGACACAAGGTGCACGGCGATGCCTTCATCAAGGTAACGACGTGGTAACGCCGCCATAGCCTGCCAATGGCTCGGTTTTCACCGGCACCTAGGTCTCCCCGCCTCGCAGCTGGTACTGGAAAACGGATCTTGAGATCTGCCAATCCAGCCGCAGGCCAGCCACCTTCGACGGAGAAGATGACCACCTCCACCAAACCCAGAGCCTCCGCCCCGGGCGCCCTCATGATGCAAAGTAGTCCGTAGAAGACCTCCGTATGAGACCGACCAACGTCAAGGAGGTGAAAATGACCGATCTAGGAACCCTAGATCTCTCCACCACCCGTCGCCCAGGAACCGCTGCCATCAGAGCTCACTGGCCACCTCCCACCTGCCATCACTGCTACAGATCCACTAGAGCGTCGCATCCGTTGCCTGGATGTCAAGCCGCTGCCACCATGGAAGCGAAACGCGAGAGGGCTAGGGACCCGCCGCTGCCTCGCCACTAGAGCTTTGTCCGGCGACTGATCCAACGAGAGGAGGGGGCGAGCGGGAGGGGATGGCTGGTCAGGGGCACAGGTGGCGACCCGGTGCGGCGGCGGTGTCGCACGGGGTCGGGAGGAGGAGGGGTCGGGGAGAGCGATCGGTGTCAAGGACGTCTCGATCCTTTTCCTTCCCTCATAGTTTGTTGAGTGGTTCGCGTGGGTTAACACCCCAGCTCATATATGCAGTGGTATCATGCCCGTACATGATACATACATCGAGGAGATTTACAAAGATGACCTTCATTGTGTTGTATGCTACCATCAACATGTATGTGGGGTGACGGCGACATAGCATGCGGCGAGGAAGGAGGCAATCGTCGGCTAGGGACCCCCTCTCGGAGTAGGCCCAAATGTGAAGGGTGTTGTCGTTGTCCATGCCCGATGGGTATAGTAGCTCCTCAGAGGTAGGAAGAAGGAAGAAGTTGGACATGGTAGTGGAGGGCATGGAGATCTTTTGCTTGGAGGGGAGGAAGGGAGATGGCGTGTTGAGATGGGAGTGAGGGGGTGAAAAGGGGATAAATAGGAGGGGAGGGTGTGTGGATTATGGGGGAAAGGATCAATGCAACCATCAATGAGGTTGATGAAGACAAGACGAAGCCTACGTGACATTTAACTGATGCCCTAATTTTCTGCCGCGAGCACTTGATGGCATAAATTTTTTAGCGTATATATAGTGAGTTAGTGGAGAAGAAAGGCGCCGTATAATAAGGTCTTTGGGAGTGGAGTACATGAGGATTGCATTGTTTCTTAATAACTAAGGATGTGTGACATGGACATGGAGAAAAATAGCACAACTTCTCCAGATTTTGGGCCTTAGTTTGGGATATAGAGTTGGAAAGGATTTAGTACCAAAGAAGATGAGGATATCAAATCGGTTGAAAAATAGTGTTACACGAACCAAATTAGCACTGAGTCAATGACATGTATAGTTTTGGACCATATGGGGTAATTTAATAGAAGTTGAAAAATCCACTCGTTTAGAAATGGTCAATTTCATCGCTACTATGGGTACATTTTCAATGTTTTGGTCAAGAAATCAAACTATCTAAAAAGTAAAAATACCAATATAAATCCAAATAAATACATTGACCCATATAGAAAAGTTTGACAATAGTTGGCCCACTAGTTTTCAAATTTAGATATATTATGCTAGTTTAGTCCTAAAATTCAAAATTCTTAAAATAATAATTAAAATATAAAAATAGTAAAATACACCATGTCCATATTATATATATTAGGTACAAAATACAATTCACGTCAATACTTCAGTTTTAATAAGAATTCAGTATAATCCATATATGTCCTCCTTTCTTCTCCTCCTTTTAGTTTTCAAGTTCGTACTGCAAAAAAGAAAAGTTGAAGCTACTTCAAATAAAATGGCCAAAATGACAAGGAAATAAAAATTTTAATCTCACATTTCGTCTAGATAGCCATATAAAGATAAAATAGGTACGAATGTCTTTTGCTTGCGGCAGTTAACATTAAGATCTTTAGCAACATCCTCAATCACCCCAATGAATTCTTCATCTCATAGTGCATCACTTGTTTCCCTCCCTTCTCTTTCTATACCTCATTACCTTTGTGACATTTATTGTTCTTCATCAACTTGCTGCGCTTTAACATTTTGCTCCACTTTCTCACTTCATGCAACTCCTATTATTGGTGCACTTCTTGTTCTTTATCAACTTGCTGCACTTTCATAACTCAATCACAATGTTTCCCTTTCACCTATCCCCTTTATTTTCTTCCCCTTTAGTTTTTTTCTTTTCCCCCTTTACGTGAATGTTCAAAGAAGCTTCAACTTCTGCATCTTCCACAATGTGAACTTGGTCATCTTCTAAATCATGTCGAACAAGGTTTTTGCATAACATCTTGATATGGGAAAATCCTCGACATCCTTTATATTTGTTTTTCCTTGACCCTAACCTTGAACCTTTTTCATGGATAGATTTGATCTCAAGATTTTTAGGCCTTCCAGGTGGCCTTCTAAGAATTGTTGGTTCATGTTTGAACCTTGGACTGAAATCTCCTAGTCAGTTTCATCTGTCATTGGTGGTATATTTTTTGCTTATGTTGCACAGAACTTGGGCACATACACATATTGATCAACATTTTTTTCCATTCAACACTTTCACTCTTAGCTTGATATGAAATATAGAGCATGATGACATGGCGGACCAGTAATCTTTTACTTTCTGCATGAACAAGTCATGTTTGAAGGATACTTCTTTTCAGCTTAATGCTTTTCTGTTGAATAAAACTCAGCTAACATATTGGAACGTCTAATCATTATCAACTTAATTCCTCTCATTATGCTGGTCATTGAATCGAACAATAAGAGTACCTTTGGTACTATTGTGTAGCCTACAAAATTTATTGCACAAAATATTTTCTAAAATATATCTTCACCATTATGGCTTGTTTTATTGCATCTAGCAAATTAGTCATTGCAGGTGATTTAAGGTCCCTAATATTAGAACTGAAACTCTTTACCAAATTATTGCAAACATAATCTAACTTGCTTAAATCACCAAACTTGCTTAGTCTATAGTTTGGTGTGATGTTCTTCAAGATATGTTTTCACATTTGGTCGTGTATACATATTTAACACGTTAGTAGCATGTATTCTTAGAGTGTATGTGTATGTCACTAGCCATAAGTTGTATTTAAAGATCTTGCCTTTAAACATATTCATGAAGTTGACAGGCATGCACCTCATACATTTTCTATGCTTAACCCTAGCAGAGAAAGAATCAACAACATTTTTAACCCCTTGTATTGTAGGGTTTCATAGCATGGAAAACAAAAAAATTCTACCGCATACAAACAAACAAGCCAAGATCTATCTACTAGATTGTAGCAACAAGTCGATGGAATAACTCACCCTCGAAGATTCCAAAGTGTTTAACGAGAGCGGATTCTCGTGGGTGATGTAGTCGTACTCTTCCCGATCTCAAGATCGCGTAGACGATCCTTCCGGCGCTGCGTTCCGGCAGCGCTTCCGCAGTCGGTCACACATTCGGTACTCGACAAAGACCTTCCTCTCCCTTGTTCCAGCAGGCAGCGGAGGTTGTAGCACTCTCCTCGCGATTCCGGCAGCACAACGGCGTGGTACCGGAAGTAGAGGGGAGATCTCGCAGGGCTTCGCCTTAAGCCGGAGCGAGTATGGTGGACTATGAGAGAGAGCCTCGGCGATCTAGGGTTTAGACACACCAAGGAGGGGGAAGGGCCGGCGGCTAGGGTTTGCCTAGGCGGCGGCGGCTTGCCCTAGGAGGCGGCAGCAGGAGGCGGCGGCGTCGGCGGCTAGGAGCTAGGGTTTGCGGGGGGCAACTTGTGTGTTTGGAGGGGTAGCCCTGCCCCTCCTTATATAGGAGGGAGGCACCGGCCAAGGGGAGGGGAGTCCCTCCCCAACTCGGCTTCCAAGGCCGGTCGGTGGAGGGAGAGGAACTCCTCCCCAAGTAGGTTTCCTACTCTCCCTCCACCTCACAAAATAGCCGTTTGACTTTTCAAATTGGCGTTTGACTTTTGAAACTAGGATTTGATTAAACCCTTTATTTTGTTCAGCGATGACACCTAGTACATGATGCAATCATTCCAACTTGTTATGACACATTCATGTACCCTTCCCCTCCGGAGTGCCGGACATTCCGGAACCTTCTAGAACATTCCCGATGAAAACACCGGAATCATTCTCCAACCCCGAAACAGGACTTTCCTTATATGAATCTTATTCTCCGGACCATTCCGGATCTCCTCGTGATATCCCGGATCCCATCCGAGACTCCGAACAACATTCAGTCTCTTACTCATCATCCCATAACTACTCAAACAACGTCGAATCCTTAAGTGTGTCTCCCTACGGTTCGTGAATTATGCGGACATGATCGAGACACTTCTCCGAACAATAACCAATAGAGGAATCTGGAAATTCATATGGCTCCCACATATTTCTACGATTACTTTGCGATCGAATGAACCACTTACATACGATACAATTTCCCTTTGTCTCACGATAGTTTACTTATCCGAGGTTATGATCGTCGGTATCTCTGCATACCTAGTTCAACCTCGTTACTGATAAGTACTCTTTTCTCGTTCTCGTGATATGTGATCCCTTGTGAACCAGTCACATGCTTGCAAGCTAATTGGATGACATTCCACCGAGAGGGCCCAGAGTATATCTATCTGTCATATGGATGGACAAATCCCACTCTTGATCCATGTGTCTCAACCAATACTTTCCGAACACTCAATGCCACCTTTATAGCCACCAGTTACGGTGTGGTGTTTGATGTCATCAAAGCATCCTTCCGGTGAAGGTGATATGCATGATCTCATGGTCGAAGGAATTAGGTTACTATGTATAAGAAAGCATATAGCAATTGAACTATTAAAATGACTTGATCTTTATGCTACGCTTATCTATAGGAGTATGTCCACCATATCATTCTCCTAACGATATGATCTTGTTGTTAATAACATCTCAATGTTCATGATAGGGAAACCATAATCATTTATTAACCAACAAGCTAGTATTATAAAGAGGCTTTACTAGGGACAATATTTAAGTTTACAAATCACACAAGTATTAATGTTTCCTTGTTAATACTATTATAGCATGAATGTAAACATTTATCATAAACACAAAGATATAATAATAACTATATTTATTATTGCCTCTAGGGCATATCTCCAACAGTCGCCCACTTGCACTAGAGTCATCTAATCTAGATTACATGGTAATATACCGAAGACCCATGGCAGTTTGGTGTTGGTCATGTTTTGCCCTCGGGAGAGGTTTAGTCAACGGATCCGCCACATTCAGATCTGTGTGTACTTTGCAAATATTTATGTCTCCATCTTGGACATGTTCTCGAATAGCGTGAAAACGTAGCTTGATGTGCTTCAGCTTCTTGTGTGACCTTGGTTCTTGCGGATTGGCTATGGCGCCCATGTTATCACAGTAGATAGACATTGGGTCCAGCGCACTAGGAACCACACCGAGCTCTGTAATGAACTCTTTCATCCATATCGCTTCTTGTGAAGCCTCCGAAGCAGCCATGTATTCCGATTCAGTTGAAGATCTCGCCACAACGCTTTGTTTTGCACTCCTCCAGCTAATTGTTGCACCATTCAAAGTAAATACGTATCCATATTGTGATTTAGAATCATCCGGATCGGTGTTCCAACTAGCATCGGTGTAACCATTAACAACGAGATGTTCATCACCTCCATAAGAAAGAACCATATCCTTAGTTCTTCTCAAGTACTTAAGGATGTTTTTGACCGCTGTCCAATGATCCACTCCTGGATCACTTTGATATCTGCTAGTTAAACTAACAGCATATGCAATGTCGGGTCTAGTACATAGCATGGCATACATTAGAGATCCTATGGCTGAGGCATAGGGAGTCTTACTCATCCTTTCTCTATCTTCTGCCGTTGCTGGACTTTGAATTTTACTCAACGTCGTATTGGGCAACATGGGCAAGAAACCTTTCTTGCTATCTTCCATTCCAAACCTCTTTAGAACTTTCTCCAAATATGTACTTTGTGACAATGATATTAGGCGTCTTGATCTATCTCTATAAATCTTTATGCCTAATATATAAGCTGCCTCGCCAATATCTTTCATTGAAAAACTATTATTCAAATATTCCTTGACGCTATTAAGAAGGTCTACATCATTCCCAATCAACAATATGTCAGCTACATATAGTATTAAGAATGCTATAGAGCTCCCACTCACTTTCTTGTAAATACAAGTTTCTCCATAAGTTTGTATAAAACCAAAACTTTTGATTACTTTATCAAAACGTTGATTCCAACTTCGGGATGCTTGCTTCAATCCATAAATGCACCGTTGAAGTTTGCATACCTTGTTAGCATCTTTAGGATCGACAAAACCTTTGGGTTGCATCATATACAACTCTTCATCAATGTCTCCATTGAGGAACGCTGTTTTGACATCCATCTGCCATATCTCATAATCATAATATGCAGCGATTGCTAACATAATACTCACAGACTTTAGCTTCGCTACAGGTGAGAAAGTCTCATCGTAGTCAACTCCTTGAATTTGTCGAAACCCTTTTGCGACAAGTCGAGCTTTATAGACAGTAACATTACCATCGGCATTTGTATTCTTCTTGAAAATCCATTTGTTCTCGACAGCCTTCCGGCCATCCGGTAAGTCCACCAAAGTCCATACTTGGTTTTCGTACATGGATCCAATCTCGGATTTCATGGCTTCTTGCCATTTATTGGAATCTGGGATCATCATCGCTTCCTCATATGTCGCAGGGTCATCGGTGTTGTCCACCAACATGACACTCATAACGGAATCATACCAATCAGGAGTGATACGAGTTCTCGTTGACCTGTGAGGCTCTGTAGCAACTACAACCGAAGTTTCATGATCATCATCATTAGCTTCCTCTCTTACTAGTGCAGGCACCACAGGAACTTCTTCCGGTGCTGCGCTACTCGCAAGTTCGAGAGAAGGTTCGACAACCTCGTCGAGTTCTACTTTCCTTCCAATCACTTCTTTCGAGAGAAATTCCTTCTCTAGAAAGGATACATTCTTGGCAACGAAAATTTTGCCTTTGGATCTATGATAGAAGGTATACCCAATAGTTTCCTTTGGGTATCCTATGAAGACGCATTTTTCCGCTTTGGGTTCAAGCTTGTCCGGCTGTAACTTCTTTACATAGGCTTCGCAGCCCCAAACTTTAAGGATCGACAATTTAGGTTTCTTCCCAAACCATAATTCATACGGTGTCGTTTCAACGGATTTAGATGGTGCCCTATTTAATGTGAATGCGGCTGTTTCTAATGCATAACCCCAAAATGATAGCGGTAAATCTGTAAGTGACATCATAGAACGAACCATATCTAAGAGAGTTCGATTACGATGTTCGGACACACCATTACGCTGTGGTGTTCCCGACGGTGTCAATTGTGAAAGTATTCCGCATTTCTTCAAATGCTCGCCAAACTCCTAACTTAGATATTCACCTCCACGATCAGAACGTAGAAATTTAATCTTCTTGTTACGTTGATTCTCAACCTCACTTTGAAATTCCTTAAACTTCTCGAAAGTTTCGGACTTATGTTTCATGAAATAGATATACCCATATCTACTCAAGTCATCCGTGAAGGTAAGAACATAACGATAACCACCGCGCGATGCTACACTCATTGGACCACACACATCGGTATGTATGATTTCCAATAAGTCCGTAGCTCGCTCGATCATACCAGAAAATGGAGTCTTAGTCATTTTACCCATCAGACATGCTTCGCATCTTTCAAGTGATTCGAAATCAAGTGATTCAAGAAGTCCATCGGAATGGAGTTTCTTCATACGCTTCACTCCAATGTGACCAAGACGACAGTGCCACATATAGGTCGAGTTATCGCTCGATTTCAAACTTTTAGCTTTAATGTTATTAATATGTGTATTTCCACTATCGAGATTCAATAAGAATAGACCATCTATCAAAGGTGCATGTGCATAAAACATATTACTCATATAAATCGAACAACCATTATTCTCGGACTTAAACAAGTAACCGTCTCGCAATAAACAAGATCCCGATATAATGTTCATGCTTAACGCAGGCACCAAATAACAATTATTTATGTATAAAACTAATCCCGATGGTAGATGAAGAGGTAGCATGCCGACCATGATCACATCAACCTTTGATCCATTTCCCACGCGCATCGTCACCTCGTTCTTCGCTAGCTTCCATTTATTCTGCATCACCTGTTTCGAGTTACAAATATGAGCAACCGAACCAGTATCAAATACCCAGGCACTACTACGAGTACTAGTGAGATACACATCAATAACATGTATATCGGATATACCTTTCTTCTTGATGTTGTTGTTATTCAAATCCGCCAAGTACTTTGGGCAATTCCGCTTCCAGTGACCTTCTCCCTTGCAGTAAAAGCACTCAGTATCAGGCTTAGGTCCAGCCTTGGTATTCTTCGTCAGCGCGGTAACTTTCGTACCACCCTTCTTGAAGTGTCCCTTTTGCTTAGACTTGCCTTTATTGAATTTGGTGGTCTTATTGACCATCAACACTTGGTGCTCTTTCTTGATCTCCACTTCTGCAGATTTTAACATGGCGAAGAGTTCTGGCAACTGCTTGTTCATGTTTTGCATATTGTAGTTCATCACAAAGTTCTTGTAACTTGGTGGTAGTGATTGGAGGACACGATAAATTCCCAAAGCATTAGGAATCACTATACCCAAGCTTTCAAGTTTGTTTGCGTGCCCAGACATCTTAAGCACATGCTCACTGACGGAGCTGCCCTCTTCCATCTTGCAGTTAAAGAACTTTTTGGAAGCTTCATAGCTCTCAATTGTCGCGTGAGTCTCAAAGATCAATTTGAGATCACGGACAATATCATGTGGGTCTGAATTCTCAAACCTTTTCTGAAGCTCCGATTCTAAACCATACAAGATAGCACACTGAACTGTGGAGTACTGAGTCTTCCGGGCGAGGTAAACATTCTTTACTTCATCGGTAGCAGTAGCTGCAGCTGGGTCACCCAGCGGTGCATCCAGCACATAGGTCAAATTACCAGCAGTGAGGACAATCCTCAAATTGCGGAACCAATCCGCGAAGTTGCTTCCATTGTTTTTCAACTTTTCTTTCTCTAGGAACGCATTAAAATTGATGGTAGGGGCCGCCATTGTTTAGACTAAGTTTATGACAAATTGAGTTCTAATTAATAGTTAAATTAATCTAGGTGAAATCCCACTCAAAACAATATCCCTCACATTGTTTTAGTGATCACACGAACCAAATCCACCATATCAACACCGATCATCACGAGAGTTGATGTAGCTTCAATGGCGAACAATCGACATGTTCATCATATCTACTATATGATTCATGCTTTACCTTTCGGTGATCCGTGTTCTGAGACCATGTCTGTACATGCTAGGCTCGTCAAGATCAAACCTTAGCTTCCACATGAGAAAATCTGGCTTGCTCACGTTGTATACACTTGCGGAATCTAACACACCCGATCATCACGTGGTGCTTCGAAACAACAAGATTTAGCAACGGTGCTCACTAAGGATGAACACTTTAGACTTGAAATTTATGTGCATGAGGGATCATCCTATAATTCTACCGTCGTTAACTAAGCAATGCAAGATGCATAAAGGATTAACATCACATGCAATTCATAATATGTGATATGATATGGCCTTTCTTCTTTGTGCTTCCGATCTCCATATTCAAGCACGAACATGATCTCCATCATCACCGGCATTGCATCAAGGTCAATGATGCCGCTCCATGGTTGTCGTCCACCAGCTTCAACTATTACAACTACTTTGAATAGACACGCGGGTCTTAACAGAATTTAAAGACAACCATATGGCTCCTGCCGGTTGCCAACTTACAATAAGGAACATTGCATACATCAAATATAATCACAATCATGTCCATATCACATCACAGCACACCCCTGCAAAACAAAGTTAGACGCCTCTAGTTCCTTTGCATGTTTTACGTGGTTTGGGGCTTTCAATAAGTGTCGTTATAACTTACGAACAAGAACCACAACATTGATAGTAGTATTGTCAATCACCCGTTGTAAATTGAATCTTAACTATGTTGGGAGAAACATGCACCCGCAAAGCCACTTATGCAATACAAGTTGCATGTCAAGCGTGGAGCAAGTCTCATGAACGATGTCATGTAAGGTTACCCCGGGCCGCTTCATCCCACCATCCCGCAAGATGAAAAGTACACAAGAAGCAATCGACAACAAAAGCATCAACGCCCACAATGACCATTGTGTTCTACTCGTGCAACAGATCTACATATAGACACGGCTCTGATACCACTGTAGGGTTTCGTAGCATGGAAAACAAAAAATTTCTACCGCATACAAACAAACACCGGAACCATTCTCCAACCCCGAAACAGGACTTTCCTTATATGAATCTTATTCTCCGAACCATTCCGAATCTCCTCGTGATATCCCGGATCCCATCCGAGACTCCGAACAACATTCGGTCTCTTACTCATCATTCCATAACTACTCAAACAACGCTGAATCCTTAAGTGTGTCTCCCTACGGTTCGTGAATTATGCGGACATGATCGAGACACTTCTCCGAACAATAACCAATAGAGGAATCTGGAAATTCATATGGCTCCCACATATTTCTACGATTACTTTGTGATCGAATGAACCACTTACATACGATACCAATTTTCCTTTGTCTCACGATAGTTTACTTATCCGAGATTTTGATCGTCGGTATCTCTGCATACCTAGTTCAACCTCGTTACCGATAAGTACTCTTTTCTTGTTCCCGTGATATGTGATCCCTTGTGAACCAGTCACATGCTTGCAAGCTAATTGGATGACATTCCACCGAGAGGTCCCAGAGTATATCTATCCGTCATATGGATGGACAAATCCCACTCTTGATCCATGTGTCTCAACCAATACTTTCCGAACACTCAATGCCACCTTTATAGCCACCCAGTTACGGTGTGGTGTTTGATGTCATCAAAGCATCCTTCTGGTGAAGGTGATATGCATGATCTCATGGTCGAAGGAATTAGGTTACTATGTATCAGAAAGCATATAGCAATTGAACTATTAAAATGACTTGATCTTTATGCTACGCTTATCTATAGGAGTATGTCCACCATATCATTCTCCTAACGATATGATCTTGTTGTTAATAACATCTCAATGTTCATGATAGGGAAACCACAATCATTTATTAACCAACAAGCTAGTATTATAAAGAGGCTTTACTAGGGACTCTATTTAAGTTTACAAATCACACAAGTATTAATGTTTCCTTGTTAATACTATTATAGAATGAATGTAAACATTTATCATAAACACAAAGATATAATAATAACTATATTTATTATTGCCTCTAGGGCATATCTCCAACATGTATGCATTAGTGTGCATCACAAAGCTTCGAGGGTGACCTATTACTTCACTAAACCTCTCATGAACCATGTAAAATTTTCATTAGATTCAGCCTCAAGCATAGTATAAGTTACATGAAATATTCAATTATGGGCATGTACAACACTTTCTATAGCAAATTTTCCTCCGAAGTTCCATCCCAATGAAGTTTAGTCTATTTCTAAGTATGGCGTTCAGCCATTGAGTAACCTCTTCTAGCACTCCTTCAAGCAAATAAAACATCTCCTGAAGCATATCTTCTATGTATCCTATACTTCTTATATCCTGAGATTTTTATCTTCCTCCACAACTCATAATCAATGTAGTTTCTCTACCTCTTCTTTGAAAATTGTACAATCTCTTGAAAATGTCATTTCATTTGCATTGAATCTGGTCCAAAGCCATGTCATTCCGATCAAAACCTTACTGGTTATGAATTACCACATTGAACTTGTCACTAAGCTTCTTTCACAATTTAGTGGCTCCAACTATTTTATCCTCCCTCACCCAAGAAGTACAATAGCAAAAATTCACTTGGTTGAAACATGTCTTATTTCCTCACTCAAAGAAATATTTGGAAAATTGTGTTTCTAGGGTTTCACCTTGATCTATTGTTGGATAATAAATTAAGAAATGATATCACATTTCAAAAGATAAACGACAAAACACCTTAAAAAGAGAATATCAAAACCTCAAATGGGTACTCACTTCTCATTGAGATGCATGCAGTCTCCATTTGCACACTTTAGTTTCTCCAAATGCACACTTAGTCTTTTATTATCACTATTTTCGGTGATATACCCAAACCCTACTTTATCGATCCTCTACACTCTCAAAGATAGCCCACTCATCAATTATAGGGCATTCCTCATCAATGTGTATTACTACCATGTCCTCGTCTTCATCATCCTATTTATAATCAGTTTCCTCATCTTCAACATCCACATTTGTATCATAGTCTGGCTCAAAGTTTAGATCAAACAAATATTTCCTACTTTCCATCCTATCAGAATTAGTAATCACATACAGATATTTTTCTCATAATTGTTACCTCCTAAAACAAAATAATCTTTTGCCCCAGTTTATGTGTCTTCATGCTTGATTGCCTTTGCATCATACTTAAGGATAAGGTGCTCAGTTACACTCGGATCAGTTATTTGCCTAGATGATGGTCTAAAATTATTGACGATAGGACCTTCCCTAGTTTTTTTAAAGAAACCACATATATTAAGCATGCAAGCCCGCCTCATTAAAACCTTCCAGTCCCCTTAGGCACCCTGGTAAGGAAAAAGAGTGCGTCTGAAAACTTGCAGCTTTGAGTTCACACAATGGTTACATCGTTTATTATCGAACTAAGCAGGAAGCTAGGGGCTTCATCGACCCAGGTACAAGAGCTCTTGTTCTGATAACTAAATTTAGCTAAGTTATGAGCTACCTGGTTAGCTTCCCTCAGATAAAATATAAAGGAGGAGTTGTCGATCATTGTAGCCAAATCCACACAGTCTGCGAAGATTGCAGCCGATTCATTCCACCAAACGCCATCGCCTGTGCAGGCTTCTACTGTTTCAGCAGAATCCGATTCGATAATGATATTGTTGCATCCTCTAGAGCCGGCCAACAAGAGTCCTTCTTTCATCGCCAAGGCTTCGGCCATAGCAGCAGATACCACATGAGGGAGATAGCAATTATTGGCCGCAACAAATTCTCCTTTATAATCACGCATAACCACACCAACAGCACCTACATGAGTATCGACATGAAAAGATGCGTCATCATTGATTTTTACCTGTCGAGGCAAAGGTTTTAGCCATCTTGTATTTGATGCCACCGCATTATTGGAACAAGCACGAGCTGCATTTGCCGTAATTGAGAGAATGGATGTCTGCATTTGTTGATGGCAGGAACATCCTCGTTATGTGTTTTTCTGCGCCTAATCCACCATAAGTACCAGCATGTGACGGCAATCGTCTCCTTAAGATCAATAAAATCAATCCCTGACAGTGGAGCATCTTGATGTTGGAGATATGCCCTAGAGGCAATAATAAATGTAGTTATTATTATATCTTTGTGTTTATGATAAATGTTTACATTCATGCTATAATAGTATTAACAAGGAAACATTAATACTTGTGTGATTTGTAAACTTAAATTGAAGTCCCTAGTAAAGCCTCTTCATAATACTAGCTTGTTGGTTAATAAATGATTGTGGTTTCCCTATCATGAACATTAAGATGTTATTAACAACAAGATCATATCGTTAGGAGAATGATATGATGGACATACTCCTATAGATAAGCGTAGCATAAAGATCAAGTCATTTTAATAGTTAAATTGTTATATGCTTTCTGATACATAGTAACCTAAATACTTCAACCATGAGATCATGCTTATCACCATCACCGGAAGGATGCTTTGATGACATCAAACACCACACTGTAACTGGGTGGCTATAAAGGTGGCATTGAGTGTTCGGAAAGTATTGGTTGAGACCCATGGATCAAGAGTGGGATTTGTCCATCCATATGACGGATAGATATACTCTGGGCCCTCTCGGTGGAATGTCATCCAATTGGCTTGCAAGCATGTGACTGGCTCACAAGGGATCACATATCACGGGAACGAGAAAAGAGTACTTATCGGTAACGAGGTTGAACTAGGTATGCAGAGATACCGACGATCAAAACCTCGGATAAGTAAACTATCGTGAGACAAAGGGAAATTGGTATTGTATGTAAGTGGTTCATTCGATCGCAAAGTAATCGTAGAAATATGTGGGAGCCATATGAATTTCCAGATTCCTCTATTTGTTATTGTTCGGAGAAGTGTCTCGATCATGTCCGCATAATTCACGAACCGTAGGGAGACACACTTAAGGATTCGACGTTGTTGAGTAGTTATGGAATGATGAGTAAGAGACCAAATGTTGTTCGAAGTCTCGAATGGGATCCGGGATATCACGAGGAGATCCGGAATGGTCCGGAGAATAAGATTCATATAAGGAAAGTTCTATTTCGGGGTTGGAGAATGGTTCCGGTGTTTTCATCGGGAATGTTCTAGAAGGTTCCGGAATGTCCGGCACTCCGGAGGGGAAGGGTACATGAATGTGTCATAACAAGTTGGAATGGTTGCATCATGTACTAGGTGTCATCGCTGAACAAAATAAAGGGATAAATCAAAGCCTAGTTTGAAAAGTCAAACGCCAATTTGAAAAGTCAAATGGCTATTTTGTTTGGTGGAGGGAGAGTAGGAAACCTACTTGGGGAGGAAGTCCCTCTCCCTCCACCGTCGGCCTTGGAAGCCGAGTTGGGGAGGGACTCCCCTACCCTTGGCCGGCCCCCTCCACCTATATAAGGAGGGGCAGGGCTGCCCCTCCAAGCACACAACTTGCACCCCGCAAACCCTAGCTCCAAGCCGTCGGCGCCGCCACCACCTGCTGCTGCCGCCTCCGCCTGGGCTAAACCCTAGCCGCCGAGTTGGGGCTTCTACTTGCCCTAGCCGCCGGCTTAGCTCCCTCTACTTGGTGCGTCTAAACCATAGATCACCGAGGCTCTCTCATAGTCCACCATACTCGCTCCGGCTTAAGGCGAAGCCCTGCGAGATCTCCCCTCTACTTCCGGTACCACGCCGTCGTGCTGCCGGAATCGCGAGGAGAGTGCTAAAATCTCCGCTGCCTGCTGGAACAAGGGAGAGGAAGGTCTTCGTCGAGTACCGAACGTGTGACCGACTATGGAAGCGCTGCCGGAACGCAGCGCCGGAAGGATCGTCTACGCGATCTTGAGATTGGCAAGAGTACGACTACATCACCCACGAGAATCCGCTCTTGTTAAACACTTTGGAATCTTCGAGGGTGAGTTATTCTATCGACTCGTTGCAACAATCTAGTAGATAGATCTTGGCTTGTTTGTTTGTATGCGGTAGAATTTTTTTGTTTTCCATGCTACGAACCCCTACAGTGGTATCAGAGCCGTGTCTATATGTAGATTTGTTGCACGAGTAGAACACAATGGTCATTGTGGGCGGTGGTGCTTTTGTTATCAATTGCTTCTTGTGTACTTTGCATCTTGCGGTATGATGGGATGAAGAGGCCCGGGCTAACCTTACATGACATCGTTCATGAGACTTGCTCCACGCTCAACATGCAACTTGTATTGCATAAGTGGCTTTGCGGGTGCCTGTCTCTCCCATTATAGTATAGATCCAATTTACAACGGGCACTTGATAGTTCAAACATCAACATTGTGGTTCTTGTTCGTAAGTTAGATCGACACTTATTGAAAGCCCCAAACCACGTAAAACATGCAAAGAAATTAGAGGCGTCTAACTTTGTTTTGCAGGGGTGTGCTGTGATGTGATATGGCCATGATTGTGATTATATTTGATGTATGCAATGTTCCTTATTGTAAGTTGGCAACCGGCAGGATCCATATGGTTGTCTTTAATTTCTGTTAAGACCCGCGTGTCTATTCAAAGTAGTTGTAATAGTTGAAGCTGGTGGACGACAACCATGGAGCAGCGTCATTGACCTTGATGCAATGTCGGTGATGATGGAGATCATGTTCGTGCTTGAAGATGGAGATCGGAAGCACAAAGAAGAAAGGCCATATCATATCAAATATTATGAATTGCATGTGATGTTAATCCTTTATGCATCTTGTATTGCTTAGTTAACGTCGGTAGCATTATAAGATGATCCCTCATGCACATAAATTTCAAGTCTAAAGTGTTCATCCTTAGTGAGCACCGTTGCTAAAGCTTGTTGTTTCGAAGCACCACGTGATGATCGGGTGTGTTAGATTCTACAAGTGTATACAACATGAGCAAGCCAGATTTGCTCATGCGGAAGCTAAGGTTTGATCTTGACGAGCCTAGCATGTACAGACATGGTCTCAGAACAAGGATCTCCGAAAGGTAAAGTATGAATCATATAGTAGATATGATGAACATGTCGATTGTTCGCCATTGAAGCTACATCAACTCTCGTGATGATCGGTGTTGATGTGGTGGATTTGGTTCGTGTGATCACTAAAACAATGTGAGGGATATTTTTTTGAGTGGGAGTTGACCTAGATTAATTTAACTATTAATTAGAACTCAATTTGTCATAAACTTAGTCTAAACTATTGCAAATATGTTGTAGATCAATGGCAGCCCCTACCATCAATTTTAATGCATTCCTAGAGAAGCAAAAGTTGAAAAACAATGGAAGCAACTTCGCGGATTGGTTCCTCAATTTGAGGATTGTCCTCAATGCTGGTAATTTGACCTATGTGTTGGATGCACCGCTGGGTGACCCGCCTGCAGCTACTGCTAATGATGATGTAAAGAATGTTTACCTCGCTCGAAAGACTCAGTACTCCATAGTTCAGTGTGCTATCTTGTATGGTTTAGAATCGGAGCTTCAGAAAAGGTTTGAGAATTCATACCCACATGATATTGTCCGTGAACTCAAACTGATTTTTGAGACTCACACGGCAGTTGAGAGCTATGAGGCTTTTGAAAAGTTCTTTAACTGCAAGATGGAAGAGGGCAGCTCCATCAGTGAGCATGTGCTTAAGATGTCTGGGCACGCAAACAAACTTCAAAGCTTGGGTATAGTGATTCCTAATGCTTTGGGGATTTATCGTGTCCTCCAATCACTACCACCAAGTTACAAGAACTTTGTGATGAACTACAATATGCAAAGCATGAACAAGCAGTTGCCAGAACTCTTCTCCATGTTAAAATCTGCAGAAGTGGAGATCAAGAAAGAGCACCAAGTGTTGATGGTCAATAAGACCACCAAATTCAAGAAAGGCAAGTCTAAGCAAAAGGGACACTTCAAGAAGGGTGGTAAGAAAGTTACCGCGCCGACGATGAAGACCAAGGCTGGACCTAAGCCTGATACAGAGTGCTTTTACTACAAGGGAGAAGGTCACTGGAAGCGGAATTGCCCAAAGTACTTGGCGGATTTGAAGAACGGCAACATCAAGAAGAAAGGTATATCCGATATACATGTTATTGATGTGTATCTCACTAGTACTCGTAGTAGTGCCTGGGTATTTGATACTGGTTTGGTTGCTCATATTTGTAACTCGAAACAGGTGCTGCAGAATAAACGGAAGCTAGCGAAAAACGAGGTGACGATGCGCGTGGGAAACGGATCAAAGGTTGATGTGATCGCGGTCAGCACGCTACCTCTTAATCTACCATCAGGATTAGTTTTATACTTAAATAATTGTTATTTGGTTCCTGCGTTTGCGAGACGGTTACTTGTTTAAGTCCGAGAATAATGGTTGTTCGATTTATATGAGTAATATGTTTTATGCACATGCACCTTGGATAGATGGTCTATTCTTATTGAATCTCGATAGTGGAAATACACATATTAATAACATTGAGGCTAAACGTTTGAAATTGAGCGATAACTCGACCTATATGTGGCACTGTCGTCTTGGTCACATTGGAGTGAAGCGTATGAAGAAACTCCATTCCGATGGCCTTCTTGAATCACTTGAAAGATGCGAAGCATGTCTGATGGGTAAAATGACTAAGACTCCATTTTCTGGGATGATGGAGCGAGCTACGAACTTATTAGAAATCATACATACCGATGTGTGTGGTCCAATGAGTGTAGCATCGCGCGGTGGTTATCGTTATGTTCTTACCTTCACGGATGACTTGAGTAGATATGGGTATATCTATTTCATGAAACATAAGTCCGAAACTTTCGAGAAGTTTAAGGAATTTCAAAGTGAGGTTGAGAATCAACGTAACAAGAAGATTAAATTTCTACGATCTGATCGTGGAGGTGAATATCTAAGTTACGAGTTTGGCGAGCATTTGAATAAATGCGGAATACTTTCACAATTGACACCGCCGGAAACACCACAGCGTAATGGTGTGTCCGAACGTCGTAATTGAACTCTCTTAGATATGGTTCGTTCTATGATGTCACTTATAGATTTACCGCTATCATTTTGGGGTTATGCATTAGAAACAGCCACATTCACTTTAAATAGGGCACCATTTAAAACCGTTGAAACGACACCGTATGAATTATGGTTTGGGAAGAAACCTAAATTGTCGTTCCTTAAAGTTTGGGGTTGCGAAGCCTATGTAAAGAAGTTACAGTCGGACAAGCTTGAGCCCAAAGCGGAAAAATGCGTCTTCATAGGATACCCAAAGGAAACTATTGGTTATACCTTCTATCATAGATCCGAAGGCAAAATCTTCGTTGCCAAGAATGGATCCTTTCTACAGAAGGAATTTCTCTCGAAAGAAGTGACTGGAAGAAAAGTAGAACTCGACGAGGTTGTCGAACCTTCTCTCGAACTTTCGAGTAGCGCAGCACCGGAAGAAGTTCCTGTGGTGCCTGCACCAATAAGAGAGGAAGCTAATGATGATGATCATGAAACTTCGGTTGTAGTTGCTACAGAGCCTCGCAGGTCAACGAGAACTCGTACCACTCCTGATTGGTATGATCCCGTTATGAGTGTCATGTTGGTGGACAACACCGATGACCCTGCGACATATGAGGAAGCGATGATGAGCCCAGATTCCAATAAATGGCAAGAACCCATGAAATCCGAGATTGGATCCATGTACGAAAACCAAGTATGGACTTTGGTGGACTTACCGGATGGCCGGAAGGCTGTCGAGAACAAATGTATTTTCAAGAAGAAAACAGATGCTGATGGTAATGTTACTGTCTATAAAGCTCGACTTGTCGCAAAAGGGTTTCGACAAATTCAAGGAATTGACTACGATGAGACTTTCTCACCAGTAGCGAAGCTATAGTCTGTGAGGATTATGTTAGCAATCGCTGCATATTATGATTATGAGATGGCAGATGGATGTCAAAACAGCATTCCTCAATGGAGACATTGATGAAGAGTTGTATATGATGCAACCCAAAGGTTTTGTCGATCCTAAAGATGCTAACAAGGTATGCAAACTTCAACGGTCCATATATGGATTGAAGCAAGCATCCCGAAGTTGGAATCAACATTTTGATAAGGTAATCAAAAGTTTTGGTTTTATACAAACTTATGGAGAAGCTTGTATTTACAAGAAAGTGAGTGGGAGCTCTGTAGCATGCTTAGTACTATATGTAGATGACATATTGTTGATTGGGAATGATGTAGACCTTCTTAATAGTGTCAAGGAATATTTGAATAATAGTTTTTCAATGAAAGATCTTGGCGAAGCAGCTTACATATTGGGCATAAAGATTAATAGAGATAGATCGAGACGTCTAATATCATTGTCACAAAGTACATATTTGGACAAAGTTCTAAAGAGATTTGGAATGGAAGATAGCAAGAAAGGGTTCTTGCCCATTGTCACAAAAACATTCTGAAGTACTTGAGAAGAACTAAGGATATGGTTCTTTCTTATGGAGGTGATGAACAACTCGTTGTTAATGGTTACACCGATGCTAGTTGTGACACCGATCCGGATGATTCTAAATCACAATCTGGATACGTATTTACTTTGAATGGTGCAGCAGTTAGCTGGAGGAGTGCAAAGCAAAGCGTTGTGGCGAGATCTTCAACTGAATCGGAATACATGGTTGCTTCGGAGGCTTCACAAGAAGCAATATGGATGAAAGAGTTCATTACAGAGCTCGGTGTGGTTCCAAGTGCGCTGGACCCAATGTCTATCTACTGTGATAACATGGGTGCCATAGCCAATGCGCAAGAACCAAGGTCACACAAGAAGCTGAAGCACATCAAGCTACGTTTCCATGCTATTCGAGAACATGTCCAAGATGGTGACATAAAGATTTGCAAAGTACACATAGATATGAATGTGGCGGATCCGTTGACTAAACCTCTCCCTAGGGCAAAACATGACCAACACCAAACTGCCATGGGTGTTCGGTATATTACCATGTAATCTAGATTAGATGACTCTAGTGCAAGTAGGAGACTGTTGGAGATATGCCCTAGAGGCAATAATAAATGTAGTTATTATTATATCTTTGTGTTTATGATAAATGTTTACATTCATGCTATAATAGTATTAACAAGGAAACATTAATACTTTTGTGATTTGTAAACTTAAATTGAAGTCCCTAGTAAAGCCTCTTCATAATACTAGCTTGTTGGTTAATAAATGATTGTGGTTTCCCTATCATGAACATTAAGATGTTATTAACAACAAGATCATATCGTTAGGAGAATGATATGATGGACATACTCCTATAGATAAGCGTAGCATAAAGAGCAAGTCATTTTAATAGTTCAATTGCTATATGCTTTCTGATACATAGTAACCTAAATCCTTCAACCATGACATCATGCTTATCACCATCACCGGAAGGATGCTTTGATGACATCAAACACCACACCGTAACTGGGTGGCTATAAAGGTGGCATTGAGTTTTCGGAAAGTATTGGTTGAGACACATGGATCAAGAGTGGGATTTGTCCATCCATATGACGGATAGATATACTCTGGGCCCTCTCGGTGGAATGTCATCTAATTGGCTTGCAAGCATGTGACTGGCTCACAAGGGATCACATATCACGGGAACGAGAAAAGATTACTTATCGGTAACGAGGTTGAACTAGGTATGTAGAGATACCGACGATCAAAACATTGGATAAGTAAACTATCGTGATACAAAGGGAAATTGGTATCGTATGTAAGTGGTTCATTCGATCGCAAAGTAATCGTAGAAATTTGTGGGAGCCATATGAATTTCCAGATTCCTCTATTGGTTATTGTTCAGAGAAGTGTCTTGATCATGTCCGCATAATTCACGAACCGTAGGGAGACACACTTAAGGATTCAACGTTGTTGAGTAGTTATGGAATGATGAGTAAGAGACCGAATGTTGTTCGGAGTCTCGAATGGGATCCGGGATATCACGAGGATATCCGGAATGGTCCGAAGAATAAGATTCATATAAGGAAAGTCCTGTTTCGGGGTTGGAGAATGGTTCCGGTGTTTTCATCGGGAATGTTCTAGAAGGTTCCGGAATGTCCGGCACTCTGGAGGGGAAGGGTACATGAATGTGTCATAACAAGTTGGAATGGTTGCATCATGTACTAGGTGTCATCGCTGAACAAAATAAAGGGATAAATCAAATCCTAGTTTGGAAAGTCAAACGCCAATTTGAAAAGTCAAACGGCTATTTTGTTTGGTGGAGGGAGAGTAGGAAACCTATTTGGGGAGGAAGTCCCTCTCCCTCCACCGCCGGCCTTGGAAGCCGAGTTGGGGAGGGACTCCCCTCCCCTTGGTCGGCCCCCTCCACCTATATAAGGAGGGGCAGGGTTGCCCCTCCAAGCACACAACTTGCACCCCGCAAACCCTAGCTCCAAGCCGCCGCCGGCGCCGCCACCACCTGCTGCTGCCGCCGCCTAGGGCTAAACCCTAGCCGCCGAGTTGGGGCTTCTACTTTCCCTAGCCTCCGGCCTATCTCCCTCTACTTGGTGCGTCTAAACCCTAGATCACCGAGGCTCTCTCATAGTCCACGATACTCGCTCCGGCTTAAGGCGAAGCCCTAGGAGATCTCCCCTCTACTTCCGGTACCACGCCGTCGTGCTGCCGGAATCGCGAGGAGAGTGCTACAACCTCCGCTGCCAGCTGGAACAAGGGAGAGGAAGGTCTTCGTCGAGTATCGAATGTGTGACCGACTTGCGGAAGCGCTGCCGGAACGCAGCGCCGGAAGGATCGTCTACGCGATCTTGAGATCGGCAAGAGTACGACTACATCACCCACGTGAATCCGCTCTCGTTAAACACTTTGGAATCTTCGAGGGTGAGTTATTCTATCGACTCGTTGCTACAATCTAGTAGATAGATCTTGGATTGTTTGTTTGTATGCGGTAGAAAATTTTTGTTTTCCATGCTACGAACCCCTACACTTGACGCCACAGCAGGAACTCCAGAACAGCCGAACCAGACCAGTCAATAATAAGCGCCTCTTCTATTATTTCATGTATTCCAAGAGCCGCCCACAGTTATTTTGCTGGAGTGCATTTGAAAAGGAGGTGCAGCACATCTTCGGCACTCTGATTACACACAGGACAATCCCCACTTGTACCAATATATCTATTAGCCAGGATACTTTTGAGAGGGATGATTCCATGTAGAGCACGCCAAATGAAGATTTTAATTTTACTTGGAATTTTCAGCTTCCATAAAATCTTCCAAACAGGATTGTTAACTGATCCACCTGGTAGGGCCAAATGGTTAGAACTTGTTCTAAATTGGTGTTTCTATTGGAGGTGATATCCAGATCTGACAGTATATCTCCCATGTTTGGTATGCTTCCAGGCAATAAAGTCATCAAACCCATGGCTGTTGATTGGGATTTGTAAGATTATATTGACATCCACAGGGCTAAACAACTCTCTTAGGTGTGCCTCATCCCACCAACCTGTAGTAGGACTTATAAATTCCGAGACCCTTGTATAAACAATACCTCCTCTAGGAGTGATAATCCTTCCATCTGGACTAGAAGGGATCCATGCGGCATGCCATATGTTAATTGATTCACCATTGCCAACTCTACATATCATACCTCTTTTAAAAGTCGAGAGCCCAGCCAGCAAGCTTTGACAAGTAAATGAAGACCCCGCCTTGGGTCCAGCCTTTAAAATATCCCCATGAGGATAATACTTGGCCTTAAGAACTTTTGCACATAGATAATCAGGATCATTGATAAGTCTCCAGATTTGTTTAGCCAACATAGCAAGGTTAAATGAGTGGAATTCACGAAAACCCATACCACCTTCACTTTTAGGATAACAAAGTTTCCACCATGCTAGCCAATGCATTTTCTTGCTGTTCTCATCATCTCCCCACCAAAATTGGGATATAGCATCCATCATCCTCTTACAGACCCCCATTGGAATTTGGAAAACAGACATAGCATATACAGGAATAGCCTGAGCAACAGCCTTAAGTAAAATTTCTTTACCTCCAATAGATAGTAATTTTTCCTTCCAGCCATTTATACGTTGTATGATCCTCTCAATAAAGTGCAAAAAACAATCACTTCTATCAGCACCCACAATTGCAGGAAGACCAAGGTATTTTTCAGAAATTGCCTCAGTGTCAATATGGAGCTCTTCACATATATCTGCCTTAACCATCACATTAGTATTAGGAGAAAAATAGATACTAGATTTAGCTACACTCACCAATTGACCAGAATTTGCGCAATAGGAATCCAGAGCTTGTTGTAAGGAGGTTGCATTATTCATATCCGCTTTCATGAGAATTAGGAAATCATCAGCAAAAAGGATATATGAGACTGACGGTGCATTTCTGCACACTCTAACCCCATCGATGCCACCAACCTCTTCTTCATACAACAACAGACTAGACAAACCTTCTGCACAAAGAAGGAACAGATACGGCGAGAGAGGGTCCCTTTGCCGGAAACCTCTCATAGGAACAAACATATTCGTCTCTTCTGAATTAAATATGACTTGATATCTCACCGATTGTACACACGACATCATTAAGGTGGTCCACCTTTCATCAAAACCCAATTTCCTCATCATGTTATCCAAAAATATCCACTCCACTCTGTCATACGCTTTATGCATATCTAGCTTGACAACACAGTAACCAGCCTTACATGCTCTCTTGTTCTTAATATAATTAACACATTCATAAGTAACAAGAACATTATCGGTAATGAGGCGACCAGGAACGAAGGCACTTTGCATTGGCGACACCACTTCTGGTAGGATACCTTTAAGTCTAAGAGCAAGCATCTTAGATATGATCTTATAGATCACATTGCAAAGGCTAATAGGACGAAATTGGGTAACCATCTCTGGGTTATCAACTTTGGGTATAAGCACCACCGTCGTATCATTCCATCCTTCCGGGATGACACCATTATTTAAAGCTTGGAGTACTTCATTTGTAATCTCTTCTCCACATATACTCCAGAACTTTTTATAGAAAACCGCATGGAGACCGTTAGGCAGGGGCCTTAAAATCCCCAATACTGAACACCGCATTTTTAACCTCTTCGGCAGTAAAGGGTTTAAGAATCTTCTCATTCATCTCTGGTGTAACTTTAATTTGAACTTTTTCTAGCAACATTGGATCAGTACCTGTAACCTCGGACGTAAAGAGATTAGACAAATAGTGAAGGATAACAGGTTTTAGCTGATCCGTACTTTCGATCCAAACATTATTATTGTCCCACGGCTTCTTAATGAAATTTTTCTTGCGTCTAGCAGAAGCAAAATTTGGAGAAAGGAGGTATTACGATCTCCCACTTGGAGCCAATTGACTCTCGATCTCTGTGCCCAATGCACCTTCTCCTGTTCCAACAAAACTTCAATCAGATTAGACATTTCCTTTGCTTCTTCTTCATTTTCATCGGTCATCGGACCATTGAGCGCTTTATTAAGTTCCCGCTGAGCTTTTCTCAATCGCTATTTTGGTATTTTGAGAATTTTACCATCCCAATCATGGAACGCCATGTGCATATGGTTTAAATTGGCGTGTACATCACCAGAAATTGTACCAGCAGCAGCCCAAGCCCGTTCCACCTCTTGCCTAAAACCCTCCTCCTTGATCCATTTAGCTTCAAAGCGTTTTGTATTTTGCCGACCGAACGACGAAACTGACTGGTATTCCATATCAAGTAAAATAGGCATGTGATCTGATCGGATAAACTCCAAGTGTTGGAGAATAGCACCTGGATCCATAGTAATCCATCTGCCATTAGCAACGCTGCGATCAAGCCTTTCCCGATTTTTTCCCCGTTTCCAAGTAAACGCATCACCCGAAAAACCAATATCTTCAAGAGCACAATCAGTCAAAGCATCTCAGAACGCTTACATAAAAGGTTCTTGTCTAAGATTACCACCTTCTTTTTCATGGGAGAATAAAATTTCATTAAAGTCACCTATAATAACCCACGGGAGATCATAATTGTTGTTGAGCTCTCTCAGTTTGTCCCAGATTTTATATTTATCTTCCCACCATGGCTCTCCATATATACCGGTTAGTCTCCAGACTTTCTCAGAACTTTCAATCACTTTTACATCAATATATTTAGGAGCCAAGAAATTTTGTTGGATCTGGATTTCCTTCTTCCGGAAAAGAATTACACCGCCGCTTCTATCATCACTAGGATTAACTATCTTAAGGTACATCTTCAACCTTCTTCGCAAACACTCTGCCGGATAATCGTCAAGATGAGTTTCTGACAAGAACATCACCTCAGGGTCACATCGCTTTCGGAGATCCAAAAGCGCAAGAACTGTCGGGGTGTTACCTAAACCCTGACAGTTCAATCCTAATATTTTCATTGCGACCGTACGAGGTCATCACGTGACCCCGCCGATCCTAATGAAGTGGAGTTAGCTCCTTTCTTCCTTGTCCTTTTTCGGTCGTTTTCCTCCTCCTCTCTAATGCCTTTTGTTGGTGCACTGCCATCAGAATATTGAACGGTATCAAAATAGTCCTATTGCTCTACCCAACGTAAGGGTACATAATGTTAAGTAAATTACATAGGCCTGAATTTCTCGTATTTACTACAAGGGAAACTTTTAAAAAATCCATGTGCAAGTGTTCTAGAGTTAGTTCAGACATGTCAATCGATAATCAAAACATGTGTTAACTGTAATTCTTATGTCGGGCATTAGAGTTTTAATTCGACATTCGAATTGAATCTTTAGTAGAAATTCGGATGTACTAGACGTCCTACATATATCATTGTGATTGCCATGTGTTTGAATATCTAACTAAAAAATTGAGAGAAGGGATTTCAGTTGCTACCCTTGGGAGACAACGACAACACATTCACGGAGCTCCAGAGCTAAAAAGCTTTTTTACCCACATACTTTGCCTCTTCATCGCCACCGTCCTCGATCTCCAAACATGCAGGATACATCTTTGCACCAGGATCCACTTCACATCAATCGTGTAAAGTGTGTCGATGACGGCTTGGGATCATGCGCTTCACTTCTAGCCGACAGAGCACGACATGATAGGGGACAACATCCAGGAGGGAGGGCACGAGAGCGGTGAGTCGGCCGCACTGGACAACAACGGGCTAAGGTAAGGCCTAGAGGTGCATTGATATGGGTGACATGGGTGACATAACGAAGACAACGGCATGACAAGAGTAGGGAGCGACAAAAAGGCAAAATGTCAAACAAAAAATGCCTCAAATCCTAGAACCTAGGACACGCGCCATCATACGCTGATATGGTGGGGCCCACTTGTCAGGATAACAGTCACGACAAATAAGCGATCGAGGACCCACATGTAAGAAAGCAAGTTAAACAGACAGTAAATTAGCTAAACCTAACGATAGCTAGTGTCAAGTGCGTCCACTGGTGTAGAAGCAACGATAGTCCGAATTCCCAAGGGGCGTAATGGCACCGAGGTAATTTCCTTTAATTATACTCCCTTCGTCCGGATGTGTGTATACATCTTCCAAAATTTGTGTTACCAAGTATTTGATCATTTAAATGTAAGTGGTGCACATCAATTATACCATTTGAAAGTTCTTCGAACATGAATCTAACTATATCAACTTAGTATAACATAATTCATGTATTGTTAGACTAAATGTTCGTCAATCATAATTTAGAAATCGTGCATCGAGAGAGTAGTAAGTAGCAAGTTCAACACCGGTGACCATCTGCACCATTTAAGCAAACTATGTCACATTGCATGGTTTTATTTTTGGTCTATGGATTACGTTTGGTTTGTAGTTTATGAGAACCAAATATATATACTTCCTTCGACCCATATTAGTTGACTCCAATTTAGATGTATCTATCACAAAAACTTAGATACATCTAAATTGGAGTCAACTAATATGGGTCGGAGGGAGTACTTTTTTTGTGTTCTAGTAATATTTTTGACTTTTACATATAGACTTGACTTCAAAAGATATACTCTACATTATGATCTTCTCTACTTGATCAGGTAAGCTAAATTACTTACGTGTCCGTATAGATTTAATCTGGATAATTCAAACTTGTAAGTTTAACTATTTGTGTGTTTGTATAGATTTAATCTGGATAATTCAAACGGGCATGGGAGGGGGAGGGGGGCTGTCAAACTTAGAAAACATTAATTTTTGATTAATTCTTAAACGTCTTATATTTTGAAATGGAGGAAGTAGTCATCAACAGTAATACAAATACGTATAAAAGTAATAAAAATTCAAATATGTCAATGAATCACCTGGCGAGAACCACCGAAAGAGATTTGAAAGGGTTTGGGGACCATGAAGGACAGTAGTCCACTCCTTAGACCATGGTTTGTGGTAGTATCTTCGATGGTATCTATGGGGTACCGCCTGTTTTTATGTAAAATTAACGTTTTCTTCTTCTATTCTCACTGATTTATATTAATTGTCTCTAAAATAAATGTATCTAGACATGTTTTACTGCTAGATACATCCAATTGAACAACAGTTAATATGGAATCAGAGGAAGTACTCCCTCCGTTTCAAAATATAAGATGTTTTAGCTTTATAAAGAAAATATATCTAGACTTGTTTAGTATGTAGATTCCCTGAAATGAGCGTATATACTAAATAAGTTTAGATATATTGTGTTCACAAAGCTAAAACATTTTATAATTTGAAACGGAGTGAGTACTAGCTAAAATTTCATTCAGAAATAACGAAATTCCTTTTTCTCTCCCCCCGTTGTTCCCTCGAGCTGGAGCGCTCGACGGACTCCTCTTCCTGCCCGCGTTCTCCGCCAACTATAAACGCCACGCGAAAAAATCAAGACATTTTTTTCCCTGGCCTTCTCCAACGAACGAGCGCCCTACGCTCGCTCCACATTCCCCTGCGTACCTGCTGCATGCGTTTCTGCCCGGCGGTTTCTCGGATCGATCGGCCTGTCCGCCGGCGAACCCATCCAGGTACGACCGCCTGGCCTTTCCCGGGAACATTTCATTCTCCCACATTGTGATCCTGGATGGGTTCTTGGAGACGCTTCTGGTTGTGGAATTAATTGTTTGGGATCAGGAGCGAGGAGCACCGTGCCTGATGCCTTTCCGTGTTGTTGCGATCGTTCCGGCCACTGGCAAGTGATTGGAGAATGAAGTTTGGGCAACATTTCTTGGTCTGTTGCCTGAATTTTTCTTTCCAGGAATTTGCCACCTCGAGTAATTAAGAATTCTATTATCCCTTTCAGTTCTCGTAATTTATTTCTAGATCGAACAATTATCCCTCCGTTTATTTGATTAGCAGACAAATTGATAGTTTTCATACAAAAAAATAGTATGATCTAAAATGTAGTCTGTGACCACCGAAGTACGAAATGGCGGCAAATGAGTACATCCTGGTTGATTCTACTTGCGTAGTTTGCTTGAGAAACTAAATTATCAACATAGGTGGGGGCAAAGCTATTGGTGAGATCATGACTCATGAATCAACCTTTTTCAATCAATGCATCGAAACGCAAAGCTTTTTACGTTTTCGAGAAAAATGATTCAGAAATCAAGACTAATTACAACGGAGTAGACTGTGAACAGCCTCCAGGGACAAACATGACCCAGCAAGAATATGATGTGATACTCTAGAACCCATAGGTTCCAATGTTTTACCAAAATAGCACCTTTTCTTTGTGGGCTATTTTGGCGTCGTGTTATTTGCCCCTGTGTTCAGGTATGTTGGAGCCGCGTGCTTCATCTTCTATTGGGTCATATTGATCTGTTAGGTACCCCGAATGGTGATACCATTGGTTAAGGATCAAATGTATTTTCCTAGGTTTGAATCCCCCGCTTTCATAATTATTATTGTCCCATATAGTAGGCTTTGAATAATTCGAAATAATCAAAACTGATTTGAGAAATTACAATCTTAATTCAACCTGATCACCTTAACGTTGGGTACAATCTAGTGGATGTGGGATTTCTGGGCCTTCCAACATTCGCTTACTTTTATGTACTAAATTACTAATATAGTGAGAGAAAGAGCAAATATTCAAACATGACTGTTAATTTGTTAGTTCTGAGTAAATCGTAACCTGGCAAAATCAGTTAGATTTGGAATAGCCTAGTAATCGAAGTATCGTTTTGATATACAGTATTACACATCTCACAAACAAGTTTAATCAACATTCTTGTTTCTTTTTATCTTGTACAAGGCGACTTGTTTCATATTTTACGGTGGAGTTGCCCTGGATGGTTTCTAAGTCAGGTAAATTCTGAGAACAATGAAGGTGGGACACTTCACTGCTAGATGCAGAAAAGTATGAGTTGGCACCAGCTGTGGGCATCGGACACCGACGATATGAAGGGTGTTCCATTGCCTCGCGCAAGGGCAGCTCCCCGAAGACGCGTATGGATACCAGTGGCTGTGGCTTTCATTGTGATCACCGTGCTCTGGGCTTATCTCTACCCACCCCAGGACTATACTTACCCCGTTAGGGACTGGTTTCCTTCAGAACCTGCCCGGGAACTGACTGATGAGGAGACTTCTGCGCGTGTTGTCTTCAGGCAGATCCTGTCAACACCGCCTTTTCCATCCAGGAATCCCAAAATTGCTTTCATGTTCTTGACTCCGGGCAAATTGCCATTTGAGAAGTTATGGGAGTTGTTCTTTAAGGTATTTGGTGATATTCCCCTCTCTATATGCATTATATGATTAGTTTTCTTAGGCTGTATTTATGATTCCCAGTGTTTTACTTGTGGAGTTAGAGAAATGATTAATATACAGTCACGTGCCATTAATACATAAGATATACTCCATCTGTTTTAAAATACAAGATGTTTTAGCTTTTTTTCTAAAACATATGTATCTAGACGCCTTATAGTGTGTAGGTTCACTCATTTTGCTCCGAACCTACAAACTAAATGATGTCTAGATACATACGTTTAAAAAAAGACTAAAACATCTTATAATTTGAAACGAAGGGAGTACATGTGTGTTAGTTGGTATTTAAGTAGCTTGTTCCATTTTATTCGTTCTCTTATTTATACTAGCTGATATAATCTTTTGTCATGCGAAATAAACAAAACAGGCATATAAACTTTATTCAACTATAGATATATCTAACCATAATTGGACCTTTGTTGTTGGATCCATTTTTATTGAAGTCCAATAGGTATTCGCCTTCTGTAGTTCTGTTTACTTGTGTTTTTTATTTATAACCATGCAGGAGGACTGCATGCAAATTATATATATATTAGATAGGAGTACTTGTGTTTTTTATGTGGGTAGCATTTGAATTTAAGGACCATGTCAAACACTCGTGTTAAATTTTACTTTCCATGCCATTTCCATTCCTCTCTGCAGGGCCATGAAGGGAGATATACAATATATGTCCACGCTTCGCGTGAGAAGCCTGAACATGTCAGCCCTGTATTTATTGACCGCGAAATACACAGTGATAAGGTAATTCTTCTCCACGAACGAAAGCCTTAGTGAACACCTAATGCATTTTCATTCATGATGTTATAGTATGTACAGTTCTTTCTACTTACTTTACATCCATCATGTCACGGGCGTTTGTTAAAGGCCCAATGGCTCAGGGTATCACCAAGCTAGGAGGTGTTCCTCTTCAAGAGGGATATCTTTCTGACCTCTTATAGAATGAAAGATGCGCTTGTAACTTTAAGGCTTGGCTTGATCAGCTTTCCTAGCAGCCTATCTTTAGGCTCCCCCTCCTCCCCTGCACATTCTCCTCGATATCCTGTAAAATATTTCTTTTGCAATAAAATTTACAGTTGGAGCCTCCCCTACAGTTTTCAGGTAAAAAAAAGCTAAGGCGTCCCATCCAGGAATTACTATTGTGAACAATACCCACATGAACGAAACCTTGATCAACTAATTTTGGAAATAATGATAATATGATACTATGTCATTTTTTATATGGATATCTAAGAGTATTTTCTGGTGAAAAATTTGTTATCAGAGAGTAAATTAATTAACAAAGAATGTTATCAGAGAGCTTTTTATTTTCGACCGCCACTGAATAATTTCTTGCGCCAACACGTATGTTTTTGAATTTAATTCTCATAGCAGAGGTGAATCGGTTATCTATATTTGGTTTGGTCTTAAAATATATAAAACATCCTAGAAAAGTCGAAAATGATATCTATATATTTATTAATACTTTGAATAACCGATATTGGCAATTCCTTTCAGGTAGGATGGGGTATGATTTCCATGGTTGATGCAGAGAGGAGGTTATTGGCAAAGGCCCTAGAAGACATCGACAACCAACAATTTGTATTACTTTCTGACAGGTGACCTACAGAGCAGAATTATTCAATCCCGCTTTCTTGCATGAAACTCCTGGCTCCGAACTAATTCTTGCACAATGATGGCAGCTGTGTTCCTCTTCACAATTTTGACTATGTCTATGACTTTCTGATGGGATCAAAACACAGTTTTCTTGACTGGTGCGTACTCGTTTTGTTCTTAAGCTGTTTCCATAGTATCAGTTAGACCGTTATCCAGGCTATTACAAAGGACTTTCATGCCTCAGCAGAACTTTTTATTTTGCAGTTGACGTACAACCAACTTAAATTTAATGTTTTCATTTATTTACTTAAGTTGACTACGGGATTTGCAGAATACATTGGTTAGCTGAAGGCATGAACATTCCATTCAATGGTCTGATTTTTTAAATCCTATTTACACCTTTTCTTATGTCCTTCTCCAGCTTTCATGATCCTGGGCCACATGGGGTCTATAGATACTCAAAGAATATGTTACCTGAGGTTCGAGAGACTGAATTTCGTAAGGGGTCACAGGTAAGCTGATCATTTCTCATGCAAGTTCACATACTTGGTTATGATGGCGCCAAGCAAAATATGATGCTATGAAACAAATAATGGGCTACGGAGTACAGGTTATCATCGACAAGTATAGTTTAAGATCCAAATAAATCTTAGTTTTAGTATTGGTTTTATATTTTCCTGCATTTTTAATGATGTGTTGTAGTTTTATAAAAAAATTATGTCTTGTTTCAACTGATAAAAACACCATTTCTGAACTATTTCAGTGGTTTTCAATCAAGCGGCAGCATGCAATGGTTGTGATCGCGGATAGCCTTTATTATTCAAAATTCAGGCGTTTCTGCAGGGTAATAAGATCCATCTTGTGGTATTCCTGCCCTACATTCTACATACGGTGTAGAATTTACATCATTATTAGTACTTTTAGAATATATTTACGAAGTTCCTTTTGTAAAGTTGGTCCATCAGACTGAGAGAAAGAGAATGCCTGTCTTCAAGCTTCCAGTTCACTTTTAGGTCCATGAAGTTGCCCGCCAACATTTTAGTAGAAAATGCAGAACCTTACTGTAGTTTATTTGTCACTCCGTCTCATTCTGTTCTGTTTGTTGCAAGGCATTATTCTCTTGTTTGTGACTTCTAGTTGCATGTGGTATCAAAATATATAACTGTGCTTTATGCTCTCCTTGTAGCCCGGAATGGAAGAGGGTCGCAATTGTTATGCAGACGAGCATTACTTGCCAACACTGTTCCATGTCAGTAGTTCTGTGCATGATGTCCTTTTCTATCTGAACTTATCATCGTCATTAATTTTTTCTGAAAATTTAGAACTCTCATTTTTATAATCCAGATGATGGATCCTGCTGGGATTGCTAACTGGTCTGTGACTTATGTTGATTGGTCTGAAGGAAAGTGGCATCCCAGATCTTTTCGAGCTAAGGATGTCACTTATGAACTCCTGAAGAATATGACAGTATGTGTACCTTTCCTTCGTATCATCTTGCTTTTGTTGATCTTCTATTTTCCGGTTTATTTGATTCTTCAAACTCCTGTGTCGCTGCAGTCCATTGATGTGAGCTCCCATATCACCAGTGATGAAAAGGTGCCTTCCTCTCTCTAGATTATTTTGCACCTATGGTTCTAACTAATTCACCAAATGTCTAAATTGTCACTTTGGGCTCTCACCAGTTTATGATGCAAATTTATACTTACAAAATGCGCTCACTAATGTATCAGTTATCAAACATATCGCCAGGGACTATGGATTAATGATGCATGTTAATTGAACTACCTCAGTGCATAAGTACATGACTATGATTATTTCGATTTTTACCGATATGACCTAATGGGATCTTGCATATTTTGGACAGTTTCTACTGATTCACAAATGCAACGATAGATGGTAGAAAAAATGTTACTCCCTCTGATCCAATTTAATTGTCGCAGGTTGTACTATAAAAGCAATTTTCTGATCGGAGGTTGTACTATAAAAGCAATTTTCTCTATGTTGTTAGTTCTCAACAAAATATGGAGCACATCCTGCAAAAAGCATTTACTTATATGTGATGGGACAATACTTATATGTGATTTTTGGGTTAAGCAGAAAATAATATTAAGGAGCACATTCTGCAAAAAACATTTACTTACCATATTTCATAGCTAGTCTATTTTCAAATGTATCGACGCAATTCCGTTGGCAATTTGGCTTGTTAGTTCGAAATAACATAAGCATATGTCTTCTTGAATGCAGAGAGAGCTCTTGCAGAGGCCTTGCTTATGGAATGGACTGAAGAGACCTTGCTATTTGTTTGCAAGAAAGTTCTACCCTGAATCTTTAAATAACCTGATGAACTTATTCTCCAACTACACGATTTTCTGAGTTCCAGTGGAAAGCATATGCACCATTGGAACCATACGAAACCGCTGGCGGAGCAGATCCATACACTAACCGTGTACAGAAATAGGGGAGAGGATACCATCTGCTGCAGCAATACTAGACTATTAATTGTTACCCCACAGGCGTAATTGGCGTAGGATTCTGATCCTTCTCTTTCCTTAGTTTTCCATGTTTCCTTTTTCTGGCAAATTTTGACACTCGTGCCGAATTTTGTCACTTGTATTTGGACGAAAGATGTGTAGAACGGATTCAATTGTCTATTCACTGTGCATCACATAAAAATGGTAACAAAATGTTCTGCACTGTAAAGTTGCATCCTCGAGTCTATGATCCTACATTGTCCTTGACCATTTTTTTTGTTCACAAGTGATATAGAGTCGTTATATAAAGTTTTATGATGGAATTAAGGATTTATGATGTTGCTCGGTGATGGGTGGCAGAAAAGAACCACGTCGTCGGTGTACAGCAAGATGGCAGGGATTGCTCGTCGGGGCGGTGTGCAGCTGCTGGAGGATACCTAGCTCGTTTGTGAGACGAATTAGGCACCCTAGCGTGTCCACATCGACAATGTAGATCTATGGGAAGAGGGGACTCCCTTTCTCGCCCGTAATGGTTCCAGACAGGCTAGCCTTCGGTCTCTCTTGACTAGCACCGACAACAAACTGGCCAACCAATCGAGAAGTGTAACACCCCCGGTCACTCCGGACCGACGGTTGTCACTTCTGGCATCTCAATAGGATCTCTAGACAAACCCCACATACCAATAGTAGTCTTTTCTGCGCTCACTCGTGTGCATCCGGTACCCACTTTCCAGTCGGTCACCCATCCTAGAATTGCTCTAGGCCAAGCACGCTTAACCTTAGAATTCTTTTCGAATAAGCTTCCGGAAAATAAGTTGCAACTTGTTGGTATAAGTTTCCTATCAATCCTATTGAGCCATGCGCCGGGGTCTCACATACACTCACCCTTAGAAGATCGACGTCCTCGTCGATCAACCACAAGCCAGGAACGTCTCCTCTTGGCACACATCTATGCATCCAGTGCCGGCACATTGCCATGCCGTGTCCACTCCGGGCCACACGCGTCATGCTACACATGTCCGCCACTGACCCGCAACGGCCGTGTAACCGCGAGGGTGGGCTCTAATACCACTTGTAACACCCCCGGTCACTCGGACCAACGGATGTCGCTTCTGGCAGCTCAATAGGATCTCTAGACTAACCCCACATACCAACAGTAGTCTTTTCTGCATACTTTGACCTCACTCGTGTGCATCCGGTACCCACTTCCCGATCGGTCATCCATCCTAGAATTGCTCTAGACCAAGCACGCTTAACCTTAGAATTCTTTTCGAATGAGCTTCCGGAAAAGAAGTTGCAACTTGTTGGTATGGGTTTCCTATCAATCCTATTGAGTCATACGCCAGGGTCTCACAAGAAGCCCGTCTCGCCAAATTCGCAGCAGCGCAACACCTTTAAGAGGAACGGCCATGAGATCTAGTCGAAGGGGCGTGCAAGGTCTAGCTTGAGGAGAACTCGAGGGCCTCCTAGCTAGTGGAGTGAACGTGCAGATTGTTAGACGAGCACGAAATTATCGTGTAGGCTACGTCCCAGGATGGATGCATTCTGGTTGGAGCCGACGAGTCTACCGAGCTTGGGGGTGAGGTGCAGCGAAAGAACCTTGGTTTCTAGTAGGCACGAAGGAAATCGGATATAAATCCATCAAGGCCCGACGTCCTTCAATGAAGGTAGGCGTTTAACCGCTTGACAAATCTCTTTGAGGCCGAAAGGGGCGTCGAGGTTGGTGTCTGGCTGGATCAGCTGCGTGAGATCTAGTGTGTAGTTACGGTCCACAATAGCACCCAGGATGTCATCAAAGTGCGTGAACACAGCTGAAAGAGTAATTGCCCCTATGTGTGGTTTTGGTGATTAATGACAATCCCTATGGACTAATGTTTTCACTGAGTTTTATGTGAAGGAATATTTCATAGGTCATTCTTGTATTCTATGTGTTGGATTCAAGTATGGATGCCATGAAGATAAATATATACCTTGAGTATTGGCATTAAGATCATCGAGTTGAAGAGAAGAATATGATGTGATTAAGATCTTGAGAGTGTGATCTAAATAGAAGAAAGGAATTCAAGATATGGCTCTAAGACGGTGTCATGATAGCCTTATTAGTTGATCTATGATTGACTAAGATTTAGAGCATGTAATCAAATTAAGAGTTCTTTATGTACCTCAAGATATTGAGACGGAGCATGATAAGATACATGGTTGGCCTATACAAATAGTGAAGAGTGATTTCAAGTTGATCAACACATTAAGCATAAAGAATGTTTTTGGAGATATGCCCTAGAGGAAATAATAAATGTAGTTATTATTATATCTTTGTGTTTATGATAAATGTTTACATTCATGCTATAACAGTATTAACCAAAAACATTAATACTTGTGTGATTTGTAAACTAAATTAGAGTCCCTAGTAAAGCCTCTTTATAATACTAGCTTGTTGATTAATAGATGATCATGGTTTCTTGATCATGAACATTTGAGATGTTGTTAATAACAAGGTCATATCATTAGGAGAATGATATGATGGACATACTCCTATAGATAAGTGTAGCATAAAGATCAAGTCATTTTAATAGTTCAATTGCTATAAGCTTTCTGATACATAGTAACCTAATTCCTTCGACCATGAGATCATGCTTATCACCATCACCGGAAGGATACTTTGATGACATCAAACGCCACACCGTAACTGGGTGGCTATAAAGATGGCATTGAGTGCTCGAAAAGTATGGGTTGAGACACATGGATCAAGAGTGGGATTTGTCTATCCGTATGACGGATAGATATACTCTGGGCCCTCTCGGTGGAATGTCATCCGATTAGCCTGCAAGCATGTGACTGGCTCACAAGGGATCACATACCACGGGAACGAGAAAAGAGTACTTATCAGTAACGAGGTTGAACTAGGTATGCAGAGATACCGACGATCAAAACCTTGGATAAGTAAACTGTCGTGAGACAAAGGGAAATTGGTATCTTATGTAAGTGGTTCATTCGATCGTAAAGTAATCGTAGAAATATGTGGGAGCCATATGAATTTCCAGATTCCTCTATTGGTTATTGATCGGAGAAGTGTCTCAATCATGTCCGCATAATTCACGAACCGTAGGGAGACACACTTAAGGATTCGATGTTGTTGAGTAGTTATGGAATGATGAGAAAGAGACCGGATGTTGTTCGGAGTCTCAGATGGGATCCAGGATATCACGAGGAGATCCGGAATGGTCCGGACAATAAGATTCATATAAGGAAAGTCATGTTTCGAAGTTGGGGAATGTTTCCGGTGTTTTCATCGGGAATGTTCTAGAAGGGTCCGGAAGGTCCGGCACTTCGGAGGGGAAGGGTACATGGATGTGTCATGACAATGTGGAATGGTTGCATCATGTACTAGGTCACATGGCTGGGGAAAATAAAGGGAGAAATCAAATCCTAGTTTGAAAGTTGAACGCCAATTTGAAAAGTCAAACGGCAAGTTTGCTTGGTGGAGGGAGAGTAGGAAACCTACTTGGGGAGGAGTTCCTCTCCCTCCACCCGCCGGCCAAGGAGGCCGACTTGGGGGAGGACTCCCGCCTCCCAACCGGCCACCCTCCACCTATATAAGGAGGGGTAGGGCGCCCCCTACCCCTCACACCAAAAACCCTAGCCCTCTCCTCCAAGTCGCCGGCGCCACCACCTCCTTGTGCCGCCGCCTAGGGCACCTCCAACTCGGCGAGTTGGGGTGATCCCCAAACCCTAGCCGCTGGCTACATGCCCCCCTTGGTGCATCTAAACCCTAGATCACCAAAGGCCTCTCTCATAGTCCACCATACTCGCTCCGGCTTAAGGCGAAGCCCTGCGAGATCTCCCCTCTACTTCCGACACCACGCCGTCGTGCTGCCGGAATCGCGAGGAGAGTGCTACAACCTCCACTGCCTGCTGGAACAAGGGAGAGGAAGGTCTTCATCGAGTACCGAACGTGTGACCGACTGCGGAAGCGCTGCCGGAACGCAGCGCCGGAAGGATCGGCTACGCGATCTTGAGATCGGCAAGAGTACGCCTACATCACCCACGAGAATCTGCTCTCGTTAACCGCTTTAGAATCTTCGAGGGTGAGTTCCTCTATCGACTCGTTGGTACAGTCTAGTAGATAGATCTTGGCTTGTTTGTTTGCATGCGGTAGAAATTTTTTGTTTTCCATGCTATGAACCCCTACAGTGGTATCAGAGTCGTGTCTATATGTAGATCTGTTGCACGAGTAGAACACAATGGTCATTGTGGGCGGTGGTGCTTTTATTATCAATTGCTTTTTGTGTACTTTGTATCTTGCGGTATGATGGGATGAAGCGGCCCGGGCTAACCTTACATGACATCATTCGTGAGACTTGCTCCACGCTCAACATGCAACTTGTATTGCATAAGTGGCTTTGCGGGTGCCTGTCTCTCCCATCATAGTATAGATCCAATTTACAACGGGCACTTGATAGTTCAAGCATCAACGTTGTGGTTCTTGTTTGTAAGTTAGAGCGACACTTATTAAAAGCCCCAAACCACATAAAATATGCAAAGAAAATTAGATGCGTCTAACTTTGTTTTGCAGGGGTGTGTTGTGATGTGATATGGCCATGATTGTGATTATATTTGATGTATGCAATGTTCCTTATTGTAAGTTGGCAACCGGCAGGAGCCATATGGTTGTCTTTAAATTCTGTTAAGACCCACGTGTCTATTCAAAGTAGTTGTAATAGTTGGAGCTGGTGGACGACAACCATGAAACGGCGCCATTGACCTTGACGCTATACCGGTGATGATGGAGATCATGTTCGTGTTTGAAGATGGAGATCGGAAGCACAAGAAGAAAGGCCATATCATATCACATATTATGAATTGCATGTGATGTTAATCCTTTATGCATCTTGTATTGCTTAGTTAACGACGGTAGCATTATAAGATGATCCCTCAAGCACATAAATTTCAAGTTTTAAAGTGTTCATCCTTAGTAAGCACCGTTGCTAAAGCTCGTTGTTTCGAAGCACCACGTGATGATCGGGTGTGTTAGATTCTGCGAGTGTATACAACGTGAGCAAGCCAGATTTGCTCATGCGGAAGCTAAGGTTTGATCTTGACGAGCCTAGCATGTACAGACATGGTCTCGAAACACGGATCACCGAAAGGTAAAGCATGAGTCATATAGTAGATATGATGAACATGTTGATTGTTCGCCATTGAAGCTACATCAACTCTCGTGATGATCGGTTTTGATGTGGTGGATTTGGTTCGTGTGATCACTAAAACAATGTGAGGGATATTGTTTTGATTGGGAGTTCACCTAGATTAATTTAACTATTAATTAGAACTCAATTTGTCATAAACTTAGTCTAAACTATTGCAAATATGTTGTAGATCAATGGCGGCCCCTACCATCAATTTTATTGCATTCCTAGAGAAAGAAAAGTTGAAAAACAATGGAAGAAACTTCGCGGATTGGTTCCGCAATTTGAGGATTGTCCTCAATGCTGGTAATTTGACCTATGTGCTAGATGCACCGCTGGGTGACCCGCCTGCAGCTGATGCTACCGATGAAGTAAAGAATGTTTACCTCACTCGGAAGAATCAGTACTCCACGGTTCAGTGTGCTATCTTGTATGGTTTGGAATTGGAGCTTCAAAAAAGGTTTGAGAACCATGACCCACATGATATTGCCCGGGAACTCAAAATGATATTTGAGGCTCACGCGGCAGTTGAGAGTTATGAGGCTTTTGAAAAGTTCTTTAACTGCAAGATGGAAGAGGGCAGCTCCGTCAGTGAGCATATGCTTAAGATGTCTGGGCACGCAAACAAACTCCAAAGTTTGGGTATAGTGATTCCTAATGCTTTGGGGATTTACCGTGTCCTCCAATCACTACCACCGAGTTACAAGAACTTTGTGATGAACTACAATATGCAAAACATGAACAAGACGTTGCCAGAACTCTTCTCCATGTTGAAATCTGCAGAAGTGGAGATCAAGAAAGAGCATCAAGTGTTGTTGGTCAATAAGACCACCAAATTCAAGAAAGGCAAGTCTAAGCAAAAGGGAAACTTCAATAAGGGTGGTAAGAAAGTTGCCACACCGATGAAGAAGTCCAAGGCTGCGCCTAAGCCTGATACTGAGTGCTTTTACTACAATGGAGAAGGTCACTGGAAGCGGAATTTCCCAAAGTACTTGGCGGATTTCAAGAACGGCAACATCAAGAAGAAAGGTATATCTGATATACATGTTATTTATGTGTATCTCACTAGTACTCGTAGTAGTGCCTGGGTATTTGATACTGGTTCGGTTGCTCATATTTGTAACTCGAAACAGGTGCTGCAGAATAAACGGAAGCTAGCGAAGAACGAGGTGACGATGCGCGTTGGAAATGGATCAAAGGTTGATGTGATCGCGGTCGGCACGCTACCTCTTCATCTACCATCGGGATTAGTTCTATACTTAAATAATTGTTATTTGGTGCCTGCGTTGAGCATGAACATTATATCAGGATCATGTTTATTGCGAGATGGTTACTTGTTTAAGTCCGAGAATAATGGTTGTTCGATTTATATGAGTAATATGTTTTATGCACATGCACCTTTGATAGATGGTCTATTCTTATTGAATGTCGATAGTGGAAATACACATATTAATAACATTGAAGCTAAACGTTTGAAATTGAGCGATAACTCGACCTATATGTGGCACTGTCGTCTTGGTCACATTGGAGTGAAGCGTATGAAGAAACTCCATTCCGATGGACTTCTTGAATCACTTGATTTCGAATCACTTGAAAGATGTGAAGCATGTCTGATGGGTAAAATGACTAAGACTCCATTTTCTGGTATGATGGAGCGAGCTACGGACTTGTTGGAAATCATACATACTGATGTGTGTGGTCCAATGAGTGTAGCATCGCGCAGTGGTTATCGTTATGTTCTTACCTTCACGGATGACTTGAGTAGATATGGGTATATCTATTTCATGAAACATAAGTCCGAAACTTTCGAGAAGTTTAAGGAATTTCAAAGTGAGGTAGAGAATCAGCATAACAAGAAGATTAAATTTCTACGATCTGATCGTGGAGGTGAATATATAAGTTACGAGTTTGGCGAGCATTTGAAGAAATGCGGAATACTTTCACAATTGACACCGTCGGGAACACCACAACGTAATGGTGTGTCTGAACGTCGTAATCGAACTCTCTTAGATATGGTTCGTTCTATGATGTCACTTACAGATTTACCGCTATCGTTTTGGGGTTATGCATTAGAAACAACCGCATTCACTTTAAATAGGGCACCAACTAAATCCGTTGAAACTACACCGTATGAATTATGGTTTGGGAAGAAACCTAGATTGTCGTTTCTTAAAGTTTGGGGTTGCGAAGCTTATGTAAAGAAGTTACAGCCGGACAAGCTTGAACCCAAAGCGGAAAAATGCGTCTTCATAGGATACCCGAAGGAAACTATTGGGTATACCTTCTATCATAGATCCGAAGGCAAAATCTTCGTTGCTAAGAATGGATCCTTTCTAGAGAAAGAATTTCTCTCGAAAGAAGTGACTGGAAGGAAAGTAGAACTCGACGAGGTTGTTGAATATTCTCTCGAACTTGCGAGTAGCACAAGACCGGAAGTAGTTCTTGTGGCGCCTACACGAATAAGAGAGGAAGCTAATGACGATGATCATGAAACTTCGGTTGAAGTTGCTACAGAACCTCGCAGGTCAACGAGTACTCGTACCACTCCTAATTGGTATGATCCCGTTATGAGTGTCATGTTGGTGGACAACACCGATGACCCTGCTACATATGAGGAAGCGATGATGAGCCCAGATTCTAATAAATGGCAAGAAGCCATGAAATCCGAGATTGGATCCATGTACAAAAACCAAGTATGGACTTTGGTGGACTTACCAGATGGTCGGAAGGCTGTCGAGAACAAATGGATTTTCAAGAACAAAACAGATGTTGATGGTAATGTTACTGTCTATAAAGCTCGACTTGTCGCAAAAGGGTTTCGACAAATTCAAGGAGTTGACTACGATGAGACTTTCTCACCAGTAGCGAAACTAAAGTCTGTGAGGATTATGTTAGCAATCGCTGCATATTACGATTATGAGATATGGCAGATGGATGTCAAAACAGCGTTCCTCAATGGAGACATTGATGAAGAGTTGTATATGATGCAACCCAAAGGTTTTGTCGATCCTAAAGATGCTAACAAGGTGTGCAAACTTCAACGGTCCATATATGGATTGAAGAAAGCATCCCGAAGTTGGAATCAACGTTTTGATAAGGTAATCAAAAGCTTTAGTTTTATACAAACTTATGGAGAAGCTTGTATTTACAAGAAAGTGAGTGGGAGCTCTGTAGCATTCTTAATACTATATGTAGATGACATATTGTTGATTGGGAATGATGTAGACCTTCTTAATAGTGTCAAAAAATATTTGAATAATAGTTTTTCAATGAAAGATCTTGGCGAAGCAGCTTACATATTAGGCATAAAGATTTATAGAGATAGATCGAGACGCCTAATATCATTGTCACAAAGTACATATTTGGACAAAGTTCTAAAGAGGTTTGGAATGGAAGATAGCAAGAAAGGGTTCTTGCCCATGTTGCCCAATACGACCTTGAGTAAAACTCAAAGTCCAGCAACGGCAGAAGATAGAGAAAGGATGAGTAAGACTCCCTATGCCTCAGCCATAGGATCTCTAATGTATGCCATGCTATGTACTAGACCCGACATTGCATATGTTGTTAGTTTGACTAGCAGATATCAAAGTGATCCAGGAGTGGATCATTGGACAGTGGTCAAAAACATCCTTAAGTACTTGAGAAGAACTAAGGACATGGTTCTTTCTTATGGAGGTGATGAACATATTGTTGTTAATGGTTGCACCGATGCTAGTTGGAACACCGATCCGGATGATTCTAAATCTCAATATGGATACGTATTTACTTTGAATGGTGCAACAGTTAGCTGGAGGAGTGCAAAGCAAAGCGTTGTGGCGAAATCTTCAACTGAATCGGAATACATAGCTGCTTCGGAGGCTTCACAAGAAGCGATATGGATAAAGGAGTTCATTACAAAGCTCGGTGTGGTTCCAAGTGCGCTTGACCCAATGTCTATCTACTATGATAATATGGGCGCCATAGCCAATGCGCAAGAACCAAGGTCACACAAGAAGCTGAAGCACATCAAGCTACGTTTTCACGCTATTCGAGAATATGTCCAAGATGGTGACATAAAGATTTGCAAAGTACACACAGATCTAAATGTGGCGGATCCATTGACTAAACCTCTCCCGAGGGCAAAACATGACCAACACCAAACTGCCATGGGTGTTCGGTATATTACCATGTAATCTAGATTAGTTGACTCTAGTGCAAGTGGGAGACTGTTGGAGATATGCCCTAGAGGCAATAACAAATGTAGTTATTATTATATCTTTGTGTTTATGATAAATGTTTACATTCATGCTATAACAGTATTAACCAGAAACATTAATACTTGTGTGATTTGTAAACTAAATTAGAGTCCCTAGTAAAGCCTCTTTATAATACTAGCTTGTTGATTAATAGATGATCATGGTTTCTTGATCATGAAAATTTGAGATGTTGTTAATAACAAGGTCATATCATTAGGAGAATGATATGATGGACATACTCCTATAGATAAGCATAGCATAAAGATCAAGTCATTTTAATAGTTCAATTGCTATAAGCTTTCTGATACATAGTAACCTAATTCCTTCGACCATGATATCATGCTTATCACTATCACCGGAAGGATGCTTTGATGACATCAAACACCACACCATAACTGGGTGGCTATAAAGATGGCATTGAGTGTTTGGAAAGTATGGGTTGAGACACATGGATCAAGAGTGGGATTTGTCCATCCATATGACGGATAGATATACTATGGCCCCTCTCGATGGAATGTCATCCGATTAGATTGCAAGCATGTGACTGGCTCACAAGGGATCACATACCACGGGAACAAGAAAAGAGTACTTATCGGTAACGAGGTTGAACTAGGTACGCAGAGATACCGACGATCAAAACCTCGGATAAGTAAACAATCGTGAGACAAAGGGAAATTGGTATCGTATGTAAGTGGTTCATTCGATCGCAAAGTAATCGTAGAAATATGTGGGAGCCATATGAATTTCCAGATTCCTCTATTGGTTATTGATTGGAGAAGTGTCTCAATCATGTCCGCATAATTCACGAACCGTAGGGAGACACACTTAAGGATTCGATGTTGTTGAGTAGTTATGGAATGATGAGAAAGAGACCGAGTGTTGTTCGGAGTCTTGTATGGGATCCAGGATATCACGAGGAGATCCGGAATGGTCCGGAGAATAAGATTCATATAAGGAAAGTCCTGTTTCGGAGTTGGGGAATGTTTCCGGTGTTTTCATCGGGAATGTTCTAGAAGGGTCCGGAAGGTCCGGCACTCCAGAGGGGAAGGGTACATGGATATGTCATGACAATGTGGAATGGTTGCATCATGTACTAGGTCACATGGCTGGGGAAAATAAAGGGAGAAATCAAATCCTAGTTTGAAAGTCAAACGCCAATTTGAAAAGTCAAACGTCAAGTTTGCTTGGTGGTGGGAGAGTAGGAAACCTACTTGGGGAGGAGTTCGTCTCCCTCCACCCGCCGACCAAGGAGGCCGAGTTGGGGGAGGACTCCCTCCTCCCAATCGGCCACCCTCCACCTATATAAGGAGGGGTAGGGAGCCCCCTACCCCTCACACCAAAATCCTAGCCCTCTCCTCCAAGTCACCGGCGCCACCACCTCCTTGTGCGCTGCCTAGGGCACCTCCAACTCGACGAGTTGGGGTGATCCCAAAACCCTATCCGCCGGCTACAGCCCCCCTTGGTGCCTCTAAACCCTAGATCACCAAAGGCCTCTCTCATAGTCCACCATACTCGCTCCGGCTTAAGACGAAGCCCTGCGAGATCTCCCCTCTACTTCCGACACCACGCCGTCGTGCTGCCGGAATCGCGAGGAGAGTGCTACAACCTCCGCTGCCTGCTGGAACAAGGGAGAGTAAGGTCTTCATCGAGTACCGAACGTGTGACCTACTGCGGAAGCGCTGCCGGAACGCAACGCCGGAAGGATCGTCTATGCGATCTTGAGATCGGCAAGAGTACGACTACATCACCCACGAGAATCTGCTCTCATTAACCGCTTTGGAATCTTCGAGGGTGAGTTCCTCTATCGACTCGTTGCTACAATCTAGTAGATAGATCTTGGCTTGTTTGTTTGCATGCGGTAGAATTTTTTTGTTTTCCATGCTACGAACCCCTACAAATGTACCACATGATCTTGTGGTATGGTAAGCCTTGTCAATTATGCATCATTAACTAACCCATTATATATGTGCCTTTGCATTTTCTATATGGGATAGGTATCTTTCCATGGGCATGCTTCAAAAGTGAAGATCTTATATAGCCCATGAGAGGATGACATCAAGTGGTGATAGTAATCAAGGTTGAGAAGGGCAAGTTCAAGATAAGAATCTCGAGAAGATCATTTGCTTGAAGCTTTCCGTCCATATTGGTGATAATGGACATGTGAAGACATGTATTAATGAAGATATCCAATAGTGGTGTATGGGGGAGCAAATTAGGAGTCTTCACGAAGCAACAATGATCAAGTGATGCATTCCAGCTTGGATGGAGATTGAAATGTTGTCATCAAGATCAAGCGGGATGCGCAAGGAAAAGGTATGGCCTTGCTAGGTTTTCCTTTTACCGGTCTCAAGGTTGTTGTTGGGAGACCGGGTTATGGGATACATAGCTGCACTATTAAGAGGGGCTTTCGGTTGGGTAACTTGATCACATCGTCATAGGGAGCTCAACCCTTTGCATTCTTTGCATCTTACTATTTTTTTGCTTCTTGGTGTTTCTCCATGTGAGGTTCTTGAGCTTGTTGTTAGCTCTTCAACAAGCCCAAGTTCATCGAAAACGGAATTCGTATGCATCTTCTATGGCGTTTTCGAGTTTGAAGGTTTTATCGGTTCTTCTTATAGGAAGAATTCTTACCTTTCTTCATTTGGTTCCATCCTCCTCTATTGTACTATGATGTTTCTCTTCACCATATTGTAGGGCTTGTTATCCTCGTAAAAACAAGCCCAAGATCATCGAAATCGGAGTACGGACACAAATGTTATCGCCGTTTTCGTGTGCCCTGTTTGGTTCAAGCGGGATTCCGGCGGATCGAGTCTGTGGCCGGAATTTTCGGCGACCGCTGGAAATTTCCGGCAAACTGCCGAAAAACTGTTCTGTACGTTGTTCCGGTTTTGACCAAAAATTCCGGCGGCTGATCCGGCAGCGCCGGTTTCGTCGCCGGAACGTGTTCGCCCAGCGCATCTTGCTTCCAATGGTCATCCCCTTTGAAGGGGTATAAGAGGAGGGCTTCTTTCCCAAAGTTCTAAGGCTCTTTAGCATGTTTTTTTATCTCCATTGTTGACCCCTTTGAGCTTTCTTCCTCTCCCTTCCCTCCTATGATTCTTGCATCCTTTTGAGGGCTTTGGAAGAGGAGATCTAGATCTACAATCCCCACCAATCAATTCCTCCTCTAAGTGAGGAGAACCCATTGGATCTAGATCTTGGAGTCATTTGTTGGTTTCCACCATTGTTCTTCCTCTCTAATTACTCCCTAGCACTTGTTGCTTTGGTGGGATTTGAGAGTGAAGGATTTGAGCACCCCTTGGTGTTCTTGCTTTGCATTCTTGCATAAGTGTTGAGCTCTCCATTACGATTTGTTCGAGTGAGAGACCGTGAGCTTGTTACTCTTGGAGGGTGACCTCCTAGTTGGCTTGGCGGTTGGTGTCGCGGTGTTCTCTTCATGGAAGATTGTGAAGAGACCCTGGCTTCTTCTTCGTGGAGCTTGTGAAGTGGTTGTGGAGCTTGCCATCTACGGAGTGGAGGAAAAGCTAGCCATAAGGAAAGGGCCTATTCCTTCGTGGGATAGACTCGGAGAAGAAGGTGAGCCTTCGTGGCATTGGGAAATCCTTCGTGGAATCCCACACCTCTCCAACGTGACGTAACTTACTTGTAAGGGAACACGGAAATACATCTTCGGCTCCGCGTGCCTCGGTTATCTCTATACCCGAGCTTACTTTCCTTGTGATAGCCATCGAGCTTGAAGTACTTATATCTTGCTTATCACTTGTGGTAAATTCTCTTGTGCTTTATTGCTTAGCTTAACTTGTTGTTGGTGCACTTAGTTAAGCCTAGTGTATTTAGGTTTTGTGCTTGTAAAATAAATGTTAGTTTAATTCCGCATTCTATCAAGCCAAAACCGTAATAGTTTTAAAATTGCCTATTCACCCTCCTCTAGGCGACATCTCTATCCTTTCAATTGGTATCAGATCAAGGTCTCTCCTTGTTTAGGCTTTACCGCCTAGAGTGTAAAGGTGTCAGCTAGTAGTATAGTGCACAATGACACAATTATCTTTGATGGCACAAATTATGCTATGTGGAGAAATTGCTTACTTTGTAATCTTTGGACCTTGTGTCCAAATATTAAGCGATTTCTAGATGTAGGTTTTTCTCCTCCGATGGATCCTCAAAATCTATCTCTAGAGGATGAGAAAAATTTACATCTCGAAGCTCAAGTATCTAATGAGCTTATTTTCTCTTTGAGCCCCACAGTTAATTTGTTCTTGACGACTGTAAAGCACAAGTCGTCTCATGAGAAGTGGACCAAGCTTAAATAAATATTTGGTGGTTCAATTTCTTATATTGTCGGTGGTTTCTCTGAGGATATCTCTTCTCCTTCACATCATGAAGAGCTCCAAGTTGCTTCCACCTCCGGCAGCGATGAGTTCTCATCTTCACCTACTTCACCAACGTGTGGCAAGACACAAGGTAAAGATATGGTGAGTGGTGTTGGGAATTGCAATGTTGATATTGTGCTAGCTAATGATGATCCTTCATCTCTATCCCATTGCAATGTATCTTCTTTGGACTTAAGCACTTCTTGCAACAATAATGCTATATCCCCTTTTGTTGCTAGTCCTTATATATCATCTAGAAATTATTTGAGTACTGGTGTAGATTATATGCTTGATTTGCCTTGTTCCCATGAACAAAATGCTTCTATTTCCTCTAGTTGTTTATCTAACAATGTAGAGGAAATCAAACATTCTATGGAGAAAGACATGATCATGAATGAAGATTCAATAATATCATCATCTTCATCCTCCTGTGCTCACATGTGCCTTATGGCAAGAGGATCAAAGGTATCTCCTACTTTGGATCCCAATATATCTTCTAAAGCTAATAGCAATGATAGTGATGATGACATTGATAAGGATACTAGTGCTCTCTTGCTTGAGTTGACCTTTTTGTGTACATCTCTTCGTGGTAATAATAAGGCCGTTACTTGTCTCAAACACGTTATGGACACCATAACTAAACAAACAGGAACCATAGAGGAGTTGGATTTCCAACTTGATGATGGGAGTCAGAGATTCAATCTCCTTAAGCAAGAGCTTGCCGAGGAGAAGCACACTAATTGTCTCCTCACACAAAAAATTGAATCTTATGAGCTTAAAAAGGAAAATTCCATTAATGATGCTTGTGCTACTAACTCTACTTCTTGTGAAGCATCTAACCTAAAGGATAACGTTGAGCTAAGGGCTCAACTTGAGTTGCTAACTAGCAAGTATAGGAAATTGGAAGAAAGTCATGAAAATCTCTCGGGCTCTCATAATGATCTTCTAATCTCCCATGATGGGCTAATGTTAGCTCATGAGGCAAGTATTACCAAGGTAACATCTTGTGAGCCTCTTTTGGACATTAGCACAACTTCTACTCAAAATGCTATTTTTCCGTGTGCTAGTACTAGTAATCCATCTAGCCATACTATTGATAAACCTTGTGTTGGATTACTTTCTTTGCCTTGTTGCTCTAATAATGAAGCTTCTACTTCCTCCAGTACTTGTATTTCTACTAACCATGTAGAGGAAATCAAAGATCTCAAGGCCCAAGTCACCTCGTTGAGGAATGACTTGGAAAAGAGTCATGAAGGGAAATCCACACTCAATAATATTTTGAATGTGCAAAAATCCCCTAATGATAAAAGTAGACTTGGATTCAACTCCAATAACAAGAATAAGTCCAAGAGAAATAAGAAGAAGGGCCAAAACCAAGTCAAGAATTGGGCCAAGATTATTTGCTTCAAGTGCAAGGTTGAAGGACATCATGTAAGATCTTGTCCATTAAAGAAAAAGCACTTGAGTGAGAAGCAACAAGGGAAGCGGCCACAAGTTCATGTTCAAGCCCAAGTTGAAGTTAGTCCACTTCCAAAGAAGAATCAAGATAATGCTCCCCAAGCCAAGAAATCAATGAAGAAGATAAAGGGGAGCACTTGTTGCTACATATGTCGCGTGAAGGGGCACTTTGCCTCTTTATGTTCAAACCGTACCTTATCTAACCCTATCATTGTTGATGATGATTATTCTCTTAGGAAGGATAAGGATGGCAATGTGTTTGCCAAGTTTGTTGGAGCTCAAAGTGGTGTCAAGAAAATAACCATTTGGGTTGCCAAGCCTATTGTGACTAACCTCTTAGGACCCAACTTGGTTGGGGACAAACAAGCTCAAACTTGATCAATAGGTGTTTATGGAGGGCATTGGAGACTTGGCTAACTCATGAATAATTAAGGGATATTCATACATTATATTTGATCAAGCCAAGTCATAAGGATTATCATTTCCCTATCTTATATCCAATGTGCCTCTTAGCGGTAACTTGTACTTAACTCATTTATTTTGTAAGTTACTTGCCCCCTTTACATGTTTTAGTTTTGTACCAACTATGTGTTTGTATTTGGTGTGCCTCATGCTTGATTATTTTGTGTATTCAAGTATGTATAGGTGTTTGGCACATCATTTACTCATGTGTTTTGCTTGGAGCCTCTAATGCATCTTGATGATATCTTATTTGGCTCTTTTCGAGTGGTTAATGGAACATACCATTTTGGGAGAGTGACATGCCTCGCGCATCTCTCAAACCTTAAAATGTGTGTACATGAGTACTACCACTTAGTATTGATATTGCAAGCTTATCTAGTCACTATGTGGTGTGTCATACTCATGAGAAATTCAAATTCTAAATGTCCATTAATTCTCTCTAGTTGAGGTTGCTTTGCCTCTTATTAAGAAAAAATGAATATCACATTATGGGGGAGTAATATGCTTCTTTTGCATATCACAATCCTAGGAAATGTGAACATATGAGGTAGTGCCACTTAGAGTTGATATTGTTGATTATCTTGTTTCTAGGTGGCATGTTGGCTCAAACAAGGTCATATTTTTGTTAGAATATTTTATTGCTCATCTTTTTGGTCTTTGTTTGAGTAAGAAATTCTTGATGCGGTCTTCCTCAGATACATATCTCTATATCTTATTTGGGAGATAATTTGCTTCAAGTTATTATAATCATTGCTTTGCATGATTGTGTGACTAGATTGAAGCTATCAAGAATCTCTATCTTTGCATAGTGCTTAATATTTTTATTCCTATCCTATTTTTTTATTGTGAAGATTTATCTTTAATATCCGTTCAATATACCACCAAAAATCAATTCCAATACACTCATTGTCTTCGACAATTGATATACTTATGTGTGGTAGCATTTGTGGATCATCTTCACTTTGGATTTCACCTCTTATTGCCTTATTTTCTTTCCAAAAATTTGTTGTGGCTCCCATTGTCTTCCTTGGCTTTTGAACATCTCTTTGATTATGTTTTTGATTATTATAAAATGTGTTTTAGTGGATGACAAACTTTTCTTCTTGGAACCTTGTGCCATTGTGAAAAGTGTTAAGGGTTTGGTTTATTTGTTGAAACCTTGCTCTTTTGGGAGTTTGTTATCTCATTCTTTCTTCTCTATTTTATTTTTTTGAATGAGATAAATCTTTGAGTTTTTTTGTTCATCTTTTTTCTCAATAGTTTTTGTTTAGTTCATTTGTTAAACTTCGTTGAACAAATCTTGTGTTGATTTGATTCTTTGATATAGTTTGGGCAACAAGTGTGTTTTGTCACACCTTGTATGCCTTCTTGAACTTTTTGGTGTTTTTCCAAATTATATCTTCTTTGGATATTGAAAGTCTCCATTTGTTTGCTTTCTTTGGTCCAATATATAGGGTATACTCCATCAAATACTTAAACGGCTAAGATGTGCATGAAATTCAAATTTCATCTCTAAATATGTACATATTTTTATGGAGTGTGTCCTGTGTGTTGTGGTTAGTCTAACCACTTTGGACCCAATAATTTTGGGGACCAATATGTAATTAAATGTTGTTTTAGGTATATTGGAGATGCAATGGATGCTTGTCTCGTCTATAAGGAAAGTGTTGTCACCACATTATAATTGGAGCCAAGCTAGGATGATCGAAAAATTCTTATCTACTACATCATACCATTGCTATCTCGATAACAAGTATCTTATTCATGCATACTATTCTTTCATCCAATCTCTTGTAGGTTGCATCTTGGCATGAATTTGTCCATTTGTAAATGTTGCGGTTCTTGCAAGTATCTTTGAAAGACTTCGTTATCCTTATTGCTTATGTGAGTAATTTGAGATGATGCATATAAGGGGGAGTATATAAAATCATGTTCATGATTCACCAATTCCAAATATGCCTTCTAGCAATTTATTGCATATCAATTCCTCAAGGTACTCTCATGTGCAATATTGTTGAAATTACTTTGAATCCTTCCTTTTGCTACTTGTTGCCTTTCTCAAAGTATCCCAACTAGCATTTGTTCCCTTAGTGTTAGTTGTGATGTTTTTGAGTTTTTTATTTTTTTTTCTTTGGTGAATTTCATTGATATACCATAACAGAAAATAGAGCCATGGTCTATATATGCACTTAAGCAAAAAAATATCATGTTTGGTATATCTTATGACTTCCTCTTGGATATCATGTTTTCTTATTTTATTAACCTCTTATGTATGGTTGTTTATTTGTGGATTATTCTCATGTTTTGTCCACTTATAAACTTATATACACGAGAGTGTTAATCTCTCTCCTTGATATCATCACTCTTTGCCGACCATATCTCTTATCCTCTTGGTTTTTAATGGTATTGGTAAGGTCTTGATTTATGAGTGCTTGGTTTACTTTTATTGCATCTTCACGCACTCATATCTCATATTTGGTGTCATTTGTACTTAAGCTTGTCTTAACAAGTGTATTTATTAATATATACTCCTTGTATCTTGTTTGTGTTCTAAATAATATAGAGGGAGTGAGGATTCCATGTTTGTAGATATTGTATTCATATACACTAATTAAACTTTATGCACGAACCTTGGGGATCTTCCTTATGTCATTTAGAGCACTATTTGTCCATTTGATTTTTTGGATCATTGGATTGCTTGCTTCACCCATTGAAGTTTCTTCATCGTTTTATCATTTTAGCAACCTTTGGTCCTAAATATATCTCGATTTCCTCCAAATATTTGTCATTGGATATGTGCATTTGATTTCACTCAAAATATTAGAAATGCACACCTTCGGGAGGAACTAATATTGTATTGGCCTTCTATCTTTGTCATCCATTTTGACACTTGTTGTCAATGGGGGAGAAGTTTAGAGGGTTTAAGGGAAATGGTTTTATACTTAATATTGGTTTGTTCTTAAGTGTTTGCCTTTCATGTATTTCATCTTTATTATGTTTTGCATGGTTATATATATAGTGTAAACTCTTCCAAAGTTTATTCTTGACAATGTATGCAATGAAATTCAAGTTCATCACACATGCATATATTGTGAGGGAGTTTGCTCTATATACATTGGTTCTACTCACATCTCTTGCATTAGTTGTAGTTTGTGTAAGTAGAATCGGTTTTGATATGTGCTAGTAGCTTTGTGTTACTTGACCATATCAAATGCAACCTCTTGTACACAACTTATTCTTGGATAAGCTGCGTACTTGTTTATAATATTCATTATATAAACCCTCTTGTTGTGATTGTCATCAATTACCAAAATGGAGGAGATTGAAAGAATAATTGCCCCTATGTGTGGTTTTGGTGATTAATGACAATCCCTATGGACTAATGTTTTCACTGAGTTTTATATGAAGGAATATTCCATAGTTCATGCTTGTATTCTATGTGTTGGATTCAAGTATGGATGCCATGAAGATAAAGATATACCTTGATTATTGGCATCAAGATCATCGAGTTGAAGAGAAGAATATGATATGATCAAGATCTTGAGAGTGTGATCTAAATAGAAGAGAAGAATTCAAGATATGGCTCTAAGACGGTGTCATGATAGCCTTATTAGTTGATCTATGATTGACTAAGATTTATAGCATGTAATCAAATTAAGAGTTCTTTATGTACCTCAAGATATTGAGATGGAGCATGATAAGATACATGGTTGGCCTATACAAAGAGTGAAGAGTGATTTCAAGTTGGTCAACACATGAAGCATAAAGAATATACCACATGATCTTGTGGTATGGCAAGCCTTGTCAATTATGCATCATGAATTAACCCATTATATATGTGCCTTTGCATTTTCTATATGGGATAGGTATCTTTCCATGGGCATGCTTCAAAAGTGAAGATCTTATATAGCCCATGAGAGGATGACATCATGTGGTGATAATAATCAAGGTTGAGAAGGGCAAGTTCAAGATAAGCATCTCAAGAAGATCATTTGCTTGAATCTTTCCGTCCATATTGGTGATAATGGACATGTGAAGACATGTATTAATGAAGATATCCAATAGTGGTGTATGGGGGAGCAAATTAGGAGTCTTCACGAACAACAATGATCAAGTGATGCATTCCGGCTTGGATGGAGATTGAAGTGTTGTCATCAAGATCAAGCGGGATGCACAATGAAAAGGTATGGCCTTGATAAGTTTTCCTTTTACCGGTCTCAAGGTTGTTGTTGGGAGACCGGGTTATAGGATACATAGCCGCACTATTAAGAGGGGATTTCGGTTGGGTAACTTGATCACATCGTCATAGGGAGCTCAATCCTTTGCATTCTTTGCATCTTCCTATTTTTTTGCTTCTTGGTGTTTCTCCATGTGAGGTTCTTGAGCTTGTTGCTAGCTCTTCAACAAGCCCAAGTTCATCGAAAGCGGAATTCGTATGCATCTTCTATGGCATTTTCGAGTTTGAAGGTTTTATCGGTTCTTCTTATAGGGAGACTTCTTACCTTTCTTCATTTGGTTCCATCCTCCTCTATTGTACTATGATTTTTATCTGCACCATATTGTAGGGCTTGCTGTCCTGGTCAAAACAAGCCCAAGATCATCGAAATCGGAGTCCGAACGCAAAAGTTCTCGCCGTTTTCGTGTGTCCTGTTTGGTTCCAGCAGAATTCCGGCGGACCGAGTCTGTGGCCGGAATTTTCGGCGACCGCCAGAAATTTCTGGCAAACCGCCGAAAAACTGTTCTATATGACGTTTCGGTTTGTACCGAAACTTTCGGTTTTGACCGAAAATTCCGGCGGCTATCCGGCGGCGCCGGTTTCATCGCCGGAACATGTTCGCCCAGCGCATCTTGCTTCCAACGGTCATCCCCCTTGAAGGGGTATAAAAGGGGGGCTTCTTCCCCAAAGTTCTAAGGCTCTTTAGCATGTTTTTTTACCATTGACCCCTTTTAGCTTTCTTCCTCTCCCTTCCCTCCTATGATTCTTGCATCTTTTTGAGGGCTTTGGAAGAGGAGATCTAGATCTACAATCCCCACCAATCAATTCCTCCTCTAAGTGAGGGGAACCCATTGGATCTAGATCTTGAAGTCATTTGTTGGTTTCCACCATTGTTCTTCCTCTCTAATTCCTCCCTAGCACTTATTGCTTTGGTGGGATTTGAGAGTGAAGTATTTGAGCACCCCTTGGTGTTCGTGCTTTGCATTCTTGCATAAGTATTGAGCTCTCTATTATGATTTGTTTGAGTGAGAGACCGTGAGCTTGTTACTCTTGGAGGGTGACCTCCTAGTTGGCTTGGCGGTTGGTGCCGTGGTGTTCTCTTCCTGGAAGATTGTGAAGAGATCCGGGCTTCTCCTTCGTGGAGCTTGTTAAGTGGTTGTGGAGCTTGCCATCTCCGGAGTGGAGGAAAAGCTAGCCATAAGGAAAGGGCTTATTCCTTCGTGGGATAGACTCGGAGAAGAAGGTGAGCCTTCGTGGCGTTGGGAAATCCTTCGTGGAATCCCACACCTCTCCAAGGGAACACGTGAATACATCTTCGTCTCCGCGTGCCTCGGTTATCTCTATACCCGAGCTTACTTTTCTTGTGATAGCCATCGAGCTTGAAGTACTTATATCTTGCTTATCACTTGTGGTAAATTCTCTTGTGCTTTCTTGTTTAGCTTAACTTGTTGTTGGTGCACTTAGTTGAGCCTAGTGTATTTAGGTTTTGTGCTTATAAAATAAACGTTAGTTTAATTCCGCATTCTATCAAGGCAAAACCGTAATAGTTTTAAAATTGCCTCTTCACCCCCTCTAGGCGACATCTCTATCCTTTCAGCAGCCTCGCCCATCTTTGTGCAGTCTGTGAGTACATAGTCTGCCACCATCGGGTCATGCACTCTATTTTTCGGTTAGCGGTACGTTCATTGCTGATAAAAAACAAGGTGTTGGTATCACCTTCCTTGAGAGAGGCGATGCGAGCATGCTGTTGGGCCATGGTGCGCTGGAGGGAGGCAAGACCAAGGTAGGAGATCTTGATCTGCCATCGTAGTCGTCCTCATGCGGTGATAGTGATAGCAGCCTAGATTCTTGCACCGTGTCAAATCTCAGTAGTAGTTCACGCGAAATTGCCACCTTAAGTCGCACGTTCCGCAAGTTTGGAGCTATAGATAGTCAATTTGTGTGTTGTGGCCCGCAGGCACAACAAGAGTCGACGGAAGGGGTCTGTCTCCTCCCACTACAGGAATGGCACGCTACACCGAGAGCCAAAAGCCGCCGGCGTGGCCTCATCTCCGTCGGCGTAGGCTACGCGGAGGGCTGCCCTCGACGTAGCATCCTCGACAAAGACCTCCCTCGGCGGAGGCATTTTTGGCCGTCGGCGTAGGTTACGCCGACGGTTTTTCCCTCGGCATAGCCCCGTTGGCATAATAACGGCAGGTTGTAAAAAATATAAAAAAAATTGAATTTTTTCTCAACTCTTTAAAATCATTAAATTGTTTGAATCGTTAATCTCTTACTTAAAATATTTTTAACACTAATTACACTTAATATTTGATTAAATTGCAGCCTTAATCAAACTTTCCGGCCGATCATCCATCCTAACACTACTCCACCTCCAGGACGCTTAACTTTTCTGTTCCTTCCAAATCAGTTTTCACGAAGCAATTTGTACCTAGCTGTCAATACTATGATATCAATCCTATTAACTCTTATATTATTATGTCACATATTTTTATTTTTTGAAATTACAAACACTTATTTAAGTAAACAACAATGAATAAGTAAAAATATTACTGAATTCAAATAAAAATATTATTGAATTCAAATAAAAATATTATTGAATTCAAATAAAAATATAATAACTTTACTTTTTTGTATTTTTATATTTAATATGGAATAATTAATATCTTTAAATTCGTAAATCGAAATTCGATAAAAAATATTTCTAAATTGATCATAAAAATGAAAGGAATCTAAATATGATATACATATTAACTTATCACAAACCCCCTGTTTTTTGATTAGCTATTTGGTGGTTGCTTCACAAAATACCCCTTTTTTGCGTTCGAAAAATGAAAAATAGATTTTTGGTGCGACAAAAAAGAAAACTTTCTCCTACAACATTGTTCGTCATCCCATGATACACATGCATGCAAAATATGGATACATTATCACAAACTATGCCTTGATTCTAGTCATAACATTGGTCATTTGACCTGAAAGCCAGGAAACCTCGAATGAGATAGGCCATTTTGTGAAGGTTTTTTTAAGACATGATCAATATTTTTCCTTCCAACTATATCACATAATATTACACCATTAACTATATCACATAATATTACACCATGCGAAGTTTTCGCATTGTTTCGATCGAATATTTTATGCCCGTTCTAAATTATCGTCAAACTTTATTGAACGACGGGCATGAATATTCTTAGCTCGAGACCGAGCCTCGCTAAACTTGCATTGGATCTCTGATAAAATAGCATATTTTGAACCTAAAAATAATTTTTTGTAAAAAAATCATAAGCATCAGAACATGTACCTGTAGTTTATATCTGACCCACTTCCTACCGATTCGGCGGGAATTTGTCTTTTTTACCGGGGATAGACGAAAAGGTTTGATATTCCCCTATTAGGACATTGTCCATTTAAGGTGGTATAGTATTTTGGAAAAATGTGGTGGTAGAATTTTGAAATATCCATTTGGTGGTTGCTTCACAAAACCGTCCGTTTTTTTACACTCGGAAAACGAAAAATAACTTTTTGGTGCGACGAAAAGGAAACCTTCCTCCTGCAACATTGTTTGCCATCCCATGATGCACATGTATACACAATATAGACACAATATCACAAACTATGCCTTGATTAAGCCATAATATTGGTCATTTGACCCGAAAGCCAGGAAACCTCGAATGAGATACGTCATCTTGTAAAGGTTTTTTTGAGACATGATCAATATACCAAGTTTGGTATTTTTTCTTCCAACTATGTCACATAATATGACACCACGCGAAGGTTTTGCATTGTTTTGATCATTTTTTAATTTTTTATGCCTGTTTTAAACTATCGTCAAACTTTGTCGAACGACGGACATGAACATTCTTAGCTCGGGGCCGAGCTTCGCTAAACTTGCATTTGATATCTGATTAAATAGGATATTGTGAACCTAAAAATGATTTTTGTAAAAGAGCATGAGCATCAAATCATGTACATGTAGTTCATATCTGACACACTTCCTACCGATTCAGCAGGAATTTATCTTTTTCACCAGGGATAGACGGAAAGGTTTGAGATCCCCTGTTAGTAGATTGTCCATATAAGGTTGTATAGTATTTTTGAAAAATATGGTGGTAGCATTTTGAAATATTCATTTGGTGGTTGCTTCACAAAACCGTCCGTTTTTACAATCGGAAAATGGAAAATGGCTTTTTGGTGTGACTAAAAAAAAACTTTCTCCTGCAACATTGTTCGCCATCCCATGATGCACATTTATGCACAATATAAACACATTATCACAAACTATTCCTTGATTCTAGTCATAACATTGGTCATTTGATCCGAAAACCAGGAAACCTCGATTGAGATATGTCATTTTGTGAAGGTTTTTTTGAGACATGATCAATATACCAAGTTTAATATTTTTCCTTCTAACTATGTCACATAATCTGACATCACACGAAGGTTTCGCATTGTATCGATCGTTTTTTAATATTTTATGCTCGTTTTAAACTATATATAATGTTTTATGTTTCACTTAATTTCTATTTATGAATGTGTAATATTTGAGTGTAGATAAATAGATCTTATGTTTATGAAAATTTTGATATATTATTTGTATTTTTCCGAGTTAGAATGAGTTAGTTATGATTTTTTAAAGTTTAATGAGGTAAAAGTAGAAATAGCTACGCCGAGGGCGGCCGTCGGCATAGCGTAGGCTACGCCGACGGCTGCTTGGGTGGTGGAGGGGCTGGCCTAGTCATGTTCTACGCCGACGGCCCCGACGTTTGGCCGTCGGCGTATCCATCTATTCCTGTAGTGTCCACGGATGCCCAGGCTTCTGCTACTGTGTCTTGGAAACCCTCAAGGCACGTCCAGTGCTCCTCAAAGTGGAATCGCCGGTGTCCCGGTGACTGAGGGGACAGTGGTTAGAGATGGCCGTTGCAAGACATCATAGGTGGCAATCGCTATGTTGTTCGTCCCTGTCCGCGAAAGAGAGCACACAATCTAGGTGAACAAGAGTTGGCGGCAATTGCTCGTTTGATCACGTGTAGCGGCGCCCATTGAGATACACCTCCTTCATCCCGAGGCTGTTTAAGACGCGCCAGAGTCGACCCATCATGCGTCTGTTGAGGTTCATCTTTATCATTGTAGACAAGATTGAAGCCCTAGATCATCCAACGCGAATGCTACGGAGTTCTTGGAGAAAAGCAATTTTGTTGGCGTCTTCTTGTGGTCCGTAGACCGTCATGATCCACTATGGTGAGTTTGCGCTTGAAGGTGCTGCTACATTGGCTGACACCGTGTGGACAGTGAACATTGGGTCAGTGATGGTCACTTCCAACCAGACTAAGTGGTCGGCACCCTGGCTTGATCGGCGGGGAGCTCGAGATCAACCAGCACGGCGATGGCTGATCGAAACGTCAGTGTTTATAATGAGCGATCGTATTTCTAAGCGGCATGCGCGAGTGTTGAGGCCGCGCACGTTCCATACTATGATCTTAAATGGACGGGGAGGGCAACTAAGGGAATCGTTGCTACAAAAACCGCATGCGCAATATCAAATCAGCATAAGTAGATCCGTCATGAAGTATGTTTTCATATTGTATTTGCTTGCATTACAGATATTGATATGCTTATATTACTAATCCACCAAGTAAATGTTTTCTGGATGCATCTGGAAGGCCGATGTGAGTGCAGCAATACCTTAGCAAAGAATTTATACTCAGAAAACGTTGAAATTCTGTGCAGAAATGTGAGTGCAACAATATAGAATAATCCTATGCATTCTCGTATATGAGAATTGACATGAATTTGGGAAAATCAATGGAGCAAAACATGAACACAACATTCATGACACAAACTATACTCGAAGAACATGACCCACGAAGCTATGAGCAGTCAAAACAGTACCAATGTACCACACAATACTGCTTTAGCAGCACACGCTATACTACCTCCGATCCATGAAAAGTGTGAATGTTTTGAACTAACCGCAGTTCAAAACTATTGACACTTATTATGGATCGGAGGAAGTATCATATATCTAAGCATAGCAAAAAACTTTAAAGAAGGCCTAGCCGCAGAATCATTTCGCCTGGATCAGTCCGTTTGATGAACCGTTTGCAGGCCCTGCTCCATGGAAAGCAGATGGCCTCTCTGGTCTCCCAGTTGAATTTGGAGGCAACGGCGACACAAGACCATTGGTACTTGAGTCACCCTTCAGGTTGAGTTCGGACATGCTGTACAGGTCTTCAACATTTATCGGCGGACTTGAGTGGACGGCTACAGGCCTGACAGGCTCATGTGATGCTTGTGCTGTATGTGGTGACCATGCTTGCATCATACCTGGTGGCTGATAGAACATAGGAGCATAGCCATAGTACGGAACCGGGTAATATGCTTGAGCATATTGAGGCGGAGGAAACATCATTGGGTAACCATAGGGGGGTATGACTTGTGGCATCACCATCCCTGCTTCTCCAGTATTCGAACTTGAACAAACCCATTGGCTGCCATCAGGATGATGTGCCATTATTGGAACTGGTGCTGGGGCTGATGCATATGTTGGCACTGGCACAGGAGCAGGTGGTGCCATTACTGCCAGTGGTAGTGGCTCTGAAGCAGATGTTAGCGCAGGAACAGGAGCGGGTGGGGCCACAGGAGCAGTAACAGGCTGCAGATCATCAACATACTCTTCTACTTCTTGTGAAGATGAACGGGAGAGTGCTATCTCTTGTGACGATGAACGGGAGAGTGGTATCTCTTGTGACAATGAACGGGACAGTGGAAGATCACCAGACTGATCAATAAAACCATAGAAACAGTCATAAGCAAATTGGTACATAGATGTGGGGCAGCAGAAACAAAGAGATGCAGAGAATATATATAAAGAGGCAAGGAGAGATGCTCACATCAGGAATCACCATATCGAAGAGGCTTGATCTTCTCTTTCTTCTGTTACTATTTGTTTGGCGAATGAAATACTTCTGAGCATGGCTAGCAACTTGAGTAGGTGTCCTCGTACCAACATAATTACGGGCTATGCCACGCCAATCCCCTCTTCCTAATATCTGCAATCCAAGAAGAAAATTTTTGTGCTCCTCTTCTGTCCATGACTCACCTGTCAACAAACAAACAAACAAACAAAAAATGCATTGTTTCTTACAAATTGGATATATATTAGCAAATGACAACAGAATTCAATGTTAGTAATGTATCATTCATAAAGTTGTACATGTGAAGCTATGAAAAATCCATCATGTAGAGTTTCAATTGTGGGTTGCAACATACTAATCATTTGGTCAATTAAGTGACAAGTACACAAGCTTGAACTGGCAACATCACAATAGAATACAAGTTCAAAACTGTTCCTAAATCTGTTATTATGTGCCCAAATACTGTAATGAGTGACCACAGGAACCATATTTATTAGAATGGTTCAAACAAGTGCCTTGTTAAAATTCCAAGCTACAATTATCATTGTGTTTAATCGATGTTAGCCCATCTGCCCATGCCTTGTGTTAGGCTGTGAGCTTAAGGTGAAAATTCCTCATCTGTAAGTGGTAATACTCCCTTCGTCTCTAAATAGATGTGGCAGATTTGTCAAAATTTGGATGAATCTAGACACTTTTTAGTATATAGATTCATCCATTTTTTGACAAACCTGCGACATCTATTTTGAGACGGAGGGAGTACAATCTGTTATTACCCTTTGAGCTAATCAAGCAATCTGATAACACCTAAAATTTCATAGTAAGAAACTTGAGGTAAAATATGTCAATACAAAGGTTGCTGCAGTAAAGCCTAACTTCTATATGATCAGCTCACCATACTAACCAAAACACGACTGTACATGTTAAGTAAATCAAACAAACTGTACAGCTATACTTCAAAATGTGAATAAGACGTATCACAATCAAATATTCAGATCAAAATTTCAATTCATTGGTTCGGTAAGAAACACAGAAGCAGTAATTTTGTGAAAATACTATGGTTCACCTACCAAATCAGATCACAAGAATAAACAGAGAGTATTCTTTCAAAACTCCAGTGTAGTACAATTCAGAACCAGCACTCACCAGTAAACCCCCATCTGTCAGTAAAATGAATCAAACGATGAACTACAGTTTGCTAATTTTCCATACCACTAGGTAGCCCAAACCAATAAGAAACCCCAACTTCCACCGAACCTAACACATTAAAAGCAGTACTGCCTCCGATCCATAAGGATCAGAGGGAGTACTATATACTGTGCAAAATTACATGATCAGCACAGCAAGATCCGATCTTAATCATTGCCATCTTAAAGCCAACAGCAAGATTGCACCTTTACATCAAAAACAAATATTTGCACACTACCGACAACTTCTCATCTGCTTACTGCCAAACAGTACAGCTACAGCCCACCTAAAACACATCACATGGCCATCAAGAACAACCAATTTATTTACACGACAGGGACTACACCTCCATACACAAGCAACAAAATAAAAAAATCTGATCGCCTCGTAGGCTAAACAGGGGAGACCGAGGGAGAAAAAAAAAACTCACCTCGCTTCCTGTGGGGCTTGTGGTCGTCGCCCTCGGAGCCGTATCCCTCGGCCCTGGCGCCGCGGCTACTCTCCGCCAGCTGCGCGAGGTTAACCATGCTGACGCAGTTCCTGATCGGTGGCTTGTCGCCGATGCGCACGCCGAAGAGCGTCACGGGGTTTCGCGCCGTGCACGTGCGCGCGTTATGCCCGTGGATACCGCACTGAGAGCACCGCCTGGACCCGTCGCCGCCGGCCGGCGGCACGCCGTCCCGCGTCATCGCTGGCAGGCTAGGGTTGTGGATTTTATTTTTAATCTGGTATTTGATCCGTCAATTTTTATTCCCTCCTCTGGTGGCGGTGTCGCGTATTTATTCTCGGGGAGGAGGAAATCAGGAAAGCGTAGGAGTAGTATACGGCGAGAGATTAGCTGGAAATTATTCCCGGATTTACCCTATCTGTTAAAAAAAAACTTTTATGTACTGGCCGTGATTTTTGGATTTTACCTTGGCCGCCAAGGCAGGCCAAGAGATCTGATACGGATTTGATTTCTGTCAGTCGTCTGATGATATTTTATGGGAGTGTCTAGATCTCAGGCGCCTGAGAACTTCTTATGTCTAAGTCGCTGATGTCATCCTAATATTTCTACTAAAATCTCAGTTGCAACCTAGTTGCAACTCATAATATTTGTACTAATTCTCAGTTGCAATGTAGTTGCAACTCATTAAATTCTCAGTTACACCCTAGTTGCAACTCATGTGTATCTTTCACTTTGCACGAATCATGAGGTAAAACGAACGGTGAAAGAGGCGACTGAGACCTAAGAAGTTCTCAAGCGCCTGAGAACTAGAAAAACCGATATTTTATATTGTTATTCTCAAAATCACAACTTACCGTTCTACTTCCGGTCCATATTATTTGTCACTAAAATGAATGTATCTAAACATGTTTTAGTCCTAGATATATCAATTTCAACGACAAGTAATATGAATCGAAGGAAATATTATTAATATGAACGCATATATGTACTCTCTTCATCCTAAAATAAGTGAACCGTTTTTTCTATATTTAGATTAGATGTATCTAGACGTATTTTAAGATATATGTGAATCTAGACAAATCAAACTCATTTATTTCATATGATTTTTTGTTCAAACGTCCATCCCAAATTAATTGACAATGATTTGTCTATATTTGTATGTATCTATGTACTCCATTATTATAATACACGTCTATATACATACGTCAATTAATTTATAATGAATGGAGCATGTCATATTTATTGTTTTCTTTTTACAATAATTTTTAGTTTAATAGGAATATATCAACAAGCCAATATTTGACATGTCGATGAGTCATGCTATGACTGTGCCATGTGGTCATCCATTGTATGTCCTTAGTGATCTCATCTGCTTCCTCGTTTTAGTTTTTTTCTAAAATATATGTATCTAGATGTCTTTTGGTTTGTAGGTTCAGCACAAAATAAGTGGACCTGTTCATTAAAAGATATTTTAGATACATGTGTTTTATAAAAAAAACTAAAATATCTTACTCTCTCCATTTTAAAATAGATATCATAGGTTTGCAGAAATTTAGATAAATCTATGTATTAAACAATGTCTAGATCTATCCAAATTATGATAAATTCGAGACATCTATTTTAAAATGGAGGTAGTATATTTTTAAACGAAGGAAGTATCACTAAGTCAAAAATACATGGACTCAAAGCTGAACCTTGATGTATATAATAGTAATAGGGAAGGTATCGGTCTCACTATCTTCTACAGAAACGCCACAACATTAGTGTACATATAGTTGACGACGGAAATGTACTTTGTGTTTCTCTAGTGTCCACCACATGACCATCCTTGATATCTTATTATATGCATAGGCAGACCTAGTCGTCCCTAAGCCCGAGCACGCGCCCAGACTTCTGGCCGGCCGACAAGCCTAATTTCATATCATTTTGATAGAAAAAAATAGAATCATTAGTCTTAAAATACACTGTTTGCCCAGGCTTTGATTCTTGGGTCCGCCACTGATTATATGCCTTCTCTAAGTTAATGAAAACCATATGCATGTCCTTTTTCTACTTACTATATCTCTTCATAAGATGGTGAAACAAGAAAATCGCCTCTATAGTTGATCTCCCAGACATAAAGTCAAATTGATTTTTAGTGACACTCTCCTCAAGCGATGCTTAATCTCTTTCTCTCAAAGCTTCATAGTATGGCTCATAAATTTAATTCCACTATAATTAGTATAACTTATTTTTGAAGATGGGTACTAATTTACCTTTTCTCCACTCATCGAGCAACTTTTTTAACTGAAATACGGGTTGAAATGTTTAGTTAGTCATACAATTAATATGTCTTCGGGGCATCTTCACACTTCAATGATAACATCATCGGGACCCATGGCCTTCTCTCCTTTCATCATTTTCAACGCTTCATTAACCTAAACGCACGATTGGTGTCATCAGAGGAATGATCTAGCTCTAACGTAATGTTCTCGCTTCCATCATTGAACAACCCGTCAAAATCCTGCATGAGTAGAAACCATAGTAACCAGTATAAGCTAAATAGTTGGAATAATGAATGAAAATACATAAAAAATTCAAAAGATAAAGTGTGTTGTATTTATTGTCATAAGAGCGAAAAAAATATATAAGAGATAGACTCCATGGAAATTTTTGATCTGAGACTAAAACGCAAAGTGATCCATACTAGTCCCTTCATTTGCTAATATAAAATGTTATAGAAAACTAAGTTAGTTTGTTAAAAGGTCTTATGTAAACGAAGAGAGGAAGCATGATATTTTTTGTTTATTAATCAAGGGAATGGAGATTTGGTACGCGTGGTCACAGTGATCTTTAAAAAAATAAAAAACATAAAACTGAGTTTTAGTTTTTTTAAACATTCGGATATAGCCGACATGTATCCCACAGACATCCAAAATATCAATGTCAGATACTTTGTATCTCGAGCTACACAAAAATTGCAAAACTATAGTTCTTAGTATGTTTCGAATCTCCAAATTTTATCAAACTTTGACATTTTTGTATATTCCATAATATAGAGAATTTCAGGTTGTGATAATGCAAGCTTGTAGGATACCGTATTGACTATGCAAAAAAAAATTATTCTCAGATTTTTTGAATTTCTATAAATAAAGAAAAGACCGGAACTCTGGAGCAAAAACACTTTCATGGTACTTAACTAGTTAGAGCATCTCTAGCAGTGCCCGTAAAACACAGCCTATAAAATCGGTGATACGAGGCATCGATTATACGGATTCAGTTCGCAAACACGCGAGTGCCAATCAAAACCTGTAAACTAAAACTGTATAATTTAAAGATGACTGCCTTCATGGCAAAATTCAGAGAAGAACAAGTTCAGAAAAGATGACTGCCGGGAAGAACAACACGATTCATTTGATTTTTACATAATCTACATAATTAGATCATAAAAGTAATCTAGACAAAGGCACGCATCTAGCTACCAAAATCTGGCTCGTATGGAGCATTGCGCGTTGACGAACACGGCGGAGACGGTGCCGCCGCTCAGTTGAGGTTGATCACCTCGACCTTCTCCGTCTGCTGGCGTCGTAGGCGTTCCACCTCGCGCTCCTCAGCCTCCTGGCGCTCGATGAGGCGAAGCGCGTTGATAAATGTGAGATTCTATACAATTTTTATGGTTTCTATCGATGGTTTTCGTTTGGATTTGATGGTTTTCTAGCTTTACCTAACGCTAATACTTCAGTAGTGAAGAAAAATTGGTTTTAAATGTGTGTTTCAGGTTCTGAACGTCAATGGAGGAATTTAACGGAAAAAACACTATATTCAGATGAAAACAAGCAAGTCTCTTTTTGGAAGCAATCGAAGGGAATTCACTGCAAGTTTAACGACCAACTATATGGAACGCCGCCGTATAGTTGCCATCTCCTTTGTCTTATTAAAAGGGACAACTTTTGTGAAGAGGCGAAGGTCGAAAATAGAACACACAAGCCGCCATACCATCCAGAAGGGAGAAAAAAGGGATCCGAAGAAGAAGGGGAAGACGTTCTTCATCTCGCTCCACGATCTTCGATCTCCTAGCCACCACAACTCCATAGCCATTAGTTGTACTTGAGAGAGAAAGATCTCCACTTTGCAAGATTAGGGTTTGAGATTGTTCTTCCTTTCTTGAATTGTGTTGGATTTGTTTCTATTTCTTATTATCGATCTCCACGGTAATATCGAGAAGAACTCCCTTTATTTAATTATATCGGTGATGCTTTGTTCTCTCATGTGTGAGTAAGTTTCCTTGGACGTGGGAGATGTAGGGGATTGGTGAGATATGATGTGCCTATATATTCTCCATCAAGTTTGTGGTTAATTCTAATTACTATAGTATGTGTGTTTGACTATCTGTGGGATGATTAATGCATGTTGTCCAATTAAGGGTCGAGATAACTTGATGATTTGTTCTACATAGATAGAATCTTGTTTGCTAGCAGACCGGCGATCCTCGAGTGACACGAGGATATCAACGGGAAACTAGTTTGACTCGAGGATAACAAGGAACCACCGAGCTTATTGAATTAGTCCGATCTAAGGAGCTCAATTGCTAAGCAACCTGAAGGATCTTAATCGTCTAGTGACTGGCCATGGTTGTGGTAAACAGACTAGTAGGATTATTGAAGTTGGGATGAAATCTATCTAGAGGAGTTCCGGCTAATTATGGGTTACTCTCCTACACACATACTTATAATATTATAATTGCTACACTTATCACTCATTCACCCGACACATTCACTATCACCATGAACTGAAACTCCCCGCGCCTACTTCGTCATCTGCAGAAAATAACAAACAAATCGTGTTTTACTTTTATGCTTTTTATTTCTAAAGTTTACATTTTAGTTTTATTTAAGTACTTCCATTTACACCCAAATTCCATTCTTATTCTCAACACTTGCAGTCAATTCATTCGAAGACCTATGACAACTTTGGGTGCGACAGAGACTTTACCTTTGGGCTCCCTGCGGGATCGATATCTGAACTTCGAAACTAGCTACAAATGATCTGTACACTTGCAGTAATCAGGCTATTTTCTGGCGCCGTTGCCGGGGAGCTAAGCGCTAAGTGTTTTATCTCTTGACATTTCAGGTGTTACTGTTACCATATGTTCTCCTTAGGAGACAAAGGGTCTACACGCTCTAATAGGGCTTACCAGATTATTTTGAACGCGTACCTACTCAGATGCGCGAGGAAATTATTGAAAAACTTTTGAGATCAAATAGAGTTGAAGTTGACAACCTAATCGACTTCATGGAAATAATGTCCATTCATAGGACAACACCCAAGAAATCTGAGAAGACTCTTAGAGAATATATTGCTCCAAACTCTGCATTTCTTAACACTGGTGGAAAACAGGCCTCCAGTCCCGGGCCGCAGCTGGCTCTAGTCCCGGTTTTGGGCCTGGGACTGCCAAAACGGGACTAGAACCCCCCTCTAGTCCCGACTAGCTACGGTCCGCGACTGATAACAACCACGTGGCTGTTTCAGCGAGGCGGGGACGGAAACCCTCTAGTCCCGGGCCATAACACCACCCGGGACTATACGGTTTCCTGCCGCGGCAGAGAATTGTGTGTTTCTCTGCCATGGCAGAGATTGTGTATTTCCTTTTTTTGCCATTTCGTTCATTTTTTGTTTTGTGTTTCACTATAATTTAAAACATATATTTCAGTACACATATTCTACGCTACTACATACACAGTACATGTTGATGTATCTATATAATTAATCGATCCCTTGTAAGCATGCATATAATCAATCATATCAAAAGAAAGAAATGTTTTGAAATTACATGGTCATTGATGATATATATATCATATCAACTACATGGAGATCACTAAGGCATATCGAGTTCCACGTTATCCGCATAATGTTCTCCATGTACATCAAGGACCTCCTTCATCAGAAATCCCGCCAGCTCCTCTTGAATTGCTCGTATACGCTGGTCTGGATATAGTTTCTCCCGCAAATCATAAATATAATATGAATCTACTTTCCTCTCACTGGTTAACTCGCGGATATACTCACGGACGTAGTATCCACATAAATGAGTTCCCGGCGGCTGTTGTAAACTCTTCATCATTTTATAAGTTAGCTCCTCTTTGAATGGACCTGGTATTTTCTGTCTGAACCGTGTCCAACACCTGCTCGGCAAAGAAAATGAACAAAGGAGTTATTAGTTACTTGATATCAGGAAATGAATGAATAGACCGATATAATGCGATAATGATTGAAATTACTTATGGAGCATTGCTTTCATGTCGCTCCACTTATCTTGGTCCCAACTTAATGAGTCATGGACTTCAACTAGGGACTTGTCAACTTAAATGTTTAGCAAGATCCAGTGGAATCTGCGGACGTTAACATAATCATACATGCGTAGCTCATCGAGTAAGAAAAAATAAAATGTGTACAAGATAAAAACACTCACTTGAAGTTGTAAGGAAATAGTATTTCTTTAACAAAATTATTCTCGGTTAAGAACCTGCACAGGTCTTCCTCAACGTCCTTGGGGTGATTCTTTAACGTATATTCATTAATGATATATGATTCAATGAACCCAACGTTATATCTTCTAGCTCTTTTGCATTCAAACATCTTCATTCTGTAGAATATAATATCATACAAAAGGATATATAGTTAGGATAATATATTAAATGCAATGAACAAGCTGAGCTACAAACTTAATTGTAGAAATAAATCACTTACAGACAGTAGCAACCAATGATAGATTTGTCGAGGGCGCGCTGGTTTTATAAATGAAATAGTTCTGTCGTTTGAACCTGTATCGAGTATGCATTGAAGTGATGATCCTTTCTCACGTCCACCAGAAACCAATCTTTCTAATGCTTTTTTTTTCTGTTTGCGACATGTACCATTCCTGCAGATTTCACATATGTGTGGATAGACGCGCGAGCTCCTCATTACTGACTAGAGGCTCCCCTTGGACATACTTCCGTACTATCTGACCCACTGGCGTATCTTCATAGCTTAGATATTGACCAAGAGACATATTTGCTTCGGTAGCAAGTGCTTTGGCCTCCGATACAGTGATGCCCATTAGTGCAGCATTAGTACGGGCTCTGAGGTCCATTATTTGCATGTACATATCCATTTTAGCTCTGAAGGCCTTGTCGAGGTCTGAAATGGCTTTGAGCGGGGCGACCGATTGATTCTTCTATGCTCCGAGCTAGGCAACTTGCTTCCCGCTTTTTGCACTTGTAATTTTTTTCTTCTTTGCTTGCTTAATAATCTCCTGGTCATAGTCTGATTCCAGATTCATCGATATCTAGGATGGTTGCTCAAGAAAAGACTTAGCCCACTTTTTGGTTTTTTCATCATATACCGGCTTTGGCTCAGGCTTTTTAGGTGCAAAATGCGCCTTAACTTGGGCAGTCACATCCGCGGCAGTTTCCTCATCGGTCTTGTCATAAGGTCTCTTTGGAAGAGCCGGCGTGATGTCGACTATCTTCGCCACTTGACCTTTCTTTGATGTGGGGCGCGAGGGAGCGTCGACCTTCCGTTTCTTCGATGAGGTAGTAGTATTGCACAGAGGCGGAGGTGGAGATCGAGTTGATGTACTCCTGCTGCGGCGATCGTCAGTGGGGCGGGGTGGACTTGGAGGTTGACGATAATCGGGTTGGGTGGACTTGTAGGTTGACGATATTTGATGCGGGGTTGACTTGGAGGTTGAAGATCATCGGGGATGGGTGGACTTGGATTCCTCGGAGTCGGTGTCCTTGGCGCCGAGCTTGGAAACTTCATGTATTTCTTCTTCCATAGAATGATGTTGCGCTTGACATCTCCTAGTTTCGTAAGGCCTTCGGGCGTAGTGATTTCAATCTCTAGGTCCGCAAAATCCTCCACTATGTCATCCACCATGACACGAGCATAGCCAGGTGGAATCGTAAGTGAATGGTGGAGTGCTCCAGGTAGACAAGGTAAAGCAGTGCCGATCGCCACCTTGAAGGACAGGTTGTCCATTGGCTGATGTAGCTCAGATTGTGTCATCTCTCTAACATCATCCACGGGGTAGCGAGGAGCTGGTGCATCATCCAACAGTGCTTGATCATCAGCCCGGACCTCCGTGGAAGCCACGCTGCTTCTCCGCTGGCTAAGATCCAATGCAGGATCATCAGCCCGCGGGTGAGTTGATGACGGCCTTTGGCTAATTTCTTGCATGAGGTTCTTCAGATCAGCTAGGTCCTGCTCTAACTTGGAGATCCGGTCTGCCTCCCGGTCCTTCTTTCTATGACGGCTTCTGTAACTGGCATCATACTAAAGAAACCCTTTCTTCCACGAGACACCGGTGCCTTTGCCTCGTGTTCGTCCACCCTTTTCAGCATTCCCTAGGGAGCATGTCAGCTTGTCGTTCTCTCTCTCAGGACGGAACAATCCCAATTGAGCATCGTTCATTGCTTGAACAAGGTCTTCGAAGGGTTTTAGATTTTTTTCATGAAATAATGTCTTCCCTGTTTCTGGGTCCAACGATCCCCCGTGCCTGCACCACCAGTGCTTTGACCTCTCGGGCCATCCATCTATACCAGGAGTGACGCCTCTAGCCCTCATGTCCTTCTCCATAGTTTCCCACTTAGGGACGACACTCTTGTAGCCACCTATCCCCATTTTATGATGGTATTTCTTTTGGGCAGCATTTAACGCATTCTTTGCCGACTTTGCCTTTTCTTTATCAGATTGCCTGTACGTTACAAAATCGGGCCACTGTTCTCTCAACTTCTCGTTTTCTCCTTTGAAGTCTGGAGTTTTCTTTTTTCGCGACATATTTCGCGTATAAACTTTTCTTGTGGTTCCGGTACAGTTCGGCCATCTTGCACAGAGCCCACTCCTTGACTTCCGCTCTTTTTTCAAGCCCACCCGGCCTTGGGGTAATACCATCTGCCTCAAATTCTTCATACTCTGGAGGTAGTATGAAATGCGCTATGAGCTTCTGCCAAAGGTCATTTTTGGCATCATCGGTGACATAGCTGTTGGATTCTTCACCGGGTTTCTTTGACTTATTTCATTCTTGGATGGTGATCGGCAGGTTGTCCCTAACAAGCACCCCACATTGATTTGTAAACATCCTCTAGTGCTTCTCTAGAGCAATCGGTTCACCATCATCATCTATTTCTTCGATGGTGAACCTCTGATTACCATCCAACTTTTTGTTTGGCCCTCGTTTCGTTTGAGCTGTCGATTGCTTCGATCTGGTGGGCTAAAAGAAGAAGAGAGAGAGAGTGATTAATATATATATATATATTGATATATCTAGATCAATTAATGAATAGAGGTAACACGAGGCTTTATATATATGTACCTCGCCGGATCCTGTCGAGGGTCCATCATTATTGTTGTTATTTGTTTGCCCTTCGTCCATCCGGTCTTCCCCTCGGTACATCAGGTTTTCCTCTAGTCCATCACCGGATGGATTCAGATATGAGGAAATCTCTTCCTAGAGAAAAATATCTTCACTGGTAGTAATATTAAGAGGAATTTCACCTCTTATCATACCCTGAAGAAAACCTTCACCAATGCGACCAGGATCTTCGGATGGATCCATGACTTAATTAACTATAATAGAAAGAGAGTTAAACAGGTTAGAAAAAAACAATAACCCTAATAACTAAAACAAAAAAAACAATAACCCTAATAACACTAATTATTAACCCTAATATTATTTGTGGTAAAACAATAATCCTAATAACTAAAACAAAAAAACAATAACCCTAATATTATTTATGGTAAAACAATAATCTTAATAACTAAAAAAAACAATAACCCTAGTATTATTTGTGGTAAAACAATTATCTTAATAACTAAAAAAATAACCCTAATATTATTTGTGGTAAAACAATAATATTAATAACTAAAACAAAAAACAATAACCCTAATATTAGTGGTAAAACAATAATCCTAATAACTAAAAAAAACAATGACCCTAATATTATTTGTGGTAAAATAATAATCCTAATTATAATAATCCTAATATTAGTTGTGGTAAAACAATAATCCTAATAACTAAAACAAAACAAAAATAACCACCCTCGAGCTCACCGACGCCGGCGGTAGCACGACGAGGCGGCGACGTTGCGGGGCGGCGCGCGGCGGCACGATGAGGCGCACGACAGGTTTGCCATTTCCCACCGCTTCCCGCCAAGTTTCCTGCCCTTTCCCTCTATATCTAGTGTGATTGTGCCATGGCTATCCACACATTCCCACCTTCATCTGTCACAACAATGGACAACGCCTACTGGGCCATTCTGACCCTCGAGGAGACCGAGGCGCTCTGCGCCTCCAGCTACCCTTGTCCGCCGGGCTACCGGCCGCCCGCCGGCTAGATGCTGAGTGCTGGAGGGGTTCCTGTCCCTTCTGTCCCTCAAGGTTTCGCACGCCAGGCGGCCATCACGAACCACTTCTACCACGAGCTCACACCAGAGCAGCGGATGGATCCCAGTGGGATCCCGACAACCACGACACCTAGAATGCCTTCTTCGCTAACCAGCGGGAAAGGGAGCTCGCCAGGTACGAGGGTGATGGCCCGCCCCCGGTGAACCACAACGAAGCTGGCCACCGTCTATGGTGGGTGAACCTTACTATCATTAGAGTGATGCGCTACATCGCCGGGGGATACCATCCTCGCCTGCGGTGCCCACAAGTCCACCCGCCATAGAGCCACAAGAAGGCCCCTCCCCCGCCCAACGGTAGCAGCATCGTCTTCCAGGAGACCCCTCCCCCGCCCGCTGTGAATCTGAGGCCGGAGTGGCAGGTGTCCCCGGTATATGCCATGGTTGGGCTGAGGATCCTCGGAGTGGCAGATCACGATGACGATGATGATGGCGATGACGAAGAAGACCCTGAAGCTGCGTACTATAGGACTAGGCATGATTATGACTAAAGGGGGCAGCTTTAGTCCCAGTTTTTAATATTAATAAATGTCTTGAGTGTTACCTAGTCCCGAGACTAAATATGAAGATGTTGTATTCTTGTGAGTTCGCTCAGGTGATCAAATGCTGTTTTTTTCTACCTGCCTACAGCAATCAAAATGTCATAGTATTGAAACTAATACATCTTGCTCAATCAAACTGGACGATGACTCCCAGTGCCTAAGCCGCGCGAGGTGAAAACCCAAAGAGACTGAACCATCACATGAGCATAGCTCGGGTGAGATCCCTGAAGAATCTGCCAGGTACCGTCGACCCTGGTGTCCAACGCAGCCATATAGCAACGAACGTGCTCGTCCTCCTCCCTGACACGACACCGTACCATCTCCTCGGTGGTCGGCTCCCTCTGCACCCTTCCTGGACCAGGCGACCTCCACCAAAGAAGCTCCGGGTCGAAGACGACACCCGGATTCATCACCAAGCTACGCGTCCCGGAAGGTAGCACCATCCAGTGCCAACCCGGTGGAGCCCAATCTCGGACATGCCCGGCGGAGCCTAGTACTCCATCGTTGTCGCCGAGTCGACTACGAGGATGCGGGATGGGTACCCTAAAGTAGGCGGCAAGGAATGTGTGTATGTGTGGGTGGCCATGACGGTCGCCCTATAAATAGAGGGAAAGGGTGGGCAGGTTGGATCGAGCAGCCTATAAATAGAGGAAAAGGCCTATAAATAGAGGGAAATGCCTATAAAGAGAGGGAAATGCCTATAAATAGAGGGTTCATCTTTAGTCCCGGTTGGAGAAACCAACCATGACTGAAGGGATTGCGGCATACTGGGCCAGGCAACACTAATAATAGGGGTGAGTGTCGACATTATGTCGTGCGACTTGTACCTTGTTCTGGATGGTGTCGCCAACCGGTACTAAAGCTGAACCTTTAGTCCCGGTTGGAGACACCAACCGGGACAAAACACGAGTTAGCACTAATAATAGGGGTGAGTGTCGACACTATGCCGAGCTGCTTGTACTATAAATAGGCATCCTTATGAGTCCAGTCCTCCAGCCAGTTTGAGGCATCTCCAAGATGGTCTTCAAGAGCAGGGACACCACTACGGCCAGTTTCAGGTAGATGCCGCCGGAGCCCAGTCCTCCGTCATCTCCAAGAAACTGGTCATAGAGGCACTCCCTAATATGTGAAATTAGTTAGCTCCCAGGCGTATTAATCTAGTTAGAGAAGTTACAAGCCGCAAGATGGTGTGCGAGAGCAGGGACACCACTACGACCAGTTTCAGGGAGATGCCGCCGGAGCCCAGTCCTCCGGCATCTCCAAGAAACTGGCCATAGAGGTACTCCCTAATATGTGACCACGCGCATTTGGAGATCATATCTTAATGGTAAGTACGAATTGGGACTAAAGGCCCCCCTTTAGTCCCGGTCCAGCCACAAAACGGGACTAACACACTCAAGATGGTTTGCGGACAACACTATAAAAATGGGCACATGGAGCATCTTCATTCATAAAATGTTACAATTATTACACATCATTTCTTCGCGTGTGTCCCTTTATGATTCCGCCGTATCCATGGAGCATCTTCATTCATTAACATGATGCTTGGGTCATCCTTCACTGCGAAGGGCAGAATTTCATGAAACTTATCACAATCTTCTGACATGTCTGTCTTGTCCTCCACTCCCACGACTTTTCTTTTTCCTAAAAGAACTATGTGGCGCTTTGGCTCATCGTCTGATGTATTCTTTTTCTTATTTTTCTTTTTCTAGGTTTGGTAGACATGTCCTTCACATAGAAAACCTGAGCCACATCATTGGATAGGACGAATGGTTCGTCTAAGTACCCAAGATTGTTGAGATCCAACGATGTCATTCCGTACTTCTTGTCTACCTCAACCCCTCCTCGTGTCAGCTTGAACCATTTGCGCCGAAACAAGGGGACCTTAAAAGTAGGTCCATAGTCAAGTTCCCATATCTCCTCTATGTAACCATAATATGTGGTCTTTGACCCATTGTTTTCTGTTGCATCAAAGCGGACACCACTGTTTTGGTTGTTGCTCTTTTTATCTTGGGTGATTGTGTAAAATGTATACCATTTATCTCGTACCCTTGGAAAGTCGATATAGTCGAAGATGGTGACCTAGACAACAAGTATAGCTGATCTCCAAGAGTGTTGTTTTTTATGAGATGTTGCAACCAACCGAGGAAACTCTTCATGTGTTCATCTCTAATCCAAGAGTCATGCTTTCCAGGGTTGTTGGAGCGTAAAATTTTCTTGTGTTCATCGATATACGAGGCTGCCAAGATAGAATTCTGTAGAAATATATAATGTGCTTCGGTGTAGAATGTCCGTACCTATATATTATTGATTTCCTTCCTAGAGTACCCTTTCCACTCAGTCTCCCCTCATACCGCGATTGAGGAATACCAATCGGCCTAAGGTCAGGAACAAAGTCAACACAAAACTCAATGACCTCCTCTGTTCCATATCCCTTAGAGATGCTTCCTTCTGGCCTAGCATAGTTACAAACATATTTCTTTAAGATTCCCATGAACCTCTCAAAGGGAAACATATTGTGTAGAAATATAGGACCGAGAATGGAAATCTCTTCGACTAGGTGAACCAGTAGGTGCGTCATAATATTGAAGAAGGATGGTGGGAACACCAACTCGAAATTGACAAGACATTGGACCACATCATTCTGTAACCGTCGTAGATCTTCAGGATTGATTATCTTCTGAGAGATTGCATTGAGAAATGCACATAACTTCACAATGGGTACTCGAACATTATCCGGTAGAAGCCCCCTCAATGCAATCGGAAGCATTTGCGTCATAATCACGTGGCAGTCATGAGACTTTAGGTTTTGGAACTTTTTTTCTGCCATATTTATTATTCCCTTTATATTCGACGAGAAGCCAAACATGACCTTAATACTGCTCAGGCATTCAAAAAATATTTCCTTCTCTTGTTTGGTAAGAGCGTAGCTAGCATGACCTTGAAACCATTCTGGATGCAGGCCATATGGATATTTCATATGTTGATGGTCCTTTCGTGCTTCCGATGTATCTTTTGTCTTCCCATACACGCCCAAGAAGCCTAGCAGGTTCACGCAAAGATTCTCCGTCACATGCATTTCATCGATTGTAGAGCAGACCTCTAAGAATTTCCAATATGGTAGCTCCCAAAATATAGATTTATTCTTCCACATGGGTGTGTGTCCGTCAACATCCTTCGGAACAGATTTTCAGCCAGGACCCTTTCCAAAGGTTACTATTTGATCCAAATCTTTGACCATATCAAATATATCAGCACCAGTACGCTCCTTAGGCTTCGTCTGGTGACATGCCAGACCGTTGAAATGCTTGCCTTTCTTTCTTAAGGGATGCTTGGCTAAAAGAAATCGATGATGCCCATTGTACACATTCTTCTGACATTGTATCCCTTGTTTGACTTTCCTGAAAGGTTACTAAGAGCAGGCCAATCATTGATTGTTACAAAAAGCAACGCTCAGAGGTCAAATTCTTCCTGCTTGTGCTCATTCCACACGTGTATGCCGGGTTCGTGCCACAACTGTAAAAGTTCTTAAATTAATGGCTTTAGGTACACATGAATGTCGTTGCCGGGTTGCTTTGGACCTTGGATCAACACTGGCATCATAATGAACTTCCGCTTCATGCATAACTAAGGAGGAAGGTTATAGATGCATAGAGTCATGGGCCAGGTGCTGTGACTAGAGCTCTGCTCCCCAAAAGGATTCATGCCATTTGTACTTAGACCAAAACTTAAACTCCTTGTGTCATATGCAAAGTCCGGATACTTTCTACCGAATTTTCTCCATTGCGACCCATCAGCGGGGTGTCTCAACATCCCGTCTAACATACGTTCCTCTTTATGCCATCGCAACAACTTGACGTGCTCTTTGTTTCTGAATAAGCGTTTCAACCGTGGTATTATATGAGCATACCACATCACCTTGGCAGGAACCCTCTTTCGGGGGGGGGGGGGGCTCGCCCTCAACGTCACCAGGGTCATCTCGTCTGATCTTATACCAAAGTGTAGTGCATACTGGGCATGCATCCAAATTCTCGTACTCCTCACCGCGGTAGAGGATGCAGTCATTAGGGCATGCATGTATCTTCTGAACCTCTAAACCTAGAGGGCAGACAATCTTCTTTGCTTCGTACGTACTGGCGGGCAATACGTTATATTTTGGAAGCATATTCTTCATCATTTTCAACAACTTTTCAAATGAGGAGTCAGATATAGCACACTCATCCTTCCATCATAGCAATTCCAGTGTGCTGCCTAGCTTTTTCAGACCATTTTTGCGATTTGGATACAACAACTTTTTGTGATCCTCTAACATGTGATTGAACTTCTCCCTCTCCTTTTCATTTTCACAGTCTCTTCGTGCATCGACAATGGTTCGACCAAGATCATCGGCGTTCATCATGTGTCTCTTCTTCATCCTCCCCTTCAGCATCCCCCATGGAAGTATCTCCGTACTGAGGGAAACCATGATAGTTGTCATCCTCCTCTTCTTCATTGTCTTCCATTATAACCCCTCTCTCTCCGTGCTTGGTCCAACAATTATAACTGGGCATGAAGCCGGACTTCAACAGGTGGTTGTGAAGGGTTTTTGAGTCAGAGTAATCCTTCTGATTCCTACATCCGCTACATGGACATAATACAAAACCATTGCACTTGTTTGCATCAGAAACACGGATGAATTCATGCACGCCATTAATGAACTCGCCAGAGCGTCGGTCAGTACCGTACATCCACTCCCGGACCATCTGCATAATAGTAAAAGTATATCAAAAACCATTACACCACATGATAAAATTATTACAAGTAATATTGAGAGCTTCTAGAGCATTAGTTTTGAATTTTGAAAAATTTACATGCACCAATTTGTGAATTGGAGAAAATAATTAACATGATAAATGTGGAGTTTTTGATTATTGTTCTATCAGTGAAAACCTCATTCCATTCTAAGCTCTGAAACTCTAAAATTACACATTTCAATTTTCAGTAACTATGTGCCTAATCAAAATTTGTTACACATATCAAAATCCTTCTACTTCTAGAGCATTGATACGTCAGAATCATATCTATAATTTTTTATGCTCCATGCTTGTTTAGTATCTACTTTGCTATGTTTTGTCTACACTTTGAGGTATTTTTATACACTTTCCGGTACTAACCTATTAACAAGTTGCCACAGTGCCAGTTGCCTGTTTTCTTATGTTTTTGGTTCCAGAAAGGCAGAAAATCAATATTCTCATAATTGGATGGGACAAAAGCCAAAGTTATTATTTTCCCGGAGCAACAGGGAACCACGAAGCAGATCTGGAGGGGGGGCATAGGGTGGCCTCACCCTCCTAGGCACGGGCAAGCCCTGGAGGCGCCTGGGGAGGGTGTGGGCCCCCTGGCCCTCCACCGACCTTGACTCCTGCGCCTATAAGAAGATCCCAGGGACAAAACCCTAAATCAACCCAAAAGAAATCCACAAAAACCTCCGTAGCGCCGCCGCCACCGAAGGGGAGATTCGGGGGATATAAAGTCTCTGTTCTGGCACCCTTTCGGGACGGGGAAGTGCCCCCGGATCCATCTCCATCGATCTCCACCACCATCTTCATCACCATTGCTGATTCCCATGATGAGGAGGGAGTAGTTCTTCCTCGAGGCTAAGGGCTCTACCGGTAGCTATGTTTTCATCTCTCTCTATGTATGATCTTGTTGTGGTCATGAGCTTTGTAATCAAGTAGATCTACCTTGCTACTCAAGTGCTTCAATAGATCTCTGCTCTCCCCATGTGTGTGAAAGTGACAGCGTTACCGGGGAGGTTTTGGGCTTTTACCTTTCCTCCACGCCATCAGCTCTTTTCTGGCACCGTTACCCCATGTCAACAACAAGTCAGAAGCTCTTTTATGGCACTGTTACCACTTGTATTTCACTATCTCTTCTCCGAACTAGTGCACCTATATTGGGTGTGTTGGGGACACAAGGGACTTCTTGTATCTTGATTGCAGGGTTGCTTGAGAGGGATACCTTTGACCACTTCCTTCCTAAGTTCGATAAACCTTCGGTGATCCAGTTAAGGGAAACTTGCTGCTGTTCTACAAACCTCTCCACTTGGAGGCCCAACAACTGTCTACAAGAATAGAAGTGCGTAGACATCAAGCTCTTTTCTGGCGTCGTTGCCGGGGAGGTAAGGTAAAAGGTACTCACATCCTCCGGTGTGAGTGCTCAAAGTTATTTCCTTTAGATTCTGCAATTTTGTCTTTTTGTTTCTTGTTTTCACTAGTTAGGCTTAATGGAAAACAACAACAAAATTAGAGAGCTTTATAGTGTTTATCTTGAGTTAGGACATAAAGTGTTTGAAGAGAAAATTAAAAAACCTATGGAACTTTATTTGCATGCTAATAGCAATGTTATTAGTATGAACTTTTTGAACACCATTGTTGCTAATGCTATGGAAACGTCTAAGCTTGGGGAAGCTAGTTTTGATGAAAATGATCTTTTAGTTCCCCAGCTTTGGAAGATAGCTATTATATTGCTTATGATGATACCAAACCTCCAATATATGATGATTACAATGATGAGTATGATATTTTCAGTCCACCTACTATTGAGGATAAAGTTGATTGTGATTACAATATGCCTCCTATATTTGATGATTATGGTGATGAGAATAATGATGATAGCTATTTTGTTGAATTTGCTCCCACTACAATTAATAAGAATGACTATGCTTATGTGGAGAGTAATAATCATTTTATGCATGTGGCTCCTGATAAGAATGTTTTATGTGATAGTTATATTGTTAATTTTATTCATGTTGCTGCTGAAAGTTATTATGAGAGAGGGAAACATGGTTTTATGCATCTCAATAATATTAAGTTTCCCCTCTTTATGTTGAAAATCTTGAAGATGCACTTGTTTTGCTTTCCTATGCTTGTTGCTTTGTGCTTCCATGACTTGTTTCTTTACAAGATTCCTATGCATAGGAAGTGGGTTAGACTTAAATGTGTTTTGAATTTTCTTCTTGATGCTCTCTTTTGCTTCAATTCATATTTCTTATGTGAGCATCTTCTCAAACTATCAAGCCTAACTTAAAGGCGTTAAAGAAAAGTACTTGTTGGGAGATAACCCAAGAGTTTTCTTGAGTCTTGAAAGTTATTACTCGGCTTGATTCTTTGAGTAAAATGGCCACCATATGGTTTAGGGAAGGTGGACAGGAAGTTGTATATATACTGATGGACAACTAGTCCCGGGCCATGATACGACCCGGGACTAATAGTCCCCGAAAAGAGCAGCTGGCCCGCTCCAGGTTATTAGTCCCCGGCCGTATTACGGATCGGGACTAGTGATATGGTCCGACCCGGGACTAGTGTCTACGACCATTTCTATCCGTTGAAGGCCTCACGGCCTGGGACTAGTGCTAGCACTAGTCGCGGTTCATGACAGGCCGAGACTGCTGGCTTTGTTCAGATCGATCCGAAGACATGTTTTCCACTAGTGTAAACAACCAATAGAATTTCCTAATTCTGGAGTTAGGGAATATCGATTTGAAGGTGAAATTATTAAAAATTTGCAGGAAAAAGCTTTCGGTGGAAGGGAAGATGAGGACCCAGGAAGGAATCTTAGAGTGTTTGACGATGTGATAACATCACTTGGACCAAAAGGTTTGCCAAGAGAATTCTCTCGTCTGAAATTATTTCTTTGGTCTCTCAAAGGTAAAGCTCTAGAATGGTTATATTCTCTCCCTTGACATTATATTAAATGTTGGGAAAATTGCATCATCAAATTCATAAACAGGTTTAATCCTTTTGCAAAGGTAACGTAACTTAGAAAGAATATAGGAAATTTTAGTCAGAAAGTGGGAGAAAACTATCCACAAGTCTGGGAAAGATTTTTTGGAATGATCAATAGTATCCCTAATCATGCCTATTGTGAGTCAACTGTTTTCCACTTACTTTACCACGATCTTAATACCCAATGTAGAAAATTGCTAGATTCCTCAGCAAGAGGATATAAATACTTTAACTATTAAATCATGTTTGGAATTAATGGCTACTAGGGATAAGAATGATTTTTTATATAATCCTAATTTTGGCACTAAGCCGGAAAAGGGAATACTTCATATAAACCCTAATCTTATGCCTGAAGTGCGTAAAGCCATGAAAGAAAAAGGTATACCTTCAGAGCTTGTCAAGGAAAATAAAGTAGATTTATTACAAGTTTTAACTGAAGAAGATGAAACTAGAAAAGTTTTTCAAGAATTGAAACATAGACAGGCAAAGTCTTATAATAACTTGCATAAGAAATTTCAAAAACATAAAAATATTTTGGCCGAACTTACAAAAAATTATGAGGAGATTGGCCAAGAAATAAAATTGTTTAATAAATACCTCAGTATGATTGAAACCCAATGTGAACAAATAGCGTCTGGTTATCAATTTTTTCTTCGTGATGATATAAATATTCATGTTTCTACTAATGTTGTTACAAGAAGAGGTGCAGTTGTTAAAGGACCATTAGGACCACCGAAATATGAAGCTGAAAAAGATCAAAAGGAAAAAACCTTACTTAAAGCAAGTCAGGAAGATGATGGTGGATCCTCAAGACGAGACTGCTCAAGACACACAAGATCAAACCTTGGAGGAGAAGAACGATACATAGGATGACAGTTATAATTCTGATGCAGAAACCGTTGATCTAGAAACAGAAAAAGACACAAGCAAAGAAGATGAAGTTGTTGCAATAGAGAAAATAAAAACGATAATCAATAGAAAAAGAAAGATACTAAAGAACCCGATCCTCAACAAAAGGTAATAGACAAAGGTAAGAAACTTCCATTTCTAGTTGCAAAAAGAAAGCACCGGATCTAGTAATTTATGATTCTTTCGCAAAGGCACTCAATAAACTTCGTCTAGAAATTCCATTTGCGGATGCAATAAAAGTGCCTGAATATTCTAAATTTCTACATGACATTCTTAATAGAAATAAAGAGATAACTAAAACTATTGCCATGGTGACTAGTTACCCTGGCTAATGGGAAATTATTGTCTAAGTCAGGAGATCCCGGTATACCAACTATTTCATGTTCAATAGGCAAAAATGATATTCATAATGATTTATGTGATTTAGGTGCAGGAGTTAGTGTAATTCCATACCCCCTCTATGAAAAGCTAGGATAAGGGGAATATTCATCCACTTCTATCACTTTACAGATGGCGAACAAATCCACTAAACAACCTATTGGTATGCTTGAGTATGTCTGATACATTGCAAACATATCTATAATTTTTGATGCTCCATGCTTGTTTTGCACCAATTATATTATGTTTTATCCAGACTTTGTGGCATTTTTATGAATTTTTTGGAACTAACATATTAACAAGTGCCACAAAGCCAGTTTCCTATTTTCTGTTTTTTTTTTGTTTCAGAAAAACTAGTAAAGAAATATTCTCGGATTTGGATGAAACAAAAGCTGAAGTTCCTATTTTTCCTGACATGACACGTAGCCCGAAGGAGAGGGGTAGACACACCCCAAGGAGGCCACACATGGGCCAGGCGCGTCCAGGGGCACACCGTCCTAGGGTGTGGGCCCCTGGCGCTCCACCAACCTTGCCCCTTCGCCTATATAATCCCCCCGAGACGAAAACTCTAAACACCCGATCAGAATTCCACGATAAAGTTTGTAGCCGCCGCCACCATGATCCCTAGATCGGAGGGATCTGAAGCTCTTCTCGGCACCCTGCCGGAGAGGGGAGATCATCCCGGGGGCCTTCTTCATCACAATGCCTGCCTCCGGAGTGATATGTGAGTAGTTCATCCTTGGACTATGGGTACATAGCAGTAGCTAGATGGTTGTTTCTCCTATTTGTGCCACCATGTTTAGATCTTGTGAGCTGCCTATCATGATCAAGATCATCTTATTGTAATGCTACATGTTGTGTTTGCGGGGATCCGATGGTTATTGAGTATTATGTCAGATTGATTATTATTCTATCATGTCTATGTTATTTGTGATCTTGCATGCTCTCTGTTGCTAGTAGTTACTTTGGCCAAGTATTTGCTTGTGACTCCAAGAGGGAGTATTTATGCTCGATAGTAGGTTCATGCCTCTAGTAATCTAGGAGAGTGACAAAAACTTCTAAGATTGTAGATGTGATTTTGCTACTAGGGAGAAAACAACAATCCTTTGTCCAAGGGAAATTGTATTGTTTACATTACACACTTTTCTTAATGCAATTATCTGTTGCTTGCAACTTAATACCCAAGGGTTGTTCGGATGATATCCTGGAGGTGGATTATTAGTCATAGATTGATGTCTACGCACGCTTCTATTCTTGCAGACAGTATTGGGCCTCCAAGTACAGAGGTTTGTAGAACAGCAGCAAGTTTCCCTTAAGTGGATCACCCAAGGTTTATCCAACTCAGGGAGGAAGAGGTCAAAGGTATCCCTCTCAAGTAACCCTGCAATCAAGATACAAGAAGTCTCTTGTGTCCCAAATACACTTGTTAGGTGTATAGGTGCACTAGTTCGGCGAAGATATAGTGAAATACAAGTAATATGGATGATTATAAGTGGTAATTGCAATCTGAAATAAAGATGGCAGCAAGAAAACATGTAGCAGGACTGATTGTAAACGGTGTCTCAATGCTTAGAAACAAGGCCTAGGGATCATACTTTCACTAGTGGATACTCTCATATAAATATCTTCTCTTCATTATGCTACTCTGAACTACTCTCCGGTTGGACGATGTAGGGCTATAACAGCACACCTCAAAGTTCGCATTCCCCATCTAGATAACCCCATTATCACCTCGAGTGCTAGATGGTTCCAACAAACACCACAAACTCATAGATACATCCAAATCAAATTATAACTCATGATAAGTATTTCTGTAATCTTTAGCCTAAGTGCCATATGGTGTGCACACTGTCAACTTCACACACGTGGGGACAAGCAGAGATTAATTAAATCACTTGAGTAGCAGAGTAGATCTACTTGATTACAAAGCTCATGATCACAATAAGATCACGCATAGAGAGAGAGATGAACACATAGCTATCGGTAGAGCCCTTAGCCTCGAGGGAGAACTACTCCCTCCTTATCATGGGAGTCAGCAACGACGATGGAGATGGCGGTGGAGTCGATGGAGATGGCTCCGGGGGCAATTCCCCGTCCCGGCAGGGTGCCGGAACAGAGACTTCTGTCCCCCAAATCTCCTCTTCGATTGTGGCAGCGCTGCGGAATTTTTCGTGGATTTCTGATCTTCGTAGGGTTTTTGTCTCGAGGAGACATATATATAGGCAAAAGGGCAAGATTGGTGGAGCCTCGAGGGGCCCACACCATAGCCAGGCGCGGCCTAGGGTGGGCCCGCGCCACCCTATGGTGTGGACGCCCCGTGGCTCCTCTTCGTATCTCCTTTGGTCTCTGTGTCGTGTTAGGAAAAATAGGAACTTCGGCTTTTGTTTCGCCCAATTTCGAGAATATTTCTTTACTAGCTTTTCTAAAACCAAAAACAGCAGAAAATAGGCAGCTGGCACTGTGGCATCTTGTTAATAGGTTAGTTCCAGAAAATGTATAAAAATGCCTCAAAGTGTAGACAAAACATATAAGATAGTTGATACAAAACAAGCATGGAGCATCAAAAATTATAGATACGTTTACGATGTATCAAACATCCCCAAGCTTAACTCCTGCTCGTACTCGAGTAGGTAAGTGATAAAAAGAATAATTTTTGAGGTGACATGCACTATCACAATCTTGATCAAGGTATTGTAAAGCATTGATAGCTAGGATCAAAGTACTCTAACATAAGCATGAAAGAAATAGTTCTAACAATAAGACAAAGCAACTAAGTTGTAACATGAAAGGTAACAAACAAAAGTTCATGAATAACAATGCATTGAAAGACATTTGTTTGTTTCACATATAGAAAACATAGCAAGAGTGGCATTCAGCTTGTCCTTCATGGAATAGCAAAACATAAATGCATAGGACACCTTCAAAGTTCATAAGGGTGACTAGATACAAATAATTTAAGAACAAGCAATACCAAAATTATGAATCAATCAACAAGTTTTGGGACAATGCACATTGAACTAAGAATGACAATTATGCTCTCTTAACTGGTGCATAAAGATATAAAGTGGATACTCAAAAAAAAGTAAAAAGTAAAGCCCTTCACAGAGGGAAGTAGGGATTTCATGTTTTAGAAAGAGCTTCCAGAAATTATGGTACTTACTAGATTTAAGCTCTCAGTGTAGGGGTTCGTAGCATGGAAAACAAAAATTTTCTACCGCATGCAAACAAACAAGCCAAGATCTATCTACTAGATTGTAGCAACGAGTCGATAGAGGAACTCACCCTCGAAGATTCCAAAGCGGTTAACGAGAGCAGATTCTCGTGGGTGATGTACTCGTACTCTTGCCGATCTCAAGATCGTGTAGACGATCCTTCCGGCGCTGCGTTCCGGCAGCGCTTCCGCAGTCGGTCACACGTTCGGTACTCGATGAAGACCTTCCTCTCCCTTGTTCCAGCAGGCAGCGGAGGTTGTAGCACTCTCCTCGCGATTCCGGCAGCACGACGGCGTGGTACCGGAAGTAGAGGGGAGATCTCGCAGGGCTTCGCCTTAAGCCGGAGCGAGTATGGTGGACTATGAGAGAGGCCTTGGTGATCTAGGGTTTAGAGGGCACCAAGGGGAGAGTGTAGCCGGAGGCTAGGGTTTGGGGATCACCCCAACTCTTCGAGTTGGTGGTTCCCTAAGAGGTGGCGGCACAAGGAGGTGGTGGCGCCGGCGACTTGGAGGAGAGGGCTAGGGTTTTTGGGTGTGAGGGAGAGGGGCAGCCCTGCCCCTCCTTTTATAGGTGGGAGGGCGCGGCTTGGGAGGAGGGAGTCCTCCCCCAAGTAGGCCTCCTTGGCCGGCGGGTGGAGGGAGAGGAACTCCTCCCCAAGTAGGTTTCCTACTCTCCCTCCACCAAGCAAACTTGCCGTTTGACTTTTTCAAATTGGCGTTTGACTTTCAAACTAGGATTTGATTTCTTCCTTTATTTTGCCCAACCATGTGACCTAGTACATGATGCAACCATTCCACATTTTCATGGAACATTCATGTACCCTTCCCCTCCGGAATGCCGGACCTTCCTGACCCTTCTAGAACATTCCCGATGAAAACACCGGAATCATTCCCCAACTCCGAAACAGGACTTTCCTTATATGAATCTTATTCTCAGGACCATTCCGGATCTCCTCGTGATATCCCGGATCCCATCCGAGACTCGGAACAACATTCGGTCTCTTACTCATCATTCCATAACTACTCAACAACATCGAATCCTTAAGTGTGTCTCCCTACGGTTCGTGAATTATGCGGACATGATCGAGACACTTCTCCGATCAATAACCAATAGAGGAATATGGAAATTCATATGGTTCCCACATATTTCTACGATTACTTTGCGATCGAATGAACCACTTACATACGATACCAATTTCCGTTTGTCTCACTATAGTTTACTTATCTGAGGTTTTGATCGTCGGTATCTCTGCATACCTAGTTCAACCTCGTTACCGATAAGTACTCTTTTCTCGTTCCCATGGTATGTGATCCCCTGTGAGCCAGTCACATGATTGCAAGCTAATTGGATGACATTCCACCGAGAGGGCCTAGAGTATATCTATCTGTCATATGGATGGACAAATCCCACTCTTGATCCATGTGTCTCAACCCATACTTTCCGAACACTCAATGCCACCTTTATAGCCACCCAGTTACGATGTGGTGTTTGATGACATCGCCATGATAGCCACAAGAGCAACCACCACAGCCACAAGGGAGGACACACCCACCATTCTGGAGGACACAGTGGACATGACCGCAACCGTGATCGCAACTTTGTGAAGAAGGACCTGAGTGAGGTGACATGCTTCAAGTGTGGCCAGAAGGGACATTATGCAGACAACTATTCAGAGAAGAAGGGACTGAAGCCAGGCAACAACCATAAGGCCACAGTGAACCACATGAATGTGGAGGAGATCCCAGATGAGCGTGACCTTGTGGTTGGTAAGTTTCCAATCAACACTCACCCTGCACTTATACTTTTCGATACTGGTGCATCGCATTCATTTATATCAAGGGCATTTGTGGATAAGTATGAGTTACCTACGGAGTCTCTAAAAGGGTCTATTAGAGTAAGCTCACCTGGAGGGGATATGATAGCTAGCGCGGGATGCCGCGACTTAACTGTGAGGATTGGGGCACACAATTTTATTGCACATCTGGTAGTTTTGGAATCACAAGGTTTAGATGTAATTCTGGGCATGGATTGGATGTCTATGCATGGGGGACACATAGATTGTGCACAGCGAGCAGTTTCGCTCAAAAACCCGGATGGTAAGAGGATTAGGTTCAAGTCGGCTGTGCGATCGAGAAGGTGTAAGCTGAATTCTCTTAAGGGGGTTAGCATGGATACTGTGCCTGTGATTAAGGAATACCCCGATGTGTTTCTGGAAGAGCTGCAAGGGATGCCACCTGACAGGGATGTGGAGTTTCTCATCGATCTGATGCCGGGAACAGGACCTATAGCAAAGAGACCATATAAGATGGATGTGGATGAGCTGAAGGAATTAAAGAAACAGCTAAAGGAGCAGTTGGACAAGGGATTCATTCAGCCTAGTTCGTCGTCATGGGGTGCGCCTGTTCTATTTGTGGAGAAGAAGGACATCAGCAAGAGATTAGTGGTGGACTATCGCTCGCTGAATGAAGTGACCATCAAGAACAAATACCCCCTGCCGAACATAAATGATTTGTTTGATCAACTGGAAGGAGCGAAGGTGTTTAGCAAAATTGATCTGCGATCGGGTTATTTCCAATTGAAGATCTGGGAGGAGGACATACCAAAAACTGCCTTCACTGCTAGGTATGGTTTATATGAGTATACAGTTATGTCTTTTGGACTAACGCATGCTTCGGCATATTTCATGACCATGATGAACAAGGTATTCATGGAGTACTTGGACAAGTTCGTGGTGGTGTTTATTGATGACATTCTGATATATTCCAAGGATGATGCTGAGCATGAGAAACATCTGCGACTGATTATGGAGAAGCTGAGGGAACACAAGCTGTATGCCAAATTCAGTAAGTGTGAATTCTGGCTTAACACTGTTGGTTTTCTCGGACACGTGGTGTCAGGAGAAGGAGTCGTTGTTGATCCAAGCAAAGTGACTGCAGTAACTGAGTGGGAAGCGCCCAAGAATGTGGGCGATATTCGTAGCTTTTTGGGACTTGCTGGATATTACAGGAGGTTCATTGAAAATTTCTCCAAGGTTGCTAAGCCGATGACGGAACTTCTGAAGAAGGAGAGGAAGTTTGAATGGACGGATGCGTGTGAAGCCATCTTTCAGGAACTGAAGTGTCGACTAGTGACCGCACCTGTTCTGTGTTTACCAGATCTTCAGAAGGATTTCCAAGTGTACTGTGATGTTTCTCGACAGGGACTTGGAAGTGTGTTGATGCAAGATGGGAGAGTGGTGTCATATGCCTCGCGGCAACTTAAACACCATGAGAGGAATTACCCCACACATGACTTGGAATTAGCATCAGTGGTTCATGCGCTCAAAGTATGGAGGCACTACCTAATGGGGAAACACTGTGATGTGTACACCGACCACAAGAGCCTGAAATACATATTTACACAGAAGGAACTGAACATGAGGTAAAGGAGATGGTTGGAACTTATTAAGGATTATGATATGAATCTGCAATACCACCCAGGAAAAGCCAATGTAGTAGCAGATGCTTTAAGTCGGAAAGTCTATGCCAATGGATTGACTGTTGGGGAATTTCCCGAGGATTTGTGCAAGCAATTCAAGGACCTTAGACTGGAGGTAGTGTCAGAAGGATATTTGGCAGCAATAGAAGTCCAACCAACGCTACAGGACAGGATCAGGAAGGCTCAGGTAGGAGACAAAGAGATAGATGAAATAAAAGAAAAGATGAAGGAGGATCGAGCAAAAGAATTCTGCGAGGATGAGCAAGGAACCTTGTGGTATGGAGATCGTTTGTGTGTTCCCAACGATCCGGAGATAAGGAAGTTGATTCTGCAGGAAGCTCATGACTCGCCGTACTCCATACATCCAGGCAATACGAAGATGTATATGGACCTAAAGGACAGATTTTGGTGGAACAACATGAAGGGAGACATCGCCGAGCATATTGCCTTATGTGATGTATGTAGCCGAGTGAAGGCGGAACACCAGAAGCCAGCAGGACTTCTACAGCCATTGACCGTGCCGGATTGGAAGTGGGATAGAGTGGGAATGGATTTTATCACAGGATTTCCCAGGACCAGGTCGGGATATGACTCCATTTGGGTAGTGGTCGACCATTTGACCAAGGTAGCCCACTTTATACCGGTAAGGACAACATACACGAGTGCAAAGTTGGCCAAGATTTATATGGACAGAATTGTGTGCCTACATGGAGGTCCCAAGAGCATTGTATCAGATAGAGGCACCCAATTTACATCGCACTTTTGGCGCCAGCTGCATGAGTCATTGGGGACTAGGTTGGAGTTTAGCACAGTGTTCCACCCCCAGACTGATGGACAGACCGAGAGGGTAAATCAGATTTTGGAGGATATGCTGAGAGCTTGTGCTTTGGCTCATGGTTCTAGTTGGGATGAGAATTTGCCGTATGCTTAGTTTTCCTACAAAAACAGCTATCAAACCAGCATCAAGACATCGCCGTTCGATGTGCTATATGGGAAAAGGTGCCGGACACCATTGCTATGGGATGGAGTAGGAGAACGTCAGCTATTTGGACCTGATTTGATCAAGGACGCTGAGGAGAACGTCGCTTTGATTAGGGACAGGCTGAAGGTAGCACAATCAAGGCAGAAGAGCTACGCTGACGCCAAGCGCAAGGAAGTGGTGTATGAGATAGGCGATAGAGCATACCTCAGAGTGTCGCCACTGCGTGGAATTAAGAGGTTTGGAATCAAGGGTAAGCTGGCACCTCGGTTTATTGGACCATATCGGGTCTTGGCACGCAAAGGAGAGGTTGCTTATCAGTTGGAGTTCCCAGAGGCTCTGTCCGCTGTCCACAATGTGTTCCACATGTCCCAGCTAAAGAAGTGCCATCCGGATATGGTGGACACACCATTGAGAGACACGGTGCCACTAGAGGAGGTTCAGCTTGATAATGACTTGACCTATGAAGAGAAGCCATTCAAGATACTAGAGACAGCGGAGAGGATTACTCGTACCAAGACGATCAGGTTTTGCAAGGTGCAATGGAGCCACCACACCGAAGAGGAAGCCACTTGGGAGCGTGAGGATGACATCCGAGAGGACCACCCGCGCCTATTTGCTAGCCACGCCGAATCTCGGGGACGAGATTCATCTTAAGGGGGTTAGTCTTGTCACATCCCAAATTTTAGATTTGGTACTGCATAACATTCATGGCATTGCATCATGATCATCCTTGCAAAATCTCAGTTTGAAAAGGTTTTGGCAAAACAAACCACTTGCATTTGCATTTTGACACCTACACTTGAACATTTGGTTTTACCATGCCTCTGTTAAAAACATTATATTTGGGTGTATGGAAGGCACAGGTTCATAGAGGGTTCCGCCACGAACCCGTAGCACTTTGACTCGCCCAAATCGGAGCTTCGTAGCAAAAGTTATTGTAATCTGAATTTTTGACAAAAATCTGGCAGTTCTGGTATAATTCAGTTAAAGAAATTAGCCAGAGAAAAAGAAAAGAAAAAGAATAAAAAAAGCAGCGCGGCAGCCAGCCGGCCTGCCCGCGGGCCAGCGGCCCAGCCGTGGCAGCAGCCCACGCGGCACAGCCAGCAGCCCGCATCCCGCACCAGCGCGCCGCCCGCGCAGCGGATAGCCGGTGCCGCCCAAGCAGCCAGCGCCCTCCAGCCGCTGCCACCTGGGGCCAGCGCGCCAGCGTGGCGTCGCCGCGGCACGGACGCCGAGGCGGACACGGCACGAAATCGTGCGCCTCTCCGCGCACTGCGAGCACCCCCTTAAATCCCTCGCCCTCCTCTTCCAGAAGCCCCCGAAAACCCTCGCCAACCCGCCGCCATCTACGCGCAATTCCTCGCCGGAGTTCGGAGTTGCCGCCGCCGCCATCGCTCGGTAGAGCTCGGTTCTGAGCTCCCCTCGCCCCGATTTTGCCTTAGGAAGCTTCCTCGTCGTCGACTGACTCGCCCCAGCCCTTCTTCCCGTGCAGGCAACACCCCGACGCCGCCCGCCAACCTCGCCGGAGCCGTGCGCCGCCGCCCGCGCTCCAGCCGCCCGCCACCGTCGCCCTCACGTGCGCTAGCCACCGCCGCCACCTCGACGAGCTCCGCCGCCCCGCCACCGACGCCGTCGCATCAACCGCCGCCGCCGGAGACCGCCCGAGCACCGCCGCCGATCCACCCCGCCGCCAGCGCCACCGGTGAGCACGCCGCCGCCCTCCCATGCCCTTCGATCTGGAACGAACGGTCCAGATGGACCGTTGACCAAACACTCTGACCGCTGACCGGTCAGCACGCCATGTCAGCACGGTCAGCCGGTCAAAGTTGACTGGGATTTTTTAAATCAAATTTATTTGGCAGATTTAGTTCCAATCTTGGAAAATTCATATCTTTTAATCTACTGATCCAAAAATTACAAATAAAATATGTATGGAATCAGTGTCTCACGTAGAATATTGCTGTACAGTTGTTTTATACTTTTACAGCAAGGTTTTGCCTTAGTTAATGAAATAAGCTAATGCCCTTTTTAGAGTATTAAATTCATAGAAAAAGTTCTGTAACTCCAAAAATTGCAAATAAGATGTCCCTGGAATCAGTAGAACAAGGGGAATCTTACGGTGAATTAAAAAGCTAGGCTTACAGTATTGGAATTTGCAGAATCTATATAAAGGCTTGCTATAGAATTTTAATTACTCAGGGAATTATATAAATCCTTTTCGAGTAATTCCAATTGGTACTGACTCTATTTTAGGATGCCTACACAGTGGATATTTTTCCAAGATTTTACAAACAGTTTAATTGAAGTGGCTAATTATTTAGTTTCTAGCTCTATTGTTGAGCATTTTAAATTGCATGCTTTGTTTTCTATGCACTTAAAACATTTCCATGCATGCATACAACAAGTATACTGAATGAGAATATGTGATACTACTGTAGCAATGTTCAACTTGTCATGCATGCATCTTGCATTGTCATTGTTTGTATATGAATGTGTATGGTTTGTTTATGTGATTGCAATTGTATCGTGTAGATTGTGACGAGTGCAACGATTGCTCGTGTGTAGATTGTTCGTTCGACCGCTACAGCCAAGGCAAGTAGATGATACTTTGTTCAAGATGTTGTCCTACTATTTTCAATGCATTGTCGTGTATTTTGTAGATGCATGTGTAGGATATTACTATCGCTATGCTATGTCCTATTATGTGGTAGAGCTTTCCTGTAGATGAGCCACCGTTGGTAGATGTGCTTAGCCATGCTATGATGAATGAGGACTGGGTTACGTCACTGAAAGTTGTTTCTAAATATGGTTGGTTTGCGAAAACTAAAAAAAACTTAATCAATGAATCTCTTGGGTGTGATGGGATTGATAATTTTTGGTGGTATCATTGCGGAAAGGCACCCAGGTATCGAGAGAAAATGATTGGCTTCTTTATTTTGTAGCTTACGTGTACAACCATGTGCCAATAATGAAATGGGCGGTTGGTTGGACTCAGTAGGTTGTGGTAACTCGAACCCACGTATCTAGAGATGTAGAATTTTGTTAGGTTGGACCGGTGCGTGTCGGGTTTGGGGAGCTACTTCCCGAACGGTCCCTTATTGGACTTATCCCTATCACCACTCAATATGAGAGTGGTGGTACAAGATGGGCTGGCCAAGACACATGGGTAAAGTGTACTAACCCCTGCAGGGTGTATAAACTAATCGATTAGCCGTGTCCCCGGTTATGGACATCTGAGTTGCTTGATATTGATTCCATGACATGTTTCTCTCTCATTCTAATTTCCTGATTGCTTTAATGTTGATGGGTTAACTTAATTGGGATCTTTTCAAAGAAAATCAAAAACTGATTATGAAAGTAGGACAAAGGTGTTTGAAAATGCGAGCTAGCCACAGCTCCACTTGCCAAATAAGCATGTAGAAGCTAGGTTTATTGTCTCCTTTAATAGCTCTACTTGCCATACATTCCATGCATTGACCCTTAGGGGCTGCTAAGTTTCATGTTGCAGGATATTCCAATTCTGAGTAATCGATTTAGGCCACGGTACTCCACTCGGCACTTGTTCACTTGTGGGCAATTTGAAGAATGGAGGATTTACTATATTTATGTTGCTACTTGAATAATTTGAGCTAGTCTTGAGCTAAGCTTTTATTGTAATAATGATACTCTGGATCTCCGTTATTTATGATGCACGGATATTTGCTATGTTATTCATCTTTATTCTATTGTGGGCCAATGAACCGATCCAGGGATTGGCATGTCACATATAAGCTACGGTCTTTCAGAACCGTAGTGTTACAAGATGGTATCAGAGCCCGTGTGTCGACTGTAGGATCGTGACCTAGGTTTGGATTAGGAAGCCATAGAATTATTGAAGCTTATATTAACTTTGTCTTTCATCTTATGCCTTTCACTCTCGTAAATTCTTACCATAAGCTATTCTCACACTTTCCTCTTTTTATTGATAGATGGGAGAAGTCAGGACTGAGTATGCGACAATGGAGTCACCAAGGCCCTTTGCAAGACAGTTGGCACATCTCTCGCAGTCATTGGGATTGACACTGCCCATGTTCAAGGGAAGAAGGCCGTACACCTATGGATATGGTGAGGATGCATGGGATATCACCACTTTCATCTTCAGGGATGCCTCCTTGCCAAACCCTGTGCATCTGACCTACACCAATACATACTGCAACTGGGGACTTGGGATAAACTTGGCCCTGCATGAAGCCCTGTCACGCCAATGTCAAACAAGGTTTAATTACATATCTCGAACGCTCCATACTCTTATGGTGTTTCGGGAAATGCAAATCCACGGAACGATTCCTTAAATCTTAGGTATTATGCTAAACTTGTAACTCAAATATCTTCGTTTATGATCTTATCATAAACTATTTATATTCTTGTTACAACGATTTTGCACTTCATCTTGAAACTCTTTGAACTTTTCAAATGTTTCATACTTCATCCTTATTAAGTAAATATTCATATATTCACTCAAATTTTCGAAGAAAGCATATGAAGTTTAAATCCGTCGCTCTTGACTACACATAATGAACTTCATACAACAATATGTACAAGTTCCAATAAGCTAGTCATTCGTTCCCTTTTGGCCTATGAACGAAGTTTTAATTATCTCTAGGAAAGTTTCACAAGCGTCATTTGATGAAAAATCAAAAGACTCCAAAATTCCATCCACATGGAGTTTCTTCATGTTTTCTTTCCAATATAATTTAAACGACGATGTCACTTCCTAAGTGATCTTTCAATCAATTTGTCTTTCGACATTTTTATCACTAGTTTTATGGATGTAATTTCTCCAACGAGATTTGTAAATCATCCATCTTTTATGGATTACGGCAATTATTTGAACAACCTTTTGTTCTCATAATACCTGATAAAACAAATCTTGAAGGCAAGTTTTGATGTTTAACGAGCAACACAATAACCCTTTATTTGTTCTCGATGAACATCATCACATATTCTTTTGTTAGTTACTTAGGCCATTGTAGTTCATGAATTCTATTGTTTCGTATGACGATTCATACCAACAAATTCAGTATCCAATACTTAAGAACCACATTATTTAACAAGCAAAGAATACAGCTATAACGCGTATATCCTCTATATACCTAAGCTGAACAATTCTAGTCTTTTCTTTTCTGCCATATATTTATGAGATTCTCTTTCAGTATTTCTTTTCCTGTTTGAAAGAATCTATCAACATCAATAGTGGAGCCATATACATGACACATAGTCCAAAGCATGTATAGTTAAATACCAATGTCTTTGGACTTGCACTTTGGAGTAGATCACCATCATCAAATGTTTGGTGTTCTTTCAAATTCCTTTCTTTAGTAATCTCTTGGTGTAGTAAACATTTTACCTACATCAAATATTCACCCTTATCATGGAATTATCCATGATCAAGCTACTTTTAGCTTATAACGGTGAATCGCGAGTATAATGTTGCTCTCCAAAACCCTTTGGAGGATTAGGACAACTAGTGTCTCCAACCTTTTGTAAATTCTCATCAAATATGAGAACACAAACTTTGCTATATTATACTCTATCATGTTGTAACCAAAACATTATTTCAGATATCACAATATCTTCCATACATGATGGTTTCTAAAACAACTCTTTCAACTCCTAGATTACCTTGATATTGAAACTATCTTTTGAATATCAAAAATCATGGAGACAAACATGATACTTATATACTAACACTGGAATTGTTACTCTTGATTTAATACCAACTATTAAACTTCATGGAGTAATCGAAACTTAATAAAAGTTTGCAATGGGACTTTTAAACTTTAGATTAACACTTCAAAAACAATATGATACCAGTTCGTAAAGTAACTAACCAGAATTCTATAGTTCTATCATCTCAATTATAACTAAGCGCAAGGTGGTAAACGGATGCCAATGACTACAACTATGCAAATTCACTTCGATTTAATTTATGATAAATAGTGTTCAAATTTTAATCATATTGCTGTTGAACTCCCACTCAAAACAATATCCCTCACATTGTTTTAGTGATCACACGAACCAAATCCACCACATCAAAACCGATCATCACGAGAGATGATGTAGCTTTAAAGGCGAACAATCAACATGTTCATCATATCTACTATATGACTCATGCTTTACCTTTCGGTGATCCATGTTCCGAGACCATGTATATACATGCTAGGCTCGTCAAGATCAAACCTTAGCTTCCGCATGAGCAAATCTGGCTTTCTCACGTTGTATACACTCGTAGAATCTAACACACCCGATCATCACGTGGTGCTTCGAAACAACGAGCTTTAGCAACGGTGCTTACTAAGGATGAACACTTTAAAACTTGAATTTGTGTGCTTGAGGGATCATCTTATAATGCTACCGTCGTGAACTAAGCAATACAAGATGCATAAAAGGATTAACATCGCATGCAATTCATAATATGTGATATGATATGGCCTTTCTTCTTGTGCTTCCGATCCCCATCTTCAAGTACGAACATGATCTCCATCATCACCGATGTGGCTTCAAGGTCAATGGCGCCACTTCATGGTTATCTTCCACCAGCATCAACTATTACAACTATCTTGAATAATAGTCACGCAAGACTTAACGGATTTAAAAGACAACCATATGGCTCCTGCCGGTTGCCAACTTACAATAAGGAACATTGCATACATCATATATAATCACAATCATGGCCATATCACATCACAGCACACCCCTGCAAAACAAAGTTAGACGCCTCTAATTTTCTTTGCATGTTTTACGTGGTTTGGGGCTTTCAACAAGTGTCGTTTTAACTTACGAACAAGAACCACAACATTGATACTAGTATAGTCAATCACCCGTTGTAAATTGAATCTTAACTATGTTGGGAAAAACAGGCACCCGCAAAGCAACTTATGCAATACAAGTTGCATGTCAAGCGTGGAGCAAGTCTCATGAACGATGTCATGTAAGGTTAGCCCGGGCCGCTTCATCCCACCATCCCGCCAGATGCAAAGTACACAAGAAGCAATCGACAACAAAAGCATCAACGCCCACAATGACCATTGTGTTCTACTCGTGCAACAGATCTACATATAGACACGGCTCTGATACCACTGTAGGGGTTCGTAGCATGGAAAACAAAAATTTTCTACCGCATGCGAACAAACAAGCCAAGATCTATCTACTAGATTGTAGTAACGAGTCGATAGAGGAACTCACCCTCGAAGATTCCAAAGCGGTTAACGAGAGCAGATTCTCGTGGGTGATGTACTCGTACTCTTGCCGATCTCAAGATCGTGTAGACGATCCTTCCGGCAGCGCTTCCGCAGTCGGTCACACATTCGGTACTCGATGAAGACCTTCCTCTCCCTTGTTCCAGCAGGCAGCGGAGGTTGTAGCACTCTCCTCGCGATTCCGGCAGCACGACGGCGTGGTACCGGAAGTAGAGGGGAGATCTCGCAGGGCTTCGCCTTAAGCCGGAGCGAGTATGGTGGACTATGAGAGAGGCCTTGGTGATCTAGGGTTTAGAGGGCACCAAGGGGAGAGTGTAGCCGGCGGCTAGGGTTTGGGGATCACCCCAACTCGCCGAGTTGGTGGTTCCCTAAGAGGTGGCGGCACAAGGAGGTGGTGGCGCCGGCGACTTGGAGGAGAGGGCTAGGGTTTTTGGGTGTGAGGGAGAGGAGCAGCCCTGCCCCTCCTTTTATAGGTGGGAGGGCGCGGCTTGGGAGGAGGGAGTCCTCCCCCAAGTAGGCGTCCTTGGCCGGCGGGTGGAGGGAGAGGAACTCCTCCCCAAGTAGGTTTCCTACTCTCCCTCCACCAAGCAAACTTGCCGTTTGACTTTTTCAAATTGGCGTTTGACTTTCAAACTAGGATTTGATTTCTTCCTTTATTTTGCCTAGCCATGTGACCTAGTACATGATGCAACTATTCCATATTTTCATGGAACATTCATGTACCCTTCCCCTCCGGAGTGCCGGACCTTCCGGACCCTTCTAGAACATTCCCGATGAAAACACCGGAATCATTCCCCAACTCCGAAACATGACTTTCCTTATATGAATATTATTCTCCGGACCATTCCGGATCTCCTCGTGATATCCCGGATCCCATCCGAGACTCGGAACAACATTCGGTCTCTTACTCATCATTCCATAACTACTCAACAACATCGAATCCTTAAGTGTGTCTCCCTACGGTTCGTGAATTATGCGGACATGATCGAGACACTTCTCCGATCAATAACCAATAGAGGAATCTAGAAATTCATATGGCTCCCACATATTTCTACGATTACTTTGCGATCGAATGAACCACTTACATACGATACCAATTTCCGTTTGTCTCATGATAGTTTGCTTATCCGAGGTTTTGATCGTCGGTATCTCTGCATACCTAGTTCAACCTCGTTACCGATAAGTACTCTTTTCTTGTTCCCATAGTATGTGATCCCTTGTGAGCCAGTCACATGCTTGCAAGCTAATTGGATGACATTCCACCGAGAGGGCTTAGAGTATATCTATCCGTCATATGGATGGACAAATCCCACTCTTGATCCATGTGTCTCAACCCATACTTTCCGAACACTCAATGCCACCTTTATAACCACCCAGTTACAGTGTGGTGTTTGATGTCATCAAAGCATCCTTCCGGTGATGGTGATTAGCATGATCTCATGGTCGAAGGAATTAGGTTACTATGTATAAGAAAGCTTATAGCAAATGAACTATATTAAATGACTTGATCTTTATGCTACGCTTATCTATAGGAGTATGTCCATCATATCATTCTCCTAATGATATGACCCTGTTGTTAATAACATCTCTATGTTCATGATCAGGAAACCATGATCATATATTAACCAGCAATCTTGTTTAACAAGAGGCTTTACTAGGGACTCTTTTATGTTTACAAATCACACAAGTATTAATGTTTCTGGTTAATACAATTATAGCATGGTATGTAAACATTTATCATAAGCATGAAGATATGATAATAACCACTTTATTATTTCCTCTTGGGCATATCTCCAACACTCACTGCCCCTATCATTGGCATCTTGAAGTGATTAAGGTTAAAGTGACACAAATATGAGTATATGATTGACAATTTATAAGTTGAAATCTCATGCCCCTTGCGTACGACTACCGAACCTCATGCTACTCAACTTTGGTCATAAGCAAGTTCTTGTCATTGTAGGTATATGTGTATCATAGAGAACCGCCAACGGGGTACCCTTGACCCATGACGTAGGAGCTATCCCATATCAAAATGACAAGGCAACAAACAATGAGCATCTCAGTGATCTTTTTATTTGCTATTTGCATAGGTTTTTATTGAGGATGCTTCACAGAATGCTCATTATGGTTGTCCTACAAGTTTCCACCTTGATCAGGCATGGATTAGGCTAGCCGCCCAGGCGTTTCTATAACACATATACAAACTCCATGAGCTTACAAGCTCCCCTTTTATTTCACACCGCAGGGATCCATAAACAAAAGAACATGATATCAACTGAATAGAATAAGTGTAATGTTGAAAGCGTTCCCCATGACAACATGGTTCTGCTAACTCCCAACTTATAATTTGCAAGCATATAAGCAACATATATGGGAACAATGGTTCAAGTTTATTAAGTGCAAGAAAATAAAGTGTGCCATAAAGTTTGCGAGAGCTTTAATCACTAATTTGCACATAACAAAAGTTTACTTTGGAAGATAGATAAACACATGAATATACTTGGAATGGTGTAACACACCATGCATAGGAATTTATAGTGGACTCTTTGGAATAACTTGGTTTCTTGGGAATTGGATGCACGAGTAGAGCTCATACTCAGTACAGGTGGAGGCTAGCAGAAGACTGGGAGCGACCAACTAAGAGAGCAATAATGACCATAATCATGCAGAGCGACAAAACATTATTAATCAAAGCATAAAGTGATGTCACAAGTCAAAAACTAAATGATCATAGAGGCTAAGGTGACAGGTTCATAGGCATAACATGGTGTAATCATGTGCTAAGTCAACCCAAATAAAGCATCAAAGGAAAATACTACAATATTATGCTTTTGTATGCTAAAACAACGCATGATTCTTTTCAAGGAACATTAAACAATCTCAGTTGTTTTAAACAAGTCATGATACAAAAATAATCACTAAGCATATGGTCAAAGCAATATCTAACATGACATGATAAAGTATAAGCCACAGTCAAAACAAGCTTCCTTTTGTACCACTATAAGCATGAAACATTCTACTCTTTTCCAGCACCAATCGACTTATTTGAAACAACTCACAAAGATAATAATCAATAAAGACCAGAGAGCATGTATCACCTAACTACAAAGAATAACTAAAAATTTCTAAGCAAAAAGAAGAAGAAAACTAAAGCTAAACGCAGTGCTAGCAAAAGTGAACACTCACAGAACAATAAGAGTGAAAACTAGAGTGTTCTAGGCAATGAATAACGGGGTGTGACTCTCTCCAAAAGAAGTGTTCTGGTATCCAAACAACTTATTGCGGCAAACAAAACAAAATAAAATTAAAAACAAAAACAAAGACGCTCCAAGAACAACACATAGTGCATGAAGCAATAAACATATAGTGTCTTGAAAGAAAACCTAAGATTTTTGTTGATGAAGAAGGGGATGCCTTGGGGATGTCCCCAAGATTTGACGCTTGTACCTCTTGAATATTTCTTGGGGTGACACGGGTGGCATTTCCAAGCTTGAGCTTTTGTCCATTCTTCATCTCATCACATCATTCTTCCCCTATATTTGAAACTTTCCTTCATACAAAACTTCACACAATCTTCATTAGCAACATTAGTGTATTCAAGATAATAAGCCCTTGTGTTTAGTTTCAACACAAATAAAAATTCCATTAAAACACAAGATACTGTAGAAATTGCTTTTAAAATCTCAAGTGATCAAAGATAACTCAAAAGAAACTGATTAAGAGGCAAATGCAAATAATGGCAGAAATATGTCAAAATAGACCAGCAGGTAAAAACCGATTTTTTATAAGACCTTCTGTTGCTCAAATCGAATTTTTTTAACGGAATGAAAGTTAGATAATAACCTGGGGCGTACGCATAGAAAATTACAGCTCAATCCGACATACTGGGATTTTTCACGATTTTTTTACAGTGAAGCACAAAAATCTGTTTCGGGACAAAAACTTCCCCAAATCTTACTTCTCTCTCATTAGAGGTTATTGTTGGCACAAAAACCACACAAAAAGGATAAGGAGAGGTTATTACAGAGGCAATAACTTCCAAGACTCAACAAAATAAAAATAAACTGAAAGCAAAAATATAATGGGTTGTCTCCCAAAAGCTCTTTCTTTATAGCCATTAAGATGGGCATGATAATTTCGATGATGCTCACATAAGAAATATGAATTGAAGTAAAAGAGAGCATCAAGAAGAAAATATAAAACAAATTTGAGTCTAACCAACTTCCTATGAAAAATAATCTTGTAAATAAATAAGTCATGAAAGCACAAAGCAACAAGCACAGGAAAGCAAAACAAGTGTAACTTTAAAACTTTCAACATAAAGAGGGGAAACTTAATATTGTTGAGATACATAAAACCATGTTTCCCTATCTCATAATAACCTTCAGTAGCATCATGAATAAAATTAACAACATAACTATCACATAAAACATTCTTATCATGAGCCACATGCATAAAATAATTATTACTCTCCATATAAGCATAGTCATTCTTATTAATCATAGTGGGAGCAAATTCAACAAAATGACTATCATTATTATTCTCATCACCATAGTCATCAAATATAGGAGGCATATTGCAATCATAATTAATTTTCTCCTCAATAGTAGGTGGACTGAAAATATCATATTCATCATTGTAATCATCATATATTAGAGGTATAGTATCATCATAAGCAATAGAATAGCTATCTTCCAAAGTGTGTTCATTTGTAAACATATCATGTTTGGAAGGAACATGGATAATACTAATAGTATAACAATTATTAATATCATCATTTTCAGAATTGGTACCAAAGAGATTTTCAATATCAAAGATAGTGTGATTTTCCCAATCATGATCACTACTATAGCTAACAGGCATAGGAACATCATCGAGTTCAGACTCATCAGCAAAAACTATAATAGGAGCAACATGCTTAGGGGAAAATACCATTTCCTCTCTCCTTTTACTCCTCCTTTTCTTCTTCTTCTTCTTCTTCCCCTCTTTAGGAGGGAGAGGCTTGAAAGGGAGCTTCTCCACATACCCTGGTTTATTGTTAGAAACAATAGAAGAAAGTTTGGAGGATTCCTCCCTTTCATTAATAAGAACAAAACACATATGATTCCTGTCATATTTTGTTAAAATATCATCTTTTATAATATTTTGTATGTAAGTATTTGCGTGGCAATTATCAACACAATAAAGATGACAACCATGTAGGACGCTATTCATATCAAAAGCACTCATATCTACCAAAGAAGTTTTTCTTGATAGCTCTTCACACCCCAAAAATAATGTAAGTTCATCATGCTGATTAAGAGTGGTAATGTTATCTGTGGCATCCCGCAAAAACCACTACTAGAAAATCGCGTTGATTTTGTGCATTGCATCATCATGACATCATCATGCATATTATTTTTACTTGAAACTATGTTGCGAAAGTCTATTGTTTTCTGAAAACTAGCCCTCCTCTATTTCAAATTAAACCCCCGGATGTTTCCGGATATTTTGTTTGTCTAAAACTGATTACAAAAGTTATTTTAAATTAAATAAAAATCTATATTATTTTTAGGGGCAGCCAAACCGGGCCGATCTGACCCAGCCGGCCACCCCCAGTTCCAAAACGGTCCACCTATATTCTTTTCATACCCAGTCCTAGTCTACCCAAACCCCCTCCACCTCACTCCCTCCAATCCCCTCTCGCCACCTCATCTCTCCTCTCTCCCCTAACCAATCCTAGCCCGCCACCTGACCACAGCTCTCTCTCCCTCCCCTCTCTCTCCCCCTGACCCCACCACCAACACACACAAGCACACACGCCACACACGCTAACCACCGATAGCCACCCCTGATCCCACCTCGGGATCCCGCCCCCCCACCTGGCGCGCCCCACCCACCCCTGTCGCACGCTCCCCCGGCCCCACCACCGGCCTCTCTTCCTTCCTCACCCACCACCAGCCTCGCCCCGCGCCGGCGACCCCTCCTCCCCGCCTCTGCCTGCTGCACCCCTCCGTCGACCGCCCAACGCCATCCTCCGCGCCGGCCCTGCGCCTCCCGCGAGCTCTGCGCCGGCCGCCTCCGTCTTGCCGTCGTCCCCGCTTCCGGCAGCGCCCCGCCTCTTCGGCCGGCCCCGTGCCCCTCGTCGCCGCCGGACCCCACCTCGCCTCCCCTCCAGCGTCGGCCGCGCCCCGCCTCCACCCTCTCCGGCCACGGTCCCCGCCTCCGACCGCCACCTCCGGCCCGAGCTCTGCTCCTCCGGCCGCGACTCCGCCCCGGCCCGACCCCGACCTCCGCACGCCCTGACGTCCACCGGCTTCCCCTGGCCTCTCTCCCCGGCCGACGCTCCCCGCGCCCGGCCGCGTCGCGCGACCTCCTCCGCTGTCCTCCGGCCGCCCTTCTCCAAGCACGCACCAACCACCCCCCGCTCGACCTCGGTTCCCCGCCAGGCGCGCCCTCGTCCTCCGCCACCGGCGCCTCCCCGCCGCCCTATTCCTCCTCCGTCAGGCCACGACCTCGCCCCGCCGGAGCCGCCTCTCTCCCGCCGTCGCCGCTCTCCTCCTTCAAGCTCTGCCACCGCCGCGGGCGTCCCTCCTCGTCGCGGGCCCAGCTCCGGCCGCCCTCCGTCTGCTCGGCTCCCTCCTCTGGACTGCCGGACCTCCGCCTCGAGCGCCCCAGCGCACAAGCTTCTGCCCGGCGACCCGTGCCCTCCACCTTGTCGGCGCCCCTTTGCGCGCACCGACCCGAGCTCTTACTGCCGCCGGCCATCGCCTTCCTCCCATCGCCGAGCCTCGCGTGCCCGCTATCCGCTGCCGTCCTGTGCGCCTCGCCCAGCTTCGCCTCTCCTCGTCAGAGTTTGAGCTCGATCCGGCCACGCTCTCTGCCCAGACCTGTTCCGCGGCCTCGCGTCGTCTTCCCTGGCTGCTTATGCAAGTGCATGTCTGTTTGTGCTAGGACGGGGACGCTTGAGTACCAAGTCAGACCCAACCACCTACGCCCCATTCCAAGATCTTCGCCAGGAACGACAAGACCGACGCCACAAGAAGAAACCGCCACGATGCCCAGTTCGGCTAACGACAAGACCGACACGAGTCGAGAACCGGGGAACTATGCAATACCACGGCGCCGGGACCGGGTGCCGAACCTCGACACGCCAAGTTCGCCGAGACCCCGTACCCGAAGGCCTTCGACAGGGAATCGACAAGATCATCGCGGAATTCCAAGGTCTACTTCGTAGGTTGCCGAACGCCAAGGTCGCCCAGCCGGAACGCCAAGTACTCCCTCGAGGATGCCGAGTACTCCTCCCCGGACACCGAGACCCTGGACGACAAGTTCTCCTTCCCGGAAGCATTGACGCTCGTGCGACAAGACCTACTTCCCCGATCCGAAGACCCCAAATCCCGGAGTCCGAGAACGATCCCGTCGAACCCTGAACCCTAAGACCGACCCCGGACCCCGGAACCAAGATCTTCGCAACCCTAATGTGTGACCTATTTGCCGAGACCCTATTTTCTAAATGATATATCTGATGCATATTAAATTGTTCATGCATGCATACTTGTCTGTGGTTTGGGGGCCTTATGCCGATTCACCATATAATTAAATATGGGGCCATATGCGGGCAAATCTAGTCTTATATTGGCCTCATTTAAATTTGTGTAGCGAACCGGTGCTATCTTTTGCCTTGTTAAGACAACATTTAAATTGCGGGGTATCTAAATAACATGAACCACCTAAATATTTGTCGGGACCCCAGTTCCGTTTAATATGGCCTAATTGCACCGCACCTTTGCCATGTCATACATCATACATGCATCATGCCCGATCTTCTGCTGTGGTAATAAATAGTGCATCCGGTGTTTATTCTAGTGTTTTGGTTCTTCGCGGATAAGGCCGTTGAGTTGATGCGAGTGTCGACCCGATCTTCGGTTGAACCTTCGGCAATGTTTTCAGGCGAGCATCTCCCCCTTTCTACCTATCTTACTTTTATAGTATTTATTCCCTCCTGTTGATCTATTGCTATCTGTGTTGCGATGCTCTAGTTTTCGTACCCGTGATATCCCTTGCAGCCTTATATTGCCTTGGACACCTCCTATTACCTGTTGTTTGGTAGATAGATGGACCTGCGCGTCGTAGTCGCTTGCTCAAGTGCTGTTGCGTGTCGTCAAGTACCACAGTTGTTGGAGTATTGCCGTGTGTTTATTGTTGGAGATGATCAAGACTTTAATTACTGTTTAACAACTAAAATTGAAGTAAGTAAGCAGAGGCACATGTGGGCAATAGATGTTATTTGGTTGTTAACCGTCCACTTGTGTCCCGTAGGACCCCGAGTACTTGATACCTGTTCCTTGAATATTCGCGCTATCCACATCCGGGAGGATTATGGGACCCCCCTGAGCCAGAGCTTGATTCATTCTTATTTCTTGGGGCCACAAACTAGTTTGAGGTTTTATTTACTATCCTGTACTTATGCCATGCTTTACTGCTTTATTTACGATTGTGCGAGGAGCACCTGTACTGTTTAGGTAAGCGGAGTGTTTTCGTGGTATCGACAAGCCTAGTCACATTTTCGGGTTCCCAGTCGTTTACAGCCACTGACGCAAACCTTGAGTCCGTCTCGAAGTCAGCTAACTTCGTTGCGGGTAGCTTAATGGGGTGGCCTCCTAAAATAATTCTGAATCTTGTGATTGCTTTGTCGTGAAGGCCTCGTTGGGTTTTGATTTGGTTTTTCCGAGGTTGATCGAGTGTGTGTTGCTATTTGTGCACCTCTGCAGGGTAAAACTTTCTGAAAGCCGTGTCCGCGGTTATGGACGACTTGGAGCACAGTATCTCGATCATAGACAACTATAACTAAAGTAGTGCTATAAACTTGACTTTATAATGACTAGTAATCAGCTTCACTATAATGGAATGGCTAAATAAAACTGCCAACAATTGCTTGTTTGGGTTATCGCTTGGGACCATTGTACCTGACTAGTAAGTATTGCAACTATAACAGAATGGCTAAATAAAAGTACCAACAACTGCTGGGTTTTGGGTTGTCTCATGCTAATTGTATCTGACTAGTAAGTGTTGCAACTACAACGGAATGGATAACTAAAATTGCCCACTGCTTATTATATCAGGATGACTATCTATACGTGACTAGTAATTGCTGCAACGATAACTGAATAAATAAAACTGCCAACGGTGTGAGTTCCTCGATTGACTTCCTCGTTTGGTCTCGAGGGGGAAATATCAGGATGGGTTTGTTTGGTGGTAGTATCAGGTTGGTTCCGAATAGGTCCTTCTTACCCCTCTCTGATAGCCGCCAGTTGTACCGAGTCTCTATAGGTTGTTTAGTGCATGCTGCCGCTGCCGCTTCATTCCACCATACCTATGTAGGCGAGGACCGCCGAATTCTAGCCTCGTCGTGTACTGGCCTCAGTACTGACGCTCCTCTTTTCCTTTGCCCTTTGTCGGCACCCCTTTTGTTTAAGCAGGTTTTGAGATCGACGTCGTTAGCAGGGTTACCCTTCCGGCTTGGCCTGGGCAGGGTTATGGACGCCATTGGTTATTCTTCAGGGCTCTTAGCCCCATTTGCATCTTGTCCGTAGCTGGATGCTCTATCGTTTTCAAGGTGATTTGGATCTTTGTTCTGTATATCTGTATTCTTGACTCATTGAGTCGCTGTTGTATATATATATATGTTCTGTGGGTCCCATCGAGGACTATTGTGTAATGTTATTACTTCGTTTTCCACCCACACGAAAGTGCCTGGTGGGCACCTTTGAATCGTTTCTATGCGGGTTTGGCGGGAAGCGCTGAAACTTGCATAGGGTCGATTCTGAGGGTGTTACAGAGTGGTATCAGAGCTCAGCAGTTGCGATACCCCACAAGTCCAGCCTGTAGGATAACCTAGCTAACGGCCGAAGTAGAGTGTCAAAACTATTTTTGCAAAAATCGGTTGGATAGTTCTGATTAGGTCTGATTTTACTCCTTACCCCTCTGCTATTCTCCTCTTACCTCTACGCGTTTTGAATCCACCTCTTATCTTTTCTTCGAGTCCAGGATTTCTCGTGGTTGGGTTTCTGTCGTACCTTTAGGGTTTCGCTTCTTTCCTATTATAACGATGGCGCTACAAACATCTTATCTGCATCTCGTTTGGTGTATCCTTCATCCAATCTTTTTGTTCTTGAACTCTTTATCTATATGTGTACCTTGCTGGATATCCGTATCGTTGAAAAACATATGAGAAGGACGAGCAATGGTGAAGTTGGAGTATACCTTGAGCATGTGTTGTTCATGCCAATGGAACCATCACGGAACCTAATCATTGTGTCTTTCATACGATTTCTGTTGTATCTTCCGGTGTTTTCCGATGTGATGACCTCATCTACATCAGATCCAATGCAGAGCTGGCATCATCCCTTTGTTCCGAATACCGCTTATGAAGATCTTCAGTCTAAATTTCGAGAGTTGAGTTGCCTGATTTTCCTATTCATGTATAGAGTTGATAGTTTGGGTACGGGGTGGACTAATCACCCTACCCGACTCTTACTGTTTACTCTTGTACATCGAACTGGTGGATCAATGTGACTTTTCCCTCTTCTCATGGAAGTTAGAGGTGGCCTTATCGTTTGATACCTCTACCTTCGTCCTTTGTTTCTCCGGAGTGTTCTCTCGACGATCAGGGACAACGACCTCTTGTTAGTGGTGTCGCGAGGACCTACACGATGCGAGAAGATTCGGATCGCCGCCCTTCTTCCCGGTACCATGAGGCGGATCTCGAGGGCGAGATCCATTGTTAGTGGTGTCGAATTGTGGCATCCCGCAAAAACCACTACTAGAAAATCGCGTTGATTTTGTGCATTGCATCATCATGACATCATCATGCATATTATTTTTACTTGAAACTATGTTGCGAAAGTCTATTGTTTTCTGAAAACTAGCCCTCCTCTATTTCAAATTAAACCCCCGGATGTTTCCGGATATTTTGTTTGTCTAAAACTGATTACAAAAGTTATTTTAAATTAAATAAAAATCTATATTATTTTTAGGGGGCAGCCAAACCGGGCCGATCTGACCCAGTCGGCAACCCCCAGTTCCAAAACGGTCCACCTATATTCTTTTCCTACCCAGTCCTAGTCTACCCAAACCCCCTCCACCTCACTCCCTCCAATCCCCTCTCGCCACCTCATCTCTCCTCTCTCCCCTAACCAATCCTAGCCCGCCACCTGACCACAGCTCTCTCTCCCTCCCCTCTCTCTCCCCCTGACCCTACCACCAACACACACAAGCACACACGCCACACACGCTAACCACCGATAGCCACCCCTGATCCCACCTCGGGATCCCGCCCCCCACCTGGCGCGCCCCACCCACCCCTGTCGCATGCTCCCCCGGCCCCACCACCGGCCTCTCTTCCTCCCTCACCCACCACCAGCCTCGCCCCGCGCCGACGACCCCTCCTCCCCGCCTCTGCCTGCTGCACCCCTCCGTCGACCGCCCAGCGCCATCCTCCGCGCCGGCCCTGCGCCTCCCGCGAGCTCTGCGCCGGCCGCCTCCGTCTTGCCATCGTCCCCGCTTCCGGCAGCGCCCCGCCTCTTCGGCCGGCCCCGTGCCCCTCGTCGCCGCCGGACCCCACCTCGCCTCCCCTCCAACGTCGGCCGCGCCCCGCCTCCACCCTCTCCGGCCACGGTCCCGTCTCCGACCGCCACCTCCGGCCCGAGCTCTGCTCCTCCGGCCGCGACTCCGCCCCGGCCCAACCCCGAGCTCCGCACGCCCCGACGTCCACCGGCTTCCCCTGGCCTCTCTCCCCGGCCGACGCTCCCCGCGCCCGGCCGCGCCACGCGACCTCCTCCACTGTCCTCCGGCCGCCCTTCTCCAAGCACGCAGCAACCACCGCCCCCCCGCTCGACCTCGGCTCCCCGCCAGGCGCGCCCTCGTCCTCCGCCACCGGCGCCTCCCCGCCGCCCTGTTCCTCCTCCGTTAGGCCACGACCTCGCCCCGCCGGAGCCGCCTCTCTCCCGCCGGAGCCGCTCTCCTCCTTCAAGCTCTGCCGCCGCCGCGGGCGTCCCTCCTCGTCGCGGGCCCAGCTCCGGCCGCCCTCCGTCTGCTCGGCTCCCTCCTCTGGACTGCCGGACCTCCGCCTCGAGCGCCCCAGCGCACAAGCTTCTGCCCGGCGACCCGTGCCCTCCACCTTGTCGGCGCCCCTTTGCGCGCGCCGACCCGAGCTCTTACCGCCGCCGGCCATCGCCTTCCTCCCATCGCCGAGCCTCGCGTGCCCGCTATCCGCTGCCGTCCTATGCGCCTCGCCCAGCTTCGCCTCTCCTCGTCAGCGTTTGAGCTCGAGCCGGCCGCGCTCTCTGCCCAGACCTGTTCCGCGGCCTCGCGTCGTCTTTCCTGGCTGCTTATGCAAGTGCCTGTCTGTTTGTGCTAGGACGGGGACGCTTGAGTACCAAGTCAGACCCAACCACCTACGCCCCATTCCAAGATCTTCGCCGGGAACGACAAGACCGACGCCACAAGAAGAAACCGCCACGATGCCCAGTTCGGATAACGACAAGACCGACACGAGTCGAGAACCGGGGAACTATGCAATACCACGGCGCCGGAACCGGGTGCCGAACCTCGACACGCCAAGTTCGTCGAGACCCCGTACCCGAAGGCCTTCGACAGGGAATCGACAAGATCATCGCGGAATTCCAAGGTCTACTTCGTAGGTTGCCGAACGCTAAGGTCGCCCAGCCGGAACGCCAAGTACTCCCTCGAGGATGCCGAGTACTCCACCCCAGACACCGAGACCCTGGACGACAAGTTCTCCTTCCCGGAAGCATTGACGCTCGTGCGACAAGACCTACTTCCCCGATCCGAAGACCCTAAATCCCGGAGTCCGAGAATGATCCCGTCGAACCCTGAACCCTGAGACCGACCCCGGACCCCGGAACCAAGATCTTCGCAACCCTAATGTGTGACCTCTTTGCCAAGACCCTATTTTATAAATGATATATCTGATGCATATTAAATTGTTCATGCATGCATACTTGTCTGTGGTTTGGGGGCCTTATGCCGAGTCACCATATAATTAAATATGGGGCCATATGCGGGCAAATCTAGTCTTATATTGGCCTCATTTAAATTTGTGTAGCGAATCGGTGCTATCTTTTGCCTTGTTAAGACAACATTTAAATTGCGGGGTATCTAAATAACATGAACCACCTAAATATTTGTCGGGACCCCGGTTCCGTTTAATATGGCCTAATTGCACCGCACCTTTGCCATGTCATACATCATACATGCATCATGCCCGATCTTCTGCCGTGGTAATAAATAGTGCATCCGGTGTTTATTCTAGTGTTTTGGTTCTTCGCGGATAAGGTCGTTGAGTTGATGCGAGTGTCGACCCGATCTTCGGTTGAACCTTCGGCAATGTTTTCAGGCGAGCATCTCCCCCTTTCTACCTATCTTACTTTTATAGTATTTATTCCCTCCTGTTGATCTATTGCTATCTGTGTTGCGATGCTCTAGTTTTCGTACCCGTGATATCCCTTGCAGCCTTATATTGCCTTGGACACCTCCTATTACCTGTTGTTTGGTAGATAGATGGACCTGCGTGTCGTAGTCGCTTGCTCAAGTGCTGTTGCGTGTCGTCAAGTACCACAGTTGTTGGAGTATTGCCGTGTGTTTATTGTTGGAGATGATCAAGACTTTAATTACTGTTTAACAACTAAAATTTAAGTAAGTAAGCAGATGCACAGGTGGGCAATATATGTTATTTGGTTGTTAACCGTCCACTTGTGTCCCGTAGGACCCCGAGTACTTGATACCTGTTCCTTGAATATTCGCGCTATCCACATCCGGGAGGATTATGGGACCCCCCTGAGCCAGAGCTTGATTCATTCTTATTTCTTGGGGCCACAAACTAGTTTGATGTTTTATTTACTATCCTGTACTTATGCCATGCTTTACTGCTTTATTTACGATTGTGCGAGGAGCACCTGTACTGTTTAGGTAAGCGGAGTGTTTTCGCGGTATCGACAAGCCTAGTCACATTTTCGGGTTCCCAGTCGTTTACAGCCACTGACGCAAACCTTGAGTCCGTCTCGAAGTCAGCTAACTTTGTTGCGGGTAGCTTAATGGGGTGGCCCCCTGAAATAATTCTGAATCTTGTGATTGCTTTGTCGTGAAGGCCTCGTTGGGTTTTGATTTGGTTTTTCCGAGGTTGATCGAGTGTGTGTTGCTATTTGTGCACCCCTGCAGGGTAAAACTTTCTGAAAGCCGTGTCCGCGGTTATGGACGACTTGGAGCACAGTATCTCGATCATAGACAACTATAACTAAAGTAGTGCTATAAACTTGACTTTATAATGACTAGTAATCAGCTTCACTATAATGGAATGGCTAAATAAAACTGCCAACAATTGCTTGTTTGGGTTATCGCTTGCGACCATTGTACCTGACTAGTAAGTATTGCAACTATAACGGAATGGCTAAATAAAAGTACCAACAACTGCTGGGTTTTGGGTTGTCTCATGCTAATTGTATCTGACTAGTAAGTGTTGCAACTACAACGGAATGGATAACTAAAATTGCCCACTGCTTATTATATCGGGATGACTATCTATACCTGACTAGTAATTGCTGCAACGATAACTGAATAAATAAAACTGCCAACGGTGTGAGTTCCTCGGTTGACTTCCTCGTTTGGTCTCGAGGGGGAAATACCATGATGGGTTTGTTTGGTGGTAGTATCAGGTTGGTTCCGAATAGGTCCTTCTTACCCCTCTCTGATAGCCGCCAGTTGTACCGAGTCTCTATAGGTTGTTTAGTGCATGCTGCCGCTGCCGCTTCAGTCCATCATACCTATGTAGGCGAGGACCGCCGAATTCTAGCCTCGCCGTGTACTGGCCTCAGTACTGACGCTCCTCTTTTCCTTTGCCCTTTGTCGGCACCCCTTTTGTTTAAGCAGGTTTTGAGATCGACGTCGTTAGCAGGGTTACCCTTCCGGCTTGGCCTGGGCAGGGTTATGGACGCCATTGGTTATTCTTCAGGGCTCTTAGGCCCATTTGCATCTTGTCCGTAGCTGGACGCTCTATCGTTTTCAAGGTGATTTGGATCTTTGTTCTGTATATCTGTATTCTTGACTCATTGAGTCGCTATTGTATATATATATCTGTTCTGTGGGTCCCATCGAGGACTGTTGTGTAATGTTATTACTTCGTTTTCCACCCGCACGAAAGTGCCTGGTGGGCACCTTTGAATCGTTTCTATGCGGGTTTGGCGGGAAGCGCTGAAACTTGCATAGGGTCGATTCTGAGGGTGTTACATTATCACAATACAAACTTTCACTACTCATTAGATTAGAAAGGCTAGTATCATGGCCTGAGCATTGCAAATCGAAATGACCCACTTTATGGCAAAGTTCACATATAATAGGATAAAGGGCATAAACCTTTTTACCAAGATCATTTAGAGCCCTAATCCACGCTCTAGTTTTTTCATTCCTGTGGTGGATACAATATTCTTCTTTGATTTGATTCTTTTCACAAGGTCTAAGTACTCCACAAAAATCAACATGCTTATAAGAAATAGTACTTTTAGAAGTTTGAGCATGTTTATTGCAATCATTAATAGCAATTTCATTTTTCATGCAAGTGTCTTTAAAAGGTTCATGATACATGTTCCAATTTTCGTTATGAGCATTAATATGAGAAGCAAAGGCTCTACAACAATCAACTAGAATTTGAGTATCAAGACCATATTTAGCACTAAGCTTGATAGGTCGTAAACGTATCTATAATTTTTGATGTTCCATGCTTGTTTAGTATCCACTTTGCTATGCTTTGTCTACACTTTGAGGTATTTTTATACACTTTCTGGGACTAACCTATTAACAAGATGTCGCGGTGCTAGTTGCCTGTTTTCTGCTGTTTTTGGTTTCAGAAAATCTAGTAAGGAAATATTCTCGGAATTGGACGGGACAAAAGCCAAAGTCAATATTTCACCGAGGAGAACACAGAGACCAAAGGGCAACCAGAGGCGCACAACAGGGTGGCCTGATATGTCGGAAACGTATCTATAATTTTTGATGTTCCATGCTTGTTTAGTATCTACTTTGCTTTGCTTTACTTTGTCCACACTTTGAGGTGTTTTTATATGTTTTCTGGTACTAACCTTTTAACAAGATGCCACAGTGACAGTTGCCTGTTTTCTTCCATTTTTGGTTCCAGAAAAGCTAGTAAGAAAATATTCTCGGAATTGGACGGAACAAAATCCAAAGTCAATATTTCACCGAGGAGAACACCGAGTCCCAAGGAGAGACGGAGGGGAGCCACAGGTCGGCCTCACCCTCCCAGGTGTGGGCCCACCCTAGGCCACGCCTGGGCATGGTGTGGTCCCCCGGGCCGCCCTCCTGCCTCGCCTCTTCTCCTATAAGAAGCCCCCGATGACTAAACCCTAAGTACCCGATCAATATTCCATGAAACTTTCTGTATCCGCCACCACCATCATCCCTAGATCGGGGGATCTGAAGCTCTTCCCGGCACCCTGCCAGAGGGGAGATCATCCCAGAGGCCTTCTTCTTCATCATGCCAGCCTCCGGTATGAAGCACGAGTAGTTCCACCTTGGACTACGGGTCCATGTAGTAGCTAGATGGTTGTATCTCCTCCTTTGTGCTTTCATGTCTAGATCTTGTGAGCTCCGTTCATGATCAAGATCTCATCTATTTGTAATCATGCATGTTGTGTTTGTGGGGATCCGATGGATATTGAGATTACTATGTCAGATTGATTAATGGTTTTGTCTTATTGATTCTATCATGTCTGTGTTGTTTGTGATCTTACATGCTCTCCGTTGTTAGTAGCTATCTTGGCCAAGTAGTTGCTAGTGACTCCAAGAGGGGGTATTTATGCTCGATAGTGCGTTCATGCCTCTATTTAATCTAAGGGAAGTGACAGAAATCTATAAGGTTGTAGATGTGTTGTTGCCACTAGGGAGAAAACAACGGTCTCTTGTTCATGGAACAAGTGGATTGTTTGCCTTACACGCTTTGCTTAAAGCAGTTGTCTGTTGCTTGCAACTTAATACTGGAGGGGGTTCAGATGATAACCCAAAGGTAGAATTCTAGTCATAGATGCAGTTGGATGGCGGTCTATGTATCTTGTTGTATTGCCCAATCAAATCTCATAGGATCTTGATGTCTATTATTGCATTGTTATGCCTTGGTCAGTCCTGTCAATTGCCCTGCTGTAATTTGTTTACCCTGCATGCCATGTTTGTTTATCTAAGGAGAACACCTCTAGTGAACTATGGACCCTGGTCCAATCTTTACCATTGATACATCTTCCACTATTACTGTTTGCTTGCTGCAAACCACTGTTACCTTCCACACCATATAGTTAATCCTTTGTTACAGCAAACCGGTGAGATTGACAACCTCACTGTTCATTGGGGCAAAGTCTTGAGTTTGTGTTGTGTAGGTCTCCAAGTTGCTTGCAACACCTTTGAGTCGTTTCCTTCCACCTACTGGTTCGATAACCTTGGTTTCTTACTGAGGGAAAATTTGCTGCTGTGCTGCATCACACCTTGCTCTTGGGGTTTCCCAACGAAGCGCTTCACGTTGATACAACACCATCATCAAGCTTTTCTGGCGCTGTTGCCGGGGAGGCTAAGGACGTCTTCACAAGGGGAGTCCTTCTCAACCTTTCTCTTTACTTTGTTTTTGTTTTGCTTAGTTTCTTTTGCTTGGTTTTGTTTGCCTCTTTTTATCAAAAACTCAAAAAAAAATTAGTTTAGTTTGGTTTGCTTTACCTTATCAAAAACACACAAAAAATTAGTTCCTACTCTAGTTTCTGGTCTATTATTGCCTTGCTTTGTCATGCTTTCTATCAATGGATGGTTTCTTTGAAACTAGTTCTTATTGGCAAGGTGGGTTCACAGAAGAACTAAAGTATTATTATAAGGAACACTGTTTGTCACAAAAAGGGAAACACCTATGGGAACAAATTGATAAATTGAATACTATTTATAGAGAGGTGTGCTCTACTTATAATGTTACTTATTGCTTTGATAAAGCTTGTTGCTGTAGGAGGTATAAACACCTCCCTTTTCAATGTGAGTATAATGATAATGTTACCATATCCTCTTATGTTAACGGAAATTATGAATTTTATGATGTGGAACAAATTGAAGAATTTATTGCCTTCAAGGGTGCATTTGAACTTGCCAGTTTGCTTGAAAATACTGATTATGCACCTTATGAATATGAGGTTTGAGAGATACTTAAATTTTTCTTTGATAATTACAAGGAAGCAAATGGCTATATTCTTGAATATTTTAATAGATGCTTTCCACAAATGGAAGAGACTAATGCCTTGAAGGAGCCTATGGAAGAAGAAATTGTTGAAACTGGAAGCTCATTAGATGAAAAAGAGGAGGAGAGTGATGAACAAAAGGAGGAAGAATGGATATACCCATGCCTACCTTCTAATGAGAGTAACTCTTTATCCCTTACATTATTTTATTGTCATCCATGCTTACCAAAGGAGTATGAATGTTATATTCCTGTGGATCCTTTTGAAATATCTACTTTGTGTAAAACCTGTGATGGTTTTAATCCCACTATTTTTGAGCTTGATAGAAATTATGTGTTTGTAGATCATGAAAAGCACGATTTATGTGATAGCTATATTGTTGAGTTTACTCATGAGGCTACTGAAAATTATTATGAGAGAGGAAAATATGGTTGTAGAAGTTTTCATGGTACTGAAACACCTCTCTATGTGCTGAAAGTTTTGAAGTTACCCTTGTTTCATCTTCCTATGCATGTCACTTTGTTCTTTGTGAATTTATTTGCATACAAGATTCCTATGCATAGGAAGTGGGTTAGACTTAAATATGTTTTGAATTTGCTTCTTGATTCTCTCTTTTACTTCAATTCATATTTCTTATGTGAGCATCTTATCAAGCTATCAAGCCTAACTTAAAGGCGTTAAAGAAAAGTACTTGTTGAGAGATAACCCAAGAGTTTTCTTGAGTCTTGGAAGTTATTACTTCATTAATGACCTCTCCTTATCCTTTTTGTTTGCTTTTTGTGCCAAGAATGATCTATAAAGAGAGGGAAGTAAGATTTGGGGAGTTGCTGTCCCAAAACAGATTTTTGTGCTCCACCAAAAAAAATTGTGAGGAGTCTCTGTAAGTCGGTTTGAACTGATAATTTACGAAAAATCCCCCGGTATGTTAGATAGATTTTTTTAGTTCAACACTTTTTGATTTGAGAAACAGAAGGTCTTCGACAAAATCGGATTCTACCTGCTTGTTTGTTTTGACAGATTTCTGCCATTATTTACATTTGCTTCTTATTGATTCCTTTTTGGGTTATTTTTGGGAAATTGAGATTTTTGAGGGAATTTCTATATTATCTTGTGTTTTTAGTGAAAGTTTTGGTGTTCTAAAGCTAAACCCAAGGGTCTATTATCTTTTGAATACACTAATGTTGCTAATGAATATTGTGTGAAGTTTTGAATGAAGGAAAAAAATTCAGGTGTAGAGAGAGAATGATGTATGAGATGAAGAATGGACAAAAGCTCAAGCTTGGGGATGACACCCCAGTGTCACCCCAAGGAATATCCAAGAGGTACAAGCGTCAAAGCTTGGGGATGCCCAAGGCATCCCTTTCTTCATCAATAAAAAGTTCAGGTCTTTCTAGACACTTTGTTTTTATTGTTTCTTGCACAGTTGTGTTGTTCTTGGAGCGTCTTAGTTTTCGTTTGCTTTGCTTAGTTTGCTTGAATAAAGTAGTTTAGACCCCCATTCTCGTTGTGTTGTTGCAAATAAGTTGATTGGTGTTGGAAAGGAGTAGAAAGTTCTTGCTTGAAATAGTACAAGAGGAGCTTGCTTTGACTGCGACAGACTTTAGCATGTCATGCTAGGTGTTGTTTTGACCTTATGCTGAGTGATTATTGTTGTAGCATGACTTGTTCCAAACAATTGGGATTGCTTAGTGTGCCTTAAAAGAATCATGTGTTGTTTTAGCATGCAAAAGCGTACTATTGTGGTTTTCTCCTTTGATGCTTTGTTTGGGTTGACTTGGCACATGCTCACACCATGTTATGATTATGAACAAGTCACCATAGCCTCTATGATAATTTAGTCCTTGACTTGTAGTACCACTCTATGCTTTGATTAGTAATGTTTTATCGCTCTGCATGATTATGGCCATTATTGCTCTCTTAGTTGGTTGCTCCCAGTCTTTTGCTAGCCTCCACTTGTATGAGTAAGCTATACTCATGCTTCCAACTCCCAAGAAACCAAGTTATTACAAAGTGTCCACTATAAATTCCTATGCATGGTGTGTTACACCATTTCAATTATATTCTTGTTTTCATCTATCTTCCAATTAAAAAGTATTTTTTTATGTGAAAACTTAGTGATTAAATCTCTCACAAACTTGATGGCAAACTTTATATTTCTTGCCCCCTAATAAACTTGAGCCATTGTGTCATCTATGTTGTATATGCTTGCACTTATACGTTGGAATTAGCAGAACCATGCTGTCACGGAGAATGCTTTCAACATTGCACTTGTACTTTGTACACAGTTCATATCATGCTCTTTTGTCTATGGATGTCGCTGGTGTAAAATAAAAGGGATCTTGTAAGTCCATGGAGTTACGTATTTTGTGTTAGAGAAACGCCTGGGTCGCTAGCTTAAGCCATGCCTAATCATGGTGGAAACTTGCAGCATAACCATAATGAGCAATCAGTGAAGCATCCTCAATAAAAACCTATGCAAATAACAAATCAAAAGATCGCTGAGATGCTCATTATCTGCTTGCCTTGTCATTTTGTTTATGGGATAGCTCCTATACCATGTTCTAGGGGTACCCCGTTGGCAGTTCTCTATGATACACATGTACTTACTATGACAAGAACTTACAAGATACTAGAGTTGAGTAGCATGAGGAGCGACCCTTATATTCAAGGGACATGAGATTGCCAACTTATACTTTGTCAAGCATATACTCCATAGTTTGTTCACTTTAACCTTAATCACTTCAAGATGCTTACGATAGGGGCAATGAGGGCTGAAAGCTAACAAGTACCATAATTTTTGGAAGCTCCTTTTGAAACTTGTAATCCCTGCTTACCTTTATGAATGGCCTTTCTTCCACCATTATATTGAGTCTCTGCCTTCTACCTTTAGGCACCAGTTAAGATAGCATAGTTGCCATTCTTAGTTCTACGTGCATTGTCCCAAAACTTACTGATTGATGCATATTGTTGATATTGCTTGTTCTTGTACTATTTGTATCTAGTCACTCTTAAGAACTTTAAAGGTGTCCTATGCATCTATTTGCTATTCCATGAGGGACAAACTGATTCCCACTATGCCATGTTTTTTGTATGTGAAACAAACAAACGTTTTTCAATGCATGTTATTCATGATCTTTGTTTGCAGCCTTTCATGTTGCATGCATAGTTACTTTGTCTTACTGTTAGAACTCCATCTTTCATGCTCATGTTTAGAGTTCTTTGATCCCATCTTTTTGCTTGCAAATGGTTTGATCTTGGTTTTGATGGTGCATGTCACCTCAAAAATTATTCTTTTTATCACTTACCTACTCGAGGACGAGAAGGAGTTAAGCTTGGGGATGCTTGATACGTCGGAAATGTATCTATAATTTTTTATGTTCCATGCTTGTTTAGTATCTACTTTGCTTTGCTTTGTCCACACTTTGAGGTGTTTTTATATGTTTTCTGGTACTAACCTATTAACAAGATGCCACAGTGTCAGTTGCATGTTTTATTCTGTTTTTGGTTCCATAAAAGCTAGTAAGGAAATATTCTCAGAATTGTACGGGACAAAAGCCAAAGTCAATATTTCACTAAGGAGAACACGGAGTCCATAGGAGAGACGGAGGGGAGCCACAGGGCGGCCGCACCCCCTAGGCGCGGGCCCACCCTAGGCCACGCCTGGGCAGGGTGTGGGCCCCCCAGCCACCCTCCTACCTCATCTCTTCGCCTATAAGAAGCCCTCGATGCCTAAACCCTAAGTACCCGATCAATATTCCACGAAACCTTCTATATCCGCCGCCACCATCATCCCTAGATCGAGGGGATCTAAAGCTATTCCTGGCACCCTGCCGGAGGGGAGATCATCCCGGAGTCCTTGTTCTTCATCATGCCAGCCTCCGGTATGAAGCGTGAGTAGTTCCACCTTGGACTACGGGTCCATGTAGTAGCTATATGGTTTTATCTCCTCCTTTGTGCTTTCATGTCTAGATCTTGTGAGCTCCGTTCATGATCAATATATCATCTATTTGTAATCATGCATGTTGTGTTTGCGGGGATCGGATTGATATTGAGATTACTATGTCAGATTGATTAATGGTTTTGTCTTATTGATTCTATCATGTCTGTGTTGTTTGTGATCTTCCATGCTCTCCATTGTTAGTAGCTATCTTTGCCAAGTAGTTGATAATGACTCCAAGAGGGGTTATTTATGCTCGATAGTGGGTTCATGCCTCTATTTAATCTAAGGGAAGTGACAGAAATCTCTAAGGTCTCTTGTTCATGGAACAAGTGGATTGTGTACCTTACACACTTTGCTTAAAGCAGTTGTCTATTGCTTGCAACTTAATACTGGATGGGGTTCGGATGATAACCCAAAGGTGGACTTCTAGTCATAGATGCAGTTGGATGGCGGTCTATGTATCTTGTTGTATTGCCCAATCGAATATCATAGGATCTTGATGTCTAGTATTGCATTGTTATGCCTTGCTCAGTCCTGTCAATTGCCCTGCTGTAATTTGTTTACCCTGCATGCCATGTTTGTTTATCTAAAGAGAACACCTCTAGTGAACTATGGACCCCGGTCCAATCTTTACCATTGATACATCTTTCACTTTTACTGTTTACTTGTTGCAAACCACTGTTACCTTACACACCGCACAGTTAATCCTTTGTTATAGCAAACCGGTGATATTGACAACCTCAATGTTCGTTGGGGCAAAGTCTTGAGTTTGTGTCGTGTAGGTCTCCAAGTTGCTTGCAACACCTTTGAGTCATTTCCTTCCTCCTACTGGTTCGATAACCTTGGTTTCTTACTGAGGGAAAATTTGCTGCTGTGCTGCATCACACCTTGCTCTTGGGGTTTCCCGACGAAGCGCTTCACGTTGATACAACGCCATCATCATGGCCACACACCCCACGTGCAGGCCCACCCTAGGCCGTGCCTAGGCAGGGTGTGGCCCCCCTGGCCGCCCTCCTGCCTCGCCTCTTCGCCTATATAAATCCCCCGATGCGAAAACCCTAAGTACCCGATCAGATCTCCACGAAACAGTCTGTAGCCGCCGCCACCATTGTCCCTAGATTGTCGGGATCTGAAGCTCTTCCCGGCACCCTGCTGGAGGGGAGAGATCATCCGGTAGGCCTTCTTCATCACCATGCCAGCCTCCGATATGATGCGTGAGTAGTTCACCCTTGCACTATGGGTCCATACAATAGCTAGATGGTTGTTTCTCCTCCTTTGTTCTATCATGTTTAGATATTGTGAGCTCCGTTCATGATCAAGATCATCTATTTGTAATCATGCATGTTGTGTTTGCGGGGATCCGATGGATAGAGATTACCATGTCAGATTGATTATTGATTCTATCATGTATGTGTTGTTTGAGATCTTGCATGCTCTCCGTTTCTAGTAGCTATCTTGGCCAAGTAGATGTTAGTGACTCCAAGAGGGAGTATTTATGCTCGATAGTGGGTTCATGCCTGTTGTGACCTCAGGTCAATAATGACCCTTGGTCCCTGTGATTTACATGATAGTCCCTGGATCAATAGCTAGCACTCACAGTCGATGAATATCATGTAAAACACAATGTCATTATTACACGAGGAATCTAGAGTATGAATTTATTACAGATTTGCTTAGCATATAGCTAGCTGAAATAACAGTGGAAACATAAATAGCTTGAGTCCATCAATGCCCCAGGTTTGTTGAGTGTAGACTCGCGATCCCTACGCACCTTTCAATCTTCGGATTCTGCACATACGACGTGCAGCCAACAAGTTGGGTCAATACTTTGAATGTATTGGCAAATTACACCAAGGAAAAGAAAAGGTTAAAACTACATGCAAGGCTAATTTAGGATGTGGAGTTCATTTGCACAAAGCTATTTTTTTCTCTAAGTATGGAGAAAAGAGAGAGAAAGTTTTCCTACTTTGTAAACATTTGTTTAAGTAATATAGGGTCGAATGCCACACGAGGATATTACTCACCAAGTCCCCAAAACCCACCCAATAGAGATATGACTCACGCTATGGGTTTTAGAAAACTTTGTTTAGAAAAGAGAGAGAGAGGAAGACCCTTCAGAGGCTCTGTCCTTCAGATGCTCAATGTTGTTCTGTTTCCGTGAACATGACTGATCGATCAGATTGCAATACTCTCGAGAGTTTGTGCACTTTACCCACAATCCACAATCAAGTCCTTTAACAGACAAGACCATGGCGAGGCTTTCCCTTAGTAGCCCCTCTACCTTCTGGATCCAACCGTGCCAAGAACCTCCAAATGTTGGTACCCAGGTGAGGTTTCCCACTAATTACTAGGCCAAGACAGAGCCCATATGTATTGTGGTTGCACTGGAAGCTTCTGAATTATGAAACATGGCAGACTTCTTTGATTCTTGGGCGGCCGTCCTCCACCAAAATCCCACTCTTTGACCCGACAACCATTCCGCCCAGAAGAAAACTTAGTTTTTATTTTGAAGTGGATTTGAGAAGAAAAGATTCCTTAAGAGAGCCTTTATACTTAGAAAATTTCTTGTCTTTCAAACCCCCCAATGGTACTTTATGTAGATATAGCATAGCAAGCACTTAGCAAAAACAGGGGTAACCTATTAGGTGGGAAAAATCCTAAGTATAGAGCTACTCATGGCATACTACAAAATCATCACACTTGCAAAATAATGCTAAGGTAAATTCTACGAGAACATTCTACACATGCATACTACAGAATTTGAAGATCACATGCATAGGCAAAACTGGGACAATAATATGAACAAATGGTGTAACTTTCCTTGATCCGAGCATCACTCTACACAACAGTACTCCTCGTCGCACTCCGAACAATCTAACGAAAAACAAATATAGATCCAATCACAAGTTGCACAAAACAATGCCACCAAAGTAATTATGCATGCATGCAACATGGTAATATGCAAGAATGAGTTCCAATTTCGACCAAGGTATTTTCAAGGTTGCTAATGTGTTGGGTATGTTGTTAGTATTAACTTCCCATAGATTTTAGGCAATTTGGATTATTACTTTATTTTATAAGCTCATAAGAAGATCCAAACTTCAAATCTGCCACGAAATAGGTATAAAGGTCCTAATCAAGGTTTTATAATTTTAGACAGTAGGCATCGTAAAAACAAAGCCAACACAACAAGAATCAACTAAAACAGAATTTTAATTATTTTTCTATGAATTAAATACTTCAATATAGATATTAAAATCTACACAGATATTACTGCAGCAAACTCGCAATCTTATTTCAGATCTGTGTTCTAAACAATTTTAGCAATCCAACGACATATTATTTGTAATTTTTGGACAAGTGATCGATTTACTATGAATTTCGCAAGATTTAAACCTAATCTGCCTATTTTAAATCTAACCCTAACAGATCCGAGACAAGTGGCGGCTCCAGATTGGCCCAGCTAGGCGACGCGGTGCTGACACGGCGCACTGACACGGGCGTGCCACACGGCGCAGTGCTATTCGCTGATACCAGTTCGGTTAAAACAAAAACTACCGATCTAATCTAGACTGTTTAACCTAGATCTAATGACTGAGGGAAGAGAACATGCTCACCTTCCTCCCAATGGCGGCGACTGGCGGCGGATGGCGCAGCGGTGGACGGCGACGGAGTCTCGGTGCTCCTCGAAGAAGATGAAGTAGACACGGACGATCGTCTCCTCCTCGCGGTCTCATATGTCGTCTTGGTTAGGGCCTTCTCCTCCTCGAGCGGTGGCGGCGACGGCTTCTCTCCTGCAGCTCCGGCGAGCAATCGGTGACGACACGCTGTGGTAGACAACGGGAAGGATAGGTGATTTGAAGATGTCGAGCTAGAGGATCATGGTAGGGGAGAAAATAAGGAAAGGGGAGCTCCAAATCGTCGGTACTCAACCTACCGAAGGTTGGCGGTGGCTCGAACGATCGAGATCGGAGGCGAGGGGCTATGGTTTTTGATACGTCGGAAACGTATCTATAATTTTTGATGCTCCATGCTTGTTTAGTATCTATGTTTCTTTGCTTTGTCTACAATTTGAGGTGTTTTTACATGTTTTCTGGTACTAGCCTATTAACAAGTTGCCATAGTGCCAGTTGCCTGTTTTCTGATGTTTTTGGTTCCAGAAAAGCTAGTAAGGAAATATTCTCGGAATTGGATGGGACAAACGTCAAAGTCAATAACTTTCCATGGGGAAAAAGAAGTCCAGAGGGGAGACGGAGAGGCGTGCCAGGGCAGCCACCCCCTAGGCGCGCGTGGGCCCTACCCCACGCCTAGGCAGGGTGTGGGGCCCCTGTCCACCGCCTCGGCCTCCCCCTTCGCCTATAAGAAGCCCCCGATGCAGAAACCCTAAGTACCCGATCAATATTCCACGAAACCTTCTGTAGCCGCCACCATCGTCGTCCCTATATCGGGGGGATATGAAGTTCTTCCCGGCATCCTGTCAGAGGGGAGATCATCCCGGAGGCCTTCTCTCTGGTATGATGCGTGAGTAGTTCCACCTTGGACTATGGGTCCATGTAGTAGCTAGATGGTTGTATCTCCTCCTTGTGCTTTCATGTATAGATCTTGTGACCTCCGTTCATGATCAAGATCTAATCTATTTGTAATCATGCATGTTATGTTTGCGAGGATCCGACGGATATTGAGATTATTATGTTGATCTGATTAATGGTTTTGTATTTATGATTCTATCATGTCTGTGCTATTTGTGATCTTGCATGCTCTCCGTTGTTATTAGCTATCTTGTCCAAGTAGTTGCTAGTGACTCCAAGAGGGAGTATTTATGCTCGATAGTGGGTTCATGCCTCTAGTTTCCAAGGGAAGTGACAGAAATCTCTTCGGTTATAGATGTGTTGTTGCTACTAGGGAGAAAACAATGGTATCTTGTTCATGGAACATGTGGATTATTACCTTACACACTTTTCTTAAAGCAGTTGTCTGTTGCTTGCAACTTAATACTGTAGGGGGTTCGGATGATAACCTGAAGGTGGACTTCTAGGCATAGATGCAGTTTGATGGAGGTCTATGTATATTGTTGCATTGCCCAATCAAATCTCATAGGATATTTTTGACTAGTATTGCATTGTTATGCCTTGCTCGGTTCCTATCAATTGCCCCGCTGTAATTTGTTTACCCTTCATGCCATGTTGTTTATCTAAGGAGAGCACCTCTAGTGAACTATGGACCCCGGTCCAATCTTTACCATTGATACATCTTCAACTGTTACTTGTTTAATTGCTGCAAACCACCATTACCTTCCACACCATACGTTTAATACTTTGTTACAGCAACCGGTGAGATTGACAACCTCACTGTTAGTTGGGGCAAAGTCTTGAGTTTGTGTTGTACAGGTATCCGCGTTGCTTGCAACATTTGTGTGACGTTTCCTTCCTCCTACTGGTCGATAACCTCGGTTTCTTACTAAGGGAAGACTTGCTGCTGTGCTTCTTCACACCTTGCTCTAGGGGTTCCCAACAGGCTCCTCATCAACTGAGCCATCATTTTTGCATGCTTAGAAACAGAGGAGGGGGGTCACGGCGGTATTTATGAGGTTGTTGGGAGAGCCCAGGTAGATACGGAGACGGGGGCGCTGATGACCCACAATTATAGAGGATCACAACAGTCTTCACGGGTAGTATTACCCAATTTATTGATTTGACACAAGGGGAGCCAAAGAATACTTGCAAGCCTTAACAACTGAGTTGTTAATTCAGCTGCACCTGGAAATAGTTCTTACTCACAGAATTTTATCGGTAGCAACAGTTTGTAGTAGCAACAACAAAGCAACAGCAGCATCAAAACAGGAGCAATAGTAACAGTAGTAGCAAACAATGGGATATGAGCGCGGTAGGCATAGGGATGGATGGACGGGCGTTGCATGGACAAGTCTAAACATGTAACTTCAAGATCTAGGGCATTGCAGATAAATAACAAGCATCCAAGTACTAAACAATCATAGGCATGTGCTCCATATATAGTCATGCGTGCTCGCAATGAGAACTAGCACAACAACTTTTGTCCAACCAGCCCGTGGCAGCGGGGCCTCTAGGGAACTGATACGTTGGAAACGTATCTATCATTTTTGATGCTCCACGCTTATTTAGTATCTAATTTGCTTTACTTTTCCACACTTTGAAGTGCTTTTTACATTTTTTCTGGTACTAACCTACTAACAAGTTGCAACAGTGCCAAATGCCCGTTTTCTGCTGTTTTTGGTTTCAGAAAATTTAGTAAAGAAATATTCTCAGAATTGGACGGGACAAACGTCAAAGTCGATTACTTTCCGTGGGGAACAAGAAGTCCAGAGGGGAGCCGGAGGGGCCAGCCAGGGGGACACACCCACCCCAGGCGCGAGTGGGCCCTGCCCCACGCCTGGATAGGGTTTGGCCACCCTGGCCGCCGCCTCGGCCTCCCCCTTCGCCTATAAGAAGCCCCCAATGCAGAAACCCTGAGTATCCGATTAAATCTCCACGAAACTGTCTGTAGCCTCCGCCACCATCGTCCCTAGATCGGGGGGATCTGAAGTTCTTCCCGGCACCCTGCCGGAGGGGAGATCATCCCGGAGGCCTTCTCTCCGATATGATGCGTGAGTAGTTCCACATTGGACTATGGGTCCATGTAGTAGCTAGATGGTTGTATCTCCTCCTTTGTGCTTTCATGTATAGATCTTGTGAGCTTCGTTCATGATCAAGATCTAATCTATTTGTAATCATGCACGTTATGTTTGCGGGGCCGATGGATATTGAGATTATTATGTTGGTTTGATTAATAGTTTTATCTTTATGATTCTATCATGTATGTGTTGTTTGTGATCTTGCATGCTCTCCGTTGTTAGTAGCTATCTTGGCCAAGTAGTTGCTAGTGACTCCAAGAGGGGGTATTTATGCTCGATAGTGGGTTCATGCCTCTAGTTTCCAAGGGAAGTGACATGAATCTCTTCGGTTGTAGATGTGCTTTTGCCACTAGGGAGAAAACAACGGTCTCTTGTTCATGGAACATGTGGACTGTTTAACTTACACACTTTGCTTAAAGCAGTTGTCTGTTGCTTGCAACTTAATACTGGAGGGGGTTCGGATGATAACCTGAAGGTGGACTTCTAGTCATAGATGCAGTTGGATGGCGGTCTATGTATATTGTTGTATTTCCTAATCGAATCTCATAGGATCTTTTTGACTAGTAATTGCATTGTTATGCCTTGCTCTGTTCCTGTCAATTGCCCTGCTGTAATTTGTTTACCGTTCATGCCATGTTGTTATCTAAGGAGAGCACCTCTAGTGAACTATGGACCCCGGTCCAATCTTTACCATTGATACATCTTCCACTATTACTTGTTTACTTGCTGCAAACCATGACCTTCCACACCATATGTTTAATCCTTTGTTACAACAAACCGGTGAGCTTGACAACCTCACTGATTCGTTGGGGTAAAGTCTTGAGTTTGTGTTGTGCAAGTCTCCGCATTGCTAGCAACACCTGTGTGACGTTTCCTTCCTCCTACTGGTTCGATAACCTCAGTTTATTACTAAGGGAAACTTGCTGTTGTGCTGCTTCATACCTTGCTCTTGGGGTTTCCAACGAAGCGTCCCACGACAAGTGTTAGGCGCCATCAAGCTATTTTCTGGCACCGTTGCCGGGGAGGCTAATGACGTATTCACTAGGGGAGTCCTTCACTTCCTTTCTCTTTACTTCGTTTTTTTTGTTTTCTTAGTTTCTTTTGCTTGGTTTTGTTTGCCTCTTTCCAAAAAACCCAAAAAAATAGTCTAGTTTGGTTTGCTTGCTTTATTGAAAAATACACAAAAATAGTTCCTACCCTAGTTGGTGGCCTGTTATTGCCTTGCTTGGTCATGCTTTCTATCAATGGATAGTTTCTTTGAAACTAGTTCTTATTGGCAAGGTGGGTTCACGGAAGAACAAAAGTATTATTATAAGGAACACCGTTTGTCACAAAAAGGGAAACACTTATGGGAACAAATTGATAAGTTGAATACTCTTGCTAGAGACGTGTGCTCTACTTATAATGTTACTTATTGCTTTGATAAAGCTTGTTGCTGCAGGAGGTATAAACACCTACCCTTTCAATGTGAGTATAATGATAATGTTACCATATCCTCTTATGTTAAGGGAAATTATGACTTTTATGATGTGGAACATATTGAAGAATTTATTGCTTTCAAGGGTGCATTTGAATTTGCTAGTTTTCTTGAAAATACTAATGATGCACCTTATGAACATGATGTTTATGAGATACTTAAATTTTGCTTTGAAAATTACAAGGAAGCACATGGCTATATTGTTGAATATTTTAATAGGTGCTTTCCACAACTGGAAGAGACTAATGCCTTGCAGGATCCTATGGAAGAAGAAATTGTTGAAACGGGAAGCTCATTTGATGAAAAAGAAGAGGAGAGTAATGAACAAAAGGAGGAAGAATGGATCTAACAAAAGGAGGAAGAATGGATCTGCCCATGCCTACCTTCTAATGAGAGTAACTCTTTATCCCTTACATTATTTGATTGTCCCCCATGCTTATCAAAGGAGGATGAATGTTATGTTCATGTGGATCCTTTTGAAATATCTACTTTGGATAAAACCTGTGAAGGTTTTTATCCCACTGTTTTTGAGCTTGATAGAAATTATGAGTTTGTAGATCATGAAAAGCATACTTTATGTGATAGCTATATTGTTGATTTTATTCATGATGCTACTGAAAATTATTATGAGCGAGGAAAGTATGGTTGTAGGATTTTTCATGGTACTGAAACACCTCTCTATGTGCTGAAAGTTTTGAAGTATGGTTGTAGGATTTTTCATGATTTTTCATCTTCCTATGCCTATCACTTTGTTCTTTGTGAATTTATTTGCATACAAGATTCCTATGCATAGGAAGTGGGTTAGACTTAAATGTGTTTTTAATTTGCTTCTTGATGCTCTCTTTGACTTCAATTCATAAATCTTATGTGAGCATCTTCTCAAGCTATCAAGCCTAACTTAAAGGCGTTAAAGAAAAGTACTTGTTGGTAGATAACCCAAGAGTTTCCTTGAGTCTTGCAAGTTATTACTTCAGTAATGACCTCTCCTTATCATTTTTGTTTGCTTTTTGTGCCAAGAATGACCTCTAATGAGAGGGAAGTAAGATTTGGGGAGTTGCTGTCCCGAAACAGATTTCTGTCCTCCACCAAAAAAAATCATGAGGAGGCTCTGTAACTCGGATTGATCTAAAATTTTCGAATAAATCCCCCAGTAAGTTAGATAACTTTAGTTAGTTTAACACTTTTTTATTTTAGCAACAGAAGATGTTCGAAAAAATCGGTTTCTACTTGCTGGTCTGTTTTGACAGATTTCTGCCATTATTTGCATTTGCTTCTTATTGATTCCTTTCTGAGTTCTCTTTAGGTGAATTGAGATTTTTGAAGGAGTTACTACAGTAGCTTGTGTTTTTAGTGAAAAGCCTTGTTGTTTCAAAGCTTTTCCAGAGGTCTAATATCTTTTGAATACACTAATGTTGCTAATGAAGATTGTGTGAAGTTTTGTATGAAGGAAAAATTTCAGGTGTAGAGAGAGAATGATGCAATGAGATGAAGAATGGACAAAAGCTCAAGCTTGGGGATGCCACCATGGTGTCACCCCAAGAAATATCCAAGAGGTACAAGCGTCAAAGCTTGGGGATGCCCAAGGCATCCCCTTCTTCATCAATAAAAAGCTCAGGTCTGTCTAGACACTTCGTTTTTATTATTTCATGCATAGTTGTGTTGTTCTTGGAGCGTATTAGTTTTTGTTTGATTTTCTTAGTTTGTTTAGTTTGCTTGAATTAAGTAGTTTGGACCCCCGTTATCGCTGTGTTGTTTTGCAAATAAGTTGCTTGGTGTTAGAAAGGAGTAGTAAGTTCTTGCTTGTAAGTGCAAGAGGAGCTTGCATTGACTGTGACTTAGACTTTAGCATGACATGCAAGGTGTTGTTTTGGAATTATGCTTAGTGATTATTTCTGTAGATTGTCTTGTTCCAAACAATTGGGATTGCTTAGTGTGCCTTGAAGAAATTATGTGTTGGTTTAGCATGCAAAAAGCTTAGTATTATGGTATTCTCCTTTGATGCTTTGCTTGAGTTGACTTGGCACATGATCACACCATGTTATGACTATGACAAGTCACCATTAGCCTCTATGATCATTTAGTCCCTGACTTGTAGTACCACTCTTTGCTTTGATTAGTATGCTTTGTTGCACTGCATGATTTTGGCCATTATTGCTCTCTTAGTTGGTTGCTCCCAGTATTTTGCTAGCCTCCACTCCCAAGAAACCAAGTTATTCCAAAGTGTCCACTATAAACTCCTATGCATGGTGTGTTACACCATTCCAAGTATATTCTTGTTTTCAGCTACCTTCCAATTAAAAACTATTTTGTTATGTGAAAACTTAGTGATTAAAGCCCTCACGAACTTGATGGCACACTTTATTCTTTGCCCCTAATAAACTTGAACCATTGTGACAACTTTGTTGTATATGCTTGCACTTATAAGTTGGAATTAGCAGAACAGTGTTGTCACGGGGAACGGTTTCAACATTGCACTTGTACTCTGTACTCAGTTCATATCATGTTCTTTTGTCTATGGATGTCACCGGTGTGAAATAAAGAGGGAACTTGTAAGTCCATGGAGTTTGTATCCTGTGTTAGAGAAACGTCTGGGCCGCTAGTCTAAGCCATGCCTAATCATGGTGGAAACTTGCAGCATCATCATAATGAGCTATCTATGAATCATCCTCAATAAAAAGCTATGCATATGGTAAATAAAAAGATTGCTGAGATGCTCATTGTCTGCTTGCCTTGTCATTTTGGTTATGGGAAAGCTCCTGTACCATGTGCAAGGGGTACCCCGTTGGCGGTTCTCAATGATATGCAAATACTTACAGTGACAAGAACTTACCTGGACCCAAAGTTGAGTATGCATGAGGTGTGGCCCTCGTATTCAAGGGACTTGAGATTGCCAACTTATACTTCGAAGCATATACTCCTGCTTTGCCACTTTAACTTAACCACTTCAAGATGCTTATGACAGGGGCAATGAGGGCTAAAAGCTAACAAGTACCACAATTTTTGGAAGCTCTTTTTGAAACTTGTAATCCCTACTTCCTTTACAAAAAGGCCTTTCTTCCACCATTATTTGAGCTCCACCTTCTACCTTTAGGCACCATTAAGAGAGCATAGTTGTCATTCTATGTACAGTGTTCCAAAGCTTATTGATTGATGCATATTTGATATTACTTGTTCTTGTGCTATTTGTTTCTAGTCACCCTTGTGAACTTTGAAGGTGTCCTATGCATTTATATTGCTACTCTATGAGGGACAAGCTGATTGCCACTATGCTATGTTTTCTGCATGTGAAACAAACAAACGTTTTTCAATGCATGTTATTCATGATCTTTGTTTGTAGCTTGTCATATTGCATGCATAGTCACTAAGTCCTATTGTTAGAACTCCATATTTCATGCACATGTTTAGAGTTCTTTGATCCCAGCTTTCAATGCTTGCAGTAGCTAGATGGTTGTATCTCCTCCTTTGTGCTTTCATGTATAGATCTTGTGAGATCCGTTCATGATCAAGATCTAATCTATTTGTAATCATGCACGTTGTGTTTGCGGGGATCCGATGGATATTGAGATTATTATGTTGGTTTGATTATTGGTTTTATCTTTATGATCCTATCATGTCTGTGTTGTTTGTGATCTTGCATGCTCTCCATTGTTAGTAGCTATCTTGGCCAAGTAGTTGCTAGTGACTCCAAGAGGGGGTATTTATGCTCGATAGTGGGTTCATGCCTCTAGTTTCCAAGGGAAGTGACAGGAATCTCTTCGGTTGTAGATGTGATGTTGCCACTAGGGAGAAAACAACGGTCTCTTTTTCATGGAACATATGGACTGTTTACCTTACACACTTTGCTTAAAGCAGTTGTCTGTTGCTTGCAACTTAATACTAGAGGGGGTTCAGATGATAACCTGAAGGTGGACTTCTAGTCATAGATGCAATTGGATGGCGGTCTATGTATATTGTTGTATTGCCCAATAGAATCTCATAGGATCTTTTTGACTAGTAATTGCATTGTTATGCCTTGCTCAGTTCCTGTCAATTGCCCTGCTGTAATTTGTTTACCGTTCATGCCATGTTGTTATCTAAGGAGAGCACTTCTAGTGAAGTATGGACCCCGGTCCAATCTTTACCATTGATACATCTTCCACTGTTACTTTTTTACTTATTGCAAACCATTACCTTCCACACCATATGTTTAATCCTTTGTTACAACAAACCGGTGAGCTTGACAACCTCACTGATTTGTTGGGGCAAAGTCTTGAGTTTGTGTTGTCCAGGTCTCCGCATTGCTAGCAACACCTGTGTGACGTTTCCTTCCTCCTACTGGTTTGATAACCTCAATTTCTTACTGAGGGAAACTTGCTGTTGTGCTGCTTCATACCTTGCTCTTGGGGTTTCCAACGAAGCGTCCCACGACAAGTGTTGGGCGCCATCAGGAACTACTGGCAATTAAGGTACTCCTTTTAATAGAGCATTGGAGCAAAGAAATAACACTCCGTGAACACATGTGATCCTCACACCACAGCCATCCCCTCTGGTTGTCCCAATTTCTGTCACTTCGGGGCCTTTGGATACAAACAATGATATGTGTACACAACTTGCAGATAAGATCACAAATAATACTATCATAATAATTAAATAATAAGTTCAGATCTGAGATCATGGCACTTGGGCCCTAGTGACATGCATTAAGCACAACAAGTTGCAACAAAGTCAAATAGCACTAATAGAGATACTAGGCACTATGCCCTAACAATCTTATTCGATTACATGATAGAACTCATCCAATCCCTACCATCCCCATAGCCTACAGCGGGAGATTACTCACTCATGGATGAGGGAAACATTGATGGTTGATGGAGAGGCGTTGGTGATGACGATGGCGATGATCCTCTCCAAATTCCCTGTCCCGGCAGGGTGCCAGAACGGAGTTTCTGGTTCCGAATCGCGGCTTCTGGTGGTGGCGGGCAGCGGAACTCTTTCTGGAAAAACGTCGAACCCCCCTAAGTTTTTAGGTCAGAACGCAACTTATAGGCGAAGAGGGAGGCCGAGGGGGTGCCTAGGGTGGCCGCACCCCCCTAGGCGTGGCTAGGCCTGCTCAGCGCCTGGCAGGGGTGTGGGCCCCCAGACCTCCACTCCGTCTCGTACTCTGGCTCCGTGGATCTTCTGGTGAAATAGGATTTTTGGCATATTTTCCGGGATTTTTCCTGATAGTTGATTTTCTGCACAAAAACTAGACACCAAAGTAATTCTGCTGAAACAACGTCAGTCTGTGTTAGTTGTATCCAAATAAGACAAGTTTAGAGGAGAAACATTAGCAAAAGTGTTCGGGATAGTATATACATTTTGGACGTATCAAACCCCCCCCCCAAGCTTAGCTTACTGCTTGTCCTCAAGCAATTCAGTTGAAAACTGAGTGCGATAAAAGAACTTTCACGAACACATTTGCTTCATATGATGTATATATTCTCAGCACATGAGTAGATACTTAAACCATCCATAATAAGAAGTATGCAACTAAGTCTACTCAATAGTCATTGCAAGCTATGAAGAGAAACCAACTCAATAATAATAAGTAGCATGGAACATAAACATAAGCAACATTGCAATGCTCATAAAAAGGTATGATAGAGTGGTATCTCGCTTGCCTTTGTTTGTAGAGCACAATATAAATGCCAAGGAACCTCTGAAGTTCACATGAAGACTAGAAGTAAAAATATCAGAGATACAAGCATCAAAGTCATGCCATAATTAACCAGGTTTTCAGACAAACACAAGAATGACAACTATGCTCTCAAGAAGGTGCTCGTAGAATAAGTGGTGACTCAACAAGGAAGTGAAAAGGTTTTGAAAAGTTTGAAAGGCTTCCAAATGCTGAAAGTAAGGTACTCATTAGCTTTGAGCTCTCATTGCACCTATCATTGGCATCTTCATATGGTTATGGTGAAAGTGAGGTCCAATATGAGTTATATGCTTGGCAGACCATAAACTGGAAATCCCAAGTCCCTTGAGTACGAGGGCCGCTCCGCATGCTACTCAACTTTAGTTACCTGTAAGTTCTTGTCATTGTAGATACATGCATATCATAGAGAACCACCAACGGGGTACCCCTTGCACATGATACATGAGCTATCCCGTGATCAAAATGACAAGGCAAGCAGACAATGAGCATCTCGGCAATCTTTTTATTTACTATGTGCATAGCTTTTTATTGAGGATGCTTCACAGATGCTCACTATGTTAATGCTGCAAGATTCTACCATGATTAGGCATGGCTTAGGCTAGCGGCCCAAGCGTTTCTCTAACACATATATATACTCCAAAAACTCACAAGCTCCCCTTTTATTTCACACCAACGACATCCGCACACAAAATAGCAAGGTATCAACTGGATATGTATCCATAAGTGTTGAAAGCGTTCCCCATGACATCATGGTTCTGCTAACTCCCATCCTATTATTTACAAGCATATAACTTTCATGGACAGGTCACAATGGTTCAGGATTATTAAGTGCCAGAAATAAAGTGTGCCATCAAGTTCGTGAGAGCTTTACTAACTAACTTTCTCAAAGCAGTAAAACATTTTATTTGGAAGAAAACAAGGCATAAAGAATATGCACTGAAATAGCAAATGATGCTAATAGGTAGGTATGGTGGACACTGTGGGAAATATTGGTTTTGGGGAGTTGGATGCACAAGTAGAGATCATACTCAGTGCAAGTGAAGGCTAGCAATAGAGAGGGAGCGACAAACGAGAGAGCAATAATTGTCATAATCCTGCTTGCAACAAAACATGACTAATTATGGCATGAAAGTGATACAAGAACTTTGAGGCAAAATAAATCATCGAGGCTTACTGACTATTGTTCAGTCATATGCATGTGTGAGCATGTGCCAAGTCGATTCACATGAAACATTCAGAGGAGGATACCACAATATCATACCAAAATATGAATAAAATAATGCAAGCAAACATTCATATGACATGCTACAAACTATTATCAAGCTGAAGCTAATCACAAGAAAGCAAGAACTACTAAGCATCCATTAGTAACATACACCTTACATGAACACACTAAGCATGCTCACAATGATGAGTATATGTACAAACATGAAAACAAATAGAGTGTGTTACCAACCTCTTACCACACCTCAAGTTGTCTTAATCTTCATTATTGCCCTTCACTTGTGTGACTTGAATAATAACATGAAACCAAACTCCACTGAGGACGGCTGAACCCTGCAAAGAACTCAAAAACCAAAGAAGAACAACAAATATTTCTGGTGTTTTCGATTTTTTTTCAAACAAGCAAACAAAGCAAAAACAAACAAAGAAAAATCTTAATTTTCTTTAAGGCAAACCAAAGCTAAAAAGCAAAGAAACAAACCAAGAGAAACAACGAAAATACTTTTGGTATTTTTGTGTTTTGAGAAAGTAGGAACAAAAAACCAAAAAGAAAGTGAAACAATGGATATACAAAGAACCGACAAAACATGATATATATATGAGTGTGATGTCGGTATACCTCCCCCCAAGCTTAGGCTTTTGGCCTAAGTGGGGCTCAACTCCATGGTTCCCAAGAAGGTGCACCTCCGTAGTGCGACGAGGAGGCTCCTTCGTCCTGGTACGAACTCGAGGACTCTCTTGTGTAGTACACAGAGGGGTCGTAAGAGGGCGCGTCCCCCTGATAGTGTCCATGGAAACCAAGAATGCGCAGCTTGTCATCCATCTCCTCCTTGGAGCGCGACAAAGGTCACTGGTAAATACTGAACAAAGTGGTTTGGGGGAGAGGTATCTCTCTGTCTTCCCCATCAATAAACAACATTCTATAAACCAAACTCTCAAGGGTAGAGCCAGTAGTGACAAAGTGATGCGCCTTCATGGCAGCAAGATCAAGCCTCTAAGGAGCCAAAACTATATCATTTGGATCAACAACAAGGTCCAAGGCAGCAACAACACATGCATCAATAATTCCCCCATAAATGGGTCCCTTAGCAGCTAAGCGAAAGCAATGAGAGAACCAAGATTGTACTTAGTTTCATTGTTGAGCGTAGCAGCTATGAAGGCCAAATGATAATTGGAAATATTAGTAATGTTCTCCCTACCAAGAACACTAGTGGCAAGATAGTAAGCAAAGTACCTGATGGCTGGGAGTTGAATATTTCTTATCTTTCCCCGTTGGGCTCTACAGTCATCATCATTGGTTATCCCGAAGTAGAGCTCCAACAAATCAGTGGGTTGAGCTAGAACCTTCTTCGTCGACCCAGCTGTACCAAGTCCTAGGGCCTCACAAAATTTCTTCAATGTCATGGTGTAAGGCCTGCCATAAATTTTGAAAGACACATCTGGCTTGAACAAGCTGTTAGTAAAAGAAAGCTCTCCACAAATGTTTTAGTGAGCGCTACATATTGCACGCTCTCATCCTGCATATAGCTTGTTAGTCCAACCCTCCGAACCAAGGTTAGAAAATCATCAAGAATCCCAGCATCCCGCAAAAAGGTTAGGCAAGGAAAGGTGGAAGGGTGAGCATCCCCCTCATCTCCCTCATGGCCGAATCGCAGTGTAATGAGATCCTCATTGTATGAGGGCCTAGCTCGGGAGTATGATCTTGAAGGCCTTTCCCTTCTAGGTGCATCACTCTCAAATATTTCACCAAATGTGTGGTTGTCCATGACCTCTTTTTTCTGTAATTTTTAGACAAACATCAAACCAAGTGATTTCAAGTTGATAAATGATGAGAAACTGCTATAGGAACTTGCTAGAGGGCTACACATGCATCAAAATGAAGCATAGAACAAGCATGCAAGCTCACACAACATGTCACCTATAGCAGCAAAGTACTCAAGATACAGTCTACCAATCACAAATCTAATTGGACAAGCGGAGGAGGCACATACTAAGGAGCAATCCCTCTAGAAATCAGCAACAAAGATGGGCTGAGCAAGGAGATCGAAATTAGCGAGCAATAACAGCAGGAAATCGAGCTTGAGAAAGTTTTCCAGTGTTTTTCGGGATAGAGAAAGAAGATGGCTGCGAGGAGGCACCTTGGAGGGGCCCAGGTCGGACACACCCCAACCAGGCCCCACCTAGGGGTAGCCGCGCCCACCAGGGGTGTGCTGGCCTGGGGTGGCCCCCTAGGTCACTCCATGTGTCCCTCTGCCCCTTTTTTCAAGGAAAAACTTTAGTTTGAATTTTTTTGGGATTTTTCGGGAAACTTTATTTTTGGCCAATTTTTAGGGTATGAAAATTGATTTTTTCGCAGAAAATATTTTTTAGAAGAAGCAAAAACAAACCAAAAACCAAACTACAGAAGTTCTAAGAAACCCTAACAAGAAAACAACTAACAAAACCAAAGCTAACAAAAGAAAGGGCAAAGACTAGGAAGGAGGAAAATAAAAGAAAGCAAGAATAACCACAGTGAAAGCATTAGTTTATTCATTAAAATCCTTTTGTTAACAAGGTTGATCAAGTCTTGTTACCAAAACAATCTTATATGAAACAAAACTTTGCATTCCACAAGGCAATTATGTTATCGCATACTTGATTGCAATGGTCCCAATCATAATGGTTTCAAAAAAAATCTTGTGGAATGGGATAATATATTTCTCCAACCTTGATGCTCTCAATATTTTCAATGGAATTCAGGCAATAGCTCTTAGCAACCTTCTTGGGGAAATAAACAGTATGCTCTTTGTCATTAATATTGAATGTTACTTTTCCTTGATTACAATTGATGATAGCACCTTCAGTATTAAGAAAGGGTCTTCCAAGAATAATAGACATATTATCATCTTCAGGCATTTCAAGCACAATAAAATCAGTTAAAACCAAGAAATTATGAGCCACTTGAACAGGAACATCCTCACATATACCAACAGGAATAGTAGTTGACTTACTAGCCATTTGCAAAGATATATCAGTTGGTATCAACTTTTCTAGCTAGAGTCTCTTGTAGAGGGAAAAAGGCATAACACCAACTCCAGCTCCCAAATCACATAAAGCAGTTCTCACATAATTATTCTTAATAGAGCAAGGAATAGTTGGTATACCTCGATCAACAAGTTTCTTTGGAACCTTACCATTGAAGGAATAATTAGCAAGCAAAGTACAAATCTCCTCATTATGAATCTTCCTTTTATTAGAGACAATATCCTTCATATACTTTGAATAAGGAGGCAACTTAATAGCATCAGTCAGAGGAATTTGCAAAAATAAAGGCTTCATCCACTCACAAAACTTGTTGTAGTGCTCTTCCTCCTTTGACTTGTGTCTCTTACCTGGAAAAGGCATAGGTTTCTGCACCCAAGGTTCTCTCTCACTTCCATGTTTCTTATCAATAAAATCTTCCTTAATGTACCTAGTATTCTTAGTGTGCTTCTCGGGTTCTTCCTCAACTTCCTCCTTATCAGGAGCATCATTTTTATCATTACCACTCTTAGTTTCAGTATCAGAGACAGGTATACTATTAGGATCTACAGCAGGTTCAAGTGGTTCCTCAACTATTTTGTGTTTCTTTTTCTTTCTATTACAAGGACTACCACTACTTTCACCTTGTTGAGAATCCTGCTCAATTCTTTTAGGGTATCCTTCAGGATATAAAGGATCTTGAGTAGCTATAGCACTCCTAGTTCTAATTCCATAAGCATGTTTATCTCCTGAGGCATGAACTAGCATATCTTTTTTGTGCCTTAGCAAGTTGATCAAGTTGGGTTTTAACCATTTGAAAGTGGTTACAAAGCATTTTAATATCATTAGAAGTTCTTTCCACAATATCTTTCAACTCTTTAATAGCTCTAGAGTTTTCCAATAAATGATTATTAACTTGTTTATTAAAATTACCTTGTTTAACAATAAAAATGTCAAGTTCCTCTAAACATTGATCAGGAGGCTTACCATAAGGAATATCACCTTCATAAAAGTGTTGGAGAGAGTGTACCTCAATAGTGGATGAGTGGGGAATTGTCTTACATAATTCTTCTATAGGAGGTAGATTCTTCACATCTTCAGCTCTAATACCTTTCTCCTTAAGACATTTCTTAGTTTCTTTCATCACTTCATCATTTAATGCAATAACTCCCCTCTTCTTTCGTGCTGGTATTGGATCTGGTTCAGGCACAACTGGTTCAGGAGTAATAGGCTCAGGTGTATTTAGCTCAGCTGAAGTCCAGTCATCATAATTCTTGCTTATTTTAGCCATTAATTCTTCAGCATCTATAGGAGTTCTTTTCCTAAAAACACAATCAGCAAAACTATCTAGGTATGTCCTAAAATCATTAGTTAGTCCATTATAATAAATATTAAGAAGCTCGTTTTTAGGTAATGGACATCCAGGATGTGCATGAATCCAGGCACAGAACCTTGTCCATGATTCAGGCAATTTCTCTTCTTCTCCCTGGTTAAAATCAAAAAGTCTCTGCAAAGCAGCATGTCTAGCATTGGGAGGAAAATATTTCTGGAAGAAAGAAGCAATCAAGCAATCAGGGCTATCAATGGAACCAGGAGGTAATCTATTAAAACAATCCCTAGCTTTTCCTTTGATTGAAAAAGGGAAGATCTTTGTAACAAAGTACTTGCGCATCTTAAAATCATCAGAGAATAAAGTACTCATAGTGGAAAGCTCATTCATATGAGCTACATCACTCTCATTTTCAGTCCCACAAAATGGTTCTTTCTCAACAATATCCAAATAGGATAAATCAAGAGAGAAATCATAATCTTTATCTTTAATATCTATGGGAGAGGTGGCAAACTTAGGATCAGAGGAAAGTTTAAGAATAATGGTACGTCTAGCAAGGAGACTCTTAATAGCACTAGTACCATGTGTGTTTTGGCACTCTTCAACAAATTCATCAGTAAACTCAATGTAGCCATCATTAATATCATAACTCTCTCTAGACTCAAGTGAGCTAACAGGTGTAACAGTGTCTTCACTAGGAGTTTCGGTATTTCCTACACCAGCCATAGTAGCATCTAGGAAATGACCTAATGAACCACTCATATCAAGCATAGTAGAAGTAACATCATGAGCATCAAAAGCAGTTTCAGATTCAGAAGTAGTAGCAGTGTGTGTAGCATGAGTATGTGGTGGTGGTGTAACAAGCTTACTTATAACACACGGTGAATCAAGAACAACATAGGTGTTTAGGACTGTACCTCTTCTTGTAGTGGATGGTAAAATAGGGAACTTTCCATCACGAGACTTCCCCATGATGAAAGGAGTAGAAGTGAACAATAATAGATCCAAGTGATAAAGTTATGCTCCCCTGCAATAGCGCTAGAAAATAGTCTTGATGACCAACAAGTATAGGGGATCACAACAGTCTTCGCGGGTAGTATTACCCAATTTATTGATTCGACACAAGGGGGGCCAAAGAATACTTGCAAGCCTTAACAACTGAGTTGTAAATTCAGCTGCACCTGGAAATTGTTCTTGCTCACAGAAGTTTATCAGTAGCAACAGTTTGTAGTAGCAACAGCAAAGCAACAACAGCAAAACAGGAGCAATAGTAATAGTAGTAGCATATAGTGGGATATGAGCGCGGTAGGCATAGGGATGGATGGACGAGCGTTGCATGGACAAGTCTAAACATGTAACTTCAAGATCTAGGACATTGCAGATAAATAAGAACAAGCATCCAAGTATTAAACAATCATAGGCATGTGCTCCATATATATAGTCATGCATGCTCGCAATGAGAACTTGCACAACATCTTTTGTCCAGCCAGCCTGTGGCAGCGGGGCCTCTAGGGAACTACTGGCAATTAAGGTGCTCCTTTTAATAGATCACCGGAGCAAAGCATTAACACTCCGTGAACACATGTGATCCTCATAACACAGCCATCCCCTCCGGTTGTCCCAATTTCTGTCACTTCGGGGCCTTTGGATCCGAACAATGATATTTGTACACAACTTGCAGATAATATCACAAACAATATTATCATAATAATTCAATAATACGGTTAGATCTGAGATCATGGCACTCGGGACCTAGTGATAAGCATTAAGCACAACAAGTTGCAACAAAGTCAAATAGCACTAATAGAGATACTAGGCACTATGCCCTAACAATCTTATTCGATTACATGATAGAACTCATCCAATCCCTACCATCCCCATAGCCTACAGCGGGAGATTACTCACTCATGGATGAGGGAAATATTGATGGTTGATGGAGAGGTGTTGGTGATGACAATGGCGATGATCCTCTCCAAATTCCCCGTCCCGGCAGGGTGCCAGAACAGATTTTCTGGTTCCGAATCGCGGCTTCTGGTGGTGGCGGCGTAGCGGAACTATTTCTAGAAAAACGTCGACCCCCCTCCCCTGAGTTTTTAGGTCAGAAGGCAAATTATAAGCGAAGAGGGAGGCCGAGGGGGTGCCTGGGGTGGACGCACCCCCCTAGGCGTGGCCAGGCCTGGCCCGCGCCTGGCAGGGGTGTGGGCCCCCCAGGCCTCCACTCCGTCTCGTACTCTGGCTCCGTGGATCTTCTGGTGAAATAGGATTTTTTGCATATTTTCCGGGATTTTTCCTGATAGTTGATTTTCTGCACAAAAACTAGACACCAAAATAATTCTGCTGAAAATAGCGTCAGTCCGTGTTAGTTGTATCAAAATCACACAAGTTTAGAGGAGAAAAAATAGCAAAAGTGTTCGGGAAAGTATATACGTTTAGGACGTATCAGACACGGTCGTTCCGTGGCCGGCGGGGCTCGGTGTTCGTTCCGATTTCGTTCGGGAGAAGGAGATGATAGGTGGGACCTGGCGGTCAGTGGGCGCGGGGCTGGCAGGCTGTTCACGGGCTCGCTGGTGGGCTATGCTGGCGGCTCGACTAAGCTTAGGAGACGCACGCGCGGGGGGCAGAGGCTGTTTGCACGGCTGTCCTAGTTAGATTAGGCTAGTTAGTTTAGTTTTTTTATTCTTTTAATATTTTCTGTTTTGCCTTTTCTTTAATAACTTTTGCAAAGCAAGTTCAAAAATAATGAAACCAGTTTCTAAACTTTTATAAAAAGGAGGAGAACAACATGGGGTCATAGAGTAAACTTTTTTGCATAGCCTTTTGAGGATTTGGTTTAAATAACCTCCTCTTGTCCTTATAGTACTCTAAGAGAAAAATGGTTTAGGTTTAGGGAGAGGGGTTTTAATGCAATAAAAATTGTGAGATGCCATGATGCAAAGATATGATATATGCTTATCGTAACATCTTAATATAAAATCTAGGATGTTACAAACCTACCCCCTTAAGAAGTATCTCGTCCCCGAGATTCAGGTTGGCTAGCAATTAGGTGGGGGTGTTCCGTCTTCAAATCTTCTTCACGTTCCCACGTGGCTTCTTCCTTGGAATGGTGGTTCCATTGAACTTTGCAGAATCTGATGGTCTTGGTACGGGTAATCCTTTCGGCTATTTCCAATATTTTGACCGTTTTTTCCTCATAAGTAAGATCGTTTTCCAACCGAACCTCTTCTAGGGGTACTGTATCTCTTAGTGGTGTCTCGGCCATTCCCGGGTGGCACTTCTTTAATTGTGACACATGAAACACATCATGAACAGTCAGTCCTTCTGGTAACTCCAACTAATAAGCTACTTCTCCTCTACGGGCCAGAACCTTATATGGTCCTATGAATCATGGGGATAACTTACCCTTGATTCCAAACCTCTTAACTCCTCGTAGTGGTGAAACTCGGAGGTACGCACGGTCCCCTATTTTATAAGTCACATCCCTGTGCTTGGAATGAGCATAGCTATTTTGTCGGGATTGGGCTACCTTTAGCCTATCTTGAATCTGCCGTACCTTTTCCTCGGCATACTTGATCAACTCAGGTCCAAATAGGCTACTCTCTCCAACTCCACTCCATAACAAGGGAGTCCTACATTTCCTGCCATATAGAACTTCAAACGGGGCCATTTTGATGCTTGTTTGGTAACTATTGTTATATGAGAACTCTGCATACGGCAAGTTGTCATCCCAACTAGACCCATAGTCTAGCGCGCAAGCTCTCAACATATCCTCCAGAATCTGATTAACCCTTTCTGTCTAGCCATCTATTTGTGGGTGGAATGCAGTACTGAACTCTAGTCTGGTTCCGAGAGACTCATGCAGCTGTCGGCAAAACTTTGAGGTGAACTGGGTGCCTCTATCTGACACAATCCCTTTGGGGACACCATGCAGACTTACAATTCTTGACATTTATATCTTGGCGAGCTTAGCATTTGTATATGTGGTATTTACGAGGATAAAGTGAGCCATCTATTGTGACCTCAGGTCAATAAAGATCCTTGGTCCCTCCTTCTCGCCCTGCAGCTCCTCCACTAGGTTTGACTTCTTAGCAGCCTCAAGTTGCTCTTCCAAGCCTCTCTTAGAAGCACGCACGTCATTGATTATCTTGCAAAGGCCCTCCATATGCACATAAGTGTCCTTGATCTCCTTCTTGAGTTCCCTAATCCTCTTGTTCTTATTTATCACCCTCTTCTCTTGGTTAGTGAACTTCTTCTCTTAGTCCTTCATTGCCTCCTCCTGCTGCTTGATTGTTTCTTCCTTCTCCTTGATGAGGGTGCATAGCTCATCGTTCCTTAGCATCTCGAGGGAGCTACCCTTTTCAAGGTCATGGATGTGGCACTCCCAATATTGATATTGCGTCCTTTGGCGCTTGGTCGAAGTCCTTTCTTAAAAGGTCAACTCCATGGGAACTCCTTCCTCATCACGCATTACAAAAAGGCCGATGTAGTGTCCTTGAAGATACTCCTGATAGCATCCACACATGCCACCAATGAGCTATTGCAAGCTGATGCTAAGGGCCTTCTCCTTGGATTCGCTGATGGTGTGGATTGCTATGTCCTTCGTCGGGTGCTCGCCTTCATCTCGTCCTGGCTGGATGACCTTGACTCCCCAGCAGCCGTCCTTGTGGAGTTTCTTCATTAGGCTTCCTTGGATTGTTGGCACGGGAAGTTCCAAACGCGTGAGGAGGTCCATGAGGCATCCCCCAAAGCGAAGGGGCTCGATGTCCGCGACAGTGTCGTAGAAGAAGCTCATCATCTTTAAGTTAGAAGAATGAAGGTTAGATACTTAAACAAGTAGGGAAAAGCAGGTACTATAAGTTCATAAATACTTAGAATAATAAAGCAAGTAAGGCACACAAGTTAGAGGTGGTTCCAATCCTAGGGGTCATGTCCTATGGGAAACGATGTGCTCTGATACCATTTGTTGTGACCTCAGGTCAATAAAGACCCTTGGTCCCTGTGATTTACATGCTAGTCCCTGGATCAATAGCTAGCACTCACAGTCGATGAATATCATGTAAAACACAATGTCATTATTACACGAGGAATCCAAAGTATGAATTTATTACAGATTTTCTTAGCATATAGCTAGCTGAAATAACAGCGGAAACATAAATAGCTTGAGTCCATCAACGCCCCAGGCTTGTTGAGTGTAGACTCGCGATCCCTACGCACCTTTCAATCTTCAAATTCTGCACATAAGACATGCAACCAACAAGTTGGGTCAATACTTTGAATGTATTGGCAAATTACACCAAGGAAAAGAAAAGGTTAACACTACATGCAAGGATAATTTAGGCTGTGGAGTTCATTTGCACAAAGCTAGTTTTTTCTCTAAGTATGGAGAAAAGAGAGAGAAAGTTTTCCTACTTTGTAAACATTTGTTTAAGTAATATAGGGTCGAATGGCACATGAGGATATTACTCACCAAGTGTCCAAACAACCTAACACTTGGATATTACTCACCAAGTCCCCAAAACCCACCCAATAGCGATATAACTCACGCCATGGGTTTTAGAAAACTTATTTTAGAAAAGAGAGATAGGAAGACCCTTCAGAGGCTCCGTCCTTCAGATGATCAATGTTGTTCTGTTTCCGTGATCAATCAGATTGCAATACTCTCGAGAGTTTGTGCACTTTACCCACAATCCACGATCCAGTCCTTTAACAGACAAGACCATGGCGAGGCTTTCCCTTAGTAGCCGCTCTACCTTCTGGATCCAACCCTGCCAAGAACCTCCAAATGTTGGTACCCAGGTGAGGTTTCCCACTAAGTACTAGGCCAAGGCAGTGTTGGAATTATGCCCTAGAGGCAATAATAAAGATGTTATTATTATAATTCTTGTTCATGATAAAGTTTATATTCCATGCTAGAATTGTATTAAGCGGAAACTTTGATGCTTGTGTGGTTTATGAACAACACCGTGTCCCTAGTACGCCTCTATGGACTAGCTCATTGATTAATGATGGTTAAGGTTTCCTAACCATAGACATGAGTTGTCAATTAATAATGAGATCATGTCATTGGGAGAATGATATGATGGACAGACCCAAATCAAGCAGAGCAATTAGATCGTGTCATCGTGTTCATCTTTGCGAAGCTTTTTCTTATGTCAAATATTGTATTCCTTAGACCATGAGATAATGCAACTCCTTGGTATCGGAAGAAAGCTTTGAGGTCATCAAACATCATCCTATGAGAGGGTGATCATAAAGGTGTCTCTCAGGTGATCGGAAAGTACTTGTTGGGTTGTATGTATCGAGATGGGATTTGTCCCTCCCAAGTCGGAGAGATATACTTCATGCCCACTCGGTAATCGATATCAACACCGCTTGCAAGCAAGTGGTTAAGGAGTTAATCACAAAGTGATATCGGATTACGGAACGAGTAAAGTACTTGCTGTGAACGAGACTGAACTAGGTATGTCGATGCCAACGATCGAATCTCGGGCAAGTAAAATATCGCGTGACGAAGGGAATATATTTATGGGATTAATTGAATCCTGGCATCGTGGTTCATCCGATATGATCATCGATGAATATGTGGGAGTCAATATGGGTTTCCAGACCCCGCTGTTGATTATTGATAGAAGATCATGTCTGCATATTCTCGAACCCGTAGGATCACACACTTAACGTGTCTCGACGCTAGGATAGAATGGATAATTGGTTTATGAGTTTTCGTTTGGAGTCTCGGATGAGATCTAGGACATCACGAGAGGTTCCGGAATGGTCCAGAGAATAAGATTCATATAAGGGAAAGCAGTTTTTGGATTTCGGAATTGTTTCGGAATGTTCGGTTTTGTACCGGAAGGTTCTAGAAGCTTCCGGAGTGGGACCAACGTGGCCCCACTTGTCGGAGGGGGGCATGGGCCTACGAGGGAGTGCCTTGGCCGCATTGGGACAGGGGCACAAGGCCCCATAGGCCTAGCCGGACAAGCCCTAGGGTAAACCCTAGGGAGAGCTTCTAGAAGGGGGAACTTGCCCCCCACTCCACCCATGTGGCCGCCGGCCCTAGGGCTTGGAGGAGGGGCAAGGGCAGCCAGCCAGCCCTCTATATAAAGAGGGCAGGGGCGCACCCTCCTCCCACACCCCAAAAACCCTAGCCGCCATACTGCTGCCCTCTCCTCTCTCTCTCTCCTGACTGCGCGTAGGCGAAGCCCTGCCGCAGAAACTCTCCACCTTTGCACCACGCCGTCGTGTTGTAGATCCAATCTATCTCTCCACCCCACTTTCTGGACCGAGGAAGGAGGAGACGTCGAGGTGCGGTACGTGTGCATCTCTCGGAGGCGTCGCCACTTGCGGCGTTGGATCGGATCGGATCGCGAGGAGGAGAAGGCTAGTACGACTACATCAACCACGTTCTGTTGAATGTTCCACTGTGCGATTTCTTCAAGGGTATGAAGATCTCATCTATCCCTCTTGTTGTTTGCATCTCCTAGATTAGATCTTGGCTTTTCCCGTTCGCATTCGTAGAAAATTTTAATTTACTATGCTGCGAAACCCTTCAGTGGTATGAGAGCTAGATCTATGCGTAGATGTGTTTCACGAGTAGAACGCAACATGCTTGTTGCGGGCGTTGATGTTTTCTGTTGCAAGCCTCTTGTTGTGTACTTCTTATGACGCGGGATAGTGAGATCGAAGCGGTCCAGGCCAACTTTACGCGACCTCGTTCGCGAGACCGGCTCCGCACTTGACGTGTGGCTTGTTCCACACATGCGGCTGGTGGATGCCAGTTTCTCTCACTATAGTTGTCATGGGATTTACACCGGATGTTGGCAACCATAATATCACCGTTGTGGCTTTCCGTAGGTAAGAATCGTTCTTAGCTTGTTACTCCCATAAGCCACGTAAAACATGCAACAACAAAGTAGAGGCGTCTAACTTGTTTTTACATGGAGTGTTTCTGTGATATGGTATGGCCCAAGATGTGATGTGTATGTTGTATGCAATGATCATGTTTTGTAATATTTCACAACTTGCATGTCGATGAGTACACAACCGGCAGTATCCATATGGTTGTATTTATAATTGTGTATGACCTGTGTGTCAACTTCTTATACGCCATGTAATAGCTTTACTTTATCGCTAAGTAGTTAGCAATAGTTATAGTTGCTATTCGTGGTGGAGGCAATCATGGTGGAGTGATGGAGATCATGCTGGCACGCACAAGATGGAGATCATTGCGCGGAGATTGGCTATACCATGTCACATAAAATTATATGCATGTGATTTTTATCCTTTTATGTATCTTATTATGCTTAGATCGCGACGGTATCATTATAAGATGATTCCTCACTTAAAGATCAAGATAAAACTGTGTTCTCCCCATGTATGCACCGTTGCGAAAGTTCGTCGTGTTCAAGCACCACGTGATGATCGGGTGCTATAAACTCTATGTTCACATACAACGGGTGCAAGCCAGTTTCGCACACGCGGAAATACTTGGGTTTGACTTGACGAGCCTAGCATGTACAGACATGGCCTCGGAACACACGAACCGAAAGGTTAAGCATGAGTCATATGAATGATATGATCGACACTTTGTTGTCCACCATTCAAACCACATCTCTTCTCGTGAAGATCGGATTAGGTGTGGTGAATTTAGATCATGTTCACTAAACAACTTGAGGAATGTTGAATTTAGTGGGAGTTCATCTAGTAATTTGATTAAGTTGAACTAGTTATCATGAACATAGTCTAAATTGTACTTGCAAATTTTGTAGATCAAATGGCTAAGTCCAACTTCAACTTCAACGTTTTTGCTGAGAAAGAAAAACTTAAGAACAATGGGTCTAACTTCACCAACTGGTTCTGCAATCTGAGAATCATTCTCGCTGGCGGACAAAAGGACTATGTCCTTGAGAAAGTGCTAGGTGACGCCCCTACTGTAGATGTGCCGGCTGATGAGAAAGTTGTTTATCAGTCGCGCAAGGATGATTATGGTGTGATTAAGAGCACCATGTTGTTTGCTATGGAATCGGACCTTCAAAATCGTTTTGAGGAGTTCGCCGGGCCCTTTGAGATTCTTGAGGAACTGAAAACTATGTTTCAGACTCAGGCTCGTTCTAAGAGATATGAGATCTCTGAGAAATTCTTCAACTGCAAGATGGAAGAAGGGAGTTCCGTTAGTGAGCACGCCATTAAGATGTCGGGCTACACTCAACGTCTTGAGCAACTGGACTGCAAGATTCCAGAAGAGCTCAAGATTGACAGAGTTCTGCAATCACTCCCTCCTAGCTACAAAGGTTTTGTAGTTACTCATAATCAGATTGGTTCCACTGATACGATCACTGAGCTCTTCGCTAAGCTGAAAGCTGCGGAGGTGGACATCAAGAAAAATAATCATGTGTTGATGGTCAACAAGCCCCCCAGCTTTAAGAAAGGCAAGGGTGCAAAGAAGTCCTTCAAGAAAGGCAGCGGCAAGCGCGTTGCCCTTGCTGATAAGAAGCTCAAGTCTGGACCTAAGTTGGACACTGAGTGCTTCTATTGCAAGGACAAGGGTCACTGGAAGCGCAACTGTCCGAAGTACTTAGCGGACAAGAAGGCTGGCACCATCAAAGGTATATTTGATATACATGTTATTGATGTTTACCTTACTAGCGCTCGTTGTAGTGCCTAGGTATTTGATACTGGTTCAGTTGCTAATATTTGTAACTCGAAACAGGAGCTATGGAATAGACGGCGGCTAGCAAGGGATGAGGTGAAGATGCGCGTTGGCAACGGATCAAGAGTTGATGTGATGGCCGTCGGCACGCTCTCCTTAGTTTTACCTTCGGGATTAGTTTTAAACCTTAATAAATGTTATTATGTGCCTGCATTGAGCATGAACATCATATTTGGATCGTGTTTATTGCAAGATGGTTATTCATTTAAATCGGAGAATAATGGTTGTTCTATTTATATGAGTAACATCTTTTATGGTCATGCACCTACTATGAATGGTTTATTTCTTCTGAATCTCGAAAGCAATGAAACACACATCCATAACATTGAGGCTAAGAGATGCAAGGTAGATAGTGATACTACGAATTATTTGTGGCACTGCCGTCTGGGTCATATTGGTGTAAAACGCATGAAGAAACTCCATTCTGATGGACTTTTGGAGTCCCTTGATTTTGAATCATTTGATACGTGTGAGCCGTGCCTCATGGGCAAGATGATAAAAACCCCATTCTCCGGTATAATGGAGCGTGCAACGGACTTGTTGGAAATCATACATACCGATGTATGTGGACCAATGAGTGTTTCGACGCGCGGTGGATATCTATATTTTCTCACTTTTACTAATGACTTAAGTAGATATGGGTATATCTATTTAATGAAACATAAATCTGAAACATTTGAAAAGTTCAAAGAATTTCAGAACGAAGTGGAAAACCATCATAACAGGAAAATTAAATTTCTATGATCCGATCGTGGAGGTGAATATTTGAGTTATGATTTTCTCACGCATCTTAAAGCAAGCGGAATCGTTTCGCAACTCACGCCACCCGGAACACCACAGTGCAATGGTGTGTCTGAACGCCGGAATTGAACTCTATTAGATATGGTGCGATCAATGATGTCTCTTACAGGTTTGCCGTTATCATTTTGGGGTTATGCATTAGAAACCGCTGCATTCACTTTAAATAGGGCACCATCTAAATCCGTTGAGACGACACCGTATGAACTGTGGTTTGGTGCTAAACCTAAGTGGTCGTTTCTTAAAGTTTGGGGATGCGAGGCTTACGTCAAGAAGTTGATGCCGGACAAGCTCGAACCCAAAGCGGAGAAATGCGTCTTCATAGGATACCCTAAGGAAACTATTGCGTATACCTTCTATCACAGATCCGAAGGCAAAGTGTTTGTTGCAAAGAACAGATCCTTTCTTGATAAGGAGTTTCTCTCGAAAGAAGTGAGTGGGAGGAAAGTAGAGCTAGACGAGGTTACTGAACCTTCTCTTGAGTTGGAGAGTAGCACAGCACCTGAAATTGTTCCAGTGCCGTCTGCACCAACAATAGAGGAAGCTGATAACGAGGATCATGAAGCTTCGAATGATGCTACTACTGAACGTCGCAGGTCGACAAGGTCACGTGCCCCTCCTGAGTGGTACGACAACCCTATCTTAACTGTCTTGTTAGTAGACAACAATGAACCTGCGAACTATGAGGAAGCAATGATGAGCCCAGACTCTGAGAAATGGCTAGAGGCCATGAAATCCGAATTGGGATCCATGAGCGAAAACCAAGTATGGAATTTGGTGGACCCTCCTAGCGACCGAAAGGCCGTTGAGTGCAAATGGATTTTCAAGAAGAAAACAGACGCAGATGGTAATGTTACTGTCTATAAAGCACAACTTGTCACGAAAGGTTTTCGGCAAGTTCAAGGTGTTGACTATGATGAGACTTTCTCTCCCGTAGCGATGTTTAAGTCCATTCGGACTTTATTAGCAATTGCTGCGTTTCATGATTATGAAATATGGCAGATGGATGTCAAGACTGCGTTCCTCAATGGCAACATTGATGAAGAGTTGTATATGATGCAACCCGAAGGTTTTGTCGATCCTAAGGATGCTGATAAGGTGTGCAAACTTCAGCGTTCCATTTATGGACTGAAGCAAGCATCTCGGAGTTGGAACCTTCGTTTTGATCAAGTGATCAAGAGCTTTGGATTTGTTCCAAATTGCTACGAAGCTTGTATCTACAATAAAGTGAGTGGGAGCTCAGTGACATTTTTAGTACTATATGTGGATGACATATTGATTATTGGAAATGACATTGATATGCTTAACGATGTGAAGAGTTATTTGAACAAATGTTTTTCAATGAAAGACCTAGGGGAAGCTGCTTATATATTAGGCATCAAAATCTATAGAGATAGACAAAGACGCCTAATAGCTTTAAGCCAAAGTACATACCTAGACAAAGTTCTGAAAAGGTTAAGAATGGATAAGGCAAAGAAAGGTTCAGTGCCTATGTTGTCAGGTAAGATATTGAGCAAGGCTCAGTGTCCAGCTATGGTAAACAATAGAGAAGCTATGAGAAAAGTGCCTTATGCCTCGGCCATAGGTTCTATCATGTATGCCATGCTATGTACTAGACCGGATGTGTCCAATGCTCTTAGTTTGACGAGCAAATACCAAAGTGACCCAGGAGTGGAACACTGGACAGCCGTGAAGAACATCCTAAAGTATTTAAATAGGACTAAAGAAATGTTCTTAGTCTATGGAGGTGATGAAAAACTCGTCGTAAAAGGTTACGTCGACGCTAGTTTCGACACCGACAAGGATGATTCTAATCTCAGACAGGATATGTTTATATTTTGAATGGAGGAGCTGTGAGCTGTAGAAGCTGCAAGCAAAGCGTGATCGTGGGATCTACAGTAGAAGCGGAATACATGGCTGCTGCAGAAGCGTCAAGTGAAGGAGTTTGGATCAGGAACTTCATCACTGAGCTTGGTGTGGTTCCAAGTGCCTTGGACCCACTGGAGATATTGTGTGACAACACTGGCGCCATAGCACTGGCTAAGGAACCAAGATATCATCCAAAGACCAAGCACATCAACCGCAAGTTTCATATAATTCGAGATTATATAACATATGGAGATCTGAAGATTAGCAAAGTACATACGGATCTGAATGTCGCAGATCCGTTGACTAAACCTCTTCCACGAGCAAAACATGATCAACACCTTAGTGCCATGGGTGTTAGATTGTTGCCAGATGTAAACTAGATTATTGACTCTAGTGCAAGTCGGAGACTGTTGGAATTATGCCCTAGAGGCAATAATAAAGATGTTATTATTATAATTCTTGTTCATGATAAAGTTTATATTCCATGCTAGAATTGTATTAAGCGGAAACTTTGATACTTGTGTGGTTTATGAACAACCTTGTGTCCCTAGTACGCCTCTATGGACTAGCTCATTGATTAATGATGGTTAAAGTTTCCTAACCATAGACGTGAGTTGTCAATTAATAATGAGATCATGTCATTCGGAGAATGATATGATGGATAGACCCAAATCAAGAAGAGCAATTAGATCGTGTCATCGTGTTCATCTTTGTGAAGCTTTTTCTTATGTCAAATATTGTATTCCTTAGACCATGAGATAATGCAATTCCCTGGTATCAGAAGAAAGCTTTGAGGTCATCAAACGTCATCCTATGAGAGGGTGATCATAAAGGCGTCTCTCAGGTGATCGGAAAGTACTTGTTGGGTTGTATGTATCGAGATGGGATTTGTCCCTCCCAAGTCGGAGAGATATACTTCGGGCCCACTCGGTAATCGATATCAACACCGCTTGCAAGCAAGTGGTTAAGGAGTTAATCACAAAGTGATATCGGATTACGGAACGAGTAAAGTACTTGCTGTGAACGAGATTGAACTAGGTATGCCGATGCCAACGATCGAATCTCGGGCAAGTAAAATATCGCGTGACGAAGGGAATATATATATGGGATTAATTGAATCCTGGCATCGTGGTTCATCCGATATGATCATCGATGAATATGTGGGAGTCAATATGGGTTTCCAGACCCCGTTGTTGATTATTGATAGAAGATCATGCCTGCATATTCTCGCCGTAGGGTCACACTCTTAACGTGTCTCGACGCTAGGATAGAATGGATAATTGGTTTATGAGTTTTTGTTCGGAGTCTCGGATGAGATCCAGGACATCACGAGAGGTTCCGGAATGGTCCGGAGAATAAGATTCATATAAGGGAAACCAGTTTTTGGATTTCGGAATTGTTTCGGAATGTTCGGTATTGTACCGAAAGGTTCTAGAAGCTTCCGGAGTGGGACGAACGTGGCCCCACTTATCGGAGGGGGCATGGGCCTACGAGGGAGTGCCCTGGCCGCATTGGGCCAGGGGCACAAGGCCCCATAGGCCCAGCCGGCCAAGCCCTAGGGCAAACCCTAGGGAGAGATTCTAGAAGGGGGGAAACTTGCCCCCCACTCCACCCATGTGGCCGCCGGCCCTAGGGCTTGGAGGAGGGGCAAGGGCAGCCGGCCAGCCCTCTATATAAAGAGGGCAGGGGCGCACCCTCCTCCCACACCCCAAAAACCCTAGCCGCCATAATGCTGCCCTCTCCTCTCTCTCTCTCTCTCTCTCTCTCTCTCTCTCTCTCTCTCTCTCTCCCGATTGCGCGTAGGCGAAGCCCTGCCGCAGAAACTCTCCACCTTTGCACCACGCCGTCGTGTTGTAGATCCAATCTATCTCTCCACCCCACTTGCTGGACCGAGGAAGGAGGAGATGTCAAGGTGCCGTACGTGTGCATCTCTCGGAGGCGTCGCCACTTGCGGCGTTGGATCAGATCGGATCGCGAGGAGGAGAAGGCTAGTACGACTACATCAACCACGTTCTGTTGAACATTCCGCTATGAAATTTCTTCAAGGGTATGAAGATCTCATCTATCCCTCGCGTTGTTTGCATCTCCTAGATTAGATCTTGGCTTTTCCCGTTTGCATCCGTAGAAAATTTTGATTACTATGCTGCAAAACCCTTTAGGCAGAACCCATATGTATTGTGGTTGCACTGGAAGCTTCTGAATTCTGAAACATGACAGACTTCTTTGATTCCTGGGCGGCTGTCCTCCACCAAAATCCCACTCGTTGACCCGACAACCATTCCGCCGAGAAGAAAACTTAGTTTTTATTTTGAAGTGGATTTGAGAAGAAAAGATTGCTCAAGAGAGCCTTTATACTTAGAAATTTATTGTCTTTCAAACCCCCCAACGGTACTTTATGTAGATATAGCATAGCAAGCACTTAGCAAAAACAGGGGTAACGTATTAGGAGGGAAAATCCTAAGTATAGAGCTACTCATGGCATACTACAAAATCATCGCACTTGCAAAATAATGCTAAGGAAAATTCTACCAGAACATTCTACACATGCATACTACAGAATTTGAAGATCACATGCATAGAACAAACTGGGACAATAATATGAACAAGTGGTGTAACTTGCCTTGAACCGAGCAGCACTCTACACAACAGTACTCATCGGCGCACTCCGAACAATCTAACGAAAAACAAATATAGATCCAATCACAACTTGCACAAAACAATGCCACCAAAGTAATTATGCATGCATGCAACATGGTAATATGCAAGAATGAGTTCCAATTTCGGCCAAGGTATTTTCAAGGTTGCTAATGTGTTGGGGATGTTGTTAGTATTAACTTCCCACAGATTTTAGGCAATTTGGATTATTACTTTATTTTATAAGCTCATAAGAAGATCCAAACTTCAAATCTTCCACGAAACAGATCTAAAGGTCCTAAGCAATTTTTTATAATTTTATACAGCAGGCACCGTAAAAACAAAACCAACACAACAAGAATCAACTAAAACAGAGTTTTAATTATTTTTCTATGAATTAAATACTCCAATCTAGAGATTAAAATCTACACAGATATTACTGCAGCAAACTCGCAATCTTATTTCAGATCTGTATTCTACACAATTTTATAAATCCAAAGATATATTATTTTTAATTTTTGGACAAGTGAACGATTTACTATGAATTTTGCAAGATTTAAACCTAATCTGCCTATTTTAAATCTAACCCTAACAGATCCGAGACAAGTGGTGGCTCCAGATTGGCCCAGCTAGGCGACGCGGAGCGCTGACGCGGGCATGCCACGCAGCGCAGCGCTATTTGCCGATACCGGTTTGGTGAAAACAAAAACTACCAATCTAATCTAGACCGTTTAACCTAGATCTAAAGGCTGAGGGAAGAGAACGTGCTCACCTTCCTCCCGACGGCGGCGACTGGCGGTGGGTGGCGCAGCGGTGGACGGCGATGTTGTCTCGGTGCTCCTCGGAGAAGATGAAGTAGACACGGATAATCGTCTCCTCCTCGCGGTCTCATCTGTCGTCTTGGTTAGGGCCTTCTCCTCCTCGAGGGGTGGCGGCGATGGCTTCTCTCCCGCAGCTCCGGCGAGCAATAGGTGACGGCACGTTGCTGTAGAGAACAGGAAGGATAGGTGAGTTGAAGATGTCGAGCGAGAGGATCATGGTAGGGGAGAAAATAAGGAAAGGGGAGCTCCAAATCGTCGGTACTCAACCTACCGAAGGTCAGCGGCAGCTCAATGATCGAGATCGAAGGCGAGGGGCTAGGGTTTTGCAAGCTTAGATATAGAGGAGGGGGTCACGGCGGCAGTACTTATGAGCTGGTTGGGAGAGTCCAGGTAGATACGGAGACGGGGGCGTGGTCGTTCCATGGCTGGCGGGGCTCGGTGTTCGTTCCGATTTTGTCGGGGAGAAGGAGATGATGGGTGGGACCCGACGGTCAGTGGGCGCGGGGCTGGCAGGCTGTTCACGGGCTCGCTGGTGGGCTGCACTGGCGGCTCAGCTAGGCTTAGGCGACGCGCACGCGCGGGTCAGAGGTTGTCTGCACGGCCGGCCCAGTTAGATTTGGCTAGTTAGTTTAGTTTTTTTATTCTTTTAGTATTTTCTATTTTTCTTTTCTTTAATAACTTTTGCAAAGCAAGTTCAAAAATAATGAAACCAGTTCCTAACTTTTTGTAAAAAGGAGGAGAACAACATGGGGTCATAGAGTAAACTTTTTGCATAGCCTTTTGAGGATTTGGTTTAAATAACCTCCTCTTGTCCTTATAGTACTATAAGAGAAAAATGGTTTAGGTTTAGGGAGAGGGGTTTTAATGCAATTAAAATTGTGTGTGAGGGTCCCAACCTTTAAATAAGGTAGAGTCCCCTGTGTTTACAATGCTAGTCCCTGGATCAATAGCTAGCATCCACAGTTAAGATGTAATATCAATAAACAAAGGTCATAATATAAATTTATAACCAGGAATAACATAATTTTATTACATCTTACATAGCTCATTTGGCTATTACTTTACATTCCAGCGGAATAACTATAAGCATGGGGTCCTTCATCTTCAAAGTGCCACAGGCAGGCATGTTGGTTGTAGACTTTGTAATCCTAATCAATCAATCTTCACTAAAAACAATCAAACTTGCAACATTACAAGTTACAGCCACAAGGGTCAATACATTTGAATTGTATTGGCAAGTTTCACTACTATGTAGAATATAAGTGGATCCTATCATTACATGCATACTTGGCTAAGTAGGTTTTAGGTTCATTTGCAGAAAGCAATAGTTTATCCTATCTTTTCAAAATGGTTTGATCTTTTTGTCAAATCTTTTCTGAACTCCTTGGAATCCACCAAGTGTCTTTGTCAAAATCTCTTGAGATCCTTGGTACCCCCAAGTACTTCAAGTTTTCATCAAAATCTTTTTGAGCTCCTTGGTAACCCCAAGTGCTGCAAGTTTTTATCAAAGTCTCTTGAGCTCCTTGGTACCCCCAAGTGCATCAAGCATTTTGTTGTCACTTAAAAGTTTTTCTTTTAGAAATTGGAATGTCGAGATTTCCCATAGCTTCAAGCTTTAGTTGCTCAGTATTGTCCATAACCGGCGACACGGCTAACTATTTAGATTTTATTATCTTCTGCAGAAGTTGTACACTTTACCCACATGTCACACTCTCATCTTGCTGCCACCAGTGGCCGCTGGATTGGTACTCACCAAGATGGAGTACTGGCAGATTGAGAATGTGACGAAGTCTTTCCAAAGGGTCCTCCCATACACCATTGCTAGCTTGTCTTCAGTACCCATGTAGGATTCCAGGTCCCTCATTTTCAGTAACCTGAAGACAGTGCATGGGTCTTCCCAATGTAGTTGACCAAGCCAGAGCCATAAGTAGCATGTGGTTGTACACGAAAGCCACAATTGGAGAAACATGTTCAATCTCTAAGTTTCCTGGGTGGTTTTCTTTTGGAGCACAACACAAAGAGATTGCCATAGACATGGTTCCTTTTGTGGCCACCTTCTCCAAAACTCATAGTATCCTTGTCCACCCAGGTGGTTCATTGAGTCCTTGTTTTATTATATAAAAACACAAGTCCTTTTATCAACTTCATGAAATCTCAACATGTATCTCTTTTCAAAATATAGCATGGCTAAGCATGTAACAACTACATTGTTTCCACTAAGGAATGTATAGGGTATCCTATTAGGATTTAGCATAGCATAAGTATAGAAATTCTTTTCATGCATGTTTCAAAATCCACTAAGTATAATGAAAATAGTAGGACTTTAGATGATAGTGTCACTTGCCTTTTTTCGGTAGGGAATGTTGGTTCACTCCTTGATCTTGCTAGTCTCACACTTTTCTAACTTCACTACAATCAATCAAGCAAACACAATATCAACTAGCATTCCAAACCAATAATCAATCAAACAATTCACACACATAAAACAATGGGATCTAAGTCATGCATGTAAGCATGCAAGAGATAGTTTTATTTGCAAAGAAGGTTTACACTAGGCTCTAAATTTTGTAAGGCTCAAGGTGGTAACTTCCTAAAGTGGCATAGTCATTCAAATCATTTTCCCAAAGTTTTTACTCCAAAAACATTTTCATAACAAAACCAATATTTTTATTTGACTAGAAATGGGCTAAAACAATTAATCCATCCTAAACTTCACCAAATACATTTTTAAAACCATGGGTTGGTTCCTAGGTTCAGTAAGTTCACCACAAACTAATTTGCCAAGATTTCAACCTCAAAAACATTTTTGAATAATTTTTCTAATCTAAACAAGCATACAAATGTTTCTGCAAAAACAAACAATCTACCATAGGCTTTTTACTAAACAATTTGCATGGTTGGCTAGGTCTTGTTCCACTGATTCCATTGATATAAAATTTGCAATTTTTGGACGTGTGGATCAAAAGTTACAAGGGTTTCAAATCTGCAAACAAATCTGGTTTCAAGTCTGTTTTTAAATCGAAACTGGCCACGCGTCGCGATGTTACTGGTCGGTACCGCTTCGCTCGGATCGTGCTCTGCGGGGCGTTGGATCTAAACAGATCGCACGGCTCTGGTTGCGTACCCCTTCGGCGTGTAAGTGATCTATCGCATTCATCCGATCTAGATCCTACGGACGCTACTGCTTGGTCAACGATGGGCGGCGCTGCGCGGCGGCAGTCGGCGGCGACGGTCAGGCGGTGGCGCTAGCGGCGGTTCTAGGAAGCAAGGAGGAAAGGGGAGGTGCTCACCAGGTTCAGGAGGTCACGGTGAGGCTCGAGGCGGTGTTGGTCTGGCAAGGGGCGCTCTGGTTCTAGCAGGATTGCTCGCCGGAGTGGGAAACGGCGTCGGGCGGCTCTGGTCCTGGTCGGAGGCGACGCTGCAGATCACCCTAAGGCAAGACAAGAGCATGGTCATATGCAGGAGGATGTGGCGAGTGTGGGAGCGTGAACGAGAAGGCATGGGGCGGTCTGTGCTTACTAGGGGACGACGCCGGAGAAGAAAACAGGCGCGGCGGCGCTCAGCGGTCGTCAAAGCCGAGGTTCTAGGGAGCCCGCGGTTGAACGGATGGCACATGAAGAAGCGCCTGGGGGTAAGGAGTATGTGTGCTTGGTCGGGGAGGCAAGGCGGTGGCTGGTCGGGTCGGAATTGGAGCAAAAGCTCGTCGGAGACCGTGGTGGTACGAGCTCGAATTGAGGCAGCCTAGGGGCAGAGAGAGGGAGGCGCATGAGGGGAAATGGAGAGAAGACACAGGCGGTTAAATGGGCGCAGTCACGGCGAGTAATGGTCGCGGAATCAACGCGTATTGATCGCCGGAGTAATGGCTGCAACGGCAGGCGTCGTCTGCGCGAGGAAGAAGAGAAGGAACACTGCTATGGGGCTTGTGCGTCAGCGAGAGAGAGAGACAGGGGGGAAAGGGCCACCAGTCAGTGTCTGCGCGGGTTCAAAAATGAGTGTGAATCATTTTCTTTCGGGAGAGAGGGAGTGGGCTGGACTGGGCTGTTGGGCTGGCTCAGTTGGGCTGAGTCCATTTCTATATTTTTTTTCCTTCTGAATGCTTTTTCCTTTTCTGATTCTATTTTCTGTTTTGAATTTCAAACAACAATTCAAATAACAAAACAAACATTCAAACAATTCTAACATTCACCACACTTGTAATGAGTTTTGGTTCTGTTTAACAACATAAACCAAATCCCAAATAAAATAAAATAATTTTATTCTTTTTAGGATCTATTTAATAATTAAATAAAATAGATCTTGATTATTAATTCAAATAGGTTTTGATTTATTTAATAAAATCTCCAATTGAAAACTAAATATTTCCAAAACCAAATTAGTAGGTTTTATTTGAAAATATAAGATATTTGGAAAACTTGTTTAAAATAAAATAACATTTTTATTTTAGGGTCCATTAATAATTAAATAAGATGGACCTTAGTTAACAATTCAAATAGGATTTGTTTTATTAAAATCTTTATTTTGAAATCTAAAATAAAACCAAAACACTTCAGTAGGTTTTATTTGAAAATAATAAGCACTTGGAAAACTTATTTAAATAATTTAATAAGTTTTGATGTTTTATTTAAAATGGTAAAACCTTTTATTTAAATAAAATTGGATATTAAATCCTTATTATTTTATTTAAATAAACCTTTACTATTTTTATTGAAACAAAATGTTTTATTTCAAATGCTTGACCGAGGTTTATTTTGGTTCCATAAAATAATCCTTATTTATAAATCTACTTTTTCTTTTGAAAACCAAATCTTTTATTTAAAGATCCAAAATAGTAATTCCAAATATTTTTATTTTCCTTCATTAAATGTTTATCTTTTTAAATCCCTTTAGGATTTATTTGATCCAAATTGGTTTGAAGGTTTCCAATTGGATTCAAAAAGTTTCTTCTCACCCTGAAAATCAACAAAGTTTTATTTTATTCATTTATTTTTCACATTACAAGATTTGGAAAATCTTGGGATGTGACAGGCTACCACCCTTAAAATAAATCTCGTCCCGAGATTTGGGAAGGCTAGGGTTACAAGTAGGCTCAAAACAACTAGGGTACTACCACCCTTAAAATTTCAAACAAATTTACATATTGGCCTTCTTGGGATCCTAGGGAAACTCCTTTGGGCAAACATCTGCATAGTGTCCTTTGTTTCCACTCTTGACTCATGGTCCAAGGTTGAGATCCTTCATAGGCTTGTTTAACTTGTTCTTCATATTTTCTAGACAATTGCTTGCATAATGTCCTAGTTGTTTGCAATTGAAACAGTTGATATCTTTGAGTCCTTTACGTGTCTCTTGTGGACAAGTTGCTGCATAATGGCCTAGTTCTTTGCAGTTGTTGCACCACACTTGGCCAATTTCCTTATGCTTCTGGTTATCTGGGCATTCACTGGAATAGTGTCCCATTTCCTTACATTTATGACATTGCACATGGCTTTTGTCCTTCTTTTGCTTTTTGGGTTTCTCCAAAGCTAGGAGTGCATCCAGTTCATGTTGTTCATAGGTTATATGGTAGGTAGGAATGTCTACATGCTTCTTGGACCTTCTATTGCTCTTTGGATAATTCATATGCCCTTTCTTTGGTCCTTTGAATTGGGTTGTTTTGTTTGGAGGTATAAGTGGACCTTTTCCTTTGTCATCAACCTTCTTGGTAGACTTGGATCCTTCTGGATGGTTTGCAATCATTTGTTGCACTCCACCTTGTTTCCTTTGTTCAACAATGGAATAGATGGGGCATTGGATAGGAACATGATTGTTTCCTTCACATAGGTAGCAAGTAGCTTGAGAGGTGGGACATTGGCCAACAGGATGTTTCTCTTCACAGTTGGGGCATTGATCTCCATGCTCCTTGGAAGTATGATCCTTGTCTCCACAAATAATGCAAGATGGGGCTCCATCTAGAATAACATTTCTGTCATCCTTGTTGTCACAAACTCTTTTGGAATAGTTGTTTTCCATGTTGATCATTCGATCAGTCACCTTAAGCATCAATTGGGCTTGAGTTTCTAAAAATCCTTGCAGTGTTGGATCTTCCCCACTAGTGTTGGCTATGAATTGAGCTGTCATTTGGTTCAATTGGTGTTGGGTTGCTATGAGCTCTTTCATGCTGTCCTCTTGGTTGGTGTTGGTGTCATCAACCTTGATGTTGGAGTCTCCTGGAGTATTCATCTGTTTGGGTTGAATGGAGATTAGAATAGGCAAAAGTATTTCTAAGTAAGGGTTCTAATCACACACATCATATTTTCACACAAGCAATGTGCAAGCAATCACAAACAAACATTCCACTCAAACAACAAGTTTCAAGCATATTTTTAGGCAACCAAAAATATTTTTGTTACACCACACAAGTTGGTGTGTTTGACTTAACTATATATGGTGGTCCATCTATATGGTTCACTTGTGATCTTTCCATCCTTCTTAGTTGATTCTTCATGAACAAGATCTTTATATCCTTGGAGAATTTCTTGTATCTTGGTCACAAAGTTTCAAAGTGATGATGGTTCCTTCTAAGTTGTGTTTCCTTAGTCTTCAAGTCTTGAGTAACTTTTCTTGTCTCACTTGTAGTCCTTAGTGATATCCAAGGTTGAAGTCCTTGGTGAAAATGTTGAAGATGTTGAAGTCATTAGAGTTGAAGATGTTGGAGTCATTAGAGTTGAAGATGTTGAAGTCATTAGAGTTGATGAAGTCCTTTGCTCATGGTGAAGTCTTTGGCCATGGGAAAGGCTTTTTCCATCAAGTTTGAAATAGAAGAGATGTAGAATCAAAACCAAAATGGTTTGAGGAAAGAGTTTACAAGATTGTTTGTAAATAAGTTTTGGAACAAATACAACTCCTATTTTTCTAAGGGGTTTTGTCCAATCCTAGGTTTACAAATCCTACAGGCACCACAATGCTCTGATATCATCTGTGAGGGTCCCAACCTTTAAATAAGGTAGAGTCCCCTGTGTTTACAATGCTAGTCCCTGGATCAATAGCTAGCATCCACAGTTAAGATGTAATATCAATAAACAAAGGTCATAATATAACTTTATAACCAGGAATAACATAATTTTATTACATCTTACATAGCTCATTTGGATATTACTTTACATTGCAGCGGAATAACTATAAGCATGGGGTCCTTCATCTTCAAAGTGCCACAGGAAGGCATGTTGGTTGTAGACTTTGTAATCCTAATCAATCAATCTTCACTAAAAACAATCAAACCTGCAACATTACAAGTTACAGCCACAAGGGTCAATACATTTGAATTGTATTGGCAAGTTTCACTACTATGTAGAATATAAGTGGATCCTATCATTACATGCATACTTGGCTAAGTAGAGTTTTAGGCTCATTTGCAGAAAGCAATAGTTTATCCTATCTTTTCAAAATGGTTTGATCTTTTTGTCAAATCTTTTCTGAACTCCTTGGAATCCACCAAGTGTCTTTGTCAAAATCTCTTGAGATCCTTGGTACCATCAAGTACTTCAAGTTTTCATCAAAATCTTTTTGAGCTCCTTGGTAACCCCAAGTGCTGCAAGTTTTTATCAAAGTCTCTTGACCTTCTTGGTACCCCCAAGTGCATCAAGCCTTTAGTTGTCACTTAAAAGTTTTTCTTTTAGAAATTGGAATGTCGAGATTTCCCATAGCTTCAAGCTTTAGTTGCTCAGTATTGTCCATAACCGGGGACACGGCTAAGTATTTAGATTTTATTATCTTCTGCAGAAGTTGTACACTTTACCCACATGTCACACTCTCATCTTGCTGCCACCAGTGGCCGCTGGATTGGTACTCACCAAGATGGAGTACTGGCAGATTGAGAATGTGACGAAGTCTTTCCAAAGGGTCCTCCCATACACCATTGCTAGCTTGTCTTCAGTACCCATGTAGGATTCCAGGTACCTCATTTTCAGTAACCTGAAGACAATGCATGGGTCTTCCCAATGTAGTTGACCAAGCCAGAGCCATAAGTAGCATGTGGTTGTACACGAAAGCCACAATTGGTGAAACATGTTCAATCTCTAAGTTTCCTGGGTGGTTTTCTTTTGGAGCACAAAAGAAAGAGATTGCCATAGACATGGTTCCTTTTGTTGCCACCTTCTCCAAAACACATAGTATCCTTGTCTACCCAGGTGGTTCATTGAGTCCTTGTTTTATTATATAAAAACACAAGTCATTTTATCAACTTCATGAAATCTCAACATGTATCTCTTTTCAAAATATAGCATGGATAAGCATGTAACAACTACATTGTTTCCACTAAGGAATGTATAGGGTATCCTATTAGGATTTAGCATAGCATAAGTATAGAAATTCTTTTCAAGCATGTTTCAAAATCCACTAAGTATAATGAAAATAGTAGGACTTTAGATGATAGTGTCACTTGCCTTTTTTTGGTAGGGAATGTTGGTTCACTCCTTGATCTTGCTAGTCTCACACTTTTCTAACTTCACTACAATCAATCAAGCAAACACAATATCAACTAGCATTCCAAACCAATAATCAATCAAACAATTCACACACATAAAACAATGGGATCTAAGTCATGCATGTAAGCATGCAAGAGATAGTTTTATTTGCAAAGAAGGTTTCTAATAGGCTCTAAATTTTGTAAGGCTCAAGGTGGTCACTTCCTAAAGTGGCATAGTCATTTGCAAAAGGGTTTCATCCATAAACCATTTTTAAATCCATTCATCATTTTATGTGGTGGAAAATGTTTTTATCAAATCAAAAACTCCATGTTGTTTACAAAATAAGTTGTTGTTTCTCAAGACTTGGTGTTTAGGGTCAGTAGGTTTTATTCAAATCATTTTCCCAAAGTTTTTACTCCAAAAACATTTTCATAACAAAACCAATATTTTTTTTGACTAGAAATGGGCTAAAACAATTAATCCATCCTAAACTTCACCAAATACATTTTTAAAACCATGGGTTGGTTCCTAGGGTCAGTAAGTTCACCACAAACTAATTTTCCAAGATTTCAACCTCAAAATCATTTTTGAATAATTTTTCTAATCTAAACAAGCATACAAATGTTTCTGCAAAAACAAACAATCTACCAGAGGCTTTTTACTAAACAATTTGCATGGTTGGCTAGGGCTTGTTCATCTGATTCCATTGATATAAAATTTGCAATTTTTGGACGTGTGGATCAAAAGTTACAAGGGTTTCAAATCTGCAAACAAATCTGGTTTCAAGTCTGTTTTTAAATCGAAACTGGCCACACGTCGCGATGTTACTGGTCGGTACCGCTTCAGTCGGATCGTGCTCTGCGGGGCATTGGATCTAAACAGATCGCACGGCTCTGGTTGCGTACCCCTTCGGCGTTTAAGTGATCTATCGCGTTCGTCCGATCTAGATCCTACGGACGCTACTGCTTGGTCAACGATGGGCGGCGCTGCGCGGCGGCAGTCGGCGGCGACGGTCAGGAGGTGGCGCTAGCGGAGGTTCTAGGAAGCAAGGAGGAAAGGGGAGGTGCTCACCAGGTTCAGGAGGTCACGGTGAGGCTCGAGGCGGTGTTGGTCTGGCGAGGGGCGCTCTGGTTCTAGAAAGATTGCTCGCCGGAGTGGGAAACGGCGTCGGGCGGCTCTGGTCCTGGTCAGAGGCGACGCTGCAGATCACCCTAAGGCAAGACAAGAGCATGGTCAGATGCAGGAGGATGTGGCGAGTGTGGGAGCATGAACGAGAAGGCATGGGGCGGTCTGTGCTTACCAGGGGACGACGCCGGAGAAGAAAGCAGGCGCGGCGGCACTCAGCGGTCGTCGAAGCCGAGGTTCTAGGGCGCCCGCGGTTGAACGGATGGCACATGAAGAAGCGCCTGGGAGTAAGGAGTATGTGTGCTTGGTCGGGGAGGCAAGGCGGTGGCTGGTCGGGTCGGAATTGGAGCAAAAGCTCGTCGGAGACCGTGGTGGTACGAGCTCAAATTGAGGCAGCCTAGGGGCAGAGAGAGGGAGGCACGTGAGGGGAAATGGAGAGACGACACAGGCGGTTAAATGGGCGCAGTCACGGCGAGTAACGGTCGCGGAATCAACGCGTATTGATCGCCAGAGTAATGGCTGCAACGGCAGGCGTCGTCTGCGCGAGGAAGAAGAGAAGGAACACTGCTGTGGGGCTTGTGCGTCAGCGAGAGAGAGACATGGGAAAGGGCCACCAGTTAGTGTCTGCGTGGGTTCAAAAATGAGTGTGAATCGTTTTTTTCGGGAGAGAGGGAGTGGGCTGGACTGGGCTGTTGGGCTGGCTCAGTTGGGCTGAGTCCATTTCTATATTTTTTTTCCTTCTGAATGCTTTTTCCTTTTCTGATTCTATTTTCTGTTTTGAATTTCAAACAACAATTCAAATAACAAAACAAACATTCAAACAATTCAAACATTCACCACACTTGTAATGAGTTTTGGTTCTGTTTAACATAATAAACCAAATCCCAAATAAAATAAAATAATTTTATTCTTTTTAGGATCTATTTAATAATTAAATAAAATAGATCTTGATATTAATTCAAATAGGTTTTGATTTATTTAATAAAATCTCCAATTGAAAACTAAATATTTCCAAAACCAAATCAGTAGGTTTTATTTGAAAATATAAGATATTTGGAAAACTTATTTAAAATAAAATAACATTTTTATTTTAGGGTCCATTAATAATTAAATAAGATGGACCTTAGTTAACAATTCAAATAGGATTTGTTTTATTAAAATCTTTATTTTGAAATCTAAAATAAAACCAAAACACTTCAGTAGGTTTTATTTGAAAATAATAAACACTTGGAAAACTTATTTAAAATAATTTAATAAGTTTTGATGTTTTATTTAAAATGGTAAAACCTTTTATTTAAATAAAATTGGATATTAAATCCTTATTATTTTATTTAAATAAACCTTTACTATTTTTATTGAAACAAAATGTTTATTTCAAATGCTTGACCAAGGTTTATTTTGGTTCCATAAAATAATCCTTATTTATAAATCTACTTTTTCTTTTGAAAACCAAATCTTTTATTTAAAGATCCAAAATAGTAATTCCAAATATTTTTATTTTCCTTCATTAAATGTTTATCTTTTTAAATCCCTTTAGGATTTATTTGATCCAAATTGGTTTGAAGGTTTCCAATTGGATTCAAAAAGTTTCTTCTCACCCTGAAAATCAACAAAGTTTTATTTTACTCATTTATTTTTCACATTACAAGATTTGGAAAATCTTGGGATGTGACATTGTGAGACGCCATGATGCAAAGATATTATGCATGCTTCTCATAACATCTTAATATAAAATCTAGGATGTTACAATGCTCTATTGAATATGGGGAAGTGACAGAAATCTCTAAGGTTATAGATGTGTTGTTGCTACTAGGGAGAAAACAACAATCTTTTGTTCATGGAACAATTGTATTGTTTACTTTACACACATTGCTTAAAGTAGTTATCTATTGCTTGCAACTTAATACTGGAGGGGGTTCGGATGATAACCTGAAGGTGGATTACTAGTCATAGATGTAGTTGGATGGCGGTCTATGTATATTGTTGGAATGCCCAATCAAGTCTCATAGGATCATGAATGTCTAGTATTGCATTATTATGCCTTGCTCAGTCCTGTTAATTGCCCCCTGTAATTTGTTTACCCGGCATTTTATGTTATTTAACTTAAGGAGAACACCTCTAGTGAACTGTGGACCCCGGTCCAATCTTTACCATTGATACATCATCCACTGTTACAGTTTACTTTATGCAAGCAATCATTACCTTCCATACCATACGTTTAATCCTTTGTTTTTAGCAAACCGGTTAAATTGACAACCTCATTGTACATTGGGGAAAAGTCTTGAGTTTGTGTTGTGCAGGTTCCAAGTTGTTAGCAACACCTTGGAGTCGTTTCCTTGCTACTACTGGTTCGATAACCTTGGTTTCATAACTGAAGGAAGACTTACTGCTGTGCTCATCACACCTTCCTCTTGGGGTATCCCAACGAAGCTCTACAGTGATCTTTTCTGCATCAAGACGTTTTCTGGCGCTGTTGCCGGGGAGTTAAGGACGGCTTCACAAGGGGAGTCCTTCACAACCTTTATATTTACTTTGTTTTTGTTTTGCTTAGTTCCTTTTGCTTTGTTCTGCTTGCTTCTTTTTATCAAAAATTACAAAAAAAATTAGTTTCGTTTGGTTTGCTTTTTCTTATCAAAAACACAAAAATGAATTCTGCTGAGAACACCAAGTTGTGTGACTTCACTAGAACAAACAAAAATGATTTCCTGAGTACACCTATTGCTCCACCTGCTCCTGATGCTACCTTTTATGAAATTAAGCCTGCTTTGTTGAATGTTGTGAAGAAAGAGCAATTTTCTGGTGCTAGTTCTGATGATGATGCTGCCCACCTTAATAACTCTGTTGAACTTTGTGAGATGCAAAAGTATAAGGATGTAGATGGAGATATTATTAAGCTGTAGGGGTCCCAACCTTTAATAAGATTGATCCCTCCTGTGTTTACAATGCTAGTCCCTGGATCAATAGCTAGCATCCACAGTTAAGATGTAATATCAAGAAACAAAGGTCATAATATAACTTTATAACCAGGAATAACATAAGTTTATTACATCAAACATAGATCATTAGGCTATTACATTACATTACAGCGGAATAAATATAGTCATGGGTCCTTCATCTTCAAAGTGCCACAGGCAGATGTTGGTTGTAGACTTTGTAATCCTAATCAATCAATCTTCTCTAAAAACAATCAAACCTGCAACATACAAGTTACAGCCACAAAGGTTCAATACATTTGAATTGTATTGGCAAGTGATACTATGGTAGTATAGTGGAGTCTATCATCTATATGCATTTGGCTAAGTGGAGTTGGGGCTTGCATTGCTCAAAATAGATTTTTCTTATCATTTTGAAAATACTAAGTTTTTGCTTGACAAAATCATTTTTCTCAATCAAAGATTTCAAGATCCTTGTACCAAGCCATCTCTCCATCAATGATTGAAAAATTCAAACAACCCTTGTTCAAACCACAAGATTATAATTTAGAAATTGGAATGATGAGATTCTTGATTTCTTCCATGTCTTGATGCTCAAATTGTCCTTTACGAGGGACATGGCTAAGTACTTAGGTTTTACACTCTGCAGAGGTGGTGCACTTTACCCACAAGACTTGGTTTCCCAAGACAAAATCTTTCAGAAGCCTTCCCTTAGACCAAAATGGACGCGTTCCAACCTATCAAACACTACCACCCACTGTCCATATGGCTAAGTTCTTGCAACCTATATGATCATGGCAGAGCCCATATTGCCAAGTGGTTGCACTTGAAGCTTCTCAACATTTGACATCTCAAATCTCTTTGTTTCCTGGGTGGCATTCCACAAGTGAGATACACAACCCAAGTCCATGGCCTTGTGTAACCACTCAACATATCCCAATCCTTCCATTCCACCCAGGAGGTTCATTAACTTAGTTGTTTTATTAGACAAAATCACAAGCCCTCAGACTTAGAATATTTTTCCATAGTGTGAATATATATTCCACCCATGTTTTCTATTAGCTAGGCTAAGCTTGGTAGTAATAGGAAACTTAACTTAGAAAATCCTACTAAGGATTCATCTACTAGGTTTTCCTATAGCAAGATCTATACTTAGCAAAAACCCATGCAAGTTTACTTAGCAAAATCACTAATGCATATTGAAAGTAATGGGACAAAAGTATGTAGCATCACTTGCCTTTTTGGTAGAGTATAGGTTCACTTCTTGATCTTTGCAACAATCACACTCTTCAAGTTACTACAAATCAATCAAGCAAGGCACAAACTCAATCTACCAATCAAGCAAAACAACACACATAAATAACAAAGTCAAAGAAATGCATGCAAGCATGCCAAGCTTTGTTTTTGTTTGAAAAAGTGGTTCCTAGTGGGTCATAGTCATTTGGGTACATCTAATGGTCATTTCCTAAAGTGGCCAAGTCATTTGCTAAAGGTTTCACTTTAAAACCATTTTCAAAACAAAGTGTTATTTTATGTGGTGTAGAAATATTTTTTTACTAAGGCATTAGCCCATAGGGTTCACCAAATGAGTTGCTATTGCAAAACTTGGTGTTTTGGTCAGTAGGTTTGGTCCAAACCATCTACTCAAAGTTTTCTTCCCATAAACATTTTTTTATAATAAAATCAATAATTTTATTTGGCTAGAAATGGACTAAACTAATTAATCCATTCCAAACTTTTCCAAATTCATTTTCCAAAACCATGGGTTGGTTCCTAGGGTCAGTAAGGTCACAACAAACCAATTTGCAAAAGTTTTATCCTTAAATTCAATTTTAAACAATTTTTATACTCTAAACATGCATACAAATGAATCTGCAAATTCAAACAAGCTAACAGCTACTATTTGCTAAACTAAGGGTAGGGTTGGTTAGGGCTTGTTCTCCTGAATTCATTGATATAAAATTTGTCAAATTTGGACGTGTGGTTTGAAAGTTACAACGGTTTGAAAATTGCATTTCAATCTGATTTCAAAATTCTGTTTTATCTCAACTACTGACACGCGTCGTTATCCTACTGGGCGATACCGGTTCGGCCGGATCGGCGACTTTGGCCGTTGGATCTAACTATCAACGCGTGGCTCAGATCGATGCATACCCCTTCGTTAAGTCATCAGTTTATACGCGTCTGATCTAAATCGAACGGTCCTGATCGATCAACCACAAAGTGGCGGCGCCGGCGGCGGTGGTTGGCGGCGGAGCGATCAGTCGATGACAGTTCCGGCGATACAGGAAGCGAGAGAGAGAATGGGCATGCTCACCGGGCTCAGGTGGTCACGGCGAAGCTCAGGGTACTGCTGGCTTGATAAGGGGTGCTCAGAGGTAGTCGCAATCCCTCGTCGGAGTTGGGAACGGCGACGGACCTGTTCAGATGTTGTCGAAGGTGAGGATAGAGGGCGCCCTAGGACAAACGGAGGGTACGGTTAGGTTCGCAAGAGGGAGGCGAGTATGTGTGCATCATCGAGACGGAAGGGGGCGGTCAGGTGTTACCTGGAGGACTCGCCGGAGTAAGGCAGACGCGGCGGCGTTCGGAAGTTTGTCGTAGCCGAGGCTCTGGAGCGCCCGCGGTCGTACAAAGGGTACAGGCAGATGCGCCTGGATGCGGTGAATATGCCTGCGTGTAGAGGGAGTCGAGGGGCGGCCGTGGTTCGCCGGATTTCGCTGGAGAAGGTCGCCGGAGTTGGTGAGGTTGCAGTGGTCAATTGGAGCAGCACTGGGGCGGAGAGGAACTGGAACCAGAGGGGAAACGGAGAGGAGGGACTGGCGATTTAACACGCGTGCTCACTGCGGCTTTTACTCGTGGCATCAAGGCAAATTAAGCCGAGGAATTAAGCCTCCAACAGCGAGGAGAGGGGAAAGAATCAGTCGCGGGGTGGGGGAAGAAGAACAGTGGAAGGGGTCCACTGGTCAGTGGGGAAAAAGAATCGAGGGGAGGTCCACCTGCCAGTGAGGATGTGGGTTAGGTTCTAAGTGAAAAAGAAAACGGTTCGGGGAGGGAAGTTGGGCTAGATGGGCTGGACTGGGCCTGTCGACTGGGCTGTTCTATTTTTTTTTCTATCTAATTCTTTTTTCTTTTTCTGATTCTATTTCCTGATTTGTTATTTCAAACAATTTTCAACCATTCAAAACATTTCAAATCTTCACCAAACATTGTAACTACAAATTTGGTTCTGATTAGTATTCTGAACCAAAAATCCTAAATAAAATAAATAACACTTTAATCTTTTAGGTTCCATCCTGAATTAAATAAGTAGGCCATGGTTTATTAATTAAATAAAGTTTTTGTTGTTTATTAATAAAATCTTTATGTGAAATCCAAATATTTCCAAAATCAAATCAGTAGGTATCATTTGGAAGTAAATAATACTTGGATACTTGTTTAAAACAAAATATTATTTTACTTTAGGGTCCAATAATAATCATATATAATGGCCTTAGTTATTAAATCAAATAGAGTTTGATTTTATTAATAAAATCTTTATTTGAAACTAAATATCTTCAAAACCAAATTAGTGGGTTTTATTTGGGAATATAGAATACTTGGAGATTTGTTTTAAAATAGAATAACATTTTATTTTAGGGTTCATTATTAAATAATATAATAGACTTTCATTATTATTTCAAATAGGATTTATTTTATTTGAGATATTTATTTTGAAAAATAAAGCCAAAACACTTTAGTATGTTTTATTAGAGAATATAAATTACTTGGAAAACCTATTTTAAACAATTTAATAAGTTTTGATGTTTTAATTAAAATGGTAAAGTCCTTTATTAAATAAAATTGGATATTAAATCCTTATTAACTTATTTTAAATAAACCTTTGCTAAATTTATTTAGAATAAAATGTTTTAATCCACAACTTGGCCAAGTTTTAATTTGGCTTTATAAAACAATCTTTATTTATAAAACCATATTTTCTTTTGAATACCAAATCTTTTATTAAAGGATCAAATAATAGTATTTCCAAAACATTTTTAATTTCCTTTATTAAATGTTTATCTTTATGAATCCTTTTAAGATTTTTTTTTAATTCAAATGGGTTTGAAGTCCTAATTGAATTCAAAAAGTTTCTTCTGGCTCTGAAATTTAAACAAAGTTTTAGTTTATTCATTTATTTTCACATTACAAGATTTGGAAAATCTTGGGATGTGACAGGCTACCACCCTTAAAATAAATCTTGTCCCGAGATTTGGGGAGGCTGGGGTTACAAGCAAGTTCAAAACAACTAGGGTACTACCACCCTTAAAAAATTTCAAACAAAAATTACACATTGTCCTTCTTGGGATCCTGGGGAAAATTCTCTAATCAAACTTTTGCATGTGTCCTTGGTTTCCATTCTTGACTCATGGGCCAAGGTTGAGATCCTTCATAGACTTGTTTAACTTGTTCTCCATCCTTTCTGGACAATTGTTTGCATAGTGTCCTAGTTCCTTGCATTTGAAACATGTGACAAGGTTGATATCCCTCATAGGCTTGTTTATCTTATGTTTCATCTTTTCTGGACAGTAGTTTGCATAATGTCCTAACTTTTTGCAGTGTTTGCACATCACTTGACTAAAATCCTTCCTTATCTTGGGTTTCACTAGCTTTTGTTTGTCTTTTTGTCTCTTCTTCTTTTCTGGGCATTCATTGTAATAGTGTCCCCTCTCTTTGCAAGTGTAACATTGCTCTTGAGTAATATCCTTCTTGTTTGGGTTGGGGCATTTCTTCTTCTTCTTGGGTCTCTCCAAAGCTAGGAGTTCTTCTAGTTCATGTTCTTCATAGGTGGGAGATCTTTCTCTCTTCTTGAGGCATTGATCTTCTTGTTCCTTGGATGCATAATCCTTGTCTCTAAAAACATTGCTAGCTTGGATTCCTTCTAGAATAACATCTTTGTCATCCTTGTTGTCATTAGCTCCTTGGGAAAAGTTTTCTCCCATGTTGATCATTTGAGTAACCATTCCTTGCAACAGTTGGGATTGAAGTTTCAAAATCCTTTGTATGGCTGGGTCTAGTCCATTGTTGTTGGCTAAAAGCTGAGTTGTCTCTTGGCTCAACTGGTTTTGGGTTGCTATAAGTTCTCTCATGTTGTCTTCTTGGTTGTTGTTGATGTCATCTACCTTGGAGTATTTTGCGGTAGTCATCTGTTTGGGTTGAAGGGAGATTAGAATAGACAAGATAATTCTAAGGAAATATTTCTAATCACACACACCACAATTCACACAAACAATGTGCATGCAATCACAAACCAACATTCACAAACAACTTTTCACTCAAACAACAAGGTTCAGGCACATACTTAGGCAACAAAAATATTTTTGTTACACCACATAAGTTGGTGTGTTTTGACTTAACTAGAATATGGTAGTCCATCTATGTGGGTCACTTGTGATCTTTCCTTCCTTCTTGATTCTTCTTGTATGAGATCATGGTTTCCTTGAGAAAAAATCTTGGTTGCAATAACTTCTAGTGATGTAGGTTCCTTCTAATTTTTTTGCATTCCCTCAGTCTCTAAATCTTGAGTAAGGTTTCCTTGTTTCACTTGTAGTCCTTGGTGATATCCATGTTGGAAGTCCTTGGTGAATATGCTGAAGATGTTGAAGTCATTAGAGTTGAAGATGTTGAAGTCATTAGAGTTGAAGAAGTTGAAGTCATCCTTTACACATGGTGTAGTCTTTGGCCATGGGTAGGTTTTTCCATCAAGTTGAAGTAGAGGAGAAGTAGAGTTGAAACCAAAATGGTTGAGGAAAGAGTTTACAAGTGTTTTTGTAAATAAGTTTTGGATCAAAGTATAACTCCTATTTTTCTAAGGGTTTTTGTCCAATCCTAGGGTTTACAAATCCTACAGGCAACGCAATGCTCTGATACCATCTGTAGGGGTCCCAACCTTTAATAAGATTGATCCCTCCTGTGTTTACAATGCTAGTCCCTGGATCAATAGCTAGCATCCACAGTTAAGATGTAATATCAAGAAACAAAGGTCATAATATAACTTTATAACCAGGAATAACATAAGTTTATTACATCAAACATAGCTCATTAGGCTATTACATTACATTACAGCGGAATAAATATAGTCATGGGTCCTTCATCTTCAAAGTGCCACAGGCAGATGTTGGTTGTAGACTTTGTAATCCTAATCAATCAATCTTCTCTAAAAACAATCAAACCTGCAACATACAAGTTACAGCCACAAAGGGTCAATACATTTGAATTGTATTGGCAAGTGATACTATGGTAGTATAGTGGAGTCTATCATCTATATGCATTTGGCTAAGTGGAGTTGGGGCTTGAATTGCTCAAAATAGATTTTTCTTATCATTTTGAAAATACTAAGTTTTTGCTTGACAAAATCATTTTTCTCAATCAAAGATTTCAAGATCCTTGTACCAAGCCATCTCTCCATCAATGATTGAAAAATTCAAACAACCCTTGTTCAAACCACAAGATTTTAATTTCGAAATTGGAATGATGAGATTCTTGATTGCTTCCATGTCTTGATGCTCAAATTGTCCTTTACCAGGGACATGGCTAAGTACTTAGGTTTTACACTCTGCAGAGGTGGTGCACTTTACCCACAAGACTTGGTTTCCCAAGACAAAATCTTTCAGAAGCCTTCCCTTAGACCAAAATGGACGCGTTCCAACCTATCAAACACTACCACCCACTGTCCATATGGCTAAGTTCTTGCAACCTATATGATCATGGCAGAGCCCATATTGCCAAGTGGTTGCACTTGAAGCTTCTCAACATTTGACATCTCAAATCTCTTTGTTTCCTGGGTGGCATTCCACAAGTGAGATACACAACCCAAGTCCATGGCCTTGTGTAACCACTCAACATATCCCAATCCTTCCATTCCACCCAGGAGGTTCATTAACTTAGTTGTTTTATTAGACAAAATCACAAGCCCTCAGACTTAGAATATTTTTCCATAGTGTGAATATATATTCCACCCATGTTTTCTATTAGCTAGGCTAAGCTTGGTAGTAATAGGAAACTTAACTTAGAAAATCCTACTAAGGATTCATCTACTAGGTTTTCCTATAGCAAGATCTATACTTAGCAAAAACCCATGCAAGTTTACTTAGCAAAATCACTAATGCATATTGAAAGTAATGGGACAAAAGTATGTAGCATCACTTGCCTTTTTGGTAGAGTATAGGTTCACTTCTTGATCTTTGCAACAATCACACTCTTCAAGTTACTACAAATCAATCAAGTAAGGCACAAACTCAATCTACCAATCAAGCAAAACAACACACATAAATAACAAAGTCAAAGAAATGCATGCAAGCATGCCAAGCTTTGTTTTTGTTTGAAAAAGTGGTTCCTAGTGGGTCATAGTCATTTGGGTACATCTAATGGTCATTTCCTAAAGTGGCCAAGTCATTTGCTAAAGGTTTCACTTTAAAACCATTTTCAAAACAAAGTGTTATTTTATGTGGTGTAAAAATATTTTTTTACTAAGGCATTAGCCCATAGGGTTCACCAAATGAGTTGCTATTGCAAAACTTGGTGTTTTGGTCAGTAGGTTTGGTCCAAACCATCTACTCAAAGTTTTCTTCCCATAAACATTTTTTTTATAATAAAATCAATAATTTTATTTGGCTAGAAATGGACTAAACTAATTAATCCATTCCAAACTTTTCCAAATTCATTTTCCAAAACCATGGGTTGGTTCCTAGGGTCAGTAAGGTCACAACAAACCAATTTGCAAAAGTTTTATCCTTAAATTCAATTTTAAACAATTTTTATACTCTAAACATGCATACAAATGAATCTGCAAATTCAAACAAGCTAACAGCTACTATTTGCTAAACTAAGGGTAGGGTTGGTTAGGGCTTGTTCTCCTGAATTCATTGATATAAAATTTGTCAAATTTGGACGTGTGGTTTGAAAGTTACAACGGTTTGAAAATTGCATTTCAATCTGATTTCAAAATTCTGTTTTATCTCAACTACTGACACGCGTCGTTATCCTACTGGGCGATACCGGTTCGGCCGGATCGGCGACTTTGGCCGTTGGATCTAACTATCAACGCGTGGCTCAGATCGATGCATACCCCTTCGTTAAGTCATCAGTTTATACGCGTCTGATCTAAATCGAACGGTCCTGATCGATCAACCACAAAGTGGCGGCGCCGGCGGCGGTGGTTGGCGGAGGAGCGATCAGTCGATGACAGTTCCGGCGATACAGGAAGCGAGAGAGAGAATGGGCATGCTCACCGGGCTTAGGTGGTCACGGCGAAGCTCAGGGTACTGCTGGCTTGACAAGGGGTGCTCAGAGGTAGTCGCAATCCCTCGTCGGAGTTGGGAACAGCGACGGACCTGTTCAGATGTTGTCGAAGGTGAGGATAGAGGGCGCCCTAGGACAAACGGAGGGTACGGTTAGGTTCGCAAGAGGGAGGCGAGTATGTGTGCATCATCGAGACGGAAGGGGGCGGTCAGGTGTTACCTGGAGGACTCGCCAGAGTAAGGCAGACGCGGCGGCGTTCGGAAGTTTGTCGTAGCCGAGGCTCTGGAGCGCCCGCGGTCGTACAAAGGGTACAGGCAGATGCGCCTGGATGCGGTGAATATGCCTGCGTGTAGAGGGAGTCGAGGGGCGGCCGTGGTTCGCCGGATTTCGCTGGAGAAGGTCGCCGGAGTTGGTGAGGTTGCAGTGGTCAATTGGAGCAGCACTGGGGCGGAGAGGAACTGGAACCAGAGGGGAAACGGAGAGGAGGGACTGGCGATTTAACACGCGTGCTCACTGCGGCTTTTACTCGTGGCATCAAGGCGAATTAAGCCAAGGAATTAAGCCTGCAACGGCGAGGAGAGGGGAAAGAATCAGTCGCGGGGTGGGGGAAGAAGAACAGTGGAAGGGGTCCACTGGTCAGTGGGGAAAAAGAATCGAGGGGAGGTCCACCTGCCAGTGAGGATGTGGGTTAGGTTCTGAGTGAAAAAGAAAACGGTTCGGGGAGGGAAGTTGGGCTAGATGGGCTGGACTGGGCCTGTCGACTGGGCTGTTCTATTTTTTTTTCTATCTAATTCTTTTTTCTTTTTCTGATTCTATTTCCTGATTTGTTATTTCAAACAATTTTCAACCATTCAAAACATTTCAAATCTTCACCAAACATTGTAACTACAAATTTGGTTCTGATTAGTATTCTGAACCAAAAATCCTAAATAAAATAAATAACACTTTAATCTTTTAGGTTCCATCCTGAATTAAATAAGTAGGCCATGGTTTATTAATTAAATAAAGTTTTTGTTGTTTATTAATAAAATCTTTATGTGAAATCCAAATATTTCCAAAATCAAATCAGTAGGTATCATTTGGAAGTAAATAATACTTGGATACTTGTTTAAAACAAAATATTATTTTACTTTAGGGTCTAATAATAATCATATATAATGGCCTTAGTTATTAAATCAAATAGAGTTTGATTTTATTAATAAAATCTTTATTTGAAACTAAATATCTTCAAAACCAAATTAGTGGGTTTTATTTGGGAATATAGAATACTTGGAGATTTGTTTTAAAATAGAATAACATTTTATTTTAGGGTTCATTATTAAATAATATAATAGACTTTCATTATTATTTCAAATAGGATTTATTTTATTTGAGATATTTATTTTGAAAAATAAAGCCAAAACACTTTAGTATGTTTTATTAGAGAATATAAATTACTTGGAAAACCTATTTTAAACAATTTAATAAGTTTTGATGTTTTAATTAAAATGGTAAAGTCCTTTATTAAATAAAATTGGATATTAAATCCTTATTAACTTATTTTAAATAAACCTTTGCTAAATTTATTTAGAATAAAATATTTTAATCCACAACTTGGCCAAGTTTTAATTTGGCTTTATAAAACAATCTTTGTTTATAAAACCATATTTTCTTTTGAATACCAAATCTTTTATTAAAGGATCAAATAATAGTATTTCCAAAACATTTTTAATTTCCTTTATTAAATGTTTATCTTTATGAATCCTTTTAAGATTTTTTTTTAATCCAAATGGGTTTGAAGTCCTAATTGAATTCAAAAAGTTTCTTCTGGCTCTGAAATTTAAACAAAGTTTTAGTTTATTCATTTATTTTCACATTACAAGATTTGGAAAATCTTGGGATGTGACATAAGCTCAAATTATTTCCTTTCTCCTTGAGAGGAAAAGCTAAAGAATGGTTGATGTCCTTGCCTATAAATAGTATTGATTCTTGGATTAAATGCAAAGATACTTTTATTAGAAAATACTATCCTCCTGCTAAGATCATATCTATGAGAAGTGAAATAATGAAATTTAAACAACTTGATAATGAACATGTTGCTCAAGCTTGGGAAAGAATGAAATCTTTGGGAAAGAATGAAATCTTTGGTAAAGAATTGTCCCACTCATGGACTTGTTATCGCCATATTTTGGCCAACGAAGGAGATGGGCCGTGATCAAGATGGGCTTGGAAGATGCGTATATTCAACGTGTTGTTGGATCGGCCTAGTGCGTAGAATTGGGCTAAATTGCCCGTGTATCTTGTATCATAGTAGGTTTCGTTTCAGTTTAGGTTCCGTTTCAGTTTAGGTAAAGATAGAGTTGTAGAGTTATTCCAAAAGTAGAGAGTCTCCGGACTATAAATATGTACCTAAGGTTATCAAGAAAAGGAGGACAATCACGTTCACAACAAACACAATCTCGGCGCATCGCCACCCCTTGTTTCTAGGGTTTTTCTCGGGTAAGTGCCATGCTGCCTAGATCGCATCTTGCGATCTAGGCAGTATCTACTTATGCGTTATCTGGTGTTACTCGTACTGAAGCCTTGTTGATGGCGAGTAACACTATTATCATAGATTTGTTGGGGTTAGCATCAGTACTTTTCGCTATGATTGTTTAGTTATGCTGCCTCTAGCTATCTCGTCGCCTTTGCACCTTTTCCCGGGTGTGAGGGTGGCATCTTGCTTGATCTTTACTTAGCCGATTCGATCTGTTATAGTTGTGCCTTGTTCATCAAGGTTTAGTTTAATATCTACGTGATCAGGCCTTACAAACGGATTGAACGATCCAGTAGTACGTAAGGACGTGGCTTATTCGTTCTAGAGAAGTTGTTCCGGTAATTGACTTTGCGTTGGTTATTAGGCCTCCTCTAGGGTTAGTATCCTTCATCTTTCGTACATACCAGGCTCAATTACGTGTAGGACGTTCCAGTTACGTAGTGAAAACATTAAACTGTCGTAGATCGATTTAACTTGTAGTGATCAAGCAAAACCCCATGTTATCATAAATCTAATGCAGAACCATGGGACAATCGGCTCTAGGAGCCGATTTACAGGGAAACCTGGGAGCCGATCACGGCTTGAATTTTCGTATACTTGTTTACCATGCAGGAAACCAATCGGAGCAATCCATCACCTTCCTGATCAGGTATAGGTCAGGTGGCACGCCCTCGAACCAAGCCAGGACGCGCGCGTGCCGGAGTTTTGCGGGCCGTTGCCCGAGGGACCAGGGCCCACCAGCAGTTCTGGGAGCCTCCCGGCTCTTCGTGTTGCTCGTCGCTGCTCGCCGGCGAGTTTTGACAGGCAACACATTCTGGCACGCCCGGTGGGACCTTCAACAACATCTGCATCAACATCCGACGCTGCGATGGAGAACAGACCAGTCACGTACGACGAGCTTCCTGAAGAGCACAAGGCGAAGTATGACGAGATCAGAAATCTCTTCGAAGACGATCTCATCGGCTCTTTCGAGAGGACCTGTAAGCACGGCATCAAGTGGAGGGGGTTCTCCCCCGAGGGTGTTCTCGATGAAGTGGATCTGTTTGTTCCTTCGGAGGAGCGTACCAGAGCTCTACGACAGGAGGTCAACTACATGGTGGCTCATTCTCTGCACCGCCACTCTGAGAGCCTGGTGAACGCTTTCGAGCGGGTCGCGGTTCGCGTAGTTCAGGAGATCATGAAACATCAGTACTCTCCGTCGGGGCCCACTTTAGGGACCCACCAAGGAGAAAGACCGCTCCAGACCAGGCCACAGCTGCCATTCGCACTCGCAGCTCCAGAGCCGCCAGGATCAGCGGCGTACGTCGTCTACAAGGCTGGGGGCGACCCAGGCGATTGCCAATTCCTGTTTGAGCCACCTAAGCAAATCCCGCACGGATATATATGCGCCTACGTGTCGGACTGCAATAACCTGGCACGCACCAGCCAGATTGCAACCGCAGGAGTTTCTGCGGCAGGGGTTCCTGGGGCAGGATCTTCAGGAGCAGGCGTTCCCGGAGCAACGATGTCTGGGATGGACGCTGACAAACAGGCGTGGCTAGCCAAGTATGCCACTGGAACAAGCCATGAGAATCTAGCCCCTGCAGCTCAAACAGTGGAGCAAATCAGTACCATCCTGAGGGACCAGTTCGGCTTCGTGCCGAAGAGAAGGACAATCGGCTATTCAAAGCCGTACCCCAACGAGTTTGACCTGATTCCGCTGCCACCCAAGTATCGGCTCCCTGAGTTCTCAAGGTTCAGCGGGTCAGAAGGGTCAAGCTCAATCGAGCATATAAGCCGATACCTGGCACAGCTAGGCATGATTTCGGCATCGGATCAGATGCGCGTAAGATACTTTGCGCAATCTCTGACTGGGCCAGCCTTTGGGTGGTACACCTCGCTGCCACCTGATTCAATTCGCACCTGGAAACAACTGGAAGAGCAGTTCCACATCCAGTACCATTCAGAGGCTAATGAAGCTGGCATTGCAGACCTGGCGCAGGTGCGACAGAAGCGGGGAGAAACTGTAGCCGAATACATCCAGCGCTTCAGGACCGTCAAGAACCGATGTTACTCAGCTCGTTTAACTGAGAAGGAAGCGGTCGAGCTGGCGGCGTTGGGTCTCTTAGCACCCATCAAGGATCTGGCGTTCCAAGTGGAGTACAACTCATTGGCGCACATGGCCCAGAAACTGACGATGTATGAACAGCGCCACCCTGAGTTATACCAAGACAAGTTCAAGCGTCCCATAGGCCTGGTCGATACAGAAGAAGATGATCCTACACAAGACCAGGAGGTGGCCGTGGCCGAATGGGCTCGGGGGGCAGACCCTGTGTCCTGCAAGTGGGTGAAACAGCAAGGGCCTGCAAAAGGGTTCGACTTCGATGTGAGCAAAGCCGAGCAGATATTCGATTTACTGCTAAAGGAGAAACAGCTGAGGTTACCCGAAGGCCACAAAATCCCTACGGCTCAGGAAATAAACGGGAGACCATACTGCAAGTGGCATCACTCGTTCACCCACACCACCAACGATTGCAAAGAGCTACGTCGCCAAATCCAAATGGCGATAGAACAAGGCCGTCTGATCCTTGGGCAGTTCGCCATGAAAGTGGACACGAACCCGTTTCCCGGCGTCAACATGGTAGAACTCAGTCGCTCCGCGAGGCGTCAGCTGGACTTTTCGTTCGGTGTTAATATGGCAAGGTCTGGGTACCACCATGACACGTACAAGGAGGAAGGTGGTCACTCTCGGGGCAAAGAAAGAAAGAAGGCTGGTCCATGCGACCGGCCCGGCCGCAATGACGAGCGATACTTAACAGAGGAACAGGTGAGGAGGGTGCGGTATCAGAAGCCACATTCCACGCATCTCCTTAACAAGTATGAGCGTCAGTATGATCAGCGGCGCCAGCGCGATGGAAACAATGAAGGATATGAGCACCTCGCTAGGGGACCGTCCAAAGAAAAGGAAGGCGCAGACAAACATTGGGATTGTCCCTTCTTCAAGTATTGCTGGGACGTGGGAATGAGCCGATTGCCTACAGTCGACAACTGCCCAGAATGTGGACAGCAGAAGGAGGGCACGAGGCCAGTGTCAGTGTTCAAACGTCTAGGGCCCCTCCAACCTCAGAGCCGTCACAGGGAGTCCGCTCGAGCAAAGGGCCTCGAGAAGCCAAGGGATGACAAAGAAGAAGACAGGTATCACCGTCCAAGGTGGTGCCCTGATGGACTCAGACACACCCAAAAGCGTAGAGTGCAACGGCTGCGTAACTTGGAGGAAGCCGAAGCGCAGTATCTCCACGCTTTAAAGAAAGCACGACCTGATCTGGCCGTCAAAGTGAGACAGACTTTGGAGACGGAAGGCCGCCCGACAAGGAAAGAGTGGCGCCCCAAACCAATAAAAGCCGATGCACAGACATCGGCTGGCACAAACATGGTGTTCGTACTTCCGGCAGAATTCTGCGCGCCACGAACCAATGTGCTACCAGTGGCACAGTTTGACTGCGGCCCGCGGCCGGTTATCTTTGAGAAGCCACGTGAGAAGGGTTACAAACATCTGAAAGCTCTGTACCTGCGAGGCTACATCAATGGGCAACCTGTCAGCAACATGTTGGTGGACACTGGAGCGGCAGTCAATATCATGCCATACTCCATGCTACGACGTTTGGGACGCTCCACTGCAGACCTGATCAAAACCAACGTCACGTTAAGCGACTTCAACGGTCAGTCTTCGGAAACGCAAGGCGTACTGAACGTGGATCTGACGGTGGGCAGGAGAACCATACCCACGTCATTTTTCGTCGTAAACAGCAAAAGTACCTACGCTGTCTTGCTAGGAAGGGATTGGATCCACGCTAATTGCTGCATTCCATCCACGATGCATCAGTGCCTGATACAGTGGGACGGAGATGAAGTGGAGGTCATCCATGCAGACGATTCTGTCGAGATTTCCATTGCTGGCACGAACGTCTGGGAAGTAGAAGACCAAGAGCCGATCTCTGGAATTAGTTTAGACGGCTGTGAATGCATTGAAGCTACAAAAAACGGGGTGAGGCTGGTCTTATCCACTGGCCTGGCAGAGTAGAAAAGTCCACGATCATACGTGGTACGGCCGATCCTCACGATCGGCCACAAAAAATAAAAAGCAGCAATCACACGACAAGCAGATCATGTAGTCGTAGCAGGGAGATGCCCTGCCATTGTGAAACAATAAGGTGTAAGCCATCCTTGACTAATGCAATAAAAAAGGGGGCCGATTCAGGCAATCGGCCCAAATTATTTTTGTTGTCCTCACCTACTGCTTACCCTGTGAACACATTCAGGCCATGCAGGTATGCTGAGTGGATTTCTAGTATAGTACCTGTAGAGAAAAAGGATGGCCGGTGGCGTGTTTCCATAGATTTTCGGGATCTCAACAGAGCTACCCCAAAGGATGAGTATCCGATGCCGGTAGCAGAGACGTTAATAAGATCTTGAGTTTCATGGATGACAATGCTGGTTACAACCAAATTTTTTGCTGGTTACGACTGGAAAGCCGATATCTTCAATTACTTGAAGGATTCGGCTCGGGGGGCACCTAAATGGATAAGGACTCTGAAAATCGGGAACAAAAACAAAAATATATATATAGCTCTGAAGGTCCAGTTGAGCCCTGAGGCCTCTAGAGGATCACACACGTTACAAACAAGTGCCAGTTCGCGCATACAAGCTACTGAAGAAATGCTTCGAAGGCGCGGAGGGCGTCGGCACGGACACGGTCCACCTCGGCGATCTCGGCTTCGTCATCTTCATCCTTACCCGACACTAGCTGCTTGTTCAGGGCACGTATGTCTGCCAGATCGGTCTTCAGTTGAGCCCTGAGGCCTTCCGCCTCGTCTTGGGAACGGGCGATGGATTCTTCCTTGTCACGGATGAGCTGTTTAGTCACCCGGACCTTCTCCTCAAGATCTTCCAGCTCCCTTTTCAGGGATGAGAGCTCGGCGGTACTGGCGGAGGTGTCAGTTTTAGCATCCAGAGACGCCTTTTTCTCGTTGAGTTGCTGACATCTGTCTGCAATATCGGCTTTCAATGGAAGTTGGGCGTGGCGCAGGGTAATCCTTTCACGAGCTAACTTCACCCGCGGCCCGAAAAAGGACAGATTTGCAACTGACCAATGCTTCAACTGCAACGCTACTGGAAGATGGTCCTGGATCTCGCCGAGAACGCTCTTCACTTCCTCAGAACCTTCGATCAACTCCTCGATTGGGGAGGACAGCAAGGTTTTAAGACGATGGAATTGAGGTGGAACAACCCTGGCTCGTAGGTCATCAGCAGCAACGGGGGGAGTTGGTTCAATGGATTCAGGGTCAAACGTCAGCAAACCTGAAATGTCACAACTCTGGCGGCACGGAAAGGCGTCAGTTTACATCCAAACGTGTAAGGATGAGCCGGAAGGACTTAAACGTACCTCTCCTAAGATTGAAGGGGTAGCCGATGAGGAGGCGATCGGTTTGTGTGTGGTCGTTGGAGGCTTGACCAGGGTAGTAACCGTCTCATCTACACCTTCGGGGATTCCCAGATCCGGCGTCGGCACTGCCCCGGCCCTCCCACTGGAAACATCAGTCGTCTGCATGAAGGGTTTTTTTTTAGCCGATGTGAACGATAATGAATCGGCAGACGAGTAGTAAGAGCATGATGGGTGGTGATTTTAGAAACCTCCTGGCTCGACGAAGAAGTTTGTAGTCCTTTGTGAGCTCTTTTGGGACCCGCAGATGGCCCCCCCTCGACTGATGCTCGGGGGGCAGCAGTTTCAGGAGCCAACCTCTTCCTGGAAGCCGATGGTGGTGAATCCGGCTGGTTCGGAGTGATGGTCCTCTCAGAATCCGTGGGGCCTAGCTCTCCTCGATTGGTCTGGGTGTCCTCGCTGGAGGTGTCTTCGACGGAAGCCTGTAAAAGAGGGGAGCCAGTAAGCGCGAGCATGGCTGCAAGAATGAAAGAATGACGAGGATCGACTAAGGCCTGAATTAGCTTACATGCGAGCTGTCTGGAGAAGGGCTCCGGCGCCTCAAGTTTTTCCTGGCGGCTACCTTCCTCACCATCGTTCTGGTTTTAGTCGGAACTCGAGGGGCAGCTGACTTAGGAGTTGCTGGTTTCTTGGAAGCCGATTGTGGCGTCGTCGGCTGTTTCTGCATTATGACCTTTTTCAGAGGTGGCGAGTTTTTGCAGAAAAGAACCACAGGAGCTGGTGGAAAGAACTCGAAGGGGGAGCCATCACTGTGCGTGGTCTCAGGGCCATCTTATTGCTGCAAAGAGAAAGAATGGATTAATAAAAGGATCAATTGCAAGCTGCATCAAGGAAAGTTACAGGTGGTAGTACCTGTTCCACGGGGATGTCATAGTCGGCGTCGAGCTGTTTCAGCAACGGTCCCAGAGCTTTCCTGAAGGCGTGAGTCCTCCACATCGACCACCAGTCTTCGAAGCCGTCGGTGGATGAGACGAAGGTGAGGTCGTTGGGGATTGGGATGGTCAGATCATTAAAGAAGGTGTAACACCTTTGGCTAGTGAGAGGATCAGGCAGGTCGGCTCTGCTCTCCGTAAAATGATGGAGGAAGAAGTGGGGAGCTACTTGTCCAAGACCAAATTGGCGGGCCACTACGACTGGCTGGTAGAATTCATACCCAGGTTTAATTATCCTGTTGGATGTACTCATGCCAACTGGAAGGAAACAGGGACGAATCACGGTGGAAAAGAGCTGCCGAGTGCTAGTGTCATCGGCAAAATTGTCCAGCCTGAAGGAGAGTGGATTTTCAAAGTGTTCCGATTCCTCCATGTAAGGGAAGAAGGTAGGATTGTCCAGGCCTTGGAAGAAAATGCTGAACCATTTGGATGCCTCCTGAGGGGTCAGTTTACTGCCTGGGAGTCGATATAAAGCTTGGCCATAGCTGGTGCATCGGATATGCTTCCCTTTTACATCTGGAAAAGTACAGCTCGCCAAAAGGGGGAAGTTTGGGATGTGGTTTTGAAAATATAGCTGAGCCCATAGCTGAATAAACCACCAAGGACCACCTGTTTTGACTGCTACACCAGAGAACAGCTTGACAGACATCAACTGGAGGTATCGATAGACCTCTCCAAGGAACAGTTTGCCGATGCCAAGTTGAGTGCCTTTGGCCAATTCATGGGCTAGGGAGAGATAGTTCTTGGTTGGAGCAAGGGAAGGGCCACAGAATATGAAATGTTCTAACCAGAAGTTGAGGAAGGCTGTGTGTTCCTTCTCCGTGACAGGGCCCTTTGTTTTCATATGGCATTGGAGGTAGGCACCCCAGTTCGTGCAGTCTGTCTTAGAAGACAATTTGTAGGGGACTTTGGTCAGTTTAAAGGCAGAAGGGCTGGGTGATGTAACATCCAGGCCAGTAATCATCACCACATCCAGCAGAGTTGGTGACATGGGGCCATGACCGAACATGAAGCAGTTCAGAGCGTCGGACCAGAAATAGCCGATGGTTTTGAGAAGATTCTCGTGTTTCTCAAGAGGAGACAATGATAGATGCAAGGCATCGGCTATTCCCGTAGTTTCCCATTGGGATTGGTAAGCTCTAGCTACCCTACTGAACCAAGAAACCCAATGTTTAGGGGGATTAGGCCAGGCTCGCAAGCAGTCGGCCCAAGAGTTCAGATCTAGGTCTTGGCTTACGAAGGGGATTCTTTGTGCTTCGCAAGAAATCAGATGGGCAGGACTAGAATCTGTACGAGGGCCAAGACAGAGGGAATTTGGGAGAGAAGGATGCGGCAGCAGGATGTCTGAAACCTAGAAAGTTTAATGGTAGAATAAAGGCATTAATTCAGGTGTTCGCCATTAAATTCTAAATTGCGTTCAGACTACGAGGAGTAGGCGTACCTTCAGACCGGAGACCTCTGGATTAGTGTTGGACGATTCCGCCATCTAGTTCGCCGGCGGAGATGAATCTATGCAGTTGAGGATTGAAGGTTCTTGTTGCTGTGAGCTCGATCTGGTCGGTGGGCAATTGGAGATCTAGGTCGCCCTTTTTGAAGAGGGTCGCAGGTTACCGTTTGAGGCTGAGAAGTGGCCGTTTAGGTTTGCCTAAGTTTGCGACCAAGTTTGACCTTGTCAGCGTTTTTGGGAAAGCCGATGTGCATCGGCTCTTTGAGCTATGGCTTGGTTGACTGTGTGAACGTAACAAGGTGAAAGCCGATACGTTGTTATCGGCTTCTGGAGCATCGACCTATTTTGATTATCGGCAAAATTGGGGTGACAAAAGCAATCTTCGAGAAAACAGATTTTTCATTCAAAAGCTAGTTGCTTACAAAAGGCTGATTGATTTCAAAAGGGAGCTTATTGCTACTACTACTACTACTGCTACTGGTTCCTAATCTAGCCCGAGGTCGTCGTCGCTGTCGTCGCCGCCGTCTTGTGCGCTATCCTCGGCGCTGCTTCCAGCGTCGTCTTCGCTGCTGCTGCTGGAGAAGCCAGCAGGGGCCTCCTCGTCTTCGTCGTCGTCATCCTCACTGGACCCGGTGCGGAAGTACTTCACCGGCTGGTACTCCTCGGAGGAGGTGTCCTCCTCTTCCTCCTCTTCTTCGGAGGAGTCGACGTCGTCCCAGGACATGGCGTCGTCGGTGCTGTCTGCCTCCAGTTCCCCATTAGCAAGGAACTGCAGGTCTTCTTCGCCGTCGGTCAAGGACGCGTCGTCCTCCGACCAAACAGCGAAGTCCCAACCCCTCTCGTCCCACCATTGTGGGGCGAGAGTGTTGTACGCCGCCATCGGCGGGTGCTCTGGCGTCGGCTCTCGGTCGCTCATTGAGTTGGAGGCGTGGGAGGACAGGCCAGAGGAAGCAGAGGAGGCCATGGCGGAGAAAAAGGGTTTTTTCGGCGAAGGAAAAGGGTTTTCTGGCTACTGGAGGAAGATGGGGACTGCGAACTGCTCAGGCGAATTTAAATAAAGGGGAATAATGGAGAGACGGTTCAATGCCATAGCGGTTTCCCAGATTGCGCTGCCAAAATCGTCAAATCATGCACTGCGGAGGAGTTGAGAAGACAGGGCATCATGATGAAGGGGTAGCGTGACGATCCTGTTCTGCCACGCATTCTGTCGAGCGCGCAACCCGATATAAAAAAAACCAGGAGAAGAAAAAAACACAGAGTGGTTTTGGAATTATCATTGCCAAAACCAGGGGGGCATGTGTTATCGCCATATTTTGGCCAACGAAGGAGATGGGCCGTGATCAAGATGGGCTTGGAAGATGCGTATATTCAACGTGTTGTTGGATCGGCCTAGTGCATAGAATTGGGCTAAATTGCCCGTGTATCTTGTATCATAGTAGGTTTCGTTTCAGTTTAGGTTCCGTTTCAGTTTAGGTAAAGATAGAGTTGTAGAGTTATTCCAAAAGTAGAGAGTCTCCGGACTATAAATATGTACCTAAGGTTATCAAGAAAAGGAGGACAATCACGTTCACAACAAACACAATCTCGGCGCATCGCCACCCCTTGTTTCTAGGGTTTTTCTCGGGTAAGTGCCATGCTGCCTAGATCGCATCTTGCGATCTAGGCAGTATCTACTTATGCGTTATCTGGTGTTACTCGTACTGAAGCCTTGTTGATGGCGAGTAACACTATTATCATAGATTTGTTGGGGTTAGCATCAGTACTTTTCGCTATGATTGTTTAGTTATGCTGCCTCTAGCTATCTCGCCGCCTTTGCACCTTTTCCCGGGTGTGAGGGTGGCATCTTGCTTGATCTTTACTTAGCCGATTCGATCTGTTATAGTTGTGCCTTGTTCATCAAGGTTTAGTTTAATATCTACGTGATCAGGCCTTACAAACGGATTGAACGATCCAGTAGTACGTAAGGACGTGGCTTATTCGTTCTAGAGAAGTTGTTCCGGTAATTGACTTTGCGTTGGTTATTAGGCCTCCTCTAGGGTTAGTATCCTTCATCTTTCGTACATACCAGGCTCAATTACGTGTAGGACGTTCCAGTTACGTAGTGAAAACATTAAACTGTCGTAGATCGATTTAACTTGTAGTGATCAAGCAAAACCCCATGTTATCATAAATCTAATGCAGAACCATGGGACAATCGGCTCTAGGAGCCGATTTACAGGGAAACCTGGGAGCCGGTCACGGCTTGAATTTTACGTATCCTTGTTTACCATGCAGGAAACCAATCGGAGCAATCCATCACCTTCCTGATCAGGTATAGGTCAGGTGGCATGCCCTCGAACCAAGCCAGGACGCGCGCGTGCCGGAGTTTTGCGGGCCGTTGCCCGAGGGACCAGGGCCCACCAGCAGTTCTGGGAGCCTCCCGGCTCTTCGTGTTGCTCGTCGCTGCTCGCCGGCGAGTTTTGACAGGCAACAGGACTGACTGCTTGGGTGATTATCCAGACTTTTTATGCAGGGTTAAACTTCTCTTCAAGGAATATGTTGGATTCTGCTACTAGAGGTACATTTATGACCATTAACTTTGGTGCTTCAACAAAGATCATTGACAATATGATGGTTAACTATTCTGAATGGCACACCGAGAGAGCTCCACATGGTAAGAAGGTAAATTTTGTTTAAGAAACCTCCTCCTTGAGTGAAAAAATTGATGTTATCATGGCTATGCTTGTTAATGGAAAAGCTCATATTGATCCAAATAATGTTCCTTTAGATTCTTTGGTTGCTCAAGAAGAGCAAGATGATGTGAACTTCGTTAGAAATAACAATTTCAACAACAATGCCTATAGGAATAGTTTTGGTAATAATAATTATAGGCCTTATCCTCCTAATACTGGTAATGCTTATGGAAATTCCTACAACAATAATAGGAGTGCTCCCTCTGAACTTGAATTCATGCTTAAATACTTTATTAGTAAAGAAACTAATTTCAATAAGAATGTGGAGGAAAAGCTTTTAAATGTTGAGAAAAATATTTCATCTTTGTCTGAAGCAGAGTCCTATTTGATAAACAAAATGGCTGCTAAACCTAAAACCTTGGAAAGTACCTTTGTTGCTACTCATGCCATACAAGTTACTATTGATGAAAATGTTAGACTACTAGCTAAATTACATGCTAAGTGGGAAAGAGAAGATGAAACTGCTAGAAACAATAGTGTTTGTACTATTAGCACCACCAATATGGATGCTAGCAAACCACAAGAAGTCCCCAATCCTCCTACAACAATGCCTAAACCAAATAAGGCTACTACCTGTGATGCTAAGTTTGATTTTGATCTTGATGGTTGCAATATTTCCGAAGTGATTATGTTCCTACAAAAGCTTGCTAGAAGTCCTAATGCTAGTGGTATGAATATGGCTTTTACAAAACACATTACAGATGCTCTCATTAAAATTAAGAAAGAAAAATTGAAACACAAAGCTTCTATTCCTAGGAAAGTAGAATATAGTTGGGAACCCATTATCAATATGCAAGTGAATGACTTTGATCTCAAAGCTTCATGTGACCTTGGTTCTAGTGTTTCTATTATGCCTAGGAAGATTTATGAAATGCTTGATTTGCCACCTTTGGAAGATTGCTATTTGGATGTCCCACTTGATGATAATGCTAAGAAGAAAAGAATGGGGAGTTTAATGATGTTCTTATTATGGTTAACAATGCTTATGTCCCTATTGATTTCTATGTTTTGGATATTGAATGCAATGCTTCTTGTCCTATTATTTTGGGAAGACCTTTTCTTAGAACTGTTGGTTCCATTATTGATATGAACGAAGGAACCATTAAATATCAATTCCCATTAAAGAAAGGTATTGAAAACTTCCCCATGAGGAGAGAGAAGTTACCTTTTGCTCCTCCTTTGAAAGCAAAATTTGATGTTAATGCTTCTTCATTTGAAAACACTTGATTCTTGCTTCTTGTGCCTAACTTAAAGGCATTAAAGAAAAGTACTTCTTGGGAGATAACCCAATAGTTTTCTTGAGTCTTGGAAGTTATTACTTCTGTAATAACCTCTCCTTATCCTTTTTATTTGATTTTTGTGCCAAGAATAAACTCTAATGAGAGGGAAATAAGATTTGGGAAAGTGTTGTCCCGAAACAGATTTTTGTGCTTCACTGTAAAAATTTGTGAACAATCTCTGTAAGTAGGATTGAGCTATAATTTTCTGAATAAATCCCCCAGATTGTTAGCTAAGTTCTGTTAGTTTAACACTTTTTTATTTGAGTAACATAAGGTCTTCGAAAAAATCGGTTATTAGCAGTTGGTCTGTTTTGACTTATTTCTTCCATTATTTGCATTTGCCTCTTTATTGATTTCTTTTTGGGTTCTCTTGGGTAAATTGAGCTTTTGAAGGAATTTATAGAGTACCTTGTGTCTTTAATGAAAGTTTTTCTGTTTTGAAACTAAACACAAAGGTTTATTATCTTTTGAATGCACTAATGTTGCTAATGAAGATTATGTGAAGTTTTGTATGAAGGAAAATTTTCAGGTGTAAGGGAAGAATGATGTAATGAGATGAAGAATGGACAAAAGCTCAAGCTTGGGGATGCCACCCCATGTCACCCCAATAAATATTCAAGAGGTACAAGCGTTAAAGCTTGGGGATGCCTTGGGCATCCCCGGTTTCATTAAAAAAATCTCAGGTCTTTCTAGACACTTCGTTTTTATTGTTTCATGCACTGTTGTGTTGTTCTTGGAGCATCTTAGTTTTCATTTTTGGTTTTTGTTTGCTTGAATAAAGTAGTTGGACCCCCGCTTTCGCTGTGTTGTTTCAAATAAGTTGATTGGTGTTGGAAAGGAGTTGAAAGGTTTCATGCTTATAGTGATACAAAAGGGAGCTTTCTTTGACTGTGACTTAGACTTTATCATGTCATGCTAGATGTTGTTTTGACCTTATGCTTAGTGATTATTGTTGTAGCATGACTTGTTCCAAACAATTGAGATTGCTTAATGTGCCTTCAAAGAATCATTCGTTGTTCTAGCATACAAAAGCATAGTATTGTGGCATTATCCTTTGATATTTTGTTTGGGTTGACTTGGCACATGATCACACCATGTTATGACTATGAACCAGTCACCTTAGCCTCTATGATCATTTAATTTTTGAATTGTGATACCACTTTATGCTTTAGTTGATAATGTTTTGTCGCTCTACATGATTATGGCCATTATTGCTCTCTTAGTTGGTCGCTCCTAGTCTTTTGCTAGCCTCCACTTGTATTGAGTATGCTCTACTCATGCATCCAGCTCCCAAGAAACCAAGTTATTCCAAAGTGTCCACTATAAATTCATATGCATGGTGTGTTACACCATTCCAAGTATATTCTTGTTTTATCTATCTTCCAAATTAAACTTGTTATGTGAAAATTAGTGATTAAAGTTCTCACAAACTTGATGGTACACTTTATTTTTCTTGCCCCTAATAAACTAGAACCATTGTGTCATCTATGTTGTATATGCTTGCACTTATAAGTTGGGAATTAGCAGAACCGTGATGTCACGGGGAACACTTTCAACACCTATAAATATCTACCTAGTTGATATCGTGCTCTTTGTTTATGGATGTCGGTGGTGTGAAATAAAAGGGGACCTTGTAAGTCCATGGAGTTATGTATGTGTGTTAGAGAAACGCATGGGCTGATAGCCTAATCCATGCCTAATCATGGTGGAAACTTGCAGCATCACCATAGTGAGCAATCTATGAAGCATTCTTCTTATAAAAAAGAAGAGAGAGATAGAAAAGAGGATAGAAGAGAAAAAAAGCACCATTTTCCCATGGTAAATAAGAAGATTGCTGAGATGCTCATTTTCTGTTGCCTTGTCATTTTGATATGGGATAGCGCCTGTATCATGGGGCAAGGGGTACCCCGTTGGCGGTTCTTTATGATACACATATACTTACTATGACAAGAACTTACCAGTAACTCAAGTTGAGTAGCATGAGGAACGGCCCTCGTACTCAAGGGACATGAGATTGCCAACTTATACTTTGTCAAGCATATACTCCATATTTTGTTCACTTTAACCTTAATCACTTCTAGATGCTTATGATAGGGGCAATGAGAGCTGAAAGCTAACAAGTACCATATTTTTTGGAAGCTCTTTATGAGATTTGAACTCCCTGCTTCCCTTTGAAGGGCCTTTCTTCCTACCTTTATATTGAGTCTCCACCTTCTATCCTTAGGCATCAATTAAGAGAGCATAGTTGTCATTATTAGTTATGTGTGCATTGTCCCAAAACTTATTGATTGATTCATAATGTTGATATTGCTTGTTCTTGAACTATTTGTATCTAGTCACCCTTATGAACTTTGAAGGTGTCCTATGCATTTATGTTTTGCTACTCCATGAGGGACAAGCTGAATGCCGCTATGGTATGTTTTCTATATGTGAAACAAACAAACTTTGATCTTTGTTTGTATCCTTTCATGTTGCAACATAGTTTCTTTGTCTTATTGTTAGAACTTCATCTTTCATGCTCATGTTTAGAGTACTTTGATCCTAGATTTCAATGCTTGCAAATGGTTTGATCATGATTGTGATGGTGCATGTCACCTCAAAAATTATTCTTTTTATCACTTACCTACTCGAGGATGAGCAGGAGTTAAGCTTGGGGATGCTTGATACGTCGTAAACATATCTATAAATTTTGATGTTACATGCTTGTTTAGTATCCACTTTGCTATGTTTTGTCTACACTTTGAGGTATTTGTATACAATTTCTGGGACTAACCTATTAACAAGTTGCCGCAGTGCCAGTTGCCTGTTTTCTTCTGTTTTTGGTTTCAGAAAAGCTAGTAAGTGTCTACACCCGGATTTTTAATCCTAGATGCATGTTATGTCGTACATCGCAATCCCAGGATTACCATTTTTGCGAGACATACCAGATTGGTACCATAGTTCATCATCCATTACAAACCATAATAGTCTTACAAATAGTTGATCTCATGATCAAGTCTGATTACAATCAAAGCAGCTTAATAATAATAAGGGTAGCATGGTCAAGGCTCCATCTTCAGGGTCATAGGAAATGCTGACGATGGGAGATGATCCTAGTTATCGTAAGCGTCCTGCTATCCTTCTTCCTCGTAGTCTCCTTCATAATCTGGCCATGGGAATAGCCAGGGACAAAGCCATGAGTACTTTGAAGTACTCGCAAACTTTCACTAAGCAGTAAGGCCATTCTATAGAATTATTAAGCTCTAGGTTTGTTTGCCATAAGACAATTTTATTTCAACCAGTGTCTAGTAAGAAAAAGTTACCTAGGTGGGAACCTAAATTTGTTTCCACCACTTGTGGGGTAAAGTCAAAGTCATCTTTCAAGTCACGGGTCATTTCAGAAAACATCTGACGACGGAATAGTATGGCCATCCAACTGTCCATAACCGCGGATGTGGCTATTCGAATAGTTTGACACTCCGCAGAGGTGGTACACTTTCACCACGACATTCGATACATCCATCAGGAACAATCCTGAATCATCACACTTAGTATGCGGATGATCAATCCTAACCTTTCAATTACACAACCTAGTATAGGCACCTCCCCTATGAGTTTGGCCTCCCAACCATGACCATCTGTCATCGTGGGCACTGCATAGGTGGACAGTCACATTCACAAGGTAGCCTTAGCTCACCTCGTTCCGCGAGGGAACCCATACTAAGACATATAAAATTCCAGTCAAGCCCTACCCAAATTCAGGTATTGCGGTTGTACGATAAATGTTGGAATGTATCGCATCTGAACCCAACTATCAGTTTTTATCAAAGTCAAGTCACATCCTTCACCATCATCTTCAAGTCATTGTGTCCATAACACATGTCAAAGCATTTCAATAGAATGACTCATCATTCCAAGGTTTTCATAATCATTTGTTCCCATCTAGTTATCAAGTTTAGATTAGCACTAGAATCTATCAAAAGGGGGTGTGTGTCACTAGTTGTAGGGTACTAAGCTGGTGTATCTATCCTAATCATGTTCCAAGCAATTGATGAAACTTTCCTCAGCATCCACTAATCATCCAATTAATTAACTATGGAAACAACTCTACGAAAAATAAAGGTTGCAAGTAAAACTAGGATTTGGTATACTCAAGGGGTATCACAAAGGTATGTATAATAAGGCTTGCGTATAGCTTGTAGTAATACTTGCATGGTTTAGCTTAGCTTGCCTTGGTTGGAAAGGTGATCAAAGTTCTCTTCCTCTTCTTCGTAGAATTCCTCCTCGTCGTAGCCCGGATTGATACTAGCGTCTATAAATAAATACGAGGTACACAATCACCAAACAATACTTAACTACTTATATTTATCACACAAGGGTCACACTAGATGATATAGCATCATATCTATCATTACAAGAAAGGGTGATAAGATTTTATTTATCTTATTTTTAGGAAAGTAATCTCTACTCATTGAAAAGTTGCTTAAGATTTCATATTCTCCAAATTAAAAATATGGGATCATATTGGGCACATGTCATCACCACATATTCTAATACTTGAGAATATGATTTAAAAAGGTTGGCCTAAATTATAAAGTTTACCACTATTATTTAATAATATTTAAGTGGCTAAAAATGACTACAAAGTCATTCTTTTAGTTCGAGTCCAGGAATACTATATGTAAGTATGTAGATTTTTACATACTTAGAAAGGTCCTGTCAAATGTGATTTTTGAGAGTTGGAATCAACTCAAAATCACTTATGGTTGATTTTAGAAAAATGTTTAAAGTTGCAAAAGCTTCTGGCTTGTTATTTTTACCGAGGGTGATCCATAGTTTCAAACTGTTTGAATCCAATTGGAGTAATTAGAGATTTTCATCTACTTTCAAACAAAATTGGATTCACTCAATTTGGTGCAGTGAATCTCTTTGAATTGATTTTTAAAGTTTACTCAAAAGGTTTTTGAATAAAAAGAAAATTACTAGGTTTGAATTACTGGGCTCGCGCGGGAAACGTTACTGGGCTGGCCCAACTGCACAGCGCACGGAGCGGGCTCATTCAGGCTAGTCCCACGCGTTAGCGGGTCATCTAACGCGAAGCGGTATTGATCAATATTAGCCCTACGATTACAACACGATCTACGGTCTAGGTTCATTGTCCATGTCGCGGTGCTCCAGTGAGATTCTGACCTAGCGGCATGGCGAGGGTGGCTGTGGGCTTACTAGGGCTCTGGCTAGGGTCGGCGGTGCGGGCAAACGATCTTGTCGACGACGGCGAGTCGAATGGAGGTCATGGCAGCTCCTGGGGTGGCTCCAATCAACGGCGCCTTTCCCTCACGGCAGCGGCAAACTCTGATCAAATTCCGACGACATGGTGCTCACCTTGCTCCGGGAACAGGTCAGGGGTATTTCTGATGGGGAGAGGAGTAGAGTGGTGTGAATATTAAGGATGGGGGTGGTCTCTATTTATACCCTCAAGGGTGAGGCAGTGCGTTATGGCAAGGGCTCGTTGGCGACATTGCTACAGGTCGAATTAGGCATGGAGAAGGGCATGGATCGACGATGTTGGGTGTGGCAATCATCATGCAAGTGGTGGATCAACAATGGGCGCTCTTAATTGGTCGGGCGATGTTGGTGCTCTGTGCGGTGACCCAGCATACCACTGCATGATGTAGTACACTATAGTCGTTCACATAACACTAATGAAACACCGTTCACTAGTATTATATCCCTCAGATTGGTACAACAGAAACACAACAGGTCCAAGATATGACTATAGGTTACAACTCAGCTCTTTACACAAGATCCAGAGAACACTCTAGGTTAAAGAGAGAGAAAGAAACTTCTTATAAAGAAGAATCAGAAACCAACAACTCCAAAACTATCATACTATTAAGACTAGTATCTTAACTAATGGTCTGGCATTGCTGCTATTGCAATACGCTATAGAAATAGGTTCTATGGCTAGAGATTATATTCCTATCTACTCAGTAACTTCGTCTTCACTTGAGTTGGTGTATATGTTGACTTCCTTGACTCCATTGAAGAGCTTTAGCTTTTGATGATGATTCTAGGAACATAACTTGATGTAGACGTCGTTTGTACTGGCTTTAGAACCTAGAAAGGGTTAAGAAGATACTTTGAGTACGAGCGTACTCAGCAAGTTCACTAGAAAAGGAGTGTTTGAGTCACTACATCTACAGCCACAGACCATAGGTCAAAGGCAATGCAGGTTTTTGTAAACATTTCTTCAAAGGTTGCTTTTATTTTTAAAAGCTATGTCCGTCAGCCTTCACGGGTTTACCAGAACTTTCATGGATTTCCTTTCCAACCGCGTTCGCAGCACCTTCCCGGAACAGGGAGTAACAAGTTACAGTTCTTACACTCTGCAGAGGTGCGTCACTTTACCCATGAGAGACCTTAGGCTTTGTTCCATGGCCGGGATTATGTTCTCGTTCAAACTTTCTTGGTTTGAGGCCCAACCTAAGATCCAAGCCAATCACTGCCCCATTCATGACCTCGCATGCCTCCTTGGTGTACACCATGCCCACATATTGAATTACGACAATGGTTTATAGAGACCGTTAGATGCCAGAACTATCGTGGGACGTTGAGGGTTCCCACCCATATGCTGCATATCCTCTATGAATTACCAATTAATATGCATGCTACGAGTGATAACATCCACGACCTGCACATCCGGCTACATGCAAGAGGAAGAAGATACAGCTGACTTCTCTGTCCCATTCCAAATCTCATGGTCAACACGTAATCTACGGCGCAAGAATCACTGGCAACATTGGTTATTAAATCCTAGGTGATATAGTCCTGAACAATGGTATTCCAACTGCTAGATTTAATAGATTAGCTGATCACCCTGGATCAGTAACCAATAGTTCACATTATTATCAAAAATAGTGTTTTCTGACCTTTTTGAAATGCAGGTGATGACAACACTTGATTTGTAAAATACTTTACAGAAAATAATCAAAGGACATGAGCAAGTGTGAACTTGCCTTTTGTGATTGCAAAATTATGCACTCATGGTCTTCGAGACAATATAAGATCCAATATCTGAAATCAGCATCATTGGTCCAGTAAGGACTAATGGTTAAAGAAGCAATATGATTTTATGCATAAGTAATGTAATGCACTATATGAACGTGAATTCTGGGGATAACGTTAATCTAGGGTTTGGAAACTAGAAATGGTTACTTTAGAATGTGTTGTCCATTTGGATAAGTTTCATACTTGTGCTTCTTATTAAGGCTTGTGAGTGTGTGTAACAATAGGTAAACATAACAAGTAGCATATTATAATAAAACATATAAGTGTGGAAGGTTCCTAAAGACGGTGTATACCAGGTTTGATCATCATTTAGATCCTTTAAAGGAATGCTTATGTTTAGCTTTATAATGTATCTTAAAAGAATAACCTTTGAAGAAAATCTTATTTAGCTAAGAAGAAGTATTTAAACTTTAAGTTAACCTTATTAGGTGTTCTTTAAAGTTATAGTCTTTGAGTAAGAAAGAATTGCTTTATTTGAATAATGATACTAGTAGTATTCGAGACTTATCTATCTTGGTTTTTAACTTGGTTAGTTTGGTATTGATGCTTTATAACTTAATTATAACAGACCAAAGTTAACTATAAAGTATATAACAAAGTTTTTAGCATTATACTTAAAGTCTTGTAGACTAAAGTTAACTTTAAAGACATAGATGGACTTAGACTATTTTGCTTATGTTATTTATATTGTGTACTTCATAAGGTTTATTAAAGTTACTTAAGCATGGCATTGCTTCTATTTGACTAGTGGTTTATTAATTGTATAATGGAATAGAATCATTTATCTTTTTATTAAGATATGGTTATAATTTTGAAATCAAGGTAATAATATTACTTAACTATTTATGGATTCACTATAGTGTTTTGATATGTTGATAAACTTGTGGTTTAAGTAAAGGAATGGGTTTTATTTCACTATAAATTATTCTTGGAGATCTTATATTGCATAATGATCCTTTTATAAAATAATCTACACTTATGGTTGAAGGATAATTCAATAAAATTGCATTAAAAATGTGTTAAACCATTTTGACTTCATATTATCAATATTCAAGACTAATACTATTTATTAGACTTTAATTAGTTATTTTTAGAATATTAGCAAATTTATTTACCCTTATTTGAATTATTAACTAAAGAAATAGGTTTAAATGCAAGTAATTAAAGTGTTTCAAATTTTTTTACCTCAAAAATGGAATATTATATTTTTCACATGTAGGTATTGTTTTTGTGATCATTTTGGTATATTTCATTTATTTTTTGTGATTTATAAATAATAAGATATGATTTTTATAAGGTTTATTACTTTATAAATACTTAATAAATAATAAATACTTATTTAAGTGAAATAATAATGTATGATTATAGTTTTAAAGTATTGTTTTTTATTTTTCCAAGATTTTTGGTATTTTATTTATATTTTTAACATTTACCGTTATTAAAATATGAATTATCAAAGTTTTATTACTTATAAAACCTTTATTAAATAATATTTGTTTAAATAATCATCATAATAATATTTTATAATAGTTTTAAGTTGTAGATTCTATTTTTCTGAATTTTTTCATATACTAAACATATTTTTCTGAATTATAAAACAGAAGTTATTAACTAAACAAGATTTAATTATTTTATTACAATATTTATATTTGAATTAATATTGTTTTATCTAATTCCTAAATGGAAAAGACATTTTGTACCTAAGCGAAACCTACCCAAGGTCACTGAACAGTGGGGTCGAGTACACCTCATCTGCCACATAGGCACATACCAAGTCAAATTTGTTAAATGGGCTGGGGGTGACATCAGCATGCTGTCATGCTGACTTCATCCACGGATGATCCTCTCAGATTGATTGTCGATCGATGGATTCCATTCACACGCGCGGCTGTGGTTGTGTGTATCGGAAAGAGGGCATCGCAGTGGACCTTATAGTGGCGGCGCCACTCAGTTTAGGTCGCCAGAACAGTGGTGGCAACGGTGGCTAACGGTGGCGATGGCAGATGCTCGTCGGTGAAACGAATTGGGACGAGAGCGAGCAAATTAAACAGTGCTCGAGCGTCACAAGCTTAGTGTGATTGCAGCAAAGTGGTTGATGATGACAGGCGCGGTCGGAGGCGAGCTATTCGACAGGATTTCCAATGAACCACGATGGAGGGGAACGGCAAAATTCGATCGTCTCCGAGCTCCCCTTGATGATGCGTTCTTTACAGAGGATCTACCCATGCTAGCGCTTCTCCTCGACCACTCCATGGTCTCTAGGGTGAACTTTACTGACGACGGTGGTAGCTAGGGTTTCGGTCACCGAGAGAAAACAGAGAGGAAGATTGCTGAGAGGGGAAGATGAGGATGAGACCGAGAGGGAACATCGTCGTGGCCTCCCTCCCTTGACGATGACGGCGTGCATCTTGACGCGGTGGGGATCGACGGCGGTCGGGGCGCCAGACAGCAGCTTCGCCGGCGAGGAAGACGACGAATATTTGATTTGAATTTTTCTTTATGGAATTTATTTGCTAAATACTTGCAGCAACAATAAAGTTATTAAGAATCAATTTGTGAACTTTTATTATGTATTATTATATTTTCTTCATTTTCTTTATCTATATACTTTTCCTATTATTATTTGTGAGGGATTTGGTATGAATTTAATTGAGTTAATATCCACAAACTTATTATAGAATGCCTTACTATTAACTAATGAGATTTTATTCTCATTAACTCATAATATTAAGGAAATCTTTATATGGTGAATTCTATTATTCAAAATCTAATAACAGGTGAATCCTAACCACCCTTCTTATTTTGAATATGCATAATTCTTTTTTTGGAACTAGTTATTCACTACTTGCTTAAGTGTGATTAATATATGGGTATAATATTGGGCATAAGGGTTTATAGTAATTTCCAATTATGTGCTACACAGGACTTAAAGGTTTGAAAGTGTCAAAGATATACTTGAGTGATTTTCTATTGGAAATTATTCCTATAAGACATTGTGAAAATAGGATGATAAATCACTCAGATGAAATGGATTTTATGTTTGGTTAAAAATTTAGGGTTTAATGTTTACCAAGAATTCCTATCTTCCATACAATCCTGGACTGCTTAATTAAGGAATTCCTTTCCTAGATATATTACTTCTTTATATCCTTCATCATGTGCTGACATGATGTGCTTTACTTTATAGAAATATTATTATCCATCTATTGTTCTTGTAAATCTATTTATAAACACAATGAGCTTGATACTAAATCTTTTTATAATTTTCTCATATCTATACTTGTCTATAACAACTATTCTACTATTAATAATCTCCAATCCAACAAGTGGTTGCATCTAACTCCATTCATACCCTTTCTAAATCATCCATCACTAATACTACTCCAGTAGAGGTATATATCAAGTTCTACTCTCCTCAAGTGATAGTATTTCCCAAGAGGAAAATACTACTTCTATAATCCAATGTGCTCTAGCATCATGTTAATTATACTATCTTGTCTCTACTTAACTCTAGTAACAAATACTCCAACCTCACATTATATTAATGTGACATGTAATGGCTAACCTAGGGTAATATATCTAGACTAGGGTTTAATCATGTTCTATCCACCAATGCCACTTATACAGGATATAAGTATTCAATCTTAGTGAATAAGGCATGATCATTATAATCCTTTGATCATTTATGGCTTCGGTTTCCAGTTGGCTAATCAAGGATTCCATCCATACAGCATTACAGTTGTATTATAATTATCTTCTGTTTAGCTCTATTGGATTAAGAGATATAATTATTGACTATACCTACTTGATCCAATAGGACTACTCCTGGTAACTATCTTCAGGGTTCATCCTTGTAATCTTCTATATCACCTTCTACTTATATATTCCATATAACTCTTCTTTCATTTTAGGAGTGAGTTTAACTCCATCAATCATCACATTGATCTTATTATCTTCCAACTCTCCCATCCTATAGATGATATTTAAAACTAACATTACCACATATCTCTTCTTACTTCTTTCTCTAAAGGTTTTAGAGTGATTGTTATGATAAGTACAAGAGTTAATAGATCAGGAATTGATAGATTAAGAATTGGTGAATCAATAGTTGATTACTCAACATTGATGAACAACAGTTATAAGGATAGGATTCCATAAGGATTGATATGGAAAGAAAGATATATGGTGAATGATCTTTGAATTGGTTTCCCTCCTACTCCATATAACTAAAGAGTTAGGGTTAGGTATTACCATGATACTCATGGTATGAGAAGATGAGATTAAGATAGATCAAGAATTAGTTGTTACATTCTTATTACTTAAGTTATATTTATAAATTGGTATTCATGGGTTGTGTAATGAATACTGGGATATGATTACTTGAGTATCAAATATAATCCATTAAGTCATATATTAGGGTTTAACTCTTATTACATTTGATCTACCCTTAGATCAAATCATGTTTACCCAAAATAAGGTTTTAGAAAAGGTCATATAGAAACTTATCATAGTCAACTTGATGATCTACTTCAATTCCATCAAGTTGAGAGAAGCCTCAATCCCTTTGACAAGTTTTGTTCAAAAGCGCGAAAATTATTCAGATTTTCTATGCATGAATGCAATGCACACATCTGTGTTCAGCTTATTTCTAAGCTCTAATGCTGGGATGTTACACACTGTGCGGGTACGGCGGTGTTCGTCATCGAGTACGGTGGTCAAGCGGGCGCGCGGTGGCCAATGGGCATGTCTGGGCGGTGGCTGGTGACGTTGTGGTTGCGAGTACGGGCGGAGAGGTCGAGTCGCGGCGTGTCTGCGCGAGGCAGATGCGGTGCTCTGTCGTGCTCTCGGTAGGTCCGTGTCTTAAATGGGTGTGGCCTTTCTGGGGTCTTCGCGTCTTGCCGTTGGTCGAGGGGTGGACAGAGAGGGGCGGTGAGGTCATGGCTATTAGCTAGACATCGCGAGCGAGTGAGGCACGGCCTGTGACGTGTTGTCCATGTCCGGGTGACATGGGGAGCTCGGGTACCACTGGCATTGATCAAGGCAGTGAAGAAGAATGGCTCAATTGCACTGCCGGGTAATGGGGTGATCGTGGGTGAGCTGGATTAAAGATTTGGGGTACAATGGATGAGCAATTGATTGATCCCAAACAGTAGATAGTTGGTAATTCTACTGTGATCACCAAGTGTTCGATCAAATGGCCGCATGAACTAAATCATCACCAAATTCAATGGTATTTGGTGAGTGATCTGATACTAATCTTGGTAGTCTCTGGGTGCAATGGTTTGCCAAGGGATGTTGGTTTGAGTGGTTTTCCAAAAATGGCTATCTTTATACATAAGATAGATTCAAATTTGAATTGACTCTCAAAAGAGTTTGAATATGTTTCTGAGATCTGAAGCTCTTCCCGGCACCCTGTCGGAGGGAAGAGATTATCCTAGAGGCCTTCTTCATCACCATGCCAGCCTCCGGTATGATGCGTGAGTAGTTCACCCTTGGACTATGGGTCCATACTGTAGCTATATGGTTGTTTCTCCTCCTTTGTGCTATCATGTTTAGATCTTGTGAGCTCTGTTCATGATCAAGATCATCTATTTGTAATCATGCAAGTTGTTTTTGTGGGGATTTGATGGATATTGAGATTACTATGTCAGATTGATTATTTATTCTATCATGTCTTATGATTATTGATTGTATCATGTATGTGTTGTTTGAAATCTTGCATGCTCTCCGTTTTTAGTAGCTATCTTGGCCAAGTAGATGCTAGTGACTCCAAGAGGGAGTATTTATGCTCGATAGTGGGTTCATGCCTCTATTGATTCTGGGGAAGTGATAGAAATCTCTAAGGTTGTAGATGTGTTGTTGCTACTAAGGAGAAAACAACGATCTTTTGTTCATGGAATAATTGTATTGTTTACTTTACACACATTGCTTAAAGCAGTTATCTGTTGCTTGCAACTTAATACTGGAGGGGGTTCGGATGATAACCTGAAGGTGGATTACTAGTCATAGATGCAGTTGGATGGAGTTCTATGTATATTGATGTAATGCCTAATCAAGTCTCATAGGATCATGAATGTCTAGTATTTCATTGTTACGCCTTGCTCAGTCCTGTCAATTGCCCCGCTATAATTTGTTTACCCAGCATGTTATGTTATTTATCTTAAGGAGAACACCTCTAGTGAACTGTGGACCCCGGTCCAATCTTTACCATTGATACATCATCCACTATTACTGTTTACTTTCTGCAATAAATCATGACCTTCCACACTATACGTTTAATCCTTTGTTTCCAGCAAACCGGTGAGATTGGCAACTTCACTGTATGTTGGGGCAAAGTCTTGAGTTTGTGTTGTGCACGTTCCAAGTTGTTAGCAACACCTTGGAGTCGTTTCCTTGCTCCTACTAGTTCGATAACCTTGGTTTCATAACTAAGGGAAGACTTACTGTTGTGCTTATCACACCTTCCTCTTGGGGTATCCCAACGAAGCTCTACAGTGATCTAAGCCGCATCAAAGCTCTTGAAAATCAGCAGTTTCAGCGAAAGACTTAATGCAATCATACTCATAGTTTATACCTGGTGCTTTACCTTTTTCGTTATCCCAATATTCGGTATTGCTTTGAATTGTTTCAAGAAGATCCCACTCAGCTTTGACCTCCTTACTTGTGAAGGATCCCTCTAAACAGGTATCTAGATAGTCCTTGTAATATCCTGAAAGCCTTTCATAAAAATTATTAATAATAATATTACTAGGGAGCTCATGTATGGGACATTTGAGCATTAGTGACTTCAATCTCCCCCATAATTGGGCAATACTTTCTCCATCATGAGGATGAAAATTATAAATGTAATTCCTATCTTTATGAATTTCATGAGGAGGATAAAATTTAGAGTAAAAGAGAGATTTAAGTTCCTTCCACTCCGAATGATGAGGATCATCTAGTAGATCATACCACTCCCTTGTTTTGCTCTTAAGTGATAAATAGAATAGCTTCCTCTTAACTTGGTCCACTGAAATACCTATACACTTGAACAACTCGCATAATTCATGTATAAAGAGTAAATGATCACCAGGATGGACGGTTCCCTCTCCAAAATAGCAGTTATTCATAACACCTTCAACAATTTACATAGGTATTTCAAAGGGGACACTTTCAGTATGTGGATTTCAAATATCACATGTATCATTAGAATTACCACATATGGGAGATAAATTATCATCAGAGCAAATTTTCTCCTCTAAAGCTGGGGAACTAAAAAGATCATTTTCATTAAAACTAGCTTCCCCAAGCTTAGACGTTTCCATAGCATTAGTAACAAAGGTGTTCAAAAAGATTCATACTAATAACATTGCTATTAGCATGCAAAGAAAGTTCCATAGGTTTTTTAATTTTCTCTCCAAACCATTTATGTTCTAACTGAGGAAAAATACTAAAAAGCTCTCTAATTTTGTTGTTGTTTTCCATTAAGCCTAACTAGTGAAAATAAAAACAAGAAGCAAAAAGATATAATTGCGGAATCTAAAGGAAATAACTTCGAGCACTCACACACCAGCAATAGTACTAGAAGATAGCTTAGTAGCCAAAGGATGTGACTACCTTTTACCTTACCTCCCCGGCAACGACGCCAGAAAAGTGCTTGATGTCTACGCACGCTTCTATTCTTGTAGACAGTGTTGGGTCTCCAAGTGTAGAGGTTTGTAGAACAGCAGCAAGTTTCCCTTAAATGGATCACCCAAGGTTTATCAAACTCAGGGAGGAAGAGGTCAAAGGTATTCCTCTCAAGCAACCCTGCAATCAAGATACAAGAAGTCTCTTGTGTCCCCAACACACCCAATACACTTGTCAGGTGTATAAGTGCACTAGTTCGGCAAAGAGATAGTGAAATACAAGTAATATGGATGATTATAAGTGGTAATTGCAATCTGAAATAAAGATGGCAGGAAGAAAACATGTAGCAGGACTGATTGTAAATGGTGTTTCAATGCTTAGAAACAAGGCGTAGGGATCATACTTTCACTAGTGGACACTCTCATGTAAATATCTTCTCTTCATTATGCTACTCTGAACTACTCTCCGGTTGGACGATGTAGGGCTATAACAACACGCCTCAAAGTTCGCATTCCCCATCTAGATAATCCCATTGCCACCTCGAGCGCTAGATGGTTCCAACAAACAGCACAAACTCATAGAGACATCCAACTGAAATTATAACTCATGATAAGTATTTTTGTAATCTTTAGCCTAAGTGCCACACAGTGTGCACACTTTTAACTTCAAACACATGTGGGCAAGCAGAGATTAATTAAAGCACTTGAGTAGCAAGTAGATCTACTTGATTACAAAGCTCATGATCACAATAAGATCACGCATAGATAGAGATGAACACATAGCTACCAGTAGAGCCCTTAGACTCGAGGGAGAACTACTCCCTCCTCATCATGGGAGTCAGCAACAACGATGGAGATGGCGGTGGAGTCGATGGAGATGGCTCCGGGGGCAACTCCCCATCCCGACAGGGTGCTAGAACAGAGACCTCTGTCCCCCGAATCTCCTCTTCGGTTGTGGCGGCGCTACTAACTTTTTCGTGGATTTCTGATCTTCATAGGGTTTTCATCTCGAGGAGACGTATATATAGGCGAAAGGGCAAGGTCGGTGGATCCTCGAGGGGCCCACACCATAGGCAGGCGTGGCCTAGGGTGGGCCCGCGCCACCCTATGGTGTGGCCGCCTCATGGCTCCTCTTCGTCTCTCCTTTGGTCACCGTGTCGTGTCAGAAAAATAGGAACTTTGGCTTTTGTTTCGTCAAATTCCGAGAATATTTCTTTACTAGCTTTTCTGAAACCAAAAACAATAGAAAACATGCATCTGACACTGTGGCCTCTTTGTTAATAGGTTAGTTCCAGAAAATGTATAAAAATGCCTCAAAGTGTAGACAAAACATAAGATAGTTGATACAAAACAAGCATGGAGCATCAAAAATTATAGATACGTTTACGACGTATCATAGATGTAGTTGGATTACGGTCTATGTATCATGTTGTAATGCCCAAGTGAATATCATATTGATCATCATGTCATGTACATGCATTGTTATGTATTCTCTATTTTTCAATTGCCCCGCTGTAATTTGTTCACCCAGCATGTTATTTATCTTATGGAGAAAATACCTCTAGTGAACTGTGGACCCTGGTCCATTCCTTCCTACTGATATTCTATCTACTATTTACTGTTACTTTATCCAATTACCATAAGCAATTACTTTCTTCCACACTATACGTTTAATCCTTTGTTTTTGGAAAAACTGGTGAGCTTGACAACCTCACTGATAAGTTTGGGCAAAGTATTTTGGTTGTGTTGTGTGCATGTTCCACATTTCTAGCAACACCTTCGGAAGTGGTTTATTTCTCCTACTGGTTCAATAATCTTGTTTCCATAACTGAGGGAAAAATTGATATTGTGCTTATCATACCTTGCTCTTGGGGTTCCCAACAGGCTCTACATCAACTGAGCCATCATCAATGTCCTACTTAGAATAGATGAGCATGTTATTCCCACTGATTTTATTATTCTCGAAATGCCAGAGGATGAAAGATTATCTATAATACTTGGGAGACCTTTTCTTAGTACTGCAGGAGCATCAGTTGATTGTGCTGCTGGGAAAATAATCTTCAACGTTTATGATGTTAAAATAATCCGGTATTTTCCAAAGAAACTAGAAGCAGGAGAGAGGTATGTTCCACCAGCAAAACGAGTTCATGTGGTAAGTGCCTTTGATAAAGGGCAATTGAAGGTAAGAATTCGAGAACAGAAAAGAGGTTGAAATATTCAACCACTCTCAATAAAATTCTTAATGGGAGTCAACCCATTCTATCAATGAAATAAATTAAAATTAAATAATAAAGTTGTTCATCGCATTCCTACAACTTTTTTACAGACATTTTTGCGGAAGCGCGCCCATAAAAATGCAGCTGTCAAAAATTAGCAGAAATACCGACAGAACAAGCATAGATTTAGAATAGAAAATAAAGTTTGAGTTTTATCTGTAGAAACTAGCTCAATATTATTGTCCAATTAAAAACTTGCATCTCTAAAATTTTTGGCGAAAAAGCATGTTACAAAAGGTTTAACGACCAACTATACGGCCGGAATAAAAATTCCCACCGTATAGTTGTGACCGCACAGTTATCAACGAAATTCTCAAAAGTTGGGTGTTGGATACAGAAAGGTTGACGACCAACTATACGACGGGACCATATGGTCCGGCTGTATAGTTGTGACCGTATAGTTGTGATCTGGCGAAGGGAAACCCTAACCCTCGTCGCCGCCACAACTATACGGCAGGAGCTACCCAGCCTGGCTGTATAGTTCCCGCCGTATAGTTTGGTCCGACCACTTAAACGGGTCGGGCAGGGTAATCTTATTCCTCCCCTCATTATTTCTCTCAACCTCTCCCTCCAAAACTCTCAAAACCTCTCAAGAACTCTCAATTCTTCGCTGATTTTGTTTGTTTGAGTGGGGGGATCAATAGATCAGTATGTTTCTCTCCCTATCCATGCTTTATTTTCAAGATTCCATGGTTGAAATCTTCTCATTGAACTAGTGTATGAATTCAAGCTTGATTGATTTTCTCTTTAAAGTTCTCATAATAGGATTGAATTCCTCCACGTAGAATCACTCATATATCATGTAGAAACTATATGCCTAAGGTTTTATGTTGAAATTTCTCAGTGCATCAAGATGAACAACATCGATAGCCTTTTTCGCAAGAGAAAGCGCCAACATGGTGAGGGCTCGGGGCTCCAGGATGAGCTCGACAACAAGTATGTCGTAGTTTCGGCAAGGAAGGTGCTTCCCACACGATGGTCCGACAATGGCTTCCTCAACTCAACCGGGCTGAAGGTGGACTTTGACTACCTGTGTGCAAATGCAGGGCTCGCCGGCCTCGCCAACGCCAGCCACCACACCTATGAAGGGTTCACCCATGAGTCCCTCTCCTGCTTCTATGACGACTATAGGGAGAAAGGCAACGCATGCATGATAAATTTCACCATTAAACAACGGCCATATCAAATTACCTATCAACAATTTTGCAATGCTTATGGATTCCCTCGGGAGGGGGAACCAACTGTTACAAACATGTATGGTGTCTCGAGTGCAAATGCTTGGGAGGTTGTTTCTGTTCATGGTGGTAGGGACTTCTACCAGAAGAAAATGTCCACCATTCAGAACCAAACCATCAGTTACTTTGTTATGTTTCTTGCTAACATCTTGTTAGGAAGAGGATATACCGGATCGATGGCCAATGCAGATATGGCCATGATCACCAAGGCTCTCATCCCTAATGCACCACAGAGTCCCCTACAGCTCTATTCCTCCAGCACCTTCGCCACCGGAGCAACACAACAAAAAGTAATATTCGTATCGGTGGGATGGTAACCCACCTGATCCAAGCACTTGAAATTGCAATTCCTATTGCACAACCTATTGATGGCTCCATACTTATGGATGTCAAATATGTTACTGCTTTTGGCTTCCTCGCTGTTTACCGACTTAACAGGAGGCTCCGAGCCTATCAATTTGGTTATCTTAATGATGTGCAGGAGGGTTAGATGCCATTTCCTTGCCCACAAGCCTTCGAGGTCTGGGGAAGGGACAACTGGATCCTCACCAAGGATCAAGTGACCGAGATCATGGAGGAGTTCTATCTGGACTCCGATGAAGAGGAAGAAGGAGGGCAACAGGATGAGCAGAAGAAGCAGCAGGAGCAGGAGTACAACCCTACTTTTGAAGGACAGCAGCAGCAGGCGGAGCAGCCTTGGGACCGATGGCCCAATCAGGCACAACAGCAACAGGGGCTCAACAATGTCCCCTACCAGGAATTTTTGCAGCTCAACCAGCGCGTTGGGGAGATCGATCAGATTCTTCATGGAGTTAGTGATGATGTGGGTGCTTTAACTCACATCTTTGGTAACTTCATGAACTATTTCCCCGACTACTACCAGCAGCACCACCAACCGCCGCCAAACGACGGCAACAACTGAGCACGACAATAGCCTAAGCTTGGGGGAGGTTTTGAAAACCTCCAAACTTGCATTCATATTTTTATTTCTTTTTTTGATTTGTTTTCTTTTCCAGGTTGTGATAATGCAAGCTTGTAGGATACCGTATTGACTATGCACATAATTTATTCTCAGATTTTTTGAATTTCTATAAATGAAGAAAAGACCTGAACTCTGGAGCAAAAACACTTTCATGGTACTTAACTAGTTAGAGCATCTCTAGCAGTGCCTGTAAAACACGGCCTGTAAAATCGGTGATACGAGGCATCGATTACATGGATTTAGTTCGCAAACACGCGAGCGCCAATCAAAACCTGTAAACTAAAACCGTATAATTTAAAGATCACCGCATTCGCGGCAAAATTCAGATAAGAACGAGTTCAGAGAAGATGAGTAACGGGAAGAACAACATGATTCATAGTTTGATTTTTACATAATTTACATATTTAGATCACAAAAGTAACCTAGACGGAGGCACGAATCTAGCTACCAAAATCTGGCTCGTATGGAGCATTGTGCATTGATGGACACGGCGGAGATAGTGCCGCCGCTCAATTGAGTTTGATCACCTCGACCTTCTACGCCTGCTGGCGCCGTAGGAATTCCACCTCGCACTCCTCCACCTCCTGGCGCTCGATGAGGCGAAGCGCGTTGATAGTTGTGAGATTCTATACATTTTTTATGGTTTCAATCGATGGTTTTCGTTTGGATTTGATGGTTTTCTAGCTTTACCTAATGCTAATACTTCAATAGCAAAGAAAAGTTGGTTTTAAATGTGTGTTTTAGGTTCTGAACGACAGCAGAGTAATTTAACAGCAAAAACACAACATTCAGGTGAAAACAAGAAAGTCCCTTTTTGGAAGCAATCGAGGGGAATTCAATGCAAGTTTAACGACCAACTATACGGGCCACCGCCATATAGTTGCCGCCATATAGTTTCCATCTCCTTCATCTTATTAAAATGGACAACTTTTGTGAAGAGGCGAAGGTCGAAAACAGAACACACAAGCCTCCATACCATCCAGAAGGGAGAAAGAAGGGATCCGGAGAAGAAGGGGAAGACGTTCTTCATCTCGCACCATGATCTTTTATCTCCTAGCCACCACACCTCCATAGCCATTACTTGTACTTGAGAGAGAAATATCTCCACTTTGCAAGATTAGGGTTTGAGATTGTTCTTCCTATATTGAATTGTGTTGGATTTGTTTCTTTTTCTTATTGTGGATCTCCACGGTAATATCGAGAAGAACTCCCTTTATTTAATTATATCGATGATGCTTTCTTCTCTCATGTGTGAGTAAGTTCTCTTGGGCGTGGGAGATGTAGGGGATTGGTGAGATGTGATGTGCCTATATATTCTCCATCAAGTTAGTGGTTAATTCTAACTAGACAGATAAGCGTGCTTCGCCACGCCGTCTACATGGTGTTGCACATAGTGTGATTATTACGGCACATTAACCGTCGCTTTAATTTATGACACCGCTAGGTAAAATGTATGTGTTTCTAGTGTCATTGTTCATGAGCACACTCAACCCACATGTGTTTCTAGTGTCATTGTCAATGGGCACACTCAACTCATCTTTAGCAGTCGGGCCTTCTTGATCTCTTCATGCTTCTTACCGTAGGCAGTTGGGTAGCCGTCTGGAGAATAAAGTACGGATTATTTAGCACCGCTCCGTGTTATTAACTGATAGATATAAAACTAATAGAGTTCAGTGCATCACAACATACGTGATTTTTTGGTACCGGCGGAAACATACCATGTTGTCCCTTACTTCTTTATGCCATCATATCTGGTCTTCTTTCCCTTTTCTTTTGCTTGTTTTTTCCAGTGAGTCTTCTTGTTGTTTTTGTAGCCGAGTTTGGAGTAGGCTTCTCTTTCCATCCTCACTTGATACTTCATCTCCATCAATGATTGTTGTCTTCATAGTTGACTTCTTGGCTCTTTTCGCACTTTCAAGACATCATGTTCTTCTATTTCTCTTCATTCTCTAGCTCCTTATAATAATGGCCCAATATGAATAGCCTTTCTTGAACCATCTTGCTCTTCTTGGTCCTCTTTGGATAACCATTGAATAATTTTTGGGAAACGTTGAGCTACATGAACCAAAAGAGAGATAAAATTAGTCATGGATAATAATAAATTGAACAAAGTAGCTACACAGAAGATAAAAAAATATCATAAAAGAATAAAACACATCCTATCTCTTTGATTTGTGCCACTTGGGTTCATTCATTCAACATTTTCAATGTCGCCGCCCACCTTTGACAATTTAATGAAATTGCAGACCAACAGAAACCGAAGAGATATATTCGTTCGCTCAATTCCACTTTAGTTGTATATACCGAAGTACATCTTTACCCTAACTCAATAGGTGTCTCTTGTTTGCTCCGTGCTCATTGACGAATCCATTCCTACACTGCACCATGTGTTGCATAGTAAAATGTCTTACTCCATGATGTAGTTGGCCGCCCGCCCCTTCGGTGCAACAATGAAACCCTCACCCTCATTCTACATGTCAACTTCATCACCATGTTGTTCAGTTTCATATTCTTTAGACCAATAATCGTGTGAATGTGATGACCCAACATTCATAGTTGACATAAACATTTCATCATCCATACTACAATACATGGAACTTAACACACATCAAACTACATTAAATTTCATCATTTATATCCATCTACAAAATTCAAAACAACAAAAAGGCAATTATGTGCCTTTCCATCATTGGGTTAAACACGTTGGGTGCAATAGACGGGGCTACCTCCTCCGCAGTCGCAGGAGGTTGTGGTGGCTATGGTGGAGGTTGTGTTGGAGATATGCCCAAGAGGCAATAATAAAGTGGTTATTATCATATCTTCATGCTTATGATAAATGTTTACATACCATGCTATAATTGTATTAACCGGAAACATTAATACCTGTGTGATTTGTAAACATAAAAGAGTCCCAAGTAAAGCCTCTTGTTAAACTATCTTGTTGGTTAATATATGATCATGGTTTCCTAATCATGAACATAGAGATGTTATTAACAACAAGGTCATATCATTAGGAGAATGATATGATGGACATACTCCTATAGTTAAGCGTAGCATAAAGATCAAGTCATTTAATATAGTTCATTTGCTATATGCTTTCTGATACATAGTAACCTAATTACTTCGACCATGAGATCATGCTAATCACCATCACTGGAAGGATGCTTTGATGACATTAAACACCACACCGTAACTGGGTGGCTATAAAGGTGGCATTGAGTGTTCGGAAAGTATGTGTTGAGGCACATGGATCAAGAGTGGGATTTGCCCATCCATATGACGGATAGATATACTCTGGGCCCTCTCGGTGACTGGCTCACAAGGGATCACATATCACGGGAACGAGAAAAGATTACTTATCGGTAACGAGAAAAGATTACTTATCGGTAACGAGGTTGAACTAGGTACGCAGAGATACCGACGACCAAAACCTCGGATAAGTAAACTATCGTGAGACAAAGGGAAATTGGTATCGTATGTAAGTGGTTCATTCGATCGCAACATAATCGTAGAAATATGTGGAGGCCATATGAATTTTCAGATTCCTCTATTGGTTATTGATCGGAGAAGTGTCTCGGTCATGTCCGCATAATTCACGAATCGTAGGGAGACACACTTAAGGATTCGATGTTGTTGAGTAGTTATGGAATGATGAGTAAGAGACCAAATGTTGTTCGGAGTCTCGGATGGGATCTGGGATATCACGAGGAGATCCGGAATAGTCCGGAGAATAAGATTCATATAAGGAAAGTCATGTTTCGGAGTTTGGAAATGATTTCGGTGTTTTCACCGGGAATGTTCTAGAAGGGTCTGGAAGGTCCGGCACTCCGGAGGGGGAAGGGTACATGGATGTGTTATGACAATGTGGAATGGTTGCATCATGTACTAGGTCACTTGGCTGGGCAATATGAAGAGAGAAATCAAATCCAAGTTTGAAAGTCAAACGCCAATTTGAAAAGTCAAATCCGAACATTGCTTGGTGGAGGGAGAGTAGGAAACCTACCTAGGGTAGGAGTCCAACTCCCTCCACCTCCGGCCATGAAGAGTAGTTGGGGGAGGACTCCCTCCTCCCCAAACCGCCTCTCCCCACCTATATAAGGAGGGGTAGGGCGCACCCCTACCCCTCACACCCAAACCCTAGCTCTAGGCGCCACCACCTCTCCAAGTGTTGCTGACTCCTAGGGCTCCTCAAGTCGTCGAGTTAGGGTTTCTCTAAAACCTAGCCGTCGGCCAAGCCACCCCCCTTTGGTGCCTCTAATCCTTAGATCGCCAAGGCCCTCTCTTACTCCACCATACTCGCTCCGGCTTAGGCGAAGCCCAGCGGGATCTTTCCTCTACTTTTGACACCACGCCGTCATGCTGCCGGAATCATGAGGAGAGTGCTACAACCTCCGCTGCCTGCTGGAACAAGGGAGATGAAGGTCTTCATCGAGTACCGAACGTGTGACCGACTGCGGAAGCGCTGCCGGAACGCAGCGCCGGAAGGATCGTCTACGCGATCTTGAGATCGGCAAGTGTACAACTACATCACCCACGAGAATCTGCTCTCGTTAACCGCTTTGGAATCTTCGAGGGTGAGTGCTTCTATCGACTCGTTGCTACAATCTAGTAGATAGATCTTGACTTGTTTGTATCATTGTATGCATGTGGTAGAAAACTTTTGTTTTCCATGCTACGAACCCCTACAGTGGTATCAGAGCCGTGTCTATATGTAGATCTGTTGGACGAGTAGAACACAATGGTCATTGTGGGCGTTGATGTTTTTATTGTCGATTGCTTCTTGTGTACTCTGCATCTTGCGGGATGGTGGGATGAAGCGGCCCGGGCTAACCTTACATGACATCGTTCATGAGACTTGCTCCACACTTGACATGCAACTTGTATTGCATAAGTGGCTTTGCGGGTGCCTGTTTCTCCCAACATAGTTAAGATTCAATTTACAACGAGTGATTGACAATACTAGTATCAACGTTGTGGTTCTTGTTCATAAGTTAGAACGACACTTATTGAAAGCCCCAAAGCACGTAAAACATGCAAAGAAAATTAGAGGCGTCTTACTTTGTTTTGCAGGGGTGTGATGTGATGTGATATGGCCATGATTGTGATTATATATGATGTATGCAATGTTCCTTATTGTAAGTCGGCAACCGGCAGGAGCCATATGGTTTTTTTAAATCCGTTAAGATCTGCGTATCTATTATTCAAAGTAGTTGTAATAGTTGATGCTGGTGGAAGACAACCATGAAGCGGCGCCATGGACCTTGACGCCACACTGGTGATGATGGAGATCATGTTTGTGCTTGAAGATGGAGATCAGAAGCACAAGGAGAAAGGCCATATCATATCACATATTATGAATTGCATGTGATGTTAATCCTTTTATGCATCTTGTATTGCTTAGTTCATGACGGTAGCATTATAAGATGATCTCTCAAGCACACAATTTCAAGTTTTAAAGTGTTCATCCTTAGTAAGCACCGTTGCTAAAGCTCGTTGTTTCGAAGCATCACGTGATGATCGGGTGTGTTAGATTCTGTGAGTGTATACAACATGAGCAAGCCAGATTTGCTCATGCGGAAGCTAAGGTTTGATCTTGACGAGCCTAGCATGTACAGATATGGTCTCGGAACACGGATCACCGAAAGGTAAAGCATGAGTCATATAGTAGATATGATGAACATGTTGATTGTTCGCCATTGAAGCTACATCAACTCTCGTGATGATCGGTTTTGATGTGGTGGATTTGGTTCGTGTGATCACTAAAACAATTTGTGGGATATTGTTTTGAGTGGGAGTTCAACAGCAATATGATTAAGAGTTGAACACTATTTATCATAAATTAAATCAAAGTGAATTTGCATAGTTGTTGTAGTCATTGGCATCCGTTTACCACCTTATGCTTAGTTTTAATTGAGATGATAGAACTATAGAATTCTGGTTAGTTACTTTACGAACTGGTATCGTATTGTTTTGAAGTGTTAATCTAAAGTTTAAAAGTCCTATTGCAAACTTTCAGTAAGTTTTGGTTACTCCGTGAAGTTTAATAATTGGTATTAAATCAAGAGTAACAATTCCAGTGTTGGTATATCAGTATCATGTTTATCTCCATGATTCTTGATATTCAAAAGATTGTTTTAATATCAAGGTTATCTAGGAGCTGAAAGAATTGTATCAAAAACCATCATATGTGGAAGATATTATGATATCTGAAACAATGTTTTGTTTACAACATGATAGAAGTATAATATGGCAAAGTTTATGTTCTCATATTTGATGAGAATTTGCAAAAGGTTGGATACACTAGTTGTCCTAATCCTCCAAAAGGTTTTGGAGAGCAACATTATACTCGCGATTCACCGTTATAAGCTAAAAGTAGCTTGATCATGAATAATTTCATGATAAGGGTGAATATTTGATGTAGGTAAAATGTTTACTACACCAAGAGATTACTAAAGAAAGTAATTTGAAAGAACACCAAACATTTGATGATGGTAATCTACTTCAAAGTGCAAGTCCAAAGACATTGGTATTTGACTATACATGCTTTGGACTATGTGTCATGTATATGGCTCCACTATTGATGTTGATAGATTCTTTCAAACAGAAAAAGGAAATATTGAAAGAAATCTCATAAATACATGTCAGAAAAGAAAAGACTAGAATTGTTTAGCTTAAGTATATAGAGGATATACGTGTTATGGCTATATTCTTTGCTTGTTAAATAATGTGGTTCTAAAGTATTGGATACTGAATTTGTTGGTATGAATCGTCATACAAAACAACAGAATTCATGAACTACAATGGCCTAAGTAACTAGCAAAAGAATATGTGATGATGTTCATCGAGAACAAATAAAGGGTTATTGTGTTGCTTGTTAAACATCAAAGCTTGCCTTCAAGATTTTTTTATCAGGTATTATGAGAACAAAAGGGTTGTTTAAATAATTGTCATAATCCATAAAAGATGGATGATTTACAAATCTTGTTGGAGAAATCACATCCATAAAACTAGTGCTAAAAATGTCGAAAGAAAAATTGATTAAAAGATCACTTTGGAAGTGACATCGCCGTTTAAATTATATTGGAAAGAAAACATGAAGAAACTCCATGTGGATGGAATTTTGGAGTCTTTTGATTTTTGATCAAATGACGCTTGTGAAACTTTCCTAGAGATAATTAAAATTTTGTTCATAGGCCAAAAGAGAACGAATGACTAGCTTATTGGAACTTGTACATATTGTTGTATGAAGTCCATTATGTGTAGTCAAGAGCGATGGATTTCAACTTCATATGCTTTCTCCAAAAATTTGAGTAAATATATGAATATTTACTTAATAAGGATGAAGTATGAAACATTTGAAAAGTTCAAAGACTTTCAAGATGAAGTGCAAAATCATTGTAACAAGAATATAAATAGTATATGATAAGATCATAAAGGAAGATATTTGAGTTACAAGTTTAGCATAATACCTAAGATTTAAGAAATCTTTCCATGGATTTGCATTTCCCGAAACACCATAAGAGTATGGAGCATTCGAGATATGTAATTAAACCTTGTTTGACATGGTAAGATCAAAGGTGTAATTCATAAAACTGCCATTATATTTTAAAGCTTAAAAGCTTTAGAGACTATCGTTTTTTCACTGAAAAGATCTCTATCATAATCCGTTGAAATGACACCATATAAAGTTATGGTTTGGGATAAAACCCAAGTTGTCCTTTCTTAAACATTGGTATGCTATGCATAAGAAAGATGTTTGCAACCAAACTCGGATGAACCTGTCTTTGTATATTATTTCGAATAACTGTTAAGTATTCCTCCATAACATTGGAGACAAAAGTATTTATCGCTTAGAACGTCAAGTTTCTTTGAGAAGGAATTTTTCGTGATAAGATAAGTGGGAGGACAATAGAACTTTGATAAGGTTAAAAGAACCTTAGCTATATGTGCAAAGTTGCGCAGCGCCGAAAAGTGTTCCGGAGGCAGCAACAATGCTCATGGCTCACGTGCCTCAAAGGTTGTGGTCATGGAGGTCTAAGTTTCTATTGAACCTATTAGGTTGGGTAAACAATCAAATACCAAGATTTGACGGTTGAATCATTATTTGACAATAATGAACCGACTACATGCAAAGAAGCGATGATGGGCCCTGACTCCGTCAAATGGCTTGAAGCCACAAAATCCGTGATAGTTCCATACACGAGAAATCAAGCTTGGAACTTGAAGAACCCTCAAGAAAGGTGTAAGACCTTACAGTCGTGTTTGGATCTATAAAGAAATAGACATGGATGTTTCACATATATGGAATAGTCAACATGTTGGGAAAGAGTTCACAACAATGTTGAAAGGTTGTATATGACAAGATTTGATCTTTCATAGCGATATTTAGTCGGGACGGATTAATGTAGCAACCACTACATATAATTCTGTTATGTGGTAGTTGAATAAACAAAACAAGTTCTTCTAATAGAATTTTTACCTAGGACGTGTGCATAACACGGTCCATATGGTTTTGTTAATTCAAAGGATGCTAAAAACGTATGCAAACTACAATGGTTTAAGTGAGCATCGCGGAGTTGGAATCTTCACCATGATGAAATTGTTAAAAGAGTTTAAATTCATCAGAGACGATGAAGATGCTTGCATTTGCAAGAAATTAAGTGGGAGCGCTAAGACATATTTCTAAAACATTATGTGAAGGACATATTGTTGATTGGAAATGATGTATCTTTTATTAACACATATTAAGAATTTCATCCCGATGAAAGACTTAGGCAAAACCCAAATATTTGGCATCAATAGACGCTAATATGGTTGTGTCGAAAGTACATAGATGATGTATTGAATGAGTTCAATATAGAAACTACAAGAAAGGTTCTTGTCGCACAGAAAGGATTGAATAAGTTCAATATTGATAATATATTCAAGTGTATTGACACTTGGTAAGTGAAACAAAGATTCAAGTATAGATTGATACTTGATGTATGAAATCACAAAGAGTACTTATACCAATCATACTATGATATGTACAAATCCAGATATGTCCTATGCTCTAAATGTTATGGCATATACCAGAATGATTCATAAGATGATCATTGGACAATAGTAAGGATATTCTTATGAATCTTTTGGTAGAAATAAGAATATATTATTTTGTAGAAGTGACAAATAGATGGTTAGTTCATTGTAAAAGCACTACATTTATACTAGTTTTGTCACAAAGTACAAATTAAGTTTATCTCAATATAAACTAAGGGTGGCACGATATAATGGAAAATAAGTTCCATAATGGATTTGGATGAGTTCCAAAGTTAATATATTGTGACAGATACTACAACAAAAGGCTAAGTATATGACTGCTATAATAGCAGCAAAAGAGGGCATTTGTGTCAAGTAGTTTGTTATCAAACTAGGTGTGGTTCACAGCAGGATAATACTATGAAGATATATTGTACGACAATATTATCAACATGTTTTAACCCCAAAGAACTAAAGGTCTCACCAAAGGACCAAATTTATACAAAGCCATCTCATTAGAGAATGAGTGATGCGTAGAGACGCAAAGACATGCAATTACACACGGACCTGGAAGTGTCAGATCCGGATATCAGTTGACCACTAGCAATCATGTAAATACAACAACGGAAAGCCATAGGTCTTGAATGAACAAAGGTTTGAAACTAGATTATTGACTCTAGTGCAAGTGGGAGACTGTTGGAGATATGCCCAAGAGGCAATAATAAAGTGGTTATTATCATATCTCCATGCTTATGATAAATGTTTACATACCATGCTATAATTGTATTAACCGGAAACATTAATACTTGTGTGATTTGTAAACATAAAAGAGTCCCTAGTAAAGCATCTTGTTAAACTAGCTTGTTGGTTAATATATGATCATGGTTTCCTGATCATGAACATAGAGATGTTATTAACAACAGGGTCAAATCATTAGGAGAATGATATGATGGACATATTCCTATAGTTAAGCGTAGCATAAAGATCAAGTCATTTAATATAGTTCATTTTCTATATGCTTTCTGTTACATAGTAACCTAATTCCTTCGACCATGAGATCATGCTAATCACCATCACTGGAAGGATGCTTTGATGACATCAAACACCACACCGTAACTGGGTGGCTATAAAGGTGGCATTGAGTGTTCGGAAAGTATGTGTTGAGGCACATGGATCAAGAGTGAGATTTGTCCATCCATATGACAGATAGATATACTCTAGACCCTCTCGGTGAAATGTCATCCAATTAGATTACAAGCATGTGACTGGCTCAGAAGGGATCACATATCACGGGAACAAGAAAAGAGTACTTATCGGTAACGAGGTTGAACTAGGTATGCAGAGATACCGACGATCAAAACCTTGGATAAGTAAACTATCGTGAGACAAAGGGAAATTGGTATCGTATGTAAGTGGTTCATTCGATCGCAAAGTAATCGTAGAAATATGTGGGAGCCATATGAATTTCCAGATTCCTCTATTGGTTATTGATCGGAGAAGTGTCTCGGTCATGTCCGCATAATTCACGAACCGTAGGGAGACACACTTAAGGATTCGATGTTGTTGAGTAGTTATGGAATGATGAGTAAGAGACCGAATGTTGTTTGGAGTCTCGGATGGGATCCGGGATATCACGAGGAGATCCGGAATGGTCCGGAGAATAAGATTCATATAAGGAAAGTCTTGTTTCGGAGTTCGGAAATGATTTCGGTGTTTTCACCGGGAATGTTCTAGAAGGGTCTGGAAGGTCCAGCACTCCGGAGGGGGAAGGGTACATGGATGTGTCATGACAATGTGGAATGTTTGCATCATGTACTAGGTCACTTGGCTGGGCAATATGAAGAGAGAAATTAAATCTAAGTTTGAAAGTCAAACGCCAATTTGAAAAGTCAAATCCGAACATTGCTTAGTGGAGGGAGAGTAGGAAACCTACCTAGGGTAGGAGTCCAACTCCCTCCACCCGCCAGCCATGAAGAGGAGTTGGGGGAGGACTCCCTCCTCCCCAAACCGCCTCTCCCCACCTATATAAGGAGGGGTAGGGCGCACCCCTACCCCTCACACCCAAACCCTAGCTCTAGGCGCCACCACCTCTCCAAGTGTTGCTGCCTCCTAGGGCTCCTCAAGTCACCGAGTTAGGGTTTCTCTAAACCCTAGCCGCTGGCCAAGCCACCCCCCTTTGGTGCCTCTAATCCGTAGATCGCCAAGGCCCTCTCTTACTCCACCATACTCGCTCCGGCTTAGGCGAAGCCCTGCGGGATCTTCCCTATACTTCCGACCCCACGCCGTCGTGCTGCCGGAATCACGAGGAGAGTGCTACAACCTCCGCTGCCTGCTGGAACAAGAGAGAGGAAGGTCTTCATCGAGTACCGAACGTGTGACCGACTGCGGAAGCGCTGCCGAAACGCAGAGCCGGAAGGATCGTCTACGCGATCTTGAGATCGGCAAGTGTACGACTACATCACCCACGAGAATCTTCTCTCGTTAACCGCTTTGGAATCTTCGAGGGTGAGTGCTTCTATCGACTCGTTGCTACAATCTAGTAGATAGATCTTGGCTTGTTTGTATGCATGCGGTAGAATTTTTTTTTTCCATGCTACGAACCCCTACAGGTTGTGGTGGCTGGAATTGGCCAGCTGCAAGCCCTGCCAAAGTTTTGTCGTGCGGACCCGTGCCGATTTTGCCCTTCTTCTGGACAGGCTTCACCGTAGATGTTAGCCGCTTGTGCACGACATTCCTTGGCTTCAAGGAGGGTGGTGGACGACGGCATGCGCATTTGCCGGCCATGGTGGCGCAAACATCTAGCTGAAGAAGATGTTGGCGTTAGGGTTGGGTGTGGTGGCAGGGGGTGTTGCGAGCGGCGGCGAAACTGCTCTATCGGCATACATGGAGGCGGAGGATAAGGGGGTTGGGGGAGTGGCAGAATAAAGCCGTCCATGGCCAATATTTTGACGGTGGCGGTCGAGCCGGGATGCAGGAGGTCATGCGTGGATGTTTCAGTTTGGCGGTTCGGTAGAGCGGGCCGGCACACTAAATTTGCAACATATCATTAGGCTTTTTGTGTGTGTTCTAAATTTTTTTGTGCGCAACCTATTTTTACGTATCTGCTGGAGCACGATTTTGCCTCACCGCGCTCAATAATAGTGGTTTTTTTTGCACCGATGAAGTTTTGTGCGTCTGCTGCAGATACTTTAACTACGATTCGTTGGTTTTCCTTTAGGCGAGCCTTGGCTGATTCCTCATTTCCTTTGAGTTGGCCTATGTTTGATTATTTTCTTATTGGATCCACAAACTATAGACACATACTCCCACGTGACCTTAGAACGCTTTTTTATCAAACTTAAGTCTACAGTTAATGACATGATTTTCTTGCTTTATATGCTCTATTCATTCTAACCGGCTCCAATTATTAGTGTTTTAGTTTATCATTCTGAGTGATGCATTATGTAGCAGGCAAAAAAAAGGTTTAGGCCTAGTTTGGCAATAACGTTTTTCTAAAACTAAAGTATATCAATACCATAGTATTTTAGTGTATTACGAAGCAATACTTTAGTTTTTCTCTTTTCTCAGTTTTAGAAAAAAGAGTCTAAACTCTTTCTCAAATACTTAAAAAAAATAGTTTTAGAGGATACTTCAGTTTTAAAACCATATTATTTGTTAGATTCAAACACCTCAAAGTATTTAATACTTCAGTTTTTTCAGAAGCCAAAGTATTCTCTTAATACTTTAAAAATACTTTCGTACCAAACGGGGCCTTAGAGCAACCATTTTGGCGCTTTACATGTTTTCAATTTTTCTAGATAATGTATTTTTAGGGCACGTACGCAGACGATGAAAAGAAAGGAATTTCACATTTAAACATTGGCTTCAAATATAGTTCAAATTTCGATTTATTTCACACTATTATCTAGCAACTACTGCTCTCAGTCGTACTCGTCGCTAGACCAGGAGAAATCGAAGCTCGATTCATCCTTCTTCGCCGTTAACAGGCAGACCTCATCCACGGCGGCCTTCTTCTTATTATCCTCCAGCACTACAGCCTCCCTCGTGGCATAGAATGCCTCCTTCACATGCACGTCCTCGGGATGCGCCTCTGTGTACCTCTCCCTCCAGGCGTCGTCGGTCTAGCGCACGACGAGATGCCGCTGCGCACGGCGATGTTCCCGCTCGTCAAGACGACTGAGGATGTGCGTATCCTGTAGGTTGGTGACGAACTCGGCCTCCTGCAGGGTGGCGACGTAGTGGAAGTTGAGGTATGATCTCGGCAGGTTGTGCCACCACACAATGAGGATGTATGTGCGCGAGGCCGACTACTTCGTCTGGAACGTGCCGATCCAGTCGGCGTGGTAGTTGTCGATGTTGACCTTGGCAGCGAAATGGATGAAGGCACGCTGCCGCATGCCGCGGAAGCCAATGGAGCTCAGCGGAAGGCTGCGGAGGGGCGACATCTTCTTTGCGGCGGGCAGTGGGCCAGCGGCATGCAGGGCGAATGCGACTGATTCGTTTGGAGGGGGATGGCAGGACGGAGGTCGGAACATCAAGATCTCGTGGCGGTGCAGCAGCAGAATCATGGCGCGAGCGGCAAAAATGCGGGACATGAAAGGTGGCCGGTTGACGCTACACGCGCATGCGAAAGATATCCGGCACGCAGTGGCACATGGGGTTGTTCTTTAGACACGCCTCCAAAAAATTATAGAAGAGAGACTGTTTTTGCACTCACGTGTTTTAAAAAGTTACCTATGTTTTAAGGTTAAGTCGTTTTAACCGTTTGATTTATACGGTTGAAAAACTTATACTTCCTCCGATTTAAATTAGTTGACTCATTTTTTCTTAAATACGAATGAATTTAATACCATGTCTAGATACATCGAATCTAGGCAAATCTAAGTCAACTAATTTGGGTCAAAGGTGTATTATGAAATAAAATTTTTTTTAAAACAACATGTATTCAAGACAGGCCCATGTGCGCTGGAGAAATGGCCAGCACCCTGGCAAACCCGCGCACGGGATGCTTAATGCCTGTTGTTTAATTAAGGGCCTAGACAATTTGATGCTTTGTTCTTTATAGATAGAATCTTGTTTGCTAGTAGACCTGTGACCCTCGAATGACACGGGGTATCAATGAGAAACTAGTTTGACTCGAGAATAATGAGAAACCACTAAGCTTATTGCATTAGTCTAATCCAAGGAGCTTAATTGCTAAGCAACCTGAAGAATCTTAATCGTCTAGTGTCTGACCATGGTTGTGGTAAACAGACTAGTAGGATTATTGAAGTTGGGATAAAATCTACCAAGCGGAGTTCCAGCTAATTATAGGTTACTCGCCTACACACATACTTATAAGATTATAATTGTTACACTTATCACTCATTCACCCGGCACATTCACTATCACCATGAACTGAAACTCTCCGCGCCTACTTCGCCATCTGTAGAAAACAAACAAATTGTATTTTACTTTTATGCTTTTTATTTCTGAAGTTTACATTTTAGTTTTATTTAAGTACTTCTATTTACACCAAATTTCATTCTTATTCTCAACACTTGCAGTCTTACCTGTGACAACTTCGGGTGAGACAGAGACTTTACCAATAAACATTTACCTTTGGGATCCTTGTGGGATCGATATCTGAACTTTGAAACTAGCTACAAACAATTTGTGAACTTGCAGTCATCACGCGTCCGCGAGCTCCGGCTCCTCCTTGGCGACGGCGTGCAGGTGCGAGCACTCTGAGCGGCGGCTAAGGCGCGCCACCGCGTGCTGCTCCGCCTCACTGTCCTGTCGTCTCTCTCGTCGGAGCTGTCACTCTCCGCGGGCGTCGTGTAATCGCGATACCCAGAGCTATCGCTCGACGGAGACGGTGGGCGTGGCCGCAAGGAACCCGTAAGTCGTGCAAGGTCATATAGGAGGAGGGAGGCCGCATGTGCGGCAAAGACACATACCAGAGTGCCACACGCTTTTTGGCGCCGATGTTGCGGTTGCGCTTGAGCTCCTCATCCGACTTGAGGAGCTGGCCGTGTGAACCGATGCGGCGCTTGCTCAAGGCGCTGTCGGGGCGCATGGCAGCAGCGACATAGGAAATAGGGCTGCTAGGCAGTCGAATTTGTCTGCTAGAGGCCTTGCCAGCAGCGTCGGAGAGGGAGAGGGAGCGCCGGAGGGGATAGGGTTTCCGCTCAGGTTTCCATCTCGACCGCTAGATGTAGTGGTTCGACAGGTGGTTAGACGGACCACCTAATAAGTTTTACGGGCCAGGGGTAGTATACAGCCTGATCTGCGCCAAAAACTGGAACGGCCGTATGTAGCCGAAAAAGCTCGGATTACGGCAGTTTTACGGGCAGTGCTAGAGATGCTCTTAACATGAGTCATTGCTGGAACACTCCCGTCGTACTAGTAGCAAGTAGCAAGGACATGCAGGTGTTGTAACACACCTTAAGGCATCTTCACCGGTTTGACCCATCCGGCCGACTCAAACAGTCAATTTTTGTTTGTTTGGGTCGGTCCGTGTTCGCTTTTGGGTCGTGGTTCGGCCTGTCCGGCCGACCACGCCCAGCGGCGCGACCCATTTGACTGGCCCGGGCGAGGCTTTTTTTGTCCAGATTCAAACGTAAATTGTTCGCGCAAAAAACTGGCAAAGTTCATACATTTTATACTTAATATACATTCAAAATAAAAAATGAAATTTAAACTAGCCCTAACCCTAGATACCGAGCTTCGCGCGCCAATGCCGCCTCGTCCATCTATGGGTCGAGGTCGATATACTCTGGCGGCGTCCAGAGGTTGGGCGGTGGCAGGGCCGGAGCGGGCGTGGGCGCGGGTGGATTGATCACTTGCCCAGGCCACGACGCCCAACCGTGCTGGAGGTGTGCCAGCTCCATCCCTACCCTAGAGCGATCAGCGGCGCCCATCCCGGCAGCGGCGACGGTGGAGGCAGCTGGGTGCTTGCCTGCGCCACCAGGCCGGTGATTTGGAAGACTTCTTCGTATCCATCCCACAGGCGTTCTCGTCCCGCGCGTTGGCCACAATGGCCTGTTCGGTGAAAGTGTCCTCGTCGTAGCCCCATGCCAGGACCTCGCGGTTCTCCGAGGGCAGGGTCGCGGCAATGTCGTCCACCACCTCCTACTTGACGACGATGCCATCATCCTCCTTGTTGTGGTCGTCCTCGCTATCGAAGTCGGCGTCAGAGTGGTTGAAGGCGCCCTCGTCGCCCGAGTCGATGTCGGGGACGTCATAGACCTCTCCCGGTTGCAGGTCATGGCATATGGTGGTCGCCTGCCACACCTTGTGCTCCTACTCGAGAAACTTTACCCAATAGTCCTCAGAGTGGTATCCTCTCTCCCACCGTTGGCACTGCGGGAGATTGCTAATCCGCGGTGGATCTCCTCCACCAGCCCTTTGCCGCCTTGGGCACGGGCGGCACCGGGACATGGTCCCGGTTAAGGTGCCAGCCGATGGAGAGGGAGATATCCCTTTGGCTGATTCCCCGGCCCTTCCTCCACCGGCGCTCGTAGTCCACAACACGGAAGTACTGCCGACCGCGGCGGTCCCGCGGTGGCGGGTAGTTCCCCATGGGGCGGCCCCAGAACTCCTCCGGCCACGACGAAGGCGACAAGGATGTGCCGCAGAGGAAGGCTGTGGCATCCCGCAAAACCACTACTAGAAAATCGCGTTGTTTTTGTGCATTGCATCATCATGACCGCATGCTCATGTCATCATGCCACATTGCATTTGAGCATCGTCACCATCTTGCATTTTGCTTGCATAAAACTATTTGCAGAAAACCCGCTTTTGTTTTCTAAACGCCCCGTCTTTGTTCAAAACACAAAACCCCGGGTCTCCGGATTATTTTATTTGTCTGCTATCGGTTTGCAAACGGTGCATTTAAAACAAATAAACTATTAAATTATTTGTAGTGGGGCAGTCGAACGGGCCGAATAGACCCGAACGCCGCATCTCCGGCCACTCCTCTTCCGGGCGTCATCCGCATCCCCTCGCTGTCGCCACCTCTCCTCCGAGCAAAGCTGCTCCGCTGCCGCTAGCCCGTCGCCGCGGCTCTCACCTTCCCGTGCATGGCGCCTGAGCTCCTGTCCGACCGCGTCATCACCGGCGCCCAGTACTCAGCGTCCGCGGCCCCGTTCTCCCCGCCATCGAGCACCTCGCCTCTGCTCCGTGGTTCCGCCTGTCGCCCCTACTCGAGCCGGCTCGGCCTACTCTGCGAACGCCATGACGCCGCCCCTGATCCTCGTCGCGCCGTCCTGGCCGCTGCTCCGCGCGTGCTTAGTGGACCAGGAGCAAACCCAGCATGCCTCGCGTCCTGCAGGTCCACCATCGGGAGCCCCTGTTTTTGCTGGTGTTCATGCTATCTTACCTTCGGACAAGGTCATCCTTGTTGTTCTCAACAAGTTCTGCCTGCGACCACCGTTACCGGAACCAAGTACACCGGTAATTGAAGCCGGAACGCCAAGGCCTACGTCACCGAACACTCGGGGCCTTCCACACGGAGCGGCGATGCATGACTTTGAGAAGGCCGACATCGGTCGTCGGAACCCCAAGATCATCAACGGAACCCGAGCTCGACACCGGCAAACTAAGAGGGCACCACAAGATCGTCGACAAGAAACCGCGAACCGGAACCGGAGATCTCCGTCACGAAACCACAAGGCCTTTGGGGGTGGAACCGACAAGTTCTACATCACGGAGCACCAAGAACCCCTTCATGGATCCGAAGGCCGAACCCTCGAACGACATGAACTACCCTCGGAACCGCCAAGTTTGCCAAGACCCGTTCACGGAGTCCGGTTGTCGAGCCGAACCCAGGGAACCCCGAACCTCCCCAAGATCTACGCTACGGAACGACAAGATCGCCTCACGGACGCCATGACCTCTTTCCAGGATCCGATGGCCGAAACCCTGAAGACCGATCTGGAGCGCCAAGGCCTTCGCATGGAGTCGGCAAGATCGTCCGGTAACACCAAGAACAGCTGCGCGGCCCCGACAAGTTCGACACCGTCCAGGGTGAGACCGATGCGCCCCGACGCCACGCCAAGTTCGTCTACCCGAACGCCAAGATCTACTCTGCATCCGAGAACGATCCCGTCGAGACCGTTTCCGTTGAACCCTGAACCCCGAGACCGACCCCGAACCCCGGAACCCCAAGTTCGTCGAGACCCTCTAATGTGTGAACCCCTTCCCGAAACCCTATTTTATAATATAATACAACTTGTTGCATGTTAATTGTTCATCTTGCATGCATATTGTCTGTGGGTTGGGGGCCTTATGCCGATTCACCTTATAAATAAATATGGGGCCCATATGCGGGCAAATCTAGTCTCATATTGGCCTCATTTAAATTTGGGTAGCGAACCGGTGAAATATTCTGCCTTGTTAAACAACATTTAATTTGCGGGGTAGATAAACAACATGAACCACCTAAATATTGTCGGGACCCCGGTTCCACTTAATATTGACCTTATTGCATCGCACCTTGCCATGCCATACATCATACATGCATCATGCCGATCTTTCGCCGTAGTATTAAATATTGCATCCGGTGTTTCTTCTAGTGTTTTGCTTCTTCGCGGATAAGGCCGTTGAGTTGATGCGAGTGTCGACCCGATCTTCGGATTGAACCTTCGACAATGTTTTCAGGCGAGCATCTCCCCCTTTCTACCTATCTTACTTTTATAGTATTTATTCCCTCCTGTTGATCTATTGCTATCTGTGTTGCGATGCTCTAGTTTTCGTACCCGTGATATCCCTTGCAGCCATATATTGCCATGGCCACCTCCCAATACCTGTTGTTTGGTAGATAGTTGGACTTGCGCGTCGTAGTCGCTTGCTCAAGTGCTGTTGCGTGTCGCCATGTACCACTGTTGTTGGAGTATTGCCACCTGTTTGATGTTGGAGATGATCTCGGCTTTGTTTATTGTTCACTTTAATTCCTGTTTAACAACTAAAATTGAAGTAAGTAAGCAGAGGCATCGGTGGGTGATAGATAACATTTGGTTTCCGACCGCCCACTTGTGTCCCGTAGGACCCCGAGTACTTGATACATGTTCCTTGATTTATCGCGCTATCCACATACGGGGAATTATGGGCCCCCCTTAGCCAGAGCTTGATTCATATTTATTTCTTGGGGCCACAAACTAGTTTGAGGTTTTATTTACGATCCTGTACTTATGCCATGCTACTGCTTTATTTACGATTGTGCGAGGAGCACACTGTACTGTTTAGGTAAGCGGAATGTTTTCGCGGTATCGACAAGCCCAGTCACACTTTCGGGTTCCCAGTCGTTTACATCCATTGACGCAAACCTTGAGTCCGTCTCGGAGCTTGCTTACTTCGTTGCGGGTCTACTCAATGGGGTGGCCCCCTGAAATATTTCTGAATCTTGTGATTGCTCTGTCGTGAAGACCTCGTTGGGTTTTGATTTGGTTTTTCCGAGGTTGATCGTGTGTGTGTTGCTATTTGTGCACCCCGGCCGGGTTAAAACTTTCTGAAAGCCGTGTCCGCGGTTATGGACGACTTGGAGCACAGTATCTCGACCATAGACAAGCATAACTAAAGTTTATTGCTATAAATTTGACTTTACAATGACTAGTAATCAGCTTCACTATAATGGAATGGCTAATTAATCCTGCCCACAATTGCTTGTTTGGAGTGTCGCTTGCGACCATTGTACCTGATTAGTAAGTATTGCAACTACAACGGAATGGCTAAGTAAAAGTACCAACAACTGCTGGGTTTTGGGTTATCTCATGCTATTGTATCTGACTAGTAAGTGTCGCAACTACAACGGAATGGTTAATTAAAAGTGCCCACTGCTTACTTTATCAGGACGATTATCTAAACCTGACTAGTAAAGTGCCGCAACTATAACTGAATAAGTAAAACTGCCAACTGTGTGAGTTCCTCGGTTGACTTCCTCGTTGGTCTCGAGGGGGAAACGCCAGGATGGGTTTGTTTGATGATAGTATCAGGTTGGATCCGAATAGGTCTTCCTTACCCCTCTCTGATAGCCGCCAGTTGTATCGAGTCCCTATAGGTGGTTTAGTGCATGCTGCCGCTGCCGCTTCAGTCCACCATACCTATGTAGGCGAGGACCGCCGGATTCTAGTCTCGCCGTGTACTGGCCTCAGTACTGACGCTCCTCTTTTTCCTTTGCCCTTTTTCGGCACCCCTTTTGTTTAAGCAGGTTTTGAGATCGACGTCGTTAGTAGGGTTACCCTTCTGGCTTGGCCTGGGCAGGGTTATGGACGCCATTGGTTATTCTTCAGGGCTCTTAGCCCCATTTGCATCTTGTCCGTAGCTGGACGCTATATCGTTTTCAAGGTGATTTGGATCTTTGTATATTATATCTGTAATCTTGACTCTTTGAGTCGCTGTTGTATATATCTGTTCTGTGGGTCCCATCGAGGACTGTTGTGTAATGTTATTACTTCGTTTTCCACCCGCACGAAAGTGCCTGGTGGGCACCTTTGAATCGTTTCTATGCGGGTTTGGCGGGTTTCGCTAAAACTTGCATAGGGCCGATTCTGAGGGTGTTACAGAGTGGTATCAGAGCTCAGCAGTTACGATACCCCACAAGTCCAGCCTGTAGGATAACCTAGCTAACGGCCGAAGTAGAGTGTCAAAAACTATTTTGCAAAATCGGTTGGATAAATCTGGTTAGGTCTGCTTTTATTCCTTACCCCTCTGCTATTCTCCTCTTACCTCTACGTGTTTTGAATCCGCTCTCATCTTTTCTTCGAGTCCAGGATTTCTCGTGGTTGGGATTCCGTCGTACCTTCAGGGTTTCGCTTCCTCCTTTGATCACAGTGTTCTACCATCCGGACTTCATGCTATCTGAGTGATCCTTTATCTGTGGTACCATCCTTTGTTCCTTGTTTGTGCCTTCCGGTGTTTCCGACGCGACGACATCATCCACGCCAGATCCGATGCAGAGTCTGCATCCCTCCTTTGTTCCGAACCTCGCTTGTCGAGATCTTCAGTCTGATTCCGAGAGTTGGTTGCATAATCCGCCTATTCGTGTGCAGAGTAATGGTTTGGGTGCGCGATGGACTGATCACCATCCGACTACTCTTATCATTCGCTCTTGTACATCGAATCAGTGGATCCAGCAGTTTTACTCCATCCATCGGAAGCTAGAGGTGGCTTTATTTGTTGATACCTCTATCTTCGACCTTTTGTTCCGGAGTGTCCTCTCGACGATCACGGACAACGACCTATTGTTAGTGGTGTCGCGAGGATCTACATGAAGCGAGAAGACGCAGATCGCCGACCCCTTCCTTCCGGTACCATGAGGCGGATCTCGAGGGCGAGATCCATTGTTAGTGGTGTCGAATTGTGGCATCCCGCAAAACCACTACTAGAAAATCACGTTGTTTTTGTGCATTGCATCATCATGACCGCATGCTCATGTCATCATGCCACATTGCATTTGAGCATCGTCACCATCTTGCATTTTGCTTGCATAAAACTATTTGCAGAAAACCCGCTTTTGTTTTCTAAACGCCCCGTCTTTGTTCAAAACACAAAACCCCGGGTCTCCGGATTATTTTATTTGTCTGCTATCGGTTTTCAAATGGTGCATTTAAAACAAATAAACTATTAAATTATTTGTAGTGGGGCAGTCGAACGGGCCGAATAGACCCGAACGACCACCCCAGAAATTAATCGGTCCACCTAAACCAGCCCCTCTAAATCCTAAGTTCACCCAACCTAATCTACCCACCCTTGCCTCCACATCACCCTGGCCAATCACCATATGCCACCTCACCTCTCCTCTCTCCCCCCCACCACTCACACTCTGCCACATCATCCCACCAGCCACCCCCTCTCTCTCTCTCCCCACTCTCCCTGACCCACCCACACCACACAAACGCGCACAGCACACAACCACACACCCACGCGGTCAACCCCCCCTGTCCCCCGGGCCCCACGCCCCTGGGCCCGCCACCTGTCCTACCCCACGCGCCCCTACCCGCACACACGCACCCGTCCTGGCCCCGACCCCCACCTCCTCTCGCGCTCGCCCCTCCCCTGTTCTCTTCCTCCTCCCGCCGCCAGGCACCGGCGGTGCCCTCTCTCCCCTCGTCCCAGGCGCCCCACCGCTCTCTCCCCTGCCTCCGCGCCGCGCCAGCCGACCCCCGGCCCCGCTTCGACCTCCCTCACCTCCCTCTCCCATCTTCCTCCCGCCGGCACTCTGCTCGCGCCTCCCTCCGCCGGCCGCTCCTCCGCTCCGGAGCGCCGCGTCCCCGCCGGCGCGCATCCCCTGCGCCTCGCCCGCATCTTCCCCAACTCCCGACTCCGCCGCCATTCTCGACCTCTCCTCCCTTCATCTTCTGCGCCGCCTCTTCGCAGGCCGCGCCCGCGAGCCGCCATGCCCCGCGTCTGCTGCCGCTCGCCGGCTCTGCACGCCGCATCTCCGGCCACTCCTCTTCCGTTGCATCATCCGCATCCCCTCGCTGTCGCCACCTCTCCTCCGAGCAAAGCTGCTCCGCTGCCGCTAGCCCGTCGCCGCGGCTCTCACCTTCCCGTGCATGGCGCCTGAGCTCCTGTCCGACCGCGTCATCACCGGCGCCCAGTACTCAGCGTCCGCGGCCCCGTTCTCCCCGCCATCGAGCACCTCGCCTCTGCTCCGTGGTTCCGCCTGTCGCCCCTACTCGAGCGGGCTCGGCCTACTCTGCGAACGCCATGACGCCGCCCCTGATCCTCGTCGCGCCGTCCCGGCCGCTGCTCCGCGCGTGCTTAGTGGACCAGGAGCAAACCCAGCATGCCTCGCGTCCTGCAGGTCCACCATCGGGAGCCCCTGTTTTTGCTGGTGTTCATGCTGTCTTACCTTCGGACAAGGTCATCCTTGTTGTTCTCAACAAGTTCTGCCTGCGACCACCGTTACCGGAACCAAGTACACCGGTAATTGAAGCCGGAACGCCAAGGCCTACGTCACCGAACCCTCGGGGCCTTCCACACGGAGCGACGATGCATGACTTTGAGAAGGCCGACATCGGTCGTCGGAACCCCAAGATCATCAACGGAACCCGAGCTCGACACCGGCAAACTAAGAGGGCACCACAAGACCGTCGACAAGAAACCGCGAACCGGAACCGGAGATCTCCGTCACGAAACCACAAGGCCTTTGGGGGTGGAACCGACAAGTTCTACATCACGGAGCACCAAGAACCCCTTCATGGATCCGAAGGCCGAACCCTCGAACGACATGAACTACCCTCGGAACCGCCAAGTTTGCCAAGACCCGTTCACGGAGTCCGGTTGTCGAGCCGAACCCAGGGAACCCCGAACCTCCCCAAGATCTACGCTAGGGAACGACAAGATCGCCTCACGGACGCCATGACCTCTTTCCAGGATCCGATGGCCGAAACCCTGAAGACCGATCTGGAGCGCCAAGGCCTTCGCATGGAGTCGGCAAGATCGTCCGGTAACACCAAGAACAGCTGCGCGGCCCCGACAAGTTCGACACCGTCCAGGGTGAGACCGATGCGCCCCGACGCCACGCCAAGTTCGTCTACCCGAACGCCAAGATCTACTCTGCATCCGAGAACGATCCCGTCGAGACCGTTTCCGTTGAACCCTGAACCCCGAGACCGACCCCGAACCCCGGAACCCCAAGTTCGTCGAGACCCTCTAATGTGTGAACCCCTTCCCGAAACCCTATTTTATAATATAATACAACTTGTTGCATGTTAATTGTTCATCTTGCATGCATATTGTCTGTGGGTTGGGGGCCTTATGCCGATTCACCTTATAAATAAATATGGGGCCCATATGCGGGCAAATCTAGTCTCATATTGGCCTCATTTAAATTTGGGTAGCGAACCGGTGAAATTTTCTGCCTTGTTAAACAACATTTAATTTGCGGGGTAGATAAACAACATGAACCACCTAAAATTTGTCGGGACCCCGGTTCCACTTAATATTGACCTTATTGCATCGCACCTTGCCATGCCATACATCATACATGCATCATGCCGATCTTTCGCCGTAGTATTAAATATTGCATCCGGTGTTTCTTCTAGTGTTTTGCTTCTTCGCGGATAAGGCCGTTGAGTTGATGCGAGTGTCGACCCGATCTTCGGATTGAACCTTCGACAATGTTTTCAGGCGAGCATCTCCCCCTTTCTACCTATCTTACTTTTATAGTATTTATTCCCTCCTGTTGATCTATTGCTATCTGTGTTGCGATGCTCTAGTTTTCGTACCCGTGATATCCCTTGCAGCCATATATTGCCATGGCCACCTCCCAATACCTGTTGTTTGGTAGATAGTTGGACTTGCGCGTCGTAGTCGCTTGCTCAAGTGCTGTTGCGTGTCGCCATGTACCACTGTTGTTGGAGTATTGCCACCTGTTTGATGTTGGAGATGATCTCGGCTTTGTTTATCGTTCACTTTAATTCCTGTTTAACAACTAAAATTGAAGTAAGTAAGCAGAGGCATCGGTGGGTGATAGATAACATTTGGTTTCCGACCGCCCACTTGTGTCCCGTAGGACCCCGAGTACTTGATACATGTTCCTTGATTTATCGCGCTATCCACATACGGGGAATTATGGGCCCCCCTTAGCCAGAGCTTGATTCATACTTATTTCTTGGGGCCACAAACTAGTTTGAGGTTTTATTTACGATCCTGTACTTATGCCATGCTACTGCTTTATTTACGATTGTGCGAGGAGCACACTGTACTGTTTAGGTCAGCGGAATGTTTTCGCGGTATCGACAAGCCCAGTCACACTTTCGGGTTCCCAGTCGTTTACAGCCATTGACGCAAACCTTGAGTCCGTCTCGGAGCTTGCTTACTTCGTTGCGGGTCTACTCAATGGGGTGGCCCCCTGAAATATTTCTGAATCTTGTGATTGCTCTGTCGTGAAGACCTCGTTGGGTTTTGATTTGGTTTTTCCGAGGTTGATCGTGTGTGTGTTGCTATTTGTGCACCCCGGCCGGGTTAAAACTTTCTGAAAGCCGTGTCCGCGGTTATGGACGACTTGGAGCACAGTATCTCGACCATAGACAAGCATAACTAAAGTTTATTGCTATAAATTTGACTTTACAATGACTAGTAATCAGCTTCACTATAATGGAATGGCTAATTAATCCTGCCCACAATTGCTTGTTTGGAGTGTCGCTTGCGACCATTGTACCTGATTAGTAAGTACTGCAACTACAACGGAATGGCTAAGTAAAAGTACCAACAACTGCTAGGTTTTGGGTTATCTCATGCTATTGTATCTGACTAGTAAGTGTTGCAACTACAACGGAATGGTTAATTAAAAGTGCCCACTGCTTACTTTATCAGGACGATTATCTAAACCTGACTAGTAAAGTGCCGCAACTATAACTGAATAAGTAAAACTGCCAACTGTGTGAGTTCCTCGGTTGACTTCCTCGTTGGTCTCGAGGGGGAAACGCCAGGATGGGTTTGTTTGGTGATAGTATCAGGTTGGATCCGAATAGGTCTTCCTTACCCCTCTCTGATAGCCGCCAGTTGTATCGAGTCCCTATAGGTGGTTTAGTGCATGCTGCCGCTGCCGCTTCAGTCCACCATACCTATGTAGGCGAGGACCGCCGAATTCTAGTCTCGCCGTGTACTGGCCTCAGTACTGACGCTCCTCTTTTTCCTTTGCCCTTTGTCGGCACCCCTTTTGTTTAAGCAGGTTTTGAGATCGACGTCGTTAGCAGGGTTACCCTTCCGGCTTGGCCTGGGTAGGGTTATGGACGCCATTGGTTATTCTCCAAGGCTCTTAGCCCCATTTGCATCTTGTCCGTAGCTGGACGCTATATCGTTTTCAAGGTGATTTGGATCTTTGTATATTATATCTGTAATCTTGACTCTTTGAGTCGCTGTTGTATATATCTGTTCTGTGGGTCCCATCGAGGACTGTTGTGTAATGTTATTACTTCGTTTTCCACCCGCACGAAAGTGCCTGGTGGGCACCTTTGAATCGTTTCTATGCGGGTTTGGCGGGTTTCGCTAAAACTTGCATAGAGCCGATTCTGAGGGTGTTACAAAGGCCAGCAGCCGGGAGCACTAGATGCTAGAGCCATACGCCTCATGGTCGTTTTTGCTCCTCTTCAACCAGGACGGCATCTTCATCGTTGGCATTGGTGGCGACGACTGCTAGGGTTGCGATGGCGAGAAGTGGGGAGTGCGGCACCGACAGGCGCAGGGTTAAATAGCCCCTTTGCCCGTGAACGCGCGCAGCTTCCCGCTCCTTCGCCATCAATGCCAGCGCGGGAATGCAAGCGACGTCCAGTCAGTCAGCGTGCTGTCTCGTCGCCATTGATAGCGTAGACTGCCATCGGTCATCCTTCCGCTAGCACCTCTGAATCGCTGTCGCGGTTACATATGAATCGGTGCCGCTGTCCATGTCTGAATCAATGCCGTGATGAGCGGTGGCTGACGAGTAGGACATTGTTACGCGTAGACAGGACACCCGCGATGTCCCCGCATGTCCAGGTCGACACAACCGGTTCTCAGATTTGGTGCATGGATGGATCAAGCTAGACGCGTCCGTCCGAATGGATCATGCCGCCGGACGTCATACACGTCTCACGGCATCTTTGCGGACGAGTTCAGACGCGCTCGAACGGGATAGGTTGGCCCATTGAAGATGCCTTATGTACATGAGTGACGACAAGAGACCAACAGCAGGTGTTAATCCAGATGAGGAACTTTAGTGCACGTGGCTCTTCAAAATGTAGTCACGTCCTTGATTGCTTTCAAGTTTCAAGTGCAGTAGTCACATCACATGATCCTACTGATGAACGTAGGGTGGGTGGGTGGGTCGAATCATGTTCTACGACAGCGAGTATATATAAATATTATAGTAACATGCACGAGCGATGAGGGTATTGTGTCTATGGAGTATGGGTCTGAACAAATTTCATGGAGGATTGTATAAGCAATGAAGGTACTTGTACCTCTTGTGTCTATGGAGTATGGAGTATGGGTTCAGACAGACTGTATAGAGGATTTTTAATCAAATTTAAAGATTTAAAAAAAATCAATAAAAATATTAGGATACAGATAATAATTTATAATATAAGAGTACAAAATTTTATGTGAAAATACTTTGTATTCCGGTTTCTTAATAAATAAATAAATAAATACGAGTGCAATTTTGAATGGGTCTTTATTTTTCCAAAATTTGTTATATTTTCCTCTTTTGTTACGCCTATATTTTCTATTAATTGTTTGCAGACATGTATTTCATACGGTTAGCTACAAGTACGTATTTTTTTCTAAAATATATGATAAATTTTAAAAACTCCAAAAAGGGGCTCCAGGAAGCCCGTGCTCTAAAACGATTTTTGTGAAGTTGGCCCTATTTATTCGTATTTCTCAAGAGCTTCGAGTTAAGGTTTTTAGTTGCTGCCTACGATTCTCTGACTGCTACCATACTAAGCCCGCTCAGCAACAACTCTTTTAGGCTGCCTCTCCCTTATCTCGACCACCGTGTGGCCATGTGCGAGAAGAGGTGCACGTAATTGTTGCTCTAGCGGAGGTGTCGCGCAGGAGGACAAGCTGACGGTGATGAGGCGCTGCAGGAGACACTGGTCAGGCGAGGGCTTGGAGACGCATGTCGAGACAGGGTCTTTGTCGTGGAGTTGATCCTGCAGAGGAGGAGTGGGAACGTCGACTCTGGAGCAGCACTACATGGGAGAGAAAGACGCCCGGGCTGGTCACTCTGCTTAAACCTTCCCGTCCGTCTTTGCCTAGAGATGAGCAAAGTCGCTTCCTACTCAGGCCGTCCATCCCTCGCATCTGCTCCTCTCCTCCACTCTCAGCTCTATCTTCTCCTTCAACTTGTGAGCAACAAGCAGACGCAGGGCCGACCCTTGGGGGATTTGGCGGGCGGCCGCCCCGGGCCCAAAAAAAATTAGGGTCCAAAAAAATTAGAGGCCCCAAAAATTATAAGCTTAGTATACATATAAAAAATATTTTTTTATTAGCCTTGTGGGTAACACTCAAGTCCTAGTGGCCATTCCTAGACATTGATCGATTCATCAATCGTCTCGTTCGCTTCTCGAGTCCTAGGAAACTGCTCGCTAGCGCGCAAGCGTTTCCTAATACAGTTTCGCTAACGAAAATCGGTAGTGGGCTGGACATGTTTAGAGCATATAGCTTTGGGTGTTGTCAAACTATCGATCCCCGCATCCACTTGAGAAGGTGTCGACATAATGATCAGAGACATACGAGACGGATTCTTTTCAACACATCAATGCATGTCTTTTTCCCTTATTTTTTTCTTACATAAGTTACATTACGTATTTTCTTTCTGTCTCATTCCCTTTCATCATTTTTCCTATTTTTTCTTTGATATATTTTTTTCACGCCATTTCCTTTCAATTTTATTTTTTCTTTACCTTCTATCATGTTTAAATTAGATTTATATTTTTATGACTTTATTCCTCATGTCTCTAAACATTGTTTCTGCTTATTCTAAATTTTTTTATCTTTTGTGATTTTTCTTCCATACTAAAATTATGTTTTAGCAGTAATCGTGATTGTTTTCTCATGTTTCTAAACTTTTTCCTTTTTAAGTTTCGTTGTAATTTTCGGACTTTGCTTCTAAAAATTTTCAGAGGAAATTTTATTGTAGCATGTAAACATTGTTATTTCTATATGAATATTATAGTTGTAGTATACTTATAATATTTATTTTTCACCATCTCATATATGCAAAAAAAAATATAATAACCAAAATCTTAGTTTCGCCCCGGCCCCGAAATCTCAGGACCGGCCCTAAGCAGACGTCCTCAGTAGACGTTTGTTGAGTATAGAATCCACCCCTGGATTGAGCCACCATTTCCTTCTCCCTAACTCTTTTTTCTTTTTCTCAATTTGCAAAATTTATTACATATAGGCATAATTGTTTCTAAATTCTGTACCACCGATTTTTTATGTGTTAATTTATTGGTTAGAGAAATCATGTGCTCGAAATAGGCTTTCGCCCTATTTTATAAATAAAGCCACACGGCCAAACTGATACAAGGTGATGAGGAAAACCTCTAACAAGCAGATAAAAGATAAACCTAATCAAGCCCAAATGGGCCCAGATCTGGGCCGATGGGAAGGCGCCACCGTCCTGGCCAGATCCGCCGGGTACTGTCCAGCCCGTCCCGGTCCGCCCCAGTAGCGCCAAGTCGGAGAGGAGGGGTCATCGCAGCTGCAAACCGCCGTCGCTGCACCCGAGATATGCAGGTCGGGGCGAGCTCAGGCCACCGCCGCCTCGGCCACAACAGCCGCGAGCCACCCCACCCGCCGCCGCCTCACGATGCAGGGAGCCGCCCCGATGCCGCACGCCGGCAACAGCTGCGCCAGGCCACGCCGCCTCCCGCCAAAGAGCACCGCGCGCCGATGTAGGGTTCGCAACATAGAAAACAAAAAAATTCCTACGATGTGAACTAAGTACCAAGATCTATCTAGAGACTCGTGGTTGATGTATATCCGTAGAGAACATACCCTTGAAGACCGACAAAGCTTAACGAGTTCGACTCGTGGTTGATGTAGACGATCTCTTGCCGATCTCAAGATCGAGAGGAAGTCCTAGCGCCGCAAATCAGCAGCGCATCCGTGCTCGCACACACGTTCGAGGCACCGATCAACCTCCGCCTCCTCGCTCCAGCGATGCAGCGGAAGCACATCTATTTCTTGCCGAATAGCCACCAGGAACATGTATCTCGCTAGTCCGAGACCATGGGGGATAAATTCTAGAGGGGGAGAGAGATCCTTCACGAGGAGGTGTGAGTGAGAAGTGAGGAGAGGGGTGCCTTTTATAGGAGGAGGGGGCACCCAAGGGGGTGGCCGCCGGCCATGGGGGCTGCCCCCTCCCCTCCTTCATTCATGTGGGTGGACACTCCACTCACAAAAATCCATTCAAAACCCTCCACTCAAAATCCCACTCAAACTTGCTATTAAATTTCCACCAAATTTAATGCAAACTCGCATTAAATAAAACTCTTTTATTTTATTCAGAATTTTGTCAATTACTTTAATGACAAATATTCACAAATAACCCCTTGCTAGAATTCTATTTCACATGCATAACCACTTTATGCAATTTTATCCGAAAACCTGTTTCGGTATCTAGTGAAATAAATTTCTGCGCTTGTTATTCTTTCCGGCATGAAAATTTTGCTCTAATTGGATGTCGGTGTCTCTTAAGTATGTCACCCTACGGTTCGTGAATAATACATACATGATCGAGACTCCTCTCGGATCAATAATCAGAAGCGGGGTCTGGAGACCCATACTGACTCTCACACATTCAACGATGACTTTCTTGTGATCGTCGGAACCTTTTATGCTAGTATATTAATCCCTTTGTTTCGCGATATATTACATGTCCGAGATTCGATCATCGGTATCTCCATACCTAATTTGATCTCGTTACTGACATACACTCTTTTCTCATTCCCGTGATATAACATTCTAGTGATCAAATCACTTGCTTGCAAGCTAACCAATGTGATATCACCGAGAGGTCCCAGAGTATATCTATCCGTCATCGGGATGAACAAATTCCACTCTCGATCCATGGGCCTCAACATAACACTTTATTAGTCATGAACCCATCTTTATAATCACCCTGTTACGGTGTGACGTTTGATGTTATCAAGAAACTCTTCCGGTGTTAGTGATTGACATGATCTCATGGTCTAAGGATTAGGATTACTTCGTAAGTTGTTATAGCAATATAAATTCAATGACTTTGATCGTAATGTTATACTTCGGATGAATGTTCATCACATCATTACACTAATGTTGTGATCCCGTTATTAACAACATCCAATGTCTATGATCAGGAAACCTTGATCATCTTGTTAATCAATGAGTTAGTTTATGAGAGAGGCATAACTATAAACTTTATGTTTGTTTATTAAACACACATGTATTAACGTTTCCGCATTAATACAATTATAGCATGCAAAATAAACATCTATCAGATACTTGGAATACACATAATAAACACTTTATAATTGCCTCTCAGGGCATATTCCCTTCAGTCTCCCACTTGCACTAGAGACAATAATCTAGTTACATAGTGATAAATCTAACACCCATTGAGTTCTGATGTTGATCATGTTTTGCTCTAGGGAGAGTTTTAGTCAACAAATCTGCTACATTGAGATCCGTGTGTACTTTACAAATCTTTATATCTCCATCCTTGACATGCTCGCGGATGGAGTGAAACCGGCGCTTAATATGCTTGGAATGCTTGTGAGACCTTGGCTCTTTGGCATTGGCAATGGCACCATTGTTGTCACAATAGATCACCATTGGGTCCAACACGTTTGCAACCACTCCTAGTTCGGATATGAACTCTTTCATCCAAACCGCTTCCTGAGCCACTTCCGAAGCAGCAACATATTCGGCCTCCGTCGTTGATCCCGCCACCACAGATTGTTTGGAGCTCCTCCAACTAACCGCTCCGCCATTCATGAGAAATACGTATCCGGATTGAGACTTAGAGTCATCCGGGTCGGTGTCAAAGCTAGCGTCGACATAACACTTAGCGACTAGCTCTTCTTCACCTCCGTATACAAGAAACATATCCTTAGTCCTTCGTAAGTACCTAAGGATATTCTTGACCGCTATCCAGTGTTCTGAACCTAGATCCGATTGGTACCTACTAGTCAAACTAATAGCATGTGCCACATCTGGTCTTGTATATAGCATGGCGTACATTATAGAGCCTATGGATGAAGCATAGGGGACTTTGTCCATTATCTCTCTTTCTTCCGTCGTAGCCGGACTTTGAGTCTTACTCAATGTCTTGCCTTGCAACATAGGTAAGAACCCTTCTTACTTCCGTCCATTTTAAACTTCTTTAAAATCTTATCAAGGTATGTACTTTGCAATATCACTATTAGGCGCCTAGATCTATCTCTATAGATCTTTATGCCTAATATGTATGACGCTTCACCTAGGTCCTTCATTGAAAATTTGCTGTTTAGATAACTTTTAACACTGTTTAAAAGATTTATATCATTTCCGATCAATAATATGTCATCCACATATAATATCAGAAATGCCACATTGCTCCCACTCACTTTCTTGTAAATACAAGCTTCTCCATAAGTTTGGACAAATCCAAACTCTTTGATCACCTCATCAAAGCGGAGATTCCAACTTCGTGATGCTTGCTTCAATCCATAGATGGATCGCTGAAGCTTGCACACCTTGTTAGCATCCTTAGGATCGAAAAAACCCTTTGGTTGTATCATATACAGCTCTTCTTCAATATTACCATTGAGAAACGCGGTTTTGACATCCATCTGCCATATCTCATAATCGAAATATGCAGCAATTGCTAACATAATCCTAAGTGATTTTAGCATCGCTACGGGAGAGAATGTCTCATCGTAGTCAACTCTTTGAATTTGTCGAAACCCCTTTGCGACAAGTCGAGCTTTATAGACGGATCACATTACCATCAGCATCAGTTTTCCTTTTGAAAATCCATTTGTTCTCCACGGCCTTTCGGTCGTGAGGTAATTCCACCAAGTTCCAAACTTAATTTTCATACATGGATTCCATCTCGGATTTCATGGCTTCTAACCATTTGTTGGAATCCAGGCTCATCATCGCTTCTTCATATGTCGCAGGGTCATCATTTTCATCAACCATGAAATTCATGACAGGATTTCCGTACAGCTCGGGAGCTGCACGCGTCCTGCTAGACCTACGAGGTTCGGTAGTATTCTCTTTCGGAGTTTCATGATCATTATCATTAGTTCCCTCTTCAACTGGTGGAGCCAACTCTGGAACGACTTCCGGCACTGCGCTACTCACCATACTTTGGAGAGAAGGTTCAATAACCTCTTCGAGTTCTACCTTCCGACTACTCACACCTTTCGCGAGAAACTCTTTCTCTAGAAAGGATCCATTCTTGGCAACAAAAACTTTGCCCTCGGATATGTGATATAAGTAATACCCAATAGTTTCCTTAGGGTATCCTATGAAGACGCATTTTTCCGCTTTGGGTTCGAGTTTATCCGGTTGAAGTTTCTTCACATAAACATCGCATCCCCAAACTTTAAGAAATGACAGCTTAGGTTTGTTTCCAAACCACAATTCATACGGTGTCTTTTCAACGGATTTAGATGGTGCCCGATTTAAAGTGAAAGCATCAGTTTCTAGTGCATAACCCCAAAATGACAACAGCAAGTCCGTCAGAGACATCATAGATCGAACCATATCCAATAAAGTATGATTACGACGTTCCGACACACCATTTCTCTATGGTGTTCCGGCAGGTGTGAGTTGTGAAACAATTTCACACTCTTTCATGTGAGTGCTAAACTCGTAACTTAGATACTCACCTCCACGGTCGGACCGTAGAAATTTGATCTTTCTATTACGATGATTTTCAACTTCATTCTGAAATTCCTTGAACTTTTCAAAGGTTTCAGACTTGTGTTTCATCAGTAGATATAACCGTATCTACTCAAATCATCCGTGAAAGTAACAAAATAACGATATCCACCTCGCGCCGACACACTCATTGGACCACATACATCAGAATGTATAATTTCCAATAAATCTGTCGCCCGTTCCATTGAACCAGAAAACGGCGTTCTAGTCATCTTGACCATAAGGCATGGCTCACATGTATCAAATGATTCAAAATCAAGTGATTCCAAAAGTCCATCCGAATGGAGCTTCTTCATGCGTTTAACGCCAATATGACCTAGACGGCAGTGCCACATATATGCGGATATATCATCATTAAGTTTAATCCTTTTAGCATCAACATTATGAATATGTGTAACATTATCATCGAGATCTAATAGAAATAAATCATTCATCATCGGTGCATGACCATAAAAGATTTCATTCATATAAATAGAACAACCATTGTTCTCGAATTTAAATGAATAACCACTTCGCATCAAACACGATTCAGATACAATGTTCATGCTCAGTGCAGGCACCAGATAACAATTATTCAAGTTTATAACTAATCCCGACGGCAAATGGAGAGGTAGCATTCCGACGGCGATCACATCAGCGCTTGATGCATTGCCGACACACAACTTAACCTCACCCCTTGCTAGCGGTCGCTTGTTCCGCAGCCCCTGATTCGAGTTACAAATATTAGCAACTGAACCGGTATCAAATACCCAGGTGCTACTGCGAGCACTAGTCAAGTACACATCAATAACATGTATATCATATATACCTTTGTTTGCCTTGCCGGCCTTCTTGCCTGCCAAGTACTTGGGGCTGTTGCGCTTCCAGTGGCAAGTCCCCTTGCAATAGTAGCACTCGGTATCAGACCTAGGTCCAACTCGGGGTTTCTTTTTAGGCACGGCAACCGGCTTGCCGCCCTTACTTCCCGTCTGTTTTCCCTTCTTATCTTTCTTGAAACCAGTGTTCTTATTGATCATCAACACTTGATGTTCCTTTTTGATCTCCACTTCCGCAGTTTTAAGCATTGACAGAAGCTCGGGGAGAGACTTCTTCATGCCTTGCATATTATAGTTCATCACAAAGCTCTTATAGCTAGGTGGTAGAACACATTATTATTTTGATATTTAAATGAGGGATCATCTTATTATGCTAATAAAGCGCTAAACAAGCAATATAAGATGCTATCAAACATCACATGTTTATTAGTGGAATGATATGGTTTCCGCATATGATCTCTATCATTTGCATAGTGGTATGATCACTACCATACCTTTATGTGTAAGTCCAAGGTCTATGGAGTTTACACGCTAGAGTATCATCTCACACTTCTACTTATAACATCACCATATCATAACACTAGCCCAACAACAATCTAAACTAGACGCCTCTAATTTATCCATTGCAGATTTTACGTGGCTTAGGGCTTTCGAGATAGAACCGTTCATACCTACGAACATGAACCACAATGAGGATAACCAAATTATTGACAACTCGTTGTAAAATAGATATTGACTATAGTAAGAGAGACAGACACCCACTAGCCACTTATGCAAACTAGTTGCATGTCAAGCGTGGAACAGGTCTCATGTGCGAGGACATGTAAAGTTTGTCCGGGCCGCTTCATCCCACTATCCCACCAATATCCGAAATTACAAATAAGGAGCAACAACATGATTATCATCGCCCACATACTCATATGTGTACTACCCGTGTAAAGCATCTATGCATAGATCCGGCTCTGATACCACTATAGGGTTCGCAACATAGAAAACAAAAAAATTCCTACGATGTGAACTAAGTACCAAGATCTATCTACTAGATACAAACAACGGGCGGATGTATTTCCGTAGAGAACATATCCTTGAAGACCGACAAAGCTTAACGAGTTCGACTCGTGGTTGATGTAGACGATCTCTTGCCGATCTCAAGATCGAGAGGAAGTCCTAGCGCCGCAAATCAGCAGCGCATCCGTGCTCGCACACACGTTCAAGGCACCGAGCAACCTCCGCCTCCTCGCTCCAGCGATGCAGCGGAAGCACAACTCTGTCTTGCCGAATAGCCACCGGGAACATGTATCTCGCTAGTCCGAGACCATGGAGGATAAATTCTAGAGGGGGAGAGAGATCCTTCACGAGGAGGTGTGAGTGAGAAGTGAGGAGAAGGGTGCCTTTTATAGGAGGAGGGGGCACCCAAGGGGGTGGCCGCCGGCCATGGGGGCTGCCCCTCCCCTCCTTCATTTATGTGGGTGGACACTCCACTCACAAAAATCCATTCAAAACCCTCCACTCAAAATCCCACTCAAACTTGCTATTAAATTTCCACCAAATTTAATGCAAACTCTCATTAAATAAAACTCTTTTATTTTATTCAGAATTTTGTCAATTACTTTAATGACAAACATTCACAAATAACCCCTTGCTAGAATTCTATTTCACATGCATAACCACTTTATGCAATTTCACCCGAAAACATGTTTCGGTATCTAGTGAAATAAATTTCTGCGCTTGTTATTCTTTTCGGCATGAAACTTTTGCTCCAATTGGATGTCGGTGTCTCTTAAGTGTATCACCCTATGGTTCGTGAATAATGCAGACATGATCGAGACTCCTATCGGATCAATAATCAGAAGCGGGATCTGAAGACCCATACTGACTCCCACACATTCAACGATGACTTTCTTGTGATCGTCGGAACCTTTTACGCTAGTATCTTAATCCCTTTGTTTCGCGATATATTATATGTCCGAGATTCGATCGTCGGTATCTCTATACCTAGTTTGATCTCGTTACTGACATGCACTCTTTTCTCGTTCCCGTGATATAACATTCTAGTAATCAAATCACTTGCTTGCAAGCTAACCAATGTGATATCACCGAGAGGGTCCAAAGTATATCTATCCGTTATCGGGATGAACAAATTCCACTCTCGATCCATGGGCCTTAACATAAAACTTTATTAGTCCTGAACCCATCTTTATAATCACCCTGTTACAGTGTGACGTTTGATGTTATCAAGAAACTCTTCCGGTGTTAGTGATTGACATGATCTCATGGTCTAAGGATTAGGATTACTTCGTAAGTTGTTATAGCAATATAAACTCAATGACTTTGATCGTAATGCTATACTTCGGATGAATGCTCATCACATCATTACACTAATATTGTGATCCCGTTATTAACAGCATCCAATGTCTATGATCAGGAAACCTTGATCATCTTGTTAATCAACGAGCTAGTTTATGAGAGAGACATAACTAGGAACTTTCTATTTGTTTATTAAACACACATGTATTAATGTTTCCGTATTAATACAATTATAGCATGCAAAATAAACATCTATCATATACTTGAAATACATATAATAAACACTTTATTATTGCCTCTCAGGGCATATTCCCTTCAGCCGAGGCCTCGCCGTCCCGTCCAGGAGCACCCCGCGAGCTTTGTCCGACGGCTCACCCCGGCGGCAGCGCGGGGGGGGGGGGGGGGGGGGGGTAGGAGCGCGCGGGTAGGGTTGGTTGTCGCCACTTCGATTGCCCACAGGGGCGATGCGAAGCGTTTTTTTCTTCGCCTGGTTTATTTCGAGAAATCATGTGCTTAAAGAAAGGAAATAAACATTTATTTATTTTTAACCTGAAAATATCTATTTATATTTTAATAATAAGATTGAGCCTAAGTACTAACAACACTCCCCCAATCAATTATATATACACTGTTAGTGTATCGAAAGAACTGAAAAAAAATAAAGTAAACGGAAAAACGATATCGCGACATAGGCGGCGAGGCAAGCTCGCACGTGCACATAGTATAAATCTTGAGCGTTTCAATTTCCGCTACCGCTAGGCGACGACGCGTCGCCAGCACACGAGCACGTCGGCAAGAGCTCACGGGGTGGAGCCCGAAACCACTCAAGCCTCAAGGTTACACGATCACGAAAAAGAAGAACATTCCACCCATCTCTTCCTTCCTCTCTCTCGCTGGGCCCCACTTCGCCTCCACGCGGTCCAGCGGGACTCGACGCTTCCGTCGTAACCGACGCCTTTCCCTTCCGTTCCGCCAGCCCATCCCCCTTGCCCGCCGCGTCCCACCCATCCGAGGAACCAGACGGCGGCGATGGTGGGCGCTGGAGGCGGAGAGGCAGAGGGGCTGAGGACGGAGGAGTCCCCGTCCGGCGGCGTCGACGTCTGGAGCGACGCCGTATCCTCCCACGCCCCGGAACACCTCCTCGTCATGGTCCACGGCATCCTCGGCAGGTGCGCGCTCACCGCCCCCCTTCCTTCCCTCGTGGGTTTTATAGACTACGTAGTATCCATTCAGGAACTTGATCGAACAGCTCCTGTGCGTAGCGGGGACGGGATTGAAATTTTTTTGTTTTCCCTATTAGAGGGCGCCGACGGTCGGAATTCTATCGGTAAGGAATACGGGGCATTGAGTGTGCCATTGGGCTTTGCTAGAGCGGAGTTGTGGGAATGGGGTTCGGCGGAGTGAGTTGGGACTGTCAACAATGGGGTTCGGCGGAGTGAGTTGGGACTGTCAACAATGGGGTTCAGCGGGTTGAGTCGGGTCTGTCTGAACTCTGAACTACTAGGTGCTGCGATCTGCCTAATTGGATGGCTCAGCGCGTGTTTACGCCTCTGAGTGTTGTTGTTCAGTTGCTCTTTTGGCGAAATGAGAGCATGAGACTGTCGTGTTCTGTTGGTTTTGTTCGACACATGATGATCCAGCCAAATTAACCTTGTCCTCTGGAACTGAAAGGATCTCATCGATCAGCATGGTATGTTAGTGGAAGGAGAAGGGTAAATATAGCTCTGCGCTTCACGATCTGCCAAACCCCAATGCCGGCTATATATTTCATGAGATGGAACTTCAAACTGCAGCATCTACAGAACTCAAATGTGATACCGTCGTAGAAAAGAGCATCATCCACCCATTCAGCTTCTCCAATGACCTGCTGTTTCTTACTTACCTCACTTTAGGCTCACACCTCTCGGCTCCACATGGCCTATCTAACTTCAGTATTTTGCAATGAATTTTAATGCTGCCAAAGTTGAAGTTACTGCTCTCACTTATTGGAGTTATTCCTCAACCCTTTGAAGTTGGAATAGACAAGAAAAATCTAGTAGGTTATACGTATAAGACTGTTTGCATGCTTTCTAATGACGCATTCCATTTCCAGTGACAGCTGGTGATTAATCTCTTCAATTATCAAATGGCATTACATTTCTGAAACCCCTTTCTTTGCTCAAATATTCTCTTAGAGATCACTGATCAGTTTCTTGCGTTGAGCAGTACTACTGATTGGCAATATGCAGCCAATGAATTCGTGAAGCAACTTCCCGATGATGTAATTGTGCACTGTAAGTTGCTGCTTTTGTGCTTACCAACTATAGTGGCTAGTTTGTAACTAGTTTTTTTTTTCTTTCATATCATCTGTTTGTTATCTTCTGGTCTTTATTAAATTGATAATAAATAAAAATATATGTCTGCTTGACATGACGTAAATAAGAAACTGTTGGCCATTTTGTTGATTCTTACATTAACATACCTGAAACTTGAGTGAAGCCATCTCTTTTTTTATGAAGAGTGTGTCTCTTGTCTTTTCTTGACATGTCACTGTTCAGAATGATGTCTCAATTCATACATCTGTTAGTTTTGCTCTATTCTTAATTATGGATAAGGATTTTAGGGTAGCCACCCAGAAATAGTAAGCAAGAGTTCAATTAGTCGTCTATCATTATTGCAATCTTTTTGTTAATGCTGCAATGAGATTTGTATATTCACAATGAACTATATAGATATCAACATGTTTTTTATGGGAGAACTTAAAATGACTAATATTTTCTACATGGTTCGACTTCAATTTGAGTATTGTACCTGATTTATAGTGATTGCAATTTAAACATGAGCCTCTTTCTTAATTTGTAAAACTAACTGGAAACATGCAAAATCTGTAAGTCTTCATGAAGATCATGTTATTTAGACTTATTTGTTCAAATTTGCAGGTAGTGAGAAAAACATGAACACGTTGACTCTAGACGGTGTCGATGTTATGGGAGAACGCTTAGCAGATGAGGTAAGTACCATATGCAACAGATGACTTCCACTTGAGAAGCTAAATATTTAGAGGCTACTTCATCCACCATATTGATTGTCCTATTAAAATGATTCTGTGGGCCAAAACACTTTTTCACACAATCTTAGAAATACTACCGTCTCCTCACATTTTTCTTTTGATACTTAGGTTCTTGATGTAATCAGTCGAAAGCCCGAACTCACCAAAATTTCGTTTCTTGCACACTCTGTTGGAGGCTTAGTAGCAAGATATGCAATCGCAAAACTTTATAGACATCCAGATAGCACGTTTGACAGCAAAGCGGAAGGAACCATATGCGGGTTGGAAGCATTGAACTTTATAACGGTGGCAACGCCTCACCTTGGTTCTCGAGGAAACAAGCAGGTACTTTGTTGACTTGTTTTCCCGATGACCCCCTTTACTTTTCCAATGTATCTATATTTGATGAAATATTTTGGAACTTATGCATAATCATTCACCCATTTGTTCTAATAATTCAGTTTTCTGTATATCAAATATGTATATTTTTGCCAACCTCGTATACTCATATATTTAGAGTCGTTGGAATATACAAGAAATGTTTTGATACTTGATTTCCATGCGTAGTTTGTATTTCTTGGCTTCGGATCATTTGATTCACATGAAATGGCCCCACACTAGACACCTAAATCTTCCAAACTTTCGGAGATAGAAAGAGAAAATGGATTTTAGATTTTTCTTATAAGAAATAAGAAACTTAATAAACTGTTGGCATGCCATTGCCTCTAAGCTCTGTCCCTGGAAAAATATAAAAATACCTCTCAAAATGTCTGCAAGACTTCCTGTCATTCTTCATAGATTCTTAACCTCCATAGTTTTGTTTTTGTTGCCTTAAAAACATGTGATGCACATAAAAGGCTCCACCTTGGGGCATCGTACGGACAGGGCCGGACAAGCCAACCCATTTTGTCCGAGGGCGACCCTTTTCAGAAAAAAGGACACTTGTCGTGTTCGAAATGGGTCTCCTCGCCGGAGATGCCCTTAGATATCCAAAATGGGAAGCCATTGGAGATACCCTTAATAATAGGGTTTGCAACAGTGAGGATTGTCTGATGTCGGGGTGCGTTGGTGCGTATGAACTAAAAACAGCAGCACAAACACGGGGTTGACACGGGCACTGACTGGTGGGGACCAACATTTCAGCTGGATCTTCGGCAGATTCCTTAATAATAGGGTTTGCAGCAGATGCCAGGGTGCTTTGGTGCGTATGAACTGAAAACAGCAGCATGGACACGGGGTTGACATGGGCACTGACTGGTGGGGACCAACATTTCAGCTGGATCATGTCCGAGGGCGATGTGAGGTCGAGTCGACACGGAGCCACGGACTAGTTGCTCACATTTGGTTTCCTTGTAGCCTTTTTTTATATGGCATGTGTATCTTCGGCTGGCCCAAACATCCTTCCTGACCAGTCCGCTCCGTTCCATGGGCCATGGCCGGCGCTGGCGGCCTCCACCGCCTAGCCCAACCCCAGATGAAACGTTGGTCCCCACCGGTCAGCGCTCGTGTCAACCCCGTGTCCATGCTGCTGTTTTCAGTTCATACGCACCAAAGCACCCCGGCATCTGCTGCAAACCCTATTATTAAGGATATCTCCAATGGCTTCCTACTTCGGCTATCTAAGGGCATCTCCAGCGAGGAGACCCTTTTTGAACACGAGAAGAGCCCGATTTTGTCCGAAATGGGTCGCCCCCGGACAAAATGGATTGGCTTGTCCGGCCCTATCCACGAGAACCTAATATTTTTGATGTGAATGTTTTTCACTGTTACAAATTAGGTTCCACTTCTCTTTGGATTCATTACAATGGAGAAAGTTGCTTCGCGTGTCGTCCATTGGATATTTAGGAGAACTGGGAGACATCTTTTTCTCACTGATAATGACGAGGGAGAACCACCACTGTTGCAGCGTATGGTCGAAGATTATGGCGATCTTTACTTTATGTAAGGTTTATGTTATTTTGATTACTTCGCATCATGTCTATTCCAATTGCATATATGTTTTGTTCATTCTGCCTCGTGTAGTGTACGTGATACTAATTCTGGTTAAAAACACTCCATTTAGATCTGCTCTGCGAGCATTTAAACGGCGTGTGGTATATGCCAATGCTGATTGTGACCGTATCCTATGTATTCGAAATGTAGTACTTGAACTATTCCTTTTTATTTGGACTTTTAGCTTTTACTCGCCAGTTCCTTAATTCATGACATTCAGACATTGTTGGCTGGAGAACATCATCTATTAGAAGAAACACCGAGCTGCCTAAGGTACTTTTTTATTGGTTTCTGATTGTTCAAGCCTACTGGGCCTTTCTCTAAAAGGACAACATGATTTTCTCATATCACAGTTCTTATTGTTTTTTTTTCTTGATGATTTGCAGTGGGAGGAATCCTTATCTGAGAAGTATCCCCACATTGTACATGAGGAACACTCAGAAGCAATCGACCGTGAGAAGTGTCAGGCATTGGCAACAGACTGCGACTTGGACTTATTGGAAGGTTTGTTTAGCTTGTTGCATGCAGAATTTATTTTGTCTTCCGTTTTTAACAATTGTATGGAATCCATTCCTGTTCCATTTTGTTCATACTATATCGATGTTCTTGCATGCTTAATCTTCACTACGCATAATATTTGCAACATTACATAGTTGATAAATCAATCCAACACTTTTGAGCTCAGTTATACCAGTTTAATCGTAAAACAACAAGATGCTGTTTTCCATTAACTTTTTAGTGTGTCATTTTAGTCTTACCACTGGACACTCGTTAATATTTTGAATGGAACCATCACACCAGTGCCCCCTAATAATAATTAAGAAGACTAAATGATTTGGGAGGATCTATGCAGTTCCACATCCAAAGGTCTCACTTTTGACATTAGAGGTTCATGTAAATCCCAGGGACTGTTGTCCTTTGAAGTTCCATACAGGAGCATGACCTAACATAATATGGCAACTCGGTGATGTAGTCTAGCTGTTTTATTTATGTGTGGATGGCTAACATAGTAAAGTCCACAAATATCTTACTCATAAGGAGGATTGTTAAAAGACTTGCATGTTGTCAGTGCCACCCAGGGATCTACTGGTTAGCACCTCAAAACTAGATTGGCGTGTGCTACTTGGCAGTCAACACATGGAGTCTATATGGATCATACGATAATTTTTTTCTTCAACACCGCTCCTTAACAGTATAGTCTCAGATCTGTTCCTGCGTGGAAGTTACCCCGCTGTTCCATGTTGACTCATTCATGTGATGCCATACGCCTTCAGCGATTCTGATCTTTCCTGAGATAGATCCAGACATAATATCTGCAAAGTAGTCTGGATAGTGATATTCAAATACCTATAACATTTTGGCACACAGGTGTCCTTTCTTACGTATGTGCACAGGTATTCCTGTCATGATGGTTTTGTTGTGTAGACACCTGATTTGTTGACTTGATGACGTGGAAGTTAAGACTTTTTCAAGTTTGCCATAACTAATTGTCAAGCAAGTTTTTGTTCAAAGTTGATTTCTGGCGTTCAACATTCCAACTAGATGACTGCAATCTTGGTGGGGCACTATACAAGGCTATTTTGTCTTATGTTTCTCATTGCGCTACTGGTTACAATGACGTAGGTCTGTATTGTAAAAAAAGTTGCAAGAAACATAAGATAAAGTACCTTCATTGTTCATTAGTAAAGTCTGAAGTACACTTGATCTGTTTTTTTTAAATCCCCATCCTGGAAGATTGTGAGAACACCTTTCGTAAACTGACATTAGTGTTCCTTTTCCGGTTATGCTATTGTGTAGAAAAAATGGTGACAGGGCTTAGAAGCGTTTCGTGGGATAAGGTAGACGTTAGCTTCCGCACCAGCATGGGGAGTTTCGCAGCACACAGCATTATCCAGGTATCTCACCTGCTTTCTCCCTGTATTGTACTATATAAGACTTGGTATATTCTTGGACAAGTAAAAATTCATGACTAAGTAATCCCTTATCCGGATTGCAGGTCAAGTATACGTTTATGAACGAAGGAGCTGACGTCATACAACACATAATCGACCACTTCCAGGTCTGAGAGTTTTTTTGTGGAACACGCATGTGGGTTGACACTGCTGACTCGGGATCTTGGCCAGCATCCCAACCCGGCCCTGCAGAATGCAGAGCAAATGTACTTTGCACAGATTAGTTGAAGGAAAACCACATGGGAGGTCTTGTACTGTATTATTGCTTAGTTACAAAGAAATGCGTTTGTAGTAACTGTATGTAATGATCGTTACCATCGCATATATTGAGAAAACATGGTCCCTATATATCTGTCAGCAATGCAATGTGGCTATTCGCAGAGGATGTATGTTTGGTTGGTTGGTTCATAAGTTGTTCCAGAGGGAGAGGATGTGTTGTCTCCCAACCTTTTGCTCTTGGTGACCAGCTAACAAAAAGAAAACGGTGAAAAGGGTTGCACAGATAATGGCCGCTGAAATGTGCATCGTATTTGCGCGTATGTCGGTGCAGGAGGAAGGCAAGGGAAACAGCAGCAGTTTTCGTGGAACAGGAGGAAAGGAGAAAAGGTGGTGTGTTCGTACACACATGGACATGGCTCGGGCTACTCTTTGGTTCACGTCGGCAGTCGGCAAAGCACAGCTTGCACCTTTTGTGGTCGGCAAAGCACAGCTTGCACCGCGCATCATCTTTTGCGACTTTACGGGTCCCGGCATGGAACACAACAACTACGGACGGATGGACGGAGGTCCGCCGTCACTCGATTTTACGGCCGTGCGCATCATCACACCATGAGACTCGGACGGGACGCGCCGCTGCCGCTGCTACGGACGTGGTGTACGTGTTGACGTCGACTGCCTGCCTCTGCCAGTCTGGCTGGCTCCGTGGCTCGCGCGCGCTCGTGTGTGTACGGACGGACGTGCGTGCGGTGCGGCACGGCGGTGGTGTGCGTCTTCCTCTTCCGGCTGGTCAGGTCAAGCGGGAATAAACATTGATCTGATCTGCCTCCGTTTCTTCACCGTTGACGATCGGCCCGTGCCCCCCCGCGCGGCTCCATTTGTCAACTCGCCGTCATTCCTATTTTTCCTGCAAGGTTGACCTCATCCATCCATCTCTGCTTACCGGACGCAAAGACGCGGATACGAAAACGAATGCTGACGAGGATAGTACTCCTATATTACTCCGTAAAGTAGTACTGTATCGACTACGCACACACGGATGATATATGGATATCTGCTGCTTTCAGTTTCGGAACAGTTATATGCCGCATGCTGGGAACGGTACCGGTCCTTGCTTGCGTACGTGTGCTAGGTGCGTGGCGTCCAGCTCGGCCTGCCAGCTGGGCTCTCGAGAGAACAAATCAATGGGGTTCCCGGCCCGTGAAGGATGTGGTTGCTTGCGACACGCTCGTCTCCTCATGGACCGTTCGTAGTTCCGTTCTGAATCGTCGCCTCCATTTCTTCCTCTGAATCTGAACGATGATGCCTATTTCTCCTTCAGAGATCATTCTTCGCGTTTGATCGGGCCTCCCCCTCCCGCGCGCTGTCCAAAGTCTCTGTTCAGCGCTCAATCCTTCTCCAACTCCTCGGTGTGGAGCATCTTTTTGCCGGAATGACTCAATCATTGTTAGTTACACACAAAAGGTTATGTGTGAGTTTGTAATAATCTGCAGATCGTTGTAACAATTTAACCTTTTGACCTTCCACTTGTATTTTCGACATACTTTGTCAAAATTGAACAACTGAAAATGTGAATGGATGATCGAATACTTCTTTGTTTTGTTTCAAAAGGCCACCCATCTATTCATAATCATCAACAATACAAGAAAACCTAAAAGTCTCTCTCTCTCTTCTCCCTCCTCCATTACACTACCAAAGAAAACCTCGAGAGGCCCCGGGCCAAACCGAAGTTGCCGGTGAGAGATGGCGGAGGGGCGGCTCCGGTGGCAATAGAGTAGGTATGTTTGTAGGGGGGCTTTATGCTCGGTAGTTGGAGCGGAGCTAGGGTTCTTGACACTCAGATCCTTGGCATGGTAGGGTTCCTGCTTCTCGATCTTCTTCTCCAGTGGTCGGAAGGAGGAGTTAAGGAGAGGGCCAATGCTTCTCTGAATAAATTGGTGGCGGTTCTTGAGACTATCGGGTGCATATTCTTCCTAGCTGGCCGTGGAGGAGAGGGGGAAAGCTCAATCTCGATGGCGAGCGGTGTTGCAGAGGAACTCCTGCCCGACCGTGGAGGCGAGGAGGAGTGTCGCTGCTACGACATTAACTTGGCATCATCAAGGTGGTTGTATCCTTGCTCCCGTCATGGAACGCTGCCCTCCGCCCTTTCTTCTCAATCGGCCCCAGTGGTGAGGGAGAAGAAGGCGGTTGCGCCTGTGTTGTGGGTGGTTGGGAGCGTTTGTGGTGGTCGGTGGAGGTTGCGACCACGACATCAGATTCCAAGCGGATCTTTCGGGTAGCCAATATATTCGGTCGCGAGGGCGGCCCAGCTGCGCTCAGACTCGTCGTTTTCGAGCTTCTTCCTCCTTGGATGGAGGATCATCTCCGATCTCGACACGACAGCAACCAGACCGTCTTCCCCAAGTGGTTTCATTCCCGTGGAGGCAGCGACAGCCACGTCTGGAGGTCAACCGTCGGTGGAGAGGATAGATGACCCGACTGATTTCTTTGTTTCTATCCTAGGGTGTTTTCTGCAAACTTGGTGGCATTACTTGCAATTTCTAGGATTTTCAAGGCAATTTCTTAACTGAAAGGTGGCCTTATCAGCCGTCCTCGCCCCTCCCTATATTCATGAAAAACTTGTTATACTAGAGCTTGTTGTACTAGATAGACCGAAAGTCATCGTGCTAAGACCTCAAAGGACAAACACACGAATCACATATGAAGATAAGTGTATATCAGAAAGAGCACCGACCAAATTCTGTAAGATTTGTCAAAGACACACCTCCACACGCCCACCAGCGAAGCTAGCCGCACCATTGGGGCGAGGGCTAGATGGGAAGACTTTATTCTATCTTCAATAAGACACAAATCCTAAACAAACTAAGAAAAAAATAAAAAACAGACCCCTCCCCACCCCCCCCCCCCCCCCGCGCCGACAAGGACCAGGATCCACCGTGCATCTAGGTCACATGAGGCGAGGCGCTGACGGGAGGCAATAAAACCCCAATCCCATGTGAGTCTGTTCCGTGATATAAGATGGCATTATAGTTGTAGTAATAATTTATATTACTAAATGGAGGAAGTACTTAACATCAACATCACGGAGATGGAGTCTATCTATTCTGCTCTGTCATAGTAAAGGTGAAGTGTATTTTTTTGATAAATGGACTTTTGTTAACAAAAAATTCGCACAAAAATGATACAACTTAGAGAGTTATACTTGGCCTCTCCATTACAAATATGCACACAACCAATATATAAGAGAAAAACTTCGAATCTAGCTCTTATATGCATGAGAAAAGAAGAAGCCAATATGTAGACTACATCATCATCCATGTTAGATAATGACAATAAGTGTGCTTAGCTCGCTTGATTAGGAAAGTGGATGTACAACCCAGCCACCTAGGTTCAAATCCTTACAGACGCAGATCTTGGGTTCTTATTATTTGAAAAACAAACTCGGTGTAGAGGCTTTCTGTAACACCCTCAGAATCGGACCTATGCAAGTTTTAGCAAAATTCGCCAAACCCGCATAGAAACGATTCAAAGGTGCCCACCAGGCACTTTCGTGCGGGTGGAAAACGAAGTAATAACATTACACAACAGTCCTCGATGGAACCCACAGAACAGATATATATAACAGCGACTCAAAGAATCAAGAATACAGATATAATATACACAGATCCAAATCACCTTGAAAATGATAGGGCGTCCGACTACGGACAAGATGCAAATGGGGCTAAGAGCCCTGAAGAATAACCAATGGCGTCCATAACCCTGCCCAGGCCAAGCCGGAAGGGTAACCCTGCTAACGGCGTCGATCTCAAAACCTGCTCAAACAAAAGGGGTGCCGACAAAGGGCAAAGGAAAAAGAAGGAGCGTCAGTACTGAGGCCAGTACACGGCGAGGCTAGAATTCGGCGGTCCTCGCCTACATAGGTATGGTGGACTGAAGCGGCAGCGGCAGCAACCACTAAACAACCTATAGAGACTCGATACAACTGGCGGCAATCAGAGAGGGGTAAGAAAGACCTATTCGGATCCAACCTGAAGCTAACACCAAACAAACCCATCCTGGTGTTTCCCCCTCGAGACCAAACGAGGAAGTCAACCGAGGAACTCACACAGTTGGCAGTTTTATTTATTCAGTTATCGTTGCAGCAATTACTAGTCAGGTTTAGATATTCATCCTGATAAAGTAAGCAGTAGGCACTTTTAATTAACCATTCCGTTATAGTTGTAACACTTACTAATCAGATATGAATAGCATGAGATAACCCTTAAACCCAGCAGTTGTTGGTACTTTTATTCAGCCATTTCGTTGTAGTTGCAATACTTACTAGTCAGATACAATTGTCGCCAGCGACGACAAACAAGCAATTGTGGGCAGTATTAATTAGCCATTCCATTATAGTGAAGCTAATTACTAGTCATTATAAGTCAAATTTATAGCAGTAAACTTTAGTTATGCTTGTCTATGATCGAGATACTGTGCTCCAAGTCGTCCATATCCGCGGACACGGCTTTCAGAAAGTTTTACCCGGCCGGGGTGCACCAATAGCAACACACACTCGATCAACCTCGGAAAAACCAAATCAAAACCCAACGAGGCCTTCACGACAAAGCAATCACAAGATTCAGAAATATTTCAGGGGGCCACCCCATTGAGTAGACCCGCAACGAAGTAAGCTAGCTCCGAGACGGACTCAAGGTCTGCGACAATGGCTGTAAACGACTGGGAACCTGAAAGTGTGGCTGGGCTTGTCGATACCGCGTAATCACTCCGCTTACCTAAACAGTACAGTGTGCTCCTCGCACAATCATAATAAAGCAGTAGCATGGCATAAGTACAGGATCGTAAATAAAACCTCAAACTAGTTTGTGGCCCCAAGAAATAAGGCGGAATCAAGCTCTGGCTAAGGGGGGCCCATACTCCCCATATGTGGATAGCGCGATAAATCAAGGAACAGGTATCAAGTACTCGGGGTCCTACGGGACACAAGTGGGCGTTCGGAAACCAAATGTTATCTATCACCCACCGATGCCTCTGCTTACTTCAATTTTAGTTGTTAAACAGGAATTAAAGTGAACAATTAAGTAAAACTATGATCATCTCCAACATCACATGCGGCAATACATCAACAGCTGTGGCACTTGACGACACGCAACAGCACTTGAGCAAGCGACTACGACGCGCAAGTCCAACTATCTACCAAACAACAGGTAATAGGATGTGTCCAAGGCAATATAGGGCTGCACGGTATATCACAGGTACGGAAACTAAAGCATCGCAACACAGATAGCAATAGATCAACAGGAGGGAATAAAGACTATAAAAGTAAGATAGGTAGAAAGGGGGAGATGCTCGCCTGAAAACATTGTCGAAGGTTCAACCGAAGATCGGGGCGACACTCGCATCAACTCAACGACCTTATCCGCGAAGAACCAAAACACTAGAATAAACACCGGATGCAATATTTAATACAACGGCAGAAGATCGGCATGATGCATGCATGTTGGATGACGTGGCAAAGGTGCAATGCACTTAGGTCATATCAAGCGGAACCGGGGTCCCGACAATTAATTAGATGATTCCAGTTATTTACCTACCCCGCAATTTAAATGTTGTTTTAACAAGGCAAGATAAGATACCGGTTCGCTACACAAGTTTAAATGAGGCCGATATGAGACTAGATTTGCCCGCATATGGGCCCCATATTTAATTATTAGGTGAATCGGCACAAGGTCCCCAAACCACAGATATGCATGCGAGATGACAATTAGATATGCAACAAGTTGTTATGTTATAAAATAGGGTTCGAGGAAAAGGGCCACACATTGAGGGGTCTCGACGAACTTGGGGTTCCGGGGTTCGGGGTCGGTCTCAGGGTCCGGATCTGGGTTGCGACGGGGTCGTTCTCGGACTCCGGAAAGGATTGGTTCGGTGTCGGGGGCGCGTCGGATTCTTCCGGGTCGGTGCCGTTCTTATCGCAAGCGGATCTTGTCGCATCTGGGGTCTTCGGGTCATGTCGACGATCATGGCGTTCGGGAAGAAGTACTCGGCGTTTCGTGATGATCTTGTTGATTCCATGTCGGAGGCCTTGGCGCTCTAGATCGGTCTTCGTGGTCCGGGAATGGATCCTGCGGTTTCCCTGACGGAGGTCTTGGCGTGCCGTGCCGGTGAACTTGGGGCTCCATGTCGGAGGTCTTGGGGTACCAGCTTCGGTCCCACACTGGCGTACTCGTGTTGTAGTCGATGGACGGTGTCAGTCTTGGACTTCGGCGCCGGTAGTACACCAAACTCCACAGGGAGCCGAGAGCAGCCGTAGCGCATGATCTGCCCGACAACGTTGAGGCCACCACAACACAAACACCTTCTCGACACCTTGGCCTTAGTCATCGGGTCCATGTCCCAGACATCTTCTTGACATACTCTTGTTGAGAACAGGGACGACGCGACGATGCAGCACTGCAGGACAGCTGGGACGGTGGCGAATAGGGCGACTCGCGCGGTCTAGGACCATCCAGGGACAGACCGGAGGAGGCCAGACTTGGCAGCGAGGCGCGCGACCGCGGGTCGCTGCAGGCGCGAAGCGGGGCCGGCGGCGAGATGTTGCCGAGGCCAGACGAGGTGCGGGCCGGACTCCGGGGCGAAGACCGACGCGTTGCGAGCGGCGGCGGAGGAACTGGAGGGCGGGGACGAGCCGAGGAGAGCCGGGAGGGCGCGCGGCCTGGGCGGCGGGGCTTAGCGTGGCCGGCGGAGCGAGGCCGAGGACGGCACAGGCGCGCTCGCCGACGCAAGGGGGCGGTAGCAGCCGCGGCGGAGCGGGGCGGAGGGGAGGCGGCGGAGGTGAAGCAGAGCACGGCGGCGGCGAGCAGAGCGAGGTGGGCGGCGTCGGGTAGGCGGGGGGAGCGGCGAGGCAGGCCGGCGCGCTGGATGGAGCGGGGCCGCGCCGGAGAAGGGGGCACCAGAGGGGCGGCAGGCGAGGGGGCTCGCGAGCGAAGACGAGCGCCGGCGGCGAGGGTCTCTGGGGCGGCGAGGCAGGCGCGCGGCCGGAGGAGGGTCGCGGGCCGGGGCGCTGCGGGGTGAGCGCGGCGGAGCGGCGCAGGCGCGGGGGACGGGCTGCTCGCGGGTGGTGCGGGTTGGTGGGGAAGAAGGCGTGGGAGGAGGGAGAAAGGGACAGGCGGGGGGGGACGGTCGGTGGGGCCCAGGGGCGGGGCCAGGGCAGGTGGAGAGGGGGCTGCGCGCGGGAGGTGTCGTGTGTGTGGCGTGTAGCTAGGGAGAAGAGAGAGAAGGGGTGAGAGAGGGAGAGAGGGGCTGCTGAGGTGGCGTTTTCTAGTTGGTTGGAGAGTAGGGAGAGGGTGAGGTGGCGCAAGGGGAGTGGCCGGGGTGAGGTGGAGGGTTGGGTTGGGTAGATAGCTGGGTAGCTATAGGATTTAGAGGGGCAGACTAGCTGGACCGATTTTAAAACAGGGGTGGTCGTTCGGGTCTACTCGGCCCGTTCGACTGCCCCACAAAAATAAATATAAACTTTATTTGTTTTAATAACACCATTTGCCAACCGATAGCACTCAAACAAAATAATCCGGAGACCGGGGTTTGATATTTGACTAAGGATGGGGCGTTTTTAGAAAACAAAACGGGCGTGCGAACATAGTTTTATGCAAACAATGCATGATGATGACGATGCAATGCACAAATTCAACGCGATTTTCTAGTAGTGGTTTTGCGGGATGCCACAATTCGACACCACTAACAATGGATCTCGCCCTCGAGATCCGCCTCATGGTACCGGAAGGAAAGTCGGCGATCTGCGTCTTCTCGCATCGTGTAGATCTTCGCGACACCACTAACAAGGGTCGTTGTCCGTGATCGTCGAGAGAACACTCCGGAGAAACAACGGACGAAGTTAAAGGTAAGGCCACCTCTAGCTTCCGTGGAAGGAGTAGAATTGCATCGATCCACTATTCAACATACAGAGCAAATGATAAGAGTAGTGGTATGGTCGCGACTCCATCCCGCACTCAAAGCATTACCCTGTACACGAATAGACAGATTATGCAACCAACTCACAGGATTCAGACTGAAGATCTCGACAAGCGAGGTTCGGAAACAAAGGCGTGATGCAGACTCTGCATCGGATCCAGCGTGGATGATGTCGTCGCGTCGGAAAACACCGGAAGACACGAGAAGGAACAAGAGAAGTCCACCAGACGGAGGATTCCTCGGATAGCATGAAGACCAGATGTAGCAACACCGTTATCAGAGGAGGAAGCGAAACCCTGAAGGTACGACGGAAACCCATCCACGAGAATTCCTGGACTCGAAGAAAAGATAAGAGAGCAGGTTCAAAACTCGTCGAGGTAAGAGGAGAATAGCAGAGGGGTAAGGAGTAAAATCAGACCTAATCAGAACTATCCAACCGATTTTGAAAAATAGTTTTGACACTCTACTTCGGCCGTTAGCTAGGTTATCCTACAGGCTGGACTTGTGGGGTATCGTAACTGCTGTGCTCTGATACCACTCTATAACACCCTCAGAATCGGACCTATGCAAGTTTTAGCAAAATTCGCCAAACCCGCATAGAAACGATTCAAAGGTGCCCACCAGGCACTTTCGTGCGGGTGGAAAACGAAGTAATAACATTACACAACAGTCCTCGATGGAACCCACAGAACAGATATATATATAACAACGACTCAAAGAATCAAGAATACAGATATAATATACACAGATCCAAATCACCTTGAAAATGATAGGGCGTCCGACTACGGACAAGATGCAAATGGGGCTAAGAGCCCTGAAGAATAACCAATGGCGTCCATAACCCTGCCCAGGCCAAGCCGGAAGGGTAACCCTGCTAACGGCGTCGATCTCAAAACCTGCTCAAACAAAAGGGGTGCCGACAAAGGGCAAAGGAAAAAGAAGGAGCGTCAGTACTGAGGCCAGTACACGGCGAGGCTAGAATTCGGCGGTCCTCGCCTACATAGGTATGGTGGACTAAAGCGGCAGCGGCAGCAACCACTAAACAACCTATAGAGACTCGATACAACTGGCGGCAATCAGAGAGGGGTAAGAAAGACCTATTCGGATCCAACCTGAAGCTAACAACAAACAAACCCATCCTGGTGTTTCCCCCTCGAGACCAAACGAGGAAGTCAACCGAGGAACTCACACAGTTGGCAGTTTTATTTATTCAGTTATCGTTGCAGCAATTACTAGTCAGGTTTAGATATTCATCCTGATAAAGTAAGCAGTAGGCACTTTTAATTAACCATTCCGTTATAGTTGTAACACTTACTAATCAGATATGAATAGCATGAGATAACCCTTAAACCCAGCAGTTGTTGGTACTTTTATTCAGCCATTTCGTTGTAGTTGCAATACTTACTAGTCAGATACAATTGTCGCCAGCGACGACAAACAAGCAATTGTGGGCAGTATTAATTAGCCATTCCATTATAGTGAAGCTGATTACTAGTCATTATAAGTCAAATTTATAGCAGTAAACTTTAGTTATGCTTGTCTATGATCGAGATACTGTGCTCCAAGTCGTCCATATCCGCGGACACGGCTTTCAGAAAGTTTTACCCGGCCGGGGTGCACCAATAGCAACACACACTCGATCAACCTCGGAAAAACCAAATCAAAACCCAACGAGGCCTTCACGACAAAGCAATCACAAGATTCAGAAATATTTCAGGGGGCCACCCCATTGAGTAGACCCGCAACGAAGTAAGCTAGCTCCGAGACGGACTCAAGGTCTGCGACAATGGCTGTAAACGACTGGGAACCCGAAAGTGTGTCTGGGCTTGTCGATACCGCGTAATCACTCCGCTTACCTAAACAGTACAGTGTGCTCCTCGCACAATCATAATAAAGCAGTAGCATGGCATAAGTACAGGATCGTAAATAAAACCTCAAACTAGTTTGTGGCCCCAAGAAATAAGGCGGAATCAAGCTCTGGCTAAGGGGGGCCCATACTCCCCATATGTGGATAGCGCGATAAATCAAGGAACAGGTATCAAGTACTCGGGGTCCTACGGGACACAAGTGGGCGTTCGGAAACCAAATGTTATCTATCACCCACCGATGCCTCTGCTTACTTCAATTTTAGTTGTTAAACAGGAATTAAAGTGAACAATTAAGTAAAACTATGATCATCTCCAACATCACATGCGGCAATACATCAACAGCTGTGGCACTTGACGACACGCAACAGCACTTGAGCAAGCGACTACGACGCGCAAGTCCAACTATCTACCAAACAACAGGTAATAGGATGTGTCCAAGGCAATATAGGGCTGCACGGTATATCACAGGTACGGAAACTAAAGCATCGCAACACAGATAGCAATAGATCAACAGGAGGGAATAAAGACTATAAAAGTAAGATAGGTAGAAAGGGGGAGATGCTCGCCTGAAAACATTGTCGAAGGTTCAACCGAAGATCGGGGCGACACTCGCATCAACTCAACGACCTTATCCGCGAAGAACCAAAACACTAGAATAAACACCGGATGCAATATTTAATACAACGGCAGAAGATCGGCATGATGCATGCATGTTGGATGACGTGGCAAAGGTGCGATGCACTTAGGTCATATCAAGCGGAACCGGGGTCCCGACAATTAATTAGATGATTCCAGTTATTTACCTACCCCGCAATTTAAATGTTGTTTTAACAAGGCAAGATAAGATACCGGTTCGCTACACAAGTTTAAATGAGGCCGATATGAGACTAGATTTGCCCGCATATGGGCCCCATATTTAATTATTAGGTGAATCGGCACAAGGTCCCCAAACCACAGATATGCATGCGAGATGACAATTAGATATGCAACAAGTTGTTATGTTATAAAATAGGGTTCGAGGAAAAGGGCCACACATTGAGGGGTCTCGACGAACTTGGGGTTCCGGGGTTCGGGGTCGGTCTCAGGGTCCGGATCTGGGTTGCGACGGGGTCGTTCTCGGACTCCGGAAAGGATTGGTTCGGTGTCGGGGGCGCGTCGGATTCTTCCGGGTCGGTGCCGTTCTTATCGCAAGCGGATCTTGTCGCATCTGGGGTCTTCGGGTCATGTCGACGATCATGGCGTTCGGGAAGAAGTACTCGGCGTTTCGTGATGATCTTGTTGATTCCATGTCGGAGGCCTTGGCGCTCTAGATCGGTCTTCGTGGTCCGGGAATGGATCCTGCGGTTTCCCTGACGGAGGTCTTGGCGTGCCGTGCCGGTGAACTTGGGGCTCCATGTCGGAGGTCTTGGGGTACCAGCTTCGGTCCCACACTGGCGTACTCGTGTTGTAGTCGATGGACGGTGTCAGTCTTGGACTTCGGCGCCGGTAGTACACCAAACTCCACAGGGAGCCGAGAGCAGCCGTAGCGCATGATCTGCCCGACAACGTTGAGGCCACCACAACACAAACACCTTCTCGACACCTTGGCCTTAGTCATCGGGTCCATGTCCCAGACATCTTCTTGACATACTCTTGTTGAGAACAGGGACGACGCGACGATGCAGCACTGCAGGACAGCTGGGACGGTGGCGAACAGGGCGACTCGCGCGGTCTAGGACCATCCAGGGACAGACCGGAGGAGGCCAGACTTGGCAGCGAGGCGCGCGACCGCGGGTCGCTGCAGGCGCGAAGCGGGGCCAGCGGCGAGATGTTGCCGAGGCCAGACGAGGTGCGGGACGGACTCCGGGGCGAAGACCGACGCGGGGCGAGCGGCGGCGGAGGAACTGGAGGGCGGGGACGGGGCCGAGGAGAGCCGGGGGGGCGCGCGGCCTGGGCGGCGGGGCTTAGCGTGGCCGGCGGAGCGAGGCCGAGGACGGCACAGGCGCGCTCGCCGACGCAAGGGGGCGGCAGCGGCCGCGGCGGAGCGGGGCGGAGGGGAGGCGGCGGAGGTGAAGCAGAGCACGGCGGCGCGGCGGCGGCGAGCAGAGCGAGGTGGGCGGCGTCGGGTAGGCGGGGGGAGCGGCGAGGCAGGCCGGCGCGCTGGATGGAGCGGGGCCGCGCCGGAGAAGGGGGCGCCAGAGGGGCGGCAGGCGAGGGGGCTCGCGAGCGAAGACGAGCGCCGGCGGCGAGGGTCTCTGGGGCGGCGAGGCAGGCGCGCGGCCAGAGGAGGGTCGCGGGCCGGGGCGCTGCGGGGTGAGCACGGCGGAGCGGCGCAGGCGCGGGGGACGGGCTGCTCGCGGGTGGTGCGGGTTGGTGGGGAAGAAGGCGTGGGAGGAGGGAGAAAGGGACAGGCGGGGTGGGGACGGTCGGTGGGGCCCAGGGGCGGGGCCAGGGCAGGTGGAGAGGGGGCTGCGCGCGGGAGGTGTCGTGTGTGTGGCGTGTAGCTAGGGAGAAGAGAGAGAAGGGGTGAGAGAGGGAGAGAGGGGCTGCTGAGGTGGCGTTTTCTAGTTGGTTGGAGAGTAGGGAGAGGGTGAGGTGGCGCAAGGGGAGTGGCCGGGGTGAGGTGGAGGGTTGGGTTGGGTAGATAGCTGGGTAGCTATAGGATTTAGAGGGGCAGACTAGCTGGACCGATTTTAAAACAGGGGTGGTCGTTCGGGTCTACTCGGCCCGTTCGACTGCCCCACAAAAATAAATATAAACTTTATTTGTTTTAATAACACCATTTGCCAACCGATAGCACTCAAACAAAATAATCCGGAGACCGGGGTTTGATATTTGACTAAGGATGGGGCATTTTTAGAAAACAAAACGGGCGTGCGAACATAGTTTTATGCAAACAATGCATGATGATGACGATGCAATGCACAAATTCAACGCGATTTTCTAGTAGTGGTTTTGCGGGATGCCACACTTTCCCTACCACATTTTCCTTTCAGGAAAAATGTTGAATAATGACCAACCAAGATAATGTTCCATAGGAGGGGTTGGCTAACAGCATCCCCAGCCGCGCACCCCAAACAACGTCTAACAACAGCATCAAATCGCTCGTACGGGGTGCGTCGGCGTGAGCACCCACCTTTGGGGTGCATTGGCTCTCATCTTCCTTATCCTTTGAGCATCCAAAATGATCGATCATATCATTTTTCAGTTGTCTATGGACCAAATTTCCTAATGCATATGGTTAAATCAACAATCTGCCAGGACCTGGTGACCAACATCATCAAGAGAACCTTGACACACATAGAGAAGAACATCATTCATTGGATCTTTATGCTCACTCTTGATGATCATATTGTGCAGGATCACACCTGCATTCGTCACCCACACATCTGATCTTGAAACGAGATAAGCGCATGATATCAAATAATAGAAAATCGAGATTGGAGCACACCAAATTCCTACTCAACATCCTTCCAACAACTCTCGTGGTGCTAAGCAAAGTGATCCTTGTTCTGACCTATAGGCTCGATGATTATCTTCACAAATGTCGCCTATTTTGGATAGATGTCATCAGCTATGTAGTACCCTTTGGTATGTTAGCGGCCTTTCATATTGTAGTTGCATGATGGAGCATGTCATTCAACAAGTTTTGCAAACATCGAGAGCGTTGCAGCATGTTGATATTATTGTGAGATCCTGCCATGCCCAAGAAAGCACGCTAAATCCATAGGTCATGATCTGCCACAACTTTGAGTACCGCGCTGCACTCTCCATGATGTCCTTTGTATAAACAATGTCAAGCAATCGGTGCTTTCAAGCATCCCATGAAATCATCTCGCTGAGTTCTGTGCCATGATACAAGCTGCCTCGGCCTCATTTGGTCCTCTCAAATAGCCCGATCCAAACATTCCCACCACCGCCTTGCAAAATCTACACATGGCTTCAATTGTTGTCGACTCAGTCATGCACATAGATACTCATCTTTTAAATCCCCAGGAGCTTTGTATACAATCATCCTCATAGTAGTTGTGCATTTCCGAATTATTGAGAAACCGTCCATTCCAGTGCAATCTTTCTTCATCACAAAGTAGTAGTCATACTCTCTCACACAATGCACCAACTTCATCATGTAAAAAAAATGCACCAACTTCATGAACAATTTCCAGTTCATCCGAAAATAGTAGTACTTGTGTTTCAGTCGCTGCAAGTGAATTAGAGTCATGTAGTCCCTCAATTAGTTCCTCTCGACTTTCGCGCCTATCTTTGGTAGTAGATTAAAATGATAGTAAGCCAAGTATTCAAAAATAAGTGTTGTAAATTTATCTAAATATACACAGGAAATAGTAGTAATATGTTGCTATGTTTTCAAGAGCCATGTGATGATGCACCGTGAACTTTTCAGTGTTAAAAAAAAGAGAAACAAACCCCTCGCGGCGCTTGTGAGAGGAGAGCCGTGGCCGCAGCATGGTTCCACTCTATCAGACTCACTATTTGCATGATCCAGATAGAGTTAGTGCCTGCCGCTGGGGGCGATGGGCGGCGCTGCAAGCCGCCGCATTGACCCGGTACGGGCCGTGGCAGCCCACGTACGTTCAGTTGAGTTGCCCTCCGTGGGGGTGGGGGAGAAGCACGAACATGAAATCAGGATCGAGTCGTCCAGAGGAGACGACGAGGTACGCTTCATGTCGTGAATCCAGCTAAAACACCGGCAGCAGGCACAGGCTTAACTGCAACTGCAACGGTACCACTATATATATCGCAGAATACCGCACCTTAAACCCCCGTTATTGCCAGGAAATGGCGTACAACTGCTAGCCGGCTCCTCTTTTAATTTAATTACTTGACGAACTCACTAGCTCGCTGAGTGGACTGTCCTTGTGTAGACAGTACACAAGAATATTCATTGTTTACCTAGACTAGAACAAATCCATGTGAACAGTCCATAGGACTATTTAGCGCAAAAGTCTTGCTATTGTTTATATACACGCAATCACTTGAAACTATCTTCTCTAGACTAGGGACAAGTCGTTTAAATAATACTAGAATTGTTCAGGTACTTCCGGTCTCGACCACAAAGATAATATACAGCTCAAAACTCAATGCCTTAGTCCAAGCAAATTAGGCTGGCCATAGCGTTTAATATCAAATACTACTAGTATCATGCATACCATACAAATGTGGCAATATTATCTCTAGAATGCATCGTATCACGTACCGTCATAGTATTACCATATTTATTATCATAGTATCATGGACCAAATGCAAGCGCAAACCGTTTGATAATATGTATCGGTCAGGAAAGCCACATGAACAGAATCATGAACAGAATTGTCATTGTCACCCATGGTCATGGTGGTAGATACGAGTAGATTATGAGACTATGAGAGAGAGAGAGAGAGAGAGAGAGAGAGAGAGAGAGAGAGAGAGAGAGAGAGAGAGAGTCGGTTAATTGATCGTCCTCGATGTAGTCGAATAGATGTGCGCAGTCGCTCCCCCCAAAACAGTTCTTCCCTCACCTAGTGAAAGTTCTCAAGAGGTACATTTTTAGAGAAATTCATGCACGCGATAGACGAGATGCAGAAATCTTGAAATAACTCGGTGAAAATAACTTACCAGTGTCGAGGGAGTGTTCAGGGACAGAGCGAGGCGCCATAACCCAATGGTGAATTTTTTTATAAACCCCCTATATAAAATCTAGATTTTTAGTCCCTAAATTTTCCCAAATTTAACTGTATGGCTTTCTCCAACTTAATTATACAATGTACAATTCCCCCCTTGAAAAATATTCATAGCTCCACCGCTTAGTGTTGTTGCTAATCTTCGGTATCCTCTATTCAGGTTCTCCATTGTATAGGCTGCAACGACATTGGGATAATTAGCACATTGAGATATAGCAGTTAATCTTTCAACAAACCATTCACGAACTCGAACTTGATTTATAAAACTTGAAGTGTGTGCATTGTGACCGAGTGAGAGCACATTTTGTTGATATTTTTTCTCATGCTACGAGGAAAAGTAAAACAACTCAGTTTATATGTTGGTTGTTCTCTTCCTCTACTTACAGTATGGGACTATAATCTTTGTATGTCTCAAGATTTTATTGATTATAAATGGGCCATTCCCCATAGGGATAGTGAACCATTGGCCACAAAATCTGACTACTACTTATTAAATAAATAAATAAAATATTTCCATTTAAAAAATGCATCGTACCTCACAGAAATTTTCGTATTGGGTTATATTGGACAAAATCCCGCATTTTAGGAGACCATGAACCTCTCTAGTTGAACACAAAAAGTCCTAACATATACATTTTGTTCATCGGTACGTTCCAACGTTGATGATTACTGTAGAACATATATGTCAGAACTGTCTAAAGTATTGACATGGCAATTTCAAAGGAAAAACGCCAAGTATTAAAACGGAAAAGTTTTTGTAGAAGTTGCCAAGTTGGTACTATGATGTACTGTCTGACCAAAATTCCTCCACGGGACCTTTAACTCTTGAAAAGTAAAACCAAGAAGTATAGTCTTACATCTTACATGCATTAGCTGGAAAGGCAGTGATGGCATGGACGTGTAAGCAAAGAATTCATAGGAGAGAGGGACTGAATTGAAAAGTACTAATAAGAAAGGAAAATCCTGTAAGAACATGGAGACTTGCTAGCCAAGCAGCTGGTTACATCTTTTGAAAAGTACTTGTTGAGCAGATTTTGACTAGAGAATGAATCTTTGTTTAACAAGTAACAACTACCGCTGCTTACTGAATCTACACAAGATCACAGAAAAGGTGCATATGTTGGAACGAACCGATTCGATAACCATGAAGTTAACTAATGTATATCAGTTAATCCTCATTTCTGAGGGGCTGAAATTATAGTCATATCGTAGCTGCCTTTTTTTTGTTTGACACAAATGTCTTAGCAGCCTCAAAACAAGATGCGGCTGCTCTCAAGTTATTAAACTTGTGCCGCCTAGATTGTGAAATTTAAAAGTGTTCTTCATAATTGAAGTGCTTAGCATCCCTGTAAGACGTTCATCAGAGATTTAAGTTACTTTTCATACCTAAATACTCTTTATTGATTGGTAAAATGTTGACGCTTTAGACGATATTGATTGAGCGGTCTCCTACATGTTGTTTCACTTTTGCTTTTTACATACGTGCATATTCGTGAAAAATTAAGATATTATATGCTGTAAAAAATATCATTTGTACTACCATTTTCACCTCATGAGTCTATTTATTGCATTTATTTAGTCAATTTTTGTTCTTTAGTAGAAAAGAGCTTGGCTTTGATGGTTGGGTTCCCAGCGGTGGAACCAGTTCATCCAGGTTCAAGTCTTAGGCCTGTGGTGACTTCGCCAACCTCAAAATCTGTCAGCCCAGTCCTTCAGAGGTGCTCATAAGGGTAGGATGTGCGTACGTGTGTTCATAGGAGTGAGTGTACGTGCGTGTTTGTGAACATTTGTGTTGTACTGTGTTCTCAAAAAAATAGAAGCTTAACTTTGAGAGTCCGATGACATTATCTTTTTTCAAACAAATGGAGTAGATGTTCTGATTTATTATTAGTATGTGTAAATCGTTTGAATTATTTTTTAACAGGGATAAATCATTTGAGGTAGATTTGCAAAAATGGAAATATCATTAGTTTTGTCAGAAAAAAAAATCATAATGTCATAATTCAACTTTTTCTGCTAGCATAGATATCTAGGGTCATTTTGTGCTTATTTTATAATCTACCGAGGAAGATGAGCCGCAAAATTACCCAAAGTAGGTGAAACAAACACTGAATAAACAAAAGGAGTATAGAAAATAGAAGATCAAAATTGAGGTTTTGAGGTCATAATCATGTCAAAACCTAAACGTACCTACTCGTATGTGTTGGTGTACGAAGGGAATAGTAGTTTTGAGGACGGTGCGCAGATCGAATCGGGACTTTGACTTTGGTGATGTGAAGCATCCCGATCGATCATCGTAGCGCACGAAGTTTCCGCGTTGACGCAATCCGCCGGTCGCCTACATACGAGTACTCTCCTGCTCCTGCCTCGCTCGCTCGCTCGCTATATAAAGGCACTGTGAGCTCATCGCTTCCGATCGCCTCGCTGCCGTTTCTTCTTGGACGTACTACTACTCGATCGCAATCGACTGAATTGTATATGCCGCTCCCTTGGCCTCCACGCCACTACTGCCTTGCATGACCTCCGCCGCGGCGGTGCCAACATCGCTGCTCCGGCCAGCGCTGAACACCGCCCACGCAGCAGCCAGAGTCTCCGTCCTGGCGCCGGCCAACAAAGCGCACCTTGGCAACCTCGAGCATCTCTTCCGGAACCGCGGCGCCCTCGAGACTGCTGCTGCGGCGCCCGTGCAGCCCGTGGTGCGCAGGAGGCGACAGGCGCCGCTGCTGCGGCTGCCGTCGTTCCTCAAGCGGGCCAGGGGCGACGTCGCGGCCAGCATAGCGGCGCAGGAGGAGCAGGTGGACCTGTCGCCGCGCCTGTTCCAGCCGGTGCCACCAGACGGCCCGTCGCCACGTGGGGACATCGCGGCGGCGTGGCAGCGGCTGCACGGCTCGGACGGCTGGCGCGGCCTGCTCGACCCGCTCCACCCGGACCTCCGCCGCGAGATCGTCCGATACGGGGAGTTCGTCGACGCCGCGTACGGCGCATTCCTCGCCCGACCCGACGCCGCGCCGGGCGACGCTGACGCCGTGCGCGTCCCGCTCCAGGACCCGGCCTACCGCGTTACGGCGCCGCTCTTCGCCACCTCGTCCGTGGGCCTCCCGTCCTTGCTCGCGCTCGCCGCGCCCTGCGCCGCGCAGCGCACGAGCCTCGTCGGCTACGTGGCCGTGTGCGAGAACCAGGACGAGGTCCGCCGCATGGGCCGCCGGGATATCGTCATCGCGCTCCGTGGCACCTGCACGGTCCTTGAGTGGGCCGAGAACGTCCGAGCCGGCCTTGTCCCGGCAACCGAAGCGGCCGATGCCTCCGACCCGAAGGTGGAATGCGGGTTCTGGAACCTCTATAAGACCGCCGGCGACGGCTCGCCGAGCTTGTCTGAGATGGTCGTATCGGAAGTGCGCAGACTACTTAAAAAGTACGAGGGGGAGGAGGTGAGCATCACGGTGACGGGGCACAGCCTGGGGGCTGCCCTGGCGGTGCTGATCGCCGACGAGCTCGCGGGCGACGGTGGCGCGCCGACGCCGGTGGCTGTGTTCTCGTTCGGCGGGCCGCGGGTGGGGAACCGCGCGTTCGCGGAGCGCGTGGAGGCCCGCGGCGCGCGCGTGCTCCGCGTGGTGAACGCGCACGACGTCGTGCCGCACCTCCCGCCACGCCCCGGCGGGCGGTGGTACGCGGACGTCGGGCGCGAGCTCCGCCTCGACAGCCGCGCGTCCCCGTACCTCCGCCCCGACGCGGACGCCGGGTGCTGCCACGACCTGGAAGCGTACATCCACCTCGTCGACGGCTTCCTCGGCTCGCACTGCCCCTTCCGCGCCAACGCCAAGCGCAGCATCCTGCGGCTGCTCAAGAACCAGGGCGCCAACGTGAAGCAGCTCTACATCAGCAAGGCCGTGGACATGCGCGTCCGGCTCGACGCTGTTGACATGCCCGGCTCGCCGCTCGGCCGTCTCGGCGCGCCGCCGAGCACCGTCCTCGAGTGCGTGCACTGACAACGACGACCAGACCGACCTCGGAGATGTCGGCGATGGGCGTGAGTTTGGTCGTTTGTTCGCGGCGGGAAAAAGGGCGTAGAATATTTGGTCTCAAGTTTTACCAAGTAAAAGATGATCAATGATGATGCGTTGCTTCGATCAGCGAACACAGAATTTGTATGCTGCATCAAGTCATGAAGTAAGACTTGTGTAGTAGTCCCTCCGATTCATATTACTTGTCAATGAAGTAGACAAGTCTAGATATAGCCATTTAAACGACAAGTAATATGGACCGGAGGAAATAGAAAGATTTGTTGATTAATTGTTATGTTTATTTATGCAGAAAAACCTAGTGTACTGTTGTGTCGTTTTACGTGTGAAAGGGATACCCATTGGAGATTCCCTGTCACGGGATGGGTAATATGTTCATGTTATCCTGTATGTATACCTGCCAAGCCACAGAAACAAATGTGACATAAATATGTTTGTGTTCGCTGGATTTTCTAGAGATTTAATATGTACACCTTGCCAAATTATAGTGCATAGTTTTACTCATAGTCAAATTTCTAAAGTTTGAATACATACATAGTAAACCATGTCAACGTCTACAACATTTAGTTCTTATAATATGAAAGTATATTTCACGACGGTTCTACTAATATTGATTTAATGTTATTGTAAATATTGATATTTTTTTGCTACATACTTGATCAACATTTTATTTTTTTACTTTGATTGGAAGTTTGGACTAATACTCCCTATGGCTCAAAATAAGTGACGTCGATTGTGTAGATTCACATGTATCTAGAGGCGTTTTAGTACGTAAATACATGTAAATCTGGACAAATCCAAGTCACTTATTTTGGATGGAGGGAGTATACATTATATCTTAGCAAGGACAAAGTATTAACGCTCAACTTGAGATTAGTGAACTAAGTTGTCTTAAATTTGTTACATAATTTGGTACGGAAAATAGTCATAAAAAGGAAAAAATACATAAAAAATTGGCTACAAAAGCTTCGAAAAAATCTTTCCCACGGCCAAACACGGCATAAATCTCGGCCCTTTTTGCGATTAATGTTTGGCCGTAATGTTCATTGACATAATTGCATACATAATCTACCAACTGAAACTTCTAATTTTTTTTGGCTAAAATAGAGGATTTCTAAACAACTATACAATATATGAGTCAATGACCTTAGATGACCAAGATTTTGAAATTTTTGGACAACTGAAGATAGCAACAAACTCTACATAGTGAAATAAACATAGGTAATAAGATTTTCTTTCACCTTTTACTATCTGTAGAATTATTTTCAATTTTGATGAAGTATGACCGTCACTCTCTCCTGCTGGTCAAAAGTTTGCTGGACAAGGCAGAGACTCTCAAGGTCACACTCCCACCCAAACAACTGTTACACCGCTCTCCATCCTCATATCTTCATGGTTCTCTTTCTAGTATTAATTATTTTTGCAACATATAACATTGGACGTTAATAATGCAATTCATTCTATCTCATACCTAATCTCACCCTCTTCCTCAAATATTTTCGAATGACTGTGTTAAGTCAATGTTTTGATCATAGATGAATTTTGTCAATCTAACAAACAAAAAGGTCTATTAAAAAAAGAGACATAAAGTACTTGACTACATAGTCATTGAAGGTTCTATATAGTGGTTATTGAGCTAGTTGGGTGTACAAATGTGCACCCAAATTTTTGTGCAAAATATTTCATATATATAATGTGTACTGGACAAATTTATCAATACCCCTATTTCTTAGCATGTATACGCATTTCTAGTCCAAATAGAGCTTGAACCTCGAATTTGCTAGTAGCGGGGCTTGCAAAAGGCCCATTTTCAGTTATTCAATATTTTTTGTTGGTTGGAATTTGAACACCCAAAGTTAAACTCCTGCATCAAGGACTAACCCTAGTTAATACTATTATTATTATTATTATTGTTATTGTTATTATTTGGGGAGCGGATGGAAGGCATTTTACATGACCCTACTTAAGTCCTTAACCCTACTTGATTAGACGGCGGCACAAGACCTATTTCTTTAGCCAATCAATTGTTCACATTATCTCTACTAGTACCATTTATTGATGACCGACTATCTCTACACACAAGCTATATATTATTTATAGTTTCCATCCTATTGTCCACTTCACCTATTTATAGTACAATAATTTTATATCAATCAAATATAGCCACTCGGTTATTTTGACTAATGAAATCTTGCTTAGTCTAGTATAGTACTATGTTAGTCTATTTTAACTACTTCTTGTATCTTTATACTATATTAGGTCAAGTTACAATCGTTTGACTTTAATACCTAACCAACCGCGCATATGCCGAGAGATCGCTGGATCGGGTGGGATTCGGTCATGCGTACCCATGTTTTTACTCTAGTCATTTGGGTTCAGAGGGAGCACTTCGAAGCTATGTTGGTTGTTAATATTATGGGACATGTTCTTGTCCCATGGTGCCGACGGAGAATGCCATGAAGGCCGAGATCTGAGGACTGACAATGGTGGTTCGAGTCAGATGGTGATGAGGAATTGACTTGGTGATTCGTGACTTGAAGCAGTGATATGCAAGCGGGGGCGACAGTACAGGAGAAGCTCCTGGTCCTATCTTTCAGGGTGAAAACCCAGGGTTTGGCCTTAATTGTTTATGTTTGGCAATGGTCTTCAACAATTGTTTTGAGAGCATAAACTTTTCTCAGGGTAAAAACCTAACATCTATGATCAGCGATGATGATGTTTGTGTATTGTTCCCTTCTTGGAGGCGTCGATTTTGGAGAAGTTGGACTTCTAGTGCTGCCTTGGTGATGATAGTACCGTTATTTTAACGAATGAGTCACTGTAGCGGGAATTTCCTTTTTTAAAATTCTTTTTTTAGCTATGTGCATTTGTATGGCTGTTAGAACAATGCATTGTTGCACAGGTTGTGTGTAATTGGTATCCTCTAATATTAATATATGATCCTTAAAAAAAATAACCTACCACGTATCCATTTAACATAATTCCAACATAAGCCATTTTACATGACCCCACTTGATTAGCCGGCTCTAATGCGAGGCTGTAGAGTACATCCGGTAGTAATATACTACTGCTGATGCTGACTTGCTGTAAGTGAGCAACTCCCACTGCATAAACCGTTTCATAGATAGCTTTACGTCATGCATGACGTCGTGCGAAGTGCGTAAGTTCAGTGGCCAGTCCTATTAATCCGAGTCGGTGACATTCCGTGTTGTCGCAAAATTGTTTAGGAAATTTGACCGGGAAGTGTATAGCTGTCGTCTGTCGTTTGTGTGTTCGGCACTGCCAGTCGCGGCCTGTTTATTGCATGGACTTAGATAAGCCGGTCGATCGAGCTCGATTGGCTAATTCGAGTAATTAACTTGACTTGATGTCTTGTCTAAGTTAGCCGACCAAACTTGTAGAATAACAAGTCTTGTTTGTTTTATATCCTTAAAATATAAATCCAGTGGAGCATATCCCACTGGAAATTTGCCACATGGCAGCAGAAAACAGTAGGGAAAGTCCTACGTGTCGTCGTGTGTGGCGAGGAAAAATTTTCAAATAGTCTTTTGTCCAGCTTTATAAATAAAGGCACAGGCTAAACTGATAAAAAAATGAAAAGATTCTCTTACAAGCATATAAAAATAAACTACAATGAAGCCTAAGACGCATCTAACTTGCCACCGAAGACGACGAGACTAAGAATGCCGAAGCTTCACGACAATGGCTCAAAGAAGGTAACGACGCCACAATCGCCACCACTGCCGAGACCACAAGGGTCTAGGGTTTTCACCCGGAGCTCTAATAGAATGAGAGTAGCCACAACAACGCCTCCAAGAGGGTCACGAAACCCATAGGTGTCGCCGTTGTCGGTGCTCAAGCGCTAGGCTTTCTCCTGGAAAAAAACCCTCGCCACATTCGGTATCTCAGACACTACCAATCCTCGAGCCGAGCTTTCAAACACGATCTGGGCGCTGCCACCACCAGGAGCTCCAGATGCCCACTCCTTGCCACCACCATGGTCCAAAGAGATGAGCCATCACCACCATAGCGCCGCCCCGCCGTCGAGATGCCCACGCAGTCCACCTTCCGGGGCGGCCGCCCTGGCGTCCATCTCGCACAAACCACGTGGCAGAGACCACCATGACACCTCCCTTGGAACATGCTTACTAGGACAGTCTAGCCAAACAGTCCATAGACATATCGAAATGACGAGCCCTGCAAGTAAACTCCGCAGCTTGAGGTGAGTTGCCAAGCGATCACCGGATCTAGGTCCATCGGCCCAGATCCAACACCTCAGTCCACCAGGAACAAGGGGTGGGCTCCAAGATTTGCACGGAGCCCCTAAAACCATTGGACAGCAGGGCTCGCCCAACCCTAATTAGGCATGTATGGGCCAGAATCTGGGACGATGGCAAGGGCGGCGTTGTCCTGGGCTAGCTTTGCCCAGTACCGTCCAGCCCGTTTCGGTCCGTCCCTGCACCACCCATTCGGAGAGGAGGGCCCGTTGAAGCTTCAAACAGCTGCCTCCGGCCACAACAGCCGAGAGCACCACCTATAGCCACCCCCTCTAGATGCAGGGAGTCATCCCCGGTGTTGCTCACCGGCCGTCGCCACGTCAGGTCTCGCCGACACCCTTCGAAGCGTACCGCGCACCGAGTTTCATTGTCAACACCCGGATTTTTAATCCCAGATGCATGTTATGCCATACATCGCAATCCTAGGATTACCATTTTTGCGAGACATAACAGATTTGTATATCACAGTACATCATCCATTACAAACCATACATAAGGTCTTACAACAAATAAAGGATCTCATAATCCAGTCTTAGTACAATCAAGCAGCGGAATAATATAATAACGGTAGCGTGGGCGAGGCTCCAACTTCATGGTCACAGGCAATGCTGACGATGGGAGATGATCCTAGTTGTCGTAACCTTCCTGCGGTCCATCCTCCTGATAGTCCTCTTCATAGTCTGGCCACGGGAATAGCCAGAGATAAAGCCATGAGTACTCTTTAAGTACTCGCAAACTATCACTAACAGGTAAAGGGGTTTGAGTAGGAATACTAAGCTCTAGGTTGTTTTGCAAAAAGTTAGGTTTACTTTAACTGAGTTCAGAAGCAAAGAAAGCTATTTGAAAGTTTTATAACACCTAAGTGGGAACTTAGTTTTCATGTTCACAACCCTATTGTGGTCAAGTCAAAGTCATGATTCATTTCATAAGTCATTTTAAAAACATCTAAGGACGGAACAGTATGGCCACTCCAACTGTCCATAACCGCGGACACGGCTATTCAAATAGTTTGACACTCTGTAGAGATGGTACACTTTCACCACAGTATTCGATACATCCGTCAGGAACAATCCTGAATTCACCATACTCAGTATGCGGATAATCAATCCTAACCTTTCAATTACACGCCCTAGTATAGGCACCTCTCCTATGAGTTTGGCCTCCCAAGCATGACCAACTGTCATCCTGGGAACTGCACAGGTGGTCAATCTTCACGAGGTAGCCTCAGCTCAAACCTCGGCCGCAAGGGAACCCATACTAAGGTATATAAACTTCCAGTCAAGCCCTACCAAAATTCGGGTATTGTGGTTTACGGTAAAATTGGAATGGTATCGTATCCAGACCACCATCAGTTTTATAAAAGGCCTAAGGCTCAGGCCTCAACATTTTCATCATCCAAAAATCACCTTGTGTTCACTAACACATGTCAAAACATTTTATTAGAATGACTCATCATTATAAGGTTTTCATAATCATTTTCACCAAGTATTCCCATCTAAAGTGATCAAGTTTTATGCTTATCACTAGCATCTACAAGTGGGGGTAAACATTAATGAGGGGTGATAATCAAGTGTGACTTATCTAAGTTCAATCTCATGCCTCAGGATGACATCAAGATTTATCTTAGGACAAGTTTTATGCTCTTTATGCTACCTTTAATAATCTTTCTAAAATCTACAAGTCACTAAGTAAAAGTAATAAAGATCTTTGATAAAGAAATAAAATACTAAAGCTTGCAAGTAAAACTGGGATTTGGTATAATAAGGTGGTATAATCACATATGCCTAAGGCATCTAGTTTGCACAGTTATCATGCAGGTGTTGGATTGCAAGGTTAACTTGTTTTATGAAGCTTGCCTTGTGCAGAGCAGTGGTTGAAGTTCTCCTCGGCTTCTTCCTCGTGGTAATCTCCTTCCTCTTTGTATCCTTGGTCGGTACTAGCGTCTATAAATAAATACGAGGTACACAATCACCAAACAATACTTAACTAACTCTATTTATCATACCAGGGTTTTCACTAGATGATCTTGCATCATCACAATCATCACAAAGATTAAGGCACTAGTTTCATTTCTTTTATTTTAGAAAAGTAATTTCTACTCATTGAAAAACTACTTAAGATTTAATATTATCCAACTAAAACATGGGATCATGTTGACACATGTCATCACCACATATTTCAGTACTTGGGAATGTGATTTAAAGTGGTGTCACAATTTAATAAGGTTTAACCTTTTTATTTTAATTAAATAAAGTGACTAGAAATGCCTATGGGGCATTCTTTTATTGCTTGTCCATTATTTCTGCAAGTAAGCCTAGATATTTTTATATATTCAGAAAGGTCTTATCAAATGTGATTTTTGAGAGTTGGAATCAACTCAAAATCTTTTATGGTTGAATTTTGAAAAATGTTTGAATGTAGAAAAGTCTATGCCTTGTTATTTTTACTATAGGTGATCTATAATTCCAAATGATTTGAATCCAACAGTCTTGGATTAAGAATTTCAATACCTTTCTAGCAAAATTAGTTTCATGCAATTTGGTTCAGTAAATCTCTCTGGATTGGTTTTTGAATCTATAGATAGAACTAAGTTTGAAACTAAATTGACAAACCTAAATTCAAACTACTGGGTCACACGGGAAAGTTAACTAGGCCGGCCCATTGCGCACAGCGCCAGCGGTCGGTTTAAGTGGTTGTCCCCACTCGTTAGTAAGACAGAGAGTGGCGAAGGGGTACGGGGTGATTAGGGCCATAGGATTAGAAGTAAGATGGACGGCTGAGGTTCTTCATCCATGTCTGAACAGAACGCGGCGAGGTCGAACCCTAGCGCGGCCAGTGGGGGTTAGTAGCGGCTCACCGGGCTCCGGTGATGGTCGGCGATGGGGGCGAACGGCGAAGTCGACGACAGCAATCCTCCTGGTACTGGTGGCTCCTCCTAGGGTGGTTCCAATCAATTGCACCCTTCTCCTCCAGCAGCGGCAAGCTCTAGTGAGATTCCGGCAACCTGGTGCTCACCTTGCTCCGGGGAAGATGTGGGGTGGTTCTGAGAGAGAGGGGAGTGGAATTGTGTGCCGAGTTAGAACGGAGAAGGCCTCTATTTATAGTGTGATGAGGGAACCGAAGGGGGCGGGCTGAGCTCGTCGGGGTCGGCTGCACAGCGAGCTACGAGCATGGCTGATGGTACGGGACGGTGCGCTGCCTCCTAGCAAAGCTCAGCGGCTTGTTGGCGAGGCGTGGAGCGGTGCGGTGCGGTCGGAACACGTCGATGCTCTAGGCGGCTCCGACGGAAGTTTTAATGGCGCAGAGGCGCTCCTGGTGGCGCGGCGGTGAACAGGCATGTATGGGCGGTTCCTGGGGCGATGGTGATCACGTACGTGAGCGACGAAGGCGGGGCGCGATCTGGGAGAGCGTGTCAAGTGTGGCGCTCTGGCGCGTTCTCGGCATGGTCACAGAGAGAATGGTCGCGTGCGTTCTGGGTGGTCCAGTGGCTGGCAGGGCCCGGGGTCTGGACAGGGGGTGGTGGTGGACGATGGAGTGCCTGCTAAACAAGTTTGGCGAGGCTAGTTAGGATCCTATCTTGCTATCGATAGTGGAGGTGGCAATTGGGCTCGGCCATGGTCAGCATTGATGGCATGGCCAAGTTTACAGTGAGCTAGAGCTGGTTAAACAAGTTAGATGATCTACTAAGAGTGTAGTGAGAGCAAGAGAGGGGACAAGGTTGGCACAACACTGCTCACTATAGTGTTTGTTGTCTAATTTGATTTGTGTCCAGAAGGTGTTTGATGAAATGGCCACAAGAGATTTGAATTTGAATTTTTGTATGAAACTTGGTGGGTGTACTAGTCACACACTAGGTAGTCTCTGGTTGCTTGGATTTGTCAAGGTGCACTGGTTTGGTTGGGTTTTGAAAAATGGTGATCTTCACATATGGTATAGATTCAATTTTAAATTGTCATTTGAATCAAGTTGCCAAATGTTTTTATGGGTTTGAAAGGTGGGCTTGGGTTCACTTTCACTTTTTCTAGCAAGGAGTGAAAAGAAATGGATTTGTTTCTGTTTGAAATCTTGGACTAGAAACACTCAAAGTGGTCTAGTGAACAAGATTAACAAAAATGACCATTTGCTTGTTTTTTTTTGTTTTTGAATTTCTCTTGATTTGTTTCTGCTTGGATTTGATTTAGATGATGTTGTTTTCATCTTTAAACCATTCCTTTCTATTCACAACAATCACACAAGTCCATTCATGCATTTATACATTCATCACATACACACATGCATTCATATGAGTTTAAATAACAAAAGTTTTTGTTAACCCTAATTTTGGTGATTGGAATTTGATAACCTTGATTAATATTTTTGGTATGTTACAAACCTTCCCTCCTTAAACAAAATCTCATCCTAAGATTTGAGAAAAAATAAAACTAGGATTTAAAGAGATCGGGAAACTCCGTCTTAATGTAATCTTCTCGCTCCTAGGTAGCTTCTTCTTCAGTGTGGTTACTCCACTGAATCTTGAGAAAATTGATGCTTCGGGTCCTGGTGGTTCTGAATGCTTCCTCCAAAATATGGATAGGTGCTTCGGGATACGTCAGGCCATCATTCATCTCTATGGTTCGGTGATCAATGTTCTTGAACACTTCAGTCTTCTCCGGGACTTCTAGGCATTTGCGAAGTAACGATATATGGAACACATTATGCACAGCTGACATCTCCTCGGGCAGTTCCAGTTGATATGATTCTTCTCCTCGACAATTCAGAATCTTGAAAGGTTCGATATATCTGGGGGCTAACTTCCCTTTGAGCTAGAAACGTTGCATTCCTTTCAAAGGTGACACTTTGAGATACACAAAATCTCCGATATTGAAGGCTAGGTCTCGACGTCTCTTGTCAGCATAACTCTAATGTATGGATTGGGCGGTCTTGAGGTGCTCGCGGATCTTGTGAACTTTCTCTTCTGCTTCTCGTAGGATGTCAGGTCCGAAAATCTGACTCTCTCCTACTTCCGATCAATTCAAAGGGGTACGAAACTTCCTTCCGTTCATGAATTCAAATGGGGCCATTTGCAAACTGGCTTGATAACCGTTGTTGTATGAAAACTCTGTGAACGACAGACACTCTTCCCATTTAGATCAATATTCTAACACACACTCTCTCAACATGTCCTCGGGGATTTGATTTACTCGCTCTGTTTGTCCATATGTCTGGGGTGATAAGCTGTGCTGAAATCCAGTCGGGTTCCTAATCCTTCTTGGACTTTCTTCCAAAATCTCGAGGTAAACTGAGTTCCTCGATCCGATACAATATTCTTGGGGACTCCGTGCAAACTGACGATTCTAGCGATGTACAACTCTGCTAGCTTCGAACTCTGATACGTGGTCTTGACGGGTAAGAAATGGGCGACTTTGGACAGTCTATCTACTATGACCCAAATAGAGTCATTTCCCCTACTAGATGTAGGCAAACCGGTGATAAAATCCATTCCTACAGAATCCCATTTCTACTCCGGAATCTGCAATGGTTGCAACAGTCCTACGGGTCTCTAATGTCCTGCCTTGACTTTCTGACTAATATCACACTTGGCTATATAGCTTCCGATTTTTCTCTTCATCTTATGCCACCAAAGTTGCTCCTTCAAATCTTGATACATCTTTGTTCCTCCGGGGTGGATAGAATAAAGAGTATCATGGGCTTCTTTCAAAATAGCTTGCTTCAATTCTGAATCTGCTGGAACACAGATACGTCCTTTGTACCACAAAACTCCTTCTTCATCCTTGGTGAATCCGGGTACTTTGCATGTACTGATGCGACGTTTGATTCCGTCGATACTAGCATTTCCTTTCCGCGCCTCCTTGATCTGACTGATCAAAGTTGGTTGAAGTTCTATGCTAGCCAAAAATCCTTCACTTACTAATTCCATTTTGAAATATTCCAACTCCTTGTGCAAACTTGGTTGCTCCTTCAGAATCATAGAGTAAAATCGACACGACAATCTACTTAGGGCATCTGCTACCACATTGGCTTTACCGGGGTGATAGTGGATGTCCAGATCATAGTCCTTGATTAGCTCTATCCATCTCCTTTGCCTCATATTCAACTCCTTCTAAGTGAAAATATACTTCAGGCTCTTGTGATCCAAATAAATTTCACAACGGTTACCCATAAGGTAATGCCTCCATGTCTTCAAGGCTAAAACTACGGCTGCTAGTTCAAGATCATGGGTAGAATAATTTTTCTCATGTTGCTTCGGTTATCGGGATATATATGATATGACTTTGCCCTCTTGCATTAGCACACATCCGAGACCGATCTTGGATGCGTCACAATACACATCAAAAGGCTTCGTGATATCCGGCATAATCAAGATTGAGGCTGAGATCAATCTCTTCTTAAGCTCTTGAAAACTCGCTTCACATTTGTCCGTCCATTCAAACTTCTTATCTTTCTTCAACAATTGGGTCATGGGTATTGCGATACTCGAGAATCCTTCTACGAACTTGCGGTAATATCCCGCTAATCCGAGAAATGCACGACCATGGGTTTGAGTGGTTGGGGCTTGCCATTCTTCAACATCCTTAACCTTTGCAGGGTCAACGGCAATTCCTCCGGCTGACATGATATGTCCGAGGAATCCTACCTCCTGTAACCAGAATTCACATTTGCTAAAATTGGCATACAACTAATGCTCTCTAAGGGTTCCAAGGATGGTTCTTAGGTGTAGCTCATGTTATTCTTCTGATTTGGAATAGATCAGAATGTCATCGATGAAAACAACGACAAACTTATCCAGGAAGTCCATAAAAATATTATTCATGAGGTTCATGAAATCAGCGGGGGCATTGGTTAATCCAAAAGGCATGACAGTGTACTCATCCAGTCCATATCTAGTGGTAAAGGCAGTTTTTGGAATATCCTCTACGCGAATTTTGAGTTGTTGATAGCCAGTTCTAAGATCAATCTTAGAAAACACTTTGGCACCAGTCAACTGATCAAACAAATCTTCTATCTTCGGCAGTGGGTACTTGTTCATAAAGGTGACATCATTCAGCTTCTGATAATCCGTACACAAACGGTTACCTCCATATTTCTTGTCCACAAACAAGACAGGGGATCTCCATGGCGATGCACTTGGTTGGATCAATCCTATCTCCAACATAGCATCCAGTTGCTTCTTCAGCTCCACTAATTCAGACGGGTTCATACTATACGTTATCTGGGCTATGGGTCCAGTTCCAGGGATTAGTTCAATGATAAACTCGATATCCCGATCTGGGGGCATACCGGGCAAAACATCTAGAAATATGTCAGGGTATTCACAGACTACTCTGACTTGGTCAATGGCTGTTTGGGCTAGACTCTTGTTGCACTTGAATTGACGGGGCAGGGTTTCAGATACATGTTCTACTGATATTCCGGCTGTATTGGTCATGGTTATGGCTTTCTTGGCACAGTCGATTAATCCTTTATGTTTTGACATCCAATCCATTTCTAGTACTACTTCCAAACCTTTAGTTCCAAGTACTATTAGATTAGCATAAAAATCTATGCCATGGATTCAGATAGGTACGGCCTTGCAAATTTTTCTAGCTTTGGTGGTTGAACCAGGTATCTGAACTATCATAGCATGCTTCAATTTTGTTGGTTGAATCTTACTAGTGCATGCAAATTCTTCTGTAACAAACGAGTGTGATGATCCAGAATCAAACAACACTTTTGCAAGTACTGAGTTAACAGAAAACATACCCAGCACGACATCTGGCGCTTCTTGGGCTTCTTCAGCATTCATGAGAAACAGTCGGCCGTTGCGGTTGAGCGAATTCCCTGGGGCAAATCTTCTTCCAGGCTGAACACGACGCTGCTGCTGAGCTGGGGCATTCACATTGGGGCTGCTGCAATTTTCTTGGGGCACTCATTGGAATAGTGACCCTTGGTTCCACATTCATAACAAGTCACCTGAGACTTGTCCTTTGCTGCAACAGGCTCAACATTGCTTCCAGTCCTTGGGGCGATATTGGTGTTGTTGGCAACATTGTTGTTGTTGAACTTGGGCGGTGCACGATTGAAATTATTGGAGTTGCCGGGGTTGTTGTTGTGATTTCCTCCGGGCCTTGGGTTTCCTCCTCCACAGCTGGGATAGGTCGGACGGTTCATCGGGGATCTATTGGTTCTTAGGGAAAATCCTGGAGATGGGTTGGGGCGATACTTTCGGGTATGGTGGGATCTTGGTTGATGCATCATTCTACGCTTGCGGTTCTCATTGGCTTGGTTGATCTTTCCTTCCATATGAATGGCAGAATCCACTAAGGCTTCAATATCAGCAAATGGAATATTGACTAACACTGTCTGCATCTCATCATGCAGACCATTCAAGAATCTCTCCTTCTTCTTGGCTTCAGTGTCAATCTCATCCTGTACATACCTAGCCAATGACAAAAATTTGTCACGGTACTCAACTATTGTCATCCTCCCTTGCTTCAGTTATCTGAAGTCATCTCTCATCCTCTTAATCAAACCCAGTGGCACATGGGTTCTGCTGAACTTAACCTTGAATTCATCCCAAGTCATCATTTGTCCTCCAGTCATGGCGCGAACGTTGTTCCACCAAGCTCTTTCATCTCCTAACAGATAATGGGTGGAAAATAGTACTTTCTCGTTGGCTTCCACTCCTGCAACTTCTAAGTTTTTCTCCATGGTTTGCAGCTAATCATCTGCATCTAGGGGCTCTTCGGACTTAGTAAAGACGGGTGGATTGGTGTTCTGAAAGTTCTTGAGCTTGGATCCATGGTTGTCCTGGTTTCCATGGCCTTGGTTGTTGTTGGCCGTCTGAGCTATGTGTTGAAGGGTGGCCAAGTTGGCTTGACGTTCGGTTCTTTCATCTTCGCGGTCAGAAACCAATATTTGCAAGATCTGCAACATTGGGTCCGGGGATGAAGTGCTTCCTCCGCGAGACATCTGAAGATTGAGATAGATCATGAGACAAGAGGGAAATTTCTAAGGTTCGGGGTTTTGTTGTTTTTGAAAAGCTTTCAAAGTGTGACTCAGATTTTTCTAGTAACTTACTTTTCATTCATTCATTCATAACACACCATACAACACACACCACAACAAGGAAAAACAGATGGTTTTAAGAACCATTCTGTGAAACTACGATACAGTGGGACCGAATACAACTTCACTAACGCTAGTGCTCAAGTGCTACTACTCCTCGGAATCGGTGGCTTCATCATCCTCCTCATCATCAATGAAGGCGAAGTCATCCTCATCGGTGAAGAAGTCCATGGCTTGATCCTCCAGAAAGTCATCATCGTCACTGAGGTAAGAGTAGGGGTATCCACGGATATCCTCCCCTACGTTCTCCCTCTCCTCAAGCTTCATGTCCCTCTCGTGGATGGTCTCCTCCAAGTCTGTTATCCTGTGGTGGAGGCGGGCAATGATGCGCTCCTTCTTGTCAAGCTGACGGCGACGAGACTTGCAATCCTTCACCAGCATGGCGATGGTCTAGTCCTTCTTGACGAAGATGACGAAGTTGTGGTTGGCGTAGGAACGGGAATTGTCTAACTCCTTATGTCGGTCATACATCATGAAGCTGAGGTGGTCCACTTGATGCTTCAGCTCTGGGTGACGAGGTACTTCTAGTGGCTGTCCCATAACATCACGCCTTGGATAGAACTCAAAGTGGGTGCCCTTGATCTGATTGATACTCTGCCCACACAGACGGGCAAGAGCTTCCTGCATGGCCCTGGCAAGTCCATCGAGCCAGTTGTTCTCTCTTAAGGTGAACTGGACTCCCTCTGAAGTGGGGGCTTCAATCTTCCCTCGGAGACTTGCAACAATTAGCCATTGCAATCCTCCTCCTTCCTGATCATTGAGCTAAGCTCCAAAGAACTCGGGATGCGGGCGCTCTAGAAGTTCCGAGAGCTGGTCCAAGTCACGTCAAAGATGAGATTTCCTCCATTCCTCAACTGATAGAACTTGCTATACTTCATGTCCATCTATAAGAATGTAGGATGAGTAAGTTAGTAGAGTGATCAAGTGTGTCAAATTTTATGTAAGTTTGCAAGAGTTTTTGAGGAACATGAATTTTCATAAAAGAACATAAGTGATAAGAATGAGAATAGGTTTTCATAAATACTCACTTCTTTGGTTTCGAAACTAAGTTTTTGATTCAAGCGTCCATTCTAACTAGGGTCTCCTATGGTCAGGATGGCTCTGATACCAACTTGTCAACACCCGGATTTTTAATCCCAGATGCATGTTATGTCATACATCGCAATCCCAGGATTACCATTTTTGCGAGACATAACAGATTTGGATATCATAGTACATCATCCATTACAAACCATACATAAGGTCTTACAACAAATAAAGGATCTCATGATCTAGTCTTAGTACAATCAAGAAGTAGAATAATATTATAACGGTAGCATGGGCGAGGCTCCATCTTCATGGTCACAGGCAATGATGACGATGGGAGATGATCCTAGCTGTCGTAACCTTCATGCAGTCCATCCTCCTGATAGTCCTCTTTATAGTCAGGCCACGGGAATAGCCATGGACAAAGCCATGTGTACTCTTTAAGTACTCACAAACTATCACTAATAGGTAAAGGGGTTTGAGTAGGAATACTACGCTCTAGGTTGTTTTTCAAAAAGCCAGGTTTATCTTAACTGAGTTCAGAATCAAATAAAGCTAGTTGAAAGTTTTATAATACCTAAGTGGGAACTTAGTTTTCATGTTCACAACCCTGTTATGGTCAAGTCAAAGTCATGATTCATTTCATAAGTCATTTTGAAAACATCTAACGACGGAACAGTATGGCCACTCCAACTGTCCATAACCGCGGACGCGACTATTCAAATAGTTTGACACTCTGCAGAGGTGGTATACTTTCACCACAATATTCGATACATCCGTCAGGAACAATCCTGAATTCACCATACTCAGTATGGGGATAATCAATCCTAACATTTCAATTACATGCCCTAGTATAGGCACCTCTCCTATGAGTTTGGGCTCCCAACCATGACCAACTGTCATCTTGGTAACTGCACAGGTGGTCAATATTCACGAGCTAGCCTCAGCTCAAACCTCGGCCGCAAGGGAACCCATACTAAGATATATAAACTTCTAGTCAAGCCCTACCCAAATTCGGTTATTGTGGTTGTACGGTAAAATTGGAATGGTATCGCATCCAGACCACCATCAATTTCATAAAATAGCTAAGGCTCAGGCCTCAACATTTTCATCATCGAAAAATCACCTTGTGTTCACTAACACATGTCAAAACATTTCATTAGAATGACTCATCATTCTAAGGTTTTCATAATCATTTTCACCAAGTATTCTCATCTAAAGTGATCAAGTTTTATGCTTAGCACTAGCATATACAAGTGGGGGTAAACACTAATGAGGGGTGATAATCAAGTGTGACTTATCTAAGTTCAATCTCATGCCTCAGGATGACATCAAGATTTATCTAACTGTCGGGGATATAATCCCAGGTACCCCAGAGTTGAGGTATAAAGAGACCTTAACAGACTAATAAACATCTGAGTGAAAGAATATAGAGATATAAAGAGGATACATCAAGATATATAAGGCATAAAGAGAGAAATCTCACCGGAAAAGGGAAAAAGACACTCAGGCCGAATTAAATAAAAGTCGGCCTGGTCAAATCCTTCCTAGGCAGAATTAGGCCTTACCGGCGTGGTTCGGGGCCTCCCTGGCCGAATTACTCCTTATCTCGGCTAGGCCGAGCTACCCCCAGTCGGCCCACCTCTACGCCGAACTCCTCCTGCCTCGTCGCCTCGTCACCAGCTCCCGCCAACCTTCCCTCGACAGGAAACCCCGCGTGGGCCGGCGTCCTTCGTAGCCGCCCAGCATGGGCTGATGCTCTTTGTCAGCAGCGAGCACCCCCCGGGTGGGCCACTAGGATCAGCGCGGCCCACCACGGGACCCTCTGTAACACCCTCAGAATCGGACCTATGCAAGTTTCAGCGCTTCCCGCCAAACCCGCATAGAAACGATTCAAAGGTGCCCACCAGGCACTTGCGTGCGGGTGGAAAACGAAGTAATAACATTACACAATATTCCTCGATGGGACCCACAGAACAGATATATATACAACACGACTCCATGAGTCAAGAATACAGATATACAGTACAAAGATCCAAATCACCTTGAAACGATAGAGCGTTCGACTACGGACAAGATGCAAATGGGGCTAAGAGCCCTGAAGAATAACCAATGGCGTCCATAACCCTGCCCAGGCCAAGCCGGAAGGGTAACCCTGCTAACGACGTCGAGCTCAAAACATGCTTAAACAAAAGGGGTGCCGACAAAAGGGCAAAGGAAAAAGAGGAGCGTCAGTACTGAGGTCAGTACACGGCGAGGCTAGAATTCGGCGGTCCTCGCCTACATAGGTATGGTGGACTGAAGCGGCAGCGGCAGCATGCGCTAAACAACCTATAGAGACTCGATACAACTGGCGGATATCAGAGAGGGGTAAGAAAGACCTATTCGGAACCAACCTGTTAGTACTATCAAACAAACCCATCCTGGTGTTTCCCCCTCGAGACCAAACGAGGAAGTCAACCGAGGAACTCACACAGTTGGCAGTTTATTTATTCGGTTATCGTTGCAGTAATTACTAGTCAGGTATAGATAATCATCCTGATAAAATAAGCAGTGGGCCGTTTTAGTTAACCATTCCGTTGTAGTTGCAACACTTACTAGTCAGATACAAATAGCATGAGATAACCCAAAACCCAGCAGTTGTTGGTACTTTTATTTAGCCATTCCGTTATAGTTGCAATATTTACTAGTCAGGTACAATGGTCGCAAGCGACAACTCTAGCAAGCAATTGTTGGCAGTTTTATTTAGCCATTCCGTTGTAGTTGAAGCTGATTACTAGTCATATCATATACAAGTCAATTTATAACAGTAAACTTTAGTTATAGTTGTCTATGATCGAGATACTGTGCTCCAAGTCGTCCATAACCGCGGACACGGCTTTCAGAAAGTTTTAACCCGGCCGGGGTGCACAAATAGCAACACACACACGATCGACCTCGGAAAAACCAAATCAAAACCCAACGAGGCTTTCACGACAAAGCAATCATAGGATTCAGAAATATTTCAGGGGGCCACCCCATTGAGTAGACCCGCAACGAAGCTAGCTGACTCCGAGATGGACTCAAGGTTTGCGACAATGGCTGTAAACGACTGGGAACCCGAAAGTGTGACTGGGCTTGTCGATACCGCGAAAACATTCCGCTTACCTAAACAGTACAGTGTGCTCCTCGCACAGTCGTAAATAAACAGTAGCATGGCATAAGTACAGGATAGTAAATAAAACCTCAAACTAGTTTGTGGCCCCAAGAAATAAGACTGAATCAAGCTCTGGCTAAGGGGGGCCCATAATTCCCCGTATGTGGATAGCGCGATAAATCAAGGAACAGGTATCAAGTACTCGGGGTCCTACGGGACACAAGTGGGCGGTCGGAAACCAAATATTATCTATCACCCACCGATGCCTCTGCTTACTTACTTCAATTTTAGTTGTTAAACAGGAATTAAAGTGAACAATAAATAAAGCCGAGATCCTCTCCAACATCAGACATGTGGCAATACTCCAACAACTGTGGTACATGGCGACACGCAACAACACTTGAGCAAGCGACTACGACGCGCAAGTCCAACTATCTACCAAACAACAGGTTGTAGGAGGTGGCCATGGCAATATAGGGCTGCAAGGGATATCACGGGTACGAAAACTAGAGCAACACCACACAGATAGCAATAGATCAACAGAAGGGAATAAATACTATAAAAGTAAGATAGGTAGAAAGGGGGAGATGCTCGCCTGAAAACATTGCCGAAGGTTCAACCGAAGATCGGGTCGACACTCGCATCAACTCAACGGCCTTATCCGCGAAGAGGCAAAACACTAGAAGAAACACCGGATGCAATATTTAATGCTACGGCAAAAGATCGGGCATGCTTACGATATGATGCATGGCATGGCAAAGGTGCAATGCAATTAGGTCATATTAAGCGGAACCGGGGTCCCGACAATTAATTAGATGGCTCATGTTATTTAGCTACCCCGCAATTTAAATGTTGTCTTAACAGGGCAAGAGGTAGTACCGGTTCGATGCACAAATTTAAATGAGGCCAATATAAGGCTGGATTTGCCCGCATATGGGCCCCATATTTAATTATGAGGTGAATCGGCATAAGGCCCCCAAACCACACAAATATGCATGCGAGATGAATGATTAATATGCAACAGGTTTTATATTTAGCATTTATAAAATAGGGGCTCGGGAAAAGGTTCACACATTAGGGGGGTCTCGACGAACTTGGGGTTTCGGGGTTCGGGGTTGGTCTCAGGGTTCCGGGGTTCGACGGATCGGCGGGAGTGGATACAAGACGGAGAACTTGTCGTGATGTGCCGGGGATCTTGGGTCCAAGCGTTCGCTCTTGTCGGTTCCGCGGATCGGCCGGTCTTGTCGTTCGGAAGTAGAACTTGTCGTCCTTGTGGCGATCTTGGCGTCCTTCCGGTTCGGGTTTTGGCGTTCGAGGGAAGTACTTGTCGTTCTCGTGGCGATCTTGGCGTTCCGGGGATCTGTTTCGGGGTCTCGGACAACGGCCTTCGGCCTCCGTGAAGAAGAGCTTGGCGTGTCAGGGTTCGGGCTTCGCCTCCGGGAACGGGGTCTTCAACGTCTCGGCCATCGGGTACGGTACGGTCTACGGAGCACGCGGATGCTTGACGTGGTTCATCGGGCCCGGAGATCTTGTCACATCCTCGGGTTCAATTCTTGCGAGTTCCATCTTGTAGCCTGAGGCTCGGGGCGGCAGGGGCGACGCAGACCCGCGACGGTGTCGAGCTTGGGAGCGGGGCCTTGCAGAGGAGTGGACGACCCGTGGAGGCGTGCGGGACCGGGCTTGCAGAGGCGGCGGCGCGGGCTGGCAGCGAGGAGGACGCGGCGCTGGCTCGGGCCCGGGCGGTCGCGGCTGGAGGCGGGCCCGGCGACGGCGGTGCGGCGGTCAGGCGGGCTGCAGGCGGACGCGGACGGCAGGAGATGCAACGGCGAGGGTGAGCTCGGGGAGGCAGGCGGCGCCGGCGGCGAGGGGGCCGCAGGGCGAGCGGCGGCGCGGAGGCGGACGCCGGCGAGCGCAGAGGTGGGGGCGCGGCCGACGGTGGTTGAGGCCGGCGGCGGGCCCGGCGGAGCGAGGCGCTGGGACGTGCGGGGCCGCGGGACTGGGGAAGCTCGCCGCCGCGTGCAGGGCCACAGAGGGCGACGGCGAGGCCACCGGCGGGGGGCTCGAGCTTGCGCGGACGGCGAGGCAGAGGGGACGCCTGCCGGAGGTTGGCGGAGGCCGGCGAAGACGGAGGCGAGCGGGGGCGCGGAGCCGGCGGAGGCGGGGCGGAGCGGGGCCGGCGGAGGCGGGGAAGGGGCAGAGGCGGGCGAGCTTGGTGGAGGCAGGGAGGGAGCGTGCAGGGGGAGGAGAGAGGCGTGGGAGGAGGGGGCCGACAGGTGGTGGGGCCAGGTGGGCCAGGGGTCACGCGGGTGGAGGGAGTGGACCAGCGCCAGGGGGGAGGTGGGATCCGGGGGAGATGGGCGCGCGTGGCGTGTGTTGTGTGAGAGCTGGGTGGGGTGTGCGCCCAGGAGGAGAGAGAGGGGGAGAGAGAGGGGATGGGCCAGGAGAGGTGGCAGCTAGGGATTGGGCCAAGGGAGGGGCTAGGTGAGGTGGCGAGAGGCTATTGGTTGGGGTGAGGTGGAGGCAGGGTGGGTAGTTTAGGTCTGGGTACAAAAAGGGGTTTAGGCGGACCGATTTTTATTCTGGGGGTGGTCGTTCGGGTCGAATCGGCCCGTTCGACTGCCCCCATTAAAATAATTTAATATTTTATTTGTTTTAAACGGACCGTTTGCAAACCGATAGCAGACAAAACAAAGTATTCCGGCAACCCGGGTTTTGCGTTTGAATAAAGATGGGGCGTTTAGAAAACAAACCAGGTTTTTCCGCAAATAGTTTTACGCAATCAAATGCAAGATGATGACGATGCTCAAATGCAATGCGGCATGATGACATGAGCATGCGGTCATGATGATGCAATGCACAAAAACAACGCGATTTTCTAGTAGTGGTTTTACGGGATGCCACAATTCGACACCACTAACAATGGATCTCGCCCTCGAGATCCGCCTCATGGTACCGGAAGGAAGGACGGTGATCCGCATCTTCTCGCTTCGTGTAGATCCTCGCGACACCACTAACAAGGATGCTTTCTTCGTCTTGAAATCGGCGACACCACCAACAATGGTCGTTGTCCCTGATCGTCAAGAGAGCACTCTGGATAAACAACGGACGAAGTTAAAGGTAAGGCCACCTCTAACCTTCATGGAAGGAGTAAGAGTTGCATCGATCCACCATTCAATATACAAAAGCAAATGATAAGAGTAGTGGTATGGTCGCGACTCCATCCCGCACTCAAAGCATTACTCTGTACACGAACAGATAGATTATGCAACCAACCCTTAGAGTTTAGACTGGAGATCTCGACAAACAAGGTTCAGGAACAAAGGAGTGATGCAGACTCTGCATCGGATCTGGCGTAGAGGATGTCGTCGCGTCGGAAAACACCGGAAGGCACAAACAAGGAACAAAGAATGGTTCCTCAGATAAAGGATCACCCAGGAAGCATGAACACCGGATGGTAGAACACCGTTATCAAAGAAGGAAGCGAAACCCTGAAGGTACGACGGAACCCAACCACGAGAATTCCTGGACTCAAAGAAAAGGACGAGAGCGGATTCAAAACACGTAGAGGTAAGAGGAGAACAGCAGAGGGGTAAGGAGTAAAATCAGACCTAATCAGAACTATCCAACCGGTTTTGCAAAATAGTTTTGACACTCTACTTCGGCCGTTAGCTAGGTTATCCTACAAGCTGGACTTGTGGGGTATCGCAACTGCTGAGCTCTGATACCACTCTGTAACACCCTCAGAATCGGACCTATGGAAGTTTCAGCGCTTCCCGCCAAACCCGCTTAGAAACGATTCAAAGGTGCCCACCAGGCACTTGCGTGCGGGTGGAAAACGAAGTAATAACATTACACAACAGTCCTCGATGGGACCCACAGAACAGATATATATACAACACGACTCCATGAGTCAAGAATACAGATATACAGTACAAAGATCCAAATCACCTTGAAACGATAGAGCGTCCGACTACGGACAAGATGCAAATGGGGCTAAGAGCCCTGAAGAATAACCAATGGCGTCCATAACCCTGCCCAGGCCAAGCCGGAAGGGTAACCCTGCTAACAACGTCGATCCCAAAACCTGCTTAGACAAAAGGGGTGCCTACAAAGGGCAAGGGAAAAGAGGAGCGTCAGTACTGAGGCCAGTACACGGCGAGGCTAGAATTCGGCAGTCCTCGCCTACATAGGTATGGTGGACTGAAGCGGCAGTGCAGCATGCACTAAACAACCTATAGAGACTCGAGATAACTGTTGGCTATCAGAGAGGGGTAAGAAAGATCTATTCGGAACCAACCTGATGCTACCATCAAACAAACCCATCCTGGTGTTTCCCCCTCGAGACCAAACGAGGAAGTCAACCGAGGAACTCACACAGTTGGCAGTTTATTTATTCGGTTATCGTTGCAGTAATTACTAGTCAGGTATAGATAATCATCCTGATAAAATAAGCAGTGGGCCGTTTTAGTTAACCATTCTGTTGTAGTTGCAACACTTACTAGTCAGATACAAATAGCATGAGATAACCCAAAACCCAGCAGTTGTTGGTACTTTTATTTAGCCATTCCGTTATAGTTGCAATATTTACTAGTCAGGTACAATGGTCGCAAGCGACAACTCTAGCAAGCAATTGTTGGCAGTTTTATTTAGCCATTCCGTTGTAGTTGAAGCTGATTACTAGTCATATCAGATACAAGTCAATTTATAACAGTAAACTTTAGTTATAGTTGTCTATGATCGAGATACCGTGCTCCAAGTCGTCCATAACCGCGGACACGGCTTTCAGAAAGTTTTAACCCGGCCGGGGTGCACAAATAGCAACACACACACGATCGACCTCGGAAAAACCAAATCAAAACCCAACGAGGCTTTCACGACAAAGCAATCACAGGATTCAGAAATATTTCAGGGGGCCACCCCATTGAGTAGACTCGCAACGAAGCTAGCTGACTCCGAGACGGACTCAAGGTTTGCGACAATGGCTGTAAACGACTGGGAACCCGAAAGTGTGACTGGGCTTGTCGATACCGCGAAAACATTCCGCTTACCTAAACAGTACAGTGTTCTCCTCGCACAATCGTAAATAAACAGTAGCATGGCATAAGTACAGGATAGTAAATAAAACCTCAAACTAGTTTGTGGCCCCAAGAAATAAGACTGAATCAAGCTCTGGCTAAGGGGGGCTCATAATTCCCCGTATGTGGATAGCGCGATAAATCAAGGAACAGGTATCAAGTACTCGGGGTCCTACGGGACACAAGTGGGCGGTCGGAAACCAAATATTATCTATCACCCACCGATGCCTCTGCTTACTTACTTCAATTTTAGTTGTTAAACAGGAATTAAAGTGAACGATAAATAAAGCCGAGATCCTCTCCAACATCAGACATGTGGCAATACTGCAACAACTGTGGTACATGGCGACACGCAACAACACTTGAGCAAGCGACTACGACGCGCAAGTCCAACTATCTACCAAACAACAGGTTGTAGGAGGTGGCCATGGCAATATAGGGCTGCAAGGGATATCACGGGTACGAAAACTAGAGCAACGCCACACAGATAGCAATAGATCAACAGAAGGGAATAAATACTATAAAGGTAAGATAGGTAGAAAGGGGGAGATGCTCGCCTGAAAACATTGCCGAAGGTTCAACCGAAGATCGGGTCGACACTCGCATCAACTCAACGGCCTTATCCGCGAAGAGGCAAAACACTAGAAGAAACACCGGATGCAATATTTAATGCTACGGCAAAAGATCGGGCATGCTTACGATATGATGCATGGCATGGCAAAGGTGCAATGCAATTAGGTCATATTAAGCGGAACCGGGGTCCCGACAATTAATTAGATGGCTCATGTTATTTAGCTACCCCGCAATTTAAATGTTGTCTTAACAGGGCAAGAGGTAGTACCGGTTCGATGCACAAATTTAAATGAGGCCAATATAAGGCTGGATTTGCCCGCATATGGGCCCCATATTTAATTATGAGGTGAATCGGCATAAGGCCCCCAAACCACACAAATATGCATGCGAGATGAATGATTAATATGCAACAGGTTTTATATTTAGCATTTATAAAATAGGGGCTCGGGAAAAGGTTCACACATTAGGGGGGTCTCGACGAACTTGGGGTTCTGGGGTTCGGGGTTGGTCTCAGGGTTCCGGGGTTCGACGGATCGGCGGGAGTGGATACAAGACGGAGAACTTGTCGTGACGTGTCGGGGATCTTGGGTCCAAGCGTTCGCTCTTGTCGGTTCCGCGGATCGGCCGGTCTTGTCGTTCGGAAGTAGAACTTGTCGTCCTTGTGGCGATCTTGGCGTCCTTCCGGTTCGGGTTTTGGCGTTCGAGGGAAGTACTTGTCGTTCTCGTGGCGATCTTGGCGTTCCGGGGATCTGTTTCGGGGTCTCGGACAACGGCCTTCGGCCTCCGTGAAGAAGAGCTTGGCGTCTCAGGGTTCGGGCTTCGCCTCCGGGAACGGGGTCTTCAACGTCTCGGCCATCGGGTACGGTACGGTCTACGGAGCACGCGGATGCTTGACGTGGTTCATCGGGCCCGGAGATCTTGTCGCATCCTCGGGTTCAATTCTTGCGAGTTCCATCTTGTAGCCTGAGGCTCGGGGCGGCAGGGGCGACGCAGACCCGCGACGGTGTCGAGCTTGGGAGCGGGGCCTTGCAGAGGAGTGGACGACCCGTGGAGGCGACGTCCTGGAGGCGTGCGGGACCGGGCTTGCAGAGGCGGCGGCGCGGGCTGGCAGCGAGGAGGACGCGGCGCTGGCTCGGGCCCGGGCGGTCGCGGCTGGAGGCGGGCCCGGCGACGGCGGTGCGGCGGTCAGACGGGCTGCAGGCGGACGCGGACGGCAGGAGATGCAGCGGCGAGGGCGAGCTCGGGGAGGCAGGTGGCGCCGGCGGCGAGGGGGCCGCAGGGCGAGCGGAGGCGCAGAGGCGGACGCCGGCGAGCGCGGAGGTGGGGGCGCGGCCGACGGTGGTTGAGGCCGGCGGCGGGCCCGGCGGCGCGAGGCGCTGGGACGTGCGGGGCCGCGGGACTGGGGAAGCTCGCCGCCGCGTGCAGGGCCACAGAGGGCGACGGCGAGGCCACCGGCGGGGGGCTCGAGCTTGCGCGGACGGCGAGGCAGAGGGGACGCCTGCCGGAGGTTGGCGGAGGCCGGCGACGACGGAGGCGAGCGGGGGCGCGGAGTCGGTGGAGGCGGGGCGGAGCGGGGCCGGCGGAGGCGGGGAAGGGGCAGAGGCGGGCGAGCTTGGTGGAGGCAGGGAGGGAGCGTGCGGGGGGAGGAGAGAGGCGTGGGAGGAGGGGGCCGACAGGTGGTGGGGCCAGGTGGGCCAGGGGTCACGCGGGTGGAGGGAGTGGACCAGGGCCAGGGGGGAGGTGGGATCCGGGGGAGATGGGCGCGCGTGGCGTGTGTTGTGTGAGAGCTGGGTGGGGTGTGGGCCCAGGAGGAGAGAGAGGGGGAGAGAGAGAGGGGGTGGGCCAGGAGAGGTGGCAGCTGGGGATTGGGCCAAGGGAGGGGCTGGGTGAGGTGGCGAGAGGCTATTGGTTGGGGTGAGGTGGAGGCAGGGTGGGTAGTTTAGGTCTGGGTATAAAAAGGGGTTTAGGCGGACCGATTTTTATTCTGGGGGTGGTCGTTCGGGTCGAATCGGCCCGTTCGACTGCCCCCATTAATATAATTTAATATTTTATTTGTTTTAAACGGACCGTTTGCAAACCGATAGCAGACAAAACAAAGTATTCCGGCGACCCGGGTTTTGCGTTTGAATAAAGATGGGGCGTTTAGAAAACAAACCAGGTTTTTCCGCAAATAGTTTTACGCAATCAAATGCAAGATGATGACGATGCTCAAATGCAATGCGGCATGATGACATGAGCATGCGGTCATGATGATGCAATGCACAAAAACAACGCGATTTTCTAGTAGTGGTTTTGCGGGATGCCACACCCTCTTCACTAGCAGTCCGGCACAGGCGGGCAGCTGCAACCCACCGAGCCACCCGGGTGGGCCGAGAGAAGGAGAGCCTGGCTGGGCTGCCATTATCCCGGCTGGGCCACATGCAGGCTCGGGCCAGAACCTCCTCCGGGCCGAATAGCAAGTAACCCGGATGGGCCTTCCAGTAACTCAGCTTGGCCTTGTCTCTTGTTATCAGGACCGGGCCGAATCAATTAATAGACAGGCTGAATCAGCACTTCCTCTGGGATGTCTGGGCCGAAGTATCTCACCCCATAAATCCTCTTATTTACCTCCAGATGCCTCCACGGTCTCCACAAGAACACGTCATCGAATCAAGACAAGACCAACAAGTATCGTGCCAGTCTTGGGATGCCCATGGCTCAGACTGCACATGGGCATATGGAATATGCCCTTGGCATCAATAAGATGCTAGATAATATGCCTTTGGCATCAAGAATATGCTAAGGAATATTCCATGGCATCTCCAAAGATGCCAAGGCATATTCTGAGTATCTAAGGAGATGCCAGGAATATGCTACGCAGATACCAAGCGTATGGAACAAGCCTTGTCCCCTGGGCTCCCCTTTATAAGGAGCACCAGGGGGATCGTTCAAAGGGAGGCCCCGAAGGGCTCTTCCCCTCTCGGCTCAATAGGAGCTCTTCTTCTTCCTCCTCCTCCATTCTAATAGAGAGATCTAGATAGAGGCATAGGAGATACAGCTCAAGGAGCATGATTGTAGCCACAAGTATGGCAAAATTATAAGAGATAAGATGTAGATAAAGAGGTGTTATCTTCGCATGAGAGCCTCAATCCAATATACATTGTATTTCTCTTTGTTCATATGAGTGCGGTCTTCACCACATCATCCTTCCCCGGATTCCTCCACGTCCATCGGCCCCAACTTTAGCCTACCTATGGCATATGCCGTGATACCACCACAACATTTGGCGCCCACCTTGGGGCCTCTTAGTGGCGTTGGTTGGGTTTCCGTCCGGACGGGAGCATCTTCATCAACTTCTTCCTCATAGAGCTCATTCAGCTCCACCAGGCGAACAGAGAACAGAGAGGTAAGCGCAAAAGCTCTCCAAGCCTGACTCAACAAAGCAGGTAAGGCTCAGCCAGAAGGACTCAAACTCTTCTCCAAGCTTACTGTAAGTACCAAGTAACTCAGCAGGGCGGGTATGAATTAGCGAGAATCACTCAAACACTTCTCCAAGTATACCGTAAGTGACAGATAACTCAGCCACCAACACTCGATCCTTCACCCCGGGGAGAAAATAACTTAACTCGGGGACTAGTTAACGTATCCGTAGAGTCACCTTTAGATTGAGAGAGCATTATGTTGATTCAGATCCGTATTTGAGTCAGCTTATTTATGATTCAGATAGAATTTGGGTCAGTTTATTTATGCTTTGGATTAACCTTTAACTCAGTTCACTAGCCAGCTTATTTATGATTCGGATAGAATTTGAGTCAGCTTATTTATAACTCGGATAGAATTTGAGTCAGCTTATTTATGATTCAGATAGAACTTGAGTCAGTTTATTTATGCTTTGGATTATCCTTTAACTCAGCTCACCGGCCAGCTTATTGATGATTCGAATATAATTTGAGTCAGTTTATTTATGCCTCGGATTAACCATTAACTCAACTCAGTAGCTTATCTCTGATTCGGACTAACAATTGATTCAGCTTGCCAGGGTATATTATAATTCGGATTTGCATTCGGACTTGGCGTACTAGCTCATCTCTGATTAGGACTAAAGTTTGATTCAGCTCGTCAGATTGCCAGGTTATATTATGACTCTGATTGATATTTCACTATCTTTCCAGGTTATCCCGTATCTCGGAAGACTAGTTGCCAGCTTATCATATCTCGAATCTATATCTCATATCAACATCTCGAATTGGATCTCTCAGCGATTAGCCCCAATATCATGTCCCCAAAATTTAATCTCGGATCTATATCTCGGATCCAAATCAAAGACAAATTGACATCATCTCATCAGATCAAGTTATATCTCGGAAGGCAGATGACTCGGATTTCAGTCATATACCTCGGATTTGAGTCAGATGACTCAGATTTGAGACGTAAGTCAAAATAGAGTAAAGTAACTCGGATTTTGCATTAGATGACTCAGATTTGAGTCATATACCTCGAATTTGAGTCAGATGACTCAAATTTGAGACGTACGTCAAAATAGAGTAAAGTAACTCGGATTTTGCATCAGATGACTCGGATTTGAGTCATATACCTCGGATTTGAATCAGATGACTCAGATTTGAGATGCAAGTCAAAATAGAGTAAAGTAACACTGATTTTGCATCAGATGACTCGGATTTGAGTCATATACCTCGGATTTGAGTCAGATGACTCAGATTTGAGACGTAAGTCAAAATAGAGTAAAGTAACTCAGATTTTGCATCAGATGACTCGGATTTGAGTCATATACCTCGGATTTGAGTCATATGACTCAGATTTGAGACGTAAGTCAAAATAGAGTAAAGTAACTCGGATTTTGCATCAGATGACTCGGATTTGAGTCATATACCTCGGATTTGAATCAGATGACTCAGATTTGAGATGCAAGTCAAAATAGAGTAAAGTAACTCGGATTTTGCATAAGATGACTCGGATTTGAGTCAGATGACTTAGATTTGAGATGTAAGTCAAAATTGAGTAAAATAACTTAGATTTTGCGTCAGATAACTCGGATTTGAGTCATATACGTCGGATTTGAGTCAGATGACTCGGATTTGAGATGTAAGTCAAAATTGAGTAAAGTAACTCGGATTTTGCATCAGATAACTCGGATTTGAGTCATATACCTCGGATTTGAGTCAGATGACTAAGATTTGAGACATAAGTCGGTTTTGAGTAAAATAACTTGGATTGGGAAACAGATGACTCGGATTATGACTTACCCAAAGGGGTTATAAGACCAGAGCCAAAGCAGGCCAGAAGTCAAGAACTTACCCAAAGGGGTTATAAGACCAGAGCCAAAGCAGGCCAGAAGTCAAGAACTTACCCAAAGGGGTTATAAGACCAGAGCCAAAGAAGGCCAGGAGTCATTACTTACTCAAAGGAGTTATAAGACCAGTGCCTAAAAAGGCCAGGAGTCTTAACTTACCCAAAGAGGTTAAAAGGGCAGTGCTTAAGAAGGCCAGAAGTCTAAAACTTGCCCAAAAACATATGCAGTGAAAAAGAAGTATATAACCAAGAGGTTATAAGTCATAAGACAACTCTGGGAATATTTGATACAAAGTCTATGAGCGACTCTATGAATCCCACATAGACTCGGGGACTAATGTCGGGGATACGACCCCGGGTACCCCAGAGTTGAGTTATAACTAAGTCGTCAAGAGACTTATATATGAAAATGATATTTTAAATAAATATAAAGGCTAAATAGAAAAGGATAAAAGAAAAAAGCTAAACTGGGCCGGATCAAAGATATCTCGGCCCAGAGAGATATTTCCCTAGCCGAATTTACTTATTCCTGGGCAAATTAAGATAACTGCTATGGGCCGAATCATTTTATCTCGGACCAACGGCTCCACATGCCGAATCATATGCCATCTCATCACCAATTCCGCGCATGGGCCGGCACGGAGAAGCCAGCCCATCTCACCGAACCTTCCCCTGCAGGACAACGCTTCTAGAGCTCCCGCGCTACTCCCGCCAAGCCTCCCATCGCCGATCTCCTGCACACTGCGTCGACGGACGGATCAGTCCCGCCAGGTTGCCTTGCAAATCCTCCTCGGGTGGGCCGGCACAAACAGCTCGGCCCACCACGGGCCAACGCCAGTCACCGAGCTTACCCCAGGTGGGCCGGCACTGGACTAAGCCAACCCACCACGGGCCACTTCTTCATAACCGCGCTAGCCGGCAACACCTGCCCCAGCTGGGCTACTCTCCTTGCTGCCTCGCTCGGGCCGAATGAGAGGGAGCTCGGCTGGGCCTCCTTCGACCCGGATGGGCCATTTTCCCAGGCCTGGTCAAACAGTAATCCGACAGGATCCATGAAACTGCTATATCTGTCTGGGCCGAATTAGGAGGTCCATAGTCCGAATTAGCCAACCCCAGACTGAGATGTTTATTGGAATTGACCTCTTGATCGACATAAATCATCCCGGGAGTCCCCTTATATGTCTCTGAATGCTACGTCAACCACCACAGCAAACACTCCATCGAGCCAAGACGAGCTCTGCAACTATAGTGTCAGTCTTGGGTGCTACTACGTTGTCAGCGGTAAGTTACGGATCATGACACAAGTAGCCTTGTAGTTATTTATACCTCGGATTTGAGTCAGACGACTCAGACTTAAGATGTAAGTAAATTTTGAGTATAATAACTCGAAGTATAACTTGCCCAAAGTAGTTAAAAGAGCGATGCCCGAGAAGGCCAGAACGCGTAACTTACCCAAAGGGGTTAAAAGAGCAGTGCCCATAAAGGACAGAACTCGTAACTTCTCCAAAATGGTTAAAAGACCAGTGCCAAAAATGGCCAGAAGTCATAACTTAGCCAAAAAGGTTAAAAGACCAATGCCAAAAATGTGCCAGAAGTCATAACTTAGCCAAAGAGTTTAAAAGACGAGTGCCAAAAATGTGCCGGAAATCACAACTTACCCAAAGGGGTTAAAAGAGCAATGCCTAAGAAGGCCAGAACTCATGACTTAGCCGAATGGGTTAAAAGAGCAGTGTCCATGAAGGACAGAACTCGTAACTTACCCAAAGGGGTTAAAAGACCAATGCCAAAAATGGCCGGAAGTCATAACTTATCCAAAAGGGTTAAAAGACCGGCGCCCATAAAGGCTGGGTGTCACGAACTTACCCGAAAGGGTTATGGGACATAGAAGTATACATCTAAAATATATCAAGTCGAAAAACAACTCTGGGAATATTTAAAATTAAAGTCTATGAGCGACTCTACGAATCCCACATAGACTCGGGGACTAATGTCGGGGATATAACCCCAGGTACCCCAGAGTTGAGGTATAAAGAGACCTTAACAGACTAATAAACATCTGAGTGAAAAAATATAGAGATATAAAGAGGATACATCAAGATATATAAGGCATAAAGAGAGAAATCTCACCGGAAAAAGGAAAAAAGACACTCAGGCCGAATTAAATAAAAGTCGGCCTGGTCAAATCCTTCCCAGGCCAAATTAGGCCTTACCGGCGAAGTTCGGGGCCTCCCTGACTGAATTACTCCTTATCTCGGCTGGGCCGAGCTACCCCTAGTCGGCCCACCTCTACGCCGAACTCCTCCTGCCTCGTCACCTCGTCACCAGCTCCCACCAACCTCCCCTCGACAAGGAACCCCGCGTGGGCCGGCGTCCTTCGTAGCCACCCAGCACGGGCTGATGCTCTTTGTCAGCAGCGAGCTCCCCCCGGGTGGGCCACTAGGATCAGTGCAGCCCACCACGGGACCCTCTTCACTAGCAGTCCGGCACAGGCGGGCAGCTGCAACCCGCCGAGCCACCCGGGTGGGCCGAGAGAAGGAGAGCCTGGCTGGGCTGCCATCATCCCAGCTGGGCCACATGCAGGCTCGGGCCAGAACCTCCTCCGGGCCGAATAGCAAGTAACCCGACTGGGCCTTCCAGTAACTCGGCTGGGCCTTGTCTCTTGTTATCAGGACCGGGCCGAATCAATTAATAGACAGGCCGAATCAGCACTTCCTCTGGGACGTCTGGGCCAAAGTATCTCACCCCATAAATCCTCTTATTTACCTCCAGATGCCTCCACGGTCTCCACAAGAACACGCCATCGGATCAAGACAAGACCAACAAGTATCGTGCCAGTCTTGGGATGCCCATGGCTCAGACTGGCACATGGGCATATGGAATATGCCCTTGGCATCAAGAATATGCTAAGGAATATTCCATGGCATCTCCAAAGATGCCAAGGCATATGTGAGCATCTAAGAAGATGTCAGAATATGCTACGCAGATACCAAGCGTATGGAACAAGCCTTGTCCCCTGGGCTCCCCTTTATAAGGAGCACCAGGGGGATCGTTCAAAGGGAGGCCCCGAAGGGCTCTTCCCCTCTCAGCTCAATAGGAGCTCTTCTTCTTCCTCCTCCTCCATTCTCATAGAGAGATCTAGATAGAGGCATAGGAGATACAACACAAGGAGCATGATTGTAGGCACAAGTATGGCAACATTATAAGAGATAAGATCTAGAGAAAGAGGTGTTATCTTTGCATGAGAGCCTCAATCCAATATATATTGTATTTCTCTTTGTTCATATGAGTGCGGTCTTCACCACATCATCCCTCCCCGGATTCCTCCACGTCCATCGGCCCCAACTTTAGCCTACCTATGGCATATGCCGTGATACCACCACGACACTAACTTAGGCCAAGTTTTATGCTCTTTATGCTACCTTTAATAATCTTTCTAAAATCTACAAGTCACTAAGTAAAACTGTAAAAGTAATAAAGATCTTTGATAAAGAAATAAAATACTAAAGCTTGCAAGTAAAAATGGGATTTGGTATAATAAGGTGGTATAATCACATATGCCTAAGGCATCTAGTTTACACAGTTATCATGCAAGTGTTGGCTTGCAAGGTTACTTGTTTTGTGAAGCTTGCCTTGTGCAGAGCAGTGGTTGAAGTTCTCCTCGGCTTCTTCCTCGTAGTAATCTCCTTCCTCTTCGTATCCTTGGTCGGTACTAGCGTCTATAAATAAATACGAGGTACACAATCACCAAACAATACTTAACTAACTCTATTTATTACACCAGGGTTTTCACTAGATGATCTAGCATCATCACAATCATCACAAAGATTAAGGCACTAGTTTCATTTCTTTTATTTTAGAAAAGTAATTTCTACTCATTGAAAAACTACTTAAGATTTAATATTCTCCAACTAAAATATGGGATCATGTTGACACATGTCATCACCACATATTTCAGTACTTGGGAATGTGATTTAAAGTGCTGTCACAATTTAATAAGGTTTAACCTTTTTATTTTAATTAAATAAAGTGACTAGAAATGCCTATGGGGCATTCTTTTATTGCTTGTCCATTATTTCTGCAAGTAAGCCTAGATATTTTTATATATTCGGAAAGGTCTTATCAAATGTGATTTTTGAGAGTTGGGATCAAATCAAAAGCTTTTATTATTGAATTCTTAAAAAATGTTTGAATGCAGAAAAGGCTCTGCCTTGTTATTTTTATTGTAGGTGATCTATAATTCCAAATGATTTGAATCCAACGGTCTTGGATTAAGAATTTCAATACCTTTCTAGCAAAATTAGTTTCATGCAACTTGGTTTAGTAAATATCTCTGGATTGGTTTTTGAATCTATAGACATAACTAAGTTTGAAACTTAATTGATAAACCTAAATTCAAACTACTGGGTCACGCGGGAACGTTAACTGGGCCGGCTCATTGCGCACAGCGCGCGCGAGCGGTTTAAGTGGTTGTCCCCACTCGTTAGTGAAACAGAGAGTGGCGAAGGGGTACGGGGTGATTAGGGTCGTAGGATTAGAAGTAAGATCGACGGCTGAGGTTCATCGTCCACGTCTGAACAGAACGCGGCGAGGTCAAACCCTAGCGTGGACAGTGGGGGTTAGTGGCGGCTCATCGGGGCTTTGGCGATGGTCGGCAATGGGGCGAATGATGAAGTCGACGACAACGATCCTCCTGGTACTGGTGGCTCCTCCTGGGGTGGCTCCAATCAACGGCGCCCTTCTCCTCCAGTAGCGGCAAGCTCAGGCAAAATTCCGGCAACCTGATGCTCGTCTTGCTCCGGGGAAGAGGTGGGGTGGTTCTGAGAGAGAGGGGAGTGGAATGGTGTGCTGAGTTCGAACGGGGAAGTCCTATTTTTGTAGTGCGATGAGGGAACCGAAGGGGGCGGGCTGAGCTCGTCGGGATCGGCTGCCCAGCGAGCTACAGGCATGGCTGATGGTAGGGGACGATGCGCTGACTCCTAGCGAAGCTCAACGGATTGATGGCGAGGCGTGGGGCGGTGCGGTGCGGTCGGAACACGTCGATGCTCTAGGTGGCTCCGACGGAAGTTTTAATGGCCCACAAACGCTCCTGGTCGCGCGGCGGCTAACGGGCATGTCTGGGCGGTTCCTGGGCGGTGGTGATCACGTACGCGAGCGGCGAAGGCGGGGCGCGGTCTGGGCGAGCGTGTCGAGCGTGGCGCTCTGGCGCGTTCTCGGTATGGTCACAGAGAGAATGGTCGCGCGTGTTCTCGGTGGTCCAGTGGCTGGCAGGGCTCGGGGCCTGGACAGTGGGTGGCGGTGGATGATGGAGTGCCTACTAGACAAGGTTGGCGAGGCTAGTTAGGCTCCTAGCTTGTTGTCGACAGTGGAGGTGGCAATTGGGCTCGGCCATGGTCACCATTGATGGCATGGTCGAGTTTACAGTGAGCTAGAGCTGGTTAAACAAGTTAGACGATCTACTGAGAGTGTAGTGAGAGCTAGAAAGGGGACAAGGTTGGCATAACACTGCTCACTATAGTGTTTGTTGTCTAATTTGATTTGTGTCTAGAAGGTGTTTGATGAAATGGCCGCAAGAGATTTGAATTTGAATTTTTGGATGAAACTTGGTGGGTGTACTAGTCACACACTAGGTAGTCTCTGGTTGCTTGGATTTGTCAATGTGAACTTGTTTGGTTGGTTTTTGAAAAATGGTGATCTTCATATATGATATAGATTCAATTTTGAATTGTTATTTGAATCAAGTTGCCAAATGTTTTTGTGGGTTTGAAAGGTTGGGTTGGGTTCACTTTCACTTGTTCTAGCAAGGGGTGAAAATAAATGGATTTGTTTCTGTTTGAAATTTTGGACTAGAAATACTCAAAGTGGTCTAGTGAACAAGATTAACAAAAATGACCATTTGCTTGTTTTGTTTGTTTTTGAATTTCTCTTGATTTGTTTCTGCTTGGATTTGATTTAGATGATGTTGTTTTCATCTTTAAACCATTCCTTGCTATTCACAACAATCACACAAGTCCATTCATGCATTCATCACATACACACATGCATTCATATGAGTTGAAATAACAAAAGTTTTTGTTAACCCTAATTTTGGTGTTTGGAATTTGATAACCTTGATTACTATTTTTGGGATGTTACATTCACGCCGCCTCGCCATGGATCTCCTCGCGCCGGGTAAAGGAAGGTCGCCGTTGCCGGCACCGCGCAGGCTTTGTCCGACGACTCACGCCGGCGGCGGAGGGAGGGAGGGTAGGGTTTCGCCGCTTCGGGAGCGACCGTGAAGCGTTTGGGAAACGGAATTCTAATCGTTTGCAGATAAGAATCTAGTGGAAAAAATGCAGATAAGAATCCAAGAAAAAAAGATGCATTCCACCGATCTGTCTCCCTAAAATCCCAAGTCTTTTTTTTTTGAACGGGATCCCAGGTCTTTCTTGACCTCATATATGCTGTCTACGTTACATGAATGTGCCTATCTATGAATTACTTCAGTCGTAATATATGCTTGAATTAGAAAGAAGCATCGTGAATGAACTTTGAAAGTCACATCTCCGGTGCCACTATTTGAGTCAGGGATAATTTTTTTTTTAAACGGGTGAGTCAGGGATCAATTATGCTATAGCGCATCCATTCCCTTGCTTAGCACTTGCTGGACGTCCATCAAGAATAGTGCACCACTCGATCCAGCATCTAGGACTTGGAGTCTGTCCATTATTAAGAATCTAGGACTTGGAATTAGTGCCCAGCAGGAAGGAGACGAAGACCTGCGTACATATACCGCCGGCATTTCAGCTTGCTAGGGGCTTTGGTTTCTGGTAAAACCAACGACCGGTCTGCTGCACGAATGGTTTCTTTTGAATACTTTTGCACTTGGAAATATGTGCATGCATGCGTTTACAAGTGGAAGATGGAAATGCATATCAAAGACGGCATTTTAGGTGTACAACAAATCGCTCGATCCTGTGCATATGTGACTGCAGATACTTTTCCTAGAAGAAATTATCTTCATGATGCATGCCTTCATAATTTTCATATCCAAGGAAGGTTCAGGGCAGCCACACATGAACACATCTTCTCTAGAAGAAGAGATTCATGTATCACCAAACGATGGGTCAAGCTCTTCACTGCTTAGGCTGCGTCGCTGCGAGAGATCGAATCATCCTATACAGTACACGCTAAACCCTGATCTATACACTACAGGACACGCACGATACGCCGACGACTGTCCTCAGCGTAGGCTCGTCGGTAAAAGTCTCTCTCGGCGGAACACACAGAGACCGTCCGCGTATCGAAATGCCCCCGGCGTATGCTACCCCGACGGCTACCCTCGGCATAGCCTGTCGGTTGCAAAAATATATTTTTTTTAAAAATATATATTTTTTAATTTTTTTAATCTTTGAATTAGCACTTTGAACATTTTTAATACTAATTACACTTAATATTTGATTAAATTACAGTTTTAATCAAATTTCCTGGTCGGTCACCCATCCTCACTACTCTAGCTCCAGCACGTTTAACTTTCTCGTTCCTTCAGAATCTGTTTCCGCAAAGCAATTTATACATTGTTATCAATACTATGATATCAATCCTATTAATTCTTATATCATAATGTCACATGTTTATTATTATTTGAAATTACAAACAATTATTTAAGTAAACAATAATGAATAATTAAAAATATTATTGAATTCAAATAAAAATATAATGATTTTTTTTATATTTTTCTATTTAATATGGAATAATTAATATCTTTAAATCCGTAAATTGGAATTCGACAAATAATATATATAAATTGATCAGAAAAATGAGAGGAATCAAAATATGATATCAATATCAACTTATCACACCATAATTTTATTTGCCCGTTTAAAATGGAAAATGGCCTTTTGGCAACCTCGAATAAGATAGGTCATTTTATGAAAGTTTTTTTTAGATATAATCAATATACCAAGTTTGATATTTTTACTAATATGACACCATACGAAGGTTTCGTATTGTTTGGACAATTTTTGAATTTCTTATGCCTGTTTTAAACTATTGTTAAACTTTGTCGAACAGCGGGCATGAAGATTCTTAGCTAGGGGCTAAGCCTCGATAAAATTGAAGTGGATCTCTGATAAAATAGCATATTGTGAACCTAAAAATGATTTTTATAAAAAATCATGAGCATCAGATCATGTACCTATAGTTTATATCTGACCCACTTCCTACCGATTCAGCAGGAATTTGTCTTTTTCACCAGGGATAGATGGAAAGGTTTGAGATCCCCCTGTTAGGACATTGTCCATGTAAGGTGGTATAGTATTTTTGAAAAATGTGGTGGTAGCATATTGAAATAGCCATTTGGTGGTTGCTTCACAGAATAGTCCATTTTTTGCACTCGGAAAATGTAGAATGGATTTTTAGTGCGAAGAAAAAGAAAACTTTCTCCTGCAATATTGTTCGTCATCCCATGATGCGCATGTATGTATAATATGGACACATTATCACAAACTATTTCTTGATTCTAGCCATAACATTGGTCATTTGACCCGAAAGGCAAGATACCTCGAATGAGATACGTCATTTTGTGAAGGTTTTTTAGACATAATCAATATACCAAGTTTTATATTTTTCTTGTAACTATGTCACATAATATGACACCACGTGAAGGTTTCACATTGTTCGGATCATTTTTTAATTTCTTATGCCCATTTTAAACTATCGTCAAACTTTGTCGAACAGCGGGCATGAAGATTCTTAGCTCAGGGCTGAGCCTCAATAAACTTAAAGTGGATCTCTGATGAAATAACATATTGTGAACCTAAAAATGATTTTTGTAAAAAATCATGAGTATCAGATCATGTACCTATAGTTCATATCTGACCCACTTCCTACCGATTCGACGGGAATTTATCTTTTTTCATGAGGGATAGATGGAAAGGTTTAAGATCCCCCTGTTAGGAAATTATCCATGTAAGGTGGTATAGTATTTTTAAAAATATGGTGATAGCATTTTGAATTAGCCATTTGGTGGTTGCTTCACAAAACCGTCCGTTTTTTGCACTTAGAAAATGGAAAATAGCTTTTTGGTGCAACGAAAAGACAAATTTCCTCCTACAACATTGTCTATATCCCATGATGTATATGTATGCATAATATGGACACATTATCTTCAATTATGCCTTGATTCTAGCCATAACATTGGTCATTTGACCCGAAAGCCAAGAAACCTCGAAGATAGATCATTTTGTGAAGGTTTTTTAGACATAGTCAATATGCTAAGTTTGATATTTTTTCTTCTAACTATGTCACATAATATGATACCATGCAAGGATTTCGCATAGTTTGGATTGTTTTTGAATTTTTTATGCCCGTTTTAAACTATCGTCAAACTTTGTCGAATGGCGGGCATGAACATTCTTAGCTCGTGGCTGAGCCTCGATAAACTTGAAGTGGATCGCTGATTAAATATCATATTGTGTACCTAAAAATGATTTTTGTAAAAAACCATGAGCATTAGATCATGTACGTATAATTCATATCTTACCCACTTCCTACTGATTTGTCGGAAATTTGTCTGTTTCACCAGAAATAGACGGAAAGGTTTGATATCCTTCTGTTAAGACATTGTCCATGTAAGGTGGTATAGTATTTTGGAAAAATATGGTGGTAGCATTTTGAATTAGCCATTTGGTGGTTGCTTCACAAAACTGTCCATTTTTATACTCGGAAAATAGAAAATGACTTTTTGGTGCAAAGAAGAGGAGAACTTCCTCCTGTAATATTGTTTGTCATCTCATTATGCACATGTATGCACAATATAGACACATTATCACAAATTAAGCCTTAATTCTAGCCATAACATTGGTTATTTGACCCGAAAGCAAAGAAACCTCGAATGAGATAGATCATTTTGTGAATGTTTTTAGACATAATCAATATAACAAGTTTTATATTTTTACTCTAACTATGCCACATAATATGACATCACGTGAAGGTTTCGCATTGTTTGGATCATTTTTGAATTTCTTATGCCCGTTTTAAACTATCGTCAAACTTTTTTGAACGACGGGCATGAAGATTCTTAGCTCGGGGCTAAGGCTCGATAAATTTGAAGTGGATCGCTGATAAAATAGCATATTGCGTACCTAAAAATATATTTGTAAAAAATCATGAGCATCATATCATGTGCCTATAGTTCATATCTGACCCACTTCCTACCAATTCGGTAGGAATTTTTCTTTTTCACCAGGGATAGACGGAAAGGTTTGAGATCTCCCTGTTAGGTCATTATCCATTTAAGGAAGTATAGTATTTTGGAAAAATATGGTGGTAGCATTTTGAAATATCCATTTGGTGGTTGCTTCACAAAACCGTCTATTTTTTGCACTTGGAAAATGGAAAATAGTATTTTGGTGTGAGGAAAAGAAAAACTTCCTTCTGTAACATTGTTCGCCATCCCATGACACACATGTATGCACAATATGGACATATTATCATAAATTATGTCATGATTTTAGTCATAACATTCGTCATTTGACCCGAAAGTCAGAAAATCTTGAATAAGATAGGTCATTTTGTGAAGGTTTTTTAGACATAATCAATATACCAAGTTTGATATTTTTCCTTCTAACTATGTCACATAATATGACAACACCGAACGTTTCGCATTGTTTGGATCGTTTTTGAATTTCTTATGCCTATTTTTAACTATATATAATGTTTTATGTTTTACTTAATTTTTATTTCTAAATGTGTAATGTTTGAGTGTAGATAGATAGATCTTATTTTTCTGCAAATTTTGATATATTATTTGTATTTTTCTGAATTAAAATTATTTAGTTATAATTTCTCAAACTTAATAAGGTAAAAGGAAAAATAGCTACGCCGAGGACGGACAATTCTACGCCGGCGACTGGGGTGGCGGGGGAGAGGGGGGGGGGGGGGGGGGGGGGGGGGGGGGGGGGTCGGCGTAGCGTCCGGTCGTTGGTGTATCCATCCATTCCTGTGTAGTGATAATCAGCTGGACACTACCAGTTCTAGTGTTCCACTCAAAAAGGCCCTATCCTTTTCAGTTTTTCTTTTTTCGAGATATCCTTTCTAGTTTTCAAATCGATGCTAGCTTAATTGTCTATGTACGCAGCTACTGTATTATGCTCCGCAGAGCATCTCGCCGTCTTAATCGTCAACTCGACAGCCACGCTGCCCGTCGTCGTCGCTGCGTCCCAAAGTGAGACACGGAGTTGATGAAAACACACTTGGCATCCTACTGGGAAAAAGCAAGAGAGCGAACCGTGCAGGAAGACATGGAGAAGTCAGAGGCGACAGTAGCTAGAGAGTCCACAGTTGTTCAGATAGGCAGGAAGTCAAGTTTCTCTGTTCCAACCACAAGCTGCACGAACCTTCCCACACAGAAAAACTGCCAGGAACTCCAAAGTACAGCAAGGTGATTTGAGTTTTGGATGCAATCTAGAGCGAGCCAACGATGAAATATCTTGTACTCCTAGGGACGATCGTGGTTCTAGCCAACCCAGCATCCCACCAGCCCGGGCAGCCATCCAGTTTTGCCGACGGCACAAAATTTATGTTTTTATAGATTGTTATAACGATTTTGTCTGAAAAAATCACATCTCAACCTCGTCCACCCAGGCTTTCGAAAGTTTTTTAGGTCTACTACTGCGCGCAGATATATACATAATGGTAATTAGGCTTACTCTACTACTTCTACTTCGTAGGAGCGAAAAACTCTAGTTTCCGTCCTATGTTTTATCCAAGTTACCCTTGGTTACCTCATTATTGCTCCTTTCACTCTCATCGAAAAAGAAAAAGAAAACAATATTTTTCCGATTTTTGCCCGGTTGGACTCACATGCCAAAGTAGGTGCAGGTTGTTGATGACCAGGAGAAGTCATCTTTAATTCCAAACGTCACTACTGGGTAGATGTGAAAATGCATTGCATTTCTGTGGATGTGTGCAATCTGCATAACTTTTTTGTTTATTGTTCCCATCGAGTGGCCGATATCACTTTGCTACTGTACCTAGTCCTGGTGGTCGGAGCAGTTGAATATTCCTATTTTTTTAAGTCTATTTTTGTTTAAGCTTTTTTTTTTACAACTTTTAGAAATTCTAGGAACAATGTACAAAAATCCCATCTTAAATTTCAAACTTTTAGAAAGTTATAAACTTTTTTACATTTCTAGAATTCCACTGAATATATGTTTTTTGGTGTGCGCGGAACGAATTTAAATCCAAGGTTGTCTCTTGTGCTACAATGTTAATAAAATGCCGTGAGGAGCATTTTTTTAGAACTTCTGTGATATTTTTATATCAATGAGGTCACTGCCATTTTCCATTTTCATAGACCAGTGATCGATTGTGCATGCTGAGCACATTCGACTAACACAATAGAAACAACTACTATAACATAACTAAAGCACCAGAAAAATAACGTTACATGATCTCAAAAATTGCAACACTACTTGCATAATGTTAACACGCTGCCAGCCTGCCGTGAGGGCAAATATTGCGACGATTAAAGAAATGGTGTGCTTGTTGGGGTATGATGCAATGGATGTAGGCTTAGACCTCGTGCTTTAGTCGGACGACAGGGTGAGGAGTGATCAAGGGATCACATGCCATATCTAATCTTGTTGCACTTTAGTGCTAATCATCGGTATTAAGATGGCTAAGCTAGCTAGCAAACATTCTCTAAAGGATATCATGTTCCACGAGGCGACATGTCATGTTGATTGCAAACTGGAAAAGACACTTAACTGTTGTAAAAAAGGAACAGAAAAGAGCACTCGATTTCAATTAACAACATGGGACACACGACAATAGAATTAACAATGGTTTGGGAGAGGGGAAGGTGGCGAGGAGGGAGCTAGGACCGGCGGCTAGGGTTGGGCATATAGAGGCGCCCAGTGCGGGATGATACGGGGGTGTAGGGGAGATATAACATGATGTGGGAGAACTTTATTATGACAAAGACGTAGCTGTTATAGAAAACTTTGGGAGCGTGGTTTCATATCTCACATTTTATTGTGATCGGACGCTTTCAGAGCATTAACAATGCCACGCTTATTTAGGGATGCTAGATTTTTATTACCGGTCTAATATGGGGTTGCAAGTCCAAATCCTGGTCTAGCGTGTGGCCTCTACGCAAAAATTTGCGTCTGACACTTCTGATTTTCGAGAGGGGATCGATTCAGTTGGACAATATAAGCTACTACTAATAAATGCCCGCCTTGGAAGGAAGGGCAGATGCTTATATGGGCTTTTCTATTTCGTAATATCTCTTCCATTAATTAAACGCATCTATATAAGCGCTTTGCATTGTGTGTGCTCTAAGAGCAAACACAATAATGTCCAATCGGTTGGCTATAAACTTTGTCATGTCATCAGAGTCCCATACACATGCTCTAAGCAAAAAAAAATCCGCATACAACCCATGCTAGATCTAGAACCAACATCATGGAAGTTTCAAATATCTAAATCTTTAATAAACAAAACATAGCAGTTTGCGTATAGATAGACTGTTGTATGACTTTGGCTCTATGCTAAATTTAGATGATATGGCATAACTATAGAGCCATCAGCTGGCTATATTATTGCCCTTGCTCTAAGACTAAGAAACGGTTGAACACAGATCACTGCCCATATCTAATCTCGTTGCACTTTCAGAGTGCTTATCGTTGGTCTTAAGATCGCTATGCCAGCCAAATATCTCTCAATAAAGCCATGTTTAAACCAGGCGATAACATATCACTTGATTGACAATGAAAGAATTAACCACTTGATTATGTCAAAAAGGGAACAGAAAAGGAGCACTTGATTTTCAACTAACAGCAGGGGGGGGGGGGGGGGGGGGGGACACACGCAAAGAAAATTAACAATAGTAGAGGACAAAAAGAGAACATGCGGCTAAAAAGTTTTCTACCGCTAATCCGATTTGCCTGAATTTTCTCTCTCTTTGATTGAAAGCGTGAAGGAGCCAAAGTAGGTGTTGATTCGTTCGTTACAACTTACAGGTTCATAAAAAAGCTACCGGCAGAAGCATCGTTGATCAACTCCGCTCGTGCGGCCGATTCGTCGAATCCTGAGTGAACGAGAGTTTATAGTCACAGTCGTCCGTGACATCGGACGGCAATGTAATCAATCTATGTTAACACGTGGCATGCGTGGTTAGCAACCCAAGTTCGATAAAAACAAAAGGTCATCCTATTGTCGAGTCTAAGGGCTACATTCGGTCGAAAGGCTAATCATAGTTGAGCATACCAAGCTTCTTCTTTGGTTAGCACCGTCCAAAGAGTTTGGGAGTTCCATCCTCTTCACGTTTTTCCTCTCAGTGCACGCCATTCACATTGGACCCGCTGAGAGCAACACAAGAAAATAGTCGCGCATGTTTCTCTCGATGTATGAGATCTACTCCCTCCGTTTTAAAATATAAAATAATTTAGCTTTGTAAAGTCGAATGTATTGAGACTTCTTTTAGTATATAAGTTCACTCGACATTTTATATTTTAAAACGGAGGGAGTACTTTTGATTGAGTGTAAAGTTTTGAAATCCGAACTCTAGGAGCAGGTGTTTTAAAAGAATTAGAAATTTATAAATAGTTGTACAGAATCTATCTCGATTACTTGTTGCAGATTTTTCAGATACGCTTATATTCAGACATGTTTTAGTATACATATTTATCTAGATACGCATATATTTAGACGTGTTTTATTATATACATATTTTTTTTTTGTCTAGATACACTAATCTAGATAAATCTGCGTGATCTAATCCGGGGAAAGCGGGAGTGCTTTTAATTTTTTGTTGAATAATACTTAGTATTCTGGACTACACAAAAAGTCATAAAAATGGGGTTCTAAATAGATTAAAAAACTCAATTTTTGTTTTCGCATTTGTCTCTTTTCTGTAGATTGCACACTAAAACGTAAGTCCATGAAATTATAAATAATACTAGATACTACTAGTACATATGGATGAATTTTTCAGAATTGTTTAAAGTGCTAAAATGAAGTCTCTTGAACTTGTGTGGGTTGTGGGGTACCACTGCACTCCTACCATCCAACCACATTTTCGGATTCAAGATCTTCCAAACTGTCTTGGTCAGTCAATCAGTCAGGTTGGGCAGGAGGCAACGGCCGCCGCGCGCGTTCCTGCAAATTTTGACGTCTCCACTCACCAAAAACACGACGGAATCGACGCGCCACGGTAACCAAAGCCTCCTCACACGTTCAGCTTGTGCCTCGCGAGAAAAGGAAGACTTGTTACGATCAAACTTCAAAGGTGAAAGGGAAATATGCGAGCGAGTAAGAAAGACGTCGTGCCAGCCATTGGTTGCCCAGAAGAGATCAAACTGAAGGTTCGAGGATGCATGCGTCGTGGACAGACAAACAGAATCATCTCTGACAGTAGAAGCACTTCATCCTCAATGCGTTCAGTCTTTGGGATGAAAACTTTGTTGGAGGAAATTTTACTTTTCTTCTCCAACCTATTTCAGTCTAGTCCATATTCGGACATATTCCAATTATCTTGTTAGCAAGGTGCAAGGAGGATACACACAAGGTAGATATATATATTGACCACAGAAAGAACAGATGATAGAAGAATTCCTTACTTGTTTGGACTATAGGTCTATAGCTAAGATTGCAGTATATTGAAATAAAATCTTCCAGAACTTCTAATTTCTGCGAGACGGCCATGTGTATTCCAGCACTACTATGAACATCGGCATTTCAACAGTTTCCTTGGGTCAGAATGCTGCATTCATCAGCGTTGTCCATTTCACTGGAAGGGGGTCAAGTCCTCCATTTACAAGTAGGCAAGCAAAACTATCCTCTACCTCTCGGGACATACCAGTCTCTCTTTGTCTGGTCGTAAGAGAGCGACGAACAGCTCCCGTTGCGGTAATCCCACGACAGCACCTTCTTCATCAACGCGCGCAGCCTCTCGGCGCCAGGACCAGGCTCGAAAACAGAGTCTTCGTCCCTGGACAGACAAGGATCGGCTCCTCCTTCAGAACTCCCAGAACACCATGCTCCAGGGGTGAACAGCCCTTCGGAGCGGTGCAGAAGCTCGCGGTCTATCCTGTCCAGGACCTTGTCTTCCTTGGGGAACTTCCGCGCAAAGGGCGCGCCGCTCTTGACCATGTTGTTGAAGTCCTTCATGGAGAGGGTCAGCGGGTGCTGCTTCGCAGGGTAGTCCCACGCGATGTAGTGCAGGTCATGGCCAACCGCTGTGCCACGAAACTCGCCAGAGTTGCAGATCACGGTATGGAAATAACCTTCCGGTGAGGAGATGAAGTTCACATAGTACATCAGGAGGGTGCGTGGGAGATTATCCCAGCCCCATATGCAGTACTCCAGGAAGGTTTTCGTGAGCATTATCCAAGCAGAACCTGATGATCACACATGGAAGACTGTCACATTAAGATGCATTAAAAAGTATCCTTTGACAAGAAAGCGTGCCATAACAGTCAACACAGATAGATCAGTACACTTATGAAGTTGCATGCATTTAAATCCTAGATTATACACAAACTTGTGTTATTCCATACTACTATTAATTCGTTTTATCCGTGTTTAGCAGTACTTCGGGATGTAGTAAGTCAATTTATAACCTTCAACACCAGCCTGAAATCCAACATTGGCTTTAGTTTGTCTTTCTGGTGACATAAGACCCTCCCTGCAATTCTTCAATTAAAATTCTTACAACAGCAGTGTCTACTCAAGGTGAATTAAGCGTAGCTGAAATTTTAACAAAAACTCGTAAAACAAAAATGATGTTTAATTAATACAGTATCAACTCATTATGCAAAACTTGGGGCAGGCTTAAGTTAAAAAATGTGTTTCATTCATGTATAAGCATACAACATTACACCCTGTGTTTGTTCCATCCTATAGGAATTCCACCATAAGAATTCGATAGAAATTGAGTTGTTGCTAAGGTAAGTTAGCACGTCTTGATGCCACCAAATTATCCTATATACTGCTCCTCAGGAAAATTATTTCTAATTTATCAGGAAGCAATGACAGGAGTTGGTGGCAAATAAAAAATGTATGCATATCAACCAGAAACTTTTAATCGTTTCAAAATAGCATGGCGCTACAACTAAATTTTGACCATAATATAATTTGACTGAGAGGTTATAACTTCTGCAAACAATTAAGAGGATTACTGAACAAGCTGAAGCAAGTCGTTCTGGTATTCCATGCATTATGCATATGCCGACCACCACATGAATGTAATGCGTCATGGGTAAAACTGTAGAATTGCCAAATACTGAAATCAGGAACCATTCCTACCAGTATATAGTTTGAAAGATGTTGGCAGTTCTCGCCGCTCAGGAGTCGTAGAAAGGTCAAACTTTTTCGACAGATAGAGACCTGGGTCCAGAACTATTGGTTTTCCTCTTTGCATCCTGTGAGGAAAGCACACGAAACATCAGAAGAAAAGGAAGGGGCTACAGAAGGATAAATAGATCTAGATAATTTCAATCAAATCATAAATGTTTATGCCACAACAAACTTACAATTTCCATCCTGATATTTGCATGTGCTCTATAAAATTAAGATTTCTTGGCAAAGACGAGAACACGTGAAGTATATCTGTACAGAAATAACATTAGTGAACTATATATGGAGTATGGAACACATTAAGTATGTCTGCTCAGAGATAATAACAGTTCACACCACAAGTACAATGTCTTTTGTATGTTGCTGATTTAATGAAATCTCAAGCTTCATCATAAAAGCTTATCCTCTAAATGTCTGAAGCTTCATCATAAGAGCATATCCTCTAAATAGGTGACCTCCTTTTAGAAATAATAAGGTGCTTCACCTCAGAAGTTGGGACCGAACACAACACCAACTGCCTGTGTACATAGGCACTTCACCACCTGGAACCTATCCAAGGCACCTATCCTCTAGACATCTACATAAGTGATGCTTCTTGATGCTAATACTGCAAAAGCTAGTTCACGGCTCACAGGTGTTGCAACTTATGTGTCCCTGATGATACTGCAAAAGATGTCTCCGTAAGACATGATAATGTTGCCAACCGCATTTCGCAGTGCTCTAAATCAGACAGCAGCAGTAAAATCTCAACAGGTAAATCAAGGAAATTGAAATACTACAATATTGCCTGGTTTGTTGTATGCCGCTCGCAAGAATGCAGTTCCAATGCATAGCAACAAAAGACTGGTCCATAGATAGGAGTATTATTCACAGCAGGAAAATACAAAATGAAGTGTTGATCAAGAACACTGACCATCCTGTGTCATGAGAGGATAATCCGACGCGCTGAGGTTGATGAACCAGTCCCACTCCAGCCCTTCTTTGAGGAGGATCGCCACGGCGTGCAGCGTGCAGGCGACCATCGTCGGCCCCTTGTACGTCACAAGGTCGCCCTTGGCAATCACCCGCACATTCCCGACCTGGCTGAACATCGGGTCGCCCTTGACGTACATGGCCAGGTCGATCCTCTCCCGAGGCGGCGCCTCCAGATCCAAGTGCAGGATGTACTGGTTGCGCGGGTGGTATATCGCCTGCAGCACCCTCCGCATCCGCAGCCCGTCCCCCTTGGTACCCTCGAGGAGATACGCCAAGCGGGGCGGCTCGGCGCCGGAGTCGTTCGAGTTCACGGCGGCATTGTCGGGATTGTCGCCGTCGTCACTGTTATTCAACAGTTGCTGGTTCTTTGCGTCAGACTCTACGGACTGTGACGGTGAGCCTACACCGTCGTCCCAGTCGGTGAAGGAGACCACGTCAAAGAGGAAGGAGTCGTCGGAGCCCAGGTAGGGCGGCGAGAAGAGGCCGCAGGCGGCGGCGAGGAAGAGGGTGGCCGACACGAGGAGGCTGGCGATGAAGGGGACCAGCCAGCGGAGGTCGCTGAAGGGCCGGCCGGGACCGGAGTTGAGGCCCCAGCTCTTCCTCATTTCCTCGTGCGCATTCAACTCAGTTATGCCGCAGCGGCGGAGCTAGAGAAATGTCAACGGCCAAAGCTTGAGCTTCCGAAATCGTCGTAATTCCGTACCTATATTCGCAGATCACGTAAAGAACAGTGAGCGAGCTCGAATTTCTAGCCATCTTTCGCATTTCACAAATTCCCCAATTCATCAATCGGCAAATCGGAAACGAAGGGGGGAAATTCGAAGGAGGGATACCTGCGCTGCGCTGCGGCGCCACGTGACCCTGCCGGCTGGCGCGCCACCGTCCTGCGCTGCTGCCCGCGCGAAGCCCGCCTGAGAGATCCAGAGCGGTAGCTCCGTTGTCTCCAAGCTACGGCCGGGGCAGCAGGCAGGAGTGGTTGAGCTCAGCAGCCTACACAGCAGTACAGGAGAAAACCTCAGCGGTCCAAATTCTTTTTCCGCACCTTCAATTCGATCCTAAATCTTTAAAATTGCACATCTAGATCCTAAATATTTTATAAGTAAGTCACGTGAAATTTTAAATAGCTCTGCCAGCGTTGACCGATGCCACATCGACGACGGTAAGACCCAAGAAGCATTGCTAGCTGGCCTACATATTTACAAATAAGCTCGTAAAGTTATAATTCTTGTAGAATGCAGATCCTGGACATATAGTTACTGCTCACCCCAATGCCCGTCCTGATCTCCCCAGCAACCATGTTCCTCCTGCTTAAAACACTCAAATTAAGCAAAGTATGCCGAAGGCCTGCTGAACCCGTTCTACACGTACAACGCGAGGGCTGCAACGCCAGACGCTTGTCTGCTGCCCCACCTCCTTCTTCTCGTCAACTAGGCGATGTTTAGGGTGATAATCGCAGCGGTGGCATCATGGACGTCAACTCCAGGCTGCTGCACGCCAAAGTGCTGGACGCGCAGCTCGACGTTGGGTCTTCAATTTGGCATGTTCCTCGCGTATGGCGATGGGCGCCGGTCTACGTATCCACACCGGTCACCACTCTGGTGGTTCATGTGCGTGCATGCGGGATGCGAGCATCGGACTCCGGCAATGTGTGCCGAAAGCGACAGCTTAATGCGCATATGCGGTCGGTTGCTGCAGAAGCAAAGGGGCATGGACTGCGTTGATCGATATGGCCAAGCGACAGCAACTAAGAGCTAGACATCATGTGTATGATTAATGAATCCTTGAGCTGTCCTACTACACGTTCTCCTATGGTGCTAAACAGAATCAGCAGCTGTGTACCATGTCAAAAGTCCAGCATTTCTGCACCGTGAGTTCACCATCATTAGTTGTCGCCATTGTCCAAGCAAAAGACGTTTCCGCCGTTGACTTCTTGGGCTGCTTCTGCGTGTGCGTCTTCCTACTACAAGTGCGTCACATATGCCCTTGCAGCAGCGATAAACATCCAGGCCGGCACCGCTACTCTTGGTGGGGACGCAGGCACTGAAATACAATAATAGGGGTCTATTTGCAAATATGTAGAGTGGCTGGTATTTCTCTTGGCCTCCCACTACTTACGTGGCACTGGTCAACGCGAGTCAAACCGATTTAGGACCTGCGATGAACAACTTATAAAAGATTTATGATCTATATGTGCAATTTCAAAAAACTAGGACCAAAGTGAAGGTGTGGAAAAATAATTAGGACCGCTGGTGCGGTTTTCTCGCAGTACAGCACTGTCAACCGCTGAGCTGAGGTCGAAGACTTTGGCAACCGGATTGGGCCCGATTGCAATATCTGGCCCAAGAAAAATCTTACGGGAACTTTCTAACTAGTATTGCATTGTTATGTGATGCTCAGTTCTTGTCAATTTCCCTGATGTAATTTGTTTACCCTTCATGCCATGTTGTTTGGTCGACCTCGTACTGTCACAACGCGAGGTCAGGCGTGCTGGCCGTGGGATGGAGATCGAACGACCCGAGCTTGTCAAAGCTAATAGGATCACACAGGGGCGTACTATTTTTTTTGTCTTGTTGCGGCCAAAACGTCATGCCACTGCATGCTTTCAATTGTGCATTTAATTACGAATTTCAAACATTTAAAATGTTTTCTAGCTCAAACCATTTATCTAAGTTAGATTTCATTTTCACCGTTAGACTAGTCATAACGAGATCTTCGAAACAAGATCTCATGTTGATATGTTTCGATGACTTTTTTCGAGGATATAACTTTTTGCTAGATGTAACTCTTTCTGCTAACTGGGATGTAACTTTTTTGCTGGTTGATGTAACTTTTTTTGCTAATTTAGATGTACTTTTTGCTGGATGATGTAACTTTTTGCTGGATGTAACTTTCTGATAACTTGGATATAACTTTTTTTTTTAAATTGGATATAACTTTGATGGGATGTAACTTCCACAAATTACATCCTCTAAAAAAATAGTCGAAACATATCGACATGGGATCTAGTTTTAAAGATCTCGTCGCGACAAGCCCAATGGTAAACAGATCTTGAATCGAACAAAAAGTTTAAGCTAGAAAACATTTCAAATTTTTAGATTTCGTAATTATATACATGGATAAAGTGCATGCAGTACGGCTAAGTAGGGTATCTTTTTTAGAATAAAGATAAACTCATTTGCTTTTTCTATTGCAAAAATAGAAATATTAGTAGTCTGTCTGAACTGACCTCGTTTTTTGTTAAAACGAGGTCGACCTTGGGTAGCCGCACCCTCAAAATCTTATCCAGCACAAGCAAATTCTGCACCAGTTTTTTGATTCTCCCAAGTCCATGGCTCTCTTTGGTACTGAGTCGCCCGTTTCGGTTTGGATCGGCCCTCGGATAGATTTTTTTTGCCTATGTATGTTTTTTAGGATGTGAACGTCTCCAGCGGGCGGACCCATTTAACCATTCTCCACCGTCAAAGATTTGATGTCGATAATTAGGATCAACGTCCCGCCAGTCCCTGACGCAGCGGCTTCCTGACCGTCGCTCCATTTCCCACATTTTGCCACCGGTTTCTCGTGCACGGTCAAATTTGGTTTCCAGTACGCCGTGGGCTATAAGAAAGTCGGCGCGGTGAGGTGGACGGCCAAACCCTAACTAGATAGCACCAACGCCTCGCCGCAAGACCACCACCTGCACCTGGGCTAGGATCAACGCGTTGGCGTCCGAGCGGTTCCCTTCGGAAGACATGGAGGCGATCACCTTCGTAGAGTACTTGCAGTGGGAGGAAGACATGGCCACGGGGGCATCACATGTGGTAGAGGTGGCGGAAGGCACGATGGGGCGACGGAGAAGCAGGAGATTGTGGCGCCGGTCGTTGTGGCCCAGGCGGTGGCCCCTGCGGCGGAGGTGCCGTCTGACGCCAACACGGTCGTCGTGGACAACGACAACGACCGGCTCAAGGACCTTGACGACGAGGTGGGCACGCCGGAGGTGACCATGATGGCGTCCATCCTGTGCGGCTTGTCTTGGTTCCTATGGAGGGAGTAGCAGCACGACAAGTCAGAGGCAATGTCGTGCTCTATGGGTCTCGGGGACGACGACAACATCACCTTGATGAACGTAGCCACTTCGGATGCACGCACGGGAACTCGACCGAGAGGGAGAGGGAGAATGAGGTGGGGTGAGGAATCGTTATGGGGCGGCGAGGTGGCTCTCTCCATCTCCTTCTATTAGAGAGGCAAGCATGGCGCGGCGGGAATCACGATGTCCACTACGGCCACACATGGTACGCTGGCTTGATTTTCTTAGACGAATATGAGATGCGGCTTGCTGAAGATGACGACATGAGTTTAGACGGGCGGCATATGGGCTTGATATAGTGACACTCAGGAAAATACGGGACAATAATATTTTAAGTGGACATAAAAAATTAGGACCGTATGGGTGTATTTTTTGAGTTCAAGGACAATAAATAATGTGTGCATTTGATACGTGCATTTTGCATCATCATTTATAGAACCTTTGTGCACTCTTTAGAATCATTTTTACCTTGATCTATTATTATTTATGCATATTTAGAGGATTTGGACTTCCGTATGAAGCCCCTTTCATTGGTATTTAATTTCTAGAAGAAAAACCTCTTTTTTCATGTTTTTTGTTGTTTCTGGAGGACATTCTGAACGTCAATAAATCAAAGAAAAGAATACCTGATTAGTTTTTCACCAGGAGAATCAACTTGGGTCAAAGACTGAAGCGAGGAGAGTCACGAGGCCCGAAAGATCATAGGTGGCGCACCCACCCCCCTCCCTCGTGTGCGCGCCACCCAGCCACTTTCGGCCCTCGAACATCGTCTCGGCCTCTCCTTTGGCGTACCACCATATTATATACCTAGAAAACCTAGTTTCCCAGGAGGACAGAATTTTTGGCGAAACAAAGCGTCGCCAGAGCAACGATATTTGTTCGGGGGTTAGATTGGTCCTGCTCTCCACCCCGGGGAGTGGGATTTAGAGGTCTTCTTCACCACCATTATCATCAACGTCATCACCAACGACCATGAGTTTATTCCCCCATCATCATGTGTGATTAATTCCCTGTGGGCATGTGAGGTGGGTGGGGATTGGATGAGATTCATCATGTAATCATCCATATGTATCGAGATTTGAGGTGCTTATCTTGTAGACATTCTTGTATGGGTATTGGTACACTTTTGATATGTTTAATGCTTGTTGCTAGGGCCCGAGTGACATGATTTCAGTACTGAACTTTTATTGCCCTATCATATATTTGAGTTTGGTATGTATTTGCAAAGTGTATTACCTATTATTATGTTGAACCTGCGAACCTAAAGTTACAATTAGGGGAAATAATGGTAATATATGATAATTTGAGTATATTGTATGTTCATGAAGTTTTAATATTTTGTTTCGGTCTATTAGAAACGATAGATCTTAATTGCCTGTAGTACCAAGTTGGTCCCAGTAAAATGGACAGGCAGGACAAAAGATATTATGCAAACTTACATGCATGTGGCATCCCGCAAAACCACTACTAGAAAATCGCGTTGAATTTTGTGCATTGCATCATCATGACATCAGCATACACATTTTGTTTCAAACTATTTTGCTAAGAACCCTATTTTTGTTTCTATACTAATTCCCTCCCTTTTATTTCAAATTAACACCGGTGCTTCCGGATATCTCAGTTGTCTAAAAACAATTTGCAAAAGGCTTTTAACTTAAATTATAAAACCCTAGTCTAATTTCTAGTCCTAAGTTCACCCAAAACTATCCTACCCACCTATCCCAGCTTGCCACCTCACCCCTCCCCCAATTCCCTACCCACCTTGCCACATCATCAATCCTTACCCCAGCTCTCTCTCTCCTTCTCTCACCCCAACCCCACCTACCCTCTCTCTCTTACACCTGGGCCCCACCTACGCCGGGCCCCACCCCACAGCCCCACTCCCACCCCACCTGCCTCCCCTGGTCAAAACCTCCCCCAGCCGACCCACTCCCTCCCCAGGCCCACTCCCGCCTGACCCCGCCACCCGACGCGCCCCACCCCTTCTCCCTCCTCTCCGGCGCCTCGCCACCGTCGCCGGCGAGCCCCTCCGTGCTCGCCCGCCCTCCGCCCTTCCCTCCGCTCGCCGGCCTCTCTCCTCCGCCTCGTCGCCCCGCCCGCCTCGGCACCGGCGCCGCCCCTCCTCCTTGCTTCGGCCTCCACCCGAGCCGCACCCTCTCCACCGCTGGGAACCCCCTCGTCGCCGTTCTCCCCCTCACCCGCGACCTCGCCCCCACCCGCACGAGGCCGCCTGTCCCCGCTCCCTCCCTGCACCCTCTCGTCCGCGTCAGCCTCGCCGCGGCCCCCCCAGCTCCGGCCGCGCCTCCCGCTGAGCTCGCCACCGCCGCCGCGCGCCTCCGAGCCGCCGCTGCCAGGCCCCTCCTCGCGTCGCCTCTGCAAGGTCGCCCCGACCCCACCCATGGTCGCCGCCACGCTTGTGTAGCCTGTCCTCGTCGGCCTCCTCCCGCCCGCGAGCCAGCGCACCGACGGTCCCCTCCGCTGCTGCGACCGCCGTGCGCGCGTCTCCGGCCTCGCAAGCGCCTCCGGCGTCGCTGCAAACCGCCGCTGCCGACCCCGCCATCCTCTGCACCCTGCAGCGAACGACGTCGCCCTGCAGCCCCTTCTCGCTCCGTGCAGCCACCATCTGCGACCCGAACCACTCCGGGAATCATGCAGCTTCCGTGAGGGACCCCTGTAGCGACTCCATCGAGTCCTGGTATGTGCGGTTGGAGACCAAGAACAAGGAGTATCGACAAGATCTCCCTGTTAGCAAGGCCGGTTTGATGCCGATGGTCCTGAGGGACGCACATGGTGTCACTCAAGCCCTCCTTCATGGATGCAGTGACAAGACTCGTTTTCCCTCTGAACCCCAAGATCGTCAATCCGAGATGAGGACCCGAAGATCAAGGCAAGACGACCGTCGGTGCCGAACTCCGGGAACTCCGTCATGGAGCATCAAGTACTTCCACTCGGACGCCCCACGGACTCGGAGAAACCCTCGGACGCCAAGATCGCCACATGGAACCGAAGGTGTCGAGACCCTGAAAAACTAATCGTCTCGGAGTCGGAATACCGAACACTGGCATGCCAAGTTCTTCGACTCGACGGCCACAGATGCGACAAGTTCTCCTTCCCGGATGCGATGCTCGAGGACACGGACGGTAAGGACACCGACGCAGAACGCCAAGTTCTTCACCCCGAACGCCAAGACCGACCCGACACGAGGACACGACAAGATCTGCGCAACGACGAGATCGACATCGACCAGGGCAAGTCCGATGCGCCCCGACGCCAACCAAGTCCTGCTTCCCGGTGGCGACAAGACCTCCTTCCCATACCAATCCCGCTGATCCCGTCGAACCCTGAACCCCGAGACCGAACCCCGAACCCCGGAACCCCAAGATCGTCGAACCCTAATGTGTGACCCCTTTTCTCGAGCCCTATTTTATTAATGCAATAACAACTTGTTGCATATTAATTGCCATACTTGCATGCATGTTTGTGTGGTTTGGGGGCCTTATGCCGATTCACCTCTAATTAAATATGGGGCCCATATGCGAGCAAATCTAGTCGTATATTGGCCTCATTTAAATTTGTGTGGAACACCGGGGCTATATTTTGTCTTGATAATGCAACATTTAATTTGCGGGGTAGATAAATAACTTGAACCGTTTAATTAATTGTCGGGACCCCGGTTCCGCTTAATATGACCTATTTGCATCGCATCCTTACCATGCCATGCATACATGCATCATGCTCGATCTTTTGCCGTAGTATTAAATATTGCATCCGGTGTTTATTCTAGTGTTTTGCTTCTTCGCGGATAAGGTCGTTGAGTTGATGCGAGTGTCGACCCGATCGTCGGATGAACCTTCGGCAATGTTTTCAGGCGAGCATCTCCCCCTTTCTACCTATCTTACTTTTATAGTATTTATTTCCCTCCTGTTGATCTATTGCTACCTGTGTTGCGTTGCTCTAGTTTTTCGTACCCGTGATATCCCTTGCAGCCTTATATTGCCTTGGACACATCCTATTACCTGTTGTTTGGTAGATAGTTGGACTTGCGTGTCGTAGTCGCTTGCTCAAGTGCTGTTGCGAGTCGTCAAGTGCCAAAGTTGTTGGTGTATTGCCGCATGTTTGATGTTGGAGATGATCATGGCTTTACTTATCGTTCACTTTAATTCCTGTTTAACAACTAAAATTGAAGTAGGTAAGCAGAGGCACAGGTGGGCAATAGATGTTATTTGGTTGTTAACCGTCCACTTGTGTCCCGTAGGACCCCGAGTACTTGATACCTGTTCCTTGAATATTCGCGCTATCCACATCTGGGAGGATTATGGGACCCTCCTGAGCCAGAGCTTGATTCCGTCTTATTTCTTGGGGCCACAAACTAGTTTGAGGTTTTATTTACTATCCTGTACTTATGCCATGCTTTACTGCTTTAGTTACGATTGTGCGAGGAGCACACTGTACTGTTTAGGTAAGCGGAATGTTTTCGCGGTATCGACAATCCCAGTTTTGGGTTCCCAGTCGTTTACAGCCATTGACACAAACCTTGAGTCCGTCTCGGAGTCAGCTAGCTTCGTTGCGGGTCTACTCAATGGGGTGGCCCCCTGAAATATTTCTGAATCTTGTGATTGCTTTGTCGTGAAGGCCTCGTTGGGTTTTGATTTGGTTTTTCCGAGGTTGATCGAGTGTGTGTTGCTATTTGTGCACCCCGGCCGGGTAAAACTTTCTGAAAGCCGTGTCCGCGGTTATGGACGACTTGGAGCACAGTATCTCGATCATAGACAACTATAACTAAAGTAGTGCTATAAATTTGACTTTATAATGACTAGTAATCAGCTTCACTATAATGGAATGGCTAAATAAAACTGCCAACAATTGTTTGCTTGGGTTGTCGCTTGCGACCATTGTACCTGACTAGTAAGTATTGCAACTAAAACGGAATGGCTAAATAAAAGTACCAACAACTGCTGGGTTTTGGGTTATCTCATGCTATTTGTATCTGACTAGTAAGTGCCGCAACTACAACGGAAAGGTTAACTAAAAGGGCCCACTGCTTATTTTATCAGGACGATTATCTATACCTGACTAGTAATTACTGCAACGATAACTGAATAAATAAAACTGCCAACTGTGTGAGTTCCTCGGTTGACTTCCTCGTTTGGTCTCGAGGGGGAAACACCAGGATGGGTTTGTTTGATGGTAGCATCAGGTTGGTTCCGAATAGGTCTTTCTTACCCCTCTCTGATAGCCAACAGTTATCTCGAGTCTCTATAGGTTGTTTAGTGCATGATGCGCCGCCGCTTCAGTCCACCATACCTATGTAGGCGAGGACTGCCGAATTCTAGCCTCGCCGTGTACTGGCCTCAGTACTGACGCTCCTCTTTTCCCTTGCCCTTTGTCGGCACCCCTTTTGTCTAAGCAGGTTTTGGGATCGACGTTGTTAGCAGGGTTACCCTTCCGGCTTGGCCTGGGCAGGGTTATGGACGCCATTGGTTATTCTTCAGGGCTCTTAGCCCCATTTGCATCTTGTCCGTAGTCGGTCGCTGTAACGTTTTCAAGGTGATTTGGATCTTTGTATATTATATCTGTATCCTTGACTCTTTGAGTCGCTGTTGTATATATCTGTTTAGTGGGTCCCATCGAGGACTGTTGTGTAATGTTATTACTTCGTTTTCCACCCGCACGAAAGTGCCTGGTGGGCACCTTTGAATCGTTTCTATGCGGGTTTTGGCGGGAATCGCTGAAACTTGCATAGGGTCGATTCTGAGAGTGTTACAATGCACGATTATGTTTGGAGCATACACCTACACACAATTGAATTAGAGATAAATGGCATGGTAATAGGATACATTATATAATGGATATCATTCATACAACACTCTGCTATCAACTCACGCCTGTGTTTTAGCCACTAGAAATTTCACAACATTACTTCCGGTGAAAACTGGAAATTTGCTGCTTTATTTACTGCATTGTTTTACTGCTTTGAATCAACTTGCATAAATTACTACTTTCTTTGCAAGTTTATTGATGTACATGTGTGATTGAGAGTGACGCCTCAATTGCTAAAGTTTTATTGGTATTCTTGTGTTCCCCTTGAGTCAAACTATAAATTTGGATAATACTTCTCATCGAAGATTTCAACAATCACTTATACTTGTGGGTATCAAGACATTTTCTGGCGCCATTGCCGGGAGCCTAGCTTTATTGGTAAGACCACTTGTTATCATTTATCTAATGTACTTACTTGTCTCGTATCATGGGAAAGATTAAGGATGCTGCTAAGAAGGATATTATGCCTTCTACTATAAGAAGAGGTATGGATTTGCCCTCTAGGCCAAACTTTTCACCTAATGTTGTTACCACACGTACTATTAAAAAGAAAACTACTATCCTAGCAAGTTCACCATTGTCTAGGATGTCTACTAGTATTGAAAAAGATTGGTTGGATGATAACCAAGATAAAGAGGGGACACCTGATTTATCTAAGCCCTTATCCAATGATGATATGGAATCTGAATATGATAAAGATGAACATGTTAATAAAAAAATATAGTGCCACTAGTTATAAAAATATGCCTAGTAAAGAGCATATTGCTTTCACTAAAGTTTTTATGAGTCTTGATCTAGATGACTTGGATATATTTGAAGAAACTCTAAGTACTTTTTCTCTAGGAAAACTATTTTCTATTGCTAGTAAATGCAAGAACCTACAATATTCATTAAAGATAAGGATTATGATTTTAAAATTGACCCTGAAATAATAGAAAGAGTGGAAGCATCTAAGATCTATGGTAAAGAAGAAGAATTTCCCTATGAGCATTTAATGAATTTAGAAGATATTGCTTGTCTATTTGGAAAAACTGAGATACAACAACGCTATTATTTCTTAAAACTGTTCCCCTTCTCTTTAGGAGGAGATTCAAAAACTTGGTATCAACCATTAGCTCCTAAGGGCCTGTTTGTTTGGGCTGGCTGTGCAGGGAAAGCTGATGTGTAGAGAAAGCTACTTCTCTGAGTTTGACTGTTTGGCAACTTGGCTGGCTGTCTGACTGTATGCTAAGGAATTGTCTGTAATGTTCCTATAATTCATATAACATGCACTATTAAAGTTCATAAACGCATATGTAATTATTAAAATACCATATGTCACATATTAGTTTATCCAAAATACATATCCGGCCATTACACAAAATAAAATAGAATCATAATGAACAAAGATACATCCACACCTATCAAACCGATCATCTTCTTCTAGCATTGTACAATGCGGTAGCGATATGATCACGTGTTGAGTTCATGTCTACCGTGTGTAGTCCACTCGAAGCGGTATCACCGACAAATGTTACTAATTGCCTTTGGACCTTAGGAAGGTAGTTCTCAACTGCATCACACCGTTCAAACTGCTTATCTCGTAAGTTTGAGTCTCTAATAAAATTGTGAAGCGCTATGCAAGCAAGAATAATTATTTTCTGTGTAACCAGACCATAAGAAGGAATATACTTCAATATGCGCCACTTGTTTTTCAAGATACCAAAGACACGCTGGATAGCATTCTGTAGTGATGAGTGTAGATAGTTGAAAATCTCTTCCCTATTTGTTGGTCTCCCTTCTCGACAAAAATCTGGTATGTGGTATGTGTTCTCCTTGAAATGAGCCAAGAACCCTTTTCTATTTGGATAACCAAAATCAAAAAGGTATTATGTATCTGCATCTAAACAAAAAAATCAAACATGTCAAAATGCTTCACACAATAATTTACTAGACATGCAACAATCAATAAATGATTCACACAATAATTTACTAGACATGCATCAATCAACAGATGCTTCACACAATAATTTACTAGACATGCATCAATCAATAGATAGTCTCGCCAAATAATATCCATAACCAGTAGTTTTACAATCATCATAAATAGTCCCGGCCAAATAAACAGGAAAGGAATAATAACCAGTAGTCTCTAATAGATGGTACACACAAGTTCTGCAATGATTACAAATAAATGTTGCACACATTACTTGTTCATCTCATCATGTGTCCTCTAGAGCCAATCGATCTTGCCCTCAGTTGTTGCAAATGTTGCAAACACTTCTCTTTGATCCTTGTCCATAGCTATCTTGCCCGCGGTTTATATGATAGAAGTTCCTTCAAGAACTCCACAATCTCGAACCGTCCATAAAAATTACTTCATAGTTGGGACCTCATCACCTTTGCTGCAAGAACTGCCTTCGGTGTGCCTTGAAACAATTGTGTTCAGTGCATTATTGTAAGCCAAGAAAAATCCTTCTCTACATGCTTGCGCTTCCCTATTATCTTTGAGGAATCCTTCTCATCATAAAGCATTATTGGAGCTTCCTTGCTAGATCCTTCTTCATCACCTACAATGGCAGCTAATTTTCCAGTGGCATGAGCCTTCCTAAACATAACATCATGATGTTCCAAATTGGAAGGTGGACCATTCCCAAACTTTGCATCATCAGGGAAAATATGAAAATAAAAATATTACGGTGATATCAGTCCAATGATCATAATAACAATACAAAATAAAAGGCAAGTAAAGACATGATAACTTATAGCTAGGTGATTCTTCCACCAATCATCATCCGCATCCATAGGAATTGCTATAGGATCCCAACCTAGCACGGTCGCATTTTGCAATTCCATCCACCGCGTGCAATCCTTGTTCAAAGCATCCCATTTATTCTTGAATTGCTTCTGTGTTCTTCTTTCCCCTGTTTTCTTAGCAAATTTGTCCCCAAGATTCTTGTAACCCTTTCTACTCAAGCAACCCCCTCCCTTTTGTTGTTGTTGTTGTTGTTGTTGTTGTTGTTGTTGTTCACTTCCTCCATGCAAATGTTACAGAAAACTCTAGTGTGGTATGCATCCCAAACCGCCTTCAACATTGCAAAGTAGTAGCAAGCTATACCAGAAAAACATTACTTCAATATCACCATGAAACCATTACAGTACTAGCAGCAAACAACATCAAAATTATAGTAGTACAACATCTAGCTACTTAAAATTTTCAAGGATTAGCAACATAGCAAGACCATATAATTTTAGCAAGACGAGCACAATTTCTAGAAGTAGCATATGTCAACCAAAAGTTTATTCTACGTCAATACAAGAAAATTTTCCATCAAGAAAAATTTATAGCATATGTCAACCAAACGTTCTAGCAGTACCACATCAAGAAAAAGTACAACGTCAAGCAAATTTTCCACCAAGCAAAAGTAACAACAGTACGGTGGCCTCACCCCTTCCCGTGAAGACATCGGTAGGAGGACGACGGGAGCAGCTGTGGTCAGGGAGGAGCAGGACACGCGAGGAGTTAGGAGGACGCGGGAGCAGCTGCAGTCTGGGAGTATGTCGATCTGGGACGGGGGAGTAGCTGCGTTCGGGGAGGAGGTCTATCTGGAACATCGGGGATGTCGTGGGAATAGCCACGGCAGATGCTGCAATCAGCAGCGAGTAGTAGAACAGAGGGAAAGGGCAGCCAGCCATCTGCGGTGCGAGATGAGGGCGGAGACACAAGGATTTACCTAGGTTCGGCCCCCGGGAGGGTAAAGACTTACTCCTGCTAGATTATATTATGGAGAGAGTACAAGGGTGTCGTGGTGGTGGCACGACAGATGCCATGGGTAGGCTAAAGTATGGGGCCAATGGATGCTAGAGGGATCCGGGGAGGGAAGATGTGGTGATTTCTACACTCAAATGACTAACATGCTGATCTTTATTTCTCCTCTTTGGGACTACAAGTGCTCCTTGAGCTGTTTGCAGGAAGAAGAGAGCTACTACACGAGCCTTACGGCGTAGAATGAATTGATCCCCTCTTAGGAGCCCACGTCTCCCCTTATAAAGGGATGCCTTGGTTCCTCCTAGGGCTGACGTGGCAAGCATATTCGAGGAATATGCTTGTCCCAATATGGTAACTCGGCGACCCTCTTTCCGTGTCCCCCTTCTATCGATGGCAATGTTCCAGAGAGACCCACCTGCGCGCCTCGGGCTCCCTGACTGTCACCTCTGTGACCTTCTTCTGCCCTTCTGCTGCTCTGCTCCTTGTCCTTTATGCTTGGCTCTATTCAGATTCCTCCTAGCCCATGACTAGGGTTTGACTACAGGCACCTCCTTCTCCTACAAGCTTTGTGTTACTCGGCCTCGTCTCGCATGACTTGGCTCGGCCTTCACCTGCATTCAAGTTATTCAGACTCGTCCGGCCGACTTAACTCGTATGTCGGCCGGATAAGGTGTTACTCCTTCCGTAGCTGTCATGGCCTTGCTTATCTCGGCCGACTCTTACATGACTCGACCGATATAAATAGTAACTCGGCATATGACAAGGGAGACTCCTTTCGTCCTTCCCCTGTCTTGACCCTATCCGGGGTCACCTCCCCAACATTAGTCCCCGAAGCTGGTGTGGTCCTACCGGTAACCTCGGCCGGGCCACATCAGTTTCCCAACATACGTCTCTCCTTATTTCCGAGTTAATTTTTTCTGTCCGAGGTATCCGCACAGCTTCCTGAGCACGCCTCGTCCTACGTGTACCACTCATCATTATTCCTCTAGTTTTATGTTCCTCTACAGTGTCCACTGACAAGCTACAGTGATTATTGCGCCCGTCGCGTCGGCGCAGTGATGCCTCGAGTACCGCATCGATCAGGGGGCCCGATCCTCTCCTACGTCATGTGGTCTTCGGTGTGGCTCCACTCACCTGCAAGCGGTTCCACCGCACGCGTGATTTACACGGTTAGCGTGCGCAGGCACGATCTCACTACCGCCAAGACTGCGCGGTTATAAGGAGGGGTGCAGGGCTAGAGGATTTACTTTCCCCCTTCACTCACCATTCCTCTTCTTCCTTCTCGCGCCCGTGCCTCTGTTCATGCACTGGTGGCTGCGCCATTATCGATCTCCTCGACGGCGACGCTGCAGTCCTTCTGCTCCGACGACCTCACCGCCGTGCGCTTGCTCCGGCGCCTCCGCCGGTGAGTTTTCTACGGTCCCGTCGTTAGGTTCCTTTCCTAGGCGCACCTTCTGCTTTTCTAGATTTCTTGCGGCAGTTCATTTTCGCCCCGCCGCCGTGCTTGCTTAGAATCACGATGGGCCCCTGCGCCTCTAAGCCTCTCCCTGCCGCTAGTTTTTCCTCCGTTGATTCCTCCGGCGAACCCATGTCTAGTTCTGCCAGTGGAGCGCTCGTCGAAGACGACGACGTAGCGTTCTGTCCAGGCAGGGTTCCTGGCAGGGCTCCTCTGTCACTCGTCATGAGATTGAGTGGCTAAATAGGACACGTCGGATTCCTGCCGAGGTAAGTTGTCACTTGCTTGGCAACGAATCCTCTCCTGTACTCAACGAAGGCGAGTGCGTTGTTTTCATGTCCCACTTTGCTCGTGGGTTTGGCCTCCCCCTTAGAGATTTTGCTAGGGAATTCCTTGATTACTTCGGCCTCCAGCCGCATCACCTTCCGGCTAATGCTATCGCCTCCCTCTCTGCTTACATCTCGGCCTCGGAGGGGTACTTCGGCCTCTGGCCCTCCGTGTTCGTCTGGTCTAAATTTTTCCAGATCCGATCTAATGTCGTTCCGGACAAATCTCTTCACCCCTCCGAGAAATCCCTTACCCAGTGTGGAGCCGCGTCCATTACACCTCGAAGAAAATCCGAGTTCCCTCGTGTCGCTGGCCTCGAGTCTTGCAAGAAGTGGCATAGATCATTTTTCTATGTCAAAAACACTAGAAAAGAAGACAAGATTCGGCTCCCTGCCTTTTCTATTGGCCCCCCTTCCAACAAGAATTGGAACTACAACCCTAGGAAGAGCCATGCTTTGGCCGAGGCATTCAAGATTCGGCTGAAGGAGTTGATCCGCGCCGGGCTCCGCGGTGAGGATCTGATGACCACATTCGTCAGCAGTCGAATCTGCCCTTTGCAGCTTCGCTCGCACAAGCTCTGTTACATGAGTGGTCCTCTCGATCCCAACCGAGTTTCGACGGTTGAGCTCGACGACTATCTTATTTACAAGCGTGTCCGAGCTATCTTCAAGACTGATATGCCGGAGGACTGGACATGGGGGTTGAAGCCGTTCACTCGTGGGAATCCCCCTCCCGAGGTAAATTTACGCATTTGTGTTTGTTTCCTAATCGCGTTTGTGACTTCTTTTGCTAACTCCACTTTGTTTATTTTCTCGCAGAGGTTTGCGGAGCAAAAGATCGAGGATGCCGAGGTTCTGGCCCTTCCGTGGACCGCATAATGGAACACCCCGGACAGCGGGGAACCTGACTCGGAGGAGTTTGTTCCTAAGTCGGATGTCGCTCCGGCTCGCGCCCGTGGCAAGACCTCGGCCCACGGGGATGAAGGTGACTCGGACGACGTCCAAATTCTTGAGTTAGTCGCCGCGATGCCTATCTCTTATGCATTTCCGGCTTCTACTTTCCCAGCTAATCAGGCCGGTCAGGTGCACGACGCCGAGCCTCTCGCCTCTCAAGCTCCTGCTACCTCGAGGAAGCGCACTGCTCTGGCAGATCCCTCTGAAGCTGCTCCCAAGAAGCGAACAAAGAAATCAGCCTAGCACATTCCGAAGCGTAAAACCATGCTCGGAGTTACTGGGTGAGTTTATTTTAATTTGTATTTCTTGTTTCTCTCTTTCTGTCTTTTGATTCGACTTTTTGTGCTTTTGCAGAGCTCCTCTCTCTGCCAAGCCAAGCGGTCCGAGTATGACGAGTCATACAACTCGGCTGCCTTCTCCCCCGCCCCCTGAAGATACTCTGGCTCCTAGTCCCTCTCGCGTTGAATCTCCTCCTGCGCCGACTCAGACATCGCCTCGGCGAGATGTACCCACAGCTCCCATTGCTGACGCTGACATAACTCCGCCAGTAGATCATCCTGTTAAACCTGTCGCCCCTGTCATGACCACCGAAGTTTCCCCCGAAATTCCTTTGACCCCCACAATTCCAGCTGCAACTCCAACTCTAGCCGAGGATGTCACCATCTCGGCCCCCTTGGAAACCATAGTTACTCCTGCCTCCAAGGATGCCACTCCTAGTGCCGAGGTTGCTGCCCCTGCCGACACCTCTTCTAAGGCTAAGAAGGTTGTTGTCACCAATCCTTCAGCATCTCAGAAGGGGCCGGCTAGCCCTTCTCAACCCAACATAGCTGATGCACTCCGTAAGGGGGCTTCCTCTGCTAAGCCTGTTGTCACCCCGGCCGCTGATACTCAGCTTACTCTCCACAAGAGTCCCGCGGCGGCGGTGGTTACCCAACGGGTCCAAGGTAAAGTGCTGACCCGTACTGAGAGTGGGAACAACCTCGTCTCTTTGGTGGAATACGCCAACAATTGGAACGCCGCCGATCAGCTTGAGGGCAATCCGAGTAACCAGGTCTTTCAGCTTTCCGACATCAGCAGTCGTTTGCATATGGCTGCTAAGATTGTTCTTAAAAGTGATAAGATGAACGAGGTAAGCGCTTCTGTTGATATTTGGTCTGTTATTCAAATGATAGTATACATACACTAGTCCCCGAAGCTTGCAACCGAATAACTTGTTGTTCATTTGGAAGCTTTGTTAGGTTTCAACTGCGTTATTTGCTAAGTAAATTTCTTGTATGACTTGGATTGATCGTGGTTCATCCGTATTCTGAATTAAGTGTTGCTGAATTCAGATCTATTTCGGCTTTGATTATCTAGCCACTAAGATCCGAGTTAAGTTTTTCTTGATTCGGATCTATCTTAGCTTTCAATATCCAGCCACCTAGATCCGAGTTAAGTTTTGCTTGATTCGGATCTGTCTTAGCTTTGAATATCCAGCCACCTAGACCTGAGTTAAGCTTTGCTTGATTCGGATCTGTCTTAGCTTTGAATATCCAGCCACCTAGACCCGAGTTAGGTTTTGCTTGATTCGTATCTGTCTTAGATTTGAATATCCAACCACCTAGATCCGAGTTAAGTTTTGCTTGATTCAGATCTGTCTTAGCTTTGAATATCCAGCTGTGTAATTCATTTTGGTACTTAGGTTGCCCATGATCGGCGGACAGCTGAATTCCAAAGGTTGCTCTTTGCACACAAGAAATTGGAAGAGAAATATGAGAAAGTTCTCCCCATGGTGAAGAAAACTGGTAACTTAATAAATCTTTGTATTGTTCCTTAAGTTCTTAATATTTTCGACTTGATGTGCTAATTCATTTTTTTGCTGGTATGCAGCTAATATGAATAATCTTAATATCTGCCTTACCAAGAAGGTCAAAGCTCTAGAAGGTTAGTTATTCTTCTCGTCTATTGATTTTCGTTCGAGACTTATCCTGGGTTTCTTATAACCTTCTGGCTTTGGTATAGCCGAGTTACAAACACTTGCAGCGTCGCATCAAGAATGCATATCCATGCCTGATATGATGCTGCATTTTTCAGAACAAGTCGCCACTCATTCGACACAGCTTAAAGAAAAGGATGATGAAATAACCCGGTTACGTGCCGAGGTTGAGTCTCTCAAACTCTCGCAGATATCCGAATTGGAAAAGATTGATCAGGAGTTCTTCGAAGAAAAGAATCGACTAAGCCTGCAACTGCAGAAAGACAAGGAACTCCTTGATGTTGCCGAGCTGAAGAACCGGATGATGGACGAGGAAATCACTCGCTTTGAGAAAAATAAGGCCGACTAGACCCAGGATCTCCAGAAAATGTTGAGTTATATTCATCGTAAGTTTTCGACCGTGGCCGAGTTATCTTCTTCTCTTTCTTATTTTTAACTGATATATTTTCATTTCGCGTAGATAATTTTCCGGAAGCTAGACCCGTGAGCTCTAAGGCAGTGATTTCTGCTCGTCAGCGCCGAGGTGTCTCCGCCAACTCGAGTCCAGAATACTCAATGGAAGTTTTCCTGATTGTCGTCGGTGCTACCATTGGGCCATGAAGATTATGGGCAGAGATCTGGTGCAAGCAGCCATTTGGCCTACCATGTTCTTTGGCCGAATACCTCTAGGACTCCTGATATTGACGAGGTCAAAATACTTGTGGAGAGATTAATGGCATCTCAGACCCAGTTAAATATCTGGAGGAAATCTGCTGGGAGGGCTGGTGCTGATATGGCACTTACAGCCGTTCTGTCTTGGTACGAGGACATTTCACTCGACACCTTGATGAATTTGCGCACTGGCTCTCGTTGGTTTGAGGATCCAGAATTCGTCGCTCGCCGCCAAACTCGTGCCTTCCAGCTTGTTGAGTACGCTAACGTGCACAATTGGATTGAAGGGCCAAGTTTTCTTCCCAATCCAGCGGATGACGTCGAAGTCGAAGATGCCTCTGATGATGATTCGGCCGATCAGGGTGGGTGTGTTATTCTTTTTTGCATTATACTTAGAAATCTTTGTTTGTTTTCGCTTTACTATTCCTCTAATTACTGAGAGAAGTTTTTTATATTATATCTTGCAAGTTATGATCATCAATTCTGGGGAATCCCTGAGTTTGTAGCTGAGCTATGGACCTTTTATGTGTCTGGCGACAAACAGTGGGTAATACACACTAGTCCCCGAGTTATCACTCGGGTTTTCGAGTTCTTGCGTGTGCTCAAAGAATTATCTTGGATCATGCGGCAGTCCCCGAGTTACGAACTGTGTTGCCGAAATATAATTCATGGGTTAAGGCAGAGAATACTACGGGGTAGTCTCCGAGTTATCGCTCAAGGTGCCGAAGTTTAATACGTATTTTTAGAACAAGAAACGATCACTGGGCAGTCCCTGAGTCAATGCTCAAGGTATCGAGGTTTTAATGCATAATACGAAATAAGGGATAATACGGTACAGTCCCTGAGTCACTGCTCGAGGTGCTGAAACTTAACATATAATTTAGGAATAATAAATAACACGGTACAGTCCCCGAGTCACTGTTCGAGATGCCGAGGTTTAATACATAATTCAAAATAAGAAATAACACAGTCCAGTCCCCGAGTCACTGCTCGAGATGCCGAGGTTTAACACATAGTCTTAAAAAATAGAAACAACATTGTGCAGTCCTCGAGTCGCTTCTCGAGGTGCCGAGGTTCAATACACGCTTGATACTCCAACCTGATGCGTCATATTACGACGTACAACATATAGCTCCTAAGTGTAGAATGGGCGAAGTAGAGCTATGTTCCACGGTCTTTTTTATTCGTCACCTGCTTTGTTTGCCTTGTTCTTTTCTGGTGACTGAGCATCAATTAGGTAATATGCATCATTGTGCAATGCTTTACTCACAATGAATGGTCCTTCCCATGGGGGTGATAGTTTGTGCATGCCGGCTGTGCGCTGCACTAGCCGAAGAACCAAATCTCCTTCCTTAAAAACTCTTGGATTGACTTTCTTGCTGTGATATCGTCGAAGGTCTTGCTGATTGATAGTTGATCTTGACAATGTCAATTCCCTGGCCTCTTCTAGCAAATCAACATCGTCTTGCCGAGCTACCTCATTTACCTCAGCAGTTGTGTACTGGGCCACTCGTGGCGAATCATGCATTATGTCGGCTGGAAGCACAGCTTCTACCCCATATACCAGAAAAAATGGGGTATACCCTGTTAACCTGTTTGGTGTAGTTCTGAGGCTCCACAGTACTACAGGTAGTTCCTCGATCCAACATCCTGCCGACCTTTGCAGAGGTTCGACAAGCCGGGGTTTTATTCCGGACAATACCAGCCCATTTGATCTTTCTACTTGCCCGTTTGATGCTGGGTGGGCCACCGAGGCAACATCTAATCTTATGTGCTTCTCTTGGCAGAACCTAGCAAAGGCTCCTTCAGAAAAATTTGTGCCATTGTCTGTAATAACACTATGTGGATAACCATATCTCAAGATAATATCTTTGAGGAATTTTACTGTTGTTTGTCCATCACACTTTCTTATAGGTTTTACCTCGATCCACTTTGTGAATTTATCCACCATGACTAGAATGCGAGTCATTCCGCCTCGGGCTGGCTTGAACGGGCCTACCATATCCTAGCACCATACAGAAAATGGCCAAGTAATTGGTATTGTCTTTAACTCGGACGATGGCATATGTATTTTGCTGGCATATCTCTGGCAACCGTTACATTTTTCTACTAACTCTTTTGCCTCCTTTAACGCCCTCGGCCAATAAAATTCATGCCTGAATGCTTTGGCTACTAAAGCTCTAGACGAGGCGTGATGCCCGCATTCTCCCTGATGTATATCCAGGAGTATTTCCTGGCCTTCTGCCGAGTCAACACATCTTTGCAGCACGCTTGTGACGCTTCTCTTATACAGCTCATTGTTTATGAGTTTGTAAGCTTTTTCTCTTCTTAGCGTCTGTCTAGCCAGTACCTCATTACTCGACAGGATTGCGTCCTTAAGGAAAGAGAATATGGGTTGCGCCCATGTCGGCGTGATTTTCTCTAGGATAATTGCAATGTCGATTTCCATGTTTTCGCCAACAAAATAGCTTCGAATTCTTCTGTATTTATTCGTGCGATGGTCGGGTTCACTTTCAGAGAGCCTGGGTTGCACTCTTTGTCGATTTCCATTGGCACACTTCCTTCTTCCAATTCTGTCGAGATATGAATTGACTCGGACTCTAGTGATGGTATAATCAATGGTTTTGTCAGGTGCTCTAGGGCGATACCTAGTGGAATTGACTGCCTAGTTGATCCGAGTTTTGACAATGTGTCCGCAGCGTCATTTTCCGCCCGAGGTATATGATGAAACTCGCATCCATCGAAGTATCCACTGATTTTTTGCACATGGAATCTATATAGGGCCATATTCGCATCTAGTGCATCCCAATTGTCTGATACTTTCTGTAATACTAGATCTGAATCCCCGTAGCATAGGATCCGACGTATACCAATTTCCTTTGCTACCTTTAACCCATGGACGAGTGCCGCATATTCGGCTACATTGTTTGATGCGGCGAAATGTATTTGCAGCACATATTTCATCTGATCTTTTTTCGGTGAGGTCAACACTATCCCAGCCCCCAAGCCATTTCTCAGCTTGGATCCGTCGAAATGCATTATCCAATAATTCAGATCTGGTAAGGGTGGTTCATATTGTACCTCGGCCCAATCCACAAAGAAGTCAGCCACTGCCTGAGATTTGATTGCATCTCGCCTATCGAATTGCGGAGCATAAGGTGATAACTCGATTTCCCATTTTGCTATTCGGCCACTTGCATCTTTGTTGCTCAATATCTCGGCTATGGGCGCTTCACAAATCACTTTTATCGGATGTTCTTTGAAGTGATGTTTAAGTTTTTTCGCCGACATGTATACTCCATAGGCCATCTTTTGGTAGTGCGGGTAGTTCTGTTTTGAGGACGATAGCACCTCGCTTAGGTAATATACCGGCCTTTGTATTGATTTATCACCTTCATTCCGTTCCACGATAACCACTGCACTTACCACTCTATTAGTGACAGCTACATAAAGTAACATAGGCTCTTTTGACAGTGGATAGGCCAGTATTGGTGCTGTGACCAACATCTTTTTTAGTTCATGAAACGCATTATCTGCTTGCGGTGTCCAAATGAACTTATCAGACTTTTTCATCAGTTGGTACAAAGGTAATGCCTTTTCCCCCAGCCGACATACAAATCGACTAAGCGAGGCCTGGCAGCCCGTAAATTTCTGTACATCATTTAGACACCTCGGCAATTCCATTTTTTCAACTGCTCGTATTTTAGTTGGATTTGCCTCTATACCTCGGCTGGATACGAGAAAACCGAGTAATTTCCCAGCTGGTACACCGAAGGTGCATTTTTCCGGGTTAAGCTTCATTCGGAACCTTCTCAGGTTTACGAATGTCTGCCGAATATCATCCAGGAGTGTTTTGCTCTCTTTGGTTTTTATAACCACATCGTCTACATATACTTGTACATTTTTCCTATCTGGTCATGTAGACACTTTTGCATGCATCTCTGGTACGTTGCTCCTGCATTACGCAGGCCGAATGGCATGATGCGATAGCAATAAGCCCCGTACGGGGTAATAAACGCAGTCTTTATTTGATCGGATGGATTTAACGGTATCTTGTGGAAACCAGAATATGCGTCTACAAATGACAACAGCTCACAACCAGCTGTCGAATCAATGACTTGGTCTATCCTAGGTAAAGGAAAAGGATCTTTGGGACATGCCTTGTTTAGGTTCGTGTAATCGATACACATTCGCCATACGACGGCTACATTTGGGTCATCCTTTTTCTTTTCTACTAATACCGGATTTGATAGCCAATCCGGATGAAGCACTTCCATGATGAACCCAGCCACAAGGAGTCGAGCTATCTCATCCCCTATTATTTTTCTCCTGTCTTCGGCGAAGCGGCGGAGAGGTTGCTTCACCGGCCCTGCTCCTGGCCTTACATGCAAAGAGTGCTCAACCAACTCCCTCGGCACACCTTGCAGGTCTTGAGTTGACCATGCAAAGATATCCCGATTCTCACGGAGGAAGTCTGAGCTCGCCTTCCTATTTGGCATCTAGGCCGGCACCAATCGTGATGGTGCGCTCTGGGAACTGCTCATCTATCTGAACCTTTTTTGTCTCTTTAGTCGGCTGGAAAGAAACACTTCCATGTGGGTTGGCTAATGCCGGCATATTCAGCTGTGCCGACTGAGCGAGAGCCGCTACCTCCTGAATCCTTCTTTTTTCTCTTGCAATCACCAATGACTCGACCAGGTTTGATCCGGCCGAAGCACATTCCATTGACTTCATGTAATCTCCTGCTACTGTTATCACCCCTTGTGGTCCGGGTAACTTCATTTTCAAGTAAGTAATGTGGCAGCTACTCATGAATTTGGCCAATGCAGGCCGTCCGAGTAAAGCATGATAGCAACTTTCTAGGTCCACCACTTCAAACTCCAGATTTTCCGCTTTGTAATTCTCCCTTTTGCCGAATAATACATCTAGTCGAACCTTCCCAATGGGTTCGCATGAAAGTCCCGGCACTATTCCATGGAATGTGGTTCTTGTGGATTGCAGCATGTTCTGCGCTATTCCGAGTTTATGCATCGTATCTTTGTACATGATATTGATACCGCTCCCATTGTCAATGAGTACTTTCGAGAATTTCACATTAATGCTGGGCCCAACAAATGTCGGATCCAGTACGAGTGCGTATGACCCTGGATTCGGCATTATTTTCGGGTGATCCTTTATGCTCCAGGTTATTTCCTGATCTGACCAAGGCACATGTCTTGGTACCGCCGGCATAACCGCATTTACTTCCATATGCCGGCGTTGTACACTTTGCCTGTCTTGCTGTTCTGTCGTGAACACACAATATGACGGATGATGCTCCCTGTAATCATTACGTCCATTATTTCCGGGGTTCGCCCTTCCATCCTGACCTTGATTTATCACTTGATGCACTGCATCTCTCTGGTCCGAGTTATCATACCTTGGAGGAGGTGGGGGTAACATTAACTGCTGTGCATTTGCTCTAGTTAAATGTGGCTGTTGCTGCTGATGTGCTTGATGAGGAGGCACTTGCATGCTCGCCGGGTTCCCCATTGCATTTTTCATCCAAGCACATTGCCGAGTCGTATGATTAGCCGGCTTGGCCAGATTTGGAGTATGGAACTTACATGGTTGATCCAACATGGATTCAAACGTGTACTTCGGCCTTTCCTGCCACCGCTTCTTCTGTTCTGGTGTCCACTGTCTCTTCCCTTCGTTCGTTGGTGTCCACTGCTGAGGACCATTTTTCAGCCGCCGACTGTTTCCGTGACTCGACTGATCTTGCACTACCGCTGCCACCTGATTGGAAGCGTATCTGTAATCCGGTCTTTCCTCTCTTCTTCTACCTATAAACTCATTGCGCCTCGATGATCTGGCTGCATCTCTTGCATATTGATCTTGATGCTCTGCCGACATTAGTTCTGGTTGTGTCGGATCCCCCAATGCATATGAATCTGCTATCCTGATGGTTTTTGCCAAGGTGGTCGGCATATCTCTTTGCAGCCTCTGCCACAATACAATGGCATATCGGCAGCCTTGAGCAAACCAAGCTATCGCTTGAGATTCTATAACCCCTTCACATGAGTTTCTAAGGTTACACCACCGAGTCAAGAATTCTCTATCTGTCTCATTCGGCCTCTGCTTGCACATAGCGAGTTGCTGTGGCCTGTTTGGCCTTTTGTAGGTACTGGTGAAGTTGCTGAAAAACATCTCTTCAAAATCTAACCAACAGTTGATACTGCCTGCTGGCAGATTGTTCAGCCATACTCTGGCTGGTCCTTCCAGCATTTGCAGGACATATCTCACCGCCCATCGCAAGTTTCCACTAGCTATTTTTACTGCAGTGGCATAGTCAATCAACCAATCCTGTGGTTTCGTGCTCCCATTGTATGTTTTCGTGCCCCTTGCCAGATGAAAGTTTGGCACCGGTGGTTTGCCCATGATCCGAGGTCCGAAACATGCCGGACCAGGCGGACCCTGCTCCTCTAACAACTCGGACCGATACAACCTGTCCAGTTTTAATCTTGCATCATTTGATGGCAAGTTTCTGTAAATGATTCTCTCCTGCATTCCATAATGGTTATTGCCACCTTGCCCTGCATACTCCATATCTGCGTAACCATCACTGTACCTCTCGTTTGCCTGATTATGGTGAGCTGGTCTCACTTATCGCTCCTGCCGAGGCTCATACCTCGGCTGTGGGTCGGGCGGTGGGTCTCTCCTTCCCTCTGCCGGGTTATTGTTCTCATGATTTCCTCTTCCGAGATCTCCATTACCTCGGCTTCCGTTGCCTTTGTTGGCACGGCCGGGGTTTCTTTCACCACTATTACCTCGGCTTCCATTGACTCTGTTTTCATTGACCTTTCCGGCTATTGCCGGATCATACAGAACGATTTGCTTATTTCTTTTTCCTGAAATTATGGCTCTATCATTTCGCGTGTTGTTACCGGGTGAGGATGCTGCTGCCACTGATAGTGCGGGCGCTGCTCCAGCCGAATGAACCATACGCGAGCCTCCCGGTCTTGCCGGGTCAGCTCTAAGCATTTCTTCATTCTGCTGGTTCGCAATGCGTACCAGCTCATTCACTCTTTCTTGCTGTTTCTGCCGGGCTTCGCCGGTTAACCCTTCTAACTCCAATGCAGCGGCATTTGCCGCCCTTAGGTTCTTTGCCGGGGTGCTATACCTCGGCAAGCCTAGATCGGCTGAATATGCCTTATGAGTCTCATGCTCTTTGTTGATATCATTCATGAGGTTTTTTCCTCTCAATCTTAATTCATCTACTCGCTCGGGGGGCAACATCTAGTTTATTTGCCTTAGCATACTCTCGCAAGGTCCTGTTCAAGGATTCCTGCAAGGCCGGCACCTTTTTTTTGCCTCTACTAGTACTTTCTGCCTAGTCTCTTCCAACTCTGCATGAGCATTAGCCGGATCAAGTATCGGTGCCACAGGCATGGTTAGATTATCTATAGTTGCCTGGAGAATATTCTCTGGTCTTTCCAGAGGTGGCCATATTACCCTTGATGCCTTTGGGGTTGTCTCCTGCACCTCGGCTAATTTGGATGCTGACGGATCTACCTCGATGGGCTGTGGAGCTTCTTGCTTCGTGGTCACCTGTCCTCCCGCCGCCGGGTCCTTGCTTGATCCGGCGCCTGCTGCTGCCGCATGTGCCCCAGCTGCGACCATCACCTCGACGCTGCCGACGGGGCGTGCTCCACGCAGTCCGTTTCCGGCGCTGAGGGGAGGCTCTCCTGCATCAATAACTCGGTGAGGATAAACGCATGAGGTGTCGACACCGACGTAGATCTTGTGCGTGCCCAAGTTGATGAAGACGCCATTGCGCGGAGGAGCTTTCCTCCTGAAGCTGCCCGCGTTATCGCTGACATAGTCCTAGAGTTCAAATCTCTGGACTAAGCCAGAGACAACGCGCTCGCCGGTGTGGATGAAGTTTCCCGTCCGGATCTTGACTCCAGCTAGCACCGTTGTTGTCCCCATGGTGGGCGCCAACTGTCGTGGTGGTGGCACGGCAGATGCCATGGGTAGGCTAAAGTATGGGGCCAATGGATGCTAGAGGGATCTGGGGAGGGAAGATGTAGTGATTTCTACACTTAAATGACTAACATGTAGATCTTTATTTCTCCTCTTTGGGACTACAAGTGCTCCTTGAGCTGTTTGCAGGAAGAAGAGAGCTACTACACAAGCCTTACGACTTAGAATGAATTCATCCCCTCTTAGGAGCCCGCGTCTCCCCTTATAAAGGGGTGCCTTGGTTCCTCCTAGGGCTGATGTGGCAAGCATATTCGAGGAATATGCTTGTCTCAATATGGTAACTCGGCGACACTCTTTCCGTGTCCCCCTTCTATCGACGGCAATGTTCCAGAGAGCCCCACCTGCGCGCCTCGGGCTCCCTGACTGTCACCTCTATGACCTTCTTCTGCCCTTCTGCTGCTCTACTCCTTGTCCTTTATGCTTGGCTCTGTTCAGATTCCTCCTAGTCCATGACTAGGGTTTGACTATAGGCAGCTCCTTCTCCTACAAGCTTCGTGTTACTCGGCCTCGTCTCGCATCACTCGGATCGGCCTTCACCTGCATTCAAGTTATGCAGACTCGCCCGGCCGACTTAACTCGTATGTCGGCCGGATAAGGTGTTACTCCTTCCGTAGCTGTCATGGCCTTGCTTATCTTGGCCGACTCTTACATGACTCGGCCGATATAAATAGTAAATCGGCATATGACAAGGGAGACTCCTTTCGTCCTTCCCATGTCTTGACCCTATCCGGAGTCACCTCCCCAACAAAGGGCGAGCTCGACGGCTGGGTGGCGAGTCGCTGGGGTGTATGATGGAACATCCTCTATGCGTACCCTAGGGAGGTTTATATAGGCTCACCTCTCTAGGGTTTAAAGATCTACAACCGAATTAGTTAAGGATTCGGAGGGTTCTTGATCCAATACGACTGGGCCTAGCTACGCTTCTGGGCCTCCAGCTTCCAGTCGCCTGGGTCCTCGCCAAGTCTTGATCCAGTCGCCATCCTGCATGCCCACTCGCTGGAAGCTTGGGCCAGTAGGAAACGTCCTGCTAGGCATACCCCGGTCGGCATATCCCCATCAGTAGTCCCCGAGCCGTCGTTGATTCGTCGCAGGTGTCTGTTGGCAGTCGTAGTTTGCGGGTCCAAATCGGACGCCCAGTCGAATCGGCGCTGGACTCCTGAATAAAGGAAAGAACTAGTCATTTTAGTCACAATAACGACGACTAGTCAGATCGCAGCTTGGCGAATAGGTCGGCGAATAGTTAAGTCACTGTTATAGTAATCAGGTCGACGAATCGTCAAGTCGCTGAAGACAGCGAGTCGAGTGGATGAAGTTGGACCGTCAGTGCTGGTCAAAGTAGCCGTTGGGTAATCCAACGGTAATATCGGCGTAATTACCGCGCGGTAACGGCTCCCTAAAGATGGCAGGTAGCAGCCGCTATTTAAGGAGAGCGTCGGGCGAGGGAAGAACATTCCCATATTTCCTCCGATCTTGCGCATTTCCAATCTTCCATTCCGCGTAGAGACCAAAGCGACCCAGAGCAGCTCATAGCCCTAGATCCCTCAATCGATGGCCTCTCCGGCGGAACCATGGGGTAGATCCAAGTGCACGAAGGCGCTGTTGAAGTCGTTCGAGGAGGAAGGGATCCTTCGTGCCGGGAGATGGCGCATCCCCGTGGCTGGAGAGGTGATCCCAAATCCATGCGAGGGGGAATTCGTCTGCTTCACCAGCCACCTAGAGCGGGGGCTCGGATTCCCCACTTCTCTCTTCTTACGCCAATTCTGCGCCTACTACGACATCCAACCGTCAGACCTAGGGCCGCATACTATCGAGCAGCTCACCATCTTCGTGGCATTCTGCGAGTGCTACCTGGGTTGCCGGCCGTATTTCCCCCTATGGCAAGATCTGTTCCACAGGAGGATCAGCCGCGAAGAGGCAGGCGTCCTGATGCTGGCCGCGGGCGGCCTGACCTTCCAGCTGAAGTCAAAGGCGTCCTTTTTCGATCTGATGCTGCCCGCTAAAGCAGCGAATGAGTGGAAGAAGAGCTGGTTTTACATGACCGAATCGCCTCCGGGTGACAAGGTGGCTCTTCTTATGTACTCCGCCGACCGGCCCGAACCGCGTCGGCTCCAAGTCACCAAACTTCCACTGGACCAGCGAATGGTTGTTGACGAAATGTTGCAGACCATCCGCAACCTTAAGAAGAAGGGCCTCCAACCCATCAATCTTTACAATTGCTGGCTCGGGCGACGTCTCGTGCCTCTGGCCAGTCGCGCCCATTATATGTACGAGTACACGGGCAAGGACGACCCGACGAAGTCCTGCCATGCCGAGTGGAGACGGAACGATTACACCTTGGGCCTAAAGAAAATCACCTTGGCGGTATACCTTGATGCAAAGGCTGGTGTCACACCCTACACTGCGAAGCGCCAAGCCCCAATGGTGAGTTATTTTATTTCCTGTGCACTCGCAGTCATAGTTTTGCATTCACGGTCGTTCTAATTTTGCTTGGTTATTGCAGCTGTTCCAAGTGGTGGAAGGTTGGCTCCCACCCGCAGATGACAAGAATTCGAACTCGTTCGCCAAAGACAACAACGAGTCCTCGCCCGACAAGGGCGGTGCTAGAAGTGATGGGGGCGGCGATGATGACGATGACGATAGCAGCAACGAGGCCATGGAGGTTGTCGCGCCCATGGTTCGCAAGACCCGTGGGCAACTGAAGGGATACGGGTAGGCTACACTAGCGCAAATCAAAAAAATTCTACCGCGTATACCAGGGTTACTGTTGTGATAGATCACGGGATTACCACTAGACGCGCAGTTGTGGAATTGACGAAGCGCGTCGAGGCGGTGCAGACGTTCCACGTCTCCTCCTTGTCCTCATCCCACGAGAAGCTCCCCTTGCGCGGCTCGTCCTAGCGCTACAGATGCAGCGCCTCCGAGGTATCCACACGTACAAGGTGGAAGCGTCAGACGCCTGACTGCTAGGTCCGCACGCGCGACACATGCATGAGGAGTGGCGGCTGGGTGGAATGATCTCAGGTATCACCCTGGTCAGCTCGCCCTACCCTCTCTTATATAGGCGTCCCTAGTGGGCTTCTACATTAGTAGCCCATTAGTAGTCTAAGCCTGGTCTAATTCGGATCCAATCCTCATTAGGCTTCCAGCCCCTTAATTGTGTGACCCTATAGGTTCATATGCGTATAGACATGACACGAATACACTTATTCTGTCAATAGTTGGTAGCGGCCTTTAGCAAGACGTGCCAACTCCTAAACGCATACAAAGATCATATCGGACGACCCATCACAAGGTTTAGTACATGTCTTTCCTTTTGCCTCACGATATTTGGTCTAGCTCCAAGACGACCTCCCTTTCTCGATACCGTGATTCGGAATCCCTTTACTAGGTTAACTCTTAACCTTATGTAGCACGGCCATGCATTTCTGGATCCGATCACTCGAGGGGCCCAGAGATATCTTTCTCAAGTAGAGAGGGGAAAATCCCATCTTGATTGACCATGCCTTGCATCATGCTTCAGGACAAACCCGAAAGCTACCTTTATGACTACCCAGTTACGGAGTAGCATTTGATAGCCCTAAAGTAGGTCGATCCACATCTCAAGTACATGCAACAATCTCAGGTCTAAGGACAAAACGTACACGATGTGTAGAGAGAGAGTTGCAACTAATTGCCAGTCTCAAGTTGGGTCGGTCCAACCCTATGTTCATAACATGTGTCCACATCATTGGTTTGACATCTCCATGTTTATGACTTGCGAAACATAGTCCTCAACCAATCGATGTGCTAGTCTAATATCCACGTGTGTCCTCACATGAACTCTGACTAGGGACAACTATTAAATAACCATACAAGTAAAGAGTTTCACAAACAATTCACATAATTGCCAATCAATACAAGTTGCCTGATATGGATATTCAAGAAACATTACAATAACTCATGGATACGTATGAAATATAATCATCTCTATGATTGCCTCTAGGGCATATTTCCTTCCATCTCCCACTTGCACTAGAGTCAATCTAAAATGTATCTAATACCAATTGCTCTTGTGTGCGCTTCATGCGCGGGCTACGGGAGAGGCTTATTCAAGGGATCAACAACATTTGAGTCCGTATGTATTTTGCATATCATGACACTACCATCCTCAACGAACTCTCGAATGTGATGGTAACGCATGCGAATATGTTTGTTCTTCTGGTGCTGTCTAGGTTCCTTGGCCTGTGCAATAGCACCATTGTTGTCACAATAAAAGTCCAAGGGATTGGACACGCCCTGAACCACACCGAGAGCGATCAGGAAATTCCTAATCCAAACATCTTCCTTTACTGCCTCCGAGGCAGCAATATATTCAGCTTCTGTTGAAGAGGAGGTCACCGTATCTTGCTTGGAACTTTTTCAGCTCACAGCACCACCATTCAAGACAAACACATAACCTGATTGCGATTTTGAATCATCTGAGTCATTAAGGTAACTCGCATCTATGTAACCCTTTACACTGAGTTCATCCTTACCTCCATAAACTAGGAACACATCCTTAGTCCTTTTCAAGTACTTAAGGATGTTCTTTACTGCTGTCCAGTGACCTTCACCTGGATCAGCTTGGTATCTGCTCGTAACACTTAGAGCATAGGAAACATCTGGGCTAGTACATATCATTGCATACATGATGGATCCAATTGCCGAAGCATATGGAACTCTGCTCATGCGCTCACGCTCATCAGTAGTCGAAGGATACTGAGTCTTGCTGAGTTTAATGCCGTGAGACATGGGAAAGAACCCCTTCTTAGCCTCTTCCATGCTGAACTGTTTCAACACTTTGTCAATGTATGTACTCTGGCTTAATCCAATTAGCCTCCTTGATCTATCTCTAATGTGGACATCCCTACTATTGATACAACCGTTGTACCTACAGCAACACACATACAAGGACCCATCACAAGATCTCGTGCCAAACAACTTAACTATCAGGTACTTTCGTTTCTTGGAACTATTCCTCACATACGTGAGAATATGATGCTGCCAAAATCAGATATATTTCTTACTCTTAGGAATGATGGACCAAGCATGGATGAGAGGGACAAGCATTGGAGCATGGCCATGCATGGAGATGGCAGCAAGCATGTGATGATCCAAGAGAAGGCCACAGATGAAGATTTCAGAACTTTGAGGCCACCATAATGAAGAAAGAAGGCTTGGACGAAATATTCAAGATCAATACTTTACGATCGTCCATAGCTTAATATGGTGCTGCAACACCTTTATTTTGGGCCAGGCCCATGTAATTTTCGCAGGATTTTAATTAGCCACTTTTTAGAGTCCGTATTTGAGGGGAAAAGGACTTTTAGGGTTGGATTCGGCCACCACTTCCATGGCTGTCCAAAACCCCACCTTTTCGCCCTTAAATACTCCCCATAGCCGACCCCCTAGACTCGGATTTTGTTTAGAAATTAAGTTAGCCATAGTCGCAACTTCGCCAAGGCTCGAGCGTCGTAGAGGCCTCTTGTACTTCGCACCTATTCAGGATCCCACCTCGTCAATAAAGCTTTCCTCTTAATCCGCAATATCTTGATTGCAATATTGGTTCTTACTTGTTCTCGATTTCAGGTAGGCATTAAGACCCTCGCTGGTCAGGCTGATCGTGTTCACGCAGGATCGGTAACCTCCAGGAGATTGGCCTAGCGATTGCATTGGCGCTCGTGCTCGCACGTGTAGTCGGATCGTCAAGCCCGAACTCCACCAAATCGGTTATCGCCATCTCATCGAAAGATCGGACACCTTTGCCCTATCTAGTGGTATCAGATTTTAGGTTGCTCGGTGAGATTTTACTGTTTTCGTAGATTAGATCTGTTTTACCTATAACCCACAAAAAAGCCAAAAACACAGTTAGAGTTTAGATCCATCCCATAACCAATCTACGCCTCGCATTATCTTTTCAGTTTTTGCATTGTTGAATTTGTGTCTACATTGTCGCGTCGAGTTGCTGGTCTTAGTGTCTCGTCCCTTAGAGTTTCGAGTTCTGATCATAGTAGTCACCGCCACACTCGCCAATCACCGCCACCATATTCCACCACCATATTCCGCCGTCATATACCCTACCACCATAAACCCTAATACTACGCCACCGCCTTCCTACCGCGACACAGATCCGATCAGTTTCCTGTTGTGGTACGAGTCCGAGTAGAGTCATTGTTTCCTTGTTATTTCTTTTTACTTTCCTTCTTTGTTGTTTCCGTATTCAGCTAAAGTCCGTGTCGAGCTAAGAGTCCGGTCGTAAGTCCAGAAGGAGAGCAAAAAAAAGTCTGGAACCGCCTCCGATTTTTTTCTGGCTATACTGTTTTTCGACCCTGGGGATCACTTTTCTCCATCGGCCGTTATAGCGATATTTTTTTGGCGCCTGCGCGCTTTCTGGAGCAAAATAAAAATTTTCGAATTTTTTTTTGGGGCTAACCTCGTTTTAGACCCCGTAGATCAGTTCTAGACACTCGCCATCATAGTGATTTTCTGCATCTCGGTTCGCTTTTCAGGGTGCCATATCATCATACATTGCTTGTTGTGTCGCGTCGTGACATTGTTGGTGATCTAGGCTCGCGTCTCTAGTACGGTCTAGCCTAGGACCAGCACAGTACCATCGTTGAGCATTCTTTCAACTTTTGCATTGCTGTTTTGATAATTGCTAACCCCCTTTGCTAAGCCTTCCCAGAGCTCCACAGATACTCTCCACGTGTGGTGTTTCGACTCCTGGTAATCGCTTGGTTCAATCTCTGGACCCACATATCCTCGTGGTTGCACATCGCCTTTTCCTGCTGTTTGGTAAGAACTTATAAGAGCTTCGTATATTGCTTGACGGATTACGCGTGACTTCCACCATATTTCCGTACTATATACCTGTGCTTTTTAAGAACTAACCATGACAGATACTTCGCGGAACCCTGCCACAATGACGAACGAGGAACTACATGCCCACTTCTCCGCGCTCTTGGTCAGTCGCGCTGAAGACGTGGATACGCGCCTCGGGGAGTTTGACACCAAGCTCACCAACACCGTGGACAAGATCGATGGACTCGAGAAATCCTTCAACGCCAAGCTTGACGTTCGATTCAAGGAGATTTTGAACCGATTGCCCGCACCGGCACCGGCACCCACACATGGCGCACGGCGCATTCCGATCACGGGTCAGATTGCTGGTTCGGCTGCCGCTGCACCCCCGGAAGCTACTGCTGCGGCTGACGCTCCTCAGACTTCCGCCGCGGCTGCTGCTGCGACATTGGGGACAGACGACGGGTACTACTACGACCCCGACGACGATCTGTTTGACGAGGAGGTTGAACAACCTCCACAGGTACCTGCTGGTCCTCCCCGACATTACTACCGCAACGCTCGACCACCGGTACGTGATGATGATCATGTTGCAAAGCTTAAATTAAATATTCCATCTTTTGAGGGTAAATATAATCCTGATGCATATCTTACATGGGAGATGGAAGTAGAACAATGTTTTGCATGCTTAAAATATCCTGAGAATATGCGTGTTAGTGCTGCTACATGTGAATTTACTAAATTTGCTTCCCTTTGGTGGTCTGAGTATTGTCGTTTAAATCCTACTACTATTCCTAGTACTTGGACTGCTTTAAAAACTGCTATGCGTGTTCGTTTTGTACCTCCTACTTATCAACGTGATTTACTAAAGAATCTGACATGTTTAGAGCAAGGGAAAAATTCTGTAGAAGAGTATTATCAGGAATTGCAAACGGGGATGGTTTGGTGTGGTCTTGTTGAATCTAATGAACAAATGCTTGCACGTTTCTTTGGTGGATTAAACAAGGACATTCAACACATCTTAGATTATAAGGAATATAATTCTATCACTCGTTTGTTTCATCTTGCTTGCAAAGCTGAACGTGAAGTGCAGGATCGCCAAACACCATGGAGGAGGACTAATAATTCTGCAGGTCGCACATCCACTTGGACATCCCGACAATCAGCGCCTCCTCGTGATTCGCCTCCAGCTACTACCACATCCAAGGCCACCACAAGATTTCCAGCTGCTCCTCCACCATCATCCAATGCTCCTGCTCGTAGTGCATCTTCTATGGCTTCCACGGGTAAGACAAAGGATATACAATGCCGCAAGTGCTGGGGTTTTGGTCATATTGAGAGACAGTGCACAACACAACATGTGATGATGGTGCACGAAGATGGTCAATACGATTCAGCGAGTGACTTTGATGAAGATACACTAGCCCTTATTTCTGCTCGAGATGGAGACAATTCTGATGCTGATGAAGAGACAGAGGTAATGGGAGCTGAAGCTGCTGATCAATACAGGAGCTTAATTACACAACGTGTGTTGAGTGTGCAATTGAGCAAATCTGAGCAAGATCAACGCCACAACCTGTTCCAAACACGTGGTGTTGTCAAGGATAGAGCTATACGGATCATCATTGATGGAGGGAGTTGTAATAATCTAGCCAATGTTGACATGGTAGAGAATCTTGCACTTCCAACAAGACAACACCCACATTCATATTACATCCAATGGTTTGAGAGTTCTCGCAAGATCAAGGTAACAAGAATGGTACGCGTGCATTTTACTATTGGTACATATTCTGATTTTGTTGATTGTGATGTTGTACCTATGCAAGCCTGTTCTTTGTTACTTGGTAGACCATGGCAATTTGATAGAGAATCTGTTCATAATGGCAAAACTAATCACTATTCTCTTATGCATGATGGAAAGAAAATTGGTCTAAAACCTATGACTCCCGAACAGATTTTAAAAGATGATCTTGCTAGAGCTAGTAGAGCTAAAACTGAGGAGAAAAATAAAAGTGAGAATCAAATTGTTGCTGCAGATTTTATACCACCAAAGAACACTAAATCTGATTCTACACATGCTACTAAAATTCGTTTGAAGAGTCCATGTATGCTTGCAAATAAAATTGATATTGCTGAATTAGATGTAAATAATACTCAATGTTATGCAATTGTCTGCAAAGAGGTTCTGTTTTCATTTGAGGATATGCCTCCTTCTTTGCCACCCGCTATTGCTAACCTTTTGCAGGAATATGAGGACGTCTTTCCCGCTGAGCTGCCACCAGGACTACCTCCTATTAGAGGAATTGAGCACCAAATTGATCTAATTCCTGGTGCCACGTTGCCCAACCGCGCGCCATATAGAACCAATCCAGAGGAGACAAAGGAGATACAACGCCAAATTCAGGAACTACTCGACAGAGATCATATTCGTGAGTCCCTTAGCCCTTGTGTTGTTCCTATTATTTTGGTACCTAAGAAAGATGGTTCTTCGCGCATGTGTACTGATTGTAGAGCTATCAATAATATTACTATTCGATATCGTCATCCTATTCCACGTTTAGATGACATGCTTGATGAATTGAGTGGCTCTACCATGTTTTCTAAAGTTGATTTGCGTAGTGGTTACCACCAGATTCGTATGAAATTAGGAGATGAATGGAAAACAACATTTAAAACTAAGTTCGGTTTATATGAGTGGTTAGTAATGCCGTTTGGTTTAACTAATGCACCTAGCACTTTCATGAGATTAATGAACGAAGTTTTACGTGCTTTCATTGGACGTTTTGTGGTAGTCTACTTTGATGATATTCTGATTTATAGCAAATCTTTAGAGGATCATTTGGACCATTTACGTGCTGTTTTCAATGCTTTACGTGATGCACGTTTGTTTGGTAACCTTGAGAAGTGCACCTTTTGCACCAATCGAGTTGCGTTTCTTGGCTATGTTGTTACATCACAGGGTATTGAAGTGGATCCAGCCAAGATTGAAGCTATTGAGAATTGGCCGCAACCCAAGAGGGTCACACAAGTGAGGAGTTTTCTTGGCCTCGCTGGTTTTCATAGGCGCTTTGTCAAAGACTTTGGATCAATTGCCGCGCCGCTGAATGAGCTTACCAAGAAGGATGTGCCCTTTGTTTGGGGCGATGCACAACAACAGGCCTTCGTCATATTGAAAGATAAGCTAACACATGCTCCCTTAATCCAACTTCCTGATTTTACTAAGACTTTTGAGCTTGAATGTGATGCTAGTGGAATTGGTTTGGGAGGGGTGTTATTACAAGAGGGAAAACCTGTTGCATATTTTAGTGAGATATTGAGTGGGGCTAGTCTGAACTATTCTACTTATGATAAAGAATTATATGCGTTGGTTCGGACATTAGAAACTTGGCAACATTATCTATGGCCTAAGGAATTTGTTATTCATTCTGATCATGAATCTTTGAAACATATTCGTAGTCAAGCTAAGTTGAATCGTCGTCATGCAAAGTGGGTTGAATTTATTGAGTCTTTTCCTTATGTTATCAAACACAAAAAGGGTAAAGATGATGTTATTGCTGATGCTTTGTCACGCCGTTATGCTTTGTTATCTCAACTTGACTTCAAAATATTTGGATTGGAAACTATTAAGGAACAATATGTGCATGATGCTGAATTTAAAGATGTGTTGCAGAATTGTAGAGATGGTAGATCTTGGAACAAGTTCGTCTTCAATGATGGATTTGTGTTCCGTGCTAACAAACTATGCATTCCAGATAGCTCTGTTCGTCTTTTGTTGTTACAGGAGGCGCATGGAGGAGGATTGATGGGACACTTTGGTGTCAAGAAGACGGAGGATGTTCTTGCTGCACACTTCTTTTGGCCACGTATGCGTCGAGATGTTGAGAGATTTGTGGCACGCTGCACTACTTGTCAAAAAGCTAAGTCTCGCCTTAATCCACATGGTTTATATATGCCTCTTCCTGTTCCTAGTGTTCCTTGGGAGGATATTTCTATGGACTTTGTTTTGGGATTGCCACGAACACAGAAGGGGAGGGATAGTATTTTTGTTGTCGTGGATCGGTTTTCTAAGATGGCACACTTTATTCCTTGTCATAAAACGGATGATGCTGCGCATATTGCTGATTTGTTCTTTCGTGAAATTGTTTGTTTGCATGGTGTGCCAAATACTATTGTCTCTGATCGTGATACTAAATTTCTTAGCCACTTTTGGAGATGTTTATGGGCTAAGTTGGGGACTAAATTGCTCTTTAGTACTACATGTCATCCCCAAACTGATGGTCAAACTGAAGTAGTAAATAGAACTTTGTCTACTATGTTACGGGCTGTTTTAAAGAAGAACTTAAAATTGTGAGAAGAGTGTTTACCTCATATAGAATTTGCTTATAATCGTTCATTGCATTCTACCACAAAGATGTGCCCATTTGAGATTGTGTATGGTTTTGTTCCTCGTGCACCTATTGATTTATTGCCTTTACCTTCTTCGGTGCAACATAATTTGGATGCTACACAACGCGCTGAAATGATATTAAACTTGCATAAGACTACTAAAGATAACATTGAACACATGAATGCTAAGTATAAACTTGCTGGGGATAAAGGGAGAAAGCATGTTGTGTTTGATGTTGGCGATCTTGTTTGGTTACATTTGCGTAAAGATCGTTTTCCTGATTTACGCAAGTCTAAGTTAATGCCACGTGCTGCTGGTCCCTTTAAGGTGTTAGAGAAAATCAATGATAATGCATATAAACTTGAGTTGCCTGCAGACTTTGGTACGGTTAGTCCTACATTTAACATTGCAGATTTGAAGCCTTACTTTGGTGAGGAAGATGAGATTGCGTCGAGGACGACTTCAATTCAAGAAGGGGAGCATGATGTGGACATCCCTACTATTGATACAACCGTTGTACCTACAACAACACACATACAAGGACCCATCACAAGATCTCGTGCCAAACAACTTAACTATCAGGTACTTTCGTTTCTTGGAACTATTCCTCACATACATGAGAATATGATGCTGCCTAAATCAGATATATTTCTTACTCTTAGGAATGATGGACCAAGCATGGATGAGAGGGACAAGCATTGGAGCATGGCCATGCATGGAGATGGCAGCAAGCATGTGATGATCCAAGAGAAGGCCACGGATGAAGATTTCAGAACTTTGAGGCCACCATAATGAAGAAAGAAGGCTTGGACGAAATATTCAAGATCAATACTTTACGAATTCGTCCATAGCTTAATATGGTGTTGCGACGCCTTTATTTTGGGCCAGGCCCATGTAATTTTCGCAGGATTTTAATTAGCCACTTTTTAGAGTCCGTATTTGAGGGGAAAAGGACTTTTAGGGTTGGATTCGGTCACCACTTCCATGGCTGGCCGAAACCCCACCTTTTCTCCCTTAAATACTCCCCATAGCCGACCCCCTAGACTCGGATTTTGTTTAGACATTAAGTTAGTCATAGTCGCAACTTCGCCAAGGCTCGAGCGTCGCAGAGGCCTCTTGTACTTCGCACCTATTCAGGATCCCACCTGGTCAATAAAGCTTTCCTCTTAATCCGCAATATCTTGATTGCAATATTGGTTCTTACTTGTTCTCGATTTCAGGTAGGAATTAAGACCCTCGCTGGTCAGGTTGATCGTGTTCACGCAGGATCGGTAACCTCCAGGAGATTGGCCTAGCGATTGCATTGGCGCTCGTGCTCGTACGTGTAGTCGGATCGTCAAGCCCGAACTCCACCAAATCGATTATCGCCATCTCATCAAAAGATCAGACACCTTTGCCCTATCAATCTCTATAGATCTTGATGCCCAGAATATATGCCGCTTCTCCCAAATCCTTCATCGAAAAAACTATTTTTCAATGAGGTCTTAACAGACTCGAGCATAGGAATGTCATTTCCAATCAGCAATATGTCATCTACATATAAGATTAGAAATACCAGCGCTCTCCCACTTTCCTTCTTGTAAACACAAGGTTCTTGTTCATTTTTGATGAAGCCAAACTCCTTTACAACTTCATCAAATCGAATATTCCAACTCCAAGATGCTTGCTTCAGCCGATAAATGGACTTCAGAAGTTTGCATACCTTTCCAGCATTGTTTGGATCGACAAAACCTTCGGGCTGCATCATATACACGTCCTCAGTTAGGATTCCATTTAGGAAAGCCGTCTTGACATCCATCTGCCATATTTCATAGTAGAAATGTGTAGCAATGGCTAGAATTATCCGTATAGATTTAAGCATCGCTACGGGCGAGAAAGTCTCGTCGTAGTCAACTCCTTGAACTTGTCGAAAACCTTTTGCAACAAGTTGAGCTTTATGGATGTGAACATTTCCATCCATATAAATCTTCTTCTTATAGATCCATTTGCACTCGATAGCTTTAAAACCATCAGGCAGGTCAACCAAGTTCCAAACTTGATTGTCTCCCATGTAATCTATCTCGGATCTCATGGCGATCAGCCATTTCTCAGAGTCTGGGTCCACCATCGCTTCGGCATAGGTCGCAGGCTCATCATTGTCTAACAATAATAATTCTTGCGCTTCGTGGAGCCTCGCCGACCTTCGTGGTTGTGGTGCTTCTGTTGCCACGGGTTCCTCAACTTGTTCTACTACAATAGCATCACTCGTAGAAGCATCCCCAACTGGCTCATCTTGAACTTCTTCAAGTCGCACCGACCTTCCACTTGTTCCCTTTGTGAGAAACTCTTTCTCTAGGAAAACACCACTACGAGCGACAAACACTTTGCCCTCCTCTCGGTTGTAGAAGTAATACCCTAAGGTTTCCCTCGGATATCCCACGAAAATGCATTTATCCGATTTGGGTGTTAGCTTGTCCGACTGAAGTCGCTTGACAAATGCATCACAACCCCAAATTTTTAGAAAAGACAAACTGGGATTCTTTCCAGTCCACATCTCATATGGTGTCTTAACTACGGATTTAGGTGGTACCCTATTAAGTGTGAAAGCTGCCATTTCTAGAGCGTAACCCAAAATGATAATGGTAAATCTGATTGGCTCATCATAGATCGAACCATGTCCAACAAAGTTTGATTACGCCATTCGAAGACCCCGTTTCTTTGAGGCGTTCCGGGCGGCATAAGTTGTGGAACAATTCCGCAACTCTTAAGATGATCGCTAAATTCGTGACTCAAATATTCACCTCCACGATCAGATCGCAAGGCCTTTATTTTCTTGCCACGTTAATTCTCTACTTCACTCTGAAACTCCTCGAACTTTTCAAAAGTTTCAGACTTATGCCTCATCAAGTAGACATAACCATATCTACTGAAATCATCAGTGAAAGTAATGAAGTAGTGACATCTTCCTCTGGCTGTCGTGCTCATTGGCCCACATACATCAGTATGTATGAGTTCCAACAAGTCTGTCGCTCTCTCGGGTAAACCCGAAAAAGGTGTCTTGGTCATCTTTCCAAGTAAACAAGCCTGACATGTCTCGTATGATTCAAAATCAAACAAAGTTAGAAGACCATCACCATGGAGCTTCTTCGTGCGCTTTTCACTTATATGCCCCAAACGACAATTCCATAAATAGGTAGGGCTCAAATCATTAGGCCGAAGCCTTTTAGCACTAACATTGTAAACAGATGCATCATCTAGATTTAAAATAAATAACCCATTCACAATGGGAGCATTAGCCATAAACATAGCATTCTTAGAGATTACACAACCATTGTTTGCACTAACGAATGAATAACCATCCCTCATCAACACATGAAGGTGATAAAATTTTTCGACCCATACTTGGAATGTAATAACAATTATTCAACTCCATAATAAATCCTGACGGAAGGTGAAGTTACATGACGCCGACGAACAATGCAGCAACCCTTGCTTTATTTCCGACGCGAAAATCCACTTCGCCTTTCTGCACTTCTCTAGTCCTTATTAGACCCTGCATCTAATTGCAAATATGAGCAACCGATCCGATATCAAATACCCAAGAGTTAACATAGGAATCAGCGAGTAGAATGTCCACAACATTTACAACAAGCGTAGATGAGTGGGAAGTACTCTTACTTCCACTCTTCTTCAAAGAAGCCTGGTACTTGCTGCAGTTTCTCTTCCAGTGGCCATGTTCATGACAAAAGAAGCACTCAGTGTCTTCTATAGGTCCAGCCTTTTGCTTGGGTGCAGACTTAGGGATCGTATCCTTAGCCTTGCCCTTCTTCTTCCAAGATGTACCCTTTTTCTTGAAGCTAGGCTTGTTCTACACATCCATCACATGGCTATGCCCTGCACAGTTCTTCATGTCACTTTCTGCTGTTTTAAGCATCCCACATAATTCATTAAGGCCCTTCTCCACCCCCTGCATATGGTAGTTCGAAATGAACTGCCCATAGTTGGATGGAAGAGACGCCAAAATGAAGTCAGTGGCCAACTCTTGGCCTATTGGAAAGCAAGCTTTTCCAAAGTCTGACTGTAACCAACCATTTTGATCACATGGGGGCCTACAACTGCTCCCTCTGCCAGTTTGCATTCGACAAAGGACTTGGCAACATTGTACCTCTCAGTCCTTGCCTAATCTTGGAACATGTCCTTAAGCGCAACGATCATATCGTACGCTTCCTGATCCTCAAACTTCTTTTGGAGTTCAGGTTCCATGCATGCAAGCATAAGACAACTAACCTCAAGAGAATCATCACATGCTCTCTTGTAGGCATTCTTGAGGGCAGCATATGCATTATCAGCAGGTTCATCGGGGATTGGGGTATCCAGAACCATTTCCTTTTTATCAGACCTGAGAACAATTCTCAGGTTACGGACCCAGTCCGAATAGTTTGTTCCATTTAGTTTATCTTTGTCAAGAATCGAACGCAAAGAGAAAGGTGATGTAGTGTTCGGTGCCATTGATCTACAACAGAAAACATGCAAAATACTAAGCCATGTAACCATGAAAGAGTAAAACATATTAAACAATTTAATAGCATATACTTCCACTTAAATCAACATCCCTCTATTGATACTAAGTGATTCAAGATCCACAATTAACAAGTCGACTAGTGAGCTTTAGCATCACTGCTAGAAGACAAGGTAAATCGGTAAGCAACACTTTCTAATCATACCACATATGACTCTTGTTGTTGGGTGACATCTCTATGTCAAAACTAGGTTCCCAACCTTTATTCCCCAAGGTCCTTAACTGTTAAGATGACCTTGTCAAGCTCACCAACCCTTATGCGTGTAGGTATCCGATACAAACCCATCCAGCCAAGGAAAACCGCGGCACCCTAATTTCATAGTCCCACCAACGATTGTACAGGGCATAGGATGGTGCAAGGTTTGGTTGGGAGGGCATGGTTTAACTTATACTTTGTGAGGGATCGTTCTACTTCTATCATCTAAGCATGCATAGTAGTAAAATGCATAAGAATAACATTCACATAAATGTGACACAGTATGGCCCATTTTCTCATGGTGATCTCCATCGCCATAGAACCTGTCTACCATGATGATCTCCATCTTCATGTTCCATGTGAGCCATCCTCCAAGTGATGAGTCCTCCAAGAACTAATACAAGCTATTACTCCTAACAGCAAGTAATCAAAATTTCATAGTATTGAGATCATCACAAGTTGGCACGCAGGCCATTACAATAAATGACAACACATATGGCTCCAGCCGTGTTGCCCTACTCACGACACGCATGTCATGCAAATTTTCATACATGCATCACATACATATATGGGCCATACTGATCACATACATCCTGCAAAAACAAGTTATGCATAGAATCGCATTCTACCGGATCATGTGACATCGCAGCACCTAGTTACCTTAACGAGATACAAAAGGGGCTACGATTAAGGGGGGTCTAGGGGGTCTCCCCTTGCGGGGTTCGAAGGGGCAGCGCCCCTCATGGTATCAAATTTACCATAAACCGTGAAAAAATGGGAGATCGAATCTTCACAATTTTCTTTAAGGATTTTGATCGGCAAATCAAAGTGACCATAAACTGACTCCTGTCCCGATTCAATAAAACTCCTTTGATCACGGTACATCGATTTTAGATCTAGGTTCCGATTCGATCAATCATATTGATCTTCGCGTGATTCAACAGGATTTATGTGTCACTCTCTACCCCGATGGCGGAAACCGACCAGTAGGGGTAAGTCGTTCGACAACCTCAGAATTAGGATCACGGAAAGCAAGATCATAGATCAATCCTGAACCACCGCCATATAAACGATCACATCATTCATATCAATCTGCATATCACCATATGAAAACATCCCAAACCTATAACTGAACAGCATCGGATCTGATACCACTGAAGGGATACGGGTAGGCTACACTAGTGCAAATCAAAAAAATGCTACCGCGTATACCAGGGTTACTGTTGTCATAGATCACAGGATTACCACTAGACGCGCAGTTGCGGAATTGATGAAGCACGTCGAGGCAGTGCAGACGTTCCATGTATCCTCCTTGTCCTCGTCCCATGAGAATCTCCCCTTGCACGGCTCGTCCCAGCGCTACAGATGCAGCGCCTTCGAGGTATCCACACGTACAGGGTGGAAGCGCCAGACGCCGGACTGCTAGGTCCGTGCGCACGACACTGGCGTGAGGAGTGGCGGCTGGTGGAATGATCTCAGGTCTCACCCTGGTCAGCTCGCCCCACCCTCTCTTATATAGGCGTCCCTAGTGGGCTTCTACATTAGCAGCCCATTAGTAGCCTAAGCCTGGTCTAATTCGGATCCAATCCTCATTAGGCTTCCAGCCCTTTAAGTGTGTGATCCTATAGGTTCATATGCGTATAGACATGACACGAATACACTTATTCTGTCAATAGTTGGTAGCGGCCTCTAGCAAGATGTGCCAACTCCTAAACGCATACAAAGATCATATCGGACGAACCATCACAAGGTTTAATACATGTCTTTCCTTTTGCCTCACGATATTTGGTCTAGCTCCAAGATGACCTCCCTTTCTCAATACCGTGATTTGGAATCCCTTTACTAGGTTAAATCTTAACCTTATGTAGCACGGCCATGCATTTCTGGATCCGATCACTCGAGGGGCCCAGAGATATCTCTCTCAAGTAGAGAGGGGCAAATCCCATATTGATTGACCATGCCTTGCAGCATGCTTCAGGACAAACCCGAAAGCTACCTTTATGACTACCTAGTTACGGAGTAGCGTTTGATAGCCCCAAAGTAGGTCGATCCACATCTCAAGTACATGCGACAATCTCAGGTCTAAGGATAAAACATACACGATGTGTAGAGAGAGAGAGAGCTGCAACTAATTGCCAGTCTCAAGTTGGGTCAGTCCAACCCCATGTTCATAACATGTGTCCACATAATTGGTTTGACATCTCCATGTCTATGACTTGCGAAACATAGTCATCAACCAATCGATGTGCTAGTCTAATATCCACGTGTGTCCTCACATGAACTCCGACTAGGGACAACTATTAAATAACCATACAAGTAAAGAGTTTCACAAACAATTCACATAATTTCCAATCAATACAAGTTGCCTGATATGGATATTCAAGGAACATTACAATAACTCATGGATACATATGAAATATAATCATCTCTATGATTGCCTCTAGGGCATATTTCCTTCAGCAACATCAACGCGAACTCGAGGCCAGCAAGAGCCTCGAGGCCCACGGCGACGACGACAGCGAGCTTCCCGAGCACACCTCGCAATGAGAAGCCACACCATCGAAGAAGAAACCGCCGCCACTGAAGAAGAAGAAGCCGGTCAAACCGGTATCACCACCTCGGTCTGCGAGTAGCTCCGATGCTACTAGCGCAACCGAGGAAGCTAAAGCCGATGCGACGGCGCATGCAACCGCAGCTACCAGTGTGACCGTTGCGGAAGACGATATGTCGTTGGCATCGCTACCGCCGCCTTTCGTTCCAGTTACCGAGCTCGTGGCCGCTCCAGCCGCGGGGACCTCGTCGCCGAGGGGAGCTCTAGCGGCGATTGCCACTGAACCTCCTGCCGCGGCCTCGTCCTCGAAGAAACAGGGGCCTCAGTCGGAAACGGGGGCCAGAGTTGGAGAAGCCAGCCAGTATTCATACTGGCCTACGTTTTCTCCCAGTCGCCAAGTGAGTGTTTATCAAAACCTTTCACTTGTATGTTTGATTTGTGTCCGACTGACGAGTTCACTGACGGAGTTGTTCTGCAGGACTGGAGTGAAAAGATAGGTCACCCTTCGGTGGCCAAGGTTCCATCGGGTGTCGCAGAGGCACCAGTCGAGCCTTCGAAGAAGAGGAAGGGCGACGAAGTCGAGGTGCCTGCTGAAGGCGCAAAGAAAGCAAAGGGCGACGAGGTCGTCACAATCTCAGACGAGCCGACAGTCGCCCCGAGCGAGGCTCCAATTGCAGTGGACGTCACCCCGGAGGTCATGGTGGACACGGAGTCGCAGCGGGCGGAGCCCGTTGCCTCGGTTGGGGCGACAGGCCCACCTTCGAGTGGTGTGGGAGCTACGGTGGCGACGTTTCCTCGCTTTGTAGCGAGAGCTTCCATGGCAAGCCCGTCGGTGCCATCGAGCCACTTGCCCGAGGCCGCTGACACGGAGGTCGAGCAGCATCGCGGGCATACTCCGTTCATGCTCCCATCGGTAGATGCACTGGAACTTCACATCATGCTAGGCGCCGCCATCCAGGTATGCCCAGTCCCCGAGGATCGGGCCACTGAATTTTAGTGGTCGGATTCTTATTGTTCTTCGATTCCAGTCCCCGAGTGGCTGGTCGCTGAATTTCAGCGGCTAGTCACGTAGGATTTTTGCTGTCCAGTCCCCGAGTGGCTAGTCGCTGAATTTCAGCGGCTAGGCACTGAGGATTTTTGCTGCCCACTCCCCGGGTGGCTAGTCGCTGAATTTCAGCGGCTAGGCACTTAGGATTTTCGTTGCCGATGCTTTCATTGTTGCGCAGGGACTGTAGCACGAGTCGGCGGAGTGGCTTGCCGCCAGGAAACGTGTGGATAAGGAGCTCCTCGTTGTTCGGGACACGAACGAGCAGATTTCTAACGAGTGCGGGTGAGTGTTCATCATGCTTGATGCGGGTGAGTATTCATCGTGCTTGATCCTCGTTGTAAGCATGGTGTTGTTGATGAAGAGGATGGCGCATCCGTGTTGGAGAAGGTTCGTCAGGGCCTCGTTTCGGCGAGTGAATTGACGGCTGCACAGTCGTCCTTGAGCGCCACGGAGAAGCGAATCGCCGACCTGGAGCGTTAGCTCAAGGAGGCCAAGGCAGAGGCGACCTCGGCGGATGAACGGGCCAAGGCATCCATTGCTTCTACTGCTGAGGAGCGGAAGGTGTTAGACGCGCTCATCGCCGGGCTGCAGAATGACTTCTCCGGTCTTTAGAATTTCATCACGGAGCGCTGTCGGCCGTTGATTGTTGAGTTTTTCTTTAGCGAGTCCCCGAGCATGTGGGTTGCGTTATCTTGCTAGAACCTTCCTTCTCATTTGCTTGTGTGTTGCAGGCCTGATCACTGACGATGCCGAGGAAGCGCAATGGCAATGCGTCACCACTCTGGTTGATTCTGCCGCGCTATCAGCGACCTGCATCTGGGCGTATTTGAAGGAGATCTCGCCCACGGAGGTGATTCCTAGCGACCTCGTCGAGGTTTGGCTTTATCTGGAGAAGGCCCGGCGGTTGTGGAATTCATGACGCGGTCGGCCTTCCGTCGTGGTGCGGCGACTGCGCTGAGCCTTGGGCTCGCGCACTTTCCTGACGACTTCGACCTCGACGATGTCATGAGCGGGTATCCTTCGTCGACAGGCGCAGTCGAGATTGCCGAGGTGTTAAAGCTGACCGAGTGAGTTGTGGTGTATGCTGACCAGGTGTGGGCGATGGGCGACATCATTCCTTTACCAGGAAACGGTCGTCGCCCGAACGACCCCGAGCCGGCGCACCCTGACTTCAAGGTGGAGCAGCCGTTCCGTGCAGCCATGGAGGGAGAGCTCATGACGTACCCGTTGAACCTGTGGGTTCCTTTTATCCATAGTCGCAAGGGTGGCGGCACCTCATCACCGAATCCTGCGGAGTAGAGTAGTTTGCCGATCGGCGTTAGTTAAGATAAGTATGTAACTACCCTTGTAAGCGAACAAATTTTGCTGCTATGAAGGAATGCAAGGATTCTTTTGTCAGTGTATTTTGATTTGGTTATTGGTTGTGCGAGTCCCCGAGCGCGTCCACCCTTTTATAGGGTTAACCTCGTTTTTATGTGTTGTTTTAACTGTTAGTGAGTTAAGATCGACTCGCCATGGCTCAGAAAGCCAGTCGCATGGCGACTCCAAGGGGTGCTCTATACTTAGCCGTTTTCCCGGGCACGAATAGGGTCGAGTGGCCGAGTCCCCGAGCGTGGTACTTGGCGGTTCTAGTCGCATGCCCGAGGTAGGTGAGGACAGGGCGCGTTGTGTTAAGCGCGTCACTCCACCTGATCCGTAGGACCAGTCGCGTGGCGAGTCCAGAACGCGCTCTCATACTTGGTGTTTTTCCCTGGTCGCTCCTGCTTGGTCTGGCGTCAGTCCCCGAGCGTGGTACTTTGCCGTTCGAGTCGCTTCGCCAAGGATGTGGAGGATTGGGTCGCCGTGGGAAGCAAATGCAGTTGTCTTGGCTTGGAAAGCCAGTCGAGCGAGGCGACTCCGATGGGGCTCCAGGTTGGATTTTTTTGTGGACGAAATGAGGTCTGAATTCTTCAGTGCCCTCATGTCGCACTACTTGGCCGTGTTGGTCGCGTCACCAAGGGTTGACTTCTGCGAGTAGCATAGCGATGTTATTACGAGTGCGAGTGGCATATTATACGGAGAGTGGACACGTGTTGTGCGAATTGATCAGCTTTATTTCATAGAGGGTGAGAGGTACATGTCTGGAGTTCTAGGAGTAGAACTTCCGTAGGAGGTTCACATTCCACGGCCGCTTGACGTTGAGTTTCCTGTCGCCTCAGACGTCGACGAGGTAGTAGGCGTCGTTTCCCAGGACTCGCCTAATGGTGAATGGTCCCTCCCAAGGGGGGGGAGAGTTTGTGCATGCCCTTCTTGTCCTGGATCAGAAGCAGTACCAGGTCGCCTTCCTGGAAGGTGTGGGTCCGTACCTGCCAGCTGTGGTAGCGGCGGAGCCCTTGCTGGTAGATGGAAGTGTGGGAGCGAGCTAGGTCGCGCACTTCGTTGAGATGGTCGACTCCGTCTTGGCGTGCGAGCTCGTTGTCAGCCTCTGCATAGTTGACCACCCGAGGCGAGTCATGCTCGAGGTCGGTTGACATGACGGCCTCGGCACCGTACACCATGAAGAAGGGGTGAACCCCGTCGACCTGCTGACGGAGGTGCGGATGCCCCAGATGACGGAGGGGAGATCTTCGGCCCAACACCCAGGGGTGTGCTCGAATGGAACTTGTAGTCGTGGCTTCAAACCATGGAGGATGCTCTGATTGGCGCATTCTGCCTGGCCGTTGGACTCCAGGTGGGCGACTGAGGCGAGGTCAAGTCGAATGTTGTGCTCCTCGCAGAACTCGGCCATGGCTCCTTTGGCAAAGTTGGTGCCATTGTCCGTGATGATGCTGTTTGGGAACCCGTAGCGGTAGATGAGCTCGCATAGGAACTTTGTAGCGGTCTTCTCGTCGCACTTGCGGACTGGCTTGGCCTCCACCCATTTTGTGAATTTTTTGACCGCGGCTAGGAGGTGGGTGAAGCTAGAGGGGGCCTTCTTGAAGGGGCCTACCATGTCCATGACCCACACGGCGAATGGCCAGGTGACGGGGATGGTCTTGAGCGCCGAGCTTGGTACGTGAGTCTGACTGGCGTACTTCTGGCACCCGACGCAGCGTTGGACGATGTCGACCGCGTCGGCGTGTGCGGTGAGCTAGTAGAATCCATGTCGCATGACCTTGGCGACTAGGGAGCGGGCGCCAACGTGGTGGCCGCAGTTGCTAGAGTGGATGTCCTGGAGGATCTTGCGTCCTTCTACAGGTTGGACGCATCGTTGGAACACGCTGGTCACGCTGCGCTTGTGGAGCTTGCCGTTGATGATGGCGAAGGACTTTCAGCGGCGTGCGATCATCCGGGCCTCCGTCTCGTCAGCGGGTAGGGTGCCCCCCTACAGGTAGGCGATGTATGGCGCGGTCAAGTTGCTTGGCTCGGAGATCATTGCGATCAGGGCTGCGTCTGGCTGCAGCGGAATTCCGATGTCGATTTCCCTTGGGGGAGAGACGAAAGGCTTGGTGATGATGTCGAGGAAGACATCGGCAGGCAGTGCGAATCGAGTCGAGCCAATGCAAGAGAGTGCGTCGGCCTCCTCGTTCTTCCGCATGTCGATCCACTCAACGGAGTAGCCCGCGAAGTGGCCTCCCAGCTGGTCCACTCCTTGGCGGTATGCCGCCATGGTGGGGGAGACTGCGTCACGGGTACCGGCAACTTGCTTGGCAACAAGGTCGGAGTAGCCATAGCAACACAGGCGATTGATGTTCATCTCCTTGGCTGCTCGCATGCCATGGAGTAGCGCCTCGTACTCGGCCATGTTGTTGGTGCAGGGGGTGAAGTCGAGGTACATGACATAGCATAACTTGTCACCCTTTGGAGATGTGAGCACGATCCCTGCTCCTATACCATCTGCGTTCTTGGAGCCGTCGAAGTGTAGGCTCCAGTAATGGAGGTACGGCAGTTTCTCTGGCTGCTGGGCCTCCTCCCAGTCGGCGAGAAAGTCTGCGAGAGCCTGCGACTTGATCGCCTTGCATGGATCGTACATGATGTTGTGGACGCCGATCTCGATGACCCACTTGGCGACTCCCCGGTCGCCTCGCGGTTGCGGATGATGTCCTGCAACGGTGCTGAGGAGACGACCATTATTGGGTGCTCCTGGAAGAAGTGCGACAGTCACCGCTGTGCTCTGAAGACCGCATATTCCAATTTTTGGTACTGCGGGTAGCGCTGGCGTGACTCGGTGAGGACTTCGCTGATGTAGTATACAGGTCTCTACACCGGGTGCTCCTTGCCTTCCTCTGGTCATTCGATGACCATGACGGCGCTGAAGACGTGCTCAGAAGCCACGACATAGACGAGCATGGGCTCCTTGTCGACGGGGGCAGCGAGTAGCGGTGCCACGAGTAGCACCTCCTTGAGAGCGTGGAGCGCGTCGTCTGCCTCCTTGTCCCACTGGAAAGTGGGGTTCTTGCGCATTAGGCGGTAGAGGGGCATTGCCTTCTCGGCTAGCCGGGGGATGAAGTGACTGAGAGCCGTGACTCGCCCGACCAACTTCTGGACATCGCGCAGGCACTTGGGTCTACCGAGCCGGGCGATCGTGTTGATCTTGGCGGGGTTCGCCTTGATCCGGCGCTTGGAGACGACGTACCCCAGCAGCTGTCCAATAGGTACACTGAAGGTGCACTTTCCTTGGTTTAGCTTTATCTTGTACCTCCGCAGGTTGGCGAAGGTTTCCGCCAGGTCGGCGTGTAGATCGCCCTGGCGAGTGGACTTTACCACCACGTCATCGATGTAGACGTGGATGTTGCGGACGATTTGGCTTGCAAGGCACTCCTGCATGCACCTCTAGTAGGTCGCCCCGGCGTTCTTGAGGCTGAAGGTCATGGCGGTGTAGAAGAAGGCTCTGAATGGCGTGATGAACGCCGTCTTCTCCTCGTCCTCGACTGCCATTTTGATCTGTTTGTACCCAGAGTAGGCGTCGAGGAAGCATAGCGACTCCGAACCCGCGGTTGAGTCGATGATTTGGTCGATCCGTGGGAGGACGAACTGCTCCTTCGGGAAGGCGCTGTTGAGGTTTGTGTAGTCGATACACATTCTCCAGGTCCCTTTTTCTTCTCGAACAGGACTGGGTTTTCTAGCCACTTGGGGTATTTGATTGGCCAAATGAAGCCTACAGCGAGTAGACGCTGCATCTCCTCGGTGATTGCTCGGCGGCGCTCTTCATTGAAGGGCCGCAGCGACTGCTTGACGGGTCGCGCTTTGGGGTCAGTGTTGAGTTTGTGCTTAGCAAGTTCGCTCGGGACACCAGGCATGTCAGATGGTTTCCATGCGAAGATGTCTCGATTCTCACGTAGGAACCTGATGAGCGCGCCTTCCTATGCTGGGCTCATGCCCGTCCTGATCGTCATCATCTAGCTGGGGTCGCCGGGGACCAGCTCGACGGTGCGAGTGTGTGTCGTTGCTTCGAAGGCGGTGGAGGCACCACCCTCCGAGTTGGGCTTCTTGAGTATGGTGGGGTCGTCATTGTTGACCCCGATCGCATACTTGGCGAGCTCCTATGCGTGATTGGCTTCTGCCGCTATGACGGCGTCGGCGAGCTCGGCGCCTTTGGCCTTGCACTCTGCGGCCATGTCGGGGTCGCCGCGGACAGTGATGATGTCGCACGGCCCATGGAGCTTCATCGTGTTGTACGCGTAGTGGGGCGCTTCCATTGGCGAACACCTGGCGTCCCAGGATGCAGTGGTAGGGGTTGTTGAACGGCACCAGCTCAAAGACGATCCGCTCGGTGCGGAAGTTTTCTGGTGTGCCGAAGGTGACTGGCAGCGTCACCTTGCCGATCGGGTATGCCTTCCGACCGGGGACGATGCCGTGGAAGGTGGTGTATGTTGTCTCGATCATCGACTGCGAGAGCCGCAGTCGCCTGAACGTGTCCATGTACAGAATGTTGATGGAGTTGCCGCCGTCCATCAGCGTCTTGGGGAGCCAGTAATCTCCCACCTTGGGCTTGACCACCAGGGCGACTCGACCCAGATATTCGATCCGTGGCGAGTGGTCCTCACGGCTCCAGGTGATTTGTTGCTTGGACCAGTTGAGGAACTGGGGGATGTCGACCTGGGACACTGCATTCACGGCGACAACGCGAGCAATGACCTTCTTCTCACGCTTCGTGTTGAAGCCAGTGAAGGTGTGAAGCGAGCCAGCGTCGTGGCCGAATTTCCTGCCATTTGGCGGGTGGTTGTCGGGGTCTTCCCTTGCGCGTCGTGCCTTCTCGATCTCCCTCAGGGAGTGGCAGTCGGCGGTCCTGTGCGTGGCGGGTTTCCCCTCCCTACTGTGGAACACACAGGGCTGGTTGAGGAGGACTGCAGGGTCGAACCTCGGCTTCGCCTTGTAGTTGTCGCCATCACGGTGCTGGCCTCCATCGCGGCGGAAGCTCTTGGGCTCGCGTGGAGCGTACCCGGCATTGGCAATGAAGTCGACTCGCCCGTCACCGCGACACTTGCCGGTGAGGCGAGTGTTGCTATACCGTAGCTCGGGTCATCTCCCGTTGTCATGGCCGCTTGTGCGGCGATTCCCTCCCGACTCATCGTCGGTTTCTTGGTTTGGGTCCTCCTCCGTGCACCGCTTGGCGATCTCAAGGAGATCCGGTATGTTGTCGAGTGTTTTGTACACCCGCTTGAGTTTGGCGACCAAGGGCTCGTAGCGGCACGAGGTCTTGAAGCAGTGGATCATGGTGTCCGGGTGGATTCTGGCCGCGTTGTACCACAGGTCTTGCCACCATTGGACCCAGCTGCGGGTCGACTCGCAGGGTCCCTGGACGCATCGCTCCAGATCCTCGATGGTGGTGGCGCAGGTGTAGGAGCCGTCGAAGTGCCTGACAAAGGCGTCGCGCATTTCCTGCCATGAGTCGATGATGTCCGCGGAGAGGGTGTTGATCCATTGCCGGCACGCTCCCTCCATCATCAGGGGGAGGTAGCGAGCGACGAGCAGGTCAGTGTGGCCGGCGATTCCCATCACAATGAGGTACGTGTACATCCACACGGACGGGTCGTACGAGGGGTCGTACTTCTCTATATCCTTCGGCGCCTTGAAGTTCGCAGGGTATCTTTCGCCTCGGATCATTGGTCCGAAGCACTGGGGTCCGACTCGGCTCAGCGATCCCCTAGGTTCGCCATCGCGGTGGTTGGTGAGGGTGTGCCTCAAGTCATCAGGATGGCGTGCGCGCCAGCTCTGGTTGTTGATGATGTGGGTGCGCGGGTCGACTGGATGCCCGTTGGCGGCGACGAAGTTGTTCGTCGGTCGCGGGTCGTTGGTGTAGAGTGCCGCGTGTGCGGGTCGGTGTTGGAGCTGCAGGGGCTCGGGTGGTGGGCAGTTAAGGCTGTTTGCCACCATTGGGCGGCCACTCGAGGACGCCCTGCTGCCTTACGAACGCGAGTACATGCGACCCCGTGAGTCGGCTCCCGCGTTTTGTTGCTCGACGGCCTTGGCGAGTAGAGCCTTGGCATACTAGATCTGCAGGGCGCCTTGCCCAGTCACGGTGATGTTGTCGACCGCGGCTCGGCTCGCGACGACGTTGTCCATCGGGGTGGAGAACAGCGGGAGGCCATTCGCGTCTCGCTCCCGTGAAGAGACCAGGATTCTTGGCTGATCCGGGGGGGGGGGGGGGCATGCGGTCGGGTGGCGGTGGGGCGTCATTGGCCGTCACGCCTGGTGGTGGCCGGGAGCTCGCTGGCGGCGCATTATCGCAGATCGCGTGCTCGGCTATGCGGGCTGGGTCGTTTTCGTCGTCGAAGTTCAGGGCGCGGCCCTGAACGGTGGGGTTCAGGCGCGACCTGATGCGGAGTTGGTGGTAGCGCGAAAGCTCCTGCGCCATCACCTGCTCGAGGCAAAATTTCTCACGCTCGGCTTGTTCCTTGCGGACCACCTCCTCCAGCCGCAGGCGGAGTTCCTCGACCTCCATCGCCATCGCCGTCGGCGGGATCGGCATGGAGAAGGGGTCTGGTGGGGGGTCCGCGTCATTCGCCATGTAGGCCGCGACGTTGCGGCCAGGTCTGACATGGAGGTCGCCGGAGTTCTCCGACCCAGAGTCGAAGTCGAAGGTCCCAAGGATGGAGGGGTCCTTGAAGTCTCCCACGTTGGAGACATGGGTGATGGAGCCCGCGGGTGACGCGGTGACGATGGATCCGGCGGCCGACGCTAGGGTCGCCGAGTCGGCATCATCGTTGAGGGCCGCGTCGTCCGTGACCATGGTGTTTTCGGCCACGTTGCTATTGGCCGAGTCGTACTCGGAGGCAAGGCGGTGGATAGTGCGAGCCTGACTCTCAGAGAGCCGGTCGCGTGGTGGCGACTCGCGGATGCGATCCGAGTCCTCCAAGACGATGGTGCCGGTGAAGCCGACGAAGAGGCTGATCGTGTCGACCGGCATGATCACGTTGTGCGTGACGGGGCGCGCCGCCGGGACGTAGCTACTCGGCAAGATCTGGAGGATCTCTCCGATCGCGATCATGCGGCCGGTGGCGATCGTCTCGTTGATTGGCAGATTGGTTCTTGCCGCAGAACACCGGCCTGACCGACCAGGCCCCACGGTGGGCGCCACTTTAGTGGGAATGGCCACGGCAGATGCTGCAATCGGCAGCGAGTAGTAGAACGAAGGGCAAGGGCGGCCAGCCATCTGCGGTGCGAGATGAGGGCTAAGACACAAGGATTTACCCAGGTTCGCCCCCCGGAGGGTAAAGACCTACTCCTGCTAGATTGTATTATGGAGAGAGTACAAGGGCGAGCTCGACGGCTGGGCGGCGAGTCGCTGGGGTGTATGATGGAACGTCCTCTATGCGTACCCTAGGGAGGTTTATATAGTCTCACCTCGCTAGGGTTTACAGATCTACAACCGAATTAGTTAAGGATTTGGAGGGTTCTTGATCTAATCCGATTGGGCCTAGCTACACTTCTGGGCCTCCAGCTTCCAGTCGCCTGGGTCCTCGCCAAGTCTTGATCCAGTCGCCGTCGTGCAGGCCCACTCGCTGGCATCTTGGGCCAGTAGGAAACGTCCTGCTGGGCATACCCCGGTCAGCATATCCCCATCAGGGGAGCAGCTGCGGCAAGGAGGAAGCGGAGGCAGCGACAGGAGAAGCGGAGGCGACAGAGGAAGCGCTGGCGGTAGGAGGAGTCTCGAGGTCGGCGTCTGGTGGTGAGGACGGACGGGTCGGGTAGGAGAGATAAGGTTTTTTTAATAACTACCGAACAAATTTTGCTGGGGTTCATCGCACGCAGAGTGGCATTCGGCTTGTAATTTTGATGAAGCATATGTCCAAAAGCAAATGAACGGGAAGCTTCTCTATGGGAAGCCGCGGGAAGCACCCCGGGATGTGCTTCCCGGGATCGCCCATTTTGGCAGCCACTTCAGCCGAAGCCCACCGCACAGCTGCGCCTTTGGCTTGATTTTTTGGCTTTTCCTACTGGAAAGCTACCAAAATCCCAAACAAACACCCACTAAGTCCATTACTAGTAAGGAATCATGCTTTTATGTGTTTTTCCATAAGTATATTTCTGGTAGTAAAATACATGCTACGAGAGCTGAAATTAGTAACTTCACATAAAACAAAGAAGAAAGTATTCCCCAAGCTTGGGGGAGATTTTGTGCTATTGGAAGGCGATGGCCCGCACATGGTTTTAAGGATAATGAATTTCTTGATACATTTTATAGTGAACTGACTGAAAGTTCTAGAACCTATCTAGACAATGTTGCAGGAAATATTTTTAGGGACATGACTATTGAGGAAGCTCAGGAATTATTGAATACTATTACCCAGAATTATCATGATTGGCATATTGAAGAAGAAGAGAAAAGTGAGAAGATCCATAAGAAGAGAGGTGTTCTCATATTATCTAATGAAGATATGTCAGAAGATCATAAATCTATGGAGGAAAGAGGTATTAAATCCTCTCATTTAAAGGAACTTTCTGATAAGGGTTTGAAATTCCCTATTTATAAACCATGTTTCCCTATTCAAGTTCATGCTATATGTTCTTGTGAAAGCAATGGAAAGGTATCACCTCCTACTGAAATATCTTATGTTGATCATTCTAGCAATTTTGTTCCGCATCAAGGAATATATAATCACAATATTGAAAGGGAAATAATTGAGAACTCTCATAAGATAAATGTTCTCCATGAGAGAGTAGGATGCTGTGTTGACTCTCTTAAGATGACTATTAAGCATTGCAAAATAATGAATAATCAAGTTGAACAAAAGATTTCTATTCAAAATAAGTTATATGAAAATCTTCTTAATGAGAAGACGCAAATTTGTGGAGTTAACATAAGGGGAGGCTCTAGCGCTCAGGATCCTGATTATCCTGATGGACATCCAAAAAGGAAAGAGCAAGAGGCTCTTAAGAATAAGTCGATTACAGGGATATCTCCCAATGAAAATGAAAATAATGGGAATTTTGAGGGTTAAGAAAATGATGTATCTCTCTCTGATGCTGAAACTGAGGATAATAATAATGAAGAAGATGATGTGAAAGTGTCCCAACCAAATGAAGAATCACAAGAAGAGGAGAATAATGAAGAATCTGAACCTATAGTAAGTGAGGACCAAATCATCAAGGGATAAAAATAAGAATAAGAAGCCTCCACCACAACCAAAAGGTAAAGAAAGGGATCCATGGGTACAAAGGCCCATACCGTATCCCCAAGAGGTAATGAAAACTTTGGATGATGCAAGTTTTGAGAAGTTTATTGAATTAATAAAAAGTTTATACTTGCAAATTCCCTTAGTTGATGCTATTAAAGTACCTCCCTATTCCAAATATATGAAAGATATTGTCACTAATAAAATAAGATGCCAAATGAATCTATTACTGCCATGCTTGATGACCATTATTTTAAGGGAAAACTACCTGAAAAAAGAGGGGACAGGTATTCTAACTATTCCCTGCACCATTAAAAATACTCGTGTAAAATATGCCTTATGTGATCTTGGAGCTGGAGTAAGTGGCATGCCTTTCTCTCTTTATAAGATTCTTAACTTAAATAAATTAGTACCTACTGAAGTTTCACTTCAAATGGCTAACAAATCTACTGCTATTCCTATTGGTATATGTGAGGATGTTCCTATTATGATTGCTAATGTGCAGATTCCCACAGACTTTGTCATATTAGATATGACTTAAGATGATAATTATCTATTATTATGGGTAGACCTTTTCTAAATACTACAAGGGCTATGATTAATTGTACTGAAATCAAGGTAACATTTAATGTGAAAGGTAGGGAGCACACTATATATTTTCCAAAGAAAAATTCTATTACTTTCCTAAGAGAAGTGTTAATGCCATTGAACCAAGAGTTCTTATAATTGGAAGTTTTGAAAGTCCTATTCCTCCTCCCAAGCCTAAGTATGAAATCGATTATGAGGTACCTTAAATTTCTTCTTCTAAAAAACAATAAAGAAAACCATTGTTTCTATCCTTATCATAGTATTAATGAGACTTAATCAACCTCATTTTTAACATGATAATGATGAAATGATGATTGCCATTTAATTATCGTTGTATTAGTATTATAGTTTACTTGAATTCCTTCATTTAAAATTAGTTACTAAAATTATTTTATTTCTGTTTTTGACAAGTTTTGAGTTCAGGAAAGTTAGCTTAAAGGTGACATAGTCCATTAGTTGTACAGGAGGTGTACCGCTCCGGAACCATTTGTCTTCATGGAGACTTCAATGGTAAACCTCATGTTGTTAATGGACAACGTCTTAAACATGATATTACAGGCCAAACATTTGCAGGAAGGGTTGAAGTAATAAATATCCAAAGTCCGGAGGCCATAATCACAAAAAAACTATCCCCTTGCCAGATACCACAAATCACCAAAAGTCAAAAATAGGTATGTGACAATCTCGGAATATCTTCATATTTTAGGAAGTCATTATTTTGGAAAATTAATGCGTCTCGCAAAAGAATTGGATGAAATAGAGTTCCGAGGAGGGAAAGAGATCAGGTGGCGCACCCACCCCCTAGGCGCGCCACCCGATGTCTTTCCCTCTTCTGAAGTCCATTTTGCCTCCGTTTCTTCCTCAACGCTTTGTCTTACCCTAAAAATCATCAATATATGCTCCTCTCTATCAATCTAATCTCGCATCAAGTCTTTTTGAAGTGAACCTTGTTTTTGCACCTGTTTTTCAGATCTCTCTCAACACCAACACCTTCACCATGTCTTCCGGAGAAGAAGTAAATACATACCTCAACAACTCAAGCTTGGGGGAGTTCCACCATACTTTATGCTTTTCAATTATCATATTTGCATCTAGTTCATAATCATTAGGAGGTTTTTTCTTGCATCCATTAGGTATCGATTTTTCCTACAGTTTGAAGAGATCTTAGAGCGTTATCATGTATCCCTGGTTGAGTGGTTTTGAATAAATATAAAGTATGGTGTCATCCATGATTCTCTTGTTCGAGTATTTATGGGTAACACTCATGCAGATGTGCATACCATATGTAGAAATTTCACTTACATCTTGCCTTGAACTAAATTAACTTGAGCATGTTGGATAAGCATAGAATTACTCAAAAAGCTAAACTTGAAAATAAGGAAAGATCCATATGCAAGGGAAGCGACACTTATTAAAAAAGGAACATTGTGAATTTGTGGTGAGATAAGGAGTCTTATAAAATAAATAGTTGGAAAGAGAAGGATTACAAGGGGACATGAGATACTCTCGTTCTACTTAGTAATCAATGAGTAAACTAAATGGTTGTCATGGGTATTTCAATACATATGCTATATGGAAAAGTGTTTGAAAGGTAGGCACCCGAGAATTTGGCTAGCCATGGAAAGTGAAATACAAAGGTTGTTTAGAGCATATGACATGATTTAAAGACCCATGAATAAGGTTTATACTAGTTACTAAGAGATCAAGACCATTAACTTATTCCATGTAAAAAGTGGTGAAAGTTCTTGACAAAAATTAAAATAGTCATGTCTATCTGGTTGTTTAAACAATTGTCTTTTCCACTATTTGTTTTATGAGAAACTTATCTTTATTACAAAGGCATATCCAAAGGTTAAATTAAAAGATGATAAAAAGCCATACAGAGCTATAAAAAATAGCGAAGTGTATGATAAATTTGAGACTTGTTCATTTGTCCAACGTGTAATGGTTAGTTTTTGTTCAAAAGTAAGGGGTAAGTGATAATGTCTATCTATTTAGCTCACGTTTGCATCATAGTTAGTTCATATTTATTTTGGACAAGTGAATATGCATAAGTTGATGATGTCATGCTCGTATTTTCTTGTCAATCATAAGCTCATTGATACATGAGCATGATCTATTTGCTTATTTGCTCGAGGACGAGCAAAGGTTTAAGCTTGGGGGAATTGATACTTGCATTTTGCATCATCATTTTTAGGACCTTTATGCACTATTTAGAATCAAATTTACCTTGATCCATCATTATTTATGCATATTTAGAGGATTTACGGGACTTTCCTACACAGTCCCTTTCATTGGTATTTAATTTTTGGGAAGCAGAAAACCTTCCTTTTCATGTTTTTGATGTTTCGGGACCTTTTAGACGTTAATAAATCGAAGGAAAAAACCTGATCAGTTTTTCACCAGGAGAATCAACTTGGGCCAAAGAATGAAGAGAGGAGAGCCACGAGGTTTGAAAGATCATAGGTGGCGCACCCACCCCCTGGGCGCTCTACCCAGCCTCTTTCGGTTCTCGAGCATCGTCTCGACCTATCCTTTGGCGTACCCCCCTATATACCCAGAAAACCTAGTATCCCAGGAGGACGGAATTTTTGGCGAAAAAGAGCACCGCCAGAGCCATGATCTTCGTTTCATGGGTCAGATTAGTCTTTCTCTCCACCCCAGGGAGTGGGATTTTGAGGTCTTGTTCACCACCATCATCATCAACATCATCACCAACGACCATGATTTCATCACCCGACATCATGTGTGAGTAATTCCCTGTGGGCATGTGAGGTGGATGGGGATTGGATGAGATCCATCATGTAATCATCCATATGTATCGATATTTGAGGTGTTTATCTTGTAGACATTCTTGTATGAGTGTTGGTACACTTCTTATATGTTTAATTCTTATTGATAGGGCCAGAGTGACATGATTTCGGTACTGAACTTTTATTGCCCTATCATATATTTGAGTTTGCTATGTATTTGCAAAGTGTATTTCCTATTATTATGTTGAACTTGCGAACCCTAAAGTGACAATTAGGGAAAACAATGGGAATATATGATAATTTGAGGATATTGTGTGTTCATGAAGTGTTAATGCTTTGTTTTGGTCTATTTGAAAAGGTAGATCTTAATTGCTTGTAGTACCAAGTTGGCCCCGATAAAATGGGTAGGCAAGACAGAAGATATTATGCAAACTTACATGCATGATTATGTTTGGATCACACACCTACACACAACTTAATTAGAGAAAAATGTCATGGTAATATGATACATTATATGATGGATATCATTCATACAACACCCTACCATCATCTCATGCCTGCTTTTTAGCCACTGAAAGTTTCACAACATTACTTCTGGTGAAAACTGATACTCTATTGCTTTATTTACTGCTTTGTTTTACTGGTTTGAATCAACTGCCATAAATTACCACTTTCTTTGCAAGCTTATTGATATACGGGTGTGATTGAGAGTGATGCCTCAATTGCTAAAGTCTTATTGGTATTCTTGTGTTCCCCTTGAGTCGAACTATAAATTTGGGGAATACTTCCCATCAAATATTTCATCGATCCCCTATACTTGTGGGTATCAGCATTTCACCCAAAAAAAATAAAACAATGGATGCATTTGACTCAAGTAATACATAGAGGTCAATGAAACAAAAATAGTAAACACACTGTATTCCCAAGTTACACACTGGGACACTATCGACGTGTTTGGTAGAGCGCTGATACTTTTTGTTTCATCCTAGATGGGCCCTGGAGGGCATGGCCACGAAGAAATTGTGGTCTAATAATGTTGGGCATTTTATTTGGTTGCCCGCATGGGCTACTTTTGGCCCTACGGATATTGGACTCATAAATGTTTGGTTGCTCACAATGCATCCTATGAAAATAGTGTGTTGTTGTTCTGTTTATGCGAAGTAGAAGGCGATGTCACCTCTTCTCACGACTGGTGAGGTTACCATCTTACTCTCATAGAACACATCAATAAGCACATCACACATCAGCAAGCATATCACACAGTAAAATAGGATACATATCATAGTACTACGATCATACTTAGTAGTAGCATAGCAGTTAAATTATAACAATAGCATAGTCAATGATCATCTATGATAGGTTGTTCGCTGGCTATACAGAAACTGAAGTTCATCACATCATCATCAACAAGTCTACTCGTTCTCATCGAGGATCCTCCTGGTGGCATTGCCGTGATCTGGGAACTTCACCACCTCATAGAAGGAGTAGTCGAAGATGACCATGTGGTACTCCTTCTCATTGAGCTTCTTAACAGTGATGAAGTAGCCCACCCTCTATCCATGAGCAATGGCAAAATCCGCCAAGCCCTGATCGATGATGACTCTGCCACCCTCCTCCTTTATCTTCACTTCCCAGTTGTAGCCAGTGTGAGTCCTCGGGATCACCTTATGTGGTAGCGTGCCTAAGTACTTCCTTAATCCAGGAAGAATCTGCAGCACCCCCAACCCGGATGCAAAGAGGCGCTTGATGAAGTGCATAGGGCTTCAATCTTTATGGAAGTGCCCAACATTGAGAGGCCTTCCTCTTTGTATTTGTTGGATCCCTCCCCTCTACCTCCAAAGGTTCACCTAGTTGCAATGCCAACAAAAAAATACAACAATGGTTAGAATTGCAACAAATATACAACATAGCATAGCCATATTGGTTTGATAGAGCTTGTGCTACAGGAATCAGAGGAAATGTACAACCATTTTGGTTGTGCAGACCTTCTGGTCCAGCAGAACTAGCTCTGTCAACATACATTGTCATCATTTTCTCTTACTAAAAATCAAGAAATGCTTCATTGTATAAGGATAAATGATAACAATTACTCATTGAACAAGCAGACACATTGCAAAGAGATGGTTCTATCATACCAAGATAATTGTGCAAGGAGAAATTCTTGTGTACAACTCAAGGTATGATAGGACCATTCCTTGCAATCCATATATTTAAGGTGCATGTATATTACTGAAAGAGATAGGCCCTAAAGTAAGATAATAAATGGATTTTATGATCATATCTCAATTAGTTTGTAATAGTTTCATATTATGCTATAACTGTATCAAGCAAAAACTTTGATACAGGTGTGGTATGAAACATACCAAGTCCCTAATAGCCTCTATTCATACTAGTTCGTTGGGCAACCAATGATCAAGGTTTCCTGATCATGGAGTATTTATGCCATTTGACAACAAGGTCATATCAGTAGTGAATGATGTGATGGACATTACACAAAGATTGAGACATGATCAAGTCACAAAGTTCATCGTTGCAATAGTTAGAAGCGTATTATTCTTCTCCTTAAACTGTGAGATCATATTAATCACTATCTCCCGAGGCTACTTTGACTGAATTAAATGTCATGTCCGTAAATGGTTGACTATAAAGGTGTATGTTAGGTATCCCACATGAACTTTTCAGGCCTATGTATCAAGATCGGGATTTGTTCACCCACGTGACGGGAAGATACACACGAACAAATTGGTGAGATTACATCCATAATGTCGACAACATGTGACTAGGTCACATGGATGTAATTTTACGGGAATAACTAAAACAAAACTTGTCGGTAATGAGGTTGAACAAGGTATAATATACCGATGATTAGATCTTGGATAAGTCGTATCGAAGTAACAAAGGGAATTGGACTCGACGTTTATGTATCAAACGACATTTCATCATGGAATGCACAGGGGTCATTATGGGAATCCCGGTCCCGCTACTGATCATTGATAGAGATCATGTTTGTGCCATTACCGAGCCGTTGGGGAAATACACTTAATGGTATGGTGATTCTAGAGATATTCTGGAGGTATAGGAATCGCCACATGAAAGAGAAAAGGAAACCGAAATCATCCCAGGAAGTTTCGAAGTCGTTCGGAGGAAATCGAAAGGGAACCGAAAGGTGTTTCAGGTCAAATTGGAGTTTATAATATGTATTTAAATATTAATTAATGTAATTAATATTAAATATAATATTAAAATCTAATTTGAAAGGGTATTCCAGTAATGGTCCAAAATCCTAGGGAAAAAAGGCCCATGAGGGAAGTGACAAGGGACCATGGCCCAGCCGCCACATGGGGCCCACCTGGCCAGCCTAGGGCTACGCTCGGGGTGGGGCTTCCTCCTGGCTAGCCACCCCATGGTTCCCTAGAGCCCATGGCGCCATTCCCCCTCTCTCTCCCTTGTTTACTCCCACATGGGAAACCCGATGGGGAGGGTACACATACCTTCATATATATAAAGGGGTGCCCATGGAAGGAATAAAAAACACAATTAAATTGATAATTCTCTGAGGTGTCTCCTCGGGGAATTCTCTCTCTCACGTGTGTTTCCCATTGTTTGGAACTGCACACGGGGATTGATATCTATGTCTCATCGTTGTTGCGCTGGCGCAGTTCCTGTTGGAACTGTACACACAAGAGACGACACCTGCAACACCGTATGTGTTGTAGGGATTCTAAGCTGGAGATCTACTTTCATACTCCCGACGGGGATCAGGGAACCAGAGGTCATCATCGTACACCGTATGTGTACGGAACCAATAGTGGCATCTTGGATGTCATGAGCTGGACTGGTGCACGGTGGAGCAATGGATGAATTGCGAGGAGCTTCGCAACCTTGAGATCAACTATGAGTACGACTACATCAACCATGTTCCCCTCGGAATGTTAATCGCTATCGGACTAGAAGGGTATGTATCCGAAACCTCAGTCATTACTGCGTTACTCCTATATAGATCCTGGCAGTTAGGTGCGTCTGCGGTAGGAAATTTTCTGTGTTTTCTACCCCGAACCCCTATAGTGGTATCAGAGCCGATCTATGCGTAGGAATGTTGTATGGCCAGTATGCACATGGATTGTGCGAGCATTGATCCTCTAGTTGTTACCCTATAATGTGTACTTGTTTATATCTCGGTATTGTTTGATGAAGCGGCCCAAACCGACCTTATGCGTAATCTTACGCGAGACTGGTTCCACGCTCAACATACAGCTTGTACCGTATAAGTGGCTATCGGGTGTTTGTCTCTCGTTCAATAGTTGACATAGAATTTACAATGGAGGGCCCCGAAAGGGATGTAGTAGAGACAACTATTGAATCCACGTTGTGGTTGGAAAGTTCATAGATTAGAAACGGTTCGATCAGGAAAGCCTTAGCAGCCACATAAAACTTGCAAAAGATAAACTAGATGCGTCTAACTTTATTTTGCAGGAGGGCTTGTGATTTGATATGGTATTTCTCGTTACGAAGGTAAAGTAGTTTACTTTTCTGTTACTAAGTAGTATAGTAATAGTCATCATTATGATGGACGACCTGCTGGTGGCATCATGGACTTGGTGTTAAACCGATGACAAGATGGATATCATGCCAGAGCGCTCGATGGAGATCAAGGCGCGTGAAGAAGGACCATATCATATCACTATTATACATATGATGTTGATACCTTTACATCTTATTGTGTGCTACTATTAGATACTCAACAATAGCATATTAGACTAGATGAAACCTATTAATATCAATATAGTGTTCTCCCTTTAGTGTGCACCACCAAGAAAGTTCGTAGTTATGAAGCAGGCCATGACGATCAGGTGCTAGACACCTCTGCGTTCGCATACAGTGGGTGCAAGCCATATATGAACTGTGAATACAGTAAGGTTGAATTGGCGAGCCTAGCTTGTACATACATGGCCTTGGAACACAGGAGATCAAAAGATCGAGCACGAGTCACATGGATGATGTGATCGATGGATATAGTCCACCCTCGCAACTACATCAAAGCATGATCGGGGATGATGTGGTATAAAGGGATCGTGTGATCGCTAAAATCGTCCAAGGGATGAAAATTTTAGTGGGAGCTCAATTACGAATTTAACTTGTATTATGAATTTAGTCTAGATGTATTTTGCAAATATCCTTGCAGATTGTACCCTATCCCATTGAGGTCCTTTGCGACCATGGAAATTTCTTGCTTTATGTGGAACTTAGCATAAGGGTCCAAACTTCATAGATTAATACCCACGCCTGAGGGATATCCTCATAATATATGATCTTCTTTTATTGATACAATAACCATTAGAAGATAGTCCGATGACTATTTCTCCATTGTCATCCAAAAGATATGCTCCATTCGATGGAAGCAAGCCAGACTACAATTGCATTTTTTACACAAATAAGGCACAAAAAGTATGAGAAGTTGGATGAGTTTTTTTCCGTGATGGAAGAAAATGGTAGTTTGGAGAATCACTTAGAAATCTTGCATAATTGCCATGAACGCCACACATATGATGTGGACTATGAACAACTTTGTGATAGATGGGGCGTTGCACTCGCTTCTTCCCAGTCATAGGGGCTATATCATGAAAGATGAATAGTTCAACTTCCATAAGTTCATGGCGGAGTTAAGAACTCTTAAAAGGGCTTGATTGCATTGGAGGTCATGGATGAAAAGGGTATGTTAGATATACGAGTTATAGATGTTATTCTTGCAAAACTTGTTGCAGTTTACAAGTATTTGATGATTGTACTGTTTTGTGAAAACATGATAGTTTGCTCGAGAATTGCTGGAAGAAATGAAGCAGCGTGACTTGATAACATCAAGTTGATGGCTGACATCACTCCTTCCCACAAAATTTATCATTTGGATCAATGGACTTGAATAAAATTTTATAATCCTTGTTTGGTGTGTCTTGCTTTTAACGAGACGATTATTCATATGAATAAGTTACAAACCAGTTGTACTATTATTATGAATGATACCTTTTATGGTCATATTATGATTACAAATATGTTATTCTCATCACTATGTTAATAATAATAGTTTAAGCATTTATAAAGGATTAGAATGCTAAAAGATATCCAAAGTTTAATAATGACATGACACTATTGTTTTGGTCATGGTGGTTATTGCATGTTTTTCATTTAAATGAGAATCAGGGTCTTTAGATAATCGATCTATTTGACTTTGCAAAATTATGCCTCGTTTGGTAAAATGACTAAAACTCTGCATTCTAGTAAAACGGTTATATGCAAAAAAATCTTGAATTTTATACATATTGATGTATTGTATTTTCAAAAAAATAGTGGAAATCATTATTCCATAAACTTCGTTGTGGATTTAACTGAATATGAGTATTTTCTTAATGAAACATAAGTTTGAAACTATTTGAATTGTTGAAATGATTTCATAATGAAGGAGGATATTGAATTAACATGAATAAAAAGGGCTCTTCGATTTGATGGACATGACTAAAGTATTTAAGTTAATTTTTGGCATAAAAGACTTGCAAAAGATGTTTCAAAAATTATGATAATTGGACAAATTCAAAGTGTATTGACTTGTCTAAATATCATAATCGTATTGTATTAATATAAATGGTCTAATATTATCTATTATCAGGGTTATAAATATCATTTAGAGTTAGAGATTAAATAGAAACACTCATTTCAAATATAAGAAACATCTAAAAGATTCGGGGAAACAACACCATAAGAGTTATGTCACGTTCGAGTTTCTGGAGATTTCAATAATTAGAAGTCATGGAAAATAAACAAATCTATGTAGTGTATTCCTTGGCAACTATGAATACATCTTCCATAAGGGCAAACTTGCTGTTGTCCGAGGTATAGTGTTTTCTCAAGAAGCAGTTTCTTGATGAAGATGCGAGTGGAAGAAAGTAAAATCTCAGAATAAGGTATTTGGCCTTGCCTCCAGATTTTCTAGTAACGCAACCGAATTTGTTCCGGGGGCCGAACTCTGCATAAGGAGAAACTAATGATACTATCATAAAGTTTTAGATAATCCCTTTTACTAAAGAAATTAGAATTCAACGATATATTCTACAAGTTTGTGGAATTATATTATTGATTCACTTGTCTTGTTTTTTTAACAAGACATACCTATAATCTACAAGGAAGCGTGTGATGAGTGCATATTTGCATCATGTTTTAGATTATTATATTGCATTGTAGTGCTAGGATCTTGGTATTTTACGGCGTTCGCATGCACCTTTTATGTTTATTTTCACCAGGATCAGGACAGATGATGGACCGATGGACACAATTCTTGGACTAGTTATATTAGAGTGAAAAGGAGCCAAAACAACATAAATCGCATATTTCGGAAATATCAATAATACCAGAAGAAAACTCGAAGCGATAGGAAGACACAAAAGGTTTAACGACCAACTATACAGAGGGAAGAAATATTCCGGATGTATAGTTCCCGCCATATAGTTGGCACCAACACCGCCTCCTCAAAGAGTTTCACCCAGTGCAAATGGATCGGGGATACGACATACAGAACACCCAGAAATCGCCAAAAACCTCACCTCCTGAAGGGATCTGGAGAGGGAACTTGCCCTAGGGATCCATCTTCACCCTAAGCAGATCTGGGAGGCCAAGGCATCGATCTCCATCTTCATCAACTGCTGCATCACCACCATCATCATCATCATCTCCATCCATCCCATCTAGATATTGTTGTAAATCTTGCACTAGTTATGGATTCATACAAGAACTATTCATCTATAATTGTTTCCATTACCATTGCCATGATGATGTTTGCCTACATGTCTGAGTAGATCATTAGTTCTTGGGGAGATGGAGAAACCCTAGTATATGATTGAGGTGAAATAGAGATTATTATGTTATATATAATTATGTGTATGTGTTAATTGTCTTCATCTTGATGTTGGGAGTTGTGCACCTCCTTAATATTTGCCTCTCATAGGGACTTGATGAAGTGAATTACTTGTTGGTAGATGGAGGGGTGATATCACTTATTGTGACTATAAAGTCGTTGTCATCCTTTACGTACTAACTTGGGGAAGCACGGAGAACTCACTAAGCCATGTCCATGCCGTGGGAGAAATCCCTTAATAGCGGGATAATACGATTGATGTCATTTATCTGTTAGTTGTGGTTATGAAGGATGATGTGAGTAGTGGTTGCTGCCTATTTGTTCATATATGGATCTCCTACCACATACATACATTTCATGAAAATATCTATTATAATAATCTTGATCACTCGGTCTAAATTGCTAGTGGTGTATCCACCACTCCCTGAGAACGCATTTTTCCCTATTGCAGTTCCAAGCTTTCTTACGCACGTGATTACTACTTTCCGCATTAAGTTTTACTTCACTTTACTTTATTGCTTTGCTCAACCAAAAACCCCAAAACAATTCTACTTTTATTGCATCTTAGAATTATTCCTTAAGTATTTCCCGTTAGTTTTAGTTAAAAGTATTTTAGTCTTTCCCCTACTGCTCCATGTGGGATCGATATCTTTATTTCGAAACTAGCTACAAACGATCTGTGCACTTGCAGTCATAAAGCTATTTTCTGGTGTTGTTGTCGGGGAGCTTAGCGCTATAAGTCACTTTACTTCTAGTTATTTACTTTCGTTGTACTAAATTTTGATTTGAGTTGCATTACCTTAACAATAGACAAAACTCATCATTTAATCCAGCTTGAGGCAGTAAGGAATATGGGTTCGCCCATGGACACTTTTATAACTATCAATAAAAGCATAAACCCCGATGGTATTGAGATCCATCCTTTATTATTTGAATTACTAAACTCTAAGAAGTTTGTAGGAACCAATGGAGAGAGTCCATATGGACATTTACAATTCTTTGAAGATGTTTTTGGTTCCTTTATATTTGATGGTTGTGACCCTGATAAAGTTAAAATCCAGTTGTTTAGACAAACTCTCTCCAATAATGTTTGCAACTGGTATAGATCCTTTTGTGCAGAAGCACCAAGGACATGGAAGGATTTGAAAACCAATTTACTGACAAAATATTATTCAGAAAGCAAAGCTCACAGGATGAGAGGTATTATTATCAGTTTCAAAAATAATCCTAACGAGAGATTATATGAAGGCTATGTAAGGTATGAAATCTATCTAGACAATTTCCCCCATCACCATTTGCCTGATTGGTTAATCACTCATACTTTTTACGGAGGTCTTAATACTAAAAATAGAACGAGCTTAGATACCGCTTCTAATGGTAGTTTTCTATCTTATACCTATGATGGAGCCTGGAAATTAATAATGAAAATAAGGGAGACAATAGAAAGTCTTGAAAATGAGAAGAGCAATATAAATGGTTCTTCTGAATATGCTTGTGTTAACGACTTTCTTGTAGATGAAAGGACTTGTGCGATGATTAAAACCCTCGGTATTGATTCTTATTTGGTAAAGAAAATTATTGAGAATTATGCAGGGAATCTACAGGTACCTACAGGATGGGAACCTTATAAACCCCTCGAAGAAAAGAAACGAGCAAGAGAGAACGCATCATTGGTAGAATTTTCCTCTAAACCTATTCAAGAGAATATTAAGAAAAGTGCAGGGAGGAAGAACACATAAGGAGAAGATCAAAGAAGCCAGAGAAGAACCATAATGCTACCAATGCAAATATTTTCATATTTAAGGACCTTATGGTGACACGAACCATGGAGAATGAAGTGGTTATTCTAGACTTTGAAACTTCAGACTTCATCACAGGTAAGATACGAGGTAGAGAAACTTCTAAACCAATGACTCCTATATGTGGAGAAACTTTCTTGTACGGAATTTGTGAGCAGATTTCCACTATAAATATTATGCCTTCATCACTTTATGAGGAACTTCGCTACAATTTAAATGATCCGGATGTGGAACCGGTAGATACTACTATTAAATTGTCTAATAGAACTAATATAAAACCGGAAGGTGTTATTAGAAATGTTTATGTATTTATTGGATCACTCATGTACCCTCTTGATTTTCATATTGTTTATATGCCTCGAGATACTTATTGTCCTATTCTTTTAGGCAGGCCTTTTGTCTCTATAACCAAAGCTCGAATTGATAATAAGAAGGGTACTATTTCAATGATGTTTGGAGAAGAGGAAATGACATTCCACTTCGCCAAACTAAAGAAGAGGCCATATGAAATGGAAGATATCAAGGAAGGGAAAACAATTGTCGATCTAGCCGCAATCCATTTCAGCACTCCGTAGGATGAATTAGAGAGGAGCTTAGTTAATTGGGAAGAAGCACTAGATGATGAGGAAAGAGAAGACATGGATGATTATCTTGACTCCATTCCGGAAGCACAAAACCCACATGACTATGAAAAACTGGTAAGAAAAGGAGACGAAGAACCTCCGCCAATTGAATTGAAACGACTTCCAGATAATATGAGGTATAAATTTTTGGATAATGAAAATAAATTTCCTGTTATTATTAGTAAAAATTTATCAGAAAATGAAACAAATAAACTTCTTTCGGTCTTGATCAAGCATCATGAAGCATTTGGATATACTCTTAGTGATATTAAAGGAATAGATCCATCCACTATGACACATGAGATTACCATGCTTGAAGATGTTGTACCTGTAGTTGACACACAAAGAAGGCTTAATTCGAAAATGAAGGAAGTAGTAAGAAAAGAAGTTATACGTTTATTAGATGCCAACATAATATATCCTATTTCTGATAGTAAATGGGTTAGCCCAGCTCATGGCATACCAAGACAAGGGGGTCTTGATGCTGCTATGAATGAGGATGGTGAGCTAGTAACTATAAGACCTATTATTGGATATCGCATGTGCATCAATTTTAGAAAACTAAACCGTGAGACATAGAAAAATCATAAACCTTACCACTCATGGATAGAATTTTAGAAATACCAAGCAATAATTCTTATTTTTGTTTTCTTGATGGTTATTCTGGTTATTCTCAAATTGCTATACAACCCTAAGACAAGAGAAAACAAATTTCACATATCCTTATGGTACATATGCTTATAGATTAATTCTGTTTGGCTTATGTAATGCAGTTGCAACCTTTCAAGAATGTGTTTTAAAAATCTTCGATGTTCTTGTTGAGAAGACTATGGAAGTTCTGACAAATGATTTCGTTGTTTATGGGACAACATTTGATAATTGTCTCTACAATTTAACCAAAGTTTTGCAATGATGCAGGCAATCAAATTTAGTTTTGAATTGGGAACAATGTCAATTTATGGAAAGAGAAGGTAAAGTTTTTATACATAAGGTTTCAGAAAAAGGTATAGAAATAGATAAGACCAATATAAGTGTTATAGAAAATCTTCACATACCCCAAGACATTGAAAACTTAAAAATGTTTCTAGGACATGCAGGTTTTTACAAGTGTTTTATAAAAGATTTTGCTAAAATAGCTATGCCTCTCACTAACCTCCTTGATAAAAAAAACTCCGTTCTACTTAGACCATGACTACATTTCCGCTTTTGAAAATATTAAAAACAAATTAGTTTGAGCACCTATCATGCAATCTCCAAAATGGGATGAACTTTTTGAAATCATGTGTGATTCTAGTGACTATGCTTTAGTAGTTGTATTAGGAACGCGAAACGAGAAGAATTTAAATGTTATTCATTATGCTAGTAGAACTCATAATAAGATTTAGAAAATTATGCTACTACAGAGAAAGAGTTCATGGCTATAATTTTTGCCTATGACAAATTTAGACCTTACATTATTAATTCTAAAGTAATAATTCATACAGATCACCAAGCTTTGCATCATATCGTTGTAAAAAAGGATGCAAAGCCCAGGTTTATTAGGTGGGATTTATTACTACAAGAATATGATTTTCAAATAGTAGATATGAGGGGTAAGGATAATCTGGTAGTAGATCATATCTCTAGGATGGAGGGAATAATTGCTGACCCCGTACCTATAAATGAGTCATTTCTGGGAGAATACTTAGAAAATGTTGAAGTCGCCGATCCTTGGTTTGCAGATTATGCTAATTATCTTGCAGGAAAATTTATACCTCCTGGTATGAAAAGAAATAAAAGAATGAAATTCTTTAATGATCTTAAATATTACTTTTGGATGATCCGTTTCTTTATCGTCATGGACTAGATGGAATGATTCAAAAGTGTGTTCCTAATCATGAAATGAATGCAATTTTGCAAGCTTGTCATGACGGCCCATATGGAGGACATCATGCAGGCAAGCGAACTACGGAAAAGGTACTTCAATCCGGATTCTATTAGCCCACCTTGTTCAAGGATGCACACAGGTATATAGAATATTGTGATGCTTGCCGGAAATGACGTAATATAGGCAGAAGACAAGAGATGGCAATGAATTATAATATTATAACTGAACCATTTGATGTGTGGGGGAATGGATTACATGTGACCCTTTATAGAATCAAATGGCTACACTCGTACTCTTGTTGCTGTCGATTATGTTACTAAATGGGTTGAAGCTATTCCAACTAACCATGCAGATGCAGCTACTTTTGTGAAGATGATCAAGGATGTCATATTTCCCAGGTTCTGAGTTCCGAGATTTTTAATTACTGACGGTGGTTCTCATTTTATGAAAGGAACTTTCAGGAAGATACTCTGCAAATATGGAGTAACTCATCGCGTTGCTTCACCATATCATCCTCAAACTGGTAAAGTAGAACTCTCTAATAGAGAATTAAAGACCATACTCGAGAAGACAGTGGATAAATCAAGATAAGAATGGTAATACAAGCTCAATGACACTCTTTGGGAATACCGAACTGACTACTATCTACGCACAGCCTATTGGGAACCCCAAGAGAAAGGTGTGAAGGAGCAAGTTTTCCCTCAGTTGAGACTGAGGTTATCGAACCATAAGGAGGAAGGAAACGTCACACAGGTGTTTGATGACCCACAAGTATAGGGGAACGCAACAGTCTTCGTGAGTAGTATTACCCAATTTATTGATTCGACATAAGGGGAGCCAAAGAATACTTGCAAGCCTTAACAACTGAGCTGTCAGTTCAGCTGCACCTGGAAATAGTTCTTTCTCACATAAGTTTATCAGTAGCAACAATTTGTAGTAGCAACAACAACAGCAATAGTGAAACGGCAGCAGTAGTAACAGTAATGGTAACAATAGGATTTGAGTGCGGTAGGCATAGGGATGGATGGATGGGCGTTGCATGGACGAGTCTAAACATGTAACTTCAAAGAACTAGGGAATTTCATATAAATAATAATAAGCATCCAATTACTAAACAATCCTAGGCATGTGCTCCAAATATAGTCATACGTGCTCGCAATAAGAACTTGCACAACATCTTCTGTCCAGTCAGCCCGTGGCAGCGGGGCCTCTAGGGAACTACTAGCAATTAAGGTGCTCCTTTTAATAGAGCACCGGAGCAAAGCATTAATACTCTGTGAACACATGTGATCCTCACACCACAGCCATCCCCTCCGGTTGTCCCAATTATTGTCACTTTGGGGCCTTTGGATCCGGACAATGATATGTGTACACAACTTGCATATAAGATCACAAACAATACTATCATAATGATTCAATAATAAGTTCAGATCTGAGATCATGGCACTCGGGCCCTAGTGACAAGCATTAAGCACAACAAGTTGCAACAAAGTCAAATAGAACTAATAGAGATACTAGGCACTATGCCCCTAACAGATCTTATTCAATTCCATGATAGAACTCATCCAATCCCTACCATCCCCAAGCCTACAGAGCGGGATTACTCACTCATGGATGAGGGAAACATCGGTGGTTGATGGAGATGCGTTGGTGATGACGATGGCAATGATCCTCTCCAAATTCCCCGTCCCGGCAGGGTGCCAGAACAGAGTTTCTAGATCCGAATCTTGGTTTTTCATGGCGGCGGCGAAACAAAACTCTTTCTGGAAAACTATCAAACCCCCATCTATTTTTAGGTCAGAGGGCAACTTATAGACGCGGAGGGAGGCCGAGCAGCTTCCTGGGGTGGCCAGATCTCCCCCAGGCACGAGGTTAGTGGGACCGCGCCTGGGGTGGGTCTGGGCCCCCCAGGCCTCCCCTCTAACTCCCCTTCTGGATCCGTGGATCTTCTGGTGAGAAAAAGTTTTTGGCATATTTTCCGGGATTTTTCCTGATAGTTCATTTTCTGCACAAAAACAAGACACCAAGGTAATTCTGCTGAAAACAACGTTAGTATGTGTTAGTTGTATCCAAATCACACAAATATAGAGGAAAAACAATAGAAAAGTGTTCGAGAAAGTAGATACGTTTTGGACGTATCAACTCCCCCCAAGCTTAGCTTATTGCTTGTCCTCAAGCAATTCAGTTGAAAACTAAGTGCGATAAAAGAACTTTCACGACACTTTGCTTCATATGATGTATATATTCTCAGCACAAGAGTAGATGCTTAGACAATTCATAATAAGGAGTATGCAACTAGGTCTACTCAATAGCCAATGCAATCTATGAAGAGAAACCAACTCAATAATAATAAGTTGCATGAAACATAAACATAAGCAACATTGCAATGCTCATAATAAGGTATGATAGAGTGGTATCTCGCTTGCCTTTGTTTTAAGAGCACAATATAAATGGTAAGGCATCTCTGAAGTTCACATGAAGACTAGAGATAAAGATATCAGAGATACAAGCATCAAAGTCATGACATAATTAACCAAGTTTTGGAACAAACACAAAAATGACAACTATGCTCTCAAGAAGGTGCTCATAGAATAAGTGGTGACTCAACAAAGTTGTGAAAACGGTTTTGTGAAGGTTTGAAAGGATTCCTAATGCTGAAAGGAAGGTACTCATTAGCTTTGAGCTCTCATTGCCCCTATCATAGGCATCTTCATGTGGTTAAGGTGAAAGTGAGGTACACTCTGAATCATATGCTTGACAGACCATAGACTGGAAATCCCAAGTCCCTTGAGTACGAGGGTCGCTCCACATGCTACTCAACTTTGGTCACCTGAAAGTTCTTGTCATTGTAAATACATGCATATCATCGAGAACTGCCAACGGGGTACCCCTTGCACATGGTACATGAGCTTTCCCATAACCAAAATGACAAGGCAAGCAGACAATGAGCATCTCAGCAATATTTTTATTTACCATATGCGTAGCTTTTTATTGAGGAAGCTTCATAGATGCTCATTATAGTGATGCTGCAAGTTTCCACCATGATTAAGCATACTCAGTGCAAGTGAAGGCTAGAAATAGAGAGGGAGCGACAAACGAGAGAGCAATAACTGTCATAATCATGCTTGCAATAAAACATGACTAATTATGGCATGAAAGTGATACAAGAACTCTGAGGCAAAATAAATCATCGAGGCTTAATGACTATTGATTAGTCATATGCATGCGTGAGAATGTGCCAAGTCGATTCACATGAACAGTCAGAGGAGGATACCACAATGTCATACCAAAGTAAAAATAAAACAATGCAAGCAAACATTCATATGACATGCTACAAACTATTAGCATGCTGGAGCTAATCATAGACAAGCAAGAACTACTAAGCATCCATAATGACATACACCTCGAGTTGTCTTAATCTTCATTATTGCCCTTCACTTGTGTGACTTGAATAATTAACATGAAAGCAAAACCCACTAAGGACGGCTGAACCCTGCAAAGAACTCACAAAACCAAAGAAGAACAACAAATATTTTTGGTGTTTTCGTTTTTTAGAAACAAGCTAACAAAGAAAAACCAAACAAAAACAAAGCAAAATCTTTTTGGAATTTTCTTTTAAGTTAAACCAAAGCAAAGAAACAAAGAAACAAACCAAGAGAAACAACGAAAATATTTTTGGTATTTTTGGGATTTTAAGAAAGCAGCAACAAGAACCAAAAGAAAGCGAAACAACAGATATACAAAGAACCGACCGAACATGATATATATATATGAGTGTGATTTCGGTATACCTCCCCCCAAGCTTAGGCTTTTGGCCTAAGTGGGGCTCAATCCCATGGTGCCCAAGTAGATGCACCTCCATAGTGGAAGCTCCCTCGTCCTTGTACGAGCTTGAGGCCTCCCCTGTGTAGTGTACAGCGGGGTCATATGCGGGCTCTCCCGCTGATAGTGCCCGTGGAAGTTGAGAAAGCGCAGCTTGTCATCCATCTCCGTCTTCGTGCGTGACCAAGGTCCCTGAGAAATACTGAACAAAGTGGTTTGGGGTAGAGGGATCTCTCTCTCTCTTCCCTGTCAGTAAACAACATTCTATAAACCAAGTTCTCAAGAGTAGAGCTAGAGGTGACAAAGTGGTGCGCCTTCATGGCAGCAAGATCAAGTCTCTGAGGAGCCAAAATTGTATCATGGGGATCAACAGCAATGTCCAAGGCAGTAGCAATACGAGTAGCAATAATTCCCCCATAAATGGGTCCCCTAGCAGCTAAACGACGAGCAATGAGGGAACCAAGATTATACATATCCTCATTGTAGAGCGCAACAGCTAAGAATGCCAATTGATAGTTGGATATATTACTAGTGTTCTCCCTACCAAGAACACTGGTGGTAAGATAGTAGGTGAAGTACCTGATGGCTGGAAGTTGAATGTTCTTTATCTTCCCTCGTTGAGCTCTGCGGTCATCATCATTGGTTATTCCTCGGTATAGTTCCAACAAATTAGTAGGAAGAGCTATAATCTTCTTTGATGACCCATTTGTACCAAGTCCCAGGGCCTTGAATTTTTTTCAAAGACATAGAATGAGACCTGCCATAAAGTCTGAAAGACAGAGAAGGATTGAACAAACTATTGGTGAAGGAGAAACTCTCCACAAATGTTTTAGTAAGTGAAGCATATTGTGCACTCTCATCCTGCATGAAACTTGTTAGACCAGCCCTCTCAATCAAAGCCATGAAATCATTAAGAATCCTAGAAGCTCGCAAGAAAGTTTGACAAGGAAAGGTGGAGGGGTGCGCATCCCCTTCATCTCCCTCGTCACCAAACCGCAGAGTGATGAGATCCTCATTGTATGAGGGTCTATAACTGGTGGATGACCTTGGAAGCCTTGCCCTTCTAGGTGCATCACTCTCAAAATTTCACCAAAGGCGTGGTGGTCCATGACTTCCCTTTGCTAAAATTTTAAACAACCATCAAACCAAGTGATTTCTAAGTTGATAAATGATGAGCAACTACTATAGGAACTTGCTAGAGGACTACACATGCATCAAAACAAAGTTTCTAAGCATAGAACAAGCATGCAAGCTCAAAAAACCTATCACCTACAGTGGCAAAATACTCAAGATACAATCTACCAATCACAAATCTAGTTGGACAAGTGGAGGAGGCACATACCAAGGAACAAACCCTCCAAAAATCAACACTTGAAATGGGCTGAACAAGGAGATCGAAAATCGCAAGCAAGAACAGCAAGAACTCAAGCTTGAGCAAGTTTTCCGGTGTTTTTCGGGAGAGAGAAAGAAGGTGGCTTTGAGGAGGCAACCTGGAGGGGCCCAGGTGGGCCAGACCCCCCTAGGCGCCACCAGTGGTGGGCCCGCACCTACCACAGGTGTGGGGCCTAGGGGTGGCCCCCTGGGTCACCTCTGGTACCTCTCTGCCCCTTTTTCAAGGAAAAATTTATTTTGAATTTTCTGGGATTTTTCGGGAAACTTTATTTTTGGCCAATTTTCAGGGTATGAAAATTGATTTTCTCACAGAAACAGTTTTTCAGAAGAAGAAAAAGCAAACCAAAAACCAAACTACATGAGCTCCAAGAAACTCAAACAAGCAAACAACTAGCAAAACTGAAGCTAAAGCAAAGACTAGGAAGGATAAGGGAAAAAGAAAGCAAGTATAACCATAGTGGAAACATTATTTTTCTCATTAAAATCCTTTTGTTAACAAGGTTGATCAAGTCTTGTTACCAAAACAATCTTATATGATACAAAACTTTGCATTCCACGAGGTGATTATGTTACCTCATACTTGATAGCAATGGTCCCAATCATAATAGTTTCAAAATTTTCTTGTGGAATGGGACAATATATTTCTCCAACCTTGATGCTCTCAATATTTTCAATGGAATTCAGGCAATAGCTTCTAACAACCTTCTTGGGGAAATAGATAGTGTGCTCTTTGTCATTTATATTTAATGTTACTTTCCCTTGATTACAATTGATGACAGCACTTGCAGTATTAAGAAAAGGTCTCCCAAGAATAATAGACATAGTATCATCTTCAGGCATTTCAAGCACAACAAAATCAGTTAAAACCATGCAATTATGAGCAACTTGAACAGGAACATCCTCACATATACCAACAGGAATAGTAGTTGGCTTATCAGCCATTTGCAAAGAAATATCAGTTGGTATCAAATTTTCTAGCTGGAGCATCTTGTAGAGAGAAAAAGGCATAACACTAACTCCAGCTCCCAAATCACATAAAGTAGTTCTAACATAATTATTCTTAATGGAGCAAGGAATAGTTGGTATACCTGTATCACCAAGTTTCTTTGGAACCTTACCATTGAAGGAGTAATTAGCAAGCAAAGTAGAAATCTCCTCATTAGGAATCTTCCTTTTATTAGAGACAATATCCTTCATATACTTTGAATAAGGAGGCAATTTAATAGCATCAGTCAAAGGAATTTGCAAGAATAAAGGTTTCATCCACTCACAAAACTTTTTGTAGTGTTCTTCCTCCTTTGAATTGTGTTTCTTACCTGGAAAAGGCATAGGTTTCTGCACCCAAGGTTCTCTCTCTTTACCATGTTTATTAGCAATAAAATCTTCTTTTGTGTACCTAGTGTTCTTAGTGTGTTTCTCAGGTTCTTCCTCACCTTCCTCCTTATCAGGAGACTCATCAATATTACCACTCTCAGTTTCAGTATCAGAGACAGATATACTATTAGGATCTACAGTAGGTTCAAGTGGTTCCTCAACTTTCTTATGTTTCTTTTTCATCCTCTTACGAGGAATACCACTATCCTCACCTTGTTGGGAATCCTGCTCTATTCTTTTAGGGTGTCCTTCAGGATATAAAGGATCTTGAGTAGTTGTACCACTCCTAGTTCTAATTCCATAAGCATGTTTATTTCCTGAAGCATTAACTAGCGTATCCTTTTGTACCTTAGCAAGTTGATCAAGTTGGGTTTGAACCATTTGAAAGTGTTTACAAAGCATTTTAATATCATTAGAAGTTCTTTCTACAATATCTTTCAACTCATGGATAGCTCTAGAGTTTTCCAATAAATGATTCCGAACTTGTTTATTAAAATGACCTTGTTTAACAATAAAAATGTCAAGTTCCTCTAAGCATTGATCAGGAGGCTTACCATAAGGAATATCACCTTCATCAAAGTGTTGGACAGAGCGTACCTCAATAGTAGATGAGTGGGGAGTTGGCTTACATAATTCTTCTATAGGAGGTAGATTCTTCACATCTTCAGCTCTAATACCTTTCTCCTTTAGACACTTTTTAGCTTTCTTCATCACTTCATCATTTAATGCAATAACTCCCCTCTTCTTTGTTATTGGTGGTGGAACCGGTTCAGGAACAACTGGTTAAGGAGTAATAGGCTCAGGTGTATTCATCTCAGTTGAAGTCCAATCATCATAATTCTTGCTTATCTTGTTCATTAATTCTTCAGCATCTGTAGGAGTCCTTTTCCTGAAAACACAATCAGCAAAGCTATCTAGGTAGGTCCTAGAATCATCAGTTAGTCCATTATAATAAATATCAAGAAGCTCATTCTGAGTTAATGGACATCCAGGATATGCATGAATCAAGGAACAGAATCTTTTCCATGACTCAAGCAACTTCTCTTCTTCTCCCTGTTTAAAATCAAAAAGTCTCTGCAAAGCAGCATGTCTAGCACTGGGAGGAAAATATTTATGGAAGAAAGAAGCAATCAAGCAATCAGGGCTATCAATGGAACCAGGAGGTAATCTATTAAACCAAGCCCTAGCTTCTCCTTTTAGTGAAAAAGGGAAGATCTTAGCAACAAAGTACTTGCACATTTTAAAATCATCAGAGAACAAAGCACTCATAGTAGAAAGCTCATTCATATGAGCCACAACACTCTCATTTTCAGTACCACAAAAAGATTCTTTCTCAACAATATCTAAATAAGATAAATCAAGAGAGAAATCATAGTCTTTATCTTTAATATCTATGGGAGAGGTGGCAAACTTAGGATCATAGGACTTCTTAGGCATAATAGTATGTCTAGCAAGGAGACTCTTAATAGCACTAGCACCATGTGTGTTTCGGCATTCTTCGACAAATTCATCAGTGAGATCTATGTAACCATCATTAATATCAAAACTCTCACTAGCATGTGAGCTAATAGGTGTAATAGTGTCTTCACTAGGAGTTTCGGTATTTCCTAGACTAGCCATAGTAGCATCTAGAAAAGGACCTAGTGAACCACTCGCATCAAGAACAGTAGAAGTACCATCATGAGCATCAAAAGCAGTTTCAGATTCAGCAGTAGTAGCAGTGTGTGTAGCATGAGTATGTGGTGGTGGTGTGACAAGCTTACTTATAACAGGCAGTGAATCAAGAGCAACAGAGGTGTTTAGGACTGTACCTCTTCTTGTAGTGGATGGTAAGATAGGGAACTTTCCATCACGAGACTTCCCCATGATGAAAGGAATAGCAGTGAACAATAATAGATCCAAGTGAACTTACAAATAAAGCTATGCTCCCCGGAAACGGCACCAGAAAATAGTCTTGATGACCCACAAGTATAGGCGATCGCAACAGTCTTCACGGGTAGTATTACCCAATTTATTGATTCGACACAAGGGGAGCCAAAGAATACTTGCAAGCCTTGACAACTAAGTTATCAGTTCAGCTGCACCTAGAAATAGTTCTTGCTCACAGAAGTTTATCAGTAGCAACAGTTTGTAGTAGCAACAACAAAGCAACAACAATAGCAACAACAATAGTGAAACAACATAAGTAGTAACAGTAACGGTAACAGTAGTATTCGAGTGCGGTAGGCATAGGGATGGATGGACGAGCATTGCATGGATGAGTCTAAACATGTAACTTCAAAGAACTAGGGCATTACAGATAAATAATAATAAGCATGCAAGTACTAAACAATCCTAGGCATGTGCTCCAAATATAGTCATGCGTTCTTGCAATGAGAACTTGCACAACATCTTCTGTCCAGCGAGCCCGTGGCAGCGGGGCCTCTAGGGAACTACTGGTAATTAAGGTGCTCCTTTCAATAGAGCACCGGAGCAAAGAATTAACACTCCGTGAACACATGTGATCCTCACAGCACAACCATCCCCTCCGGCTGTCCCAATTATAGTCACTTTGGGGCCTTTGGATCTGGACAATGATATGTGTACACAACTTGCAGATAAGATCACAAACAATACTATCATAATGATTCAATAATAAGTTCAGATCTGAGATCATGGCACTCGGGCCCTAGTGACAAGCATTAAGCACAACAAATTGGAACAAAGTCAAATAGCACTAATAGAGATACTAGGCACTATGCCCCTAACAGATCTTATTCGATTACATGATAGAACTCATTCAATCCCTACCATCCCCAAGCCTACACCGGGGGATTACTCACTCATGGATGAGGGAAACATCGGTGGTTGATGGAGATGCGTTGGTGATGACGATGGGGATGATCCTCTCCAAATTCCCCGTCCCGGCAGGGTGCCAGAACAGAGTTTCTGGATCCGAATCTTGGTTTTTCGTGGCGGCGGCGGGGTAGAACTCTTTCTGGAAAACTATCGAACCACCCTATGTTTTTAGGTCAGAGGGCAACTTATAGAAGCGGAGGGAGGCCGAGGAGCTTCCTGGGGTAGCCAGACCTCCCCTCTGTCTCCCCTTCTGGCTCCGTGGATCTTCTGGTGAGAAATAGTTTTTGGCATATTTTCCGGGATTTTTCTTGATAGTTCATTTTCTTCACAAAAACAAGACACCAAGGTAATTCTGCTGAAAACAGCGTCAGTCCGTGTTAGTTGTATTCAAATCACACAAATATAGAGGAAAAACAATAGCAAAGTGTTCGAGAAAGTAGATACGGTTTGGACGTATCAGTGTTGCAAGCAACGCGAAGACCTACACAACACAAACTCAAGAGTTTGCCCCAACGAATAGTGCGGTTGTCAAGCTCACCAATTTGCCGTAACAAAGGATTAAACGTATGGTGTGGAAGGTAATGGTTTGCAACAAGTAAACAAGTAACATTGGAAGATATATCAATGGTAAAGATTGGACCGGGGTCCATAGTTCACTAGTGGTGCTCTACTTAGATAAACAACATGGCATGAAGGGTAAACAAATTACAGCGGGGCAATTGACATGAACTGAGCAAGGCATAACAATGCAATTACTAGTCAGAAAGATCCTATGAGATTCGATTGGTCAATACAACAAGATACATAGACCGCCATCCAACTGCATCTATGACTAGAAGTCCACCTTCAGGTTATCATCTGAACCCCCTCTAGTATTAAGTTGCAAGCAACAGACAACTGCTTTAAGCAAAGTGTGTAAGGTAAACATTCCACATGTTCCATGAACAAGAGACCGTTTTTTTCTCTCTAGTAGCAACATCACATCTACAACCAAAGAGATTATTGTCACTTCCCTTGGAAACTAGAGGCATGAACCCACTATCGAGCATAAATACCCCCTCTTGGAGTCACTAGCAACTACTTGGCCAAGATAGCTACTAACAACGGAGAGCATGCAAGATCACAAACAACACAGACATGATAGAATCATAAATACAAAACCATTAATCAAACCAACATAATAATCTCAATATCCATCGGATCCCCGCAAACACAACATGCATTATTACAAATAGATTAGACCTTGATCATGAACGGAGCTCACAAGATCTATACATGAAAGCACAAAGGAGGAGATACAACCATATAGCTACTACAGGGACCCATAGTCCAAGGTGGAACTACTCACGCATCATACCAGAGAGAAGGCCTCCGGGATGATCTCCCCTCCGGCAGGGTGCCGGGAAGAACTTCATATCCCCCGATCTAGGGACGATGGTGGAGGCAGCTACAGAGGGTTTCGTGGATATTTGATCGGGTGCTTAGGGTTTCTGCATCGAGGGATCTTTATAGGTGAAGGGGGAGACCGAGGAGGCGGCCAGGGTTGGAAAACCCTAGACAAGCGCGGGGCTTGGCCCACCCGTGTCTAGGGTGGGTCTGGCCCCTCCGGCTCTCCTGTGAACTTCTTGTTCCCCACGGAAAGTAATTGACTTTGGCGTTTGTCCCGTCCAATTCCGAGAATATTTTTTTACTAACTTTTCTGAAACCAAAAATAGCAGAAAACAGGCATCTGGCACTATTGCAACTTGTTAATAGGTTAGTACCAGAAAACATGTAAAAAGCACCTCAAAGTGTAGACAAACAAAGCAAAGTAGATACAAAACAAGCATGGAGCATCAAAAATTATAGATACGTTTCCAACGTATCAACATCCCCAATCTTAACTCCTGCTCTTCCTCGAGTAGGTAAGTAATAAAAGAATAATTTTTGAGGTGACATGCACCCTCACAATAAAGATCTAACCATTTGCAAGGATTGAAAGCTGGGATCAAAGAACTCTAAACATGTGCATGAAAGATGGAGTTCTAACAATAGGACATAGTAACTATGCATGCAACATGACAAGCTACAAACAAATATCATGAATAACATGCATTGAAAACATTTGTTTGTGTCACATGCAAAAAACATAGCATAGTGGCAATTAGCTTGTCTCTCATAGAGTAGCAAATAGATGCATAAGACACCTGCAAAGTTCACAAGGGTGAATAGAAACAAATAGCACAAGAACAAGTAATATCACAATATGCATCAATCAATAAGCTTTGGAACACTGCACATAGAATGACAACTATGATCTCTTAATGGTGCCTAAAGGTAGAAGGTGGAGACCCAATAATGGTGGAAGAAAGGCCTTTTTTGTAAAGGAAGCAGTGATTACAAGTTTCAAAAAGAGCTTCCAAAAATTATGGTACTTGTTAGCTTTCAGCCCTCATTGCCCCTATCATAAGCATCTTGAAGTGGTTAAGGTTAAAGTGGCAAAGCTGGAGTATATGCTTGACGAAGTATAAGTTGGCAATCTCATGTCCCTTGAATACGAGGGCCACACCTCATGCATACTCAACTTTAGGTCCAGGTAAGTTCTTGTCACTGTAAGTATTTGCATATCATTGAGAACCGCCAACAGGGTACCCCTTGCACATGGTACAGGAGCTTTCCCATAACCAAAATGACAAGGCAAGCAGATAATGAGCATCTCAGCAATCTTCTTATATACCATGGGAATATGGTGCTTTTTTCTCTCTTTCCTCTTTTCTCAATGTGTCTCTTTTTTAAGAAGAATGCTTCATAGATGTCACTATGGTGACGCTTCAAGTTTCCACCATGATTAGGCATGGCTTAGGCTAGCGGCCTAGGTGTTTCTCTAACACAGGATACAAACTCCATGGACTTACAAGTTCCCTCTTTATTTCACATCGGTGACATCCATACACAAAACAACATGATATCAACTGAGTACAACAAGGTACAAGTGCAATGTTGAAAACGTTCCCCGTGACAGCTCGGTTTTGCTAATTCCAACTTATAAGTGCAAGCATATACAACAAAGTTGTCACAATGGTTCAAGTTTATTAGGGGCAAAGAATAAAGTGTGCCATCAAGTTCGTGAGGACTTTAATCACTAAGTTTTCACATAACAAAATAATTTTTAATTGGAAGATAGTTGAAAACAAGAATATACTTGGAATGGTGTAACACACCATGCATACTCCCTCCGTTTCAAGGCTTAAGGCGTCCTCGTTTTACGTGTTTTTTCTTTGACCAAGAATTACTCTAAATACGTAAAGAGTTTTGGTATAAAACTAGTAACACTGGAAAGTATTTTTCAATATGAATCCAACGGTACTAATTATGTATAATATAATCAAGATTTTGTTGCTCAATTCTTTTGGTCAAACTTTGCATTGGAAAGAGTGTGCGCCTTAAGCCTTAAAACGGAGGTAGTAGGAGTTTATAGTGGACACTTTGGAATAACTTGGCTTCTTGGGAGTTGGAGGCATGATTATAAATTACTCATACAAGTGGAGGCTAGCAAAAGACTGGGAGCAACCAACTAAGAGAGCAATAATGGCCATAATCATGCAGTGCAACAAAGCATACTAATCAAAGCAAAGAGTGGTACTACAAGTCAAGGACTAAATGATCATAGAGGCTAATGGTGACTTGTCATAGTCATAACATGGTGTGAGCATGTGCCAAGTCAACCCAACCAAAACATCAAAGGAGAATACCACAATACTATGCTTTTGCATGCTAAAACAACGCATAATTTCTTCAAGGCACACTAAGCAATCCCAATTGTTTGGAACAAGACATGCTAAAGCAATAATCACTAAGCATAAGGGAAAAACAACACCTAGCATGTCATGCTAAAGTCTAAGTCACAGTCAATGCAAGCTCCTCTTGCACTTCCAGCAAGAACTTGCTACTCATTTCCAACACCAAGCAACTTATTTGCAAAATAACACAGCGAGAACGGGGGTCCAAACTACTCAATAAAACTAAACAAACTAAGCAAAGCAAACAAAAACTAAGACACTCCAAGAACAACACAACTATGCATGAAACAATAAAAACGAAGTGTTTAGATAGACCTGAGCTTTTATTGATGAAGAAGGGGATGCCTTGGGTATCCTCAAGCTTTGACACTTGTACCTCTTGGATATTTCTTGTGGTGACACCATGGTGGCATCCCCAAGCTTGAGCTTTTGTCCATTCTTCATCTCATTGCATCATTCTTTCTCTACACCTGAAATTTCTCCTTCACACAATCTTCATTAGCAACATTAGTGTATTCAAAAGATATTAGACCTCAGGCAAAGCTTTGAAACAGCAAGGCTTTTCACTAAAAACACAATCTACTGTAGTAACTCCTTCAAAAAGCTCAATTCACCTAAAGAGAACTCAAAAAGGAATCAATAAGAAGCAAATGCAAATAATGGCAGAAATCTATCAAAACAGACCAACAGGTAGAAACCGATTTTTTCGAACATCTTCTGTTACTCAAATCAAAAAGTTTTGAACTAATGAACGTTAGATAACATACTGGGGGATTTATATTTAAAATTTCAGCTCAATCCGAGTTACAGATCCTCCTCACGAATATTTTTGGTGGAGGACAGAAATCTGTTTTGGGATAGCAACTCCCCAAATCTTACTTCCCTCTCATTAGAGGTCATTCTTGGCACAAAAAGCAAACAAAAAGGATAAGGAGAGGTCATTACAGAAGTAAAACTTCCAAGAATCAAGGAAACTCTTGGGTTATCTCCCAACAAGTACTTTTTTAACGCCTTTAAGTTAGGCATAAGAAGCAAGAAGAATCAAGTATTTTCAAATGATGAAGCATTAACATTCATACTTGCAAAATCTTCAACTATGAAAGGTATCTCATCCAAATGGGTTTTTGAGGATCCTTTCTCATCTCTCTTTGGGCTACTACCTTCATCAAAAATATTTTCAGGGGTAATCCAATCAAAATTCTTTTCAAATGCTTCATGCATTCCAACAAGCTTAAAGGGTATGGGCATATCGAATTCCTCTCTAGGCTTAGTTTTATCAGAAATACCGACAACATATACACTTGAACCTATCATATTGAAAAGTTCAAAAACCTTTTTGGCCTCCCTAGCAACATCATGAAATTGTTTTGATAAAGTTTCAAGGATGAATTCTCTCTTTTCATCATTCTTTTCTTCTTATAGTTTTAGGAACAAGAATTGCATGAAGGGGTTAAGGCTAACAAACCTAGCCTCCAACATATGAACTAAAGAAGCTGCAGCAATCTCATAATTAGGAGCAAGCTCTGCTATAGATTTATCCTCAATATCCTCATGCTTGCTAATATAATTAAAGAATTCTTCAATATTATCTTTCCCAATTATGGAGCCACTACCTATTGCAAGATCTTTCACAACGAACTTGGGGAGCAACATGGTGAGCTAGAGCAGGAACTAAAATTTTTGTGTTTTTTTGAAAAGAGGCAAACAAAACCAAGCAAACTAAAAACAAAGTAAAGAGAAAGGAAGTGAAGGACTCCCCTTGTGAAGACGTCCTTAGCCTCCCCGACAACGGCGCCAGAAAAGCTTGACGACTGTCTACGCACAGCCTGTCGGGAACCCCAAGAGCAAGGTGTGAAGCAGCAAGCAGCAAGTTTTCCCTCAGTTGAGACCGAGGTTATCGAACCATAAGGAGGAAGGAAACGTCACACAGGTTTTGCAAACAACATGGAGACCTGCACAACACAAACTCAAGACTTTGCCCCAACGAATCAGTGAGGTTGTCAAGCTCACTGGTTTGTTGTAACAAATGATTAAACATATGGTGTGGAAGGTAATGGTTTGCAGCAAGTAAACAAGTAACAGTGGAAGATGTATCAATGGTAAAGATTGGACCGGGGTCCATAGTTCACTAGAGGTGCTCTCCTTAGATAAACAACATGGCATGAAGGGTAAACAAATTACAGCGGGGCAATTGACAGGAACTGAGCAAGGCATACCAATGCAATTACTAGCCAGAAAGATCCTATGAGGTTGATTGGTAAATACAACAATATACATAGATCGTCATCCAACTGCATCTATGACTAGAAGTCCACCTTCATGTTATCATCCGAACCCCCTCCAGTATTAAGTTGCAAGAAACAGACAACTGCTTTATGCAAAGTGTGTAAGGTAAACAGTCCACATGTTCCATGAACAAGAGACCGTTGTTTTCTCCCTAGTAGCAACATCACATCTACAACCGAAGAGATTTCTGTCACTTCTCTTGGAAACTAGAGGCATGAACCCACTATTGAGCATAAATACTCCCTCTTGGAGTCACTAGCAACTACTTGGCCAAGATAAACACTAGCAACGAAGAGCATGCAAGATCACAAACAACACAGACATGATAGAATCATAAAGATAAAACCATTAATCAAACCAACATAATAATCTCAATATCCATCAGATCCCCGCAAACACAACATGCATGATTACAAATAGATTAGATCTTGATCATGAACGGAGCTCACAAGATCTATACATGAAAGCACAAAGGAGGAGATACAACCATCTAGCTACTACATGGACCCATAGTCCAAGGTGGGACTACTCACGAATCATACCAGAGAGAAGGCCTCCGGGATGATCTACCCTCCGGCAGGGTGCCAGGAAGAACTTCAGATCCCCCCAGTCTAGGGACAATGGTGGCGGCGGCTACAGACGGTTTCATGGATTTCTGATCGGGTACTCAGGGTTTCTGCATCGGGGGCTTCTTATAGGCAAAGGGGGAGACCGAGGAGGCGACCAGGGTTGGCAAAACCTAGACAGGCGTGGGGCTGGGCCCACCCGCACCTAGGGTGGGACTGGCCCCCCTTGCTGGCCCCTCCGGCTCTCCTGTGAACTTCTTGTTCACCACGGAAAGTAATTGACTTTGACGTTTGTCCCGTCCAATTCCGAGAATATTTCTTTACTAACTTTTCTAAAACCAAAAACAGCAGAAAATAGGCATCTAGCACTATTGCAACTTGTTAATAGGTTAGTACCAGAAAACATGTAAAAAGCACCTCAAAGTGTAGACAAGCAAAGCAAAGTAGATACAAAACAAGCATGGAGCATCAAAAATTATAGATACGTTTCCAACGTATCACGAACTGTGTTTAAAAATCCAATGGGTATGACACCATTTAAGATGGTATACGGTAAGGCATGCCATCTACCTTTAGAATTGGAACATAGAGCCTTTTGGGCAATCAAAAACTTAAATTATGATCTTAAAGCAGTAGGATAAAAATGTAGGGGTTCATAGCATGGAAAACAAAAAATTCTAACGCATGAACACACACAAGCCAAGATCTATCTACTAGATTGTAGCAACAAGTCGATAGAGTACTAACCCTTGAAGATCCAAAGCAGTTAACAAGAGCAGAGTCTCGTGGGTGATGTAGTCGTACACTTTCCGATCTCAAGATCACGTAGACGATCCTTCCGGCGCTGCGTTCCGGAAGCGCTTCCACAGTCGGTCACACGTTCGGTGCTCGATGAAGACCTTCATATCCCTTGTTCCAGCAGGCAGCAGAGGTTGTAGTTCCCCCCTCGCGATTTCGACAGCACGACGGCGTGGTGTCGGAAGTAGAGGGAAGATCCCGCAGGGCTTAGCCTAAGCGGTGCGAGTTATGGTGGATCTAGGGTTTTCGGTGATCTAGGTTTAGAAGGCCAGAGAGGAGGAGTAGGTGTTCACGGCGGCTAGGGCGACAACGACGGGCTGGCGGCGGCGCGAGGCAGCGCGGCGGCGACGGCGGCGGCTTGGGCGGCGGCAGCGCACAGGTGGGGAGGGCTGGTTGTCTGTACTTTGGGGAAGCCCTCCCCCTCTATTTATGAGAGGGAGGGAAGCTTGGGAGAGGGGAGTTTGAATCCATACCCAAACCCAAGTTGGATAGAAGGAAGGACTCTTTCCTTCTTCCACTAGGAAACTATTGTTCCAGTTTGACTTTTCAAACCTCCCTTTCGACTTTCCATTTAGAGCTTTATTTCTCTCTCGCAAATTCCCAACCAAAGTGACCTAGGACATGATCCAATCATTCCACTTAACCATGACACATTCATGGACCATTCCCTTTTGGTTCGGTGAACCTTCTAGACCCTTCTAGAACCTCTCCGTTGAAAACATTTAAATCATTCACGAAATCCGGAATCGGACTTTCCTTATATGAATCTTATTCTCCGGACCATTCCAGATATCCTCGTGATATCCCGGATCCCATCCGAGACTCCGAACAACATTCGGTTTCCCTACTTACATTCCATATCTACTAAACAACATTGAATCCTTAAGTGTGTCTCCCTACGGTTCATGAATTATGCGGACATGACTGAGACACTTCTCCGATCAATAACCAATAGAGGAATCTGGAAATTCATATGGCTCCCACATATTTCTAAGATCACTTTGTGCTCGAATGAACCACTTACATACGATACCAATTTCCCTTTGTCTCGCGATAGTTTACTTATCTGAGGTTTGATCGTCGGCATCTCTGCATACCTAGTTCAACCTCGTTACCGATAAGTACTCTTTTCTCGTTCCTGTGATATGTGATCCCTTGTGAGCCAGTCACATGCTTGAAAGCTAATTGGATGACATTCCACCGAGAGGGCCCAGAGTATATATATCTGTCATATGGATGGACAAATCCCACTCTTGATCCATGTACCTCAACACATACTTTCCGAACACTCAATGCCACCTTTATAGCCACCCAGTTACGGTGTGGTGTTTGATGTCATCAAAGCATCCTTCCGGTGATGGTGATTAGCATGATCTCATGGTCGAAGGAATTAGGTTACTATGTATCAGAAAGCTTATAGCAAATGAACTATTGAAATGACTTGATCTTAATGCTACGATTATCTATAGGAGTATGTACATCACACCATTCTCCTAATGATGTGATCTTGTTGTTAATAACATATCAATGTTCATGATCAGGATACCATGATCATATATTAACAAACAAGCTAGTTTAATAAGAGGCTTTACTAGGGACTCTTTTATGTTTACAAATCACACAAGTATTAATGTTTCCGGTTAATACAATTATAGCATGGTATGTAAACATTTATCATAAGCATGAATGTGATAATGACCTCTTTATTATTGCCTCTTGGGCATATCTCCAACAGTCTCCCACTTGCACTAGAGTCAACAATCTAGTTTCAAACCTTTATGCATTCAACACCTATGGCTTTCCGATGTTATATTTACACGATTGCTAGTGGTCAACTGATCTCCGGATCCGACACTTTCAGGTCCGTGTGTAATTGCATGTCTTTATGTCTCTACGCATTACTCATTCTCTAATGAGATGGATTTGTATAAATTTGGTCCTTTGGTGAGACCTTTGGTTCCTTGGGGTTAAAACATGTTGATAATATTGTCGTACAATATATCTTCATGGTACTATCCCGTTGTGAACCACACCTAGTTTGATAACAAACTACTTAATACAAATGCCCTCTTTTGATGCTACAATAGCATTCATATACTTAGCCTTTTGTTGTACTATCTGTCATAATGTCTTAACTTTGGAACTCATCCAAATCCATTATGGAACTTACTTTCCATTATATTGTGCCACCCTTAGTTTAGATTGAGATAAACTTAATTTGTACTTTGTGACAAAACTGGTATCAATGTAGTACTTTTACAATGAACTAATCCTCTATTTGTCACATCTACAAAAATAATATATTCTTAGTTCTTCCAAAAGATCATAAGAATATCCTTACTATCGTCCAGTGATCATCTTATGAATCATTCTGGTATATTCTCATAATATTTAGAGCATAGGACATATCTGGATTTGTACATATCACAGTATGATTGATATAAATACTCTTTGTGATTTCATACATCAAGTATCAATCTATACTTGAATCTTTGTTTCACTTACCAAGTGTCGATATACTTGAATTTTGATTTAATCCTTTCTGTGTGGCAAGAACCTTTCTTGTCATTTCCATATTGAACTCATTCAATATCTCATCTATGTACATTTGGCACAACAATATTAGAGTCTCAATCTATCTATATAGATATTGATGCCAAATATTCGGGTTTTGCCTAAGTCTTTCATCGAGATGAAATTCTTAACATGTGTTAATAAAAGATACATAATTTCCAATCAACAATATGTCTTCCACCTAATGTATTAGAAATATGTCTTAGCGCTCCCACTTAATTTCTTGCAAATGCAAGCATCTTCACCATCTCTGATGAATTTAAACTCTTTTAACAGTTTCATCATGGTGAAGATTCTAGATCTGCGATGCTCACTTCAACCATTGTAGTTTGCGTACGCTTTTAGCATCCTTTGAATTAACAAAACCTTATGGACCGTGTATGCACACTTCCTAGGTAACAATTCTATCAAAAGAACTTGTTTTGTTTATTCAACTACCACATAACAAAATTATATGTAGTGGTTGCTACATTAATCCGTCTAGACTAAATATCGCTATGAAAGATCAAATCTTGTCATAGTCAACCTTTTAACATGTCGACAATTTCATAGATGTGAAACATCCATGTCTATTTCTTTATAGATCCAAACACGACTGTAAGGTCTTACACCTTTTTAGAGGGTCTTTCAAGTTCAAAGCTTGATTTCTCGTGTATGGAATTATCACGGATTATATGGCTTCAAGCCATTTGACGGAGTCAGGGCCCATCATCGCTTCTTTGCATGTAGTCGGTTCATTATTGTCAAATAATGATTCAAACCTCAAATCTTGGTATTTGATTGTTTATCCGACCTACTTTGTTCAATAGGAACTTAGATCTCCGTGTCCACAACCTTTGAGGCACGTGAGCCATGAGCGTTGTTGCTGCATCCGGAACACTTTTCGGTGCTGCGCAACTTTGCACATATAGCTAAGGTTCGTTTAACCTTATCAAAGTTCTATTGTCCTCCCACTTAACTTTTAACGGAAAATTCCTTCTCAAAGAAACTTGACATTCTAAGCGACAAACACTTTTGTCTTTGGTGTTATGGAGGAATACTTAACGGCTATTCAAAATACAAAGAAATATTCATCCGACTTTGGTTGTAAACATCTTCTTTATGAATAGCATACCAATGTTTCAGAAAGTCTTGATGATGCTCGACGTGGCACTTCGTTGGTAACCCCAAGCGCAGGGTGTGTGAAGAGCAAGCAGCAAGTTTTCCCTCAGTTGAGACCGAGGTTATCGAACCAGAAGGAGGAAGGAAACGTCACACAGGTGTTGCAAACAACGTGGAGACCTGCACAACACAAACTCAAGACTTTGCCCCAACGAATCAGTGAGGTTGTCAAGCTCACCGATTTGCTGTAACAAAGGATTAAACGTATGGTGTGGAAGGTAATGGTTTGCAGCAAGTAAACAAGTAATAGTGGAAGATTTATCAATGGTAAAGATTGGACCGGTGTCCATAGTTCACTAGAGGTTCTCTCCTTAGATAAATAACATGGCATGAAGGGTAAACAAATTACAGCGGGGCAATTGACAGGAACTGAGCAAAGGCATAACAATGCAATTACTAGCCAGAAAGATCCTATGAGGTTGATTGGGCAATACAACAATATACATAGACCGTCATCCAACTACATCTATGACTAGAAGTCCACCTTCAGGTTATCATTTGAACCCCCTCCAGTATTAAGTTGCAAGCAACAGACAACTACTTTAAGCAAAGTGTGTAAGGTAAACATTCCACATGTTCCATGAACAAGAGACCGTTGTTTTCTCCCTAGTAGCAACATCACATCTACAACCGAAGAGATTTCTGTCACTTCTCTTGGAAACTAGAGGTATGAACCCACTATCGAGCAAAAATACTATCACATCCCAAGATTTTCCAAATCTTGTAATGTTAAAAATAAATGAATAAAATAAAACTTTGTTGATTTTCAGGGTGAGAAGAAACTTTTTGAACCCAATAGGAAACCTTCAAACCAATTTGGATCAAATAAATCCTAAAGGGATTTAAAAATATAACCATTTAATAAAGGAAAATAAAATATTTTGGAATTACTATTTTGAATCTTTTAATAAAAAGATTTTGTTTTCAAAAGAAAAGGATAGATTTATAAATAAGGAATATTTTATAAGCCAAATTAAAACTTGGCCAAGTTTTTGAAATAAAATATCTCTATTTGATAAAAAATGGTAAAGTCTATTTAAAATAAATTAATAAGGATTTAATATCCAAGTTTTATAAATGAAGGTTTTACTATTTTAATTAACCATCAAAACTTATTTATTTAATTCAAATAAGTTTTCCAAGCATTTTATATTCTCAAATAAAACCTACTGTTTGGTTTTGTTATTGTTTTAGATTTCAAAATGGAGTTTTGAATAAATCAAACTTATTTGATTTAATAACAATGGTCTATTTATTTAATTATAAATGGACCCTTTAATAAAAATATTATTTTATTTTTGGGAATTGGTTTGTGTTGTTAAACAGAACCAAATTCAATTGATTTGTTTGGTGCATGTTTGAATTGTTTGAATGTTTGAATTGTTGATTGAATTTCAAAACAGAAAACATAATTGGAAAAAGAAAAACATTCAGGAAGAAAAAAAATAGAAACAGGCAGCAGCCCAGCCGGCCAGCCCACCAAGCCCAGTACCAGCCCACTCCCACTCTCCCTCAGCGAAACGTTTTCCACCTGTTAACTGACCCGCAGAGCAACTGACTGGTGGCCCCTTCCTTCCCTCTCACTCCCTCGCTGACGCCCGGACCCCACACAGCCAGCTCACCTCCTTCTTCCTCGCGCAGACGACGCCTGCCGTTTCCTCCTTAACGCCGGCGATCAATTCGCGTGATTAACAGCCATTACTCCCCCTGCGACCATGCGGTATTAAACGCCTGCGCCTTCTCCTCCTTTCCCCTCAAACCCCGTACCACGAGAGCCCCCAGGCCGACGGAATTTCGAGCCACACTCCCACTGCTTCGACGAGCTCCCTCCTCCAATTCCGGCGAACCCAGCCACCGCCTTGCCTCCTCAAGCACACAGACATACTCCCCACCTCCTGGTGCATCTGTCTGTGCCTTTCGTTCAACTTCGGGCGCCCCAGAACGACGTCTTCGACAAGCTCCGAGCGCCGCCGCGTCTGGTTCTTCTCCGACGACCTTCCCCTGGTAAGCTAGACCACCCCGACCCCTCTCAATCACGCACACACCATCGCCGTGTCATTGCGCGTCTGACCATGCATTTCGTTTGTCTCCTAGTGATCCATAGCATCGTCCTCGACAACGACTGAGCATGGCCGAGGCGCAGCTCCACTCCGGCGAGGAATTAACCGCAACCTCGCGCACCCCTCGTCGAACCAACAACGCCTTGAGCTTCCCCAGGATTTTGCGAACACGGTGAGCCTACTCCCTCCCTCTCTCGCTTCCTGCTTCGCCAGCGCCGCCACCATCTGACCGCACCGCCGCTCGCTGTTGACCTTGCGCCGCCAGTTCTTGGCTATTGAATAGGAGTCGTTCGATCCAAATCGAAGTGACGCGATTAGACCACTTAACGTTGAAAGGGTATGCAACCAGTGTCGTGCGATTCAACTTGATCCAACGGCCTGCATCACTCGATCCACCCGAAACGGTATCTGCGAATATGAACATGACGCGTGTCACCAGTTCTGTTTAAAAACAAGGTTTGAATCAGATTTATTTGCAAACTTGAAACCTTTGTAACTTTTGATCCACACGTCCAAAAATTACAAACTTTATATCGTTGGAATCAGTGTAACAAACCCTAGTCAACCATACATTTTGTTTAGTAAATAGTATCTGTTAGATTGTTTGTTTTTGCAGAAACATTTGTATGCTTGTGTAGATTAGAAAAATTATTCAAAAATGTTTTTAAGGTTGAAACCTTTGCAAATTGGATTGTTGTGAACTTACTGACCCTAGGAACCAACCCATGGTTTTTAAAATGGATTTGGTGAAGTTTGGGTTGGATTAATTAATTTAGCCCATTTCTAGCCAAATAAAAATAATGGTTTTGTGATGAAAATGTTTTTGGAGTAAAAACTTTGGGAAAGTGATTTGGACCAAACCTACTGACCCTAAACACCAAGTTTTGAGAAACAACAACTTATTTGGTGAACAACATAAAGTTGTTGCTTTGATAAAGATATTTTTCACCACATAAAATAATGAAAGGATTTTAAAATGGTTTATGGACAAAACCCTTTTTTTTGCAAATGACTTTGCCACTTTGGAAAATGACCACCTTGAACCTTACAAAGTTTAGAGCCTAGTGGAAACCATCTTTGCAAATAGAACCACCTCTTGAATGCTTACATGCATGACTTAGATCCCATTGTTTTATGTGTGTGAAGTGTTTGATTGATTATTGGTTTGGAATGCTTGTTGATATTGTGTTTGCTTGATTGATTGTAGTGAAGTTAGAAAAGTGTGAAACTAGCAAGATCAAGGAGTGAACCAACATTCCCTACCAAAAGAAAGGCAAGTTACACTATCATCTAAAGTCCTACTATTTTCATTATACTTAGTGGATTTTGAAAACATGCATGAAAAGAATTTCTATACTTATGCTATGCTAAATCCAAATAGGATTCCCTATACATTCCTTAGTGAAAACAATGTAGTTGTTACATGCTTAGCCATGCCATATTATGAAAAGAGATACATGTTGAGATTTTATGAAGTTGAGAAAAGGACTTGTGTTTTTACATAATAAAACAAGGACTCAATGAACCACCTGGGTGGACAAGGATACTTTGAGTTTTGGAGAAGGTGGCAACAAAAGGAACCATGTCTATGGCAGTCTCTTTGTGTTGTGCTCCAAAGGAAACCACCCAGGAAACTTAGAGATTGAACATGTTTCTCCAATTGTGGCTTTCGTGTGCAACCACATGCTATTTATGGCTCTGGCTTAGTCAACTACATTGGGAAGACCCATGCATTGTCTTCAGCTTACTGGACATGAGGACCTGGAATCCTACATGGGTACTGAAGACAAGCTAGCAATGGTGTATGGGAGGACCCTCTAGAAAGACTTCGTCACATTCTCAATCTGCCGGTACTCCATCTTGGTGATCACCAATCCAGTGGCCACTGGTGGCAACAAGATGGGACCGTGACATGTGGGTAAAGTGTACTACTTCTGCAGAAGATAATAAAATCTAAGTACTTAGCCGTGTCCCCGGTTATGGACAATACTGAGCAACTAAAGTTTGAAGCTATGGGAAATCTCGACATTCCAATTTCTAAAAGAAAACTTTCTAAGTGATAACAAAAGACTTGATGCACTTGGGGGTACCAAGGAGCTCAAGAGATTTTGATGAAAACTTGATGCACTTGGAGTTACCAAGGAGCTCAAGAGATTTTGATAAAACTTGATGCACTTGGGGTTACCAAGGAACTCAAGAGATTTTTGACAAGGACTTGAATACTTGGGGATACCAAGAAGTTCAAGGGATTTTGATAAAGAGATTTGACAAAAGATCAAAACCATTTTGAAAAGATAGGATAAATTATTGCTTTCTGCAAAGAAGCCTTAAACCCTACCTAGCCAAATATGCATGTAATGATAGAATCCACTCATATTATACATAGTAGTGAAACTTGCCAATACAATTCAAATGTATTGACCCTTGTGGCTATAACTTGTAATGTTGCAGGTTTGATTGATTTTAGTGAAGATTGATTGATTAGGATTACAAAGTCTACAACCAACATCTGCCTGTGGCACTTTTGAAGATGAAGGACCCCATGCTTATAGTTATTCCGCTGCAATGTAATGTAATAGCCAAATGAGCTATGTAAGATGTAATAAAACTATGTTATTCCTGGTTATAAAGTTATATTATGACCTATGTTTCTTGATATTACATCTTAACTGTGGATGCTAGCTATTGATCCAGGGACTAGCATTGTAAACACAGGGGACTCTACCTTATTTAAAAGGACAACTTGGTTTTTATCCCAAACCATAACTTTATATGGTGTCATTTCAATGGATCGTGATGGAGCTCTTTTCAGTGAAAAATCAGTAGTCTCTAAAGATTTTAATCTTTAAAATATAGGCTTCTGATTCAATAGACCCCCAAAGGAATGAAAATAAGGAGACAAATTAGATCAATGACTTGGATCGACCGGTAGCTCTTCACGCGTGGGGGTAGGATCGGGATTCATAAAATTTAGACCATGTATGTAATGCCCACCAAAGCCCGTACGGGCCCGAAGCATGTCAGTTATCGGTTATTATGCGCATGCGACGTGGAAATGTAAGTGTCCAACTCGAATACAACACTTGCACATATGCGCTGACATTGCAACACTGCGCACGTGGTTTAGGGTGAGTTCTTTTGGACCCGTCGATGGGCTACCCTCACGCTCCCTCCTCTAATACGCACGGGGAAAATTATAACCTTTGATCTTACCATGTCAAAACAAGGTTTCATTGCATATCTCGATTATTCCATACTCATATGATGTTTCGGGAAACGCAAATCCATGGAATGATCCTCAAATCTTAGGTGTTATGATAAACTTGTAACTCAAATATCTCCCTTTATGATCCTATCATAAATTCTTTATTTTCTTGTTACATTGATTTTGCACTTCATCTTGAAAGTCTTCGAACTTTTCAAATGTTTCACACTTCATCCTCATTAAGTAAATATTCATATATTCACTCAAATTTTCCGAGAAAGCATATGAAGTTGAAATCCATTGCTCTTGACTACACATAATGGGCTTTATACATCTATATGTACAAGTTCCAATAAGCTAGTAATTCGTTCACTTTTGTCCTATGAACGGAGTTTTAATTATATCTAGAAAAGTTTCGCAAGTGTATTTGATCAAAAATCAAAAGACCAAAATTCCATCCATATGGAGTTTCTTCATGCTTCCTTTCCAATATAATTTAAACGGCGATGTCACTTCCTAAGAGATCTTTCAATCAATTTGTATTTCGACATTTTTAGCACTAGTTTTATGGATGTGATTTCTCCAACGAGATTTGTAAATCATCCATATTTTATGGATTACGACAATTATTTGAACAACCCTTTTGTTCTCATAATACCTAATAAAACAAATCTTGAAGGCAAGCATTGATTTCAACGAGCAACATAATAACCCTTTATTTGTTCTCGATGAACATCATCACATATTATTTTGTTGGTTACTTAGGCCATTGTAGTTCATGAATTGTGTTGTTTCGTATGACAATTCACACCAACAAATTCAGTATCTAATACTTAAGAAACACATTATTTAACAAGCAAAGAATACAACCATAACACGTATATCCTCTATATACCTAAGTTGAACAATTCTGGTCTTTTCTTTTCTGCCATATATTTATGAGATTCTCTTTCAGTATTTCCATTTCTGTTTGAAAGAATCTATCAACATTAATAGTGGAGCCATACACATGACACATAGTCGAAAGCATGTATAGTTAAATACCAATGACTTTGGACTTGCACTTTGAAGTAGATCACCATCATCAAATGTTTGGTGTTCTTTCAAATTCCATTCTTTAGTAATCTCTTGGTGTAGTAAACATTTTACCTACATCAAATATTCATACTTATCATGGAATTATTCATGATCAAGCTGCCTTAGCTTATAACGGTGAATCGCGAGTATAATGTTGTTCTCCAAAACCTTTTGGAGGATTAGGACGACTAGCGTCTCCAACCTTTTGAAAATTTCCATCAAATATGAGAACATAAATTTTTCCATATTATACTCTATCATGTTATAATCAAAAACATCGTTTCAGATATCGCAATATCTTCCACATATGATGTTCCTAGATAATCTTGATATTAAAACAATCTTTTGAATATCAAGAATCATGGAGATAAACATGACACTTATATACTAACACTGGAATTGTTACTCTTGATTTAATACCAATTGTTAAACTTCACAGAGTAACCGGAACTTACTGAAAGTTTGCAATAGGATTTTTGAACTTTAGATTAACACTTAAAAACAATACGATACCAGTCCGTAAAGTAATTAACCAGAATTCTATAGTTCTATTATCTCAATTATAACTAAGTGCAAGGTGGTAAACGGATGCCAATGACTACAACAACTATGCAAATTCACTTTGTTTTAATTTATGATAAATAGTGTTCAACTTTTAATCATATTGCTGTTGAACTCCCACTCAAAACAATATCCCTCACATTGTTTTAGTGATCACACGAACCAAATTCACTACACCAAGTCCGATCATCACGTGACACGATATAGTTTCAAAGGCGAACAATCATCATTTTCATCATATCATCTATATGACTCATGCTTTACCTTTTGGTATTCCGTGTTCCGAGACCATGTCTGTACATGCTAGGCTCGTCAAGATCAAACCTTAGCTTCCGCATGAGAAAATCTGGGTTGCTCCCATTGTATACACTCGCAGAATCTAACACACCCGATCATCACGTGGTGCTTCGAAACAACGAGCTTTGGAAATGGTGCCTACTAAGGACGAACACTCTATAACTTGATATTTTGTGAGAGGGATCATCTTATAATGCTACCGTCACGAACTAACCAATACAAGATGCATAAAAGGATTAACATCACATGAAATTCAAAATATGTGATATGATATGGCCTTTCTTCTTGTGCTTCCGGTCTCCATCTTCAAGCACGAACATGATCTCAATCATCACCGACGTGGCGTCAAGGTCAATGGCGCCGCTCCATGGTTGTCGTCCACCAGCATCAACTATTATAACTACTTTGAATAATAGACACACAGCTCTAGACAAAATTAAAAGACAACCATATGGCTCCTGCCGGTTGCCGACTTACAATAAGTAACATTGCATACACCATATATAATCACAATTATGGCCAAATCACATCACACCACACCCCTGCAAAACAAAGTTAGACACCTCTAATTTTCTTTGCATGTTTTACGTGGTTTGGGGCTTTCAATAAGTGTCGTTCTAACTTACGAACAAGAACCATAACGTTGATACTAGTATTGTCAATTACCTCTTGTAAATTGAATCTTCACTATGTTGGGAGAAACAGGAACCCACAAAGCCACTTATGCAATACAAGTTGCATGTCAAGCGTGGAGCAAGTCTCATGAACGATGTCATGTAAGGTTAGCCCGGGCCGCTTCATCCCACCATCCTGCAAGTTGAAAAGTACACAAGAAGCAATCGATAACAAAAGCATCAACGCCCACAGGGACCATTGTGTTCTACTCGTGCAACAGATCTACATATAGACACGGCTCTGATACCACTGTAGGGGCTCGTAGCATGGAAAACAAAAAATTTCTAACACATGAACACACACAAGCCAAGATTTATCTACTAGATTGTAGCAACGAGTCGATAGAGTACTAACCCTCGAAGATCAAAAGCAGTTAACGAGAGCAGATTCTTGTGAATGATGTAGTCATACACTTGTCGATCTCAAGATCGCATAGACGATCCTTCCGGCGCTGCATTCCGGCAACGCTTCCGCAGTCGGTCACACGTTCGGTACTCGATGAAGACCTTCCTCTCCCTTGTTCCAGAAGGCAGCAGAGGTTGTAGTTCTCCCCTCGTGATTCCGGCAGCACGACGGCGTGGTGTCAGAAGTAGAGGGAAGATCCCGCAAGGCTTCGCCTAAGTCGGTGCAAGTTATGGTGGATCTAGGGTTTTAGGTGATCTAGGTTTAGAAGGTCGGAGAGGAGGAGGAGGTGTCGGCAACGGCTAGGGCGATGACGACGGTCCGGTGGCGGCGCAGGGCGGCGTGCGGCGGCGACGACGGCGGCTTGGGTGGCGGCGGCGCACAGGTGGGGAGGGCTGGTTGTGTGTACTTTGGGGCAGCCCTCCCCCTCTATTTAAGAGAGCGAGGGTAGCTTGGGAGAGGGGAGTTTGAGTCCATACCCAAACCCAAGTTGGATAGAAGGAAGGACTCTTTCCTTCTTCCACTAGCAAACTATTGTTCCAGTTTGACTTTTCAAACCTCCCTTTTGACTTTCAATTTAGAGCTTTATTTCTCTCTCGCAAATTCCCAACCAAAGTGACCTAGGACATGATCCAATCATTCCACTTAACCATGACACATTCATGGACCATTCCCCTTCCGGTCCGGTGAACCTTCTAGACCCTTCTAGAACCTCTCCGATGAAAACATCAAAATCATTCCCGAACTCCGGAATCAGACTTTCCTTATATGAATCTTATTCTATGGACCATTCCGGATCGCCTCGTGATATCCCGGATCCCATCCGAGACTCCGAACAACATTCGGTTTCCCTACTTACATTCCATATCTACTAAACAACATCGAATCCTTAAGTGTGTCTCCCTACGGTTCGTGAATTATGCGGACATGACCGAGACACTTCTCCGATCAATAACCAATAGAGGAATCTGGAAATTCATATGGCTCCCACATATTTCTACGATCACTTTGCGATCTAATGAACCACTTACATATGATACCAATTTCCCTTTGTCTCGCGATAGTTTACTTATCTGAGGTTTGATCGTCTGTATCTCTGCATACCTAGTTCAACCTCGTTACCGATAAGTACTCTTTTCTTGTTCCCGTGATATGTGATCCCTTGTGAGCCATTCACATGCTTGCAAGCTAATTGGATGACATTCCACTGAGAGGGCCCAGAGTATATCTATACGTCATATGGATGGACAAATCCCACTCTTGATCCATGTACCTCAACACATACTTTCCGAACACTCAATGCCACCTTTATAGCCACCTAGTTACGGTGTGGTGTTTGCATGATCTCATGGTCGAAGGAATTAGGTTACTATGTATCAGAAAGCTTATAGCAAATGAACTATTGAAATGACTTGATCTTAATGCTACGCTTATTTATAGGAGTATGTACATCACACCATTCTCCTAATGATGTGATCTTGTTGTTAATAACATCTCAATGTTCATGATCAGGAAACCATGATCATATATTAACCAACAAGCTAGTTTAATAAGAGGCTTTACTAGGGACTCTTTTATGTTTACAAATCACACAAGTATTAATGTTTCCGGTTAATACAATTATAGCATGGTATGTAAACATTTATCATAAGCATGAAGATATGATAATAACCTCTTTATTATTGCCTCTTGGTCATATCTCCAACAAAAAATGTTTATTAAACATTTATGCTTTAGATGAGTTTATGAGTGAGGCTTATGAAAGTGCTAGATTGTTTAAAGAAAATTAGAAAAGATGGCATGATAGAAAAATAGAGAATAAGGTTTTTAAGAGTGGATATAAAGTTTTGCTCTATAATTCTCGTCTTAATTTGTTTCCAGGAAAGCTCAAATCAAAGTGGGAAGACCCCTATATAGTTGAAGAAGCTTATGCATCAGGGGCAGTGAAGCTCCAAGGGAAAACACCCTCTCTTTCATGGGTGGTGAGTGGACAATGATTGAAGCATTATCGATCAAAATAATATATAAGTGCAATCACCTTATGAGTGATTACCCTAGAAGAATTTATTGAGAAAAAGTATGGAAGGAATGTCAACTGGAAGAATGATAAAATCGAGATGAAGTGAGCAACACTATGGTCAATCTATAGACCATGAGAGCGCTTCACGGGAGGCAACCCATGTGAAATAAAGAGTTGAGTAAGTTTTTAAATTTCAAGTAAGTTTAGTTATGTTTGTGATTGAATAAAGGAACACTTGAAAGTTCTAGTGAAATAGAAGAAATTTGGTGATGATAAAAATCTCGTCCAGTGACTGTTAATGTTGGTCAAAAATTTAAGCTGTCATTTTTCCGTCAAAACTTGCTATTTTATTAATCTTCAGATTAATAAAGAACTCCCAAAGAAACAGATAAATTTTGATGTATACAGTAGCCTTAACGACCAACTATATGGCGGGAATTAAATTTCCAGCCGTATAGTTGCAGTCGTATAGTTATTTACCCCATCTCCAAATTTTTATGCCAGAATATAGAAGGTTTAACGACCAACTATACGGCGGGACGGAAATTCCCAGCCGTATAATTGCGGCCGTATAGGTGGTACCGCCATAGATAAAAAATCTATATTCGGTTCATAACTATACGGCAAAATCTATACGGGGCACGCCCGTATAGTTGCTCGTTACAAAATGCGGCTAGGGTTTTTGACCTTCCCTTTTTAATCCGATTGCATCTAACCTTTTTCATTAAGTTTTCGTAGAGCTACAGCCTCCAGCCTCGAAAACCATCGCCATCTACATACAATCCCCTTCTAACAATATTCGTGCAGCGAAGCCATGCAGCCTTTCCATGTCAACAAGATTTGGAGGAAGAAGGAAGAGAAGCCCGTGAAGAGGATCGAGGGTGTGGAACCAAAATAAGCATCTTCATCATCCATCTCAGAGATCAAGCCTCTTCCGAATTGGGAGGACATGTTCCCGCAAAGGATGGAGATGATGAGGCAAGCAGATCAGAGAAGGAGCAAGGATGAGTATCTCCCTAATCCTTACCGTCACAACATGGGATCTTATTATAAACCTCCTCTTAGTCCGTCACCTCTTAAACCCAAGAAGGTGCAGCAAGATAAGATTCATGATAAGATCTATCAATTGGAGAAAGCTTCAAAGGCATGTGTTGAAACTATTGGAGAAGGGATTGACTCCTATTGGATGATGAGCAAAGACCTTGATAAAAAGGTCAATGACATCGATGGTAGAGTTGGTTTCTTGATTAAAACTATTTTTGAGTTAACATATGAGAAGAAATTCCTCCTGAGGAAAATTTTGAAGCTTCATTATGACATGGACGATCTCAGCATCCACCTCGCAAACATAGCTAAAGTTAGCAACACAGGAGAAGAAGGCAATACTCTTCCTACCCAGGAGGAGGAATAGGTATCATCAAGGAGTTACTTGATCCCACCTGGCTTGATTCCAAGCTTGGGAGATCTTTAAAACCTTGTAATCAATCTTATAAGGTTACTATTTTAGTTTCGCATTAGTTCGAGTATAGAATAAAGATTGCATCATTAGAATCCCTTTAGGAATAGTCGATCCCATTTATGAAATTCTGAGTTTATTATAATATATGGAGCATTATTGAGTTTGGGTTTGTCTTATTAGATATATGAATGGCTTGAGTATAATTTTAGTTGCACTTGATGATAGCAATAGGAGTCTTCCACACCATTGGTATTAACAGAACATATAAAGATAATTTAGTCAATATGTTGTAAGTTGATGGTTTGATTTACAAAAATAAAAATAATCTAATTAGTCAAGTTGAGCAAGAGATCTTGAACAAAGGAAATAATAGTTCTATCAATTTAGGGTGACAACAAGTCGAGGTAAAGTCTTCAAGCCATAAAGATGCTTCATATACAATTGGAATTTGGTAATTGAGATTGTTAAACTTTGAATCCCTACATGAAGTGATGGCAAAGTCCTTTGCATAGCACTTAAACAAAAGTGTGAGCATACATATATAAGAAAAAAGAGAAAGAGAGAAAGAGAGAAAGAAGAAAAATAGCGAATATGCAAAGAGCAAGTAGGAATACACCACTGTCTTGTGGTAAGACAAAGAAATGTTCGAGATTTTGAATCCCAAGTGAATATGTTAATCCTAAAACACTTGGGACTACCTCGCTAACTCATTCGGTCGAACCGGAACACTTTACATCATATCGAGATTCATATTTTATGAATTGATGATTACTAAGGTGTGGAAGCCTGCTAGTATTATTCGGATGGTCCGAGTAAGGTACTATTCATGAACTTATTCCTATGTATCATATATGACAATCACATGCTGCAACTGCCTCGTTTATTTTATCGAATCAGCTTCATGAATATGAGGATCACATCCATTAAAGCTAAACTTGCTCGGGACGAGCAAGAGTCTAATCTTGGGGAAGTTGATGAGTGCATATTTGCATCATGTTTTATATTATTATTTTGCATTGTAGTGGTAGAATCTTGGTATTTTACGGCGTTCACATGCACCTTTAATGTTTATTTTCACCAAGATAAGGACAGATGATGGATCCGATGGACACAATTCTTGAACCAGTTATATTGGAGTGAAAAGGAGCCAAAAACAACGTAAATCGCATATTTGGGAAATATCAATACCAAAAGAAAACCGAAGCGATAGGAGGACACAGAAGGTTTAACGACCAACTATACGACGAGAAGAAATATTCCGGCCGTATAGTTCTCGCCGTATAGCTGGCACCGACACCGCCTCCTCAAATAGTTTCACCCCATGCAACTAGATAGGGGAGACGACATACAGAACACCGAGAAATCGCTGAAAACCTCACCTCCGGAAGGTATCTGGAGGGGGAACTTGCCCTAGGGATCCATCTTCGCCCTAAGCAGATCTGGGAGGCCAAGGCATCGATCTCCATCTTCATCAACCACTACATCACCATCATCATCATCTCCATCCATCCCATATAGATCTTGTTGTAACTCTTGCACTAGTTGTGGATTCATACAAGAACTATTCATCTATAACTGTTTCCATTACCATTGCCATGATGTTGTTTGCCTCCATGTCTGAGTAGATCATTAGTTCTTGGGGATATGGAGAAACCCTAGTATATGATTGAGATGAAATAGAGATTATTATGTTAGACATCATTATGTGTATGTGTTAATTGTCTTCATCTTGATCTTGGTATATGTGCACCTCCTTAATATTTGCCTCTCACGGGGACTTGATGAAGGGGGTTACTTGTTGGTAGACGGAGGGGTGATAGCACGTATTGTGACTATAGATTCATTGTCATCCTTTATGTACTAACTTGGGGAAGCAAGGAAAACTCACTAACCCATGTTCATGCCGCAGGAGAAATCCCTTAATAGCGGGATAATACGATTGATGTTGTTTATCTGTTAGCTGTGGTTATGAAGGATGATGTGAGCAGTAGTGGCTACCTATTCATCCATATATGGAGCTCCTCCCACATACATACATGTCATGAAAATATCTATTATAATAATCTTGATCACTCGGTCTAAATTGCTAGTGGTGTATCCACCACTCCCCGAGAACGCTTTTTCCCTATTGCAGTTCCAAGCTTTCTTACGCACGCGATTACTACTTTCTGCATTATGTTTTACTTCACTTTACTTTATTCCTTCGCTCAACCAAAAACCAAAAAACAATTCTACTTTTATTGCATCTTAGAATTATTCCTTAAGTACTTCGTTTAGTTTTAGTTAAAAGAATTTTAGTCTTTCGCCTACTTCTCCCTGTGGGATCGATATCTTTATTTCAAAACTAGCTACAAATCATCTTAGAATTATCCATATGGCGAATATATATACTCTGGGCCCTCTCGGTGGAATGTCATCCAATTATCTTGCAAGCATGTGACTAGGTCACAAGGGATCACATATCACGGAACGAGTAAAGAGTACTTATCGGTAACGAGGTTGAACTAGGTATAAGAGATACCGACGATCAAACCTCGTATAAGTAAAATATCGCGAGACAGAGGGAAATTGGTATCATATGTAAATAGTTCATTCGATCATGAAGTAATCATATAAATATGTGGGAGCCATATGAATTTTCAGATTCCTCTATTGGTTATTGATCGGAGAAGTGTCTCGATCTTGTCTGCATAATTCACAAACCGTAGGGAGACACACTTAAGGATTCGATGTTGTTTAGTAGATATGGAAATGTGTTAGATATCAAATGTTGTTCGGAGTCTGGAATTGGATCCAGGACATCACGAGGAGATCTGGAATGGTCCGGAGAATAAGATTTATATAAGGAAAGTCCAATTCCAGGGTTTAGAAATGTTTTCGGTGTTTTCACCGGAAGCTTGTAGAAGGGTATGGAAGGTCCACCACCTCGGAGAGGGAAGGGTACATGAATGTGTCATACCAATGTGGAATAGTTGTATCATGTCTTAGGTCACTTGGTTGGGCAATGGGAAGTGAAATAATCAAATTATAGTTTGAATAGTCAAGCTCCAATTTGAAAAGTCAAATCCCAACATTGATAGTCAAACTGTGGCATCCCGCAAAACCACTACTAGAAAATCGCGTTGAATTTGTGCATCGCATCGTCACCATCATGCATTCTTTGCCAAAATTATGTTTGCAAAGCCCGTGTTGTTTTCTAAACGCCCCTCTCTATTCAAACATCAAAGCCGGGTCCCCGGAATATTTTGTTTTGGCCGCTATCGGTTTGCCAACGGCCCGTTTAAATCAAATAAAAATTATATTATTTTTTAGTGGGGGCAGTCGAACGGGCCAACCCGACCCGAACGACCACCCCCGTATTAAACAGATCGGTCCACCTACACCTGCCTTCTAAATTCTAAACCCACCTAAAAAGCTACCCAACCTACCCCTCCACCTCACCCTGGCCTATCCCCATGCGCCACCTCACCTCCTCCCTCTCCCTCAACCACTCACACTTTGCCACTTGTCCCTCTCCTCACCTCCTCCCTCTCCCTCACCAAACCCGCCCCACCACAGCACCACTCTCCCTCACACACGCACGTCACGCCACACACAGCGCCCCCACCGGACCCCACCCGCGACCCGTTCTCCCCATCCACGCCAGACAACCCCGGCCCCACCCCTGACGCCTGGCCCACCACCCGACCGCCCCACCCCGATGCCTTCTCCCACCTCGCGCGGCGAGCAACCTCCCCTGCCCCGCGTAGCTCGCCCTCCCGTCGTCCTGCACCTCGAGCAGCGCCCCTCCCACCGCCGCTCCGCCTCTCCTCCCCGGCGCGCCGCCGCGCTCGCCCGCCGGCCACGCCACCGCACCCCGCCACCGACGACCTCCCCAGGCGACCCCGTCCCCTCCCTCTCCGCGCCTCGCCGCGCCGGATTCGCGTGTGCCCCGCCGCCCCGGCCGGCCGCCGCCGGACCCCGCTCCTCCCCGCCGTCTGAGCGCGGCCCCGAGCTCCCCCGCCGCCGCCGGAGTTCCCCTCGCCCGCTGCGCCTCCCCGCGGCCGCCCGTGCGTCTCCCTCGACGCCGGCCCCCTCGCCTCCTCCACCCTCCGACCCCGCGCGCGCACGACCTCGCCGCCGGCCCCGCTCGTCACCCCGCGCCGCCCCTCCGGCCCAAGCTCGCCGCCGCGTCCTCTGCCTCCGCCTCGCCGTCGCTCGCCGCCGGCGACCCGCGTTCCGCCCCGGCCGTGTCCTCGCTCCTCCGGCCGCCCGGCACCGCCCTGCTGGGCCCTGCCTCCGTCGAGCCACCGCAACCTGACCTCGTCGGCGTTCGCCCCTGCTCGCCGAGCCGCGGGACCTCTGTTTCCAAGTACGCCATCGATGGACGAAGACGGAACCTTAGATCGACAACTAGGAGCCGAAGGAGTGCTATGAGGGAGCCGACAACATCGCCTTCACGGAACTCCAAGATTTACTTCCCGGATTCGACGCCCCGAGACCACCACGAGGATGTGAAACGCCAAGGCCCGAACCCGATGGCGCCGGTCTCACAAGATCTACATCACGGACGCAACACGGACGCGGAGAAACCCTCGGGCGCCAAGTACTGCCTCGGACACCAACACCCGAACCGAAAAGGAACGCCAAGTCAGACACCGACAACCGAAACCCCGGTACCGGACAAGTTCGCCATCGACCTCGAGAATGCCTACACGGAACAACAAGACCGCCACACGGACACCAACCCCAAGACCCTGAGGCCCCGACCCGAAGACTGATCCGAAGCGCTGAGACCTCCGACAGGGAACCGACAAGATCTGCATCCCGGACGCCAAGATCTTCTCCACGGAACACCGGGAGCTCCCCTGAACGCCAAGATCGTCGTAACGACAAGACCGGCAACATGAACCGAAGGCACGGATGCAGCAAGAACTACCCCGGAATCCGAGAACGCTTCCGCCGAACCCCGAACCCCAGATCCGTCGAACCCTAGACCCTGGACCCTGAGACCGACCCCGAACCCCGGAACCCAAGATCGTCGAGCCCCCTCTGATGTGTGAACCCTCTCCCGCAAACCCTATTTTATAATTGAGATACAACTTGTCGCATAATAATTGTTCATGCATGCATCTTATCATGTGGTTTGGGGGCCTTATGCCGATTCACCTAATAATTGAATATGGGGCCCATATGCGGGCAAATCTAGTCTCATATCGGCCTCATTTAAACTTGTGTAGCGAACCGGTGCTATCTTTTGCCATGTTAAAACAACATTTAAATTGCGGGGCTTCTAAATAACATGAACCACCTAAATAATTGTCGGGACCCCGGTTCCACTTAATATGGCCTAATTGCATCGCACTTTGCCATGCCATGCATCATACATGCATCATGCCGATCTTCTGCCGTTGTATTAAATATTGCATCCGGTGTTTCTTCTAGTGTTTTGGTTCTTCGCGGATAAGGCCGTTGAGTTGATGTGAGCTTCGCCCGATCTTCGGTTGAACCTTCGGCAATGTTTTCAGGCGAGCATCTCCCTCTTTCTACCTATCTTACTTTTATAGTATTTACTTCCCTCCTGTTGATCTTTGCTATCTGTGTTGCGATGCTCTAGTTTCGTACCCGTGATATCCCTTGCAGCCATATATAGCCTTGGACACATCCTATTACCTGTTGTTTGGTAGATAGTTGGACCCGCGTGTCGTAGTCGCTTGCTCAAGTGTTTTGCTTGTCGTCAAGTACCACCATTGTTGGAGAATTGCCGCATGATGACGTTGGAGATGATCATGGTTTTAATTATTGTTCACTTTAATTCCTGTTTAACAACTAAAATTGAACTAAGCAGAGGCATCGGTGGGTGATAGGTAAGATTTGGTTTCCGACCGCCCACTTGTGTCCCGTAGGACCCCGAGTTCTTGACACCTGTTCCGAGATCGAGCGCGCTAACCACAGGTGGGGAGATATGGGCCCCCCATTGATTATTACCTGATTTCAAAGTATTGTACTGGGGGCCACAAGTAGTTTGGGGCTTTATTACTATCCTGTACTTATGCCATGCTTTACCGCTTTATTTACGATTGTGCGAGGTACTGCACACTGTACTGTTTTGGATGCGGAATGTTTACGCGGTATGGACAGTCCCCGTTTGGGGACCTGCTGTCGCATACTGCCATTGTCGCAAACCCTGAGTCCGTCTCGGAGACCGGCCGACTCCGTTGCGGGTGTCGACTCGGTGGGGTGGCCCCCGTGCTTGCTTTGGGTCTGGGAACGTCGTGACTTAGGCCCCGCCGACATACCGATGGGTGTATGTTAATTGATCTGGCAAAAAGGGTCGAAGTGCCTGTGGATACTTTGGTGCACCCCTGCAGGGTTAAATCTTTTCGAGAAGCCGTGTCCGCGGTTATGGACGACTTGGAGCACAGTGCTTGATCATAGACAACTATAACTAAAGTTTACTGTTTTAAATTGACTTGTATCCGATATGATTAGCAATCAGCTTCACTACAACGGCATGGCTAAGTAAAAGTACCAACAACTGCTGGGTTTTGGGTTATCTAATGCTAATTGAATCTGACTAGTAAGTGATGCCACTATAACGGAATGACTAACTAAAAGTGCCCACTGCTTACTTTATCAGGACGATTATCTAAACCTGACTAGTAAAGTGCCACAACTATAACGGAATAATTAAAACTGCCAACTGTGTGAGTTCCTCGGTTGACTTCCTCGTTTGGTCTCGAGGGGGAAACGCCAGGATGGGTTTGTTTGATGCTAGTATCAGGTTGGTTCCGGATAGGTCATTCTTACCCCTCTCTGTTTGACGCCAGATGTTTCGAGTCTCTATAGGTTGTTTAGTGCATGCTGCCGCTGCCGCTTCAGTCCACCATACCTATGTAGGCGAGGACCGCCGAATTCTAGCCTCGCCGTGTACTGGCCTCAGTACTGACGCTCCTTCTTTTTTCTTTGCCCTTTGTCGGCACCCCTTTTGTTTAAGCAGGTTTTGAGATCGACGTCGTTAGAAGGGTTACCCTTCCGGCTTGGCCTGGGCAGGGTTATGGACGCCATTGGTTATTCTTCAGGGCTCTTAGCCCCATTTGCATCTTGTCCGTAGCTGGACGCTAAATCGTTTCAAGGTGATTTGGATCTTTGTATATTATATCTGTATTCTTGACTCGTTGAGTCGCTGTTGTATATATCTGTTCTGTGGGTCCCATCGAGGACTGTTGTGTAATGTTATTACTTTGCTTTCCACCCACACGAAAGTGCCTGGTGGGCACCTTCGAATCGTTTCTATGCGGGTTTGGCGAGTTTCACTAAAACTTGCATAGGGCCGATTCTGAGGGTGTTACACAAACCAAGTGGAGGGAGAGGAGGAAACCTAGAGGAGGAAGGTTTCCCCTCCCACCCTTGCCGCCGGACATACAAGGAGAGTTGGGGGAGGACTCCTCCTCCCCTAGCCTCCCCTCCCACCTATAAAAGAATGGGGTGGGGCGCCCCTTGGCCACACCCCAAAACTGAAGGGTTTCGTAGCATAGTAAATCAAAAAAAATCTACGGATGCGAATGGGAAAGCCAAGATCTAATCTAGAAGATGCAAAAAACAAGGGGGGATAGATGAGATCTTCATACCCTTGAAGATTCGCACAGCGGAACGTTCAACGGAACGTGGTTGATGTAGTCGTACTAGCTTCTCCTCCTCGCGATCCGATCCGATCCAACATCGCAAGTGGCGATGCCTCTGAGAGATGCACACGTATGACACCTCGATGTCTCCTCCTTCCTCGGTCCAGCAAGTGGGGTGGAGAGATAGGTTGGATCTACAACACGACGGCGTGGTGCAAACGGTGGAGAGTTTCTGCGGCAAGGCTTCGCCTACGCGCAGTCGGGAGGGAGAGAGAGAGAGGAGGGCAGCAGGGCGGATAGGGCTTGAGGAGGTGTGTGGGGAGGGTGCGCCCCTAGCCCTCTTTATATAGAGGGGTGGGCGGCTGCCACTTGCCCCTCCTCCAAGCCTAGGGCCGGCGGCCAAGGAGGGAGGAGTGGGGGGCAAGTTTCCCCCCTCCTTCTAGAAGCTCTCCCTAGGGTTTCCCCTAGGGCTTGGCCGGCTGGTCCTATGGGGCCTTGTGCCCCTGGCCCAATGCGGCCATGGCACTCCCTCGTAGGCCCACGCCCCCTACCGAAAAGTGGGGCCACGTTGGTCCCACTCCGGAAGGTTCTAGAAGCTTCCGGTACAATACTGAACAATCCGAAACAATTCCGAACTCCAAAAAGTGCTTTGCCTTATATGAATATTATTCTCCGGACCATTCCGGAACCTCTCGTGATGTCCTAGATCCCATCCGAGACTCCGAACAAAAACTCATAAACCAATTATCCATTCTATCCTAGCATCGAGACACGTTAAGTGTGTGACCCTACTGACGAGGTTTCGACTCGTCAATGCCCATTGTTATGGACTTGGGTTTTGGATAAGATGGGGATGCTGGAGATCATGGAACAGTTAACAGACAAGCAACCAGGGGACACGAGATTTACCCAGGTTCAGGCTCCCGGAGGGAAAACCCTACTCCTGCTTGTCTGCTCTTGATTACGGCGGAACCGAAGGTTACAGGGTGCGCAGATTCGATCTGGCGTGGTGGTGCGTATGCGAAAGTATGAGTCGACCGATCTAGGTCGTGCCTTCCTGACCTTTATATAGACTTAGGCAGGTCCCGGGCATAGTCCTAGTCGGTTACAAGTTCTAGGGTTTTACCCCTTTGAATTTCCTATCTACGCTAGTCTTGCTCTCCAAGGATCCGAAGGCGTCATGGGCCTTGGCCACCCGAAAATCTTCATGGGCCAGCGTACATCTGCTGTGGGCCTTCCTTGAGCTGGACCAGGTATGCTGAGGCCACGTACCCGTAAGGTATAACCATGTCAGTAGCCCCCGAGTGATCAGTCGAATCGCAGATTCGGCCGAGGACTCTTCAATCTTTCGGGTGTGACTATATGTTTCAACAGTATGTGTGTAGGGATTTTTGATACATGTGCCTGACTCACCTGACGGATCAGGGTCAGTTAACTGTCTTAGGACGAAACAACACGATCTTCCTCAGATTCGAGTCCCTCAACTTGAAGCTGGAACATATGCTGGCGTAATTCGACTCAGGCCGTGGAGGACTTACAGGAGTGGAATTCCAGTGAATTTAATTGATGTACCCAACGCGTCCGTCGGGATTTTTCATCGCACCTGTTAGCACGGGTTTTTACTAGCAGAGCGCAGTCGTGTGCGTTGCCAGGCCATCAGATGATATCTGTAGGTCTTATCTTTGTGTCGTAGACACAGCATCCGACTGTTTGTCACCTCGGAGGTGTTTCGGGTGGCCAAGGAGACCGTTGCTCACTAGGCGTTTTGTTGGGGCAAAGTTGCCGAAAAGTTTTTGCAGTCGAAAATTTCATAGGGTGCGCGACCAGCGCTCCCTATGGGAATAGCCCCCGAGTGTCTGTTCGAGTCGTAGACTCGAGCGGAGACTATTATTCAGGCGCTTGTTCAGTGTTAAGTCCGTAGGACACAAAAAAATCCGGATGCTTAAATCCATCCTCCCTATGGGAGTAGCCCCCGAGTCCGTAGTGGAGTCGTAGACTCAACGTAGGACTCGAAGAATTATTTTGTCTTTATTCGTCTGTCGGGTGCGCGGCCAACGCTCCTGATAGGAGTAGCCCCCGAGTATTTAGTCGAATCGAAGATTCGAGTGAGTACTCTTAGCTGTGGAGCCGAAGAATTTTAGTTGGTGCTAGTATAGCTTTTGATGACATCATTGCTGACGATCAATGACCTCAAGCGTCTGCTACGCCAGAGATGACTTGACTTGACGAAACGTGGGTCCCATTTGCTGACCTTGAATTGACCGGACACGCGCGGGGTGGATATAATTACGGCGTCTCCTTGATTTCCGCACGTAGTGGATGGCGTGGTAACGACGGTTCGTTGTGATGCTGACACGTGTACGGTCAGATCTGGCGTTGGTGTTAGGTCTTCTGGATGGACGACTGTCGTGCGTCGTCTTCGCTGTTATAATCATTGGGGAAATCCGCGGTTTGTTTTCACCGCATCAATTCTTGTTTTCACTGCCTCCTTGTGCTCTAGCGATTCTTGCTGCACGCTGGGATTTCCTTCCACATTTCCATCTTACTTTCTGCGCTTTCACCACCGGCGCCGCCGTAGCGCAATGGGGAAACCAAAGAAATCGTCATCTGCAGTTGGGACCAGCGCCGCCGGAGGAAATAAAGGCGCCACCGCTACCCGTGTCACCGATGGTGGCTGGCGGCGATCAGAGATGTGGGAGAGCGATCTCCGCAAGCTTCGCAAGCGGGGTCTGATCCCGCAAGATAGGGAGGCCGTCAAACTCCCCAGCAATGAGGTAATCCCCCGTCCCCCGTCTGGGTATCGGGTTATGTTTCTCGCCTTCGTTATGTGTGGGTTTTCTTTTCCATTCCACAACTTCCTCCGTGGATTGCTCTTTTTCTATGGCGTTCAGCTTCACCATCTGTCGCCCAACTCTCTTCTCCACATTGCTTGCTTCATCACTTTTTGCGAGTGCTGGCTTGGCATTGAGCCGCATTTTGGCCTCTTCCGGAAACTTTATTCCGTGAAGAGGCAGTCTGGTTCGGATGGTTTTTATCCCATTGGGGGTTGCATCATCTCCCTTAGTCCCAATCTTCTTTTCTTTTCCTTTTCCATGTCCGAATCTGTCCAGTACTGGCAGAGGCGATGGTTTTACATCCGCGACTCCGTAGTGCCTGGGCAAGATTTTGGTCTTGTTCCTTTTGACCCCTCCCAAATGATTGAGCCGAAGAGGTCTTGGAAAAACAAAATCTTGGATGGCGAGGTGGAGGAGATAGAGGCCCTTTACCGTCGGGTGGAGGATCTCCAGCTGATTCCGGAGAAGGAGGTGAACGGCGTGGACATCATCCGGACGTTTCTTGAGCATCGGGTGCAACCTCTCCAAGCGAGGGCGCACCCGATGTTTCTTTATTCTGGGCGCCGTGATCCGACGAGGGTTTCGGCTGAGAGAATCTCCGAGGAGGATCTTGACAGGACCCTTCGCGCGCTGCTGAAGTTCAAGGCCGGAGAAAAAATCCCGGGGAAGTCGCTAACTCCTCCGTTTCTTCGACGTTGGCCGTTCCGCAGGTGTAGATTCGTGCGCGTAGCGTTTTTCTGTTGACTGCGTGTTTATTTCCTTTGTTTGCTAACAAAGTCCCTTCTGGTTTTGCAGAGCTTCAAAGTGCCGGGCATGGTGCCGCCAGTGCCCGAAAAGTATCCGAATGCTCCGGATAATGAAGTGGTGGAGTCCGTGTCCGAACTGCCTTCGGCGCGATCTCCGGCGGAGGATGCCGACGAGTCGAGTGAGGACCATACGCGTAAACGATCTCGGAGCTCCAGCGAGTCTTCGGATGCCTCGACTCCTCCGACTCCCAGAAACCCTCTGGGCCTTGAGCGTCATAGTTACGGGCATGGAGGCTCTTCCTCTCCCATTCCTGCCATTCCTGTGCGGGCTGTAGCACCGCACCCACCAGCGAAGCGGAAGAAGGAAGAGAAGAAGGAAAAGAAAAAGGAGGAGAAGAAGGAGGAGAAGAGAGCCCGAAGGACTCCTCCTGTCTTCGACCTGAGCTCACTAGGCTCGTAAGTTTCTTGTTGTACTATTGTCCTTTTTCCTTCATGATTTTTGCACTTATGCTGATTGCTTCGTATGCAGGCATTCCTCCCACGATTCCTCCAGTGATGGTGCGCGGGAGATGATGGGGGAGTCGAAAATTGCGTCTCCTCCTCCTTAGACGGTGGCGACTTCGGGTGGAGCGGCTCCGGATCCTCCGTTGCAGGAGGTGCAGGTGGTTGCGCCTCAGAATTTCGCCAGCGAGCCTTCGGAGTCGCCATCAGAGCATGTAAGTACCTCTTCTTCGTACCACGGGGGGAGCCCCCGAGTGTATGAAAAATTACTTGTCTTGTTCTTTTTGCGAATCTTTGGGGTGAAGCCCCCGAGTGTCTTCGCGTTCAAGTGTTGCCTTTATTCCTTGATGCTGGGCGCAGCCCCCAAGTCCTTTTTTCTTACTTGTGTTTATTTTTTTCTGCAACCTTTTGTTCAGGAGGCCAAGCGACTGGTGAAGGAGCGCCAAGCGACTGGTGCAGGAGCGCCTAGCGCTGGAGGCTAACCTTCGGCAGCTTCAAGGTACCTATTTGCCTTTTGGTGCTTTTTTCGTTTATTCCGGTCCTGCTTTCTGACGTTTGCTTGTTTTGAATGCAGATGAGCATAATACTGCTCTCCGTGAGGTCGACGCTCTCAAGAAGAGCCTTGGTCAATCGGAGCAGAAGGCCGAGGCCTCCACTGGCACGAAGGAACACCTCGAGCTAGAGCTGACTAAGGCAGCCGAAGCGAAGGAGCGTCTGCAGCAGGAGGCCGCGGATCGTGAGGAGCAGCTGGCCACCGTTGCGGCTGCTCGTGAAAGAGAGGTGGCGGCAAAGCTCATGGCTGATGCCAAGGCTATTTCGGGTGAGTGATGTATTTGTGTTTGTTTCTTTGTGTTTCCTGTCTTTGTCTATGCTGCTTTTCTTCATGTCTTCTCTCCTTTTTTTGTCTCAGATGCCGCAGGCATCGAGTTTGACCGTGGTGCTTCGCTGCAGCACCGTCATTAGCTCCCTTGCCAAGGCGAAGGAGGTCCTTGGCCGCTTCTACAAGTAGCTTGTCCCTAAGGGCGTGGCCCTCGATGATGTGGATGCTCTGGCGGAGGATCTGTCAGCCGAAATGCCTGCGGCGTACAAGCGCAAGCAGAAGGGCATCAGCGCGTCCATCGGGCTGGCTATGGCCTTGGCGGCTGGAGCAGAGCTGGATCTGCCCCAGATCACTTCCCGGATGCCGACGACCGCAGATGGATCCGAGGTAGCCTTTGCTGCCTACTCTGCTCGCTGCAAGCGATATGGGCCCAAGCTCATTGATTTGCTGTTTGAGTATGCACTGCGGTAGCAGGGCGGGGCTAAAGCTAGGCAGTCTGGCTCCGAGGTGACTTAGGGTGCCGCGTCTTAGACGCTGTAGACGTAGGATAGTTTGTAGTCTGCTTTTGCTGTAAATATTTTGGAGAACACAATCCTTGTGCCATGTAGTGGCCTTATATGTTTAATGAATTCGCCTGAGTTGTGCTTCTACCACTGTCTGAATGTTTGTGTCCTTTGCTTTCCTGCTGTTCTAGGTTCCTTCGGGTGCCGACCCTGTTGACACCTCGCCTGCAGCGCAGCTGCGGCCATCTTTGGATGATCCTTCTCAACTCGCCTTTCTTCGGGACCGTGTGCGTAGTCTGGAGAGGGAGTTGCTCGGGTTGCAAGGTCATGCCGATGTGTGGAAGTCCAAGGCGGATCGTGGTGCAGCCAGAGAGGAGTACTTGATGGCGGAACTTCTTCGGCTGTCTGAGCAGCTTCAGTGTAAGTTGTTCTTTGTTTCGAGCTGCAGCTCAATTCTTCGAGTGAGCCTATTGGATTTGCCTCTTATTTTGTGCAAATGTCGCAGGTGCTAACCTTGCTCCTAGGGAAGAGAAAGAGCGTGTCGCTGTTCGGGTCAATTGCTTGAGTCAGCAGGACATGGAGGCTGGCGGCTTCTTCTAGATGGATCGTCATCGCGCCATGGCTCTGGCGACGGTGCAGGATCATGTGCATCAAGTTTCGCAGGTGCTTCGCCAAGTGCGGACATCGCTTTCATCGGTGTTGCACGTCATGTTTCCTTTGGATGCCGTACTGACGAGCCTTGCGGGTCTTCTGTCGAAGTTTCGAAGCGTGAGCAATGTCAAGGAGTTGGTGCGGCAACAGCTCGTCGCTGGAGTCAAGGTTGCGTTGTCTCTTGTGAGGCTGCACCGGTCTGATGTAGATTTGGCTATTGTGGCAGATGGGCCACCTCTTCGGCCGGATGGTGGTGCGTGGGACATGCGGCCACATTACGCAGCTGTAAGGCAGTATGCCGAACAGATCGTAGATTTGTTTGAGCAGCGTGCTCAGGTTATTCTTCAACATAGGTAGTAAATGAAAAAAGAGATAAATGTAAAATTTGTATATTTCGACCGGGCGTGTTGTGCCCTTTGTAAAGGTTTGTTTGTTGTAAGCACGCAGTGCTTTGTTTGAATATGTGTCCTTTTCGTTTGCCTGACGTTGTCAGCTACTCAGGTGTACACGCGTGATCCTCAGTCGACGAAATCGTGAGGTGGGGGGAGCCCCCGAGTGCGTTTGCAGCGTAAAGTAGAGTTGCAAATAATGAACTGGAGTTTGGGGCGAGACACTTAGCTTTATTTATATCGTAATGCAGGGAGTACATTGTTCGGATGAATATCCTTGGTTGAAAGCCTTATTGAAAATAAAGGGGGTAGGTAGCTAGGGGTAGAATCGTCGCAAGTGCGAGATGTTCCATGGGTTGGAGTATGCGACTCCAGACTCCACGTGTTTGAGGCGGTAGGCGCCACCTGGGATGACTTCGGTGATGACGTAGGGTCCTTCCCATGGTGACTCGAATTTCGTCGGTCGCTCTTGCTTGAGTCGCAAGACGAGGTCTCCTTCGACAAAGGACCATGGGCGCAGCCAGCGGCTGTGGTAGTTGTGGAGACTCTGTTGGTACACCGTTGATCGAGTTGCTGCTATGTCTCTTGCTTCGTCGAGTGTGTCGACGACGTCTTCGAGTGCAGCCATGGATTCGGCTTCGCTGTAAGTGACGACCCGGGGGGCCTGGTGACGTACTTCGGCTGGTAGCACGTCTTCAGATCCGTGCACCATGAAGAACGGTGTGTAGCCTGTGGAGCTGTTTGGTGTGGTACGTAAGCTCCATAGGACGTGTAACACCCTCAGAATCGGCCCTATGCAAGTTTCAGCGCTTCCCGCCAAACCCGCATAGAAACGATTCAAAGGTGCCCACCAGGCACTTGCGTGCGGGTGGAAAACGAAGTAATAACATTACACAACAGTCCTCGATGGGACCCACAGAACAGATATATATACAACACGACTCCATGAGTCAAGAATACAGATATACAATACAAAGATCCAAATCACCTTTAAAACGATATAGCGTCCGTGTACGGACAAGATGCAAATGGGGCTAAGAGCCCTGAAGAATAACCAATGGCGTCCATAACCCTGCCCAGGCCAAGCCGGAAGGGTAACCCTGCTAACGACGTCGATCTCAAAACCTGCTTAAACAAAAGGGGTGCCGACAAAGGGCAAAGGAAAAAGAGAGAGCGGTCAGTACTGAGGCCAGTACACGGCGAGGCTAGAATTCGGCGGTCCTCGCCTACATAGGTATGGTGGACTGAGCGGCAGCGCAGCATGCACTAAACAACCTATAGCGACTCAGTATAACTGTCGGCTACCAGAGAGGGATAAGAAAGTCCTATTCGGAACCATCTTGATACTACCACCAAACATACCCATCCTGGTGTTTCCCCTCGAGACCAAACGAGGAAGTCAACCGAGGAACTCGCACAGTTGGCAGTTTTATTCATTCAGTTATCGTTGCAGCAATTACTAGTCAGGTATAGATAGTCATCCTGATATAATAAGCAGTGGGCACTTTTAGTTAAACATTCCGTTGTAGTTGCAACGCTTACTAGTCAGATACAAATAGTATGAGATATCCCAAACCCAGCAGTTGTTGGCACTTTTATTTAGCCATTCCGTTCTAGTTGCAATACTTACTAGTCAGATACAATGGTAGCAAGCGACAACCCAAGCAAGCAATTGTTGGCAGTTTTATTTAGCCATTCCATTATAGTGAAGCTGGTTACTAGTCATTATAAAGTCAAATTTATAGCACTACTTTAGTTATAGTTGTCTATGATCAAGATACTGTGCTCCAAGTCGTCCATAACCGCGGACACGGCTTTCAGAAAGTTTTACCCTGCAGGGGTGCACAAATAGCAACACACACTCGGTCAACCTTGGAAAAACCAAATCAAAACCCAACGAGGCCTTCACGACAAAGCAATCACAAGATTCAGAAATATTTCAGGGGGCCACCCCATTAAGTATACCCGCAACGAAGTTAGCTGACTTTGAGACGGACTCAAGGTTTGTGGGGCCGGCTGTAAACGACTGGGAACCCGAAAGTGTGACTGGGCTTGTCGATACCGCGAAAACGGGTCACGATCCTAAACATTACAGGTGCTCCTCGCACAATCGTAAATAAAGCAGTAAAGCATGGCATAAGTACAGGATAGTAAATAAAACCTCAAACTAGTTTGTGGCCCCAAGAAATAAGAATGAATCAAGCTCTGGCTCAGGGGGGTCCCATAATCCTCCCGGATGTGGATAGCGCGAATATTCAAGGAACAGGTATCAAGTACTCGGGGTCCTACGGGACAAAAGTGGACGGTTAACAACCAAATAACATCTATTGCCCACCTGTGCCTCTGCATTTACCTACTTCAATTTTAGTTGTTAAACAGTAATTAAAGTCTTGATCAACTAACAATAAACACACGGCAATACTCCAACAACTGTTGTACTTGACGACACGCAACAGCACTTGAGCAAGCGACTATGACGCGCAGGTCCAACTATCTACCAAACAACAGGTAATAGGAGGTGTCCAAGGCAATGTAAGGCTGCAAGGGATATCACGGGTATGAAAACTAGAGCATCGCAACACAGATAGCAATAGATCAACAGGAGGGAATAAATACTATAAAAGTAAGATAGGTAGAAAGGGGGAGATGCTCGCCTGAAAACATTGTCGAAGGTTCGTCCGAATATCGGGTCGACACTCGCATCAACTCAACGGCCTTATCCGCAAAGAAGCAAAACACTAGAATAAACACCGGATGCAATATTTAATACTACGGCAAAAGATCGGGCATGATGCATGTATGATGTATGTCATGACAGAGATGCGATGCAATTAGGTCATATTAAGCGAAACCGGGGTCCCGACAATTAATTATATTGTTCATGTTGTTTAGATGCCCCCAATTTAAATGTTGTCTTAACATGGCAAAATATATCATCGGTTCGATGCACAAATTTAAATGGCGCCAATATAAGGCTAGATTTGCCCGCATATGGACCCCATATTTAATTATAAGGTGAATCGGCATAAGGCCCCCAAACCCACAACATGTATGCAAGTATGACAATTTAATATGCAACAAGTATATATCATTTAATAAAATAAGGTCTCGGGTTTGGGTTCACACATCGGGGTACGGCAGATCTTGGGGTTTCGGGGTTCGGTCTCCGGGGGCCGGATCTGGGGTTCGGATACAAGAGGAGATCTTGGTTGGCGTCGGGGGCACATCGGATCCGCCCGGGTCGGTGCCGATCTCGTCGTCGTGAAGATCTTGTCGGGTCCGCGCCATCGAGTCGGTCTTGGCATTCGGGGCGAAGGACTTGGCGTCCGCGAGGAAGTACTTGGCGAATCCGTGTCGACGACCTTGGCGTTCGGGTCCTCGGGCATCAGATCCGGGAAGAAGTACTTGTCGCACCGGGGTCTTCGGGTCTGGGAGGTAGATCTTGGCGGAAGGTCTTCGATCGATGAGTCGAACTTGTCGTCGAGGAAAAATTGATTGGTTCATGGGACATGAGTCTGACCAAAAGACGATGGAGAAACGGAACAACATATGGGTTCCGCACGACTCGATTGATGTGGGAAAACACATGAATCCACTATCCTCTGAACTGAAGCTGTCTCAAACATCAACAGCAAAACAAGGCGAGGTTGGCTCCGGTCCAACATCGCGAGGCCGACGGGGTCACGAGGTGAGAGGCTCGAGGCATGCTGGTGACATGGGGCTCGCAGAGCTGAAGCGGGGACATCGGCCAGTGCACAGGGCGGCGGGCGAGGGAGTCCAAAGCATAGGCGAGCTCGACGAACAGCGACGCAGGGCCTAGGGGTGCCGCGCGGGCGGCCGTCGGAGGACGTGGAGAGGTGCTCTGCTGCAGAGGCGGGGAGGAGGGGTCGCCGGCGCGTCGGTGGCCAGGGGAGGCGGCGGACAGCGCTGCGGCCAACAGGTGAGGCAGGCCCGCAGACGCGGCTGCAGGTGGCGGTGGTCGCTGCCTCGGGGAGGAAAACGCGGTGGTGGCGACGAAGCGCCGGGACGGCGAGGGGGTCGCAGGGCGATCGCGGAGGGGTCTGAGGGTCATGCGGCGGCGGGCGGCCGGAGAGAGGCGGTTGGCACGATGCGGCAGGTGGTGAGGGAGCTCGGGGAGGGAGAGGCGAGGCGGTGGGGAGGGCGAGGATGCGAGAGAGGGAGCGGGTCGGGCGCGGGAGGAAGGAGCCGCGGGGAGAGGGTCGGCGGAAGGAGCGCCAGGGGCTGTCGGCGAGGGGAAGTTGAGGAGCGGCGGCGGCAGACTCGAGCGGAGGGGAGCGATGGTTGGGGGTGGAAGAGAGAGAGAAGTCGCGAGGGGAGAGGGGATCGAACAGGGTGGGGCCAGGGAGAGTGGGGTCAGGCGGGTGGGGTCGGTTCCAGGGAGTGGTGGCGTGGGTGTGTTGTGTGTGTGGCGTTGGGGATTTGGGGTGGGGTTGGGGGAGTGGGGAGTGGGGTGAGAGAAGTGGGGGTAGGTGAGGTGGCCGCGTGTGATTGGGTGGGGGAGAGATGAGAGATGAGGTGGCGAGAGGGGATTGGTCAGGGTGAGGTGGAGGGGGCTGGGTAGATTAGGACTAGGTAGGAAAAGGGTTTAGGTGGACCGGTTTGAACTGGGGGTGGCCGACTGGGTCGGATCGGCCCGGTTTGGCTGCCCCCTAAAATTAATATAAAATTTTATGTATTGTTTAAAAGACTTGTGCAATTTATTTTTAGACAAATAAAATATCCGGAAGGGTCCGGGGATTATTTTGAAATAGAGAGGGATCTTTGTAGAAAGCAAAAGTAGGTTTTAACAAAATAGTTTTAGTCAATGAGATGCATGATGATGTCATGATGATGCACAAAACAAAAATACCAAGCGATTTTCTAGTAGTGGTTTTTGCGGGATGCCACAATTCGACACCACTAACAATGGATCTCGCCCTCGAGATCCGCCTCATGGTACAAGGAAGAAGGCCGACGGTCTGAATCTTCTTGCTTCGTGTAGATCATCGCGACACCACTAACAATGATTCCTTCTCCATCTTGAAATCGGCGACACCACCAACAAAGGTCGGTGCTCACGTTCGTTAAGAGAACACTCCGGAGAAACAAAGGACGAAGGTAGAGGTATCAAAAGGTAAGGCCACCTCTAACTTCCATGAGAAGAGGAAAAGTTACATTGATCCACCAGTTCGATGTACAAGAGTGAACAGTAAGAGTCGGGTAGGGTGATCAGTCCATCCCGTTCCCAAACTATCAACTCTATACATGAATAGGAAAATCAGGCAATACAACTCTCGAAATTTAGAATGAAGGTCTTCATAAGCGGTATTCGGGACAAAGGGATGATGCCAGCTCTTCATTGGATCTGATGTAGATGAGGTCATCACATCGGAAAACACCGGAAGATACAACAGAAATCGTATGAAAGACACAATGATTAGGTTCCGCGATGGTTCCATTGGCATGAACAACACATGCTCAAGGTATACTCCAACTTCACCAATGCTCGTCCTTCTCATATGTCTTTCAACGATACGGATATCCAGCAAGGTACACATATAGATAAAGAGTTCAAGAACAAAAAGATTGGATGAAGAGTACAACAGACAAGTTGCAGATTTGATGATCGTAGCACCGCCGTCATAAAAGGGAGAAAGCAAAACCCTGAAGGTATGACGGAAACCCAACCGCGAGAAATCCTGGACTCGAAGAGAGAGAAGAGAGCGGATTCAAAACACGCAGAGGTGAGAAGAGAATAGCAGAGGGGTAAGGAGTAAAATCAGACCTAATCAGAACTATCCAACCGATTTTGCAAAAATAGTTTTGACAATCTACTTCGGCCGTTAGCTAGGTTATCCTACAGGCTGGACTTGTGGGGTATCGCAACTGCTGAGCTCTGATACCACTCTGTAACACCCTCAGAATCGGCCCTATGCAAGTTTCAGCGCTTCCCGCCAAACCCGCATAGAAACGATTCAAAGGTGCCCACCAGGCACTTGCGTGCGGGTGGAAAACGAAGTAATAACATTACACAACAGTCCTCGATGGGACCCACAGAACAGATATATATACAACACGACTCCATGAGTCAAGAATACAGATATACAATACAAAGATCCAAATCACCTTTAAAACGATATAGCATCCGAGTACGGACAAGATGCAAATGGGGCTAAGAGCCCTGAAGAATAACCAATGGCGTCCATAACCCTGCCCAGGCCAAGCCGGAAGGGTAACCCTGCTAACGACGTCGATCTCAAAACCTGCTTAAACAAAAGGGGTGCCGACAAAGGGCAAAGGAAAAAGAGAGAGCGGTCAGTACTGAGACCAGTACACGGCGAGGCTAGAATTCGGCGGTCCTCGCCTACATAGGTATGGTGGACTGAGCGGCAGCGCAGCATGCACTAAACAACCTATAGCGACTCGGTATAACTGTCGGCTACCAGAGAGGGATAAGAAAGTCCTATTCGGAACCATCTTGATACTACCACCAAACATACCCATCCTGGTGTTTCCCCCTCGAGACCAAACGAGGAAGTCAACCGAGGAACTCGCACAGTTGGCAGTTTTATTCATTCAGTTATCGTTGCAGCAATTACTAGTCAGGTATAGATAGTCATCCTGATATAATAAGCAGTGGGCACTTTTAGTTAAACATTCCGTTGTAGTTGCAACGCTTACTAGTCAGATACAAATAGTATGAGATATCCCAAACCCAGCAGTTGTTGGCACTTTTATTTAGCCATTCCGTTCTAGTTGCAATACTTACTAGTCAGATACAATGGTAGCAAGCGACAACCCAAGCAAGCAATTGTTGGCAGTTTTATTTAGCCATTCCATTATAGTGAAGCTGGTTACTAGTCATTATAAAGTCAAATTTATAGCACTACTTTAGTTATAGTTGTCTATGATCGAGATACTGTGCTCCAAGTCGTCCATAACCGCGGACACGGCTTTCAGAAAGTTTTACCCTGCAGGGGTGCACAAATAGCAACACACACTCGATCAACCTTGGAAAAACCAAATCAAAACCCAACGAGGCCTTCACGACAAAGCAATCACAAGATTCAGAAATATTTCAGGGGGCCACCCCATTAAGTATACCCGCAACGAAGTTAGCTGACTTCGAGACGGACTCAAGGTTTGTGGGGCCGGCTGTAAACGACTGGGAACCCGAAAGTGTGACTGGGCTTGTCGATACCGCGAAAACGGGTCACGATCCTAAACAGTACAGGTGCTCCTCGCACAATCGTAAATAAAGCAGTAAAGCATGGCATAAGTACAGGATAGTAAATAAAACCTCAAACTAGTTTGTGGCCCCAAGAAATAAGAATGAATCAAGCTCTGGCTTAGGGGGGTCCCATAATCCTCCCGGATGTGGATAGCGCGAATATTCAAGGAACAGGTATCAAGTACTCGGGGTCCTACGGGACACAAGTGGACGGTTAACAACCAAATAACATCTATTGCCCACCTGTGCCTCTGCATTTACCTACTTCAATTTTAGTTGTTAAACAGTAATTAAAGTCTTGATCAACTCCAACAATAAACACACGGCAATACTCCAACAACTGTTGTACTTGACGACACGCAACAGCACTTGAGCAAGCGACTACGACGCGCAGGTCCAACTATCTACCAAACAACAGGTAATAGGAGGTGTCCAAGGCAATGTAAGGCTGCAAGGGATATCACGGGTACGAAAACTAGAGCATCGCAACACAGATAGCAATAGATCAACAGGAGGGAATAAATACTATAAAAGTAAGATAGGTAGAAAGGGGGAGATGCTCGCCTGAAAACATTGTCGAAGGTTCGTCCGAATATCGGGTCGACACTCGCATCAACTCAACGGCCTTATCCGCAAAGAAGCAAAACACTAGAATAAACACCGGATGCAATATTTACTACTACGGCAAAAGATCGGGCATGATGCATGTATGATGTATGTCATGACAGAGATGCGATGCAATTAGGTCATATTAAGCGAAACCGGGGTCCCGACAATTAATTATATTGTTCATGTTGTTTAGATGCCCCCAATTTAAATGTTGTCTTAACATGGCAAAATATATCATCGGTTCGATGCACAAATTTAAATGGGGCCAATATAAGGCTAGATTTGCCCGCATATGGACCCCATATTTAATTATAAGGTGAATCGGCATAAGGCCCCCAAACCCACAACATGTATGCAAGTATGACAATTTAATATGCAACAAGTATATATCATTTAATAAAATAAGGTCTCGGGTTTGGGTTCACACATCGGGGTACGACAGATCTTGGGGTTTCGGGGTTCGGTCTCTGGGGGCCGGATCTGGGGTTCGGACACAAGAGGAGATCTTGGTTGGCGTCGGGGGCACATCGGATCCGCCCGGGTCGGTGCCGATCTCGTCGTCGTGAAGATCTTGTCGGGTCCGCGCCATCGAGTCGGTCTTGGCATTCGGGGCGAAGGACTTGGCGTCCGCGAGGAAGTACTTGGCGAATCCGTGTCGACGACCTTGGCGTTCGGGTCCTCGGGCATCAGATCCGGGAAGAAGTACTTGTCGCACCGGGGTCTTCGGGTCTGGGAGGTAGATCTTGGCAGAAGGTCTTCGATCGATGAGTCGAACTTGTCGTCGAGGAAAAATTGATTGGTTCATGGGACATGAGTCTGACCAAAAGACGATGGAGAAACGGAACAACATATGGGTTCCGCACGACTCGATTGATGTGGGAAAACACATGAATCCACTATCCTCTGAACTGAAGCTGTCTCAAACATCAATAGCAAAACAAGGCGAGGTTGGCTCCGGTCCAACATCGCGAGGCCCACGGGGTCACGAGGTGAGAGGCTCGAGGCATGCTGGCGACATGGGGCTCGCAGAGCTGAAGCGGGGATAGCGGCCAGTGCACAGGGCGGCATGCGAGTGAGTCCAAAGCATAGGCGAGCTTGACGAACAGCGACACAGGGCCTAGGGGTCCCGCTCGGGCGGCCATCGGAGGACGTGGAGAGGTGCTCTGCTGCAGAGGCGGGGAGGAGGGGTCGCCGGCGCGTCGGTGTCCAGGGGAGGCGGCGGACAGCGCTGCGGCCAACAGGTGAGGCAGGCCCGCAGACGCGGCTGCAGGTGGCGGTGGTCGCTGCCTCGGGGAGGAAAACGCGGTGGTGGCGACGAAGCGCCGGGACGGCGAGGGGGTCGCAGGGCGGTCGCGGAGGGGTCTGAGGGTCATGCGGCGGCGGGCGGCCGGAGAGAGGCGGTTGGCGCGATGCGGCAGGTGGGGAGGGAGCTCGGGGAGGGAGAGGCGAGGCGGTGGGGAGGGCGAGGATGCGAGAGAGGGAGCGGGTCGGGCGCGGGAGGAAGGAGCCGTGGGGAGAGGGTCGGCGGAAGGAGCGCCAGGGGCTGTCGGCGAGGGGAAGTTGAGGAGCGGCGACGGCAGACTCGAGCGGAGGGGAGCGGTGGTTGGGGGTGGAAGAGAGAGAGAAGTCGCGAGGGGAGAGGGGATCAAACGGGGTGGGGCCAGGGAGAGTGGGGTCAGGCGGGTGGGGTCGGTTCTAGGGAGTGGTGGCGTGGGTGTGTTGTGTGTGTGGCGTTGGGGATTTGGGGTGGGGTTGGGGGAGTGGGGAGTGGGTGAGAGAGGTGGGGGTAGGTGAGGTGGCCGCGTGTGATTGGGTGGGGGAGAGATGAGAGATGAGGTGGCGAGAGGGGATTGGTCAGGGTGAGGTGGAGGGGGGCTAGGTAGATTAGGACTAGGTAGGAAAAGGGTTTAGGTGGACCGGTTTGAACTGGGGGTGGCCGACTGGGTCGGATCGGCCCGGTTTGGCTGCCCCCTAAAATTAATATAAAATTTTATGTATTGTTTAAAAGACTTGTGCAATTTATTTTTAGACAAATAAAATACCGGAAGGGTCCGGGGATTATTTTGAAATAGAGAGGGATCTTTGTAGAAAGCAAAAGTAGGTTTTAACAAAATAGTTTTAGTCAATGAGATGCATGATGATGTCATGATGATGCACAAAACAAAAATACCAAGCGATTTTCTAGTAGTGGTTTTTGCGGGATGCCACAGGACGGATGGTAGCTCTTTCATCCAGGCTCCTTCTTTCCGTTCGAGTGGACTTATGAGGCGTTTCTTGATGCCAGCGCCGATTAGGCCGTTGGCCTTTTCCACTTGCCCGTTCGTTTGGGGGTGTGCCACTGAGGCATATGTGTTGTTGATCCCAAGGCCTTCGCAGAAGTCCTGGAATTCCTTGGAGATAAAGTTTGATCCGTTGTCGGTGATGATGCTATGCGGTACGCCGAACCTGTAGACAATGGACTCGAAGAACTTGACGGCAGTTTTGCCTTTTTGGTTGGTGACGAGCATGGCCTCGATCCACTTGGTGAATTTGTCGACTGCGACCAGGAGGTAAACGTGTCCCCCTTTCGAGGACTTTGGCAGTTTGTCGATCATGTTGAGGCCCCATTGAGCAAAAGCCCAGGCTATGGGTATGGGTCTGAGCTCGGACCCGGGTGCGTGCGGTTTGTCGGCGAACCGTTAGCATCCATTGCATCTTCGAACGATGTCCTTTGCGTCGCTCATGGCCGTTGGCCAGTAGAATCCCGCCCGTAGAGCTTTGGCGACTAGGGAGCGGCTGCCTGCATGATGGCCGCAGATGCCCTCGTGGATGTCTTGGAGGATGGCTTTCCCGTCACCGATGGTGACACACCTTTGTAGTACACCCGTAATACTGCGCTTGTACAGCTCGCCATTGATGGTGGTGAATGCTTTTGACTGACGAGAGATGTGTCGGGCATCTGTCGGGCTGTCAGGCAGTTCTCCATTTAACAAGAACTGGAGGTATGGCCGCGTCCAAGTTTCTTCGACTGCCATGACCTGCATTAGGTTTACCATGGCGACTTCTGTGTCCAGTTTCTCGGGTCCTTCATGTCCTTCGGGCAGCGTAGCCCCCGAGTGTTCTGCTTCTTCGGGTGATCCCTTAGGGAATTTCCGCTTGATGGATGGCACGCAGATATGTTCGAGGAACACACCTGGTGGCACCTTCGCGCAGGTGGAGCCGATGTTGGCGAGTCTGTCGGCTTCCTCGTTGCTTTCTCTTCCAACGTGCCGAAGCTCGCAGCCGTCGAATTCTCCTTCGAGTGTGTTGTAGAGCGCGCGATACGCGATCATGTTTTCGGCGTGTACGTCGCACTCATTCATCGTCTGCTGGACGACGAGGTTGGAGTCACCGTAAATGACCAGGCGCGTTGCGCCGCATATCTTTGCCATCCTCATGCCGTGGATGAGGGCTTCGTATTCGGCCCCATTATTAGAAGCTCGGAATTTCATCCGAAGGACGTACTTCATCGTGTCGCCTTGCGGGGAGGTCAATATGACCCCTGCTCCTGCTCCAGCTTCTCGCTTGGAGCCGTCGAAGTGCATCGTCCATGACTACGACATATCTGGGGTGTCCGGCAGCTGCAGCTCCATCCAATGTACCAGGAAGTCCAGAAGGACTTGAGATTTGATTGCGAGTCGCTTCTCGTAGACGATGTCCAAGGGTGACATCTCGATGCCCCACAGGGCCACGGGTCCTGTGGCCTTTGGATTATTCAGGATGCTGTTCAGGGGTGCTTCGTTGACGACCATCACTTGGTGCTCCTGGAAGTAATGGCTCAGCCGTCGAGCCGTCATGAACACACCGTAGGCGAGCTTCTGGTAGTGAGGGTACCTCTGCTTTGTTGGTGTCAGTACCTCGTTGAGGTAGTAAATTGGGCGCTGGACCCCGTGGGTCTTGCCTTCTTCGGGTCGTTCGACCACGAGTACGGTGCTGACCACCTGGTGTGTGGCTTCTATGTACAGCAGCAGAGGCTCGCGCTCCTTTGGCGTGACCAAGACGGGCGAGGTGGAGAGGAGACGCTTGAGGCTTTCGAATGCATCGTTGGCTTCTGGTGTCCACTCGAACTTGTCTGCCTTGCGCAGCAGTTGGTAGAATGGCAGGGCCTTCTCGCCCATGCGGCTGATGAATCTGCTTAGCGCCGATATTCGCCCTGCGAGCTGCTGGACGCCTTTGAGGTTTTTCGGCTTCTCCATTGCCATGATGGCTCTGATTTTCTTCGGGTTCGCCTCAATACCTCGCTGAGAGATGAAGTACCTAAGCAGCTGACCCGATGGGACGCCAAAGGCACACTTTTCTGGGTTGAGCTTGATCCTGTAGCGATCAAGGTTGTCGAACGTCTCGCGGAGGTCGTCGATAAGTGTTCTTCCCTCTTTGGTTTTTATCACTATGTCGTCAACATAGACTTGGACGTTGCGTTCGATCTGGTCCTTGAGGCAGGCCTGCATGCATCGCTGGTACGTAGCACCTGCGTTCTTTAGCCCGAAGGGCATTGTGTTGTAGCAGAATACTCCGAACGGTGTGATAAACGTCGTTTTCTCCTGATCTTTGACCTTGAGTCGAATCTGGTTATAGCCTGAGTAGGCGTCGAGGAAGGAGAGTTTCTCACAACCTGCAGTTGAATCGATGATATGATCGATCCGAGGAAGAGGGAAGTGGTCCTTTGGGCAATGCTTGTTTAGTGACGTGAAATCCACACACATCCGCAGGATGTCCGTGTCCTTCTTTGGGACCATGACTGTGTTTGCCAGCCACTCGCTTTCCTTGATTTCCCTGATGAAGTCTGCAACGAGTAATCTGTTGATTTCCTTGCTGATAGCTTCGGCTCGTGGTTCGGACAGTCTCCAGATGGACTGCTTGACTGGCTTGGTGTCTGGAAAGACGTTGAGTGCGTGCTCGGCGAATTCCCTGGGAACTCCTGGCATGTCCGCAGGACACCTGGCGAAGATTTCCCAGCGCTCACGGAGGAATTCGACGAGCGCGCCTTCCTATGCGGGGCTAAGGTCGTTGGCGATCAGTGCCGTCTTGGAGGCGTCAGTCGGATGGACCTGCACCTTCTTTGTGTTGACGGTGGAGTCGAAAGACATGTCAGGTGCGTTTTGCCTTGTGACTGGGGGTGCCCCGTTGTCCGTCACCTCGCGGAGCCTTACGAGTTCGTCTTGCATGCCGAAAGACTGGGAGATTTTGTTGAAATCCCTGTCGCATTGGTACGATCGGGTGAAGCTCCCGTGGACTGTGATGACGCCCTTCGGCCCTGGCATCTTGAGTAGTAGGTATGCGTAGTGTGGGACAGCCAGGAACCTTGCGAATGCTACACGCCCAAGGATGGCGTGGTATTGTGATGGCTAGTCCACCACTTCGAATTCGATTCGCTCCTGCCGGAAGTTGTCCGGCTTCCCGAAGATGACGTCGAGCCCTATCTTGCCCAGGGGGAATATGCCCTTCCCTGGAACGATGTCGTGGAACATTGTGTCTGACTGTTCCAGGCTGCATTGCGGGATCCGCATTGCCGCTAGAGTGCTTGCGAACATTAGGTTGATCCCGCTGTCGCCGTCCATGAAGACGCGACTCATGTCGAAGCCTCCGATCTGCGCCTCCAGCACTAGGGCAGCATGACCTGGGCGAGGGATCTGGCAAGGGTGATCCGCACGAGTGAATGTGATGCAAGACTCCGATCCACTGAGGTACTCAGGGATTGCAGGCAGAGTTGCCACGGCCAAGTTGATTTGTCGGGTGATTTTCTTCTGCACCCTGTTCGTGGGGCGCCCCTTCTGGATCATATTTAGTGCTCCTTTCGGTGGGGGGTACCCGTTCCCAGCGTTGTTCTGTGCTAGTGCGACTGGTTGGTTTGGGCCTCCAATAGGCGGCGGTGGAGGGGCTCCGAGCGCTATTTCGCCTGGCACAGGTGGGTTTCCGAACGCAGGTGTTGGGGCTTGTTGCCTCATCTGCACCATGCTTTTGCTGAGTTTCTAGAACTCGCGGAAGTCCTTGAGCATATGGCTGGCTTTCTTTTTACCATCTTGCTTGTCGATGTAGAAGTGGATGGTGCATGGACCCGAAAGTTTGTCGTATGCTGAGGGTCCGTTGTCGCGGTCACGGCGTTGCCACGACTGTGCTGGGCGTCCGCTGTCGCGGAAGTTTCCTCTGCGGTATCCTCCGCTGTTGCGGCTATTGTCGTTGCGGCGGTCGGCGTAGCTGGCCGCGACCATGTCGGGTCCGTCGCGGTCCTCGTAGACACGCGATCTCCTCTTGCTGCGGCATTCCCGTCTTCGGCCGTAGTCGTCCTCTTCATCCGATTGTGCTCGGTGAATGCAATCTTCGCCGTCTGCCCACCTGTTGGCGATGTCCATGAGGTGGTCAAGTGTTTTGGGCTTGACGCGCCCAAGATCCTCCTTGAAATCTTGGCGTTTGATGCCGTCCCTGAAGGCATCGATGGCCCTCTCTTCGGAGATGTGTGCTGCGGAGTTCTTGGTGGTAGACCAGCGTAGTATGTACGAGCGAATAGATTCGCCCGTTCTCTGAGTGCAGGCTCGCAACTCTTCGATTGAGGCGGGCCTCTTGCTGGTGCCTTTGAAATTTTGGATGAAGCTGTAAGCTAGCTCCTCCCAACTTCGGATGGACCCTGATGATAGGCTGTTGAGCCAGACCCGCGCCGCGCCTGTCAGCTGCAGCTGAAGGCATTGCATGGCGGTTTCTTTGTTGCCGCCATGCAGCTTGACGGATGATAGATGGTCACTGAGCCAGGATTTTGGGTCTTGCGTGCCGTTGAACTTCGGAGTATCCGAAGGAAGCTTGAAATTGCGTGGCATCTGTGTTCGCCGAACAGATCTGCTGAAGCATCGGGCTCCACAGAGTTCTCCTTCGTCTTCGTCCATCTCGGATTCAGACGAGCATGCACGTTTGGCTCGTGCTTTGTCGATTTTGCGCTGTGTAAGCGCGTCTCTGGCATCGTAGTCGCGCTTATGGTGACGCGAGCTCTTCTTCCTTCGAGGAAGGTTGTGCTCCTCTTCCTCTTCGGATGAAGGGGTGGGGCTCCGGTCGCGCCTGGCCGGAACTTTCTTCTTCGGCTCCGCAGGAGCGTCTTCGTGGAGCGCAGCTCCGACAAGTCCGAGTCCGGTGAGTGCGGACTTATGCATGGCTCTCTTTGGGTCCCCCTCCGGAGGTTGGTGGGCCGTGAGATACGCGGTGGCTGCCATGATCGCAGCTTGTGGTGTCTTCGGGATGATGTTGCCGTCGGCATCCATCTCCATGAACGATGTGTGGAGAGTTCGGGTCACATCACGGCGCTCCTTGGGATCCATGTTCTCCACCCGTGAGCGGTGCTTGTTTCCTTGGTTTCCGTTCGTGCTAGAGCCGGGGGCCATGGCGGAGAGCGCAGCTCGTCACGCGCTGGACTCAGAGGCTGCTTGCTTGCGTTTGTCAAGTGTTTCCTGCATCTTGACTTGCTTCTTATGCTCCTCGATGAGGAGGTAATGGTATGCCATCAGTAGTTCACGTGAGGAGTCTACAGGCAGGACTATGTCGCCTGCTACGGCGCGGCGTGCCTGGACCCATCCTTCTTTGCTAAGTTGGATGACGTGGCCGTTGTTTTCCCCTTCGGGTGGGGGGACTGGCTTCTTCTGTTCCCGCCGTTTCCGCCGTTTCTGTCCTGCGGGTTGGGGTTCGTGTTGGGCGGCGGGTTAGCCGTTTGCTGTTCATGGATGACTGCGGCGCATTGGTAGCGCTCGTAGATTGGTCCGCTGCTGCCGCAGCTTTCGGACCCTGAACCGTAGGTCCCTTCATTCGAAGGTGGATCGCACAGATCAGAGTTGCAGCTGTTGCTGTCGTAGGACTCATCTGTCGATGGTGATGTGCGCAGCACAGGGTGTGGATCCCACAAGGCGGGCCTGATTGATGACACGGGCACCCGCTCAGGAAGGCGGAGGGTGCCAGTTTGTCCCACCTGGAAGCAGAAGCTCCCGAACAAGATTTCGAGTTCGTCGCCTACGGGATCGAAGTCCTTCATGGTGGCCGGCGAGTGAGCGGTGAAGTCGAACGCGCCGAATAGGAGGTGACTCTCCGTCGCCGCAGAGTTGTAGATCGATCGGGTCGGGACCGTCACGATCGCACAATCAGCAGCCCCGTTTCCCACAGACGGCGCCAATTGACGAGGTTTTGACTCGTCAATGCCCATTGTTATGGACTTGAGTTTTGGAGAAGATGGGGATGCTGGAGATCGTGGAACGGTTAACAGACAAGCAACCAGGGGACACGAGATTTACCCAGGTTCAGGCCCCCGGAGGGAAAACCCTACTCCTGCTTGTCTGCTCTTGATTACGGCGGAATCGAAGGTTACAGGGTGCGCAGATTCGATCTGGCGTGGTGGAGCGTATGCGAAAGTATGAGTCGACCGATCTAAGTCGTGCCCTCCTGGCCTTTATATAGACTTAGGCAGGTCCCGGGCATAGTCCTAGTCGGTTACAAGTTCTAGGGTTTTACCCCTTTAAATTTCCTATCTACGCTAGTCTTGCTCTCCAAGGATCCGAAGGCGTCATGGGCATTGGCCACCCGAAAATCTTCATGGGCCAGCGTACATCTGCTGTGGGCCTTCCTTGGGCTGGACCAGGTATGCTGAGGCCACGTACCCGTAAGGTATAACCATGTCACCTACGGGTTTGAGAATATGCAGACATGATCTTCTATCAATAATCAACAGCGGGGTCTGGAAACCCATATTAACTCCCACACATTCATCGATGATCATATCGGATGAACCACGATGCCAGGATTCAATTAATCCCATATATATTCCCTTCGTCACACGATATTTTACTTGCCCGAGATTCAATCGTCGGTATCGGTATACCTAGTTCAATCTCGTTCACAGCAAGTACTTTACTCGTTCCGTAATCCGATATTACTTTGTGATTAACTCCTTAACCACGTGCTTGCAAGCGGTGTTGATATCGATTACCGAGTGGGCCCGAAGTATATCTCTCCGACTTGGGAGGGACAAATCCCATCTCGATACGTACAACCCAACAAGTACTTTCCGATCACCTGAGAGACACCTTTATGATCACCCTCTCATAGGATGACGTTTGATGACCTCAAAGCTTTCTTCCGATACCAGGGAGTTGCATTATCTCATGGTCTAAGGAATACAATATTTGACATTTCGCAAAGATGAACACGATCTAATTGCTCTGCTTGATTTGGGTATGTCCATCATACCATTCTCCCAATGATGTGATCTCATTATTAATCGACAACTCATGTCTATGGTTAGGAAACCTTAACCATCATTAATCAATGAGCTAGTCCATAGAGGCGTACTAGGGACACGGTGTTGTTCATAAACCACACAAGTATTAAAGTTTTCGCTTAATACAATTCTAGCATGGAATATAAACTTTATCATGAACAAGAATTATAATAATAACATCTTTATTATTGCCTCTAGGGCATAATTCCAACAAAAACCCTAGGCCGGTTGCCCCTCTAAACCGCCGCTACCCTAGAGCCTCCTCTAAATCGCCGCCACCTAGCCCTGCCCTAGCCGCTGGCCACCTTCACCCCTCGACCTCTAAACCCTAGTTGTTGAGGCCTCTCTACTCCACCATACTCGCTCCGGCTTAGGCGAAGCCCTGTGGGATCTACTCCTCTGTTTCACCACCACACCGTCGTGCTGCTAGAATTGAGAGGAGATCTACAACCTCCACTGCCTGCTGGAACAAGGGAGAGGAAGGTCTTCATCAAGTACCGAACGTGTGACGGACTGCGGAAGTGCTGCCGGAATGCGACACTGGAAGGATCGTCTTCACTATCTTGAGATCGGCAAGTGAACCACTACATCAACCACAAGAATCTGATCTCGTTAAATGCTTTAGATCTTCGAGGGTTAGTACTCTATGAACTCGTTGCATCGATCTCGTAGATTAGATCTTGGCTTGTGTGTGTTCATGTGATAGAATTTTTTTGTTTTCCATGCTATGAACCCCTACAGTCATATCATTAGTGAATTATATGATGGACATTACCCAAATATTGCGACATGATCAATTCATAAAATTCATCGTTACAATAGTTAGAAGCGTAGTTTCCTTCTCCTTAGACTGTGAGAACATACTAATCACTGTCTCCTGAGGCTGCTTTGACTGCATGAAACGTCATGTCCATAAATGGGTGACTATAAAGGTGTATGTTAGGTATTCCATAGGAAATTTTGAGGGCTATGTATCAAGATCGGGATTTATTCACCCGCGTGATGGGAATATACACATGGCTGGCTTGGTGAGACTACATCCATAATGTCAACAAAATGTGACTAGGTCACTGGGTTGTAATGTCATGAGAACAAGTAAAACAGAACTTGTTAGTAACGAGATTGAACAAGGTATATGATACTGATGATCAGATCTCGGATAAGTCGCATCGAAATAACAAAGGGAATTGGACTCAACATTTACGGTTCAAATGACATTGTCATCGTGAAATGCACAAGGGTCATTATGGGCACCCCGATCCCGCTATTGATCATTGATGGAGATCATGTTTGTGCTATTTCCGAGCCGTTGGGAAATATAGTTAAGGGTATGATGATTCTAGAGATAGTCTAGAAGTATAGGAATCACCGGATGAAAGAGAAAAGGAAACCGGAAAATTTCCGTGAGAGAACCGGAATCGTTCCAGGAAGTTCTGAAGTCGTTCGGAGGAAATCTAAAGGGAACCGAAATGTGTTTTGGGTCAAATTGGAGTTTGTAATATGTATTTACATATTAGTTAATGCAATTAATATTAAATATAATATTAAAATCTAATTTGAAAGGATATTTTACTAATGGGCCAAATTCCTAGAGAAAAAAGACCCATGAGGGAAAACTGCCAGAGGGAAGGGCCAAGGGACCAAGGACCAGCCGCCACATGGGGCCCACTCGACCAGCCTCTGGCTACGCCCGGGGTGGGGCTTTCCCCCTGCCGGTCCATGGTGCCTAGGGTCCATGGCGCCATTCCCCGTCTCTCTCTCTCTCTCCCTTGTTTAGTCCCACATAGAAAACCCAATGGGGAGGGTACACATCCCTCTATCTATATAAAGGGGCGCCCATGGGAGGAATAAACTGCACAATTAAATCAATAATTTTCTAAGGCATCTCCTCAGGGAATTATCTCTCCCTCACGTGTGATTTCCATTGTTTGGAACTACACACGGGGATTGAGATCTCTCTCTCTCTCTCTCTCTCTCTCTCTCTCTCTCTCCCGTCGCTGTTGCGCTGGCGCATTTCCCATTGGAACTGTACACGTAAGAGACGACACCTGCATCACGCCGGTGCACTGCAGGGGTTCCAATCAGGAGATCTACTTCCGCACTCCCGACAGGGATTAGGGAACGGGAGGTCGTCATCATACACAATATGTGTACGAAACCTCGAGGGTGCTACCAATAGTGACATCTTGGATGTCGCCGGACTGCTGCACGATGGATCAAGGGGTGACTTGTGAGGAGCTTTGCGACCTTGACCTAGGCTACACGTACTACTACATCAATCACGTTCCTCTCAGAATGTTAACCACTTTCGAACTATAAGGGTATGTATCCGAAACCTCGACCGTTACTGCATTACTCCTTGATAGATCCTAGCATTTAGGTGCATCTGCGGTAGGATTTTTTTTGTTTTCTGCCCCAAACCCCATCAATTACTTGTAATCATGGGCCATTGCAAGAGAACGAAGAACACTGTGTGGAAAGACCAATCACAATTGACACTCAATCAATTGGAGCTTCCACACACACAACAAACATAATCATAGGCCACACATAAAACTGGCAACTGAAATTGAAGGCCTCATAACATAAAACTTTGCACACAATACTCATGAGATAATCAGACATTTAACAAATGACAAGCAAAACATACATAGATGATATACAGGTCACACGGTAAATGTAGATTACCTCATGGACATAGATGTCTCCTTCTAATCATTGGCCCTACAAGTATTGCATGTGGCATACTACTATGGTTGTGTACAGAGACAAATATTACTGCATGTCGCGTAGTGCAATCTGATGATGAAGAAAAAAATCCATTATAAGTAAATGAATAATAAATCATAGTATGATTGGGGGAATATTCTAGCCCTAGTTATACTAGGTCAGTAGGAGGTTATCAAATCCATGAGGAATACAAGAACAAGCCTACATACCGTCAAGAAATAGCCCAAATCAAACCGCTAGACAGAACGCTAATCTAAGCAGATATGCATTGCATGTCATGCGTAACCTATGTACTTGTCATCTATTTGCAAATCCAACATGGCCGAATGTACGTAAGTGTCATATGAATGCTTACCTCCTTGGATGACCTGCCAAGGACGGAGGTAGATAGGGATGTCAACGAGGCCGTTGATCGAGGTCGCGATCGTGGTGGATGTACATTTCGTAGTTGCAGTCGTCGCCCTCGTCTTCCTCCTTGTGCCGCCGCGAACGATGGGTCGGCGATAGAGGAACCACCGATGTGATGTGACAGGAAGAGTGAGACGAGGGGAGTGAGAGGGTGATGGGACGATGAGGAGATTTATGGCGCATGCTCCGACGTCCCCTTTGTCTTCTTCACGTGTGCAGCGAAGGCTGCCCCTTGCGCTGCAACGGGGCTGGCTTGACGAAAACTATCGATTCTGCAGTTCCCAGCGGGTCTGTCCTGTAGCGCTTTAAAGTTCGCGGTGACAACAACGCAAAGATCGTCCAAGCAAGCAATGGGCACACGGTAATGTCAGTCTTTCCTTATGATTGGCATGTTGGATTTTTTGCTTAGCTAAAGGTGAGAGAAATAAGAAATAAAAGATTGTCTTTTTTTAGCTAAGTGATGATCTCTTAGAAATAAGAGAAGACCATTTTCTCCATTATACCACATGACTTCCCTAGAAAAATAATTTCTTACTAAAAATAGTTAATTCTTATTAATTGCTAGATATAACAATAAGAGAAAATATATTGTACAACTTTATATAGTGTCTTCTGGATAATATAAAAACCCTTCTCCAGCATTATACATATCCCAACTTCTTCACAAAACTTGCCAGTCCTCGGCCATCCTACCAAAGGGGTCATATATTCGTGTTACCGAATGGTTGACCCAGCGGATAAGAACACTACTTTATACCCCACCAAATTTGTACCAAGTCAATATTCACTACTGACGTCACCGGATTAATCCTCCACTGACATGTGGGCCACAGCTGCAGATATGGCACCTATCATCACCCGCACGCTCACCTCGGCTCCCTCTCACTGCCATTTCCGGGACCCATTGTCAGTGGAACGCAGGTATCCTAAAGTCTTCTTTGACAGTTCCCACCTACCACCCCAACCCCACAGGCAGCCCAAACCCAAAGCCCCCGCACGCGACCCTCCTCCGCTTCCCGGCGATGTCGACGTCGCCGCCGTCGCGCCGCCCGCCGCGGCGAGCGGCCTCGGCGCGAGCGGCTTCGTATGACGAATCGCTGGTAGACAACGCCCTGCAGGCCTACCTGGGTAACTCCCCGTCCCGGCGCATCCGGCGGCTGCGCCGCCTCTCCCCGGAGGAGCGCCAGAAGGAGACAGAGACTGAGGCGCTCATCGCGCTCTCCCTGGGATTTCCCATCGACGAGCTCCTCCCCGCCGAGGAGGCCATCCTCGCGGCCTCTGACGCCGCCGCCCCCAACGATTACATCGTCGTGCGCAACCACATCCTCGCCTCCTGGCGCGCCGACCCGCGGGTGCCGCTCCCCCGCGCTCGCGTGCTCGAGACCGTCGCTGCGACCTACGACCATCTCGTAGCCGCGGCGCACGGGTTCCTCTCCCGCGAGGGCCATGTCAACTTCGGCGTCTCGGCCGCCTTCCCCGCCTCCCCTCCCCCCGACGCACCCGAGGTCCCAGCCGCTTCGGTCATCGTCATCGGCGCTGGCCTCGCTGGGCTTGCGGCCGCGCGCCAGCTTCTCCGCTTCGGCCTCCGCGTCCTCGTCCTGGAAGGCCGCGCCCGTCCTGGCGGCCGCGTTTACACGTCCCGCCTAGGCGGGGGGCAGGCCGCCGTCGAGCTTGGCGGGAGCGTCATTACTGGCATCCACGCCAACCCGCTAGGCGTGCTCGCCCGTCAGCTCGGGATCCCTCTCCACAAGGTGCGCGACCGCTGCCCGCTGTACCACCCGGATGGCCGGACAGTTGGCACCAGGCTGGATAGAGTTATCGATCTGGCGTTCAATACGCTTCTAGACCACGCCACCAGGCTGCGGGAGGCTCTCAAGGAAGCCGCGGAGGGGATCTCCCTGGGGGAAGGGATCGAGAGGCTGAGAAGGCTGTACAGTGTGGCCAAAAGCGAGGAGGAGCGGGAGGTTCTTGACTGGCATCTGGCCAACCTTGAATTCTCCAATGCTGGTTGCCTATCAGAGCTCTCGCTAGCACACTGGGACCAGGACGACCAGTTTGAGATGGGTGGAGACCATTGCTTCTTGGCTGGAGGCAATTCAAGGCTCGTACACGCATTATGCGATGGTGTGCCGGTGTTGTATGAGAAGACGGTGAAGCGGATTGAGCATGGAGAGGATGGGGTGAGCATCACGGTGGAAGGAGGGCAGGTTTTTCAGGCGGACATGGCGCTCTGCACTGTCCCTCTTGGGGTGCTCAAGAGTGGGAGCATCGAGTTTGATCCGGTGTTGCCCAAGAACAAGCTTGGAGCGATTCAGAGGTTGGGGTTTGGTTTGTTGAACAAAGTGGCCATGGTATTCCCATCCGTATTTTGGGATGAAGACATCGACACATTTGGGTGTTTGAATAAGGAGAGCAGCAAACGTGGAGAGTTCTTTCTCTTCTACAGCTACCATACTGTCTCTGGCGGCGCGGTACTTATCGCACTTGTGGCGGGAGAGGCTGCTTTGGAATTTGAAAAGGTTGATCCTGTTGTCACACTTCATCGGGTACTTGCTATTCTTCGAGGTAATCAAGTACTAAAATAAATGTCCATTGTGTCTTCATAAGTTTAATTACAATTTTCCTTGAAGTTTAGTTACAATCGTGTTCATGTTTGAATACCGTGTCACCTTGAACCACATCTTAACGCACTGCGTTCCATGAAGACAGTTTGTAGGCTAAAGGAACCATTCTCATGGGGCATCATATTTATTATACTACGTCCTTAACAATTATCTCTCCAAAATTCAAAAAATATACAATGTTCTAGAATGGGTGCGTTCAAATTTTACCAACTTTGGCTATGGATGTATAAAAAATCATTTGAATTTTCCTAATGAAAGTGGTACCAGTAGATTTTTCATGAAAAGTATCTCCACGATATAAATCTCACGTCGAAGTTGCACACTGGAGACTGTATTGGAGCCATAGACAGCCTGTATTGTTTAACAGACAGAGTGCCTCATCTAAGAATCCAACCGTAGTTTGAGAAACAAACTCCAATTTTAGTTTATCTCCTGATCTCAAGACTAACAGGCTACCTTTTCCCCGAAAATCCATATCCAGTTCCATTTGTTGTTCCTCAGATGTTTCAATTCCTGAATCTCACTCTAGGGTATTCTGTCGCCCACCATATTGCTTGATCAACACCCACTTTCACCGCCCCCACCATGCTTGGTGGAGCTAGCTTTTCCAAAGATAAAGAGTGTGGCTATAGGAGAACATACAAAATTTGAAGCATCCAGATTTGGCACAATTTGAGAAAAAATAGTACTATTTCCAATTGGTGAAGATCCAGTTAAGCTTTGTTTGACCTACACTCATTAAGTTTAGACACAATCGATCGTGAAAAGGTTTATGCATGTAGCACATCATGCTGCAATATTACGTAGAATATTTTGGAACAAACGGGTTGTATGTGGTACATACAATGGAATGACTGAAATTCAGAGTAATCAAGTTGTAAAATACTTAGGATCTTATGGTACAATTCAAATATCAAAACCGGCAATTGTGTCCATGTGGCTAGCAAAACCATATTCCTACTGACTAATTCTCTCCCTGCAGTATAGGTCTTTGATAATTATGTTGTCATCATGGATTCGAACTACCATCATCCTACTTTTTAGCAACTTATCATTTACCCTTTGACAATGGATGGCGAACAAGGTTGCCCTAGTACATGGAATTAGACATAGTTGATTGAAATTTGAAGCCGGGCAGGATAAACATTGTACAGCGTATGTGGGGTATTACGCATAGATAATAATATTATTGGATGCAGTAGAAGAGAACTAGGGAATACATACAAGTTCTCTATCTTGAAATTTTGATTTGTTTTGTTTGTTATAATAAGCACTTATCATCATTTTGTGCAGGTATCTATGGCCCAAAGGGTGTTACTGTGCCTGATCCTATCCAGTCAGCTTGCACAAGATGGGGTAGTGATCCTTTTTGTTGCGGTTCATACTCTCACATCAGAGTTGGGTCTTCTGGAACGGACTATGACATTCTTGCTGAGAGTGTCAGTGATGACCATCTCTTCTTTGCCGGAGAAGCCACAAACCGTGCGTACCCTGCAACGATGCACGGTGCCTTATTGAGCGGACTAAGAGAAGCATCTAGAATTCTCCGAGCTTCAGAGAGCAGAGTGAATTCTGATCCTAAGTACGCTCTGCAGAGAAGCCCTAGACCTACCGATGGCATCCTTGAAGATCTCTTCACAGAGCCAGATCTTGAATTTGGGAGATTCTCATTCGTGTTCTCCTCTATGACACCTGATGATCCGCAGTCTCTGGGATTGCTCAGGATTACACTTGACGAACATTTGCTTCTGGGTCCAAGGAGACCCGATTTAGCAGGGGATCAAAAGGATCAGGAGCCTGCGGCTGAGAAGGCTGCAAACCAGGAAGCCTTCCATTTATACGCAGCCATCTCCCGAGAGCAGGCCGATCAGCTACAACGGGCAGGCGATGATGACCAAGCCAGGTTAGGGCTGCTATGCAAGGATCTTAGTATCAAACTTATGGGCTACGACAGTACGTGTGATGCAGACAACTCTCTGATCCTTAGCATCGTGAGCACTCAGAAAGCCAGGAAGAGGCTGCAGAGCGCCAAGAAGTTCAGAAGCTGACATTGATATGTACTACTACCAGATTATTTTCTTCTCTTTGTAGAAGAGAAGCATTTCTAGTTAGGTCCAAGCATATCTCAGGAAAGATTGCTTTTGTAATGTTGTACTATTGTAAAAACTCAGACATGGGGGGCAGGACCCAAGACCTTGCCTTGTTGTGCTCCCCGTTTTAAGTTGGATTATGTGGATACTCTAGAGTAGATTAGATTAGGTCTGTGGTAGATTCAGTGCACTGCTTATGGTGATGTTTGCTTTGCCTTTTGACGTGGCTAATAATTTCAGATGAATGCATGTCATTCTGAATATCAGCAGCTTCGATAAGCTCTGTTTCTACCCATAGTTAGTTTCTCGAACGTCAAAAAGGTGGGAAACAGGTTTTAGAGCAGGAAATCAAAGCTACAAACAGCTTTATTCAGGGTTGTCCGACGCCAGGCCTTGATACAGGATACACATACCTGGGTTGGGTGTATACTGTATAACGGCCCTGTTGTTCCTGCAATTCATCATCATGTTTATTATTTGGACCTTGTGATAGATTTGGATCTAAATATGTAGGACTGAACTGAAATTGTACAAGTCGCCACACGACTGGAACTATGGGCCCCAAACATAATAAAATTGTTGGGCTGTTTGGGTCTAGATAGTTCACTATTTTTCTGGTTTTGTTTGTTGCCGTTATGGATTTAATCTATTGATGCCAAATGTGTACTAGCATTTTCTGTCTTTTTAGCCTAACGATCTGAGGAGGGAGTACGATCATCAAAGGTTACCACTGCTCTGAAATAAAGATGACAAGGGCATGTACAATGGTTTTATTTTAGCTTTACCACGGTAGGATGACTGCTGAGTTGGAATTGAGCGAGATAGGAAAAAGTGTTCCCTTCTCTTAGCTAATACTAAGATGATATCTTATTGAGGATGATAAAACAATTCTCTTTATTGTGCAGCATGTCTTGATCCACAACATTTCTTAGTTAGGTAATAATGCCAAGTGTTGTTTGGAGCGGCGTACCATTGCCAAGTTTGTAGGCGATGATGTGTGTGGACTTCACATTTGCTAAGTTCTGTGTTGTGGAAAGAAATCTAGAAACTTTATTTTAGATTCGCTCCACACACAAAAAAATAGTGCCCCTTAAATACGCAGTTAACGGTCATCAAATGCTAATCATATGATCCAGGCGATCCTCTCATTATATATCTCCCCTTTTAGTTACGACACGCTCACACATCATCTCCCGCACAACACGCAGCATGATCAAATCCATACAGCTCTTCGCCGTCGTGCTCTCGCTCCTCGCCGCCGGCGCGACCAGCGGCGGCCACCACCACGGGTGCCCTGACGTGCCGTCGATGACCGCCAAGAAGGCGTGCTCGACTGTCTGCGGCACGCGCCATATGCACCAGCTCTGCCTCCGCACGCTCCTGCCGCGTCGTTCGCGTCACGCAGCGTCGCCGGTCACTCACTACGCCGCCGTCGCGGCGCGCAGCGCCCTCGACGCCTACGACGCCACCGAGGCGGCTGCCAGGCAGGCGACGCTGTACGTCCGTGGCCCCGCGGCACTTCCGAGAGACGAGCGGGTCGCGTACGCCGGCTGCTTGGCCGGCTACAAGGCAGCCCGCCGGTCCATGAGCCGCCTCGCCGGCGACCTGGCGCGGATGGCGAGCTCCTCCTCCTGCGACGGGGCCGCGAACTTGAGGCAGGATTACACGGGCGGCCTCCGCGGTATGGACGCGTGCAGGAGAAGCTTGTTCGGCTCCGGCTACACGGCGTCGCCACTGAGCGGCAGGAACCTCGCCGACAGGAACGCGACCTTTCTGGCCGCCTTGCTTTGCAGCCTGGTGCCGACGCCGCCGGAGAAACGACGCGGCGTGGAAGTCTAGATGATGCACAACATGACAACATGCATCCATATCTTTTTTTGTTCCGTCGGAGTAATTGATAGCTGGCTGTAACCAAGTTAATGACAATAAGAAATTTGTGGGCTTGCATCGCAGTAATAAAATCTTACCTTTCTTCAGCAAAAATATAGCATCACATCTTACCATTTTTGCCACTATAGGATTACTGTTTCTTTTAAAATTATCGTACTGAGATATTGTAGGGTTGGAAATACTTAACTGCATTTTTGCTTAGTGAGTCGAGTGTCTCAAGTTAACTGCAAAAATATAGCTTGGCTGTAACCAAGTTAATGACAATTGTTTTTCTCTCATGTTTTTGTGGAGCTCATTTGTTTTAAAAAAGTCATTTTTACAGTAAAAAGAAAGTTATTTATGCGCTCCCTAAGTCCTAACATTTTTTTTGGAATATTAAGAAGGTAGAGAAAGATTAGGTAGTTTCCCGTGTCTATTGTTATCACCATCGGCCTACTCCCTCTGTTTCAAGATGTTTTAGTTTTATAAAGTAGATATATTTAGACTACTTTTAGTATATAGATTCACTCATGTTTAAAGTGAATCTATAGTCTAGATATTTTTTTTCATAAACTTAAAAACATCTTATATTTTAAAACGGAGGGAGTACTTGGTAAGCCGCCATCTGATCTTGCTCGCCGAGGGAAACTCCAAGGAACCCCCAATATATTCACTCCCTCATATGTGCCAAAAATGGATCCAAGAAGACTGTTAGAAGACTGTTAGAGTATGTAACCGTATGTGTACCGGTACGGAGTAGTACTTCAACATGTACACGTATGAACCACGGCATGTATGAGGACTATTTCCTATGTTTATATAAACACGCAACCGATGCCTCCACGGGTACGCACAGTTCCACCAAACATTGACATAGTATCAGAGCGGTTAGTCTCACGACGCCGAACCTAGGTTCCTCCACCACTTCCGCATCACGTTGCCTTCGGCGGATCTTTCCCCGGGGCGCGGCACCCGGTCTCGATCAAAGATCAGATCGGTTCTTTAGATCAATTCCAGCTCTTTTAGATCCGTTTTCTGAATTCCCAAATTCTAGATTAGATTCAATTAGATAAACACGCAGGACACACACATGTGTCATAAGGGCTGAGTTCAAGTACACCACGTCTACGTGCCAAGCACTACTAGAAGACAAAGCAACGTATCACGTGTGCTGTAACACGAATCCCGAGAGCAAATCTGTATCAACTTCGGAACGACATGTGCTTGGACACGATCTCTATCAAGCTCTCCATCAAGATGTACCGATCTATACTGCACCGAGCCGAAGAACAACAACAACCCAAATAACTACATCGAGTTGTACGAATACATCAGGATACAAACCAAGATCATCATCGAGCATATTTATGGAGAAGCGACATCGACATCATCCATATGCCAGACCGGTGTGGGCCATGGCTTCGCCAACTTCTCCGACATCAAGATTTCGACATTATTACCACCACAAGGGACGCCTTCAAGTGACGATCATCGCCGATACGCCTACTCCTTCATCGCCGACACATCATCGACAAGGTCTACATCAACATGGTCTTCATCAACATCTTCGTTGACACATCGCCGCCGCTGCTACACCTGTCCATATGATGGACATACAACTACGATGCTCTCTAATAGTACAATTGCAAGGCACGACGACGGCATCGCCGCATCCACGACCCCGACGACTGCATCAACATATCGTCATCACAATTGTGACGCCCCTACGACCGCGCATATGGTTTTGGCAAAACCGTGTGTGCTCGGTGACTTTCTCCAGTCCTGGCAAAACTGGTGGTCTCACCTATGACCGCGTCCGCAAGACGCCCCGACGGTACCTCTAGAAGGTGCAAAACGTCCACAACTGCAGCCCCGTCAACAACAACAACAAAACGCGCAATTTTTTGCGCCTCCGGCAATCACTACTAGAAAAACGTCTGTTCGTGGCGCACCTGAAAAGGCCTTCTGTGGCGCACTAGCAGTGCGCCACGGGCCTCACGCTACGGCTATCTCGTAGCCGTGGCGCACTGCATGGTGCGCCACGGTTGTATCGAGATAGGCGTGGCGCACCTGGTAGTGCGCCACAGAAGGCCTTTTCAGGTGCGCCACGGATGTGTTTTTCAAAAAACAAAAAAAAATACAAAAAACACCCTCGTTTTGAATTGCAAAAGCAATCGGGTCCGTGCATCGCCGCCGCCGCAGTCATGTCACCTCGCCGGAGCAGGTGCGGGAGGGGTCGTGGCCGCTCTAGTCCTCGCCGATGTTGAGGTGGTAGAAAGGGTGTGGTTGGAGAAAGGAAGGTAGGAAGAGAGGGATGAAGGAAGAGATGGAGGAAGAGAGGGAGGAAGGAAGAGATGGAGGAAGAGAGGGAGGTAGGAAGAGATGGAGGAAGAGAGGGAGTAAGGGAGGTCGGTGAGGAGGTCGGTGAGGTAGGAAGAGAAGGATGCCGCCGTCGCCCGTTTTCACTACGAGGAGGAGGAGAAGGAGGCCACCGTTGCACCGCCGTCGCCCGTTGTCACTGCGAGGAGGAGGAGAAGGAGGCCGACGTCGCGTCGTCACTTCAAGGAGAAGAGAAGGGGAAGGAGGAGAGGGAAGGAAGAAGGAAGAATTTTGACCGTAACTTTTTACTCTTTTCGAATTTTGAAAATCTAAAAAATCGCTAAACGACCAGAGGTGTTGCGAGCGGATGCGAAATCTCGTTCTCGTCATTTTGGTATATTATACGATTTTTTTCGATATCGTATGCAAAAGTTACAACCTTTTTACCGTGGCATGACTTTTTTTTGCAAATAAAGTCGAAACTCATTTTTGTTAATTTTACTAGAAGCTATACCACATTACCTACCTAAATATGAAAGGATTTAATTTTTTGAAGTGTTTACCATTTTCTTTTATTTTTTGCAAAGCCTAAAAAGGCGATCCAAGGGGGGGGGGTGGAGTTGGTGCATGCCACTTAGCCGTAGGGCACTAGGGCACTAGGGCAGAGTGCCCTACGGCTAAGTTGACCCAGCTGCAGCAGCAAACATGCCCGTAGCGCACTAGGTCAAGGTGCCCTACAGATAAGTGAAACATCCGTAGCGCACCTTGACCTAGTGCGCTACGGGTATGTGTGATGTGGCCACATGTGCCCTGGCCCACACATAGCCGTGGCGCACCACCCCCATGTGCGCCACGCTTATGACAGTTAGCCGTAGGGCACCTGTGGGCAGTGCGCCACGCCTATTTTACCCGTGGGGCACCACTAGCAAGTGCGCCACAGAAGTGTGGATTGCCTATAGCCGTTTTCCTAGTAGTGAATGGCGGCCACACCACTAAGACGACTATGACATCGATCACACCTACATCGACTACGGCTACATCATAGACCGGCTACCTCGACATTGATAACAACAACGTCTATAGCTACTAATACGTCGGAAATGTATCTATAATTTTTGATGTTCCATGCTTGTTTAGTATCTACTTTGCTTTGTTTTGTCTATACTTTTGAGGTGTTTTTATATGTTTTCTGGTACTAACCTATTAACAAGATGCCACAGTGCCAGTTGCCTGTTTTCTGCTGTTTTTGGTTCCAGAAAATCTAGGAAAGAAATATTCTCGGAATTGAAAGGGACAAAAGTCAAAGTCAATATTTCACCGAGGAGAACACGGAGTCCAGAGGAGAGACGGAGGGGAGCCACAAGGCGGCCGCACCCCCAGGCACGGGTCCACCCTAGCCCGCGCCTGGGCAAGGTGTGGGCCCCATAGCCGCTTCCCTTTCCCGCCTCTTCGCCTATAAGAAGCCCACGATGCCTAAACTCTAAGTACCCGATCAATATTCCATGAAACCGTATGTAGCCGCCGCCACCATCGTCCCTAGATCGGGAGGGGGATCTAAAGCTCTTCCCGACACCCTGCCGGAGGGGAGATCATCCCAAAGACCTTCTTCTTCATCATGTCAGCCTCCGGTATGAAGCGTGAGTAGTTCCACCTTGGACTACAGGTCCATGTAGTAGCTAGATGGTTGTATCTCCTCCTTTGTGCTTTCATGTCTAGATCTTGTGAGCTCTATTAATGATCAAGATCTCATCTATTTGTAATCATGCATGTTGTGTTTGCAGGATTTCGATGTATATTGAGATTACTATGTCAGATTGATTAATGATTTTTTCTTCTTGCATGCTCTTCGTTGTTAGTAGCTATCTTGGCCAAGTAGTTTCTAGTGACTCCAAGAGGGGGTATTTATGCTCGATAGTGGGTTCATGCCTCTATTTAATCCAATGGAAGTGACAGAAATCTCTAAGGTTGTAGATGTGCTGTTGCCACTAGGGAGAAAACAACGGTCTCTTGTTCATGGAACAAGTGGACTGTTTACCTTACACACTTTGTTTAAAGCAGTTGTTTATTGCTTAAAAATTAATACTGGAGGGGGTTCAGATGATAACCCAAAGGTGGACTTCTAGTCATAGATGCAGTTGGATGGCGGTCTATTTATCTTGTTGTATTGCCCAATCGAATCTCATAGGATCTTGATGTCTAGTATTGCATTGTTATGCCTTGCTCATTCCTGTCAATTGCCCTGCTGTAATTTGTTTACCCTGCATACCATGTTTGTTTATCTAAGGAGAACACCTCTAGTGAACTATGGACCCCGGTATAATATTTACCATTGATACATCTTCCACTGTTACTGTTTATTTTCTGCAAACCACTATCACCTTCCACTCAAACAGTTAATCCTTTGTTACAGCAACCGGTGAGATCGACAACCTCACTGTTTATTGGGGCAAAGTCTTGAGTTTGTGTTGTGAAGGTTTCCAAGTTCCTTGCAACACCTTTGAGACGTTTTCTTCCTCCTACTGGTCTGATAACCTTGGTTTCTTACTGAGGGAAAACTTGCTGCTGTGCTGCTTCACACCTTGCTCTTGGGGTTTCCTAACGAAGTGCTCCCACATCAATGAAGCACCATCATCAAGCTTTTCTGGCGCTGTTGCCGGAGAGGCTAAGGATGTCTTCACAAGGGGAGTCCTTCTCAGCCTTTCTCTTTACTTTGTTTTTGGTTTGCTTAGTTTCTTTTACTTGGTTTTGTTTGCCTTTTTTTATCAAAAACTCCAAAAAATTAGTTTAGTTTGGTTTGCTTTCCCTTATCAAAAACACAAAAAAATTAGTTCCTACTCTAGTTGCTGGTCTGTTATTGCCTTGCTTTGTCATGCTTTCTGTCAATGGATGGTTTCTTTGAAACTAGTTCTTATTGGCAAGGTGGGTTCACGGAAGAACAAAAGAATTATTATAAGGAACACCATTCATCACAGAAACACTTATGGGAACAAATTTATAAGTTGAATACCATTGCTAGAGAGGTGTGCTCTACTTATAATGTTACTTATTGCTTTGATAAATCTTGTTGTTGTAGGAGGTATAAACACCTGCCTTTTCAATGCGAGTATAATGATAATGTTACCATATCTTGTTATGTTAAAGGAAATTATGACTTTTATGATGTGGAACAAATTGAAGAATTTATTGCTTTGAAGGGTGCATTTGAACTTACCAGTTTGCTTGAAAATACTGATGATGCACCTTATGAATATGAGGCTTATGAGATACTTAAATTTTGCTTTGATAATTACAAGGAAGAAAATGGCTATATTCTTGAATATTTTAATAGGTGCTTTCCACAAACAGAAGAGACTAATGCCTTGCAGGAGCCTATGGAAGAAGAAATTGCTGAACCTGAAAGCTCATTAGATGAAAAAGAAGAGAGTGATGAAAAAAAGGAGGAAGAATGGATCTACCCATGCCTACCTTCTAATGAGAGTAACTCTTCATCCCTTAGATTATTATATTATCCCCCATGCTTACCAAAGGAGGATTAATGTTATGTTTCTATGGATCCTTTTGAAATATCTACTTTGGGTAAAACCTGTGAAGGTTTTAATCCCACTATATTTGAGCTTGATAGAAATTACGTGTCTGTAGATCATGAAAAGCATGTTTTATGTGATAATTATATTGTTGATTTTATTCATGAGGCTACTGAAAATTATTATGAGAGAGGAAAGTATGGTTGCAGAAGTTTTTATGGTGCTAAAACACCTCTCTATGTGCTAAAAGTTTTGAAGTTGCTCTTATTTTATCTACCCATTCTTGTTACTATGTGCTTCTTTGATTTATTTTTTTACAAGATTCCTATGCATAGGAAGTGGGTTAGACTTAAATGTGTTTTGAATTTGCTTCTTGATGCTCTCTTTTACTTCAATTCATATTTCTTATGTGAGCATCTTCTCAAATTATTCAGCCTAACTTAAAGGCTGAAAGAACATGTGGGCCCCCATGTGTGGTTTTGGTAATTAATGACAATCTTTATGGACTAATGTGTGTATTAAGTTATACTTGTAGGATTTGTCTATTGGCATCGCTTGGAGCATGTGTTGGCTTCAAGGTCGATGATATGTAGAAGAAGATGTGATGTGCAAGCTCAAAATGCGTCATCTATAGAAGATATCATGTTTGTTGCTTGCCATCCTCGGTGATCATGGATCGATGATGAAGAATCAAGAAGTTCGTTCCATCTTGAGAAGGTCAAGTTCGTCTACATCGAGTTCAAGTGGAATGCTCAAGGCAAAGGTATAATCTTGATAGGTTTTCCCTTTTGCGGGTCTCATGTTGTGTGTGGGAGACCGGGTTTAGGATAGATAACCGTACTATCAAGAGGGGCTCTCGAATGAGTAATTCGGTCACATCGTTCAGAGAGAGCTCAAACCTTTGCATAATTGCATCATCGTATTTGGTTGTTATTTGGTCTTACCCATGTGAGGATATAGAGCTTGTGGTAATCTCCTTAACAAGTTCTTGTTCATCAAAATCGGATCTCTCTTTTATATCTTATTGCGATTTTGATCTATGCGGTTTTTTGGTTTCTCACCAAGTGAGGTAGCTCATGTCGTCCTCTTTCCAATGCAATTGGAATCGGGTCAATCGGAGCTACCATTTAAAAGTTATGACCGTTTGAATATTTGCTGATTTGATTCTAATAAAGAAAAAGGAAAAACAGTTTTTCTGGGCTGTCCGGTACTACCGGGCCTAGTACCGGACACCCCTGTTTCGTCCCGTTCGCTCTCAGTATTGTCCGGTAGTCCTGGCAGGTACTGCCGGCCCATGCGGTACTACCGCCCCGGGCGGCCGGTAGTACCAGGCCGCCTCCTAGGCCCAGCTGCCTCGTCCCAGCTGCTCCCTGGCCCAGCTAGCGCTACCGCTCGCTCACTGCCGCGCAGCTCGCCCGCGTTGACGCGCGCCCAGCCACCACGATGCAGCGCTCGCAGATCCCGCATGCATCGCTCGCTGGCCCCGCATCGCTGCCTGCTGCATGCGCACTCGCCCTCGCTGGCCCGCTGTGGCCCCCGCTGCTCCCGTGCGTTGACCTGTGTAGGGCGCCTGCCGCGCCCGCTTGCTGCGCGTCCTGCTGCCGCTGGCCCCGTGCGGCCGCCCCACTCCCTAGCTCGCGTCGCCCACCCAGTTTCCCGCGCGCTGCACGCGTGCCGCCGTAAATCTCGCCTCCCGCGCGCTGCGATTCTACTGGCCCCACTCGCCTAGCTGGCGCGCGCAGCTCTCCCCAGATCCCCTGCCTCTCTTGCTCGTTTGCTATTTTTCTGGCGCATGCGGTAGTACCGGTTTGGTCCGGTATTACCGGTTTGGTCCGGTACTACCGGCCCGTTCTGAAAAATTCCCCAACGGGCAGAAATTCCTGCGCCCTTTAAATAGCCTTTGCCCGTTTTCAGTTTAGTGAGATTCTTCCTCTTCTATTAGGCTAAGCTTTGTCCACACTTGCTCTAGATTTTTAAGCTTGCCTAATCTTTTCCCTCCGATGATTCTTGCCCATATTTGAGTGGAAGAGAGAGGAGATCTAGATCCACGTTTTGACTTAACCGATTCATCTCTTTGTGAGTGCATCTTTGGGGATCTAGATTTTGGGGGATTTTGTGCCCCTCTTTGATTCCTCCTCTCTTGTTCCCCCAATAGCTTTAGTAGCTTTGTTGGAACTTGAGAGTGAGGGATTTGAGCACCTTTGTGGTGTTCTTGCCATTTGCATTCAGTGCATCGGTTTGAGTTCTCCTCGGAGGATTTGGTCCGTGTTACTCATTGGAGCTTGTCCCTCTTGGGTTCTTGGAACCCTAGATGGTTTTGTGTCCTTGGTGGAGTTTGTTGGGAGCCTCCAATTAAGTTGTGGAGAAGTGCCCCAACCTTGTGAGAGGTTCCAGTTGCCACCGACAAGTGCACCGATAGTGGAAGTGTGGATCGATCCTGTTGGGGTGAGTTTCACCGGAGAATAAGGGAGGCCTTTTGTGGAGTTGGTGGTTTGATACCACCCCCTCTCCAAACGAGACGTACTCCATGTTGGGAGGAACTCGGTAAAATATCGTTGTCCCCGCGTGCCTCGGTTATCTCTATACCCGAGCTCTTTACTTATGCACTTTACATTGTGATAGCCTTCATGCTTGAAGTAATATATATCTTGCTATCACTTTGTTGGTTGTATTGCTTAGCATAAGTTGTTGGTGCACATAGGTGAACCTTAGTTGTTCTAGGTTGTTCTTAACAAAGTAAACACTAGTTTTATTCCGCCTTTGTTGAGCCACTCTAGGAAAAGTTTTAATTGCCTATTCACCCCCCTCTAGGCGACATCTGTATCCTTTCAAAGGCGTTAAAGAAAAGTACTTGTTGCGAGATAACCCAAGAGTTTTCTTGAGTCTTGGAATTTATTACCTCAGTAATGAACTCTCCTTATTATTTTTGTTTGATTTTTGTGCCAAGAATGACCTCTAATGAGAGGGAAGTAAGATTTGGGGAGTTGCTGTCCCGAAACAGATTTTTGTGCTCCACCATAAAAATTCTTGAGGAATCTCTGTAAGTCGGATTGAGCTGAAAAATTTCGAATAAATCCTATAGTATGTTAGCTAACTTTTGTTAGTTCAACACTTTTTGATTTGAGCAACAGAAGGTATTCGAAAAAATCGGTTTCTACCTGTTGCTCTGTTTTGACAGATTTCTGCCATTATTTGCATTTGCTTTTTATTGATTCCTTTTGGGTTCTTTTTTGGGAAATTGAGCTTTTTGAGGGAATTTCTATAGTAGCTTGTATTTTTAGTGAAAGTTTTTCTGTTCTAAAGCTAAACCCAAAGGTCTATTATCTTTTGAATACACTAATGTTGCTAATAAAGATTGTGTGAAGTTTTGTCTGAAGGAAAATTTTCAGGTGTAGAGAGAGAATGATGTAATGAGATGAAGAATGGACAAAACCTCAAGCTTGGGGATGCCACCCCGGTGTCACCCCAAGAAATATCCAAGAGGTATAAGCGTCAAAGTTTGGGGATGCCTGGCATCCCCTTCTTCATCAATAAAAAGCTCAGGTCTTTCTAGACACTTCATTTTTATTGTTTCATGCACTGTTGTGTTATTCTTGGAGCATCTTACTTTTTGTTTGCTTTGCTTAGTTTGCTTGAATAAAGTAGTTTGGACCCCCGCTCTCTCTGTGTTGTTTCAAATAACTTGATTGGTGTTGAAAAGGAGTAGAAAGTTCTTGCTTGAATAGTGCAAGAGAAGCTTGCTTTGACTGTGACTTAGACTTTAGCATGTCATGCTTGGTGTTATTTTTACCTTATGCTTAGTGATTATTTCTATATCTTGACTTATTCCAAACAATTGGGATTGCTTAGTGTGCCTTGAAAAAATCATGCGTTTTTTTATCATGCAAAAGCATAGTATTGTGGTATTCTCCTTTGATGCTTTGTTTGGGTTGACTTGGTACATGCTCACACCATGTTATGACTATGAACAAGTAACCATAGCCTCTATGATCATTTAGTCCTTGACCTATAGTACCACTCTATGCTTTGATTAGTAATGTTTTGTCGCTCTACATGATTATGGCCATTATTGCTCTCTTAGTTGGTCGCTCCCAGTCTTTTGCTAGCCTCCACTTGTATGAGTAAGCCCTACTCATGTATCCAACTCCCAAGAAACCAAGTTATTCCAAAGTGTCCACTATAAATTCCTATGCATGGTGTGTTACACCATTCCAAGTATATTCTTGTTTTCATCTATCTTCCAATTAAAAAGTATTTTGTTATGTGAAAACTTAGCGATTAAAGCTCTCACGAACTTGATGACACACTTTATATTTCTTGCCCCTAATAAACAACAACCATTGTGTCATCTATGTTGTATATGCTTGCACTTATACGTTGGAATTAGCAGAACCATGTTGTCATGGGGAACGCTTTCAACATTGCACTTGTACTTTGTACACCGTTGATATCATGCTCTTTTGTCTATGGATGTCGTCGGTGTGAAATGAAAGGGGAGCTTGTAAATCCATGGAGTTATATATGTGTGCTAGAGAAACGCCTGGGCCGCTAGTCTAAGCCATGATTGATCATGGTGGAAACTTGCAGCATAACCATAGTGACATCTATGAAGCATTCTTCTTATAAAAAAGAGATTGAGAAAAATAGACATATTGAGAAAATAGGAAAGAGAGAAAAAGCACCATATTCCCATGGTAAATAAGAAGAATGCTGAGATGCTCATTGTCTGCTTGCCTTGACATTTTGGTTATGGGATAGCCCCTGTACCATGTGCAAGGGGTACCCCGTTGGCGGTTCTTTATGATACACGTGTACTTACTATGACAAGAACTTGCAAGTAACTAAACTTGAGTAGCATGAGGAGCGGCCCTCGTATTCAAGGGACATGATATTGCCAACTTATACTTTGTCAATCATATACTCCATAGTTTGTTCACTTTAACCTTAATCACTTCAAGATGCTTATGATAGGGGCAATGAGGGATGAAAGCTAACAAGTACCATAATTTTTGGAAGCTCTTTTTGAGACTTGAAATCCTTGCTTCCATTTATGAAGGGCCTTTCTTCCACTATTATATTGAGTCTCCACCTTCTACCTTTAGGCACCAGTTAAGAGAGCATAGTTGCCATTCTTAGTTCTATGTGCATTGTCCCAAAACTTATTGATTGATGCATACTATTGATATTACTTGTTCTTGTGCTATTTGTATCTAGTCACTCTTGTGAACTTTGAAGGTGTCCTATGCATCTATTTGCTACTCTATGAGGGACAAGCTGAATGCCACTATGCCATGTTTTCTGTATGTGAAACAAATAAACATTTTTCAATGCATGTTATTCATGATCTTTGTTTGTAGTCTTTTATGTTGCATGCATAGTTACTTTGTCTTAGTGTTAGAACTCCATCTTTAATGCTCATGTTTAGAGTTCTTTGATCCTAGCTTTTTGCTTGCAAATGGTTTGATATCGGTTTTGATGGTGCATGTCACCTCAAAAATTATTATTTTATCACTTACCTACTAGGGGACGAGCATGAGTTAAGCTTGGGGATGATTGATACGTCGGAAACGTATCTATAATTTTTGATGTTCTATGCTTGTTTAGTATCTACTTTGATTTTCTTAGTCTACACTTTTGAGGTGTTTTTATATGTTTTCTGGTACTAACCTATTAAAAAGATGCCGCAGTGCCAGTTGCCTGTTTTCTACTATTTTTGGTTCTAGAAAAGCTAGTAAGGAAATATTCTCGGAATTGGACGGGACAAAAGCCAAAGTCAATATTTCACTGAGGAGAACACGGAGTCCAGAGGAGAGACGGAGGGGAGCCACAGGGCGGCCCCACCCCCAGACGCGGGTCCACCCTAGACCGCACCTGGGCAGGGTGTTGGCCCGCTGGCCGCCTCCCTACCTTGCATCTTCGCCTATAAGAAGCCCCCGATGCCTAAACCGTAAGTACCCGATCAATATTCCATGAAACCGTCTATAGCCACCGCCACCATTGTCTCTAGATCGGGGGGATCTGAAGCTCTTCCCGGCACCCTGCCGGAGGGGATATCATCCCGGAGGCCTTCTTCTTCATCATGCCAGCCTCCGGTATGAAGTGTGGGTAGTTCCACCCTGGACTACAGGTCCATGTAGTAGCTAGATGGTTGTATCTCCTCCTTTGTGCTTTCATGTCTATATTTTGTGAGCTCCGTTCGTGATCAAGATCTCATCTATTTGTAATCATGCATGTTTGTTTGTGGGGATCCGATGGATATTGAGATTACTATGTCAGATTGATTAATGGTTTTTGTCTTATTGATTCTATCATGTCTGTGTTGTTTGTGATCTTGTATGCTCTTGTTGTTAGTAGCTATCTTGGCCAAGTAGTTGCTAGTGACTCCAAGAGGGGGTATTTATGCTCGATAGTGGGTTCATGCCTCTATTTAATCTTAGGGAAGTGACAGAAATCTCTAAGGTTGTAGATGTGTTGTTGCCACTAGGGAGAAAACAACGGTCTCTTGTTCATGGAACAAGTGGACTGTTTACCTTACACACTTTTCTTAAAGCAGTTGTCTGTTGCTTGCAACTTAATACTGGAGGGGGTTCGGATGATGACCCAAAGGTGTACTTCTAGTCATAGATGCAGTTGGATAGCGGTCTATGTATCTTGTTGTATTGACCAATCGAATCTCATAGGATCTTGATGTCTAGTATTGCATTGTTATGCCTTGCTCAGTCCTGTCAATTTCCTTGCTATAATTTGTTTACCCTGCATGCCATGTTTGTTTATCTAAGGAGAACACCTCTAGTGAACTATGGAACCCGGTCCAATATTTGCCATTGATACATCTTCCACTGTTACTGTTTACTTTCTGCAAACCACTATCACCTTCCACACCATATAGTTAATCCTTTGTTACAACAATCGGTGAGATTGACAATCTCACTTTTCATTAGGGCAAAGTCTTGAGTTTGTGTTGTGCAGGTTTCCAAGTTGCTTGCAACACCTTTGAGACATTTCCTTCCTCCTACTGGTTCGATAACCTTGGTTTCTTACTGAGGGAAAACTTGCTGCTGTTCTGCTTCACACCTTGCTCTTGGGGTTTCCCGATGAAGCGCTCCCACATCAACGAAGTGCCATCATCAGCTACACAACAACAACAACTCCATTCAACAACGTCCGCGTCATCACCTGCGTCCACGACACTCCCTCTATGAGTGCGGGAGGGAAGAGAGACACCAGAAGGGGACGCAGTCACTGCCCCTAGGTGCTGGCCATGATCATAAGAGACACAGTTGATGATGACAAGGAGGAGAAGATGACGGACTTCAAATCCAGTCTCAAACGTTCGCTTCACTCCCGCTACGACTGAGAGGGGATGTTAGAATATGTATACATGTATGGACTAGAGATAGACTAGAACTCTACATCTTGTACTCCAAGTCTCTTGTACGTCTATATATACTTCCCATAAGGGTCAAATCAATACAACAACGAAATATTAGGGATTCATTATTTTCCACATAGTATCCACTCTCCAATCACATTCTCCCATCAGACCCATTCATATCCCAAATTTCAAGTTGGTTCGAGATACCTCCCAAACCAATCGAATGATAGGGTAGGAAAAATTCCACAACCACTCGCTCCTCCTATCGCACTTCCACCATGTTAGTGCCTCACCCGGCCACCGAAAGGCTGCCGTGCCTCTCTCATCCTTCCATTCCACCCTCACGTGCTACAATGCCTCCTCTCGCCATGCTAGCTCCATGGCAGTCTTAGGCTTCGGCTGAACCGAACAAGCAATTTCTCCTTTTTTGCATAGATCATTCATGTGCATCTTATCTCTTTCTCTATCTATTCCAGACGACTGTGTGAAGTCTCTAGCTAACATACTAACTAATGCTTCTATCAAGCAGGAGGAACATCTCTCTCTGTCAATATATTTCGCCTACAAGAAACTCGATTCCACAAATCCGCGGATGGCCTTGGAGCTCATCAGTGCTGTCTGCGGAAGGGCATCGGAGCTTTTCGTGCCTCCAACTAACCTCTCAATGGCGTGCTTGGCCTCTCGTGATGACTCCACACTCCTATGTGGCGCTTGTCCCTCCATGTCTCCACCATACACTAGTGCAAACCGCCCCATGTGTCCCCGTTGGTAATGGCCTTTAGTCCCGGTTCCCCAACCGGGACGGGGCAATCGGGACTAAAGCCCCAACCTTTAGTCCGGTTGCCCCACGAACCTGTACAAAAGAGCATACACGTGGCCGCTGCTCCGCGCGAGGGGGGAGGAGCAACCGTCCCGGTTCGTAACATGAACCGGGACAAATAACCCTCTGCCGCGGCAGAGATTTGGCACATTTCTCTGCCGTGGCAGAGAATTCATTTTGGCAACCTCTTTTTGCCGCGACAACATTTTGGCCACTTTTTGTGTCGCGGAAGAGAATTCATTTATGTTGTTTTATTTTTTATTTTGTGTTTTGCACTCATCAATGAAGGAACCATTATATTACACAAAATCATCATGACAATATAGATCCAAGTGTCGAACATATTACATTCGATACACGGATTTCATGCACTACATACAAAATAAGCTCTTTGTACAATCCCTATTGCCTATACACACCCGCATAGTATTCTCCTTTTGGGTCTAGGACTTTTGCATCCAAGAATCCCGCCAATTCCTTCTGAATTGCTCGTACGCGATCCTTTGGCAGAAGACCGTCTCGTATACGTTCGAGCTGATTTAAAAAAGGAGTCAACCTATATAAATGAAACTAAACACAATTTTATGGTAATAAAAAACTATAAAAATTGTTTACGTACGTGGAGTTGCTCTAAATTTCTGTCCTTCTCACAACACGTCTGACGGATGAACTCGCAAACATAGTATCCACATAAATTGTTCCCTGGTCCCTGCGTCAGGCACTTTACAAGAACTTAGTTCAATCAAAATAATAATCAAGCATGATAATAACGGTATCAAAACTAGAATCAAAGAGATGCGCGGATATAGCTAGTGGTTCTTACATATAGTGGTTTAAACTTAAGCTCTTCTTTCCAAACACCCCTAGCCTTCTTGGTGAACCGTTTCCAAGCGCTGCCCGGTGAAGTAAACGAATAAAAGAAGTTATTAATTACTTGATATCATAAAATTCATGAACGTTGCCTGATATAGTATCGTAATGATTAGAATTAACGCTGGAGAATCATCTGCATGTCCTTCCATGTCTCAAGGGGTTTATGTTTCAAGTCCATGACTAGTACCCGCCCTTTGTCAGGTTGAATGATTAACAGAATATAGTGGAATCTACGCATGAATAACTCATCAATTATATACTTAATGTCGAGTAAGCGAAATAGAAAGTATATACAAGACAATTTCCCTTCTGGTTTCTTGAAACCTTAACGTGTGTACGATATTATCCTCTGTATCCTGGGGGTTTGTTTTGAGATTAGCTTGATGAACCCAATATGGGTCAACGAACCCAATGTCATAGATTTGTCCTCTTCTGCATTCTAGAATCTTCATTTTGCATATTATAGTATGATTATATACATGCAATAAACAAGGTGAGATAGCTAGAGACTAAATTAATTACAGAATTAGTACTTACAGACAATAGGCACCGATGATCGATTTGTCCAAGGCGTCTTGATTGAATAACTGAAATAGTTCAACAAATTCAATGGCTATCATCTCATCAAATTCTTTCCCATAATGCTTTTTTGTAACCCTCGGCATTATCCAGTTAGCCCCGACCTTTGTGGCATGCATGTACCAGTTATGCAATCTTCGTATTTTTGTTGGAAGATTATTTACCTCCTCAGGTTTTCCGTACTGGTATTTGTATACTACTTCACCCACGAGGAAGTACTGTAACTGCGATAAGTAGTGGGCAATACTCATACCTTGAGCAGCGGCCGCTTCTCCGTATAGTGCAACTACATCTGGATCATACTTCTCTTCGGCCGCATATTTGCTCGACCCCACATTGGTATGGGAAATCACCTTGAGAGGGGCGCAAGATTGTTTTGTTTGTTCTCCGAGCTGGGCAACAGATTTCCCGCTTGCACTAGTACTTCTCTTCGACAGTTGTTGTGCCGCATGTGACTTGAGAATAGAGCGGTCATAGTCTGATGACAACTTTGGCTCGGGTTGGTGAAGGCCCTTTAGTATTTTGAACACTCGGTCTTTTTCTTCTTTGGTGCTGGGGAACTCTGGCTCTTTCGGCTGCCTCGGGTTAGTGAAAAACGCTGTCATTTGCGCCTCAACGATCGCCGTAGTCTCCTCTTCAGTACAGTCATAAGCTCTCTTGGGAGGAACCTTTAGTACTTTTGGAAGAGGCTCCTGTTTACGTGTTGGCGATCACTTACCACTCCACAGAGTAGCGGTGGTACGCTTACACTTTTTTTCCTGAGGCGCCGGCGATGGCTGCTGCGGCGGTGATGTCTGCGCTGGAGACTGGTGAGGCGACGGAGACGGGTGAGGCGACAGAGCCGGGTGAGGCGACGAAGACGGCTTCCGCGGCGGCAACGACCGCGCTGGAGACGGGTGAGGTGGCGGCGAAGATGGCCTTGGCGTGTGATTTGGAAGCACGATACATTCCTTTGGCCATAGAATGGTGACGATTGTTGCTTCTCCCAGTTTAGTCACATCCCCTTCACCTGCAGGGTAGTCAAGCTTCAAACCTTGAAAGGTGGGCATGATTTCATCCACCCCGACAACATCATAGCCCTGTGGAACCGGACGACAATGGTAAGTTGGTGCGGGTCCAATTGGTAAGGCACAGCCGACCGCCACCTTCATTAATATATTCACAACTTTGACATGTAGCTCGCAGTGTGTCATCTCTGTGATATCATCCACTGGGTAGCCAACACGAGCCATCATCGGTGCACCATCGTCATCGTCATTGTCATCACCCGGGACCTCGGTGGAATCCACACTGCTTTTTCGATTATTCGATAGGCCGGTAGCATCGAATGCAGGTTCTACCACCATGTGCTGCTGAGATGGGTCGGTAGTACCTTGCTGGCTAAGTGCGTTAATTTGATCTTGTTGTTGCTTTATTCGTTCTTCAATTATACGCATTCGCTCTTTCTGAATATCTGCTTCAACTTCTGCCTTGTCCTTTCTCCTCTTACGGCTTCTATCAGGATATTTCTTCCTCTCTTCGGGAAACCTAGTGCTTCATGGTTGGGAGCCTATTGTGCCTCGTGTCCGTCCATCATGTTCCTTATTCCCAAGGGAGAGTGTGAGCTCATCACACTCTCTATTCGGAATGAAGTCCCCATCTATAACAGCCGTTACTGCTTTTCTAATCTTCTTGATTGGCAAGGGGTCTTCTTTATGGCGTATGTTATATATACACTTCCCTTCCGAGTCCAACGTGTCCCCATGCCCATAAAACCAATTCTTTGCACGTAGTTCATCCTCAAGTTTCTTCCACTTAGGAATGCCAACCCTGTAGCCACCTTGGCCCATAGTATGGTGATACTTCTTGTTAGCAACATTCAGCTTATTCGTTGCAGACATTTTCTTAGCTTTTTCTGATGTCTTGTAATTCACAAACTCAGCCCAGAATGGTTTTAACTTATGATACTGAATCTTCTCAAAATCCGGAGTCTTCTCTTTCACGACATAGTCAAAGGTGCAATCTTTTCTTCCAATTGGTGAAACACTAGGCCATCTTCTTCAAAGCCCACTCCCTGACCTTCATCGCCATGGCTTTGGCGTCTTGCTTGGCATCCTCAACTGGATCCTCCGCATTTGGATCCAGCTCTACCTTCGGTAGGGTGAAGTTAAACATGAGCCTCTTCCACAGTAAATCTTTGGCCATGTTAGGGACATATAAACATGTTCCCTCTTCTTCCGCATCAATAGGCCTATTCCAATTTCACATGGTGATCGGGACGAAGTCCCTAACGATTACTCCGCATTGTGTCAAAAATTTGTTTACGACAACAACAGGAGCCGTCGGTTTGCCGTCGTCACCGATTTCTTTGATCCTGAACCTCTCATGGTCGTCCAACTTTTTGGTTGGGCCTCGTCCGCTCTTTTCAGTAGATTTTTTCAATCCGGAGGGCTAAAGGAAGAAAGATCGTCGTTAATATTTATATATTGACAGAAGATAATTAATTAATGAATTAATTATATTACATGCACCTCGCCGGAGCGGTCGTCTTCTTGATCACACAAGGCATCGCCTTCTCCCTCGCGGAAGGCATCACCTTCAACCTCAAACAAGTCGTCTCTTCCGGCAAAAAGAGGACCACCCTCACCGGAGTTGTTCAAAAACATCGATACATCTATATTTTCTTCCCCGCGGATCACACCTTGGATCAACTCTTCCTTTTGTTGGGCCACGTAGAGATAAAACAAAACTTTTTCCTCTAACGTGTTGATCCCAATATCTAGCCGAGGTATAAGGCCACGAGGTTTACCACTAAATGCGCAGTTACGGATTATTGATGAAGCGCATCAGTTGATGCAGCGCAGTCATTTGCGATCCGATCGTCCTGGTGCTGATCGTACAACACCTCCGTTGGTATCCACACGTACAAGGAGGAGCACCGACGGCAAACTGCTAGGTTCGTTACGACGGCAGGACTACTGTGGAGCAAGGGTTTCCGACACATGGAATGACCTAACCGAACAACGATTAACCTTTCTGGGTTACGGTGCTCCACTATATATAGGGAGTGAATGTGGGCTCTGCTCGCGTGGCCCATTCACTAAAGCCCATATAATATTAGTCCTTGTGAGTCCGACTCACTGACTCAGTCCAAATCAGGCTTGGGTCCAACCCAACCAAATTTTCAGTTCAGATCCAATCCGAACTTGCTCCCGCTCTTAAGTGTGTGACCCCGCAGGCTCATGGCTACTTGGACACGATTAGAGTCCGATTCTCAATCGATCAGTTGGTAGCGTCTCCTAGCAGAATGTGCCGACTCCCAAGTACCAAAGAGTCATGATGACTTGCCTTTCCAATGTGACTTGCGTCTGAGTCCCTTTTGCCACACGATATACCTCGTCAGACTATAGGCGAATAATTGTCATCCCTTAAATAGTCTGACTCTCTTCTCGATCCGAGATAAGTGATTCACCCGACTAACTCTTAGTCGATCGCCTCGGTTAACACTTAACCGAGTCATGCATGGCCATGCTTTCCGAATCATATCATCCGAGAGGGCCCAGAGAATATCTCTCCGAGAGGAGGGGCAAAATCCCATCTTGGTTATTCACATCACGCAGCTTGATTCTCAGTCGACCCGAACTCTGCCTTTATAACTTCCTAGTTATGGATCAACGTTTGACAGAGCCTAAGTCGGTGATCCTCAACTCGGACTATGCAATAACCTCAGGTCTAAGGATTACATTGATTGAGATATACAAATGACAACTTGTTCGTTGTACCTCAATATGGGTCAATCCGACTCGCTAAACTCTTTAGACGAATCTGTGTAAGTTGGAATGGCATCTTCATGCCATGACAAGTGGAACCGAGTCATCAAGCCAACTTTCATATTGGTCTAAGTTGTGTGTCCAACACAACCTCAATGACCAAGGATATTTAGTACAAACAATATGAATGTATAGTTCCACAACCGAATCACATATTCAATGAGACACATCAGATGTTTATACAAGGACTACTTAATATCTTTATGAATACAATGGGAAATCTCATCATACATGATTGCCTCTAGGGCATATTACCAACAGTCTCCCACTTGCATTAGAGTCAATCTTCCGACATCACATGTCTAGGCATCTAATGCCCATGGTTCTCAGGTGCGCCTCATGCTTTGGCTGTGGTAACGTCTTTGTCAACGGATCTGCAATATTTGCATCCGTGTGTACCTTGCATAACTTGATATCACCCTGATCCACGAACTGGCGAATCAGGTGGTACCGCATGAGTATGTGCTTGTTCTTCTGGTGTTGTCTAGGTTCCTTGGCTTGTGCAATAGCACCATTGTTGTCACAATACACGTCTAACGGATTGGACGATCCCTGAACCACACCAAGATATATGAGTAAATTCCTCATCCAAATAGCTTCCTTTGCTGCCTCCGAGGCGGCAATATACTCAGCCTATGTTATAGATGCAGACACAGTCTCTTGCTTGGAACTCTTCCAGCTCACAGCACCTCCGTTTATAATAAACACATATCCGGATTGCGAACGAGAATCATCAGAGTCGGTAAGATAACTTGCATCTGTGTAACCCTTTACACTGAGTTCATCTTCACCACCATAAACCAAGAACATATCCTTAGTCCTCCTCAAGTACTTTAGGATATTTTTAGCCGCTGTCCAGTGGATTTCTCCAGGATCATCCTGGTATCTGCTCACAACACTTAGAGAGCATATGAAACATCCGGCCTAGTACAAATCATGGCATACATGATGGATCCGACTACAGAATCGCACTCATCCGACTTCGCTCATCAGTTGTCAAAGGACACTGAGTCTTGCTAAGTTTTACACCATGGGACATCGGTAAGAACCCCTTCTTAGACGATTCCATGTTGAACTTCTTCAACACTTTGTCCAAATAAGTACTCTGACTCAATCCAATGAGCCGTCTTGATCTATCTCTATAGATCCGGATTCCGAGGATGTATGTTGCCTCACCCAAGTCTTTCATTGAGAAACTCCTTTCCAATGATTCCTTGGTTTCTTGCAACATCTGGACATCATTTCCAATCAATAATATGTCATCCACATATAAGATTAGAAAGTTTACTTTGTTCCCACTAAACTTCTTGTACAAACAAGAATCATGATCACTCTTGATGAAGCCAAACGATTTGACACCTCATCAAAGCGAATATTCCAACTCCGAGATGCTTGCTTCAACCCATAAATGGATTTCTGAAGTTTGTACACCTTGTCAGCATTAGCCGGATCAACAAAACCCTTGGGCTGTATCATATACACATCCTCGGTTAAATTTCCGTTAAGGAAAACCGTTTTGACATCCATCTGCCATATCTCATAGTCGAAATAGGCTGCTATAGCTAACATGATCCGAACTTATTTAAACATCGCTACGGGCGAGAAAGTCTCGTCGTAATCAACTCCTTGAACTTGTCGAAACCCCTTCGCGACAAGACGTGCTTTATAGACAGAAACATTTCCATCCATATCAGTTTTCTTCTTAAAGACCCATTTGCACTCAACGGGTCTTGCACCGTGTGGCAGATCAACCAAGTTACAAACTTGATTTTCATCCATGGACTTTAACTCGGATCTCATGGCTCCAAGCCATGACTCGGAATCAGATCCCACCATCGCTTCCGAATAATTTGCCGGCTCATCACTCTCTAACAGTAACACATCACGAACACTTCGTAATCTTGCCGATCTTCGTAGTACATGTGCTTCTGCCGGCTCAGTTACCACGACCGGCTCAACCTCCAAGGTTTTTGCCAACTCGCTACTAGCTGGTTCCTCTCGAATTTCTTCGAGCTGCACCGTGCTCCCACTTACTCCCCGACTGAGAAACTCTTTCTCAAGGAAGACACCGTTCCGAGCGACAAACACTTTGCCCTCTTCTCGGTTGTAGAAGTAGTAACCCAAGGTTTCCCTCGGATACCCCACGAAACTTATCCAACTTGGCCGTGAGCTTGTCCGACTGAAGTCGCTTGACAAATGCTTCACAACCCCAAATCTTAAGAAAAGACAAACTCGGCTTTTTGCCTGTCCACATCTCATGTGGTGTCTTCTCTACCGACTTTGATGGTACTATGTTTAGTATGAACGCCGATGTTTCTAGACAATAACCCCAAAATGATAAAGGCAGATCTGTCCGACTCATCATTGACCGTACCATGTCCAACAAGGTCCAATTCCGCCTTTCCGAAACACCGTTCCTTTGTGGCGTTCCTGGCGGAGTAAGTTGAGGAACTATTCCACAACTTTTCAGATGGTCATCAAACTCATGGCTCATGTACTCGCCTCCTCGGTCCGACCGAAGAAACTTTATTTTCTTGTCGAGTTGATTCTGTGCTTCATTATGGAATTCTTTGAACTTTTCAAAGGCTTCCGACTTATGTTTCATCAAGTAGATATATCCATACCTACTCAAATCATCAGTGAAGGTAATGAAGTACTCATAACCACCCCTGGCTATCGTGCTCATTGGTCCACATACATCACTATATACTAGTCCCAACAAGTCGGACGCCCTTTCGCAACTCTTTGCAAAAGGTGTCTTGGTCATTTTGCCGAGTAGGCAAGATTCGCATGTCTCGAACGACTCCAAGTCGAACGAAGTTAGGAGTCCATCATCATGGAGCTTCTTCATGCGTTTCCAACTTATATGACGAAGCCGACAGTGCCAAAATTAAGTCATATTCAGATCATTTGGTTTCAACCTTTTAACAATTATGTTATACACCGACTCACCATCAAGATTCAAAATAAATAACCCGTCCTAGACGGGTGCAAATCCGTGAAACATATCATTCAAATACAAAGAACAACCATTTTTCTTGATATTCGACTCATATCCTTGCCTCATCAAACATGAATCAGAAATAATGTTTTGACTGAGCACTGGAACATAATAACAATTATTCAGTTCCATAATGAACCTGGAAGGTAAATGAAGCTGCATCGTGCCAACTTCCAACGCAGCAACTCTTGCTTTGTTGCCGACTCGAATAGCAACCTCGCCTCTTGCTACGCTCCTAGTTCTTACTAGTCCCTGCAACAAGTTGCAGATGTGAATAACTGATCCGGTATCATATACCCAAGAAATATTAGGTGCATCAGCAAGATATATGTCTATAACATTGCAAACAAGTGTACCTGAGTCAGAAGTCATACCTCCACTCTTGGCTTTATCAGCCAAATACTTGTTGCAGTTTCTGTTCTAGTGGCCATCCGACTTGCAGTAGAAGCAAGTGGATCCGGCTAAAGGAGATGGATTAGTCCCTGAGGAAGTGCTTGGGACCGAGTCCTGAGCCTGCTTTCCTCCTGACTTAGCCTTCTTCTTAGTCCAAGAAATCTTCTTGAACTTAGCCTTATTCTGCACCATCAACACTTGACTGGCTCCCTTCTTGAGATCCGCCTCTGCCTGCTTGAGCATCCCATGTAATTCAGTGAGCTTCTTATCCATACCATGCATGTGGTAGTTCAAAATGAACTGCCCATATGCACTAGGAAGAGAGTTCAGAATTATATCCGTAGCGAACTCTTCGCTAATGGGGTAGCCAAGCCTCTCCAGAGACTGCACATAACCAACCATTTTGATCACATGCAGACTCAGTGGATCACCATCCTTCAGCTTGCAAATCAGCAAATCTTGAGAGACTTGATACCTCTCAGTCTTCGCCTGAGCCTGGAACATACTTTTGAGGCTTTCGATCATATCGTAGGCCTCAACATGCTCGAACTGCTTTTGCAAGTCTGGTTCCATGTGAGCAAGCATAAGACAGCTAATATCCGTGGACTCATCCTTAGCCCGACGGTAGGCATTGGTGGCAGCGACATTCGCATTCTCATTCGGCTCATCTGGAAGTGGGTTGTCTAGGACATGGTCCTTCTTTTCTTGTTTGGGTACAATTCTCAGATTTCGATACCAGTTGGTAAAATTAGTGTCGATCAGTTTATCTTTCTCAAGAATGGTTATCAATGCAAAACCGGATATCTGAGAGTGACTGCTACTTGGTTCCATGATCTACAACAGAAAATATGCAAAACACTTAAGACATGTATTCATAAAAGAAAGCATATTAAACACTTTAATATTTTATGCTCCCATTAGAACCAACACCCCTCCGATGGTTGCTTAGTGATTCAGGATCCTAAATAAGCAAGTCAGCTAGTGAGCTTTAGCATCACCGCTAGCCACCAAGTGATCTAGGTAGACAACTCCTTGTCAATCATATCTCATACGACTCCTGTTGGACGGGTGGCATCACATGCCCCGGCTCCCGTCTGACTTTTCCCCAAGCCCCACAACCATTGTGATAGACCCGTCTAGCTTACCAAGTGTTACCAAAGTAAGAGTCCGACTTAAACCCACCTAGTCAGAAAGAATTGGCAGCACCTTAATTTTATGAGCCCACTACCAAAAATGTCCGACTTGTGATGGTGCAAACACTGGCGGGGAAAACCGACTAGACCTTCTTTGAGGGATTAAATTTTACCGACTATCTAACAGAGGTAAAACAGAGATATAACAATAACACAAAATAAAGCAATTATAATGTGAAATGGTATGGCTCTCTTCATGTCGATCTCCATCTCCACAAAGCATGTAATCCGACTCGTGCCAACTCTTTCCACTTGTCGTCTTACTCCATGTCGCCGACATGTACATCGCCTTGCTTGCCATCTGGGCTCTCCAAATAGCTACACTAGCTTAGTAAAGTAAATTACAAGGAGAATCCGACACGCATGTCTTTATACAATAATATGACAGCACCTAGGCTCCAGCCGGCTGACAAAAACCATGATTCGCAGATCAAGTATGGATTACACACATACATCACATGCACATGAACCATACCATTCACAACTTCCTGCAAAAACAAGTTATGCATAGATACAATATCTACTGGCGTTGTGAAACTCGCAACGACATCTAAGGCGCTACGACAGGGCGAAGCCGACGGTCCCTCGCGGGTGCGGGCAGCGCCCGACGATTTTTCTAAAAACGTAGATCTCATCTACGATCCGGACATGGATTCCAACCATTATTCCGATTCGATCAAACTCTTTGATCTTTGATCATCGCTTCTGGATTTACGTGTCACAGTCTACCCCGATGGCGGAAGCCGGACGGTAGGGGTATGTCGTTCCACGACCTCAGCAGTATGATCATGGAAATCAGATCTACCATTCCCCGAGTACAGTTGATCCAATCAACCTCGTACGAAACCGATCTATCTCATAGATCGACCACCAAAACATCACATAGATCTCATCTACAGCCAACCGCATATCACATATGCGAGATCTCGAGCCTAAAACTAGAAGCTATCGCTCTGATACCACTGTTGGGCCACGTAGAGATAAAACAAAACTTTTTCCTCTAACGTGGTGATCCCAATATCTAGCCGAGGTAGAACGCCACGAGGTTTACCACTAGACGCGTAGTTGCGGATTACTGATGAAGCACGTTAGTTGATGCAGTGCAGTCCTTTCCGATCCGATTGTCCTGGTGCTGATCGTACAACACCTCTGCTGGTATCCACACGTACAAGGAGGAGCACCCACGGCGAACTGCTAGGTTCGTTACGACGGCAGGATTGCTGTGGAGCTAGGGTTTCCAACACATGGAATGACCTAACCGAACAATGATTAACCTTTCTGGGTTACGGTGCTCCACTATATATATAGGGAGTGAACGTGGACTCTGCTCGCGCGGCCCATTCACTAAAGCCCATATAATATTAGTCTCTGTGATTCCGACTCACTGACTCAGTCCAAATCAGGCTTGGGTCCAACCCAACCAAATTTTCAGTTCAGATCCAATCCGAACTTGCTCCCGCTCTTAAGTGTGTGACCCCGCAGGCTCATGGCTACTTGGACACGATTAGAGTCCGATCAGTCGGTAGCGTCTCCTAGCAGAACGTGCCGACTCCCAAGTACCAAAGAGTCATGATGACTTGCCTTTCCAATGTGACTTGCGTCCGAGTCCCTTTTGCCTCACGATATACCTTGTCAGACTATAGGCGAATAATTGTCATCCCTTAAATAGTCCGACTCTCTTCTCGATCCGAGATAAGTGATTCACCCGACTAACTCTTAGTTGATCGCCTCGGTTAACACTTAACCGAGTCATGCATGGCCATGCTTTCCGAATCATATCATCCGAGAGGGCCCAGAGAATATCTCTCCGAGTGGAGGGGCAAAATCCCATCTTGGTTATTCACATCACGCAGCTTGATTCTCAGTTGACCCAAACTCTGCCTTTATAACTGCCTAGTTACGGATCAGCGTTTGACAGAACTCAAGTCGGTGATCCTCAACTCGGACTATGCAATAACCTCAGGTCTAAGGATTACATTGATTGAGATATACAAATGACAACTTGTTCGTTGTACCTCAATATGGGTCAATCTGACTCGCTAAACTTTTTAGACGAATATGTGTAAGTTGGAATAACATCTCCATGCCCATGACAAGTGGACCGAGTCATCAAGCCAACTTTCACATTGGTCTAAGTTGTGTGTCCAACACAACCTCAATGACCAAGGATATTTAGTATAAACAATATGAATGTATAGTTCCATAACCGAATCACATATTCAATGATACACATCAGATGTTTATACAAGGGCTACTTAATATCTTTATGAATACAATGGGAAATCTCATCATACATGATTGCCTCTAGGGCATATTCCTAACACCTTTTCTTCGTCTCTGATGTGTGGTTCCATATTTTCTGCATAGGTGGAAAAGAGAATAAGTCAAAGCAGCTAAGGGAGAATGTTAGGCAGGGTGTTGAGAGACAAAAACCCTAATTTGGAGAAACCCTAACATATACATACACAATAATAAAAATTAATTTACAATATCAGAAACCCTAATTTGGAGAAACCCTCGGGCTCGGATCCTATCGCGAAGAACCAATACCGGAAAGAAAGGCGGCAATCAATACATGGCATAATGCAATGCGCAATCAATATGTATGACATGTGAGATTTAGAGATCCTACACTAACTCTAGGTGCAACATCGATTTAAAAGGGTTCGGGATGCCCTGGCGAGGACACACCGGCAAACCCACATGTACATATGGGGAGTCGATGTTTCTTTAACTAAACTAGGGTTTTAAGTTTCTTGACAATGTATGGTGATAGCTTAAACAAATAGACAAGCGGGCCCCAGGCCACGCTGGGTCCACCCTATGGCCACGTGGTGGCCACGTCACGCGCGGTGACATGGAGCGGAAGGCGGTGGTCGCCGGCGACGTTTTCGGCGATTCTAGGGAGCGCCGTTGGGTCTGTTCGAACCGCGCGAGTGAGAGGAAGCTATCTAACCTAGCGCCGCTAGCTAATGGTCGCCGGAGCAAGCACAACGGCGAGCAGCTGCGGCGGAGCTCTCGGGTGCACGGCGAGCAGTGGCTACGCGCGACGCCAGGAAGCAATTACTGGGCCAGGGAGGTTCAACGGCTCACCCTGAAGCGATTGTCCTCGCGGCGGCGATCTGTTGCGGGTGAGTGAAAGAGGAACGGGAATAAGGAGAACCCTAAACTAGCAGGGAACCCTAAACTAGCGGGAAACCCTAAACTAACGGCGCTGCTAGTAATTAACTAAAAAATGGTAACTATATACATATAAAAAGTAATTATGGTAAATAAGAATATACATATAAATAAAGATTATACTATCAAACAATAAAGATTATACTATTGTAAATCTTATACAAAAAATCTTTGCCTAAAAATTGTTTGCCTAAATATTTGGCTAAAAAATTTTTGCCTAAAAAATCTTTGCCTAAATATTATACAATAAAGATTACACTATGTATATAAAGAATTGTTTTCAAGAATATACATATAAAAAAGATTATAACAAAGCTAATAAAATTAACATTCCAAAAAAATTAAAGATACATGCATGTAAAGCTAATAAAACCGTACGTACAAATCGTATGTACGGATGGCGGAGGGTGGCGCGTGCGGACGATGCAGTGGGCGACGTACGTACGATGGCTTGGATCAGACAACCGCCGGCGACGACGGGACAGCGCACGAGCGACGACGACGACGCGCAGACGACAACAGGCGCGCAGGCGACATACGACGACACACGAGCGACGATGATGCGCGGGCGACGAGTGCACGCGTTGTGGCCGCGCGGCGTGAGCGGACGGAGGCGGCGGCGTGGACGGAGGCGGCGGAGCGAACGGAGGCCGCGACGCGAGCGGACGGAGGCGACCGGTAGGGCGTGCGAGGCGGCGGGGCAGCCTGACGGCATCACTTGAGTCCCTGAGCGAGAAGAACAGATTGTGAGAGAGATGGAGAAGAAGATGCGTGCTAATTATAAAAAAGAGGCCTTTAGTCTCGGTTGTTGGCTTCAACCGGGACTAAAGGGTCATATGTTCCGGTTGGAGCCACCAACCGGAACGTATGCTCCACTTTGTTTTCATATTTTAGGCTTAGCCCAAGCGGCGCACGAAGGGGGCCTATAGTCCGGGTTGGATCCAAAAACTGGGACTAAAGGTCCTGTTTTTAAATTTTTTACAAATTATCTCTCTCTCTTTTCGCGTTATTTTTTATTTTGGGGTTTTAATTTGTAATGTTTTTAAATGATAATTAATTTGGAATTTAGAAAAACTTTAAACATAAAAAGTGTTTGAATTTAAATAACTAATTCAAATCCATTTTCTGTTTAAAAATAAATAATGTAACCATTTAAACTATGAACCATTTAAAAAGTGTTTGAATTTTAATAACTATGAACCATTTAAAATTCTCCGAGCTTGGAAGAATGCGCCAGAGAAAAAGGGCAGGAAGAAAATGGCGGGAAATAATGGGCGGGAAGAAAATTTTATTACGATAGAATTAGAATTAAAGTACATAACGCAACTAACACTAAGATACATAAAGCACGACTGAAAACTAAGACACATAGAAGAACTAAAAATTAAAAGTTCCTCCTACAACATTGTTCTCCATCCCAATGTCCACATGCATGCATAATATGGGCACAATATCACAAACTATGCCGCGATTCAGCACATAACATCGGCCATTTGGACCAAAAGCCATGAAACCTCGAACATGATAGGTCATTTTGTGAAGGTTTTTTCGAGACATGATCAATATACCAAGTCTGGTATTTTTCCTTGCAACTATGTCACATAATATGACACCACGCGAAGGATTTACATTGTTCGGACTTTTTTTTGATTTCTTATGCCAGTTTTGAATTTTTCTATTTTTGAACTATGGTCGAACCGGCGTGCATGAAGATAGGGGACAAGCATCGTTAGAACTTGCATTGGATATCTGAAGAAACCACATATTGCGAGTCTAAAAATGATTTTTTCAAAAAATCACGGGCGTTAGATCATGTACCTGTAGTATAAACCGGACCCACTTCCAACCGATTCGGCAAACATTTGTCCTTTTTAACCGGGATGGACGAAAAGGTTTGAGATATCCCGGTTGGGAGATAGTCCATATAAGGTGGTCTAGTATTTTATAAAAATGGGACACTAACATTCCAAAATAGCTTTTTGGTGGTTGCTTCACAAAAAGACCCGTTTTTTGCACTCGGAAAATGGAAAATGTCTTTTCCATGCGATGAAAAGGAAAACTTCCTCCTACAACATTGTTCTCCATCCCAATGTCCACATGCAAGCATAATATGGGCACAGTATCGCAAACTATGCCACGATTCAGCATATAACATCGTTCATTTGGACCGAAAGCCATGAAACCCCGAACATGATAGGTCAGGCTGAGGTGCGCAACCTATAAATAGAGGGAAAGACCTATAAATAGAGGAAAATGGTTCATATTTAGTTCCGGTTGGAGGGATTTCGGCAGGCTAGGCCAGGCAGCACTAATGATAGGGCTGAGTGTCGACATTATGTCGTCCGGCTTGTACCTTGTCCCGGATGGTGTCACCAACTGGGACTAAAGATGAACCTTTAGTCCCGGTTGGAGACACCAACCGGGACAAAACACGAGTCAGCACTAAGAATAGGGGTGAGTGTCGACATTATTTCGTGAGTGTCGACACTATGCCGAGCTGCTTGTACTATAAATAGGCATCCTTGTGAGTCTAGTCCTCCAGCCAGATTGAGGCATATCCAAGATTGTTTTCGAGAGCAGGGACACCACTACGGCCAGTTTCAGGGAGATGCCGCCGGAGTCTAGTCCTCCGGCATCTCCAAGAAACTGGTCATAGAGGCACTCCCTAATATATGAAATTAGTTAGCTCCCAAGCGTATTGATCTAGTTAGAGAAGTTACAAGATGCAAGATGGTGTGCGAGAGCAGGGACACCACTACGGCCAGTTTCAGGAAGATGCCACCGGAGCCCAGTCCTTCGACACTTCCAAAAAACTGGTCATAGAGGCACTCCCTAATATGTGACCACACATGTTTGGAGATCAGATCTTAATGGTAAGTATGAATCGGGACAACTTCTTCATAGTTCGGGAAAGTCGTTCTACGAATCGGGACTAAAGGCCCCCTTTAGTCCCAGTCCAGCCACAAAACGGGACTAACACTCAAGTCATTTATTAATATTAAAAATCAAGACTACAAAATCGGGACTAAAGGCCCCCCTACATATAGTTCCTGTCAAGCCACAAACCGGAACTAACACTCAATACATTTATTAAAGGGTTAATTGGATAGACGCCACTTCAATTTCCGCGAAATTGAGAAACGCCACTGCAATTCTCAACTTTGGAAAAATACCACTAGAATTATGTGTACCTTTGACAGATGTCATTACACCTATTTACATAGCATATACTAGTCAATATACGTTGTATTCTGCCGTATGTACGTACATATGGTGGGGTTCACGAGAATCAGCGGAAAAAATATAAGTTGGTGACAAATATTGGAACTAAATTACAACAATATAAAAAAGGAAAAGACACTTGTGAAGAAAAAGACACCGGTGAAGAAGACGCTGGTGAGGAAGAAGACACCGACGAAAAATGGCAAGAAAAAAACCCTGAGGTGGTCGCACCATCCACGAGTGAGACGGTCCTGATGCCAAAACTTAGAACAAAACGAAGCCTTATGTACCGGCTTAGAGGCTAGATTCATGCGTCCGATGTCCATTTGAATCTGGAGCTATTATTTTGTGAGATGAGATACTTTGAAATCACCTGTTATTTCGTTGATGCATGAATGTGATACTTATTTGGACCCGGAGTTGTTGCCTATAAATTGTGTAGCGTTGCTGTTTGTATATTGTTTTGCTGTCTCTAATTTGGACCTGGAGCTGCGACCGTTGGACATATATTCTGGATCTGTGTCGGTGTACCTTTGATACTATGATTTTGTACTTAACATGTAGCTTTTATGAAAAAAATTATCCAAGTGCATGTGTGATTTCCATTTTTTATATTGTTGTAATTTTATTCCAATATTTGTCACCAACTTATATTTTTTTCGCTGATTCTGGTGGACCTCACCATCTGTACGCACATACGCAGAGAATACAATGTATATTGACTAGTATATGTTATGTAAATGAGTGTAATGGCATGTGTCAAAGGTACACATAATTCTAGTGGCATTTTTCCAAAGTTGAGAATTGTAGTGGCGTTTCTCAATTTCGCGGAAATTGCAGTGGCGTCTATCCAATTAACCCTTTATTAAACTTGGAAAATTGCAAACATCATAAAATATCCTTCAGAAATTGAGCTATCATGTCTCATGGCATTTAGGTTCACAATATGCAGTCGACCGGCCAGACATGAACTAGAGGTACACAATATGAGCATGAACTTCTTGGCGTATGTCCTTCCTTATGATCGCTTCAGACGTAACCATGGAGCATCTTCTTTACTTAACGGAATGCTTGGGTCAGTTTTTACTGTGAAGGGCGGAATTTCATCAAACTTATTATAATCTTCTGACATGTATGTCTTGTCCTCGATTCCCATGATGTTTATTTTCCCTGAAAGAACTATGTGACGCTTTGGCTCATCATATGATGTATTCGTTTGCATATTTTTTCTTTTTTTCCGGTCTGGAGGACATGTCCTTCACATAGAAAACCTGAGACACATCATTGGCTAGGACGAATGGTTCATCTCTATAACCAATATTGTTGATATCCACTGTTGTCATTCTGTACAACTGGTCTAGCTTTACTCCTTTCCCATTCAGGTTGACCCATTTGCAGCGAAACAAAGGGACCTTAAAAGAGACTCCATAGTCAAGTTCCCATATCTCCTCTATGTAACCATAGTATGTGTCCTTTTGCCCATTCTCACCCGTTGCATCAAAGCGGACACCACTGTTTTGGTTGGTGCTCTTTTTATCTTGGGCGATCGTGTAGAATGTATTCCCATTTATTTCGTACCCTTGGAAATTCAATATAGTAGAAGATGGTGACGCGGCCAACAAGTATAGCTGATCTTCAACAGTGGTGTCATTCAAGAGATGTGTCCGCATCCAACCGCCTAAAGACTTCATGTGTTCATCTGTAATCCATGAGTCAGGCTTTCCCGGGTTTTTGGAGCGTACAATATTCTTGTGTTCCTCGATATACGGAGCTGCCAAGGTGGAATTAAGTAGAACTGTGTAGTGTGATTTAGTGAAAGAATCCCCATCCCTATATATCATTGCTTTCTTTCCCAGCGTGCCTTTTCCACTTAGTCTTCCCTCATGCCGTGAGTCAGGAACACCAATCGGCTTAAGGTCAGGAATAAAGTCAACACAAAACTCAATGACCTTCTATGTTCCATACCCCTTGGAGTTGCTTCCTTATGGTCTAGCATGGTTACGAACTTATTTCTTTAAGACTCCCATGAACCTCTCAAAGGGGAACATATTTTGCAGAAATACAGGACCGAGAAAGGCAATCTCTTCCACTAGGTGAACCAGGAGATGCGTCATAATATTGAAGAAGGATGGTGGGAACACCAACTCAAAACTAACAAGACATTGTACCACATCCTTCTGTAACCTTGGCAGAATATCTGGATTGATTACCTTCTGAGATATTGCATTGAGGAATGCACACAACTTCACAATGGGTACTCGAACATTTTCCGGTAGAAGCCCCCTCAATGCAATCGGAAGCAACTGCGTCATAATCACGTGACAGTCATGAGACTTCAGGTTTTGGAACTTTTTCTCTGCCATATTTATTATCCCTTTTATATTAGATGAGAAGCCAGACGGCACCTTGATACTATAAATGACTTCAAAAAAGATTTCCTTCTCTTCTTTGGTAAGAGCATAGCTGGCACGACTTAAGTGACGCTCTTTATTTGTCTTGTTCTGTGTATGCATGTTCTTTGGGTCTTTCATAATTTGCTGGTCCTCCCGTGCTTCTGATGTATATTTTGTCTTCCCATACACGCCTAGGAATCCTAGCAGGTTCATGCAAAGATTCTTTGTCACGTGCATCACATTGATTGAAGAGCGGACATGTAGGACTTTCCAATATGGCAGCTCCCAAAATATAGATTTCTTCTTCCACATGGGTGCGTGTGCGGTAGCAACGTCGTTCAGAACTGATTGACCGTCGGGCCCCTTTTCAAAGATTACTTCTATGTCCTTGACCATACCAAATACATCATTACCAGCAGGGAGTTCAGGCTTCTTCCGGTGATCTGCCTCATCTTTGAAATGCTTGCTTTTTTTTCTTACGGGATGACTGGTCGGAGGAAATCATCGATTCGCCAGGTACATAACCTTCTTGAATTTATGCAAATATGTACCTTCAGTCTTATCTAAACAGTGCGTGCATGCCTTATATACCTTGTTTGTCTGTCCTGAAAGGTTACTAAAAGCAGGCCAATCATTGATGGTTACAAAAAGCAACCCTCGTAGGTCAAATGGATCCTGTTTATTCTCATCCCACACATGTACACCTGGTTTGCCCCACAGCTGTAAGAGTTATTCAACTAATGGCCTTAGGTACACATCAATGTCGTTGCCCGGTTGCTTTGGGCCTTGGATGAGCACTGACATCATAATGAACTTACGCTTCATGCACAACCAAGGAGGAAGGTTGTAGATACATAGTCATGGGCCAAGTGCTGTGCCTGCATCTCTGCTCCCCAAAAGGATTCATGCCATCCGTACTTAGACCAAACCATAAGTTCCTTGCGTCACCTGCAAAGTCTAGGAAGTCTCTCTAGATTTTTCTCCACTGCGACCCATCAGTAGGGTGTCTCAACTTCCCATCTTTCTTACGGTCTTCTTTGTGCCATCGCAACAACCTGGCATGCTCTTTGTTTCTGAACATGCGTTTCAACCTTGGTATTATAGGAGCATACTACATAACCTTAGCAGGAACCCTATTCCGGAGGGGCTCTCCCTCAACATCACTAGGGTCATCTCGTCTGATCTTATACCGCAATGCATTGCATACCATGAATTTATCTAAATTATCATACTCCTTACCGCGATAGAGGATACAGTCATTATTGCATGCATGTATCTTCTGCACATCTAATCCTAGAGGGCAGAGAGTCTTCTTTGCTTCATACGTACTCTTGGAAAGTTCGTTATGTTTTGGAAACTTTGGTTCATTATTTTCAGCATCTTTTCAAATGAGGAGTCAGTTAGACCACACTCTACCTTCCATCGCAGCAATTTCAGTGTGGTACCGAGCTTTGTGCTGCCATCTTCGCAATTTGGGTACAAAAATTTCTTGTGATCTTCTAACATGCCCTCCAACTTCAACTTCTCCTTTTTTTGTTTCAGAGTCTCGCTTTGCATCAGAAATGACCCTATCAAGTTCATCAGCGGGCTCATCTGATGCCCGTTCTTCACCTCCTTCCTCTTCATTGTCTTCTATTGCAGTATCACTGTATTTAGGAAACATATGATGATAGTTGTTATCATCATCTTCTTCTTCATTGTCTTCCATCATAACCCCTCTTTCCCCGTGCTTGGTCCAACAATTATAGTTGGGCATGAAACCTTTCATAACCAGGTGGCCGCGAATGATTTTCGAGGAAGAGTACTCCTTGTTGTTCTGACATTGAACACATGGACAAGTATAAAACCATTCTCTTTGTTTGCCGTAGCCATATCAATAAATTTATCCACGCCTTTAATGTACCCGGCTTCACGCCGGTCACCGTACATCCATTCCCGACCGTTCATCCGCATCATATAATTAAGTTTATCAAAAACGGAACATCATAAATAGTGAAATGACCAATTCACAACGACACATGCATTGTATCAATGACAGAGAAAATATAAGATTGCTAACCTCGATCGAGGGAAATAAAGAGGAGAAACCTTAAGTGCCTCTCGGGCACCTCCTATATTTTTGTTCTGTGAGAAATTGAACGGGATCATTCACTCAAACATTTCATCAAGCACCTTGCATGCAATGCATAGGAAAAAGTAAACTAGCACACCACTCACACACCTTCCACCAAGAAAAAATAGAGGAGAGGCCGAGGGCTGGGGCGTCGTATTTATAGAGGGCGGGCTCATACTTCCCGGTTTATAACACAAACCGGGACTAAAGGTGTGTGGCAGGCCACGTGTCTGGCGCCCACACTTTAGTCCCGGTTTGTGTTACAAATCGGGACGCATGCACCCCTACCAACCGGGACGCATGCCTCCGGCCACCGTGCCCACTCGAATCGGGACGCATGCCAGCATTAGTCCCGGTTCGGAAACCGGGACTAATGCTGTTGGAGGGAGCGAACATATAGTCTGTTTTCTACTAGTGATAGTTCCACATATTCGTTGCCATGGTGCCTCTTGCCGCCTCCCTTTACCTATATGTCCCAATGTCTCACGACCTCTAGCAGAAGCTTGATGCGCCAGCGGACCTGCAAGGTCTTCTATACTTTCACCTAACAAAAATTATATATGTTTGTTTTATGTTATATTATATTTATATTATATACTGAAAGTAATATAAGGGTGTTTTTCGAGGCACCACGTTGATCCACATCATCTAAATTATCTATCTATTATATACTAAAAGCAATATAAGGGTGTTTTTCGAGGCACCACGTTGATCCACATCATCAAAATTATTTTAGCCGTTAGATATAAAATTAATAACAAAGCAGTCTAAGATTAAAACATAAGTCGTGTTACATAAAAATAAACATGTACAAAATAAGTCTCATATGTCACGATTAGTCGTTATGGATGGAGTTTTTTTTAAAGGAATGTTAGCTAACCTTTTTTTCCTTTAAAAAGAACCGTGTTGGATACTACAGTCACTAGTGGAAACGAGGCCTTTGGTTGAGCCTGTAAATAGGCTTTAACACCGGTTCTTCTACGAACCGGTGTTAAAGGGGGGACCCGTACCAGCGTGGCCCGTGCAGCAAAAATGAGCCCCCCTTAACACCGGTTCGTGGCACGAACTGGTGTTAAAGGCCCCTGCACCAGTGGCCCGCGCAGCCCCCCCTTTAACACCGGTTCGTGGCTTGAACCGGTGTTAAAGGGGGGCTATATAAGACACCGCAGCCCACACCCCACTCTTCCATTTTTTTCACTATCTCATTTTGGAGCCTAGCAAGAGGGTGTGAAGTGTGCTAGTTTGTGTTTTTTTGTATGCACAAGAGGTGTTCGGTGAAATGCCCGAGAGCTCAAAATAAGTTTTCTCGTTGCTCTTTCCTTCTCGGTCGAGGTCGGCAACTATCCTTTCATGTTTCATTGATGTACTATATATATAAATGGTCATCTCCCTATTAATTTTTGATATATACTATATATTAATGCATATGAACCGGCAATGGATGTACGGTGACCGCAACACTTCCGAGTACATTACGGGCCTCCAAAATTTCATTGTTGTGGCTAATGCAAACCATGGTCACAATGGTTTTATGTGTTATTGTGTTCACTGTCAGAACAAGAAAGACTACTCAAATACCAGAACCATTCACGCCCACCTGCTTTGATCCGGTTTCATGCCCATCTATAATTGTTGGACCAAGCACGGAGAAAAAGGGGTTGTGATGGAAGACAACAAAGAAGAAGAGGATGATGACAACTATCATAATATGTATCCTGAATATGATGATACTGCAACGGGGGTAGATAATGAAGATCAAGAGGCAGCAGATGGGCCCGCTGATGACGATCTTGGTCGGGCCATTACTGATGCAAAGGAAGAATGTGAAACTGAAAAGGAGAAGGAGAAGCTGGAGCAGATGTTAAAGGATCACAAAACATTGTTGTACCCAACTTGCGAAGATGGCCACAAAAAGCTAGGTACCACACTGGATTTGCTGCAATGGAAGGCAGAGAACGGTGTGACTGACAGTGCATTTTCAAAGTTGTTGGTAAAAATGAAGAATCTTCTTCCAAGAAATAATGAGTTGCCCGACAGTACATACCAAGCAAAGAAGGTTGTCTGCCCTCTAGGATTAGACGTGCAGAAGATACATGCCTGCATTAATGACTGCATCCTCTACCGCGATAAGAAGTACGAGAATTTGGATGCATGCCCGGTATGCACTGCACTGCGGTATAAGATCAGACGAGACGATCCTAACAATGTTGAGGGCGAGGCCCCTAGGAAGAAGGTTCCTGCCAATGTTATGTGGTATGCTCCTATAATACCACGGTTAAAACGTCTATTCAGAAATAAAGAGCATGCCAAGTTGTTGCGATGGCACGTGGAAGACCGTAAGAAAGACGCGATGTTGAGACACCCCGCTGATGGGTCACAGTGGAGAAAAGTCGAGCGAGAGTACCCGGACTTCGCACGTGACGCAAGGAACTTAAGATTTGGTCTAAGTACAGATGGCATGAATCCTTTTGGTGAGCAGAGCTGCAGTCACAGCACCTGGCCTGTGACTCTATGTATCTATAACCTTCCTCCTTGGTTGTGTATGAAGAGGAAGTTCATTATGATGCCAGTGCTCATCCAACGCCCGAGGCAACCCGGCAACGACATTGATGTGTACCTAAGGCCATTAGTTGAAGAACTTTTAAAGCTGTGGGCCAAACCAGGTGTACGTATGTGGGGTGAGCACAAAGGGGAGCCATTTGACCTACGAGCATTGCTTTTCGTAACCATCAATGATTGGCCTTCTCTTAGTAACATTTCAGGGCAGACAAACAAGGGATACAATGCATGCACACACTGTTTAGATGAGACTGAAAGTGTATATTTGGATAAATGTAAGAAGATTGTGTACCTAGGGTATCGTCGATTTCTTCCGAACCTGCATCCAGTAAGAAAGAAAGGCAAGCATTTCAAACGTCTAGCAGAACCCCAGAGGAAGCCTGTCCTCCGTACCGGTGAGGAGGTATTTGGTATGGTTAAGGACCTAGAAGTAATCTTTGGAAAAGGTCCTGGCAGTCTATCTGTTCCGAATGACTATACTGGACACGCGCCCATGTGGAAGAAGCAATCTATATTTTGGGACCTACCCTATTGGAAAGTCTTAGAGGTCCGCTCTTCAATCGACGTGATGCACATGACGAAGAATGTTTGCGTGAACTTGATAGGCTTCCTAGGAGTGTATGGGAAGACAAAAGATACACCAGATGCACGGCAGGACCAACAACGTCTGAAATACCCTGAAGAGCCTATGCATCCTGAGAACGAGAAGGGTAAACGATGCCACTTAACTCCTGCCAGCTACGCTCTTACCAAAGCAGAGAAGGAAATCTTTTTTGAATGCCTGAGCAGTATCAAGTTCCCGTCTGGCTTCTCGTCGAATATAAAGGGAATAATAAATATGGCAGAGAAAAATTCCAAAACCTGAAGTCTCATGACTGCCACGTGATTATGACACAATTGCTTCCGATTGCATTGAGGGGGCTTCTACCTGAAAATGTTCGAGTACCCGTTGTGAAGCTATGTGCATTCCTCAATGCAATATCTCAGAAGGTAATCGATCCAGAAAGCCTACCAGGGTTACAGATAGATGTGGCCCAATGTCTTGTCAGCTTTGAGTTGGTGTTCCCACCATCCTTCTTCAATATTATGACGCATCTCCTGGTTCACCTAGTAGAAGAGATTGTCATTCTCGGTCCTGTATTTCTACACAATATGTTCCCCTTTGAGAGGTACATGGGAGTCTTAAAGAAATATGTTCATAACCGTGCTAGGCCAGAAGGAAGCATCTCCAAGGGCTATGTAACAGAGGAGGTCATTGAGTTCTGTGTTGATTTTATTCCTGACCTTAATGCGATTGGTGTTCCAGAATCACGACATGAGGGGAGACTGCGTGGAAAAGGCACCCTAGGATGTAAAGCAATGATATGTAGGGACGGGCATTCTCTCAATCAAGCACACTACACGGTTTTACAAAGATCTATCTTGGTTGCCCTGTATGAACACAAGAATTTAATACGCCTCAAACACCCGGGACAGTCTGATGAATGGATTATAAGTGAACACATGGCGAGTTTTGGTGGCTGGCTGCAAAGACTTCTCACGAATAACACCACTGTTGGGGATCAGCTGTACTTGTTGGCCAGGACACCATCTTCGACTGTATGTACTTTCCAAGGGTACGAGATAAATGGGAATACATCTTACACGATAGGCCAAGATAAAAAGAGCACCAACCAAAATAGTGGTGTCTGCTGAAGACAATGGGCAAAAGACCCCATATTATGGGTTCATAGAGGAGATATGGGAACTTGACTATGGACCTAATTTTAAGGTTCCCTTGTTTCGATGCAAATGGGTCAAGCTAATAGGAGGAGGGGTTGAGGTAGACAAGAAGTACGGAATGACAACAATAGATCTCAACAATCTTATGAAGGTAGACAAGAACTTAGACGAACCATTCGTCTTAGCCAATGATGTGGCTCAGGTTTTCTATGTGAAGGACATTCTACCAAACCGAAAAAAATAAAAATAAGCAAACAGATACATCACATGATGAGCCAAAGCGTCACATAGTTCTTTCAGGGAAAAAAAACATCGTGGGAATGGAGGACAAGACAGACATGTCAGAAGATTATAATAAGTTTGATGAAATTCTGCCATTCGGAGTGAAGACTGACCCAACCATCCTGTTAAACGGTGTTGATACTCCATGGTTACGGCCGACGCGATCATAAGATTGACTATATGTATTAATTGAGCCATTTTTGGCACACATATGTATCTCAACATGGAAATCAATGTCATATTTCTTCTGTTAACAGTATATGTATTAAATGAGCCATTTTTCTTCCTTCTATTTCTTGCCTCCATTTTTCTTCCCGTCATTTTTTCCCGCCATTTCTCTTCCCGCCATTTTTCTTTCGGCCATTTTTTCCCGCCAGTTCTTCCCTCCAGTTCTTCCCTCCAGTTCTTCACTATATGTATATGTAGGGTTGCCCTCCATTGTCATTGCACATCTCTAGACTCATATCTTCAACCTCATCACTCTTTCCCATGGCTTCCACCATAGCACTAACCCCTAGGGAGGCGGAGGCGCTTTGCGCCTCGAACTACCCCTGCCCGCCGGTCTACTGTGTCCCCGTCGGTTGGATGCTGAGCGCCGGAGGCGTGCCGGTTCCTCCTGTCCCTCTAGGTGTGGCGCGCCGGATGGCCATCACGAACCACCACTACTTCAAGATCACGCCGGAGCAGCGGAGGAATCCCAGATGGCATCCCAACTATTTCCCTACTTGGGAAGATTTCTTCGTGGATCGGCGTGAGAGGGCGCTCGCCAGGCACGAGGAGGACGGCCCACCTCCTCCGAACTTCAACGAGGCCGGCCGTCGGCTATGGTGGCGCGGTCGGACTCTCCAGAGCTTCATGGCCTATGACACTGCCGCTGACTCTAACCCCCGTCTGCGCTACCCTCAAGTCCAGCCCACGCGTACTCAGCCTTCAAGGTTCAATTACGACGACCCCGACGACGACAACGATGATGACGGCGGCGAGTACGAGGACTACAGTGGCGAGTATTACAGGTGTAGGCAGGAGCATGACTGAATCACTCCAACATTCCGAAACAAGTTCAGCCGATTGTTACTTAATCTGGCCATGTATCTTAATTTTCAGTTCTTTTATGTATCTTAATTTTTAGTTGTGCTTTATGTAACTTACTATTAGTTGCATTCTGTATTTTAATTCCAGTTTTATCTCCTTCACAAAATGACCTATCTCATTCGAGGTTTCTTGGCTTTCGGGTCAAAAGACAAATTCCTGCCGAATCGGCAGGAAGTGGGTCAGATATGAACTACACGTACATGATACGATGCTCATGATTTTTTACAAAATTCATTTTTAGGTTCACAATATGCTATTTTATCAAAAATCCAATGAAAGTTGAGCGAGGTTTGGCCCCGAGCTAAGAATATCCATGCCCGCTGTTCGACAAAGTTTGATGACAGTTTAAAACGGGGATAAAAAAATAAAAAAAAGATCGAAACAGTGCGAAACCTTCGCGTGGTGTTATATTATGTGACATAGTTAGAAGGAAAAATCTCAAACTTGGTATATTGATTATGTCTCAAAAAAAAACCTTCACAAAATGACCTATCTCATTCGAGGTTTCTTGGCTTTCGGGTCAAATGACCAATGTTATGGCTAGAATCAAGGCATAGTTTGTGATAATATGGCCATATTGTGCATCATGGCATGGCAAAAAATGTTGCAATAGGAAGTTTTCCTTTTTATCGCACCAAAAAGGCATTTTCCATTTTTCGAGCATAAAAAACGGACGGTTTTGTGAAGCAACCACCAAATGGCTAATTCAAAAAACCACCACCACATTTTACAAAAATACTAGACCACCTTATATGGACAATGTACCAACAGGGGAATCTGAAACCTTTCCGTCCACCTCTGGTGAAAAAGACAAATTCCTGCGGCAACGGCAGGAAGTGGGTCAGATATGAACTACAGGTACATGATACGATGCTCATGATTTTTTACAAAAATCATTTTTAGGTTCACAATATGCTATTTTATCAAAAATCCAATGCAAGTTGAGCGAGGCTTGGCCCCGAGCTAAGAATATTCATGCCCGTTGTTCGACAAAGTTTGACGATAGTTTAAAACGGGGATAAAAAATAAAAAAAAGATCGAAACAGTGTGAAACCTTCGCGTGGTGTTATATTATGTGACATAGTTAGAAGGAAAAATCTCAAACTTGGTATATTGATTATGTCTCAAAAAAACCTTCACAAAATGACCTATCTCATTCGAGGTTTCCTGGCTTTCGGGTCAAATGACCAATGTTATGGCTAGAATCAAGGCATAGTTTGTGATAATATGGCCATATTGTGCATACACGTCCATCATGGCATGGCAAACAATGTTGCAAGAGGAAGTTTTCCTTTTTATCACACCAAAAAGGCATTTTCCATTTTCTAAGCATAAAAAACAGACGGTTTTGTGAAGCAACCACCAAATGTCTAATTCAAAAAACCACCACCACATTTTACAAAAATACTAGACCACCTTATATGGACAATGTACCAACAGGGTGATCTGAAACCTTTCCGTCCACCTTTGGTGAAAAAGACAAATTCCTGCCGAATCGGTAGGAAGTGGGTCAGATATGAACTACAGGTACATGATATGATGCTCATGATTTTTTACAAAAATCATTTTTAGGTTCACAATATTCTATTTTATCAAAAATCCAATGCAAGTTGAGCGAGGCTTGGCCCCGACCTAAGAATCTTCATACCCGTTGTTCGACAAAGTTTGACGATAGTTTAAAACGGGGATAAAAAAATAAAAAAAGATCGAAACAGTGCAAAACCTTCGCGTGGTGTTATATTATGTGACATAGTTAGAAGGAAAAATCTCAAACTTGGTATATTGATTATGTCTTAAAAACCTGCACAAAATAACCTATCTCATTCGAGGTTTCTTGGCTTTCGGGTCAAATGACCAATGTTATGGCTAGAATCAAGGCATAGTTTGTGATAATATGGCCATATTGTGCATACATGTGCATCATGGCATGGCAAACAATGTTGCAAGAGGAAGTTTTCCTTTTTATCGCACCAAAAAGGCATTTTCCATTTTCCGAGCATAAAAACGGACGGTTTTGTGAAGCAACCACCAAATGGTTAATTCAAAAAACCACCATCACATTTTACAAAAATACTAGACCACCTTATATGGACAATGTACCAACATGGGTATCTGAAACCTTTCCGTCCACCTCTGATGAAAAAGACAAATTCCTACGAAATCGATAGGAAGTGGGTCAGATATGAACTACAGGTACATGGTACGATGCTCATGATTTTTTACAAAAATCATTTTTAGGTTCACAATATGCTATTTTGTCAAAAATCCAATGCAAGTTGAGCGATTTTGTCAGAGTCCAAAGTATACAAAAGATGCGGCATTTAAATATCCAAACAATTCAAAAATGTTAATACAAAATAAAATATGATTTGCTCTAATAAAATAGGGTTAGATTCCTTTTTAGATGCTTAATATTTCTTATGTTCAAAGTGTTAGGTTTGACTATTTTATTTTTGTTTGAATTGAATAATCAAAATTTATATGTAAGTGTTTTAATCATTTTGAAATTTTTTCATCTAAAGTAAATATAAAATGTTTTTACATGAATGGAAAGATATTATTTTTCTAAAAATTATGATATATTATTCATATTTTTCTGAGTTGAAATGAAAAAGATATGGATTTTCTAAATTCATATACTATTTTTTGAATTATAAATGCCCCCACCCCTTTAATGCATGAAATAAATGCTCCATTTAACACCGGTTCCAGCCACGAACCGGTGTTAAAGGGGATGCATTTATTTCGTTTCGCGCGCGCACACCTCCCCTTTTAACACCGGTTCGTGGCTGGAACCGGTGTTAAAGGGGGGGTGCGCGCGCGAAACGAAATAAATGCACCCCCTTTAACACCGGTTCGTGGCTGGAACCGGTGTTAAAGGGGGGAGGGTATAAAGTCACGCGTTCTTCTTCCTCTTCCCCCCAGCCAGATTGATCGAGCGCAAAGAGGAGCAGAGCAGAGCCGTGGCGGAGAAACAGATCGAGACGCCGCCAGGCTGCCCGACCTTCGCCGTCCGCTGCCGTCACCGCCGCCCGCCACCGCGTCCGTGTCGTCCGCGCCACCCCCCGTCCACTCGCGGAGCCGCCACCGCGCCGCCGCACCAGCAACTCTCGAGAGCGGCGCCTCCGCCCGTCCACTCGCGGAGCCTCCGGCCGCTCGCCGCCGACCCCGCCGTCCTCGCTCGGTGCCGCGCGCCACTCCCCGCCGACCCCGCCGACCGACCCCGCCGGTAGTGTATAATTGTGTAGTTATTAATTAGTTATAAGTGTGTAGTATTATTTATTAGAATTTTGTTAATAAGTGTGTAGTGTAGTATTAATTAGTTATTAAGTTATTATTAGAATTTTGTACAACTTAAATTGAGCTTATTGTGTATAAAATTTTGGAGTATGACAAATTTTGAAAGTATTTTCACAAGTATACATGTGTGTATAAAATTTTGTGAAAAATGTGCTTAACCGAGGCCATACAAAAAATACAAATATGTGGATTCGCAATAGATTTCTACTTGTTATTGTATTATTAGTAGTTTAATGTTAGTATTAGTTTAGGGTTATTAGTTTAGGGTTTATTTAGTTTAGGGTTATTTATTTAGTTTAGGGTTATTTAGTTTAGGGTTATTTATTTAGTGTAGTTTAGTGTATTTAGTTTAGGGTTATTTAGTGTATTTTATAGTTAGTATTAGTTTAGGGTCGTCACCTCGCTGCTCTGCAAGCGCCGCCGCTGGCCGTTGTCGTTAACGTCGCTCCGGTGACCCCTAGGTAGTGGCGCCGCCCGTTTTAGGTAGTCCGCATCACGCTGAGGCGAACCCGCTACCTCGCGCGCCGAAGGTTGCTCTCCAGCGCCGTCAGCCGCCGCTGTCTGGAGCATCCTCTGGTGTGCCCGCGTGGCGCCTGTGTGGCTGTGACGTGGCCACGGTCCCACGCACCAGCCACTGTGGCTAGCCCCTCTCATATGCATCCGGGATTTCTCCGAATTAGGGTTTGGATCCCTCGGAACTCGTTTAAAATGATCAAGCATCCTTAGGGTTTTAATTTCATTTGTGTATTTATTTGTGTATTTTTGTATGAATAATACGTATATTTTTGTATGAATCCAAGTCCACTTGAATGTTTACTCTCTTAATCTAGATAATATTATTGTTTTAGAAACTATGGATCCACTCAGTAGAAACCTTGAAGATGAAGAAATAATGGAGAACATGATCCACGAGGACACCTCACGATATCTGAACTTGGAGGGACATGATGACAGCTCAAGTAGTCATGGAGAAGATGACGACTCCGGTGAACGCACTTTAGTGATTATAAAAAGTCTGCCGAGGTATATGCATGGATTAAGCCTCTGCTGACTTGCACCGATTGATTTGTATATATGTAAATGTATTAATTAACGCTTCTTTCTTCTTTTAGCCCTTTGGATCGACCAGCCAACAACAATCTTCTTCTACGAAAAAGAGCAAGTGAGGCGCGAGCCATCGGTTGAAAGATCGTGCAAAGTTCACGATCGAAGCAGTCCGTGTTGATGGCAGGCCGATGGAGCCCAAGAAGGCCGCAGACAAATTTGTACGTCAGGCTGGAGTTCTTGTTAGGGACCAAATCCCAATCATAATTGAAAATTGGAATAAGCCAAAGAAGGGCGACGGTACCTTTGTTGATGAAAGATCCAAAGAAACGCTTTGGAATTCGCTATTGGTAAATTTCACCCTTCGGCCAGAGGAGGATGAAAACAAACCGGTTATAAAGGAAAAGGTCAAAGAGTGGACTCTAAAGAAGATGGCTGACGCTTTCCGCAACTGGAAGACAAAATTGAACAAATTTGTCAAAGCTCGCGAGACCCCAGATTTTGAAGACGCATATTATGCGAAGATAAGACCTCACTGGCCCGAATTTGTGGCATATAAGAAATGTGCTATAGCTAAAAAGAGGTCAGAAACCAATACGCTAAATGCCCAGAAGAAGGAATATCACCAGAGGACAGGGTCAGGTGGCTACATATCTCAGAGGCCTAAGTGGGAGGAAGCTGAGAAGGCCCTGCGCGACAGAGGGATCACACCCCAGACACATGGGTGGGACCTACGTGCAAAGACTTGGTTCTACGGAATCGGGGCAAGGTTGGACCCAGAAACAGGATTGTGTATCTTCCCAACCCTCCTTGCCAAACCCGTCACTGAACTCATCACGGCATACGAGGAAACAGCCGCCAGGACCTTCCATCCCGACTGAGAGAATGACCAGCTCACATGCGCCATCGGTAAAAAAGAACACCCTGGACATGCACGAGGCACAGGGGGTATGACGTGGAAGGATGGGTTTGCCGAGTGGGGCGACTCTTACAGATGGCGCGGCAGAAAAGAAAAAGACCATACAGAGCGGATGACACAGATATAACATGCACTTGTGGCGCTGCAGGCGCAAGTGAATGCACAACAGAGCCATCAAGCTACCGGCCCATCTCAGAGGCACGAAGAGCCTGCATTGGAAGCTGCCGGCGGCCCAGACTCTGCGCGGAAAAGCAGGGTGGCTTCCACGGAGAACGTGCAGCTCACACTTGAAATGGAGGGTCCTCGATACCCCGTGGATGAGATCACGGAGAGCGAACACGCTGAGCTGCATGTGAGATTAATGGGCTTATCCATTAAGGTGGATGTCGGCTATGCCTTACCTCCTGTAGCTGGTGGAACTTACCACTGCCGACCGATTCCAGATGGCTATGCTATTGTCGGGGTGGATGAGGTTGTGAAGGAATATGAGGAAGCACAGCTTGACCATGCTACAGGTGAAGGGGAAACTCAACTCAAATTTGTATTGAAAACAACCATTCTTTGGAAGAAGGAACACATCGTGCTTCCAAATTGGAGGCCACTGGCACCCCCGCCGTCTCCGCAGCGTTAGCAGTCTGAGCCGCTTCAGCCATCTCCTGCGCGGCAGACATCTCCGGCGCTTCAGCCATCTCCTGCGCGGCAGCCATATCCGGCGCGCCAGCCATCTCCGACGCGCCAGCCATCTCCTGCCCGTCAGCCATCTCCGGCGCTTCAGCTATCTCCTCAGCGTAAGCGGAAGAGCACTGCCACGAAGAGCATCACTAGCACTGCATCAAAGAAATCCGCAGGAAACCGTACACCAAAGAGTTCAAAAAACTACGTCCCGCAGCCTTCCGCCAAGCCATTGCCGGTTTTACCGTGGAATCGCAGCGACAAGGAGACCAATAGGATCTCGGAAGAAGAGGTCAAGAAATTCTTTGCACCTAGACGGGCCGAGCCAAAGGAGAAAATAGATCCGGCGGTGGTGGAGAAGTTTTACAAAAATCTTTTGAAACCTGAAACCCCACTTGTGCCGGACTACGAGCGCCAGATTTTGAAGGGGGATGCAAGGCTCCATAGGGAGACTGAAATTGGCAGTCGTGCGGCACCCCAGAAAACAGTTCCCATGCTCGGAGAGCAGGAAAACCAATCATGCGCCCCGCTCCAAGTGTTTGACACACAGGACGCTCCTCCCGTAAATGATTACGAGGCAGAGCTACAAAGAAAGGCCAATGAGATGGGGATGACTTACATTGCATACTTGAACATCATGGGAGACAACTTTCCCAAAGGCGATGCCAACCCCATACAGCCATGGAAGTATGGGAAGAATCTCGTCAAGAAAGAGGAGCTCAAGAATCTACCAACAAAGATGCGAAGATTGCACAAGTGGTACCTTGATTTCTGCAAGACGAGAAAGGAAGAATGGATCACGTCGCATATAAGAGATCAGATTTTCTTGTGCGGAGACGACGCGATCACCTTCAACATTTAAGACTTGCATTTTCTATTCAATCAGAAGGAACTCGACAAAGCTGCCATCAGCCTTTATTGTGTGTAAGTACTATTTCTTTAATTTCTATCTCATCTCATTCAATTCATTAATTGCATGTATATATATATATATGCTCACCATATATTTATATATATATACTATTATGCAGGAAAAAGGTTATGAAATGCATGAAAGGAGGCCCTTTTGACATTGGGTTCGTTGATCCAAATAGAGTTCATGAACAAGTGGTAAGAGACAAACCCGAGCAAACAAAAGATTTCTTGCTAAGGTCTTTACTGAGACAACAAACCAAAAGGGAAATACTATTGCCTTACAACTTTTCGTGAGTACTGTTACCCTCTCTTGTACACATTCTGTTTCGGCTTACTCGATGTTAAGTTTAACTGATGATGAGTTATGCGTGCGTAGGTTCCACTTTATTCTGCTAGTCATTCAACCTGACTCAGGAAAAGTCCTTGTCATGGACTCGTTACGAAAATAAAAAGAGCTATGGACAGACTTTAGAGAGATGCTCCAGAGGTAATTTCAATCATATTATCGCACTAGATCGGCAACTTTCATGACAACAAGTAATTAATTACTCCTTTATCCATTTTCTTTGCCGGACAGGGTTTGGAAAAGGTTCACGGGCAGGGCCGTGGGTGAATGGTCAGAAGAACTAAAATTTGTAGACCAAAATGTAAGTAATGCTAGCTAGCTAGGTCTGCGTATCTCTTTGATTCTGCTTCCAATTCCATTATATCATGCTTTATTGATTATTATTTTGATTGAACTCTCTATTCTCGTAAAGTGCGCGCATCAGGGACACGGCAATAACTTACGTGGGTACTATATTTGCGAGTTTATTCGGAACACGATATGTGCGACGGGCCAAGCCGCACTAGAACAACTTAGAGTAAGTAAACAAAGTACACAACATTATTTTATTACCATCAATTGTGTTGAGTTTTATTCTTATATATATTGACCCCATTCTTCATATATATTCAGATCGAACGGATGCGGGACCAACTCCTACCATTTGACCGCATACGAGCCATTCAAGAGGAATTGGTGGGGTTCATACTTGATGAGGTCGTCACGCCTGGCGGAGAACTCTTTAGATATCCACCAAAATGAACGTTGTATATATGCTTGAACGTGTTTGTCTTGTACTTGATGCTTCAACGTTTACGGAGAATACCACACAATGACGATGTTGTGTATAATAATAGTTGCTTAATTATTCATGTACTCGTATATACCGATGACGATGTATGTGTATACCTCTCCCGATCGATTCCCTCTCCCCCCTCCCCGTCCCCGCCGCGCTGCAGAAATACGTCCAGAACGGGGCAGAGGCAGAACTCTGCCACGACAGAGATTTAGACTGTTTTCCTGCCGCGGCAGAACTCTGCCGCGACAGAGATTTATCTCTTTTTCCTGCCGCGGCACAGAATCTTTAATACCGGTTCGTGTTATAAACCGGTGTTGAAGGGGGGGCTGAGCGCTGCGGCAGCCCACGTGCGCCACCCTTTAACACCGGTTCGTATAAGAACCGGTGTTAGGGGGGGAGGCTCTAACATCGAAACCGCAATAGCGGTCTATAATCGGTGTCAGAGGGTCCTCCAAACCGGTGTTAGAGAGGTACATGTGCACTAGTGAGTCCGTGCCAATCACGAATGGTGCGCGTGTGCCTTTTTTTTAACTCATGACTACAACTGCTTTGCCTCGCTAGCAGTAAAAGAAATAAGCATCGATCAGATCAGACTGTACGCTTCCGATGGTTAATCTAGCCAGGCTGAATATGTTTACATATTTATATTAAGCATCAATCAGGTCGTATGCTTCCGATGGTTTTATTATGACTCTCTCTGTTTTAAAATAGATGTTACAAATTTGTAAAAAAATTAAATAAATCTAGACACACATTTATTATGTCGATACATCTATATTTAGAAAAAAAAATTTATGGAGAGAGTAATTGCCAAAAATTTACGTTCTCTTCAAAGTAACAATTAAACATGCATCTCCCATGTTAGAAGCTCTACCGATAATAAAAAAAACTTATTCTACCATTGCGGAAACAAGATTCGGCCCCAAGTTCTGGGATGATACGGTCCGTAGCTCACCCATCCGCTAATATTGGAACCAAATCAGCCAGAACGAGAACTTCATCTTTGTTCAGCGGTCGGCCGGCCGACGGCAACATACAAAAGACGATGTCACGTTAGCTATTATGTCAGAGCCAGTCTCATATTACTATAGTACATTAAAACCAGTTCGGTGGTAGTCAATTTTCTTCCGGTATCCCTAAAAATCTTCTGTTAACTGCAAGGACGTGGCTATTAAGATATACCTACAAAGCATAAGTGTACTAGGACCTAGCATGGATAAAAACCCTAGGGTATAACACACCAAAACTATAGATCAGTTGATTAATTCCATCTACCAAGCTAGCTAGCTTTCTACAGTACATTGCAATGTATGAACCAAATCGATCAGCTAGCATACTAAACTCCTTTGATAGCTCCTCCGACATTTTCCTTCTTCTATTTGGCCTTCGGTGGCGTTGATGATACTACGGAAAATCTGGGGTGCAAGGAACGCTGTTGTTTTCAAAGGCATTGACCAAACTTCACATGTAACAATCTATAAATATTGTTGAGGACATTACCTATGTGGCATGGTTACATCTTCTCACATCGCTTGTGAGAACCCTTGCTTTTGTTTTGAAGTAATATAGTGTGGTGGGGATCCTCTCCCACCGGTGATCGTTTCACAACAAATCCGAGATTTTTCAAAGGCACCAAAGTAACCCCACATCATCTTTATTGTTATTATTATACGGTAGTTAGACCTACAGCTGATGGCAAGGATTTAACGAAATGTTACCTCATTTTCCATTTGACACGGAAAGGTCTTAGCACCTTGTGGTGGTTCATGGAAACAGTGTTCAAAAAAAAGTGCCGGATATCTATTATATACTAAAAGTAATATAAGGGTGTGTTTCGAGGCACCACATTGATCCATATCACCAAAATTAATTTAGCTATTAGATCTAAAATTAATGGTTGAGATATAGTATGGGATTAAAAGATAAGTCATGTTACGACTAAAAGTAAACATGTACAAAATAAGTATCATGTCAGGTTAGTTGTTATGGACGGAGACTTTTTTTTTCAAAGGACGGTCAGCTAACATATTTCTTTCTTTTAAAGAACCGTGTTGGCTCGTGCCGTCCGTGCCAATCACGAATGATGCACATGTGCCTTTTTTTCCTAAAACTCGTGAAATTACTCTGGCTGGCTGGCATTCCAAAAAAATAGTATCGATCAGATTGTACGCTTCCGATGGTTATTCTAGCCAGCCTGAATTTGTTTATATATTTATACTAATTGCTAAACATTTACGTGGCCATTAAGATATACCTACAAGGCATGAGTGTACTAGGACGTGGCATGTATAAAAACCGTAGGGTATAACACACCAAAACTATGGATCAGTTGATTAATTCCATCTAACTTTGTTCCCTACAGAGAGCTGTATGAACCAAATCGATCAGCTAACATAGTAGTAAACACAATATCCAGGATTTTGGAGTAAGCTTGGTATTCATCCCTCCTTTGATAGCTCATTGGACATTTTGGGCAACACCGTTTCCTGCCAGCCTTCCTCCTTCCATTTTGCCTTTGTTGGCGCTGATGATACTATGGAAAATCTGGGATGCGAGTAACGCTACGGTTTTCAAAGGATTTCACCAAACTTCAAATGTAAGCATCTATAATATTGTTGAGGACATTACCCTCTCTAGCATGATTACATCTGCTCAGATCGCTTGTGAGAACCCTTTGCTTCTGTTTTGAAGTAATTACTCATGTGGGGATCCTCTCCCCCGGTGATTGTTTCACTAAAAAACCGGGATTTTTCAAAGGCACCAAAGTAACCCATATCATATTAATTACTCCCTCCTTCCCAATTTATGTTACATATAAGATTTTATCAAAGTCAAACTTTACAATGTTTGACCAAATAGTCTGATACAAATATGAACCTATACGATGTCAAATTAATATTATTAGAATTAGAATTGGTTTAAAATATATTTTCATATTATATGCATTTCGTATCATACATATTCATATTATTTTGTATATTCTTGGTCAAACTTTGCAAAATTTGCCTTGCACGCAAAATTACACGCAACATATCATGGGAAGGAGGGAGTATTATGGCAGTTAGATCAGTAGCTGATGGCAAGGATTTAACAAAATAATACCTCATTTTCCATTGGACACGGAAAGGTTAAAACAGGAGTTCTTCTCTCCTACAGACAGCATTTTCTTTAAAGGGCATGACATTCTAATTGTAGGTGTATCAGTTTCGATACTTCCTGGTGATCATGCTAAAATCCTTGCAGCTGCCCATAAAGGATGTTCATCTACATGAGAGCGTAGCTATGTATGATGCATATGGCCGCGATAACTGTAGATCCAAGGGATTGATGTAGTCCACCCCGCCGACGTCTATCGAGGAGGAGAGTGACGGCAGCAGTCCTGACATCGAGGATAGCTAGGCATACCAAGTGCTCCATGAAACTTCAATGGAAAAAGTCATTGTGGTAATTCATCTGGTAAAGCCATCTGTACTACTTATGTGCTAAATTAGGGTTAATACAATCTTCATATCAAGTGATGGAAAATGTACACCAATCATTAAGGATCGGAATCGATATGGTATGGACAGTGTAGAATAATACCATACCCATATCCGTATAGTTAATGGGTACAAAAAATTATTCATATACCCGTACACAAGAGTATACAACTTTACCATACTCATACCCGACGGGTACCCATACACGTTGGATACTCGGGGGTAGATCATATAGCTCATAATTTCTTCACAATTTTACCGTTCATCAATAACGCATTTGACAAAAAAATATCTCAACACAATAATAGTGAAGGAAAGCAGAAGCCCAAATATCAATATTTTGCAAAATATCTCAACACCCTTAGCTCTGGCAATACACACCCCCGGTGACCTCAATAAAATTAGTTGAACAAGAAGATCACGGATCATAGCAGCAGCAGCAGAAGTCCACGCATTCAGAGAAACATTTTTGGAATTTTCTGGCGGACCTGCCCTCACACTCCTCTTCACAATTTAGGTTTGACCATAGTCAGCTAGCTTGTGGTATGAAATTTTATTCAGATTATTGACTAATTATTATGTACAAACAACACCTATGTTCATTAATATAATTATTTTGAAAATAGCATTATATCATTCAACTAAATATTAAAATATTGCATATGTAGCTGATATTTTATTTACCACCATCTTTTTTGTGGGTATAATTCTATATTATTTCATAATCTACAATAAAAATATATGTAGAACAATAATTTTATTTTAGAGTAATTTTTACATAAGACTATGCCCTCGCATTTGTGAGGGCCACCCTACTAGTTATTATATAATTCCAATTCAAATAAATTTGGAATGCATGCATTGTAGCTCAAACTATATAGCAATGATCAATATTTATACTGAGAATCCGTAGAAATCTCATAGGATGATGATGATGGCGACCTTATTGCTATGACTCTTGACTAGGAAGCAGAAGAGGAGACCACTAAGGTTTAGGGGTTCTACACATGTCCATGTATTAGTCAACTAGGAGAAGGGAAAAGGGCATGTTCGCCTAGATCAAGACTATTTTGCAGCTTATCTGGTACTCAAAGAAGCTACATTTATGGGGCGTTCAACATGCCAGGATATGTGTTCATGCATCTTGTAGATGATGTGAAAAAGCATGATAGCTACTTCAAACTGAAGAGGGATTACACTAGAAAAATGATTTATCTCCTAATCAGAGATGCACTGCTGCTATCCAGATGCTTACATATGGTGCTCTAGTTGATACCATATATGAATATCCCCGTCTTGCTAAACTATACGTCCATGAAGTGATGGTAAAGTTTTGCATTTCAGTAGTCCGGGTCTTTAGAGATGAATACATGTGAGCACCAAATGCTCATGATGTTGTCTAGCATATGGCAACTAATTATAATGCAAAAAAGGTTCCTAGGATCCTTGGATGTATCAATTTACATGCAGTAAGAATGGAAGAACTGTCCATATTGTTTGCAATGGCAGTGCCAAGGCTATGTTGGACAACCCATGATCACCCTTGATGTTGTGGCATCCTATGACCCATAAATTTTTCTCTCTTTCTTTGGCATGTAAGTGCCACACAACTGCATCAATGCACTTAAAAATGCTCGATATGCAAGACTTTCTAAAATGCTTAGGAGTGCCACACTTTGATATCCATTGGCATATACCATGGGGGTACTAAATTGCCTATTGTGTCTGTCCTTACTGGACTGCATTTGTGAAGACACAATCTCCGACCGACAAGGTGACAAATCTATCTTCAGCGGCGAGAAAAATGGCACAGAAAGATGTGAAGCGGGCATTTGGAGTGCTCCAGTACCGTGTTGCTATTGTTCATGGCTCGACTAGATTATGGGGTGTAGAGATATTGTGAGCATAGACAGAGCCTCTTGGAGACTTCCTAAGCAATGGCTTGTAACACCCTCAGAATCGGAACTATGCAAGTTTCAGCGATTCCCGCCAAACCCGCATAGAAACGATTCAAAGGTGCCCACCAGGCACTTTCGTGCGGGTGGAAAACGAGTAATAACATTACACAACAGTCCTCGATGGGACCCACAGAACAAATATATATAACAGCGACTCAACGAGTCAAGAATACAGATATAATATACAAAGATCCAAATCACCTTGAAAATGATAGAGCGTCCGACTACGGACAAGATGCAAATGGGGCTAAGAGCCCTGAAGAATAACCAATGGCGTCCATAACCCTGCCCAGGCCAAGCCGGAAGGGTAACCCTGCTAACGACGTCGATCTCAAAACCTGCTTAAACAAAAGGGGTGCCGACAAAGGGCAAAGGAAAAAGAGGAGCGTCAGTACTGAGGCCAGTACACGGCGAGACTAGAATTCGGCGGTCCTCGCCTACAAAGGTATGGTGGACTGAAGCGGCAGCGGCAACATGCACTAAACAACCTATAGAGACTCGATACAACTGGCGGCTATCAGAGAGGGGTGAGAAAGACCTATTCGGATCCAACCTGAATACTATCATCAAACAAACCCATCCTGGCGTTTCCCCCTCGAGACCAAACGAGGAAGTCAACCGAGGAACTCACACAGTGGACAGTTTTATTTATTCAGTTATAGTTGCGGCACTTTACGAGTCAGGTTTAAGTAATCGTCCTGATAAAGTAGGCAGTGGGCACTTTTAGTTAACTATTCCGTTATAGTTACAACACTTACTAATCAGATACAGATAGCATGAGATAACCCAAAACCCAGCAGTTGTTGGTACTTTTATTCAGCCATTCCGTTGTAGTTGCCATACTTACTAGTCAGGTACAATGGTCGCAAGCGACAATCCAAACAAGCAATTGTGGGCAGTATTATTTAACCATTCCATTATAGTGAAGCTGATTACTAGTCATTATAAAGTCAAATTTATAGCAATAAACTTTAGTTATGCTTGTCTATGGTCGAGATACTGTGCTCCAAGTCGTCCATAACCGCGGACACGGCTTTCAGAAAGTTTTAACCCGGCCGGGTTGCACAAATAGCAACACACACACGATCAACCTCGGAAAAACCAAATCAAAACCCAACGAGGTCTTCACGACAGAGCAATCACAAGATTCAGAAATATTTCAGGGGGCCACCCCATTGAGTAGAACCGCAACGAAGTAAGCAAGCTCCGAGACGGACTCAAGGTTTGGGTAGACGGCTGTGAACGACTGGGAACCCGAAAGTGTGGCTGGGCTTGTCGACACCGCGGAATCGTGTCCCGATCCTAAACAGTACAGTGTGCTATCTGTCGCACAATTTAAATACATATGTAGCATGGCATAAGTACAGGATCGTAAATAAAACCTCAAACTAGTTTGTGGCCCCAAGAAATAAGACGGAATCAAGCTCTGGCTAAGGGGGGGCCATACTCCCCATATGTGGATAGCGCGATAAATCAAGGAACAGGTATCAAGTACTCGGGGTCCTACGGGACACAAGTGGGCGTTCGGAAAGCAAATGTTGTCTATCACCCACCGATGCCTCTGCTTACTTCCATTTTTAGTTGTTAAACAGGAATTAAAGTGAACAATAAGTAAAACTATGATCATCTCCAACATCAACATGCGGCAATACATCAACAACTGTGGCACTTGACGACACGCAACAGCACTTGAGCAAGCGACTACGACGCGCAAGTCCAACTATCTACCAAACAATAGGTAATAGGATGTGTCCGAGGCAATATAGGGCTGCAAGGGATATCACGGGTACGGGAAACTAGAGCATCGCAACACAGATAGCAATAGATCAACAGGAGGGAAGTAAATACTATAAAAGTAAGATAGGTAGAAAGGGGGAGATGCTCGCCTGAAAACATTACCGAAGGTTCAACCGAAGATCGGGTCGACACTCGCATCAACTCAACGGCCTTATCCGCGAAGAACCAAAACACTAGGAGAAACATCGGATGCAATATTTAATACAACGGCAGAAGATCGGCATGATGCATGCATGATGTATGGCATGGCAAGGTGCGATGCAATTAGGTCATATTAAGTGGAACCGGGGTCCCGACAATATTTAGGTGGTTCATGTTATTTAACTGCCCCGCAATTTAAATGTGGTTTTAACATGGCAAAAGATAGTACCGGTTCGATGCACAAATTTAAATGAGGCCAATATAAGGCTAGATTTGCCCGCATATGGGCCCCATATTTAATTATTAGGTGAATCGGCATAAGGCCCCCAAACCACAGACAAGGATGCATGCAAAATGACAATTTAATATGCAACAAGTTGTTATTTATAAAATAGGGTTTCGGAAAGGGGTTCACACATTAGGGTCTCGACGGTCTTGGGGTTCCGGGGTTCGGGGTTCGATAGGGTCCAGGGTTCGACGGGTTCGTTCTCGGCGGGAGCGTTCTCGGATTACTGGGGTAGGTCTTGTCGTTCCATGTTGAAGGCCCTCGGATTCAGGGTCCCGGCGAACTTGGCGTGTCGAGGTTCGGTTTCCGGTTCCGGCGCCGTGGTCTTGCAGAGTTTCCCGGTTCTCGACGCGTGTCGGTCTTGTCGTTAGCTGAACTTGGCATCGTGGCGGCCTCTTCTCGTGGCGTCGGTCTTGTGGTTCGAGAAGGAGGGGGACGCCGTGATCGGTCTTCAAAGGTTCGCAAGGCGATCTTGGCGCTCGATGTCCATGAGGGAGTCCTTGGGGTCCCGGACGGAGATCTTGTCGGTGGCGGTTTCAGTTGTCGGTGTCGGACTTGGGTCTCGGCACTGGAGGTCTTGGTGTTCTGAGGGGATCTTGTCGCATCCATCAACTATGTGAAGTCCTTGGCGGTTTTTCTTGAAAATTCCTGGGCACATCTCCACAAAAGATCTTGTGGTACTTGGGCTAGCAACACAGGAACACATCCTCTGTGATATGAAACTGGTAAGATGCCCGTATGTGTCCCTAGCCCAAGTACTCGCTGTATGTCCTCCAAACTTCAGGGACGGGGCGAGCTGGTCGGAGCGCTCTGCAGGACGGAGACACTGCAGCGAAGGACAGCGACAGGGAGGTCCAGGGGCACGACGAGCTCGATGCAGACCAGAGGAAGACGACCATGGCTTGGCGGCGGCGGTTCTCTGCCTGGACAGCGAAGACGGGCGCCAGAGGGAGGAGGAGGGGGCCCGCGGGGCGTCGGGGGCGCGGTCGGGCTTGACGGGGAAGCGGCGGCGGTGGCTCGTGTGGGCGGAGCAGAGCGCGCTCGGGGCCGGAGAGGTCGCACGCGCTGGGAGGAGGGGCGAGGGGCTCGGGGAAGCTCCTGCCGACCGGAGGGCGCCGGCGGTGAGGGGCTCACGGCTCGGGGTGGCCTGGGGCGAGGACGGCAGAGGGGAGGAGGGAGGCGAGGTGGAGGGAAGATGGCCGCGGAGGAGCCCGCGACGAAAGGCGCCGGGCGGGGCGAAACTCGGCCGGCGGGGCTTGGGGGTCCGACGAGGTGGGGTATGGCGGGGCGGCGGGCGCTGCTCGTGGTGGAGAGCCAGGGAGGGCGGTGGCTGGGCAGGCGTCGGCGGCGGTGGGTGGTAGGGGCAGACGGGGCGCGAGCGGGGAGAGAGAAAGGAGAAGAAGGGGAGGTTGGGGAGAGGGGAAAGGACGCGGGGCAGGGGTGGGCCTGGGGAGGTGGGACCGCGGGGAGGGCCCAGGTGGTAGCGGGTGTTGGGGGAGTGTGGCGTGCGTGTGTTGGGTGCTGGTGTGGGGGGTTTGTGTGGTGTGTATTTGAGAGGGAGAGAGAGGGAAGGGAGAGAGGGCCAAGTGGCAGCACATGGTTGGTTGGGGATAGGGAGAGGGTGAGGTGGCGGCCAGCGATTGGTCCGGGTGAGGTGGAGGCTGGGTGTGGGTAGGTAGATTGGTAGCTGTAGGATTTGTTGGGGTGTTTGGGGTGGACCGATTTAAAATCCTGGGGGTGGTCGTTCGGGTCGAACCGGCCCGTTCGACTGCCCCCGCTAAAATAATTAAAACATTTATTTGATTTAAACGGGCCGTGTGCGAACCGATAGCGGCCAAAATAATTAATCCGGAGAACCGGGCTTTGCATTTGAATTAAGATGGGGCGTTTGGAAAACAAATCGGGCTTTGCGAAAATAGTTTTTGACAAACAACATATGATGATGATGAGGCAATGCACAAATTCAACGCGATTTTCTAGTAGTGGTTTTGCGGGATGCCACAATTCGACACCACTAACAATGGATCTCGCCCTCGAGATCCGCCTCATGGTACCGGAAGGAAGGTCGGCGATCTGCATCTTCTCACTTCGTGTAGATCCCCGCGACACCACTAACAAGAGGTCGTTGTCCGTGATCGTCGAGAGAACACTCCGGGAACAAAAGGTCGAAGGTAGAGGTATCAACAAGTATAGCCACCTCTAGCTTCGATGGAAAGAGGGAACCGATGCATTCTCATCCACTTTAATGTACAAAAGCGAATAGAAAGGGTAGTCGGCATGGGGGCCAATCCATCACGCACCCAAACTATTACTCCGCACAATCAGTAGAAAAGAGTGCAACCATTCTCGGAATCAGACTGAAGATCTCGACAAGCAAGGTTAGGAAACAAAGGAGTGATGCAGAATCTGCATCGGATCTGGCGTAGATGATGTCGTCGTGTCGGAAAACACCGGAAGGCACAAACAAGGAACAAAGAATGGTACCACAACAGACGGATTCATCAGGCAGCTTGAACACCGGATGGTAGAACACCGTTATCAAAGAAGGAAGCGAAACCCTGAAGGTACGACGGAACCCAACCACGAGAAATCCTGGACTCGAAGAAAGATAAGAGAGCAGATTCAAAACACGTCGAGACAAGAGGAGAATAGCAGAGGGGTAAGTAGTAAAATCAGACCTAATCAGAACTATCCAACCGATTTTGCAAAATAGTTTTGACACTCTACTTCGGCCGTTAGCTAGGTTATCCTACAGGCTGGACTTGTGGGGTATCGCAACTGCTGAGCTCTGATACCACTCTGTAACACCCTCAGAATCGGAACTATGCAAGTTTCAGCGATTCCCGCCAAACCCGCATAGAAACGATTCAAAGGTGCCCACCAGGCACTTTCGTGCGGGTGGAAAACGAGTAATAACATTACACAACAGTCCTCGATGGGACCCACAGAACAAATATATATAACAGTGACTCAACGAGTCAAGAATACAGATATAATATACAAAGATCCAAATCACCTTGAAAATGATAGAGCGTCCGACTACGGACAAGATGCAAATGGGGCTAAGAGCCCTGAAGAATAACCAATGGCGTCCATAACCCTGCCCAAGCCAAGCCGGAAGGGTAACCCTGCTAACGACGTCGATCTCAAAACCTGCTTAAACAAAAGGGGTGCCGACAAAGGGCAAAGGAAAAAGAGGAGCGTCAGTACTGAGGCCAGTACACGGCGAGACTAGAATTCGGCGGTCCTCGCCTACAAAGGTATGGTGGACTGAAGCGGCAGCGGCAGCATGCACTAAACAACCTATAGAGACTCGATACAACTGGCGGCTATCAGAGAGGGGTGAGAAAGACCTATTCGGATCCAACCTGATACTATCATCAAACAAACCCATCCTGGCGTTTCCCCCTCGAGACCAAACGAGGAAGTCAACCGAGGAACTCACACAGTGGACAGTTTTATTTATTCAGTTATAGTTGCGGCACTTTACGAGTCAGGTTTAAGTAATCGTCCTGATAAAGTAGGCAGTGGGCACTTTTAGTTAACCATTCCGTTATAGTTACAACACTTACTAATCAGATACAGATAGCATGAGATAACCCAAAACCCAGCAGTTGTTGGTACTTTTATTCAGCCATTCCGTTGTAGTTGCCATACTTACTAGTCAGGTACAATGGTCGCAAGCGACAATCCAAACAAGCAATTGTGGGCAGTATTATTTAACCATTCCATTATAGTGAAGCTGATTACTAGTCATTATAAAGTCAAATTTATAGCAATAAACTTTAGTTATGCTTGTCTATGGTCGAGATACTGTGCTCCAAGTCGTCCATAACCGCGGACACGGCTTTCAGAAAGTTTTAACCCGGCCGGGGTGCACAAATAGCAACACACACACGATCAACCTCGGAAAAACCAAATCAAAACCCAACGAGGTCTTCACGACAGAGCAATCACAAGATTCAGAAATATTTCAGGGGGCCACCCCATTGAGTAGAACCGCAACGAAGTAAGCAAGCTCCGAGACGGACTCAAGGTTTGGGTAGACGGCTGTGAACGACTGGGAACCCGAAAGTGTGGCTGGGCTTGTCGACACCGCGGAATCGTGTCCCGATCCTAAACAGTACAGTGTGCTATCTGTCGCACAATTTAAATACATATGTAGCATGGCATAAGTACAGGATCGTAAATAAAACCTCAAACTAGTTTGTGGCCCCAAGAAATAAGACGGAATCAAGCTCTGGCTAAGGGGGGCCCATACTCCCCATATGTGGATAGCGCGATAAATCAAGGAACAGGTATCAAGTACTCGGGGTCCTACGGGACACAAGTGGGCGTTCGGAAAGCAAATTTTGTCTATCACCCACCGATGCCTCTGCTTACTTCCATTTTTAGTTGTTAAACAGGAATTAAAGTGAACAATAAGTAAAGCTATGATCATCTCCAACATCAACATGCGGCAATACATCAACAAATGTGTCACTTGACGACACGCAACAGCACTTGAGCAAGCGACTACGACGCGCAAGTCCAACTATCTACCAAACAATAGGTAATAGGATGTGTCCGAGGCAATATAGGGCTGCAAGGGATATCACGGGTACGGGAAACTAGAGCATCGCAACACAGATAGCAATAGATCAACAGGAGGGAAGTAAATACTATAAAAGTAAGATAGGTAGAAAGGGGGAGATGCTCGCCTAAAAACATTGCCGAAGGTTCAACCGAAGATCGGGTCGACACTCGCATCAACTCAACGGCCTTATCCGCGAAGAACCAAAACACTAGGAGAAACATCGGATGCAATATTTAATACAACGGCAGAAGATCGGCATGATGCATGCATGATGTATGGCATGGCAAGGTGCGATGCAATTAGGTCATATTAAGTGGAACCGGGGTCCCGACAATATTTAGGTGGTTCATGTTATTTAACTGCCCCGCAATTTAAATGTGGTTTTAACATGGCAAAAGATAGTACCGGTTCGATGCACAAATTTAAATGAGGCCAATATAAGGCTAGATTTGCCCGCATATGGGCCCCATATTTAATTATTAGGTGAATCGGCATAAGGCCCCCAAACCACAGACAAGGATGCATGCAAAATGACAATTTAATATGCAACAAGTTGTTATTTATAAAATAGGGTTTCGGAAAGGGGTTCACACATTAGGGTCTCGACGGTCTTGGGGTTCCGGGGTTCGGGGTTCGATAGGGTCCAGGGTTCGACGGGTTCGTTCTCGGCGGGAGCGTTCTCGGATTACTGGGGTAGGTCTTGTCGTTCCGTGTTGAAGGCCCTCGGATTCAGGGTCCCGGCGAACTTGGCGTGTCGAGGTTCGGTTTCCGGTTCCGGCACCGTGGTCTTGCAGAGTTTCCCGGTTCTCGACGCGTGTCGGTCTTGTCGTTAGCTGAACTTGGCATCGTGGCGGCCTCTTCTCGTGGCGTCGGTCTTGTGGTTTGAGAAGGAGGGGGACGCCGTGATCGGTCTTCAAAGGTTCGCAAGGCGATCTTGGCGCTCGATGTCCATGAGGGAGTCCTTGGGGTCCCGGACGGAGATCTTGTCGGTGGCGGTTTCAGTTGTCGGTGTCGGACTTGGGTCTCGGCACTGGAGGTCTTGGTGTTCTGAGGGGATCTTGTCGCATCCATCAACTATGTGAAGTCCTTGGCGGTTTTTCTTGAAAATTCCTGGGCACATCTCCACAAAAGATCTTGTGGTACTTGGGCTAGCAACACAGGAACACATCCTCTGTGATATGAAACTGGTAAGATGCCCGTATGTGTCCCTAGCCCAAGTACTCGCTGTATGTCCTCCAAACTTCAGGGACGGGGCGAGCTGGTCGGAGCGCTCTGCAGGACGGAGACACTGCAGCAAAGGACAGCGGCGGGGAGGTCCAGGGGCACGACGAGCTCGATGCAGACCAGAGGAAGACGACCATGGCTTGGCGGTGGCGGTTCTCTGCCTGGACAGCGAAGACGGGCGCCAGAGGGAGGAGGAGGGGGCCGCGGGGCGTCGGGGGCGCGGCCGGGCTTGACGGGGAAGCGGCGGCGGCGGCTCGTGTGGGCGGAGCGGAGCGCGCACGGGGCCGGAGAGGTCGCGCGCGCTGGGAGGAGGGGCGAGGGGCTCAGGGAAGCTCCTGCCGGCTGGAGGGCGCCGGCGGTGAGGGGCTCACGGCTCGGGGTGGCCTGGGGCGAGGACGGCAGAGGGGAGGAGGGAGGCGAGGTGGAGGGAAGATGGCCGCGGAGGAGCCCGCGACGGAAGGCGCCGGGCGGGGCGAAACTCGGCCGGCGGGGCTTGGGGGTCCGGCGAGGTGGGGTACGGCGGGGCGGCGGGCGCTGCTCGGGGTGGAGAGCCAGGGAGGGCGGTGGCTGGGCAGGCGTCGGCGGCGGTGGGTGGTAGGGGCAGACGGGGCGCGAGCGGGGAGAGAGAAAGGAGAAGAAGGGGAGGTTGGGGAGAGGGGAAAGGACGCGGGGCAGGGGTGGGCCTGGGGAGGTGGGACCGCGGGGAGGGCCCAGGTGGCAGCGGGTGTTGGGGGAGTGTGGCGTGCGTGTGTTGGGTGCTGGTGTGGGGGGTTTGTGTGGTATGTGTTTGAGAGGGAGAGAGAGGGAAGGGAGAGAGGGCCAAGTGGCAGCACATGGTTGGTTGGGGATAGGGAGAGGGTGAGGTGGCGGCCAGCGATTGGTCCGGGTGAGGTGGAGGCTGGGTGTGGGTAGGTAGATTGGTAGCTGTAGGATTTGTTGGGGTGTTTGGGGTGGACCGATTTAAAATCCTGGGGGTGGTCGTTCGGGTCGAACCGGCCCGTTCGACTGCCCCCGCTAAAATAATTAAAACATTTATTTGATTTAAACGGGCCGTGTGCGAACCGATAGCGGCCAAAATAATTAATCCGGAGAACCGGGCTTTGCATTTGAATTAAGATGGGGCGTTTGGAAAACAAATCGGGCTTTGCGAAAATAGTTTTTGACAAACAACATATGATGATGACGAGGCAATGCACAAATTCAACGCGATTTTCTAGTAGTGGTTTTGCGGGATGCCACATGGCCCATCCTTAAATAAATTAACTATGCATAACCCAGTTTTTGTCTATTTTTAATAAAGGGAATACATTAATATAGTAAAGATATTAATTATACTCGGCCTCTACACCAACAAGATGTCCATAGACATCCAAGATGCATACAATCAAGAAAACATACAAATGGGAGAAAAGGAAAAAAAAATACCCGTCGTGGTGATGAAACACTCGCAATAGTAACACTCTAACCACCATTGGAGACATTACCCGGATTACAAAAGAGATTCTCCAAAAGAAACGCCACCAAGAAAAAAACAATGCACAAGCGTCGTGGTCGCCCGATCGAAGATCTTGGGTTTTCATTCTGAAGAAAGTACGAGATTACAAAACAATGCCTTTGACTAGACCATTGTCTGGTACAACCAGTGAAGAGAAGACCTTGGATTTTCACCCTCTAAAAATTGAGACTCGATACTCGAGGAGCACCGCCAAAATTACAATCCACATGCGCTGCCACCCCCTCTTGCCAAGGCCGCAACTGCAAGCCAACAAGCACCCACCACAAAGGAAGAACCTATGCAACAAGGTCTTCAACACACCCTATACACCTCTCCACCATTACAAACCTCGATTAAAGCCACCATGACTTTCTCCGCCATTTTCAATATCTTGTAAATCCATACTTGGATATGTCCCTCAAAACGACAAGAGAGAGAAGCTTCGCACCATGCCCTTCCTAAAGCCTCAATGGCTGAAGATGAGGGCAATGCACAAACGGATCGATTTCAATCAAGATATCTAGTGGCACCAAACGCCAAATAATGGAGATCTCTGAGCGAAAGACCATAACTCGTTTCTAGATCGAGGAAATTGCGTGAAGTGGATCAGAGTCGCTCGCCAAAACCACCTTTATTTAGGAGTGATGGCATCGCATGCCCTGGCCATAACCTACACAAGCCGCAACTGCTGATGAGTTATGATCATGAGAACTGGCGCCACACCCACCTCCAAGCCGCAGCAGCGCGGCCTCTGTCTCGTGCCGCCATAAGGTTGGAACCGCAACAACGACGGACCTCTGGGTGTGACTCGGATCCGCAGCACCACCGCCTCCCCTTTGATGTATGTCGTTAAGGAGGAAGATCGGCGCCGTCACATCGGATAAGGGAGCTTCGTACCCGGCCGCATCGTTACTCCATGTCGACGTTAGCTCAGCTCTCGAAATAGGCTTTTGCCTCGCTTTATAAATAAAGCACACATGTGAGACCGCTGCTGGGCCAGACAACACATCGCCCAAAGGAACAAACACCACATGATACAAGGCGCTAGGAGACCCCAAGCCCAACACGAAAAGCAAGTAGAAATAAAAGAAGAAGAAAGCCGATAACGGCGGTGTGCCGAAAACGGAAACAACTCGCAACCGGTGCGCCCTCTAGAGAAGTACCACCACACAACCCGCAATCCAAAGCGCCTGCGTACCAAGACAGCACCTCCAAGAAGGGGAGTGACGACGATGACACTACTGTCCGGCCGGGACCTAGGGTTTCCCCCGATACGCAGCGGGGGGTGGGGGAGGGAGGCTCTCGACACCCTTCAAGAAGGAAGGTGACACCCTCGGGTGTCACTGTGCCAGTGTCAACAGACAAGGATTTCTTCCGATCCCACCAGAACCACCCTCCCGAGCACTTTTAAAAGCTCCACCAATCACGTCACCCACGAGCATGCGCCATCCCAGTCTTGAAGTCGCCACCGCCGTCACACCGAGAGCCACGGAGCAAAGCTGGTAGGCTGAGAGAGTGGAGACATCGGCGAGGGTTGGCCTCTCAACAGCACGCGGGAGGGAACTACCTCCACCACCAGCAGGTGGTAGCCGACCGGATGTAGCAGCAAGACCGAGCCCGCAGAGGCTCGTGAATTCCCACCGCCGCACTGCAGCAAGGGTGCCATCGAACACGCCAACCGCCGCCCCAAGCCCTACTCCTCCTTCCACCAGGGGATCCGCCACCACGACAAATCCCGGCCGCCAAGCAGTAGCACCATCGCCACCGATCTTCCCCGGGCCTGCCGGACCGCCACCGGACTGGGGATATCACGTCACCTCCCGGAGCCTCCTCCGTCGGAGGGAATTCGTAGCCATCCACCTTCCGAGGCCGCCGCCCCGGCGTCCACCGAGCCAGGTTCGTCGCATGACCTGCAAGGTGGGGGTAGGTCTGGTTGATGTAGGATGGCGGCCACGACACAGCCGCGCAGAGGAGATCAACCTCCACCACCAATGGAGGTTGCTGTCCGGAGGCGGCAGCAGAGACATACCAGGTCTCGGGCCCAGCCGGGCCCAAAAAAGGGCCCGTAAAGTCTCCGCCGCCACGCTGCTACAACGCATCCGCAGCCACCGCAGCCATCCTACACGCCCCACACCGCAGCCCCTCCTCCAGAAGGTGCCAGCGTCACGAAAGGCCCGCCCCAGGCCCAGATCGAGCCCAAGTAGGCCCAGATCTGGGCTAGCCGAAGCTTCCCGAGAACGCACGCCCGTGATGCCCCACCCTGCCGGCGCCCCGCGCCGCCACCACGGCCCCTAGAGCCGAGCCACGCCCCCCCACCGCGTCACCGGAGTGCGGCGCCACGCCGCCCGAAGAACAACTGCCGCCGTCCTCCGGATGTGCCATGCCCGCGCGAGGCTACCACACCGCCGCCGCCTGAGGCGCGCCGGAACGCGCCGCCGGAACCACGCCACCTTGCAGCCCTCCGCTCCGAGCTGAGCCGCCGCGACCTCCGCCGCCGACGCCCACCTCCACGCCACCGCGCCCTGCACCAGCGCGCCGTCCCACTCAGTCCGGCCCACCCGCGCGGACCGTCGCCTTGGGGAGGGAGAAGTAGCCTCGCCGCCGACGCCGACCGGGCTTCACCCGCTAGCACGCCCCGACGGCGGCGAGGGGAGGGGGTGGCGACGGCCTGAGGTGGAATTACTCCCTCCGTCTCGGTTTAAAGGACACAATTTGCAATTCTCTGGGCCCTAGTTGTTTTCTAATCGGTCCATTTAATAGTGTGGAGAAGAACATGCATGAGGAGAAGAAGAGCTAGCAAAGCGTTCATATTTGTTCACACATGTGTATGCAAACATTTTATTATTTTCACACAGAAGTAATTATAGAGATTAAATGCTTTTGTGTCTAAATATTTTAGGATTGCATGGTTTACTAATTATGTCGTTTAAACCGGGATAGAGAGAGTAGGGTTTTCCCCGTCGCGAGCGACACGGGAGTGAGAGACCAGATGAACTCTTCTACTCCCTCCGTCTTGAAAATAACGTTAGCTCAGCTCCACACGTCTGTGGAGTGGAAAGGACAACGAAGAACTAATGAGTGAAATGAATAAGTAAGATATGCTCCACAAATCGGCCAGCCTATTTCCAGTTGTCAACTAAAATACTCCTGTATAAAATACCGCGCTAGCTGTGCTCAGGTCAGACAAGTATCTCCCACAAAGAAAGACCATGAAGATGATCCTCGTCCTCATGCTCGCATTATCCTTGGGTGGCGGCGCCGCCGGGCAGCACTGCTCCGGCGTCCCGTCTCTGCCAGTCGAGGTGGCCTGCCGGGAGGCGTGCGCCACGAGGCTCATGTACGACATGTGCATGGACACGCTGGGCGAGAAGTTCGACCCAGACCCGTCTCACTCCGTCGCGGTCACCGCGTACGCGCTCCTCGCCGCGCAGCGCGCCGTCGAGTCCTACGCCGTCACCGTGGCGAAGGCGTCCGAGCTGCTCCGCGACGGGTCCCTCGGCGGCGATGAGAGGACAGCCTACCAGGTATGCGTCCTGGAGTATGGCTACGCCAAGCAGTCCATGGACAACGTCGCCGAAGACTTGCTGCCGCCGTGCTCGTTCGGCGAGCTCCGGCAGGAGTACATGAACGGCCTGATGGACCTGGAGAGCTGCAGGGACCGCGTACTGCGGCTCACGGACTCGCCGCTGAACGCCATGAATCTTGTCGACCGGAACAATGCATTGCTGGCTTACTTCCTTGGTCAATTGCTCAGTATATGAGCGAGCGTCAAGTTTTTGTTTCTTTAAACTTAGGTTGATTGCAGAATAATCCAGGGTGTGACGATCTAGCAAGTAGACATCGATCGACATGATTCCCGTTGTCCTTCAGTACTTTTCGACCGATTAGACAACCAACAGACTTTCTCAACCTACTACAACCGTGAAGTGATGACACATGAACGCTGCGCAACGAAGAAGAACCAATGACGGACACAACAACTAAATGGGTCCATTAATCAAGGAGCCACGGAAGCCTACCCACGTTTTGCAAGACTTGCCTAAAAACATGTGCTACTCCCTCCGTCAGAAAATAGATGTCTCAAATTTGTTAAAATTTAGATAAATCTAGACACTATTTAGTATTCCTTTCACTCATATTAATTGACTCAAATTTGTCTATATAGAATGAATCTAGACACTATTTAATATATAGGTTCATCCGAATTTTGACAAATCAAAGTCAATTAATATGGATCGGAGGGAGTATATAGATTCGTCCAAATTTTGAAAAACCTGAGACATCTATTTTGGGATGGAGTATTTTTATTTCAATAGACACTACTTATTATACCATGGAGATACTACCTTGCTAATGATATGTATATTTGTGGATTTGTGAAAACAATCTTCAACCTACATGGTAAAAAGAGAGGACCCAAGAAGCTGCAAAGAAAGACATGTAGTAGTAGCGAGCATTTCGAGTGCTCCAACACTGCTTTGCTATTGTTTGTGGCTGTCTAAATTATCTGAAGCAGTGAAACCGTGAGGTCTTATGTCTCTTATGGCATCGTACATAACATGATCCCTGAGGATGAAAATGGATAATAAGAATATACTTATTGACTAGAGAGGCAGTGGAAAACTTGTCAACTCAGTACAAGAAGAGATCTTGAGATGCATATCGCCACAGTTATAGAGAGGTGCATCAGCAATTTCTCATTGATCTAGTGAAACAAACGTCAGTGGCAGAGAGTAAAGACAAAAATAGACGGTGTCGGTATAACGATAACATGCCTAATATAGCAAATTTTGTCTAGTGGGCCAAATACCCTTGCAAATAAAAAATTTGATCTAGGAAAGACCGACCATGGCCTGTGATGTAAAATGTAAACTGCTCCTTCTGTACCTAATTATAAAACATTTTAGCTTACTATAATAGTGCACTAAAACATCTTATAACTAGGTACAGAGGAAGTACTGAAAAGGATGTCGTCTAAATTTGAATGTATATAGATATTATTTAGTATTTACACAAATTCACGACATCCTTTTTAGAATGAAGGGAGTAGTACCTAGTTGGTTACCTCAAAAAGAAAAAAAAAAACTAGTAATTTCGTGTTTTTTTGATTGAACTATATTATTTGCACTATGTCTGAGAACTATATTGAGTTGAAATTAAATTTAAATATGAACTATATCATTTGAAAATTTGAACCATCGTTGCCTAATTGTCCTAATTGTGTGGTGGCCATGATCATGTCCCAACAGTCGGCACCACTTGTCTTCCAGTAGTTGCTTAGACTATCCCTTTAGAGTATCTCTAGCAGATTGCGGATAACGCCCCCAACCTAGAAAATCAAGACGTTTTCTCGTTTTGTGCAGTTTTTTTAGGGGTAGAGGTTTTGTGCAGTTTTCGTGTATGAATATATCCCAGATAATCGACCGGCCTAGATAATCCCGATAGGAGGCCCACTCCATCACTGTATACGTGGGCTGGAGTGCCAATTCCGTTGTTCGACGGTCCCATCCCCCAGCCTACGTGGTGCGGGAGAAGCTGCGTCGTCACAATGTCGTTGCTCGAGCAGGGGCTGGCGGCATCGGAGCATCAGAAGGCTAACCGGCAGGCCTGGCGCGTCGAAGCTTTGGTCTAGGCCTACTGGACGGACACCACCTCCAAGGAGGAGTGAAGAGCCCCTGCATTCGTGTCCCGACGAAGAAACGATGTCGTTGTTTGGTCCCCGGTGAAGTAATGCCGATGCCTTTTCGTTCCTTTTGTTTAGGGTTGGATTTTAGGCCGTTGCCGCATGTAAATTTGTAGAATTCGCATGTGTAAGCGATGAACTAGTTTTGTATAGAACTGATGCGAATGTGATGAAATCGAATGCGAAAACTCCCATGAATTACTTAATCCATCTCAGATATCTAGGCTGTTGGATATCTCGGCGTGGAAACGCATTTTCCAGCTCCTAGATCCGAGTTTCTCCATAGGGAAGACTCAAACCGCGTCTAAATTGTGCACCTGAACAGCTGGACCAAAATGCGGCGTCTCAGCGGAATAATCCATTCGGTAGTCAGGCAAAGGGTCTTCTTCTCTGTCTCCTCTGCCATCCCACCTGCCCGTTTCTCTCTTTCCATGGGCGAACTGTCTCTTCTCCTCTCTCCTCCGCGCTGCCACGCCAGTGTCGTGCCGGCCGAGCTCTCCATGGCCACACGTCTCGCCGTCTCGCCTGCATCTCGGCCGCTTTGTCGCTCGTGCCTGCGCTTGCCCCAACCGCTTTGCCGCGCATGCGTGCGTGGCTGCGTGCACGCTGACCCTCACCGTCCTCCTGGGACCGATGCGGATGAGATCGCCGTGGTGGCGGTGTATGTGCGCGGTGTGCGAGGCGTACCTGGCAGCGTCGTGGACAGGTGAGTTCGCCCCGTTAGGGCAGGAAGAGCACAATGTGGGATGGAGGCTTGCGGGATCCTGTATGGGGCAACCTCAGTCGCGCTGCGATTCATGCGCGGCTACGCAGAGTCGCGGGCATGGGACAAGGCGCGGCCGCTATAGACAGACCAGATCACGATCCAAATATTGTCTGAGACACGATTCAAATGGACAAAACCGGACCGTTTAAATCCGCAAGACGGGTCTTCCGGTGGACATGCCCTTATACTCGTGCAACACTTTTGATCTTTTCTAACACGGATGAGCCCTATCTCGACAAAGCATTCTGACAAACATGGTTGAGTCGATCCAAAATATGTCGTCGGTGTTAAAGTGTATCAGTGGATTGCACTAGCCCTTTTCATAAGTTCGGACTTTTGGTTGCGTTGGCTAGTGCATGAAGCTTGACATGGTATCAGAGCCTAAGGTCTCGAGTTCGAGTCCTGGCTTTCGCAATTTATCCTAAAATTGTTGTTGACCCCTCTGTGTTCACGTATAGGCCTTGAGTCATACGTGAGTTTCGCGCGCTGTCGCTTTATTCCGGATACACGTGCTGACTTCTCCCCGTCACACGTAAGAGGGGGTGTTAAAGTGTATAAGTGGATTGCACTAGCACTTTCCATTAGTTCGGACTTTTGGTTGCGTTGAATAGTGCATTAAGCTTGACAGTCAGCTCGTCGCTACCGGGTCGACTCTGCGTACAACTCTCCGAGCTAGCTATTCCAGCGAGGTTGATGTAGAGCTCCAGACGTCTTTGGAGCCGAAAAGAAACTGAAAAATTAATGAGCGAAATGATAAAAAAGATTTGCGTCTTTGTCAATTATCCATATGCATCATGTCCAGAAATAAATTGTCCATATGCAGGTATCGTCATTTGTCACACGTACGTGCAAGTGTGATGCACATCCATGCGTGGGTCAGTGTCCATTTCCAATTGTCAACTAGAAAAATCCTACTCTATAAAATACAACGCTGTGCTCATGTCAGACACCCGCACCAAGTTTACAAACATCGCACAAGACCATGAAAACCATCCTCGTCCTCATCCTCGCATTCTCGTTCCTGGTCGCCGCCGCCGGCGAGGACTGCCCCGGCGTCCGGTCGCTGGCGGTGGAGGCGGCCTGCCGGGAGGCGTGCGGCACGAGGCTGATGTACGACATGTGCATGGACGCGCTGCGCGACAAGTTCGAGCCAGACCCGTCTCACCCCGTGGTGGTCACCGCATACGCGGTGCTCGCCGCGCAGCGCGCCCGCAGTTCCTACGGCGCCACCGTGGACGCGGCGTCGGGCCTGCTCAGGGGGTCGCTCGGACGCGACGAGAGGGCGGCCTACGAGGCGTGCATCAAGGAGTACATCTACGCCGATCTGTCGATGTACCGCGTCGCCAACGACATGCTGCCGTCGTGCAGGTTCGGCGGTCTCGCGGATGAGTACATGAAGGGCGTGACGTACATGGAGGGCTGCAGGGACCGCTTGATGCGTCTCCCGGCGTCGCCGCTGTACGCCATGAATCTTGTCGACCGGAACAAGGAATTGCTGGCGTATTCCCTTGGCCAGTTGCTCGGTATCTGACCGTCAGGCTAGCTGTTTGCTTTTGGTGAATCTTTGGTTAACTGCAAAATAAATCAAGTTTAGTAACTAATGAATACTGAATTACTGAGTGCTATGGTCTCTGGCAAGTAGCGCATATACTCACTCCGACTCGGTTTATAAGACTTACGCGTATTTCTAGATTGACAAATTAACCAACTTAGCATATGATACATATGATAAAACTATATTATTAGAAACTTTAAATGTTATATTTTCTAATGATATAATTTTTATATTATATAATTCATATTATATAGCTCATACAGATAATCTAGGTATACCCGTAAGTCTTATAAACTGGGATAGAGGGGGTATAGTGAATTGCAAAATTCCATTTACGGTATGCCTTCTCGATCGACATGATTATCCGTGGTCATTTGGTACTCGTGTTTTGTATTATGCTTATTACGTAGTAGTACTTATCGGAGAGGGAATTTTGCAGATGCAACTCATTCAAATCGACGGTTTACAAGAGGTTTATATATTGATAGTAACGTAGGTCTTTGACGATCCGTACAGTCTCGCTCCACTCGTCAGAAGTTGGTATATACTTTATAGAATTTGGATCAACATATAACAAATTTCACCTTGAGACAAATTCCTTGTAACATCAACATCAATTATCCCCTGAACAAACAAAGCAAATACTTTCGGCGCCGTTAGCCACTTGGCCTAATCAGTTAAACCAACTAAGTTCGAACAAAGCTCAAACTTAGCAACATGAACAGGTTTAGTCATCATATCAGCGGGATTATTATGAGTGCTGATCTTACATACCTTTAATTTACCTTGAGCAACAATGTCTCTAACAAAGTGGTACCTGACATCGTGCTTAGTCTCTCATGGAACATCTGATCTTTTATAAGGTATATGGCACTTTGACTGTCACAAAACAAAGTAACGCAAGAATCATCTCCACAAAGCTCAGCAAACAAATAATTCAACCAAACAGATTCTTTGCAAGCTTCAGCTATAGCCATGTATCCGGCCTCACTAGTAGATTGTACAACAACAGCCTGCAATGTAGCCTTCCAGCTAACAGCACAACCACCAACATTAAACACATAACCTGTGAGGGATCTTCTCTTATCCAAATTGACAGCAAAATCTAAATCCACATAGCCAACGAGTCTCTCACCAGTCCTGCCAAACTTCAAACAAGCATTAAAAGTGCCAAGAAGGTACCTGGAAAGCCACTGAACAACCTTCTAATGTTCTTTACGAGGATTAGCCATGTATCTATTTATCAAACTCATAGCATATGATAAATCAGGACGAGAACAAACAATGGCATACATCAAAGAACCAACAGCACTAGAATATGACACTTTTGACATATACTCAAACTCTTCATCAATAGTAGGACATTGAGAAACTGACAAATTAAAATGAGAAACAATAGGGGTACTAACTGACTTAGCACCATCCATATTAAAACGATGAAGAACTTTTTAATGTAACTTTGCTGACTAAGAAACAACAAACCAGATTTTCTATCTCGGGTAATTTCCATACCTAAGATCTTCTTAGCAGATCCAAGATCCTTCATCTCAAACTCACTACTTAGGTGTGCCTTCAAAGTAGTGATTTCTTTCATGCTCTTGGAAGCAATTAATATATCACCAACATATAGCAGCAGGTATATAGGTGATCCATCAACAAACTTAATATGAACACAACTATCATATTTAGACCTCTCAAAGCCATATGAGATCATAAACGAAACAAATCTTTTATACCACAGTCTTGGAGATTGTTTAAGACATAAAGAGACTTTTTTAATTTGCTCACAAAATCCTCTTTACTAGACACTCCATGTATATTTTCTCATCAAGCTCTCCATGCATAAAAGAAGTCTTGACATCTAATTGCTCAAGCTCAAGATCACGCATAGCCACAATACTAAAGAAAGTGCGAACGGAACTATGATTTATAACTCGGGAGAACACATCATTGTAATCAATACCTGAAATCTGGCTGAACCCTTTTGCTACTAACCTTGCCTTGTACCTTAAAGGCTCTTTGGAAGACAAACTTTCCTTTTTCTTGAAGATCCACTTGCAGCGGACCGTCTTCTTTTGTTTGGGAAAGCGCACAGCATCCCATGTGACATTTTTCTTAAGCGACTGCATCTCTTCTTGAAACCCACTTCTTGCGGTCAACGGATGCAATGGCTTCATTATATGTAGCAGGTTCAGTATCGTTCTCCGCCTGTTACTCGTCCCAAGCCTCCGGCGACGGGGCTCGCTTCACTCGTCATAAGTTGGCCTATATTTTGTAGAATTTGGATCAACATATAACATTCTTTACTCAAGGACGACACTTTTGTTGGCAAACCAGATTTTGCCTAGGAAGCCATAGGCGAGTGAGATGCAATGTCGGCTGACAAGCTTTTGCACCACCGTCGGCGCCACCTTCTCCCCTTTCTAGTCATAGACGTTGAATGCCAGCAAGGTCCCCTGCTCGAACTTGACGCTCGACCCGCCCCGGCTGCTCCCGCCGGAGGCGAGCAAATGTCAAAGCAGAGGAGGCGTGGAGCGTAGAGCCACGGCAGGGGCGAGCATGATGGAATCGATGGGTGAGGATGGCGGTGCCGAAGGCCAGCAGGAATTGCGATCTAGTAGGTGGTTTCCTTTCTTTACACGTGGTGATTAGGTGGTTTCTCGGATTGCGCATAGGTGATTAGCGACAATTATTTTGGGGGTTTTGTTTTGAGTGCACATCATACAACATTTGGACGACTTTGGACATCATACTTGAACCCGTGGATGGCTGAACACTGGTGGAGAACGTGCCATGCGTCTCGGTTGGTAAGGGGCTTTAGTCCCGGTTGCCCAACCGGGGCGGGGCAAGCGGGACTAAAGCCCCCACCCTTTAGTCCCGGTTGGCCCATGAACCGGGACAAAACATGGTACACGTGGCCGCTGCTCCACGCGAGGGGGGAGGAGCAACCGTCCCGGTTCGTAACACGAACCGAAACAAATGACCCTCTGCCGCGGCAGAGATTTGGCACATTTCTCTGCCGCGGCATAGAATTCATTTTGGCAACCTTTTTTTGCCGCGGCAGCATTTTGGCCACTTTTTATGCCGCGACAAAGAATTCTTTTATGTTGTTTTATTTTTTATTTTGTGTTTTGCACTCATCAATGAAGGAACCATTATATTACACAAGATCATCATGCCAATAGAGATCCAAGTGTCGAACATATTACATTTGATACACAGATTTCATGCACATATATACATACAAAATAAGCTCTTTGTACAATCACTATTGCCTATACACCCGCATAGTATTCTCCTTTTGGGTTTAGGACTTTTGCATCCAAGAATCCCGCCAATTCCTCCTGAATTGCTCGTAGGCGATCCTTTCACAGAAGACCGTCCCGTAGACGTTCGAGCTGATTTAAAAAAAAGGAGTAAACCTATATGAATGAAACTAAACACAATTTGATGGTAATAAAAAAACTATAAAAATTGTTTACGTACGTTAAGTTGCTCTAAATTTCTGCCCTTCTCACAGCATGTCTGACGGATGAACTCACAAACATAGTATCCACATAAATTGGTCCCTGGTCCCTGCGTTAGGCACTTTACGAGAACAGAGTTCAAACAAAATAATAATCAAGTATGATAATAACGGTATCAAAACTAGAATCAAAGAGATGCGTGGATATAGCTAGTGGTGCTTACATCTAGTGGTTTAAATGTAAGCTCCTCTTTCCAAATACCCATAGCCTTCTTGGTGAACCGTTTTCAAGCGTTGCCCGACAAAGAAAACGAATAAAATAAGTTATTAGTTACTTGATATCATGAAATTCACGAACATTGCCGATATAGTGTCGTAATGATTAGAATTACCGCTGGAGAATCATATGCATGTCCTTCCACGTCTCAAGGGGTTTATGTTTCGAGTCCATGACTAGTACCCGCCCTTTGTCAGGTTGAATGATTAACAGAATATAGTGGAAGCTGCGCATGTATAACTCATAAATTATACACTTAACATCGAGTAAGCGAAATAGAAAGTGTATACAAGACAATAACACTCACTCAAAGTTGTAAGGAAATAGTATTTTCCTTCTGGTTTCTTGAAACCTTAACACGTGTACAATATTATCCTCCCAATATGGGTCAACGAACCCAATATCATAGATTTGTCCTCTGTTGCATTCGAGAATCTTTATTCTGCATATTATAGTATGATTATATACATGCAATAAACAAGGTGAGATAGCTAGAGACTTAATTAATTACATAATTAGTACTTATAGACAATAGGCACTGATGACCGATTTGTCCAAGGCATCTTGATTGAATAATTGAAATAGTTCAACAAGTTCAATGGCTATCATGTCATCTACTTCTTTCCGATAATATTCTTTTGTAACCCTCAGTATTATCCAGTTAGGCCTAGCCTTTGTGGCATGCATGTACCAGTTATGCAATCTTCGCATTTTTGTTGGAAGATTCTTTACCTCCTCAGATTTGATGAGAGGTTTGATGTACTGATATTTGTATGCTACTTCACCCATGGGGAAGTACTGTAACTGGGATAAGTAGTGGGCAATACTCATACCTTGAGCAGCGGCCGCTTCTCCGTATAGTGCAACTACCTCTGGATCATACTGCTCTTCGGTCGCATATTTGCTCGACCCTACATTGGTATGGGAAATCACCTTGAGAGGGGTGCAAGATTGTTTTGTTTTTTCTCTGAGCTGGGCAACAGATTTTCGGCTTGCACCAGTACTGCTCTTCGACAGTTGTTGTGCCACATGTGACTTGAGAATAGAGCACTCATAGTTTGAGGACAGCTTTGGCTCGGGTTGGTGAAGGCCCTTTAGCATTTTGAACACTCAGGCTTTATCTTCTTCGGTGCTGAGGAAATCTGACTCTTTCGGCTGCCTCAGCTTAGCAAAAAACGCTGTCGTTTCCGCCTCAACGGTCGTCGTAGTCTCCTCTTCAGTATAGTCATAAGCTCTCTTGGGAGGAACTTTTGGTACTTTTGGAAGAGGCTCTTCTTTACGTGTGGGTGATCGCTTACCACTCTGTAAAGTAGTGATGGTTGGCTATTGATGAGGGAGCTTCTTCTTCTTCTTATTTAAGTCCACGGAAACGACACCAGAAAACTTGTTGATGACTCCTTGATGGCGCTAGAGAACTTGGTGCTTCAAGTGGAGTCTTGTTGGGAACCCCAAGAGCAAGGTGTGAAGAGCACAGCAGCAAGTCTTCCCTCAGTTGAGACCGAGGTTATCGAACCAGAAGGAGGAAGGAAACGTCACATAGGTGTTGCAAGCAACACGGAGACCTGCACAACACATACTCAAGACTTTGCCCCAATGAATCAGTAAGGTTGTCAAGCTCACCGGTTTCCTGTAATAAAGTATTAAACGTATGGTGTGGAAGGTAATGGTTTGCAGCAAGTAAACAAGTAACAGTGGAAGATGTATCATTGGTAAAGATTGGACCGGGTTCCATAGTTCACTAGAGGTGCTCTCCTTAGATAAACAACATGACATGAAGGGTAAACAAATTACAGCAGTGCAATTGACAGGAACTGAGCAAGGTATAACAATGCAATTACTAGCCAGAAAGATCCTATGAGGTTGATTGGGCAATACAACAATATACATAGACCGCCTTCCAGCTGCATCTATGACTAGAAGTCCACCTTCAGGTTATCATCCGAACCCCCTCCAGTATTAAGTTGCAAGCAACATAGAACTGCTTTAAGCAAAGTGTGTAAGGTAAACAGTCCACATGTTCCATGAACAAGAAGCTGTTGTTTTCTCCCTAGTAGCAACAGCACATCTACTACCGAAGAGATTTCTGTCACTTCCCTTGGAAACTAGAGGCATGAACCCACTATCGAGCATAAATACCCCCTCTTGGAGTCACTAGCAACTACTTGGCCAAGATAACCAGTAGCAACAGAGAGCATGCAAGATCACAAACAATACAAAGATGATATAATCATAAAGATAAAACTATTAATCAAACCAACATAATAATCTCAATATCCATCGGATCCCCGCAAACACAACATGCATGATTACAAATAGATAAGATCTTCATCATGAACGGAGCTCACAAGATCTATACATGAAAGCACAAAGGAGGAGATACAACCATCTAGCTACTACATGGACCCATAGTCCAAGGTGGAACTGCTCACGCATCATACCGGAGAGAAGGCCTATGGGATGATCTCCCCTTCGGAAGGGTCCCGAGAAGAACTTCAGATCCCCCGATCTAGGGACGATGGTGGCGGCGGCTACAGACGGTTTCGTGGATTTCTGATTGGGTACTCAGGGTTTCTGCATCGGGGGCTTCTTATAGGCGAAGGGGCGAGACCGGGAGGAGGCCAGGGCCACCAAACCCTAGCCAGGCGCAGGCCCACCTGCCCCCGCGCCTGGGGTGGGTCTGTCCCCCCTGGCTGGCCCCTCCGGCTCTCCTCTGGACTTCTTGTTCCCCACGGAAAGTAATTGACTTTGACGTTTGTCCCGTCCAATTCCGAGAATATTACTTTACTAACTTTTCTGAAACCAAAAACAGCAGAAAACAGGCATCTGGCACTGTTGCAACTTGTTAATAGGTTAGTACCAGAAAACATGTAAAAAGCACCTCAAAGTGTAGACAAGCAAAGAAAAGTAGATACAAAACAAGCATGGAGCATCAAAAATTTAGATACGTTTCGAACGTATCAGCATCCCCAAGCTTAACTCCTGCTCGTCCTCGAGTAGGTAAGTGATAAACAGAATAATTTTTGAGGTGACATGCACCCTCACAATAAAGATCCAACCATTTGCAAGCACTGAAAGCTAGGATCAAAGAACTCTAAACATGTGCATGAAATATGGAGTTCTAACAATAGGACATAGTAACTATGCATGCAACATGACAAGCTACAAACAAAGATCATGAATAACATGCATTGAAAAACGTTTGTTTGTTTCACATGCAGAAAACATAGCATAGTGGCAATCAGCTTGTCCCTCATAGAGTAGCAAATAGATGCATAGGAAACCTGCAAAGTTCACAAGCGTGACTAGAAACAAGTAGCACAAGAACAAGTAATAACACAATATGCATCAATTAATAAGCTTTGGAACACTGCACACAGAATGATAACTATGCTCTCTTAATGGTGCCTAAAGGTAGAAGGTGGAGACTCAATAGTGGTGGAAGAAAAGTCTTTTTGTAAAGGAAGCAGTGATTACAAGTTTCAAAAAGAGCTTCCAAAAATTATGGTACTTGTTAGCTTTCATCCCTCATTGCCCCTATCATAATCATCTTGAAGTGGTTAAGGTTAAGGTGGCAAAGCTGGAATATATGCTTGACAAAGTATAAGTTGGCAATCTCATGCCCCTTGAATACGAGGGCCACACCTCATGCATACTCAACTTTGGGTCCAGGTAAGTTCTTGTCACTGTAAGTATTTGCATATCATTGAGAACCGCCAAAAGGGTACCCCTTGCACATGGTACAGGAGCTTTCCCATAACAGAAATGACAAGGCAAGCAGACAATGAGAATCTCAGCAATTCTTCTTATGTACCATGGGAATATGGTGTTTTTTTCTCTCTTTCCTCTTTTCTCAATGTGTATCTTCTTTAAGAAGAATGCTTCATAGATGTCACAATGGTGATGCTGCAAGTTTTCACCATGATTAGGCATGGCTTAGGCTAGCGGCCCAGACGTTTCTCTAACACAAGATACAAACTCCATGGACTTACAAGTTCCCTCTTCATTTCACACCGGTGACATCCATAGACAAAAGAACATGATATCAACTGAGTACAACAAGGTACAAGTGCAATGTTGAAAACGTTCCCCGTGACAACACGGTTCTGCTAACTCCAACTTATAAGTGCAAGCATATACAAAAAAGTTGTCACAATGGTTCAAGTTTATTAGGGGCAAATAATAAAGTGTGCCATCAAGTTCGTGAGGGCTTTAATCACTAAGTTATCACATAATAAAATAGTTTTTAATTGGAAGATAGTTGAAAACAAGAATATACTTGGAATGGTGTAACACACCATGCATAGGAGTTTATAGTGGACACTTTGGAATACTTGGTTTCTTGGAAGTTGGAGGCATGAGTAGAACCTACTCATACAAGTGGAGGCTAGCAAAAGACTGGGAGCAACCAACTAAGAGAGCAATAATGGCCAAAATCATGCAGTGCAACAAAGCAAACTAATCAAAGCAAAGAGTGGTACTACAAGTCAAGGACTAAATGATCAAAGAGGCTAATGGTGACTTGTCATAGTCATAACATGGTGTGAGCATGTGCCAAGTCAACCCAAGCAAACATCAAAGGAGAATACCACAATACTATGCTTTTTCATGCTAAAACAACGCATAATTTTTTTTCAAGGCACACTAAGCAATCACAATTTTTTGGAACAAGACATGCTACAGCAATAATCACTAATCATAATGCTAAAACAACACCTAGCATGTCATGCTAAAGTCTAAGTCACAGTCAATGCAAGCTCCTCTTGCACTTCAAGCAAGAACTTACTACTCCTTTCCAAACACCAAGCAACTTATTTGCAAAACAACACAGAGGGAACGGGGGTCCAAACTAATTTATTCAAGCAAACTAAACAAACTAAGCAAATAAAACGAAAACTAAGATGCTCCAAGAACAACACAACTATGCATGTAACAATAAAAACGAAGTGTCTAGATAGACCTGAGCTTTTTATTGATGAAGGAGGAGATGCCTTGGGAATCCCCAAGCTTTGCGCTTGTACCTATTGGATATTTCTTGGGGCGACACCATGGTGGCATCCCCAAGCTTGAGCTTTTGTCCATTCTTCATCTCATTGCATCATTCTCCCTTTACACCTGAAAATTTTCCTTCATACAAAACTTCACACAATCTTCATTAGCAATATTAGCTTATTCAAAAGGTATTAGACCTCTGGCAAAGCTTTGGAACAGCAAGGCTTTTCACTAAAACACAAGATACTGTAGTAACTCCTTCAAAAAACTCAATTTACCTGAAGAGAACTCAAAAATGAATCAATAAGAAGCAAATGAAAATAGTGGCAGAAATCTATCAAAATAGACCATCAGGTAGAAACGAATTTTTTCGAACATCTTCTGTTGCTCAAATAAAAAAGTGTTGAACTAATAAAAGTTAGCTAACATACTGGGGGATTTATTCGTAAATTTTGAGCTCAATCTGAGTTACAGAGCCTCCTCACGAATTTTGATGGTGGAGGACAGAAATCTGTTTCGGGACAACAACTCCCCAAATCTTACTTCCCTCTCATTAGAGGTCATTCTTGGCACAAAAATCAAACAAAAAGGATAATGAGAGGTCATTATAGAAGTAATAACTTCCAGGACTCAAGGAAACTCTTGGGTTATCTCCCAACAAGTACTTTTCTTTAACGCCTTTAAGTTAGGCACAAGAAGCAAGAAGAATCAAATATTTTCAAATGAAGAATTGTCCCTCTTGTTCCTTCTTTTCTTACCTTTATTTTTCTTCTTAGGGAAGATATGATTGCTTACCGGGGGAGTAAAGTGCATGATGCCTTCTCCCACATCTATTACTGCCCCAAGGTGCTTCAGTAGATATCTTCCATGTGTGATTTGTCCTTTGCCTACACATTCAATAACAAGATAATCAGTAGACACCATTTTCCCTGAGACTTTTGTAAACACACCTTCAGCTATTCCAACGGGCAATATAGTGGCATTGTTGGTAAGAGAGATTTCCTCTCCTCCTTCAATAATCCCCCAAAGACTCAAGGAATGAAAAATATCTTTAGGCATGAGACAAAATTCAGACATGATATCACAGCGAGCATCAAAAAGTGTAGTGTTTATTGAGACTTTAATTGTGGGAAACCAATTGGAAGGCTCAGAATTTATGGGAACATAATCATGGTAAGCCCTAAGAGTGTGATAGCAACTATTCATGGCAGCAATACTGGTCTCAAGATGGTTCAACCTAGCAAAAATACTTGTGAAAGAGGAATTAGACTTGCTAGGTGTACCATAGATCATGATTAATTTCCTTATAGCATCATAAGCTTCATCCTCATTACAAAGCAAAAAAATATTTTTCAGCCACAACATCCAAAGCATATCTATAACGAAGAACAATACCATGGTAGAAACTATCAATAACCAAGATGAGGCTTACCTCAGGCTCAGTTTCCCTCTGGAAAGCAAAGATTCTAGACCAAGCTTCCTTAAAACTTTCTTCACCTTTTTGCTTAGAAGTGGAGATTTATACCATAGGGGAATAAAGGCAGACCCGACAAGGCAGCAACTAGAGCAGGAACTAACTTTTTTGGGTTTTTTGGAAAGAGGCAAACAAAACCAAGCAAGAGAAACAAAAGAAACAAAGTAAAGAGAAAGGAAGTGAAGGACTCCCCTAGTGAAGACGTCCTTAGCCTCCCCGGCAATGGCGCCAGAAAACTTGATGGTTGGCTGTTGACGAGGGAGCTTCTTCTTCTTTAAGTCCCCGACAAAGGCGCCAGAAAACTTTTTGATGACTCCTTGATGGCGCCAGAGAACTTGGTGCTTGAAGTGGAGTCTTGTTGGGAACCCCAAGAGAAAGGTGTGAAGAGCACAAAAGCAAGTATTCCCTCAGTTGAGACCAAGGTTATCGAACCAGAAGGAGGAAGGAAACATCACACAGGTGTTGCAAGCAACGCGGAGACCTGCACAACACAAACTCAAGACTTTCCCCAACGAATCAGTGAGGTTGTCAAGCTCACCGGTTTGTTGTAACAAAGGATTAAACGTATGGTGTGGAAGGTAATGGTTTGCAGCAAGTAAACAAGTAACAGTGGAAGATGTATCAATGGTAAAGATTGGACCGGGGTCCATAGTTCACTAGAGGTGCTCTCCTTAGATAAACAACATGGCATGAAGGGTAAACAAATTACAACAGGGCAATTGACAGGAACTGAGCAAGGCATAACAATGCAATTACTAGCCAGAAAGATCCTATGAGGTTGATTGGGAAATACAACAATATACATAGACCGCCATCCAGCTGCATCTATGACTAGAAGTCCACCTTCAGGTTATCATCTGACCCCCCTCCAGTATTAAGTTGCAAGCAACAGACAACTACTTTAAGCAAAGTGTGTAAGGTAAATATTCCACATGTTCCATGAACAAGAGACCATTGTTTTCTCCCTAGTAGCAACATCACATCTACAGCCGAAGATATTTCCGTCACTTCCCTTGGAAACTATAGGCATAAACCCACTATCGAGCATAAATACCCCCTCTTGGAGTCACTAGCAACTACTTGGCCAAGATAACCACTAGCAACGGAGAGCATGCAAGATCACAAACAATACAGACATGATAGAATCATAAAGATAAAACTATTAATCAAACCAACATAATAATCTCAATATCCATCGGATCCCCGCAAACACAACATGCATGATTACAAATAGATTAGATCTTGATCATGAACGGAGCTCACAAGATCTATACATGAAAGCACAAAGGGGGAGATACAACCATCTAGCTACTACATGGACCCATAGTCCAAGGTGGAACTACCCACGCATCATACCGGAGAGAAGGCCTCCAGGATGATCTCCCCTCCGGCAGGGTGCTGGGAAGAACTTCAGATCCCCCGATCTAGTGGTGGCGGTGGCTACAAACGGTTTCGTGGATTTCTGATCGGGTACTCAGGGTTTCTCCATCGAGGTCTTCTTATAGGCGAAGGGGTGAGAGCGGGAGGCGGCCATGGCCACCAAACCCTAGCCAGGCACGGGCCCACCTGCCCCCGTGCATGGGGTGGGTCTGGCCCCCCTGGCTGGCCCCTCCGACTCTCCTCTGGACTTCTTGTTCCCCACGAAAAGTAATTTACTTTGACATTTGTCCTGTCCAATTCCGAGAATATTTCTTTACTAACTTTTCTGAAACAAAAAACAACAGAAAACAGGCATCTGGCACTGTTGCAACTTGTGAATAGGTTAGTACCAGAAAACATGTAAAAAGCACCTCAAAGTTTAGACAAGCAAAGCAAAGTAGATACAAAACTAGCATGGAGCATCGAATTATAGATATGTTTCCAACGTATCAAGTAGCGGTGGTATGCTTACGCTTTTTTTCCTGAGGCGCCGGTGATGGCTGCCGCGGCGGCGACGTCTGCGCCGGAGACTAGTGAGGCGACAGAGATGGGTGAGGCGATGGAGCCGGGTGAGGCGACGGAGATGGGTGAGGCGACGAAGACGACTACCGCGGCGGCGACGACCGCGCTGGAGACGGGTGAGGTGGCGGCGAAGATGGCCTTGGCGTGTGATTTGGAAACACAATACATTCCTTTGGCCATAGAATGGTGACGTGTGTTGCTTCTCCCAGTTCAGTCACATCCCCTTCACCTGCAGGGTAGTCAAGATTCAAACCTTGAAAGGTGGGCATGATTTCATCCACCCCGACAACAACGTAGCCCTATGGAACCGGATGACAATGGTAAGTTGGTGCAGGTCCAATTGGTAAGGCATAGCCGACCGCCACCTTCATTAATATGTTCACAACTTTGACATGTAGCTCGCAGTGTGTCATATGTGTGATATCATCCACTGGGTAGCCAACACGAGCCATCGTCGATGCACCATCGTCATCGTCATTGTCATCACCCGGGACCTCGGTGGAAGCCACACTGCTTTTTCGATTATTTGATAGGCCGATAGCATCGAATGCAGGTTCTACCAACATGTGCTTCTGAGATGGGCTGGTAGTACCTTGCTGGATAAGTGCGTTAATTTGATCTTGTTGTTGCTTTATTCGTTCTTCAAGTATACGCATTCGCTCTGCCTAAATATTTGCTTCAACTTCTGCCTTGTCCTTTCTCCTCTTACGGATTCTATCAGGATATTTCTTCCTCTCTTCGGGAAACCCAATGCTCCATGGTTGGGAGCCTATTGTGCCTCGTGTTCGTCCATCGTGTTCCGTATTCCCAAGGGCGAGTGTGAGCTCGTCATTCTCTCTATCGGCAATGAAGTCCCCATCTATAACATCCTTTACTGTGTTTCTCATCTTCTCGATTGGCAAGGGGTCTCGTTTATGTCTTATGTTATATATACACTTCCCTTCCGAGTCCAACGTGCCCCCATGACCATAAAACTAATTCTTTGCACATTTGATCCAATTGTCTGTCTCTGGGATGATCTTTTTAGCACGCAGTTCATCCTCAAGTTTCTTCCACTTAGGAATGCCAGCCCTCTAGCCACCTTGGCCCATAGTATGGTGATACTTCTTGTTAGCAGCATTCAACTTATTCGTTTCAGACATTTTCTTAGCTTTTTCTGATGTCTTGTAATTCACAAACTCAAGCCAGAATGGTTTTAACTTTTGATATTGAATCTTCTCCAAATCCGGAGTCTTCTCTTTCACGACATAGTCAAGGTGCAATCTTTTCTTCTAGTTGGTGAAACACTGGCCCATCTTGATCAAAGCCCACTACCTGGCCTTCATATGCATGGCTTTGGCATGTTGCTTGGCGTCCTCAACTGGATCCTCTGCATTTGGATTCGTCTCTACCTTCGGTAGGGTGAAAGTAAGCATTAGCCTCTTCCACGGTAAATCTTTGGCCATGTTAGGGACATATAAAGATGTTCCCTCTTCCGCATCAATAGGCCTATTCCAATTTCGCATGGTGATCGGGACGAAGTCCCTAACGATTACTCCGCATTGTGCCACAAATTTGTTTGCGACAACAAGGGGAGCCGTCGGTTTGCTATCGTCACCGAATTCTTCGATCCTGAACCTCTCATGGTCTTCCAACTTCTTGGTTGGGCCTCGTCTGCTCTTTTCACTAGATTTTTTCGATCCGGAGGGCTAAAAGAAGAAAGATCGTCGTTAATATTTCTATATAGACAACATATGATTAATTAATGAATTAATTATATTACATGCACCTCGCCGGAGCGGTCGTCTTCCCGATCACAAAAGGCATGGCCTTCTCCCTCGCGGAAGGCATCACCTTCAACCTGAAAGAAGTCATCTCTTCCGGCAAAAAGAGGATCACCATCACCGAAGTTGTTCAGAAACATCGATACATCGACATTTTCCTCCCCACGGATCACACCATAGACTAACTCTTCCTTTTCTTCGTCTCTGCCATGTGGTTCCATATTTTTTGCATAGGTGAAAAAACGGTTAACTCAAAGCGGCTAAGGGAGAATGTTAGGTAGGGTGTTGAGAGATATAATCCCTAATTCGGAGAAACCCTAATATATACATTCACAATAATAAAAATTAATTTACAATAATAAAAATCAACTAAAATCAATATTCCGGAGTTCCGAGGGGTGTAAAACCTAGTTCGGAGAAACCTCGGATGCATATGAGAGGGGTCACTTAGGTATACTATTTTGGTATATTATTTATACCAAAATTTTGGTATATAATTTATATTTTTATCATTTATGAATATTAAAATATGAATTTTCAAAGTATTAATACTTAAAAAATATTTATCAAATAATAATTATTTAAATAGTTAACATAATAATGTATGGTAGTAGTTTTAAGTTGTACATTTTATTTTTCTGATTTAAAATGAATTAGTTATGAATTTCTCCATTTTTAATTCATTTTAAATCATTTTTAGAATATTATAAAACAAATTACATTTTTTAAATTACTTGTAACATTTTATTAAACAGAAAACATTTCTGAATATGTTTAGATCACTTACAGGGTGGACCCACATGTCAGCAATAATCAATTACAAAATAATTACAGAAATTATTTCAGAAAACATTAAAAGAAAAGAAAAAGGGTTATGACATCATGATGATGTCAGGATGACATCACCCATGGCCTTGCTCTCAGATCAACGAAGGAACCCAACGATTGAGCGTGCGCGGGGCAGCAAGAGGGGCGCATTGGAAAGAGCTTGTCGAGGCGAACCATATGGTGGTGGCGTCGCCATTTATTGGTCACCGGAGCGACGAGCACAGCGGCAGACAGAAGCGATGGTGGCAGATGGTCGTCGGGGAAGAGCTAGAGAGCGAGAGGGAGAGCGTGAAGAGGTGCTAGAGCACTAGTTGCTCACCACAAATGCGATGCCGGGGTCGGGGAAGCAAGGAGAGGCCGGACGGAGGCGAAACGACGGCGGCCGGAGCTCGGGAAGATGGGTGATGCAGAGCTTGATTAAGGCCGAGAGGGGCCGATTCCTTTGGCGTAGAGACGCAGTCCAGCACGGCGGAGCTCCTCGGCACCTCAGCTTGGCTCGGGGAGGCTCTGAACGGCGACGAGGAGAAGATTTGGCCGAGCTAGGGTTTCTGCTCAAATGAGGAAGAACGCGAGAAGGAACGAGAGGGGATGAGATTGGTACTAGGAGAGAGAGGGTAATGCGGCGGTTCTTATCCTTGCATCGAACAGCGGCGGCGAGCTCGGCAGGAAGCCTGCCGGCGTCGTGAGGGGTTCCTGTGCGCGCGTCGATGAATGAGATGGGGAAGAAGAAGAAGAGGCGCGCGTAGTAAAGGAAGGACCTTTTGTCCCGGTTGGTGGCTCCAACCGGGACTAAAGGATCATACGTCCCGGTTGGTGCCACCAACCAGGACGTATTAGCCATTTTTTTTCATATTTTGGGCAGAGCCCAAGCGACACGCGCAGGGGGCCTTTAGTCCCGGTTGGATCCAGAAACCGGGACTAATGGTCTTGTTTTCAAAAAGTTTCACAAATTATCTCTCTGTTCCCGCCTTATTTTTTTTTGGGATTTAAATTTGTAATTTTTTTAAATGATAATTAATGTGCAATTTAGAAAAACTTTAAACATGAAAAGTGTTTGAATTTGAATAACTAATTGAAAACCATTTTTTGTTTTTAAAAATAATTAATGTAACCATTTAAACAATGAACCATTTAAAATTAAAAATGAATTAACTTATTTTTATATATTAATTTGGAATTTAGAAAAACTTTAAACATAAAAAGTGTATGGATTTGAATAACTAATTCAAAACCATTTTATGTTTTTAAAAATAATTAATGTAACATCAGTCATTTGGACCGAAAGCCATGAAACCTCGAACATGATAGGTCATTTTGTGAAGGTTTTTTCGAGACATGATCAATATACCAAGTATGGTATTTTCCTTGCAACTATGTCACATAATATGACACCACGCGAAGGATTTACATTGTTCGGACTTTTTTTGAATTTCTTATGCCCATTTTGAATTTTTTCCTATTCGAACTAAGGTCGAACCGGTGTGCATGAAGATAGGGGACGAGCATCGTTAGAACTTGCATTGGATCTCTGAAGAAACCACATATTGCGAGTCTAAAATTGTTTTTTTCAAAAAATCACGGGTGTTAGATCATGTACCTGTAGTACAAACCAGACCCACTTCCTACCGATTCGGCAGACATTTGTCCTTTTTACCTGGGATGGACAGAAAGGTTTGAGATATCCCAGTTGGGAGATAGTCCATGTAAGGTGGTCTAGTATTTTATAAAAATGGGACGGTAGCATTCTGAAACAGCATTTTGGTGGTTGCTTCACAAAACGACCCGTTTTTTGCGCTCGGAAAATGGATTTTCCATGCGACGAAAAGGAAAACTTCCTCCTGCAACATTGTTCTCCATCCCTATGTTCACATGCATGCATATTATGGGCCTAGTATCACAAACTATGTTGCGATTCAGCACATAACATCGGTCATTTGGATCGAAAGCCATGAAACCTCGAACATGATAGGTCAGGCTATGGTGGGCAACCTATAAATAGAGGGAAAGACCTATAAATAGAGGGAAATGGTTCATCTTTAGTCCTGGTTGGAGGGATTTCGGTAGGCTGGGTCAGGCAGCACTAATGATAGGGATGAGTGTCGACATTATGTCGTGCGACTTGTACCTTGTCCCGGATGGTGTCACCAACCGGGACTAAAGATGAACCTTTAGTCCCGGTTGGAGACACCAACCGGGATAAAACACGAGTCAACACTAATAAAAGGGGTGAGTGTCGACATTATGTCGTGAGTGTCGATACTATGCCGAGCTGCTTGTACTATAAATAGGCATCCTTGTGAGTCCAGTCCTCCAGCCAGATTGAGGCATATCCAAGATTGTTTTTGAGAGCAGGGACACCACTACGGCCAGTTTCAGGGAGATGCCGCCGGAGCCTAGTCCTCCGGCATCTCCAAGAAACTGGTCATAGAGGCACTCCCTAATATGTGAAATTATTTAGCTCCCAGGCGTATTGATCTAGTTAGAGAAGTTACAAGCTGCAAGATGGTGTGAGAGAGCAGGGACACCACTACGGCCAGTTTCAGGGAGATGCCGCCGAAGCCCAGTCCTCTGGCATCTCCAAGAAACTAGTCATAGAGGCACTCCCTAATATGTGACCACGCGCGTTTGGAGATCAGATCTTAATGGTAAGTATGAATCGGGACAACTTCTTCATAGTTCAGGAAAGTCGTTCTACGAATCGGGACTAAAGGCTCCCCTTAGTCCCGGTCCATCCATAAAACAGGACTAATACTCAAGAAATTTATTAATATTTTAAAAACCGAGACTACAAAAATCGGGACTAAAGTCCCCCTATATATAGTCCTGGTCAAGCCACAAACTGGGACTAACACTCACTACATTTATTAAACTTGGAAAATTGCAAACATCATAAAATATCCTTCACAAAATGAGCTATCATGTCTAATGGCATTTAGGTTCACAATATGCAGCCGACCGACCAGACATGAACTAGAGGTACACAATATGAGCATGAACTTCTTGGCGTATGTCCTTCCTTATGATCGCTTCAACATAACCATGGAGCATCTTCTTTACTTAACGGAATGCTTGGGCCAGTTTTCACAATGAAGGGCAGAATTTCATCAAACTTATTATAATCTTCTGACATGTCTATCTTGTCCTCGATTCCCATGATGTTTCTTTTCCCTGAAAGAACTATGTGACACTTTGGCTCATCATATGATGTATTCGTTTGCTTATTTTTTTCTTTTTTTTCAGTCTGGAGGACATGTCCTTCACATAGAAAAAATGAGACACATCATTGGCTAGGACGAATGGTTCATCTCTGTAACCAAGATTGTTGAGATCCACTGTTGTCATTCCGTACAATTGGTCTATATTTATCCCTTCCCCATTCAGGTTGAGCCATTTGCAGCGAAACAAAGGGACCTTAAAAGAGACTCCATAGTCAAGTTTCCATATCTCCTCTATGTAACCATAGTATGTGTCCTTTTGCCCATTCTCGTCTGTTGCATCAAAGCGGACACCACTGTTTTGGTTGGTGCTCTTTTTATCTTGGGCGATCGTGTAAAATGTATTCCCATTTATTTTGTATCCTTGGAAATTCAATATAGTAGAAGATGGTGACGCGGCCAACAAGTATAGCTGATCTGTAACAGTGGTGTCATTCAAGAGATGTGTCTGCATCCAACTACCGAAAGACTTCATGTGTTCATCTGTAATCCATGATTCGGGCTTCCCCGGGTTTTTGGAGCGTACAATGTTCTTGTGTTCCTCGATATACGGAGCTGCCAAGGTGGAATTAAGTAGAACTATGTAGTGTGCTTTAGTGAAAGAATCCCCATCCCTACATATCATTGCTTTCTTTTCCAGCGTGCCTTTTCCACTTAGTCTTCCCTCATGCCACGAGTCAGGAACACCAATCGGCTTAAGGTCAGGAATAATGTCAATACAAAACTCAATGACCTCCTCTGTTCCATATCCCTTGGAGATGCTTCCTTCTGGTCTAGCACGGTTATGAACATATTTATTTAAGACTCCCATGAACCTCTCAAAGGGGAACATATTGTGCAGAAGTACAGGACCGAGAATGGCAATCTCTTCCACTAGGTGAACTAGGAGATGTGTCATTATATTGAAGAAGGATGGTGGGAACACCAACTCAAAACTAACAAGACATTGTACCACACCCTTCTATAACCTTGGCAGAATATCTCGATTGATTACCTTCTGAGATATTGCATTGAGGAATGCACACAGCTTCACAATGGGTACTCGAACATTTTCTAGTAGAAGCCCCCTCAATGCAATCGGAAGCAACTGCGTCATAATCACGTGAAAGTCATGAGACTTCAGGTTTTGGAACTTTTTCTCTGCCATATTTATTATCCCCTTTATATTAGATGAGAATCCAGATGACACCTTGATAATGTAAAGGACTTCAAAAAATATTTCCTTCTCTGCTTTGGTAAGAGCATAGCTGGCACAACTTAAGTGACGCCTATTGGGGGGATGACCCGAGGTAGGGTCGAGATAGTGGAAAGAAGGAAGGAACCTTTCTTACCATATGCCGAGTTATAAGCTGATTCGGCCGAGTTATGCAAGGCTCGGCCGAATAAGGCATGGCTTAGCCAAAATCGAGTGATTAATACCTTACTCGGCCGACGTGTGAGCTAAGTCGGACGAATAAGGTTGATCAGCTCATACATAGGTAAAGTTCGACCCGAGTTATGTAAGGTGAGGCAGAGTAACGTGAAGCTTGTAGGAGAAGGAGAAGGATCCCAGAGTCAAACCCTAGCTACTAACTAGGAGGAATCTGCACAGAGCCAAGTTCTAGAGACAAAGAGCAGAGCCACAGAGGGACAGACATGCGTCACGGAGGTGACAGTGGGCAAGCCCGAGGCTCACATGTAGGGGTTCTGGGTCTTTGCCATCGATAGAAGGGGACACAGAAATAGGTCCGCCGAGTTACCACTTTGGGGCAAGCATATTCCAAGAATATGCTTGTCCACGTCAGCCATAGAAGGAACCAAGGGACCCCTTTATAAGGAGGGGCACGGCTTCCTGGAGAAGGGATCGATTCATTTAACACTAGAGGGCTCGTGTTGTGATCTTCTTCCTCCTCTCTCTGATAAATCTCAAGGAGAACTTGTAACTTGGTTGAGGAGAAATAAAGATCTGTGTTCTAGCTAGTTGTGTGTAGAAATAACTACATCTTCCCTCCCCAGATCCCACTAGCATCCATTGGCCCCATACTTTAGCCTACCCATGGCATCTGTCGTGCCACCACCACGACAGTTGGCGCCCACCATGGGGCCATCAGCAGTGCAAGCTGGAGTCAAGATCCAAACGGAAAACTACATCGACATTAGCGTGCGGGTGGTTTCCGGGCTAGTCCAGAGATTTGACATATGGGACTACGTCAGCGACAACGCTGGCAGTTTCAGGAGGAAGGCACCCCCGCGCAACGGTTTCTTCATCAACCTGGGCGCTCACAAGGTCTATGTCGACATCGACACCTCCTGCGTCTATCCGCGCCGAGTCATCGTCGCACGAGATCCTCCCCTCAGTGCTGCCAGCGGTCAACATGGCGCTCGCCCCGCGGGCAACATTGAGGTGATGATGAAAGCTCCTGCACCAGCAGCAGGGGCAGGCGCCGGGCCAAGCAAGGACTCGGCAGCAGGAGGACATGTAGCGGCAAAGCAAGCAGCTCCAAAGCCAACGGGAGCAGATCCTCCGGTGACCAGGGAAGCTGAGGTACAGGAGGTAACTCCAAAAGCAGCAAGGGTAAGGTGGCCACCTCTGGAGAGGCCAGATAATATCCTGCAGGCAGCTATAGATAATTTAAATACGCTAGTAGCGCCAATAGTCGACCCGACAAACGCACAGACAGGGTTAGAAGAAACTAGATTGAAAATGTTAGAGGAGGCAAAAAAAGTGTCGGCCTTGCAGGAGTCCTTAAATAGGACTTTGCAAGAATATGCCAGGGCAAACAAGCTAGATACAGCCTCTGGCCAAGTAGATGATCTGAGATTAAGAGGAAAGAACCTCATGGATGATATCAACAAAGAGCATGAGGCTCATCCAGATGATTCGGTTGACCCAGGTCTGCCGTGGTATAGTACCCTGGCAAAGAACCTCAGGGCGGCAAATGCGGCAGCCCTAGAATTGGAAGGACTAACCAGGGAAGCCCGACAAAAGCAGCAAGAAAGGGTAAATGAGCTAGTACGCATTGTGAACCAGCAGAATGAGGAGATGCTTAGGGCTAACCCGGCAAAACCAGGAGCTTCCCGTATGGTTCATTCGGTAGGGGTTGCCCCCGCATTATCCGCGGCGGCGGCATCCTCACCCGAAAACAATGCACGGAAATACAAAGCAGTAACTTCGGGAAAGAGAAACAAGCAGATTGTCCCATATGACCCGGTAGTGGTCGGGGAGATCAATGAAAATAGAGGCAATGGAAGCCGAGGTAACAACGGTGATAGAAACCCCGGCCGCGTAAACATAGAGCATGTGAATCTCGGAAGGGGAAACCCTGAGAACAATAACCCGACGGAAGGAAGGAGGTACCTTCCGCAAGATCATCAGCCGAGGCACGAACCTCGACAAGAGCGAGAAGCAAGACAAGCTCCGCATAATCAAGCAAATGACAGATACAATGATGGTTACTCGGAGATGGAAAATGCAGAGCATGGTGGCAAAACCGTTATGGAATGCAGGAGAGGATTATCTATAGAAACTTGCCATCAACAGACGCAAGATTGAAGCTGGACAGACTGTATCGGTCCGAGCTGTTGGAAGAACAGGCCTGGCCCGGCATGTTTTGGACCTCGGATTACGAGCGAACCACCCGTGTCAAACTTTCAGTTGGCAAGAGGCACGAAAATGTACAATGGAAGTACGAAGCCGCAATATTGGCTAATTGATTATGCCACGACCGTAAAAATAGCCGAGGGAAATTTGAGATGGGCTGTGAGATATGTGCCCCAGATGTTGGAAGGGCCGGCCAGAGTTTGGTTGAATAATTTGCCAATGGGCAGTATCAACTGTTGGTTAGATTTTGAGGAAATGTTTGTCAGTAATTTCACCAGTACATATAAGAGGCCAAACAGGCCACAACAACTCGCAATGTGCAAGAAGAAACCGAATGAAACTGATAGAGAGTTCTTGACTCGGTGGTGCAACCTCAGAAATTCATGTGAGGGGGTTATAGAATCTAAAGTGATTGCCTGGTTCGCTCAAGGGTGCAGGTATGGGAGTTCATTATGGCAGATATTGCAAAGAGATATGCCAACCACATTGACAGAAATGATCCGAGTAGCAGATTCATATACCTTAGGTGATCCGACTCAACCAGAGCTTATGTCGGCTGAACATTGTGAGCAACAGGATCATTACGTCTGAGATAGTGCTGGGTCATCGTGGCGCAATGATTACTGAGGTAGAAGAAGGGATAAGAGGTCGGATTACAGATATAGTTCAAATCAAGTGGCAACAGTTGTGCAGGATCAGCCGAGTCTTGGGAGCAATCAACGACAGAAGAATGGTCCTTAGCAATGGACGCAGAGGAACGATGGGAAGAAATAGTGGACACCTGAACAGAAGAAACAATGGCAAGAAAGGCAGAAGTACACGTCTGAGTCCATGCTGGATTAGCCGTGTAAATTCCACACGCCTAACCCGGCCAAGCCAACCAATCACACCACTCGACAATGCGCCTGGATGAAGAGCGCAATGGGAAACTCGGCGGCCATAAAAACACCACAACATCAAACGCATCACCAACATCAGCCACAGCTGACTGGGGGAAATGCACAACAACTGATGTTACCTCCACCCCCTCCGAGGTATGAGAATCTGTATCAGAGGGATACAGTTCATCAAGTGATAAATCAGAATCAAGATGGAAGGGGAAACCTTGGAAATAATGGACGCAATGATTACAGTGAACATCACCAATCATACTGTGTGTTCGTGACAGAACAACAAGATAGACAGAATGTACAATGCAGACATATGAAAGTGAATGTAGTAATGTCGGCTGTTCCAAGATACATGACATGGTCAGACCAGGAGATAACCTGGAGCATAAGGGATCATCCGAAGATAATGTCGAAACCAGGATCGTATGCTTTAGTACTGGATCTGATGTTTGTCGGGCCTAGCATCAATGTGAAGTTCTCAAAATTACTGATAGATAATGGGAGAAGCATCAATATCATGTACAAAGACACAATGCACAAACTCGGAATAACTCCGAATATGCTGAAGTCAATAAGGACAACATTCCATGGGATAGTGCCGGGGCTCTCGTGCGAACCCATTGGGAAAGTCCGAGTAGATGTATTATTCGGCACAAGAGAGAATTGTAGAGCCAAGAATATGGATTTTGAGGTGGTGGATCTGGAAAGTTGCTATCATGCTTTACTCGGACGGTCGACATTGGCTAAATTTACGAGCAGCTGTCACATCAGTTACTTCAAAATGAAGATGCCAGGACCTCAGGGGGTGATAACAATAGCTGGAGATTATAGGAAATCAATGGAATGTGCTTCAGCCGGATCGAACCTGGCAGAGTCTTTGGTAATTGCAAGATAGAAAATAAGAATTTAGGAAGTGGCAGCTTTGGCTCAATCGGCACAGCTTAATATGCCGACACTTGCCAACCCGCATGGAAGTGTGTCATTCCAGCTGACTAAAGAAATGAAAAAGATCCAGATCGATGATCAATTCCCAGAGTGTACCATCACTATTGGTGCTGGCCTGAATGACAAATAGGAAAGCGAGATCACCAACTTCCTCCGTGAGAATCGGGATATATTTGCATGGTCAACACATGATCTGCAAGGAGTACCGAGGGAGTTGGCTGAGAACTCTTTGCACGTAAGGCCAGGAGCAAGTCCGGTGAAGCAACCTCTCCGCCGCTTCGCCGAAGATAGGAGAAAGATAATAGGGAATGAGATAGCTCGGCTCCTTGTAGCCGGGTTTATCATGGAAGTACTTCCTTCGGATTGGCTATCAAATCCGGTGTTGGTAGAAAAGAAAAAGGATGACCCAAATGTAGCTGTCGTTTGGCAAATGTGCATCGATTACATGAACCTTAACAATGCGTGCCCCAAAGATCCTTTTCCTTTACCTAGGATAACCAAGTCATTGATTCAACCGCAGGTTGCGAGCTGTTATCATTTGTAGACGCGTACTCTGGTTTCCACCAAATACCATTAAACCCGGCTGATCAAATAAAGATTGCGTTTATCACCACATATGGGGCTTATTGCTATTACACCATGCCATTCGGCATGCGTAATGCAGGAGCCACGTACCAAAGATGCATACAAAAATGTCTGCACGACCAAATCGGAAAAAATGTGCAAGTGTATGTTGATGATGTGGTTATAAAAACCAAAGAGAGCAACACGCTCCTAGAAGATATTCGGCAGACATTCGCAAACTTAAGAAGGTTCCGAATGAAGCTTAACCCGGAAAAATGTACCTTTGGTGTACCGGCCGAAAAAATACTCGGTTTCCTCGTGTCCAGCCGAGGTATAGAGGCAAATCCGACTAAGATCCGTGCAGTTGAAAGAATGGAGCTGCCAAGATGCCTAAATGATGTACAAAAGTTTATAGGGTGTCTCGCATCCCTGAGTCGGTTCGTGAGTTGGCTAGGTGAAAAAGCATTGCCTTTGTATCAATTAATGAAAAAATCCGACAAGTTCATCTGGACACCTCAGGCCAATAGCGCTTTTCAGGAGTTAAAAAAGATGCTGGCTATGGCGCCTATCTTGGCTTCCCCATTGTCAAAAGACCCTATGCTACTCTATGTGGCAGCAACAAATAGATGTTGGTAATATGCCCTAGAGGAAATCATGTATGATGATATTTTCCATTGTATCCATAAAAATATTAAGTTGTACTTATATAAACATTTGATGTGTATCATTGAATATTTGATTCGGTTGTGGAACTATACATTCATGTTGTTTGTACTAAATATCCTTGGTCATTAAGGTTATGCTGGACACACAACTTAGACCAATGTGAAAGTTGGCTTGATGACTCGGTTCCACTTGTCATGGGCATGGAGATGCCATTCCAACTTACATAGATTTGGCTAAAGAGTTTAGCGAGTCGGATTGACCCATATTGAGGTACAACGAACAAGTTGTCATTTATATATCTCAATCAATGTAATCCTTAGACGTGAGGTTATTGCATAGTCCGAGTTGAGGATCACCGACTTAGGTTCTGTCAAACGCTAATCCGTAACTGGGCAGTTATAAAGGCAGAGTTCGGGTCGACTGAGAATCAAGCTGCGTGATGTGAATAACCAAGATAGAATTTTGCCCCTCCACTCGGAGAGATATTCTCTGGGCCCTCTCGGAAGATATGATTCGGAAAGCATGGCCATGCACGACTCGGTTAAGTGTTAACTGAGGCGATCGACTAAGAGTTAGTCGGGTGAATCACTTATCTCGGATCGACAAGAGAGTTGGACTATTTAAGGGATGATAAGTATTCGCCTATAGTCTGACAAGGTATATCGTGAGGCAAAAGGGACTCAGACTTAAGTCGCATTGGAAAGGCAAGTCATCATGACTCTTTGGTACTTGGGAGTCGGCACGTTCTGCTAGGAGCCGCTACCGACTGATCAATTTAGAGTCGGACTCTAATCGTGTCCAAGTAGCCATGAGCCTGCGGGGTCACACACTTAAGAGAGGGAGCAAGTTTGGATTGGATCTGAACTAGAAATCTGATTGGGTTGGACTCGAGCCTGATTTGGACTGAGTCAGTGAGTTGGACTCACATGGACTAACATTATATGGGCTTTAGTGAATGGGCCGCGCGAGCAGAGCCCATGTTCACTCCCTATATATAGTGGAGCACACCAACCCTGAAGGGTTAATCGTTGTTCGGTTAGGTCATTCCATGTGTTGGAAACCCTAGGTCCACAGCAGTCCTGCCGCCGTAACGAATCTAGCAGTTCGCCGCCGGCGCTCCTCCTTGTATGTGTGGATACCAGCAGCGGTGTTGTACGATCAGCACCAGGACGATTGGATCGCAAAGGACTGCATTGCATCAACTGACGCACTTCATCGGTAATTCGCAACTGCGCGTCTAGTGGTAAACCTCGTGGCCTTCTACCTCAGCTGGATCTTGGGATCACCACGTTAGAGGAATTTTTTTTGTTTTATCTCCGCGTGGCCCAACAGTGGTATCAGAGCGATAGCTTCTGGTTTGAGGCTCGAGATCTCGCATATGTGATATGCGGTAGGCTGTAGATGAGATCTATATGCTGTTTTGGTGGCCGATCTATGAGATAGATCGGTTTTGTACGAGGTTGACTGGATCAACTGTACTCGGGGAATGGTAGATCTGACTTCCGTGATCATACTGCTGAGGTCGTGGAACGACATACCCCTATCGGTCGGCTTCCGCCATTGGGGTAGATTGTGACACGTAAATCCAGATGCGGCGATCGAAGATCAAAGAGTTTGATCGAGTCAGAACGATGGTCGGAATCCATGTTCGGACCCCCGGCTTCACCCTGTCATAGCGCCTTAGATGTCGTTGCGAGTTACACAACACCGGTAGATATTGTATCTATGCATAACTTGTTTTTGCAGGAAGTTGTGAATGGTATGGTTCATCTGCATATGATATATGTGTGTAATCCATACGTGATCTGCGAATCACGGGTTTTGTCAGCCGGCTGGAGCCTAGGTGCTGTCATTTTATTGTATAAACGGCCTGCGTGTCGGATTCTCTATGTAATGTATTTTACTTAGCTAGTGTAGCTGTTTGGAGAACCCGGAAGGCATAGAAGGCGTTGTACATGTCGGCGACATGGAGTAAGACGGCAAGTGACAAGAGTTGGCACGAGTCGGATTACAGTCTTTGTGGAGATGGAGATCGCCATGAACAGAGTCATACCATTTCACATTATAATTGCTTTATTTTGTGTTATTGTTATGTCTCTGTTTTACCTCTATTAGATAGTCGGTAAAATTTAATCACTCAAAGAAGGTCTAGTCGGTTTTCCCGCCAGTGTTTGCACCATCACAAGTCGGACATTTTTGGTAGTGGGCTCATAATATTGAGGTGCTGCCAATTCTTTCCGACTAGGTGGGTTCGAGTCGGACTCTTACTGCGGAAACACTCGGTAAGCTAGACGGGTCTATCACAATGGTTGTGGGACTCGGGGAAAAGTCGGATGGGAGCCGGGGTATGTGATGCCACCCGTCCAACAAGAGTCGTATGAGATACGATTGACAAGGAGTTGTCTACCTAGATCACTTGGCGGCTAGTGGTGATGCTAAAGCTCACTAGCCGACTTGCTTATTTAGGATCCTGAATCACTAAGGAACCATCGGAGGGGTGTTGGTTCTAGTGGGAGCATAAAATATTAAAATGTTTAATATGCTTGCTCTTTTATGAATACATGTCTTAAGTGTTTTGCATATTTTCTGTTGTAGATCATGGCACCAAGTAGTCACTCTCAGATATCCGGTTTTGCGTTAAGAACCATTCTTGAGAAAGATAAACTGAATGACACTAATTTTACCAACTGGTATCGAAATCTGAGAATTGTTCTCAAACAAGAAAACAAGGACCATGTCCAAGACAACCCACTTCCAGATGAGCCGAATGAGAATGCGACTGTCGCTGCCACCAATGCCTACTGTAGGACTAAGGATGATTCCACGGATATTAGCTGTCTTATGCTTGCTCATATGGAACCGGACTTGCAAAAGCAGTTCGAGCATGTTGAGGCCTACGATATGATCGAAAGCCTCAAAAGTATGTTCCAGGCTCAGGCAAAGACTGAGAGGTATCAAGTCTCTCAGGCTTTGCTGAGTTGCAAGCTTAAGGATGGTGATCCACTGAGTCCGCATGTGATCGAAATGGTTGGTTATGTGCAGTCTCTGGATAGGCTTGGCTAACCCATTAGCGAAGAGTTCGCTACGGATATAATTCTGAACTCTCTTCCTAGAGCATATGAGCAGTTCATTTCGAACTACCACATGCATGGTATGGATAAGAAGCTCACTGAATTGCATGGGATGCTCAACCAGGCAGAGGCGGATCTCAAAAAGGGCGTCGGTCAAGTGTTGATGGTGCAGAATAAGGCTAAGTTCAAGAAGAGTTCTTGGACTAAGAAGAAGGCTAAGTCAGGAGGAAAGCAGGCTCAGGACCAGGTCCCAAGCACTTCCTCAGGGACTAAGTCATCTCCTTCGGCCGGATCCACTTGCTTCTATTGCAAGGCGGATGGCCACTGGAAGAGGAACTGCAGCAAGTATTTGGCCGACAAAGCCAAGAGTGGAGGTATGACTTCCGACTCAGGTACACTTGTTTGCAATGTTATAGACATATATCTTGCCGATGCACCTAATAGTTCTTGGGTATATGATACCGGATCAATTATTCACATCTGCAACTCGTTGCAGGGACTGGTAAGAACTAGGAGCGTAGCAAGAGGTGAGGTTGATATTCGAGTCGGCAACAAAGCAAGAGTTGCTGCGTTGGAAGTCGGCACGATGCAGCTTCATTTACCTTCCGGATTCATTATGGACTGAATAATTGTTATTATGTTCCAGTGCTCAGTCGAAACATTATTTCTGCTTCATGTTTGATGAGGCAAGGCTATGATTCGAATATCAAGAATAATGGTTGTTCTTTGTATTTGAATGATATGTTTCACGGCTTTGCACCCGTCCAGGATGGGTTATTTATTTTGAATCTTGATGGTGAGTCGGTTTATAACATAAATGTTAAAAGGTTGAAACCAAATGATCTGAATATGACTTACTTTTGGCACTGTCGGCTTGGTCATATAAGTTGGAAACGCATGAAGAAGCTCCATGATGATAGACTCCTAACTTCGTTCGACTTGGAGTCGTTCGAGACATGCGAATCTTGCCTACTCGGCAAAATGACCAAGACACATTTTGCAAAGAGTTGCGAAAGGGCGTCCGACTTGTTTGGACTAGTACATAGTGATGTATGTGGACCAATGAGCACGACAGCCAGGGGTGGTTATGAGTACTTCATTACCTTCACTGATTATTTGAGTAGGTATGGATATATCTACTTGATGAAACATAAGTCAGAAGCCTTTGAAAAGTTCAAAGAATTCCAGAATAAAGCACAAAATCAACTCGGCAAGAAAATAAAGTTTCTTCGGTCGGACCGAGGAGGCGAGTACATGAGCCATGAGTTTGATGACCATCTGAAAAATTGTGGAATAGTTCCTCAACTTACTCCGCCAGGAACGCCACAAAGGAATGGTGTTTCGGAAAGGCAGAATCGGACCTTGTTGGACATGGTACGATCAACGATGAGTCGGACAGATCTTCCTTTATCATTTTGGGGCTATTGTCTAGAAACAGCGGCGTTCACACTAAATAGAGTACCATCAAAATCGGTAGAGAAGACACCGCATGAGATGTGGACATGCAAAAGGCCGAGTTTGTCTTTTCTTAAGATTTGGGGTTGTGAAGCATTTGTCAAGCGACTTCAGTCGGACAAGCTTACAACCAAGTAAGATAAGTGTATTTTCGTGGGGTATCCAAGGGAAACCTTGGGTTACTACTTCTACAACCGAGAAGAGGGCAAAGTCTTTGTCGCTCGGAACGGTGTCTTCCTTGAGGAACTGGCTAGTAGAGCGAGTCGGCAAAAACCTTGGAGGTTGAGCCGGTCGTGGAAGCTAAGCCGGCAGCAGCACCTGTACTATGAAGATCAGCAAGATTACGAAGTGTTCGTGATGTGTTATTGTTAGACAGTGATGAGCCGGAAAATTATTTGGAAGCGATGGTCGGATCTGATTCCGAGTCATGGCTTGGAGCCATGATATCCGAGTTAAAGTCCATGGATGAAAATCAAGTTTGGAACTTGGTTGATCTGCCAGACGGTGCAAGACCCATCGAGTGCAAATGGGTCTTTAAGAAGAAAACTGATATGGATGGAAATGTTTCCGTCTATAAAGCACTCCTTGTCGCGAAGGGGTTCCAAAAAATTCAAGGAGTTGATTACGACGAGACTTTCTCGCCCGTAGCGATGCTTAAATCAGTTCGGATCATGTTAGCTATAGCAGCCTATTTCGACTATGAGATATGGAAGATGGATGTCAAAACGACTTTCCTTAACGGAAATTTAACCGAGGACATGTATATGATACAGCCCGAGGGTTTTGTCAATCCGACTAATGCTTCAGAAATCCATTTACGGGTTGAAGCAAGCATCTCGGAGTTGGAATATTCGCTTTGATGAGGTAGTCAAATAGTTGGGTTTCATCAAGAGTGATCATGATTCTTGTTTATACAAGAAGTTTAGTGGGAGCAAAGTAAACTTTCTAATCTTATATGTGGATGACATATTATTGATTGGAAATGATGTCTAGATGTTGCAAGAAACCAAGGAATCATTGGAAAAGAGTTTCTCAATGAAAGACTTGGGTGAGGCAACATATATTCTCGGAATCCGATCTATAGAGATAGATCAAGGAGGCTCATTGGATTGAGTCAGAGTACTTATTTGGACAAAGTGTTGAAGAAGTTCAACATGGAATCGTCTAAGAAGGGGTTCTTACCAATGTCCCATGGTGTAAAACTTAGCAAGACTCAGTGTCCTTCGACAACTGATGAGCGAAGTCGGATGAGTGCGATTCTGTATGCTTATGCAGTCGGATCCATCATGTATGCCATGATTTGTACTAGGCCGGATGTTTCATATGCTCTAAGTGTTGTGAGCAGATACCAGGCTGATCCTGGAGAAATCCACTAGACAGCGGCTAAAAATATCCTAAAGTACTTGAGAAGGACTAAGTATATGTTCTTGGTTTATGGTGGTGAAGATGAACTCAGTGTAAAGGTTTACACGGATGCGAGTTATCTTACCGACTCTGATAATTCTCGTTCGCAATACGGATACGTGTTTATTTTAAACGGAGGTGCTGTGAGCTGGAAGAGTTCCAAGCAAGAGATTGTGTCTGCATCTACAACAGAGGCTGAGTATATTGCCGCCTCGTAGGCAACAAAGGAAGCTGTTTGGATGAGAAATTTCCTCATGGATCTTGGTGTGGTTCAGGTCTTGTCTAATCCGTTAGACGTGTATTGTGACAACAATGGTGCTATTGCACAAGCCAAGGAACCTAGACAACACCAGAAGAACAAGCACATACTCATGCGGTACCACCTGATTTGCCAGTTCGTGGATCAGGGTGATATCACGTTATGCAAGGTACACACGGATGCAAATATTGCAGATCTGTTGACAAAGTCGTTACACCAGCCAAAGCATGAGGCGCACCTAAGAGCCATGGGCATTATATGCTTAGACATGTGATGTCGGAAGATTGACTGTAGTGCAAGTGGGAGATTGTTGGGAATATGCCCTAGAGGCACTCATGTATGATGATATTTCCCATTGTATTCATAAAGATATTAAGTTGTCCTTGTATAAACATCTGATGTGTATCATTGAATATGTGATTCAGTTGTGGAACTATACATTCATGTTGTTTGTACTAAATATTCGTGGTCATTGAGGTTATGCTAGACACACAACTTAGACCAATGTGAAAGTTGGATTGATGACTCGGTTCCACTTGTCATGGGCATGGAGATGCTATTCCAACTTACACAGATTTGGCTAAAGAGTTTAGCGAGTCGGATTGACCCATATTGAGGTACAATGAACAAGTTGTCATTTGTATATCTCAATCAATGTAATCCTTAGACCTGAGGTTATTGCATAGTCCGAGTTGAGGATCACCGACTTAGGTTCTGTCAAACGCTGATCCGTAACTGGGCAGTTATAAAGTCAGAGTTTGGTTCGACTGAGAATCAAGCTGCGTGATGTGAATAACCAAGATGGAATTTTGCCCCTCGACTTGGAGAGATATTCTCTGGGCCCTCTCGGAAGATATGATTCGGAAAGCATGGCCATGCACGACTCGGTTAAGTGTTAACCGAGGCGATCGACTAAGAGTTAGTTGGGTGAATCACTTATCTCGAATCGAGAAGAGATTTGGACTATTTAAGGGATGACAAGTATTCGCCTATAGTCTGACAAGGTATATCGTGAGGCAAAAGGGACTCGGACTTAAGTCGCATTGGAAAGGCAAGTCGTCATGACTCTTTAGTACTTGGGAGTCGGCACGTTCTGCTAGGAGCCGCTACCGACTGATCGATTTAGAGTCGGACTCTAATCGTGTCCAAGTAGACATGAGCCTACGGGGTCACACACTTAAGAGTGGGAGCAAGTTTGGATTGGATCTGAACTGGAAATCTGATTGGGTTGGACCCGAGCCTGATTTGGACTGAGTCAGTGAGTTGTACTCACAGGGACTAACATTATATGGGCTTTAGTGAATGGGCCACGCGAGCAGAGCCCACGTTCACTCCCTATATATAGTGGAGCACACCAACCCTGAAGGGTTAATCGTTGTTCGGTTAGGTCATTCCATGTGTTGGAAACCCTAGCTCCACATCAGTCCTGCCGCCGTAACGAATCTAGCAGTTCGCCGCCGGCGCTCCTCCTTGTACGTGTGGATACCAGCAGAGGTGTTGTACGATCAGCACCAGGACGATTGGATCGCAAAGGACTGCACTGCATCAACTGACACACTTCATTGGTAATCCACAACTGCGCGTCTAGTGGTAAACCTCGTGGCCTTCTACCTCAGCTGGATTTTGGGATCACCACGTTAGAGGATTTTTTTTTGTTTTATCTCCGCGTGGCCCAACAATAGAGTAGTAAGTGCAGTGGTTGTTGTGGAACGAAACGAAGAGGGTAAGTCGGTGCAAAGACCGGTATATTACCTGAGTGAGGTATTATCAGCCTCGAAGCAGAACTACCCACACTACCAAAAAATGGCTTATGGAGTGTACATGTCGGCAAAGAAGCTAAAACATTATTTTGAAGAACACCCAATAAAGGTGATTTGTGAGGCACCGATAGCCGAGATACTAAGCAACAAAGATGCAAGTGGCCGAATAGCAAAATGGGCAATTGAGTTGTCACCTTATGCTCCGCAATTTGATAGGCAGGAGGCAATTAAGTCTCAGGTGGTGGCCGACTTTTTCGTAGACTGGGTCGAGGTGCAGTACGAACCCCCATTGCCAGATCTGAATTATTGGACGATGCACTTTGACGGGTCCAAGTTAAGGAATGCACTTTTTCAGTTGAAATATGTGTTGCAAATAGATTTCGCTACATCAAACAATGTAGCCGAGCATGAGGCGCTTGTCCATGGCCTAAGAATGGCAAAAGAGATCGGCATACGTTGGATTCTGTGTTACGGGGATTCGGACCTCGTAGTCTAGCAAGTGTCGGTGAATTGGGACGCGCTGGATGCAAATATGGCCCTATATAGGTTTCATGTGCAGAAAATCAGTGGTTATTTTGATGGATGTGAATTCCATCACATACCTCGGGCAGAAAATGATGCTGCAGATACGCTGTCAAAACTCGGATGAACCAGACAGTCAATTCCGCCTGGTATAGCCCTGGAACACCTAAGAAAGCCATCAATTACACCTTTGCCAGAATCCGAGTCCATTCGTATCTCGTCTGATCAGATAGAAGGGTGCGTCCCAATGGAAATTGACAAAGAACTTGAACCGAACTACTCAGAGATTGATTCGGCTGACCCACAAATGGATTGGGAAAACCGGCAGAGGTTATGTCGGCAGAGATGATGGAAATTGACAACACAATTTTCCTGGAAAAAGTCATGCCGCAATGGGCACAACCGATATTATCATTCCTCAAAGAAGAGATCTTGCGAGATGATGAGGTTATGGCCAGGCAGATAGTGAGAAGAGCAAAAGCTTACACGATCATAAATAATGAGCTTTATAAGAGAAGTGTGACAAATGTACTGCAGCGATGCATTGACTCGGCAGAAGGGCAAGAAATCCTCTTGGATATACATCAAGGAGAATGTGTACACCATGCCTCGCCCAGAGCCCTAGTGGCCAAAGCATTCATGCATGGATTTTATTGGCCAACTGCACTGAAGGAAGCAAAAGAATTGGTAACGAAGTGTAATGGCTGCCAGAGATATGGCAGCAAAATACATATGCCTTCATCCGAGTTAAAAACAACACCAATCACTTGGCCATTCTCTGTGCGGTGTTTAGATATGGTAGGTCCATTTAAGCCGGCTCGCGGTGACATGACTCACATCTTGGTCATGGTGGACAAATTCACAAAGTGGGTAGAAGTAAAGCCAATAAGAAAATGTGACGGGCCCATGGCAGTGAAATTCCTCAAAGATATTATCTTGAGATATGGTTACCCACACAGTATCATCACAGATAATGGCACAAACTTCGCTGAAGGATCTTTTACTAGATTCTGCCAAGAGAAGCACATAAGACTCGATGTTGCTTCGGTGGCTCACCCGGCCTCAAATGGGCAAGTAGAAAGATCAAATGGACTAGTATTGTCCGAGATAAAACCTCGGCTGATAGAACCGCTGCAGAGGTCGGCAGGATGCTGGATTAGGAACTCCCAGCGGTGCTGTGGAGCCTCAGGACCACCCCGAATAGATCGAAGGGATATACCCCATTCTTTCTCATATATGGGGCAGAAGCTGTACTTCCAGCCGACATAATGCATGACTCGCCAAGAGTCACTCAATACACAAGCGCCGAAGTAAATGAAATATGATGGCAAGATGATGTGGACTTGCTAGAAGAAGCAAGAGAATTGGCACTATCAAGATCAACTATTTATCAACAAGACCTCAGACTATATCATAGCAAGAAAGTAAGTCCAAGAGTTTTCAAGGAAGGAGATCTAGTTCTTTGGCTAGTGCAACGCACAGCCGGCATGCATAAAATCTCACCCCCATGGGAAGGCCCATTTATCGTGAGCAAAGCATTACACAACGATGCATACTGCCTAATCGGCGCTCAAACACCGGAAAAGAACAAGGCAAATAAGTCCAGAGACGAATCAAAAAGACCGTGGAACGTGGCTTTACTTCGTCCGTTTACACTTAGATGAAGTGTATTGTATCCAGCAATATTATGTATCAAATTATGTATCAGACATGAATTAACGATATTTTGGTAGCTCGAGCAGTAACTCGGGGACTACCCCATGTTATTTATGATTTTTAATTATGTATGAAACTTTGGTAGTCCGAGCAGTGTCTCGGGGACTACCCCATGTTATTTGTGATTTTTAATTATGTATGAAACTTTGGTAGTCCGAGCAGAGTCTCGGGGACTACCCCATGTTATTTATGATTTTTAATTATGTGTGAAACTTCGGTAACTCGAGCAGTAACTCGGGGACTACCCCGTACTGTTCGTCGACTTGGTTATATATGAAACCTCGGTGGTCCAACCAGTGACTCGGGGACTGCCCCGGCTTGTCTATCATCAATCACATGTGTAATATGAATGATCACTTTGGCAACCCGAGCAATAACTCGGGAGAATTCCCCATGAATTTGTATTATCATAATCACACAAATAATAACATCAGCAATTCGAGATATAATGTGGAAAGTACCCTATTTATATTATCTTACCGATAGATAACTCGGAAAGGTAGTAAGTCTATCAGACTAAATGATGTATGGACATAGTGCTCATAGCCCTTGAGACAAAATTGTAAAACCAAGAGTTTCGCGACTAAGAATAGATGAAAGACACAAAATGGATGCCGAACGAAAATCAGACACGTGGAAATATGATTCGAACTAACGAAGTTGAAATTTTGCAAACAAAGATACAGATCACACAAAATCAACTAGAAGAGTAACAATATTACTACATCATATGATGCCAAAGTCAAACGAATCACATGGTACCAAAAGGGGAAGATTGTTTTAGGACAACATACACCCATCATACGGGGGACTTGAACAAGTAAGAGTTCTTAAGCTCAAGCATCGGCAGTTGCCGAATCACCCGTGGGAGGAATAGTAGCAGCAGGAGGAGTTTCCGACGTTGGTATCTCGGACGCAGCCGAGGCTACCTCGTCCTCGCTAGAAGGAACGACCTTAGGAGTAGGGGCCTTAGAGGTTGCTTGAGCCTCTACAGAGGTTACTTCAGCATGGACGAAGGTCGCAGGGACATCTTGGGCAGGCTTTGTCTGCTGAGAGACTCCGCCTTGGTCTTGAGAAGCTTCAGTTCCCTTGGAGGAGGATCGAGCCTTGGCATCCCCGCCTGAGCTATCGCTGGAATCATCAGCATTATCGGAATCTTCATCCGATCCATCCTCATCACCGAAATCGCCATCAGATCTATCTCCATCCATAGCCTCAGCATCATCTTTAGCGTTCTCAGGGAGAAAGCTCGGCCCTTCGTTCTAGTGATGAACATCGGCTTACTCAATAAGCTGATAGGCACGGGCTTGGCGTCGCGCAACATACTCTGGATTTTCAACCCAAGGAGACCCAGTGCGCAAATTCATCAAGGTATCGAGGGAGATATCCTCGGAACATGACAAAACAACAGTAAGCGCCATGTCAGCTCCGTCTCGTTCGACAGATTCTCGCCAAAGATTCAGTCGAGTTTGAGACTCCATTAGCCTCGCCACGAGCACTTCAACTTTCTTAATCTTTGGCTCATTCGGCCAGAGAACATGGTAGGCCCGAATAGCCGCTCGCACCAGATCTTTTCCCATGCTTCCATTGGATCGATAGCAGCTGCAACCGCAATCAGGAAATCCTCCGTGGAATATTCTTGATTTGGAACAATGGGAACACCTCGGCGGCCGCGAGCAGCAATCACGGACTTTGAACTCATGGATTCGGCTTTCTGGAAAATGATCTGTAAGCAAAAAACGTCACTTAAGTCAAGAAAAGCTACAAGCAAAAGAATGACTCGACTAGAAACAGAAACTTACGGTGGATGTAATAAAGCATTTTCTGGAGACCCAGGGCCCAGTTAGCTCTATTTTTCTCAAAATGAGTCATTTATTCGGTCATCACCTGGTTCTTTAGCTCGGCGGCATCAAGAAGCTCCTTGTCCTTCTAATGCTGCAGACTTAGTCGGTTCTTCTCCTTGGAAAACTCCTGGTCAACTTTCTCTAACTCGGACTTCTGGGCAAGTTTAAGAGATTCAACCTCGGTGCGGAGCCGGGCTATCTCGTCATTTTTTTCCTTAAGTTGTGCCGAGTAAGTGGAAGCTTGCTCTAAAAAATGCAGCATCATATCAGACATAAGTATGCATTCTTGATGCGACACTGCAAATATTTGTAACTCGGCTACACCGAAGCCGAAATACTATAAGATACCCAAGATTTACCTCGAACAAAAGTGGATAAATAAAAGGGCAAAGGGATAACTAACTTTCAAGAGTGCCAACCTTCTTCGTAAGCCGGGTATTTAGATTGTTGACATTAACTACACAACAACACATCAGAAATTAGTACAAAAATGGAGTTTTCTACAAAGGTAGAGGGCGCTAAAAGCCAAGTAGCTTACTAGTCTTCTTCACAACAGGGACCATTTTGTTGAATTTATCTTGAAGCTTCTTGCACGAGAAGAGTAACCTTTAAAATTCGGTCGTTCGCCGATCGTGAGCAACCTGAACAACAAGTTATACAAAGAAAACCACAAAGATCCGAATCAAGACAAAACTTGACTCAGATCTAGAGGGCTAGATATTCGAAACTCATGCAGATCCGAATCAAGAAAAAACTTGACTCGGATCTAGATGGCTGGATATTCAAACCTAAAGCAGATTCGAATCAAGAAATAGCTTGACTCAGATCTAGAGGGCTGGATATTCGAAACTAAAGCATACCCGAATCAAGAAAAACTTGACTCGGATCTAGATGGCTGGATATTCGAAACTAAAACAGATCCGAATTAAGAAAAACTTGACTCGGATCTAGATGGCTGGATATTCGAAACTAAAGCATATCCGAATCACGAAGAAATTTGAATCGGCTCTAGGTGGTTAGATGTATTTTAATCTACACAACAAACATTATCTATTTCACAAGCAAGTTGCTATATTTGGAACAAGGAAGGTTCCAAACGAATAACAAGTCATTCGGTTGCAAGCTCGAGGACTAGTGCGCATATAATAGACAACGTATAAATTGAGGCGCTTACCTTGTCACTTTCGAGGACAATCTTGGCAGCCATGTGCAAACGGCTGCTGATGTCGGATAAATGGAATGATTGGTTACTCGGATTGCCTTCGAGTTGATCAGCAGCGTTCCAGTTGTTGGCATACTCTACCAAGGATCTGAGGCTGTTTCCAGTCTCAGTGCGTGTCAACACTTTACCTCTGGCCTGTTGCGTGGCTGCTGCGGTCGCCGGACTCTTATGAAGCACGAGTCATGTGTCAGCAGCAATGGCAACCGCAGGCTTAGCTGTAGGGGCACCCTTGCGGAGCATATCAGTAACACTGGGCTGAGAGGAACTTGATTGCCCCTTTTGAGATGGCCAGGGCTTAGCGGCGACAACTTTCTTTCTTTTGGCGGGAACTTCGGTAGGAGCAACAACTGGGAACAACATCCTTTGCAGCAGAAGGGGTAACAGTTTCTAAAGGAGCCGAGGTAGCAGCAACCTCGGCGGGCGTCTGAGCAAAAGCTGGAACTGCGGTAGACGAAGGATTAGTGGAAGTGACTTCGGGAATCTTAAGGGGAGCTGCCGAATCAGTCGGGTGATCCGGCATCGGGGTATCATTAGAAACAACGGGGGGAGCAATGGGATCGTCTCGCCGAGGAGAGGCATTAGTCGGCCCTGGAGGAGAATCATCACGAGGAGGACTGGGAACCCGGACATCTTCCGGAGGCGATGGTGAAGGCGGCCGAGTAACATGAGATGTCATGCTCGGACCACTAGGTTTGGCGAAAAGAGGATTACTGCAAAGAAATGAAAATTAATTCAGAAATAATAAGAGAGAAACAAGAAATACGAGTGAAAATATAAAGGGGGACTTACCCAGTAACTCCAGGCATAACTTTGCGCCTCGGAATATGCTGGGAGGACTTCTTAGTTCGTTTCTTGGGGGTAGCATCTGAAGGATCCGGCGAAGCGGCGTGCTTCTTAGAAGCAACAGGGGCTTCTGAAGTGAGAGGTTCGACCTTGTGCACCTGGCCCGTCGGATTAGCTAGGAAAGAAGGAGCCGGAAATGCGTAAGATATAGGCATTGCGGTAACTACCTCAAGAATTTGGACGTCATCCGAGTCACCTTCATCAGCTCGAGCCAAAGTTTTACTCCGGGGGCGAACAGGAGAAGCTTCCGGCTTAGGAATGAATTCCTCCGGATCAGGTTCTCCGTTGTCCGGAGTATTGCGGTCGGCGGTCCAGGGAAGAGCCAAAACCTCGGCATCTTCCGTGGTCTGCTCTACAAATCTCTGCGAGAAAAGAAAACAAGAGTTAGTGAAAGAATGAAGGAACAATAACTCGGATGAAACTACTCATGTTCAATTTACCTGAGGAGGAGGGTTCTCGCGAGATAATGGCTTCATTCCCCACTTACATTCCTCGGGCATCTCAGTCTTGAAGATAGCCCGGACACGTTTATAAATTTGGTAATCATCAAGCTCAACCGTAGAAACTCGGTTGGGATCCAATGGACCACTCATATAGCAAAGCTTGTGGGAGCGGAGTTGGAAGGGGCAGATTCGGCTGCTGATAAATGCGTTCATCGGATCTTCGCCCCGAAGCCCAGCACGAGTCAACTCCTTAAGACAAAGCTCGAATGCCTCGGCGAGAGCATGGGATTTCTTTGGATTGTAGAGCCAGTTCTTCTTTGAGGAAGGACCGATGGAGAAATCAGGAAGCCGAATCTTATCCTTAGCTCCGGTGTTCTTAACATAGAAAAAATGATCTGTGCCATTTCTTACAAGATTCTAGACCCGCGACTAGGGGGAACACGTAGTTTTTCTGAGGTGTAATGGAGGCGGCCCCGCACTGGGTTAAGGATTTCTCGGAAGGTTGAAGAGATTTATCTGGCACCACATTGGCTCGGATTTGAAAGAACTTCGACCATACATCTACCAAAGGCCAAAGGCCAAAGTATCCTTCAGAAGCTGAGATAAAGGCCGAGAGAGAGGCTACGGCATTAGCCGGCAAATGATGCGGCTGAAGACCGAAGTAATCTAGAAAGTTCCTAGCAAATTCACTAAGTGGGAGGCCAAATCCTCTGGCGAAGTGCGACATTAAAACTACGTACTCGCTGTTGGAATTATGCCCTAGAGGCAATAATAAAGATGTTATTATTATAATTCTTGTTCATGATAAAGTTTATGTTCCATGCTAGAATTGTATTAAGCGGAAACTTTAATACTTGTGTGGTTTGTAAACAACACCGTGTCCCTAGTATGCCTCTATGGACTAGATCATTGATCAATGATGGTTAAGGTTTCCTAACCATAGACATGAGTTGTCAATTGATAATGAGATCATATCATTGGGAGAATGATATGGTGGATAGACCCAAACAAAGCAGAGCAATTAGATCGTGTCATCGTGTTCGTCTTTGCGAAGCTTTTCCTATGTCAAATATTGTATTCCTTAGACCATGAGATAATGCAACTCCCTGGTATCGGAAGAAAGCTTTGAGGTCATCAAACGTCATCCTATGAGAGGGTGATCATAAAGGTGTCTCTCAGGTGATCGGAAAGTATCTGTTGGGTTGTATGTATCGAGATGGAATTTGTCCCTCCCAAGTCGGAGAGATATACTTCGGGCCCACTCGGTAATCGATATCAACACCGCTTGCAAGCATGTGGTTAAGGAGTTAATCACAAAGTGATATCGGATTACGGAACGAGTAAAGTACTTGCTGTGAACGAGATTGAACTAGGTATGACGGTACCGACGATCGAATCTCGGGCAAGTAAAATATCGCGAGACGAAGGGAATATATATATGGGATTGATTGAATCCTGGCATCGTGGTTCATCCGATATGATCATCGATGAATGTGTGGGAGTCAATATGGGTGCCCAGACCTCGCTGTTGATTATTGATAGAAGATCATGTCTGCATATTCTCGAACCCGCAGGGTCACACACTTAACGTATCTCGACGCTAGGATAGATTGGATAATTGGTTTATGAATTTTTGTTCGGAGTCTCGGATGGGATCCGGGATATCACGAGAGGTTCCGGAATGGTCCGTAGAATAAGATTCATATAAGGCAGTGCAGTTTTTGGAGTTTGGAATTGTTCCGGGTTAATCGGTATTGTACCGGAAGCTTCTAGAACCTTCCGGAAGGGGACCAACGTGGCCCCACCTTCCGGGAGGGGGCATGGGCCTATGAGGGAGTGTCCTGGACGCATTGGGCCAGGGGCACAAGGCCCCATAGGGCCCAGCCGATTCTAGAGAGATTTGACTCGTTTAAATCTCGGGATAGAATTTCTAGATAAGGGAGAGTTTAAATCGTTTAAACTAGAGATAGGATTTCTAGATAAGGGAGAGTTTAAATTGTTTAAACTAGAGATAGGCTTGGAGGAGGGGCAAGGGCTGGCCGCCCCCCTCTATATATAGAGGGGTGGTGCGCCCCCTCCCCCCCACACACCTTCCTCCAAGCCCTAGCAGCCTTGCTACCTTCCTCTCTCCCTCCCGACTGTTTGTAGGCGAAGCCCTGCAGCAGAAATTCTCCACCATATACACCACGCCGTCGTGCTGTAGATCCAACCTATCTCTCCACCATACTCGCTGGTCCGAGGAAGGAGGAGACGTCGAGGTGCTGCACGTGTGCATCTCACGGAGGCACCGCCACTTGTGGTGCTAGATCGGATCGGATCGCGAGGAGGAGAAGCGAGTACGACTACATCACCCACGTTCCGACGAACGTTCCGCTGTGCGAATATTCAAGGGTATGAAGATCTAATCCAATCTCTCTCGTTGTTTGCATCTCCTAGATTAGATCTTGGCTTTCCCTCTGTTCGCTCCGTAGAAAATTTTGATTTACTATGCCGCGAAACCCTTCAGTGGTATCAGAGCTAGATCTATGCGTAGATGTGTTTCACGAGTAGAACGCAACATGGTTGTTGCGGGCGTTGATGTTTTCTGTTGCAATCCTCTTGTTTGTGTTCTTCTTATGACGCGGGATAGTGAGATTGAAGCGGTCCAGGCCAACCTTACGCGACGTCGTTCGCGAGACCGGCTCCGCACTTGACGTGTGGCTTGTACCACACATGCGGCTGGTGGATGTCAGTTTCTCTCACTATAGTTGTCATGGGATTAACACCGGAGTTTGGCAACCATAATATCACCGTTGTGGCTTTCCGTAGGTAAGAATCGTTCTTAGCATCTACTCCCATAAAGCCACGTAAAACATGCAACAACAAAGTAGAGGCGTCTAACTTGTTTTTGCAGGGAGTGTTTTCTGTGATATGGTATGGCCCAAGATGAGATGTGTATATTGTATGCGATGATCATGTTTTGTAATGTTTCACGACTTGCATGTCGATGAGTACACAACTGGCAGGAGCCATATGGTTGTCTTTATAATTGTGTATGACCTGCGAGTCAACTTCTTATACGCCATGTAATAGCTTTACTTTATCGCTAAGTAGTTAGCAATAGTTGTAGTTGCTATTTGTGGTGGAGGCAATCATGGTGGAGTGATGGAGATCATGCCGGAACGCACAAGATGGAGATCATTGCGCGAAGATTGGATATACCATGTCACATAAAGTTATATGCATGTGATGTTTATCCTTTTATGTATCTTATCATGCTTAGATCGCGACGGTAGCATTATAAGATGATTCCTCACTTAAAGATCAAGATAAAAACTGTGTTCTCCCCAAGTATGCACCGTTGCGAAAGTTCGTCGTGTCCAAGCATCACGTGATGATCGGGTGCTATAGACTCTACGCTCACATACAACGGGTGCAAGCCAGTTTTTGCACACGCAGAAATACTTGGGTCTAACTTGACGAGCCTAGCATGTACAGACATGGCCTCGGAACACAAGAACCGAAAGGTTAAGCATGAGTCATATGAATGATATGATCGACACTTCGTTGTCCACCATTGAAACCACATCTCTTCTCGTGATGATCGGATTAGGTGTGGTGAATTTGGATCGTGTTCACTAAACAACTTGAGGGATGTTGAATTTAGTGGGAGTTCATCTAGTAATTTGATTAAGTTGAACTATTTATCATGAACATAGTCTAAATTGTACTTGCAAATACTATAGATCCAATGGCCAAGTCCAACTTCAACTTCAACGTTTTTTCTGAGAAAGAAAAGCTTAGAAACAATGGGTCTAACTTCACCAACTGGTTCCGCAATCTAAGAATCATTCTATCTGGCGGACAAAAGGACTATGTCCTTGAGAAAGCATTAGGTAACCCCCCTGCTGCAACTGCGCCGGCTGATGAGAAAGCTGTCTATCAGTCGCGCAAAGATGATTATGGTGTGATTAAGAGCACCATGTTGTTTGCTATGGAACCGGAGCTTCAAAATCGTTTTGAAACCTATCCCGGGCCCTTTGAGATTCTCGAGGAGCTGAAAACCATGTTTCAGACTCAAGCCCGTTCTGAGAGATATGAGATCTCTGAGAAGTTCTTTAACTGCAAGATGGAGGAAGGGAGTTCCGTTAGTGAGCACGCCATAAAGATGTCGGGCTACACTCAACGCCTTGAGCAACTGGAATGCACGATTCCAGAGGAGCTCAAGATTGACAGGGTTCTGCAATCACTCCCTCCCAGCTACAAAAGTTTTGTAGTGACTCATAATCAGATTGGTTCCACTGATACGATCACCGAGCTCTTCGCAAAGCTGAAGGCTGCGGAAGTGGACATCAAGAAGGATAATCATGTGTTGATGGTCAACAAGCCCTCCTTTAAGAAAGGTAAGGGAGCAAAGAAGCCCTTCAAGAAGGGCGGCGGCAAGCGCAATGCCCCTGCTGAGAAGAAGCTCAGGTCTGGTCCCAAGCCGGACACTGAGTGCTTCTATTGCAAGGACAAGGGTCACTGGAAGCGCAACTGTCCGAAGTACTTAGCGGACAAGAAGGCTGGCACCATCAAAGGTATATTTGATATACATGTTATTGATGTTTTCCTTACTAGCCCTCGTTGTAGTGCCTGGGTATTTGATACCGGTTCAGTTGCTAATATTTGTAACTCGAAACAGGAGCTACGGAATAGACGGCGGCTTGCGAGGGATGAGGTGACGATGCGCGTTGGCAACGGATCAAGAGTTGATGTGATGGCCGTCGGCACGCTCTCCTTAGTTTTACCTTCGGGATTAGTTTTAAACCTTAATAAATGTTATTATGTGCCTGCGTTGAGCATGAACATCATTTCCGGATCGTGTTTATTGCAAGACGGTTATTCATTTAAATCGGAGAATAATGGTTGTTCTATTTATATGAGTAACATCTTTTATGGTCATGCACCTCTTGTGAATGGTTTATTTCTTCTAAATCTCGAAAGGGATGAAACACACATCCATAACATTGAGGCTAAGAGATGCAAAGTAGATAGTGATAATACTACTTATTTGTGGCACTGTCGTCTAGGTCATATTGGAGTAAAGCGCATGAAGAAACTCCATTCTGATGGACTTTTGGAGTCTCTTGATTTTGAATCATTTGACACATGCGAACCATGCCTCATGGGCAAGATGATCAAAACCCCGTTCTCCAGTATGATGGAGCGAGCAACGGACTTGTTGGAAATCATACATACCGATGTATGCGGACCGATGAGTGTTTCGACGCGCGGTGGATATCGCTATTTCCTCACTTTTACCGATGACTTAAGTAGATATGGGTATGTCTATTTAATGAAACATAAATCTGAAACGTTTGAAAAGTTCAAAGAATTTCAGAATGAAGTGGAGAACCATCGTAACAGAAAGATTAAGTTTCTACGATCCGATCGTGGGGGCGAATATTTGAGTTATGATTTTCTCACGCATCTTAAAGCAAGTGGAATCGTTTCACAACTCACGCCACCCGGAACACCACAGCGCAATGGTGTGTCTGAACGCCGGAATCGAACCCTATTAGATATGGTCCGATCAATGATGTCTCTTACTGATTTGCCGTTATCATTTTGGGGTTATGCATTAGAAACCGCTGCATTCACTTTAAATAGGGCTCCATCTAAATCCGTTGAGACGACACCATATGAACTGTTGTTTGGTGCTAAACCTAAGTTGTCGTTTCTTAAAGTTTGGGGATGCGAAGCTTACGTCAAGAAGTTGATGCCGGACAAGCTCGAACCCAAAGCGGAGAAATGCGTCTTCATAGGATACCCTAAGGAAACTATTGGGTATACCTTCTATCACAGAACCGAAGGCAAAGTGTTTGTCGCAAAGAACGGTTCCTTTCTTGAGAAGGAGTTTCTCTCGAAAGAAGTGAGTGGGAGGAAAGTAGAGCTAGACGAGGTTATTGAACCTTCTCTTGAATTGGAGAGTAGCGCAGCACCTGAAATTGTTCCAGTGCCGCCTGCACCAACAATAGAGGAAGCTAATGACAAGGATCATGAAGCTTCGGACGATGCTGCTACTGAACGTTGCAGGTCGACAAGGTCGCGTGCCCCTCCTGAGTGGTACGGCAACCCTGTCTTGACTGTCTTGTTGGTAGAAGACAGTGAACGTACGAACTATGAGGAAGCGATGATGAGCCCAGACTCTGAGAAATGGCTGGAAGCCATGAAATCCGAATTGGGATCCATGAGCGAAAACCAAGTATGGACTTTGGTGGATCCTCCTAGCGACCGAAAGGCCGTTGAGTGCAAATGGATATTCAAGAAGAAAACGGACGCGGATGGTAATGTTACCGTCTATAAAGCACGGCTTGTCGCAAAAGGTTTTCGACAAGTTCAAGGTGTTGACTACGATGAGACTTTCTCTCCCGTAGCGATGTTTAAGTCCATTTGGATTTTATTAGCAATTGCTGCGTTTCATGATTATGAAATATGGCAGATGGATGTCAAGACTGCTTTCCTTAATGGCAACATTGATGAAGAGTTGTATATGATGCAACCCGAGGGTTTTGTCGATCCTAAGGATGCTAGTAAAGTATGCAAACTTCAGCGTTCCATTTATGGACTGAAGCAAGCATCTCGGAGTTGGAACCTTCGTTTTGATCAAGTGATCAAGAGCTTTGGATTTGTTCCAAATTGCTATGAAGCTTGCATCTACAAGAAAGTGAGTGGGAGCTCGGTGACGTTTCTGGTACTGTATGTGGATGACATATTGATTATCGGAAATGACATCAACATGCGTAACGATGTGAAGAGTTATTTGAACAAGTGTTTTTCAATGAAAGACCTAGGTGAAGCTGCTTATATATTGGGCATCAAGATCTATAGAGATAGACAAAGACGCCTGATAGCTTTAAGCCAGAGTACATACCTAGACAAAGTTCTGAAAAGGTTCAGAATGGATAAGGCAAAGAAAGGTTCAGTGCCTATGTTGTCAGATAAGATATTGAGCAAGGCTCAGTGTCCAGCTACGGTAAATGATAGGGAAGCTATGAGCAAAGTGCCTTATGCCTCGGCCATAGGTTCCATCATGTATGCCATGCTGTGTACTAGACCGGATGTGTCCAATGCTCTTAGTTTGACGAGCAGATATCAAAGTGATCCAGGAGTGGAACACTGGACAGCCGTGAAGAACATCCTAAAGTACCTAAATAGAACTAAAGAAATGTTCTTAGTCTATGGGGGTGATGAACAGCTTGTCGTAAAAGGTTACGTCGATGCTAGTTTCGACACCGACAAGGATGATTCTAAATCTCAGACAGGATACGTTTATATTTTGAATGGAGGAGCTGTGAGCTGGAGAAGCTGCAAGCAAAGCGTGATCGCGGGATCTACAGTAGAAGCGGAATACATGGCTGCTGCAGAAGCGTCAAGTGAAGGAGTTTGGATCAGAAACTTCATCACTGAGCTTGGCGTGGTTCCAAGTGCATTGGACCCACTGGAGATATTGTGTGACAACACTGGCGCCATAGCACTCGCTAAGGAACCAAGATATCATCCAAAGACCAAGCATATCAACCGCAAGTTTCATATAATCCGAGATTATATAGCAGATGGAGATCTGAAGATTAGCAAAGTACATACGGAACTGAATGTCGCAGATCCATTGACTAAACCTCTTCCACATGTAAAACATGATCAACACCTCAGTGCCATGGGTGTGAGATTGTTGCCAAATGTAAACTAGATTATTGACTCTAGTGCAAGTGGGAGACTGTTGGAATTATGCCCTAGAGGCAATAATAAAGATGTTATTATTATAATTCTTGTTCATGATAAAGTTTATGTTCCAAGCTAGAATTGTATTAAGAGGAAACTTTAATACTTGTGTGGTTTGTAAACAACACCGTGTCCCTAGTATGCCTCTATGGACTAGCTCATTGATCAATGATGGTTAAGGTTTCCTAACCATAGACATGAGTTGTCAATTGATAATGAGATCATATCATTGGGAGAATGATATGGTGGATAGACCCAAACAAAGCAGAGCAATTAGATCGTGTCATCGTGTTCGTCTTTGCGAAGCTTTTCCTATGTCAAATATTGTATTCCTTAGACCATGAGATAATGCAACTCCCTGGTATCGGAAGAAAGCATTGAGGTCATCAAACGTCATCCTATGAGAGGGTGATCATAAAGGTGTCTCTCAGGTGATCGGAAAGTATCTGTTGGGTTGTATGTATCGAGATGGAATTTGTCCCTCCCAAGTCAGAGAGATATACTTCGGGCCCACTCGGTAATCGATATCAACACCGCTTGCAAGCATGTGGTTAAGGAGTTAATCACAAAGTGATATCGGATTACAGAACGAGTAAAGTACTTGCTGTGAACGAGATTGAACTAGGTATGACGGTACCGACGATCGAATCTCGGGCAAGTAAAATATCGCGAGACGAAGGGAATATATATATGGGATTGATTGAATCCTGGCATCGTGGTTCATCCGATATGATCATCGATGAATGTGTGGGAGTCAATATGGGTGCCCAGACCCCGCTGTTGATTATTGATAGAAGATCATGTCTGCATATTCTCGAACCCGCAGGGTCACACACTTAACGTATCTCGACGCTAGGATAGATTGGATAATTGGTTTATGAATTTTTGTTCGGAGTCTTGGATGGGATCCGGGATATCACGAGAGGTTCCGGAATGGTCCAGAGAATAAGATTCATATAAGGCAGTGCAGTTTTTGGAGTTCGGAATTGTTCCGGGTTAATCGGTATTGTACCGGAAGCTTCTAGAACCTTCCGGAAGGGGACCAACGTGGCCCCACCTTACAGGAGGGGGCATGGGCCTATGAGGGAGTGTCCTGGACGCATTGGGACAGGGGCACAAGGCCCCATAGGGCCCAGCCGATTCTAGAGATATTTGACTCGTTTAAATCTCGGGATAGAATTTCTAGATAAGGGAGAGTTTAAATCGTTTAAACTAGAGATAGGATTTCTAGATAAGGGAGAGTTTAAATTGTTTAAACTAGAGATAGGCTTGGAGGAGGGGCAAGGGCTGGCCGCCCCCCCTCTATATATAGAGGGGTGGTGCGCCCCCTCCCCCCCACACACCTTCCTCCAAGCCCTAGCAGCCTTGCTACCTTCCTCTCTCCCTCCCGACTGTTTGTAGGCGAAGCCCTGCAACAGAAATTCTCCACCATATACACCACGCCGTCGTGCTGTAGATCCAATCTATCTCTCCACCATACTCGCTGGTCCGAGGAAGGAGGAGACGTCGAGGTGCTGCACGTGTGCATCTCACGGAGGCACCGCCACTTGTGGTGCTAGATCGGATCGGATCGCGAGGAGGAGAAGCGAGTACGACTACATCACCCACGTTCCGACGAACGTTCCGCTGTGCGAATCTTCAAGGGTATGAAGATCTAATCCAATCTCTCTCGTTGTTTGCATCTCCTAGATTAGATCTTGGCTTTCCCTCTGTTCGCTCCGTAGAAAATTTTGATTTACTATGCCGCGAAACCCTTCACTCGCCGTCATCAAGTACGGGGGAAGATTCTTTGTCGGGTAAGCGACAATTTACCTCGGCAGGAACCCGGCGGGTCTTGCGCAGCCACTCGATCTCTCGGCGAGTGACCATAGACCCTTACCACGAGCCTCTCTCTGTGCCCGCCACGAGCTCTTCTTCCCCAACAAAGGCACCGCTGACGGAGCTAGACATGGGCTCGTCGGAGGAGTCGACGGAGGAGTAACCGGTGGCGGGGAGAGGCCTCGAAACCCAAGGCCCCGTCGCGACGGCGACAAACGTGGCGGCGGAGCGGAAATAGAACCGCTGCAGAAGATTGAGAAAAAAGAGAAACGCCTAGGGATAGGACCTAGCAGTGGCGGCGCGTTGCGCAGCGGAGAAGCCTAGCAGCAGTGAACCCAGGACAGGGGCACAGCAGTGAGCTTGCGAGCGTAGAAGGGCGGCGGCGGGGTCGTCGGGGAGAAAGAGCGGCGGCGCAGACGCTGGAGCGCGAGAACGGCAGCAGCCCTGGGAGGAATACGAAGGGAGTGGGAAGGCAAAAAGTGAATCGACCCACCCCACTCCCCTACTTATAACCGCGTAGGGTGAGCGGTAGTGGGATCGTGGGTGTGCCGCGGTAACCGCGTGAACGCGTGTATCACGCATCCACGAACGAAGAGTGGAGCCACAACAAGGGACACACGATGCGAGAGGAGATCATGCTGTGTGACCATTGCGTTTATCGAAGCGTCACTACGCCGACGCGACGGGCGCAGTAATCACTGTAGCATGTCAGCATACACTGTAGCAGTACAAAAAATGAGACAATAGTAATGATTGGTACACGTAGGATGAGGCTTACTCAAGAAGCCAAGTGGATACCCCGGAAGAATGAGAATGACTCGGAACATGGCTCATACCTCGATAAGAGAGGATAAACAAAATAAAGATAGTTGAAAAGGAGCGGCGGCTAAAAAATACGTCGGACAGGAAATGAGAAGGAATAAATGACTAGAAACTGGTGTGGCTCGGCCGAAGTCTCCGTCAGGACCGCACCAGCTTCAAGGACTAATGTTGGGGGGATGACCCTAGGTAGGGTCAAGATAGTGGAAAGAAGGAAGGAACCTTCGTTACCATATGCCGAGTTATAAGCTAATTCGGCCGAGTTATGCAAGGCTCGGCCGAATAAGGCATGGCTTAGCCAAAATCGATTGATTAATACCTTACTCGGCCGACGTGTGAGCTAAGTCGGCCGAATAAGGTTGATCAGCTCATACGCAGGTAAAGGTCGAGCCGAGTTATGCAAGGCGAGGCCGAATAACGGGAAGCTTGCAGGAGAAGGAGAAGGATCCCAGAGTCAAACCCTAGATACTAACTAGGAGGAATCTGCACAGAGCCAAGCGCTAGAGACAAGGAGCAGAGCCGCAGAGGGGCAAACAGGCGTCACAGAGGTGACAGTGGGCAAGCCCGAGACTCACATGTGGGGGTTCTGGGTCTTTTCCGTCGATAGAAGGGGGACACGGAAAGAGGTCCACTGAGTTACCACTTTGGGGCAAGCATATTCCAAGAATATGCTTGTCCACGTCAGCCCTAGAAGGAACCAAGGGACCCCTTTATAAGGAGGGGCACGACTTCCTGGAGAAGGGATCGATTCATTTAACACTAGAGGGCTCGTGTTGTGATCTTCTTCCTCCTCTCTCTGATACAGCTCAAGGAGCACTTGTAACTTGGTTGAGGAGAAATAAAGATCTGTGTTCTAGCTAGTTGTGTGTAGAAATCACTACATCTTCCCTCCCCAGATCCCAATAGCATCCATTGGCCCCATACTTTAGCCTACCCATGGAATCTGCCATGCCACCACCACGAAAACGCCCTTTATCCGTCTTGTTCTGTGTATGCATGTTCTTTGAGTCTTTCATAATTTGCTGGTCCTCCCGTGCTTCTGGTGTATCGTTTGTCTTCCCATACATGCCTAGGAATCCTAATAGGTTCACGCAAAGATTCTTCGTCACGTGCATCACGTCGATTGAAGAGAGGACACGTAGGACTTTCCAATATGGCAGCTCCCAAAATATAGATTTCTTCTTCCACATGGATGCGTGTCCGGTAGCGATGTCGTTCGAAACTGATTGACCACCCGGACCCTTTCCAAAGATTACTTCTATGTCCTTGACCATACCAAATACACCATCACCAGCAGGGAGTTCAGGCTTCTTCCGGTGATCTGCCTCACCTTTGAAATGCTTGACTTTCTTTCTTACGGGATGATTGGTCGGAAGAAATCATTGATTCGCCAGGTACACAACCTTCTTGCATTTATGCAAATATGTACCTTCAGTCTTATCTAAACAATGTGTGCATGCCTTATATCCCTTGTTTGTCTGTCCTGAAAGGTTACTAAGAGCAGGCCAATCATTGATGGTTATGAAAAGCAACCCTCGTAGTTCAAATGGCTCCTGTTTGTTCTCATCCCACGGATGTACAACTGGTTTTCCCCACATCTGTATGAGTTCTTCAACTAATGGCCTTAGGTACACATCAATGTCGTTTCCCGGTTGCTTCGGGCCTTGGATGAGCACTGGCATCATAATGAACTTATGTTTCATACACAACCAAGGAGGAAGGTTGTAGATACATAGAGTCATATGCCAGGTGCTGTGACTGCAGCTCTGCTCCCCAAAAGGATTTATGCCATCCGTACTTAGACCAAACCATAAGTTCCTTGCATCACCTGCAAAGTTCGGGAAGTCTCTCTCGATTTTTCTCCACTGCAACCCATCAGCGGGGTGTCTCAACTTCCCGTCTTTCTTACGGTCTTCTTTGTGCCATCGCAACAACCTGACATGCTATTTGTTTCTGAACATGCGTTTTAACCTTGGTATTATAGGAGCATACCACATAACCTTAGCAGGAACCCTCTTCCGGAGGGGCTCTCCCTCAACATCACCAGGGTCATCTCGTCTGATCTTATACCGCAATGCATTGCATACCGGGCATTTATCTAAATTGTCATACTCCTTACCGCGGTAGAGAATGCAGTCATTAATGCATGCATGTATCTTCTGCAAATCTAATCCTAGATGGCAGAGATTCTTCTTTGCTTCGTATGTACTCTTGGGAAGTTCGTTATGCTTTGAAAACTTCGGCTTCATTATTTTCAGCATCTTTTTAAATGCGGAGTCAGTTAGACCACACTCTGTCTTTCATCGCAGCAATTCCAGTGTGATACCGAGCTTTATGCTGCCATCTTCGTAATTTGGGTACAACAATTTCTTGTGATGTTCTAACATGCCCTCCAACTTCAACTTCTCCTTTTCTGTTTCACAGTCTCGCTTTGCATCAGAAATGACCCCACCAAGTTCATCAACGGGCTCATCTGATGCCCGTTCTTCACCTCCTTCCTCTTTATTGTATTCCATTACAGTATCACTGTATTCAGGAAACATATGATGATAGTTGTTATCATCATCTTCTTCTTTATTGTCTTTCATCATAACCCCTTTTTCTCCGTGTTTGGTCCAACAATTATAGTTGGGCATGAAACCTTTTATAACCAGGTGGCCGCGAATGATTTTCTAGAAAGAGTACTCCTTGTTGTTCCTATATTGAACACATGGACAACGTATAAAACCATTCTCTTTGTTTGCCGTAGCCACATCGATAAATTTATCCACGCCTTTAATGTACCCGGGTTCACGCCGGTCACCGTACATCCATTTTTGACCGTTTATCTGCATCATATAATTAATTTTGTCAAAAACAGAACATCATAAATAGTGAAATGACCAATTCACATCGACACATGCATTATATCAATGACAGAGAAAAGATAAGATTGCTAACCTCGATCGAGGGAAATAAAGAGGAGAAAGCTCAAGTGCGTCTCGGGCACCTCCTATATTTTTGTTCTGTGAGAAATTGAACGGGATCATTCACTCAAATATTTTATCAAACACCTCGCATGCATGCATAGAAAAAAAATAAACTAGCACACCTCTCACACCTTCCACCAAAAAAATAGAGGGAAGACGGAGGGTAGGGCATCGTATTTATAGAGGGCTGGTTTATACGTTCCGGTTTGTAACACAAACCGAGACTAAAAATGTGCGGGAGGCCACGTATCTGGCGCCCACACTTTAGTCCCGGTTTGTGTCATAAACAGGGACGCATGCACCCCTACCAACCGGGACGTATGCCTCTGGCCCCCGTGCGGTAGGCCGACCCGCTCGAATCGGGACGCATGACAGCATTAGTCCCTGTTCGTGACGAAATCGAAACTAATGCAGTTGAGGGACGCGAATGGATAGCATGTTTTCTACTAGTGAAAATTACTCGGATCTAACACTCTCCGTCTTTTATTAGTAGTGGTGATGGTGATTATTAATTTGCCGGAGTTTTGCTGGCAACCTCGGGCAAAATAGAGATTTGCCGTGAGTCTCCACGGAATGCTCACGACGAATGCCAGTATACAGGGCAAAATTCGGATTTTCTATAGTCTTTCTGGTGGAAAACAAACCGAAAAACTAATGAGCGAAATGAAGAAGATTGGCGTCTAGTCCATTGTCAATATGCATGTCATCATTTGTATAGTTGTTACACGTGTGTGTACATGACACACAATACGTACATGTGTACTACCAGTCTGTCAATCCATTTGTGATTTGTACAGTTGTCATATATTATGGGGTATAAAAATGCAAGGCTAGCTGTGCTCAGCGATGAGACACAAACGTTATGGAAAAGACCATGAAGACAATCCTCGTCCTCGTTCTCGCATTCCCGTTCTTGGTCGCCGTCGCCGTCGGCGAGCACTGCCCCGGCGTCCGGTCTCTGCCGGTGGAGGCGGCCTGCCAGGAGGCGTGCGGCACGAGGCTGATGTACGACATGTGCATGGACACGCTGCGCGAGGACGAGGACTTGGGCAAGTTGGGCTTCGGCCCAGACCCGCCCCAGCCCCACTCCGTGGAGGTCACCGCGTACGCGGTCCTCGCCGCGCAGCGCGCCCGCGAGTCCTTCGCCGCCACCGTGGACGCCGCGTCGGGCCTACTCAAGGGATCGCTCAACCGCGACGACAGGGCGGCCTACGACGCGTGCCTCGTGGAGTACGGCTACGCCGATTTCTCCATGGCGCGCGTCGCCAACGACATGCTGCCGGGGTGCAGGTTCGGCGGTCTCGCGGAGGAGTACATGAAAGGCCTGATCCCACTGGAGAGCTGCAGGGACCGCTTGATGCGGCTCGCGGCGTCACGGCTCTACGCCATGAATCTCGTCGACCGGAACAAGGAATTGCTGGCTTACTCCCTCGGTCAATTGCTCGGTATATGACCGTCAAAGCTAGCTGATGTTTGCTTTTGTTCAATCTTTGTTTAATTGCAAAATAATCAAAGTGAATTACAAAATTCCTTTTATGGTCGTTCTAGACATCGATCGACAGGATTTCCAATGTCCTTTGATATATTTGTACATTTTGAGTATTTACCTATGATCTGAGGTAATGAGGTTGGGATGAGGTTGTGCTAACTGTTGGTTTTTGAGTAAAACGCTGGCGGATTTTCTGCAATATAGGTAAATGATCTCATTTTACAAGTTTGACGACAACCAATGTAGTTTCATAGGGTCAAAGACGAAGGAATACTGATGATATAATATGCCAAAAACACTAGTATCTTGTTTGATTGTAAGGCCTTGTTTGCTACTAATACAATATTGGTTAAAGAAAAGATTGAACAAGTATGACTTGTCTTTATATAGATGCCACCTCAAGGGTGTTGGTCATTTCATAAGCGCCCAAGCAATTAAATGCATCATGGGCATTCACTAACTTGTTGGGGATATGGAGTTTGCAATCGGTCTTGCGAAGTTTTGTACGACCAAAGTCAACGTTCAAGACTCCCGCAGTGCCTATACTAACATATGTCTAGGTTGCTCCCCTTCTAGGCAACCTAAGCTATTAAAAGATATTGATGTGTCATTTTGTCGAGTATACGATAATTGTCACTATAAACGCAATCGTACACACCCCATACCAAGTTTTTTGTCACCACTACTCCCTCCGTTCATAAAAGAGTGGACATCTGGGTTTTCCAACACATCTTAAGGATTTTGCAGAAAGCCCCCTCATACCATCATTAAGTTACCAGACAGCTAATGTTGCTTTGATTCACGCGCACAGTTAATGTGCATGCCTCACATCACTACTACACCGATGCAGCCAGACTTAGGCCTTTTTCAATGGGTGTTTCTTAGCACGGTATCATAGGCAAATTGCTTATGTGACACTATAGTTAATGAAGAGAGAAAGTGAGGTTGTATCTTAGCTTAGTTACAAGCCTTGCACGGTATCATAGGCAAAATACATGGTTAGCTCAATCACATGCATGCATGTACCCAAAATCATTAAATGTAGATACAACTATTAAGATACAATCCATTGTACTAGTTGTTTCTTAAGATACACCACTACCTAGGATAACAAGCTAAGAGACACCCCATTGTGAAAGGCCTTACTTAGCTCCACTAGGATTGGAGGCGGGAGGGAGAACGTTGCGGGCAAGGAAGAGGATTGGGGCGGTTTGCCAAAGGAGGAGGAGATTGGGCATTAACTGCTCCTGAACTCAAGGTGTTGATTGAGGGGGTAAACGCAAAATTACCGAAGAAAAAGCCACATGTACACTTTTTTACGGATTTTTCTCGAGCCCAAACGTCCACTTTTCCCGGACGGAGGGAGTACGTGTTAAGAGATATCCCGTGATCTAAACACCACAGACATGTTTATTGTAATTTTTGTTGCAACTACGTGTTAAGAGAGATATCCCGTGATCTAAAAACCACCACATACATGTTTATTGTATTTTTTTTGGGAAATCTACAATCACTAGGTGTTTGAGTTGCCAACCAAAGAGTCTTCAAGTACCTTGATGTTTACTTCTAGGCCTTGGTGTTTTGTTGCTCCCATTTTCCACAAATATCTAGGTTTTCAAACTTTTTCATGGCATACATATAGATCACACTTATAACATTCAAAATGTTTGTGTGATATGACTAATCAAACAATACAGTTGACAACTAAAATTTAAATATTGAGTTTATATTCCAATATGTGTTTGATTTGTCTTGAAAGTCTACAAGTTTATACAATGGAACTGTTGAGTGGAGGTGAACATGAATTTCGAAAGTGAGAATCTCTTTTTTGCCCTATACCATAGTGCAATAGCACAAAAGCACCTAGAATGCAACACATACGGAAGTAAAAAAATTGAATGCAAAACGAAAAGCTAAACATAAACAATACATAATTAAAACACCAAAAACAAACAACAAAAATACAAATTTTTTCTGAAACGTGCACTATCAATTCAACACGAGCAAGCGAAGAAAATAAATGACTTGAACTAGAAAAAGAATCGGGTGCCAAAATTTTAGCAATTGCAAAAATATGAGCTCAAAGATTTACTAGACTTTGTAGGCATGGTCTGGACGCGATATATTCAGTCGACATATCATCTTTTTCTGTCAGATATCTGCAAGTTGGAACATGCCTAATCTCACCATGCATGTCTACCATAGAAGATCATCATACAGCCTGCACCACCAAAACTTCCAGCATTGCATTAATCGGTATAATGCATGCCCATATACGCGGGTTACACAGAAACCAGCTGGTAATATCCAGAAAATTGATGAGCTAGCTGTGAAAATAAAATCTATATAATCACGTGCTTCCTATAAAATTGATGAGCTAGCTAAATTGATGAGTGAAAGAAGAGCCATATAAATACCGAACGGTCTGGCCTGACAAGCGACAGCATGCCAAGCACAATATCACCTTTACTAAAGCTAAACATAAACAATAGAAAATTAAAACACAAAAAACAAAAAAAAATACAGTTTTTTCTAAAACGTGCACTATCAATTCAACACGAGCGAAGAAAACAAATGACTTCAACAAGAAAAAAAATCAGGACCCAACATTTTAGCAATTGAAACAATATTAGCTCGAAGGTTTACTAGACTTTGTAGGCAATTCATTCATCATCAGGGGCGGACCCACCATCAGCCTGGGCAATCGTCCAGGGTTGCTAAAGCAATGTTTTATACTTCCTCCGACCCATATTAGTTGACGTAGATTTGTCAAAATTTGAATGAATCTATATACTAAATTGTATAGATTCATTCAAATCTAGACAAATGTGAGTCAACTAATATGGGTCGGAGGGAGTACTATTTTTTGACTTTTTATAGTGATTTTGTTCGAAAAATTAGAGTTTTAGACATGTTTGACTAGGCTTCTGAAATCTTGGTCCACCAATGTTCGTCGACATAGCATCTTTTCTGTCAGATATCTGCAAGTTGGAACATGCCTAATTTCACCATGCCCGTTTAATATAGAAGATCATCATACAGCCTGCACCACCAAAACTTCCAACAATGCATTAAGCAGCAGTACAACGCATGCCCATATACGGGTTACACAGAAACCAGCTGGTAATATCCAGAAAATTGATGAGCTAGCTGTGAAAATAAAATCTATATAATCACGCGTTTCCTATAAAAATTGATGAGCTAGCTGCGAAAATTGATGAGTGAAAGAAGAGTCATATAAATACGACGGTCTGCGACAGCATGCCACCAAGCACAATATCACCTTATTACCACAGCTAGCGCTAAATGTCGTCCATGAAGCCCACCGTCTTCCTCGTCCATCTCGCCTTCGCCTTAGCCTTCACCACACAGTACCACCTTCTCGCGGCCTCATGCCCTAACGCGGCGTCCTTCAGCGTGGAGGCCGTGTGTCGCGCCACGACCGGCACGGAGTACATGTACGATCTCTGCCGCGACGCCATGCGCGACGTGAGCGCCCCCGAGAACCAGGTATCGCTCTACGCGCTCGTCGCCGCCAGGCGCGCCCTGGCGTCTTATCAGGACACGGTGCACGCGTTGGGCGGGCTGCTCCGCAACGCGTCGCTCCCCGGCGAGGGGAAGGCGTACGCGCTGTGCGCGGCGAGCTATCAGGATGCCGGCGGCACGATGCAGGCCGTCGCCGACGCGCTGACCGGCTGCCGGTTCGCGGGCCTCGGCCAGATGTACAAAGACGGGATCGCGCAGCTGGAGAGCTGCAGAGACAGGCTGATCAAGGCGATGTCGTCGCCGCTGTACGCCATGAATCTCCTCGACCGGAACAAGGCCATCCTCGCCTACTTCGTCGGTACATTGCTTCCAGGTGTTGCTCCGTAGTCGCCTACTTCGTCGGAAGGGCTTGATCCCACTGGAGAGCTGCAAGGACCGCTTGATGCGGCTCGCGGCGTCACCGCTCTACGCCATGAATCCCGTCGACCGGAACAAGGAATTGCTGGCTTACTCCCTTGGTCAATTGCTCGGTATATGACCGTCAAAGCCAGCTGTTTGCTTTTGTTAAATCTTTGTTTAATTTCAAAATAATCAAAATGAAATACAAAATTCCTTTTATGGTCGTTCTAGACATCGATCGACGGGATTTCGAATGTCCTTTGATATTTTTGTTTTATATTTGTACGTTTGAGTACTTACCTATGATATGAGGTAATGAGGTTGGGATGAGGTTGTGATAACTGTTGGTTGTTGAGTAAAACGCTAGGAAATACGACCCCGATTTTGTAAATGATCTTATTCTACAAGCTTGACGACAACCAATAATGTAGTTTCATAGGGTCAAAGACGAAGGAATACTGATGATATAATATGCCAAAAACACTAGTATCTCGTTTGATTCTAAGGCCTTGTTTGCTACTACAAAATTGGTTCAAGAAAAGATTGAACAAGTATGACTTGTCTTTATATAAATGCCACCTCAAGGGTGTTGGTCATTTCATAAGCGCCCAAGCAATTAAATAAATCATGGGCATTCACTAACTTTTTTTTTAGGAATTACAGCAGGAGAGTCTCCTACTGCTCTTAAATTAAAAACAAAGAAGGATATGTTACATCATATTTACAGGGCAATAGATTTCTGCCCCCTAAAAGAAATTAGTCAAACTCTCACCTCACTTATAAAGGATAAAATTTGATCTCTAAGAGCTGGTTTCAGCCTAGCCCCTAGAAGATGAATATCAGAGGAAATTGTGCTAACCAACACTGTATATCTGGATCTGCATTATCAAAGTACCTTCTGTTTCTTTGTTTCCAGATGTTCCAAGCACATAAAATTGCACACTCAAGAAATAGTGGCTTCTTCCAAAATCTTTCTGCAGTAGACAATCTGTCAGAGAGGTTCATATTCATGTTCCAAGAGACTCCCAGCGCAGACCAGCACATTAAACTGAATTTACAAGAGAAGAAGAAGTGCTCATTAGTCTCTCTTTCTTGCTGACAGATTACACAATTAACATCAGATATTGGACATTGCCACCGCACTAGCATATCCCGAGTGTTTAAACGATCCATCATGAAGAGCCATACAAAAACTTTGTGTTTCATCATACATTTAGTCTTCTAAATTTTTGGAAGTGCAGCCATGGGAGATATGTCCTTAAAATAAAATTTGTAGAACTTTTGAGAATTAAAATCTGCTCCACCCCAGGAATACGTCCAGTCATCTAGTAGTGACATATCACGTGACAAGCCATTCAGGTAAGCCGAAAGAGTTGAAAAATCATCCCGATCCTCTGCCGATAGTGGAAGAACAAAAATTTTGTGCCTGATCATCTGCCTAAAAAAATTCTGCAATCGAGACATCTTCCATGATTGTATATGAAAACAACCGCGGTAAGGAATCCTGCAGAGTTGTAGAGCCAACCCAGAGATCCTTCCATAATAAAACGGTATCACCCACATTAACTTTGCATGAGGTAATGCCCCTAAAAATATCAGAGAGGCTACTGACATCCCTCCACCAAAAAGATCCTCGTGGTGAAAGTGCATGCGGAACTGAGTCCGAATAATATTTATTCCAAACAATCATTGCCCACGGGATATCTTGCTTAAGATAAAACTTGTGCAAGAACTTAAGCAATAGACCCTAATTCTGTACCTTGAGACTTAAAATCCCTAGCCCTCCTATTTTCTTTGGTCTACACACCAAGTCCCATGCAGCAAGAGAATAAGACTTTTCATGTGTGTCATCAGTTTTACGCCATAAGCAATGCCTCCTTGCACGATCAACAAACTCGATAATCTGAAGTGGCACTTTAAGAAAACAGAGAGCATAAGTAAGAAGAGGGGTCATAGCCGAGTTAATAAAAGTAACTCTGCCACCATAAGTAAGCCAAATCGCAGTGCTAGTTAACCTCCTCTCCACTCTGTCTACTAGAGGCATAAGATCAGCGACCATAGGCCTCGTGGTACAAACAGGAAGGCCCAAGTATGTGAATGGCAACCCACCAACTTGACAACCAAAGGCATTGGCCAGATCCACAGCCTTGCCATGATCAACATTAATAGGGATAAGCTGGGTTTTATGATAATTGTTTTTCAGACCTGTAGAAGTGGCATAGGCATCCAGAATAGCTTTCAAGTTAAGTAACTGATCCAAATCATCTGGGAGTATCACCAGTGTGTCGTCTGCATATTGAATCACAGGAAAGTCCTCTAAAGCTGGCTGCCCAATGGGGAGAGACAATAAACCCTCTGAACATGCAACATCGATAGCTTCTTGTAAAAGTTCAACACCTTCCACAAACAACAAAGGAGAGAGTGGGTCACCTTGTCGTACCCCTCTCTTACACTTGAACTCTGCCACAGGAACCCCATTCAATAGAATAGTAGAAGATCCAGAGCCAAAGATCAGACTTATCCATTTTAACCATCTATCATCACATCTCATATGCCTCAAAATGCTCAAAATAGAAGAATGTTCAATATTATCGAATGCCTTTTCAAAATCCAACTTAATCATAACTATTTCTCTGCCAAAAGCTTTACATTGATGCAGATATTCAAAGGAACAAGAAATACAATCCTGAATATTCATCCCCTTGATAAAACCATACTGGTTTCTATGGACAAGTTTCAAAATCCATTTCTGCAACCTCTCTGCTAAGATATTTGTCAATACCTTTAATACACAGTTTAATAAAGATATAGGTCTATAGTCATTGACAGATTAAGGAGAAAGAACCTTTGGGATAAGGGTAATAACAGACTCTTCCCAAAAATCAGAGCACAGCGTGTAGAAATCTCCCTTTATAATATCCCAACAAGATGTAATATCCCAAAAATACTAAACTTAGATCATCAAACTCTAAGCATCAAAATTAGGGTTAACAAAAACTTTTCTAAATAAAATTATGAAAGCATGCATATGTGTATGCATTTCATTTGAAATTCTTTTGAACCAACTTGTTTGTGTGTTCCTTTGCTTGTAAATGGATGCTTAGGTGAAATAAACATCATCTAAACATTTCCCATACTTTTCCCAAAGACAAGTAAATCAAAACAAATAAAATAAGTGAATGGTCATTTTGACCAATTTAACTCCCATGTCTACTTTGGCTGTCTCAAACTTTCAGAACCTAACAGAAACTTTTCTGGATCTTTGCGCCCCTTGATTATACTCATAACAAGGTATCAAGGCCCACTTTCTGATCATCCAAAACTTTCAAATGCATGGTTTAAATGACAATTCAAAATTGAATCTTTATCATATGGGAAGATCCCACTTTTTCAAAAACCACTCAAACAAGCTCAACTTTCAAAACCCAAGCATCTGCAGACTCACCAGCACCAACCTAGCACACCCACCAAAAATCTTTTCAAAATTCAAAACTTGAGTTCTTGCGGCCATTTCATCAAACACACACAAATCAAACAAAATCCAAACACTATTGTGAGCAGTGATTGAAGCCTAACTTGTTCCCTCTCTGGTTACAACTAGGTTTTAGTAGATCATCTAGCTCAATTGCACACCCTTAGCATCACTGTAAGCTTGGCATTGCCATCAATGGTGAGCAGGCCGAATGCACCTTTGTCACCCCCATGTCGATAGCAAGCTAGGAGGAGAAACAAGCCTAGCCAGCATGTCTGGGAGCAAGCCAACATCCCACCGCCACTCCCTGTCCAGCGCTCGAACGTTGCCAGCCAATGGACCACACGCACGAACCATGCCAACCTCGCCAGCAACCATGCCGAGAGCACACCCCGTGCGCCACGCTCGAACGACGCCCACAGACCACGCGCCGTCCTTGCCGCGTGCATACGTGATCACCACCGTCCCAGCAACCCCACAGACACGCTCGTTCGCCGCCGCGCGGACCACGCGCGCTGTGCGCCATTAAAATCTCCGTCGGGCACGCGCAGAGCACCGTCGCGTTCCGACCAAGCCACACCGCCCCACGTCTCGCCACCGTGCCGTTGAGCATCGCCAGAGAACACCGCACCGCCCCCTACCGTTGCCCATGCCGATAGCCGTCTGTACCATCGACAACGACGAGCTCACCGTGCGCCCCGTCGGTCCCCTCTCGCCACTATAAATAGAGGCAACCCCCAGCCGAATTGAGCACACCATCTCACTCCCCTCTCCTCACTGATCATTCTACCCTGTTCCCGGAGCAAGGCGCGCAGCGCAGCGCCGGAATTTCACCGGAGCCCGCCGCTGCTGGAGAAGAAGGGAGCCAGCGATTGGAGCCGCCCCAGGAGAAGCTGCCGGTACCAGGAGGTTCGTCGTCGTCGACTTCGTTGTTCGCCCGCCTCGCGGACCCTCGCCTGAACCCCGGTGAGCCCCCGAAGACCCCCACTGGCCGCGCTAGGTTCCTGTCTCGCCGGCGTTGCCCAACGTCGACGATGACCCTCAGCCGTTGGATTAGAACCAGATCGACAGCACCACATCGCCCCATAACGTTTCGTACCCCCTGTCTCACTGATGCGTGGGGACAGCCACTTAAACAGCCCGCGGAAGCTCTGCGCTTAGTAGGCCGACCCAGTATCACTTCCCGCGCAGCCCAGTTATTTGAATTAAACCTTTTCCATTTTATTTCAAACACACTTCTGTACCCATTTTCAAAAATCAACCCAGATCGATTCAGTACACCAAATTGAATGAAACCAATTTTGTTAGAAAGGTCTGGGAATGCTGAATCCAAGCCCGTTGGATTCAAGTCATTTGGATCTGTAGATCACCCTTGGCAAAAATAACAAGTCAGAAGCTTTTCTGCATTCAAACATTTTTCAAACTTAAACCACAATAGCTTTTGAGTTGATTCCAACTCTCAAAAATTACATTTGACCATACCTTTCATAATATATAAAAATATATAGGTTTACTGACAGAAATAATGATCAAGTAATAAAAGAATGCCACATAGGCATTTCTAGCCACTTTGATTAATTAAAATAAAAGGGTAAAACCTTATTAAATTGTGACACCACTTTAAATCACATTCCCATGGACTAAAATATGTGGTGATGACATGTGTCAACATGATCCCATATTTGGTTTGGAGAATATTAAATCTTAAGTAGTTTTTCAGTGAGTAGAAATTACTTTTCTAAAAATAAAAGGAATTAAACCAAGCTTTAATCTTGTAATGTTAGTGATGATGCTAGATCATCTATAGGACCCTTTTGTGTGATGATTGCAAGTAGTTAAGTATTGTTTGGTGATTGTGTACATCGTATTTATTTATAGATGCTAGTACCGACCAAGGATACGAGGAGGAAGGAGGATACTACGAAGAAGAAAAGGAGAACTTCAACCACTGCTTTGCACAAGGCAAGCCTAATACTACTAGTGAATGTGCAAGATAACCCTTGCAAGATATTCTACTGATACAAGCAAACCCTTACTTGTTACCATGCCTACTATATGCCTTAAGCATATGTGATATTACCCACTTGATAACCTAATCCTAGTTTTATTTGCAAGCTTTCTATTTTATTTCCTTATCAAAGATACTTCCTTAGAGAGTACTCAAGTGACTTGTAGATTCTAGAAAGATATAGTTGAAGGTTGCATAAAGAGCATAAAATTTGGCCTAAGTTAGGAACCTTGATATCATCCTAAGATATAAGGTTGTACTTAGTTGAAACTCCACTAGTTTACCACCCCTCATTAGTACTTATCCCCACTTGTAGATTCTAGTGCTAAGCATAAAACTTGATCAACTTTAGATGGGAATACTTGGTGGAAAAATGGTTATGAAAACCTTAGAATGATGGATCATTCTACTGAGATGTTTTGACATGTGTTTCTGAACACTAGATGATTTTGGTGATGAAAATGTTGAGGCATGAGCCTTAGCCCTTTGTAAAACTGATGGTTGTCTGGATGCGTGTAACACCCTCAGAATCGACCCTATGCAAGTTTCAGCGCTTCCCGCCAAACCCGCATAGAAACGATTCAAAGGTGCCCACCAGGCACTTTCGTGCGGGTGGAAAACGAAGTAATAACATTACACAACAGTCCTCGATGGGACCCACAGAACAGATATATATACAACACGACTCCATGAGTCAAGAATACAGATATACAGAACAAAGATCCAAATCACCTTTAAAACGAGAGAGCGTCCGACTACGGACAAGATGCAAATGGGGCTAAGAGCCCTGAAGAATAACCAATGGCGTCCATAACCCTGCCCAGGCCAAGCCGGAAGGGTAACCCTGCTAACGACGTCGATCTCAAAACCTGCTTAAACAAAAGGGGTGCCGAGAAAGGGCAAAGGAAAAAGAGGTGCGTCAGTACTGAGGCCAGTACACGGCGAGGCTAGAATTCGGCGGTCCTCGCCTACATCGGTATGGTGGACTGAAGTGGCAGCGGCAGCATGCACTAAACAACCTATAGAGACTCGATACAACTGGCGACTATCGGATAGAGGTAAGAAAGACCTATTCGTAACCAACCTGATGCCACCATCAAACAAACCCATCCTGGTGCTTCCCCCTCGAGACCAAACGAGGAAGTCAACCGAGGAACTCACACTCTTGGCAGTTTTATTTATTCAGTTATCGTTGCAGCAATTACTAGTCAAGTATAGATAATCATCCTGATATAATAAGCAGTGGGCAATTTTAGTTAACCATTCCGTTGTAGTTGCGACACTTACTAGTCAAATACAATTAGCATGAGATATCCCAAAACCCAGCAGTTGTTGGTATTTTTATTTAGCCATTCCGTTATAGTTGCAATACTTACTAGTCAGATACAATTGTCGCAAGCGACAAACCAAACAAGCAATGGTTGGCAGTTTTATTTAGCCATTCCATTATAGTGAAGCTGACTACTAGTCATTATAGAGTCAAATTTATAGCACTACTTTAGTTATAGTTGTCTATGATCGAGATACTGTGCTCCAAGTCGTCCATAACCGCGGACACGGCTTTCAGAAAGTTTTACCCGGCCGGGGTGCACAAATAGCAACACACACTCGATCAACCTCGGAAAAACCAAATCAAAACCCAACGAGGCCTTCACGACAAGGCAATCACAAGATTCAGAAATATTTCCGGGGGCCACCCCGTTGATTACACCCGCAACGAAGCTAGCTGACTCCGAGACGGACTCAAGGTTTGTGGGGCCGGCTGTAAGCGACTGGGAACCCAAAACTGGGCTTGTCGATACCGCGTAAACGGGTCACAATCCTAAACAGTACAGTGTGCTCCTCGCGCAATCGTAAATAATACAGTAAAGCATGGCATAAGTACATGATCGTAAATAAAACCTCAAACTAGTTTGTGGCCCCAAGAAATAAGACGGAATCAAGCTCTGGCTCAGGGGGTTCCCATAATCCTCCCGGATGTGGATAGCGCGAATATTCAAGGAACAGGTATCAAGTACTCGGGGTCCTACGGGACACAAGTGGACGGTTAACAACCAAATAACATCTATTGCCCACCTGTGCCTCTGCTTACTTACTTCAATTTTAGTTGTTAACAGTATTTAAAGTGAACAATAATTAAAGCCAAGGTCATCTCCAACATCAAACATGTGGCAATACTCCAACAACTATGGTACTGGACGACACGCAACAACACTTGAGCAAGCGACTACGACGCGCAAGTCCAACTATCTACCAAACAACATGTAATAGGATGTGTCCAAGGCGATATAAGGTTGCAAGGGATTTCACGGGTACGAAAACTAGAGCATCGCAACACAGATAGCAATAGATAAACAGGAGGGAATAAATACTATAAAAGTAAGATAGGTAGAAAGGGGGAGATGCTCGCCTGAAAACATTGCCGAAGGTTCATCCGAAGATCGGGGCGAAGCTCACATCAACTCAACGGCCTTATCCGCGAAGAAGCAAAACACTAGAATAAACACCGGGTGCACTATTTAATACTATGGCAGAAGATCGGGCATGATGCATGTATGATGTATGACATGGCAAGGTGCAATGCAATTAGCCAATATTAAGCGGGACCGGGGTCCCGACAATTAATATATGGTTCAAGTTGTTTAGCTACCCCACAATTTAAATGTTGTAATAACAGGGCAAGATAAGTTACCGGTTCGCTACACAAATTTAAATGAGGCCAATATAAGACTAGATTTGCCCGCATATGGGCCCCATATTTAATTAGAGGTGAATCGGCATAAGGCCCCCAAACCACATGATAATATGCATGCATGAACAATTTAATAAGCATCAGTATATGTTGTTTATTATAAAAATAGGGGGTCTCAGAAAAAGGGTCACACATTAGGGTTTGGCGAGCTTGGTTCCGGGGGGTTCGGGGTCCGACAGGGCTCAGGGTTCGACGGGATCGGACTCGGCGGGATCGTTCTCGGATAACGGAGTAGGTCTTGTCGCACGAGCGTCAATGCTTCCGGGAAGGAGAACTTGTCGTTCAGGGTATCGGTGTCCGGGGTGAAGTACTCGACGTCCTCGAGGAAGTACTTGGCGTCTGGGATTCCGACGAGCTTGGCGTCCTTGTCGGAGTTCTCGGGTGACGATGTCGGTCTTGGGGTCCGGGAAGGAGTTCATGGCGTTCCATGTCCAGGGTTCGTGTGGCGATCTTGTTATCGATGGAGAACTTGTTTGATGCCAGGGCCTTCAGGAGATCTTGGGTCGGGGGTCTCGGCAACGGTATTCGAGGGTGACTTGTTTGGTGCCGGCGGTTCATCGTACGGGTCGTTGTCGAACTTGGTGAATCCTCGGGTTCAGTCGTCGCGGGGCGATTCCGTGTCTTCGTTCTGTCGACATTGTAACCCTCCTGGTCCTAGTTGAACTTGGTCGAGTGATCGATCTTGTGTTTGGAATCCCTGCAGCGGTACCACGTGTGACAGCTTTCCTAAACTTGGCAAACAGCAGGAGGCGCGAGGTCAAGGATGGGGTCGGCCGGCCGGAGGTCGAGCGGGAAAACAGGGCACGGCGGTGCTCGCGGAGGAGCTGCAGAGGAGGAGGTGGTGCACGGGGAGACGACGGTGGCGCAGCTCCCGTCGACGAGGCCTCGCAGAGGCAGGGCGGAGGAGGGGCGTTCTCGGGGCGACGACCGAGGAGGCACACCGCGAGGCCGGGCCGGAGGGTGTCCGCGGGTGGCGGCGGCAGCGGCCCCTCAGACGAGCTGCTGCCCACCAGAGGAGGAGGCCGGCGAGGTCGTTGACGACGGGGGAGGCGGCCGGAGGAGGTCGTACGGCGGCGGCCGGACGCCGCAGGGACCACGGTGGCAGAAGCTTGCAGAGGAGAGGAAGGAGGGGCGCCGGCGCGGCTGGGGTCGACGACGCGAGGCGGTGGCGGACAGGGGCGGATCAGGGCTCGCGACGGCACCACTGAGAGGTGGAGGCGGCCACGGCGGAGCAGAAGAGGCGGACGCGACCGGCTCGAGCGGGGGCGGATGGAGGCGCTGGAGGCCGAGGCGGGCTCCGGAGAGGCGTGCGAGGTGGCGGGAAAGGGAGCTCGGGCCGACGAGCTTGCTGCGGCGGCGGGAGGCGAGGCCCGGCGGAGGCGCACGGCGACGGCGGTCGCGCCGGGTGGCGGCGGGGCAGGAGGAGCCGGCGGCTCCACGGTTAGAGGGAGGAGCGGCCGGAGCGCGCCGGGGGCGGGAGGTGGAGAGGACCAAGGGAGGGCGGTGGCTTCGGTGCGGGAGAGGAGGGAGGAGGGAGAAGCTGGGAGAGAGGAGGGTAGGTGGGGAGCGGGGCGCGGCAGGTGGGACCCGCGGGGTGGGGCCCGGGTTCCAGAGAGGGGTGAGGGAGTGGGGCCAGGGTGGGAGGTGGTGTGCGTGTGGGGTGGTGTGGGTCTGGTGGGGCGCGGGCCCAGGCGGCCAGGTGGGGCTAGGGGAGCGGGTCCAGGGGGTGAGAGAGAGGGGTGGGTCAGGCGGTGGGTGTGGGTGTGGCCGGGGCGTGTGGGTGAGTGCTGGGGCCAGGCGGGTGTGGGAACCGGCGGTCGGTGAGTGGGGGGGTTGGCTGTGTGGTGTTGTGTGGGGTGCTGAGTGTGTGTGTGGCGTGGGGCCAGGGTGTAAGAGAGAGAGGGTAGGTGGGGCTGTGTGAGAAAGAGAGAGAGGGGGGAAGAGGGGGATTGATGAGGTGGCAAGGTGGGTAGGGATTGGGTCCAGGGGTGAAGTGGCGAGCTGGGATAGGTGGGTAGGCTAGAATTGGGTGGGAATAGGATTTAGAGTTTGGGGTGGACCGTTTGTAGGTAGTCTGGACCGATTGGGCCTCTGGCCTGACCGGTCGGACTGCCTCTCCGGACAAAAGATTTTTAATGCTTTAATTTTATTTGTAAAACATTTTGGAAATACTTTTTAGACAAATAAAAGATCTGATCAGACCGATGTTTAATTTGAGATAAGGACGGGGGTTATTTAGAAAACAAAACTAGGCGTTTCGAATTGGTTTCAGACAAACAATGCATGATGATGACGATGCAATGCACAAAAACAACGCGATTTTCTAGTAGTGGTTTTGCGGGATGCCACAATTCGACACCACTAACAATGGATCTCGCCCTCGAGATCCGCCTCATGGTACCGGAAAGAAGGTCGGCGATCTGCGTCTTCTCGCTTCGTGTAGATCCTCACGACACCACCAACAAGAGGTCGTTGTCCGTGATCGTCGAGGGAACACTCCGGGAACAAAAGGTCGAAGGTAGAGGTATCAACAAATAAAGCCAACTCTAGCTTCCATGGACGGAGTAAAATCGCTGGATCCACTGATTCGGTGTACAAGAGCGAATGATAAGAATAGTCGGATGGTGATCAGTCCATCGCGCACTCAAACCATTACTCCGCACATGAATAGGCGAATTATGCAACCAACTCTCGGAATTAGACTGAAGATCTCGACACTCGAGGTTCAGAAACAAAGGAGTGATGCAGACTCTGCATCGGGTCTGGCGTAGATGATGTCGTCGCGTCGGAAACACCGGAAGGGACGGAAAGGAACAAGGAATGGTACCACAGTAGACGGATTCCTCAGACAGCATGAACACCGGATGGTAGAACACCGTTATCAAAGGAGGAAGCGAAACCCTAAAGGTACGACGGAAACCCAACCACGAGAATTCCTGGACTCGAAGAAAGAGAAGAGAGCGGATTCAAAACGCGTAGAGGTAAGAGGAGAATAGCAGAGGGTAAGGAGTAAAAGCAGACCTAATCAGAACTATCCAACCGATTTTTCAAAAATAGTTTTGACACTCTACTTCGGCCGTTAGCTAGGTTATCCTACAGGCTGGACTTGTGGGGTATCGCAACTGCTGAGCTCTGATACCACTCTGTAACACCCTCAGAATCGACCCGATGCAAGTTTCAGCGCTTCCCGCCAAACCCGCATAGAAACGATTCAAAGGTGCCCACCAGGCACTTTCGTGCGGGTGGAAAACGAAGTAATAACATTACACAACAGTCCTCGATGGGACCCACAGAACAGATATATATACAACATGACTCCATGAGTCAAGAATACAGATATACAGAACAAAGATCCAAATCACCTTTAAAACGAGAGAGCGTCCGACTACGGACAAGATGCAAATGGGGCTAAGAGCCCTGAAGAATAAACAATGGCGTCCATAACCCTGCCCAGGCCAAGCCGGAAGGGTAACCCTGCTAACGACGTCGATCTCAAAACCTGCTTAAACAAAAGGGGTGCCGACAAAGGGCAAAGGAAAAAGAGGAGCGTCAGTACTGAGGCCAGTACACGGCGAGGCTAGAATTCGGCGGTCCTCGCCTACATCGGTATGGTGGACTGAAGCGGCAGCGGCAGCATGCACTAAACAACCTATAGAGACTCGATACAACTGGCGACTATCGGATAGAGGTAAGAAAGACCTATTCGTAACCAACCTGATGCCACCATCAAACAAACCCATCCTGGTGTTTCCCCCTCGAGACCAAACGAGGAAGTCAACCGAGGAACTCACACTGTTGGCAGTTTTATTTATTCAGTTATCGTTGCAGCAATTACTAGTCAAGTATAGATAATCATCCTGATATAATAAGCAGTGGTCAATTTTAGTTAACCATTCCGTTGTAGTTGCGACACTTACTAGTCAAATACAATTAGCATGAGATATCCCAAAACCCAGCAGTTGTTGGTATTTTTATTTAGCCATTCCGTTATAGTTGCAATACTTACTCGTCAGATACAATTGTCGCAAGCGACAAACCAAACAAGCAATGGTTGGCAGTTTTATTTAGCCATTCCATTATAGTGAAGCTGATTACTGGTCATTATAGAGTCAAATTTATAGCACTACTTTAGTTATAGTTGTCTATGATCGAGATACTGTGCTCCAAGTCGTCCATAACCGCGGACACGGCTTTCAAAAAGTTTTACCCGGCCGGGGTGCACAAATAGCAACACACACTCGATCAACCTCGGAAAAACCAAATCAAAACCCAACGAGGCCTTCACGACAAGGCAATCACAAGATTCAGAAATATTTCCGGGGGCCACCCTGTTGAGTACACCCGCAACGAAGCTAGCTGACTTCGAGACGGACTCAAGGTTTGTGGGGCCGGCTGTAAGCGACTGGGAACCCAAAACTGGGCTTATCGATACCGCGTAAACGGGTCACAATCCTAAACAGTACAGTGTGCTCCTCGCACAATCGTAAATAATACAGTAAAGCATGGCATAAGTACAAGATCGTAAATAAAACCTCAAACTAGTTTGTGGCCCCAAGAAATAAGACGGAATCAAGCTCTGGCTCAGGGGGCGTCCCATAATCCTCCCAGATGTGGATAGCGCGAATATTCAAGGAACAGGTATCAAGTACTCGGGGTCCTACGGGACACAAGTGGACGGTTAACAACCAAATAACATCTATTGTCCACCTATGCCTCTGCTTACTTACTTCAATTTTAGTTGTTAACAGTATTTAAAGTGAACAATAATTAAAGCCAAGGTCATCTCCAACATCAAACATGTGGCAATACTCCAACAACTGTGGTACTGGACGACACGCAACAGCACTTGAGCAAGCGACTACGACGCGCAAGTCCAACTATCTACCAAACAACAGGTAATAGGATGTGTCCAAGGCGATATAAGGTTGCAAGTGATTTCACGGGTACGAAAACTAGAGCATCGCAACACAGATAGCAATAGATCAACAGGAGGGAATAAATACTATAAAAGTAAGATAGGTAGAAAGGGGGAGATGCTCGCCTGAAAACATTGCCGAACGTTCATCCGAAGATCGGGGCGAAGCTCACATCAACTCAACGGCCTTATCCGCGAAGAAGCAAAACACTAGAATAAACACCGGGTGCACTATTTAATACTACGACAGAAGATCGGGCATGATGCATGTATGATGTATGACATGGCAAGGTGCAATGCAATTAGCCAATATTAAGCGGGACCGGGGTCCCGACAATTAATATATGGTTCAAGTTGTTTAGCTACCCCGCAATTTAAATGTTGTAATAACAGGGCAAGATAAGTTACTGGTTCGCTACACAAATTTAAATGAGGCCAATATAAGACTAGATTTGCCCGCATATGGGCCCCATATTTAATTAGAGGTGAATCGGCCTAAGGCCCCCAAACCACATGATAATATGCATGCATGGACAATTTAATAAGCATCAGTATATGTTGTTTATTATAAAAATAGGGGGTCTCAGAAAAAGGGTCACACATTAGGGTTTGGAGAGCTTGGTTCCGGGGGGTTCGGGGTCCGACAGGGCTCAGGGTTCGACGGGATCGGACTCGGCGGGATCGTTCTCGGATAACGGAGTAGGTCTTGTCGCACGAGCGTCAATGCTTCCGGGAAGGAGAACTTGTCGTTCAGGGTCTCGGTGTCCGGGGTGAAGTACTCGGCGTCCTCGAGGAAGTACTTGGCGTCTGGGATTCCGACGAGCTTGGCGTCCTTGTCGGAGTTCTCGGGTGACGATGTCGGTCTTGGGGTCCGGGAAGGAGTTCATGGCGTTCCATGTCCAGGGTTCGTGTGGCGATCTTTTTATCGATGGAGAACTTGTTTGATGCCAGGGCCTTCAGGAGATCTTGGGTCGGGGGTCTCGGCAACGGTATTCGAGGGTGACTTGTTTGGTGCCGGCGGTTCATCGTACGGGTCGTTGTCGAACTTGGTGAATCCTGGGGTTCAGTCGTCGCGGGGCGATTCCGTGTCTTTGTTCTGTCGACATTGTAACCCTCCTGGTCCTAGTTGAACTTGGTCGAGTGATCGATCTTGTGTTTGGAATCCCTGCAGCGGTACCACGTGTGACAGCTTTCCTGAACTTGGCAAACAGCAGGAGGCGCGAGGTCAAGGATGGGGTCGGCTGGCCGGAGGTCGAGCGGGAAAACAGGGCACGGCGGCGCTCGCGGAGGAGCTGCAGAGGAGGAGGTGGTGCACGGGGAGACGACGGTGGCGCGGCTCCCGTCGACGAGGCCTCACAGAGGCAGGGCGGAGGAGGGGCGTTCTCGGGGCGACGACCGAGGAGGCACACCGCGAGGCCGGGCCGAAGGGTGTCCGCGGGTGGCGGCGGCAGCGGCCCCTCAGACGAGCTGCTGCCCACCAGAGGAGGAGGCCGGCGAGGTCGTTGACGACGGGGGAGGCGGCCGGAGGAGGTCGTACGGCGGCGGCCGGACGCCGCAGGGACCGCGGTGGCGGAAGCTTGCAGAGGAGAGGAAGGAGGGGCGCCGGCGCGGCTGGGGGCGGAGCAGGGCTCGCGACGGCGCCACTGAGAGGTGGAGGCGGCCACGGCGGAGCATAAGAGGCGGACGCGGCCGGCTCGAGCGGGGGCGGCTGGAGGCACTGGAGGCCGAGGCGGGCTCCGGAGAGGCGGGCGAGGTGGCGGGGAAGGGAGCTCGGGCCGACGAGCTTGCTGCGGCGGCGGGAGGCGAGGCCCGGCGGAGGCGCACGGCGACAGCGGTCGCGCCGGGTGGCGGCGGGGCAGGAGGAGCCGGCGGCTCCACGGTTAGAGGGAGGAGCGGCCGGAGCGCGCCGGGGGCGGGAGGTGGAGAGGACCAAGGGAGGGCGGTGGCTTCGGTGCGGGAGAGGAGGGAGACGCTGGGAGAGAGGAGGGTAGGTGGGGAGCGGGGCGCGGCAGGTGGGACCCGCGGGGTGGGGCCCGGGTTCCAGGGAGAGGGGTGAGGGAGTGGGGCCAGGGTGGGAGGTGGTGTGCGTGTGGGGTGGTGTGGGTCTGGTGGGGCGCGGGCCCAGGCGGCCAGGTGGGGCTAGGGGAGCGGGTCCAGGGGGTGAGAGAGGGGTGGGTCAGGCGGTGGGTGTGGGTGTGGCCGGGGCGTGTGGGTGAGTGCTGGGGCCAGGCGGGTGTGGGACCCGGCGGTCGGTGAGTGGGGGGGTTGGGTGTGTGGTGTTGTGTGGGGTGCTGAGTGTATGTGTGGCGTGGGGCCAGGGTGTAAGAGAGAGAGGGTAGGTGGGGCTGTGTGAGAAAGAGAGAGAGGGGGGGAAAGAGGGGGATTGATGAGGTGGCAAGGTGGGTAGGGATTGGGTCCAGGGGTGAAGTGGCGAGCTGGGATAGGTGGGTAGGCTAGAATTGGGTGGGAATAGGATGTAGAGTTTGGGGTGGACCGTTTGTAGGTAGTCTGGACCGATTGGGCCTCTGGCCTGACCGGTCGGACTGCCTCTCCGGACAAAAGATTTTTAATGCTTTAATTTTATTTGTAAAAAATTTTGGAAATACTTTTTAGACAAATAAAAGATCTGACCAGACCGATGTTTAATTTGAGATAAGGACGGGGGTTATTTAGAAAACAAAAATAGGCGTTTCGAATTGGTTTCAGACAAACAATGCATGATGATGACGATGCAATGCACAAAAACAACGCGATTTTCTAGTAGTGGTTTTGCGGGATGCCACAATGCGATACCATTCCAATTTTATCGTACAACCACAATACCCGAAGATTGGGTAGGGCTTGACTGGAAACTTATATACCTTAGTATTAGTTCCCTCGCGGCCAAGGTCTGAGCTGAGGCTACCTTGTGAAGATTGTCCACCTGTGCAGTACCCAAGATGACAGTTGGTCATGGTTGGGAGGCCAAACTCACAGGAGAGGTGCTTATACTAGGGCGTGTAATTGAAAGGTTAGGATTGATTATCCGCATACTGAGTATGGTGAATTCAGGATTTGTTCCTGACGGATGTATCGAATGTTGTGGTGAAAGTGTACAATCTCTGCAGAGTGTCAAACTATTCGGATAGCCGCGTCCGCGGTTATGGACAGTTGAAGTGGCCATACTGTTCCCCTGTCAGATGTTTTCAAAAGAACTTGTGAAATGAATTGAGACTTTGACTTGACCACAACAGAGTTGTGACATGAGTACAAGATCCCACTTAGGAATTATAAATTTGTGACTAGTTTCTCTTGCTTCTTAACTTAGTCGAGATAAATCTGGCCTTTGCAAAACAACCTTAGAGCCTAGTGTCCTATTATCCAAAAATCCCTTTCACTTATTAGTATTAGTTTGCGAGTACTTAAAGAGTACTCATGGCTTTGTCCCTGGCTATTCCCGTGGCCAGACTATGAATAGGAGTACCTGGAGGATGGACCCCAGGAAGGTTACGACAACTAGGATCATCTCCCATCGTCAGCATTGCCTGTGACCCCGAAGATGGAGCTTCGCCTACGCTACCTTTATTATTACGTATTCCGCTGCTTGAGTTGTATTAAGAACTGGATCATGAGATCCTTATTTGTGTAAGACCTTATGTATGGTTTGTAATGGATGATGTACTGTGGTATCCAATTCTGTTATGTCTCGCAAAAATGGTAATCCTGGGATTGCGATGGATGGCATAACAGGCATCTGGGATTAAAAAATCCGGGTGTTGACAAGTTGGTATCAGAGCTATCCTGACCATAGGAGACCCTAGTTAGACTAGACGTTTGAATCAAAAACTTAGTTTCAAAACCAAAGGAAGCAAATATTTACAAAAACTTATTCTCATTCTTATCCCTTTGATTCTTTCATGAAAATTCATGTTCCTAAAAAATTCTTGCAAAATACATAAAATTTTACACACTTGATCACTCTACTAACTTACTCATCCTATATTCTTATAGATGGACGTGGAGTACAGCAAGTTTTATCAGTTGGGAAATGGAGGAGACCTTATCTTTGAGAGGGATTTGGACCAGCTTTTGGAACTTCTGGAGCATCCGCACCCCGAGTTCTTCGGAGCTCATCTCAATGATCAAGGAGGAGAAGATCTACAGTGGCTAATTGTTGCAAGTATTCGAGGAAAGATTGAACCTCCCATTGATGAGGGAATTCAGTTTACCTTGAGAGATAACAACTGGCTCGATGGACTTGCCAGGGCCATGCAGGAAAGTCTTGCCCGTTTGTGTGGGCAGAGCATCAATCAGATCAAGGGAACTCGCTTTGAGTTTTGCCCGAGGCGTGATGCAAATGGACAACCACTGGAAGCACCATACCACCCCGAGCTGAAGACTCAACTGGACCACCTTAGCTTCATGATGTACGATCGTCAGCAGGAGTTGGATAACTACCTTGACTACTCCAACCACAAGTCTGCTATCATCAAGACGAAGGATCAAACCATCGCCATGCTAGCGAAGGATCGCAAGTCTCACCGCCGTCAGCTCGACAAGAAGGAGCGCATCATTGCCCGTCTTCGCCACCGCATCTCATCTTTGGCGGAAACCATCCACGAGAGACACATGCAGTTGGAGGAAAGGGAGAATGCTGGAGAGGACCTTCGTGGAGACCCCTACTCCTATCTCGGCGATGATGATGATTTTCTGGAGGATCAGGCTATGGATTTATTCACCGATGAGGATGATTTCGCCTTCATTGATGATGATGAAGATGACGAAGCCACCGATTCCGAGGAGTAGTACCACTTGAGCACTAGCGTAGTGAGTAGTATTCGGTCCCACTGTATCGTAGTTTTCATAATGGTTCTTAAAACCATCTGTTTTTCTTTGTTGTGGTGTGTGTTGTATCGTGTGCTATGAGTGAATGAATGAAAAGCAAGTTGCTAGAAAAATCTGAGTCAAACTTTAAAAACTTTTCAAAGTCCCCGAAACCTTAGAAATCTCCCTCTTTTCTCATGATCTATCTCAATCTTCAGATGCCACGCGGAGGAAGTGGTTCATCCCCGGACCCGATGTTGCAGATCCTGCAAATGTTGAATTCTGACCGTGAAGCTGAAAGAGCGGAACGTCAAGCCAACCTAGCCACCCTGCAACAGATAGCTCAGCTTGCCCACGACAACCAAGGCCACGGAAATCAGGACAACCATGGATCTAAGCTCAACAATTTCCAGAATACCAACCCACCTGTTTTCACTAAGTCAGAAGAGCCCCTAGACGCCGATGATTGGCTGCAAACCATGGAAAATAACCTAGAAGTAGCCGGAGTGGAAGCCAACGAGAAAGTTCTGTTCGCCACCCACTATCTAGCCGGAGATGCTAGGGCATGGTGGAACAGTGTTCGCGCAATGACCGGAGGCCAGAAGATGACCTTGGAGGAATTCAAGGTCAAGTTCAGCAGAACCCATGTGCCACCGGGTTTGATCAAGAGGATGAGAGACGAGTTCAGAGAGCTGAAGCAAGGAAGGATGACTGTAGTGGAATACCGTGACAAATTCTTGTCATTAGCTAGGTATGCCCCAGATGAGATTGACACCGAAGCCAGGAAGAAGGAGAGATTCTTGAATGGTCTGCACGATGAGATGCATACGGTGTTAGTCAATATCCCCTTTGCCTATATTGAAGCCCCTGTAGACTCTACTATCCAGATGGAAGGAAAGATCAACCAAGCCAACGAGAACCGCAAGCGTCGCATGATGCATTATCCAGGAACCCATCAGACCCCAAAGTATCGCCCTAACCCATCTCCCGGATTTGCCCCAAGAACAAACAGACCCCCGATGAACCGTCAGACCTATCCCAACCGTGGAAACCCTAGACCCGGAGGAAATCAAAACAACCCCGGGAACTCTAGAAATTTCAACCGTGCCCCACCCAAGTTCAACAACAACAATGCTACCACCAACATCAACACTGCCCCGAGGACTGGAAGCAATGTTGTGCCTATCGCAGCAAAGGACAAGTCGCAAGTGACTTGTTATGACTATGGAAATAAGGGTCACTACTCCAACGAGTGCCCAAACAAGAAGAATGTCGCAGCCCCCAATACCAATGCCCCAGCTCAGCAGCAGCGTCGTGTTTAGCCAGGAAGAAGATTTGCCCCAGGGAAATCACTCAACCGCAATGGCCGTCTTTTTCTCATGCATGCTGAAGAAGCTCAGGAAGTGCCAGACGTCGTGCTGGGTATGTTTTATGTTAATTCAGTACTTGCAAGAGTGTTATTTGATTATGGTGCATCGCATTCATTTGTCACCGAAGAATTTGCATGCACTAGTAAAATTCAACCAACCAAATTGAAGCATGTCATGATTGTTCAAATTCCCGGATCAACCACCAAGGCTAGGCAAATTTGCAAAGCCGTCCCTATCCGAATCCATGGCATAGATTTTTATGCTAATTTGATAGTACTCGGAACTAAAGGTTTGGAAGTTGACTAGGAATGGATTGGATGTCCAGACATAAAGGATTGATTGACTGTGCCAAGAAAGCCATCACCATGACCAGTACAGCCGGAATATCAGTCGAGCATATATCTGAAGCCTTACCTCGCCAATTCAAATGCAACAAGAGTATAGCCCAACCTACCATTGACCAAGTCCGGATAGTCTGTGAATACCCCGATGTATTTCCAGATGTTTTGCCCGGTATGCCCCAGATCGGGATATCGAGTTTATCATCGAACTAATCCCCGGAACTGGACCCATAGCCCAGAGACCATATAGTATGAACCCGTCGGAGCTAGCAGAACTGAAGAAGCAACTGGATGCCATGCTGGAAATTGGATTGATTAAACCAAGTGCGTCACCATGGAGATCACATGTCTTGTTTGTGGACAAGAAAGATGGAGGTAACCGTTTGTGTACGGATTATCGGAAGTTGAATGATGTCACCATCAAGAACAAGTACCCCTTGCCCACGATAGAAGATTTGTTGATCAGTTGACCGGTGCCAAAGTGTTTTCTAAGATTGATCTTAGGACTGGCTATCATCAACTCAAGATTCGCGCAGAGGATATTCCAAAGACTGCCTTTACCACCCGTTATGGATTATACGAGTATACCGTTATGTCCTTTGGATTAACCAATGCCCCCGCTTATTTCATGAATCTCATGAATAAGATTTTTATGGACTTCCTAGATAAGTTTGTCGTTGTTTTCATCGATGACATTCTGATTTATTCCAAATCAGAAGAAGAACATGAGCTACACCTAAGGACCATTCTTGGAACCCTTAGAGAGCATCAGTTGTATGCCAAGTTTAGCAAATGTGAATTCTGTTTACAGGAGGTAGGATTCCTCGGTCACATTGTATCAGCCGGAGGAATTTCCGTTGACCCTGCCAAAGTGAAAGATGTCGAAGATTGGCAAGCTCCAACCACTCAAACCCAAGTTCGTGCATTTCTCGGATTGGCGGGATACTACCGCAAGTTCGTAGAAGGATTCTCGAGTATCGCCAGACCTATGACCCAATTACTGAAGAAGGACAAGAAGTTTGAATGGACCGGCAAGTGTGAAGCGAGTTTTCAAGAACTCAAGTGGAGATTCATTTCAGCCCCAATCTTGATCATGCCGGATATCACGAAGCCCTTCGATGTGTATTGTGACGCATCCAAGATCGGTCTCGGATGTGTGCTAATGCAAGAAGGCAAAGTTATATCTTATCTATCTCTACAATTGAAGCAACATGAGCAAAATTACCCAACCCATGACCTCGAACTCGCAGCCGTAGTTCTAGCCCTGAAGACATGGAGACATTACCTGATGGGAAATCGTTGTGAGATTTATTTGGATCACAAGAGCCTGAAATATATATTCACTCAGAAGGAGATGAATATGAGACAGAGGAGATGGATTGAGCTAATCAAGGATTACGACCTGGACATTCACTATCACCCTGGTAAAGCCAATGTGGTAGAAGATGCCCTTAGCAGATTGCCGTGCCGCTTGAACTCCATGATTTTGAAGGAGCAACCAAGCCTGCACAAGGAAATGGAAGATTTTCAAATAGAATTAGTGAGTGAAGGATTTTTGGCTAGCATAGAACTCCAGACCACTTTGATCAGTCAGATCAAAGAGGCGCAGAAAGGAAATGCTAGTATCGACGGAATTAAGCGTCGTATCGGTACATGCAAAGTACCCGGATTCACCGAAGATGAAGAAGGAGTTCTGTGGTACAAAGGACTTCTTTGTGTACCAGCAGATTCTGAGTTGAAAGAAGTTATTTTGAAGGAAGTTCATGATACTCTTTATTCTATCCACCCCGGAGGAACAAAGATGTATCAAGATTTGAAAGAGCAATTCTGGTGGCATAAGATGAAGAGAGAAATCGGAAGCTATATCGCCAAGTGTGACATATGTCAGCGAGTCAAGGCAGGACATTAAAGACCCGCTGGATTGTTGCAACCATTACAGATTCCGGAATGGAAATGGGATTCTGTTGGAATGGACTTTATCACTGGACTGCCTACATCTAGTAGGGGAAATGACTCTATCTGGGTCATAGTGGACAGATTGTCCAAAGTTGCCCATTTCTTGCTCGTCAAGACCACGTATCAGAGTTCGAAGCTAGCAGAGTTGTACATCGCTAGAATAGTTAGTTTGCATGGAGTCCCCAAGAACATTGTATCGGATCGAGGAACTCAGTTTACCTCGAGATTCTGGAAGAAAGTTCAAGAAGGTTTAGGAACCCGCCTAGATTTCAGTACCGCGTATCACCCTCAGACCGATGGACAAACAGAGCGAGTAAATCAAATACTCGAAGATATGTTGAGAGCATGTGTGTTAGAACATGGATCCAAGTGGGAAGACTGTCTGCCGTTTGCAGAATTTTCTTACAACAATAGTTATCAAGCCAGTTTGCAAATGGCCCCATTTGAATTTATGTACGGAAGAAAGTGTCGCACCCCTTTGAACTGGTCGGAAGTAGGAGAGAGTCAGATTTTCAGACCGGACATCCTACGAGAAGCAGAAGAGAAGGTTCATAGGATTCGTGAGCACCTCAAGATGGCCCAATCCAGACAGAAGAGTTACGCCGACAAGAGACGTCGAGACCTCGCCTTCAACATAGGAGATTTTGTTTATCTGAAGGTGTCGCCATTGAAGGGAATGTAGCGTTTCCAACTCAAAGGAAAGTTATCCCCTAGATATATCGGACCTTTCAAGATTCTAAACCGTTGAGGATAAGTGTCGTATCAATTGGAACTACCCGAAGAGATGTCTGCAGTACACAATGTGTTCCATATCTCGTTACTTCGCAAGTGTCTCGAAGTCCCAGAGAAGACCGAAGTGTTCAAGAACATCGACCACCGGACCATAGAGATCAACGATGACCTAACCTATCCCGAAGTACCCATCCGTATTTTGGAAGAATCTTTCAGAACTACTCGAACCCGAAGCATCAAGTTTCTCAAGATTCAGTAGACCAACCACACAGAAGAGGAAGCTACCTGGGAGCGCGAAGATCACATCAGGACGGAGTTTCCCGATCTCTTCAAATTGTAGGTAATATTTTTCGTCCTTTTTCAAATCTCGGGACAAGATTTTGTTTAATGGGGGAAGGTTTGTAACATACCAAAAATACTAAACTTGGATCATCAAACTCTAAGCATCAAAATTAGGGTTAACAAAAACTTTTCTAAATAAAATTATGAAAGCATGCATATGTGTATGCATTTCATTTGAAATTCTTTTGAACCAACTTGTTTGTGTGTTCCTTTGCTTGTAAATGGATGCTTAGGTGAAATAAACATCATCTAAACATTTACCACACTTTTCCCAAAGACAAGTAAATCAAAACAAATAAAATAAGGGAATGGTCATTTTGACCAATTTAACTCCCATGCCTACTTTGGCTGTCTCAAACTTTCAGAACCTAACATAAACTTTTCTGGATCTTTGCACCCCTTGATTATACTCATAACAAGGTATCAAGGCCCACTTTGTGATCATCCAAAAACTTTCAAATGCATGGTTTAAATGACAATTCAAAATTGAATCTTTATCATATGGGAAGATCCCACTTTTTCAAAAACCACTCAAACAAGCTCAACTTTCAAAACCCAAGCATCTACAGACTCACCAGCACCAACCTAGCACACCCACCAAAAATATTTTCAAAATTCAAAACTTGAGTTCTTGCGGCCATTTCATCAAACACACACAAATCAAACAAAATCCAAACACTATTGTGAGCAGTGATTGAAGCCTAACTTGTTCCCTCTCTGGTTACAACTAGGTTTTAGTAGATCATCTAGCTCAATTGCACACCCTTAGCATCACTGTAAGCTTGGCATTGCCATCAATGGTGAGCAGGCCGAATGCACCTTTGTCACCCCCATGTCGACAGCAAGCTAGGAGGAGAAACAAGCCTAGCCAGCATGTCTGGGAGAAAGCCAACATACCACCGCCACTCCCTGTCCAGCGCTCAAACGTTGCCAGCCACTGGACCACACGCACGAACCATGCCAACCTCGCCAACAACCATGTCGAGAGCACGCCCCGTGCGCCACGCTCGACCGACGCCCACAGACCGCGCGCCGCCCTCGCCGCGTGCATACGTGATCACCACCGTCCCAGGAACCCCGCAGACACGCTCGTTCGCCGCCGCGTGGACCACGCGTGTTGTGCGCCATTAAAATCTCCGTCGGGCACGCGCAGAGCACCGTCGCGTTCCGACCAAGCCGCACCGCCCCACGTCTCGCCACCGTTCCATTGAGCATCGCCAGAGAACACCACACCGCCCCCTACCGTCGCCCATGCCGATAGCCGTCTATACCATCGACCACGACGAGCTCACCGTGCGCCCCGTCGGTCCCCTCTCGCCACTATAAATAGAGGCCATCCCCAGCCGAATTGAGCACACCATCTCAATCCCCTCTCCTCACTGATCATTCCACCCCGTTCCCGGAGCAAGGCGAGCAGCGCAGCGCCGGAATTTCACCGGAGCCCGCCGCTGCTGGAGAAGAAGGGAACCAGCGATTGGAGCCGCCCCAGGAGAAGCTGCCGGTACCAGGAGGTTCGCCGTCGTTGACTTTGTCGTTCACCCGCCTCGCCGACCCTCGCCTGAACCCCGGTGAGCCCCCAACGACCCCCACTGGCCGCGCTAGGTTTCTGTCTCGTCGACGTTGCCCAACGTCGACGATGACCCTTAGCCGTTGGATTAGAACCAGATCGAACGCACCACATCGCCCCATACCGTTTCGCACCCCCTGTCTCACTGACAAGTGGGGACAGCCACTTAAACAGCCCGCGGAAGCGCTGCGCTTAGCAGGCCGGCCCAGTATCACTTCTCGCGCAGCCCAGTTATTTGAATTAAACCTTGTCCATTTTATTTCAAACACACTTCTGTACCCAGTTTCAAAAATCAACCCAGATCGATTCATTGTACCAAATTGAATGAAACCAATTTTGTTAGAAAGGTCTGGGAATGCTGAATCCAAGCCCGTTGGATTCAAGTCATTTGGATCTGTAGGTCATCCTTGGCAAAAATAACAAGGCAGAAGCTTTTCTGCATTCAAACATTTTTCAAACTTAAACCACAATAGCTTTTGAGTTGATTCCAACTCTCAAAAATCACATTTGACCATACCTTTCAGAATATATAAAAATATATAGGTTTACTTACAGAAATAATAACCAAGTAATAAAAGAATGCCACATAGGCATTTCTAGCCACTTTAATTAATTAAAATAAAAGGGTAAAACCTTATTAAATTGTGACACCACTTTAAATCACATTCCCATGTACTAAAATATGTGGTGATGACATGTGTCAACATGATCCCATATTTGGTTTGGAGAATATTAAATCTTATGTAGTTTTTCAATGAGTAGAAATTACTTTTCTAAAAATAAAAGAAATTAAACCAAGCTTTAATCTTGTAATGTTAGTGATGATGCTAGATCATCTATAGAACCCTTTTGTGTGATGATTGTAAGTAGTTAAGTATTGTTTGGTGATTGTGTACATCGTATTTATTTATAGATGCTAGTACCGACCAAGGATATGAGGAGGAAGGAGGATACTACGAAGAAGAAGCCGAGGAGAACTTCAACCACTGCTCTGCACAAGGCAAGCCTAATACTACTAGTGAATGTGCAAGATAACTCTTGCAAGATATTCTACTGATACAAGCAAACCCTTACTTGTTACCATGCCTACTATATGCCTTAAGCATATGTGATATTACCCACTTGATAACCCAATCCTAGTTTTATTTGCAAGCTTTCTATTTTATTTCCTTATCAAAGCTACTTCCTTAGAGAGTACTTAAGTAACTTGTATATTCTAGAAAGATATAGTTGAAGGTTGCATAAAGAGCATAAAATTTGGCCTAACTTAGGAACCTTGATATCATCCTAAGATATAAGGTTGTACTTAGTTGAAACTCCACTAGTTTACCACCCCTCATTAGTAATTATCCCCACTTGTAGATGCTAGTGCTAAGCATAAAACTTGATCAACTTTAGATGGGAATACTTGGTGGAAAAATGGTTATGAAAACCTTAGAATGATGGATCATTCTACTGAGATGTTTTGACATGTGTTTCTGAACACCAGATGATTTTGGTGATGAAAATGTTGAGGCATGAGCCTTAGCCCTTTGTAAAACTGATGGTTGTCTGGATGCGATACCATTCCAATTTTATCGTACAACCACAATACCCGAAGATTGGGTAGGGCTTGACTGGAAACTTATATACCTTAGTATTAGTTCCCTCGCGGCCAAGGTCTGAGCTGAGGCTACCTTGTGAAGATTTTCCACCTTTGCAGTACCCAAGATGACAGTTGGTCATGGTTGGGAGGCCAAATTCACAGGAGAGGTGCTTATACTAGGGCGTGTAATTGAAAGGTTAGGATTGATTATCCGCATACTGAGTATGGTGAATTCAGGATTTGTTCCTGACGGATGTATCGAATGTTGTGGTGAAAGTGTACAATCTCTGCAGAGTGTCAAACTATTCGGATAGCCGCGTCCGCGGTTATGGACAGTTGGAGTGGCCATACTGTTCCCCCGTCAGATATTTTCAAAAGAACTTGTGAAATAAATTGAGACTTTGAATTGACCACAACAGAGTTGTGACATGAGTAAAAGATCCCACTTAGGAATTATAAATTTGTGACTAGTTTATCTTGCTTCTTAAGTTAGTCGAGATAAATCTGACCTTTGAAAAACAACCTTAGAGCCTAGTGTCCTATTATCCAAAAATCCCTTTCACTTATTAGTATTAGTTTGCGAGTACTTAAAGAGTACTCATGGATTTGTCCCTGGCTATTCCCGTGGCTAGACTATGAAGAGGAGTACCTGGAGGATGGACCCCAGGAAGGTTACGACAACTAGGATCATCTCCCATCGTCAGCATTTTCTGTGACCCTGAAGATGGAGCTTCACCTACGCTACCTTTATTATTATGTATTCCGCTGCTTGAGTTGTATTAAGAACTGGATCATGAGATCCTTATTTGTGTAAGACCTTATGTATGGTTTGTAATGGATGATGTACTGTGGTATCCAATTCTGTTATGTCTCGCAAAAATGGTAATCCTGGGATTGCGATGTATGGCATAACAGGCATATGGGATTAAAAATCCGGGTGTTGACACAAGATTTCAGAAATAAACTACTGAATCCATCTGGGCCAGGTGCCTTGTCAATGGGAATTGAGTTAATAACTTTGTCAAGCTCCTCTATTGAGAAAGGTACAGAAAGGGCCTCTAAACCAGGTACTCTAGAAATTGGCTTGGAAAGTGGTTTAACAAACGTATTTGGAAATATTGAGGTCCATTCCACTATCGACAAGAACCAATCAAGTTGTTCCAAAAGTGGCTCCTCCTGCATATTACTCCAATTAAACCTACGACCTTTAATAGGTATTTCCGCAAGAGACTGACCACTGATTAGAGCATTAAAACATTGCATATCAACAATATTTCCTCCTGGCATATTTCTATTGTCAGCTGATCTAATAAAGTTTAAGTCACCAAGAAAAAACTAGAGACTATCAATGGGGATATCCAAATTTGAAAACCAGTCCACAAAAATCAGTCTCTCCGGATCCTTACAAGGCCCATATATGTTTGTTAGTGTCCAAGAGCGATTTAAATGTACAGAAGAGAACTGAATCGAAATTGCAAATCTTTCCTTATGAACCAGTTGACCAGAAAAAACTGAGCTATTCCAGATCACTAAAAGGCCCCCTGATGCTCCAATAGAGGGCACAAATTCAAACTTATCAAAATGCCTTGGGCAAATTTTCCGAATGAACGAGTGATCAAAACTTTCTTTCTTTGTTTCTTGCAAACAAACTACTGCACAACCAGATTCTTTTATTTTGTTTTTAAGTGCTAGCCATTTTGCTTCTCCATTAATACTCCTAATATTCCATGAAAGACATTGCAGAAAAAGAATGGGGCAGCCGTCTTAATGCCCGTAGGGCTTACAAACCAAAAATAGTCTGACACTGACATGAGACGAGAAGTTTGTAATCCATCTTGGGATGTCATGTACGACCAAAGTCAACGATCAAGACTCCCGCAGTGCCTTTACTAACATACGGTCAGGTTGCTCCCCTTCTAGGAAACCTAAGCTATTAAAAGATATTGATGTGTTATTTTGTCGTGTATACGACAATTGTAGCTATAAACATCGTCATACACACCCCATACTACTCAAGATTTTTGTCTCGACTACTCCCTCCGTTTCAAAATATAAGATGTTTTAGATTTGTGAAGAAAATGCATCTAGACTTCTTTTAGTGTTTAGATTCATTGCAAATTCGAGTGAACCTACATACTAAAATAAGTTTAGATACACTGCTTTACAAAGCTAAAACATCTTATATTTTGAAACGGAGGGAGTACATGTTAAGAGATATCCCTGGTCTAAACACCACCACATACATGTTTATCATATTTTCTTTCAGGAAAGTATACAATAACTAGGTGTCTGAGTTGCCAACCAAAAAGTCTTTAAGTACCTTGATGAGTACTTCTAGGCCTTGGTGTGTTGTTGCTCCCATTTTCAACAATATCTAGGTTTCAAACTTTTCTCATGTTATACATATAGATCACACTTGTAATATTTGAAGTGTTTTTTTTGAACAGGGGACCGGTCCAGAAGGACCAGGAGCTTCATTCACAGTCAATGGTGGAGGTACATTTTACAAAAAAGGGTCCTAAAAACAGGAAATTACTCTCTAACCGTTACAATCTGCACAAGGGACCTCAGACGAAAAACCAAAATGTGTTCTAGTGCTTCTCCTACTCCACTGTCACAGGGCTCGACGTAGTCAGTCTCCATGTCGTCGGGGACACGACACCACTTGGGACAAGGAAATGGGAGCAAACTTCACTGATACCAGAGAGCCTCCAAAGTGGCTTTATAGCCTTGAGGTTGATAAAGACCTAAAGATGTCGGCCGGAAGCAGCCGTCACCGACACCTGATGCTGGAGGGGCCACCCACCGGCCATGAAGAACGACGACAAGAGCATCATGATGAACCTCCAAAGAGAAGCACTCGTTCTCCCCTCCTATATATGCGTCTCACAAGCCATCAAATCTACAAGGTTCTCCTTCGTTGTCGGTTCCATCACAAGCTTGAGAGGAGTACCAGCGAGCCCAACCTTGGCAGCCAGATCTACAAACCACAACCTTATTTTTGGAGTTGTTTGCCCCACTCTGCAACCGCACATACGACCCCGCCCATCGGAGCGCCATGAGGAGGAAAAGAAAGACAAGACACCGCTAGATCCAGCCACAGGGATCTGCCGATTCACTCCCGGCATAGATTTCATACTCCATAGAGGACAAACTAAAAACCCTGTGAATACTCCTATCTACTCTGGCGCCACTTCCAGTCCAACTCCGGCCGACTAATCCGGTGGAGAGGACATAGAAAGGGCCCAGTCTGCGGCGAAGAGCTCTCAAGCTACTGTAGCTTCTTGAGAGGGGAGGGGAGGGGAGGGAGAATGAGCGGTCTTCTCGAGATGTTTGTGTGATATGACTAATCGAACTATACAATCAACAACTAAACATTTAAATACCGAGTTTATATTCTAATATGTGTTTGATTTATCTTGAAAGTTTACAAGTTTATATAATGGAATCGTCGGGTGTAGGTGAACGAAAATTTCGGAAGTGTCAAACTCTTTTCTACCCTATACCATTGTGCAATAGTAGCACTAAATGGACCTAGAATGCAACACATGCAAAAGTAAAAAATGAATGCAAAACGAAAAGCTAAACATAAACAATACATAATTAAAACACCAAAAACGAACAACAAAAATACAATTTTTTTCTAAGACATGCACTATCAATTCAACACGAGCGAGCGAAGAAAACAAATGACTTGAAGTAGAAAAAAGAATCAGGTGCCAAAATTTTAGCAATTGCAACAATATGGACTCAGGTTTTCTAGACTTTGTAGGCATGGTCTGGACGCGTCACCATGCATGTCTACCATAGAAGATCATCATACAGCCTGCACGACCAAAACTTCCAGCATTGCATTAATCGGTACAACGCATGCCCATATACTCTGAAACCAGCTGGTAATATCCAGAAAATTGATAAGCTAGCTGTGAAAATAAAATCTATGTAATCACGTGCTTCCTATAAAATTGATGAGCTAGCTGCGAAAACTGATGAGTGAAAGAAGAGTCGTATAAATACCACGGTCTGGCCTGGCAAGCGACAGCATGACAAGCAGAATATCACCATACTACAGCTAGCGCTAAATGTCGTCCATGAAGGCCACCGTCTTCCTCGTCCATCTCGCCTTCGCCTTGGCCTTCACCACGCAGTACCACCTTCTCGTGGCCCTCATGCCCTAACGCGGCGTACTTCAGCGTGGAGGCCGTGTGTCGCGCCGCGACCGGCACGGAGTACATGTATGAGCTCTGCCGCGACGCCATGCGCGACGTGAGTCCCCCCGAGAACCAGGTATCGCTCTACGCGCTCGTCGCCGCCAGGCGCGCCCTGGCGTCTTATGAGGACACGGTGCACGCGTTGGGCGGGCTGCTCCGCAACGCGTCGCTCGATCCCCGGCGAGGGAAGGCGTACGCGCTGTGCGCGGCGAGCTATCAGGATGCCGGCGGCACGATGCAGGCCGTCGCCGACGCGCTGAGCGGCTGCCGGTTCGCGGGCCTCGGCCAGAGGTACAAAGACGGGATCACGCAGCTGGAGAGCTGCAGAGACAGGCTGTTGAAGGCGATGTCGTCGCCGCTGTACGCCATGAATCTCCTCGACCGGAACAAGGCCATCCTCGCCTACTTCGTCGGTACATTGCTTCCAGATGTTGCTCCGTAGTTGCACTTATGCGTACCATCATGGCGAGATCAATGTTGCCTCTCCGGAAACTGTAATAACCTCCATGTTACGGCTTATACTTGATATATATACATCGAGTGAGTACGTGTCTTCAACCTATTATTAATTGGAAGTCTTTATGTCGCAGTCGACTGTAACTTAAGCTATGTCACAGTCAACTGACGTCAGCCAATTCTCACTAACATGAAGCTGAGCTGGTTTGAGCTGTTGCTTATGCATGCTGCAGCATGGACAACCCCGTGCCCTGCTTTATTGCTTTGCAGGCTGTCCGCCCCATTTCTTGCTTTGTGCTACTCTGGGTGGGTGGTGGTCTAGCTTGTATGCCTCTGTCTGCTATTGTTTATTTGAAATTTCTTCTTACCGGATGGTACAATACATGTTTTAGCTAGTAGAGAAAACTTAACCCAACTTATAAAAATTCTACTTTAATTTTAAATATGTTATTAGGCTAAAATAGTATACTTAATATCGTATATTTTAAAACTGAGACAACAACCTATTCCCAGCCTCATTTGTAACTAAAAAAACTCAATTACAACCACATCTACAACTAAAAATACAACTTAGTTGCAATCTCACTTACAACTATAAAAACAACTCAGTTACATCCTTAGTTGTAACTAAAGAAGACTGAGTTGCAATCAACATTTAATAAAAAAACTCACTTATTGTAACTAGAAAATATCAATTGCAAGCCCGCTTGACACTAAAAAATATCAGTTGCAATCACAAATACAACTGAAACCTCAGTCGCAACCCCACTTGCAACTAGAGAAAACATCAGTTGCAACCCTTGTTATAGCTGAAAAATATCTCTATTGTAACATCATTTGACATTGGAAAAGTCACAGGTGCAACCCCGCTTGCAATTCGAAAAAATAACAGTTGCAACTCTACTTGCAACTGGAAAATCATAGTTACGACACTACTTGCAACTAAAAAAACATACAATTACAACCTGACTTGCAACTAGAACCAAATCTCAGTGCAACCTACTAATACCTACACAAAATTTAAAATTAGCTTTAAATGAATTTATATACATAGAAAATATTTAAAAAGTTCCACATGTGCGAAATCCCATAAGTATAAAAGTCAACCCATCTTGTTACTAAAAAGAACACACGGACAAAAAAAAGTTCGTTCGCTTGTACTAGTACATGGACAAGGTAGCTACTTTATGTAACATCGGCTATAGCCTTCACCTTGAATACTGCATGCATGCAGCAAACTGGCGAGAGATAAGCTAGCTAGCTAATCAGCGAGTATGCATGCATGAGTTATGGCCAGGTTTCCCGGTAAAAGCAACTACTACACTAATCTCCGTGCTAATTTAACGGTCAAAAACTTGACTGTGTCCTAAGCTATGTCACAGCTAACTGTGACTTAGGAAAACCGTTATTAATTAGCGCAACTAGCAGCATGGCAGTGCGTTGCAATGCGTTAAAAATAATAAGCATAGCGAATGCACATAAATTAAGTTTTAGTTATTTCTATAACTCAATTCCATCCAAAGATCCGGTTATGTCGGTAATTTAGTTTTTCGAGAACCCGTTAAGTAGTTTGTATTTTTTTATTAATAAGTTGAGGCCAAATGAGATTTTTGAAATTTTTAGTACTTTTCTGGTGATCGGGGCGGTTATCAAGTAGCTAGAGATTCTGAAAATCTTAATAATATGTTCACGTGATTTCCAAGTTAAGTTGGACGCCCCATATCCAAGCCATGACACCATGACCGGTGGAGGTTCTCAAATAAGAAAAATCAAGACGGAGTAGATTTGATGTATTTCCTTGACCATGGACAACATATGTGCAAACCCTGTTATGATATATCTACAAGCAATAGGCACTACTAGGAAGGAAAACGCATGTTCGTGGCGCATGTAAACAACATCTGTGGCGCACTAGGGGTGGGCCACAGGCCTCGCGCTACGGCTATCTCCTAGCCTGGTGCGCCACGGTTATATCGAGATAGGCGTGGCGCACTACCAGGTGCGCCACGAGGGGGGGTACAGGGTGCGCCATAGATGTGTTTTTCAAAAAACAAAAAAAAATGTAAAAAACATCCTCGTTTTGAATTGCAAAAGCAATCGGGTCTGTGCATCGCCGCCGTAGTCGTGTCACCTCGCCGGAGCATGGCCGTGGCAGGGAGGTGCGGGAGGGGTCATGGCCGCTCTAGTCCTCGCCGGCGTCGAGGTGGTAGGAAGGGTGTGGTTGGAGAAAGGAAGGTAGGAAGAGAGGGAGGAAGGAAGAGATGGAGGAAGAGAGTGAGGAAGGAAGAGATGGAGGAAAAGAGGGAGGAAGAGAGGGAGGAAGGAAGAGATGGAGGAAGAGAGGGAGGAAGGGAGGTCGGACGCCGCCGTCACTGCAAGGAGAGGAGGAGGCCGCCGTTGCGCCGCCGTTGCGCCGCCGCCGCGCCACCGTCACTGCAAGGAGAGGAGGAGGCCGTCGTCGCGCCGTCACTGCAAGGAGATGAGAAGGGGAAGGAGGAGAAGGAAGAAGGAAGAAGGAGAAGGAGAAGGAGAAGGAAGAAGGAGAAGGGAGAAGGAAGAAGGAGAAGGGAAAGAAAAAGGAAGAGGGAAAAGGGGAGGGAAAAGGGGGAAGGGAAAGGTAGGTGGACAGGGTGAGGATTCGAAATTTGAATCCCGCCCAAGCTTATCTGTGGCGCACTAGGTGGTGGTGCGCTACGGGTAGGTCGCCCTCTATTTCTTTTTCTGCAGGAAAAAACGGTCTTTTGACCGTAACTTTTTACTCTTTTTGAATTTTTAAAATCTAAAAAATCGCTAAACGACCAGAGGTCGTTGCGAGCAGATGCGAAATCTCGTTCTCGTCATTTTGGTATATTATACGATTTTTTCGATATCGTATGCAAAAGTTACGGCCTTTTTACCGTGACATGACTTTTTTTTGCAAATAAAGTCAAAACTCATGTTTGTTAATTTTACTAGAAGATATAGCATATTATACCTGCCTAAAAATGAAAGGATTTAATTTTTTGAAGTGTTTATCATTTTTTTTATTTTTTGCAAAGCCTAAAAAGGCGATCCAGTGGGGTGGAGTTGGTGCAGGATAGTTAGGCGTAGGGCACTAGGGCAAGGTGCCATACTACTAAGTATATACATCCGTGGCGCACATGGCATAGTGCGCCACAGAACTTGCCACAACCGTAGCGCACCTACCTCATGTGCGCTACGGATACATGGCATGCGGCTAGCAGGCCCCTGGCCCATACATATCTGTGGCACACATACCCGTGCGTTACGGTTGTTCTAGTTACTAGTAAGGCACTACCCATAGGTGAGCCACGCCTATTTTATCCGTGGAGCACTTCAACCATGTGAGCCACGGATGTGCGGATTACCTATAGCCCTTTTTCCTAGTAGTGAGGTTTCGGTTAGCAATACACACACCCTTGTCATGTAGCTACGCTTCCTTTCACCTGGATAGTCGTTGTCATTGAATCGCCCATCCTGATGCATCTCTATCCTTTGCATACAGCACCACATTGTCCCCCTATGCATGTCCTAAAGCCCTTCCTTGATGTGTCGCTACTCCAGTGGTTCACCATGTTGTCCTTCCCGTGCGTCCCCGAACCCACATTGACTGTCCATGGAGATCTTGGTGAGCTTCTGGCCTCCATACGACCTCGACACTCCTCTTGGCATGTGCGGTTTTTGCCACCGAGCATCGTCGTTCACTACTATGAAACACCATCGATAACCCACCCGAGGCGTCGATCCTCTACTTTTTCATTGGCTTTAATTTTGATTGAAAATAAGGTAAAAACAAAACGAAAAACAGGGGACACGCATGCCTCCCTTTGATGTTAGGCATGGACCATAACAAATAAACATTGACACATGTTGTAAAAAAATTGACAGATAAATAAAGTGAATAATCGATTCAAATTTGCAAATGATATACTCCCTCCGACCCATATATACTAAAATTTGGACGAGTCTAGACAAATTTGAATTAACTAATATGGGTCGGAGAAAGTAATTTAAATGAAAAATCTGTTATGCTAGATTTGCTAAAATCTGGACCTTGCAAATTGACAAAAATCTAGAAATCTTGTAATTTTGCAAACAAGGACATCTATCAGCCAAACCACATCGATTAGCAAACGAAATCAGCTAGCTAGCAAATTGCAAACACACGAAAGGAGTCGTGCACACCATCGCGATATGGCCATGACCACCAGCAGCAGTTTGCGGACGTCCGGTCGGCACGCACGGAGGGTGGAGGCTTTGGTGTAGGCTCGGAGCTGTCCGGAAGCAGCCGGGGCGGAGACATCCATGCAATCGATTCGCATGGTTGAGCCGGTAAAATTCAGGGCCCTATGCTAAAATCTAAAAATAGGTCCTACCTCATAAAAAGTTCGAACTAACGCAAAATATAATGTGTAATTGATTTTTTGATCTTGATTTTTGAAACACTACTTACTCATATCTTGATTTTGTAGACACCGATGGCCAGTGACCGAACTAAGGAATAAACATTTATAGGGGCTAAAAATTAGATAATCTTTTAAGGTGTAAGTAGAGGTCTACTCTTAAAAATGACACACATAATATCTAAATTTTAGGCTCCAAAAAAATACAAGTATGAAGAGGATGAAAAAATAATATTTCTAAAGGTGGACTCCGTACGCTTGAAAAACATTCGTTGGCTGTGTGGTTTTTTTTAGAAAGAAAAGCATGACTTTTTAGGAGAAGTAAAACGCATGTAGGTCGTGCCTTTTTTTTAGCCGATGGTGTGACGAGACGAGTTGGAGAAATGCGTACAGTGCGCCCAGTTAAGCCTTATTGATGGGCCTTTTCATTTAAACGGTTACCATACGCCGGACCCTTCGACCTGGAACGAACAGAAACCTTCAAGCCACCGTCCATGGCGATACTCCCCTCGGCAGCTGGAATCTTGGGTACTCTGCTCGGCCGCGATACCCCTGAGCGGCCACCGCTCCTCGTCACTGGTTCGCAATTGTTGAAGGGATGCTTGCTGCTATGTGCTCACTCAAATCGATGCCCCCAAAATTTTGAGGCCCTGTGCGGCCGCACCGGCCGCACTCCCGTCAGCTCGGCCCTATCGATTCGCAGGCCGGGACGGCACTACACGCGGGCACCACTTCTCCCACGCTCCTTGTTTGCCTATTGCCGTGCTTGGCACTTGATGCCATTGCGGATGTAACTCTAGGGTCCTTGGCTACGGTGATAGAGTTGCGGAGCTTGCCGGCGAGGATGGCAAAGAGATAGTTGGGTCGGGCGAGGAATCGAGGAACTGCCGCACTGCAGTTGGAGGGCTGCATGGTCGACACTAATTTGGAGCTGGGCTAGGCTGCGTTCGTTTTGGATCAGGGCCGGGCTGCGGGCATTGCGTTGTCCCACCTAGACTAACTTCGCTAATTTTTTTTGTCCCACCTCGACTAACTTCGGTACTTTGGAAGCACGGACCCAGGATTGACGGAGGAGACGCATGACGTATTGCACCTACGACGCATGAATGAAAACCACCATATGACAAATTATATAGTAGAGATTAGGACGTGTATAGGCACGCGCCTGAGTCCAACTTTAACGCGGTCCTTCCCACACTCGCCGCCACTAGCGGAAAAGAGATCTAGACGACCTCTGCCCCCAACTGTGGCAAGCCGCCGGTCTTTACTTTCTCCGTCGACCATTGGTGGCGAGAGGGGGTGGAAACTCTAGGCTTCAGCATGTAGTTAGAATTGACCTAGTGCTTCCTTGAGACGCTGCTTTCATGAGAGGACTGCGTCGTGGCGGAATAATTTGTTCCTATTCTTCCTCTGTCTCGACGTCACTTCAACATGTGACATCGGGGGACAGGTGGTCCGGTGTTCTTCCCGGTCTCTGTATTCGATGAGATTCGTGTCTGGTGGTCGATGTTCGTCTCTCTCGCGGGGTTGTTGCTTAAGCTGATGTAGTAGTTTTTGACGTCTTACAACTGTGCTCGTGGAAGACGGCATGCGGCGACGTTTCTCTTCTTCGATTGCGTCAAATGAAGACAACATTGTCGGGATCCGGTGACCACGAAAAGATCTCCGACCAATGTGCCACAAAGCCTCGGGCTCGTCTCTTGTGACGTCTAGGTTCATTGGCTTGAAAAGCATCCTTGTATGCAATGGTGCTCCGCTAGATCTAGGTATGGCGGTTGTTCGTCTCTTTTTCTAACGCTACCATGGTGGTAGCAGAGGACGATGCACGATGGTTCCGCGAGGCACAAGTTTCTCCAAAGGTGAAATTATAATTTGATTTATGAAGTTATTTGTGCAAAGTTGCTTGACAAGCATGTTTGTCTTAGGTGTTTGCTATATATAAAAATCTCTGGATTGCCGAATAAAATATATAATTTCTTAAGAAAAGATGTGTATGGCAGCGGTCCATCTTTGAGCCTCTTTGAAATCCAGCCCACAGCATCACCGAACGAACCAGCTTAGTGGAGCCAGATCCGCGAAATGCTAAATGCCGCCCGTGAGTGTGCTCCTAGTTGGGTCGGCCCATTTTTGCACTGGCGCCATTTTTCTTTCTTTTTTCTCTTTCTCTTTTCCTTTTTGTTTTTATTTTTTTTGTTTTTATTTCTTACCTTTCCTATTTCTGTTTCTTTTTTCTTTTATTTAATTTTTTTCTTATTTGGTTCATGATTTTGAAATTGTTTCATGAATATTAAAAATTGGTTCATGATTTTCAAAAAAATGATGATTATTTTTGGGAAAAAATCTCATTGTCTAAAATTTGGTTTATGAATTTTAAAAACTGGTTCATGATTTTTTTAAAAATGTTTAATATTTTTGGAAGAATCTCATTTTTTAAATTTGGTTCATGATTTTGAAATTGGTTTATGATTTCAAAAAATGTTTCTTTTTTTTAGAAAATGCTCATAATTTTTAAAATTTTGTTCATGAATTTTTTAATTTGGTTCATGATTTTTGAAAATTGTTCATGGTTTTTTTAGAAAAGTTTATTTTTTAAAATGTTCATAAATTTGATCATGAATTTTGAATAATAAATGCTAACATTTTTTTTAATCTACCATGTTTTCTTATGTAGTCATTCGATCGATCTATAGTGAAGATGTGCCGTGCATGTTAGCCGGCAGACTCCAGTTGTCGATCAATAGAAGCAGCTGTAAGAAACAATGAAGATATGAATGCAACTAAGAAATAAATTAAGCCTTATCAGATGGGTAGCCCATACAGATGTCCCTGTGGGCAGCACCGCAACGAGCGGCCTATAGTACCTCCCGCTAGATCCAGCCAAGTGATCATTGTATGGGTTCATAGCATGGAAAACAAAAAATTTCTATCGCATGAACATACAAGCCAAGATCTATCTACTAGATTGATGCAACGAGTTGATAGAGTACTAACCCTCGAAGTTTCCAAAGCGGTTAACGAGATCGGATTCTCGTGGTTGATGTAGTCGGTCACTTGCCGATCTCAAGATCGCGAAGATGATCCTTTCGCCGCCGTGTTCCGGCAGTGCTCCCGCAGTCGGTTACACGTACGGTACTCGATGAAGACCTTCCTCTCCCCTATTCCAACAAGCAACGGAGATTGTACCCCTCTCCTCACAATTCCGGCAGCACGACGGCGTGGTGTCGGAAGTAGAGGGGAGATCCCATAGGGCTTCGCCTAAGCAGGTGCGAGTATGATGGAGTAGAGGGAACCCCGGCGCTCTAGGGTTTAGAGGGCCGAGGTTTAGAGGTGGCCGGTGGCTAGGGTTTAGCTAGGCGGCAGCTGTTTAGAGAAGGGTCTAGACAACAGCGACTTGAGGGGAAAGGGCTGGTGGCTAGGGTTTGTGGAGTGGTGGCTTGGGGCGCCCCACCCCTTCTTTTATAGATGGGGAGAGGCGGTTGGGGAAGGGAAATCCTTCGCCAACTCCACCTCATGGCCGGCGGCAAGGGAGAGGGAGGAATCCTCCCCTAGGTAGGATTCCTTCCCTCACTCCACTAGGCAACCAATGTTGGGATTTGACTTTTTCAAATTGGCGTTTGACTTTTCAAACTAGAGTTTGATTTCTCTCTTCCTATTGTCCAGCCAAGTGACCTAGGACATGATGCAACCATTCTACTTTGTCATGACACATCTATGTACCCTTCCCACTCCGGATCGGTGGACCTTCTAGACCCTTCTAGAACATTCCGGTGAAAACACCAAAACCATTTACGAACTTTGGAATTGGACTTTCCTTATATGAATCGTATTCTCCGGACCATTCCGGATCTCCTCGTGATATCCTGAATCCAATAAGAGACTCCGAGCAACATTTTGTCTCTTACCCATATTTCATATCTACTAAACAACATTGAATCCTTAAGTGTGTCTCCCTACGGTTCGTGAATTATGCAGACATGATCGAGACTCTTCTCCAATCAATAACCAATAGAGGAATATGGAAATTCAGATGGCTCCCACATATTTCTACGATTACTTCGTGATCGAATGAACCATTTACATACGATACCAATTTCTCTTTGTCTCGCGATACTTTACTTATCCGAGGTTTAATCATCGGTATCTCTGCATACCTAGTTCAACCTCGTTACCGATAAGTACTCTTTTATCGTTCCTATAATATGTGATCCCTTATGAGCCAGTCACATGCTTGCAATCTAATTGGATGACATTCCACGAAGAGGGCCCAGAGTATATCTATCTGTCATATGGATGAACAAATCCTACTCTTGATCCATGGGCCTCAACACATACTTTCCGAACACTCAATGCCACCTTTATAACAACCCAGTTATGAAGTGGTGTTTGATTTCATTAAAGTATCCATCCGGTGATCTTGATTAACATGATCTCATGGTTGAAGGATTTAGGTTACTATGTATTTGAAAGCTTATAGCAAGTGAACTATTTGAATGACTTTATCTTATGCTACACTTAACTATAGAAGTATGTCCATCACATCATTCTCCTAATGATATGACCTTGTTGTTAATAACATCTCAATGTTCATGATCAGGAAACCATGATCATATATTAACCAACAAGCTAGGTTACTAGGGACTCTTACATGTTTACAAATCACACAAGTATTAATGTTTCTGATTAATACAATTATAGCATGGGATGTAAATATTTATCATAAACATAAAGATATGATAATAACCACTTTATTATTGCCTCTTAGGCATATCTCCAACAATCATGCCCAGAAATAGGCTGGCCCAGCAGAAACAACCTTTCGGCCCACACAAACGGTGGAGTGGCCCCAAACGTTTCTCACTCCTATGGAGGCCGCGATTTAGAATAATGATCGATGGATCTAGCGACACCAAACCATTTCCACGGACATCCTTACAAGACGGCATAAAATGGACTCCAACTCTTAGAACACACACTGTACGTGGTGCCAACACCCCACGACCATGGGTTCCGTCATGTTCTTAATGCTATTTAGCCTAACTAACGAGGGTTCGGTTCGATTTGTTAATGCCCATTATTATGGACTTGGATTTTGGAGAAGATGGGGATGCTGGAAGTCGCGAGACGGTTAACAAGCAAGCAACAAGAGGACACGAGGTTTACCCAGGTTCAGGTCCCTGAAAGGAAAACCCTACTCCTGCTTGTCTATTATTGATTACAGCGGAACCGAAGGTTACAGTGGTGCGCAGATGCGATCTGGCGTGAGGTGTGTGTATGAGTTGGAAGAGATCTATTGTGGTGTAGCATGTCCTCCTCGTTGGACCCTCCTAGCCTTTATATATGAGGAAGTTTAGGTCTCTGGTACCAATACGAGTAGGTTACAAGTTGTATTCAAACTCTAGTCTTGAGATTTCCTTATCTTGTGCGCTTGGGAGTACGTGTCCATATGTCCTTCATACAGCCGAACTGTCATGAGCGTCGTGGACCCTGGTAGGTCGTCGAGTGGGCCTTCTGTTGAGCCGCACCAGGTAGCCTGTAGTTGGGTGCCTATTGGGCATACCCATGTCAGTATCCCCCGAGTGTTCATCCAAATCGTAGATTCGGGTGGAGACTTAGTTGCCTTTGAGCCTTGTATTTGGATGTCGGAGTCGAAAGTTGTGTGAGTACGAAGCACTTCACCCAAAAGTTCATCGGGTCAGATGAATTTGTTCGGTTGTTGCAAAGGAGTCACCATTATGGAAGTAGTCAACACAATGAACTATAGGGTGCGCGAACAATGCTCCCTATGGGAGTAGTCCCCGAGTGTTTGTTCGAGTCGTAGACTCGAGCAGAGACTTATAGTCGGTTATATGATACGGTGATCCAAAAGTTTTTTGGATGATCTTGCAAATGCCATCAATGCTGTTGATTTTCCGAATGCGCAACCAGCGCTCCCTATGGGAGTAGCCCCCGAGTCTTTATTATAGTGGTAGATTCGAAGGGGGCATCGGAGCGTGTCACTAGAAGATCTTGTATGGGCACAGCCAGCGCTCCAGTTCGGAGTAGCCCCTGAGTGTTTGGCGAAGTCGTAGACTCGGGCAGAGACTCGAATCTTGTATCATGCAGTTGTAGTCGACAATCTCGTGGGCGTACCGCTGACCCGAAAGTACATCGGGTGCGCGACCAGCGCCTCCTGATAGGAGTAGCCTCCGAGTGTCTATTTGAGTCGCAGACTCGAGTAGAGACTCATGCGAGGAGAAACCACTGATCCGGAAGTGCATCAAATCAGCGTCTCACACATATGGAGCCAGGAGTCGACGTAGCGGAGTCGCGCGGCGGCGTTTACCCGGAAGGACTCGACGTTCCAGATGAAGTTAACGCGTCGCGTCTGTGTAGCATTGAGAGATGCAACCATCCGAAGAGGGACTCGACTCAGGTCTTGAGTTTATGGTATAGCCAGTTGTTTTGCCAACTCATGTTAGAGGACCCAATAGAATAGCTCGACAAAGTCGACGTCCTTATAAGCTGCAGAAAACACAAATAATTCTAAAGTATTTGTATCTTGTAAAGAAATATTTGCCTATCGACTTGTAAGGTAAAATTCTGGCGCCGATCGAGTCGACACTTTTGCACTGTATGTTAGGACTTTTCGTTAATATGATTACCCTAAGTCTCGGTACTTTTGTGAGGTGCTCATAGTTCAAGGATTTGACGATCAGGCAGAATCAGCTACTCGAGCTGTCGCGTTCGAGGTGCTCGAGTGCATGGAGCCGATGACACATTAGGTTACTTGAATAAGGCGCAACCCCCGAGTGTATCGAGTGCGATTAAAGTAAAAAATTATTAACACTTGGTAGAGGAACACTTAGCTTTATTGGTAGTTGTCGTGGCGAAGTTGATGTGGCAGCGGACATAGTCGACGTGATGGCGAGTCGTTGAAGTCAAAGGTTTACCACAGTCGAAAACATGACGGGTCGCCGTATCCGAAGACCGTGGAGGGTCGTCGAAGTCGAAGAAGCCCCCGAGTCAACCGAGCCGAAGACCTCAGCGGGTCGTCGCTGTTGAAGACCGCGACGGGTCACCAAAGCGGAGGAACCCCCAAGTTGTTGGAGCCTAAGATCGTAGCGGATCGCTGGAGTCAAAGACTGCGGTAGGTCACGAGATCAACGCCAGACGAGTTGTCAATGTGGCGGTCGAGAGTTGTGCAACGGACATGTAGTTGACGTGGCAACGGGTCACGCGGAGGACGTAGTCAACGCGGCGGACCGGAGTCACGTGATGATGAATAGTTACCGCATCTGGAGATTGTAACGGACCATATCAGTCGAAGACCGCATTGGGTTGCTGCATTCTGAGATTGCAGCAGGTCGCGCCACGGAGTCGACACATGCCCTGAGTGTGGAGTTGATGTGGTCGAGGTGGCGTTCGAAAGCCGATGCGGCGGACCCGAGTCGTCGCGGCAGCGGGTCATCAAAACCGATGACTGCAGCAGTTTGCCGCAATCGAAGATCGTAGCATATCGCCGTGGCCGAAGCCGAGAGAGCCCCGAGTCGCCGAGGTCGAAGACCCCGCAGGAGTTGAAGATTCAACGGGTCGCCGCGGTCGAAGACTACTACGGATCGTCAGAGCTGATGGATCGTGCGGCCGCAGACGAAGTTGATGCGATGGTGGACGGTGGAGCGTACTGGTAGTCTTCATATCACCCATATCGCAGTTGCATCTCTCTTATACTACTCCCTCCATTTCAAAATATAAGATGTTTTAGCTTTGTGAATAAAATATATCTAGAGTTCTAGACTTCTTTTAGTGTATAGGTTCATTCAAGATTAGAATGAACCTACTACTATAAAAGTCTAGATACATTTTATTTACAAATCTAAAACATCTTATATTTTGAAACAGAGGAAGTATTTTTTTCAATGACTCATTGATGAATCTGATACGTGATGTATCCATGCAAAGGGCCAGACTAGCTAATTGGCTTCGCTTGATCTTTATTTTCTCCCTTTAATTTTTAGCTGCATCATGCGTACTTGTTTTGCTTCATACTTAGATGTGAGATCCTTTGCAGTTGATTCTTTCTTTTTGCTAGCAGATCCGGTCGGGATTCTTCATTTTCTTTTAGAAGGCATGAGACAAGGTCTCGTACGTGGCCTTATATACTACTATTCCTTGGGATTTCAAGTTTGTTCATTGGTTGGAGCTCAATTCCTTTTTTTTTCACACGGAGAACTGGTATTTTCCTTGGTAACTCGACGTCGAGTATGAACCATGCTCCAATACATGAGGAAATTGCACAAACCACCAACTATTGCTATCGTCGTTGCGCAAAACACCAACTTTACATATTTTTTGCACAGACCACCAACTATTGGTGTAATACGTTGCACGTAGGTCCAAATCACATATTAGATTGATTAATTGCAAATCTAACGACCGGGGTCCACGAGGTAGTGATGATGTGGCGGTCACCGTGTCTTTCTCCATTGTGTCGTTTCAAAAAATTAGAAAAATAAATAACTTTTAGTAATTAAAACAGTATAAACTACCCTATAAACTAACTAATCTAGAAATCTTTAAAAGAATTTTTTTTAATTGTTGCAAGTTTTCATATTTTTTGTATAAAGTTTGAAAAACATACTAGATAATGGCACATGGATGCCACATCCTCACACCATGGGGCCCGGTCGTTAGGTTTATAGTTAATTCACTTAATATGATATTTGGACTTGTGTGCAACATGTTACACCGATAGTTGGTGGTTTGGGCAAAAAGCATGTAAAGCTAGTGTTTTGCGCAATAAGCGACAGCAATAGTCGGTGGTTTGTGCAATTTCCTCTCCAATACATTGACGGCTGCCGCTTGACCGAGATCGCATCAATGCTGCCTTGATAGTCCTGCCTGCGCCAGTCTGAATCACGTGTTGCAGCCATCGTGATATTGAATTGATGCAGACTGAGCCGTGTCGCAGGCTAGTTACGGTACATGTTTTTGACTGACTTGAAACAGGACCTCGCCGCCGCCGGAAAACTCACTGGATTGTTGTTCAGCAGCCGTATGCGGGGACAACATGGACGTCAAGACCCGCACGTACTCGAAGTAGATGTTTGTGTAGATGGTAGCCGGTTCCAGCATATCCTGGCGGAAGTTGTGTGATGACGACGTGGCTTTGTAGACCGCGTCACAACGACAAAAATTGTTGACGTTGTCGATAGATACGTTGAGCTCTCCGAAGCGCATGATCTGACCAGATGTGATCTAGCCGATGACGGCAATGGTTGAGGGATCCCGTCCAGATGAAGACGTGTGGGAGCCGAATTGGATCTGATCTCCAAAGATTATCGAGTCATAGACTCGTGGTGATGGGGCTGTCACGATCGCACAATCAACATCCACAGTTTCCACAGACAGCACCAATTGACGAAGGTTCGACTTGTCAATACCCATTGTTATAGACTTGGGTTTACCTCGCTGCCGCCGGAAAACTCACTGGATTGTTGTTCATCAGTTGTATGCGAGGACAACGTGGACGTCAAGGCCCGCACGTACTCTAAGTAGATGTTTGCGTAGATGGTAGCCGGTTCCAGCATATCCTGGCGGAAGTTGTGTGATGACGACGTGGCTTTATAGATTGCGTCACAACGACAAAAATTGTTGACGTTGTCGATAGAGACGTTGAGCTCTCCGAAGCGCATGATCTGACCATATGTGATCTGGCCGACGACGGCAATGGTTGAGGGATCCCGTCTAGATGAGGACGTGTGGGAGCCGAATTGGATCTGATCTCCAAAGATTATCGAGTCATAGACTGGTGGTGATAGGACCGTCACGATCGCACAATCAGCATCCACAGTTTCCACAGACGGCACCAATTGACGAATGTTCGACTTGTCAAAACCCATTGTTATAGACTTGGGTTTTGAATAAGATGGGGATGCTGGAAGTCGTGAAACGCTTAATAGGCAAGCAACAAGGGACACGAGGTTTATCTAGGTTCAGGCCCCCGGAAGAAAAACCTTACTCATGCTTGTCTTTTCTTGATTACGATGGAACCGAAGGTTACAGGGGTGCACAGATGCAATCAGACGTGAGGTGTGTGTATGAGTTGGCAGAGATCTATTATGGTGTAGCATGTCCTCCTCGTTTGTTCCTCCTGGCGTTTATATATGAGGGAGGCTAGGTCTCAGGTACCAATTGTAGGGTTCACAACATAGAAAACAAAAATTTTCCTATGATGGGAACAACTATATACCAAAATCCATTTACTAGATACAAGCAACGGGCTGATATACATCCATAGAGAATATACCCTTTGATACGTCGTAAACGTATCTATAATGTTTGATATTTCATGCTTGTTTAGTATCTAGTTTGCTTTGCTTTGTCTACACTTTAAGGTATTTTATATATTTTCTGGTACTAACCTATTAACAAGATGTCATAGTGCCAGTTGCATGTTTTCTTCTGTTTTTGGTTTTAAAAAGGCAGAAAATCAATATTCTCAAAATTGGACGGGACAAAAGCCAAAGTCAATATATTACCGTGGGGAACACGGATCCAGAATACGAGACAGAGGAGAGCCACCAGGGGGTCGTACCCCCTGGCCGCGCGTCCAGGCCTGGCCCGCGCCTAGGGGGGAGGGTGCGGCTACCCTGGGTGCCCCCTGCCTGGCTTCGTCGCATATAAGAAGCCCCCGATACCAAAATCCTAAGTACCCTATAAATCTTCCACGAAATAGTCTGTAGCCGCCTCCACCATCATCCCTAGATCGGGAGGGGGGATCTGAAGCTCTTCCCGGCACCATGCCGGAGGGAAGATCATCCCGGAGCCCTTCTTCATTATCATGCCAGCCTCCGGTATGAAGCGTGAGTAGTTCCACCTTGAACTACGGGTCCATGTAGTAGCTAGATGGTTGTTTCTCCTCCTTTGTGCTACCATGTTTAGATCTTATGAGCTCCGTTCATGATCAAGAACATCTATTTGTAATCATGCATGTTGTGTTTGCCGGGATCCGAAGGATATTGAGATTACTATGTTAGATTGATTAAGGGTTCTATCTTATTGATTCTACCATGTCTGTGTTGTTTGTGATCTTGCATGCTCTCCGTTTCTAGTAGCTATCTTGGCCAAGTAGATGCTAGTGACTCCAAGAGGGAGTATTTATGCTCGATAGTGGGTTCATGCCTCTATTTAATCTGGGTAAGTGACAGAAATCTCTAAGGTTGTAGATATGTTGTTGCTGCGAGAGAGAAAACAACGGTCTCTTGTTCATGGAACAAGTGGATTGTTTACCTTACACACTTTTCTTAAAGCAGTTATCCGTTGCTTGCAACTTAATACTGGAGGGGGTTCGGATGATAACCTGAAGGTGGATTACTAGTCATAGATGCAGTTGGATGGAGGTCTATGTATCTTGTTGTATTGCCCAATCAAATCTCATAGTATCATGAATATCTAGTATTGTATTGTTATGCCTTGCTTAGTCCTTTCAATTGCCCTGCTATAATTTGTTTACCCAGCATGCCATGTTGTTTATCTTAAGGAGAACACCTCTAGTGAACTATGGACCCCAGTCCAATCTTTACCATTGATACATCTTCCACTTTTCCTGTTTACTTTCTGCAAACCACTATTACCTTCAACACCATAGAGTTAATCCTTTGTTTTCAGCAAACCGGTGAGATTGACAACCTCACTGTTTGTTGGGGCAAAGTCTTGAGTTTGTGTTGTGCAGGTTTCAAAGTTGCTAGCAACACCGTTGAGTCGTTTCCTTCCTTCTACTAGTTTGATAGCCTTGGTTTCTTTCTGAGGGAAGACTTGCTGTTGTGCTCATCATACCTTCCTCTTGAGGTCTCCCAACAAAGCTCTACATTGATCTGAGCGCATCAAGCTATTTTTTGGCGTCGTTGCCAGGAAGGCTAAGGACGGCTTCACAAGGGGAGTACTCCACAACCTTTCTCTTTACTTTTTTTTTGTTTTGCTTTGTTTCTTTTGCTTGGTTTTGTTTGCCTCTTTTTATCAAAAACTCCAAAAAAGTTAGTTTAGTTTGGTTTGCTTTATCCTATCAAAAACACAAAAAAATTAGTTCCTGGTCTAGTTGCTGTTGCTGTTGGCTTGCTCCACTTTTGCCAAAATGAACTCTGCTGAGAATACCAAGTTGTGTGACTTCACTAGCACAAACAACAATGATTTCCTAAGTACTCATACTGCTCCACCCGCTCCTGATGCTACCTTTTATGAAATTAAGCCTGCTTTGTTGAATCTTGTGATGAGAGAGAAATTTTCTGGTGCTAGTTCTGATGATGCTGCCCCCACCTCAATAACTTTATTCAACTTTGTGAGATGCAAAAATATAAAGATGTAGATGGATATATTATTAAGATTAAGTTGTTTCCTTTCTCCTTGAGAGGAAAAGCTAAAGAATGGTTGCTATCCTTGCCTAGAAATAGTATTGATTCTTGGATTAAGTGTAAAGATGCTTTTATTGGAAAGTACTATCCTCCTGCTAAGATTATATCTATGAGAAGTGAAATAATGAAATTTAAACAACTTGGTAATGAACATGTTGCTCAAGCTTGGGAAAGAATGAAATATTTGGTTAAGAATTGTCCCAATCATGGACTGACTGCTTGGATAATTATCCAGACTTTTTATGCAGGTTTAAATTTCTCCTCAAGAAACCTGTTGGATTCAGCTGCTGGAGGTACCTTTATGACCATTACTTTGGGTGCTGCAACAAAGCTCCTTGATAATATGATGGTCAACTATTCTGAATGGCACAATGAGAGAGCTCCACATGGTAAGAAGGTAAATTCTCTTGAAGAAACCTCCTCTTTGAGTGATAAAATTGATGTCATCATGGCTATGATTATTATTGGAAAAGCTTATATAGATCCAAATAATGTTCCCTTAGCCTCTTTGGTTGCTCAACAAGAGCAAGTTGATGTGAACTTCATTAGGAATGATAATTTTGGCAACAATTCTTATGGTAATAACTATAGGCCTTATCCTCCTAATAATGGCAATACCTTTGGAACCTCCTACAACAATACTAGAAGTGTTCCCTCCGAACTTGAAGTCATGCTCAAGGACTTTATTAGTAAACAAACCACTTTCAACAAGACTGTGGAGGAAAATATTTTGAATGTTGAGAAAAATATTTCCTCTTTGTCTGAAGCACAATCCTCTTTGATTAATAAAATGTCCGCTAAAACTGAAACTTTGGAAAGTACCTTTGCTGCTACTCATGCCATACAAGTTACTATTGATGAAAATGTTAGACTGTTAGCTCAACTACATGCTAAGTGGGAAAGAGAAGCTGAAATTGCTAGAAACAATAGTGTGTGCACTATCACCACCAATATGGATGCCACTAAACCACAAGAAGTCCCTATTCCTCCTACCACAATGCCTAAACCCAATGAGCCTACTACAAGTGATGCTAAGTTTAATTTTGATCTTGATGGTTGCAATGTATCTGAAGTGATTATGTTCCTACAAAAGCTTGCTAGAAGTCCTGATGCTAGTGATATGAATGTGGCTTTCACCAAACACATTACAGATGCTCTCATTAAAATTAAGGAAGAAAAGTTGAAACACAAAGCCTCTATTCCTAGGAAAGTAGAAGATAGTTGGGAACCCATCATTAATATGCAAGTGAATGACTTTGATCTCAAAGCTTCATGTGACCTTGGTTCTAGTTTCTCTATTATGCCTAGAAAGATTTATGAACTGCTTGATTTGCCACCTTTGGAAGATTGTTATTTGGATGTCCCACTTAATGATAATGCTAAAAAGAAACTCATGGGGAGTGTTAATGATGTTCTTATTATGGTTAACAATGCTTATGTCCCTATTGATTTCTATGTTTTGGATGTTGAATACAATGCTTCTTGTCCTATTACTTTGGTAAGACCTTTTCTTAGAACTGTTGGTACCATCATTGATATGAAAGAAGGCACCATTAAATATCAATTTCCATTCAAGAAAGGTATTAAACACTTACCTCTGAGGAGAGAGAAGTTGCTTTTTGCTAGCAAGGTTTAATGTTAATGCTTCTTCATTTGAAAATACCTGATTCTTGCTTCGTGTGCCTAACTTAAAGGCGTTAAAGAAAAGTACTTCTTGGGAGATAACCCAATAGTTTTCTTGAGTCTTGGAAGTTATTACTTCCGTAATAACCTCACCTTATCCTTTTTGTTTGCTATTTGTGCCAAGAATAACATCTAATGACAAGGAAGTAAGATTTGGGGAGTTGCTGTCCCAAAACAGATATTTGTGCTCCACTGTAAAAATTCTTGTAAAATCTCTGTAAGTCGGATTGAGCTATAATTTTTTGAATAAATCCCCCAGGTTGTTAGCTAACTTTGTTAGATCAACACTTTTTTATTTGATCAACAGAAGGTCTTCGAAAAAATTGCTTTCTACCTGCTGGTCTGTTTTGACAGATTTCTGCCATTATTTGCATTTCCTTCTTATTGATTCCTTTTTGGGTTCTTTTTGGGAAATTGAGATTTTTGAAGGGAATTGCTACAGTAGCTTGTGTCTTTAGTGAATTTTTTACTGTTTTAAAACTAAACCCCAAGGTCTATTATCTTTTGAATAAACTAATGTTGCTAATGAAGATTGTGTGAAGTTTTGTATGAAGGAAAATTTGCAGGTGTAGAGGAAGAATGATGTAATGAGATGAATAATGGACAAAAGCTCAAGCTTGGGGATGCCACCCCGTGTCACCCCAAGAAATATTCAAGAGGTACAAGCGTCAAAGCTTGGGGATGCCCAAGGCATCCCCTTCTTCATCAATAAAAATCTCAGGTCTTCCTAGACACTTCGTTTTTATTGTTTCATGCACTGTTGTGTTATTCTTGGAGCGTCTTAGTTTTCGTTTTTGGTTTTGCTTAGTTTGGTTGAATAAAGTAGTTTTGACCCCCATTATTTCTATGTTGTTTCAAATAAGTTGATTGGTGTTGGAAAGGAGTAGGAAGTTCTTGCTTTAGTAGTACAATTCAAGAGGAGCTTGCTTTGACTGTGACTTAGACTTTAGCATGTCATGCTAGATGTTGTTTTAACCTTATGATTAATGGTTATTGCTGTAGCATGACTTGTTCCAAACAATTAGGATTGCTTAGTGTGCCTTAAAAGAATCATGCGTTGTTTTACCATACAAAAGCATAGTATTGTGGTATTCTCCTTTGATGCTTTGTTTGGGTTGACTTGGCGCATGCTCACACCATGTTATGACTATGAACCAGTCACCATAGCCTCTATGATCATTTAGTTTTTGACTTGTAGTACCACTTTATGCTATGATTAGTAATGTTTTGTCGCTCTGCATGATTATGACAATTATTGCTCTCTTAGTTGGTCGCTCCCAGTCTTTTGTTAGCCTGCACTTGTATGAGTAAGCTCTACTCATGCATCAAACTCCCAAGAAACCAAGTTATTCCAAAGTTTCTACTATAAATTTCTATGCATGGTGTGTTACACTATTCCAAGTATATTCTTGTTTTCATCTACCTTCTAATTAAAAAGTCTATTTGTTATGTTAAAACTTAGTGATTAAAGCTCTCACAAACTTGATGGCACACTTTATTTTTCTTGCAGTAATAAACTTGAACCATTGTGTCATCTATGTTGTATATGCTTGCACTTATACATTGAGATTAGCAGAACCATGCTGTCATAGGGAACACTTTCAACATTGCACTTGTACATTGTACCTAGTTGATATCATGCTCTTTTGTCTATGGATGTCGTCGGTGTGAAATGAAAGGGGAGCTTGTAAGTCCATGGAGTTATGTGTGTGTATTAGAGAAACGCCTGGACCGCTAGCCTAAGCCACGCCTAATCATGGTGGAAACTTGCAGCATCACCATAGTGAGCAATCTATGAAGCATTCTTCTTATAAAAAAGAGATATAGATTGAGAAAAAGAAAAAAATTGAAAAGAGGAAAGAGAGAAAAAACACCATTTTCCCATGGTAAATAAGAAGACTGCTGAGATGCTCATTGTATGCTTGCCTTGTCATTTTGATTATGGGATAGCTCCTGTATCATGTGCAAGGGGTACCCCGTTGGCGGTTCTCTATGATACACATGTACTTACTATGACAAGAACTTATCGGTAACTAAACTTGAGTAGCATGAGGAGTGGCCCTCCTATTCAAGGGACATGAGATTGCCAACGTATACTTTGTCAAGCATATACTCCATAGTTTGTTCACTTTAACCTTAATCACTTCAAGATGCTTATGATAGGGGCAATGAGAGCTGAAAGCTAACAAGTACCATAATTTTTGGAAGCTCTTTATGAGACTTGAAATCCATGTTTCCCTTTATGAAGGGCCTTTCTTCCACCATTATATTGAGTCTCCGCCTTCTATCCTTAGGCACCAATTAAGAGAGCATAGTTGCCATTCTTAGTTCTATGTGCATTGTCCCAAAACTTATTGATTGATATATATTGTTGATATTTCCTGCTAATGAACTATTTGTATCTAGTCACTCTTATGAACTTTGAAGGTGTCCTATGCATTTATTTGCTACTCCATGAGGGACAAGCTGAATGCCACTATGCTATGTTTTGTATATGTGAAACAAACAAACGTCTTTCAATGCATTGTTATTCATGATGTTTGTTTGTAACCTTTCATGTTGCATGCATAGTTACTTTGTCTTACTGTTAGAACTTCTTCTTTCATGCTCATGTTTAGAGTTCTTTGATCCAATATTTCAATGCTTGCAAATGGTTTGATCTTGAATTTTGATGGTGCATCTCACCTCAAAAATTATTATTTTTATCACTTACCTACTCAAGGACGAGTAGGAGTTAAGCTTGGGGATGCTTGATACATCATAAACGTATCTATAATTTTTGATGTTCCATGCTTGTTTAGTATCTACTTTTCTTTGATTTGTCTACAATTTGAGGTATTTTTATATGTTTTCTAGGACTAACCTATTAAAAAGATGCCACAGTGTCAGTTGCCTATTTTCTTTTGTTTTTGTTTCAAGAAAAGGCAAAAAATAAATAGTCTCGGAATTGGACAGGACAAAATCCAAAGTCTATATTTTACCGTGGGGATCATGGAGCTAGAATACGAGACAAAGGAGAGCCACCAGGGGGCCACTCCCCCTGGCCACGCGGCCAGGCCTGGCCCGTGCCTAGGGGGTTGCGACCACCCTGGGTGCCCCTGCCGCACATCTTCGCCTATAAGAAGCCCCCGATAACCAAACCCTAAGTACCCGATCAATCTTCCACGAAACAGTCTGTAGCCGCCGCCACCATCGTCCCTAGATCGAGGGGATCTGAAGCTCTTCCCGGCACCCTGCCGGAGGGGAGATCATCCTGGAGGCCTTCTTCATCATCATGCTAGCCTCCGGTATGAAGCATGAGTAGTTTCACCTTGGACTACGGGTCCATGTAGTTTTATCTATATGGTTTTTTCTCCTCCTTTGTGATACCATGTTTAGATCTTGTGAGCTCCGTTCATAATCAAGATCATCTATTTGTAATCATGCATGGTGTGTTTGCGGGGATCTGATGGATATTGAGATTACTATGTCAGATTGATTAATGGTTCTATCTTATTGATTCTATCATGTCTATGTTGTTTGTGATCTTGCATGCTCTCCGTTTCTAGTAGCTATCTTGGCCAAGTAGATGATAGTGACTCCAAGAGGGAGTATTTATGCTCGATAGTGGGTTCATGCCTCTATTTAATCTGGGGAAGTGACAGAAATCTCTAAGGTTGTAGATGTCCTATTGCTACTAGGGAGAAAACAATGGTCTCTTGTTCATGGAACAAGTGGATTGTTTATCTTACACACTTTGCTTAAAGCAGTTATCCATTGCTTGCAACTTAGTACTGGAGGGGGTTAGGATGATAACCTCAAGGTGGATTACTAGTCATAAATGCAGTTGGATGGCGGTCTATGTATCTTGTTGTATTGCCCAATCAAATCTCATAGGATCATGAATGTCTAGTATTCCATTGTTATGCCTTGCTCACTCCTGTCAATTGCCCCGCTGTAATTTGTTTATCCAGCATACCATGTTGTTTATCTTAAGGAGAACACCTCTAGTGAACTATGGACCCCGGTCCAATCTTTACCATTGATACATCTTCCACTGTTCCTGTTTACTTTCTGCAAACCACTATTACCTTCCACACCATATAGTTAATCCTTTGTTTTCAGCAAACCGGTGAGATTGACAACCTCACTGTTCGTTGGGGCAAAGTCTTGAGTTTGTGTTGTGCAGGTTTCCAAGTTTCTAGCAACACCTGATATGTGAGAGATGTATCTATAATTTTTGATGTTTCATGCTTGTTTAGTATCTACTTTGCTTTGCTTTGTCCACACTTTGAGGTGTTTTTATATGTTTTTTGGTACTAACCTATTAACAAGATGCCACAGTGCTAGTTGCCTATTTTCTTCTGTTTTTGGTTCCAGAAAAGCTAGTAAGAAAATATTCTCGGAACTAAACGGGACAAAATCCAAAGTCAATATTTCACCAAGGAGAATACGGAGTCCAGAGGAGAGACGGAGGGGATCCACAGGGCGGCTGCACCCCCCAGGCGCGGACCCACCCTAGGTCGCGCCTGGGTAGGGTGTGGGCCCCCTAGCCGCCCTCTTGCCTCGCCTCTTCGCCTATAAGAAGCCCCCGATGCCTAAACCCTAAGTACCCGATCAATATTCCACGAAACCGTCTGTAGCCGCCGCCACCATCGTCCCTAGATCGGGGGGATCTGAAGCTCTTTCCGGCATCCTGCCAGAGGGGAGATCATCCCGGATGACTTCTTCATCATCATGCCAGCCTCCGGTAGGAAACGTGAGTAGTTCTACCTTGTACTACGGGTCCATGTTGTATCTAGATGGTTGTATCTCCTCCTTTGTGCTTTTATGTCTTGATCTTGTGAGCTCCGTTCATGATCAAGATCTCATCTATTTGTAATCATGCATGTTGTGTTTGCGGGGATCCGATGGATATTGAGATTACTATGTCAGATTGATTAATGGTTTTGTCTTATTGATTCTATCATGTCTGTGTTGTTTGTGATCTTGCATGCTCTCCGTTGTTAGTGGCTATCCTGGCCAAGTAGTTGCTAGTGACTCCAAGATGGGGTATTTATGCTCGATAGTGGGTTCATGCCTCTGTTTAATCTAAGGGAAGTGACAAAAATCTATAAGGTTATAGATGTGTTGTTGCCACTAGGGAGAAAACAATGGTCTCTTGTTCATGGAACAAGTGGATTTTTTACCTTACGCACTTTGTTAAAGCAGTTGTCTATTGCCTGCAACTTAATACTGGAGGGGGTTCGGATGATAATCCAAAGGTGGACTTCTAGTCATAGATGCAGTTGGATGGCGGTCTATGTATCTTGTTGTATTGCACAATCGAATCTCATATGATCATGATGTCTAGTATTACATTGTTTTGCCTTGCTCAGTCCTGTCAATTGCCCTGCTGTAATTTGTTTACCTAGCATGCCATGTTTGTTTATCTTAGGAGAACACCTCTAGTGAACCGTGGACCCTGGTCATCTTTACCATTGATACATCTTCCACTGTTACTGTTTACTTGCTGCAATCCACTATTACCTTCCACACCATACAGTTAATCCTTTGTTACATCAACCGGTGAGATTGATAACCTCACTGTTTGTTGGGGCCAAGCCTTGAGTTTGTGTTGTGCATGTTTCCAACTTGATTTCCACACCTTTGAGACGTTTTCTTCCTCCTACTGGTTCGATAACCTTGGTGTCTTACTGAGGGAAGACTTGCTGCTGTGCTCTTCACACCTTGCTCTTGGGGTTTCCCGAGTTGACAGAGCGCCATCACAAGTTTTTCTGGCGGTGTTGCCGGGGAGTCTAAGGACGTCTTCACAAGGGGAGTCCTTCACAACCTTTCTCATTTTGCTTAGTTTCTTTTGTTTGGTTTTGTTTGCCTCTTTTTATCAAAAACTCCAAAAAATTAGTTTAGTTTGGTTTGCTTTCTCTTATCAAAAACACAAAGAAATTAGTTCCTGCTCTAGTTGCTGGTCTGTTATTGCCTTGCTTTTTCATGCTTTCTATCAATGGATGGTTTCTTTGAAACTAGTTCTTATTGGCAATGTGGGCTCACGGAAGAAGAAAAGTTTTATTATAAGGAACACTGTTTGTCACAAAAATGGAAACACTTATGGGAACAAACTGATAAATTGAATACTATTGCTAGAGAGGTGTGCTCTACTTATAATGTTACTTATTGCTTTGATAAATCTTGTTGTTGTAGGAGGTATAAAACACCTACCTTTTCAATGTGAGTATAATGATAATGTTACCATATCTTCTTATGTTAAAGGAAATTATGACTTTTATGATGTTGAACAAATTGAAGATTTATTGCTTTCAAGGGTGCATTTGAACTTGCCAGTTTTCTTGAAAATACTGATGATGCACCTTATGAATATGAGGTTTATGAGATACTTAAATTTTTCTTTGATAATTACAAGGAAGAAAATGGCTATATCCTTGAATATTTTAATAGATGCTTTCCACAAATGGAAGAGACTAATGCCTTGCAGGAGCCTATGGAAGAAAAATTGTTGAAACTAGAAGCTCATTAGATGAAAAAGAGGAGAGTGATGAACAAAAGGATGAAGAATGGATTATCTACCCATGCCTACCTTCTAATGAGAGTAACTATTTTTTCCTTACATTATTTGAGTGTCCTCCATGCTTACCAAAGGAGGATGAATGTTATGTTCCCGTGGATCCTTTTGAAATATCTACTTTGGGTAAAACCTGTGAAGGTTTTAATCCCACTATTTTTGAGCTTGATAGAAATTATGTGTTTGTATATAATGAAAACCAAGTTTTATGTGATAGCTATATTGTTGAGTTTATTCATGAGGCTATTGAAAATTATTTTGAGAGAGGAAAATATGATTGTAGAAGTTTTCATGGTACCTAAACACTTCTCTATGTTCTAAAAGTTTTGAAGTTACTCTTGTTTTATCTTCCTATGCCTGTCACGTTGTTCTTTGTGAATTTATTTTCATATAAGATTCCTATGCATAGGAAGTGGGTTAGACTTAAATGTGTTTTGAATTTTCTTCTTTATGCTCTCTTTTACTTCAATTCATATTTCTTATGTGAGCATCTTCTCAAGCTCTTGTGCCTAACTTAAAGGCGTTAAAGAAAAGTACTTGTTGGGAGATAACCCAAGAGTTTTCTTGAGTCTTGGAAGTTATTACTTAAGTAATGTTCTCTCCTTATCCTTTTTGTTTGCTTTTTGTGCCAAGAATGACCTCTAACGAGAGGGAAGTAAGATTTGGGGAGTTGCTGTCCCGAAACAGTTTTTTGTGCTCTACCGTAAAAATTCATGAGGAATCTCCGTATGTCAGATTGAGCTGATATTTTACGAATAAATCCCCCAGCATGTTATATAACTTTAGTTAGTTCAACACTTTTTGATTTAATCAAAACAAGGTCTTCGAAAAATCGGTTTCTACCTACTGGTCTGTTTTGACAGATTTCTGCCATTATTTGCATTTGCTTCTTATTGATTCCTTTTTGGGTTCTTTTTGGGAAATTGAGACTTTTGAGGGAGTTGCTACAGTAGCTTGTGTTTTTTAGTGAATTTTTTTCTGTTCCAAAGCTAAACCCAAAGGTTTATTATCTTTTGAATAAACTAATGTTGCTAATGAAGATTGTGTGAAGTTTTGTATGAAGGACAAAATTTCAGGTGTAGAGAGAGAATGATGTAATGAGATGAAGAATGGATAAAAGCTCAAGCTTGGGGATGCCACCCCGTGTCACCCCAAGAAATATTCAAGAGGTACAAGCGTTAAAGCTTGGGGATGCCCAAGGCATCCCCTTCTTCATTAATAAAAATCTCAGGTCTTTCTAGACACTTCGTTTTTATTGTTTCATGCATTGTTGTGTTGTTCTTGGAGTGTCTTAGTTTTATTTTGCTTTGCTTAGTTTGCTTGAATAAATTAGTTTGTACCCCTGTTCTCGCTGTGTTGTTTCAAATAAGTTGATTAGTGTTGGAAAGGAGTAGAAAGTTCTTGCTTGAATAGTGCAAGAGGAGCTTGCTTTGACTGTGACTTAGACTTTAGGATGTTATGCTAGGTGTTTTTTTGACCTTATGCTTAGTGATTATTGCTGTAGCATTACTTGTTCCAAACAATTGGGATTGCTTAGTGTGCCTTGAAAAAAATCATGCTTTGTTTTAGCATGCAAAAGCATAGTATTGTGGTATTCTCTTTGATGCTTTGTTGGGGTTGACCTGGCACATGATCACACCATGATATGACTATGAAAAAGTCACCATATCCTCTATGATCATTTAGTCTTTGACTTGTAGTACCACTCTATGCTTTGATTAGTAATGTTTTGTCGCTCTACATGATTATGGCCATTATTCCTCTCTTAGTTGGTTGCTCCCAGTCTTTTGCTAGCCTCCACTTGTATGAGTAAGCTCTATTAATGCTTCCAACTCCCAAGAAACCAAGTTATTCCAAAGTGTCCACTATAAATGCCTATTCATGGTGTGTTACACCATTCCAAGTATATTCTTGTTTTCATCTATCTTCCAATTAAAAAGAATTTTGTTATGTGAAAACTTAGTGATTAAAGCTCTCACAAACTTGATGGCTCACTTTATTTTTCTTGCCCCTAGTGAACTTGAACCAATGTGTCATCTATGTTGTATATGCTTGCACTTATACGTTGGAATTAGCAGAACCGTGCTGTCACGGGGAACGCTTTCAACATTGCACTTGTACTTTGTACACAGTTGATATCATGCTCTTTTGTCTATGGATGTCGTCAGTGTGCAATAAAAGGGGAGCTTGTAAGTACATGGATTTATGTATGTGTGTTAGAGAAACGCCTGGGCCGCTAGCCTAAGCCATACCTAATCATGGTGGAAACTTGTAGCATCACCATAATGACATCTATGAAGATTTCTTCTTATAAAAAAAGAGACATATTGAGAAAAGAGGAAAGAGAGAAAAAATCACCATAATACCATGGTAAATAAGAAGATTGCTGAGATGCTCATTGTCTTCTTGCCTTGTCATTTTGGTTATGGGATAGCTCCTGTACCATGTGCAAGGGGTACCCCATTGGCGGTTATCTATGATACACATGAAATTACTATGACACGAACTTACAAGTGACTAAAGTTGAGTAGCATGAGGAGCGGCCCTCGTATTCAAGGGGCATGAGATTGCCAACTTATACTTTGTTAAGTATATTCTCCATAGTTTGTTCACTTTAACCTTAATCACTTCAAGATGCTTATGATAGGGGCAATGAGGGCTGAAAGCTAACAAGTACCATAATTTTTGGAAGCTCGTTTTGAAACTTGAAATCCCTGCTTCCCTTATGAAGGGCCTTTCTTCCACTATCATATTGAGTCTCCACCTTCTACCTTTAGGCACCAGTTAAGAGAGCATAGTTGCCATTCTTAGTTCTATGTGCATTGTCCCAAAACTTATCGATTGATGCATATTGTTGATATTGCTTGTTCTTGTGCTATTTGTATCTAGTCACTCTTATGAACTTTGAAGGTGTCCTATGCATCTATTTCCTACTCCATGAGGGACAAGCTGAATGCCACTATGCCATGTTTTCTGTATGTGAAACAAACAAATGTTTTTCAATGCATGTTATTCATGATCTTTGTTTGTAGCCTTTCATGTTGCATGCATAGTTACTTTGTCTTACTGTTAGAACTCCATCTTTCATGCTCATATTTAGAGTTCTTTGATCCCAACTTTCAATGCTTGTAGATGCTTTGATCTTGATTTTGATGGTGCATGTCACCTCAAAAATTATTATTTTATCACTTACCTACTCGAGGACGGGCAAGAGTTAAGCTTGGGGATGCTTGATATGTCGGAAACGTATCTATAATTATTGATGTTCCATGCTTGTTTAGTATCTACTTTGCTTTGCTTTGTACACACTTTGAGGTGTTTTTATATGTTTTCTGGTACTAACCTATTAACAAGATGCCACAGTGCCAGTTGCCTGTTTTCTTCTGTTTTTGGTTCCATAAAATCTAGTAAGGAAATATTCTCGGAATTGGACGGGACAAAAGCCAAAGTCAATATTTCACCGAGGAGAACACGGAGTCCAGAGGAGAGACAGAGGGGAGCCACAGGGAGGCTGCACCCCCAGGAGCGGGTCCACCCTAGTCCGCGCCTGGGAAGGGTGTAGGCCCCCTGGCCGCCCTCCTGCCTCGCCTCTTCGCCTATAAGGAGCCCCCGATGCCTAAACCCTAAGTACCCGATCAATATTCCACGAAACCATATGTAGCCACCGCCACCTTCGTCCCTAGATCGGGGGGATATGAAGCTCTTACCGGCATCATGCCGTAGGGGAGATCATCCCGGAGGCCTTCTTCTTCATCATGCCAGCCTCCGGTATGAAGCGTGAGTAGTTCCACCTTGGACTACGGGTCCATGTAGTTTCTAGATGGTTGTATCTCCTCCTTTGTGCTTTCAAGTCTAGATCTTGCGAGCTCTCTTCATGATCAAGATCTTATCTGTTTGTAATCATGCATGTTGTGTTTGTGGGGATCCGATGGATATTGAGATTACTATGTCAGATTGATTAATGGTTTTGTCTTATTGATTCTATCATGTCTGTGTTGTTTGTGATCTTGCATGCTCTACGTTGTTAGTGGCTATCCTGGCCAAGTAGTTGCTAGTGACTCCAAGAGGGGGTATTTATGCTCGATAGTGGGTTCATGCCTCTATTTAATCTAAGGGAAGTGACAGAAATATCTAAGGTTGAAGATGTGGTGTTGCCACTAGGGAGAAACAACGGTCTCTTGTTCATGGAACAAGTGGATTGTTTTCGTTACACACTTTGCTTAAAGCAGTTGTCTGTTGCTTGCAACTTAATACTAGAGGGGGGTCAGATGATAACCCAAAGGTGGACTTCTAGTCATAGATGCAGTTGGATGGCGGTCTATGTATCTTGTTGTATTGCCCAATCGAATCTCATAGGATCATGATATCTAGTATTGCATTGTTTTGCGTTGCTCAGTCTTATCAATTGCCCTGCTGTAATTTGTTTACCTAGCATGCCATGTTTTTTTATCTAAGGAGAACACCTCTAGTGAACCGTGGACCCCGGTCCAATCTTTACCTTTGATACATCTTCCACTATTACTGTTTACTTGCTGCAACCACTATTACCTTCCACACCATACAATTAATCCTTTGTTACAGCAACCAGTGAGATTGACAACCTCACTGTTTGTTGGGACAAAGTCTTGAGTTCGTGTTGTGCAGGTTTCCAAGTTGATTGCAACACCTTTGATACGTTTCCTTCCTCCTACTGGTTCGATAACCTCGGTTTCTTACTAAGGGAAGACTTGCTGCTGTGCTCTTCACACCTTACTCTTGGGGTTTCCCGACGAAGCGCTCCCATTGACAGAGCGCCATCAACACCTTTGAGTTGTTTCCTTCCTCCTACTAGTTCGATAACCTTGGTTTGTTTCTGAGGGAAGACTTGATGCTATGCTCATCATACCTTCCTCTTGGGGTCTCCCAACGAAGCTCTACATTGATCTGAGCGCATCACCCTTGAAGACCGACAAAGTTTAATGAGGTTGTACTCGTGGATGATGTAGACGAACGCTTGCTGATCTCAAGATCGAGAGCAAGTCCTAGAGCCACAAATCAGCGACGCATCCGTGCTTGCACACATGTCCAAGCCACCGAGAAACCTCCGCCTCCTTGCTCCAGCGATGCAGCGGAAGCAATAACTCTTTCTTACCGAAAACCCACCGGGAACATGTATCTCGCTAGTCCGAGACCATGGGGGATAAACTAGAGGGAGAGAGAGATCCTTCACGAGGAGGTGCGAGTATGAGAGGGGGAGAGGGGGTCCTTTTATAGGAGGAGGGGGGAAGTCCCTCCCCATGGACGGCGCACCATGGAGGGTGCCCCCTCCCCTCCTTCATTCATGTGGAGGGAGCTCCACTCACATAAAGATGACCTCTCACTTCTCCACTCCAAATCCCACGCATATTCCATTAAATTTCGACCAAATTTAATGTAATCTCTATTTAAATAAATCTCCTTTTATTTATTCAGAATTTTGTCAATTACTTTAATGGACACACACTCACATATAACCCCTTGCTAGTATTTCATTTCACATGTAGAAACACTTTCAGCAATTTCACCCGAAACAATTTTGGTGCCTAGTGAAATAAATCTGCGCTTTGCAAATCTTTTTGACTTGAAACTATTTGTTCCAAATGGTGTCGGTGTCTCTTAAGTGTTCACCCTAAGGTTCAATAATAATGCGGACATGATCAAGACCCTTCTCGGATCAATAATTAGAAGCGGTACCTGGAGATCCATACTGACTCCAACACATTCAACGATGAGTTTCTTGTGATCGTGAGAACCTTTTACGCTAGAATCTTAATTCCTTTGTCTCGCGATATATTACATGTCCGAGATTTGATCATCTGTATCTTCATACCTAGTTTGATCTCGTTACTGACATGTACTCTTTTCTTGTTCCCGTTATATAACATCTAGTGATCAAATTACTTGCTTGCATGCTAACCAAAGTGATATCACCGAGAGGGCCCAGAGTATATCTATCTGTCATCGGGATGAAAAAATTCCACTCTTGATCCATGGTTCTCAACATAACACCTTAGTAGCATTGAACCCATCTTTATAATCACCCTGTTACGGTGTGACGTTTGATGTTATCAAGATACTCTTCTAGTGTTAGTGATTGACATGATCTCATGGTCTAAGTATTAGGATTACTTCGTATGATGTTATAGCAATATAGACTCAATGACTTTGATCGTAATGCTATACTTAGGATGAATGTTCATCACATCATTCCAATATTGTTGTGACCTCGTAATTAATAACATCCAATGTCCAGGATCAGGAAACCTTGATCATCTTGTTAATCAACGAGCTAGTTTATAAGAGAGGCATAACTAGGAACTTTATGTTTGTTTATTAAACACACATGTATTAATGTTTTCGTATGAATACAATTATAGTATGAAAAATAAACATCTATCATATACTTGGAATATACATTATAACAACGTTATTATTGCCTCTCAGGGCATATTCCCTTCAGTCTCCCACTTGCACTAGAGACAATAATATAGTTACATAGTGATAAATATAACACCCATGGAGTTCTGGTGTTGATCATGTTTTGCTCTAGGGAGAGTTTTAGTCAACAGATCTACTACATTGAGATCCGTGTGTACTTTACAAATCTTTATATCTCCATCCTTGACAGGCTCGCGGATGGAGTGAAACCTGCGCTTAATATGCTTGGAATTCTTGTGAGACCTTGGTTATTTGGCATTGGCTATGGCTCCATTGTTATCACAATAGATTACCATTGGGTCCAACACACTCGCAACCACACCTAGTTCGGTTATGAATTCCTTCATCCAAACTGCTTCCTGAGACGCTTCCGAAGCAGCAACATATTCGGCCTCCGTTGTTGATCCCGCCACCACGGGTTGTTTGAAACTCCTCCAACTAACCACTCCACCACTCATGATAAAAACATAGCTTTATTGATACTTAGAGTCATCCGGATCAGTGTCGAAGCTAGCGTTGACATAACACTAGCGACGAGCTCTTCTTCACCTCCGTACACGAGAAACATATCCTTAGTTCTTCTTAAGTACTTAAGGATATTCTTGACCGCTATCAAGTGTTTCGATCCTGGATCATATTGGTATCTACTATTTATACTAATAGTATGTTCCACATCCGGTCTTGTACATAGCATGTCGTACATTATAGAGCCTATGGCTGAAGCATAGGAGACTTTGTCCATTATCTCTCTTTCTTCCGCCGTAGCCGGACTTTGAGTCTTACTCAGTGTCTTGCCTTGAAACATAGGTATGAACCCTTTCTTACTTCTGTCCATTTTAAATTTCTTTAAAATCTTATCAAGATATGTACTTTGTGATAGCCCTATTAGGCACCTAGATTTATCCCTATAGATCTTTATGCCTAATATGTATGACGCTTCACCTAGGTATTTCATTGAAAATTTGCTGTTTAGATACTTTTAACACTGTTTAAAAGATCTATATTATTTTCGATCAGTAATATGTCATCCACATATAATATCAGAAATACCACGTCACGCCCACTCACTTTCTTGTAAATACAAGCCTCTCCATAAGTTTGGATAAATCCAAACTCTTTGATCACCTCATCAAAGCAGAGATTCCAACTCCGGGATGCTTGCTTCAATCCATAGATGGATCGCTGAAGCGTACATACCTTGTCAGCATCTTTAGGATCGACAAAACCTCTTTGGTTGTACCATGTACAACTCTTCTTCAATGTTGCCATTGAGGAATGCAGTTTTGACATCCATCTGCCATATCTCATAGTCGAAATATACAGCAATTGCTAACATAATCCTAACCGACTTTAGCATTGCTATGGCAGAGAATGTCTTGTCATAGTCAACTCCTTGAATTTGTTGAAACCCTTTTTCTACAATTTGAGCTTTATAGACGATTACATTACCATCAACATCAGTTTTTCTTTTGAAAATCCATTTATTCTCCACGGCCTTTCGCTCGTGAGGTAAGTCCACCAAGGCCCAAACCTGGTTTTCGTACATAGATTCCATTTCGGATTTCATGGCTTCTAGCCATTTTTTGGAATCTAGGTTCATCATCGCTTCTTCATATGTCGCAGGGTCATCAATTTCATCAACATGAAATTCATAACAGGTTCATACAGCTCGGGAGATGCACCCATCCTGCTAGATCTGCGAGGTTTGGTAGTATTCTCTTTTAGATCTTCATGATTGTTATCATTAGTTCCCTCTTAATTTGATGAATTCAACTCTGGAACAACTTCCGATGCTGCTATACTCGCCATATTATGAAGAGAAGGTTCAACAACCTCTTCGAGTTCTACCTTCCGACTACACACACCTTTCGCGAAAAACTCTTTCTCTAGAAAGGATCCATTCTTGGTAACAAAAACCTTTCCCTCAGATCTATGATAGAAGGAATACCCAATAGTTTCCTTAGGGTATCCTATGAAGACACAATTTTCCGCTTTGGATTCGAGTTTATCTGGCTGAAGTTTCTTCACATAAACATCGCATCCCCAAACTTTAAGAAATGACGACTTAGGTTTGTTTCCAAACCATAATTCATATGGTGTCTTTTAAACGGATTTAGATGGTGCCCGATTTAAAGTGAATGTAGCAGTTTGTAGTGGATAATCCTAAAATGACAGTGGCAAGTCCGCCAGAGACATCATAGATCGAACCATATCTAGTAAAGTACGATTACGACGTTCCGACACACCATTTCGCTGTGGTGTTCTAGCAGGTGTGAGTTGTGAAACTATTCCACACTCTTTCATATGTGTGCTAAACTCGTAACTTAGATACTCACCTCCACGGTCAGACCGTAGAAATTTGATCTTTCTATTACGATGATTTTCCACTTCATTGTTAAATTCCTTGAATTTCTCAAAGGTTTCAGACTTGTGTTTCATCAAGTAGATATAACCGTATCTACTCAAATCATCCGTGAAAGTAACAAACTAACGATATCAACCTCGCGCCGACACACTCATTGGACCATACACATCAGAGAGTATGATTTCCAATAAATCTGTCGCCCGTTCCATTGAACAGGAAAACGACGTTCTAGTCATCTTGCCCATAAGGCATGGCTCACATGTATCAAATGATTCGAAATCAAGTTATTCCAAAAGTACTTCTGAATGGAGATTCTTCATGCGTTTAACGCCAATATGACCTAGACGGCAGTGCCACATATATGCGGATATAACATCATTAAGTTTAATCCTTTTAGCATCAACATTATGAATATGTGTAACACTATTATCGAGATCCAATAGAAATAAACCATTCATCAAAGATGCATGACCATAAAAGATATCATTCATATAAATCGAACAACCATTGTTTTCGGATTTAAATGAATAACCGCTGCGTATCAAACATGATCCGGATACAATGTTCATGGTCATTGCAGGCACCAGATAACAATTATTCAAGTTTATAACTAATCCCGATGGTAAGTGGAGAGGTAGCATTCCGACAGTGATCACATAAACACTTGATCCGTTGCCGACACGCATCTTGACCTCACCCCTTGCTAGCGGTCGCTTGTTCCGCAGCCCCTGATTCAAGTTACAAATATTAGCAACCGATCCGGTATCAAATACCCAGGTGCTTCTGCGAGTACTAGTCAAGTGCACATCAATAACATGTATATCAAATATACCTTTAGTTTCCTTGCCGGCCTTCTTGTCTGCCAAATACTTGGGGCAGTTGCGCTTCCAGTGGCCAGTCCCTTTACAATAATAGCACTCGGTATCAGACTTAGGGCCAACTCGGGATTTCTTTTCAGGTACGGCAACCGGTTTGCCGCCCTTCTTTCCCTTCTGTTTACCCTTCCTGTCTTTATTAAAATCGGTGGTCTTATTGATCATCAACACTTGATGTTCCTTATTTTTTTTGAAAGGAATGCGATAGGGGAAGCCCCTACAGCAAGTTTTTTATGAAATAATAAGACCCCAAATCTGCATCTCTGAGGACTTGAACCTGGGTGGCTGGGTTGTACATCCACTCCCCTAACCAAGTGAGCTAGACTCACTTCTGTAGTCTTAAGCATTGACAGAATCTCGGGGAGAGACTTCTTCTTGCCCTGCATGTTATAGTTCATAACGAAGCTCTTATAGCTACGTGGCAGAGATTGGAGAACATGATGTATGCCTAAGTTAATGGGAATCGATATTCCCAAGGACACAAGTTTATCGGTGTACCCCGACATTTTGAGTATGTGCTCACTAATGGAGCTGTTCTCTTCTATCATGCAGCTAAAGAACTTTTCTGAAACATTATAACTCTCTACAGCAGCATGGGTGTCGAAAATCATTTTAAACTCACCCATTGTATCAAAGGTATTGCCGTTTTTGAAATGCTTTCAAAGTTATGGCTCTAGCCCATACAATATGCCTCAATGAACTAAGTTGTGGTCCTCCTGACGAGTCCGATAGGCATTCTTTTCCTTGTCAGGGGCATCATAGAATGGTAGGGGGCCTAGCGGCGCTTCTAGCACATATTGCTTTTGTGCAGCAGAGAGGGGAATCCTCAAATTCATAGCCCAGTAGGTAAATTTGCTACCATTCTTTGCAAGTTTCTCTTTCTCCATGAACACATTGAAATTAAAAGCAGGTGGTGCCATCTACAACAGAATTTGTAAATTTTAGACTAAGTTTATGATAGAGCAAGTTCAACTAATCCAAAATTAAGAATGAACTCCCACTCAAAAACGACATCCCTCGTGCCTTTTTGGTGATTACATGAACCAAATCCACTACACCAAGTCTGATCATCATGTGAGTCGGTGTAGCTTCAAAGGCAAGCATCTATATGGGCATCATATCTACATATGACTCATGCTTAACCTTTCGGTCCATGTTCCGAGGCCATGTCTGTACATGCTAGGCTCACCAAGTAAGAACCTTAGTATTCGCGTGTGTAAAATTGTCTTACACCCGAAATATGATCGTGGATCCAAGAACACCCGATCATCACATGATGTCTTGGAGCGGCGAAACATAATCGGTGCATACTTAAGGGAGAACACATTTTATCTTGATATCTAAATGAGGGATCATCTTATTATGCTAATAAAACACCAAACAAGCAATATAAGATGCAACAAACATCATATGTGAAAAGTGAAATGATATGGTTCTTGCACTTGATCATCATCACGTGCATCGTGGTATGATCTTCATCATTCCTTTATGTGTAAGGCTAAGGTCTATGGAACTTACACGTTATGTGTGTTGTAAGAGTATCGACTTATACTTTTACTTACACCAACACCATATCATGACACTAGCCCATCAACAATCTAAACTAGACGCTTCTAATTTATCCATTGCAAGTTTTACGTGGCTTAGGGCTTTTGAAGATAGAACCATTATTACCTACGAACATGGAACCACAACGAGGATAACCAAATTATCAACAACTCATTGTAAATTATATATTGACTATAGTAGGAGAGACAGACACCCGCTAGCCACTTATGCAAAACTAGTTGCATGTCAAGCGTGAAATAGGTCTCATGTGCGAGGACATGTAAAGTTTGTGCGGGCCGCTTCATCCCACTATGCCACCAATATCCAAAGTACAAACAAGAAGCAATAGCATGATCATCATCATCCACATACTCATATGTGTACTACCCGTGCATAGAATCTACGCATAGATCCGGCTCTGATACCACTTTAGGGTCCGTAGCATAGAAAACAAAAATTTCCTACGATGGCAACAACTATGTACCAAGATCTATCTACTAGATACAAGCAACGGGAGGATATACATCCGTAGAGAACATACCCTTGAAGACCGACAAAGTTTAATGAGGTTGTACTCGTGGATGATGTAGATGGACGCTTGCCGATCTCAAGATCGAGAGAAAGTCCTAACGCCGCAAATCAGCAGCGCATCCATGCTCGCACACACGTCCAAGACACCGAGCAACCTCCGCCTCCTCGCTCCAGCGATGCAGTGGAAGAAACAACTCTTTCTTGCTGAAAATCCACCAGGAACATGTATCTCGCTAGTCCGAGACCATGGGGGATAAACTAGAGGGGGGGGAGAGATCCTTCACAAGGAGGTGTGAGTATGAGAGGGGGAGAGGGGGTCCTTTTATAGGATGAGGGGGGCAGCCCCTCCACATGGCCGGCGCACCATGGAGGGTGCCCCCTTGTAACACCCTCAGAATCGGCCCTATGCAAGCTTTAGCGAAACTCGCCAAACCCGCATAGAAACGATTCGAAGGTGCCCACCAGGCACTTTCGTGCGGGTAGAAAACGAAGTAATAACATTACACAACAGTCCTCGATGGGACCCACAGAACAGATATATATACAACAGCGACTCAAAGAGTCAAGAATACAGATATACAGTACAAAGATCCAAATCACCTTGAAACGATAGAGCGTCCAACTACGGACAAGATGCAAATGGGGCTAAGAGCCCTAAAGAATAACCAATGGCGTCCATAACCCTGCCCAGGCCAAGCCGGAAGGGTAACCCTGCTAACGACGTCGATCTCAAAACCTGCTTAAACAAAAGGGGTGCCGACAAAGGGCAAAGGAAAAAGAGGAGCGTCAGTACTGAGGCCAGTACACGGCGAGGCTAGAATTCGGCGTTCCTCGCCTACATAGGTATGGTGGACTGAGCGGCAGCGGCAGCATGCACTAAACAGCCTATAGAGACTCGATACAACTAGCGGCAATCAGAGAGGGGGATGAAAGACCTATTCGGAACCAACCTGATACTACCACCAATCAAACCCATCCTGGCGTTTCCCCCTCGAGACCAAACGAGGAAGTCAACCGAGGAACTCACACAGTTGGCAGTTTTATTTATTCAGTTATCGTTGCAGAAATTACTAGTCAGGTATAGAGAATCATCCTGATAAAATAAGCAGTGGGCCGTTTTAGTTAACCATTCCATTGTAGTTGCGGCACTTACTAGTCAGATACAATTAGCATGAGGTAACCCATAAACCCAGCAGTTGTTGGTACTTTTATTTGGCCATTCCGTTGTAGTGAAGCTGATTACTAGTCATATCGGATACAAGTCAATTGATAACAGTAAACTTTAGTTATAGTTGTCTATGATCAAGCACTGTGCTCCAAGTCGTCCATAACCGCGGACACGGCTTCTCGAAAAGATTAAACCCTGCAGGGGTGCACCAAAGTATCCACAAGCACTTCGACCCTTTTTGCCAGATCAGTTAACATACACCCATCGGTATGCCGGCGGGGCCTAAGTCACGACGTTCCCAGACCCAAAGCAAGCACGGGGGGCCACCCCACTAAGTACACCCGCAACGAAGTCGGCCGGTCTCCGAGACGGACTTAGGGTTTGCGACAGTGGCTGTAAACGACAGCAAATCCCCAAACGGGGACTGTCGATACCGCGAAAACACTCCGCTTCCAAAACAGTACAGGTGCTATCTGTCGCACAATTTAAATAAAGCAGTAAAGCATGGCATAAGTACATGATAGTAAATAAAACCTCAAACTAGTTTGTGGCCCCCAGTACAATACTTTGAAATCAGGTACTAATCAATGGGGGGCCCATATCTCCCACCTGTGGTTAGCGCGCTCGATCTCGGAACAGGTGTCAAGAACTCGGGGTCCTACGGGACACAAGTGGGCGGTCGAAAACCAAATATTATCTATCACCCACCGATGCCTCTGCTTACTTACTTCAATTTTAGTTGTTAAACAGGAATTAAAGTGAACGATAAATAAAGCCAAGATCATCTCCAACATCAAACAGGTGGCAATACTCCAACAGCTATGGTACATGGCGACACGCAACAACACTTGAGCAAGCGACTACGACGCGCAAGTCCAACTATCTACCAAACAACAGGTTATAGGAGGTGGCCATGGCAATATAGGGCTGCAAGGAATATCACGGGTACGAAAACTAGAGCAACGCAACACAGATAGCAATAGATCAATAGGAGGGAGTAAATACTATAAAAGTAAGATAGGTAGAAAGGGGGAGATGCTCGCCTGAAATCATTGCCGGAGGTACAACCGAAGATCGGGCGAAGCTCACATCAACTCAACGGCCTTATCCGCGAAGAAGCAAAACACTAGAAGAAACACCGGATGCACTATTTAATACTACGGCGAAAGATCGGGCATGATGCATGTATGATGTATGGCATGGCAAAGGTGCAATGCAATTAGATCATATTAAGCGGAACCGGGGATCCCGACAATTAATTAAACGATTCAAGTTATTTATCTACCCCGCAAATTAAATGTTGCATTATCGAGACAACAGATAGCACCGGTCCGCTACACCAATTTAGATGAGGCCAATATAAGGCTAGATTTGCCCGCATATGGGCCCCATATTTAATTATACGGTGAATCGGCATAAGGCCCCCAAACCACATGATAAGATGCATGCGAGTATGACAATTTAATATGCAGCAATTTGTTATTACATTTATAAAATAGGGCTCGGGAAAAGGGGTCACACATTAGGGGGGTCTCGACGATCTTGGGGTTCCGGGGTTCGGGGTCGGTCTCAGGGTCCAGATCTGGGGTTCAGGGTTCGACGGAACGTTCTCGGTTAGCGGAGGTAGGTCTTGGTGCATCCGAGAAGCAGGACTTGGTGCGGCGTCGGGGCGCATCGGACTCGCCCTGGACGATGTCGATCTTGTCGGGCCCGCGCATCAGGTCGGTCTTGGCGTTCGGGATGAAGTACTTGTCGCATTGGGGTCTCGGTGTCGATCTTGTCCGATGGGGATCTTGGTTCAACGTCATCGCGGTCTCGGGTCCCGGGGGGTAGACCTTGGCGTCCGAGGGAAGTCCATGTCGTGTCCGTGACGGAGATCTTGAGGGTTCATGTAGGAGAACTCGAGGATCCGACGTTGTTGCCTTCGGTTTCCATGAGGGAGATCTTGAATCACCAGGTCCAAGAAGGCGACCGTGTTGTCCCGTGAAGTAGAAGTACATGTCTTCTCAGACTATGTCACATGTACGTCTTCGTGATCTTCGAGTCGGCAACAGTCGTGGGCGGTTCTTGGGGGTTCAAGCGACGATGATAGAAGAACTTATTGGTGGGTAGGGGAACCTTGTCTGAACTTAGGCCTGGTACACCAGCATGCATACTCAAGGCACCACTATGCCTTCACCAAATCATCCCCACAACGTCAACTATCACCACCACACAGTGCCGATGCACCACGTCCTGCAGAAGAACCAGGGACTCGGACACGCTACCGAAGCAGAGGAAGTAGAGGCCGTTGCGGACGAGCTTGGCCGACCAGAAATCACAGAGGCGGGGACGGCGACGGGTGAACGAGGAGGAGCTTGGCGGTGGAGGAAAAACGAAGGGTGCTCGGGAGGCGTCCATGGCGCGGAGAGGGGACCGCTGGGGAGCAGCGGGCGGTTGGACGCGAAGGCGGAGGCGTGGCCGACGTGGTCCCTATGGCGGGGCCGGCGCCGGGGAGGGGCTGGCGAGGGGCAGGCGGGGCAGAGGGAGGCCGAGCGGGGCGGCGGCGGCCGGCCGGGGCGGCGAGGTTCGTCGGCGGCTCGGGGAAGCGGCAGGGACGAGGGACGGCCGGCGGCGAAGAGGCGACGGGGAGGGGCAGAGGCGTGGTCGTCGGGTGGGGAGAAGGGCCGGCGGACGAGGAGGGCTGCGGCGGCGGCGGTCGCGCGGGGCGGCGCCGAGGGAGAGGCGAGGAGGACGGGGCGACGCGGAGGCGGCCTCGCGCGGGGACGCGGCCGGGCGCGCCGGCGCAGAAGCGGCCGGAGCGGAGCGGGGAGCGCGCGGGTGAGGGAGGAGGGGCGGGCGCCGGCGGGCACCAGGCGGTGGGGTGGTTGGCGGAGGAGGCCGCCTGCGGGGGACGGGCGATCCGGAGGGGAGAAAGAAGGCAGAGGGGAGGCGGCCAGGGGAGAGAAGGAGCAGACGCGGGGAGAGAGGAGGTGTCGGGGGCGGTTCGATCGGGAGGGAGGCAGAACTGGGGAGGGGAGCGGGGCGTGGGTGGCGTGCTGGGTCAGGCGGGGCCCGCGTGTAGGGAGGGGTGGGTCTGGCGATGGGTGGGTGCGTGCAGGGTGTGGTGTGTGTGTGGCAGGCAGGGGTGTGGGGAGTGGCGTGTGTGGGCTGGGTGGAGGGAGAGAGAGTTGGGGGTGAGGTGGCGGTGTGGGATAGGTTAGAGGGAGGGGAGAGGTGACGTGTCGGGTGGGGATTGGCCGGGGTGAGGTGGAGGAGGGATGGGTAGATTAGGACTGGTAGACTAGGGATTTTAGGGTGGGCCGTTTTAATTTCTGGGGGTAGTCGTTCGGGTCGATTCGGCCCGTTCGACTTCCCCACTAAAAATAATTCAATGATTTTATTTGTTGCAAACCGACTTTTGCAAACCGATAGCAAACAAGACAAAATAATCCAGTGTCCCGGGTTTTGCGTTTGAATTAAGATGGGGCGTTTGGAAAACAAATTAGGTTTTTCCCGCAAATAGTTTTATACAAGCACATGCAAGATGATGACGATGCTCAAATGCAATGTGGCATGATGACATGAGCATGCGGTCATGATGATGCAATGCACAAAAACGATGCGATTTTCTAGTAGTGGTTTTGCGGGATGTCACACCCCTCCCCTCCTTCATTCATGTGGAGGGAGGTCCACTCACATAAAGATGACCCCTCACTTCTCCACTCAAAATCCCACTCATATTCCATTAAATTTCCACCAAATTTAATGTAATCTCTCTTTAACTAAAACTCCTTTTATTTATTCAGAATTTTTTCAATTACTTTAATGGAAAAACATTCACATATAACCCCTTGCTAGTATTTCATTTCACATGCAGAAACACTTTCAGCAATTTCAACCAAAAAGATTTTGGTGTCTAGTGAAATAAATTCCTATGCTTTGTAAATCTTTTTGACATGAAACTATTTGTTCCAAATAGTGTAGGTGTCTCTTAAGTGTGTAACCCTACGGTTCGCGAATAATGCGGACATGATCGAGACCCTTCTCGGATCAATAATCAGAAGCGGGACCTGGAGATCCATACTGACTCCCACACATTCAACGATGACTTTCTTGTGATCGTGAGAACCTTTTATGCTAGAATCTTAATCCCTTTGTCTCGCGATATATTACATGTCCGAGATTCGATCATTGGTATCTTCATACCTAGTTTGATCTCGTTACTGACATGTACTCTTTTCTTGTTCCCGTAATATAACACTCTAGTGATCAAATCACTTGCTTGCAAGCTAACCAATGTGATATCACCGAGAGGGCCCAGAGTATTTCTATCCGTCATCGGGATGAACAAATTCCACTCTTGATCCATGGGCCTAAACATAACACCTTAGTAGCACTGAACCCATCTTTATAATCACCCTGTTAAAGCGTGACGTTTGATGTATCAAGATACTCTTCTAGTGTTAGTGATTGACATGATCTCATGATATAAGGATTAGGATTACTTCGTATGATGTTATAGAAATATAAAATCAATTACTTTGATCGTAATGCTATGGAAACAATGAAAACAACAAAGGAAAAGAGTTCCTCCTAAAAAACCTAGCTTCCCGCCATAATTCGGTCTCCTCCTTGATCCTGTGTTTGACCTATCGTCTTGACTTCCAAACGAAGGAACGACAAATGCCTTGGATTTCTTCCAAGGTCTCTGGCGGCACGTCCAGTGGCATCATGCATGCAGAGGGATTGCCGCATATTGGAAATATGCCCTAGAGAAAATAATGAAGTTGTTATTATCATATTTTCAGTTCAAGATAATTTTTTATGTTACATACTATTATTCTATTCCCATGAAACATAATACTTGTGTTGTTATATAAGCAAAATTGTGTCCCTAGTAAGTCTCTACTAGACTATATCGTTAATTAAATGATGGTTAAGGTCTCCAAACCATGAACATATGTTGTCATTTAATAACGAGGTCGTGCCAATAGGAGAATAATGTGATGGACAAACCAAACTCAAGCATAGCAATTTGATTGTGTCACTAAGTTTTAATTATTGTATCTTTCTAAATGTCAAGTATCATGTTTCTTAGACCATGAAATCATGTTACTCCCTAGTACCGGAAGAATGCTTTGTGGACATCAACCGTCACTTCGTAATTGCACGATCATATAGATGTTCTTGAGGTATCTCGGAAGGTACTTGTTGGGTTGCATGGGTCAAGACTAGGATTTGTCACTACATGTGACAGAGAGATATCTTTTGGTCCCTCTTGGTAACACAACAACCTAAGTAGCTTGCAAAAAAGTGACTAATGAGTTTACTCACGGTGATATTTTTTACGGTATATGTAAAGAGAACTTGCCATTTATGAGATTGAACTAGGTATGGTGCTACCGACAACCGAATCTTGGGCAAGTAACATATCACGAGACAAAGAGAGTGGAATACTGGATTGTTTGATTCCTCGACATCGTAGTTCAACCGATGAAATATATCGTAAAACATAAGGAAATCATTATGGACATCCATGGTCCTTCTACTAGTTATTAATCGGAGAGGTGTCACGACCATGTCCACATGTTCTCGAACCCGTAGGGTCACACACATAATTTTTGTTGATGCTAGGGTTGTAATGAGATATTAAGATGGCGATATCGAATTTTGATTGCATATGACCTGTGTGTCGACTTCAATGCCATGTAATTGTTTTACTTTATCACTATGAGTTTTCCATAATTGTAGTTGCAACATATGATGGAGATAACATGTTCGGTGCCAAGGACCTTAGTACCATGCTGGTTATATGAGGGATATCATACCGGTGCGTTGTAGATGGAGATCAAAGCGCAATGAAAAGGCTATACCATGTCACATTATGCATGTGATGTTTATTCTTTTGTTTATGCATCTTATTTTGTTTGATCATGACAGTAGCATTATAAGATGATCCCTCACATTTAATATCAACATAAAATAGGCTCTCCCTTAGTATGCACCATTGCGAAAGTTGGTCGTTTTGAAGCACTTCGTGATGATTGGGTGTTATAAACCTACATTCACATACAATGGGTGTAAGCCAGTTTTATACATGCGAAAATACTTTGGTTAACTTGACGAGCTTAGCATGTGCAAACATGACCTCGGTACACAACGAGCTGAAAGGTTAAATATGAATCATATGGATGATATGAGCAGCATGGTGATGTTCACCATTGAAGCTACGTCAATTCATATGATGATCGGACTTGGTGTAGTGAATTTGGATCATGTATTATTAAACAAATATTATGAATGTTTACTTTAGTGTGAGTTCATTAGTAATTTGATTAAAGTTGAACCATTATCCCGAACTATTAATCAGAGTGAATGTAGTGCAAATTTTTGTTTTGAAATGTGGGATCGGTTAGTTTGCTTGTTTTAAAGCCCGAAATATCACACAATTATTTTGTGTTATTTTGGATGTGCACTTGGATAATTTGCATATTTTTTGCGGGAAAGATCCAGATATATTCCATGAGTTCATAAGGAGTAAAAGGCAACCAAATCATAATAAAATTACATCGAAGTCCTTGGACCACTTAGCGACGACTACTGCCACCAAAGCAAGCCGTCGCTATGCCGTTGTCACCACTGTAACATCCCAAAAATATTAATCAAGGTTATCATTTGCAATCACCCAAATTTAGGGTTAACAAAAACTTCTGTTAATTAAATCCATATGAATGCATGTGTGTATGTGATGAATGCATGAATGGAAATGATTGGTTTAAATATGAAAACAACATCATATAAATCATTTCCAAACAGAATCAAATCAATAGAAATTCAAAAACAAACAAAATGAGCAAATGGTCATTTTGTCAATATTGCTCACTAGACCACTTTGAGTGTTTCTAGTCCAAGATTTCAAATAGAAACAAATCCAATTCTTTTCACCCTTGCTAGACCAAGTAAAAGTGAACCCAAGCCCAGCTTGCAAACCCACACGAACATTTGGCAACCCTATTCAAATGACAATTCAAAATTGAATCTAGTTCATATGGTAAGATCACCATTTCTCAAAACCCAACCAAACCAGTGCACCTTGACAAATCCAAGCAACCAGAGACTACCTAGTATGTGCCCCGTACACTCACTAAGTTTCAACCAAAAATTCAAATATGAGTTTCTTTCAGTCATTTCATCAAACACTTGGAGACACAAACCAAATTTGGCCAAACTTCACTGTTTTGAGCAGTGATCACCCCAAACCTTGTTCCCCATTGATCACCCCTGTCTCCCCCAGTGACAACCATCGCATTAAACCAACCTAGACCCTACCCAATGCACCATGCCATGCATGCCCGAGCCAACCCTGGCTAGTCGACCATGGCAAGCTAGAACCAGCCAGCGCCGCGCCTAGCCACCGTGTCCAGGAAGCACGCCACCGTCCACCGCCAGCCCTGTCCAAGCCTCGAGCCCTGCCAAGCCATGGAACACCGAGAATGCACCCGCCCAGTTTGTCTCTGCCATGTCCAGAGCGCGCCAGCTCGCCGTCCTCGACACGCTCGGACAGACCGTGCCTCGCCTTCTCCGCCCGTGCCTGGAATAACTGCGACACCAAGAACCTCCCAGAAATCCCCGTTCGCCGTCGCGTGACTCGTAGCCATAGCGCATCGTCAAAACCGCCGTCGGTGCCGCTCAGAGCACCAGCCCGTTCCGACCAACCCCGACTGTCTCTTGACGCTCCATCAAGCCATTGAGCACTGACAGGAGACCGTGCATCGTCCCCTAGCCCCAGCCATGCCCGTAGCTCGCTGTAACGCCAACCCCGACGAGCACTGCCCATGCCGCTTGGCCTCTCTCGCTCGCCTATAAAAGGAGGCCTTCCCTGCTCGTTTTCTTCACACCATCTCACTTCCCACCTCTCACTGATCCTTCCCATTTCTTCCCAGAGCAAGACGAGTGCAGCATCGCCAGAATTTCACCGGAGCCTGCCGCTGCTGGAGAAGAAGGGCACCGCCAATTATAGCCACCCCAAGAGGAGCCGCTAGTACTAGGAGAACCACCGTCGTCGACTTTGTTGTTCGCTCCCATCACCGACCATCGCCTGAGCTCTGGTGAGCCGTCCCAGACCCCCACTGGCCGCGCTAGGGTTCGAGCCCGTCATGTTCTATTCGACGAGGATGATGGCCATGAGCCGTTGATCCTTAGTCTAATCCTGCGGTCATAGTTAGCCCGTACCCCTTCGCACCCCCTGTCCCACTGACGCGTGGGGACACCACTTAACCATCCCGCGCGAGCTGTGCGCAGTGGGCCGACCCAGTTATAATTCCCGCGCAACCCAGTTAGTTTGAATTTCGATTTATTTATTTAGTTTCAAACCTAGTTCTGGCAGTAGATTCAAAAATGAATTCAGAGAGTTTCACTGAAACAAATTGCATGAAACCAATTTTGTTATAAAGGTATGGAAATTCTTAATCCAACTCTGTTGGATTCAAACTAATTGGAATCATTGATCACCTATAGTAAAAATAACAAGGCAGAGACTTTTATGCATTCAAACATTTTTCAAAATTCAACCATAAATGCTTTTGAGTTGATTCCAACTCTCAAAAATACATTTGATAAGACCTTTCTGAATATATAAAAATATCTAGATTTACTTGCAGTAATAACGGACAAGTAGTAAAAGAATGCCCCATAGGCATTTCTTGTCACTTTAATTAATTAAAATAAAAAGGTTAAACCTTATTAAATTGTGACACCACTTTAAATCACATTCCCAAGTATTGAAATATGTGGTGATGACAGGTGTCAACATGATCCCATATTTTAATTGGAGAATATTAAATCTTAAGTATTTTTTCAATGAGTAGAAATTACTTTTCAAAAATGAAATAAATAAAATTATTGCCTTAATCCTTGTGATGATTGTGATGATGCTAGATCATCTAGTGTAAACCCTTGTGTGCTAAATATAAGTAATTAAGTATTGTTTGGTGATTGTGTACTTCATATTTATTTATAGACGCTATTACCGACCAAGGATACGAAGAGGAAGGAGACTACTACGAAGAGGAAGCCGAGGAGAACTTCAACCACTGCACTGGACAAGGCAAGCTACCACTTGCATGTTACCTATGCAAGCTTCACAAAACAAGTTAACTTTGCAATTTAACACTTGCATGATAACTATGCAAACTAGATGCCTTAGGCATATGTGATTATACCCCCCCCCTTTGGTTACACCAAATCCCAGTTTTACTTGCAAGCTTTATTAGTTTATTTCTTTATCAAAATTCTTTGTTTACCTTTAGGTAGTGTTTGTGATATTTTTGGAAAGATATTAGAGGTAGCATAAAGAGCATAAAACTTGGCCTAAGTTAGGTAGAACTTGATGTCATCCTGAGGCATGAGATTGGACTTAGATAAGTCACCCTTGAGTACCACCCCTCATTAGTGTTTACCCCCAACTTTAGTGGCTAAGTGCTAAGCATAAAACTTGATTACCTTAGATGGGAATACTTGGTGAAAATGATTATGAAAACCTTAGAATGATGAGTCATTCTAATGAGATGTTTTGACATGTGTTGTGAACACCAGATGATTTTGATGATGAAAATGTTGAGGCATGAGCCTTAGCCCTTTTATAAAACTGATGGTTGTGTTCGGATGCGATACCATTCCAATTTTACCGTACAACCAAAATACTCGAATTTGGGTAGGGCTTGACTGGAAGTTTATATATCTTAGTATGGGTTCCGTTGCGGCCGAAGTTTGAGCCGAGGCTACCTCGTGATGATTGACCACCTGTGTAGTTCCCAAGATGATAGATGGTCATGGTTGGGAGGCCAAACTCATTGGAGAGGTGCCTATACTAGGGTGTGTAATTGAAAGGTTAGGATTGATTATCTGCATACCGAGTATGGTGAATTTAGGATTGTTCCTGACAGATGTATCGAATATTGTGGTGAAAGTGTACCACCTCTATAGAGTGTCAAACTATTCAAATAGCCGAGTCCGTGGTTATGGACAGTTGGAGTGGCCATACTGTTCCGTCGTCAGATGTTTTCAAAATGACTTGTGAAATGAATCATGACTTTGACTTGACCACAACAGGGTTGTGAAAGTGAAAGCTAAGTTCCCACCTAGGTGTTATAAAACCTTAAACTAGTTTTCTTTACTTTTGAACTCAGCTAGAGATAAACTTGGCTTTTGCAAAACAACCTAGAGCTTAGCATTCCTACCTGAACCACTTTACTTGTTAGTGATAGTTTGTGAGTACTTAAAGAGTACTCATGGATTTGTCCCTGACTATTCCCGTGGCCAGACTATGAAGAGGACTATCAGGATGGTGAACAACAGGAAGTCTACGACAACTAGGATCATCTCCCATCGCCAGCATTGCCTATGAACATGAAGATGGAGCCTCGCCCATGCTACCGTTATTAGATTAGTCCGCTGCTTTGATTGTACTAAGACTGGATCATGAGATCTTTTATTTGTAAGATCTTTATTATGGTTTGTAATGGATGATGAACTACGATACCAATCTGTTATGTCTCGCAAAAATGGTAATCCTGGGATTGCGATGTATGGCATAACAAGCATCTGGGATTAAAAATCCGGGTGTTGACAAGTTGGTATCAGATCCATCCTGACCATAGGAGACCCTAGTTAGAATGGACGCTTGAATCAAAAACTTAGTTTCAAAACAAAAGAAGTGAGTATTTATGAAAACCTATTCTCATTCTTACCACTTAGATTCTTTCATGAAAATTCATGTTCCTCAAAACTTCTTGCAAACTTACATAAAATTTGACACACTTGATCACTCTTCTAACCTACTCATCCTACATTCTTATAGATGGACGTGAAGTATAGCAAGTTCTATCAGTTGGGCAATGGAGGAGATCTCATATTTGAGTGATATTTCGACCAACTCTTGGAACTTCTGGAGCGCCCGCACCCCGAGTTCTTCAGAGCCCAAGCTCAACGATCAGGAAGGAGGAGAATTGCAATGGCTGATTGTTGCAAGTCTCAGAGGGAACATTGAAGCCCCCACCTCAGAGGGAGTCCAGTTCACCTTAAGAGAGAACAACTGGTTAGATGGAATCGCCAGGGCCATGCAGGAAGCTCTTGCCCGTCTGTGTGGGCAAAGCATCAATCAGAGCAAGGGCACACGCTTTGAGTATTACCCAAGGCGTGATGTTATGGGACAGCCATTGGAGGCACCATATCACCCAGAGCTGAAGCATCAAGTGGCCCAACTCAGCTTCATGATGTATGACCGGCAGAAGGATTTGGACAATGCCCGCTCCTACGCCAACCACAACTATGCCATCGCAATCAAGAAGGACCAGACCATTGCCATGATGGTGAAGGATCGCCAGTCTCGTCGCCGTCATCTTGACTAGAAGGATCGCATTATTGCTCGCCTTCATCACAAGGTGACAGACTTGGAGGAGACCATCCATGAGCGGGACATCCAGCTTGAGGAGAGGAGAATGCAGGGGAAGATATCCGTGGAGAGCCCTACTCTTACCTTAGTGACGATGATGACTTCCTGGAGTATCAAGCCATGGACTTCTTCACCGATGAGGATGACTTCGCCTTCATTGATGATGATGAAGCCACCAATTCCGATGAGTAGTAGCACTTGAGAACTAGCATTAGTGAAGTTGTATCCGGTCCCATTGTATCATAGTTGCACAGAATGGTTCTTAAAACCATTTGTTTCCTTGTTGTAGTGTGTGTTTGTATTGTGTGCTATGAATGAATGAAAAGCAAGTTGCTAGAAAAATCTGAGTCAAAGTTTAAAAACTTTTCAAAAACAAACCCCTGAACCCTAGAAATTTGCCTCTTTTCTCATGATCTATCTCAATCTTCAGATGCCTCGCGGAGGAAGCAGTTCATCCCCGGACCCAATGTTGCAAATCTTGCAAATGTTGGTTTCTGACCGCGAAGCTGAAAGAGCCAAACGTCAAGCCAACCTAGCCACCCTTCAACACACAGCTCAGATGGCCAACAACAACAAAGGCCATGGAAACCAGGACAACCATGGATCCAAACTCAAGAACTTCTAGAACACCAATCCACCCATCTTTAGTAAGTCTGAAGATCCCTTAGATGCAAATGACTAGCTGTAGATGTTGGGGATATGCTATATGGGTATCCTCATAGCATGTCTCCTATCTGGATAACCCGGGTGGCCCATAGTTAGTAGCATGGCCCATGGCCTGTTGGGCGGCCCAGTTAGATGGATCCAGAAGGGAGGCCCATGCCGGATAAAGGAAGGCTACGGTTGGAGTCACCGACATACCCGGAGCTTTGGAGTGCAAGATACACAAGACTAGTAATAGACGGTGTAGGACTCTGTAACCTGTCCGGCTAGGACTTTTCCCTGTAACCCTAGAACCTGGCGAATATATAAGTCGGGCCTACGGGAGCCTTTAGGGAACAATCTCAGACAATCGAGTAGCGATTAGTACACACCTCGCATAGCGAACCAATCTCTGTAACTCGGTATATTGCCCTTATAGTGATTTATAGCAGGAGTAGGATTTCGCCACCGTTGTGGGATCTGAACCTGGGTAAGCTGTGTTACCTCGTACCCTTCAACCTTCCGCCTTCCCCCACGTCTCTAAACACGCACTGTGAGGACCCCTCCATGACGTACTCGTCGGCAATACTACGACAGTTGGCGCCCATCGTGGGGCAAGAGGCGCTTCAGGCTCTCCAGCGGGCGAGGACCAAGATCTTTGCGGGAATTGGTGAAACCGTAGCCATCGGTCGCGTTCTCTTTTCCGGCAATGTTCCGATCGTCCCCCCTGACGAGTTCTGGATCCCGACGAAGACGAACCCTACGCGGTGTTCGATCGTTCCTACGGGAGACATCCACCTCTTCATCGGCGAAACTGACTCGGGCACTAGTTCCCTGGGAGTCGGAGGAGCGTCAAGGCCCGCATGGACCGCTTAGTTTATTGACGGTGCCATTGGGTATCATCACCTGAGCGCATGGTTCCGACAACGAGCCTTCCGACTCACGAAAAGTCAAGCATAAGAACCATAGTAATGAATAAGCTGGCACTTGCTTAAAAAATATATACATGCTGGAAACTAGTTCTTGAGTAGAAGGAAATAGCAACCAATGTTTTCCGCCTTAAGTTACATTAATAAGTTTTTTCCGCACATGCACCATAGGTGAAACAAATATTACAAAGTTGTTCTTCATTCCTTTGGCTCAGGAGACTTAGAAGCAGCGTCATCACCAGCAGGAGAGTCATCCTCGAAGTTGGCGGTGTGAAGAGACTCGGAGGAGCTTTGATTGCCGCCATCGATGGTGTTCATCGGCATGAAGACGTTGATATCGACCAAGTTGGCAACTCTGGTATCATAGCCCGCGAGCGACGATAAGATGGATTCATGGTTAATCTCTTTGACATCGTCGTCTGCATCGGGAATGCCAGAGGTCACCGTGTCGATGTTGGCATCTTCATAGTGTGCTTTCACCATGGACAGCGCCATCATTGCGCCAGCCTGTGCACATGAAGCCTTCCAGCTTGTGATACGCTCGGGGGCTCCGCGCAGAATCTCCAAGTACTTCCCCACGGAGTCCGATGCCTTGATGTTTATCTAGAGGGGCTTGGCGATCTCCTTAGCCTGCGTGATGGCGGTGTTGATGAAGTTGCTGGCAAGAAACATGCATTCCTTGGCTGGAGGAGGCGATCGGGTTAAACCCATAGGAGCTGCAAATTCCGACAAGGAGCGCATGATTTCAAAAATTCAGACTACCCAGACTACAGAAATCCAAGACGGAGAAAACTTACTGAAGATGCTGGCCTCAGCTTGCCAGAGGGTGTCCGCCAAGGATTCTTTCTCTTGTTGGAGGAGCTCATACGCCTCACTATGGCGTTGATTCTACTCATCGGCAGCTTGCTTCTGATCTCTTAAGATAGAGATCTCCTCCTTCAAGCGATTGATTTCCTCGGTGGCAGAGTCCTGCAGGGCCTTCATTGACTCCTCATGCATTTTCAGCATGTCCTTCCTCTCCTTCTTAAGAATTTTGTTCTCGCTATCCAGCTCTTGAATATACTTGGATTGCTCGACAATATTCTTGGCCTTGGGAATGGTTTCTGCAAGTCGGAGAAAGCAAAGTACACAGTGAGTACTCGGAGAATATGGGCACAAAACCAAGTCAGAATGCGAAAAAGAAAATAGACGCTTGCTCTTGGTGATCTGTTCCTTCAAGAAGGCAGTTTTACCCTTTTCAGCTTCCAAATATGCGCGCATCTTCTGGTACTTTTCACTGGCCATGCCCCTCCGAGCAATCTCGTTCTGTGGAAAAAAGGTCAAAGTTAAAACATTGTTTGGTCTTCTTGGAGCTTCTAGCCGGAAATTTTCCACCTAGACGCTCGGGGGCTATAGCGGGAATTTTTGACTTAACATTATGCTTAGCTTTTCTTTAAGCATCTAGTCGGAACTAATTCAGTTTTTGATTAGAAGCTTGGGGGATACAGTATAAAGTTTTTTAACTTGAATATATGTTTTGCTTTTCTTTAAGCATCTAGTAGGAACTAATTCAGTTACAACTAGAAGCTTGGGGGCTACAGTATTGAAATTTATATACACTGCGTATGGTACTCTTAAAGAATCTAGTCGGAATTATTCATTCCATCTATATGCTTGGGGGCTACAGTGAGAGGTTTTCTAACTTAGTCACTCTTAGAGCATGTAGATGCAAAGACCTATGGTTTTCTGTCTACATCCTCGGAGGCTATAGTGGGATACTCATATGAAATGCAAAAGGCAAATAAAACTTACAAGTGCAATGATCTTGAGGTTCGTAGCACTCTCGGCCAGCAGCTTGCCAAAGGATTCGCTGTTTCCTTGCAAGATTTCTTCTTGTCGGCGGAGCTCCTCTAGACCGCACGCCGGAGATTTCGGTGCCGCACCAGGGACCAGAGCAGTGCTACCCGGTGTAAGTACCGGATAGACTATCTTTGGATAGGTTATGGTTTTCTTGGGTGCAGGGGCGCCGCCAACAACAGAAGTACCTGCTTCCACCACCGCCTTACCGCCACCAATGGTATCCTTAGCCGGAGCTTCAGCCATTTGTTGGGCGGCACTCTCTTGCGTCGCCTGCTCGCCGATGACAACAATCTCGGTAGAGGCACCTGAGTCCACTTCCATGGCGGAAGGGCCAGATGCCTCCTTAGCTTGTGAGCTTGTCGGGGCAGACGAGGTTTTGACGGAGGGAGTGGCAGGGGCGATGGCAGGAGATGCGTCGCGATGCAGCATGTCTTTGATGGTTCTAGAAGCCCCTAATTTGGAGGTCTTCTTCAGGCTGGTCGTGGCTTTCTTCCTGAAACGTGCAAAAATGCCTAAGTACAAGAGCAAGACAGATAAATAGACAATGTCGGAGAGAAAGAAGCTTACACAAGTGGGGGTGCTTTAGCAAAGGGGATCCCGGCAACTTTTCTCTTTTCCGCCTCCAGGGCGGCGGTAGTCTTCTTGGAGGCTCCACCCTCCATCTTCTTCTTCTTGCCTCCATCGGCAGCGTCAGCGGTGGAGCTCTTCTGCTTTCGCGCCAATGGAGGATCATCGTCGGACACGACCGTGACTTCCTTCATCTTTGGATCGTAGATTTGGGCATCCATGTTGTCCTCCTCTAGATCGCTAAGCTGTTAAGTGAGAAGTCACCGTGTTAGATGAGATGACATTTGCAAGACGGAAGAACTGGAGTATATGTCATACACGGAAAATAAATAACTACCTTTGGGCACTTGCCGTCTACGAACATGTCGTAGGTGATGGTGAAGCCACGCTTCTTGTCCTTCACCTTGACGATGTCCTTAAGGCGGAGCTTGACGGAGTCGGTCGAGAAGTTGTCCACGGAGATGCGGAGGCTATCCCTTCTATCGCTGGTATACTCGTGCATGAGCTTCGCGCGGTGCTGCAGAGGTTGGATTTGCCTGATAAACTAGCACATGGCTAGGTCCAAGCCGGTCAAACCCGTCTCTACGAACCATTCTATCCTCCTTATGGCGCGAGAAGCATCAAGGTCGGAGGGAAGGGAGGCCTGTGATCTCCATGACGAGGCTTCAGCGGCGGCTCCGTCAACGAAGTCCGGGTACGTTACTTGTCGGACGGCCAGAAGGATATCTGGGCCGTAGAAGTAAGTACGCTACCAGTTTTTGCAGGACTCGTGACCGACGATGTCGGGGAACCGCTGGCCAGGACGGATCTTGAAGCTTATGGTGCTGCAATTCCTAAGTTCTTCCTTACTAGCTCCGGCTTCATGTTTAACGGTGAAGAAGTACACGAAGAGGTCTATCCTAGGCTTTATCCCTAAGTAACTGAGCGCCGCGTAGTTGCTAAGCGCTAAGATACTGTTGGGAGAAAGATTCTGGGGCTGGACTCTGTAGTGGTTCAAGACGGATAGGAAGAAGTTGGAGATGGGCAGGGAGACACCGCGTACCAGTTGGGCTTTGAGGTACACCTTTTCTCCGGCTTGGGGAGAAGGTGTCACCTCGCCAGTCGGCGACGCCCGCCAGGCGAGCCCCTCCGTCGCAGGGAGGTAACCCTCGGTGATCAGCTCCTGGATATCACGGTCCATGATATCTGAGTCGCGCCAGTCGCCCTTGTGCGAGTCAAGCTCCTCCTCTAATGGCTCCAGTGCCGCCAGATTATGGTCACCGCCAGTGGAATCAATCACCGCTGATGCGGGTATGACCAGACCCTCTGGGGGCACGACGATAGAGATCGCAGGCTTCGCAGCGGCTTCGCAGCGGCTTCGCTCGACGCCGCCATGGAAGGAGAGGTGCTGTTGCTGCTGGCCATGGAGAGAGGTTGGAGGTGACTGGTGCGGATTGATGCTAGGTTTTTTTGCGAGTTTTGCGCGGAGAGCTCGAGGAGGCACGCGCTGGAGGAAGAAGACGATGCGAGGAGAGAATGAGGTAAAAGTTGAAAATTCCACCATGGTTACTATTTATCATCTCCAACATCAAGATTCATGCAACTTGATCGAACGGTTGCCGCGTAGACGACGTGTTTGCGAACGTGCGCGGAAATTTTGCCACGTCTCCAACCGTCGCCGCCAATGGTTCATATCGCTCGCGCGGCAAAATCGGACATGATTGCGTGCTCTGCATGTGTGAGTTACGAGGCGTTGCTGACCTAAGCCTATGTCGCCCTAGCTGACATAGGAAGATGAGACATCACATTAGAAGATTCCGGCTTGGACGGATCCAGTCTGGCTACGGAAAAGTACGATGGAAGATTCAACATTTCACCGACTTACATATTGAAGACGGAGAAAGCCTTGCAGGGTTCTTTGGGAGGACTACAAGATATTGCTTGACGATTTGCCGACATCCATCTAGACGGAGCATTCCACATGAAGAGGCAAGACGGCGCAAGATCTCGGAGTTCTCCGGGGCTATTGTTGGGGATATGCTATATGGGTATCCTCATAGCATGTCTCCTATCCGGATAACCCGGGTGGTCCACAGTTGGTAGCATGGCCCATGGCCTGCTGGGCGGCCCAATTAGATGGATCCAGAAGGGAGGCCCATGCCGGATAAAGGAAGGCTACGGTTGGAGTCACCGACATACCCGAACCTTGGAGTACACGACACGCAAGACTAGTAATAGACGGTGTAGGACTCTGTAACCTGTCCGGCTAGGACTTTTCCCTGTAACCCTAGGACCTGGCGACTATATAAGTCGGGCCTATGGGAGACTTTAGGGCACAATCTCAGACAATCGAGTAGTGATTAGTACACACCTCGCACAGCGAACCAATCTCTGTAACTCGGCGTATTGCCCTTATAGTGATTTATAGGAGGAGTAGGATTCCGCCACCGTTGTGGGATCTGAACCTGGGTAAGCTGTGTTACCTCGTACCCGTTAACCGTCCGCCTTCCCCCACGTCTCTAAACATGCACTGTGAGGACCCCTCCATGGCGTACTCGTCGGCAATACCACGACAGCAGACCATGGAGAACAACTTAGGAGTCGCTGGAGTAGAGGCCAATGAGAAAGTACTGTTTGCCACCCATTATCTGGCAGGAGATGCAAGAGCTTGGTTGAAAAGCGTTCACGCCATGACTGGAGGACAGATGATGACTTGGGATGAATTCAAACTCAAGTTCAGCAGAACCCATGTGCCACCGGGTTTGATCAAGAGGATGAGAGATGAATTCAGAGAATTGAAGCAAGGGAGGATGACAATAGTTGAATACCGTGACAAATTTCTGTCCTTAGCTAGGTATGCACCCGATGAGATTGACACTGAAGCCAAGAAGAAGGAGAGATTCTTGAATGGTCTACATGATGAGATGTAGACAGTGTTAGTCAACATCCCATTTGCTGACATTGAAGCCTTAGTGGATTCAACCATTTAGATGGAAGGCAAGATCAACCAAGCCAATGAGAACCGCAAGCGTCAAATGATGCATCAACCAAGAACCCACCATACCACAAAGTATCGCCCCAACCCGTCTATAGGATTTTCCCCAAGAAACAATAGACCCCCGATGAACCGTCCGACCTATCCCAACCGTGGATGAGGAAACCCAAGGCCCGGAGGAAATCACAACAACCCTGGTAACCCCAGCAATTTCAACTGTGCACCACCCAAGTTCAACAACAACAATGTCGCCACCAACACCAATACTTCCCCAAGGACTGGAAGCAATGTTGTGCCTGTTGCAGGAAAGGACAAGTCTCAGGTCACTTGTTATGAATGCGGAACCAAGGGTCACTATTCAAATGAGTGCCCCAAGAAGCTTGCAGCAGCCCCCAATGTGCATGCCTCAGCTCAGCAGCAGCGTCGTGTTCAACATGGAAGAAGATTTTCCCCAGGGAATTCGCTCAACCGCAAATACCGTCTGTTTCTCATAAATGCTGAAGAAGCCCAAGAAGCGCCAGATGTCGTGCTGGGTATGTTTTCTGTTAACTCAGTACTTGCAAGAGTGTTGTTTGATTCTGGAGCATCGCACTCGATTGTTACCAAAGAATTTGCATGCACTAGTAAGATTCAACCAACAAAATTGAAGCATGTTATGATAGTTCAAATACCTGGTTCAACTACCAAAGCTAGACAAATTTGCAAGGCCGTACCTATCAGAATCCATGGCATAGATTTTTATGCTAATCTAATATTACTTGGAACTAAAGGTTTGGAAGTAGTACTAGGAATTGATTGGATGTCTAAACATAAAGGATTAATTGACAGTGCCAAGAAAGCCATAACCATGACCAGTACAGCCGGAATATCAGTAGAGCATGTATCTGAAACCTTGCCCTGTCAATTCAAGTACAACAAGAGTCTAGCCCAATGTCACATCCCAAAATTCTCCTAATTTTGGAATGTGAAATAAATAAATAAGTTTGGTTGATTGTTTTACTATGTTGAAAATTCTCAAAGAGAAGAAACTTTTTGAATAGAAAATCCTCTCAACCTTGAATTCAAAATCTTATATTCTTTTGTTATGACCTAAGTAGCCATATAGGCAAAAGGGCATGGATTGATTATGGATTGTAGAATTGGTGTGCAAGATTTCAAAATGAAAATCATGAAGAATTCATAAGCATTTCATTACATCCATGCAAAGTTCTCATAAACTAAATCCAAATCCTGGTATCTAAATCCTATAGTTGATTCGCCCAAATGTTCCTAAGGGTAATTAAATTGACTTTATAAAACCCATTGTTGTTAAGGCATAAATTATTTATAATTATATCCTAAAGAGATCCAATTAATACTACAAAATTTTAGAAACAAAATTGAGCTCATTTGGAGCTAGTATGAAAAAGTTATGTAATAAATACAAACAAATAAAGATATAAATAAAATGGAATATACAAGGATTTATAAATCCACTACTTCCAAACTAGTAAAAATATTACAAATTTGATCCTATAATGATCTATTCGATTTTAGAAAAATTTAGAAACAACAATCATGTCATTTGGAGTTCGTATGCAAAAGATATAAGGGAAACAAGTAAATAGAAAAAAAAAGAAAAAAAACCCTAAACGGGCCGGCCCACCCAGACCGACCCAACCAGCCACGTACAGGAGGGAGAGGGATCGATCCCATTGGATTGCTTTAAAAAGCGTGCGAAACAGTTTTTAACAAACCTATCTCTATTCAAACTCTTATATCTTTTGATCTACAACTCCGAATTGACTTCCGTTTGTTTCTACTTGTTCCCTACTCCAATACCTATCTCCCCACCGTCCTAAATCCCCATATAAACTCGTGGAGCCACGGCTGTACGAGTTTCTATTCTCGAAATCCCGAATATACATATTCCCAAATCTTATTTCGCTTTTTAACCCATCTAGACTTCGTCGTTTGCCTTCGGTCAAAAAACGAAAGTTGTAGGAATCATCGAAATCTTTCAATCCCGACAAACCTCACCTCTTTTCATCCACCACAGCCGGAGAATTTCGTATCGCAATATTTCAGATTTTACGGTGTAATTCCAGGATCTACTCGTGCTCGTTTCTTCAAATCCAAATTCCTTCGGTGAGAAGGTAGGAATAATGATTCCCCACAACTTTCATGTTCCGAGTTTTTCAATTTGACCTACGGATTTGTCTCTCTAACACAGATCTATTTCTTGTCTATTCTGAGCCAAAATCGGGTCAATCTCTTCTTCTAGCCACCGGATCCTATCCAGACGGTCGAGATCCAATCAAACCGGTGCGTGCCATGTCGTCATCCCGGTCATCTTCATCATCAACACCACATCAACGTAAGGTCAACATCTAGTCCCAGTCAGCATGCAAAGTCAACCTGTCCAGTCAGCGGAATATTCCCTGGAATATTCCGTTCGAATTTAAAATTGCATATTATAGATCTAACTTGTAAAATTCATTAGAAATTCATACCACGTCCAAAAATTACGGGTAATATATCAAATTGAAGATAATTTCACGTAGAATCATCTTATCAGAATAGATCCAACTTTTACTGTACGTGGTTATTGCAGTAATTTAATTAGTTTTAATGGTCTTTTAGGTTAATAAATTAATAAGAAATTATCTGTAACTCCGAAAAATATGAATAATATATCAAATTGAATCTACTGTAATGTACTTTAATAATATCTGGTTGGATCTAGCCTTTGCGGATTATTTAACCCGTAGCAATTTAATTAGTTTTAATGGCTTTATAAATCATTAAATTCATAGTAAATTAATTGCTTGTCACAAAAATATAAATAATATATCGATAGAAAGCAGGTTCCATGTAGATCATCAATCTTCAAATGGTTCATTAAAATACTATAAGGTTTCGCAGAAATTAAATAAATTGTTTAATGGCTTATTTAGAGTAATAAATTCATAAGAAAATAAATACTATTCAGAAAATTACAAATAATATGTCCCTGAAATAACAATTCCGTGGAGATTACAGATATAATTTAAGTTTGATTTTTAGGCAACAGAAACTGTATGAATCATTTAAAACCCATTAAACACTATTTAAATCATATAAAAAGATTATAACTCCGATTAGGGTGAATCCAACGCCTACTGGTTCGTATTAACGTCCTCTATCCAGTAAACCCAAGAAAAAAATTTAATTCTACAGTTAGAACAGGCGTTACAATAGAACTATCAAAACCCTTATATTGGCAAGTAATCATTAATAACAAGTACCCTATTGCATTAAATGAACTCATACATGCATCATATGATATATTAATGTTCATAAAACTAATTATAACCATTTGTGTCATGTTAAATCATCATGCATGTTTTCGATCATCCTTGTTGTGTTTGCTATGTTTGCAATTGTTTTGATTGGAACTACCTTGTCCTCGTATTAGATTGTTCGGAGAGTGCGATTGCTGCGAAGAAATACAATCAACACCCATATTATCAACATAAGGCAAGTTACACCACTTGTTCATAATTTTGTCCCAGTTTTGATTCTATGCATGTGATCTTCAAAATTCTGTAGTATGCATGTGTAGGATGATCTAGTAGAATTTTTCCTTAATATTATTTTGCAAGTGCGATGATTTTGTAGTATGCCATGAGTAGCTCTATACTTAGGATTTCCCATCCTAATAGGTTACCCCTGTTTTTACTAAGTATTGCTTGTTATGCTATATATACAAAGTACCGTTGGGGGGTTCGAAAGACAAAGAATTTTTCTAAGTATAAAGGCTCTCTAGAGCAAACTTTTCTTCTCAAATCCACTTCAAAATAAAACTAAGTTTTCTTCTGGGCGGAATGGTTGTCGGGACAACGAGTGAGATTTTGGTGGAGGACGGCCGCCCAGGAATCAAAGAAGTCTGCCATGTTTCAGAATTCAGAAGCTTCCAGTGCAACCGCAATACATTATGGGCTCTGTCTTGGCCTAGTACTTAGTGGGAAACCTCACCTGGGTACCAACATTTGGAGGTTCTTGGCACGGTTGGATCCGGAAGGTAGAGGGGCTACTAAGGGAAAGCCTCGCCATGGTCTTGTTTGTAAAAGGACTTGATCGTGGATTGTGGGTAAAGTGCACAAACTCTTGAGAGTATTGCAATCTGATCGATCAGCCGTGTTCACAGAAACAGAACAACATTGAGCATCTGAAGGATGGAGCCTCTAAAGGATCTTCCTCTCTCTCTTTTCTAAAACAAAGTTTTGAAACCCCATGGCGTGCGTAATATCGCTAATGGGTGGGAATTTGGGAACTTGGTGTGTAATATCCAAGTGACGCTTGGTGCGTAATATCCAAGTGTTTGGTTGTTTGGACACTTGGTGCGTAATATCCTCGTGTGCCACTCGACCTTATTTTATCTAAGCAAATGTTTACAAAGTAGGACAATCCTCTCTTCTTCTCTCTACTTAAGAAAATTAGCTTTATGCAAATGAACTCCAAAGCCTAAACTATCCTTGCATGTAGAGTTAGTCTTTCCTTCCTTGGTGTAATTTGCCAATACATTCAAAGTATTGACCCAACTTGTTGGCTGCACGTTTTATGTGCAGAATTTCGGAGATCGTTGAAAGGTGCGCTAGGATCGCAGGTCTTCACTCAGCCTGCCCGTGGCATTGATGGGACTCCAAGTTGTATTTATATCGCTTCTGTTGTAATAATGTAAACTCTGGATTATTCGATTCATGTAATAAAGACTTGTGTTTTACATGATATTTCATCGACTGTGAGTGCTAGCTATTGATCCAGGGACTAGCATGTTAATCATAGGGACTTAGGATCTTACTTGATCCGAGGTCACTACAGATGGTATCAGAGCATAAGTTGACTGTAGATCGTGACCCTAGACATGGAAAAACCTTAGGAAAAATGTTTTCTAAGTTATTTCAGAAAACTCTCATACTTCTCATCATCTACCTTTGGGGTTTTAAAATTTCTTAAGTCTCTTCCTTTCAACATTAGAATATGACCACTACACACTTCAAGAAGAAACTTTTCTCAAGATTACCTTTTCAAAGAAGATCATCTCAATGTTTCGATTAAGTCGGGACTTTTGAAGACCTCCATGAAAGATGTTCCAAGACTGATGATACAAGATTAAAGACTTCAAAGGCCTTAAGTCAATGTTATTAACTAAAGAACTCGAAAGATTGAAGATTATGAAAAACATGAAGACTATCAAGAGCACGAAGACTTTTGGAGACTCGAAGCCTCGAAGATTCCAAGTGACCTATTAGGAACCAAACCCGAATAAGATTTTGCTAAATATAGATGCGACAAATTGTTTGCTATCTTGTATGGTTTATTACCTTAGCTAATGAAAACATGTTTTCTAAATAAAATTTCTTGTATGGGTTATTCTTCTTCTTCCATACTCCATTCGTTCCTACTCTAAACCTTGGTCAACTCGACGGATGGACCATATCAGTAAGGAGGACAAGGAACTCAACTCCACCAAGCGTAAGAGCCACGCCGATGCAAAGAAGTGGATGCTCCAGGTTGAAGAAAGAATGAAGGATGCCAACATTGAAGTCAACAGAATGCTTCATTATACCACCCAATTCCTAAAGGACGACGCTCCAACTTGGTGGGAGATGCAACACACCATTGATGATCATCAAGGGGTGATATCTTAGGAAGAATTTAAAGTGGTTCTACTTCAATCTCGGCTCGTATACCAAAAATCCAAGAAGTTGAAGTCCCGAAACATTTAGCTTGCACGATCTATGGAGAAATAGGGCATATCACCATGGAGCATCATGATCAGCGCCCCTACTATGAAGGAAGGCACCCATCAGAAGAATGTCCCACCTCTCAAGTTACATTCTTCCTGTGCGAAGGGACCAATCAACCCCGCTCAATGCACCTCTACCCGGTGGTACATCAACTGAATCAACAAGTCAGAGACGGAATGCGCCAAGACCTCATGAAGCTCCGTGAGGACACGACAAATACAAGGGATGGATTCAAGACTCTAGACACCGCACCCAAAGTCATCACTTTGCAATACTCGACATATGAAAGGAATGCCCATTTTCCCCAAACTGGCTCAAGGAAACGATCAAGGCTTCCAAATGTTGAGGTAGAGCACGAAGAACCACAAGACGGGATGTCCTTGCGAAAAAGGAGGAAGGATCTAAGCAAAAGTCCTATGCTTCCAGTGTCACAACCTGGGCATTATGCTGATAATTGTCCAAAACATGTGAATGTAGCTGGAAAGGATAAAAACGACGATGGTAATAGCAATAGAAGACCTCTATTAGGAGAACTATCATATTTTATACTTATCAGATGTTCTTATATTTCTTGTCTATCTTTTCTATAACCTCTTCTTGTTCAAATTTGTAGTTGTCCATTCTTATGATACCTATATGAGAGTTAGCTAAGTAAAAGAACAAATAGTATGACATAAATAAACATCTCATCAAGTTTGGTTAGGTCTGGACCACCATATTTTATCTCTTTAGGAGATCATCGCTATCGTGTTAGCATATTGTTTTTACCAACTTATGTGGTATGACAATATAGGTTGCTTGCTGGTTTGTACTGAATCATATCATGTGATGCCTTGTTTAGGATCTGTTGTTTTGAAACTCTAAAGTTGCTGGAACTTTCGTGTGGTTTTAAAATTATTTTAATAGTGTGAATTGATTGAAATTCGTGGATTACTGCTGCAGTTTTCTGCCTGACCTGTTGTACCGCGCGATTTTACATATTTTATTGGTAACTCATAAAAATCTAAAAAATTGTATCTGGAGCGTAATTACCTGTAGTACATGCACAAAAAATGGATAAAATTCGTGACGAGTTTAAGTCAGTCAGAACAATTCGTGAAGTCTGCTGTACCGTTTTGATAGATTTTGTTTATTGCTTATATGTTGCTCTATTTTACTCTAGTATTGTTCCCAATGCTTTCAAACTATTTTGTGGTTATATACTACTAAGTTTATACACATGTAATGTTATTATATAGGTGCTTGCTTGTGTGTTGATTTCTTATGATTGTTTCCTTGTTTGTGACATTGATTGCTTCATATAGTTATGGGTAGGATTATTTTCTTAGTCGTTTCTTTCCTATAGAATCTATCCTTTCCTATCTTGAACCCTTGGAAATATAATGATGTGTTAAGTGGAAGGTTTGAGAACACAATGCATTTAGGAAGGGAATGCTCCACCTAATATAAAAAAAGGATGTGGAAGTATGAAGTGTTGCACATGATGTTATGTAGTAGATTACCCAACTTGAAAGTTGAAGTATCGATAGCTTAGTTTTAGTAGTAGTTTTGTTGATTGAATACATGGGAGTATACATAGAGCATTTGTTTGTGCCCATGGAAACATTCTTCAAGGCAAGTAAGAATGCCCGAGTGATAGAAAAACGTGATTCACCTATCCTCATACAGGGTAATGATTTGGGTGCAGGATGGATTGATCACCATTCCTACTACTCTTATTATTCGCTCTTGTACTGTTGGCTTTGCGAATCTTGAGTGCCCTTTTCAACCTTAGCAGAGAGTCGACGTTGAGCCTAAACCCTAGAATGGTATATTGTTACACCCTTCTAAAAGCATCCATTGCTAAGCATAGTATGTACGGTAAGGATGAATCCCAGCCGTGAATTATGGGCACCGTGAAGTAAACATTCCCTATTTGCCCACCATGAGAGTTTTGCTAGTTTAAGAAGTGCTTTCTCGGAAACTATCAATCATGATGTTTAGAATGTGCTAGAGATATTGTGCCAATAAAAGTCTAAAGGAGAACCAATCTGAGATAAGTGAATCCTCGAGAAATGACCTAGTCAATTTTCTTTTAAGGGCGGTAGCATCCTAATGGATCCTACCAGTTGAGCTTAAAGTAGCATGCTTCTCAGTTCATGCATCATGTCAAATTGGATTTTCTACGCCTAATTTCTCTCCATTATCGAATCTTAAGCAGAACATGTGATGCATGGTGATTATAGATACAGAGCATGTTAGGTGACAAAAAGGATTGTGGAATTGTGTACCCGATATGTTGAACCTTTCTTTCTTTCTAGCCTTCCCAAATCTCGGGACGAGATTTCTTTTAAGGTTGGTAGTCTGTCACATCCCAAAATTCTCCTAATTTTGGAATGTGAAATAAATAAATAAGTTTGGTTGATTGTTTGACTATGTTGAAAATTCTCAAAGAGAAGAAACTTTTTGAATAGAAAATCCTCTCAACCTTGAATTCAAAATCTTATATTCTTTTGTTATGACCTAAGTAGCCATATAGGCAAAAGGGCATGGATTGATTATGGATTGTAGAATTGGTGTGCAATATTTCAAAATGAAAATCATGAAGCATTCATAAGCATTTCATTACATCCATGCAAAGTTCTCATAAACTAAATCCAAATCCTGGTATCTAAATCCTATAGTTGATTCGCCAAAATGTTCCTAAGGGTAATTAAATTGACTTTATAAAACCCATTGTTGTTAAGGCATAAATTATTTATAATTATAGCCTAAAGAGATCCAATTAATACTACAAAATTTTAGAAACAAAATTGAGCTCATTTGGAGCTAGTATGAAAAAGTTATGGAATAAATACAAACAAATAAAGATATAAATAAAATGGAATAATAAGGATTTATAAATACACTACTTCCAAACTAGTAAAAATATTACAAATTTGATCCTATAATGATCTATTCGATTTTAGAAAAATTTAGAAACAAGAATCATGTCATTTGGAGTTCGTATACAAAAGATATAAGGGAAACAAGTAAATAGAAAAGGAAAAAAAAAGAAGAAAAAAAGAAGAAAAAAAACTAAACGGGCCGGCCCACCCGGACCGACCCAACCAGCCACCTACAGGAGGGAGAGGGATCGATCCCATTGGATTGCTTTAAAAAGCGTGCGAAACAGTTTTTAACAAACCTATCTCTATTCAAACTCTTATATCTTTTGATCTACAACTCCGAATTGACTTCCGTTTGTTTCTACTTGTTCTATACTCCAATACCTATCTCCCCACTGTCCTAAATCCCCATATAAACTCGTGGAGCCACGGCTGTACGAGTTTCTATTCTCGAAATCCCGAATCTACATATTCCCGAATCTTATTTCGCTTTTTAAACCATCTAGACTTCGTTGTTTGCCTTCGGTCAAAAAACGAAAGTTGTAGGAATCGTCGAAATCTTTTAATCCCGACAAACCTCACCTCTTTTCATCCACCACAGCCGGAGAATTTCGTATCGCAATATTTCAGATCTTACGGTGTAAATCCAAGATCTACTCGCGCTCGTTTTTTCAAATCCAAATTCCTTTGGTGAGAAGGTATGAATAATGATTCCCCACAACTTTCATGTTCTGAGTTTTTCAATTTAACCTACGGATTTGTCTCTCTAACATAGATCTATTTCTTGTCTATTCTGAGCCAAAATCGGGTCAATCTCTTCTTCTAGCCACCGGATCCTATCCAGACGGTCGAGATCCAATCAAACCGGTGCGTGCCATGTCGGCATCCCGGTCATCTTCATCATCAACACCACATCAACGTAAGGTCAACATCTAGTCCCAGTCAGCATGTAAAGTCAACCTGTCCAGTCAGCGGAATATTCCCTGAAATATTCCGTTCGAATTTAAAATTGCATATTATAGATCTAACTTGTAAAATTCATTAGAAATTCATACCATGTCCAAAAATTGCGTATAATATATCAAATTGAAGATAATTTCACGTAGAATCATCTTATCAGAATAGATCCAACTTTTACTGTACGTGGTTACTGCAGTAATTTAATTAGTTTTAATGGTCTTTTAGGTTAATAAATTCATAAGAAATTACCTGTAACTCCGAAAAATATGAATAATATATCAAATTGAATCTACTGTAATGTAATTTAATAATATCTGGTTGGATCTAGCCTTTGCAGATTATTTACCCCGTAGCAATTTAATTAGTTTTGATGGCTTTATAAATCATTAAATTCATAGTAAATTAATTGTTTGTCACAAAAATATAAATAATATACCGATAGAAAGCATGTTCCATGTAGATCATCAATCTGCAAATGGTTCAGTAAAATACTATAAGGTTTCGCAGCAATTAAATAAATTGTTTAATGGCTTATTTAGAGTAATAAATTCATAAGAAAATAAATACTATTCAGAAAATTACAAATAATATGTCCCTGAAATCACAATTCCGTGGAGATTACAGATATAATTTTAGTTTGATTTTTAGGCAACAGAAACTGTATGAATCATTTAAAACCCATTAAACACTATTTAAATCATATAAAAAGATCTATAACTCCGATTAGGGTGAATCCAACGCCTACTGGTTCGTATTAACGTCCTCTATCCAGTAAACCCAAGAAAAAAAATTTAATTCTACAGTTAGAACAGGCTTTACAACAGAACTATCAAAACCCTTATATTGGCAAGTAATCATTAATAACAAGTACCCTATTGTATTAAATGAACTCATACATGCATCATATGATATATTAATGTTCATAAAACTAATTATAACCATTTGTGTCATGTTAAATCATCATGCATGTTTTCGATCATCCTTGTTGTGTTTGCTATGTTTGCAATTGTTTTGATTGGAACTACCTTGTCCTCGTATTAGATTGTTCGGAGAGTGCGATTGCTGCGAAGAAATACAATCAACACCCATATTATCAACATAAGGCAAGTTACACCACTTTTTCATAATTTTGTCCCAGTTTTGATTCTATGCATGTGATCTTCAAAATTCTGTAGTATGCATGTGTAGGATGATCTAGTAGAATTTTTCCTTAATATTATTTTGCAAGTGCGATGATTTTGTAGTATGCCATGAGTAGATCTATACTTAGGATTTCCCATCCTAATAGGTTACCCCTGTTTTTACTAATTATTGCTTGTTATGCTATATATACAAAGTACCATTGGGGGGTTCGAAAGACAAAGAATTTTTCTAAGTATAAAGGCTCTCTAGAGCAAACTTTTCTTCTCAAATCCACTTCAAAATAAAACTAAGTTCTCTTCTGGGCGGAATGGTTGTCGGGACAACGAGTGAGATTTTGGTGGAGGACGGCCGCCCAGGAATCAAAGAAGTCTGCCATGTTTCAGAATTCAGAAGCTTCCAGTGCAACCACAATACATTATGGGCTCTGTCTTGGCCTAGTACTTAGTGGGAAACCTCACCTGGGTACCAACATTTGGAGGTTCTTGGCACGGTTGGATCCGGAAGGTAGAGGGGCTACTAAGGGAAAGCCTCGCCATGGTCTTGTTTGTAAAAGGACTTGATCGTGGATTGTGGGTAAAGTGCACAAACTCTTGAGAGTATTGCAATCTGATCGATCAGCCGTGTTCACGGAAACAGAACAACATTGAGCATCTGAAGGATGGAGCCTCTGAAGGATCTTCCTCTCTCTTTTCTAAAATAAAGTTTTGAAACCCCATGGCGTGCGTAATATCGCTAATGGGTGGGAATTTGGGAACTTGGTGTGTAATATCCAAGTGACGCTTGGTGCGTAATATCCAAGTGTTTGGTTGTTTGGACACTTGGTGCGTAATATCCTCGTGTGCCACTCGACCTTATTTTATCTAAGCAAATGTTTACAAAGTAGGACAATCCTCTCTTCTTCTCTCTACTTAAGAAAATTAGCTTTATGCAAATGAACTCCAAAGCCTAAACTAGCCTTGCATGTAGAGTTAGTCTTTCCTTCCTTGGTGTAATTTGCCAATACATTCAAAGTATTGACCCAACTTGTTGGTTGCATGTTTTATGTGCAGAATTTCGGAGATCGTTGAAAGGTGCGCTAGGATCGCGGGTCTTCACTCAACCTGCCTGTGGCATTGATGGGACTCCAAGTTGTATTTATATCGCTTCTGTTGTAATAATGTAAACTCTGGATTATTCGATACATGTAATAAAGACTTGTGTTTTACATGATATTTCATCGACTGTGAGTGCTAGCTATTGATCCAGGGACTAGCATGTTAATCACAGGGACTTAGGATCTTACTTGATCCGAGGTCACTACACCCAACCAACCATTGACCAAGTTAGAGTATTCTATGAATACCCCGATGTATTTCCAGATGTTTTGGCTACTATGCCCCTAGATCGGGATATCGAGTTTATTGATACGTCGGAAACATATCTATAATTTTTGATGCTCCATGCTTGTTTTGTATCTACTTTTCTTTGCTTTGTCTATACTTTGAGGTGTTTTTATATCTTTTCTGGAACTAACCTATTAACAAGTTTCCACAGTGCCAGTTGCCTGTTTACTTTTGTTTTTGGTTCTAGAAAGGCAGAAAATCAATATTCTCGGAATTGCCGGGACAAAAGCCAAAGTTATTATTTTCCTGGATCAACACCGAACCACGAAGAAGAGCCGGAGGGGGGCCATAGGGTGGCCACACCCCTAGGCGCGGGCAAGCCCTGGAGACACCTGGAGGGGGTGCGGGCCCCCTGAACCCCCACCGACCTTGATTCCTGCGCCTATAAGAAGCCTCCGACCCAAAGACCCTAGGGCATCCCAGAAGAAATCCACGAAAACCTCTGTAGCACCACCGCCACCGAAGGGGGATTCGGGGGATAGAAAGTCTCTGTTCCGGCACCCTTCCGGGATGGGGAAGTGCCCCCGGAGCCATCTCCATCGATCTCCATCGCCATCTTCATCACCGTTGCTGATTCCCATGATGAGGATGGAGTAGTTCTTCCTCAGGGCTAAGGGCTCTACCGGTAGCTATGTGTTCATCTCTCTCTCTCTATGCATGATCTTGTGGTCATGAGCTTTGTAATCAAGTAGATCTACCTTGATACTCAAGTGCTTCATTAGATCTCTGCTCTCCCCATGTGTGTGAAAGTGACAACGTGCACGCCATGGTGGCACTTAGGCTTGAGTCTACATAAATACTCTTTGTGCTTTAATAGATCTATGCTTTTCCCCACGTGTGTGAAAGTGACAGCGTGCATACCGTCTGTGGTACTTTGGCTAGATTGAAATTTGTTATGAGTTATATTTGGAGTTGGATGTATCTATGAAATTGTGGTGTTTGTTGGAACCATCTAGCGCTCAAGGTGATAGTGTGGGGTTATCTAGATTGGGGAAGGCGGACTTTGAGGAGTGCTATTATAGCCCTACCGATGATTAGAGTGTCCAACCGGGGAGTAGTTAAGAGTAGTATCATGAAGATAGGATATTTATATGAGATAGTGTTCACTAGTGAAAGTATGATCCCTAGGCCTTGTTTTTAAACATTGAAACACCATTTGCTACTAGATATGTTGCATGTTTGCTTGCTTCCTTCTTGTCGCCTTTAGTCTTTACCTGACCGCCAAGCTATTTTCTGGCACCGTTACCACTTGTATTTCACTATCTCTTCGCTGAACTAGTGCACCTATACACCTCACAAGTGTATTGGGTGTGTTGGGGACACAAGAGACTTATGTACCTTGATTGCAGGATTGCTTGAGAGGGAATACCTTTGACCACTTCCTCCCTGAGTTCGATGAACCTTGGGTAATCCACTTAAGGGAAACTTGCTGCTATTCTACAAACCTCTACACTTGGAGGCCAAACAACTATCTACAATAATAAAAGTGCATAGACATCAAGCTCTTTTCTGGCGCCGTTGCCGGGGAGGTTTTGGGCTTTTACCTTTCCTCCACGCCAGAAGCTCTTTTCTGGCACCGTTGCCGGGGAGGTAGGGTAAAAGGTACTCACATCCTTCGGTGTGAGTGCTCGAAGTTATTTCCTTTAGATTCTGCAATTTTGTCTTTTTGTTTCTTGTTTTCACTATTTAGGCTTAATGGAAAACAACAAAAAAATTAGAGAGCTTTATAGTGTTTATCTTTAGTTAGGACCTGAAGTGTTTGAAGAGAAAATTAAAAAACCTATGGAACTTTATTTGCATGCTAATAGAAATGTTAGTAGTATGAATTCTTTGGACACCATTATTGCCAATGCTATGGAAACATCTACGCTTGGGGAAGCTATTTTTATGAAAATGATCTTTTTAGTTTCCCAGCTTTGGAAGATAGCTATTCTATTGCTTATGATGGTACCAAACCTCCAATTTATGATGATTACAATGATGAATATGATATTTTCAGTCCACCTACTATTGAGGATAAAGTTAATTGTGATTACAATCTTCCTCCTATATTTGATGACAATGGTGATGAGTATAGTAGTGATAGCTATTTTGTTGAATTTGCTCCCACTCCGATTAATAAGAATGACTATGCTTATGTGGAGAGTAATTATATGCATGTGGCTCATGATAAGAATGTTTTATGTTATAGTTATATTGTTAATTTTATTCATGTTGCTACTAAAAGTTATTATGAGAGAGGGAAACATGGTTTTATGCATCTCAATAATATTAAGTTTCCGCTCTTTATGTTGAAGGTCTTGAAGTTGCACTTGTTTTGCTTTCCTATGCTTGTTGCTCTGTGCTTTCATGACTTGTTTCTTTATAAGATTCCTATGCATAGGAAGTGTGTTAGACTTAAATGTGTTTTGAATTTGCTTCTTGATGCTCTCTTTACTTCAATTCATATTTCTTATGTGAGCATCTTCTCAAACTATCAAGCCTAACTTAAAGGCGGTACAGAAAAGTACTTGTTGGGAAATAACCCAAGAGTTTTCTTCAGTCTTGGAAGTTATTACTTTAGTAATGACCTCTCCTTATCCTTTTTGTTTGTTTTTTGTGCCAAGAATGACATCTAACGAGAGGGAAGTAAGATTTGGGGAGTTGTTGTCCCGAAACAGATTTCAGTCCTCCACCATAAACATTCGTGAGGAGTCTCTGTAAGTCGGATTGAGCTAAAATTTACGATCCCCTAGTATGTTAGCTAACTTTCGTTAGTTCAAAACTTTTTGATTTGAGCAACAGACGGTCTTCGAAAAAATCGGTTTCTACCTGCTGGTCTGTTTTGACAGATTTCTGCCATTATTTGCATTTGCTTCTTATTGATTCCTTTTTGGGTTCTTTTTGGGAAATTGAGCTTTTTTAAGGAGTTGCTATAGTATCTTGTGTTTTTAGTGAAAAGTTTTGATGTTCCAAAGCTAAATCCCAAGGTCTATTATCTTTTGAATACACTAATGTTGCTAATGAAGATTGTGTGAAGTTTTGTATGAAGGAAAAAATTCAGGTGTAGAGAAGGAATGATGCAATGAGATGAAGAATGGACAACAGCTCAAGCTTGGGGATGCCACCTCGGTGTCACCCCAATAAATATCCAAGAGGTACAAGCGTCAAATCTTGGGGATGCCCAATGCATCCCCTTCTTCATCAATAAAAGCTTAGGTCTTTCTAGACACTTCATTTTTATTGTTTCATGCACTATTGTGTTGTTCTTGGAACGTCTTAGTTTTCGTTTTTGGTTTTTGTTTGCTTAGTTTGCTTGAGTAAGTTGGTTGGTTACACCACACTTCTTTTTTGAGAGAGACACACTCTGTTTCCATTGCCGAGAACACTCTAGTTTTCACTCTTATTGTTTTGTGAGTGTTCACTTTTGCTAGCACTGCGTTCAGCCTTAGTTTTCCCGTGCTTTCAGCTTAGAACGTTTTAGTTCTTCGTTGTGGATTTGTGAGACAAGCTCACTAATATTTATTGATTATTATCTTTGTGAGTTGTTTCATATAAGTTGCTTGGTGTTGGAAAGGAGTAGAAAGTTATTGCTTGATAAGTGCAAGAGGAGCTTGCATTGATTGTGACTTAGACTTTAGCATGACATGCTAGGTGTTCTTTTGACCTTATGCTTAGTGATTATTGTTGTATCTTGTCTTGTTCCAAACAATTACGATTACTTAATGTTCCTTGAAGAAATTATGCGTTATTTTAGCATGTAAAAGCATATTATTGTGGTATTCTCCTTTGATGCTTTGTTTGGATTGACTTGGCACATGCTCACACCATCTTATGACTATGACAAGTCACCATAGCCTCTATGATCATTTAGTTCTTGACTTGTAGTACAACTCTTTGCTTTGATTAGTAATGCTTTGTTGCTCTGCATGATTATGGCCATTATTGTTCTCTTAGTTGGTTGCTTCTAGTCTTTTGCTAGCCTCCACTTGTATGAGTAAGCTCTACTCATGCTTCCAACTCCCAAGAAACCAAGTTTTTTCAAAGTGTCCACTATAAACTCCTATGAATGGTGTGTTACACCATTCCAAGTATATTCTTTCTTTCATCTATCTTCCAATTAAAAACTATTTTGTTATATGAAAACTTAGTGATTAAAGCCCTCACAAACTTTATGGAACACTTTATATTCTTTTCCCTAATAAACTTGTACCATTGTGTCATCTATGTTGTATATGCTTTCACTTATACATTGGAATTAGCAGAATCGTGTTGTCACGGGGAACGTTTTCAACATTGCACTTGTACTTTGTACTCAGTTGATATCATGCTCTTTTGTCTATGGATGTCACCGGTGTGAAATAAAGAGGGAACTTGTAAGTCCATGGAGTTTTAATCCTGTGTTAGAGAAACGCCTGGGCCGCGAGCCTAAACCATGCCTAATCATGGTGGAAACTTGCAGCATCACCATAGAGACATATCTATGAAGCATTATTCTTATAAAAAAAGAGACACATTGAGAAAAGAGGAAAGAGAGAATAAATCACCATATTCCCATGGTAAATAAGAAGATTGCTAAGATGCTCATTGTCTGCTTGCCTTGTCATTTTTGTTATGGGATAGCTCATGTACCATGTGCAAGGGGTACCCCGTTGGAGGTTCTCAGTGATATGCAAATACTTACAATGACAAGAACTTATAGGTGAATAAAGTTGAGTAGCATGAGGTGTGGCCCTCGTATTGAAGGGACTTGAGATTGCCAACTTATACTTCGTCAAGCATATAATCCATCTTTGTTCACTTTAACCTTAATCACTTCAAGATGCTTATGATAGGGGCAATGAGGGCTGAAAACTAACAAGTACCATAATTTTTGGAAGCTCTTTTTGAAACTTGAAATCCATGCTTCTTTTATAAAAGGACTTTCTTTCACCACTATTGAGTCTCCACCTTCTACCTTTAGGCACCATTAAGAGAGCATAGTTGCCATTCTATGTGCAGTGTCCCAAAACTTATAGATTGGTGCATATTGTGATATTATTTATTCTTGTGCTACTTGTTTCTAGTCACCCTTGTGAATTTTGAAGGTGTCCTATGCATCTATTTGCTAATCCATGAGGGACAACCTGAATGACACTATGCCATGTTTTATGTATGTGAAACAAACAAACGTTTTTCAATGCATGTTATTCATGCTCTTTGTTTGTAGCCCTTCATGTTGCATGCATAGTTACTTTGTCATATTGTTAGAACTCCATCTTTCATGCACATGTTTAGAGTACTTTGATCCCAGCTTTCAGTGCTTGCAAATGGATGGATCTTTATTGTGAGGGTGCATGTCACCTCAAAAATTATTCTTTTATCACTTACCTACTCGAGGACGAGCAGGAGTTATGCTTGGGGATGCTTGATACGTCCAAAACGTATCTATAATTTTTGATGCTCCATGCTTGTTTTGTATCTACTTTGCTTTTCTTTGTCTATACTTTGAGGCGTTTTTATATCTTTTCTGGAACTAACCTATGAACAAGTTTCCATAGTGCCAGTTGCCTGTTTTCTTCTGTTTTTGGTTCTAGAAAGGCAGAAAATCAAAATTCTTGGAATTGGACGGGACAAAAGCCAAAGTTATTATTTTCCCCGGAGAAACACGGAACCACGAAGCAGAGACGGAGGGGGGCCACAGGGTGGCCGCAACCCCCTAGGCGCGGGCAAGCCCTAGAGGCGCCTGGAGGGGGTGTGGGCCCCCTAGACTCCCACCAACCTTGATTCCTGCGCCTACAAGAAGCCTCTGACCCAAAAACCCTAGGTCATCCTAGAAGAAATCCACGAAAACCTCCGTAGAGCCACCGCCACCGAAGGGGAGATTCGGGGGATAGAAAGTCTCTGTTTCGGCACCCTGCCGGGACGGGGAAGTGCCCCCGGAGCCATCTCCATCGATCTCCATCGCCATCTTCATCACCGTTGCTGATTCCCATGATGAGGAGGGAGTAGTTCTTCCTCAGGTCTAAGGGCTCTACTGATAGCTTTGTGTTCATCTCTCTCTCTATTCATGATATTGTGGTCATGAGCTTTGTAATCAAGTAGATATACCTTGCTACTCAAGTGCTTCATTAGATCTCTGCTCTCCCCATGTGTGTGAAAGTGACAGCATGCACGCCATGGTGGCACTTAGGCTTGAGTATACATAAATACTCTTTGTGCTTTCATAGATCTATGCTTTCCCCACGTGTGTGAAAGTGACAGCGTGCATACTGTGTGTGGCACTTTGGCTAGATTGAATATTTGTTATGAGTTATATTTGGAGTTGGATGTCTCTTTGAAATTGTGGTGTTTGTTGGAACCATCTAGCTCAAGGTGAAAGTGTGGGGTTATCTAGATTGGGGAAGGCGGACTTTGAGGAGTGTTGTTATAGCCCTACCGATGATTAGAGTGTCCAACCGGAGAGTAGTTAAGAGTAGTATCATTAAGAGAGGATATTTATATGAGAGAGTGTTCACTAGTGAAAGTATGATCCCTAGGCCTTGTTTCTAAACATTGGAACACCGTTTGCTACTAGATCTGTTGCATGTTTGCTTGCTTCCTTCTTGTCGCCTTTAGTCTTTACCTCACCATCAAGCTATTTTCTGGCACCGTTACCCCTTGTATTTCACTATATTTTCGCCGAACTAGTGCACCTATACACCTCACAAGTGTATTGGGTGTGTTGGGGAACACAAGAGACTTCTTGTACTTGATTGCAGGATTGCTTGAGAGGGAATACCTTTGACCACTTCCTCCCTGAGTTCGATAAACCTTGGGTAATCAACTTAAGGGAAACTTGTTGTTGTCCTACAAACCTCTGTACTTGGAGGCCCAACAACTGTCTAAAAGAATAGATGTGCGTAGACATCATTTATCATTGAACTAATCCCTGGAACTGGACCCATAGCCCAGAGACCTTATAGTATGAACCCATCTGAATTAGTGGAGCTGAAGAAGCAACTGGATTCTATGCTGGAGATAGTCCTGATTCAACCAAGTGCGTCTCCGTGGAGATCACCTGTCTTATTTGTGGATAAGAAATATGAAGGTAACCGTTTGTGTACGGATTATTGGAAGCTAAATGATGTCACAATCAAGAACAAGTATCCACTACCAAAGATAGTAGATCTATTTGACTAGCTGACCGGTGCCAAAGTATTTTCTAAGATTGATCTAAGAACTGGTTATCATCAACTCAAGATTCGCGCAGAGGATATTCCAAAGACTGCCTTTACCACCAGATATGGACTATATGCATACACTCTCATGTCTTTTGGATTAACCAATGCCCCCGCTTATTTCATGAACCTCATGAATAAGATTTTTATGGACTTCCTGGATAAGTTTGTAGTTGTTTTCATCGATGACATTCTGATATATTCCAAATCAGAAGAAGAACATGAGCTACACCTGAGGACCATCCTTGGAACCCTTAGGGAGCATCAGTTGTATGCCAAGTTTAGCAAATGTGAATTGTGGTTACAGGAAGTAGGATTCCTCGGACATATCGTGTCGGCAAGAGGAATTGTCGTTGACCCTGCAAAAGGTTAAGGATGTTGAAGAATGGCAAGCGCCAACCACTCAAACCCAAGTTCATGCATTTCTCGGATTAGAGGGATACTACTACAAGTTTGTAGAAGGATTCTCGAGTATCGCAAGACTCATGACCCAATGGTTGAAGAAAGATAAGAAGTTTGAATGGACGGACAAATGTGAAGCAAGTTTTCAAGAGCTTAAGAAGAGATTGATCTCAGCCCCAATCTTGATCATGCCGGATATCACGAAGCCTTTTGATGTGTATTGTGATGCATCCAAGATCGGTCTCGGATGTGTGCTTATGCAGGAAGGCAAAGTCATATCTTATCTATCCCGACAACTGAAGCAACATGAGCAGAATTATCCTACCCATGACCTTAAAATAGCAGCCGTAGTTTTAGCCTTGAATACATGGCGGCATTACCTCATGGGTAACCGTTGTGAGATTTATTCAGATCACAAGAGCCTGAAGTATATTTTCACTCAGAAGGAGCTGAATATGAGGCAAAGGAGATGGATATAGTTAATCAAGGACTATGATCTAGACATCCACTATCACCCCGGTAAAGCCAATGTGGTAGCAGATGCCCTTAGCAGATTGCTGTGTCGATTGAACTCCATGATTCTTAAGGAGCAACCAAGTTTGCACAAGGAGTTGGAAGATTTTAGAATGGAGCTAGTAAGTGAAGGATTTTTGGCTAGCATAGAACTTCAACCCACTTTGATCAGTAAGATCAATGAGGCGCAGAAAGGAAATGCTAGTATCAACGGAATCAAACGTCATATCGGTACAGGGAAAGTACCCGGATTCACCGAAGATGAAGAAGGAGTTTTGTGGTACAAAGGACGTATATGTGTGCTAGTAGATTCAGAGTTAAAGCAAGCTATTTTGAAAGAAGCCCATGATACTCTTTATTCTATCCACCCTGTAGGAACAAAGATGTATCAGGATTTGAAGGAGCAATTTTGGTGGCATAAGATGAAGAGAGAAATAGGAAGCTACATAGCCAAGTGTGATATTTGTCACAGAGTCAAGGCGGGACATCAGAGACCTGCATGACTGTTGCGATCATTGCATATTCTGGAATGGAAATGGGATTCCATCGAAATGGATTTTATCACCGGTTTGCCAACATCTAGTAGGGGAAATGACTCTATTTGGGTCATAGTAGATCGACTGTCCAAAGTCGCCGATTTATTACCTGTCAAGACCACCTATTAGAGTTCGAAGCTAGCAGAGTTGTACATGGAGTCCCCAAGAACATCGTGTCGGATCGAGGAACTCAGTTTACCTCGAGATTTTGGAAGAAAGTCCAAGAAGGATTAGGAACCAAACTGGATTTGAGCACATCTTATCACCCTCAGACTGATGGACAAACAGAGCGAGTGAAACAAATACTTGAATATATGTTAAGATCTTGTGTATTAGAATATGGATCTAAATGGGAAGACTGTCTGCCTTCCGCAGAATCTTCATACAACAACAGTTACCAAGCCAGTTTGCAAATGGCCCCATTTGAATTCATGTATGGAAGGAAGTGTCGTACCCCTTTGAATTGGTTGGAAGTAGGAGAGAGTCAGATTTTCGGACCCGAAATCCTAAGAGAAGCCGAAGAGAAAGTTCACAAGATTCGTGAGCACCTCAAGACCTTCCAATCCAGACAGAATAGTTATGCCGACAAGAGACGTCGAGACCTAGCCTTCAATATCCGAGATTTTGTGTACCTCAAAGTGTGACCTTTGAAAGGAATGCAACGTTTCTAGCTCAAAGGAAAGTTAGCCCCTAGATATATCGAACCCTTCAAGATTCTGAATCGTCGAGGAGAATTATCGTATCAACTAGAACTACCAGAGAATATGTCAGCCATGCATAATGTGTTTCATATCTCATTACTTCGCAAATGCCTAGAAGTCCCGGAGAATACAGAAGTTTTCAAGAATATTGATCACCGAACCATAGAGATCAACGATGACCTGACCTATCCTGAAGTACCCATCCGTATTTTTTAGGAAGCTTTCAGAACCACCAGGACCCGGAGTATCAAGTTTCTCAAGATCAAGTGGAGTAACCACACTGAAGAAGAAGCTACCTGGGAGCAACAAGACTACATTAGGACCGAATTTCTAGATCTCTTTAAATCCTAGTTTTATTTTTCTCAAATCTCGGGAAGAGATTTTGTTTAAGGAGGGAAGGTTTGTAACATCCCAAAAATATTAATCAAGGTTATCATTTCCAATCACCCAAATTTAGGGTTAACAAAAACTTTTGTTAATTAAATCCATATGAATGCATGTGTGTATGTGATGAATGCATGAATGCTTAAACGGACTTGTTTGATTGTTGTGAATGTCAAGGATTGGTTTAAAGATGAAACAACATCATCTAAATCATTTCCAAGCAGAATCAAATCAATAGAAATTCAAAAACAAACAAAATGAGCAAATGGTCATTTTGCCAATCTTGCTCACTAGACCACTTTGAGTGTTTCTAGTCCAAGATTTCAAACAGAAACAAATCCATTTATTTTCACCCTTTCCTAGAACAAGTAAAAGTGAACCCAAGCCCACTTTGCAAACCCACAGAAACATTTGGCAACCCTATTCAAATGACAATTCAAAATTGAATCTAGTTCATATGGTAAGATCACCATTTCTCAAAACCCATCCAAACCAGTGCACCTTGACAAATCCAAGCAAGTAGAGACTACCTAGTATTTTCCGAGTACACTCACCAACTTTCTACCAAAATTCAAATATGAATTTCGTTCGGCCATTTCATCAAACACTTGGATACACAAACCAAATTTGGCCAAACTTCATTGTTTTGAGCAGTGACCACCCCAAACCTTGTTCCTCATTGATCACCCATGTCTCCCCCAGTGACAACCTAGACCCTACCCAATGCACCATGCCGTGCATGCCCGAGCCAACCCTGGTCAGCCGACCATGGCAAGCTAGAACCAGCCAGCGCCGCGCCTAGCAACCGTGTCTAGGAAGCATGCCACCGTCCACCGCCACCCCTTGTCCAGCCCTCGAGCCCTGCCAAGCCATGGACCACCGAGAACGCACGCGCCCAGTTTGTCTCTGCCATGTCCAGAGCGTGCCAGATCGTCGTGCTCGACACGCTCGCATAGACCGCGCCTTGCCTTCGCTGCCCGTGCATGCAATCACCGCGACACCAGGAACCTCCTAGACATCCCCTTTCACCGCTGCGCGACCCGTAGCCACTGCGCATCGTCAAAACCGCCGTCGGTGCCGCTCAGAGCACCAGCCCGTTCCGACCAACCCCGACCGCCCCTTGTCGCGCCATCAAGCCGTTGATCACCGCCAGGAGACCGCGCACCGTCCCCTAGCCCCAGCCATGCCCGTAGCTTGCTGCAACGCCGACCCCGACGAGCACTTCCCATGCCGCTCGACCTCTCTCGCTCGCCTATAAAAGGAGGCCTTTCCCGCTCGTTTTCTTCAAACCATCTCACTCCCCAGCTCTCACTGATCCTTCCCACTTCTTCCCGGAGCAAGGCGAGCGCAGCATCGCCGGAATTTCGCCGGAGCCTGCCGCTGCTGAACAAGAAGGGCGTCGTCGATTACAGCCACCCCAAGAGGAGCCGCCAGTACCAGGAGAACCGCCATCGTCGACTTCGTTGTTCGCTCCTATCGCCAACCATCGCCTGAGCTCCGGTGAGCCGCCCCAGACCCCCACTGGTCGCGCAAGGGTTCGAACCCGTCGTGTTCTGTTCGACGAGGATGATGGTCGTGAGCCGTTGATCCTTAGTCTAATCCTGCGGTCGTAGTTAGCCCGTACCCCTTTGCACCCCCTGTCCAACTGACGCGTGGGGACACCACTTAACCAGCCGGCGCGCGCTGTGCGGAGTGGGCCGGCCCAGTTAGAATTCCCGCGCGACCCAGTTAGTTTGAATTTAGATTTATCTATTTAGTTTCAAACCTAGTTGTGACAGTAGATTCAAAAATTAATTCAGAGAGTTTCAATGAACCAAATTGCACGAAACCAATTTTGTTAGAAAGGTATGGAAATTCTTAATCCAAGCCCGTTGGATTCAAACCAATTGGAATCATTTATCACCTATAGTAAAAATAACAAGGAAGAGACTTTTCTGCATTCAAATATTTTTCAAAATTCAACCATAACTGCTTTTGAGTTGATTCCAACTCTCGAAAATCACATTTGATAAGACCTTTCTGAATATATAAAAATATCTAGGTTTACTTGCAGTAATAATGGACAAGTAATAAAAGAATGCCCCATAGGCATTTCTAGTCACTTTAATTAATTAAAACAAAAAGGGTTAAACCTTATTAAATTGTGACACCACTTTAAATCACATTCCCAAGTATTGAAATATGTGGTGATGACAGGTGTGAACATGATATCATATTTTAATTAGAGAATAATAAATCTTAAATAGTTTTTCAATGAGTAGAAATTACTTTTCTAAAATGAAATAAATAAAACTATTGCCTTAATCCTTGTGATGATTGTGTTGATGCTAGATCATCTAGTGTAAACCCTTGTGTGCTAAATAGAAGTAGTTAAGTATTGTTTGGTAATTGTGTACTTCATATTTATTTATAGATGCTAGTACCGACCAAGGATACGAAGAGGAAGGAGACTACTACGAAGAGGAAGCCGAGGAGAACTTCAACCACTGCACTGCACAAGGCAAGCTACCACTTGCATGTTACCTATGCAAGCTTCACAAAACAAGTTAACTTTTCAAGTTAACACTTGCATGATAACTATGCAAACTAAACGCCTTAGGCATATGTGATTATACCCCTCTTTGGTTACACCAAATCCCAGTTTTACTTGCAAGCTTTATTAGTTTATTTCTTTATCAAAATTCTTTGTTTACCTTTAGGTAGTGTTTGTGATATTTTTGGAAAGATATTAGAGGTAGCATAAATAGCATAAAACTTGGCCTAAGTTAGGTATAACTTGATGTCATCCCGAGGCATGAGATTGGACTTAGATAAGTCACCCTTGAGTTCCACCCCTCATTAGTGTTTACCCCCAACTTTAGTGGCTAAGTGCTAAGCATAAAACTTGATTACCTTAGATGGGAATACTTGGTGAAAATGATTATGAAAACCTTAGAATGATGAGTCATTCTAATGAGATGTTTTGACATGTGTTGTGAACACCAGATGATTTTGATGATGAAAATGTTGAGGCATGAGCCTTAGCCCTTTTGTAAAACTGATGGTTGTGTTCGGATGCGATACCATTCCAATTTTACTGTATAATCATAATACCTGAATTTGGGTAGGGCTTGACTGGAAGTTTATATATCTTAGTATGGGTTCCCTTGCGGCCGAGGTTTGAGCCGAAGCTACCTCATGATGATTGACCGCCTGTGTAGTTCCCAAGATGACAAATGGTCATGGTTGAGAGGCCAAACTCATAGGAGTGGTGCCTATACTAGGGTGTGTAATTGAAATGTTAGGATTGATTATCCGCATACTGAGTATGATAAATTCAGGATTGTTCCTGACGGATGTATCGAATATTGTGGTGAAAGTGTACCACCTCTGCAGAGTGTCAAACTATTCAAATAGTCGCGTCCATGGTTATGGACAGTTGGAGTGGCCATACTGTTCCGCCGTCAGATGTTTCAAAATGACTTGTGAAATGAATCATGACTTTGACTTGACCACAACAGGGTTGTGAAAGTGAAAGCTAAGTTCCCACTTAGGTGTTATAAAACCTTAAACTAGTTTTCTTTACTTCTGAACTCAGCTAGAGATAAACTTGGCTTTTGCAAAACAACCTAGAGCTTATTATTCCTACTTGAACCACTTTACTTGTTAGTGATAGTTTGCGAGTACTTAAAGAGTACTCATGGCTTTGTCCCTGGATATTTCCGTGGCCAGACTATGAAGAGAACTATCAGGATGGTGAACAACAAGAAGTCTACGACAACTAGGATCATCTCGCATCGTCAGCATTGTCTGTGACTATGAAGATGGAGCCTCGCCCACGCTACCGTTATTAGATTATTCCGCCACTTTGATTGTACTAAGACTGGATCATGAGATCCTTTATTTGTAAGACCTTTATTATGATTTGTAATGGATGATGAACTATGGTACCAATGTGTTATGTCTCGCAAAAATAGTAATCCTGGGAATGCGATGTATGGCATAACAGGCATCTGGGATTAAAAATCCGGGTGTTGACAACCGCTCCCTTAGCCGAGCTGGCCTGACATTGTTGATGACAGTTGGGAATTCTTCGTTGACGTGCCTCTAATAACCAGCACCCCAGATCCGAATTCGTCGGCGATAAACCTTGATTTTATCTGAATCTTCTGACACCAAACCTCAAAGACATGTAGACTGGATGAGATCCTCCACTACATAGAATCGACGATTAGCCGAATCCCTTCCCTCCTAAACTCCATAGGCGAGATCGCCATTGACAAGGTGGATGGGAAGGAAGGTATACCTTATTCTTGTTCTGCAGAACGCCACCATAATCATCATAATGATGATCCTGGTTGACCAAACTCTAACTTTAGGGACCCTTCTATAACGTTCAGTGCATGTCCGAGGTCCCCACCCCCTCCCGCCGTTAGAGCGGCAAGCAGAGGAGGCAGGGACCAGTCGATTCCCGATTGTAGATGGCGAGGGTGAGGCTGATAGCGGCAGCTACTAGGGTTTCCAGCCTAGCAACGCGAAAGCGGTTTTGTTTGTGATACTTTGCATATTTGAAGCTTGAACCGGTGCGATAAAGAAAACTGAAATTTTGTGAAATTGTTATGAAATATCTTTGATTTAACGCTAGCCATTGGAATATAGTTACTCGTAATACCCCTCGATTCTAGGCGTAAGTTGCTTTAGAAATTAGTCCGGTCAAACATTCTTAAGTTTGATAATCACTTGTACATCAACATTGATAAAATTAATTGATATTATTTAAAAAAATTCCTTTAATGTCCACCCTGAAATAAATGCCTCATTAGATGGAGTACAATAAATATAATACAAATAAGGCATTAATTAGTTTCTCATATTTTGCCCAGAATTGATCGACAATCAATGTGAAATTTGAAGCATATGTTTAATGTCATCATTAATAAAAAAACCAAACGAAACAAAACCGAGATATCTAGAGCGCATTCTTCTTCTTTGTACCCATTAGCCCAACACAATAAAAAGAAAAGAAGGGGAAGGCAAGGCAAGCCACACATCACCTCCAACGATCTAGTCTAGCTATCAACATGAAGAGAGCAGCCGCCACCATGGTCCTTGCCTTGGCCATCCTGCTCCTCGCCGCCGACTGCCATGCCTGCGACAACGTCCCGACCATGTACATGGACGACATGTGCCACAAGGCTTGTCCTCACCTGTACGAGCTATGCCGCAAGACGCTGGACCACGGGGCGGCCGCCGCCGAGGTCACCGTTTATGCACTCATCACCGCCAAGTACGCCAAGATCTCGTACCAGTCCGCCATAGAGACCACGGATAAGTTGCTGCAGAGCACGTCGCTCCCCGGCGACGAGAGGGCGGCGTACTCCCGCTGCAAGGATAGGTACTACGAGGCGCTCAGCCCCATGTCCTACATCGTGAACGATCTGTTCAACTGCTCGTTCTCCAGCACCAAGCAGAGGTACATCAACGCCACGGCCGCCGTCACCGCCTGCCGGGACGAGCTACGGACGTTCCAGTCGTCGCCGCTGTTCGCCATGAATGCCGCCGATCAGGACAAGACCATGCTCGCCTTTAATCTGGGAGGCTTGATCGTTGGCAAGTAGAAATGCTACTGGCTGCTGCTTATTCCGGGCCAGAATAACTGTCAGGCTGTTACGAAAAACTTTCTGCCACCCTACATTGGTATGCCTGATGTCCTGAATAAAGTGGTGATGATTCAAATGTTGTTTGGAGTTCAAGTTGTGCTGTTTGGAACAAGTTGTTTTTCTTTGTGATTCATTGTTTTTGTTTCATCCGATGTGTTATGGTCAGACCGTCAGATCATACTAAGAAGTGTCAAAATTTGAGAAATGACAGTGCAAATTGTTAAGAAACTAATAAGACTAGTAAGGGCATGATTTACGGTGGCATACGTATACCGCTGCCTCATAAATCACTTTGATGGGTCCTATGGTCCAGACTTTATGTTAACCAGTGTCATGGTTCAGCCGAGTGCTTCCGGTGATGGTCCTCTACTTTATCAACCAATGATGCAAAATCCTTTTTTTTTCTTAATCTTTTCTGCTGAAGGACACGCCTCCTCTGCAGACAGCATCTGTGCATTCCTTTGACCTTGGCATCCGAGCCTAGATAGACAACTGGACAGTGGGTCTGAGGCATACGGTTGGCCATGGCCTAAGTTTGCACGTGCACGCACATCTCTATCCAAGACATACGCAAAATGATAAATAATTTAAAATCAATGACCTATTAGCCTCGGATGATAACTTGTGTTGAAGTTCGAAATAGAGACAACGCTACTTGTACACAAACTTATCTTGCATCTCAGGTTTCTACTTACTTTATCCAGTAAGTTTCAACGCTTTATCAAGAACATTGTACACAAACTTGCCTTGTATGTCAACATTTCTGCTTAATATATACACTATGAAATACTAACACTTTATTAAGAACATGAAAACAAGGTGAAGAGCCTGATCTTTCCATAGTATGTGTATGCATTTTCGCTCGCTCGAACATAATACCACTTAAGCATGATAAACTACCGCAGTTTGTTTCCTGCAATAAAAAATATAGCACTTGGATAACAAGAAACCTAATTCTAAAAAAGACAAGAAATTACACTTCTAACAAAAAAAAAATTCTACTATGTAACAGAAACATGATGGTTGAGGCTATCTAATCCGATAGAAGAACTCCTGCATTATCTAAAAAAGGATGTCATAGTCTCCTCGAAGCAGGCTTTCACCCCGCTATATTAATATAGCAACCACATGATACAACCAACGAGTCTCAAACTAAAAGGAAATGCTGGTGCAGCACCAAACTAAAAGGAGAATTTCCACCACGCTCCTATCACCGAAACTTCAAGTATCAAGCAATGTTGCGGCTCAGATCACTGTAGAGCTTCGTTGGGAAACCCCAAGAGGAAGGTGTGATGAGTACATCAATAAGTTCTTCCCTCAGTAGAAACCAAGGTTATCGAACCAGTAGGAGGAAGGAAATGACTCAAAGGTGTTGCTAGCAACTTGGAAACCTGCACAACACAAACTCAAGACTTTGCCCCAACAAACAATGAGGTTCTCAATCTCACCGGTTTGCTGAAAACAAAGGATTAAACGTATAGTGTGGAAGGTAATTGTGGCTTGCAGAAAGTAAACAGGTAACCGTGGAATATGTATCAATGGTAAAGATTGGACCGGGGTCCACAGTTCACTAGAGGTGTTCTCCTTAAGATAAACAACATAACATGCTGGGTAAACAAATTACAGCGGGGGAAATGACAGGATAGAGCAAGGCATAACAATGCAATACTAGACATTCATGATTCTATGAGATTTGATTGGGCATTACAACAATATACATAGACCGCCATCCAACTGCATCTATGACTAGTAATCCACCTCCAGGTTGTCATCCGCCCCCCTCCAGTATTAAGTTGCAAGCAACGGATAACTGTTTTAAGCAAAGTGTGTAAAGTAAACAAAACAATTGTTCTATGAACAAAAGATCATTGTTTTCTCCCTAGTAGCAACATCACATCTACAACCTTAGAGATTTATGTCACTTCCCCAGATTCAATAGAAGCATGAACCCACTATCGAGCATAAATACTCCCTATTGGAGTCACTAGCATCTACTTGGCCAAGATAGTTACTAGAAACGAAGAGCATGCAAGATCTCAAACAACACAGACATGATAGAATCAATAAGATAGAACCATTAATCAATCTGACATAGTAATCTCAATATCCATCGGATCCCCGCAAACACAACATGCATGATTACAAATAGATGATCTTGATCATGAACGGAGCTCACAAGATCTAAACATGGTAGCACAAGGGAGGAGAAACAACCATCTAGCTACTGTATAGACCCATAGTCCAAGGTGGAACTACTCACGCATCATACAGGAGGCTGGCATGGTGATGAAGAAGGCCTTCGGGATGATCTCTCCCCTCCGACAGGGTGACGGGAAGAGCTTTAGATCCCCCCGATCTAGGGACAATGGTGGAGGCGGCTACAGACTGTTTCTTGGAGATGTGATCGGGTCCTTAGGGTTTTGGTATCGGGGGCTTCTTATAGGAGAAGGGGGAGACCGAGGGGGTGCCCGAGGCGGCCGCAACCCCCCTCCCAGGCGTGGGCCAGGCCTCGTGTTCTGGCTCCGTGTTCTCCTCGAGGCCCTCCTCCATCTTGTCTTCTGGCTCCGTGTTCTCCTTGGTGAAATGTTGACTTTGGATTTTGTCCCATCTAATTCCGAGAATATTCATTTTCTAACTTTTCTGGAACCAAAAACAACAGAAAACAGGCAACTGGAAATGTGGCATCTTGTTAATAGGTTAGTCCCAGAAAACAGACAAAAATACCTCAAAGTGTAGACAAAGCAAATAAAAGTGGATACTAAACAAGGATGGAACATCAAAAATTATAGATACGTTTATGACGTATCAAGCATCCCCAAGCTTAACTCCTGCTCGTCCTCGAGTAGGTAAGTGATAAAAAGAATAATTTTTAAGGTGACATGCACCATCACAATCAAGATCAAACCATTTGCAAGCATTGAAAGCTGGGATCAAAGTACTCTAAACGTGAGCATTAAAGATGAAGTTCTAACAATAAGACATAGAAACTATGTTGCAACATGAAAGGATACAAACAAAGATTCATGAATAACAATGCATTGAAAGACGATTGTTTGTTTCACATATAGAAAACATAGCATAGCGGCATTTAGCTTGTCCCTCATGGAGTAGCAATAATGCATAGGTGTAAGACCTCACCATTTAAGGTAAAGGTCTCTGTGATTAAAGTGCTAGTCCCTGGATCAAAATGCTAGCATCCACAGTTTAAGATGAAATACACAGATACAAAGGTCATTATTACATCGTAATTCGAGGAGTATAATAGTTCTTACAACTCATTAGCCCAAGGCTAACACATAGAGTTCTCATTACAAAGTATATAAATAAAGTCTTCATCTTCATGTGCCATAGGCAAATATTTTGAGTGTAGACTCATAACCCTACTCACCATCAGAGTAACCTGCAACACAATAAGTTACAACCACAAGGGGTTAATACAGTTGGAATTGGCTAGGTGTGGTTTCAGGCTGGCTTTGCACAAAGTAGTTTTGTCCTACTAGTTGAAAACACTAAGTTTTTCTTTACAAAAACACTAAGGTTCCACCAATAGACATTGGTTTACCTTTACCCTTGTTCACCCACAAATTTTAACTTAGAGAAATTGGTATGAGGAGATTCTTGACCCGTTCAATGTCTTTGATGCTCAAAATGTCCATGATCGGGGAGATGGCTAAGTACTTAGGTTTTACCCTCTCGAGAGGTGGTGCACTTTCTCCACAAGACTCGACATGCATCGAGACGAGACTTTTCAGAACCAATCCTCAAACCACCATGGACGCGTTCCATCCTATCAACCCTACAACCATCTGTTCATCTGGCTGAGTTCTTGCAACTTAGTTGGTCAAGGCAGAGCCCATATGCCATGTGGTTGCACTGGAAGCTTATTCAACACTAAACATCTCAAATATCTCTGTTCCTAGGTGGCCATCCACAAGTGTGGTACACAGGGTAAACCATAGACATGGGCCATGTGTAACCACTCAACACAAACCATACAAGTCGCATTCCACCCAGGTGTTTCATTAACAAGTTGTTTTATTAGTCAAAAACATATAGGCATAATCTTTCCATAATATCATAACATGATTTTTCTACCCGTGAATTCTAAGAGCTAGGCTAAGCATACTAGCATATCATGTCTCCTAACATAGGAAAAATACTACCAAGATATCATCTATAAGATCTGTCATAGCATAGCATATACTTTGAAATGTTACCATGCAAGTCCTACTCAAAAAAACACTATTGCAATAGGAAAAATAATAGGACAAAAAGATGAAGTATCACTTGCCTTGGTAGTTAGGGGAATAGGTACAATACTCACAATCACACACTTCACAATCCACAACACTACAAAATTAACAACAAAAAATTCACAAATCAATATACACACAAAAATAATATGAATGCATGCAAAATGCAAATATATGATTTGCCACACTTTTAAAACCAAACTCTATAGTACTGAAGACAAAGCATATAATCTAAAGTCTAAATAACACAAAAACCACTTTAAAATAATATTCTAAATATTTTTTAGAGTCAAAATAGTACTACAAATGCTTCTGCATAAAATCCTAATTTTACAGAATCAAATGACCAAATAAAGTCCATAGATGCAAAGATACCATTTTTCTGAATACTAGACACCTAATTTGTAATTTTTGGATTTATAGAACAAAAGTTATGAATTTTACAAGTTAATTCATCTAATAGATCAAAATCTGGATTTTAAATCTAAATTGCAGACACGCAGCATGTTCTGATTGGACGGTATCGGTTCATGCGGATCACACACGAGAGCCGCTGGATCTAAGTGACATCGTGCGGTCCAGATCTGACCATACCGCTTTTTGCTGGCGATCTAATCTAAGCCACTAGATCCAGTGGATCATGTTGCTCTGACCAAAATCGAGCGGCGCAAATGGCCACTGCATCGGCGGCGCGTCTGTCGACGGCGGGGCTAGGGGGTAGGTGAGGGGGAACTGGAGCTTACCAGATTCACGGCGACGAGGTGGTGCTCTGTAACACCGCGGTTCTGAAAAGACTGTGGCTTCTATGTGACATGCCAATCTCTGGATCGGTTCATTGGCCCACAATAGAATGAGATGAATAACATAGCAAAATATCCGTGTATCATAAATAACAATGATCTAGAGTACCATTATTACAATAAAAGCTTAGCTCAAGGCTAGCTCAAATTATTCAGGTAGCAACATAAATAAAGTAAATCCTCCATTCTTCAAATTGCCCACAAGTGAACAAGTGCCGAGTGGAGTACCGTGGCCTATATCGATTACTCAGAATCGGAATAACCTGCAACATGAAACATAGCAGCCCCGAAGGGTCAATACATGGAATGTATGGCAAGTAGAGCTAGTAAAGGAGACAATAACACTAACATCTACATGCATATTTGGCAAGTGGAGCTGTGTCTGGCTTGCATTTGCAAATACATTTGTCCTACTTTCCTAAACAGTTTTTGATTTTCTTTGAAAAGATCCCAATTAAGTTAACCCAACAATATTAAAGCAATTATGAAATTGGAATGAGCGAGAAACATGTCATGGAATCAATATCAAGCAACTCAGATGTCCATAACCGGGGACATGGCTAATCGATTAGATTACACACCCTGCAGGGGTTAGTACACTTTACCCATGTGACTTGGTCATCCCAGCTCGTACCATCACTCTCATTTTGAGTGGTGATAGGGAGAAGTCCAAGAAGAGACTGTTCGGGAAGTAGCTCCTCAATCCCGACGCGCACCGGTCCAACCTACCAAAATTCTACATCTCTGGATACGCGGGTTCGAGTTACCACAACCTACTAAGTCCAACCAACCGCCCATTTCATTATTGGCACATGGTTATACACGTAAGCTACCAAATAAAGAAGCCAATCAATTTCTCTCGATACCTGGGTGCCTTTCCGCAATGAAACCACCAAAAATTATCAATACCATCACACCCAGGGGATTCATTGATTAAGTTGTTTTTAGTTTTCACAAACCAATACTTTTAGAAAAAAGTCTCAATGATGTAACCCAGCCCTCGTACATCACAGCAAGGGTAAGCACATCTACCAACGGTGGTTCATCTACAAGGAGGGTCCTACCACATAATAGGATATAACATAGCGATAGTATCATCCTACACATGCATCTACAAAATACACGACAATGCATTGAAAATAGTAGGACGATATCATGAACAAAGTAGCATCTACTTGCCTTGGTTGTAGCGGTCGGAAGAACAATCCACACACGAGCAAGCGTTGTACTCGTCACAATCTACACGATACAATTGCAATCATAAACAAACAATCCACAAGCATATGCAACAAAGATGAGGCATGAAGGTATGCAAGGCAAGTGAATTGGTGCTACAGCTGCACCATATAATCCTATTCAATAATACTACTGATTGCATGCATGGAAAATAGTTTTAGCGCAAGGAAAACTATTACGCAAAAAGTAATGCTCAAAACTAGAGCTAGAACTCAAATAATTCACTACCGGTAATATACTGTTTGTAAAATCTTGGGAAAATTCTACAGTATGGGCATTGCTATTTAGGAACAGTACCAATTGGAATTACTCGAAAAGGAATTATAAAACTCTCCGAGTAATTAAAACACTGCAGAAAGCCACTAGACAGTTTCTGCAGAAGTTTTCACTATAAGACTATCTTTTTAATTCACGATGAGATTCCCCTCGTTCCACTGAATCCAGGGACATATCATACGCGATTTTTGGAGCTACGGATCTTTTTCTACGAATTAATTACTCCAAGAAGGCCATTAACTCAATGGATTAAACTGTACTAAATCTTGCTGCAAAAGTCTGAACCAAAGGTACAGCGAGATTCTACACGACTCACTGAATCTACACATATTTTATTTGCAATTTTTGGCCCAGCGGTTTAATTTCTACGCAATTTACAAGTTTCTACCGAAATCTGTCAACTAAAACGATTAACGAAATTAACCAGTCAACTGTGTCTATTGACTGGTCAACGCAGCTGCTGACTGGGCGCTGACTGGGCGTCTGACTAGTCAACGCCTAGATACTGACCGGTCAACGCCGATCTGGACCGTTGATCTGAGATCTAATGGCGGCTGCGGACTCACCGGAAACGAACGGCGAAACGAACGACGGCGAGTTCCGGACGGTGGCGGCGATCGGTTCCGGCCACGGCGTTTCTCCTGCGCGGGAAAGAGACGATTAGCGCGATTCGAGATGGTGCGAGGCGGCATGCACGTGGGCGAGCGGCTCGGGACGCGTGCGACGCGGCACGCGGTAGCGGCAGCGGCAGCGGCTGCAGGCGGCGGCGGCAGCAGCGCGACACGGCGCAGCCGGCAGCAGCGGCGGCGTGCGGCGTGCAGCCGGCAGCAGCGGGCGCAGGCGGCTGCGGCAGCGAGCGGCAGCGCGAGCGCATGCGCGCGAGCGACGGCGCGGCTGGCGGGTGGCGATGGCGGCGGGGAACGACGCGGTTGCGAGGCGGCTCGGGGGCGCGACGCTGCGGAGGCGTGCTGGCGGGAGGCGGCTCGGCGGCGGGGCAGCAGCTCACCTTGCGGCGCGGCGCGCGGGGGCCGAGGGCGGCGGCGCGGCGCGAGGACCGAGGCGGCGGCGGCGGTTCCAGGAGAGGCGGCACGATCGCGGGGATCGAGGCGGGTGCGGGCGCGGTCTACGAGGCAGGGGCGGCGGCGGCAGGTGGGGTCCCTTAAGTGGGGCCCTACGCGGATTCGGGGCGCGGTTGGATACGGACTCGGAAATCGGCCCGAGAACGGCCCCATTTTCTATCTTTTAATAAAACGGCCGTAACTTTTCCGTACGGGCTCTAAATCGGGTGATTCTTGCTCCTACGGTTTTGTAAAGTCGAGGGGAACAATCTAGGGTCAAAGGTTGAGTGAAACCACTAGGCTACAAGGGTGGCAACACTAGTTCTCCTAATGCCTCCCGCGGAAGCCTCGTAGAAGAATAGAATAGGGTTTTGAAAATAGCGTTTCGCCGATTCTTTTCAATCGACGTTTTGCATGGAAAAGTATGATGCAATGATATGAATGATATGCAGAACCAAATCTAAAATTTGTGATGTGACAAGACTAACCCCCTTAAGATGAATCTCGTCCTCGAGATTCGGCGCGGCTAGCAAATAGGTGTGGGTAGTCCTCTCGGATGTCATCCTCACGCTCCCAAGTGGCTTCCTCTTCGGTGTGGTGGCTCCACTGCACCTTGCAAAACCTGATCGTCTTGGTACGGGTAATCCTCTCCGCTGTCTCTAGAATCTTGACCGGTTTCTCCTCATAGGTCAAGTCGTTCTCAAGCCAAACCTCCTCTAGCGGTACAGTGTCTCTCAATGGTGTATCCACCATCTCCGGATGGCACTTCTTCAGCTGGGACACGTGGAACACATTGTGAACAGCGGACAAAGCCTCTAGCAACTCCAACTGATAAGCAACCTCTCCCTTGCGTGCTAAGACTAGATATGGTCCAATAAATCGAGGTGCCAGCTTACCCTTAATTCCAAATATCTTGATTCCACCATGTGGCGACACTCTGAGGTATGCTTTATCACCTATCTCATACACCACTTCCTTGCGCTTGGCGTCAGCGTAGCTCTTCTGCCTTGATTGTGCTACCTTCAGCCTGTCCCTAATCAAGGTGACCTTCTCCTCGGCGTCCTTGATCAAATCAGGTCCAAACAACTGGCGTTCTCCTACTCCATCCCATAGCAATGGCGTCCGGCACCGTTTCCCATATAGCACATCGAACGGTGACGTCTTGATGCTGGTTTGATAGTTTTTGTTGTAGGAAAACTCAGCATGTGGCAAATTCTCATCCCAACTAGAACCATGACCCAAAGCGCAAGCTCTCAGCATGTCCTCCAAAATCTGATTCTCCCTCTCGGTCTGTCCATCAGTCTATGGGTGAAACGTTGTGCTAAACTCCAATCTAGTACCAAGTGACTCGTGCAGCTGGCGCCAGAAGTGTGAGGTAAATTGGGTGCCTCTATCAGATACGATACTCTTGGGAACTCCATGTAGACACACAATTATGTCCATATAAATCTTGGCCAACTTTGCACTCGTATAGGTCGTCTTTACCGGTATAAAGTGGGCTACCTTGGTCAAATGGTCAACCACTACCCAAATGGAGTCGTACCCTGACCTGGTCCTGGGCAATCCGGTGATAAAGTCCATTCCCACTCTATCCCACTTCCATTCCGGCACAGGCAATGGCTGTAGCAATCCTGCTGGCTTCTGGTGTTCCGCCTTCACTCGGCTACATACATCACATAGGGCAATATGCTCTGCGATATCTCCCTTCATGTTGTTCCACCAGAATCTGTCCTTTAGGTCCATATACATCTTCGTATTGCCCGGATGTATGGAATACGGCGAGTCATGAGCTTCCTGAAGAATCAACTTCCTTAACTCCGGATCGTTGGGAACGCACAAACGATCTCCATACCACAAGGTTCCTTGCTCATCCTCGCGGAATTCCTTTGATCGATCCTCCTTCATCTTTTCCCTTATTTCATCTATCTCTTTGTCTCCCACTTGAGCCTTCCTGATTCTGTCCTGTAACGTTGGTTGGACTTCCATTGTTGCCAAGTACCCTTCAGATACTACCTCCAGTCTAAGGTCCTTGAATTGCTTGCACAAATCCTCAGGCAATTCACCAATTGTCAATCCATTGGCATAAACCTTCCGTCTCAGAGCATCTGCTACTACATTGGCCTTTCCTGGGTGGTATTGCAAATTCATAACATAGTCCTTGATAAGCTCCAACCATCTCCTTTGCCTCATGTTCAGTTCCTTCTGTGTAAATATGTATTTCAGGCTCTTGTGGTCGGTGTACATATCATAGTGTTTTCCCATTAAGTAATGCCTCCATACCTTGAGCGCATGAACCACTGACGCTAACTCCAAGTCGTGTGTGGGGTAATTCCGCTCATGGTGCTTGAGTTGTCGCGGGGCATATGACACTACTCTCCCATCTTGCATCAACACACTCCCAAGTCCCTGTCGAGAAGCATCACAGTACACTTGGAAATCCTTCTGAAGATCTGGTAAACATAGAACGGGTGCGGTCACTAGTCGACGCTTCAGTTCCTGAAAGCTGGCTTCACATACGTCTGACCATTCAAACTTCCTCTCCTTCTTCAGAAGTTCAGTCATCGGCTTTTCAATCTTGGAAAATTTTTCAATGAACCTCCTGTAATATCCAGCAAGTCCCAAAAAGCTTCGAATCTCTCCTGCATTCTTGGGAGCTTCCCACTCAGTTACTGCAGTCACTTTGCTTGGGTCAACAGCGACTCCTTCTCGTGACACTACGTGTCCAAGAAACCCAACAGTGTTAAGCCAGAATTCACACTTGCTGAATTTGGCATACAACTTGTGTTCCCTCAGCTTCTCCATAACCAGTCGCAGATGCTTCTCATGCTCAGCATCATCCTTGGAATATATCAATATGTCATCAATGAACACCACCATGAACTTGTCCAAGTACTCCATAAATACCTTGTTCATCATGGTCATGAAATATGCCGGGGCATTCGTTAGTCCAAATGACATAACTGTATACTCATATAAACCATACCTAGTGGTGAAGGCGGTTTTTGGCACGTCCTCCTCCCGGATCTTCAATTGGAAGTAGCCTGATCGCAGATCAATCTTGCTGAACACCTTAGCTCCTTCTAGTTGATCAAACAAATCATTTATGTTCGGCAGGGGGTATTTGTTTTTGATAGTCACTTCATTCAGCGAGCGATAGTCCACCACTAATCTCTTGCTGCTATCTTTCTTCTCCACAAACAAAACAGGTGCTCCCCATGACGACGAAGTAGGCTGAATGAATCCCTTTTCCAGCTGCTCTTTCAGCTGCTTCTTCAATTCCTTCAGCTCATCCACATCCATCTTATATGGTTTCTTTGCTATAGGTCCTGTTCCCGGCATCAGGTCAATAAGAAACTCTACTTCCCTGTCAGGTGGCATTCCTGACAGCTCTTCCGGAAACACGTCAGGGTAATCCCTAATCACTGGCACAGTATCCATGCTAACCCCCTTAAGAGAATTCAGCTTACACTTTCCTGGTCGTGCAGCCGACTTGAATCTAATCCTCTTACCATCCGGGGTTTTGAGTGAAACAGCTCGTTGTGCACAATCTATGTGTCCCTCATGCATAGACATCCAATCCATACCAAGAATGACGTCTAATCCCTGTGATTCCAACACTACTAGATGTGCAATGAAGTTGTGTGTTCCAATCCTCACAGTCAAGTTGCGGCATCCCACGCTAGCTATCATATATCCTCCAGGTGAACTCACTCTAATAGACCCTTTCATAGACTCAGTAGGTAACTTATACTTATCCACAAAAGCCCTTGATATGAATGAATGAGATGCACCAGTATCGAAAAGTATGAAAGTTGGGTGAGTGTTGATTGGGAACTTACCAATCACAAGGTCAGGCTCATCTGGAATCTCCTCCACATTCATGTGGTTCACTGTGGCCTTCTCATTGTTGGTTGGCTTCAGTCCTTTCCTCTCTGGACAGTTGTCAGCATAGTGTCCCTTCTGTTTACACTTGAAGCACGTCACCTCACTCAGATCCTTCTTCACAAAGTTGCGGTCACGGTTGCGGTCGTGTCCACCGTGTCCTCCAGAGTGGTGAGAGTGTCCTCCCTTGTGGCTGTGGTAGTTGCTCCTATGGTTGTCATGACGATGTCCATCGCCCCCATGGTGGTGGCGGTCATGGCTCCCATGGTCACTCCCTCCATGCTTGGAGTATCCATCATATGAAGTGCGAGACTTGTGGTGAGAACCAGAGTGGTGATTATTGCTCTTTCTCTTACGGCTTTCCACATGTTTGTGCTTCCCTTCCAAGATTCTGGCCTTGTCCATAAGCTCCTGGAAAGTGGGGAAGTAAACCACCAGTAGCTGTACTGAAAGCTCATCACTGAGGCCATCCAGGAATCTCTCCCTCCTTTTTGCATTAGTGTCAACATCCTCAGGTGCATAACGGGACAGGTTGTTGAACTCCTCAATGTACTCAGCCACGGTGCGATTGGTTTGGCGCAAGTTGCGGAACTCCTTCCTCTTCAGACTCAGAACTCCTGAAGACACGTGGTTGGTCCTGAAACCTTCCTCAAACATTGCCCAAGTCACAGTGTCCAGCGGGTGGGTGATCTGAAAAGTGTCCCACCAAGAAGCGGCTGGTCCCTCCAGTTGGTGAGCGGCAAACCTCACCTTCTCGGCATCAGTGCATCCGACAGTTACTACATCCTTGTTGACTGAACGCAACCAGTCGAGAGCAACCATTGGTTCCGTTGCAGTAGAGAACTTAGCTGGCCTTAACCTTAGAAATCTCGTGAGAGCATCTCCCTGAGGCTGATTGTTTCCATTGTTGTTGTTGTTGTTCTGATTTGCCATGAACTGAGTCATCACTTGGGTCAGCTGTGCCTGAGCTGTCATGATCTGCTCCAACTCAGTGGGTTGACGGCGGGGAGGCATCTGCGGTTCAGCACAGGTAAGTTTAGAAAGAATCAACTACGATAATAGGATTCTACCCATGCATTATGATCAAACAACAACAAGCAATGGCAGACAATCACAAGAAAGCAACACATCAAAAAAACAAGTGATCCAGCAACATCCCAGGGTTATCCTAGCAGTATAAACCTACTGAAATAGTTTTACAAGAGTTGGCAATGGTTAACTAAACAGTTGATCAACTAAACTGCAAAAACAGCAATCTGCCAGAACAGTCCAGCAGCGTTTACGAATTTTTCCGCCTGACTTAAACTCTTCAGAAAATTTAGCTGATTTTTTCACATATAGTACAGAGAGTTTCGCATAAGCCCAATTTTTTTCAGATTTTTCCCAGCTACCAGAAAAATATGAAAAATCGCGCAGTACTGCTGTATCAGCAGAAAACTGCAGCGAAAATAACACAGATGTTAACCAAAATTGCCATAACTCTTTCATAAAATTCGCACAAATAATTCCTGGGATATTGGAGTACACAAATAAGCAACTAAACACTCTTAAACTAACAGGAACTAAGCTTCACATCGATCGAGACAAATCCTAACGAATTTGCCTAACGTGGACTAATTGGTGGAGTTCTATCTACTTCTTGAAGAGGTTGCGGTAGGTCCTTGCACTCATGCGTTGGCGCTTCGTTCCACGGTTCAACCATGGCGGCGGAGTGTACACTTCTCCTGAACCATCACTTGAGATCTCAAACTCCACCTCTTCTGGATCCTCCTCTTCTTCTTCACTCTCAGCTGCAACTGCAACAGCTTCATCTCCTCCACCATCATCGTTTCCATCATCATCATGCTCGTCCTCCTCATCATCATCGTTCCCATTGTCATCATCATCCCCATTGTTGCCACCATATCCATTGTCATCATCAGAGGGTGGATTCAGCTGTGCGTGGAGAGCGGCAATCTGGGCTGTCATAGCTTCAATAGTTTGATCCCTTTCCTGGACGGTCCCTTGCAACTGTTGTATGTTCTGGGTGTTCTCCTACACGGTACCATGAAGATGAGCTATGGTTGCATCTCTGGCTATCAGAGCATTCTCCAGAACTCCCACGGCTTCATGCAGGGTGTCAATCTCCTGTCCTTGGACCACCATACCATTGCTAGCAAAGTCTGCAATCTCCTTTATCATCATCACCTTCTCAGCTAGCGCTTCATTCTCCCTTTCCATGTCCTCTATGTGCCTCCGACGGGGCGGCATGTTATTCCTGTCGCCCGGGGTAACCACAATGTGCCCATCTTCATCATGCCTCCCATAGTCATGATAGGGTGAATCTGCTGGCAGTAGGTGTCGGACATTATGGCACTGGCGAGACAGGGCTTCATGTATGGCCAAGTTGATTCCAAGTCCCCAGTTGCAGTATGTCTTGGTGTAGATCAGATGCACTGGATTTGGCAAGGCGGCATCCCTGAATATGAAGGTAGTGATCTCCCATGCATCCTCTCCATATCCATAGGTGTACAACCTTCTTCCCTTGAACATGGGCAGTGGCAATCCCAATGACTGCGAGAGCTGTGCTAACTGCCTTGCAAAGGGCCTTGGTGACTCCATGGTGGCATACTCAGTCCTGACTTCTCCCATCTATCAAGTAAAAGAGGAAACTGTGATAATAGCATATGGTAAGAATTTACGAGGGTGAAAGGCATAATATGAAAGACAGAGTTAATATAGGCTTTAGTAATTCTATGGCTTCCTAATCCAATCCTAGGTCACGATCCTACAGTCGACACACGGGCTCTGATACCATCTTGTAACATCGCGGTTCTGAAAAGACCATGGCTTCTATGTGACATGCCAATCCCTGGATCGGTTCATTGGCCCACAATAGAATGAGATGAATAACATAGCAAAATATCCGTGTATCATAAATAACGATGATCCAGAGTACCATTATTAAAATAAAAGCTTACCTCAAGGCTAGCTCAAATTATTCAGGTAGCAACATAAATAAAGTAAATACTCCATTCTTCAAATTTCCCACAAGTGAACAAGTGCCGAGTGGAGTACCGTGGCCTATATCAATTGCTCAGAATCGGAATAACCTGCAACATGAAAAGTAGCAGCCCCGAAGGGTCAATACATGGAATGTATGGCAAGTAGAGCTAGTAAAGGAGACAATAACACTAACATCTACATGCATATTTGGCAAGTGGAGCTGTGTATGGCTTGCATTTGCAAATACATTTGTCCTACTTTCATAAACAGTTTTTGATTTTCTTTGAAAAGATCCCAATTAAGTTAACCCAACAATATTAAAGCAATTATGAAATTGGAATGAGCGAGAAACATGTCATGGAATCAATATCAAGCAACTCAGATGTCCATAACCGGGGACACGGCTAATCGATTAGATTACACACCCTGCAGGGGTTAGTACACTTTACCCATATGACTTGGCCAGCCCAGCTCGTACCATCACTCTCATTTTGAGTGGTGATAGGGAGAAGTCCAAGAAGAGACTGTTCGGGAAGTAGCTCCTCAATCCCGACGCGCACCGGTCCAAACTACCAAAATTCTACATCTCTGGATACGCGGGTTCGAGTTACCACAACCTACTAAGTCCAACCAACCGCCCATTTCATTATTGGCACATGGTTATACACGTAAGCTACCAAATAAAGAAGCCAATCAATTTCTCTCGATACGTGGGTGCCTTTCCGCAATGAAACCACCAAAAATTATCAATACCATCACACCCAGGGGATTCATTGATTAAGTTGTTTTTAGTTTTCACAAACCAATACTTTTAGAAACAAGTCTCAATGATGTAACCCAGCCCTCGTACATCACAGCAAGGGTAAGCACATCTACCAACGGTGGTTCATCTACAAGGAGGGTCCTACCACATAATAGGACATAGCATAGCGATAGTATCATCCTACACATGCATCTACAAAATACACGACAATGCATTGAAAAATAGTAGGACGATATCATGAACAAAGTAGCATCTACTTGCCTTGGTTGTAGCGGTCGGAAGAACAATCCACACACGAGCAAGCGTTGTACTCGTCACAATCTACACGATACAATTGCAATCATAAACAAACAATCCACAAGCATATGCAACAAAGATGATGCATGAAGGTATGCAAGGTAAGTGAATTGGTGCTACAGCTGCACCACATAATCCTATTCAATAATACTACTGATTGCATGCATGGAAAATAGTTTTAGCGCAAGGAAAACTATTACGCAAAAAGTAATGCTCAAAACTAGAGCTAGAACTCAAATAATTCACTACCGGTAATATACTGTTTGTAAAATCTTGGGAAAATTCTACAGTATGGGCATTGCTATTTAGGAACAGTACCAATTGGAATTACTCGAAAAGGAATTATAAAACTCTCCGAGTAATTAAAACACTGCAGAAAGCCACTAGACAGTTTCTGCAGAAGTTTTCACTATAAGACTATCTTTTTAATTCACGATGAGATTCCCCTCGTTCCACTGAATCCAGGGACATATCATACGCGATTTTTGGAGCTACGGATCTTTTTCTACGAATTAATTACTCCAAGAAGGCCATTAACTCAATGGATTAAACTGTACTAAATCTTGCTGCAAAAGTCTGAACCAAAGGTACAGCGAGATTCTACACGACTCACTGAATCTACACATATTTTATTTGCAATTTTTGGCCCAGCGGTTTAATTTCTACGCAATTTACAAGTTTCTACCGAAATCTGTCAACTAAAACGATTAACGAAATTAACCAGTCAACTGTGTCTATTGACTGGTCAACGCAGCTGCTGACTAGATGTCTGACTAGTCAACGCCTAGATACTGACCGGTCAACGCCGATCTGGACCGTTGATCTGAGATCTAATGGCGGCTGCAGACTCACCGGAAACGAACGGCGAAACGAACGGCGACGAGTTCCAAACGGTGGCGGCGATCGGTTCCGGCCACGGCGTTTCTCCTGCGCGGGAAAGAGACGGTTAGCGCGATTCGAGGCGGTCAACGCGCGCGAGCGGCGGACGGTGCGCACGCGGCGGGCGACGGCGCGAGGCGGCGTGCACGCGGGCGAGCGGCTCAGGACGCGTGCGGCGCGGCGCGCGGCAGGCGGGCGCGTGGCGTGCAGCGGGCGCAGGCGGCTGCGGCAGCGAGCGGCAGCGCGGGCGAGCGCATGTGCGCGGGCGACAGCGCGGCTGGCGGGTGGCGATGGCGGCGGGAAACGACGCGGCTGCGAGGCGGCTCGGGGGCGCGGCGCTGCGGAGGCATGCTGGCGGGAGGCGTCTCGGCGGCGGGGCAGCAGCTCACCTGGCGGCGCGGGGCGCGGGGGCCGAGGGCGGCGGCGCGGCGCGAGGACCGAGGCGGCGACGGCGGTTCCAGGAGAGGCGGCGCAATCGCGGGGATCGAGGCGGGTGTGGGCGCGGTCTACGAGGCAGGGGCGGCGGCGGCAGGTGGGGTCCCTTAAGTGGGGCCCTACGCGGATTCGGGGCGCGGTTGGATACGGACTCGGAAATCGGCCTGAAAACGGCCCGATTTTCTATCTTTTAATAAAACAGCCGTAACTTTTCCGTACGGGCTCCAAATCGGGTGATTCTTGCTCCTACGGTTTTATAAAGTCGAGGGGAACAATCTAGGGTCAAAGGTTGAGCGAAACCACTAGGCTACAAGGGTGGCAACACTAGTTCTCCTAATGCCTCCCGCGGAAGCCTCGTAGAAGAATAGAATAGGGTTTTGAAAATAGCGTTTCGCCGATTCTTTTCAATCGACGTTTTGCATGGAAAAGTATGATGCAATGATATGAATTATATGAAGAACCAAATATAAAATTTGGTATGTGACATGCTCAAGGTGGTCGCGGACGGGGCTGGGGCGCACGGACACGGTGGCTATTCCTCGACGGAGTTCAGCTTAGCGTCGGGTGCTCGCAGACGACGACGGGGGCGACAACCTGGAGAACAAGGGGACAAGCGGAATGAATCAGAAGAAGCACAAGAATAAGGCGAGCACACACGTTTGAATCAGAAGTAAAGGGAAGGTCAGGGCTCACCATGATAGCTGGTCGGAGTTCGTCGGATCTGCGGCAGTGCGAGGCAGAATTGAGGTAGCCTGGCGACGCTCAGAGGTGGGTGAGTGGGGGCAAATGGAGCGAAGGGGGAGGGTGTTAATTACATAGGGCGAGGGAGGGAATCACGCGCACAGTAACTCGCAATCAAGCGCGGAATCAATAGGAGGAAACGACCGCGGCGACGCTGGTCTCGCACAATGTTTGGGGACGAAGAGGTGAGATGGCAGTGGGGCCCACTGGTTAGTGAGGGGGTACGCGCGCGGGGTGAGAAACAGAGGGAGAGGGGAGACGCCCAGGTGGGTCATTTGGGCTGCGAATTGGGCCTAGGCCAGATGGTTGGCTGCTTTTTTTCTTTTCTATTTAGCCTTTTCTTTTTCTGTTTTGATTTTTCAAATAAGATTTGAATAACCAAAACAACTCCAAATCCTCTCAAATTTTCACCACATTTTTATGGGATGGTCCTTGTATGGAAAAGAGTTTTAAACACACAATCCACCCAAAAACACTTTGGGGTAATGAAAATAAAAATAAAAACATGCCCCATACATGTAATATAAAAGGGGTTTAAATAGGGTTTTATTAGGGTTTAAACTTTGAAAATTTTTGTGCAATGTAAACATGCCATGATAATATGAATGCAATCATGATGTTTTGGATTTGATGAAATTTGTGATGTTACAAATCTAACCCCCTTAAGATTAATCTCTTCCTCGAGATTCGGATTGGCTAGCAAATAGGTGAGGGTGATCTTTCTGAAGCTCATCTTCTCTTTCCCAAGTTGCTTCTTCCTCGGTATGATGATTCCACTGTACTTTGTAGAACTTGATGGTTTTAGTATGAGTGACTTTTTCTGCTGTGTCGAGAATCTTGATAGGTTTCTCTTCATAAGTGAGATCATTCTCTAGCTGAACTTCTTCTAGTGGTATAGTGTCTTTTAACGAACTTTCTTCCATCTCTGTATGACACTTTTTCAGCTGGCTTACATGAAACACATTGTGAACTGCTGATAGTGATTCTAGTAGTTCTAACTCATAGGCCACTTCTCCTTTGCGGCTCAAAATCTTGAATGGTCCTACATATCGAGGTGCCAATTTCCATTTGACTCCAAATCTCTTCACACCACGAAGTGGTGAGACTCTAAGATAAGCTCTATCACCTACCTCATAGGTGAATTCTCTATGTTTTGGATATGCATAACTCTTTTGTCAGGATTGGGCTATTTGCATTCTATCCTTTACCATTCTGACTTTCTCTTCGGCTTCCTTGGTCAGATCTGGTCCAAATAAATTTCTTTCTCCTACTACATTCCATAATAATGGTGTAGTACACTTTCTTCTATAAAGGAATTCAAACGAAGCCATCTCTATGCTCGATTGATACATGTTATTGTAAGAGAATTCTGCGTATGGAAGACTTTCATCCCAACTAGATCCATAGTCTAGCACACAAGATCTCAACATATCTTCTAAAATCTGATTGGTCCTTTCTGTCTGTCCATTAGTCTGAGGATGAAATGTTGTGCTGAATTCTAGTCTAGTTCCCAATGAATCATGTAGTTGTTTCCAAAAATGTGAAGTGAACTGAGTTCCTCTATCTGACACAATACTCTTAGGTACACCATGTAGGCACACAATCCTGTTCATATAGATCTTGGCTAATTTAGCACTTGTATAAGTGGTCTTTACGGGTATGAAATGAGTCACTTTTGTTAAGAAATCCACAACTACCCATATGGAATCGTATCCGGATCTAGTCATTGGCAATCCTGTGATAAAAACCATACCAATTTTATCCCACTTCCAATCAAGTATAGTGGTTGCTATAACCCTGCTGGTTTCTGATGTTCCGCCTTTACCCTACTACACACGTCACACAAAGAAATGTGCTTCGCGATATCTTTCTTTAGATTGTTCCACCAAAATCTTTCTTTCACATCCATGTACATTTTGGTGTTATCCGAATGAATAGAATATGGTGAATTGTGTTCTTCTTGCAGAATCAATTTCCGAAGTTCCGGATCTTGTGGAATGCAGATACGTTTTCCATACCATAAAGTTCCTTGTTCATCTTCATGGAATCCTTTCGCCTTTCCTTTACCAATTTTGCTCTTAATCTCCTCTATTTCTTTGTCCAACTTTTGGGCTTCTTTGATTTTATCCAACAGTGTTGGTTGAACTTCTAAAGGCATGATATATCCTTCAGGCACTATCTTGAATCTTAGCTCTTTACATTGGGCACACAAATCTTCTGGCAATTCTCCTTTGGTGAGGCCATTCACATAAACTTTGCGGCTTAATGCATTAGCTACGACATTCGCTTTATCGAGATCGTATTGCAAACTCAAGTCATAATCTTTGATGAGTTCTAGCCACCTTTTTTGTCTCATGTTGAGATCTTTCTGGGTGAAAATATATTTCAAAGTTTTGTGATCTGTGAACACTTCACACCGCTTTCCCAAAAGATACTGTCTCCATGTTTTGAGAGCATGGACAACAGAGGCCAACTCTAAGTCATGTGTAGGATAATTTACTTCATGAGTCTTGAGTTGTGTCGAGGCATAAGCCACAACTTTTCCTTCTTGCATCAATACTCCACCCAATCTTTGCTGAGATGCATCACAATAGACTTGGAAGTATTTCTCTAGATCTGGCACGCATAAAACTGGTGCTGACACTAGTCTTTTCTTCAACTCTTGAAAACGGGTTTCACATCCTTCAGTCCAATCAAACTTATTCTCTTTCCTAAGAAACTCTGTCATTGGCTTAGGTACTTTTGAGAAATTCTCGATGAACCTTCTATAGTATCCTGCCAAGCCTAGGAAACTACGAACTTCTTTAACGGGTTTGGGAGATTCCCACTTAGTTACAGCTGACACCTTTGCGGGATCGACAGCTATACCATCTCCAGACACAATATGTCCAAGAAATCCAACTTCATTCAACCAAAACTCACACTTACTGAACTTGGCATAAAACTTGTGCTCCCTGAGTTTCTCAAGAATCATACGCAAATGTTCTTCATGCTCTTCATTGCTCTTGGAATATATCAATATGTCATTGATGAATACCACAACAAACTTGTCAAGAAAATCCATGAAAACCTTGTTCATCATGTTCATGAAATAAGCTCGTGCATTTGTTAGTACAAATGGCATCACTGTATACTCATACAATACATACCTGGTGGTAAAAGCAGTCTTAGGTACATCTTATTCTTTAATCTTTAGCTAAAAGTAACCTGATCAAAGATCAATTTTTGAGAACAAACATGCTCCTTCTAGCTGATCAAAGAGATCATTAATTCTGGGTAAGGGGTACTTGTTCTTTAAGTGATCGATAATCTATGCATAGACTCTGAATTCTGTCTTTCTTCTCAACAAACAAAACTGGTGCATTCCAAGACGAAGAACTTGGTTGGAAAAATCCTTTCTTCAACTGTTCTCCAAGATGTTTCTTGAGCTCTTTTAACTCATCAACTGACATCTTGTAGGGTCTCTTTGCTATGGGTCAAGATCTGGGTAGTAAGTCAATCAAAAATTCCACATCCCTATCTAGTGGCATTCCTAGTAATTCTTCTGGAAACACATCTGGATACTCCTTCACTACCGGTACACTATCTATCCAAAACCCCTTAAGAGAATTTAACTTACTCCCTTTGGATTCAAAGTTAGACTTGAACCTAATCCATTTCTTTTCCGGGGTTGTGAGCGTAACAGTTCTTCTGGCACAGTCTATTACTCCCACATAATGGGCCATACAATCCATGCCTAATATTACATCCAATCCTTGGGATTCTAGTATTATCAGACTAACTGGAAACTTGTACTTCCCAAACTCTAGAACTAGTTGGTGACATCCAAAATTTACTATCATCTCTCCCCCTAGGGATCTTACTTTAATAGGACATCCAATTGTTTCAGTTGGGACTATATTTTTGTCTACAAATGCTCTTAAAATGAATGAATGAGATGCGCCGGTATCAAAAAGGATAAGTGCTGGAAAGGAATTAATCTTGAACTAACCCGCCACATCATCAGACTCCTCTTGGATTTCCTCCACATTGATGTGATTCACATGACCCTTCTGAAAAGGGTTTGGTTTGTTGGTTCCATCAGTCTTCTTTTCTGGGCATTCATTTGCATAGTGCCCAGTTTTCTTGCACTTGAAACATTCAACCTGATTGATGTCTCTCTTAGCTGGCTGATTCTCATTGCCATTTCCACTATGGTGAATCTTGTGTCCACTCTTGTTGTTGCGGTAATCACCATTGTTGTGTCCACAATGTTTATTACTATCGTGGTCACGGTTACTATTGTGGTGGTTGTTATGATTCCCGTGTTTGTGGGATCCAGAACCTACACTTCCTTCACCAAAAGAACGCTTGTGCGACGAACCAGATCCATACTTATCAAAATGGTGCTTCCTCTTCCTATTCTCCATTTGCTTCATCTTACCTTCCAAGATGGTATCTTTGTCACGTAAAGATCGATAATTTGGAACGTAAGCAACAGATAGTTGCATGCACATCTCATCATTCAGCCCTTCAAGAAACTTTTCCTTCCTTTTTACATCAGTGTCGATATCATCCGGTGCATAGCATGCCAGATTGTTGAACTCCTCAATATATTTTGCAACACTACGATGGCGTTGTTTAAGGTTGTGAAATTCCTTCTTCTTCAACCCCATCACTCCTAAAAAGATATGAGCAGTGCGGAATCCATCCTCAAATATTGCCCAAGTCAATTCTTTAATAGGGGTAGTGATTTGGAAGTTATCCCACCAAGTAGCTGCTGGTCCTTCCAACAGGTGTGCTGCAAATCTGACTTTCTCCTCATCAGTGCAACCAACTGTGACTAAGTCCTTGTTCACAAAATGTAGACGATCATTTGCTACCATAGGATCAGTGGTTCCAGAAAACTTAGCAGGCCTCAATCTTAGAAACCTTGTGAGCATATCAAAAGCTGGTGGGTTGTTTTGATTGTTGTTGTTATTGTTGTTGTTGTTTTTGTTTTTGTTGTTGTTGTTGTTGTTGTTGTTATTGTTATTTTGGTTCTGGTTCTAATTGGCCATAAACTGAGTCATCATCTGCATCAACTGAGTCTAGGCATTCATCAGCTGCTGCATCTCATTACCATTGTTGTTATTGTTGGGATTGGCACGACGGGGAGGCATCTGTGGTTTCAATAAGGATAAGTAATGAGATATAACCCATAGATCCTAACATGCACAATACAATATATATCAACAATCACAACCAGACAATCACATGATAAACTTTAGGATTCAAAACGAAAAACAAGTTTTGTAAAGTGAACACACTAGCATAGTCATCCACATGTTGGATGATCAATGCGACTCGATAAACAAAATGATGATAGATGGATAGATAGCCAAGTAGTCAACACTACTCCATCTCGACTTCCTCCTCCACTAGAGCAAGTCCTGCTGCGTCGAAGCCTGCCTTGTACTATTCCACGCTGGTGGTTAAAGCATCGACCTTCGCCTGAAGCTCGCTCTTCTGCGAATCCAGCCTCTCTATCACCTCCTGCTGTGTCTCTAGCTCAAGATCCTTGAGCTCCATCTTAGCCTTCATCTCATTGATCTTCTTGTTCCTATCCTAGACTCTCTTTCCTTGCTTCTTGAACTTCTTATCTTGCTTCTCAAACCTCGTCGCCATCTCCTTGGTGCTCTCCTCCTTCTCCTTGAAGGCCTTGTCCTTCTCCCTCAGCTGGACGCATAGCTCGTCATTGCTAAGCAAGACATTGGTCCTATCAGTATCAAGATGCCTAAGGAGAGTCTCTAAGTCCTAGAGGTAGTGGCGCACAGGCTCAATGGTCTCCCTAGTGGCCTCGTTCAACACCATAGCCTCTCCGTCCTCGTCACGTCTCCCAAAGGGATGGAAGTAGAGACCCTTGAGCTCAGTGGAGTGACGTCCACAAAGGCGTCCAATAAGCTCCTGCATGGCGACGTCGAAGTCCTTCTCCTTATCATCATGGAGTATCTTGAAGGCAATTTCCTCGGTGGGAGGCTCTGACTGGCGTCCTGGCTGAGAGACTCTAAATCCCCACAAGTCCTTCCTCTCAAATTTCCTGAGCTGAAGTCCCTTAATGTTAGGGATGGGAAGATTGAGCACACTGACGAGCTCCATAATAAGGGATCCAAAATGAGTCCCCTTGAACTTCTCGGCGGTGCTGAGAACAAAGCTAGGCATCTATTGCATAGGATGGAGAAAATTAGAAACAACACAAGTAAAGAGAAGAACATAAAGTAATAAAACAAAAGACAAGGCCATTCAACCAAACATTAATCCACACAAGTCATGCCATACATTATTCAATCACAACATCAAGGTTCAATCACAACTTAGACAAATTATTGTCATACCACATAGGTCGGTATGATCAAATTATTAACGCGAGAAAACGACAAGTGTGGTGGTACAACTATAGGATACGTGTCCTTCACTCACTAGTCAAGGTAGCTATCTGAGCATCCTTGGAGGAAATATGTTTGCCTTGATCACAAGACTCCCATCCAAAGTCTATGATATCCTCCCTTAGACGTTTTGTGGTGGTCTCTAAGTCTTGGGTATGCTTCTTCTCCTCTCTAAGGTCATTCTGAGTGTTGAGCATTCTACACTTGAGTCTTTCTCCAAGATCCTTGATGGCATTCCATGATGCATTCCTTGCAGAGTCAAAGAATGACATATGCATTTCAGAGTTGTTGACCATGCAGAATCCCAACTCATTATGGTTATCTTCCTTGTTTTTATACTAGTGGAGTTGTACCCACGAATACTCTTCTCCTTCATCCATCACTAGGAATCCCTTGTACACGCCTTCACCATTTATCCCCAAGCTAATCATGAGGTTCTTGAGTGCCTTGGGAAAACTCCGTCTCACATTCTAGGGTCATGGTCATCAGTGGTCCCTTCCTGACGGCTTCGTTCATGGCGGCCATTGATACATTGGAAAAGTATCTATAATTTTTGATGCTCCATGCTTGTTTTGTATCTGCTTTGCTTTGCTTTTCTACACTTTGAGGTGCTTTTTACATGTTTTCTGGTACTAACCTATTAAGAAGTTGCAACAGTGTGAGATGCTTGTTTTCTGCTGTTTTTGGTTTCAGAAAAGTTAGTAAAGAAATATTCTCGGAATTGGACGGGACAAACGTCAAAGTCAATTACTTTCCGTGGGGAACAAGAAGTCCAGAGGAGATCCGGAGGGGCCAGCCAGGGGGGGCATACCCACCCCAGGCGCGGGGGCAGGTGGGCCCGCACATGGCTAGGGTTTGGTGGCCCTGGCCGCCTCCCGGTCTCGCCCCTTTGCCTATAAGAAGCCCCCGATGCAGAAACTCTGAGTACCCGATCAGAAATCCACGAAACTGTCTATAGCCGCCGCCACCATCGTCCCTAGATCGGAGGGATCTAAAGTTCTTCCCGGCACCCTGCCGGAGGGGAGATCATCCCGGAGGCCTTCTCTCCGGTATGATGCGTGAGTAGTTCCACCTTGGACTATGGGTCCATGTAGTAGCTAGATGGTTGTATCTCCTCCTTTGTGCTTTCATGTATAGATCTTGTGAGCTCCATTCATGATCAAGATCTAATCTATTTGTAATCATGCATGTTGTGTTTGCGGGGATCCGATGGATATTGAGATTATTATTTTGGTTTGATTAATGGTTTTGTATTTATGATTCTATCATGTATGTGTTGTTTGTGATCTTGCATGCTCTCCGTTGCTAGTGGTTATCTTGGCCAAGTAGTTGCTAGTGACTCCAAAAGGGGGTATTTATGCTCGATAGTGGGTTCATGCCTCTAGTTTCCAAGGGAAGTGACAGAAATATTTTCAGTTGTAGATGTGTTGTTGCTACTAGGGAGAAAACAACGGTCTCTTGTTCATGGAACATGTGGACTATTTACCTTAGACACTTTACTTAAAGCAGTTGTATGTTGCCTGCAACTTAATACTGGAGGGGTTTCGGATGATAACCCGAAGGTGGACTTCTAGTCATAGATGCAACTGGATGGCGGTCTATGTATATTGTTGTATTTCCCAATCAGCCTCATAGGATCTTTCTGGCTAGTAATTTCCTTGTTATGCCTTGCTCAGTTCCTGTCAATTGCCCCGCTGTAATTTGTTTACCCTTCATGCCATGTTGTTTATCTAAGGAGAGCACCACTAGTGAACTATGGACCCCGGTCCAATCTTTACCATTGATACATCCTCCACTGTTACTTGTTTACTTGCTGCAAACCATTACCTTCCACACCATACGTTTAATCCTTTGTTACAGCAAACCAGTGAGCTTGACAACCTCACTGATTTGTTGGGGCAAAGTCTTGAGTTTGTGTTGTGCAGGTCTCCGCATTTCTTGCAACACCTGTGTGACGTTTCCTTCCTCCTTCTGGTTCGATAACCTCGGTCTCAACTGAGGGAAGACTTGCTGTTGTGCTCTTCACACCTTGCTCTTGGGGTTCCCAACAAGACTCCACATCAAGCACCAAGTTCTCTGGCACCATCAAGGAGTCATCAACAAATTTTCTGGCGCCCTTGCAGGGGATCTACAAGACATCTTCATCCTTTTCCTCCCCGTCACAAGTTTTCTGGCGCCGTTGCCGGGGAGGCTAAGGACGTCTTCACTAGGGGAGTCCTCCACTTCCTTTCTCTTTACTATGTTTTTCGTTTCCTTTGTTTCTTTTGCTTGGTTTTGTTTGCCTCTTTTCAAAAAACCTAAAAAAATGAGTCTATCTTGGTTTGCTTTGTTTATTCAAAAACACAAAAAAATTAGTTCCTGCTATAGCTGCTGCTGCTGTTTTTGTCTTGCCCACTGTAACACCCTCAGAATCGACCCTATGCAAGTTTTAGCGATTCCCGCCAAACCCGCATAGAAACGATTCAAAGGTGCCCACCAGGCACTTTCGTGCGGGTGGAAAATGAAGTAATAACATTACACAACAGTCCTCGATGGGACCCACAGAACAAAAATATATACAACACGACTCCATGAGTCAAGAATACAGATATACAGAACAAAGATCCAAATCACCTTGAAAACGATAGAGCGTCCAGCTACGGACAAGATGCAAATGGGGCTAAGAGCCCTGAAGAATAACCAATGGCGTCCATAACCCTGCCCAGGCCAAGCCGGAAGGGTAACCCGGCTAACGACGTCGATCTCAAAACCTGCTTAAACAAAAGGGGTGCCGACAAAGGGCAAAGGAAAAAGAGAGAGCGGTCAGTACTGAGCCCAGTACACGGCGAGGCTAGAATTCGGCGGTCCTCGCCTACATAGGTATGGTGGACTGAAGCGGCAGCGGCAGCATGCACTAAACAACCTATAGAGACTCGATAAAACTGGCGGCTATCAGACAGGGACGAGAAAGACCTATTCGGAACCAACCTGATACTACCACCAAACATACCCATCCTGGTATTTCCCCCTCGAGACCAAACGAGGAAGTCAACCGAGGAACTCACACAGTTGGCAGTTTTATTTATTCAGTTAACGTTGCAGAAATTACTAGTCAGGTACAGATAGTCATCCTGATATAATAAGCAGTGGGCAGTTTTAGTTAACCATTCCGTTGTAGTTGCAACACTTACTAGTCAGATACAATTAGCATGAGATATCCCAAACCCAATAGTTGTTGGTACTTTTATTTAGCCATTCAGTTGTAGTGAAGCTGATTACTAGTCATATCGGATACAAGTCAGATTATAGCAGTAAACTTTAGTTATAGTTGTCTATGATCGAGACCTGTGCTCCAAGTCGTCCATAACCGCGGACACGGCTTCTCGAAAAGATTTAACCCTGCAGGGGTGCACCAAAGTATCCATACGCACCTACACCCTTGTTGTCGGATCAGGTAGGTATAAGATCACAAAACATACACCCAACGGTATGTCGACGGGGTTTCAGACACGACGTTTCCCAGACCCAAAGCAAGCACGGGGGGCCACCCCACTAAGTATACCCGCAACGAAGTCGGCCGGTCTCCGAGACGGACTCAGGGTTTGCGCCAGTGGCTGTAAACGACTGGGAACCCGAAACTCTCGGGCTTGTCGATACCGCGAAAACACTCCGCTTACCTAAACAGTACAGGTGCTCCTCACACAATTTAAATTAAGTAGTAAAGCATGGTATAAGTACAGAATAGTAATAAAGCCCTAAACTACTTGTGGCCCCCAGTATATTACTTGGAATCAGGTACTAAATCGATGGGGGTGCCCATACATCCCACATGTGGTTAGCGCGCTCGATCTCGAAACAGGTGTCAAGAACTCGGGGTCCTACGGGACACCAGTGAGCGGTCGGAAACCAAATATTATCTATCACCCACCGGTGCCTCTGCATTTACCTACTTCAATTTTAGTTATTAAACAATAATTAAAGTAAACGATAATTAAAGCCATGATCATCTCCAAGCTTAGACATACGGCAATACTCCAACAACTGTGGTACTTGACGACACGCGACAGCACTTGAGCAAGCGACTACGACGCGCAGGTCCAACTATCTACCAAACAACAGGTAGTAGGATGTGTCCAAGGCAATATAAGGCTGCAAGGGATATCACGGGTACGAAAACTAGAGCAACGCAACACCGATAGCAATAGATCAACAGGAGGGAATAAACACTATAAAAGTAAGATAGGTAGAAAGGGGGAGGTGCTCGCCTGAAAACATTGTCGAAGATTCAACCGAAGATCGGGGCGAAGCTCACATCAACTCAACGGCCCAATCCGCGAAGAACCAAAACACTAGAATAAACACCGGATGCAATATTTAATACTACGGAAAAAGATCGGGCATGATGCATGTATGATGTATGACATGGCAAAGATGCGATGCAATTAGGCAATATTAAGTGGAACCGAAGTCCCGACATTTATTATTAGGTTCGAGTTACTTGACTACCCCGCAATTTAAATGTTGTCTTAACATGGCAAAACATGGCATCGGTTCGCTACACCAATTTAAATGAAGCCAATATTAGACTAGATTTGTCCACATACGGGCCCCATATTTAATTATAAGGTGAATCGGCATAATGCCCCAAATCACATGACAATATGCATGCGAGTATGACAATTTAATATGCAACAATTTATATAGATGGCATTTATAAAATAAGGTTCTCGGATAAGGGTCACACATGGGTTCGGGAGATCTTGGTTCCGGGGTTTCAGGGTCCGGTCTCAGGGTTCAGGGTTCGACGGGGTCGGTCTCGGACAACGGAAGTAGATCTTGTCGCATCCGAGAAGAAGAACTTGGTGTGCGACATCGTCGGCATCGGTGTGGGAAGGAGGTCTTGACGTCTCGATGAAGCGGTCTCCGGGGTCGAAGAACTTGGCGTCCGAGAGACGATCTTGCTGGTCCTCGGGTTCGAGAAGATCTTGTCGCACGGTGTCCGGGTAGGCGAACTTGTCGGTTTCCGCGGTTTCGGTTGTCGGTGTCGGACTCGGGTCTCGGCACTGGAAGATCTTGGTGTTCCGAGGGGATCTTGTCGCATCCGAAAAATATTTGGAGTCCTTGGCGGTTTTTCTTGAAAACCCCTGGGTACACCTCCTCGTCCGAAGCATCGAACCGAGCTGCAAGGATGTACTGCGTGTCATCGGCGATACCACATCGCTTCAGGGACTCCGTGATGTGCTTGGAGCCGGAGTAGTTGTATACGAGCTCCGAGTGCAGGGTCCTGGTGGGGAGCGACTCCCTCGACTTGGAGAGCAGCGCCTTGTGCACCGCTGCGAGGACCGGGAACACGTCCGGCACCAGCGACGCGTTGAGGAAAGCGGCCTCCGGGTCCAGCGTCCCCGACTGCATCAGGTCCAGGAGCTCCCGGCTGTTGGAGACGTCGGCGAAGAGGACGAGGGAGAGGCTGCGGGGCCGCGGTGATGCGAGCAAGGGCGGCTGGCAGAGAGGAAGGAGAGGTGGTGGCCGACAGCAAACGCGGGGAGGAGGCCGAGCGGACGACGGCTCGCGGACGGCGCGGCCTCGGGGAGGATCCCCCGCAGCGGCAGGAGGAGGGCGTCGGCTAACAGGGACGACGCCGGCGGCGTGAAGAGGAGCTAGGGGGGAGGTGGAGAAGTCCGGCGAGGTGGGGGCCCGTAGGGTTGCCGGGCCGGGCGGGTCGAGGGAGGCCTTGACGAGGACGGCGGGGCGGAGGGATAAGCGGCCGGTGGCGGCGCTGCAGAAGAGCTTGGGGCGGGGCGGCCTGAGAGGAGGAACCCGGGAGAGGCGGCTCTGGCGAGGCAGAGAGAAGACCGGCGGCGGGAGGAGGGGTCGCCGGCGCGACGGCGGCCAGAGGAGGCAGAGGGCGGGCGAGGTGGAGCTGGCGGCGGTCGAGCGGGTAGGCGAGGTCGGGGAGGCGACGGACGCGGGCGCGCGACGGAGGTGAGGGCGGGGGCGATGCCATGGGAGAGGTGAGGCCGGCGAGCGAGCGGATGAGAGAGGGGCGGTGCAGGGAGCGTGAGGGAGAGGAGGGAGTAGGACCCGCGGGGTGGGGCTGGCATCGGTGGGTGGAGGGAGTGGGTCGCGTGGCATGCGTGTGTGGTGAGGGAGTGGGGCTGTGTGTGTGGGTCGGTGGGACCGGGGAGACAGGGTGAGAGAGAGAGGGGGTTTAGGCAGGTGGGAATAAGGTGAGGTGGCGGGCACTGGTTGGTGGGGTGATGTGGAGAGGATGAGGTGGCAGTTTGCGATTGGCCGGGGTGTGGTGGAGGCAGGGTGGGTAGATTAGGTCTGGGTATAAAAGGGTCTAGGTTTTAGGTTTATTATTTTGTAAGATATTTATTTGTCTTGTTTTGTTTTAAATCTTTTTAGCAAATAATTTTTAGTTAAATAGTTTAGCAGATAATTATGAGACTTTGTTTCAAAATAAAAGAAGGGTAATTTTAGAAAACAAAAAATAGGCTTTTTGAAAATAGTTCCAGGCAAACAATTGCATGATGATGACGATGCAATGCATAAAAACAACGCGATTTTCTAGTAGTGGTTTTGCGGGATGCCACAATTCGACACCACTAACAATGGATCTCGCCCTCGAGATCCACCTCATGGTGCCAGAAGGAAGGTCGGCGATCTGCGTCTTCTCGCTTCGGGTAGATCATCGCGACACCACTAACAATGATTCCTTCTCCATCTTGAAATCGGCGACACCACCAACAAAGGTCGGTTCTCACGCTCGTCAAGAGAACACTCCGGAGAAACAAAGGACGAAGGTAGAGGTATCGAAAGATAAGGCCACCTCTAACTTCCATGAGAAGAGGAAAAGTTACATTGATCCACCAGTTCGATGTACAAGAGTGAACAGTAAGAGTCGGGTAGTGTGATCAGTCCATCCCGTACCCAAACTATCAAATCTATACATGAATAGGAAAATCAGGCAACTCAACTCTCGAAATTTAGAATGAAGATCTTCATAAGAAGTATTCGGAACAAAGGGATGATGCCAGCTCTGCATTGGATCTGATGTAGATGAGGTCATCACATCGGAAAACACCGGAAGATACCAAAGAAATCGTATGAAAGACACAATGATTATGTTCCGCGATGGTTCCATTGGCATGAACAACACATGCTCAAGGTATACTCCAATTTCACCAACGCTCGTCCTTCTCATATGTTTTTCAACGATACGGATATCCAGCAAGGTACACATATAGATAAAGAGTTCAAGAACAAAAAGATTGGATGAAGGGTACACCAAACGAGATGCAGATAAGATGTTTGTAGCGCCATCGTTATAAAAGGGAGAAAACGAAACCCTGAAGGTACGACGGAAACCCATCCGCGAGAAATCCTGGACTCGAAGAAGGATAAGAGAGTAGATTCAAAACACGAAGAGGTAAGAAGAGAATATCAGAGGGTAAGGAGAAAAATTAGACCTAATCAGAACTATCCAACCGATTTTGCAAAAATAGTTTTGACACTCTACTTCGGCCGTTAGCTAGGTTATCCTACAGGCTGGACTTGTGGGGTATCATAACTGCTGAGCTCCGATACCACTCTGTAACACCCTCAGAATCGACCCTATGCAAGTTTCAGCGATTCCCGCCAAACCCGTATAGAAACGATTCAAAGGTGCCCACCAGGCACTTTCGTGCGGGTGGAAAACGAAGTAATAACATTACACAACAGTCCTCGATGGGACCCACAGAACAAACATATATACAACACGACTCCATGAGTCAAGAATACAGATATACCGAACAAAGATCCAAATCACCTTGAAAACGATAGAGCGTCCAGCTACGGACAAGATGCAAATGGGGCTAAGATCCCTGAAGAATAACCAATGGCGTCCATAACCCTGCCCAGGCTAAGCCGGAAGGGTAACCCGGCTAACGACGTCGATCTCAAAACCTGCTTAAACAAAAGGGGTGCCGACAAAGGGCAGAGGAAAAAGAGAGAGCGGTCAGTACTGAGGCCAGTACACGGCGAGGCTAGAATTCGGCGGTCCTCGCCTACATAGGTATGGTGGACTGAAGCGGCAGCGGCAGCATGCACTAAACAACCTATAGAGACTCGATAAAACTGGCGGCTATCAGACAGGGACGAGAAAGACCTATTCGGAACCAACCTGATACTACCACCAAACATACCCATCCTGGTATTTCCCCCTCGAGACCAAACGAGGAAGTCAACCGAGGAACTCACACAGTTGGCGGTTTTATTTATTCAGTTAACGTTGCAGAAATTACTAGTCAGGTACAGATAGTCATCCTGATATAATAAGCAGTGGGCAGTTTTAGTTAACCATTCCGTTGTAGTTGCAACACTTACTAGTCAGATACAATTAGCATGAGATATCCCAAACCCAATAGTTGTTGGTACTTTTATTTAGCCATTCAGTTGTAGTGAAGCTGATTACTAGTCATATCGGATACAAGTCAGATTATAGCAGTAAACTTTAGTTATAGTTGTCTATGATCGAGACCTGTGCTCCAAGTCGTCCATAACCGCGGACACGGCTTCTCGAAAAGATTTAACCCTGCAGGGGTGCACCAAAGTATCCACACGCACCTACACCCTTGTTGTCGGATCAGGTAGGTACAAGATCACAAAACATACACCCAACGGTATGTCGACGGGGTTTCGGACACGACGTTTCCCAGACCCAAAGCAAGCACGGGGGGCCACCCCACTAAGTATACCCGCAACGAAGTCGGCCGGTCTCCGAGACGGACCCAGGGTTTGCGCCAGTGGCTGTAAACGACTGGGAACCCGAAACTCTCGGGCTTGTCGGTACCGCGAAAACACTCCGCTTACCTAAACAGTACAGGTGCTCCTCACACAATTTAAATTAAGCAGTAAAGCATGGTATAAGTACAGAATAGTAATAAAGCCCCAAACTACTTGTGGCCCCCAGTACAGTACTTGGAATTAGGTACTAAATCGATGGGGGTGCCCATACATCCCACATGTGGTTAGCGCGCTCGATCTCGGAACAGGTGTCAAGAACTCGGGGTCCTACGGGACACCAGTGAGCGGTCGGAAACCAAATATTATCTATAACCCACCGGTGCCTCTGCATTTACCTACTTCAATTTTAGTTATTAAACAATAATTAAAGTAAACGATAATTAAAGCCATGATCATCTCCAAACTTAGACATACGGCAATACTCCAACAACTGTGGTACTTGACGACACGCGACAGCACTTGAGCAAGCGACTACGACGCGCAGGTCCAACTATCTACCAAACAACAGGTAGTAGGATGTGTCCAAGGCAATATAAGGCTGCAAGGGATATAACGGGTACGAAAACTAGAGCAACGCAACACCGATAGAAATAGATCAACAGGAGGGAATAAACACTATAAAAGTAAGATAGGTAGAAAGGGGGAGGTGCTCGCCTGAAAACATTGTCGAAGATTCAACCGAAGATCGGGGCGAAGCTCACATCAACTCAACGGCCCAATCCGCGAAGAACCAAAACACTAGAATAAACACCGGATGCAATATTTAATACTACGGCAAAAGATCGGGCATGATGCATGTATGATGTATGACATGGCAAAGATGCGATGCAATTAGGCAATATTAAGTGGAACCGAAGTCCCGACATTTATTATTAGGTTCGAGTTACTTGACTACCCCGCAATTTAAATGTTGTCTTAACATGGCAAAACATGGCATCGGTTCGATACACCAATTTAAATGAAGCCAATATTAGACTAGATTTGTCCACATACGGGCCCCATATTTAATTATAAGGTGAATCGGCATAATGCCCCAAACCACATGACAATATGCATGCGAGTATGACAATTTAATATGCAACAATTTATATAGATGGCATTTATAAAATAGGGTTCTCAGATAAGGGTCACACATGGGTTCGGGAGATCTTGGTTCCGGGGTTTCGGGGTCCGGTCTCAGGGTTCAGGGTTCGACGGGGTCGGTCTCGGACAACGGAAGTAGATCTTGTCGCATCCGAGAAGAAGAACTTGGTGTGCGACGTCGTCGGCATCGGTGTGGGAAGGAGGTCTTGACGTCTCGATGAATCGGTCTCCGGGGTCGAAGAACTTGGCGTCCGAGAGACGATCTTGCTGGTCCTCGGGTTCGAGAAGATCTTGTCGCACGGTGTCCGGGTAGGCGAACTTGTCGGTTTCCATGGTTTCGGTTGTCGGTGTCGGACTCGGGTCTCGGCACTGGAAGATCTTGGTGTTCCGAGGGGATCTTGTCGCATCCGAAAAATATTTGGAGTCCTTGGCGGTTTTTCTTGAAAACCCCTGGGTACACCTCCTCGTCCGAAGCATCGAACCGAGCTGCAAGGATGTACTGCGTGTCATCGGCGATACCACATCGCTTCAGGGACTCCGTGATGTGCTTGGAGCCGGAGTAGTTGTATACGAGCTCCGAGTGCAGGGTCCTGGTGGGGAGCGACTCCCTCGACTTGGAGAGCAGCGCCTTGTGCGCCGCTGCGAGGACCGGGAACACGTCCGGCACCAGCGACGCGTTGAGGAAAGCAGCCTCCGGGTCCAGCGTCCCCGACTGCATCAGGTCCAGGATCTCCCAGCTGTTGGAGACGTCGGAGAAGAGGACGAGGGAGAGGCTGCGGGGCCGCGGTGATGCGAGCAAGGGCGGCTGGCAGAGAGGAAGGAGAGGTGGTGGCCGACAGCAAACGCGGGGAGGAGGCCGAGCGGGCGACGGCTCGCGGACGGCGCGGCCTCGGGGAGGATCCCCCGCAGCGGCAGGAGGAGGGCTCGGCTAACAGGGACGACGCCGGCGGCGTGAAGAGGAGCTAGGGGGGAGGTGGAGAAGTCCGGAGAGGTGGGGGCCCGTAGGGTTGCCGGGCCGGGCGGGTCGAGGGAGGCCTTGACGAGGACGGCGGGGCGGAGGGATAAGCGGCCGGCGGCGGCGCTACAGAAGAGCTTGGGGCGGGGCGGCCTGAGAGGAGGAAGCCGGGAGAGTTGGCTCTGGCGAGGCAGAGAGAAGACCGGCGGCGGGAGGAGGGGTCGCCGGCGCGACGGCGGCCAGAGGAGGCAGAGGCCGGGCGAGGTGGAGCTGGCGGCGGTCGAGCGGGTAGGCGAGGTCGGGGAGGCGACGGACGCGGGCGCGCGATGGAGGTGAGGGCGGGGGCGATGCCATGGGAGAGGTGAGGCCGGCGAGCGAGCAGATGAGAGAGTGGCGGTGCGGGGAGCGTGAGGGAGAGGAGGGAGTAGGACCCGCGGGGTGGGGCTGGCGTCGGTGGGTGGAGGGAGTGGGTCGCGTGGCATGCGTGTGTGGTGAGGGAGTGGGGCTGTGTGTGTGGGTCGGTGGGACCGGGGAGACAGGGTGAGAGAGAGAGGGGGTTTAGGCAGGTGGGAATAAGGTGAGGTGGCGGGCACTGGTTGGTGGGGTGATGTGGAGAGGATGAGGTGGCAGTTTGCGATTGGCCGGGGTGAGGTGGAGGCAGGGTGGGTAGATTAGGTCTGGGTATAAAAGGGTCTAGGTTTTAGGTTTATTATTTTGTAAGATATTTATTTGTCTTGTTTTGTTTTAAATCTTTTTAGCAAATAATTTTTAGTTAAATAGTTTAGCAGATAATTATGAGAATTTGTTTCAAAATAAAAGAAGGGTAATTTTAGAAAACAAAAAATAGGATTTTTGAAAATAGTTCTAGGCAAACAATTGCATGATGATGACGATGCAATGCACAAAAACAACGCGATTTTCTAGTAGTGGTTTTGCGGGATGCCACACCCACCTTTGCCAAATTGAACTCTGCTAAGTACACCAAGTTGTGTGACTTCACTAGCACCAACAACAATGATTTCCTAAGCACTCATATTGCTCCACCTGCTCCTGATGCTACCTTTTATGAAAATAAGCCTGCTTTGTTGAATCTTGTGATGAGAGAGCAATTTTCTGGTGCTGGTTCTGATGATCATGCTGCCCATCTTAATAGCTTTGTTGAACTTTGTGAGATGCAAAAGTATAAGGATGTAGATGGAGATATTATTAAGCTCAGGCTTTTTCCTTTCTCCTTGAGGGGAAAAGCTAAAGAATGGTTGCTATCTTTGCCTAAAAATAGTATTGATTCTTGGACTAAGTGCAAATATGCTTTTATTGGAAAGTACTATCCTCCTGCTAAGATTATTGCTATGCGAAGTGACATTATGAAATTTAAACAACTTGATAGTGAACATGTTGCTCCTTCTTGGGAAAGAATGAAATCTTTGGTTAAAAATTTCCCTACTCATGGACTCACTACTTGGATGATTATCTAGACTTTTTATGAAGGTTTGAACTTCTCCTCAAGAAACCTGTTGGATTCTGCTGCTGGAGGTACCTTCATGGGCCTCACTTTGGGTGATGCAACAAGGCTCCTTGATAATATGATGGTTAACTACTCTGAATGGCACGTTGAGAGAGCTCCACATGGTAAGAAGGTAAATTCTGTTGAGGAAACTTCCTCTTTGAGTGAAAATATTGATGATATTATGGCTATGCTTGTTAATGGGAAAGCTCCTCTAGATCCTAATAGTGTTCCCTTAGCCTCTTTGGTTGCTCAAGAAGAACAAGTTGATGTGAGCTTCATTAGAAACAACAATTTCAATAACAATGCCTATAGGAATAATTTTGGTAGCAACTACAATTATAGGCCTTATGATCCTAATAATGGAAACTCCTATGGAAGCTCTTACAATAATGGTAGAAGTGCCCCCTCTAAACTTGAAGTCATGCTTAAAGATTTTATTAGTAAACAAACAACTTTCAATAAGGCTATAGAGGAAAAGGTTTTAAATGTTGAGAAAAATATATCCTCTTTGTATGAAGCTCAAACTTCCTTGGTTAATAAAATGGCTGCTAAACCTGAAACTATGGAAAATACCTTTGCTACTACTCATGCCATACAAGTTACTATTGATGAAAATGTTAGACTGTTAGCTCAACTTCATGCTAAGTGGGAAAGGGAAGCTGAAACTGATAGAAACAATAGTGTGTGCACCATCACCACTAAACCACAAGTAGCCCCTATTCCTACTCCTATTGAGCCTACTACTAGTGATGCCAAGTTTGACTTTGATATTGATAGTTGCAATATTCTGAAGTGATTATGTTCTTGCAAAATCTTGCTTGAAGTCCTGATGCTAGTGATATGCATGTTGCCTTTACCAAACACATTACAGATGCTCTTGTTAAGATTAAGGAAGAGAAGCTAAAACACAAAGCTTCTATTCCTAGGAAAGTAGAAGATATTTGGGAACCCATTATTAATATGCAAGTGAATGACTTTGACCTCAAAGCTTCATGTGATCTTGGTTCTAGTGTCTCTATTATGCCTAGGAAGATTTATGAAATGCTTGATTTGCCACCTTTGGAGGATTGTTATTTGGATGTCCCACTAAATGATAATGCTAAGAAGAAACTCATGGAGAGTATTAATGATGTTCTCATCATGGTTAACAATGCTTATTACCATGTTGATTTCTATGTTTTGGATGTTGAATACAATGCTTCTTGTCCTATTACTTTGGGAAGACCTTTTCTTAGAACAGTTGGTGCCATCATTGATATGAAAGAAGGCACCATTAAATATCATTTTCCATTCAAGAAAGATATTGAACACTTCCCTATTAGAAGAGATAAGTTGCTTTTTGCTCCCCATTTGAAAGCAAGATTTGATGTTAATGCTTCTTCATTCGAAAATACTTGATTCTTCTTGCTTCTTGTGCCTAACTTAAAGGCGTTAAAGAAAAGTACTTGTTGGGAGATAACCCAATAGTTTCCTTGAGTCTTGGAAGTTATTACTTCTGTAATTACCTCTCCTTATCCTTTTTGTTTGCTTTTTGTGCCAAGAATGACCTCTAATGAGAGGGAAGTAAGATTTGGGGAGTTGCTGTCCCGAAACAGATTTCCGTCCTCCACCAAAACAATTCGTGAAGAGGCTCTGTAACTCGGATTGAACTCACAATTTATGAATAAATCCCCCAGTATGTTAGCTAACTTTTGGTAGTTCAAAACTTTTTGATTTGAGCAATAGAAGATGTTCGAAAAAATTCGTTTCTACCTGCTGGTCTGTTTTGACAGATTTCTGCCATTATTTGCATTTGCTTTTTATTGATTCCTTTTTGAGTTCTCTTCAGGTAAATTGAGCTTATTGAAGGAGTTACTACAGTAGCTTGTGTTTTTAGTGAAAAGCCTTGCTGTTCCAAAGCTTTGCCAGAGGTCTAATATCTTTTGAATAAGCTAATTTTGCTAATGAAGATTGTGTGAAGTTTTGTATGAAGGAAAAATTTCAGATGTAGAGGGAGAATGATGTAATGAGATGAAGAATGGAAAAAAGCTCAAGCTTGGGGATGCCACCATGGTATCACCCAAGAAATATCCAAGAGATACAAGCGTCAAAGCTTGGGGATTTCCAAGGCATCCCCTTCTTCATCAATAAAAAGCCCAGGTCTGTCTAGACACTTCGTTTTTATTGTATCATGCACAGTTGTGTTGTTCTTGGAGCATCTTAGTTTTCGTTTTCTTTTCTTAGTTTGTTTAGTTTGCTTGAATAAAGTAGTTTGGACCCCCGTTCTCGCTGTTTTGTTTTGCAAATAAGTTGCTTGGTGTTTGAAAAGGAGTAGTAAGTTCTTGCTTGAAGTGCAAGAGGAGCTTGCATTGACTGTGACTTAGACTTTAGCATGAGATGCTAGGTGTTGTTTTAGCATTATGCTTAGTGATTATTGCTGTAGCATGTCTTGTTCCAAACAATTGGGATTGATTATTGTGCCTTGAAGAAATTATGCGTTGTTTTAGCATGCAAAAGCATAGTATTGTGGTATTCTCCTTTGAAGTTTTGCTTGGGTTGACTTAGCACATGCTCACACCATGTTATGACTATGAAAAGTCACCATTATCCTCTATGATCATTTAGTCCTTGACTTATAGTACCACTATTTGCTTTGGTTAGTTTGCTTTGTTGCACTGAATGATTTTGGCCATTATTGCTCTCTTAGTTGGTTGCTCCCAGTCTTTTGCTAGCCTCCACTTGTATGAGTAAGTTCTACTCATGCCTCCAACTCCCAAGAAACCAAGTTATTACAAAGTGTCCACTATAAACTCCTATGCATGGTGTGTTATACCATTCCAAGTATATTCTTGTTTTCATCTATCTTCCAATTAAAAACCATTTTGTTATGTGAAAACTTAGTGATTAAAGCCCTCACGAACTTGATGGAACACTTTATTCTTTGCCCCTAATAAACTTGAACCATTGTGACAACTTTGTTGTATATGCTTGCACTTATAAGTTGGAATTAGTAGAACCATGCTATCACGGGGAACGTTTTCAACATTGCACTTGTACCTTGTTGTACTCAGTTGATATGATGTTCTTTTGTCTATGGATGTCACCAGTGTGAAATAAAGAGGGAACTTGTAAGTCCATGGAGTTTGTATCCTGTGTTAGAGAAACGCCTGGGCCGCTAGCCTAAGCCATGCCTAATCATGGTAGAAACTTGCAGCATCACCATAGTGACATCTATGAAGCATTCTTCTTAAAAAAAGAGACACATTGAGAAAATAGGAAAGAGAGAAAAAATACCATATGCAAGGGGTACCCTGTTGGCGGTTCTCAATGATATGCAAATACTTACAGTGACAAGAAATTACCTGGACCCAAAGTTGAGTGTGCATGAGGTGTGGCCCTCGTATTCAAGAGGCATGAGATTGCCAGCTTATACTTCGTTAAGCATATACTCCAGCTTTGCCACTTTAACCTTAACCACTTCAAGATGCTTATGATAGGGGCAATGAGGGCTGAAAGCTAACAAGTACCATAATTTTTGGAAGCTCTTTATGAAACTTGTAATCCCTGCTTCCTTTACAAAAAGGCCTTTCTTCCACCATTATTTGAGTCTCCACCTTCTACCTTTAGGCACCATTAAGAGAGCATAGTTGTCATTCTGTGTGCAGTGTTCCAAAGCTTATTGATTGATGCATATTGTGTTATTACTTGCTCTTGTGCTACTAGTTTCTAGTCACCCTTGTGAACTTTGCAGGTGTCCTATGCATTATATTGCTACTCTATGAGGGACAAGCTGATTACCACTATGCTATGTTTCTGCATGTGAAACAAACAAATGTTTTTCAATGCATGTTATTCATGATCTTTATTTTTAGCTTGTCATTTTGCATGCATAGTTACTATGTCCTATTATTATAACTCCATCTTTCATGCACATGTTTAGAGTTCTTTGATCCCAGCCTTTAATGCTTGCAAATGGTTGGATCTTTGTGAGGGTGCATGTCACCTCAAAAATTATTCTTTTTATCACTTACCTAGTCGAGGACAAGCACGAGTTAAGCTTGGGGATGCTGATACGTTGGAAACGTATCTATAATTTTTGATGCTCCATGCTTGTTTTGTATCTACTTTGCTTTGCTTTTCTACACTTTGAGGTGCTTTTTACGTGTTTTCTGGTACTAACCTATTAAGAAGTTGCAACAGTGCGAGATGCTTGTTTTCTGTTGTTTTTGGTTTCAGAAAAGTTAGTAAAGAAATATTCTCGGAATTGGACGGGACAAACGTCAAAGTCAATTACTTTCCGTGGGGAACAAGAAGTCCAGAGGAGAGCCGGAGAGCCCAGCCAGGGGGCCAGTCCCACCCCAGGCACGGGGGTAGGTGGGCCTGCGCCTGGGTAGGGTTTGGTGGCCCTAGCCGCCTCCTGGTCTCGCCATTTCGCTTATAAGAAGCCCCAGATGCAGAAACCCTGAGTACCCGATCATAAATCCACGAAACTGTCTGTAGCCGCCGCCACCAGCGTCCCTAGAACGGGGGGGGGGGGGGTCTGAAGTTCTTCCCGGCACCCTGCTGGAGGGGAGATCATCCCGGAGGCCTTCTCTCCGGTATGATTCGTGAGTAGTTCCACCTTGGACTATGGGTCCATGTATGTAGGGTTCGCAGCATAGAAAACAAAAATTTTCCTACGATGGGAACAACTATGTACCAAGATCTATCTACTAGATACAAACAACGGGCAGATGTATATCTGTAGAGAACATACCCTTGAAGACCGACAAATCTTAACGAGTCCAAACTCGTGGTTGATGTAGACGATCTCTTGCCGATCTCAAGATCGAGAGGAAGTCCTAGCGCCGCAAAACAGCAGCGCATCCGTGCTCGCACACACGTTCGAGGCACCGAGCAACCTCCGCCTCCTCGCTCCAGTGATGCAGCGGAAGCACAACTCTTTCTTGCCGAATAGCCATCGGGAACATGTATCTCGCTAGTCCGAGACCATGGGGGATAAATTCTAGAGGGGGAGAGAGATCCTTCACGAGGAGGTGTGAGTGAGAGAGAGGGAGGGGGCTCCTTTTATAGGGAGAGGGGGGCACCCAAGGGGCCATGCGCCCAGCCATGGGGCTGCCCCCACCTCTTCCACATTCATGTGGGTGGACACTCCACTCACTCAAATGCCTTTCAATTCCCTCCACTCAAAAACCCACTCAAATTCCCATTAAATTTCCACCAAATTTAATGCAAACTCTCATTAAATAAAACTCCTTTTATTTATTCAGAATTTTGTCAATTACTTTAATGACAAACATTCACATATAAACCCTTGCTAGTATTTCATTTCACATGCAGAAACACTTTCTGCAATTTCACCCGAAAACCCGTTTCGGTATCTAGTGAAATAAATTCATGCGCTTGTTATTCTTTTCGGCATGAAACTTTTTCTCCAAATGGATGTCGGTGTCTCTTAAGTGTGTCACCCTACGGTTCGTGAATAATGCGGACATGATCGAGACCCCTCTCGGATCAATAATCAGAAGCGGGATCTGGAGACCCATACTGACTCCCACACATCCAACGATGACTTTCTTGTGATCGTCGGAACCTTTTACGCTAGTATCTTAATCCCTTTGTTTCACGATATATTACATGTCCGAGATTCAATCATCGGTATCTCCATACCTAGTTTGATCTCGTTACTGACATGCACTCTTTTCTCGTTCCCGTGATATAACATTCTAGTTATCAAATCACTTGCTTGCAAGCTAACCAATGTGATATCACCGAGAGGGCCCAGAGTAAATCTATCCGTCATCGGGATGAACAAATTCCACTCTCGATCCATGGGCCTCAACATAACACTTTAGTAGTTCTAAACCCATCTTTATAATCACCCTGTTACGGTGTGACGTTTGATGTTATCAAGAAACTCTTCCGGTGTTAGTGATTGACATGATCTCATGGTCTAAGGATTAGGATCACTTCGTAAGTTGTTATAGCAATATAAAATCAATGACTTTGATCGTAATGCTATACTTCGGATGAATGTTCATCACACCATTACACTAATGTTGTGATCCCGTTATTAACAACATCCAATGTCCATGATCAGGAAACCTTTGATCATCTTGTTAATCAACGAGCTAGTTTATGAGAGAGGCATAACTAGGAACTTTTATGTTTGTTTATTAAACACACATGTATTAACGTTTCCATATTAATACAATTATAGCATGCAAAATAAGCATTTATCATAAACAAGGAATACGATAATAACCACTTTATTATTGCCTCTCGGGCATATTCCCTTCAATGTAGTAGCTAGATGGTTGTATCTCCTCCTTTGTGCTTTCATGTATTGATCTTGTGAGCTCCGTTCATGATCAAGATATAATCTATTTGTAATCGTGCATGTTGTGCTTGCAGGGATCCGATAGATATTGAGATTATTATGTTGGTTTGATTAATGGTTTTGTCTTTATGATTCTATCATGTCTGTGTTGTTTGTGATCTTGCATGCTCTCCGTTGCTAGTGGTTATCCTGGCCTAGTAGTTGCTAGTGACTCCAAGAGGGGGTATTGATGCTTGATAGTGGGTTCATGCCTCTAGTTTCCAAGGGAAGTGAAAGAAATCTCTTCGGTTGTAGATGTGTTGTTGCTACTAGGGAGAAAACAATGGTCTCTTGTTCATGGAACATGTGGACTATTTACCTTAGACACTTTGCTTAAAGCAGTTGTCTGTTGCTTGCAACTTAATACTGGTGGGGGTTCGGATGATAACCTGAAGGTGGACTTCTACTCATAGATGCAGCTGGATGGCGGTCTATGTATATTTTTTTATTGCCCAATTAGCCTCATAGGATCTTTCTGGCTAGTAATTGCATTGTTATGCCTTGCTCAGTTCCTGTCAATTGCCCCGCTGTAATTTGTTTACCCTTCATGCCATGTTGTTTATCTAAGGAGAGCACCTCTAGTGAACTATGGACCCTAGTCCAATCTTTACCATTGATACATCCTCCACTATTACTTGTTTACTTGCTGCAAACCATTACCTTTCACACCATACGTTTAATCCTTTGTTACAGCAAACCGGTGAGCTTGACAACCTCACTGATTCGTTGGGGCAAAGTCTTGAGTTTGTTGTGTAGTACTCCGTGTTGCTTGCAACACCTGTGTGGTGTTTCCTTCCTCCTTCTAGTTCGATAACCTCGGTCTCAACTGAGGGAAGACTTGCTGCTGTGCTCTTCACACCTTGCTCTTGGGGTTCCCAACAAGACTCCACATCAAGCACCAAGTTCTCTGGCACCATCAAGGAGTCATCAGCCATCTACAAATAGAGATGAGAAAGAAGATTAGGGGAGGTTTTACGAGATGAAAAGAGACAAGCGTGAAATTTACAAAGGGGTTGCATTTTCATAGTGGTTTACTTAGTCTAATCCATCTTAGGGTCACAAACCTACAGGCAACACAGTGTTGTGATACCATCTGTAAGACCTTACCCTTTAAGGTAAAGGTCCCTATGATTGAAGTGCTAGTCCCTGGATCGAAATGCTAGCACCCACAGTTTAAGATGAAGTACATAGATACAAAGGTCATTATTGCATCGTAATTCCAGGAGTACAATAGTTCTTAAAACTCATTAGCCCAAGGCTAACACATAGAGTTCTCATTACAAAGTATATAAAAAAGTCTTCATCTTCATGTGCCACAGGCAAACATGTTGAGTGTGGACTCATAACCCTACTCACCATCAGAGTAACCTGCAACATAATACGTTACAGCCACAAGGGGTCAATATAGTTGGAATTGTATTGCCATGTGATATCATTGTTATATGGTTGAGACTATCAACTACATGAATTTGGCTAAGTGTGGTTTTAGGCTGGCTTTGCACAAAGTAGTTTTGTCCTACTAGTTGAAAACGCTAAGTTTTTCTTTACAAAAACACTAATTTTAACTTAGATAAATTGGGATGAGGAGATTCTTGACCCTTTTAATGTCTTTGATGCTCAAAATTTCCATGACCGTGGAGACGTCTAAGTACTTAGGTTTTACCCTCTCGAGAGGTGGTGCACTTTCCCCACAAGACTCGACATGCATAGAGACGAGACTTTTCAGAAGCAATCCCTCAGACCACCATGGACGCGTTCGATCCTATCAACTCTACCACCATATGTCCATCTGACTTAGTTCTTTCAACTTAGTTGGTCAATGCAGAGCCCATATGCCATGTGGTTGCACTGGAAGCTTCTTCAACACTAAACATCTCAAATCTATTTGTTCCTGGGTGGCCATCCACAAGTGTGATACACAGGGTAAACTATAGACATGGGCCATGTGTAACCACTCAACACAAACCATACAAGTCCCATTCCACCCAGGTGTTTCATTAACAAGTTGTTTTCTTAGTCAAAAACATATAGGCATAATCTTTCCATAATATCATAACATGAATTTTATACCCTTGAATTCTAAGAGCTGGGCTAAGCATGCTAGCATATCATGTCTCCTAACGTAGGAAGAATACTACCAAGATATCATCTATATGATCTATCATAGCATAGCATATACTTTGAAATATTACCGTGCAAGTCCTACTCAAAATAACACTATTGCAATAGGAAAAATAATAGGACAAAAATATGAAGTATCACTTGCCTTGCTAGTTAGGGGAATAGGTACAATCCTCACAATCACACACTTCACAATCCACAAAATCTACACAACGAAATTAACAACAAAAAATTCACAAATCAATATACACACAAAAATAATTTGAATGCATGAAAAATGCAAAGAGATGATTTGCCACACTTTTAAAACCAAACTCTACAGTATTGAAGACAAAGCATATAATCTAAAGTCTAAATAACACAAAAACTACTTTAAAATAATATTCTAAATAATTTTTATAGTCAAAATGGTAATACAAATGCTTCTGCATAAAATCCTAATTTTACAGAAGCACATGACCAAAGCAGGCCCATAGATGCAAAGATATCATTTTTGTGAATCTATAGACACCTAATTTGTAATTTTTGGATTTACAAAACAAAATCTGGATTTTAAACTAAATTGGAGACACGCGGCGTGTTCTGATTGGACGGTACCGGTTTGTGCGGATGACGCACGAGAGCCTATGGATCTAAGTGGAATCGTGCGGTCCAGATCTGACCATACCTCTTTGCGCTGGCGATCTAATCTAAGCCACTGGATCTACATCCAGTGGATCATGTTGCTCTGACCAAAATCGAGCGGCGCAAATGCCACTGCGGTGGCGGCGCGTCTGTCAACGATGTGCCGGTGAGGCTAGGGGGTAGGGAAGGGGGCACTGGGGCTTACCAGAGTCACGGCGACGAGGTAGTGCTCAAGGTGGTCGCGTACGGGGCTGGGCGCATGGACACGGTGGCTATTCCTCGTCGGAGTTCAGCTGAGCGTCGGGTGCTCGCAGACAACGACGAGGGCGACAACCTGGGGCACAAGGCGACAAGCGGCATGCATCAGAAGAAGTGCAAGAAGAATGCGGACACGCTCGTTTGAATTAGAAGCAAAGGGGAGGTCAAGGATCACCGTGATAGCTCGTCGGAGTTCGTCGGAGTTGCGGCAGTGCGAGGCAGAATTGAGGTAGCCTGGCGGTGCTCAGAGGTGGGTGAGTGCAGGAAAATGGAGCGGAGGGGGAGGGCCTTAAGTAGCCGGGGCGAGGGAGATAATCACGCTTGAAGTAACTCGCAATCAAGCGCAAAATCATCGGGAAGAAACGGCCGCGACGGAGCTGGTCTGGCGCGATGTTTGGGGACGAAGAGGCGAGGTGGCAGTGGGGCCCACTGGTCAGTGAGGGGGTGCACGCGGGGTGAGAAACAGAGGGAGAGGGGAGACTGACGATGTTTAATCTCGTCAATGCCCATTGTAATGATCTTGGGTTTTGGAGAAGATGGGGATGATGGATATCATGGAACGGTTAGCAAACAAGCAACACGGGGACACGAAGTTTACCCAGGTTCAGGACCTAGAGGGAAAACCCTACCCCTGCTTGTCTCCTCTTGATTACGGCAGAACCGAAAGTTACAGGGGTGCGCAGATGCAATCTGGCGTGGAGGTGTGTATGCGGTGACAGGTGTGTATGCGGTGAGAGGTGCCCTCCTCGCCGTGCCCTCCTAGACTTTATATAGATAGGCATGGCCCAGGCGTAGGTCAAGTCGGTTACAGATTAGGGTTTTCCCTTTGAAATTCTATCTACTCTAGTCTTGTTCTCCATGCATCCAAAGACGTCATGGGCTTGGGCCACCCGGAACCTCCACAGGACGCATATCTTGCAGTGGTCCTTCCTTCGGGATGGACTAGGTATGTTGATGTTGTGTACCCGTGGAGTATAACCATGTCAGTAGCCCCCGAGTGCTCAGTTGAATCGCAGATTCAGCTGATGACTCCTTTAGTCTTTCTGGTGCAGATTTATGCCTATTAATAAGAGAATTGTTTTAGTTTGTAGGGATTGTTGATGTGTGTGTCTGACTCTCCTGACGGATCAGCGCTAGTTAACTCTCATAGGACAAAACAACACGATCTTCCTCAGGTTCGAGTCCCTAGACTCGAACCCGGAACGGATGCTGGTGTAATTCGACTCATGCCGCTGAGGTCTTATAGGATTCGAATCCCAGTACTTTTCGAGTGATGAACCCAACGCGTCCGTCAGGATTTTCATCGCGTCTATTGACATGGGTTTTTACTGGCAGATCGCAGTCAGGTGTGTTACCAGGCCATCAGATGGTATCTGTAGGTCTTATCTTTGTGTCGTACACAAAACATCTGAAATGTTACCACCACGGAGGTGTTTCGGGTGGCCAAGAAGATTGCTTCTCACTTAGCGTTGGTTTGGGCAAAGTTGCTAGAAAGTTTTTGTCATATTTGATCTGAAGGATCCCAGTCGAAGAAATCATTGGGTGCGCGGCCAGCGCTCCCTATGGGAGTAGCCCCCGAGTGTCTATTCGAGTCATAGACTCGAGTAGAGACTTTAGTTCAGTTGTTTTTGGCCTTAGGTCCGAAGGACACAATTTTTTCGGATGCTTGATCAATCCTCCCTATGGGAGTAGCCTCCGAGTCCGTCGTGGAGTCATAGACTCGATGTGGGACTCGAAGATACTTGAGAGTTAAAATTCCTCACTCATTTCTCAGGTGCGCGGCCAGCGTTCCTGATAGGAGTAGCCCCCGAGTATTTGTTCGAATCGTAGATTTGAGGAAGTACTTGTTTGATCAGTCGAAAAAATTCAAGCCATTGCTAGGCTGCTTGATGACGTCAAGGTGACGATCGATGACCTCAACCGTCTGCAGCGCCAGAGGTGACGTAACAGGACGAACATGGGTCCTACTTCCTGACTTGGAGTTGACTAGTCATGCGCGACGTGGAGAGAATTACGGCGTCTCCTCGTTTTCCGTGCATAGTGGACGGCGTGCGGGTGACGGTTCACTGCTATGTTGACATGTGGACGGTTGGATCTGTCCCTAGCGTTAGGGCTTCTAGATGAACGACTCCTAGTCATCGTCTTCATCCTTATAACCGTGGGGAATACAGTAATTTGTTTTCACCCTTTGCCATTTGCCTTCTCCGCTACTTCCATTTTCACGAGCCCTTCCTCGCGCGCACTAGACGTTCTCCGATCCTTTCCCTCCTTGTTTCTACACGCACATCACCGTCGTCGACGCTCTGCCATGGTTAAGTCGAAGAAGGCCTCTGCTAGAGCAGGCTCTAGTGCCTCCGCCAGCGGCAAGAAAGGTGCTGCCGCCGCTCGCATCACTGATGGCGGGTGGAGGCGCACGGAGACGCGCGAGGGTGACATGCGCAAGCTGCGTGATGCGGGTTTAATCCCGCAGGACAAGGAGGACATCAAGATCCCTAGCGATAAGGTAATTCCCTATCCACCTGCAGGGTTTCGGGTGATGTTTGTCGCTTTCATTCTTCGCGGTTTGTCGCTTCCTGTCCACGACTTTCTTCGTGGACTCTTGTTTTTCTATGGCATCCAACTCCACCATCTTTTGCCCAATCCTCTTCTCCACATCGCATGCTTCATTACCTTTTGCGAGTGCTGGATCGGTATCGAGCCACACTTTGGCCTCTTCTGGAAGCTCTATTCCGTGAAGAGGCAGTCCGGCACCGGCGGGGTCTACCCGCTTGGCGGCTGTGTCATTTCCATTCGATCTACTATTCTTTTCTTTTCCTTTTCTATGTCTCAGTCTGTCCAATATTGGCGGAAGAAGTGGTTTTATATCCGCGACTCCACAGTGGAAGGGCAAAGACTTTGGCCTTGCTCCCTTCGACTCCTCCCAGGAGATCCTGCCGAAGAGATCCTGGAAGAACCTTGTCCTGGAGGGCGAGGTGGCGGACGTAGAGGATCTCTACCGTCGGGTGGAGGCCCTCCAGATGGTTGCAGAGAAGGATGTGAATAGTGTGGATATCATATGCACTTTCCTCAAACGTCGGGTACAGCCACTCCAGGCGAGGGCGCATCCGATGTTTCTTTACACCGGCCGCCACGACCCGACAAGGGTTTCGGCCGAGGAGCTATCCAGGGGCGACCTCGATAGGGATCTTTGGCCGCTGCTGAAGTTCAAGGTTGAAGAGGACCTCCTGAAAAGTCCCTGACCGCCCCCTTCAGTTCTTCGAATCCAGTTCCTCGGGTTTTAGAACCGCGTCCTGTGCGTTGCGCTCTTTTTATGATTGCTTTTGTTGTTGATTGTTTGTACTAATTGCTATCTTTGATGTCTTTGGTGTGAAGGAGCTCAAGGTGGCTGGCATGGTGCCTCCACTGCCCGAAAAGTTTCCAGTTGCGCCGGACAACAAAGTTATGGACTCCGAGTATGAGCTTCTACCGGCGCAATCGCCAACTCATGAAGCCCCCGAGGTGAGCGAGGGGCGGACTCGAAAGAGGGCACGGAGTCCGAGGGAGTCTTCGGATGCCTCGACTCCGCCAACGCCTAGGGACCCATCCTTCCTTATGCGCCATAGCAAGGATGACGGTGCTTCTTATGCACCGTTCCCGGCTGTGCCTCTGCGGGCAATGGCGCCGCAGTCACCGGCTAAGAAGAAGAAGGAGAAGGCTCCGCCTGTCTTCAATTTGAGTGATATTGACTCGTAAGTAGTTTTTGGATGCTTTCGCTCTGTACTTTGCGTGTGCACTTTTTCTTCTTGCCTTGATCAATATTTTCCTTGCAGACATTCCTCGGAGGGCTCTTTTAGTGAGGGCGCTTAGGAGGCCGTAGGGGATTCGAAGCCGATGGTCCCTCCCTCTCAGACGGTGGCCAACTCTAGAGGCGATGCTCTGAACCCCTCTCTGCAGGGGGCCCGAGTAGTCGTTACCCAGAAGACTGCACCTGGGCCTTCGGAGTCTCTATCTGATCATGTAAGTTTACTATTCCTTTTGTCTTGTAGGGGGTGGGGGGAGCCCCCGAGCCCTTTTGTCGGATGACCTGTTGGTCCTCTTTTTGCTCTTGTGGGGCGTAGCCCTCGAGCCCTTTTTTTGGTGCTTTCTGGATTGTTGGCTTTTGTTTATTTTTGCAGTCCTTTGTGCGTGGCTCAAACCTTCTCATTCAGCAGCATCTGTCTTTGGAGGCCAGCATGCAGCAGCTTCGAGGTATGTGTTTGGCCTTCTCTTGTCTATTTTGTTTGTCCTTTGAATAATGCTTTTGTTACTCATGTGTGATCTTGGTGCTTTGTAGATGAAAATAATGAGGCCCTTCATCAGCTGGATAATCTCAAAAAGAGCCTTGATCGAGCGGAGAAGAAGGCTGAAGATGCTGTGGAGGCAGAGGAGCGCCTGCAAAAGGAGTTGGTCGATGCTGCCAAGGCCAAGGAGCGCCTGGTTGATGCTGACAAGACCAAGGAGAGCCTGCAGCGGGAGGCTTCAGATCGTGAGGATCAGCTTGCCACTGTTGAGGCTTCTCGCGAGAAGGAGGTGGCCGAGAAGCTGATGGTTGCGGCCAAGGCTTTCTCCGATGAGTATCTTGTGTTTGAGTTGGTCTATGAAATTCGGATTGCTTCTTGTCACGCTCTTATTTAGCTCTTTTGATTCTTATTGCCTCATATGCTTCAGGTATCGCGTTCGATCGCGGTGCCCTAGAGCATGGGAGTGCTTTGGATGATGCCACCGCAGAGGTCAAAGACCGCTGCGGCACTGCTGCAAATTCCCTGGCGAAAGCCAAAGGGGTGCTCTGGCGCTTCTACAAGGAGATCGTTCCCAAGGGCGTTTCTCTTGAGGATGTCGATGCTCCGGCGGATGAGTTGTCGGAGGATGCCCCTACGGCCTATAAGCGCAAGCAGAAGGGCATCGGTGCCTCCATGGTGCTGGCCATGGACATGGCGTCTGGAGCAGAGCTGGATCTTCAGCACGCCACCTCCTAGATGCCAACAGCGCCAAACGGCTCACAGGTAGCCTTTGCTCTTTTCGCCAACCGCTATAAGAGCTATGGGACAAAGCTCATTGACCTGTTGGCGGACTATGCTGCGAAGCAGTAGGGGAGGCAAAGAGCAGGCAATCTGGCTCCAAGGTCACTCCGGGTGCTGATGTAGTTTAGGATAGTTTTATCTTCTTCTTCTTGTTGTAAGATTTTGTTGGTGAACAATTTATCCTTGTGCCACACAGTGGCTTTTGATGTATATAAGTTATGTTTCGAGCTGTCACCAAAGATGTGTGTGATTTTCATACCCTTGTTTGTTGTTCTTTTAGAGGCCTTCGGGTGAGGGACCCGTTAGTACTTCAACTGCTCCAGATCCACGACCATCGTTGGGTGATGCGTCGCAGCTTGTTTTTTCACGATCGCGTCGTAGCTTGGTGAAGGAGATCCTTGGCGTTCGAGGCCACGCGGATGTGTTGAAGTCGAAGACTGAGCGGGCTACTTCCAGGGAGGAGTACCTGATGGGGGAGCTGTGGCAATTGAGCGGGAAACTGCAATGTGAGTTTTCTTGAGTTGCTGCTCGTTTTCGGATGCGCCTTGTTGTCGCGTCACCTTATTCTGATTTTTCTGCAGGTGCCAACCTTGTTCCGAGGGAGGAGAAGGAGCGTGTTGCAGTTCGGATCAATTGCTTGACCCAACATGACAGGGAAGCTGGAGGCATTTTTTGGATGGACCATGACCGGGCCGCCGTTCTTGCGACGGTGCATGATCGTGTTCATCAAGTCTCGCGGGTGCTAAGGCAGGTGAATACTTCCCTTGCGTCGATTATGTATGTCATGTTTCCTATGGACGAGGCACTGTCCACCCTTTGGGGTTTGTTGTCGAAGTTTCGAGACGTGAGTCATGTGAGGGAGTTAGTGTGGCACCAGCTGGTGGAAGGGGTGAAAGCTGCCCTTTCGCTTGTTCGGCTGCATCGCCCTGATGTCGATCCCGCGGCGGTGGCGGCTGGGCTGCCCCTTCGACCAGATGGTGGCGTCTGGGACATGCGCCCGCATTATGCGTCTGTTAGGCAGTATGCCGAAGAGATCGTGGATCTTTTTAAGCATCGGGCACACGTGATTCTTCAGAATAAATAGGCCCTGTAAAATGATAGATGTAAAACTTGTATATATTCGAGTGGGCTTGTTATGCCCTTTTTCTGTAAAGTTTGTTTGTGCTAGCACGTGGTGCCTTTATTGTGTGCATGTCCTTTTCTTTAGCCTGACGTGGTCAGCTACTCAGGTTACATGCGGTATTCTCAGTCGACAAGGTCGTGAGGTGAGGCAGAGCCCCCGAGCGTGTTATAGCGAAAGGTAATGTAAAATAAAAGAATATTTCCGGGCGGGACACTTAGCTTTTATTCATATCGAAATGGATGAGGTACATTGTTCGGCTGAGTAGCCTTGGATGAGTAGCCTTATTGAAAGTAAAGGGATAACTAGAGGTAGAAGCGTCGCAGACGCGCGACGTTCTAGGGATTGGAGTATTCGACTCCTGACGTGATTCCCTTGAGGCGATAGGCACCGCCTGGGATGACTTCTGTGACGATGTAGGGTCCTTCCTAGGGTGACTCGAGATTTTTTGGCCGCTCTTGCTTGAGTCGTAGGATGAGGTCTCATTCAACGAAGGACCTTGGTCGCAGCCATCGGCTGTGGTAGTTGTGGAGGCTCTGCTGGTAGACCGATGAGCGAGCCACGATGATGTCGCATGCCTTGTCGAGTGCGTCGGCGGCATCTTCGAGTCCAACCGTCGATTTGGCTTCGCTGTAGGCGACGATCCGTGGGGCCTTGTGGCGTACCTTGGCGGGTAGTACGGCTTCGGCTCTGTGTACCATGAAGAAAGGTGTGAAACCAGTTTCACTGTTCGGCATTGTGTGTATGCTCCAGAGGATGCAAGGTAGCTCTTCTGCCCAAGCTCCCGCAAGCCGTTCGAGTGGGCTAAGCAGGCGTTTCTTGATGCCTCCGCCTATTAGGTCGTTGGACTTTTCGACCTGCCCGTTGGTCTGCGGGTTCTCCACCAAGGCGTATGATATGTTGATTCCAAGGCCCTCGCAGAAGTCCTGGAATTCCTTCGAGATGAAGTTCGAGCCATTATCCGTGATGATGTTGCGGCACGCCGAACCTGTAAACTATGGACTCGAAGAACCTTACGGCCGTTTTCCCGCTTTGGTTGGTGACAGGCATGGCCTCGATCCACTTGGTGAATTTGTCGACTTCGACCAAGAGGAATACGTAGCCTCCTGGCGAGGATTTTGGCAGTTTGCCGATCATGTCGAGGCCCCATTAGGCGAAGGGCTAGGCCAGTGGTATGGGCCTGAGCTCTGATCCTATTGCGTGTGGCTTCTTCGTGAACCTTTGGCAGCCGTTGCACCTTCGGACGATGTCCTTAGCATCGTTCATGGCCGTTGGCCAGTAGAATCCAGTTCGTAGATCTTTGGCGATGAGGGCGCGGCTGCCTGCGTGGTGACCGCATATGACTTCGTGGATGTCTTGGAGGATGGTTTTGCCATCACCGATGGTGACGCATCTTTGGAGCAAACCCGAAATACTGCGCTTGGACAACTCGCCATTGTGGAGAGTAAATTCCTTGGACCGGCGAGATATGTGTCAGGCATCTGTCGGGTCGTCAGTCAGTTCCTTGTTTAGCAGGTACCGAAGGAACGGCTGCATCCATGTTTCCTCGATCGCCATGACCTGTATCAGGCTGACGAGCTCGGCCTCCATGTCGAGCTTTTCGGGCCCTTTGTGTCCTTCGGGTGGCGCAGCGCCCGAGTGCTCTGCCTCTTCGGGTGATCCCTTGGGGAATTTCCTTTTGATAGAGGGTACGCAGATTTGTTCGAGGAACACACCTGGTGGCACCCGTGCGCATGTGGAGCCGATGTTGGTGAGCCTATCAGCTTCCTCGTTTCTTTCCCGTCCAACGTGCCGAAGCTCGCAACCGTCGAAGTCTCCTTCGAGTGAGTTGTAGAGCATGCAGTACGCGATCATGTTGGCGGCGTGGGCGTCACATTCGTTCATTGTCTACTAGACGACGAGGTTCGAGTCATCGTAAATGACTAGGCGTGTTGCACCTCAGATCTTTGCCATCCTAATGCCGTGGATGAGGGCCTCGTATTCGGCTTCGTTGTTGGAGGCGCGAAATTTCATCCGAAGGACGTATTTCATCTTATCACCTTGCGGGGATGTCAGTACGATGGAAGCTCCTGCTCCAGCCTCGCGCTTGGAGCCGTCTAAGTGCATCGTCCATGAATGTGTCATGTCCGGGGTGTCCGGCAGCTAGAGATCCATCTAGTGGACGAGGAAGTCAGGGAGGACCTCAGATTTGATCACCTTGCGCCGCTCGTAGACTAGGTCTAGAGGGGATAGCTCGATGCCCCACAGGGGTACGCATCCCGTGGCTTCGGGGTTGTTCAGGATGTTGGACAGCGGCGCCTCGTTGAAGTAGTGGCTCAGCCGACGAGCCTTCATGAACACGCCGTAGGCGAGATTCTGGTAGTGAGGGTACCTCTGTTTTGTTGGCGTTAGTACCTCGCTGAGGTAGTAGATTGGGTGTTGGACCCCATGGGTCTTGCCATCTTCAGGTCGTTCGACCACGAGTACGGTACTTACCACCTGGTGCATGGCTGCGATGTATAGTAGCAGTGGATCTTGCTCCTTGGGCATGAACAGGACATGCGAGATGGAGAGCAGCCGCTTGAGTTCTTCAAATGTGTCATCTGCTTCGGGTGTCCACTCGAACTTGTCGGCTTTTCGTATCAGCTAGTAGAAAGGAAGGGCCTTCTCCCCCATGCGGCTGATGAATCTGCTCAGCGCCGCGATGCGCCCAACTAGTTTCTTGACACCTTTGATGTTCTTCGGCTTATCCATGGTCAGTATGGCCCGGATGTTCTTCGGATTTGCTTGGATTCCTCGCTGGGAGATGAAGTAGCTGAGTAGTTGGCCAGATGGGACACTGAAGGCGCACTTTTATAGATTCAGCTTGATCTTGTAGTGATCAAGGTTATCGAACATCTCGTGGAGATCGTCGATCAGCATTTTGGATTCCCTGGTCTTGATGACTATGTCGTCGACATAGAATTGGATGTTACGACCGATCTGGTTCTTCAGACACGCCTGCATGCACCTCTGGTATGTGGCACATGCGTTCTTCAGCCCGAAAGGCATGGTGTTGTAGCAGAACACCCCGAACAGCGTGATAAACGATGTTTTCTCCTGATCTTCGACCTTCAGCTGAATCTGGTTGTAGCCTGAGTAGGCGTCGAGGATGGAGAGGTTCTCGCATCCTGCAGTCAAATCAATGATCTGATTGATCCACGGTAGGGGGAAGTGGTCCTTGGGGCAGTGCTTGAGCGACATGAAGTCTACGCACATACGAAGGATGTCCGTGTCCTTTTTGGGGACCAGCACAGTGTTGGCTAGCCATTCGCTCTCCTTGATTTCTCGAATGAAGTTGGCGTCGAGGAGTTTGTTGACTTTGATTCCAACTTCTTCTGCTCATGGTTAGGACAGTCATCGGATCGACTATTTGACTGGCCTTGCGTCGGGGAACACATTGAGTGCATGCTCGGCGAATTCCTGGGAACTCCTGGCATGTCCGCAGGACACCAGGCAAAGATTTCTAGCACTCACGGAGGAATTCGACGAGCACGCTTTCCTATGCGGGGCCGAGGTCATTGGCGATCAACGCCGTCTTGGAGGCATCGGTTGGGTGGACCTGCACCTTTTTCGTATTGACTGTGGAGTCAAACGACATATCAGGTGAGTTTTGCCTGGCGACTGGGGGTGCCCCGTTGTCTGTCACCTCTCGAAGCCTTGTGAGATCTTCTGTTGAAGTCTCTATCGTAGTGGTCCGATCGGGTGAAGCGTCCCTATACTGTGATGACGCCCCTGGGCCCTGGCATCTTGAGCAGCATGTACGCATAGTGCGGTACTGCTAGGAATCTTGTGAACACCACACGCCCGAGGATGGCGTGGTACTGTGATATACAATCCACCACCTCGAACTCGAGTCACTCGCACCAAAAGTTTTTGGGCTTGCCGAAGATGACGTCGAGCCATATCTTTCCCAGGGGATATATGCCCTTCCCTAGGAATATGTCGTGGAACATTGTGTTGGATTGTTCCAGGCTGCACAGCGGGATCCGCATTGCTGCGAGGGTGCTGGCGAACATCAGGTTGATGCCGTTGCCGCCGTCCATGAAGATGCGGGTCATCTCGAATCCTCCTATCTGCACCTCGAGCACCAGGGCAACATGACCTGGGCAAGGGATCTGGCGGGGATGGTCTAAACGGTCGAGCGTGATGCAGGACTCCGAGCCACTTAGGTACTCAGGGATGGCGGGCAGAGCGGTTATAGAGAGGCTGACCTGTCGAGTGATCTTCTTTTGCACCCTATTGGTAGGGCGTCCCTTCTGGATCATGATGCATCCTTTTGGCAGTGGGTATCCGCCTGTGCCATTGTTTGGCGTAGCTGCGATTGCAGGATTCGACGGTCCCATGGGTGGTGGTGGAGGAGCTCCATGGGCTATGTCACCTGGTGCAGGTGCGGGTCCGAACCCAGGGTTCAAGATCTGGCGTCGCATTTGGTTGAGGCCCTCGCTGAGTTTCTGGAACTCACGGCAGTCCTTGAGCATGTGGATGGCCTTCTTTTTACTGTCCCTCTTGTCGATGTAGAAGTGGATGGTGCAGGGACCCGACAACTTGTTGTATGCCGAGGGTTCATCGTCACGGCCGTGGCGCTTCCATGTTTGTGTTGGGCGTCAATCGTCGCGGAAGTTGCCTCCGCGGTATCCTCCACTGCTGCGATTGTTTTTGTTGCGGCATTCGGCGTAGCCATCCGCAACCATGCCGGTTCCGTCGCGATCATCATAGATGCGCGATCTTCGTTGCTACGGCGTTCGCGCCTGCGGCCGTATTCATCCTCCTCATCCGAATGTGCGAATGGAGGGAATCCTCACCATCTGCCCATCTGTTGGCGATGTCCATGAGGTGGTCGAGTGTCTTAGGCTTGACGCTCCCAAGTTCTTCCTTGAAGTCCGGGCGCTTGACACCGTCCTTGAAGGCGTAGATCGTCCTCTCCTCGGAGATGTGTGCGGCCGAGTTCTTGAGGTTGGACCAGCACAAGATGTACAAGCGAATGGATTCGCCCGTTCTTTGAGTGCAGGCCCGCAATTTCTTGATCGAGTCTGGCCTCTTGCTGGTGCCCTTAAAGTTTCGAATGAAACTGTACGCCAGCTCCTCCTAGCTTCGGATGGATCCTGAGGACAGGCTGCTGAGCCAGATCCAGGCTGCGCCTATCAGCTGCAGCTGAAGGCATTGCAGGGTAGTGTTCTTGTTGCCACTATGCAGCTTGACAGACAAGAGGTGGTCGCTGAGCCAGGCCTTCGGGTCCTGCATGCCGTCGAACTTCGGAGTATCCAAAGGAAGCTTGAAATTTTTCAGCATTCGTGTGCGCCGAACAGATCTGTTGAAGCATCGAGCTCCGCACAGTTCTCCATCGTCATCCTCTTCGTATTCGGTTGAGCACGCGCGTTTGGTGTGTGCCTTGTCTACCTTGCGCTACGCGAGGTCGTTTCAAGCGTCGTAGTCGCGGCTCTGACGTCTTGGGCTCTTGCGTCGTCGAGGTAGATCATGCTCGTCCTCGTCCTTGCCGGATGGAGCTTCTTCGTGGAGCGCAGCTCTGACGAGTCCGAGTCCGGCTAGCGCGGACTTGTGCATGGCACTCGTCGGGTCCCCCCAACGGAGGTGGATGGGACACGAGGTACGTAGTCGCTGCCATGATCGCAGCCTGCGGCGTCTTTGGTATGACGTTGCCATTGACATCCATCTCCATGAAGGACGTGTTGAGGGTTTTGGTGACGTCATGTCGCGTGGCGGGGTCCATGTAATCTGTGCGAGAGCGATGTTTGTTGGTGTGATTGCCATGCGAGATGGAGCCACCGGCGGCGGAGAGCGCAGCTCGCCGCGCGCTAGACTCCAAAGCTGCCTGCTTGCGTTTGTCGAGTTCCTCCTGCAGTTTTACCTGCTTGTTGTGCTCGGCGATGAGGAGGAGGTGGTATGCCATCAGCAGGTCCCCTGAAGTATTCATAGGTAGGATCTTGTTTCCCGCCACGGCTTCGCGTGCCTGGCGCCATCCATCCTTGTTGAGGTTGATCTTCTGGTAGGTGTCAGCATCACCATCGTTGGGCGGGAGGTTAGGGTTTCCTCCGTTTCCAGCCTGCGGGTTAGGCGGTGGATTCGGTGGTGGGTTGGGTGTACTCGAACCCGGTGAAACTTCTGATTCATGGATAACCACGGAGCATTGGTAGTGCTTGTGGATTGGATCGCTGCTGCCGCAGCTTTTGGATCCGGAACCGTACGTTCCTCTGTCTGATGGAGGGCCGCACAGATCTGAGTTGCAGCTGCTGCTACTGTCGTAGGACTCATGTGTTAGTGTTGACATGCATAGCGCGCTGATGGGTGGGACCCATGAAGCAGGCCTGATGGATGGTGGGGGCACCCGCTCTGGGAGGCGGAGGATGCCAGTCTGCCCCACCTGGAAGCAGAAGCTACCGAACAGAATCTCGAGCCTGTCGCCTACGGGCTCGAAATTGTTCATGGTGGCTGGTGAGTGGGCAATGAAGTCGAAAGCGCCGAAGAGGAGGTGGCTTTCCATTACCGAGGAGTTGTAGATCGCTTCGGATGGGACCGTCACGATCGCACAATCAGCATCCCCGTTTTCCACAGACGGCACCAATTGACGAGGTTTAATCCCATCAATGCCCATTGTTATGAGCTTGGGTTTTGGAAAACATGGGGATGCTGGAGATCGCGGAATGGTTAGCAAACAAGCAACACGGGGACACGAAGTTTACCCAGGTTCAGGCCCCCGGAGGGAAAACCCTACTCCTGCTTGTCGGCTCTTGATTACAGCGGAACAGAAAGTTAAAGGGGTGCGCAGATGCAATTTGGCGTGGAGGTGTGTATGCGGTGAGAGGTGTTTATGCGGTGATAGGTGCCCTCCTCGCCGTGCCCTCCTAGCCTTTATATAGATAGGCAGGTCCCGGGTGTAGGTCGAGTCGGTTACAGATTAGGGTTTGCCCTTTGAAAATCTATCTACTCTAGTCTTGTTCTCCAAGCATCCGAACACGTCATGGGCTTGGGCCACCCGGAACCTCCGCGGGACGCATATCTTGCAGTGGGCCTTCCTTCGGGCTGGACTAGGTATGATGATGTTGTGTACCCGTGGAGTATAACCATGTCAGAGACGCCCAGGTCGGTCAGTTGGGCTGCGAATTGGGCCTGGGCCAGATGGTTGGCTGCCTTTTGCTATTTATCCTTTTCTTTTTCTGTTTTGATTTTTCAAATAAGATTTGAATAACCAAAACAACTCCAAATCCTCTCAAATTATCACCACATTTTTGTGGGGTGGTCCTAGTATGGAAAAGTGTTATAAACACACAATCCACTCAAAAACAATTTGGTGTAATGAAAATAAAAATAAAAACATGCCCCATACATGTAATATAAAAAGGGGTTTAAATAGGGTTTTGTTAGGGTTTAACTTTGAAATTTTTTGTGCAATGTAAACATGCCATGATAATACGAATGCAATCATGATGTTTTGGATTTGATGAAATTTGGGATGTTACAATAGGACACCTTCAAAGTTCATAAGGGTGACTAGATACGAATAGTTCAAGAGCAAGCAATATCAACAATATGAATCAATCAATAAGTTTTGGGACAATGCACATAGAAATAAGAATGGAAACTATGCTCTCTTAATTGGTTCCTAAGGATAGAAGGTGGAGACTAAATATAAAAGTGGAAGAAAGGCCCTTCAAAGGGAAGCAGGGATTCAAGTCTCATAAAGAGCTTCCAAAAATTATGGTACTTGTTAGCTTTCAGCTCTCATTGCCCTATCATAAGCATCTTGAAGTTATTAAGGTTAAAGTGAACAAAAAATGGAGTATATGATTGACAAAGTCTAAGTTGACAATCTCATATCCCTTGAGTACGAGGGCCGCTCCTCATGCTACTCAACTTTAGTCACCGGTAAGTTCTTGTCATAGTAAGTACATGTGTATCAAAGAGAACCGCCAACAGGGTACCCCTTGCCCAATGATACAGGAGCTATCCCATATCAAAATGACAAGGCAAGCAGACAATGAGCATCTCAGCAATCTTCTTATTTACCATGGGAAAATGGTGCTTTTTTCTGTCTTTCCTCTTTTCTCATATTTTTTTCTTTTTCTCAATCTATTTTTCTGTCTCTCTTTTTTTATAAGAACAATGCTTCATAGATTGCTCACTATGGTGATGCTGCAAGCTTCCACCATGATTAGTCATGGATTAGGCTAGCGGCCCAGGCGTTTCTCTAACACACATACATAACTCCATGGACTTACAAGCTCCCCTTTTATTTCACACCGATGACATCCGCAAACAAAATATCATGATATCAACTGGGTAAATGTACACGTGCAATGTTAAAAGTGTTCCTCGTGACAGCACGGTTCTGCTAATTCCCAACGTATAAGTGTGCCATCAAGTTTGTGAGAGCTTTAATCACTAAATTTCACATAACAAGTTTAATTTGGAAGATACATAAAACAAGAATATACTTGGAATGGTGTAACACACCATGCATAGGAATTTATAGTGGACACTTTGGAATAATTTGGTTTATTGGGAGTTGGATGCATGAGTAGATCTGACTCAATATAAGTGGAGGCTAGCAAAAGACTGGGAGCGACCAACTAAGAGAGCAATAATGGCCATAATCATGCAGAGCGACAAAACATTACTAATCAAAGCATAAAGTGGTACCACAGGTTAAAACTAAATGATTATAGAGGCTAAGGTAACTGTTTCATAGTCATAACATGGTGTGAGCATGTGCCAAGTCAACCCAAACAAAGCATCAAAGGAGAATACCACAATACTATGCTTTTGTATGTTAAAACAACGCATGATTCTTGCAAGGCACATTAAGCAATCCTAATTGTTTGGAACAAGTCATGCTACAGAAATAATCACTAAGCATAAGGTCAAAAAAAAACCTATCATGACATGATAAAGTCTAAGTCACAGTCAAAGCAAGCTCCTTCTTGTACTATTAAGCAAGAACTTTCTACTCCTTTCCAACACCAATCAACTTATTTGAAACAACATGGAGAAAGCGGGGGTCCAACTTCTTTATTCAAGAAAACTAAGCAAACTAAAACCAAAAACAAAAACTAAGACGCTCCAAGAACTACACAACTGTGCATGAAACAATAAAAACGAAGTGTCTAGAAAGACCTGAGATTTTTATTGATGAAGAAGGGGATGCCTTGGGCATACCCAAGATTTTACGCTTGTACCTCTTGAATATTTCTTGGGGTGATACGGGGTGGCATACCCAAGCTTGAGCTTTTCTCCATTCTTAATCTCATTACATTATTCTTCCTTTATACCTGAAAATTTTCCTTCATACAAAACTTCACACAATCTTCATTAGCAACATTAGTGCATTCAAAAGATAATAGGCCATTGGGGTTTAGTTTCAAAACAGAAAAACTTTCACTAAAAACACAGGATACTGTAGAAATCCCTCAAAAAATTTAATTTCCCAAAGAGAACTCAAAAAGGAATCAATAAGAAGCAAATGCAAATAATGGCAGAAATCTGTCAAAACAGACCAATAGGTAGAAACCGATTTTTTTGAAGACCTTTTGTTCCTCAAATAAAAAGTGTTGAACTAATGAAAGTTAGATAGCAACCTGGGGGATTTATTAAGAAAATTACAGCTCAATCTGACTTAAAGAGATTTTTCAAGAATTTTTATAGTGGAGCACAAAAATCTGTTTCGGGATAACAACTCCTCAAATCTTACTTCCCTCTCATTAGAGGTTATTCTTGGCACAAAAATAAAAAAGAAGGATAAAGAGAGGTTATTACAGAAGTAATAACTTCCAAGACTGAAGAAAACTGTTGGGTTATCTCCCAAGAAGTACTTTTCTTTAATGCCTTTAAGTTAGGCACAAGAAGCAAGAATCAAGTATTTTCAAATGAAGAAGCATTAACATCAAATTTTGCTTTAAAAGGATGAGCAAAAGGTAATTTATCTCTCCTCATAGGGAAGTGTTCAATACCTTTCTTGAATGGAAATTGATATTTAATGGTGCCTTCTTTCATATCAATGATGACACCAACAGTTCTAAGAAAAGGTCTTCCCAAAGTAATAGGACAAGAAGCATTGGATTCAACATCCGAAACATAGAAATCAATAGGGACATAAGCATTGTTAACCATAATAAGAACATCATTAACATTACCCATGAGTTTATTTTTAGCATTATCATCAAGTGGGACATCCAAATAGGAATCTTCCAAAGGTGGCAAATCAAGCATTTCATAAATCTTTCTAGGCATAATAGAGACGCTAGAACCAAGGTCACATGAAGCTTTGAGATCAAAGTCATTCACTTGCATATTAATGATGGGTTCCCAACTATCTTCTACTTTCCTAGGAATAGAAGCTTTGTGTTTCAACTTTTCTTCCTTAATTTTAATGAGAGCCTCTGTAATGTGTTTGGTGAAAGCCGTATTCAAATCACTAGCATTAGGACTTCTAGCAAGATTTTATAGGAACATAATAACTTCAGAGATATTGCAACCATCAGGATCAAAATCAAACTTAGCATCTCAAGTAGGAGACTTATTGGGTTTGGGCATTGTGGTAGGAGGAATAGGGACTTCTTGTGGTTTAGTATCATCCATATTGGTGGTGGTAATGGTATACATACTATTATTTCTTACAATTTTAGCTTGTCTTTCCCACTTAGCATGTAATTTGGCTAACATTTTCATCAATAGTAACTTGTATGTCATGAGTATCAGCAAAGGTACTTTCCAAGGTTTCAGGTTTAGAAGCATTTTATTAATCAAAGAGGACTGTGCTTCAGACAAAGAGGAAATATTTTTCTCAGCACTCAAAATTTTGGACTGTAAACTAGGAATTTCCCTATTCAAATTCTCAAGTTGATGACTAATATTTTTCAAGATGGCAAATTATTCTTCCATAGTTTTAGTGAATATTTTGTTCTGCTCATATTGCATTTGCATAAAGTTTTTAGTGGATCTTTCAACTTCTAGAATCCTATCTTCACTAGGCATTCCAGATCTACCATGATAAGTGTTGCCATTATTAGGAGGATAAGGGATATAGTTATTACCATAAGCATTGTTGCCAAAATTATTATTCCCAATGAAGTTCACATCAACTTTCTCTTGTTGAGCAACCAAAGAGGCTAGAGGAACATTATTTGGATCTATATGAGCTTTTCCATTAACAAGCATAGCCATGATAACATCAATCTTATCACTCAAAGAGGAGGTTTCTTCAACATAATTTACCTTCTTACCATGTGGATCTCTCTCAGTGTGCCATTCAGAATAGTTGACCATCATATTATCAAGGAGCTTTGTTGTAGCACCCAAGGTAATGGTCATAAAGGTACCTCCAGCAGCTGAATCCAACAGATTTCTTGAAGAGAAGTTTAGTCCTGCATAAAAGGTTTGGATAATCATCCAAGCAGTCAGTCCATGAGTGGGAAAATTTTTTACCAAAGATTTCATTCTTTCCCAAGGTTGAGCAACATGTTCATTATAAAGTTGTTTAAATTTCATTATTTCACTTCTCGTAGATATAATCTTAGCAGGAGGATAGTATTTTCCAATAAAAGCATCTTTGCATTTAATCCAAGAACCAATACTATTTCTAGGTAAGGATAGCAACCATTCTTTAGCTTTTCCTCTCAAGGAGAAAGGAAACAATTTGAGATTAATAATATCTCCATCTACATCCTTATATTTTTGCATATCACAAAGTTCAACAAAGTTATTGAGGTGGGCAGCAACATCATTAGAACTAGCACCAGAAAATTGCTCTTTCATCACAAGATTCAACAAAGCAGGCTTCATTTCATAAAAGTTAGCATCAGGAGCAGGTGGAGCAATAGGTGTATTCAGGAAAGCATTGTTGTTTGTGATAGTGAAGTCACACAACTTGGTGTTCTCAGTAGAATTCATTTTTGCAAAGGTGGCACAAGCCAACAGCAGTAGCAAGTAGAGTAGGAACTAATTTTTAGAGTTTTTGATAAGAAAAAGCAAATCAAACGAAACTAATTTTTTTGATTTTTTGATAAAAATAAGAAAACAAAACAAAGCAAAAGAAACTAAACAAAACAAAAACAAAGTAAAGAGAAAGTTTGTGAAGGACTTCCCTTGTGAAGCCGTCCTTAGCCTCCCTGGCAACGGCGCCAGAAAAAAGCTTGTTGCGGCTCAGATCACTATAGAGCTTCGATGGGAAACCCCAAGATGAAGGTGTGATGAGTACAGCAATAAGTTCTTCCCTCAGTAGAAACCAAGGTTATCGAACCAGTAGGAGGAAGGAAACGACTCAAGGTGTTGCTAGCAACTTGGAAACCTGCACAACACAAACTCAAGACTTTGCCCCAACGAACAGTGAGGTTGTCAATCTCACCGGTTTGCTGAAAATAAAGGATTAAACATATGGTGTGGAAGGTAATGGTGACTTGCAGAAAGTAAACAGGTAACAGTGGAGATGTATCAGTGGTAAAGATTGGAATGGGGTCCACAGTTCACTAGAGGTTTTGTCCTTAAGATAAACAACATAACATGTTGGGTAAACAAATTACAGCGTTGCAAATGACATGACAGAGCAAGGCATAACAATGAAATACTAGACATTCATGATCCTATGATATTTGATTGGGCATTACAACAATATACATAGACCGCCATCCAACTGCATCTATGACTAGTAATCCACCTTCAGGTTATCATCCGAACCCCCTCTAGTCTTAAGTTGCAAGCAACGGATAACTTCTTTAAGAAAAGTGGGTAAAGTAAACAATAGAATTGTTCCATGAACAAAAGATCATTGTTTTCTCCCTAGTAACAACAGCACATCTACATCCTTAGAGATTTCTATCACTTCCCTAGATTCAATAGAGGCATGAACCCACTATCGAGCATAAATACTCCCTCTTGGAGTCACTAGCAACTACTTGGCCAAGATAGTTACTAGAAACGAAGATCATGCAAGATCTCGAACAACACAGACATGATAGAATCAATAAGATAGAATCATTAATTAATCTGACATAGTAATCTCAATATCCATCGGATCTCCGCAAACACAACATGCATGATTACAAATAGATGATCTTGATCAAGTACGGAGCTCACGAGATCTAAACATTATAGCACAAGGGAGGAGAAACAACCATCTAGCTACTGTATGGACCCGAAGTCCAAGGTGGAACTACTCACGCATCATACCGAAGGCTGGCATGGTGATGAAGAAGGCCTTCGGGATGATCTCTCCCCTCCGGCAGGGTGCCGGGAAGAGCTTCAGATCCCCCTGGTCTAGGGATGATGGTGGAGGCGGCTATAGACTGTTTCGTGGAGATCTGATCAGGTCCTTAGGGTTTTGGTATCGGGGGCTTCTTATAGGCGAAGGGGGAGACCGAGGGGGTGCCCGGGGCGGCCGCACCCCCCAGGCGTGGGCCAGGCCTGGCTGCGCTGCCAGGGGGTGTGGGCCCCTCGAGGCTCTCCTTCGTCTCATCTTCTGGCTCTGTGCTTTTGTCGGTGAAATATTGACTTTGCATTTTCTCCCGTCCAATTCCGAGAATATTCATTTTCTGACTTTTTTGGAACCAAAAACAATAGAAAACAGGCAACTGGCACTATGGCATCTTGTTAATAGGTTAGTCCCAGAAAACGGATAAAAATACCTCAAAGTGTAGACAAAGCAAAGCAAAGTGGATACTAAACAATCATGGAACATCAAAAATTATAGGTATGTTTACGACGTATCAAGCAACACCTTCAAGAAGGAGAGCAAGGACACTACTCCCTAGAACAGTGCACACTGGTCCTAGGGTTTCCCCGACACATAGAGGGAAGTGGACATAGGGTAGCCATGACGCCCTCCAGGAAGGAATGGTGCCACTAGAGGGCGGCACTGCTTCAGTGTCAGGCGAGCCGACAAGGTTTTCCCCAACCCTATCCACAACCCCCTAGACGATCCGTTGCATAGGAGCCCCGCGAGGTCGAGGCCTTGAGACCACCAAGCTTGCTGACCACCAATATGCGCCACTACGATCATGAAGCCTCCATTGCCGTCTCACCGAGCTACGTCACGAGGCCTGCATGATGGAGACAAAGAGTAGTTTGAAATAGGGTCATCGGTACTGTAGCCGCGCAGGAGAGAACTTTCTCCACCACCAAGGGTGGTAGTTGACCAGACGCGATCGCGAGACATATCAGTCTGAGTTAGGTCCGGCCAGGCCCTACGGGCCCATGAAGCCCCCGAAGAGGTACACCAATCCCAAGAGGGTTCGACCAGGCCCAGATTTGGGTCCGTGAAGTCCACCGCCACGTTGTCCACCGTCACTACTACACCCTTCCAGCACTACACCCCACCGCCACTCGTAGGACGTGTTGCGATTCGAGCAGGACCCGACCTAACTAGGATCCAAAGGGCCCAAATCTGGGTCGTCTGGGCTTAGCTGGCAGCGTCCTGTAGCAGCCAGCCGCCCCGTAGCACCACAAGCTCGCCAACATGCCATCGCCACCCAGGTCAGGTTGAACCACCGCCGCCCTGTGAGCTCTGCTGCCAGATGAGAGGGCCCTGACTCTACCTCCTAGCACGCGACGAGAATCAACCCTCCGCGGCCGCCTCCCGGGCAATGCCCGGTGGCCCCTGCCAGCGGCGACGACATGGGGGAGGACGGAGGGGACTGGTCGGAGAAGGGAGGGGTGGCAATCTCCAGCCTCATGGAGCGAGAGGAGCACGAGGTGGAGGGAGTCAAATAGACAGATGCCATAGTCTCAATAGTTATCTTTGTAATAAGTGGTCATATATTGAATACACTACCTCTTAATAGGTCAAGTATACCTAAAAGTATAGTATGCAGTGCTTTGCCAAAACTAGTGTTTACCTGGGAGTACAACAATATTGGAAGATGGAATGTACTTCAGAATTTAGATTAATACCTTAATCTTGGTGACATGCATGAGAAATGAGGGCACTTGCACATCATATGTCTATGAAGCGTGGGCCTGGACAGGCTCCATGGAGGATTAAAAAAAATCAAATTTAAAGATTTAAAAAGTTTTAGTGAAAATATCAGGATACAAATAATAATTTATAATACACGCGTACAAAATATTATGTGAAAATAATTTATATTCTGGTCTCCTAAAAAGAAATAAATTCAGATCATTGCACTTTTAAATTTAGATTAAGCAGCAACATAAGGTGATCCCACAAGCTCATCTAAAGATAACTTTCTGGAATATGGTGGGTTAGATTGTTTGACAATAACTTTCATCAACTCCTAAAATTACACCAGAGACACATGTGAGAGTCCGTTCACTACAGGAGAAGCTTGGTATGCCGAGGGCTTATTGCCGTCGGCGTAGCCAGGAAAACCCTCGGCGTACGCTACGCCGATGGCTGCCCTCGGCGTACCGTCCTCGGCGGACCTCTCCCTCGGCGGAGTAGGCGCGGCCGTCGGCGTAGGACAAGACCATCGGCGTAGGTCAACGCCGACGGCCTGACGGCGCCCATCGGCGTAGAGACCGTCGGCGAACGTCGACCGCGCCGTCACACGGCCAATTAACGGCGCGTCGGCTACGTCGACGGCCTCACCCTCGGCGTACCAAGCCACGTGGAGGCTGGTGGGAGGCCTGGCGCAGCTGCTACGCCGACGGCCTCCCCCTCGGCGTACGCTCGCCACGTGGAGGCAGGCGGGCGGCCTGGCGCAGCTGCTACGCCGACGGCCTCCCCCTCGGCGTACGCCTGCCACGTGGAGGCAGCGCAGCGGCCTGGCAGCAGCGGGCTGGCCCTACGCTGAGGGCCTTGCCGTCGGCGTAGCCGTGACCATTTGGTCACACGTACCTCCTACGCCGAGGGCAAGGCCGTCGGTGTATCAAATGCACAGTTTTTTTTTTTGAATTTTTTTACAGCAGCAGCAGCACTCACAACAGCCATACATCCAAACATCATCATCCATACATCCATACATCATCCATACAACCATGCAATATATATTCCACACCAATTTAAAAGAGATCACATATGCCATACATGTATCAACATTAGTCATACAAGATCATCCATACATTAGTCATACAAGATCATCGACATCATCACACATCCCTACAACTCTGGAGGAGACGGGGTGTACCCGAGATCTCCCCTGGTGAAAAGTGGCGACCTCTGCCGAGGGTTGCGTCCAGTAGAAGCAGCAGAAGAGCCACCTGGCGAGGGAGTAGGAGAAGTGTGAAGCTCGGGAGAACCACCTGCAGAATGGCCAGGAGATGGACCATGGTCATGAAGCGGTGTGATCTGACACCCATCCGGCGAGGCGTGGCCAAAGTGCCGGTTCCCAGAAGCTCCCGTTCCCTACATGTTGCCTACATGTTAGCAACTTGCGAGGCAAAGTAAAGCGATAACCAGTGGGTTAGCAAAGAACTTACCGGTGTCGATGCGTAGTAGGTCCTAGCGAAGCTTTCCTTCGATTGCAAAAATGGCATCGGACCTGGCATGGGAGGCACGGGCCCTAAATATCTATTCTGGCCAGTTTGAATATTCACCATCATGGCCTGCAAGATAGTTTAGAAGTCAGGCCGTAGTTCAACAAACGGGGGGAAGTGGGACTTGTATCTTTTGCAAAAAATAAAGGTTCGGACTTACATTTACGTATTGCATGTAGATCGCATTCGCCTCCTGATGCTGCCGAAAGGCCACCTGATATTCCTCATAAGCGGCATCGTAGGCCGCGTCTAACTCAGGCTACAATTTCAAATACAAGGAATCTCGTCAGCGGTTAGCCATGCAGGAACAAAAGTCATAAAGATGATGAAAACGAGAAAAACTTACATCCTCGGCGGAGCGACGAGGCTGGCCACGAGGAGGGATAGGGGGGCCATCGGCGGAGTAGGTAGCCTTGATACGGCTGAAGCTCGTGCTGAGGGTAGGCTTGACCTTCTTATTCAGAATCTTGAGGCGTCCATGCTGCAATCCGTGCCCCGACAGGACCAACGACTCCTCGTCGATCTCCGCGTGAATGGGGTCATCCACATGGGGGTGACGAGCCTTAACCATCGTGCTGTAGTTCCCCAAGTCGTTCTGGGCAGTGCCGAAGTACACAGGCAACGAGGGTTGAGGCTCCGAGTAATTGGGCTTCTTTCGCCGCATCATCTCATAGACGGCGACGTCATGAATCACCTCCCCGGGTTGTGCCTCGGCCACCTGTATCGCGAAAAGAAAATATTATGCATATGAAGTACAAACATAAGCAGAAATGGACGCAGGTCGTTCCATGTATATACGTACCACCTTCCCCTTGAAGCGGTCAAAGTTGCGGTTTCCCGCGCAGTGCGTTCCACCATCGCCTCGGTTATCCGCGTTCCGCCTCGACAAGGCTGCAAACTCCTCGTCTTCTCTGAGCCACCTCGTCCTAACCAGCTCCTCCCATGCGAGTCGATGCGGCTCGGCCCAATCGGGGATAACCTGAAAATGCAATACTCAACTCCAGAAAATGCAATGGCAACTTAGAAGCAATGTAGAATCTCATTGACATTTTACTCACCGACATGTACTCTTCTGGCGTCATCGAGTACTCAGGATTAGGGTTCCTACCGACAATGTCTTCCTTCCTGACCCTCACGCCCCTGTCAGCCCAGAAGTGGCTAGCGGCCGTGACCTTCTGGTTGTACGACACCTGGGGGGTCAACTTCACACAAGCCCCAAGCAAAGTCCTCTGCGCCTTCTCCTGGTCCTCCTCGGCCACACGGTAAAAGCACTTCAATCATGCATAAGAGTCATGAGTTAGCACGGTGGGGTCATCAAGTATGAACATAACTCGAGAAATATGCCTTACCCAAAACTTGGTGATGACGGCATCAGCAGCTGTCGGAAAGCCCGGGACACGGGTAGTCTGGTAGTCCGCCCAAGTGGTAGCTAGCTTCCTGTCACCCTCGTGGGTAATGTGATAGCCCGGCCAGAACTTCCTAATCAGAGCTCCAACAAGGCTGTTAGGAAGGCGAGGCTTCGTCCCCGGAGGAAATGTCCAATTGCTGCACAATAATAAACATTAGTACACAATAATTATTTATGACCAACATGAAATAAAATGTTTTAAATTGCCAAATTAGTACACTTACTCAAGGCCATCTGGAATAATAAGGGCTTTCGCCTCATGAGTCCTAGGCTCAAACTTCTCGTCAAGGACTCCCGATTCCCCACGATTCCGCAATTTCTTCGGCCCCACCAACTCGCGGCTAGTGTCCGCCTCCGTATCGGTCCCCGCCTCCCTCTCGGTCCTCGCCTCCCTCTCAGACTCTGCCTCCCTCTCGGACTCTGCCTCCCTCTCGGCCCTGAAAGGCTGCTCTGTCAGGAACAACTCAGGAGCCACGTCGCCAGAAGCAGAGGGTGGTGGGTCAAAGTCCACGCCTCCTCCCGTGGCACCTCGTCCTCGTCCTCCTCGACCTCGGCCTCGACCCCGTCCTCCGCCAGCAGGAGCAAGATCGGGGTAACGCGGATTGGGATTTGGCTGTCTCCCACTCCGAGTAGCTCTTTTCTTGCGCTGCTTCAGCGCATTAAGCAAGGACGAACTGGTTGCCTTGCCGCTGCTCATATTGTTCAATCACCTACATTAAGTAAGAGAAAACAGTTAAGCACAAAGACATAATAAAATGAATACACAAAGAATAAATGCATAATGCAATTAAGAAAACAGTTAAGCACAAAAACAAAATAAAATGCATTAAAAAATAAATACTCACTATCATTTTCATTCTCATTCTCACTATCACTATCTTTTGAGTAGAAATCTGGATTCTCATCGAAGGGTGTAGGCTCATCATCGTTGTCATTCTCGGTATGGAGCTTCTCGAGCATACTTATGTCATGTAGATTCACCACTGACTCACCCCGAGTTTCTACATCATTCCCAAGGTCCTCAAGATCAACCGGTTCTAAATCAAAGTGTCCGAAGTCCTCTTGCTCTTGATAGAAAATTCCCTCGTACGTTACAGGGTTAATGTTGTTGTAATCGTCCTCGGAGGGAATCGGTAGGTTACCATGTGGCGATACCTGGAACACGACTTCCCAGCCCTGGAGTTCCGCTTTCTGGCATGGGTAGGGCAAATAATAAACTTGGTTGGCTTGGTGAGCAACAACAAAGACGTCGGCTCCGCTATAGGGGGTTGAAGGCCTAACTTCAACTAACCCAATGGAAGGGGTACTTCTCAGTCCACCCCTTGGGTCAAACCAGTGGCACTTGAACACAACAAGATTGAGTTCGACATTCGTACGATTGAAGGTCAGCTCGTATACATTCTCTAACCTTCCGTAGTAATCAAGGGAATCGGCTCCTTTGGTGAACACCCCAGTATTTACCGTTTTTGCATTCGGTCGCCCTTTCTGGTGCGTCTCTGTATGGAAGCAAAACCCATTCACATCATACTTCTCATACTTCATGACGACACTGTTACAACCTTGGGAAACACATTTCAGCTCATCTGACATCTCAACATTGGGATCAGCTCCCTACAGGTACAAGAGGAATTTGTTGCGTTCAGTAGTTACGTGGAATAAGAGCGACAAGTCACATATTGCAAGGTAAGAGGGACAGGTTAGAAATTACTTTTTCCATAAACCAGGACACAAAGTTTTTTTATTTCCGGGAGCACCCTCTTTCAGTAGAGTATCCAACTCCATGGGAGAGGGATCAGTCGGTCCCGGCCACTGTTCATCCGTGAAATCACTAAGAAGGAGAAAATAAGCATTAGACGGAGACCGAGTTACTAGCTGCATAGAGAAATAGGGTGTTCACCATTTTACCTAATGAAATCGACCACTTCCTTCATGTTCATAAGCACATAGAGCATTATGCAATCCTTCTCTTCCTTCGGCAACCTATATTTTAGTCCTTTACCGGCCTTGCCACCGGGAAATTGGAATAGTTCGAGATTGGGGTCATTCTTGGGCAGGTCGACATTGTAACGAGAGACCGGGTTATGCATAGTGGGAACATCATCGGGCCAGTAGGTTGTCGCGGCGTCTGCCATCTCCCGAAGGCATGTTGCTTCAGCTATGCATGCTTCAATCTTGGCTTTGTTTCCAGTTATCTTTCGAATATACTTAAACTCTCTCTCAATACAAAATTGCCAACGAAATTGCACCGGCCCCCCCAATAGTGCCTCGTTCGCGAGGTGCACAATGAGATGTGCCATCGGAGTAAAGAAGCCTGGCGGAAAGATCATCTCCAAATTGCATAGCAACTCCGGCACCTGAACTTGCAGCTTCTCAATCACCAGAGGACATATCTGCTTAGCACAGAGGGTGCGGAAGAAATGGCTCAACTCCGCAAGCACTCGCCATACTTTTTCGGGGAGATACCCTCGAACCATCACCGGCATCAGCCGCTCTATCCATATATGATAGTCGTGACTCTTGAGCCCGTTGACTTGTCCCGTCAAAAGATTGACTCCCTTACTTATATTCGAACAATAACCGTCAGGGAACATCACGACGTATTTGAGCCACCTAAATGACTCCTTCTTTTGGACATTATCAAGGCAGTAGTAGGCATGCGGCTTGAACCAATTCTTTCGACGGACAGTAGGAGGCTGCATGTGTAATCTCTTCCTATCATAAAGCTTCTCAACATCAACTCTAGCCTTGACATTATCCTTTGACTTCCCAGGAATGTTCAGGACTATGTGAAAAAGGGACTCCCCATTATTCTTTTCGGTGTGCATCACATCGATGTTATGGGGAAGTTCGAGGTCCTTGTAATACACGAGATTCGTTAAGGCTGCCATGTGAGTCCAATTATGCGTTACACCATATCCCGCAAATTGATGGCTAGTTCCCGGCGCCGCGGGCACGAGAGCACGTACCTCGGCATCAACAACTGCACCCTCGAACTTTGGTACCTCTTTTACTTCATGCACGACTTTGCCCTTCTTGAAGTTCTTTCTTTCTTCTCTGAACGAATGATTTCTTTTGAGGTACTATCGATTCGTGTCAAACGCAACATATTTGCGACCCGACTTTAGCCAAAGGAACTCAAGTCGGTGCCTGCACACTGGGCATGGCCACTTACCAGCTGTACACCATCCGCACGTTAGGGCGTACCCGGGCATGTCATGCATAGTATATTGTAACCAAACTATCATCAAAAAGTTTCTCTTTGATGCTCGGTCGTATGTTAACGTCCCGTGTATCCAAGAGTGGTTCAAATCATCCACAATCGGCTGCATGTAGACACTCAAGTTCTTCCCCGGATACTCAGGTCCTGGAATTATCAGCGACAAAAACATGGTCTTCCGTTGCATTAATACTCCGGGGGGGAGATTGAGCGGAATAACATACACCGGCCAGCAGCTGTACGAGGCCGTCGACATACCATATGGGTTGAAGCCATGTGTTGCTATCACAATTCTAACATTCCGAGCCTCTTCTGCCCACCGGGGGTATTTGTCATCGAAGTTCTTCCATGCCTTACCATCAGATGGATGTCCCATCTTCTTCCGTCCGTGCCCGTCCTCGTATCTTTTCCCCTTCTTGTGCCACGTCATCTGTTTGGCAGTCTCCTCGCTCAAGTAAAGCCGCTGGATTCTTTTTATGAATGGGAGATACCGAAGTATCTTCTTAGCGACCTTCGACTGCCTCACCTGACCATCCTTCCCCTTTATCTCTTCATATCTAGAGGCCTTACAAATGGAGCAGTACTTGTCACCCTCAAACTGTTTCCAAAACAAAAGGCAGCCTTTTGGACAACAATCTATCTTTTCATAATCCATGTTGAGCTCCTTCATGAGTTTCTTCGTTTCGTGAAAGGTTTTAGGCAGACAATGCCCTTCGGGCAACATGTTACCACATGTTCTCAGATTAACTTCAAAGTGAGAACGGGTGGCGGAGTACTGGCACTTGTCGGCTAGACACTGAGAGATGGCATCGAGCTGAGAAATCTTTGCACCCTCGTACAGAGGCCTCTTAGCCGCGGCCATCATATCAAGGAAGGCCTTCGCGGTTGGCTCCGGTTCCTCCGGTTCTAGCGGTTCCTCCGGTTCTGGTGATTCCTCCCGTGGAGGTGGCGAATTCGGCTGGTCGACATCAATAAGATCATCTAGCATGTTTCTAATCCCATCGTGCTCATTGCCATTGAGCCGCTAACGCATCACCTCACCTCTGTCACGTTCGTACCGAGCAAAGTCGACTTGCGTGACATAGTTAGACATGTACCCATATTGCAGAAGGTGTTTGTACATGTCATCCTTCCCCTGACGATGATGCTTAGTGCAATGAGCGCAGGGACAAAGTGCCCGAACCATTGCCTTCGAACCACGCTCTAACTCATTCACTAACAAATGAGTGTTCCGTACCCAATCGTCTGTTTTATTAGTCGCACTAATACGGCCACTGTACATCCACCCATTATCAGCCATCCTCTTCTGCTTTGTTGGGAGACAAACAACAAATATAACATTTTATATCAAACAGGAGATTAAATGCTTCATATTTTTACGCATTCATCAACCTACATGTCCAATAGGAAAAGAGGGTCCTAACCAGCCGCCGGATCCGTAGATTGGGTAAGTTCTCCCTGGTTCTACCCCGATCCAAGAAGAATTTCGGCAGCACCTCCCCGCTGCTCTCCCGATACACGTCTCGACAAAAAGCCAAGAGGATGTGCATCCGGAGAACAATGAGGAGGCGCCACCGAAATCCTGTCTCGAATCGAGGTAGAGCCAGGGAGAACCAAACCCAACTACGAATCCGCCGACTGCCCGATAAAAGCCATAAGCGTTAAGGTCCAAAATATGCGAGACCACTAATGCATATTAAGTCGCATAACGCTTACGGTCGGGATGATGCCTAGGTGACGCGACAGACTTGGTGATCTAGACACAAAAATAAAACCTAGGTACAAGAGAGGCGAACAGATTCTCACCCTCGGCGGTAGAGGAAGTAGTCGATCAACCGAGTGTCGAGGTCGGCGACGGAACTCGGAGAGGGGATCGAGGTGTCACCTACACCATCTCCCGCAACGACAGTCACTCCCGAAACACTACAAAGTTTGTACATTGACATAAAGACAATACCTTAGTCACAACATGTATAATTAGGCTCATTCAAAAAATATTCTACTTTGTGCATCTAGTTTTATTTCTATCTCTACCTATTATATTTCTAAATAATTTTTGCATCTAGTTTTATTTCTATTTCTACCTATTCTATTACTAAATAATTTTTTACCTATTCTATTTTCTAAATAAATTTCTACCTATTCTATTTCTACATATTCTATTTCTAAATAATTTTCTACCTATTCTATTTCTATTATATTTTCTACCTATTCTATTTCTACAGGAAGTTACAGGAGGTACCTGCGGAGACGACGAGCTCGGGGCGGCGGTGCTGGGCACGGGAGGCAGGCAAGAGGCAGACGACGGCGCGCTCAGCGGCGAGGGAGGAGGGAGGGAGGGGTGGTGGCGACTATGGGGGAGGGAAGGGGGCGGTGGCACTCAGCGGAGGGGAAGGGAGGGAGGGGGTGGCGGCTACGGGGGGAGGGAAGGGGGCGGTGGAGGCGGGAATGGGGAGGGAGGGCTGGCGGCTGCTGGCGGCGGTGGGGAGGCACGGGAGCGGCGGGGGGGTGGTGGCGGCGGTGGCGGCGGTGGGGAGGCACGGGAGGCTGCGGTGGGGAGGCACGGGAGGCGGCGGGGTGGTGGCGGCGGTGGGGCGGCGGTGGGGAGGCACGGAGGAGGCTGGTGGAGGCGGTGGGGAGGCACGGAGGCGGCGGTGGCTCGCGGGGGGAGGGAGGAGGGGTGGTGGCCGGTGGAGGCTCGGGGGAGGGAGGAGGCGGTGCAGGCTCGGGGGAGGGAGGGCTGGCGGCGGCGGGGAATTAGGGAGGGGCTGGTGGCGGCGGGAACTGGGGAGGGGCTGGCGGCGGCGGGAACTGGGGGAGGGGCTGGCGGCGGGAATGGCGGCGGCTGCTGGCGGGGGTCGGGGTCGAGAGCGGGCGCGTGCAGAGAGTGGCTCGGGTGAGAGGAGGAGGGGTCGGGAACGGGCGCGTGGGAGCCAAAGTAGGATAGGGCTACGCCGACGGCCAGGCATACGCCGAGGGCAGCCGTCGGCGTAGCTAGGTTTTTTTTTAACTTTTTTTTGAAAGAAGGGTCTTTTGTTTAATATCAAATTTTACAACATATTTTATTTAGTGTCTACTATTATAGAATAAACTATATATTATTAATATATAATTTTTTATTTCGACTTGTGCTCGTTTTCCAAGCAAACCCTAGATGTGGGCTAAACGGGGAGATTCCCCCCTTATTTCGTCTTGCATGCATGCGAGGGGGGACACATGCAAGCACCTATACCAACCTCTCACCACACTCACACACATATGCTAGGGTCACATGCAAGTTTTCATCTCATTCCAATGTTCTCGTGGTCTTCCTCCGGCGAAACCCTGATCTCAGTGCACACTCGGATCGTCTACCCCCTAGACGTTCCTCTGACAGGGGTAGCCCGGCGTAGCTCTCTCTTGTTTTGTGTTTGTTTAGGTCATAGGGTGATGTAAAACCATGTTGGCTCACAAGTTGGGGCACTATCCTACCCGGTTTCACCTCGACGGGGAGATTCCACCGGCATACGGGTCCGGAACCTTCGCCTCTAGGTTAGAGCGCATGCATGCGAGGGGGGACACATGCAAGCACCTATACCAACCTCTCACCACACCCACACACATATGCTAGGGGGACATGCAAGTTTTCATCTCATTCCAATGTTCTCGTGGTCTTCCTCCGGCGAAACCCTGATCTCTGTGCACACTCGGATCGTCTACCCCCCTAGACGTTCCTCTGACAGGGGTAGCCCGGCGTAGCTCTCTCTTGTTTTGTGTTTGTTTAGGTCATAGGGTGATGTAAAACCATGTTGGCACACAAGTTGGGGCACTATCCTACCCGGTTTCACCTCGACGGGGAGATTCCCCCCTTATACCGGTACGGAACCTTCGCCTCTAGGTTAGAGCGCATGCATGCGAGGGGGGACACATGCAAGCACCTATATATACCAAGCTCTCACCACACCCACACACATATGCTAGGGGCACATGCAAGTTTTCATCTCATTCCAATGTTCTCGTGGTCTTCCTCCGGCGAAACCCTGATCTCTGTGCACACTCGGATCGTCTACCCCCTAGACGTTCCTCTGACAGGGGTAGCCCGGCGTAGCTCTCTCTTGTTTTGTGTTTGTTTAGGTCATAGGGTGATGTAAAACCATGTTGGCTCACAAGTTGGGGCACTATCCTACCCGGTTTCACCTCGACGGGGAGATTCCACCCTCATACGGGTCCGGAACCTTCGCCTCTAGGTTAGAGCGCATGCATGCGAGGGGGGACACATGCAAGCACCTATACCAACCTCTCACCACACACCCACCACATATGCTAGGGGCACATGCAATTTTTCATCTCATTCCAATGTTCTCGTGATCTTCCTCCGGCGAAACCCTGATCTCTGTGCACACTCGGATCGTCTACCCCCCTAGACGTTCCTCTGACAGGGGTAGCCCGGCGTAGCTCTCTCTTTTTTTGTGTTTGTTTAGGTCATAGGGTGATGTAAAACCATGTTGGCTCACAAGTTGGGGCACTATCCTACCCGGTTTCACCTCGACGGGGAGATTCCCCCTTATACGGGTACGGAACCTTCGCCTCTAGGTTAGAGCGCATGCATGCGAGGGGGGACACATGCAAGCACCTATATATACCAAGCTCTCACCACACCCACACACATATGCTAGGGGCACATGCAAGTTTTCATCTCATTCCAATGTTCTCGTGGTCTTCCTCCGGCGAAACCCTGATCTCTGTGCACACTCGGATCGTCTACCCCCTAGACGTTCCTCTGACAGGGGTAGCCCGGCATAGCTCTCTCTTGTTTTGTGTTTGTTTAGGTCATAGGGTGACGTAAAAACCATGTTGGTTCACAAGTTGGGGCACTATCCTACCCGGTTTCACCTCGACGGGGAGATTACCCCCTTATACGGGTACGGAACCTTCGCCTCTAGGTTAGAGCGCATGCATGCGAGGGGGGACACATGCAAGCACCTATATATACCAACCTCTCACCACACCCACACACATATGCTAGGGGCACATGCAAGTTTTCATCTCATTCCAATGTTCTCGTGGTCTTCCTGCGGCGAAACCCTGATCTCTGTGCACACTCGGATCATCTACCCCCCTAGACGTTCCTCTGACAGGGGTAGCCCGGCGTAGCTCTCTCTTGTTTTGTGTTTGTTTAGGTCATAGGGTGATGTAAAACCATGTTGGTTCACAAGTTGGGGCACTATCCTACCCGGTTTCACCTCGACGGGGAGATTACCCCCTTATACGGGTACGGAACCTTCGCCTCTAGGTTAGAGCGCATGCATACGAGGGGGGACACATGCAAGCACCTATATATACCAACCTCTCACCACACCCACACACATATGCTAGGGGCACATGCAAGTTTTCAACGCATTCCAATGTTCTCGTGGTCTTCCTCCGGCGAAACCCTGATCTCTGTGCACACTCGGATCGTCTACCCCCCTAGACGTTCCTCTGACAGGGGGTAGCCCAGTGTTGCTCTCTCTTGTTTTGTGTTTGTTTAGGTCATAGGGTGATGTAAAACCATGTTGGATCACAAGTTGGGGCACTATCCTACCCGGTTTCACCTCGACGGGGAGATTCCACCCTCATACGGGTCCGGAACCTTCGCCTCTAGGTTAGAGTGAATGCATGCGAGGGGGGACACACACATGCAAGCACCTATATATACCAACCTCTCACCACACCCACACACATATGCTAGGGGCACATGCAAGTTTTCATCTCATTCCAATGTTCTCGTGGTCTTCCTCCGGCGAAACCCTGATCTCTATGCACACTCGGATCGTCTACCCCCCTAGACGTTCCTCTGACAGGGGTAGCCCGGCGTAGCTCTCTTGTTTGTGTTTTTTAGGTCATAGGGTGATGTAAAACCATGTTGGCTCACAAGTTGGGGCACTATCCTACCCGGTTTCACCTCGACGGGGAGATTCCCCCTTACGGGTACGGAACCTTCGCCTCTAGGTTAGAGCGCATGCATGCGAGGGGGGACACATGTAAGCACCTATATATACCAACCTCTCACCACACCCACACACATATGCTAGGGGCACATGCAAGTTTTCATCGTATTCCAATGTTCTCGTGGTCTTCCTCCGGCGAAACCCTGATCTCAGTGCACACTCGGATCGTCTACCCCCTAGACGTTCCTCTGACAGGGGTAGCCCGGCGTAGCTCTCTCTTGTTTTGTGTTTGTTTAGGTCATAGGGTGATGTAAAACCATGTTGGCTCACAAGTTGGGGCACTATCCTACCCGGTTTCACCTCGACGGGGAGATTCCACCGGCATACGGGTCCGGAACCTTCGCCTCTAGGTTAGAGCGCATGCATGCGAGGGGGGACACATGCAAGCACCTATACCACCTCTCACCACACCCCACAACATATGCTAGGGGGACATGCAAGTTTTCATCTCATTCCAATGTTCTCGTGGTCTTCCTCCGGCGAAACCCTGATCTCTGTGCACACTCGGATCGTCTACCCCCCTAGACGTTCCTCTGACAGGGGTAGCCCGGCGTAGCTCTCTCTTGTTTTGTGTTTGTTTAGGTCATAGGGTGATGTAAAACCATGTTGGCACACAAGTTGGGGCACTATCCTACCCGGTTTCACCTCGACGGGGAGATTCCCCCCTTATACCGGTACGGAACCTTCGCCTCTAGGTTAGAGCGCATGCATGCGAGGGGGGACACATGCAAGCACCTATATATACCAAGCTCTCACCACACCCACACACATATGCTAGGGGCACATGCAAGTTTTCATCTCATTCCAATGTTCTCGTGGTCTTCCTCCGGCGAAACCCTGATCTCTGTGCACACTCGGATCGTCTACCCCCCTAGACGTTCCTCTGACAGGGGTAGCCCGGCGTAGCTCTCTCTTGTTTTGTGTTTGTTTAGGTCATAGGGTGATGTAAAACCATGTTGGCTCACAAGTTGGGGCACTATCCTACCCGGTTTCACCTCGACGGGGAGATTCCACCCTCATACGGGTCCGGAACCTTCGCCTCTAGGTTAGAGCGCATGCATGCGAGGGGGGACACATGCAAGCACCTATACCAACCTCTCACCACACCCACACACATATGCTAGGGGCACATGCAATTTTTCATCTCATTCCAATGTTCTCGTGATCTTCCTCCGGCGAAACCCTGATCTCTGTGCACACTCGGATCGTCTACCCCCTAGACGTTCCTCTGACAGGGGTAGCCCGGCGTAGCTCTCTCTTTTTTGTGTTTGTTTAGGTCATAGGGTGATGTAAAACCATGTTGGCTCACAAGTTGGGCACTATCCTACCCGGTTTCACCTCGACGGGGAGATTCCCCCCTTATACGGGTACGGAACCTTCGCCTCTAGGTTAGAGCGCATGCATGCGAGGGGGGACACATGCAAGCACCTATATATACCAAGCTCTCACCACACCCACACACATATGCTAGGGGCACATGCAAGTTTTCATCTCATTCCAATGTTCTCGTGGTCTTCCTCCGGCGAAACCCTGATCTCTGTGCACACTCGGATCGTCTACCCCCCTAGACGTTCCTCTGACAGGGGTAGCCCGGCATAGCTCTCTCTTGTTTTGTGTTTGTTTAGGTCATAGGGTGACGTAAAACCATGTTGGTTCACAAGTTGGGGCACTATCCTACCCGGTTTCACCTCGACGGGGAGATTACCCCCTTATACGGGTACGGAACCTTCGCCTCTCGGTTAGAGCGCATGCATGCGAGGGGGGACACATGCAAGCAGCTATATATACCAACCTCTCACCCACACCCACACACATATGCTAGGGGCACATGCAAGTTTTCATCTCATTCCAATGTTCTCGTGGTCTTCCTCCGCGGCGAAACCCTGATCTCTGTGCACACTCGGATCATCTACCCCCCTAGACGTTCCTCTGACAGGGGTAGCCCGGCGTAGCTCTCTCTTGTTTTGTGTTTGTTTAGGTCATAGGGTGATGTAAAACCATGTTGGTTCACAAGTTGGGGCACTATCCTACCCGGTTTCACCTCGACGGGGAGATTACCCCCTTATACGGGTACGGAACCTTCGCCTCTAGGTTAGAGCGCATGCATACGAGGGGGGACACATGCAAGCACCTATATATACCAACCTCTCACCACACCCACACACATATGCTAGGGGCACATGCAAGTTTTCAACGCATTCCAATGTTCTCGTGGTCTTCCTCCGGCGAAACCCTGATCTCTGTGCACACTCGGATCGTCTACCCCCCTAGACGTTCCTCTGACAGGGGTAGCCCAGTGTTGCTCTCTCTTGTTTTGTGTTTGTTTAGGTCATAGGGTGATGTAAAACCATGTTGGATCACAAGTTGGGGCACTATCCTACCCGGTTTCACCTCGACGGGGAGATTCCACCCTCATACGGGTCCGGAACCTTCGCCTCTAGGTTAGAGTGAATGCATGCGAGGGGGGACACATGCAAGCACCTATATATACCAACCTCTCACCACACCCACACACATATGCTAGGGGCACATGCAAGTTTTCATCTCATTCCAATGTTCTCGTGGTCTTCCTCCGGCGAAACCCTGATCTCTATGCACACTCGGATCGTCTACCCCCCTAGACGTTCCTCTGACAGGGGTAGCCCGGCGTAGCTCTCTTGTTTTGTGTTTTTTTAGGTCATAGGGTGATGTAAAACCATGTTGGCTCACAAGTTGGGGCACTATCCTACCCGGTTTCACCTCGACGGGGAGATTCCCCCTTATACGGGTACGGAACCTTCGCCTCTAGGTTAGAGCGCATGCATGCGAGGGGGGACACATGTAAGCACCTATATATACCAACCTCTCACCACACCCACACACATATGCTAGGGGCACATGCAAGTTTTCATCGTATTCCAATGTTCTCGTGGTCTTCCTCCGGCGAAACCCTGATCTCTGTGCACACTCGGATCGTCTACCCCCCTAGACGTTCCTCTGACAGGGGTAGCCCAGTGTTGCTCTCTCTTGTTTTGTGTTTGTTTAGGTCATAGGGTGATGTAAAACCATGTTGGCTCACAAGTTGGGGCACTATCCTACCCGGTTTCACCTCGACGGGGAGATTCCACCCTCATACGGGTCCGGAACCTTCGCCTCTAGGTTAGAGTGAATGCATGCGAGGGGGGACACATGCAAGCACCTATATATACCAACCTCTCACCACACCCACACACATATGCTAGGGGCACATGCAAGTTTTCATCTCATTCCAATGTTCTCGTGGTCTTCCTCCGGCGAAACCCTGATCTCTGTGCACACTCGGATCGTCTACCCCCTAGACGTTCCTCTGACAGGGGTAGCCCGGCGTAGCTCTCTTGTTTTGTGTTTTTTTAGGTCATAGGGTGATGTAAAACCATGTTGGCTCACAAGTTGGGGCACTATCCTACCCGGTTTCACCTCGACGGGGAGATTCCCCCTTATACGGGTACGGAACCTTCGCCTCTAGGTTAGAGCGCATGCATGCGAGGGGGGGGACACATGTAAGCACCTATATATACCAACCTCTCACCACACCCACACACATATGCTAGGGGCACATGCAAGTTTTCATCTCATTCCAATGTTCTCGTGGTCTTCCTCCGGCGAAACCCTGATCTCTGTGCACACTCGGATCGTCTACCCCCCTAGACGTTCCTCTGACAGGGGTAGCCCGGCGTAGCTCTCTCTTGTTTTGTGTTTGTTTAGGTCATAGGGTGATGTCAAACCATGTTGGTTCACAAGTTGGGGCACTATCCTACCCGGTTTCACCTCGATGGGGAGATTCCCCCCTTATACGGGTACGGAACCTTCGCCTCTAGGTTAGAGTGCATGCATGCGAGGGGGGACACATGCAAGCACCTATATATACCAACCTCTCACCACACCCACACACATATGCTAGGGGCACATGCAAGTTTTCATCTCATTCCAATGTTCTCGTGGTCTTCCTCCGGCGAAACCCTGATCTCTGTGCACACTCGGATCGTCTACCCCCTAGACGTTCCTCTGACAGGGGTAGCCCGGCATAGCTCTCTCTTGTTTTGTGTTTGTTTAGGTCATAGGGTGATGTAAAACCATGTTGGTTCACAAGTTGGGGCACTATCCTACCCGGTTTCACCTCGACGGGGAGATTACCCCCTTATACGGGTACGGAACCTTCGCCTCTAGGTTAGAGCGCATGCATACGAGGGGGGACACATGCAAGCACCTATATATACCAACCTCTCACCACACCCACACACATATGCTAGGGGCACATGCAAGTTTTCATCTCATTCCAATGTTCTCGTGGTCTTTCTCCGGCGAAACCCTGATCTCTGTGAACACTCGGATCGTCTACCCCCCTAGACGTTCCTCTGACAGGGGTAGCCCGGCGTAGCTCTCTCTTGTTTTGTGTTTGTTTAGGTCATAGGGTGATGTCAAACCATGTTGGCTCACAAGTTGGGGCACTATCCTACCCGGTTTCACCTTGACGGGGAGATTCCCCCCTAATACGGGTACGAAACCTTCGCCTCTAGGTTAGAGCGCATGCATGCGAGGGGGGACACATGCAAGCACCTATATATACCAACCTCTCACCACACCCACACACATATGCTAGGGGCACATGCAAGTTTTCATCTCATTCCAATGTTCTCGTGGTCTTCCTCCGGCGAAACCCTGATCTCTATGCACACTCGGATCGTCTACCCCCCTAGACGTTCCTCTGACAGGGGTAGCCCGGCGTAGCTCTCTCTTGTTTTGTGTTTGTTTAGGTCATAGGGTGATGTAAAACCATGTTGGTTCACAAGTTGCACTATCCTACCCGGTTTCACCTCGACGGGGAGATTATCACCTTATACGGGTACGGAACCTTCGCCTCTAGGTTAGAGCGCACGCATACGAGGGGGGACACATGCAAGCACCTATATATACCAACCTCTCACCACACCCACACACATATGCTAGGGGCACATGCAAGTTTTCATCTCATTCCAATGTTCTCGTGGTCTTCCTCCGGCGAAACCCTGATCTCTGTGCACACTCGGATCGTCTACCCCCCTAGACGTTCCTCTGACAGGGGTACCCGGCGTAGCTCTCTCTTGTTTTGTGTTTGTTTAGGTCATAGGGTGATGTAAAACCATGTTGTTGTAGGGGTTCGTAGCATGGAAAACAAAAATTTTCTATCGCATACAAACAAACAAGCCAAGATCTATCTACTAGATTGTAGCAACGAGTCGATGGTATAACTTACTCTCGAAGATTCCAAAGCGTTTAACGAGAGCGGATTCTCGTGGGTGATGTAGTCGTACTCTTTCCGATCTCAAGATCGTGTAGACGATCCTTCCGGCGCCACGTTCCGGCAGCGCTCCCGCAGTCGGTCACACGTTCGGTACTCGACGAAGACCTTCCTCTCCCTTGTTCCAGCAGGCAGCGGAGGTTGTAGCACTCTCCTCGCGATTCCGGCAGCACAACGGCGTGGTACCGGAAGTAGAGGGGAAATCCCGCAGGGCTTCGCCTTAAGCCGGTGCGAGTATGGTGGAGCTTATGAGAGAGGCTATTAGTGGTCTAGTAATTAGACACACCAATTAGAAGGCTCTAAACCAATTAGAAGGCTCTAAACCGCAGGCTAAAGCAATTAGAAGCTCTAAACCAAAACGGCTCTAAACCGGAGATTTAGAGGTGGAAACTTGTGTGTCTAGGAGGGGAGCCCTGCCCCTCCTTTTATGAGTTTCTTCATACGTTTCACTCCGATGTGACCAAGACGACGTTGCCACATATAGGTCGAATTATCGCTTGATTTCAAACGTTTAGCCTCAATGTTGTTGATATGTGTATTTCCACTATCGAGATTCAATAAGAATAGACCATCTATCAAAGGTGCATGTGCATAAAACATATTACTCATATAAATAGAACAACCATTATTCTCGGATTTAAACAAGTAACCGTCTCGCAATAAACAAGATCCCGATATAATGTTCATGCTCAACGCAGGCACCAAATAACAATTATTTAAGTATAAAACTAATCCCGATGGTAGATGAAGGGGTAGCGTGCCGACCGCGATCACATCAACCTTTGATCCGTTTCCCACGCCCATCGTCACCTCGTTCTTCGCTAGCTTCCGTTTATTCTGCAGCACCTGTTTCGAGTTACAAATATGAGCAACCGAACCAGTATCAAATACCCAGGCACTACTACGAGTACTAGTGAGATACACATCAATAACATGTATATCAGATATACCTTTCTTCTTGATGTTGCCGTTCTTCAAATCCGCCAAGTACTTTGGGCAATTCCGCTTCTAGTGACCTTCTCCCTTGCAGTAAAAGCACTCAATATCAGGCTTGGGTCCAGCCTTGGTCTTCTTCGCCGGCGTAGTAACTTTTTTACCACCCTTCTTGAAGTGTCCCTTTTGCTTAGACTTGCCTTTCTTGAATTTGGTGGTCTTATTGACCAACAACACTTGGTGCTCTTTCTTGATCTCCACTTCTACAGATTTCAACATGGCAAAGAGTTCTGGCAACGTCTTGTTCATGTTCTGCATGTTGTAGTTCATCACAAAGTTCTTGTAACTTGGTGGTAGTGATTGGAGGACACGGTAAATCCCCAAAGCATTAGGAATCACTATACCCAAGCTTTGAAGTTTGTTTGCGTGCCCAGACATCTTAAGCACATGCTCACTGACGGAGCTGCCATCTTCCATCTTGCAGTTAAAGAACTTTTCAGAAGCCTCATAGCTTTCAATTGCCGCATGAGTCTCAAAAATCAATTTGAGATCCTCGACAATATCATATGGGTCTGAATCCTCAAACCTTTTCTGAAGCTCCGATTCCAAACCATACAAGATAGCACACTGAACTATGGAGTACTGATTCTTCCGAGCGAGGTAAACATTCTTTACTTCATCGGGAGCATCAGCTGCAGGTGGGTCACCCAGCGGTGCATCCAGCACATAGGTCAAATTACCAGCTGTGAGGACAATCCTCAAATTGCGGAACCAATCCGCGAAGTTGCTTCCATTGTTTTTCAACTTTTCTTTCTCTAGGAACGCATTAAAATTGATGGTAGGGGCTGCCATTGATCTACAACATATTTGCAATAATTTAGACTAAGTTTATGACAAATTGAGTTCAAATTAATTAATGTAATTAAACTAGGTGAACTCCCACTCAAAACAATATCCCTCACATTGTTTTAGTGATCACATGAACCAAATCCACTACATCAACACCGATCATCACGAGAGTTGATATAATTTCAATGGCGAACAATCGTCATGCTCATCATATCTACTATATGATTCATGCTTTACCTTTCGGTGATCCGTGTTCCGAGACCATGTCTGTACATGCTAGGCTCGTCAAGATCAAACCTTAGTTTCCGCATGAGCAAATCTGGCTTGCTCACGTTGTATACACTTGCGGAATCTAACACACCCGATCATCACGTGGTTCTTCGAAACAACAAGCTTTAGCAACGGTGCTAACTAAGGGTGAACACTTTATGATTTGAAATTCATGTGCATGAGGGATCATCTTATAATGCTACCGTCGTCTACTAAGCAATACAAGATGCATAAAGGATTAACATCACATGCAATTCAATATATATGTGATATGATATGGCCTTTCTTCTTTGTGCTTCCGATCTCCATCTTCAAGCACGAACATGATCTCCATCATCACCGGCATTGCATCAAGGTCAATGACGCTACTCCATGGATGTCGTCCACCAGCTTCAACTATTACAACTACTTTGAATAGACACGCGGGTCTTAACATAAATTAAAGACAACCATATGGCTCCTGCCGGTTGCCGACTTACAATAAGGAACATTGCATACATCAAATATAATCACAATCATGGCCATATCACATCACTGCACACCCCTGCAAAACAAAGTTAGACGCCTCTACTTTCTTTGCATATTTTACGTGGTTTGGGGCTTTCAATAAGTGTCGTTCTAACTTACGAACAAGAACCACAACATTGATACTAGTATTGTTAATCACCTGTTGTAAATTGGATCTTAACTATGCTAGGAGAAACAGGCACCCGCAAAGCCACTTATGCAATACAAGTTGCATGTCAAGCGTGGAGCAAGTCTCATGAACGATGTCATGTAAGGTTAGCCCGGGCCGCTTCATCCCAACATACCGCAAGATGCAAAGTACACAAGAAGCAATCGACAATAAAGCATAAACGCCCACAATGACCATTGTGTTCTACTCGTGCAACAGATCTACATATAGACAGGGCTCTGATACCACTGTAGGGGTTCGTAGCATGGAAAACAAAAAATTTCTATCGCATACAAACAAACAAGCCAAGATCTATCTACTAGATTGTAGCAACGAGTCGATGGTATAACTTACTCTCGAAGATTCCAAAGCGTTTAACGAGAGCGGATTCTCGTGGGTGATGTAGTCGTACTCTTTCCGATCTCAAGATCGTGTAGACGATCCTTCCGGCGCCACGTTCCGGCAGCGCTCCCGCAGTCGGTCACACGTTCGGTACTCGACGAAGACCTTCCTCTCCCTTGTTCCAGCAGGCAGCGGAGGTTGTAGCACTCTCCTCGCGATTCCGGCAGCACAACGGCGTGGTACCGGAAGTAGAGGGGAAATCCCGCAGGGCTTCGCCTTAAGCCGGTGCGAGTATGGTGGAGCTTATGAGAGAGGCTATTAGTGGTCTAGTAATTAGACACACCAATTAGAAGGCTCTAAACCAATTAGAAGGCTCTAAACCGCAGGCTAAAGCAATTAGAAGCTCTAAACCAAAACGGCTCTAAACCGGAGATTTAGAGGTGGAAACTTGTGTGTCTAGGAGGGGAGCCCTGCCCCTCCTTTTATGGGTGGGGAGGCGCGGCCAGGGGAGGGGAGTCCCTCCCCAATTCGGCCTTGGGTGGCGCGCCAGCTTGGGGAGGAGACTCCTCCCTCAAGTCGGTTCCCAACTCCTCTTTCTTGTTTCCCACAGTTTCTTGTTTTAGCCGTTTGACTTTCAAACTGGACATTTGACTTTTCTGTTTTAGGATTCAATTTAATCCTTTATTTGGGACAGCAAGAACACTTAGTACATGATGCAATCATTCCAATATGTAATGACACATTCATGTACCACTCCCCCCCCCCCCCCCGGAGTGCCGGACAATCCGGAACCTTCTAGAACATTCCCGATGAAAACACCGGAATCATTCCCGAACTCCGAAACGGGACTTTCCTTATATGAATCTTATTCTCCGGACCATTCCGGATCACCTCGTGATATCCCAGATCCCATCCGAGACTCCGAACAACATTCGGTCTCTTTCTCATAATACCATAACTACTCAAACAACGTCGAATCCTTAAGTGTGTCTCCCTACGGTTCGTGAATTATGCGGACATGATCGAGACACTTCTCCGAACAATAACCAATAGAGGAATCTGGAAATTCATATGGCTCCCACATATTTCTACGATTACTTTGCGATCGAATGAACCACTTACATACGATACCAATTTCCCTTTGTCTCACGATATGTTACTTATCCGAGGTTATGATCGTCGGTATCTCTGCATACCTAGTTCAACCTCGTTACTGATAAGTACTCTTTTCTCGTTACCGTGATATGTGATCCCTTGTGACCAAGTCACATGCTTGCAAGCTAATTGGATGACATTCCACCGAGAGGGCCCAGAGTATATCTATCCGTCATATGGATGGACAAATCCCACTCTTGATCCATGTGTCTCAACCAATACTTTCCGAACACTCAATGCCACCTTTATAACCACCCAGTTATGGTGTGGTGTTTGATGTCATCAAAGCATCCATCCGGTAAAGGTGATATGCATGATCTCATGGTCGAAGGAATTAGGTTACTATGTATCAGAAAGCATATAGCAATTGAACTATTGAAATGACTTGATCTTTATGCTACGCTTATCTATAGGAGTATGTCCACCATATCATTCTCCTAATGATATGATCTTGTTGTTGATAACATCTCAATGTTCATGATAGGGAAACCACAATCATTAATCAACCAACAAGCTAGTGAAGTATAGAGGCTATACTAGGGACTTCAAATTAAGTTTACAAATCACACAAGTATCAATGTTTCCTTGTTAATACTATTATAGCATGAATGTAAACATTTATCATAAACACAAAGATATAATAATAACTACATTTATTATTGCCTCTAGGGCATATCTCCAACAGTCTCCCACTTGCACTAGAGTCATCTAATCTAGATTACATGGTAATATACCGAACACCCATGGCAGTTTGGTGTTGGTCATGTTTTGCCCTCGGGAGAGGTTTAGTCAACGGATCCGCCACATTCAGATCTGTGTGTACTTTGCAAATCTTTATATCCCCATCCTGGATATGTTCTCGAATAGCGTGAAAACGTAGCTTGATATGCTTCAGCTTCTTGTGTGACCTTGGTTCTTGCGCATTGGCTATGGCGCCCATGTTATCACAGTAGATAGACATTGGGTCCAGCGCACTAGGAACCACACCCAGCTCTGTAATGAACTCTTTCATCCATATTGCTTCTTGTGAAGCCTCCGAAGCAGCCATGTATTCCGATTCAATTGAAGATCTCGCCACAACGCTTTGCTTTGCACTCCTCCAGCTAACTGCTACACCATTCAAAATAAATACGTATCCGGATTGCGATTTAGAATCATCCGGATCGGTGTTCCAACTAGCATCGGTGTAACCATTAACAACGAGCTGTTCATCACCTCCATAAGAAAGAACCATATCCTTAGTTCTTCTCAAGTACTTAAGGATGTTTTTGACCGCTGTCCAATGATCCACTCCTGGATCACTTTGATATCTGCTAGTTAAACTAACAGCATATGCAATGTCGGGTCTAGTACATAGCATGGCATACATTAGAGATCCTATGGCTGAGGCATAGGGAGTCTTACTCATCCTTTCTCTATCTTCTGCCGATGTCGGACTTTGAGTTTTACTCAAGGTCGTATTGGGCAACATGGGCAAGAACCCTTTCTTGCTTTCTTCCATTCCAAATCTCTTTAGAACTTTGTCCAAATATGTACTCTGTGACAATGATATTTGGCGTTTCGATCTATCTCTATAAATCTTTATGCCTAATATGTAAGCTGCTTCGCCAAGATCCTTCATTGAAAAACTATTATTCAAATATTCCTTGACACTATTAAGAAGGTCTACATCATTCCCAATCAACAATATGTCATCCACATATAGTATTAAGAATGCTACAGAGCTCCCACTCACTTTCTTGTAAATACAAGCTTCTCCATAAGTTTGTATAAAACCAAAACTTTTGATTACCTTATCAAAACGTTGATTCCAACTTCGGGATGCTTGCTTCAATCCATAGATGGACCGTTGAAGTTTGCATACCTTGTTAGCATCTTTAGGATCGACAAAACCTTTGGGTTGCATCATATACAACTCTTCATCAATGTCTCCATTGAGGAATGCTGTTTTGACATCCATCTGCCATATCTCATAATCATAATATGCAGCGATTGCTAACATAATCCTAACAGACTTTAGCTTCGCTACCGGTGAGAAAGTCTCATCGTAGTCAACTCCTTGAATTTGTCGAAACCCTTTTGCGACAAGTCGAGCTTTATAGACAGTAACATTACCATCAGCATTTGTTTTCTTCTTGAAAATCCATTTGTTCTCGACAGCCTTCCGGCCATCCGGTAAGTCCACCAAAGTCCATACTTGGTTTTCGTACATGGATCCAATCTCGGATTTCATGGCTTCTTGTCATTTATTGGAATCTGGGCTCATCATCGCTTCCTCGTATGTTTCGGGGTCATCGGTGTTGTCCACCAACATGACATTCATAACGGAATCATACCAATCTGGAGTGGTACGAGTTCTCGTTGACCTCCGAGGTTCTGTAGCAACTTCAACCAAAGTTTCATGATCACCATCATTAGCTTCCTCTCTTATTGATGCAGGCACCACAGGAACTTCTTCCGGTGCTGCGCTACTCGCAATTTCGAGAGAAGGTTCGACAACCTCGTCGAGTTCTATTTTCCTTCCAGTCACTTCTTTCGAGAGAAATTCCTTCTCTAGAAAGTATCCATTCTTGGCAACAAAGATTTTGCCTTCGGATCTATGATAGAAGGTATACCCAATAGTTTCCTTCGGGTATCCTATGAAGACGCATTTTTCCGCTTTGGGTTCAAGCTTGTCCGGCTGTAACTTCTTTACATAGGCTTCGCATCCCCAAACTTTAAGGAACGACAATTTAGGTTTCTTCCCAAACCATAATTCATACGGTGTCGTTTCAACGGATTTAGACGGTGCCCTATTTAAAGTGAATGCAGCTGTTTCTAATGCATAACCCCAAAATGATAGTGGTAAATCTGTAAGTGACATCATAGAACGAACCATATCTAAGAGAGTTCGATTACGACGTTCGGACACACCATTACGCTGTGGTGTTCCCGGCGGTGTCAATTGTGAAAGTATTCCGCATTTCTTCAAATGCTCGCCAAAATCGTAACTTAGATATTCACCTCCACGATCAGAACGTAGAAATTTAATCTTCTTGTTACGTTGATTCTCTACCTCACTTTGAAACTCCTTAAACTTCTCGAAAGTTTCGGACTTATGTTTCATGAAATAGATATACCCATATCTACTCAAGTCATCCGTGAAGGTAAGAACATAACGATAACCACCGCGCGATGCTACACTCATTGGACCACACACATCGGTATGTATGATTTCCAATAAGTCCGTAGCTCGCTCCATCATACCAGAAAATGGAGTCTTAGTCATTTTACCCATCAGACATGCTTCGCATCTTTCAAGTGATTCAAAATCAAGTGATTCAAGAAGTCCATCGGAATGGAGTTTCTTCATACGTTTCACTCCGATGTGACCAAGACGACAGTGCCACATATAGGTCGAATTATCGCTTGATTTCAAACGTTTAGCCTCAATGTTGTTGATATGTGTATTTCCACTATCGAGATTCAATAAGAATAGACCATCTATCAAAGGTGCATGTGCATAAAACATATTACTCATATAAATAGAACAACCATTATTCTCGGATTTAAACAAGTAACCGTCTCGCAATAAACAAGATCCCGATATAATGTTCATGCTCAACGCAGGCACCAAATAACAATTATTTAAGTATAAAACTAATCCCGATGGTAGATGAAGGGGTAGCGTGCCGACCGCGATCACATCAACCTTTGATCCGTTTCCCACGCCCATCGTCACCTCGTTCTTCGCTAGCTTCCGTTTATTCTGCAGCACCTGTTTCGAGTTACAAATATGAGCAACCGAACCAGTATCAAATACCCAGGCACTACTACGAGTACTAGTGAGATACACATCAATAACATGTATATCAGATATACCTTTCTTCTTGATGTTGCCGTCTTCAAATCCGCCAAGTACTTTGGGCAATTCCGCTTCTAGTGACCTTCTCCCTTGCAGTAAAAGCACTCAGTATCAGGCTTGGGTCCAGCCTTGGTCTTCTTCGCCGGCGTAGTAACTTTTTTACCACCCTTCTTGAAGTGTCCCTTTTGCTTAGACTTGCCTTTCTTGAATTTGGTGGTCTTATTGACCAACAACACTTGGTGCTCTTTCTTGATCTCCACTTCTACAGATTTCAACATGGCAAAGAGTTCTGGCAACGTCTTGTTCATGTTCTGCATGTTGTAGTTCATCACAAAGTTCTTGTAACTTGGTGGTAGTGATTGGAGGACACGGTAAATCCCCAAAGCATTAGGAATCACTATACCCAAGCTTTGAAGTTTGTTTGCGTGCCCAGACATCTTAAGCACATGCTCACTGACGGAGCTGCCCTCTTCCATCTTGCAGTTAAAGAACTTTTCAGAAGCCTCATAGCTTTCAATTGCCGCATGAGTCTCAAAAATCAATTTGAGATCCTCGACAATATCATATGGGTCTGAATCCTCAAACCTTTTCTGAAGCTCCGATTCCAAACCATACAAGATAGCACACTGAACTATGGAGTACTGATTCTTCCGAGCGAGGTAAACATTCTTTACTTCATCGGGAGCATCAGCTGCAGGTGGGTCACCCAGCGGTGCATCCAGCACATAGGTCAAATTACCAGCTGTGAGGACAATCCTCAAATTGCGGAACCAATCCGCGAAGTTGCTTCCATTGTTTTTCAACTTTTCTTTCTCTAGGAACGCATTAAAATTGATGGTAGGGGCTGCCATTGATCTACAACATATTTGCAATAATTTAGACTAAGTTTATGACAAATTGAGTTCAAATTAATTAATGTAATTAAACTAGGTGAACTCCCACTCAAAACAATATCCCTCACATTGTTTTAGTGATCACATGAACCAAATCCACTACATCAACACCGATCATCACGAGAGTTGATATAATTTCAATGGCGAACAATCGTCATGTTCATCATATCTACTATATGATTCATGCTTTACCTTTCGGTGATCCGTGTTCCGAGACCATGTCTGTACATGCTAGGCTCGTCAAGATCAAACCTTAGTTTCCGCATGAGCAAATCTGGCTTGCTCACGTTGTATACACTTGCGGAATCTAACACACCCGATCATCACGTGGTGCTTCGAAACAACAAGCTTTAGCAACGGTGCTAACTAAGGGTGAACACTTTATGATTTGAAATTCATGTGCATGAGGGATCATCTTATAATGCTACCGTCGTCTACTAAGCAATACAAGATGCATAAAGGATTAACATCACATGCAATTCAATATATATGTGATATGATATGGCCTTTCTTCTTTGTGCTTCCGATCTCCATCTTCAAGCACGAACATGATCTCCATCATCACCGGCATTGCATCAAGGTCAATGACGCTACTCCATGGATGTCGTCCACCGGCTTCAACTATTACAACTACTTTGAATAGACACGCGGGTCTTAACATAAATTAAAGACAACCATATGGCTCCTGCCGGTTGCCGACTTACAATAAGGAACATTGCATACATCAAATATAATCACAATCATGGCCATATCACATCACTGCACACCCCTGCAAAACAAAGTTAGACGCCTCTACTTTCTTTGCATATTTTACGTGGTTTGGGGCTTTCAATAAGTGTCGTTCTAACTTACGAACAAGAACCACAACATTGATACTAGTATTGTTAATCACCTGTTGTAAATTGGATCTTAACTATGTTAGGAGAAACAGGCACCCGCAAAGCCACTTATGCAATACAAGTTGCATGTCAAGCGTGGAGCAAGTCTCATGAACGATGTCATGTAAGGTTAGCCCGGGCCGCTTCATCCCAACATACCGCAAGATGCAAAGTACACAAGAAGCAATCTACAATAAAGCATAAACGCCCACAATGACCATTGTGTTCTACTCGTGCAACAGATCTACATATAGACAGGGCTCTGATACCACTGTAGGGGTTCGTAGCATGGAAAACAAAAAATTTCTATCGCATACAAACAAACAAGCCAAGATCTATCTACTAGATTGTAGCAACGAGTCGATGGTATAACTTACCCTCGAAGATTCCAAAGCGTTTAACGAGAGCGGATTCTCGTGGGTGATGTAGTCGTACTCTTTCCGATCTCAAGATCGTGTAGACGATCCTTCCGGCGCCACGTTCCGGCAGCGCTCCCGCAGTCGGTCACACGTTCGGTACTCGACGAAGACCTTCCTCTCCCTTGTTCCAGCAGGCAGCGGAGGTTGTAGCACTCTCCTCGCGATTCCGGCAGCACAACGGCGTGGTACCGGAAGTAGAGGGGAAATCCCGCAGGGCTTCGCCTTAAGCCGGTGCGAGTATGGTGGAGCTTATGAGAGAGGCTATTAGTGGTATAGTAATTAGACACACCAATTAGAAGGCTCTAAACCAATTACAAGGCTCTAAACCGCAGGCTAAAGCAATTAGAAGCTCTAAACCAAAACGGCTCTAAACCGGAGATTTAGAGGTGGAAACTTGTGTGTCTAGGAGGGGAGCCCTTCCCCTCCTTTTATGCGTGGGGAGGCGCGGCCAGGGGAGGGGAGTCCCTCCCCAAGTCGACCTTGGGTGGCGTGCCGGCTTGGGGAGGAGACTCCTCCCTCAAGTCGGTTCCCAACTCCTCTTTCTTGTTTCCCACAGTTTCTTGTTTTAGCCGTTTGACTTTCAAACTGGACATTTGACTTTTCTGTTTTAGGATTCAATTTAATCCTTTATTTGGGACAGCAAGAACACTTAGTACATGATGCAATCATTCCAATATGTAATGACACATTCATGTACCACTCCCCCCCCCCCCCCCCGGAGTGCCGGACAATCCGGAACCTTCTAGAACATTCCCGATGAAAACACCGGAATCATTCCCGAACTCCGAAACGGGACTTTCCTTATATGAATCTTATTCTCCGGACCATTCCGGATCACCTCGTGATATCCCAGATCCCATCCGAGACTCCGAACAACATTTGGTCTCTTTCTCATAATACCATAACTACTCAAACAACGTCGAATCCTTAAGTGTGTCTCCCTACGGTTCGTGAATTATGCGGACATGATCGAGACACTTCTCCGAACAATAACCAATAGAGGAATCTGGAAATTCATATGGCTCCCACATATTTCTACGATTACTTTGCGATCGAATGAACCACTTACATACGATACCAATTTCCCTTTGTCTCACGATATGTTACTTATCCGAGGTTATGATCGTCGGTATCTCTGCATACCTAGTTCAACCTCGTTACTGATAAGTACTCTTTTCTCGTTACCGTGATATGTGATCCCTTGTGACCAAGTCACATGCTTGCAAGCTAATTGGATGACATTCCACCGAGAGGGCCCAGAGTATATCTATCCGTCATATGGATGGACAAATCCCACTCTTGATCCATGTGTCCTAACCAATACTTTCTGAACACTCAATGCCACCTTTATAACCACCCAGTTACGGTGTGGTGTTTGATGTCATCGAAGCATCCATCCGGTAAAGGTGATATGCATGATCTCATGGTCGAAGGAATTAGGTTACTATGTATCAGAAAGCATATAGCAATTGAACTATTAAAATGACTTGATCTTTATGCTACGCTTATCTATAGGAGTATGTCCACCATATCATTCTCCTAACGATATGATCTTGTTGTTAATAACATATCAATGTTCATGATAGGGAAACCACAATCATCTATTAACCAACAAGCTAGTATTTTATAGAGGCTTTACTAGGGACTCTTATTTTAGTCTACAAATCAAACAAGTATTAATGTTTCCTTGTTAATACTATTATAGCATGAATGTAAACATTTATCATAAACACAAAGATATAATAATAACTACATTTATTATTGCCTCTAGGGCATATCTCCAACAGTTGTCTCACTAGTTGGGGCACTATCCTACCCGGTTTCACCTCGACGGGGAGATTCCACCCTCATACGGGTCCGGAACCTTCGCCTCTAGGTTAGAGCACATGCATGCGAGGGGGGACACATGCAAGCACCTATACCAACCTCTCACCACACCCACACACATATGCTAGGGGCACATGCAAGTTTTCATCTCATTCCAATGTTCTCATGGTCTTCCTCCGGCGAAACCCTGATCTCTGTGCACACTCGGATCGTCTACCCCCCTAGACGTTCCTCTGACAGGGGTAGCCCGGCGTAGCTCTCTCTTGTTTTGTGTTTGTTTAGGTCATAGGGTGATGTAAAACCATGTTGGCTCACAAGTTGGGGCACTATCCTACCCGGTTTCACCTCGACGGGGAGATTCCACCCTCATACGGGTCCGGAACCTTCGCCTCTAGGTTAGAGCGCATGCATGCGAGGGGGGACACATGCAAGCACCTATACCAACCTCTCACCACACCCACACACATATGCTAGGGGCACATGCAACTTTTCATCTCATTCCAATGTTCTCGTGGTCTTCCTCCGGCGAAACCCTGATCTCTGTGCACAATCGGATCGTCTACCCCCCTAGACGTTCCTCTGACAGGGGTAGCCCGGCGTAGCTCTCTCTTGTTTTGTGTTTGTTTAGGTCATAGGGTGATGTAAAACCATGTTGGCTCACAAGTTGGGGCACTATCCTACCCGGTTTCACCTCGACGGGGAGATTCCACCCTCATACGGGTCCGGAACCTTCGCCTCTAGGTTAGAGCGCATGCATGCGAGGGGGGACACATGCAAGCACCTATACCAACCTCTCACCACACCCACACACATATGCTAGGGGCACATGCAAGTTTTCATCTCATTCCAATGTTCTCGTGGGCTTCCTCCGGCGAAACCCTGATCTCTTTGCACACTCGGATCGTCTACCCCCCTAGACGTTCCTCTGACAGGGGTAGCCCGGCGTAGCTCTCTCTTGTTTTGTGTTTGTTTAGGTCATAGGGTGATGTAAAACCATGTTGGCTCACAAGTTGGGGCACTATCCTACCCGGTTTCACCTCGACGGGGAGATTCCACCCTCATACGGGTCCGGAACCTTCGCCTCTAGGTTAGAGCGCATGCATGCGAGGGGGGACACATGCAAGCACCTATACCAACCTCTCACCACACCCACACACATATGCTAGGGGCACATGCAAGTTTTCATCTCATTCCAATGTTCTCGTGGTCTTCCTCCGGCGAAACCCTGATCTCTGTGCACACTCGGATCGTCTACCCCCCTAGACGTTCCTCTGACAGGGGTAGCCCGGCGTAGCTCTCTCTTATTTTGTGTTTGTTTAGGTCATAGGGTGATGTAAAACCATGTTGGATCACAAGTTGGGGCACTATCCTACCCGGTTTCACCTCGACGGGGAGATTCCACCCTCATACGGGTACGGAACCTTCGCCTCTAGGTTAGAGCGCATGCATGCGAGGGGGGACACAGGCAAGCACCTATACCAACCTCTCACCACACCCACACACATATGCTAGGGGCACATGCAAGTTTTCATCTCATTCCAATGTTCTCGTGGTCTTCCTCCGGCGAAACCCTGATCTCTGTGCACACTCGCATCGTCTACCCCCTAGACGTTCCTCTGACAGGGGTAGCCCGCGTAGCTCTCTCTTGTTTTGTGTTTGTTTAGGTCATAGGGTGATGTCAAACCATGTTGGTTCACAAGTTGGGGCACTATCCTCCCCGGTTTCACCTCGACGGGGAGATTCCCCCCTTATACGGGTACGGAACCTTCGCCTCTAGGTTAGAGCGCATGCATGCGAGGGGGGACACATGCAAGCACTTCATGTGGTCGTGGTGAGTGCTATTGAGAACCACATGCGATAATAACACTTACAAACATATAGAAACTTCTCGGGGTGTGAGAAGATTCGCAACGACATTTCATGTGGACGTGTAGACTGCTATTCAGAGGGTACAAAATTATCCAATTAATAAAAAAAATATAAATAATTAATGCAAATACAAAATATATGAAAAATAGAGAATGCTACGCCGAGGGTGACCGTCGGCGTACGTTGCTGGTACGCCGAGGGTGGCCGTCGGCGTATGCTATGCCGAGGGTCGCCGTCGGCCTAACCGACGGCACCGTTAGCGCGCCGTCCGTGCTGGCCGGCATGTGCCACGCGTCCGCTTGCTATGCCGAGGGTGACCGTCGGTGTAGCGTATACTACACCGACGGCACACTACACCGACGGCTTGGCTACGCCGAGGGCTGGCCAGTTGGGCTGGCCTGGTGCGGTGCTACGCCGACGGTCCCGACGTTTGGTCGTCAGCGTAGCGGACGGCCGTCGGCGCATCTGGCCATTCCTGTAGTGGTTACTGGAATCTGAATTCTACTTCTTGACGAAATGCCACAACTTTTATCAGCGCCTGATATGACACCAGACATTTTGAAGCACACATTTGATGCAAATGCCAGTCACAGTATCTCTACACCCCAGTATTCACGTGACCTATTCCAAGTTCCATGTTGCCAAAAATGAATTTTGTGAAATGATAACAAATTTTCCGTGCAAATCGTTAAGAAACTAGTAAGATGACCGGCCCATCAAATCTGGTGTATACAATTGACATATTCAGTTGCACACTACTCAGGGGACCATTGTTACATCTTATGCTTACATTCTGCTACGTGACTAGTAGAAGCTCGAGTGATCTTCAGTTGGTCTCTGATCTCAGTGCCCGGTTTGGATCAAACAAAGTTAGCAAAGGCTTGACTTTTGCTTGACAAAGTTCTGTTACTCCGTACCCTTCGATCCGATCTAATTTTCGCACTTTAGGCAAAATTCGGATCTAAATAAAATCTAAATCATATTACAAACAACAAAGTCCGAGCTCAGCTCCTGTGATATAAGAAAGACAACAATACCAGTCAGCGTATGAAAATCAGAGAAGTAAAATTAAGGACCTTTATGGTACTACCTTTTAGTACTCACCCGAGAAGGACTAGTATAAAATGAAGGAACAAATCAGATTCAACGGCCGGAAGCCATAATTATCACGCGCTGACAGCTGGCTCGGAGTGGCAAACCGTCTCGTGCCCGACGGTCCTGCCGGGCTACGAGAAACGGCTCAGTCAACCCTGCTTTCTAATTTCTCCGTTTCAAAATAAGTGTTTTAAAGACGTGTTCTAGTGTATAGATATATGTAATTTATTTAAATTTGTGACACTTATTTTGAAAGAAAAGGAGTACTTCTCTTGATTCATACCGAGTTAGCCACCCAGGGTTTAGCGCTCGCTGATCTCTGCACACGTAGCCGCGCGGTCGATGTTCGAAGGTCGATCTATTTGGACATCAATTGTTCCTTAATTGGACTTGGACATTGATCCCGTTCCAGGTTTAGCCACAGATGGCGGCGAAACGAGCATTGAAGTTGTCCTTCGTGTGCAGCTTCAGCGGAGGCATGATATCTAGGAGGTTATTCTGAAGATGGAGAATTGGACTAGATGGTTCTTTATTTCGCGGGGCAAACAACATCGCACATACCTAACGAGTTGAACTGTATTCAGTCGGAGGAAAGGCCTTCTCGAAAGGGTCCGTCTACGGGATTTTATTGTTGTGGTGCCGAATTTACTCAGTAGTACAAATGGTACTAGTCACGTTTTTTGTACTAGTATAAACTTTTATAGGCATTTAGTTGCACGAAACTGGATTGTTGTTATTCATTTAGAGGTACAACAAGACACCACATGATTAAATTACTACCTGAGTACATAGGCTTAAGACCCTAGTCTCGAAACGAGCCTAGATTGAGAAGCTCGAGATTTGTTTGGTAGGCTAACACCGAGACACATCGGTAGAAGAGAATGATAGAAGATGGAGATTCACTGGCATATACGGGGAGTCAAAGTCGGGGGAGAAATTTAAAACATGGAGCTTGTTGCGGACTCTGGCAGGACAATCGAATCTCCCATGGCTATGCATGGGCGACTTCAATGAAATCCTGTTTGGGTATGAGAAGGAAGGGGGGGCCGGCTCGGGACCCTGCGTGTATGGAGGAGTTTCGGAGAGTTTTATAAGATGCTAGCTTAAGTGATCTCGGATTCGTGGGTGATCCTTTCACCTGGAGGAATAACTGGCATTCAGCGGATGGTTATATTCGGAAGCGACTGGATCAGGCAGTAGGAAACAAGGAGTGGCGATGTCTTTTCCCTTTGTACAAAATAATAAATGGAGATCCGCGTCACTCGGATCTAAATCTGGAACTGGATCAAGGTAGTCCAATAGGCTTTGGACTTGAAAATTATGGATCAAACTGGATTGGACCTCCCTGGACATGGACATCGGTGGACATTATATCAAAAAATATTAAATGGACTTTGGACTTTAAAATTGGGCAGTCCAATGTCCATTGGACATACGCGCCACGCGCCGAACGCGCGTCTGCTGCAGCGAACGTCCCACGCCAAAGCCTGGTTTATGCATGTTGTTTAGCTGGTTACTGTGCTGCTGTAGCGAACGTTCCACGCCAAAGCCTGGTTCATGCATGTTGTTCAGCTGGCTACTGTGCGCGCTTGGAGCAATGATTACCAACGTCGCACGTGGAAGTGTCGTGCACGATGCTGGGCTGGTGCACGCTCATGCAGTCAGCAGCGATTAGCAAAGTCCATTGGACTTTGGATGTCCAAGAATACGACAACATGGATCTGGATGGATTTGGATATTTAAAAGTAAAACGTGGACTGGATATGGAGCAGACCGGCGTAGAACGGACACTAAATGGATATTAGCGTTTTGGATTTGGACTATGATCCAGTTCCAGATTTACTCGGATCATAGACCAGTGGTGGCGCATCTAAATGCTCAAGCATATGTGCCGGTGGGAGATGGCCAGCCAAAATGTTTTCGGTTTGAAGCAGCCGCTTCAGGAGGAGGACTGCGAGAGGGTGGTGGAAGGAGCATGGAATAAAGCGTTTCTAGAGGGAGCTGTCTCGGTGAGTGAGGGAGTTAGTGAAGTAGGAAGAAGTCTGTGGAGATGGGATAAGGAGATGCTAGGAGAGCTGAAGGGTAGGATAAAGAAGGCAAAAAAGGCGTTGGAGAAGTGTAGGCGGTCTCAGTTAAATCAAGAGAATGTCTCTCAGGAACATGTGTTGAAATACAAGTTAAGCAAGTTGGAGGATCAGCACAACATGTTTTGGCAACAGAGAGCACACGCAAATTGGCTGAAGTTTGGGGATAGAAATTCTAGTTTCTTCCATGCCTATGCCTCTGAAAGGAGAAAGGAGAATACTATCAAGAAACTGAGACGAGAAGGAGGGGGAGTAGTGGAACGGGAAGAGGAGATACGGCGTTATCTTACTAACCACTACAAAAGTTTGTTCATGTCTTCTGCAGGTGAAACAAACAATGACCTATTACAGCATGTGAAGTGCAATGTGACTGCTGAAATAAATACCTGCTTAACTCGGGTTTTCACAAATGAGGAGGTCAAGGAGGGCCTGGACTCGATTGGGGATTTGAAGGGCCCCGGCCCTGATGGAATGCCAGCAATCTTCTACAAGAATTTTTGGCAAATGGTGAGATCGAAGATACAAGAGGAGGTCCTGGGGGTTCTGAATGGGGGACCGATGCCTAGCGGATGGAATGATACGACGATTGTGTTGATCCCGAAAATTTCACAACCTAAGAAAGTGTCTGAGCTACGCCCGATCAGTTTGTGTACGGTCCTTTACAAACTTATCTCGAAGGTTCTGTGCAACCGGTTGAAAGTGTTCCTCCCATACATTATATCTCAAACTCAGTCGGCCTTCCTCCCGGGGAGGATGATTACGGACAACGTCCTTCTGGCATATGAGATTAAGCACATGATGCATCGAAGAAAAGGTGGTCGGTGTTAGCTATAATCTTGACATGCAAAAGTTGTTAGCCACATGTGCGTGTGTTGAGCAGGTCGTGTGCGTGAGTAGCACAGGACCAGGCCAGGTTGTTAGTTAGTTAGTGGGTTAGTGCATGGAGGCTGCGTGTACGTGCTGCTAGTGGGTTAGTTCATGTACTGCCTATTTAAGGACTTCGCGTATGTGCGAGAGGTGTAGGTGCTAGGAGAAACAATGTAGTCTCAAGTGCTCTTCCGTGCGAACTGGTACGAGCCAGCTGAAAAGGATTAGGGTGTTCGAGCGCCCGTGGCGGCGTTCGTCGCCGGCCGGAAAATCTTGTGTCTTCTTCTACCTTAAGTCCGTGAGCTGCGAGAGGCAGGGAAGAAGAGGGTGCAGCCTCGGGCTGCACCAACATGTGGTATCAGAGCCTCATGGTTCGAAGCCGTGGTGCGCGGTGAGTCCGCGGAGCGCGGCGGAGGCGGAGGCGGAGTGCTGTGACGCCGTACGTGCGGCGAGCGTGGAAGCCCCGGAGGTGCTGCGTGCTGGCGCGGCGAGGAGGCTGCTGAGGCCCTGCGTGGTGGCGCAGAGGCCGCGGCTGCGTGGCGGCATGGAGGTGTTGTGTTGCGGCTGAGGCCGCAGCGGCGCAGCACGACGGCCGTGGAGCATGGCCATGCCGTGCGTGCGGGGAGCGCGGCGGACCTGCGTGGTGGCGTAGAGGCTGCGGTGGCGCGGCGTGGCTCGGCGGCGTGGAGGAGAAGCCGTACGTGTGGCAGGTGAGGCAGCTCGAACGACCACGTTGCTTGCGTCGGGGCGCAGCATGTGCGTGAGCCGAGGGCGTGCGGATCACCGGAGGAGAACGCATCCAGCGGAGCGTACGTAGGACGGCCGCGTCGATCATGTCAGTGCGTGATCGTGTGTACGGGCCGAGGCGTGCAGGGCGTGGTGATGCGTTTGTCGCCGGAGCCGGAGAAGGCGACGTCGAGCGTGGAGGCCGTGGTAGCGGCCGTGATAGCTGCTGCCAGAAACAAGTTCAAGGAGATGGTGGACGATGAGCCATGTCAAGATTAGGGGAGAAATTGTTAGCTATAATCTTGACATGCAAAAGTTGTTAGCCACATGTGCGTGCGTTGAGCAGGTCGTGTGCGTGAGTAGCATAGGACCAGGCCAGGTTGTTAGTTAGTTAGTGGGTTAGTGCATGAAGGCTGCGTGTACGTGCTGCTAGTGGGTTAGTTCATGTACTGCCTATTTAAGGACTTCGCGTATGTGCGAGAGGTGTAGGTGCTAGGAGAAACAATGTAGTCTCAAGTGCTCTTCCATGCGAACTGGTACGAGCCAGCTGAAAAGGATTAGGATATTCGAGTGCCCGTGGCGGCGTTCGTCGCCGGCCGGAAAATCTTGTGTCTTCTTCAACCTTAAGTCCGTGAGCTGCGAGAGGCAGGGAAGAAGAGGGTGCAGCCTCGGGCTGCACCAACAGTCGGGACGGCCTGGTAGCGGTTAAACTTGATATGAGCAAGTCCTATGATAGGGTGGAAGGGGGGGGGGGGGGGGGTGGGTGGTTGGAGAAGATGATGGAAAAATGGGTTTTGCTGCGGAATGGGTGAGAGTGGTTATGAACTATGTTATATCAGTATCCTATAGGATTAAGTTCAATGGAAAGTTACAAGAGGGTTTTGTCCCAGAGAGGGGCTTGCGGCAAGGGGATATGCTCTCCCCCTACCTTTTCATTCTTTGTGCCGAGGGGCTGTCGGCCCTGTTAAGAGCGGCGGAGGAAGATGGGTCTTTGCAGGGAATCGAGCTTTGTTAGGAAGCGCCAAGAATAAATCATTTGTTCTTCACTGACGATTCGCTGATTGTAATGAGGGCTAACCAATCAAATTCAGCCAAACTGAAAGATATTCTAGCACTATATGAACATCAATCAGGGAAGGTCATAAATAAAGAGAAATCCTCCGCTATGTTCAGTAAAGGTACCGCTGATAGAAACAAGAGAGAGGTATTGGGGTGTTGGGAATTCCACGAGAATCAAGAAATGAGAGGTACCTAGGCCTGCCAGTCCACTTGGGAGCTTCGAAGGCAAAGCAGTTTCGATACTTACTGGAAAAGATTTGGCAAAGAATCTAGGGTTGGAATGAGAGGTTAGTGTCAAGGGAAGGAGATACTAATCAAAGCGGTGGCGCAGGCCATTCCCACGTATGCTATGTCTTGCTTCGGTCTAACAAAATCGCTGTGTGAGGAAATTAGTGCCATGATCTGTAGGTACTGGTGGAACAATCCGGATGTGAAGAACAAGTGTCATTGGCTGAGCTGGGAAAAACTTGCCCGGTCAAAAGAGTAAGGAGGGTTGGGGTTCAGAGACTTACTCCCTCCGTTTCAAAATATGAGATGTTTAGATTTGTGAAGAAAATGAATCTAGACTTATTTTAGTATGTAGGTTCACTCAATTTTGAGATGAATCTACACACTAAAAGAAGTCTAGATTCAGTTTCTTCACAAAACTAAAACATCTTATATTTTAACGGAGGGAGTACATATCTTTAATATGGCTATGTTAGCAAGACAGTGTTGGCGTATTCTACAAAGACCTGATTCGCTATGCTGCGCTGTTCACTACAGGAATGGGAAGCTACGCCGACGGCCAGTCGCTACGCCGATGGCCAAACATCGGGGCCGTCGGCGTAGCCATCGTCTAGTCCAGCTCCGCCAAGCAGTTGTCTGCGTAGAATTGCCCTCGGCATATCCTATGCTACACCGACGGCTGCCCTCGGCGTAGCATACGCCGACGGCTGCCCTTGGCGTAGCTATTTTTTATTTTATCTCATTAAACTTTGAAAAATCATAACTAAATCATTCTAATTTGGAAAAATACAAATAATATATCAAAATTTGCAGAAAAATAATACCTATCTATCTACACTCAAATATTACACATTTATAAATAAAAATTAAGTAAAACATAAGACATTATATATAGTTTAAAACGGGCATAAAAAATTCAAAAATGATCGAAACAATGCGAAACCTTCGCATGGTGTTATATTATGTGACATAGTTAGAAGGAAAAATATCAAACTTGGTATATTGATTATGTGTCAAAGAAACCTTCACAAAATGACCTATCTCATTCGAGGTTTCTTAGCTTTTGGGTCAAATAACCAATGTTATGGCTAGAATCAAGGCATAGTTTGTGATAATGTTCCCATATTGTGCATACACATGCATCATGGGATGACGAACAATGTTGCAGGAGAAAGTTTTCCTTTTCGTCGCACCAAAAAGCCATTTCCCATTTTCTGAGCACAAAAAACGGACGATTTTGTAAAGCAACCACCAAATGGCTAATTCAAAATGGTACCACCACATTTTACAAAAATACTATACCACCTTATATAGACAATGTCCCAATAGGGGAATCCGAAACCTTTCCGTCCACCTCTGGTGAAAAAGACAAATTCCTGCCGAATCGGTAGAAAGTGGGTCAGATATGAACTTCAGGTACATGATCCGATGCTCATGTTTTTTTACAAAAATCATTTTTAGGTTCACAATATGCTATTTTATCAAAGATCCAATGCAAGTTTAGCCAGGCTCGGCCCCGAGCTAAGAATCTTCATGCCGCCGTTCGACAAAGTTTGACGATAGTTTAAAACGGGCATAAAAAATTCAAAAACGATCGAAACAATGCGAAACCTTCGCGTGGTGTCATATTATGTGACATAGTTATAAGTAAAAATATTAACCTTGATATATTGATTATGTCTCAAAAAAACCTTCACAAAATGACCTATCTCATTGGAGGTTTCTTGGCTTTGGGGTCAAATGACCAATGTTATGGCTAGAATCAAGGCATAGTTTGTGATAATGTGCCCATATTGTGCATACACATGCATCATGGGATGGCGAACAATGTTGCAGGAGGAAGTTTTCCTTTTTGTCGCACCAAAAAGCCATTTCCCATTTTCTGAGCAAAAAAAACGGACGATTTTGTAAAGCAACCACCAAATGGCTAATTCAAAATGGTACCACCACATTTTACAAAAATACTATACCACCTTATATAGACAATGTCCCAATAGGGAAATCCGAAACATTTCTATCCACCTCTGGTGAAAAAGACAAATTCCTGCCGAATCGGTAGAAAGTGGGTCAGATATGAACTACAGGTACATGATCCGATGCTCATGTTTTTTTACAAAAATCATTTTTAGGTTCACAATATGCTATTTTATCAAAGATCCAATGCAAGTTTAGCGAGGCTCGGCCCCGAGCTAAGAATCTTCATGCCCGCCGTTCGACAAAGTTTGACGATAGTTTAAAACGGGCATAAAAAATTCAAAAACGATCGAAACAATACGAAACCTTCGCGTGGTGTCATATTATGTGACATAGTTATAAGTAAAAATATTAAAATTGATATATTGATTATGTCTCAAAAAACCTTCACAAAATGACCTATCTCATTGGAGGTTTCTTGGCTTTCGGGTCAAATGACCAATGTTATGGCTAGAATCAAGGCATAGTTTGTGATAATGTGCCCATATTTTGCATACACATGCATCATGGGATGGCGAACAATGTTGCAGGAGGAAGTTTTCCTTTTCGTCGCACCAAAAAACCATTTTCCATTTTCTGAGCACAAAAAACGGACGATTTTGTAAAGCAACCACCAAATGGCTAATTCAAAATGGTACCACCACATTTTACAAAAATACTATACCACCTTATATAGACACTGTCCCAATAGGGGAATCCGAAACCTTTCTATCCACCTCTGGTGAAAAAGCCAAATTTCTGCCGAATCGGCAGAAAGTGGGTCAGATATGAACTACAGGTACATGATCCGATGCTCATGTTTTTTTACAAAAATCATTTTTAGGTTCACAATATGCTATTTTATCAAAGATCCAATGCAAGTTTAGCGAGGCTCGGCCCCGAGCTAAGAATCTTCATGCCCGCCGTTCGACAAAGTTTGACGATAGTTTAAAACGGGCATAAAAAATTAAAAAACGATCGAAACAATACGAAACCTTCGCGTGGTGTCATATTATGTGACATAGTTATAAGTAAAAATATTAAACTTGATATATTGATTATGTCTCAAAAAACCTTCACAAAATGACCTATCTCATTCGAGGTTTCTTGGCTTTCGGGTCAAATGACCAATGTTATGGCTAGAATCAAGGCATAGTATGTGATAATGTGCCCATATTTTGCATACACATGCATCATGGGATGGCGAACAATGTTGCAGGAGGAAGTTTTCCTTTTCGTCGCACCAAAAAGCCATTTCCCATTTTCTGAGCACAAAAAACGGACGATTTTGTAAAGCAACCACCAAATGGCTAATTCAAAATGGTACCACCACATTTTACAAAAATACTATACCACCTTATATAGACACTGTCCCAATAGGGGAATCCGAAACCTTTCTATCCACCTCTGGTGAAAAAGACAAATTCCTGCCGAATCGGTAGAAAGTGGGTCAGATATGAACTACAGGTACATGATCCGATGCTCATGTTTTTTTACAAAAATCATTTTTAGATTCACAATATGCTATTTTATCAAAGATCCAATGCAAGTTTAGCGAGGCTCGGCCCCGAGCTAAGAATCTTCATGCCCGCCGTTCGACAAAGTTTGACGATAGTTTAAAACGGGCATAAAAAATTCAAAAACGATCGAAACAATACGAAACCTTCGCGTGGTGTCATATTATGTGACATAGTTATAAGTAAAAATATTAAACTTGATATATTGATTATGTCTCAAAAAAACCTTCACAAAATGACCTATCTTATTCGAGGTTTCTTGGCTTTCGGGTCAAATGACCAATGTTATGGCTAGAATCAAGGCATAGTTTGTGATAATGTGCCCATATTTTGCATACACATGCATCATGGATGGCGAACAATGTTGCAGGAGGAAGTTTTCCTTTTCGTCGCACCAAAAAGCCATTTCCCATTTTCTGAGCACAAAAAACGGACGATTTTGTAAAGCAACCACCAAATGGCTAATTCAAAATGGTACCACCACATTTTACAAAAATACTATACCACCTTATATAGACACTGTCCCAATAGGGGAATCCGAAACCTTTCTATCCACCTCTGGTGAAAAAGACAAATTCCTGCCGAATCGGTAGAAAGTGGGTCATATATGAACTACAGGTACATGATCCGATGCTCATGTTTTTTTACAAAAATGATTTTTAGGTTCACAATATGCTATTTTATCAAAGATCCAATGCAAGTTTAGCGAGGCTCGGCCCCGAGTTAAGAATCTTCATGCCCGTCGTTCGACAAAGTTTGACGATAGTTTAAAACGGGGATAAAAAATTCAAAAACGATCGAAACAATACGAAACCTTCGCGTGGTTTCATATTATGTGGTATAGTTATAAGTAAAAATATTAAACTTGATATATTGATTATGTCTCAAAAAAACCTTCACAAAATGACCTATCTCATTCGAGGTTTCTTGGCTTTCGGGTCAAATGACCAATGTTATGGCTAGAATCAAGGCATAGTTTGTGATAATGTTCCCATATTGTGCATACACATGCATCATGGGATCGCGAACAATGTTGCAGGAGGAAGTTTTCCTTTTCGTCGTACCAAAAAGCCATTTCCCATTTTCCGAGCATAAAAAACGGACGATTTTGTGAAGCAACCACCAAATGGCTAATTCAAAATGCTACCACCATATTTTACTAAAATAATATACCACCGTATATGGACAATGTCCCAACAGGGGGTTCCGAAACCTTTCCATCCACCTTTGGTGAAAAAGACAAATTCCTGCCGAATCGGTAGGAAGTGGGTCAGATATGAACTACATGTACATGATACGATGCTCATGTTTTTTTACAAAAATCATTTTTAGGTTCACAATATGCTATTTTATCAAAGATACAATGCAAGTTTTCCTTTTCATCGCACCAAAAAGCCATTTTTCATTATCCGAGCGCAAAAAAGGAATTTTCTAAAGCAACCACCAAATAGATAATTCAAAAACGGAGGGTTTGTGATTAGTTGATATGTATATCATATTTGGATTCCTCTCATTTTTCTGATCAATTTAGACATATTATTTGTTAAATTCCGATTTATAGATTTAAAGATATTAATTATTCCATATTAAATAAAAAATACAAAAAAGTAAAATTATTATATTTTTATTTGAATTCAATAATATTTTTACTTATTCATTAATGTTTATTTAAATAATTGTTTGTAATTTCAAAAAATACAAACATGTGACATGTTGATATAAGGGTTAATAGGATTGATATCATAGTATTGACAACGATGTATGAATTACTTTGCGGAAACAGATTCTGAAGGAATGAGAAAGTTAAGCGTGCTGGAGCTGGAGTAGTATTAGGATGGGTGACCTTCCGGAAAGTTCGACCAAGACTGCAATTTAATTAAATATTAAGTGTAATTAGTGTTAAAAATGTTCAAAGTGAGAGATTAACGAGTCAAACAATTTAAAGATCCAAAATTAAGAAAAAAATAAAATAAAAAATTTAATTTTTTTTAAAAATATTTTTACAACCTGTCGACAAGCTATGCCGACGGCTGCTACGCCGACGGCATTGCCCTCGGCGTAGCATACGCCGACGGCATTTTGATACGCCGACGGCCTCTATGTGCTCCGCCGAGGGAGCCCTTTGCCGAGGAGGCTACGCCGAGGGCAGCCGTCGGCGTAGCATACGCCGAGGGCATTTTAGGCTACGCCGACGGCTTTTTGCCCTCGGCGTAGCGCGCGCGTCCTGTAGTGGTTCTGAAGGCGATGTACTTCCCAAACACTTCGCTCCTTGAGGCGGAACGAAAACCGTAAATGTCATACACCTGGCGAAGTATATTAAGGGGTGAGCTTGTTGAAACAGGGCATCATCGGGAGAATTGGATCAGCAGAAAATGTGGATGCCTTTAGAGATACCTGGATTCCAAGAGGTACTACCAGGTTACCGAGAACCCCTAATGGCTCCGATGAACCAATCAAGGTCTCTGATCTATTGGATCAGGCAAACGAAGGCTGGGATGAAAGCTTAGTGCGTTTCGTTTTCGATCCGGATGATACTAAAGAGATCCTAGCCATTCCTATCAGGATAAATATGGAGGACTGGGTGGCGTGGAGTTTTGATGAAAAAGGAATTTTCTCTGTAAGATTGGCTTATAGATTGGGTGTAAATTTATGAGATGCGCAAAAAATTCGGGTGCAAGGATTGGCGAGTGCACCAGCAGATGGAGACGAAACCTGGAAGAAAATATGGAGAATGAATCTACCTGGGAAAGTGAAGATGTTTTGTTGGCGGCTATGTCACAATAGTCTACCGACTCGCATGAATATTCAGAGAAAAGGAATTGAACTGGACAACCGTTGTCCGATGTGTAATCGGCTTGATGAAGATGGTGGTCACTTGTTCCTTAAATGCAAGTCTGTGAAGCAAGTGTGGCGTGGCCTTCTTCTGGAGGATGTCCGTTTGAAGCTTTTACAAGCTTGAATCCAAGGCAGATGGTAGAGATGATCTACTCTCTTTGTCCGACGAAGAGAAATTTAACGTTTGTGCTATTGTGGGATTGGTGGACCACCAGAAACAAGAAAAACTCTAAAGGGAAGGAGAGAAGCTTTACAGAGGTTTGTCATACAATTCAACGACATGCCATTGATTTCACCCCTGCTACTCATATCGGTACTACGGCCCTAGATCAGACCCCTAGCTGGCAGAAGCCGAATCTTGATTATGTGAAGGTTAACTTTGATGCAGCTTTTGTTAAAGAGACAGGAGAAGGAGCCTGGGGTTTTGTCGTAAGATCGGATGAGGGGGAATTCATTGCAGCTGCAGCTGGAAAACTAAAGGATGTACGAGATGCGTTGCAAGCTGAGGCAGAGGCATGTATTGTAGCTTTTGAGGGTGCAGCCGCTTTGGATCTCAACAGAGTCATTTTTGAGTCGGATTGTCAGACCTGGTCTCAACTCTGCAAACAGAGAAGTATGATCTTTCACCCATTGGAGTGTTGGTTAAAAAAGCTCGCATCAATTGTATTCGGGACCCGAAGTCCTTCACTTTTCATTATGCTTCTCGAAGTTGTAATAAGGTAGCCCATTCACTTGCCCAATATGGCCTTCATCATGAGGAGTTCTGTATGGGGTGGGAGGAGGTTGCTCCTGATTTTGTATCTGGGTTAGTTGCCAGTGACATTGCTGCGCAATCTGGTTAATAAATTTGTTTTACCCCTAAAAAAACACCAAGACACATCTCCTGATAATACAAGAAAATATCAAAAATTGAGTTGCATCCTTTTGTTGTTGTGGAGAAACATAAAGGACGTGTTTGGTAGCCCGTTTTCCCATTTCTTGCATGGACGAGGAAAAAATAAGGGCATTTGGTGTATTGGGTAGCATGTGTTTCTTGCATCGTACAAACTTTAAAGCAGCCCAAAAGTTGGCCCGCTGGAAATGCCGATTTTGGGCGTTTTCACGGGGACAGTCCCGCTCATGCAAAAGGGAGGGAAAAACTGCACCGCCCGTGCGACCTCGGCGATGACGCAAGCCGATCGTTTCCCCCAAAAGCTGGCGGGAGAAATTTCGTCACCGCCCGCCGCAGCGCCGCAGTATATTTCACCTCCCTCCATAGCTACGTCCCTCACCACCATTTTCCCCATTCTTCGAGCTCTCAAGCCGGCGAGGTTCTTCATCGGCCAGCACGTAAGCGGCGGTAGCGGAGGTGGTGGTTCTAGGTCGGCCGGTGCATGCGTTCTCCTCCAAGATCTTCAGCGGAGATGTGCTCCGCTTCTATGATGCCGGTGAGTTCCATCAAACCCCGGGCATCGTGGCTTCGATTTGTTAGCACCTCTTAGATCTGATTGTTGTTTGCGATAGATCTATATTAGTTTTCCAATGAACTGCTAGTTATAGTCATAGATCTGTGTCTTCGTGGACTCGTTTCATGTTTAAGTTTGTGTTCATGCCTAGTATAGGTCCTGATATGTGTGACTGTGAGATCTGTAGGACATGACCGCCGATGAGTTTAGCCAGGCCCTCATGGATTCTCAGAAGACGTTTGTCGCTGAGACCCAATCCCAGCTCCCGCATCCGAGGCTCACCTATCCTCAGTGCATGGAGATCTTGTCTGCTCCTCCGATGACCATGTTCACGGTGGAGCAGATTACAGATCAAGCTGCCAAGATCTTGGCCAAGAAGAAAGCCAGCAAGGCTGGCAAAGCCCACAGCATATTCCAGGAAGGCAAGGGGGTGAAGGGCATCATGAAGTGGGAACCGTTCCTCTCGCGTTCATGCTCAACTAGATGTGCGAGATCATCAAGAGCGGTGTCAGGACGGAGAAGGGGTTCAAAAGGTGCACCTCAACACTGTTGCCCACAAGGTGTTTGAGTTTTGTGGCATCGAGGTGTCCTCACAGCAGGTGTACAACCACCTGTGTAAGTGGAGGACCAGGTGGATCCATATCTCCAAGCTCAGAGACCTTAGCAGAGCTAGCTGGGACGAGGAGACCTGCACCATGATCTTGGAGGACGCCCACTACAAGGGACACATCTCGGTATTAAGTAATTCCAGTTACATCCCTACGATTCCCTTGTGCAACCTCGCTAACCTGGCTAACCTCGTTGCCATTCCATGTCTCAGGATCACCCCAAGGATGACGAGTATCTAAACAAGCATGTTGCCAACTATAGGCAAATGAGGCCATCTTCTACTTCGGCCTTGCCACTGGCAGGTTTTGCAATGGGATCCAGTGAGCCCCTTCGCGAGCCAAGCCCTGAATACATGCAGACCCAGGAGTTGGAGACAATGGTGATTGATGATGACACCGAGATCGATGTCGCCGCAGGTTCTTCTGCTAACGGTGTTGGTCAAGGCGACAACACAAATGCCGATGTTGCTGGTGGCTTTGATCCTTGCAAGAAGATGAAGATGTTGCTGCTGGGAGAGGAGGACGCCGCCGTCGTCACCTGCATGACCAAGGCCGTGAAATCGATGGTGACCGCCATCACCACTACTTCCCCTCTTGATGTGCACCCATCTCTGTACGACGCCATCATGACCGCCAAATGGTACAACCCTAAGGCTCTGATGGTGCTCAACCACTGAGGAGTGCATATTTGTATCATATTTTATATTATTATTTTGCATTGTAGTGGTAGTATCTTGGTATTTTACGACGTTCGCGTGCACCTTTTATGTTTATTTTCACCAGGATCAGGACAGATGATGGATACAATAAACACAATTCTTGGATCAGTTGTATTGGAGAGAAAAGGAGTCAAAACCAACGTAAATAGATAATTTGGAAAATATCAATAATACCAGAAGAGAACTCGAAGAGATCAGAGGACATAGAAGGTTTAACGAACAACTATACGGCGGTAATACTTTTTCTAGCTGTATAGTTACCGCCGTATAGTTGGCACCGCCACCGCCTCCTTAAATAGTTTAACCCCGTGCAACTGGATCAGGGAGATGACATACATAACGACTAGAAATTGGCAAAACCTCACCTCCAGAAGGGATCTGGATGGGGAACTCATCCATCGGGGATGCATCTTCGCCCTACACATATCCAGGAGGCTAAGGCATCGATCTTCATCATCAACCGCTGCATCACCACCATCTCCATCCATCCCATCTACATATTTTCAAGATCATGTTGTAATTTCCATACTCGTTGTGGATTTATACAAGTACTATTCATCTATGATAGATTCCATTGCTTTTTCCATGATGTTGATTGCCTCCATGTCTGAGTAGATCATTAGTTCTTGCGGAGATGGAGAAACCCTAGCATGAGATTGAAATAAGATAAAGTTTATTATGATATTCATCACTATGACCATGTGTTAGATTGTCTTTATCTTGATGTTGGGAGAAGTCGACCGATCAGTATTTGCCTCTTGTGGGGACTTGATGGAGGGAACTACTTGTTCATAGACGGAGGTGTGCTAGCACTTATAGTGACTATAAAGCTATTGGCACTCCTTACGTATCAACTTGGGAACCGAGGAAACTCAAGAAACACTATCCATGCCATGGTATACATCCTACGAGGTTAAGTACCTTAATTGCGCAGTAATTCGATTGATGTCGATTGCTTGTCTACTATGGTTATGAGGATGATGTGAGCAGTGGTTTTTGCCTATTCGTCCAAATACAGAGTTCCTCCCACACATACATAGTTGAGAATGTTCATGGTAATAATCATTAATTTAGATCCTTCATGAATGACAGTGGTGTATTCGCTACTCCCTGAGAACTCTTTCTCCCATTGCAGTTTCAAATCTCTTTTACATACGCGATACTTATTTTCTGTATTCAGTTTGTTTTACTTTACTTAATGTTCTCTTATATAAAAACCCAAAACACCTTTTTACACTACACTCGCATTTTATCTTGTTACTTAGAAATTTATTTAACAGTTCTATTTTAGTATGTACTTAAAGAGATATTAAACTTCAGACTCCTACTCCCTGTGGGATCGATATCTTTATTTTGAAACTAGCTACAAAGGATCTGTGCACTTGCAGTCATCAAGATATTTTCTGACGCCATTGCCAGGGAGCTAAGCGTTGTATGTATTTTAGTTTTTGCTTATTTATTTTAGTCTTGCTAAGTTTTGTTTTGAGTTATAGGTTTCCACCAACATGATGGAGTTTGAGCATTTTACTAGTGCTAGCCCACTCATCCACTTTGAGAAGCGCTATGATATTAATAAAAGAGACAACTCCAATGAGAATACAAGGGGGTTTGAAATAAATCCTCTACTACCTGATCCATATGAGCATATTGCATGTTTTAAGGATATAATTAGGGTTTTAGGGTTTAGGATATAAAATTGAACAAGACTCTTGCGCGAGAGGTGCTTTTATGAATCTTTCCATAACTACAGCTTGGGATTTACTTATTAGAATTTGTGATCATAGAGTTTCATGGAATTTTGGTCTAGGAAGCGAAGGAGGCATAGAAATAGATTATGATTGTATTCATGACTATAATAAAAAGGGACATGTTAATGAATTATCTAAAGAACTTTACTTGGATTTAGATCTTGTTTTGCATGTTGTTAAAGCTTTTACAGAACACATCAAAGCTCCAAAAGAGGGTTCGGTCAAGTATGATCCACCACCCGAGCCTGAGAAGAAAAGAGAAGTTAAAGAAACACTGGCCTCCCTAGAACCAATGTATGAGATACCTTTCCCTAACACTGCGTACAAGTGATACGTCGGAAACGTATCTATAATTTTTGATGCTCCATTCTTGTTTTATATCCACTTTGCTTTGCTTAGTCTACACTTTGAGGTATTTTTATATGTTTTCTAGACTAACCTATTAACAAGATGCCACAGTGCTAGTTGCTTGTTTTCTTCTGTTTTTGGTTCCAGAAAAGGCAGAAAATCAATATTCTCGGAATTGGATGGGACAAAAGCCAAAGTCATTATTTTTACCGGAGCAACACGGAACCACAAAGCAGAGTTGGAGTAGGGCACCAGGGTGGCCGCACCCCCTCCCCAGGCGTGGGCAAGCCCTGGTGGCGCCTACAGGGGGTGTGGGCCCCTGTCCCTCCATCGACCTTGCCTCCTTCTCCTATAAGAAGCCCTCGGGGAGAAAACCCTAATTAATCCATCATACTTCTAGGAAACCCTCCGTAGCCACTCCACCACTGGAAGGGAGATTCGGGGGACAGAAAGTCTCTGTTCTGGCACCCTGCCGGGACGGGGAAGTGCCCCCAGAGCCATCTCCATCGATCTCCATTGCCATATTCATCATCTTTGCTGATTCCCATGATGAGGAGGGAGTAGTTCTTCCTAGAGGCTAAGGGCTCTACCGGTAGCTATGTGTTCATCTCTCTCTCTCTATGCATGGTCATATTGTGATCATGAGCTTTGTAATTGATATGCCCAATTTGCATCACCTTTCTATATCATAATTTACCTCTATTCATTGATATTTGTCTTATTATGAGGTATTACTTATGGCTTTTCATCTGTTTATGCATGTTGGATGATTCCTGGAGGATGGACTGTCGGAGTCTGGGTTCTGATGGAAAAGAAGGTGTTTCGGTGCAATTTCGCGAAGATCAGAAAAATACAAGAAAAATATGGAAACATATTATTTTACCAGAAGGCGAAGGAAGCCAGAAGGAGGGACGGAGATGGGCCTGAGGAGGCCCACACCCCCTAGGCGCGGGCCCTCCTGACCCCATGTCTAGGGCAGGTGTGGCCCACCTGCCCGGCCTCCGATTCCGCCCCTTCGCCTATATCTTCCATACGGAACCCTAATACCAGGGGAGCGACCACAGATAGATTTCCGCCGCCTCTGGGGGGTAGAAAACACCGAGAGAGAAAGATCTCTCCGGTGGACAGATTTCTTCCAGGGGAATTCCTTCCCGGAGAGGGGAGACCGTCGCCATCAACACCTTCATCAAGCTAGGCTTCATCGGGATCATCATCGTCATCCACACCATCATCTCTACCAGCACCATCATCACCACTCCGTCCCACTATAACAATTATGTTGGATATTGCTTCAGTTCTTAGGGGAAACTTTCCCGGTGTTGATTACTATTGTAGTTTTTGCTTGTGAGTGAAACCATTGGATTATTATTTATGTTCAGATTGTTATCCATTATCATATCATCTTTGATCTTGATCCATATGATGTCTTGTGAGTAGTTCGTTTAGTTCTTGAGGACATGGGAGAATTCATGTTGTTATTAGTGGATCCGTGTTGAGTTATTATTCAATGGTTTAGTATTTAAGTTGTGGTGCTATTCTTCTAGTGGTGTCATGTGAACGTCGACTACATGACACTTCACCATTTATGGGCCTAGGGGACTGCATTGTGTATTTGGCTACTAATCGTGGGGTTGCCGGAGTGACAGAAACCTGAACCCCCGTTAGGACACCTTTGCACAAGGGAGTGTAGGATCTCAGAGTTTAAGGCTATGGTTAGATTTATATCTTAATTACTTTCCTGTAGTTACGGATGTTTGCAGGGGGTTTAATCACAAGCATGTATTAGTCCTAGGAAGGGCGGTATGTTAGCACAGGTTCACCTACACAACACTTACAAACACCAAAGAAGAGTACTCATCTATTTGAAGCAAAAGCACTTGACAGAATTCCCATGTGTCCTCAAGAACGTTTGGTCCTTATAAGTATTTCCACCGGCTTGTCCTTTGCTAAGAAAGGATTGGGCCACTTGCTCCGTTTGTTCGTTACTCTTGTTACTTGCTCCTTGTTTTGTTGCCTTGTTAGAAAACCACTAAAATCTGTTTGCTAAGTATTCGCAGGGATTTCCTGCTCCATACCACTGTTCAGCACCTTCTACTCCTTGTTGGGATCGACACTCCTATTTATCAAAAGTACTACTATACACCCCCTATACTTGTGGGTCATCAAACTATTTTCTGGCGCCGTTGCCTGGGAGTGAAGCGCTATTATAGAGTGGAACTGGTAAAGGAAGCTTCTATTGTGAGTATTGCTTTTTGTTACTGCCTGTTACTTTTTTCCAATATGGATAACCCACTTGGTTTTTTGTTTGGGAAAACTACTACCACTGCTATGGTAGTATATGAACCACCCCCTATGGAGATAGATCCTTTTAAGATACCTACAAGTATTGTTAATCGTGTTATGGATAATTATTATTTTGGGGATGGAACTGACCATCCTGGTGATCATTTGCTTTTTATCCATGAATTATGCGGGTTGTTGAAGTGTGCAGGTATCACAACTGAACAGGTGAAAAAGAAGTTACTCTCCATATCCTTGAAAGGGAGAGCTGAAGCATGGTATAAGCTGCTGAAGAATGGACAATCCATGGAATGGGAGGAGATGTCATCTCTCTTTTACTCTAAATTTTATCCTCCCAGTGAAATCCATAAGGATAGAAATCTTATATATTTTTTTTCCTCTTGATGGAGAGAGTACAGCTCAAGCTTGGGGGAGATTAAAGTTACTAATGTTTAAATGTCCTATTCATGAACTCCCTAACAATATTATTCTCAATAACTTTTATTCTAAGCTTTCTCTTCATGATAAAGATTTACTAGATGCTTCTTGTGCTGGATCATTCACACGTATGAAGGAAGAAGCTAAATGGGATCTCTTAGACCGTATTCAAGATAACACTGAGGCTAGGGAGAATGACAAAGGAAGAAAGTCAGGTATAAACTAAGATTATGAATGCATTAAATCTTTTATGGGTACTGATAAATTCCGTGATATTCGCAATGAGTTTGGCATTAAATATTTTATGAAAATTGTGGAGCCTGGTAAGCAATTGAATGTTGAACCTGTGGTAGCTATAGTGAAAGACACTGACGCTAGAAATATAGAGGATGATCACATTGTCTTCTGTGAAGATGCTTCTAATATTATCTCTCATCCTAGTAAGGCTAGAAAAGCTAGTGTTCCTGTTCTTTCTGTTAAAATTGGTGATCATTGCTACTATGGTTTATGTGATATTGGTGCTAGTTCTAGTGCTATTCCTTATGAGCTTTACAGGGAAATTATGCATGAGATTGGTCCTTGTGAGCTTGAGGACATTGATGTGGTTATCCACCTTGCTAATAAGGATACCATTTGTCCCATTGGCATTGTAAGAGATGTGGAGGTTCTTTGTGGTAATATTAAGTATCATGCTGATTTCTAGTGCTTAATTCAGCAGCTAGCAAAACTTGTCCTATCATTTTTGGTAGACCTTTCTTAAACACTTGTGGAGCTATTATTGATTGTAAGAAGGAAAATGTTTTAACTAAGTTTGATGGAGATTCTTATGAGTTTAACTTTTCCAAATTTGCTAAAGCTCCTTGTGAAAATAGCTTGCCTAATAAAGATTTCAGGATGGAACAACTTGCTTCTATTGATCCGGTTTATGACCTTGGACCTCTTTTTAATGACAGTAAGTATGCTTACTCTGATAATAAAGTTTTTACCAGTGATAGTTATATTGTCAACTTTATTCAAAGTACTACTGAAAGTTATTTTGAGAGAGGGAAACATGGTTTTATGCATCTCAATAATGTTAAGTTTCCTCGTTTTATGTTGAAAGCTTTGAAGTTGCATCTGTTTTGTCTTCCTATGCTAATGGATTTTTGCTTCAACAATTCGTTTTCTCATGATACCCCCATGCATAGGAAGTGGGTTAGACTCAAGTGTGTTTGTTATTTGCTTCTTAATGCTCTCTTTCATTCCAGATATATATCTCCTCTGTGAGCATTTTTAGAAGTTTCAAGCCTAAATTAAAGGCATTAAAGAAAAGTACTTGTTGGGAGAGTTTTGTCGAGTCTTGGAAGTTATTACCTCTGTAATAACTGCTCCTTATCCTTTTTGTTTTGGTTTTTGTGTCAAGTTCAACTACTTTTGTGAAGTAGAGGAGTTGTGGAAAGTGGCTGTCCTGGGATAGATTTTTGTGCTGTATTGTAAAAATTCGTGAGGAAGCTCAGTATGTCGGATGGAGCTGAATTGTTTTGAGATTGTTATCCAAGTTGTTACCCAACTTTCATTAGTTCTGCACTTTTTGATTTGAGCAACTAAAGGTCTTCTAAAAAATCAATCTTTACCTGCTAGTCTGTTTTGACAGATTTCTGCCATCATTTGCATTTGCCTCTTACAGAAGCTTTTGTTTTGGTGGGTTTTCAGTTGAAGTGTGTACCTAAAGGTTTATTGTTTTTTCTTACACTAATGTTGTCATTGATTTTGTGCAAGGGTTTTTTAAGAAGGAAATTTTCAGGAGAAAGAGAAAAGGAATCTGCAGAGTTCGTCTTTGATTAGGTAAAACTGGTGACAACGGAAGGTTCGTGAAACTCCAATCTTTTTATATTTTTGATGTTTTTAATGCATAAGGGAAGTTACGAGACGGAAATGAAGAGGAACCGGAGTCCTGGGTGGACAAACCCACCCTGGAGGGGGTTTGACACCCTCGAACTCCGTCTCCTCTTTGTTTCCATGTTAAAACCTTCCTTATGCACTGAAACTTCGTAATATATAACCCCTGGATCCCTCGAGGTTCATGCATCGTGTTCTTGTTGTGTTTTCGTTTCGATCTATTTCTGTCAAGAAATCTTCTCAAGTTTATAGCACCATGGCCTCCGCCAATGACAAAGGCAAGAAGCCCGAGGAAGAAGAACCTCAAGCCCCCAAGGAGGAGGAGATTCCGGTAGGGTATGAAGGTGACATGGAGGAGGACAAGCAACCGGACACTCGCGCTACCGTCGCAAGCATTGGTTTAGTGGCAAGACCTACCAATCTTAAGTGGGCGGCACAGATGTCTACAGGAGGGAGAACTCCGCGTCATATCCTTGCTCCACGCACATTTCCTCCTAGTTCCCCTTGTTCTAACCGTGCAGAGAAGAAACACTCTAATTTGGAAGAATGGAGAAAGAATAACAAGGACTGGGATCCTCGGTCCGAGTTGATCATGGGCTGCATTGAGCATAATTCGGAGTTAATTTGTACTCTAACCTTCGATATGGAGGATCTGAAGAAACTCATTGAGGAGCTTATCAAGAGAACACCACCACCAAGGGAGTAATTCATCATCAGGTTTGGCATCCCCTTGGCTTGTTCCAAGATTGGGGGAGTGTGATACGTCGGAAACGTATCTATAATTTTTGATGCTCCATGCTTGTTTTGTATCTACTTTGCTTTGCTTGTCTATATTTTGAGGTTCTTTTTACATGTTTTCTGGTACTAACCTATTAACAAGTTGCAACAGTGCCAGATGCATGTTTTCTGCTGTTTTTGGTTTCAGAAAAGTTAGTAAAGAAATATTCTCGGAATTGGACGGGACAAACGCCAAAGTCAATTACTTTCCGTGGGGAACAAGAACTCCAAAGGAGAGCCGAAGGGGCCAGCCAGGGGGCAGACCCACCCCAGGCGTGGGTGGGCCTAGCCCCGCTCCTGGCTAGGGTTTGCCAACCCTGGCCGCCTCCTTGGTATCCCCCTTCGCCTATAAAAAGCCCCCGATGCAGAAACCCTGGATACCCAATCAAATCTGCACGAAACCGTCTGTAGCCGCCCACCATCGTCCCTAGATCGGGGGGATCTGAAGTTCTTCCTGGCACCCTGCCGGAGGGGAGATCATCCCGGAGGCCTTCTCTCCGGTATGATGCGTGAGTAGTTCCACCTTGGACTATGGGTCCATGTAGTAGCTAGATGGTTGTATCTCCTCCTTTATGCTTTCATGTATAGATCTTGTAAGCTCCGTTCATGATCAAGATCTAATCTATTTGTAATCATGCATGTTGTGTTTGTGGGGATCCGATGGATATTGAGATTATTATGTTGGTTTGATTAATGGTTTTGTCTTTATGATTCTATCATGTATGTGTTGTTTATGATCTTGCATGCTCTCCGTTGTTAGTAGCTATCTTGGCCAAGTAGTTGCTAGTGACTCCAAGAGGGGGTATTTATGCTCGATAGTGGGTTCATGCCTCTAGTTTCCAAGGGAAGTGACAATAATCTCTTCGGTTGTAGATGTGATGTTGCTACTAGGGAGAAAACAATGGTCTCTTTTTCATGGAACATGTGGACTGTTTACCTTACACAGTTTGCTTAAAGCAGTTATCTGTTGCTTGCAACTTAATACTGGAGGGGGTTCGGATGATAACCTGAAGGTGGACTTCTAGTCATAGATGCAGTTGGATGGCGGTCTATGTGTCTTTGTGTATTGCCCAATCGAATCTCATAGGATCTTTCTGACTAGTAATTGCATTGTTATGCCTTGCTCAGTTTCTGTCAATTTCCCTGCTGTAATTTGTTCACCCTTCATGCCATGTTGTTTATCTAAAGAGAGCACCTCTAGTGAACTATGGACCCTGTTCAAATCTTTACCATTGATACATCTTCCACTGTTACTTGCTTGCTTGCTGCAAACCATTACCTTCCACACCATACGTTTAATCCTTTGTTACAGCAAACCGGTGAGCTTGACAACCTCAGTAATTCGTTGGAGCAAAGTCTTGAGTTTGTGTTTTGCAGGTCTTCGCGTTGCTTGCAACACCTGTGTGACGTTTCCTTCCTCCTATTGGTTCGATAACCTCGGTTTCTTACTGAGGGAAACTTGCTGCTGTGCTGCTTCATACCTTGCTCTTGGGGTTACCAACGAAGCGTCCCACGACAAGTGCAGGGCGCCATCAAGCTCTTTTCTGGCGCCGTTGCCGGGGAGGCTAAGGACGTCTTCACAAAGGGAGTCCTTCACTTCCTTTCTCTTTACTTTGTTTTTAGTTTGATTTGTTTCTTTTGCTTGGTTTTGTTTGCCTCTGTTCAAAAAACCCAAAAAACTTAGTCTATTTTGGTTTGCTTCCTTTATTCAAAAACAAACAAAAAATTAGTTACCGTTCTAGTTGCTGCCATGTCGGGTTTTGGACCAATCTTTATTTCACCTATGGTAGAAAATATCAACTTTTAAGCAAAAAAGTGAAGAAAGTTTTAAAGAAGCTTGGTCTAGAATCTCTGCTTTCCAGAGGAAAACTGAGCCTGAGGTGAGTCTCAGCTTGGTTATTGATAGTTTCTACCGCGGTATTGCTCTTCGTTATAGATATGCTTTGGATGCTATGGCTGAGAAAGATTTTTTGCTATGTACTGAGGACAAAGCTTTTGATGCCATAAAGAAATTAATCATGATTTATGGTACACCTGGCAAGTCTGATTCCTCTTTCACAAATATTTTTTCCAGGTTGAACACTCTTGAGACTCGCATTGCTACTATGAATAGTTGCTATCACACGCTTAGGGCTTACCATGATTATGTTCCCATAAATTCTGAGCCTTCAAAGTGGTTTCCGACAATCAAAGTCTCTATAAATACTACACTTTTTGATGCTCACTGTGATATCATGTCTGAATTTTGCCTCATGCCTAAAGATATTTATGATTCCTTGAGTCTTTGGGGGCTTACTGAAGGAGGAGAGGAAATCTATCTTACCAACAATGTCACTATATTACCCATTGGAATAGCTGAAGGTGTGTTTATAAAAATCTAAGGAAAAATGGTGTCTACTGATTATCTTGTTATTGAATGTGTAGGCAAAGGACAGATCACACTTGGAATATCTCTACTAAAACACCTTGGGTCAGTAATAGATATGGGAAAAGGCATTATGCACTTTGATCCTCCGGTAATAAATCATATCTTACCTAAAGAGAAAAAGAAAGGTAAAAAAATGGAACAAGAGGGGCAATTCTTCATTTGAAAACACTTGATTCTTCTTGCTTCTTGTGCCTAACTTAAAGGCGTTAAAGAAAAGTACTTGTTGGGAGATAACCCAAGAGTTTCCTTGAGTCTTGGAAGTTATTACTTCTGTAATGACCTCTTCTTATCCTTTTTGTTTGCTTTTTTTTTGCCAAGAATGACCTCTAATGAGAGGGAAGTAAGATTTGGGGAGTTGTTGTCCCAAAACAGATTTATGTCCTTCACCAAACAAAATCGTGAGGAGTCTCTGTAACTCGTATTGAGCTGACAATTTACAAATAGATCCCCCAGTATATTATCTAACTTTCGTTAGCTTAACACTTTTTTATTTGAGCAACAGAAGATGTTCGAAAAAAATCGGTTTCTACCTGCTGGTTTGTTTTGACAGATTTCTGCCATTATTTGCATTTGCTTCTTATTGATTCCTTTTTGACTTCTCTTTAGGTGAACTGAGATTTTTGAAGGAGTTACTACAGTAGCTTGTGTTTTTAGTGAAAATCCTTGTTGTTTAAAAGCTTTGTCAGAGGTCTAATATGTTTTGAATAAGCTAATGTTGCTAATGAAGATTGTGTGAAGGAAAGATTTCAGGTTTAAAGAGAGAATGATGCAATGAGATGAAGGATGGACAAAAGCTCAAGCTTGAGGATTCCACCATGGTGTAACCCCAATAAGTATCCATCAGGTACAAGCGTAAAATCTTGGGGATGCCCAAGGCATCCCCTTTTTCATCAATAAAAAGCTCAGGTCTGTCTAGACACTTCGTTTTTATTGTTTCATGCACAGTTGTGTTGTTCTTGCAGCGTCTTAGTTTTCATTTTCTTTGCTTAGTTTGTTTAGTTTTCTTAAGTATTTTGGACCCCCATTCTTGATGTGTTGTTTTGCAAATAAGTTTGCGTGGTGTTTGGAAAGGAGTAGTAAGTTCTTTCTTGAAGTGCAAGAGGAGCTTGCATTGACTGTGACTTAGACTTTAGCATGACATGCTAGGTGTTATTTTGACATTATGCTTAGTGATTATTGCTGTAGCATGTCTTGTTCCAAACAATTGGGATTGCTTAGTGTGCCTTGAAGAAATTATGCATTGTTTTAGCATGCAAAAGCATAGTATTGTGGTATTGTCCTTTAATGCTTTGCTTGGGTTGACTTGGCACATGCTCACACCATGTTATGACTATGACAAGTCACCATTAGCCTCTATGATCATTTAGTCTTTGACTTGTAGTACCACTCTTTGCTTTGATTAGTATGCTTTGTTGCACTGCATGATTATGGCCAGTATTGCTCTCTTAGTTGGTTGCTCCCAGTCTTTTGCTAGCCTCCACTTGTATGAGTAAGTTTTACTCATGCCTCTAACTCCCAAGAAACCAAGTTATTCCAAAGTGTCCACTATAAACTCCTATGCATGGTGTGTTACACCATTCCAAGTATATTCTTGTTTTCAACTATCTTCCAATTAAAAACTTTTTTTTATGAGAAAACTTAGTGATTAAATCCCCCACGAACTTGATGGCACACTTTATTCTTTGCCCATAATAAACTTGAACCATTGTGACAACTTTGTTGTATATGCTTGCACATATAAGTTGGAATTAGCATAACCGTGTTATCACGGGGAAAGTTTTCAACATTGCACTTGTACTTTGTACTCAGTTGATATCATGTTCTTTTGTCTATGGATGTCACCGGCGTGAAATAAAGAGGGAACTTGTAAGTCCATGGAGTTTGTATCCTGTGTTAGAGAAACGCCTGGGCCGCTAGCCCAAGCCATGCCTAATCATGGTGGAAACTTGCAGCATCACCATAGTGACATCTATGAAGCATTCTTCTTATAAAAAAAGACACATTGAGAAAAGATGAAAGAGAGAACAAAGCACCATATTCCCATGGTAAATAATAAGATTGCTGAGATGCTCATTGTCTGCTTGCCTTGTCAGTTTGGTTATGGGAAAGCTCATGTACCATGTGCAAGGGGTACCCCATTGGCGGTTCTCAATGATATGCAAATACTTACAGTGACAAGAACTTACCTGGACCCAAAGTTGAGTATGCATGAGGAGTGGCCCTCGTATTCAAGGGACATAAGATTGCCAACTTATACTTCATCAAGATATACTCTAGGTTTGCAACTTTAACCTTAACCGCTTAAAGATGCTTATGATAGGGGCAATGAGGGCTGAAAGCTAACAAGTACCATAAATTTTGGAAGCTCTTTTTGAAACTTGTAATCACTGCTTCCTTTACAAAAAGGTCTTTCTTCCACCATTATTGAGTCTCCACCTTCTACCTTTAGGTACCATTAAGAGAGCATAGTTGTCATGTAGTGTGCAGTGTTCCAAAGCTTATTAATTGATGCATATTGTGTTATTACTTGTTCTTGTGCTACTTGTTTCTAGTCACCCTTGTGAACTTTGCAGGTGTCCGATGCATCTATTTGCTACTCTATGAGGGACAAGCTGATTGCCACTATGCTATGTTTTTGTATGTGAAACAAACAAACGTTTTTCAATGCATGTTATTCATGATATTTGTTTGTAGCTTGTCATGTTGCATGCATAGTTACTTTGTCCTACTGTTAGAACTCCATCTTTCATGCACATGTTTAGAGTTCTTTGATACCAGCTTTCAATGCTTGCAAATGGTTGGATCTTTATTGTGAGGGTGCATGTCACCTCAAAAATTATTCTTTTATCACTTACCTACTCGAGGACGAGCAGGAGTTAAGCTTGGGGATGTTGATACGTCGGAAACGTATCTATAATTGTTGATGCTCCATGCTTGTTTTGTATCTACTTTGCTTTGCTTTTCTACACTTTGAGGTGCTTTTTACATGTTTTCTGGTACTAACCTATTAACAAGTTGCAACAGTGCCAGATGCCTGTTTTCTGTTGTTTTTGGTTTCAGAAAAGTTAGTAAAGAAATATTCTCGGAATAGGACGGGAAAAATGCCAAAGTCAATTACTTTTTGTGGGGAACAAGAAGTCCAAAGGAGAGCCGGAGGGGCCAGCCAGGGGGGCCAGACCCACCCCAGGCACGGGTGGGACCAGCCCCACGCCTGGCTAGGGTTTGCCAACCCTAGCCGCCTCCTCGTTCTCCCCCTCCACCTATAAAAAGCCCCCGATGCATAAACCCTAGGTACCCGATCAAATCTCCACGAAACCATCTGTAGCCGCTGCCACCATCGTCCCTAGATCGAGGGGATCTGAAGTTCTTCCTCGCACCCTGCCGGAGGGGAGATCATCCCGGAGGCCTTCTCTTCGGTATGATGCATGAGTAGTTCCACCTTGGACTATGGGTCCATGTAGTATCTAGATGGTTGTATATCCTCCTTTGTGCTTTCATGTATAGATCTTGTGAGCTCCGTTCATGATCAAGATCTAATCTATTTGTAATCATGCATGTTGTGTTTGTGGGGATCCGATGGATATTGAGATTATTATGTTGGTTTGATTAATGGTTTTGTCTTTATGATTCTATCATGTCTGTGTTGTTTGTGATCTTGCATTCTCTCTGTTGTTAGTAGCTATCTTGGCCAAGTAGTTGCTAGTGACTCCAAGAGGGGATTTATGCTCGATAGTGGGTTCATGCCTCTAGTTTCCAAGGGAAGTGACAATAATCTCTTCGGTTGTAGATGTGATGTTGCTACTAGGGAGAAAACAATGGTCTCTTGTTCATGGAACATGTGGACTGTTTACCTTACACACTTTGCTTAAAGCAGTTGTCTGTTGCTTGCAACTTAATACTGGAGGGGGTTCGGATGATAACCTGAAGGTGGACTTCTAGTCATAGATGTAGTTGGATGGCGGTCTATGTATCTTGTTGTATTGCCCAATCGAATCTCATAGGATCTTTATGACTAGTAATTGCATTGTTATGCCTTGCTCAGTTCCTGTCAATTGCTCTGCTGTAATTTGTTTACCCTTCATGCCATCTTTCTGACTAGTAATTTGCTCAGTCCCGGTCTAATCTTTACCATTGATACATCTTCCACTGTTACTTGCTTGCTTGATACAAACCATTACCTTCCACACCATACGTTTAATCCTTTGTTACAGCAAAGCGGTGAGCTTGACAACCTCACTGATTCGTTGGGGCAAAGTCTTGAGTTTGTGTTGTGCAGGTCTCCGCGTTGCTTGCAACACCTGTGTGACATTTCCTTCCTCCTACTGGTTCGATAACCTTGGTTTCTTACTGAGGGAAACTTGCTGCTGTGCTTCTTCATACCTTGCTCTTGGGGTTTCCAACGAAGCGTCCCACGACAAGTGCGGGGCGCCATCAGAGTGCCGCGGTATCACCACCATTATCTTTTATCTTTTACCTTTTTAGTAGATTCATATCTGTGGTAGAGAGGTTATCTTATAGTTTGGTTTGCATGTGGAAGTATCTCTCCTTTAGTTGATTATCTTTGTATCCCTTGGTGTGAGTGCCTTTATTTAATATTAATGATAAGTCTCATCTCTTACTTTTTGCACTTCTTATTTTAGATTGCAATCTCTATTATATGATGGATCTTGTTTATCAGTATTGGCACCACTTTGGGAGCATCAAGTGGATCTAAATTGGTTTTGGCAAACCGAGTTCTGGTCAGTAGTGTTACTATGAAAGAGAAAAAGAAAGAAAAAGCTTACAGGTATTTTGTATCATTTGTTTTCTTTCTTGTTGGCTCATAAGCTTAATATTCTTTATTTAAGATCCTTTTGTGTCTTCAAGGAATATTGCATGTTTGGCTTTATTACTTGTATGTTTGCTTGTTTCTTTCAACTCTCTTGCTTGCTACCTAGCCTTGCTAGCCAAAAACCTGTTTTGAGAAGGTATACTTCTCATGTTTCCAAACACCTTGAACCAAAACTTTTGCCATTTGTGTCCACCATATCTACCTAGTAGCACTTTTGCTATTCCAAGCAAATTCTCAAGCTTCATCTACCTTTCGAATTAAAAAGTATTTTTTTATGTGAAAACTAGTTAGTAAAGCTCTCACGAACTTGATGGCACACTTTATTTATTTTCCCCTAATAAACTTGAACCATTGTGAATATCGAAGTTGTATATGCTTGCATCTGTACGTTGGAATTAGCAGAACCGTGCTATCACGAGGAACGTTTTCAACATTGCACTTATACTCTGTACACAGTTGATATCGTGCTCTTTTGTCTATGGATGTCACCGGTGTGAAATAAAGAGGGAACTTGTAAGTCCATGGAGTTTGTATTATGTGTTAGAGAAACGCCTGGGCCGCTAGCCTAAGCCATGCTTAATCATGGTGGAAACTTGCAGCATCACCATAGTGAGCTATCTATGAAGCATCCTCAATAAAAAGCTATGCATATGGTAAATAAAAATATTGCTGAGATGCTCATTGTCTGCTTGCCTTGTTATTTTGGTTATGGGAGAGCTCATGTACCATGTGCAAGGGATACCCCGTTGGCGGTTCTCAATGATATGCAAATACTTACAATGACAAGAACTTACCTGAACCCAAAGTTGAGTATGCATGAGGAGTTGCCCTCATATTCAAGGGACATGAGATTGCCAACTTATATTTCGTCAAGCATATACTCCATCTTTGTTCACTTTAACCTTAATCATCTCAACATGCTTATGATAGGGGCAATGAGGGCTCAAAGCTAGTAAGTACCATAATCTTTTGGAAGCTCTTTATGACTTGTAATCCCTGCTACCCTCTAAGAAGGGACCTTTCTCCTAGTTACCAGTTGAGTCAGTAAACCTACTTCCTCTCTATCTCCAGCAAGCATTTGAGTTGTTGTGTTTCAAGAATTCATATAGTGATTTATTCAATCATGTTCTTTATCTTCCTTGTTTGCACAAAACTCTTATCTATTGAGTATTACTTTGAAAGCCTTCACTTGTGAAAAAACCTTTTTGAGAAAAGAGTGCTCCTGCTTTGAAACTTCTACAAAAGCTTTTGTGAAACTGTTTGCTAGGTGTTCTCTGACCAAGAACAAGTTTGCCAATTCCAATTATGATTTATATTTATGTATCTCTATTGTGACTGTTGTACTTGGTTACAAGATAAGTTATATAATGGTGAGTTGCTTTCTTCTATGAGTTGTGCAATGGTAAGTGTGATGCTTCTTGTTCGTATTATTTTATCGACACTTCACTCCATAAACCTGTGGACATGTTTACTGAGCTCAGTATTCGCTTGGGGACAAGCAAAGTCTAAGCTTGGGGGAGTTGATACGCCCAATTTGCATCACCTTTCTGTATCATAATTTACCTATATTCATTGATATTTGTCTTATTATGAGGTATTATTTATGGCTTTTCATCTGTTTATGCATGTTGGATGATTCCTGGAGGATGGATTGTTGGAGTCTGCATTCTGATAGAAAAGAAGGCGTTTCGTTGCAATTTCGCGAAGATCAGAAAAATACCAGAAAAATATGGAAACATATTATTTTACCAGAAGACAAAGGAAGCCAGAAGGAGGTACGGAGATGGGCCTCAGGGGGCCCACACCCCCCTAGGCGCGGGCCCACCTGACCCCGCGCCTAGGGCAGGTGTGGCCCACCTGCCCAGCCTCCGACTCCGCCCCTTCGCCTATATATTCCCTACGAAACCATAATACTAGGGGAGAGACCACAGATAGATTTCCGCCGCCTCTGGGGGCGGAAAACACTGAGAGAGAAAGATCTCTCTAGTAGACAGATTTCTTCCGGGGGAATTCCTTCCCGGAGAGGGGGGACCGTTTCCATCAACATCGTCATCAAGCTAGGTGTCACATCCCAAGATTTTCCAAATCTTGTAATTTGAAAAATAAATGAATAAAATAAAACTTTGTTTAATTTTCAGGGCCAGAAGAAACTTTTTGAATCCAATTGGGAACTATCAAAACCTATTTGGATCAAATAAAATCCTAAAGAGATTTAAAAAAAGTTAAATAAACAATAAACTTCAAAACATTTAAAAATTACTATTTTGGATCTTTTAATAAAAGGATTTGGTTTTCAAAAGAAAAGGTGGATTTATAAATAACGATTATTTTATAAAGCCAAATTAAACCTTGGCCAAGTTTTTGAAATAAAATGTTTTGCTTTGATAACAATAGTGAAGGTTTATTTAAATAAAATAATAAGGATTTAATATCCAATTTTATTTAAGTAAAGGCTTTTCCCATTTTAAATAAACACTAAAACTTATTAAATTATTTTAAATTAGTTTTCCAAGTATTTTATATTCTCAAATAAAACCTACTGAAATGTTTTGGTTTTATTTTAGATTTCAAAATAAAGTTTTTAATAAAACAAATCCTATTTTGAACTAAATGAATAAGCTCTATTCATTTAATTATTAATGGACCCTAAAATAAAAGGTTATTTTATTCTAAAAACAAGTTTCCAAGTATTCTTTATTTTCAAATAAAACCTACTGATTTGGTTTTGAAAATATTTGGATTTCAAATGGAGATTTTATTAAATAAATCAAACCCTATTTGATTAAATAACTATGGTCTATTATATTTAATAGATCCTAAAAAGAATAAAAATATTATTTTATTTTAGGATTTGGTTTATGTTGTTAAAAAGAACCGAAAACTCATTACAAGTTTGGAAGTGTTTGAATTGTTTGAATGTTTGTTTTGTTGTTTGATTTGTGAATTGATTTTCAAAACAGGAAATAGATTTGGAAAAAGAAAAAGGTTCAGACAGAAAAAAATAGTGCAAAGGACCAAGCCCAACAAGGCCCAGCAAACAGCCCAGCTTCCCCTCCCCGACAGAAAACGGTTCGCACCAACTTGTTAACCCGCAGTGACACTGACTGGTGGACCTCATTTTCTTTTCTTCTCTCTCGCTGCCAGTGGACCCCACAGCCACATGGTCGTCTTCTTTGCCGCGACTTCTTCCTCCCCCAAAACCACGTCGCAGTTACTGTCGTTGAAAGCCCCATCAATCCCCGTTAATTGCCGCGTTAATTCATCCAGCCAGCACGCAAGGTAAAAGCAACCCTCTCCCCTCTCTGGTTCCCCTCCGTCGCCAGACCTCCCTTGCCCCCAGGCTGCCAAATTTCGCCCGACCTCACCCACTGCCCGACGATGCTCCGGCGAAGATTACGGCCAGCACACGCCACCTCTTGCCTCCTCGAGCACGCAACTGCGATCAGCATTCCCCAGCGGACCTTTCTGCAGCCGCAGCTCACTCGCCCGTGCCTCACAGCGTCGGCAACGACAACAACCGCCGTCTCCACCGTCTGGTTTCTCCGACGACCTCCTCCCCGGTAAGCCAGACCACCCCCTTTCCTCTCGTTGATGCTTGCTGGTCAGTGAACCGCGTACGAAGATAACCACAACCTCTGTTCCCTCTCTCGTGCTCTGTAGCAACATCCCCAGCGACGCCTGAACGCACCCGACGCCGAGCAAACTCCGGCGAGCAATTAGTTCCACCCCAGTGCGCCCCTCGCCTCCTCGCAACCACGTCGGGCTTCCCCACGACCCTGCGATCACGGTGAGCCTTCTCCTTCTCTTCCTTGCGTCCAGTATCACCGGCGACGACCTCGCCTGAGCGCTGCCACCAGAGCGCCGCCACCAGCGCCGTCGATTATTAGCCAGAGTGGTTAGGACCGTTAGATTTGGATCTGACGTTTAGGAAAGAAAGTGAGCGAAGGGGTATCGAGCGATCTGTGCCGTGCAATCCCACTTTGATCTAACGCTCCACAGCGAACGATCCGCACGAAGCGGTACCGACCAATCACGGCGCGACGCGTGGCCAGATTGGTTTAAAACAGAAATTTGAAATCAGATTAGATTATGATTTTCAAACCTTTGTAACTTTTGATCCACACATCCAAAAATTGCAAATTTGGTATCGTTGGAATCAGTGGAACAAACCCTATCCAACCATGCCCTTGGTTTAGCAAATAGTATCTGTTAGCTTGTTGGTTTTTGCAGAAACTTTTGATTGCTTGTTAAGGATGTAAAAATTGTTTAAAAATTAATTTGGTGTTAAAATCTTTTGAAATTGGATTTATTTGAACCTACTGACCATATGAAACACTTTGTGGATTCAAAAATGTATTTGGTGAAACAAAATAAAGATTCTTTGATTTAAAACCATTTCTAGTCAAATAGAAATGTGGTTTATTTATTAAAAATGATTTTGAAGGAAAACTTTTGGGAAATGTTTTGTTTTAAACTCTCTGACCCTAAACAACAAGTTTTATGGTTTGAAAACATATTTGGTGAACCTTGGAGATTAATGCCTTGGTAAAAATATTTCTACACCACATAAAATGATACTTTGTTTTAAAAATGGTTTTTAAAGTGAAACCTTTTGTAAAATGACTTTGCCACTTTACAAAATGACCATTAGGTGTATTCCAATGTTTATGACCCATTAGGAACCACTTTTCAAACAAAATAAAGCTTGGCATGCTTTCATGCATTACTTTGACTTTGTCATTCTATGTGTTGTTTTGCTTGATTGGTAGATTGAGTTTGTGCCTTGCTTGATTGATTTGTAGTGACTTGAAGAGTGTGATTGTTGCAAGGACAAGGAGTGAACCTATACTCTACCAAAAAGGCAAGTGATGCTTCATACTTTTTGTCCCATTACTTTCACTATGCATTAGTGATTTTGCTAAGTAAAACTTGGATGGATTTTGCTAAGTATAAACCTTGCTATAGGAAAACCTAGTAGATGAATCCTTAGTAGGATTTTCCTAAGTTAAGATTCCTATTACTATCAAGCTTAGCCTAGCTAATAGAAAACATGGGTGGAAAATATATTCACACTACGGAAAAATCTCTAAGTCTAAGGACTTATGTTTTAGTTTAATAAAACAACTAAGTTAATGAATCACCTGGGTGGACTGGTAATTGCATGGTGGTTTTTGGTTGAGTGGTTACACAAGGCCAGGGGACTGGTGAACCTTGTGTATCTCACTTGTGGATGGCCACCCAGGAACAAAGAGGTTTGAGATGTCAAATGTTGAGAATCTTCAAGTGCAACCACTTGGCATTATGGGCTCTGCCTGGATCATATAGGTTGCAAGAACTTAGCCATATGGACAGTTGGTGGTAGAGTTTGATAGGTTGGAACGCGTCCATTTTGGTCTAAGGGAAGGCTTCTGAAAGATCTTGTCTTGGGAAACCAAGTCTTGTGGGGAAAGTGCACCACCTATGCAGAGTGTAAAATCTAAGTACTTAGCCATGTCCCTGGTAAAGGACAATTTGAGCATAAAGACATGGAAGCAATCAAGAATCTCATCATTCAAATTTCTAAGTTAAAACTTGTGGTTTGAACAAGGGTTGTTTGAAATCTTCAATCTTTGATTGAGAGAAGCATTGGAAAAAGATTTTGTCAAAACAAAAACTTAGTATTTTCAAATGTTAAGGAAAAATCTATTTTGAGCAATGCAAGCCTCAACTCCACTTAGCCAAATGCATATAGATGATAGACTCCACTATACTACCATAGTATCACTTGCCAATACAATTCAAATGTATTGACCCTTGTGGCTGTAACTTGTAATGTTGCAGGTTTGATTGATTTTAGTGAAGATTGATTGATTAGGATTACAAAGTCTACAACCAACGCCTGCCTGTGGCACTTTGAAGATGAAGGACCCATGCTTATAGTTATTCCGCTGCAATGTAATGTAATAGCCAAATGAGCTATGTAAGATGTAATAAAATTATGTTATTCCTGGTTATAAAGTTATATTATGACCTTTGTTTCTTGATATTACATATTAACTGTGGATGCTAGCTATTGATCCAGGGACTAGCATTGTAAACACAGGGGACACCACCTTATGTTAATAAAGGTTGGGACACTCCCTCTACACTAGGCTTCATCGGGATAATCATCATCCACACCATCATCTCTACCAGCACCATCATCACTACTCTGTCCCGCTGTAACAATTGTGTTGGATATTGCTTTAGTTCTTAGGGGAAACTTTCTCGATGTTTATTATTATTGTAGTTGATGCTTGTGAGTGGAACTATTGGATTATTGTTTATGTTCAGATTATTATCCATTATCATATCATCTTCGATCTTGATCCATATGATGTCTTGTGAGTAGTTCGTTTAGTTCTTGAGGACATGGGAGAAGTCATGTTGTTATTAGTGGATTCATGTTGAGTTATTATTCAATGGTTTAGTATTTAAGTTGTGGTGCTATTCTTCTAGTGGTGTCATGTGAACGTCGACTACATGACACTTCACCATTTATGGGCCCAGGGGAATGCATTGTGTATTTGTCTACTAATCGTGGGGTTGCCGGAGTGACAGAAACCTGAACCCCCGTTAGGACACCTTTTCACAAGGGAGTGTAGGATCTCAGAGTTTAAGGCTGTGGTTAGATTTATATATTAATTACTTTCCTATAGTTATAGATGTTTGCAGGGCGTTTAATCACAAGTACGTATTAGTCCTAGGAAGGGCGGTATGTTAGCACAGGTTCATCCACACAACACTTACAAACACCAAAGAAGAGTACTCAGCTATTTAAAGCGAAAGCACTTGATAGAATTCCCATGTGTGCTCGAGAACGTTTGGTCCTTATAAGTATTTCCACCGGCTTGTCCTTTGCTAAGAAAGGATTGGGCCACTTGCTCCGTTTGTTCGTTACTCTTGTTACTTGCTCCTTGTTTTGTTGCCTTGTCAGAAAACCTATAAAAATTCGTTTGCTAAGTATTCATAGGGGTTTCCTGCTCCATACCATTGTTCAGCACCTTTTGCTCCTCGTTGGGATCGACACTCCTATTTATCGAAAGTACTACGATACACCCCCTATACTTGTGGGTCATCAGTAATCAAATAGATCTACCTTGCTACTCAAGTGCTTTAATAGATCTCTGCTCTCCCAATGTGTGTGAAAGTGACAGCATGCACGCCATGGTGGCACTTAGGTTTGAGTCTACATAAATACTCTTTGTGCTTTAATAGATCTATGATTTCCCCACGTGTGTGAAAGTGACAGTGTGCATATTGTGTGTGGCACTTTGGATAGATTGAATATTTGTTATGAGTTATATTTGGAGTTGGATGTCTCTATGAAATTGTGGTGTTTGTTGGAACCATCTAGTGCTCAAGGTGACAGTGTGGGATTATCTAGATTGGGGAAGGCGGACTTTGAGGAGTGATGTTATAGACCTACCGATGGTTAGAGTGTCCAACCGGAGAGTAGTTAAGAGTATTATCATGAAGATTGGATATTTATATGAGAAAGTGTTCACTAGTGAAAGTATGATCCCTAGGTCTTGTTTCTAAACATTGAAACACTGTTTGCATCTAGATCTGTTGCATGTTTGCTTGCTTTAGTCTTTACCTCACCGTCAAGCTATTTTCTGGCACCGTTACCACTTGTATTTCACTATCTCTTCGCCGAACTAGTGTACCTATACACCTGACAAGTGTATTGGGTGTGTTGGGGATACAAGAGACTTCTTGTATCTTGATTGCAGGATTGCTTGAGAGGGAATACCTTTGACCACTTCCTCCCCGAGTTCGATAAACCTTGGGTAATCCACTTAAGGTAAACTTGCTGCTGTTCTCCAAACCTCTGCACTTGGAGGCCCAACAACTATCTACAAGAATAGAAGTGCGTAGACATCAAGAAGCATATTTTGTAATATGAACAGGTCAAAGCAGTACAGGAGAAAAAGCAAGAGGAAAGTGTGCCAGAAGTTGAAGAACATTTGGTTGAAACCAAAGATGAAGAGGTAACCAAGGAAGAAATTGTGGCTATGTTTGCACATTGTAACATAGTTGAACTTGATAAAGAGACTTCTGTATTGGTTGAAGGTAAAACTAAGGTAAAAGATGTGGGTAAGCCTATTTTTCCCTGCATATTTAAAGAAACCTCGCATTATGATTTATGTGATCTTGGCACCAAAGTTAATGTTATATCTTATAATTTTTATTTAGAAATTAAAGAAGAGATAGTACCGGCTATAATAGATAATACTGATATGACAATCATGTTAGCCAATAAAACTCTTTGAATTCCAATGGGAGTAGTTGAAGATGCAACTATCACAATTGGCAATAAAAATTTCCGTATCAATTTTCTAATTGTTGATATGCCAACTAACACTCTTTTCCCAATTATATTTGGAAGAAACTTTTTGAGCAATGTAGGTGCCAAAGTTGATTTCAAAAAGGATATTATGTCTCTTAAGCTTGGGGAAGCGGAAAAAGAATTCCACTTTTCCAAATTTAAAGACAGACATCCACAAATAGAAGAAGAAGAGAAAGGAAAAACTATTGAGGAGATGGCAACTCTCTTCTTTAATAATCAAGAAGAAGAAACAAATAAAATCTCAAATTATCAAGAAACAATTATGGAGGATAGGTCCCTAGAAGAGTTAGGAAGTGAATTTGATTCGCTTCTCATCTTAGGGACTCCAACTGATGAGGCTTTTGAAGAGCTAGAAAAGAGGGGATGAGGAATTACCACCCCCTGAATTAAAGACTTTACTAGATAATCTTAAATATAGATTTTTGAACAATACAAATAAATTCCCTGTTATTATTAGTGCTAAACTTTCTGGGGATGAAGAAGAAGAACTCATGAAAGTACTTAAGGATCATCGCGAGGCCTTTGGGTACTCAATGGATGATTTGAAGGGCATTAGTCCCATGATAACCATCCATCAAATATTCATGGAGGAAGGTGCTAAACCAGTTGCAGGATTTAATAGACGGCTGAAGCCCGAAATAAAGGAAGTGGTAAGAAAAGAAATAGTATGCTACTGGATGTAGGTATAATCTATCCTGTAAAAGAAAGTAAATGGGTAAGTCTTGTTCGTTGTGTTCCTAAGAAGGGCGGTTTTACTATTGTTCCTAATAAAAACAATAAACTGATACCCACTAGAACTATTATTGGACATAGGATTTGTATAGATTTCAGGAAATTGAATAAAGAAACTAGGAAAGATCATTATCCATTATCGTTCATAGGTTAAACTTTAGAGAGGTTAGCAAACCACACTCGTTTTTGCTACTTGGAAGGATACTCTCGTTTCTCCCAAATATCCGTTCATCCTGATGACCAACTTAAAACAACTTTCATTAGTCCTTATGGTTTACATGCTTACCGACGCATGGCTTTTGGTTTATGTAATGCTCCAGTTACTTTTCAAAGATGCATGACTGCTATTTTTTTAGATTTTATAGAATTAATAATGGAAGTATTTATGGATGACTTTTTTGTCTATGGAATTTACTAGTTGCTTGGATAATCTCAAAAGGTTTTTGCAGTGTTGTGAAGAAACCAATCTTGTTATAAACTAGGAGAAGTGCCATTTTATGGTCAAAGAAGGTATTGTTCTTGGACATAAGGTATCAGGTAAGGGTATTGAAGTAGATAGAGCTAAAGTTGAAGCCATAGAGAGAATGCCACAGTCAAGGGATATAAAAGGTATAATAATTTTTCTTGGTCATGTGGGTTTTTATAGAAGGTTCATTCAGAATTTCTCTAGAATTTCTAAACCTTTAACTAACCTGTTGCAAAAGGGAGTAAGATTTAGTTTTGATGATAAATGCCTTATTGCCTTTGATAAACTTAAATATGCTTTATCCCATGCTCCCATCATTAAACCACCTATATGGAATATGACTTTTGATTTAATATGTGAAGCTAGTGATGATGCTGTAGGAGTAACTCTAGAACAATATATAGGTCGCAGATTAAATATTATACATCATGCTAGTATAACTCTTAATAGTGCTCAAAACAAGTATCCTAAGGAAGAAAGGGAACTTTTTGCTGTATTTTTCTCTTGCGATAAATTTCGTTCTTATATAGTTGATGCAAAAGTAAGAGTTCATACAGATTGTGATGGTTTAAAAGAACTACTTGAGAGGAAAAATCATAAGCCAACACTAATCCGTTGGATCCTTTTACTTCAAGAATTTGAGTTGCAAATTATGAAGAGGCAAGAAATAAAGATGTTGGATGTAGTGTCCATATTTTCCCAACAAGACACCAATCTTATTGAGAGGAACTTTAGTCCCGATGATTTTAGTTTACGAGAATTATTAGATAAACTTAGGTCAATTCCTCCAAAAGAGAAGAAGTCCTTGTTGTTGGAGAAGCTTGTCATCCCCGAATAAATAAACGATAAGTGCAAGGTAAGTTTTATTTCTCTAATAAGTAATTTGTCTTCAAAAAATTTACTCCTGAAATTTTGACCTTTGAATTCCTCTTGTTTTTATAAAGTTTCCAAGGGGTTTTACTAACTATATGGTCGAACCTATATGGCCGGATAAAAATCTTCCGCCGTATAATTGGTCGTTAGACATTCTGTATCCTCTTTGCGAAATATTTTTGATGCCTGGAAACTATACGACCAAACTATACGACCGGAAGAAAAAGATCCCGCCGTATAGTTGGTCGTTAAACCTTCTAGCATCTTCGATCCTTTTTCTTTTTTACCAATTCATCTAAAAAATGGTTTTATTGGTTCCAAGTCGATAACCTAACCGACCTGATCTCGAGTTATTTGGAAATATCTGCCCGAAATCAACTATAGGGCCGAAGCTATACGGTCCGCGACTGTATAGTTGGTCGTTATGCGGCAGGACTTCTCCAAAATCATGATTTCTTTTCCTGTTCCATGAAGATTCTTTTCTTGGGCGTGAATTTGGTCTTTCTCGCGAGTTTTACCAATCTCTGACCCCTCTTATATATATTGCCATTGTGTCTCTCTCTAATCATAATCACCAGGAACCAATCTACCTCTGGTTCATACATGAGGACACGCAACCATAGAGCAACCAAGGGATAGAAAGCCAAGGAGAGAAGTTCATATGGAGATCAGGAGCAATAGAAAGCAAAAAAAGGAGATCAAGATCGTCCCTATGTAGTTCCTTGACGCCAACAATGGACGCCGGAAGAGAGAGTTGAAAGCCCTCGAGTTGAAGATTGAAGAGATGGATAAGGAGGCACCAGGGACACCTAACCATCTTCTATTCATGCAACTTTATCTTGATAAACTTGATGAAGATATTAATCAGACAACAGTGAGGTCATTAAAGAACAAGTGAAAATGATGGAGAGGAATAATATTTTCTACAAGTTGTGTATTAAAGAACTGGAGGCTGTCAATCAATCCCTCCATCTCAGACTGGCCCGTGAAGAGAAGATACCATGTGCCATGGCTCCGCAGTGATCTATTATAATCACGATATCAAATAATCATGATGGATTATTTGATCCCGCATGGCTTGATTCCAAGCTTGGGGAGATATTTAAGACCTTGTAATCTATCTTATAAGTTTTAACTATTTTATCTTTGCATTAGTTTGAGCTTATAAATAATGTTTGCATCATTAGAATTCCCTTCAGGAATAGTCAATCCCTTTTATTAAATTCCGAGTTTATTATCATATATGGAGCATTATTGATTTTGTGTTTGTCTTATTAGATATATGAATGGCTTGAGTATAATTTTACTTGCACTTGATGATATCAATAGGAGTCTTCCACATTATTGGTATTAATGGAACACACGAAGATAATTTGGTCAATATGTTGTAGGTTCATGGTTTGATTTACAAAAGAAAAATTATCTAATCAGTTAAATTGGGAAAGAAAACCTTGAATAAAGGAAAATTAAAAGTGCTATCAAATTAGAGTGAGAACAAGACAAGGTAGAATATTCAAGCTATAAATATTCTTCATATAAAATTGGAATTTGGTAATTAAGATTGTTAAACTTTGAATTCCTATGTGAAGTGGAACGTATGGATGGCTCCTTTGCACATTACTTAAAAAAAGTGTGAGAATATATATATATATAAAAGAAGAAAAGAGAAAAGAAAATATGCAAAGAGAAAATATGCATACACCACTATATTGTAGTAAGACAAAGAAATGTTTGAGATTTTGAATCCCAAGTGAATATGTTGATCCTAAAACACTTGGGACTACCTCGCTAATTCTTTCGATCAAACTGAATACGTTTACATCATGTTGAGAGTAATCTTGTGTGGAAGCCTACTAATATTATTCGGATGGTTCGAGTAAGGTACTATTCATGAACTTATTCCTATGTATCATCTATGATAAACACATACTGCAACTGCCTCATTTATTTTATCGACTCATCTTCATAAATATGAGGATCACATCCGTTAAGCTAAACTTGCTCGAGACAAGCAAGAGTTTAAGCTTGGGGAAGTTGATGAGTCCATATTTGTATCATGTTTTATATTATTATTTTGCATTGTAGTGGTAGGATCTTGGTATTTTCCGGTGTTCGCGCGCACCTTCTATGTTTATTTTTACCAGGATCAGGACAAATGATGGATACGATGAACACATTTCTTGGATTAGTTGTATTGGAGAGAAATGGAGTAAAAACAACGTAAATCGCTAATTTGGGAAATATCAATAATACCAGAAGAAAACCCAAAGCATTCAGAGGACACAGAAGGCGGGAATACTTTTTTCGGTTGTATAGTTCCCGTCGTATAGTTGGCGCCGCCACCGCCTTTTCAAATAGTTTCACCCTGTAAAACTAGATCGGGGAGACAACATACAGAACGACCATAAATCGCCGAAACCTCATCTCCGGAAAGGATATGGAGGGGGAACTCATCCACCGGGGATCCATCTTCGCCCTACGCAGATCTAGGAAGCTAAAGCATCGATCTTCATCATCAACCACTGCATTACCACCATCTCCATCCATCCCACCTATATCTTGTCTAGATCTTGTTGTAATTTCCATACTCATTTTAGATTTATACAAGTACTATTCATCTATGATAGATTCCATTGCTTTTGCCATGATGTTGATTGCCTCCATGTCTAAGTAGATCATTAGTTCTCGGGGAGATGGAGAAACCCTAGCATGAGATTGAAATAAGATAAAGTTTATTATGATATTCATCATTGTGACCATATGTTAGTGTCTTCATCTTGATGTTGGGAGAAGTCGACCTCTCAATATTTTCCTCTTGTGGGGACTTGATGGAGGGAACTACTTGTTGGTAGATGGAGGTGTGCTAGCACTTACAGTGACTATAAAGTTGTTGGTACTCCTTACGTATCAACTTGGGAACCAAGAAAACTCACGGAACACTATCCATACCATGGGATACATCCTACGGGGTAAAGTCCCTTAATAGCGCAGTAATTCGATTGATGTCGATTGCTTGTCTGATGTGGTTATGAGGATGATGTGAGCAGTGGTTGCTGCCTATTCGTCCAAATACATAGTTGAGAATGTTCATGATAATAATCTTTAATGTAGATCCTTCATGAATGCGAATGGTGTATCCCCTACTCCTTGAGAATATTTTCTCCCATTGCAGTATCAAATCTCTTTTACATACGCGATACTTATTTTCTGTATTCAGTTTGTTTTACTTTACTTATTCTCTTATACAAAAACCCCAAAACACCTTTTTTACAGAACACTCGTATTTTATCTTGTTACTTAGAACTTTATTTAGCATTTCTATTTTAGTATTTACTTAAAGAGCTATTAGACTTCAAATTCCTGCTCACTATGGGATCGATATCTTTATTTCAAAACTAGCTACAAACGAGTTGTGCACTTGCAGTCATCAGCCACCTCTTCGAAAACAAGGCTATGGGCAATGACTTTGTTCAGATGGCGGAGGACCATAGGGATCTCTGGCTCGGGACCTTACTGGCCAAGCACTACTACGTGTAGTGCTTGCTCCGTGATCATGGAGATGGTGGCGGTAGTGTGTGCATGATGAAGAAGTTGTATATTTTGAAGTAACTAGGGACTTGAAGAAAAATTATGCCTGTTTATTGTGAGGTGGTATATACTAACCCCTCACGTGATGGACAACTTATGCGGTGGTAGGATTGTACTCCCTTTGATGTGGTGGTAGGATGACACCATAGATGTTGGTGGTGATCGGTTGGATCACACTAACTTTGTATGTTGGAACTGCTGATACTTGTGCCCGTATGATCATGCATGCTTAACGAGTTTATGTTTATTGCCCTGTGTTATTTGTGAACTTGATCTGCCTGCTTTAGTTGTGATACTTATATGTGATATGTCTCATAGAAATACAACTGGTATGTGGGCTACTACGGCAAGCAGCCGGGAATCTACAAGACATGGGAGGAGTGCAGCCAACAAGTGACAGGTTACAAACACAACCTCCATAAGGGGTTTAAGACTCTAGAGCAGGCACAAAAATCCTACTCTGAGTTCTTAGCAGAGCATCTGTAGAAGGCACAGTCATCGCAAGATATGAACATCAATTTCACTCCACCGCCATCAATTCATCAACAAGTTCATCCACAAGAGAAGTTTCCACATATAGGGGGTGCAAGTATGATCAAAGACATCATCATCGTCAGCCTGATCATGTGGATTATGTACTACCAGTTGCGCTGATTCATGTGAACGATCATGTAAGATCTTAAACCCTCATGACTAGTTGGTAAGCAGCTCACCATTTTTCCATGCGAGGTAATCATATTGGCCCGGATGCAGGCTTCCAAACGTGCAACTTTGCACCAGCCGAGTCCACTCTGGGAAACCAAACAAAGTGGACATATGGGCTCTCAAAGTGGGGAAATGAAAAACAGGCAACTAAATAAACTGCACATCCTGGCCCAAGGTCAATCTCTCCCCATGCAACATCCACTGGGACAAGTAGTAAAAACGTGAAATTTCGGCCTGAGTAACCAAACACGCCCAAAGTTATTCTGATGTGTTGTCTAGATCCAATCAATCTCCACTATCACAGTTCGGAACTAATAAATTAATAGATGAAAATCCTTCTCTTGTCTACAATTAGTATCCTAGTTTCTAGGATCTCAATGCAAATATGTGCACCTATTTAGTCTTATCCTTCTTTGTAACAAAGTATTTTAATGTGGAATTGCACAAGTAAGAAAATTTATTAATACATTATGCATGTGGCAAAACTCTAATTAAAATTTGACAATATAGTTGTAAATTTAACACATGTAACCTGGTTATGGAAGTCATACAATACCAAATATTGGTGAAAGAATGAGACCTTTTCTTTAGGTAATTGATTTGAAAATATATTTATAATCTTGTCTAGGGATCTACCTTACATCACCGTTTTCACTACTTCAGTAACATACGTCAAGTAAGGCACACTCCCAAATTAGTAAGATACAAGAGCAAAACATTTATCTAGTCATCAACTGAAAATCGATACAAATATTATCTTGTTAAAACAGTGTCATTGCCATCCAGATGTTCTAATGGCTTCTTAACAAATATACAAAAAAATCTCGTAATAGGTAGAGGTAAGCATAATAAACCGATTAGAAAATCCTCATAAATAACATTACAAAAAATGGAACAAAACTTCTATTCGTCGGACAGATATTGTCGGACAGATATTGTCGACACATATTTATGTTTGTGTATCTATAGATCACCAAGAATAACGCCACTAAGAATTTTTACCAAAAAATATACCAATCTTCTTACATGTGTAATCTCTAAGATATAATGCCATGTAGGATTTGTACCAAAAAGATATCATTCTTAATTTGTCACTAAGGCGCCATATCATCTTGTCATAAATTGAAAAGCCAATACAAATTTTGTCTCGTTAAAGGAGTCCGAACCGGATCTCACTATGCATCACACAACTTCTTAACAAAGCTAAGAAATTTCCTAGTAGTAACAAGTTGAAGTAAAAGGTAATCAGTCAGTCAGAAGATCTTCATAAGTATAAACAGTACAACAAAAGGAACACAATTGATATATGACTATATATGAGCACTTAATAGGAGCATATTTTTCCCGAAACAATTTGGATTTGATTTTTTGAACACACAAATGTGTTTGTGTATATATAGATATCCAGTGAAATAATGCAACTAAGGATTTCTACCCCCAAAAAAATACTATTGATGATCTTGCTTTAAAATATTTGGTTATACACGCTACACATTTTTTATCACAATCTCCCAACCGGTCCTATAAAAGTACTCCTAGCCGGTAAATCCAACTCCTATTTATAGTCTATTCTTCTTGTATATTTCTTGATAGAAAAGTTCCACCTCCCTAGGTAGCTTTTCGTTCGAGCTCCAAGCCAATGGCCATGCCGGGAACATCCACCACCCTGCTACTCTCGTTGGCCACTTTGGTCGCCTTATCCTTCTCCACCGGCGACGCAACGTCCCTTCCCCGAGCATCTACGAGTAGAATTCTAATTAAAATGGGACAATATATTTGCAAATTTAATACATGTAACTTGGTTATGGATGTCATACAATACCAAATATTGGTGAAAGAGTGAGACCTTTTCTTTAGATACTCCCTCCGATTCATATTATATGTCACTAAAAAGGATATATCTAGACATGTTTTAGTGCTAGATACATCCATTTCAATGACAAGTACTCCCTCCATTTGGGATTATAAGTCCCGCACAAATAACTAGGTTGCTAATTTGCACAACAAAATATAAATAATATAACATAAAAATTATACCATTAAAAACTTTATAAATTATATTTTCTAATGCTATAATTTTTATGATATATAAGTTATATTTTGTTGGTCAAATTAACAACCTAGGTATGCGTGTAGGACCTATAACCCCAAACAGAGGGAGTAATATGGATCGGAAGGAGTAATTGATTTGAAATATATTTGTAATCTTGTCCGAGGATCTCCCTTACATCAACACTGTCACTACTTCAGTAACATATCGTCAAGTAAGGCACACGGCCAAATTAGTAAGATGCTAGAGCACAATATTTATTTTAGTCATCAACCAAAAAACCAATACAAATATTATCTTGTTAAAATAGTGTCAATGCCATCCAGACGTACTATATGGCTTCTTAACAAAAAATACAAAATATTCTAGTAATAGGTAGAGGTATAGCATAATAAATCAATTAGAAAATCCTCATAATAACAATGCAACGAATGGAACAACACTTGTATTCGTCGGGAAGATATTGGCCACACATTTATGTCTGTGTATCTTCTGATCAGCAAGAATAATACCACTAAGTATTTTCACCAAAAAAGATATCAATCTTGTGTCCATGTGTAATCTCTAAGTATAAAAAAGATATCATTCTTAATTTTTCTCTAAAGCGCCATATCTCCTTGTCATAAATTGAAAAGCCAATACAAATATTGTCTCCTTAAATAACAAGTTGAGGTATAAGGTAATCAGTCAATGAGAAGATCCTCACAAGTAAAAAGAAGATTTAGTTGATTTTGTGCACACAATTATGTCCGTGTATCCGTAGATCTCCAGTGAATAATGCAATTAAGGATTTCTACCTAAAAATATACTCTAGGATCTATAATAAGTGTCGCTGATTTAGTATAACTGCATACTAAATGAGCGACATTTATTATGGACGAAGGGCACTACTATTATTGATGATCTTGCTTTACATACACGCTTACCTATTTTTCATCACTATATCCCAACCGGGTCCTATCAAAAGAAAACTCCGAACGGGTAAATCCATCTCCTATTTATAGGGCATTCTTCCTGTACATTTCTCGGACGGAAAAATTCCACATCGCGCGCCTTAGGTAGCCCTCGATCGAGCTCCAAGCAATGGCCATGCCGAAAACATCCGCCACCCGCCTCCTCCTCGTGTTGGCCGCTCTGGTCGCCCTCTTCTTCTCCACCGGCGACGCCTGCGACAACGTCCGTTCCATGAGCATCTACGAGGCGTGCGACAAGTCGTGCAGCAACGTCCCAACGCCCAAAGTGCAGCTCTGCCAGAGCACGCTCCTGGCCGCCAGGGTGGCACCCACCGCGGAGGTCACCATCTACGCCATCGCCGCCGCCGATGCCGCGATGAAGTCGTACAAGTCAAGCATGGCCATCATCGACCGGCTGCTGCAGATCCCGTGGCTTCCCCCCGGCGAGAAGACGGCGTACGAGTTCTGCCAGGACAGGTACGGGAAGGCGCTCGAGTACATGACCGGCGTCACCAACCAGATGTCGATATGCGCCTTCGCGTACCCAAGGCAGGAGTTATTCGACTCCACTTACGCCATCTCAAGCTGTGGGGACTATTTGATTGACTACCGGTCCTCCCCGCTCTTCGATGCCAACGCCGCTGACCAAAATAACACCTACGTCGCGTATTATCTGGGCGGCTTGATCGTCGGAAAGTAGCGATCGAGCAAACGGACAAGTGACATATGATCTCCTTCCTTATAAGTAGTTGTACTACTTGTCTTTGCATTCTCCAAGAATTCTTTTGTCGGGTTTATAATCAGTTGAAATACTTAGGAAGTGTACACCTAGACTAAATAATAATTGTACTATAATGCTTCATGCTTTTCACTTTTCAGGTACTGGCGCATAAGTGATTCCCGTATTATTTAAACTAAACTTCTCTATGCTTTCTTGGGACGCGGTCGTCAAGCAGAACACTTGGTGATACAATCGTGTTGCATCATGTACGTATGAGAGAAAATCTGGAATCAAGTAAAGACCAATGCAACATTCATTAGGCAAATCGTCCAACAGTAGAGCGAAACCACATCAAGCGCTCTTGTTACTTAGCCGAAGCACTGGTGAGGACAGTTGTTACTTAATAAGACTATCCACATGTCAAATGTTGATCGACACTGTTGTTCCACTGGTAGAAATGAGGCATTTGGTTAAGGTTGGAAATAGGCTTTAACACCGGTTTTTCTACAAACCGGTATTAAAGGGGCGCCCGTACCAGCGTGGCCCAGAAAGAAAAAAAAGGCATACCATTTTAACACCGGTTCGAGCCACGGACCGGTGTTAAAGGCCCTGTCAGCCCCGTCCCGCGCAGCCCCCCTTTAACACCGGTTCGTGGCCGGTGTTAAAGGGGGTGCGTCTATATAACACACTGCAGCCCACACCCCTCTCTTTCATTTTTTCACTCTCTCATTTTGGAGCTTAGCAAGAGGGTGAGAGATGTGCTAGTTTGTGTTTTTTTCCTATGCACAAGAGATGTTCGGTGAAAGGGGAGCCATTTGACCTACGAGCGTTGCTTTTCGTAACCATCAATGATTGGCCGGCTCTTAGTAACATTTTAGGACAGACAAACAAGGGATTCAAAGCATGCACGCACTGTTTAGATGAGACTGAAAATGTATATCTATACCTAATAATAAAGTACGAAGTGTTTCTTCTGGTCCAACACTTTTTTGGACGGGTTTGTCCCTCTCAGTTCGGGTATATTACACGCTGTGCCACCTTTAATTCAAACCCCAAATTTTTTTTTCCTGTTTTCGTTTCCATCCGCCACGCTCCTAGGCTTGACGACATGGAAACCATGAGCTGTCGGATTGCTTCGGATGGGCCTCCTATGATGGTATGGTATAGCTGGGCCGATCAAAGCTACCATGGTCATGTTTTTTTTTGGTTCGACGACTGGACCGTTGCGGTGGCGGATTTCTCTTAACTGTGCAGGCTCGATGATAGCATCGAATAGTCCCACCTCGCTCATGTGTACTACATCTCACCAGCTCATATAGGTTCTCACGGTGCTTTAAATCAGCAAGCTAATCGGGAACCAAATAAGCAGCACTACCACTGATCCATCTCTGAAATCAAATGAGATAAAGAAATTAAACGGTGCCGCTGGCGGCTTGTTGGAGGTGCTGGGTCGGCTGGGGCGAGGACAGCGGGGAGAGGACGGCGGAAGGGTTCCCGTGGCGGCGCTGGTGAGGGGAAGCAGAGGAGGCGGCGGCGCCTCCTATAGATGAGCTCGAGGTCGGCAGATGGAGGCCGAGCCGGGCATGGTTGGCGGCGGCGGGGCAAGGGAAACTCGGGAGGTCGGGCGGCGCGCGGGGAGCGGAGGAGGAGGGCGACGCGGCTTGCTCTGCATCTGAGCAGAAGGCGATGAGGAAAGGAGGCGCATGTTGACCGGGGGCACAGGAGGAAGAAGAGGATTGGAACGAGAGAGTTGTGAGCGGGTCTGGTTGGTGGAGATGCCACTGTGCGGGTTTGGGTTACGTGGATGGGGTCGTGTCCACCAGGCGTTGTAGTGTGTGTGATGTTGTGACCGGGTGCATGCGTGTGACCGTGTCGTGTGCGACGGGGAAGCTCTCGCTTCCTTGGTCCGCCGCTATCTCCTAGCCCTCTTCCTCTGCTGCGTTCAAACCATGTAGTTTGATGATGGTGCCTGGGAATAAATAAAGCTCATGTAGTTTGATGACTTCAAACGCCATGTTAAAGCCAGGTTTTTGTGGGCCTTGACGAGGGGCTGCTGATATTATACAATATTGCATGTACAAGAAACTTTTACAATTTTATTAGTAAAGTAAACCGATGGCCTATATTAGATGTGGTATAAAAATGCTTAGCAACCATTTCAGATATCTCATCAAATTGTTGTCAATATTCATTTTCACTCTCTGATATGTTCACTCATGAAATCCTCAAGATATAGAAATGCCTCATGTACCAAATTGATGGGTAAAGTTGGTTTCTTTTCAAAATTGACCATTCTATTCTAAACTCACATCGACATAGGTTGAAATTGATGGGAATTCTTTGGTAAAGGCCTCGGCGTCAATGTTGCAGGGAGCAGATGATCGAATAACACCTCATATATATATCCCAACTTATTGCCCAATGATTTATTTGACTTCGCCTACTTCATCTACTCCCTAGCTCCAAGGACGACGATGACCTTCATGGAGGAGGGTGAGTTGTCGATATCCGCGCATGCAATTGCCGGCGCAAAATAATTTGTATCAGTTGGCCTGGTTGAAGCGACAGATAGAGTAGGCGGCGGTGTCAGCCGACATGTATCGCCATGTGGATGCGTTGAAGTTGGCTGGTTTCTGCGACAATGTACCAACGAAAACGTACTATGTGCGGCTTCATGATGTAGATATTTAAACTCACGATGTAGATATTTAAACTTACCGTGTGTTTGTTCGCAACATAGTTTTTTCTCCGGTGCAACGCACGGGCTTTTTTCTAGTCTATACCTAATAATAAAGGATGAAGTGTTTCTTCCAGACCAACACTTTTTTGGACGGGTTTGTCCCTCTCAGTTCGGGTTTATTACATGTTGTGCCACCTTTAAGTCAAACCCCAAAATGTTTTTTCCTGTTTTCGTTTCCATCCGCCACGCTCCTAGGCTTGACGACATGGAAACCATGAGCTGTCGGATGGGCCTCCTATGATGGTATGGTATATCTGGGCCGATCAAAGCTACCATGGTCATGTTTTTTTTTGGTTCGACGACTGAACCGTTGCGGTGGCGGATTTCTCTTAACTGTGCAGGCTCGATGATAGCATCGAATAGTCCCACCTCGCTCCTGTGTACTAAATCTCACCAGCTCATATAGGTTCTCACGGTGCTTTAAATCACCAAGCTAATTGGGAACCAAATAAGCAGAACTACCGTTGATCCATCTCTGAAATCAAATGAGATAAAGAAATTAAACGGTGCCGCTGGCGTCTTGTTGGAGGTGCTGGGTCGGCTGGTCTCCGGGCGAGGACAACGGGGAGAGGACGGCGGAAGGGTTCCCGTGGCGGCGCTGGTTAGGGGAAGTAGGGGAGGCGGCGGAGCCTCCTATAGATGATCTCGAGGTCGGCAGATGGAGGCCGAGCCGGGCAAGGTCGGCGGTGGCGGGGCGAGGGAAACTCGAGAGGTACGGCGGCGCGCGGGGAGCGGAGGAGGAGGGCGACGCGGCTTGCTCTCCATCTGAGCAGAAGGCGATGGGGAAAGGAGGCGCAGGTCGAGCGTGGGGCACAGAAGGAAAAAGAGGATTGGAACGAGAGAGTTGTGAGCGGGGCTGGTTGGTGGAGATGCCACTATGCGGGTTTGGGTTACGTGGATGGGGTCGTGTCCACCAGGCGTTGTAGTGTGTGTGATGTTGTGACCAGGTGCATGCGTGTGACCGTGTCGTGTGCGACGGGGAAGCTCTCGCTTCCTTGGTCCGCCGCTTTCTCCTTGCCCTCTTCCTCTGCTGCATTCAAACCATATAGTTCGATGATGGTGCCTGGGAATAAATAAAGCTCCTGTAGTTTGATGACTTCAAACGCCATGTTGAAGCCAGGTTTTTATGGGCCTTGACGAGGGGCTGCCGATATTATACAATATTGCATGTACAAGAAACTTTTACAATTTTATTAGTAAAGTAAACTGATGGCCTATATTAGATGTGGTATAAAAATGCTTAGCAACCATTTCAGATATCTCATCAAATTGTTGTCAATATTCATTTTCACTTTCTGATATGTTCACTCATGAAATCCTCAAGATATAGAAATGCCTCATGTACCAAATTGATGGGTAAAGTTGGTTTCTTTTCAAAATTGACCATTCTATTCTAAACTCACATCGACATAGGTTGAAATTGATGGGAATTCTTTGGTAAAGGCCTCGGCGTCAATGTTGCAGGGAGCAGATGATGGAACAACACCTCATATATATATCCCAACTTATTGCCCAATGATTTATTTGACTTCGCCTACTTCATCTACTCCCTAGCTCCAAGGACGACGATGACCTTCATGGAGGAGGGTGAGTTGTCGATATCCGCGCATGCAATTGCCGGTGCAGAATAATTTGTATCAGTTGCCTGGTTGAAGTGATAGATAGAGTAGGCGGCGGTGTCAGCCGACATGTATCGCCATGTGGATGCGTTGAAGTTGGCTGGTTTCTACGACAATGTACCAACGAAAACGTAGTATGTGCGGCTTCATGATGTAGATATTTAAACTCACGATGTAGATATTTAAACTTACCGTGTGTTTGTTCGCAACATAGTTTTTTCTTTGGTGCAACGCACGGGCTTTTTCCTAGTTTGGATAAGTGTAAGAAGGTTGTGTACCTAGGGTATCGTTGATTTCTTCTGAACCTGCATCCCATAAGAAAGGAAGGCAAGCATTTCAAACGTCTGACAGAACCCCGGAGGAAGCCTGTCCTCCGTACTGGTGAGGAGGTATTTGGTATGGTCAAGGACCTAGAAGTAATGTTTGGAAAAGGTCCTGGTAGTCTATTTGTTTCGAATGACGATGCCGGATACGCGCCCATGTGGAAGAAGCAATCTATATTTTGGGACCTACCCTATTGGAAAGTCCTAGAGGTCCGCTCTTCAATCGACGTGATGCACGTGACGAAGAATGTTTGCGTGAACCTGCTAGGCTTCCTGGGAGTGTATGGGAAGACAAAAGATACACCAGAATCACGGCAGGACCAGCAACGTATGAAAGACCCTGAAAAGCCTATGCATCCTGAGAACGAGAAGGGTAAAGGACGCCACTTAACTCCTGCCAGCTACGCTCTTACCAAAGCAGAGAAGGAAATCTTTTTTGAATGCCTGAGCAGTATCAAGGTCCCGTCTGGCTTCTCGTCGAATATAAAGGGAATAATAAATATGGCAGAGAAAAAATTCCAAAACCTGAAGTCTCATGACTGCCACGTGATTATGACGCAATTGCTTTTGATTGCACTGAGGGGGCTTCTACCTGCAAATGTTCGAGTACCCATTGTGAAGCTTTGTGCATTCCTCAATGCAATATCTCAGAAGGTAATCAATCCAGAAAGACTACCAGGGTTATAGACATATGTGACCCATTGTCTTGTCAGCTTCGAGTTGGTGTTCCCACCATCCTTCTTCAATATTATGACGCATCTCCTGGTTCACCTAGTAGAAGAGATTGCCATTCTCGGTCCTGTATTTCTACACAATATGTTCCTCTTTGAGAGGTACATGGGAGTCTTACAGAAATATGTTCATAACCGTGCTAGGCCAGAAGGAAGCATCTCCAAGGGCTATGTAACAGAGGAGGTCATTGAGTTCTGACCTTAAGGCGATTGGTGTTTCAGAATCACGACATGAGGGGAGACTATGTGGAAAAGGCACCCTAGGATGTAAAACAATGATATGTAGGGACGGGCATTCTCTCAATCAAGCACACTACATAGTTTTACAAAGATCTATCTTGGTTGCCCTGTATATCAATGAACACAAGAATTTTATAAGCCTCAAACACCCGGGGCAGTCTGATGAATGGATTATAAGTGAACACATGGCGAGTTTTGGCGGCTGGCTGCAAAGACTTCTCACGAATAACACCACTATTGGAGATCAGCTGTACTTGTTGGCCAAGACACCATCTTCGACTGTATGTACTTTCCAAGTGTACGAGATAAATGGGAATACATTTTACACGATAAGCCAAGATAAAAAGAGCACCAACCAAAATAGTGGTGTCCTCTTCGATGCAGCAGAAGTCAATGGGCAAAAGACCACGTATTATGGGTTCATAGAGGAGATATGGGAACTTGACTATGGACCTAATTTTAAGATCCCCTTGTTTCGGTGCAAATGGGTCAAGCTGACATGAGGAGGGGTTGAGGTAGAAAAGAAGTACGGAATGATAACAGTGGATCTCAACAATCTTATGAAGGTAGACAAGAACTTAGACGAACCATTCCTCTTAGCCAATTATGTGGCTCAGGTTTTCTATGTGAAGGACATGTCTACCAAACCGGAAAAAGAAAAAATAAGCAAACAGACACATCACACGATGAGCCAAAACGTCACATAGTTCTTTCAGGGAAAAGAAACATCGTGGGAGTGGAGGACAAGACAGACATGTCAGAAGATTATAATAAGTTTGATGAAATTCCGCCCTTCAAAGTGAAGACTGACCCAACCATCCTGCTAAACGGTGCTGATACTCCATGGTTACGGCCGACACGATCATAAGATTGACTATATGTATTAAATAAGCCATTTTTGGCACACATATGTATGTCAACATGGAAATCAATGTCATATTTCTTCCGTTAACACTATATATGTATTAAATGAGCCATTTTTGGCACACATATGTATCTCAACATGGAAATCAATGTCATATTTCTTTCGTTAACACTATATGTATTAAATGAGCCATTTTTCTTCCCGCCAGTTCTTCCAGCCATTTTTCTTCCCGCCATTTCTCACTATATATATGTAGGATTAGCCTCCATTGTCATTGCACATCTCTAGACTCATATCTCTACAACCTCATCACTCTTTCCCATGGCTTCCATCGTACCACTAACCCCGAGGGAGGCGGAGGCGCTTTACGCTTCGAACTACCCCTGCCCACCGGGCTACTGTGTGACACCCTCGGGATCAGGGCTAAACAAATCCTAGACCTCCGTCTGACATAAGCTTAACCTTGAGCTCGAGAATATCCAGTGAAGAATCAGTAACATAATAGTGACCCTACGACACAAAATTTATTACAGCAAGCTCATAACTGAGCAGAGAACCAAATTATTACAAGCAGAGGTCACTGACCACAAACATCAAACAAAGGAAGGCAAATGATGCTACTAAGTATAGAGAACTTAACAAATGGCCTAAGAGGCCTAAAGCATAACGATGACGTCCCAGCCCATAGATTCCAGGCTGCCGGCCGGGAACCCCAAGCTACTCGTCGATGTCGATGTAGTGCCAAACTGATCTTCGGGGAACACTTACTCTGCCAAAAGTATCAACAAAGCAAGGGGGAGTATAGGGTGTACTCCGCAAGATTTCTGGCTAGTGGTGTTGTTTTGCGAAAAGCCATCTTTCTTTATAAAACAAGAGAGGGAGAAGAATCTCGTCTACTCAGAGTATTTTAAAAGGGGATAAGAGAGCGACATCTCTGAAATATTTATCATCATCTTTTGATATCCACCGAATCATCATCGAACCTCATCTAGGATCACCCCCTCGTACCCACGAGGAAGCATCCTTATGCACACGTTGATATTCCAAGTTTTACGATTAAGTTCAAGTTCTCTATGATCTTGAGTCCGGTCGCCAAGTCGTTCATAACCGTGAACACGGCTTTTCGAAAAGATTACTACCCTGCAGGGGTGTACAACTTTACCCACACGTACTAACCTTCTCTTAATGCCACATGATTAGCCCTCTTCCTTGGAAGGCCGACAGAGGGTGGTTAGACACGACCTTTACCTTGCTTTCGCCGAGACCATGAGTCACGCAATAAGTATGGTTCCGCCGTAACGGGTCAAATCCCGAAGCCGGTACTTAATGATGTGAGGCGAGGTTGGTTAAAAGGGGGGCCATCTACCCCAAACAACACAGTCCACGCTTACCTACCTGTTATGAATGCACCAACTTCACCCTACAAATCTTTCAAAATATTTTCTATGCATATGTCGAATGGAACGCCCGAACTATGTGACTCATCGAATCTACTAGGCAAGTTAGTCAGTCATGAGGTTGTCCAGGCCCCGTGTGGTTACACGCTCGTCTTGGTTCCAAAGAAAAGAACTCGGGTCCTAGTGGTGGCGAGCATGGGACTAGAAAAACCACATCCCACCGTGGCCTCCCATACAAGCCTTAGCATGTTTAATCTCATATCACCTCTGATATCATCTCATCACGTTCTCCTGTAATACTAGATTCTCTGCATCTGATACATCATCTAGATGGACCAGACTCAATAGCTATGCATGGCTAAGCAGACTCATATAATAGCTCTAGCAGTGTACAAAAGCCAAACCTAGTTATGCTAGGAGCACTGGATCAGGTAATATAAGCTCAAAGGGAGTATGCAATAGATATGATACTCTATTTATCGATAAAAGACCACAGTAGAATCGTATGCATCATGGCAGGAATTGAAATGCTTTCGAAATTGTAGGATTATATCATGGTGGGGCTATGCTTGCCTTTGCTAGTTGATAGCAGATAAGCAGATCTTCGGGAGCCTTGTACTTGACTTCATTATAGTTGGTCAAGTATTGTTCGTCGATCTTCGATGGTCTTGATCTCGGTCTTTGATCTCGATCTCGACATCGTATTCTACCGAAAAGAACGAAACACCGGAAAGAAAGGGAAACAATCAAAACCTGGAATCGATGCAATGCTCAAACAAGGGTGATGATATGACAAGTTAATTTGCATCAAAATATAACCCTAAGGCATGCTCGACAAATTAATCGGGGTTCCGAGGGGTAGAAACCCTAATTCGGGGAAACTCCGGAATCACCTATTAGGGTTACTAGGTTTTTCTACTTAAACTTGTTATTTAAGTTGTTGAACAACGCATTATTATAGCTTAATTAGATAGGTTTCATTTTTCTGAACATTTTGATATATTATTTGTATTTTTCTGAATTACAAATTAAAAGTTATTGAATTTACAATATTCAAACAATTTCTGAAATTCTTAAACTTTTTCTTAATTTAAATAAATCTGGAATTACTTTTTACACCCAGGCTACAGCTAGCCTAGGTGACTGACCGATGGGCCCAAGGCCACATCATCGTCCACGTTGGCAAAGTGGGGCCTGAGGAGGTTGGGGGTTGTTTTACACCGCGGTTGAGTCTAGCCACTATGGCTGACATGTGGGCCATAGGGCCACGTCAGAACCACAGACACGTCACGGTCACGCCTGCACGACGTCATCAAGATGGCCCGTGTCAGATGGTTGTCGGCGGTGGCGCTAGGGGGCGAGCGGGGAAGCGCGAGTGCCTGCGTTAGAACAAGCTCATCGCGGGGAACCTAATCCTGGCGGCGCCACTACGGGATGGTCGTCGGGGCAGCGAGCACAGCAAGCGGCGGCGGCGGGGCTTGCAGGTGACCGGCGCGCGGCGAATACACCAAGCGAGAGGGAGAACTGAAGGTGCCTTGAGCACCTGGGGCTCACCCTGGGGACGTTGGCGATGTTGATCTGGCCGGAGGATGTCGGAGTCGGCGGTAATGGCGCCGGTGGTGGTCGTCAGTGGCAGGGAGGAAACGTTGATTCCGGTGAGCAGGGTGCTCCGAGGCTTGCGTGCTTCGACAGGGAGAACGGGGAAGGCGAGGCGGACCTCGTGGCGTGCTCGACGGAGCTCGGGGTGGCGCGGTACGACGGCGACCGCAAGACCTGGACGGCTAGGGTTCGGGTTCCGCTGGAAATGGAAGAAAGAGGGAGGGAGAGGAGAACTGGGGCACGGCTAGGGATCCTTGGCGGCGACGGGGTACTTGTAGGCCCTCCAAGCGGTGGCGAGCATCTCAGCGCGCGGCGCGCATCGCAGCGGCGTTGACACAGAGCTGCTTGCTCTCGCGAGGAAGACGGCGAAACATAAGCGAATCGGTATTGGGCTGGGGCTGGGCCGTGGCTGGGCTTCTGCTGGGTTGCAGCTGCTGCGCGTGAGCAGTGGATAGAGGGAAGAGAAGGGAGAGAGCAAGCTGGGCTGGGCCTGGCTGGCTGCTGGCTGCTGTTTTTTTAGCAAATCCTTTTCTTTTCTGTTTTCCAATTCTGTTTTGTGTTTCCTCTTTGAAATTTCATTTTGTAAACTGTTTTAGTATTTCAAAAATACTAGGGTCTTATAAATATGTTGAAAACAATGTGGGGGCCCTTTGACACTATTTGGGCTCCATTTTTTTGGTAACTTTCAAATATTCATAACCATTTTGAATAGGTTTCAAAGAGAGAAGAGATTAGGGTTTTAGGGTTTGCATTTTATTTCTTAATGCATGCAAGTTTTGATATGATGCTCATGGATGCATAATCAACCCTAAATATAGATTAACTAAAATTGGGGTGTTATAGCTCTATCCCCCTTACGAGAATCTCGACCCGAGATTCCAAAGGTAGGGAAAAGAGACGGAGATAGGAAAAAACAGGGCCTCTCTAAAGTTAAGAGGGAGAACACACTAAACGACACACAGAGTATCTCATGGTCAACTCATGGATGGAGTGTTTAGAAACAACTCTGAGATGATAAACATGAAACACGTCAAGTTAATGGAGGAAACACGAGGAGATGGTTTCAAGTTGTTAGATAGTTGGTCTTCATAAGGATTGAGATCGTAGAGCTTACAGAAGGTTTTGAAGCTTCTGAAGAAGAAAGCTTCCAATAGATAGAACATGACCACAGACTTTGATAGGGAACCTCTACTAGATGACTTAAATAGAGTTTTCATGTTGCAGAGATATGGATCAACAAAACCAAGCTATTGAACTACTTTAGACGCAGAAGGTTCACTCTTTCATTCAACAGAAGGCAAAGAAGGAAAGGTATTTTGGTGGAGAGGGCTCGTATGAGTCACAAGGAACATGTAACAAGAGGAACTATTGATTACCGAAATCATAGTTGCTCTTAAAAAATGGAAAAGAAAACAAGGAAACTCTTTATTCATCCAGGTATATCAAAATCTTCGCCAAAGATCATGATGTCACTTTACACCACTAGACGAATTGGTAAGAAGATTCCTGATGACACGAGAAGAAAGAAACTTTTATTCTCAGACTTTAATTACTTGACACAACAAGATGATTGCCAACATAAGAGGGTCCGGAGGATCGAACGAGAGGCATTTAGCGACACTACTTTAAATGTTCTCCTTAATGTTCGAGAAATCAGACACCAAGTAAAGGTCAGACTTCGGATACAAAGGAAACCATAAAAACAACTCCTATAGTGAATTATAGAAGACGCCTCATGAAGGGTGGTTATTACTGCTGATTTAAGAGAATATGGCAAAAGGTCTTTCCGGCTAAGTGCGTCAACCATTACATCAATCTTGCCAGATTTACGAAGAGACCTATGTCAAAACCTTGAGGAACACCAACCATCATTGCTGCTTGAGATTCAGCTTTGGCTAGGCGAGATGATACTTCAGACTCAGCATGTCTGAATAGAAAGGTTTGCAATATTTACACAAAGGTAAAGTTACTAGATTCCCAAGACAGGGACTATATTGTAAAGCTCCAAAAGACTGAGCTAAATTGCTAGACCCATGTATTTACAACTTGTCGAGAGACAACTGTTCACACATAAGGTGCTAACAACAATACACACATGTGTCCTTAGGGCACGGAGCTAACTTTGCTCGAATCCACGGCGACATCTTTCAACATTTGTACGTGAACCATGGAAGGTTACTACTAACATCCAGAACACATACTTCGAATTGACATGAAGATGGATCTCGAAAGTTTCCAACATTAATACCAATTGTTCCATATGAATCTAAATTGCATGGAGGAGATGAGGATGTCATCGATGGGCTCAATAACAAACTTTATCGAAACACTCCAAGAAGATGGACACATATGTCATATGAACAAGGCAAAAGTATTGGTCAGACCAAAGAAAATGAAGATGTACTCAAGTGAAACATCACAAGTAGAAACACCATCAAGATAGTCCTTGGAACTGAGTTTGATTTGACGATAACCCAAATCAAATCAAAGATAGGGGAAGATAACATGTCCACAAAGGAAATATTATCTTTCTTCAAAACAAACAAAACTAGACAACCCTTAAGAAGGAACAAAGTCGGATATAACTTTTGTCTTACAACTCTCCAAGTTGTTGTTTAAGCGCAACCAACTAGTTCAGGGTATCCAGTACGGATCCTTGGAGAAAAGAGCAGTTCAGAGAACTTGCTTGCTCAAGAACTTGACAACACGATCATGTGGCAACATGGGGATACTTCTAGTAGACATCTGGAATATTACAAATCACCAATATGTCACTTTGTTTGGGAGGAAACTTGCTTGTTAAGGCAAGAAGACATAGTCTTAGAGTTTCGACACACGCCTAACTCTTTGACCGAAGAGATGGTACCGGAGTAATGGACTTGGTAGCACAATCATACTTTGCTTAGTGAAAGGGTTAACCAATCACGCCAAGAATGACACAAATGTCCTTGGAGTTCAAAACAATAATAATTGCTAGGATCTTAGACAGCCACATTATTACGCACACACATCACTCACGAGCACGAAAGCTCGAGAAAGGGTGGGTAATATATGTAAGAGCATCACTTCATTAAGAGGGTTATGAAACTCAGCACAAACTCTTAGTATAAAAGAGTGTGATACTTTAAGGTAGAATAGGTAGAAGCTAATCATTGCCTCTAGATCTGCGGATTACAACATTTTGACCTGGTCCTAGATATTACGAGGTACTGGAGTTTGTTTCTCCTAGACATTCTGAAATGGTTTGTCTTGACGGACCACAAGAGTGTCTTGCATCGGAAGACACCAATGCACATTTACTACTTGGCTACCAACTGGTAAACAAAGGTCGGAAAACAATAAGGGGAGAAGAACATGCTCAGGATGGAATTCCCAAGATGTGGATGCATAAGTCAACAACCTTCCGAAAACCAATGCAAAGAAAGGTAAGGTGTGGAAGAGTCACGAATAGAGATACAAGACTCTCGAGGAGTACTCTTGTCGTGATCTATTTGGTTCCATTAAAGAACATCTGCCATAACATGTGGTAAGGGAAGTCCTTTATCGTCACAATTCAATCGCGACAATAACCACAAGCTTGGAGGCTAGAATTGTAATAACATCCATCCTTAGGTAATGTGTGAACATTAACAACAGGGGTCAAAAGGATGGATCTTGGTTTAAAGGTCAGCTTCATGTACAAGATTCACTACACCAGAATCCAGCACAATCAGGGATCTTAGGTTCAAGTCCAAGGGTTAAAACCCGAGAAAGGAATAACTACTACTTGAGTGACATGGCGTACACTGCAAGTTAATAATCACAAGGTAGCTTCTAAGAGACGAAACGACTTCTGAAGCACCCAACAAACAAAAAGGAGGCACACGAGGTGAAAGGAAATCTCGAAGCCTGGAACAGAACACTGCAGATCCAACAATATAATATTGTGGGTCCAAAAGATAGAGAGATCATGATAGGAAGGAATCTCTCATGTGAACAAGAACAAAGGGGAAAAAGGAATTTACAACACACATAACTCTAGAGAACTCAACACTAAGTCAACTGGTTGAGAAACGACATGCCAAGAAGGCACCTAAGTTTTGAGAGATTAGAAGAGATATCAAAACTTTTCCAAAATCAACACCAGATAAGATAACCAAGAGTTAGAGCGAAACTGGATAAGGAGTAAAATAAGCATACTAGAGTTTTGCAAATAATTTTCAGCTTTAAGTTAGTTTTCTCAAGCACTAGAATCAACATCGACCAATAGCAAGGTTTTCCTACGGTCGGTACTTCTCTGATACCAAGAACTGTGACACCCTCGGGGTCAGGGCTAAACAAATCCTAGACCTCCGTCTGACATAAGCTTAACCTTGAGCTCGAGAATATCCAGTGAAGAATCGGTAACACAATAGTGACCCTACGACACAAAATTTATTACAGCAAGCTCGTAACTGAGCAGAGAACCAAATTATTACAAGCAGAGGTCACTGACCACAAACATCAAACAAAGGAAGGCAAATTATGCTACTAAGTATAGCGAACTTAAAAAATAGCCTAAGAGGCCTAAAGCATAACGATGACGTCCCAGCCCATAGATTCCAGGCTGCCGGCCGGGAACCCCAAGCTACTCGTCGATGTCGATGTAGTGCCAAACTGATCTTCAGGGAACACTTACTCTGCCAAAAGTATCAACAAAGCAAGGGGGAGTATAGGGTGTACTCCGCAAGACTTCTGGCTAGTGGTGTTGTTTTGCGAAAAGCCATCTTTCTTTATAAAACAAGAGAGGGAGAAGAATCTCGTCTACTCAGAGTATTTTAAAAGGGGATAAGAGAGCGACATCTCCGAAACATTTATCATCATCTTTTGATATCCACAGAATCATCATCGAACCTCATCTAGGATCACCCCCTCGTACCCACGAGGAAGCATCCTTAAGCACATGTTGATATGCCAAGTTTTACGATTAAGTTCAAGTTCTTTATGATCTTGAGTCCGGTCGCCAAGTCATTCATAACCGTGGACACAGCTTTTCGAAAAGATTATTACCCTGCAGGGGTGTACAACTTTACCCACACGTACTAACCATCTCTTAATGCCACATGATTAGCCCTCTTCCTTGGAAGGCCGACGGAGGGTGGTTAGACACGACCTTTACCTTGCTTTCGCCGAGACCATGAGTCACGCAATAAGTATGGTTCTGCCGTAACGGGTCAAATCCCGAAGCCGGTACTTAATGATGTGAGGCGAGGTTGGTTAACAGGGGCGCCATCTACCCCAAGCAACCCGGTCCACGCTTACCTACCTGTTATGAATGCACCAACTTCACCCGGCAAATCTTTCAAAAGATTTTCTATGCATATGTCGAATGGAACGCCCGGGCTATGTGACTCATCGAATCTACTAGGCAAGTTAGTCAGTCATGAGGTTGTCCAGGCCCCGTGTGGTTACACGCTCGTCTTGGTTCCAAAGAAAAGAACTCGGGTCCTAGTGGTGGCGAGCATGGGACTAGAAAAACCACATCCCACCGTGGCCTCCCATACAAGCCTTAGCATGTTTAATCTCATATCACCTCTGATATCATCTCATCACGTTCTCCTGTAATACTAGATTCTCTGCATCTGATACATCATCTAGATGGACCAGACTCAATAGCTATGCATGGCTAAGCAGACTCATATAATAGCTCTAGCAGTGTACACAAGCCAAACCTAGTTATGCTAGGAGCAGTGGATCAGGTAATATAAGCTCAAAGGGAGTATGCAATAGATAGGATACTCTATTTATCGATCAAAGACCACAGTAGAATCGTATGCATCATGGCAGGAATTGAAATGCTTTCGAAATCATAGGATTATATAATGGTGGGGCTATGCTTGCCTTTGCCAGTTGATAGCAGATAAGCAGATCTTTGGTAGCCTTGTACTTGACTTCATTACAGTTGGTCAAGTATTGTTCGTCGATCTTCGATGGTCTTGATCTCGGTCTCTGATCTCGATCTCGAGATCATATTCTACCGGAAAGAACGAAACACCGGAAAGAAAGGGAAACAATCAACACCTGGCATCGATACAATGATCAAATAAGGATGATGATATGACAAGTTAATTTGCATCAAAATGTAACCCTAAGGCATGCTCGACAAATTAATCGGGGTTCCGAGGGGTAGAAACCCTAATTCGGGGAAACTCCGGAATCACCTATTAGGGGTACTAGGTTGTTCTACTTAAACTTGGTATTTAAGTTGTTGAACAATGCATGATTATAGATTAATTAGATAGGTTTCATTTTTCTGAACATTTTGATATATTATTTGTATTTTTCTGAATTACAAATTAAAAGTTATTGAATTTACAATATTCAAACAATTTCTGAAATTCTTAAACTTTTTCTTAATTTAAATAAATCTGGAATTACTTTTTACACCCACGCTACAGCTAGCCCACGTGACTGACCGATGGGCCCAAGGCCACATCATCGTCCACGTTGGCAAAGTGGGGCCTGAGGGGGTTGGGGGTTGTTTTACACCGCGGTTGAGTCTAGCCACTATGGCTGACATGTGGGCCACAGGGCCACGTCAGACCCACGGACACGTCACGGCCACGCCTGCACGACGTCATCACGATGGCCTGCATCAGATGGTCGTCGGCGGCAGCGCTAGGGGGAAAGCGGGGAAGCGCGAGAGCCTGCGTTCGAACGAGCTCATTGCGGGGAACCTAATCCTGGTGGCGCCGCTACGGGATGGTCGCCGGGGCAGCGAGCACAGCGAGCGGCGGCGGGGATTGCAGGTGATCGGCGCGCGGTGAATACAGCAAGCGAGAGGGAGAACTGAAGGTGCCTTGAGCACCTGGGGATCACCCTGGGGACGTTGGCGATGTCGATCTGGCCGGAGGAGGTTGGAGTCGGCGGTAATGGCGCCGATGGTGGTCGTCAGTGGCGGGGAGGAAACGGCGATTCCGGCGAGCAGGGTGCTCCGAGGCTTGCGTGCTTCGACAGGGAAAACAGGGAGGGCGAGGCGGACCTCGTGGCGTGCTCGACGGAGCTCGGGATGGCGGGCGTATGGCGGCGGCCGGCGAGACTTGGACGGCTAGGGTTCGGGTTCCGCTGGAAATGGAAGAAAGAGGGAGGGAGAGCAGAACTGGGGCACATCTAGGGATCCTCGGCAGCGACGAGGTACTTGTAGGCCCTCCAAGAGGTGGCGAGCATCTCAGCGCGCGGCGCGCATCGCAGCGGCGGCGGATGGCGGCGGCGTTGACACAGAGCTGCTTGCTCTCGCGAGGAAGACGACGAAACAGAAGCGAATCGGTATTGGGCTGGGGCTGGGCCACGGCTAGGCTTCTGCTGGGTCATAGCTGCTGCGCGTGAGCGGCGGATAGAGGGAAGAGAAGGGAGAGAGCGAGCTGGGCTGGGCCTGGCTGGCTGTTGGCTGCTGTTTTTTTAGCAAATCCTTTTCTTTTCTGTTTTCCAATTCTGTTGTGTGTTTCCTCTTTGAAATTTCATTTTGTAAACTGTTTTAGTATTTCAAAAATACTAGGGTCTTGTAAATATGTTGAAAACAATGTGGGGGCCCTTTGACACTATTTGGGATCCATTTTTTTGGTAACTTTCAAATATTCACAACCATTTTGAATAGGTTTCAAAGAGAGAAGAGATTAGGGTTTTAGGGTTTGCATTTTATTTCTTAATGCATGCAAGTTTTGATATGATGCTCATGGATGCACAATCAACCCTAAATATAGATTAACTACAACTGGGGTGTTACATACTGCGTCCCCGTCGGCTGGATGCTGAGCGCCGGAGGAGTGCCGGATCCTCCTGTCCCTCTAGGTGTGGCACGCCGGATGGCCATCACGAACCACTACTACTTTGAGCTCACGCCGGAGCAGCGGAGGAATCCCAACTGGCATCTCGACTATTTCCCGACTTGGGAAGCCTTCTTCGGGGATCGGCGTGAGAGGATGCTCGCTAGGCACGAGGAGGACGACCCACCTCCTCCGAACTTCAACGAGGCCGGCCCTCGGCTGTGGTGGCGCGGCCGGACTCTCAAGTCTAGCCCACGCGTACTACGACACGGCCGCCGACTCTAACCCCCGCCTGCGCTACCCTCAAGTCTAGCCCACGCGTACTCAGCCTTCAAGGTTCAACTACGGAGACCCCGACGACGACAGCGACGACGGCCGCGACGAGTACGACGACTAAAGTGGCGAGTATTACAGGTGTAGGCAGGAGCATGACTGAATCACTCCAACATTCCAAAACAAGTTCGGCCGATTGTGACTTAATCTGGCCATGTATCTTAATTTTCAGTTCTTCTATGTATCTTAATTTCCAGTCGTGCTTTATGTAACTTACTATTAGTAGTGTTATGTACTTTAATTCCAGTTCTATCATAATAAAAATTTCTTCCCGCCCATTATTTCCCGCCCTTTTCTTCCCGCCCTTTTCCTCCCGCGCATTCTGTCCGTCCTTTCTAGTTTGTTACTAGTTTGAATAGTTAGATTTTTATTTTTTAAAAACAAAAAATGTTTTAGGATTAATTATTCGAATGCAAACAATTTTCATGTTGAAAGTTTTGTCAGATTCCAAGGTATACAAAAGATGCTAAATTTAAATATCCAAACAATTCAAAAATGTTAGTACAAAATAAAATATGATTTTCTCTAATAAAATAGGGTTAGATTCCTTTTCAGATGCTTAATATTTCTTAAGTTCAAAGTTTTAGGGTTTGACTATTTTATTTTTGTCTTAATTGAATAATCAAAATTATATGTAAGTGTTTTAATTATTTTGAAAATTTTCATCTACAGTAACTATACAATGTTTTTATATGAATGGATAGATCTTATTTTTCTGAAAATTATGATATATTATTCATATTTTTCTGAGTTGAAATGAAAAACATATGAATTTTCTAAATTCTATCCTATTTTTTGAATTAAAAATGCCCCACCCCTTTAATGTACAAAATAAATGCCCCCTCCTTTAACACCGGTTCCAACCACGAACCGGTGTTAAAGGGGGGGTGCGGGTGCGCGCGAAACAAAATCCCCACCCCCCTTTAAAACAGTTCGTGGCTGGAACTGGTGTTAAAGGGGGGGCGCGAAACGAATTCCCCCCTTTAACACCGGTTACAGCTACGAACCGGTGTTAAAGGGGGATTTATAACCCGCGCTCCTCTTCCTTCTCCCCCCCAGCTAGATCGATCAAGCACACGCGCAGAGGAAGAAAGCAGAGGAGCCGTCGCCGTCCACGCTCTCGCCGTCGCCGTCCATGCCCTCGCCGTCGTCGCCATCGCCGTCCCGCGGGAGCGCGTCGTCGGGCCGTGACGTTCCACGCGCCTCGCCGTCCACGCCCTCGCCGTCGCCGTCCCGCAGGAGCGCCGTCGCCGTCGCCCCGGCCCATGCATCCTCCTCTTCCCCCCGTCGTCGTGTCCATGTATGGCCGTCGGCGGTGAGCTACCACATATATATATATATATGCATGTATATTGTATATTTTCTTTGCATAGACATGTATATTGTATCTATATATGTATATATGTGTATATTAATTATATCTATATATATGTATATATCTATATATGTTTTAATATTTGTATGTGTATGTGTATGTATATATGTATATTATATATATCTATAGGTGTATCTATATGTTTATTTGTATATTGTATGTGTATTGTATATGTGTGTATATTTTGTGCCACACCGACGACCACCGCCACCATTATGCCGTCGACCCTGACCTCCTCTTCCCTCGCTGAGCCTACACACGCGTCGAGGGTGAGTCGCCCATTTTAGGTAGCCCACGTCGTGCTGGTTCGAACGCATACCCCCACGCATCCCGGCCCCGCTCTCTCCCTAGCGCCGCCAGCCGCCGCCCTAGCACACCTCTCGTTGTCAATATAGCATTATAATAACCATGTATTGTAAATCAACTTTGATGACAAGATAATTAGAAGAAGTAAATGTATCCTCTCATATGAATCCGGGGTTTCTCCGAATAAGGGTTTGGAATGACCAAGCATGTATTAGGGTTACATTTCAATACTTTTAACCTGTCATATCATCATCCTTGCTTGAGCATTTCAATAGATGTATTACTGATATTTGTGTGATAATATTATTGTTTTAGAAACTATGGATCTACTCAGTAGAAACCTTGAAGAGGAAGAAATAATGGAGAACATGATCCACGAGGACACCTCACAATATCTGAACTTGGAGGACCATGATGACAGCTCATGTAGTCATGGAGAAGATGACGACTCCGGTGAACGCACTTTAGTAATTATAAAGTCCGTAGAGGTATATGCATGGATTAAGCCTCTGCTGACTTGCAGCAATTGATTTGTATATATATACATGTATTAGTTAACACTTCTTTCTTCTTTTAGCCCTTCGGATCGACCAACCAGCAACAATCTTTTTCTACGAAAAAGAGCAAGCGAGGCGCGAGCCATCGGTTGAAAGATCGTGCAAAGTTTACGATCGAAGAAGTCAGTGTTGATGGCAGGCCAATGGAGCCCAAGAAGGCCGCAGACATATTTATACGTCAGGCTGGAGTTATTGTTAGGAACCAAATCCCAATCACAATTGAATATTGGAATAATCCAAAGAAGGGCGACGATACCTTTGTTGATGAAAGATCCAAAGAAACGCTTTGGACTTCGTTGTTGTTAAATTTCACCCTACCGCCATAGGAGGACGAAAATAAACCGGTTATAAAGGAAAACGTCAAAGAGTGGACTCTAAATAAGATGACTGACGCTTTTCGCAACTGGAAGACAAAATTGAACAAATTTGTCAAAGCTCGTGAGACTCCAGATTTTGAAGACGCATATTATGCAAAGATAAGACCTCACTGGCCCGAATTTGTGGCGTACAAGGAAGGTGCTATAGCTATAAAGAGGTCAGAAACCAATACGCTAAATGCCCAGAAGAAGGAATATCACCAAAGGATGGGGTCAGGTGGCTACATATCTCAGAGGCCTAAGTGGGAGGAAGCTGAGAAGGCCCTGCGCACTAGAGGGATCACACCCCAGACAGAGGGGTGTGACCTACGTGAAAAGACTTGGTTCTACGAAATCGGGGCAAGGTTGGACCCATAAATGGGATTGTTTATCTTCCCAACAATTCTTGCCAAACCCGTCACTGAACTCATCACGGCATACGAGGAAACATCCCCCAGGACCTTCCATCCCGACAGAGAGAATTTGAAGTGAAAACAACCATTCTTTGGAAGAAGGAACACATCGTGCTTCCAAATTGGAGGCCACTGGCACCCCCGCCGTCTTCGCAGCGTCAGCAGTCTGAGCCGCCTCAGCCGTCTCCAAGTCATCAGAATACTCCCCTGTCGTCTCTGCCGCGTCAGCCGTCTCCGGTGCTTCAGCCATCTCCTACGCGTCAGCCATCTCCGGCGCACCAGCCATCTCCTGCACGTCAGCCATCTCCGGCGCGCCAGCCATCTCCTGCGCGTTAGCCATCTCCGACGCGCCAGCCATGTCCTGCGCGTCAGCGTAAGCGGAAGAGCACTGCCACGAAGAGCACTAGCACTTCCACGAAGAAATCCGCAGGAAACCGTATGCCAAAGAGTTCAAGAAACTATGTCCCGCAGCCTTCCGCCAAGCCATTGTCGGTATTACCATGGAATCGCAGCGACGAGGAGAACAAGAGGATCTCAGAAGAAGAGGTCAAGAAATTCTTTGCACCTAGACGGGCCGAGCCAAAGGAGAAACTAGATCCGGCGGTGGTGGAGAAGTTTTACAATAATCTTTTGAAACCTAAAACCCCACTTGTGCCGAACTATGAGCGCCAGATTATGAAGGGGGATGCAAGGCGGAGGGAGTCTGAAAGTAGTAGTCATGCGGCACCCTAGAAAACAGTTCCCATGCTCGGAGAGCAGGAAAGCCAATCGTGCGCCCCGCTCCAAGTGTTCGACACACGGATAGCTCCTCTTGTAAATGATTACGAGGAAGAGCTACAAAGAAAGTCCAATGAGATGGGGATGACTTACATTGCATACTTGAACATCATGGGAGACCACTTGCCCAAAGGCGATGTCAACCCCATACAACCATGGAAGTACGGGAAGAATATCGTCAAGAAAGAGGAGCTCAAGAATCTACCAACGAAAATGCGAAGATTGCATAAGTGGTACCTTTATTTCTGCAAGACGAGAAAGGAAGAATGGATCACGGTGTTAATAAGAGATCATATTTTCTTGTGCGGAGACGACGAGATCACCTTCAATATTCAAGACTTGCATTTTTTATTCAATCAGAAGGAACTCGACAAAGCTGCCATCAATCTTTATTGTGTGTAAGTACTATTTCTGTAATTTCTATCTCAGCTCGTTCAATTCATTAATTGCATGTATATATATGCTCACCATATATGCATATACTATTATGCAGGAAAAAGGTTATAGAATGCATGAAAGGAGGCCCTTTTGACATTGAGTTCATTGACCCAAATAGAGTTCATGAACAAGTGGTAAACACAAACCCGGGCAAACAGAAGATATCTTGCTAACGTCTTTACTGAGACAACAAACCAAAAGGGAAATACTATTGCCTTACAACTTCTCATGAGTGTTACCCTCTCTTGTACACATTCTATTTCGGCTTACTCGATGTTAAGTGTAACTGATGATGAGTTATGCATGCGTAGGTTCCACTTTATTCTCCTAGTCATTCAAGTTGACTCAGGAAAAGTCCTTGTCATGAACTCGTTACGAAAATACCAAGAGCTATGGGCAGACTTCAAAAAGATGCTCCAGAGGTAATTTCAATCATATTATCGCACTAGATCGGCAACTTTCGTGACAACAAGTAATTAATTACTCCTTTATCCATTTTCTTTGCCGGACAGGGTTTGGAAAAGGTTCACGGGCACGACTGTGGGTGAATGTTCAGAAGAACTAAAATTTGTAGATCAAAATGTAAGTAATACTAGCCAGCTAGGTCTGCGTATCTCTTTGATTCTGCTTCCAATTCCATTATATCATGCTTTATTGATTATTATTTTGATTGAACTCTCTATTCTCGTAAAGTGCGCGCATCAGGGACCCGGTAATAACTTATGTGGATACTACGTTTGGAAGTTCATTCGCAACACTATATGTGCGAATGGCCAAGCCGCACTAGAACAACTTAGAGTAAGTAAACAAAGTATACACAATATTATTTTATTACCATCAGTTGTGTTGAGTTTCATTCTTATATATATATTAACCCCATTCTTCATATATATTTAGATCGAATGGATGCGGGACAAACTCCTACCATTTGACAGCATACGAACCATTCAAGAGGAATTGGCGGGGTTCATAATTGACAAGGTTATCACGTCTGGCGGAGAACTCTTTAGATATCCAAAATGAACATGTTATTTTGTATATATGCTTGAACGTGTTTGTCTTGTACTTGATGCTTCAACATGTACGGAGAATACCACAATGAAGATGTTTGTGTATAATAATAGTTGCTTAATTATTCATGTACTCGTATGTACCGATGATGTATGTATATACCTCTCCCGATCGATACCCCCTCCCTCCGTCCCCCCGTCCCTGGCGCGCCGCAGAACGCCCAAAACAGGGCGGCGGCATAACTCTACCGTGATAGAGATTTAGTCCGTTTTCCTGCCGCAGCAGAGAACCTTTAATACCGGTTCGTGTTACGAACCGCTGCGGCAGCCTCACGTGCGCCTCCCTTTAACAACGATTCGTATAAGAATCGCTGTTAAACGGGGGCTCTAACACCGAACCCTCAACATCGGTTCTATAACCGTTGTTAGAGGGCCTTATGAACCGGTGTTAGAGGCCACCGTATGCAATAGTGTTCAAGAAAATGTGAACAACATGTACACAATAGCGATTTTACCACAATATGTTAGAGAAATAATGAATCAACAATCAATCTCGGTCATGCTGCCGAAAAGGCAAATGTAGAAAAAACTAAGGCGGTCACGGACACATCGCGATGCTCGTGTCATCTAGTACGGTCGACAACTTTTTTTTTTGCTAAACCCAGTGCAAATACAAACGATCACAGATGCATGCACACACTTACCCCTATGAATAACGCACGCATGTCTACCCCTATGAGCACCTCCGAAAGACTAAGTCTGAGAGACTAGTCGACAGCTGTTCTCGTTTTGGTCCTTTCACGAGTCTGCACAAAATAGATGACAAGAATGTAAGTTCACCGTAAGTGAAGTAAGTCGTCAGTAAAGAATAGATGCACGTACAGTTCGAGTCACCATGCACGCATCCCTTGTTCAACTATTTGAGAAGACGTCCATAACATAGAATCTGAAGGCATTCTTTATCTCGCCACAGTCCTGCCTTAAGATCTCTACGTTCCATGTATACTTCTTATAAGGAATAGCCAGCACTTCACTCGGCACTTCAGAACCATGATCATGTTTAAGTAGAAACTCGACTGATTCCCAACAATCTCCTCGGAGGCATGACCCTTGAGCAAGAATTCATCTTCAACTGAACCGTCCGTGCAAATAGCATGAAGGTCATAAGCGAATTTCCTTCGTTCGCTGCGGCATCTCGAACACTTGTATCAGACACACCTGGACGCAGACTTACATAACAACACTCCGCGCGTGAAGCGAACCACCACAAGCGCTTGTTGAGAAGACCCGTGACAGTAATGGTGCACTTGTATAGGATGTTCTAGCAAAAAAAACAATCGATCGACCATTTGAAGAATAAAAAGGACGTGCGAAAAGTAAGAGAACACTCACCGATGGTGACATGGGTATGACTTATCGGGTTTTCATGCTTGGTTACCCTGGGCATACCAGAGCTATGGCCCATGAGGCCAATGAAGAATAAAGAGTTTAGGAGGAATCGGACGGATAGAAGCTTGGCTTGGCGATCAAGATAGAAGTACGCGCCGACATAGTTGTGATATTGTAATTGTAATTGTAACTTGTAACCTATCCGTATACGGCTTCAGGACCCAGCCTCTCATATAAAGGCTGGGAGGAGCCGACAGAGAGGACACCTTAGTTTTCAAGCAATACACAATCCGTCGTGAGCTAGATTGCAACTAGCAAATCAGCGACTCCATAATCATCTTCTCCACAATAATCAGACGATATTGACTTTCTTGTTTATCTAATAAGTCGACGAAATCACTAGCGCTCTCTTTTCCACAAAACCGTAAGTCCATAACCATGGGCATTGCCGAGTTTACCACTCATCAATGGGCGCCTTCTGTGGGAAATCTAAGTGCTGGAGCCATGGATTCGATGGCTCCCTAATCAACAAGAAACAATTCGACGATCGAGGTTGGTGAGATCTGCTATGATCCCGTCAATCTTGATGCACACCCGCCCACCCCTCTCCCGGCCTCCCGTCAATCATGATCGAGTATTTCCACTTCCGCATTGGGGAAGCCGGGAACCTCTATCTTTCAGCCCCATTCTATTCTAGTATGTAGACTACGCAAATCAATTTTAGAGAAAATAGCAGCACCACCCAATTCATCTAGCATGTCTTACAAACGTGGAATAGGATGACGATATCGAATATTGATGTTGTTAATTGCTCTACAATCTACGGACATGCGTCATGTACCGTCTTTTTTAGGAACCAAAATAACAGGAACAACACAAGGGCTCAAGCTTACGCGAATATAGCCTTTGTCGAGTAGCGCTTGTACTTGTTTCTAGATTTCCTTTGTTTCATCGGGATTTGTCCTATACGGTGCTCGGTTCGGCAACGTCGCGCCTGGAATGAGGTCAATCTAATGCTCAATACCATGCAATGGTGGTAGTCCTGTGGGTACCTCCTCCAGAAAAACATCATCGAACTCCTGCAAAAAAGTGGAAACACCAAGATAAAGTGGAGTAATATCGTTAGAAACTAAAATCTCTCCCTTGTACACATGCACAAGGGGGATCACCGTTCGGATCGTCACCAAACTCTCTCAAATACTCCTTGGTGGCCATCAAGATGTATTCTCCTATGTCAGTCATCGCGGTCACATCATGGGCTGGACCATCAGCATCGCCAAGTAGTGGCAGAAAAGGACCACATAGTGTTGGGAATATGCCCTAGAGGCAATCATGTATGATGATATTTCCCATTGTATTCATAAAGTTATTAAGTAGTCCTTGTATAAACATCTGATGTGTATCATTGAATATGTGATTCAGTTGTGGAACTATGCATTCATGTTGTTTGTACTAAATATCCTTGGTCATTGAGGTTGTGCTGGACACACAACTTAGACCAATGTGAAAGTTGGCTTGATGACTCGGTTCCACTTGTCATGGGCATGGAGATGCTATTCCAACTTACACAGACTAGGCTAAAGAGTTTAGTGAGTCGGATTGACCCATATTGAGGTACAACGAACTAAGCTGTCATTTGTATATCTCAATCAATGTAATCCTTAGACCTGAGGTTGTTGCATAGTCCGAGTTGAGGATCACCGACTTAGGTTCTGTCAAACGCTGATCCGTAACTGGGCAGTTATAAAGGCAGGGTTCGGGTCGACTAAGAATCAAGCTGCGTGATGTGAATAACCAAGATGGGATTTTGCCCCTCCACTCGGAGAGATATTCTCTGGGCCCTCTCGTGAGATATGATTCGGAAAGCATGGCCATGCACGACTCGGTTAAGTGTTAACCGAGGCGATCGGCTAAGAGTTAGTCGGGTGAATCACTTATCTCGGATCGAGAAGAGAGTCGAACTATTTAAGGGATGACATATATTCTCCTATAGTCTGACAAGGTATATCGTGAGGCAAAAGGGACTCAGACGTAAGTCGCATTGGAAAGGCAAGTCGTCATGACTCTTTGGTACTTGGGAATCGGCACGTTCTGCTAGGAGCCGATGCCGATTGATCGATTGTGAGTCGGACTCTAATCGTGTCCAAGTAACCATGAGCCTGCGGGGTCACACACTTAAGAGCGGGAGCAAGTTCGGATTGGATCTGAACATATAATCTGGTTGGGTTGGACCTAAACCGGATTAGGACTGAGTTAGTGAGTTGGACTCACGGTGACTAATGTTATATGGGCTTTAGTGAATGGGTCGCGCGAGCAGAGCCCACGTTCACTCCCTATATATTGTGGAGCACAGTAACCCAAAAAGGTTAATCGTTGTTCGGTTAGGTCATTCCATGTGTTGGAAACCCTAGCTCCACAGCAGTCCAGCCGCCGTAACGAACCTAGCAGTTCGCCGCCGGCGCTCCTCCTTGTACGTGTGGATACCAGCAGAGGTGCTGTGCGATCAGCACCAGGACGATCGGATCGTGAGGACTGCACTGCATCAACTGACGCGCTTCATCAGTAATCCGCAACCGCGCGTCTAGTGGTAAACCTCGTGGCCTTCTACCTCAGCTAGATCTTGGGATCACCACGTTTGAGGAAAAAGTTTTGTTTTATCTCTGCGTGGCCCAACACATAGCGTGTGCGGCACAGCACCTGCAATAGGCGCGGTAGGAGCAGTAGGTGCCTCAGCCATGGTCAGCGCGCTCGGTGTGTCGGGGAATGCGGTACAAGCACCCGCAATTACTGGTGCTCAGCAAAACAAGTAGTGAAGTGCAATGCGGACGATGCAGAAAAAGGGTCATATACCACCAATGATGGCTCTCGGTGTGGCTCCCCTTGTTCTAACCGGACATCCATGTTTTGTCGAGACTCATTAACAATAGTCTATAGTGTCATCAGATGCAGAATAATGTCCTTGCCCTTCCAATGTAACTGGTGTGTGTTGGCCTTAAGGAGTTTGCATGAGTATGCTATGTTGGCCTTAACCGTGGCCGAATTTTCCTATCATCTGTGCACTCATGCAAACTCCTTAAGGCTTCTATGCACGATTCCTAGTTGATGTACTCTCCGACATATTTGCGAAGGAACTTGGAAATTGTGAATTTAGGCTTGCCAAAAACATCAGTCTCTTGGGCCGCTCCTTGATGAGGTCTCGGTCCGCCCACTAGGTGGAAACTATGGCCACGGTTGGCAAAGCCATGACCTCGGCCCTGAAAGCCCTCAGTAACATCATTAACAACTTCATTGTCACCCATGGAATCTGCATCGTCGTATTGATGATGTTCTTGCTCATACAGACCGGTCAAACGAGTTACTGTTGTCTCCAATCTAACCATGGCGGCCTGAATATCAGTAACTTGTGTCTGAACGGCATTGACCGTTGTACCAGTGATACCCAATTGTGTTTTCACCGCTTTAATAATGCCATCAAGCTTGTCTGCTAAAAGGTTGATTGCTCGCTTCAAATGATCACGAAGCGCCTCGCACTCGCGCCATGTGACCGTCGAATCCGCATCCTTTCTCTGCAACACAGTTTCTTGACTAGTAGACATGATTAGTGTGTTAGTGCAGAAAACAAAATAGGTGGTGGTGTTCTCTCACAACTCACTGTAACTGAAAAATACAATATATCTTACTGGTCCAAAGTGAACTAGAGAAACTTACCACTCGCAGCAAGTGAATACCGAGGGAAAGAAATATCACATTACAATAGGAAAATATGATGGAGCTGTAGGTATGGAATCCTAACTACACCGCAGACAATTCCAAATGCGGATCGTGTGAACAGAAACCCAAGGAAACACACACGTGGAGATGAACGTGGCCAAGAAACTAGCAAAACAGGATATGTTGTAAGGCACAAGAAAGATGCTAGCAAAGCTCAATGTCACAGGCACAAGATTTCTCAAACTCCTATGCACAAACTATATATGTATATGTGGCCAACAATGAATAATACTCTTTTCTCAATTTTCTTTTGCCCCTTTGCTCGTTTCAACCTCTCTTTTGTGTACTCTTTTCCTTTTTGTCACTTTTGCTTCCTTTCTTATAGATATATATATATACTATCACCACAAGACCAACCTCAACTTGCAAAGCACAGCAAACCTACGAGCAGCCTGGAGGAGCGGAAACTAGTCCCGGTGGGTAAGTTCCTAACACCTTTAGATAGATTGGTTGTGGTTAAGGTGCAAGAAAAAAAATTGAACGCTTTGTGGACTCAGAGAAAAATTTAAAAACGATGGACTTAAACTGTGCCGCGGCAGGAAATCCAACCTTACTCGTACACGCAAACTAAAACCAACACAAAACATAGGGAACAGATCGGATCAAAGGATGACCACGACGACCAACAACTAAAAACAATCTACAATGTAATCTAGGTGATGGCAAAAACTATGAACCCTAATATTTTTGGCTTTTCTGGATAGGAATTAAAACAAACTAAACTATAGGATGGGTAGATGGATTGCTCACCGAGGGAACCATGAGAATCTGATACCAAGATGATAATGGGTGGCCCGATCTTCTCAGCGAGCAGGGGGTAATGGTGGTGGCGACTTGGTGATGTTGATGATGGCGACGTGGAGATAACTCGTATGTAGCTGACGAACTCGTTGGCTGCTCCCCTGTCGCCAGATGCAACAGATCTTCAACCCTATGGATATTCGCAACACGACACGCTTGCATAGTAGCCGCTCAACTACGGTGGTTTGAGAGCTACTAGTTCCCAATGGAACGACAGATCTCACAACAATTTCAGTAGTAGACCTTCAGACCGGAAAACACATGAAGGGGGCTGATAATCCTTAGCGAAACACAATATGAATATCAAGTTCAGATGAATGCTTGAAGCAATTCAGCAAAATCTAGGATTTTAGTTTTACCGTAGTCTAAACCACTCTAGAGGGACGTCCCAGGGCTTATATGGGCGGCTGGGACGGACAACAACCAAAACAAGTCGTGGTAAACTCGGACTGATACAAAATCGGAAGGATCTGTTCTGTTGGGGGCCGTATTTTCCGTCCGCCATATAGTATGACGCGCCCGAAGTCCTTATCAGAATTTTGAAATTGGGCCGGATTATCCGGGGTATGGGGGCCGTATTATCTGGGATCTGGAGACGTGGGAGTACTCGTTGGAAAGCTCTCAGAATTATCTTTCCAATAAGTACTTATTTGCTTGATTCGGAGTTGGTATGAAGAATCCACGTTCATTTCAATTTCAAAGCTTCTGTCTGTCCGAAATGAACCTTCCTTCTTGATGATATTTTCTTGCGCCTTCCTCCCGCTCCTTCCTCACGCATCCTTGGGCGATCATCATGCTGGGCTCCACTTGTAGCTCTTGTCCTCCTCGCGCCATTCTTGCTTCCTCAATGAACCTAGTCATACACAAGTGCATAGACTTAGGTAGTATAAAATTCTCATCAATAAAAACATCAGATTCATTTAGGAGTGAATTCACATGTTGTTCAAGTATCTTAGCACGAGCTCTAGTAATTGGTCCAATCCTGATTTCATTGGACTTATCTTTGACAATAACATCAACATATTCATTAGGAGTTGGAGATAGCAAATCAGTAGGGATGTGCTCATCATTTGTTGCCTCATATTTGCCAATGTTGCACACATAATGTGGAAAATGCATGTTACCTTTCGGGATGGAGTGTGCGAACCAAATCAGATGCACACATATAAGATTTGTATATACAACAAGGTTCGATCATACATCCTTGAAGTTACATTGTGTGACAATTGTAATCATCGGTGTAGCACACATAACAGGGACATAAGATCACAACAATTAAACATGTGTCCATAGATGATCCCTTAGTACCAAGGATCCTGCACAAATGTTCTCATTGGGAAAAATACTAGGTACAAAAGTCGATATGTAGAAAGTTTCCTGGATGTGGAACTATCCTAATCATTGGTAGTTCGTAAAGGTGGAAACATTGCCTCATATAGCGCCTGACTTGAAGTTATCAGTACTACTGCATGCGGCAACGGACGAAAACTAGTTTGAGGGACGGGGTGAGTAAACCTGGCAGAATGCAAAAACCATTGAACACACATCCTGGTTCAATCATCTCGTCCTGAAAGTTCCCTTAGCCATTGTAATCATCGATAAATGTTCATTGACACACCGTTGTCAGATCTACCTTACTTGATACACAAATCAATGGTGCATCCTTGAAGAAAGGAAGCACAAATCGCATGAAATCGTCCTGGTAATGGTACAACAGTAAACCCCCGAATTGAAAAAAAACCTAGCAAGGGATATCCGTGTATATCTGCAACCATATATACAACGCATGGCATCTACAACCCTAACCATGACCTTCTACGTGTAGATCTGCCGTCTAGATGGCTTGGGGAAAAAGGGGAAGCTTACTGCCATGGTTCAGATTCGCCGATGTTTCTCGTACTAAGACCGCCACCGTTGATGGTGAGTGACAACCTCAACGTCGAAGTCTCCCTATAAGCCCTTCACTGCCGACGATGAGGGTGTGCGACCAATTCGTTGCCGGGAACGACACCATCAAGTGGGGGGAGAGTGACTGCAACGCAGAGCGGAGAGTGAGCGATAAGAGTGGGAGGTGAGGGTATTTATGGTGGTTGACCTGGAAGCGATGCAGCGTCTCCCACTAGTGCACCGTGTTGGCTCATTTTTTCTAGCCCGAGCCAGGACCCAGAAAAACGGCCGAAACTAGCATTGTCACTATGCCAGGCTCTGGCCAACTTTAAGACGCGTGCGAGCCATAATGTGGGGGTGTTATAGTTAACCAATCGACCTGTTTTTGTTGCCAGCGGGCCTGCCCCAGGTGTATGCATGCTACCAAACGCACTCCAAGAGTCCTGAAATGAGCGAGAAATTACAGGAAGCAAAACATGATTGAAGAATGGAAAAGATGAGTTGAACATTGTATCCAAAGAATAGGCTAACTCCTTATGATATACTATCATTCTATTTTTTTGAAATGGGGGGAGATTACGCCAGCCTCTACATCCAAGAGATGCACACATCCTATTTTATTAGATTATTCTCAAAACCTTAGATGAGGGATTACAAAGATCAAAATAAAACCCACCAAACAAGCGACAACTCGCTAATCCTACAAAACTGAAGAAGGGGGTGTCCATGAAAAGGGCCAATATCCTTGATATCACACCAACACGCATCATATAAAAACCGAATCTCTCGACAAGTCACCGAATGGCAAGCAAGTGGCACAACTGGTCCGGCTGACACTCAGCGTGTACTAGCATACATGCTCCAGAAAGTCCTAACCGTCGCCTTCTTCCACATACCCATCTTTAGTAGAGATCAATGCAATGTCCTTGCAAGGTCTGCTGTCGACGCCTCCATGACGTCAGACGGCACCACCGCTCTACGCGCATCAATCAACAAGCACGTGCGACTGCCACCGAGACATCTCGGCACCATGCCGATGAGTCCCGTCAACCGACGCATATAGAGACCTCTGGAAGATATGTCGTGCGTAGCACCTACCGAATCAGGCATGAATGAGTGTAGCACCTGGCAGTTAGGCATGACTTGACATCTCCACCAGAGTCTCTATGCAAGACGAAGCCACTCCACCTCCTGACTCTGTCATCTAGCTCCACAATCAATGCTCTCAAGAGAGAACGCGACACCGCAGTGCCTCCATCGCCCGACCCAAAGATCTTAGGATTTCCCCAGAACATCACGAGTAGGTTAACAATAGATGCACGACGATGCCTCCAACAAGGAAAACGAGGCAAACGCCACCATTGTTGGCCTGGATCGACTCAATTTTCATCGGCGACTATGTCTCCCCATCTGGTAGCCAGGACTCGCTAGTGGATACCAAGATCCACCAAACCAGCCTCGGGATAATCACCTCCAATGGAGAAGATGACAACCATCGCCACCACACTCAGGGTCGCCGCCCCAAACGTCCTTGTGATGTAGACCAAGGCCAGGAACATTGATACGTCCAAAACGTATCTACTTTCCCAAATACTTTTGCTATTGTTTCTCCTCTAAACATATGTGATTTGGATACAACACGGAGTGACGCTGTTTTCACAAGAATTACCTTGGTGTCTAGTTTTTGTGCAGAAAATCAACTATCAGGAAAAACCACGGAAAAATATTCCAAAAATTATATTTCACAAGAAGACCCACGGAGCCAGAAGACGAGACGGAGAAGGGGCCTGGGGGCCCACACCCCTGCTAGGCACGGGCCCACCACGCAGCCATCCCAGGCACTCCCTCGGCCTCCCTCTGCGCCTATAAGTTGCCTCTCGACCTAAAAACCGAGGGGGGTTCGATAGTTTTACAGAAAGAGTTCCGCTCCGCCGCCGTCACCAGAAACCAAGATTCGGATCCAGAAACTCCGTTCGGGCACCCTGCCGGAACGGGGAATTTGGAGAGGATCATCGCCATCGTCATCACCAACGCATCTCCATCAACCATCGATGTTTCCCTCATCCATGAGTGAGTAATCCCCCGCTGTAGGCTTGGGGATGGCAGGTATTGGATGAGTTCTATCATGTAATCGAATTAGATCTGTTAGGGCATAGTTCCTATTATCTCTATTAGTGCTATTTGACTTTGTAGCAACTTGTTGTGCTTAATGCTTGTCACTAGGGCCCGAGTGCCATGATCTCAGATTTGAACTTATTATTGAATCATTATGATAGTATTGTTTGTGTTCTTATCTGCAAGTTGTGTACACATATCATTGTCCGGATCCAAAGGCCCCGAAGTGACAATAATTGGGACAACCAGAGGGGATGGCTATGGTGTGAGGATCACATGTGTTCATGGAGTGTTAATGCTTTGCTCTGGTGCTCTATTAAAAGGAGAACCTTAATTGCCAGTAGTTCCCTAGAGGCCCCGCTGCCATGGGCTGGCTGGACAGAAGATGTTGTGCAAGTTCTCATTGCGAGCACGTATGACTATATTTGGATTACATGCCTAGGAATGTGTAGTACTTGGATGCTTATTATTATTTATCTGCAATGCCCTAGATCTTGAAGTTACATGTTTACACTCGTGCATGCAATGCCCGTACATCCATCCCTATGCCTACCGCACTCGAATCCCACTATTACCGTTACTGTTAGTATTGCTCATGTTTCACTATTGCTGTTGCTTTGATGTTGCTACTACAAACTGTTGCTACTGATAAACTTCTATGAGCAAGAACTATTTCCAGGTGCAGCTGAATTGACAACTCAGTTGTTAAGGCTTGCAAGTATTCTTTGGCTCCCCTTGTGTCGAATCAATAAATTGGGTAATACTACCCGCAAAGACTGTTGCGATCCCCTACACTTATGGGTCATCAAGACTATTTTATAGCACCGTTGCCGGGGAGCATAGCTTTATTTGTAAGTTCACTTGGATCTATTATTGCTCACCACTACTCCTTTCATCATGGGGAAGTCTCATGATGGAAAGTTTCCTATTTTACCGTCCACTACAAGAAGAGGTACAGTCTTAAACACCTATGTTGCTCTTGATTCACCGTCTGTTATGAGTAAGCTTGTTACACCACCACCACATACTCATGCTATACACACTGGTACTACTGCTGAATCTTACTGCTTTTGATGCTCATGATGTTACTTCTACTGTGCTTGATGCGAGTGGTTCATTAGGTCCTTTTCTAGATGCTACTATGGCTAGTGTAGGAAATACCGAAACTCCTAGTGAAGACACTGTTACACCTGTTAGCTCACCTGATTCTAGGGAAAGTTATGATATTAATGATGGTTACATTGAGTTCACTGATGAATTTGTTGAAGAGTGCCGAAACACACATGGTACTAGTGCTATTAGGAGCCTCCTTGCTAGACATACTATTATGCCTAAACTGTCCTTTGATCCTAAGTTTGCCACCTCTCCCATAGATATTAAAGATGAAGATTATGATTTCTCTCTTGATTTATCCTATTTGTACATTGTTGAGAAAGAACCTTTTTGTGGGACTGAAAATGAGAGTGTTGTGGCTCATATGAATGAGCTTTCTACTATGTGTGCTTTATTCTCTGATGATTTTAAGATGCGCAAGTATTTTGTTGCTAAGATCTTTCCTTTTTCACTAAAAGGGGAAGCTAGGGCTTGGTTTAATAGATTACCTCCTAGTTCCATTGATAGCCCTGATTGCTTGATTGCTTCTTTCTTCCAGAAATATTTTCCTCCCAGTGCTAGACATGTTGATTTGGAGAGACTTTTTGATTTTAAACAGGGAGAAAAAGAGATATTGCCTGAGTCATGGACAAGGTCCGTGCCTTGATTCATGCACATCCTGGATGTCCATTGCCTAAGAGTGAGCTTCTTGATATTTATTATAATGTACTAACTGATGATTCGAGGACCTACCTAGATAGCTTTGCTGATTGTGTTTTCAGGAAAAGAACTCCTAGAGATGCTGAAGAATTAATGGCTAAGATAAGCAAGAATTATGATGATTGGACTTCAACTGAGCTAAATATACCTGAGCCTATTACTCCTGAACCAGATGTTCCTACCAGTTCCAACACCAACACCAAAGAAGAGGGGAGTTATTGCATTAAATGATGAAGTGATGAAGGAAGCTAAGAAGTGTCTAAAGGAGAAAGGTATTAGAGCTGAAGATGTGAAGAATCTACCTCCTATAGAATAATTATGTAAGCCAATTCCCCACTCATCTACTATTCAGGTACACTCTCTCCACTTTAATGAACGTGATATTCCCTATGGTAAGCCTCCTGATCAATTCTTAGAGGAACCTGATACATTTATTGTTAAACAAGGTAATTTTAATAAACAAGTTCAGAATCATTTATTGGAAAACTCTAGAGCTATCCATGAGTTGAAAGATATTGTGGAAAGAACTTCTAATGATATTAAAATGCTTTCTAAACACTTTCAAATGGCCCAAACCCAACTTGATCAACTTGCTAAGGTACAAAAGGATATGCTAGTTAATGCCTTAGGAGATAAGCATGCTTATGGAATTAGAACTAGGAGTGGTACAGCTACTCAAGATCCTATATATCCTGAAGGACACCCTAAATGAATTGAGAAGGATTCTCAACAAGGTGAGAGTAGTGGTAGTACTCGTAAGAGAAAGAAAAATAAACATAAGATAGTTGAGGAACCCCTTTGTAACACCCTCGGAATCGGCCCTATGCAAGTTTTAGCGATTCCCTCCAAACCCGCATAGAAACGATTCAAAGGTGCCCACCAGGAACTTTCGTGCGGGTGGAAAACGAAGTAATACCATTACACATTAGTTCACGATGGATCCCACAAAACAGATATATACAACAACGACTCCATGAGTCAAGAATACAGATATACAATACAAAGATCCAAATCAACTTGAAAACGATACAACGTCCAACTACGAACAAGATGCAAATGGGGCTAAGAGCCCTGAAGAATAACCAATGGCGTCCATAACACTTCCCAGGCCAAGCCAGAAGGGTAACCCTGCTAACGACGTCGATCTCAAAACCTGTCAAAAATAAGGAGGTGCCGACAAAGGGCAAAGGAAAAAGAGGAGCGGTCAGTACTGAGGCCAGTACACGGCGAGACTAGAATTTGGCGGTCCTCGCCTACATAGGTATGGTGGACTGAGGCAGCAGCGCAGCATGCACCAAACAATCTATAGAGACTCAATACAACTGGCGGCTATCAGATAGGGATGAGAAAGACCTATTCGGATCCAAACTGAAACTATCACCAAGCATACCCATCCTGGTATTTCCCCCTCGAGACCAAACGAGGAAGTCAACCGAGGAACTCACACAGTTGGCAGTTTTATTCATTCCGTTATAGTTGCGGCAATTACTAGTCAGATATAGATAGCATGAGCCCCAAAACCAGAAGTTGTTGGTACTTTTATTTAGCCATTCCGTTGTAGTGAAGCTGATTACTAGTCATTATAAGGTCAAATTTATAGCACTACTTTAGTTATAGTTGTCTATGATCGAGATACTGTGATCCAAGTCGTCCATAACCGCGGACACGGCTTTCAGAAAGTTTTACCCTGCAGGCGGCACAAATACCAACACACGCACGATCAACCTCAGAAAAAACCAAATTAAAACCCAACGAGGCATCACGACAGAGTAATTTCAAGATTCATATAATATTTCAGGGTCCACCCCACCAAGCTACCCGCTACGAAGTTGGCCGGCTCCGAGACAGACCCAGAGGTTTGTGACGATGGCTGTAAATGACTGGGAACTCGAAAGTGTGACTGGGCTTGTCGATACCGTGAAAACATGGCACGGGGTTTCAAAACAGTACAGGCGCTCCACGCGCAATCATAAATAAAGCAGTAAAGCATGGCATAAGTACAGGATAGTAATAAAGCCCCAAACTAGTTTGTGGCCCCAAGAAATAATATAGGACTCAAGCTCTGGCTAGGGGGATTCATGGTCCCACATGCGGATAGTGCGAACATTCAAAGAACAGGTATCAAGTACTCAGGGTCCTATGGGACACAAGTGGACGGTTAAAAACCAAATAACATCTATTGCCCACCTGTGCCTCTGCATTATTTACCTACTTTCAATTTTAGTTATTAAACGATAATTAAAGCCATGATCATCTCCAACATTAAACATGCGACATTACTCCAACAACTGTGGTACTTGATGACATGCAACCGCACTTGAGCAAGCGACTACGACACGCAAGTCCATCTATCTACCAAACAATAGGTAATAGGTTGTGTCCAAGGCAATATAAGGCTGCAAGGGATATCACGGGTACGAAAACTAGAGCATCGCAACACAGATAGCAATAGATCAACAGGAGGAAATAAAGACTATAAAGTAAAATAGGTAGAAAGGGGGAGAATTCTCGCCTGAAAACATTGCCAAAGGTTCATCCGAAGATCGGATCGTCACTCGCATCAACTCATCGGCCTAATCCGTGAAGAAGCAAAGCTCTGGAGGAAACACCGGATGCACTATTTAATACAACGGCAAAAGATAGGGCATGATACATGTATGATGTATGACATGGCAAGGTGCGATGCAATTAGGCCATATTAAGCGGAACCGGGGTCCCGACATTTAATTAGATGGTTCAAGTTGTTTAGATACCCCGTAATTTAAATGTTGTCTTAATAAGGCAAAATATATAATCGGTTCGCTACACAAATTTAAATGGAGCCAATATTAGACTAGATTTGCTCGCATATAGTCTCCATATTAATTATTAGGTGAATTGGAAAAACCCCCAAATCGCATGATATGTGTGAAAGCATGACAATTTAAATGCAAAAAAGTATATATATATTTCAAATTATAAAATAGGGCTTGGAAAAGGGTCACATTTTGAGGGGTTCGGAGATCTTGGTTACAAAAGGGCTTCGGACTCCGGGAACGGGGCTTCGGATCTGTGAAGAAGAGCTTGGTGTTCCTCGTCGAATGCCTTCGGGTACCGGGTCCATGAGGGAGAGTCCTCAGGGTCTCGATCGACGAATCCGTGAAGGAGATCTCGGCGGTTTCTGGCCTCAGGTGGCATCTTGTGCGGTTCCAGGAGTCTGGCTTCTCGCATGGTATCGGTTCACAGGAAGCGGGACAAAAATCTTGCGATGTCCTTCGTGGCAGCGGCACAGGAACATGAGTACATCACCAAGATTGGAGGCATCGAGGCTCCGAGGAAGCACCGAGGCAGTAGATGGTCATGTACTTAGATGCAAGCAATCTTAACTCAAGACAACAAGTGGGCATATTAGTGCACGTTGCTAGAAAAAAAACATTTAGCAAAAATGTTTCCTGCAGTAACAACTGAGCGTGGTCGTGATCAGCGGGACATCGACCATGGATTCGAGCTTGCGGATAATGGACCAAAGGCAGGAGGATGACCTGCGTCATAGGAGCATCGCAAGGTCGAGGACGGGTGCTCCAGAAGCCATAGGAGATGACGGTGTTGGGCGAGGAGGAGGAAGCTGGCGGGCGACGGCGCTCAAGGTCGAAGCGGAGATGACGGCCAGCGAGGGCGCACGCTCGGGAAGGCCGGCCAGTTGGGCTTGTAGGAGGGGATGCGGCGAGGTCGGCCCTGGTGATGCCCAGGCAACAACGGAAGGACAGAGGAGTGGCGGTCGGAGGCGGGGACGCGGAAGCGGCGATGCTGTGCCGCCGACAGATGAGCGGCGGAGGACGGAGGAGAGGGCCACGCGGCAGAGCAAGGTCAAGGCGTCCTGGGGCGGCGGCGGAAGGGAGAGGGGATCCCCGGCGGCGCACGGCCTAGGAAGAGGCAGCGGCAGGGGAGGTTAGCAAGAGGGAAGGGACCGCGGGTTGGGCACGGGGTTGAGAACGTGCGGGGCGGGCGGCTCCTGGGGATCGGGTCGGTCGAGCGGGGAGGTAGGGATCGATCGAGGAGAGAGAGCGGAGTTGCGGGGCCAAGGGCACTCAACGCAGGACGGTAGGAGCCTGACAGAGGCCAGGGTCGGGCAGGTGTGGTGGTGTGGGTTGTGCTTCACGCGTGAGTGCGTGTGCTGGTCTGGTAGGGGCGTCGGGTGTGGTGACGCGGTGTTGACCGCGTGGGTTGGCTCCTGGCGGCTGCAGGTAGGTAGGGTTAGGTGGTGGGATCTAGGGTTTGGGGTGGTTAGATTAGGGTTTAGGTCTAGATATTTATTTGGGGTAGTAGGCTGCTGCCAATGGGCCTTTGGGCCTGGCCGGTGGAGGCCTTCCCATAAAATAGGTTTTCTATTTATTATTTTTAATTCTTTTAAAATAAAACATTTGCACAAAGGTTTAGACAAATAAAAGATCCAAACGGATCTAGGGTTTCAATTTGAACAAAGAGGAGAATACCTAGAAAACAAAATAGCCTTTTATAAAATAGTTTTGCCAAACAGATGCATGCAGATGTCATGATTATGCACAAAGTATTGTTTAGCATACGATTTTCTAGTAGTGGATTTCCCGGGGTGCTACACCCTTGAACCTGCTATAGATCCTAATATTATATATGTCTTTGATGCTGAAACTGAGAGTGGTAATGATAAAAATGATGCTCCTGATAAGGAGGAAGGTGAGGAAGAACCTGAGAAGCACACTAAAAACACTAGGTACACAAAGGAAGATTTTATTGCTAATAAACATGGTAAAGAGAGAGAACCTTGGGTGCAGAAACCTATGCCTTTTCCAGATAAGAAACACAAGTCTAAGGAGGAAGAACACTACAACAAGTTTTGTGAGTGGATGAAACTTTTATTTTTGCAAATTCCTTTGACTGATGCTATTAAATTGCCTCCTTATTCAAAGTATATGAAGGATATTGTCTCTAATAAAAGGAAGATTCCTAATGAGTATATTTATACTTTGCTTTCTAATTACTCCTTCAATGGTAAGGTTCCAAAGAAACTTGGTGATCCAGGTATACCAAATTTTCTTTGCTCTATTAAGAATAATTATGTTAGAACTGCTTTATGTGATTTGGGAGCTGAAGTTAGCGTTATGCCTTTTTTCTCTCTACAAGAGACTCCAGCTAGAAAAGTTGATACCAACTAATATATCTTTGCAAATGGCTGATAAGTCAACTACTATTCCTGTTCGTATATGTGAGGATGTTCCTGTTCAAGTGGCTCATAATTGCTTGGTTTTAACTGATTTTGTTGTGCTTGAGATGCCTGAAGATCATAATATGTCTATTATTCTTGGGAGACCTTTTCTTAATACTGCAGGTGTTGTCATTAATTGTAATCATGGAAAAGTAACATTCAATATTGATGACAAAGAGCATACTATTTATTTACCCAAGAAGGTTGCTAGAAGCTATTGCCTGAATTCCATGGAAAATATTGAGAGCATCAAGGTTGGAGAAATATACTGTCCCATCCACAGGAAAATTTCGAAACTATTATGATTGGGACCATTGCTATAAAGTATGAGGTAACATAATCACCTTGTGGAATGCAAAGTTTTGTTTCATATAAGATTGTTTTGGTAATAAGACTTGATAAACCTTTTTAACAAAAGGATTTTAATGAACAAAATAATGTTTTCACTGTGGTTATACTTGCTATCTTTTACTTTTCTCCTTCCTAGTCTTTGCTTTTAGCTTTAGGTTTGCTAGTTGTTTGCTTGTTAGTTTGTCTTAGAGCTCCTGTAGTTTGGCTTTTGGTTTCTTTTGCTTCTTCTGAAAAAACTGTTTCTACGAGAAAATCAATTTTTTTCATACCCTGAAAATTGGCCAAAAATAAAGTTTCCCGAAAAATCCCAGAAAATTCAAAATAATTTTTTCTCGAAAAAAGGGGCAGAGCGACACCTGAAGTGACCCAGGGGGCCACCCTAGGCCACCACAGCCATGGTAGGCGCGTACTAACTATGGGTGGCACCTGGGGGAGGGGTCTGGCCCACCTGGGCCCCTTCAAGGTGCCCCCTCACAGCCATCTTCTTTCTCTTTCCCAAAAAACACCGGAAAACTTGCTCAAGCTCGAGTTCTTGCTGTTCTTGCTCGCGATTTTCGATCTCCTTGCTCAGCGCATCTTTGCTACTGATTTTTGGAGAGATTGATCCTTAGTATGTGCCTCCTCCACTTGTCCAATTAGATTTGTGATTGGTAGATTGTATCTTGAGTATTTTGCTGCTATAGGTGTCAGGTTGTTTGAGCTTGCATGCATGTTCTATGCTTAGAGATTTCATTTTGATGCATGTGTAGCGCTCTAAGAAAGTTCCTATAGTAGTTGCTCATCATTTATGAACTTAGAAATCACTTGGTTTGATGCTTGTCTAAAATTTCAGAAAAGAGAGGTCATGGACCACCACACATTTGGTGAAATATTTGAGGGTGATGCACCTAGAAGGGCAAGGCTTCCAAGATCATCCACCAGTGCCAGGCCCTCATACAATGAGGATCTCATCACTCCGCGATTTGGTGACGAGGGAGATGAGGGGGATGCACATCCCTCCGCCTTTCCTTGCCAAACCTTCTTGCGGGCTGCTGGGATTCTTGATGATTTTATGACCTTGGTTCGAAGGGCTGGTCTAACAAGTTTCTTTCACTAAAACATTTGTGGATATATTCTCCTTCACTAACAGCTTGTTCCATCCAGATGTTTGGCAGGTCTTACCATATGACACTGAAGAAATTTTGTGAGGCTCTGGGACTTGGTACAACTGGGTCAGCAAAGAAGATTCCAGCTCAACCCACTGATTTGTTGGAGCTGTATCGCAGAATAACCAATGATGATAACCGTAGAGCTCAACGGGTAAAGATAAGAAAGATTCAACTTCCAGCCATCAGGTACTTCACTTACTATCTTGCCACCAGTGTTCTTGGTAGGGAGAACACTAGTATTATTTCCATTTATCATTTGTCTTTCTTAGCTACTGCGCTCAACAATGAAACCAAGTACAATCTTGGTTCTCTCATTGCTCGTCGCTTGACTGCTAAGGGACCCATTTATGGGGGAATTATTGCTACCCGTGTTGCTGCTGCCTTGGACATTGCTGTTGACCCAAATGATACAGTCTTGGCTCCTGAGAGGCTTGATCTTGCTGCCATGAAGGCGCATCACTTTGTCACCACTAGTTCTACCCTTGAGAACTTGGTTTATAGAATGTTGTTTATTGACGGGGAAGAGAGAGAGAGAGATCCCTCTCCCCCAAAACACTTTGTTCAGTATTTCTCAGGGACCTTTGTCACACTCCAAGGAGGAGATGGATGAGATGCTGCGCTCTCTTACCTTCCATGGGCACTATCAGGAGGAAGTGCCCTCATATGACCCCGCTGTACACTACACAGGGGAGTCCTCGAGCTCGTACCAGGGCGAGGGAGCCTCCTCGTCATACTATGGAGGTGCACCTACTTGGGCACCATGGGATTGAGCCCCACTTATGCCAAAAGCCTAAGCTTGGGGGGAGGTATACCGACATCACACTCATATATATATCATGTTCGGTCGGTTCTTTGTATATCCATCATTTGGCTTTCTTTTTGGTTCTTGTTGCTTCTTTCTTCAAAACACAAAAATACCAAAAATATTTTTGTTGTTTCTCTTGGTTTGTTTCTTTGTTTCTTTGCTTTGGTTTTCCTTAAAATAAAAATCCAAAAATATTTTGCTTTGTTTGGTTTCTTTTTGCTTTGTTAGCTTGTTTGAAAAATCAAAAACATGTTTTTCTTCTTTGGTTTTGTGAGTTCTTTGCAGGGTTCAGCCGTCCTCAGTGGATTTTGGTTTTCATGTTATTATTCAAGTCACACAAGTGAAGGGAAATAATGAAGATTAAGACAACTCGAGGTATGGTAAGAGGCTGGTAATGAAGTCTATTTGTTTTCATTTTTGTACATATACATATCATTGTGAGCATGCTTAGTCCGTTCATTGTAAGGAGTGTGTTACTGACGGATGCTTAGTAGTTCTTGCTTGTCTATGATTAGCGCCAGCTTGCTAATAGTTTGTAGCATGTCATATGAATGTTTTCTTGCATTGTTTTATTCATATTTTGGTATGATATTGTGGTATCCTCCTCTGACTATTCATGTGAATCGACTTGGCACATGCTCACGCATGCATATGACTAATCAATAGTCAGTAAGCCTCGATGATTTATTTTGCCTCAGAGTTCTTGTATCACCTTCATGCCATAATTAGTCCTATTTTGTTGCAAGCCTGGTTATGACAGTTATTGCTCTCTTGTTTGTCGCTCCCTCTCTTTTGCTAGCCTTCACTTGCACTGAGTATGCGCTCTACCTGTGCTTCCAATTCCTCAAAACCAATATTGCCAACTGTGTCCACCATACCTACCTATTAGCATCATTTTCTACTTCAGTGCATATTCAATATGCCTTGTTTTCTTCCAAATAAATTTTTTGTCTGTTTTGAGAAAGTTAGTTAGTAAAGCTCTCACGAACTTGATGGCACACTTTATTCCTTGCACTTAATAATCCTGAACCATTGTGACTTGTCTATGAAAGTTATATGCTTGCTAAATATATGCTGGGAGTCAGCAGAACCGTGCTATCACGAGGAACGCTTTCAACGCCTTTTGGATATCCTATCTAGTTGATACTTTTTTCTTTTGTTTACGGATGTCGACGATGTGAAATAAAAGGGGAACTTGTGAGTTCATGGAGTCTATACATTGTGTTAGAGAAACGCCTGGGGAGCTAGCCTAAGCCATGCCTAATCATGGTGGAAACTTGCAGCATCACCATAATGAGCATTCTGTGAAGCATCCTCAATAAAAAGCTATGCACATAGTAAATAAAAAGATCGTTGAGATGCCAATTGTCTGCTTGCCTTGTCATATTGATCACGGGATAGCTCCTGTATCATGTGCAAGGGGTACCCCATTGGCGGTTCTCTATGATATGCATGTATGAACAATGACAAGAACTTACAGGTAACCAAAGTTGAGTAGCATGCGGAGCGGCCCTTGTACTCAAGGGACTTGGGATTTCCAGTTTATGGTCTATCAAGCATATAAGTCATACTAGACCTCACTTTCACCTTAACCAAATGAAGATGCCTATGATAGGGTCAATAAGAGCTCAAAGCTAATGAGTACCTTCCTTTCAGCATTGGGAAGCCTTTCAAACTTTTCAAAACCATTTTCACTCCCTTGTTGAGTCACCACTTATTCTATGAGCACCTTCTTGAGAGCATAGTTGTCATTCTTGTGTTTGTTCCAAAACTTGGTTAATTATGTCATGACTTTGATGCTTGTATCTCTGATATCTTTACTTCTAGTCTTCACTTGAACTTCGGAGGTGCCTCGGCATTTATATTGTGCTCTACAAACAAAGCCAAGCGAGATACCACTCTATCATACCTTACTATGAGCATTGCAATGTTGCTTATGTTTATGTTTCGTGCTACTTATTATTATTATTGAGTTGGTTTCTCTTCATAGCTTGCAATGAATATTGAGTAGATTTAGTTGCATACTTCTTATTATGAATGGTTTAAGCATCTACTCCTGTGCTGAGAATATATACATCATATGAAGCAAATGTGTTCGTGAAAGTTCTTTTATCGCACTCAGTTTTCAACTGAATTGCTTGAGGACAAGCAATAAGCTAAGCTTGAGGGGAGTTGATACGTCCAAAACGTATCTACTTTTCCGAACACTTTTGCTATTGTTTCTCCTCTAAACTTGTGTGATTTGGATACAACTAACACAGACTGACGCTGTTTTCAGCAGAATTACCTTGGTGTCTAGTTTTTGTGCAGAAAATCAACTATCAGGAAAAATTCCAGAAAATATGCCAAAAATATATTTCACCAGGAGACCCACGAAGCCAGAAGACGAGACGAAGAAGGGGCCTGGGGGGCCCACAACCGTGCCAGGCGTGGGCCTACCTCTATCCGCGCCTAGGGGGGTGCAACCACCCCAGGCACCCCCTCGGCCTCTCTCTACGCCTATAAGTTGCCTCTCGACCTAAAAACCGAGGGGGGTCGATAGTTTTCCAAAAAGAGTTCCGCTCCGCCGCCACCATAAATCAAGATTCGGATCCAGAAACTCTGTTCTGGCACCCTGCCAGGACGGAGAATTTGGAGAGGATCATCGCCATCGTCATCACCAACACATCTCCATCAACCATCAATGTTTCCCTCGTCCATGAGTGACTAATCCCCCGCTGTAGGCTTGAGGATGGTAGGGATTGGATGAGTTCTATCATGTAATCGAATAAGATCTGTTAGGGCATAGTGCCTAGTATCTCTATTAGTGCTATTTGACTTTGTTGCAACTTGTTGTGCTTAATGCTGATCACTAGGGCCCGAGTGCCATGATCTCAGATCTAAACTTATTATTGAATCATTATTATAGTATTGTTTGTGATCTTATCTGCAAGTTGTGTACACATATCATTGTCTGGATGCAAAGGCCCTGAAGTGACAATAATTGGGACAACCGGAGGGGATGGCTGTGGTGTGAGGATCACATGTGTTCACGGAGTGTTAATGCTTTGCTCCGGTGCTCTATTAAAAGGAGCACCTTAATTGCCAGTAGTTCCCTAGAGGCCCCGCAACCACGGGCTGGCTGGACATAAGTTGTTGTGCAAGTTCTCATTGCGAGCACATATGACTATATTTGGAGCACATGCCTAGGATTGTTTAGTACTTGGATGCTTACTATTATTTATCTGCAATGCCCTAGATCTTGAAGTTACATGTTTAGACTCGTCCATGCAACGCCCGTCCATTCATCCCTATGCCTATCACACTCGAATCTCACTGTTACCGTTACTGTTACTATTGCTCCTGTTTCACTTTTGTTGTTGCTTTGTTGTTGCTACTACAAACTGTTGCTACTGATAAAATTCTGTGAGCAAGAACTATTTCCAAGTGCAGCTAAACTGACATTTCAGTTGTTAAGGCTTGCAAGTATTCTTTGGCTCCCCTTGTGTCGAATCAATAAATTGGGTAATACTACACGCGAAGACTGTTGCGATCCCCTACACTTGTGGGTCATCAAACATCAGCATCAAGTCCACCGCTGAAGATAACGGACAGGAGGGTGCAGGAGTAGGTCGGGCCGCCCCGTAGAACGAGCCATCCCACCGCTGTCACACACTGCCGATCTGCCGCTGCAGCTTTAGATCCGCTGCCGAGATCCTGTCGTCGCTGGTCTGTCATCACTACCAGAGATCAAGCGAGGTCGGCCGCCGCGATTCTCCATCACCCGACGCATGAGGAAGGGACCACCGCCGCCGCGCCGCCTGGACTTTGCCCCAGTGACGTTTCCAGCGGCGACAGGAGGGGGAAGGGCGGTGGAGGTGGGTGGCAAGAAGGGGCCGGGGCGACCCGATGCAGTGCGGCGGCGCCGCACGGGAGAGGTGGTGGTGGTGGGGGGGATTCCTGCCCAAAAAATCCTATTTTCACAACAGAAGTAATGAAACCTGTTATCCTATGCGTGATGTATTTTCTATCCTGTCTATTGTTGCCTATTTTTATATCCTGTGCGTGATGTATTTCCCACATTTACATTTGTAGTGTACTCGTAGGTAGTATGTTTTTTGAAGGTAACATTTTTTGCAGATCCTTTCTTAATTGCTTTCTGATATCGCTGAATCGGCTATGCATTAATCATAGATAATACATATAAAATCTAGAAAGTTATTTATTTCTTCGTTTGTTTGCGAGAGATGGCGTGGTACTAATTTTCTTTCGGACCTGCGTCTATAATTGCATCTAAATTAATGTGAATTGTGAGGCAATGTGTTATTTCATTTATTACGTAATATTGAAATAACAAGTCTTAATGTAGGTTATTCTGAAGAAGATATTGGTCTACTATTATGATTTGTTTTGTTGCACTATGTCAGTTATGAAATCAGTAATTTAGGATGCACTTGAATGTCAAGTTTTGACTAAGAACTAGGATAACGTGACACAAAGTAAGGTCATTGGATTCGTATTCAAAGCACTTTCTTGTGATTGCAGTTTTTGCTACTAGGCTAACAAAAGTACTACGTACTTAAACAATCAAAATATCCGCCTTATCTTTTTCAAATCTGATCAGAACAGAGCACATGATATATTCTTCCTCTGAATGCACCAGGTCGAAAAAACATCTTATAAGAAGGCAGTCGTCTCATACCCAATTGCCAAACCTCAACACTTCTTCCACCCGGCCCCCTACGAGCAAGGTATGGACACGGAGAGAGCAGCCCTCACCTTGATCCTCGCCCTGGCCACTGTGTCATCGCACTTCTTCGCCGGGGCGGACGCCTGCGACAACGTGCCTTCCATGGACATCGACGCGGCGTGCCTCAAGGCGTGCACGTCGCAGCCCCTGTACCAGCTCTGCCAGGACACGCTGCGGCACGCGGATCGCGAGGGGGAGGTCACCACGTACGCGGTCATCGCCACCAGGTTCGCCAAGCTGTCGTACGAGCCCACCATGGAGACCGTGGACCAGCTGCTGCAGAAGGCGTCCGGCGACGAGAGGGCGGCGTACGCGAACTGCAAGGACAAGTACGAGTTGGCCCACCGGCTTATGGCCGCCGTCGTCAACCAGCTGTTCGCCTGCTCGTTCGGGAGCGCCAGGCAGGAGTACATCGACGCAAGCGTCGCCGTCAGGTCCTGCGGGGACGGGCTGTGGGCGTTCCGGTCGTCGCCTCTGTACGACGTGAACGCCGCCGATCAGGACAAGACCATGCTCGCGTATGATCTGGGAGCATTGATCGTTGGCAAGTAGTGAGCGCAAAGCACGCTACAAAAATTATTGTTCCATTCTAAAGATAATTAATCAAGAATAACAACGTTGAGGAACCGCCCTGTTGACGGGTGATCCAACCGTCTTGCTAGTAATCTCGTGGCTGTGCGTAATCCCCGACCCTCGCCCCCTCTCCGGCACGACCGGGTGGCGCTCACGGTGGTACGAAGCTTGCTCGGCGGGCGCCATGGACGTGACGTGTTGCCGGCTGCCGTCCCGGCCGGAATCAGGCCGCCTCGGGCCTAGATGGGCCTCGGAATCTGGGAGCATTGATCGTTGGCAAGTAGTGAGCGCAACTACTTTGGCCACATACAAATGCATCTAGTCTAAATATTAAATATTTAACTAGATACATCGAAATTTAGATAAAATTGGGATCATTAATATGAGTATAAATTAGTATTTTGTTTTTATAATAATTAATCAAGAATAAAAGAAGGTTGACTAGATAAATAGAATAAGGCCCAAAAATCATCATTTTAAATTGCGTGCCACATACTCCTTTGCTAAAGATGCTTATATTTATATTGTGGAATAGAGAGAAGTACCTAATAGTTTCCTAAATAATGTAGTGCCCTAATGCTGGTCCAGTCTCTGTTTCGGGGTAAAGCTATGCTCTTGGCGCTAGTAGAAAAAATGGTTTCGGTTCGATCCTGAGTCCGACAATACTTCTGGTTTGTCGGGCCGGGACTAGTATGAGCACTAGTCCCGGTTCGTACCTTTTTCCAGTGGCTAGGAGCCCAGGAAAGCTCTAGTCTTTAGTCCCGGCTCATGATACGGCCCGAAAATAAAGGGGTGCGGGCGCGGGCAACACCCTTTAGTCCCGGTTGATGTCTCCAACCGAGACTAAAGCAACACTCTCTAGTTCTGGTTTGAGATATAAACGGAAACTAAAAAAACCTGGCAATTTTTCTGACGGGTTCTGCCATGGCAGGAAATTGGGCAAAAATCCTGTCGCGACAGGAGATTTCTGTCCACCACATCCTCCCCCTGGAGATCGTCTTTTCTAGTTTCAAAAGCATGCCACAAAATTATAAAAAATCTAAAAATGAAATCCTTCAAACTGTAGTTATATTAAGTGATTTAGTTGTTACGAAAATTAACAAACATGAATTTCGATATATTTTGCCAAAAAATGTCATGAAAACTTCAAATGGATATAACTTTTGCATACGATATCGGACAAATCGTACAACCTATCAAAATGTGTGGAAAAAATTTCAAGTTTGGTTTTAACGGCCCTAGGCCGTTTTGGATTCTTTTGGATTTTTAAAATTCAAAAAGGAAAAAAGTTATTTTAAAAATTAATTTTTTTAGCCAATTTTTTATGCCATATTTGGATTCCTCACATTTTTTTTGATAATAATGGATATATTATTTGTCAAATTTCGAATTACTGATTAAATATATTATGTATGCCATATTAAATGAATAAATGGCAAAAATGAATAAAATATTTTTTTATTTTCATTGGAATAAAATAGTTATTAGTACTCATTTATTATTGTTTACATAAATAGTTGTTTGTAGTTTCAAAAGATAAAGATGTGTGACATATTTATATGAGCTAATAGGATTGATATGGTAGTCTTGACAACAAGATACAATATACTTTGCGCAAAGACATCCTGATGGAACAGAAAAGTTAAGCGTGCTGGGGGTGGAGTAGTGCTAGGATGGGTGACCGACCAGAAAGTTTAACCACGGGCCTAATTTGTCCTAAGATTAAGTATAGTTAGTGTTAAAATGTTCCAAGTGAGAGGATTAACGAGTCAAACAATTCAAATGTTAAAAAAATCATTTTTTAAAAGAAATAAAATAAAAATATCTAATCTCGGGACGCATTACGACCCGGGACTAAAGGTCCTCTGCCCCCCACTTCGAAAAGTGGCCACATGGTGGCCTCTAGTCTCGGTTCCTAGCAAACCGGGACTAGAGATAGAGACCTTTAGTCCCGATTTCACAGTCTCGAGTGTGAAATCGGGACTATAGGCCCTTTTTCCATTAGTGTGGCATCAAGCATGACAACGACAGAAATAGGAGCTAATACCATTGTCATGGACTATTTATAAGATTACTATTGTGTTGCCATTATTAACTAGCTCATGTTTTGAGCCACACAAAAGAGAAGATCATGCAGATTAACTAGATCCTTGAGATCTTCCCTGCTGGGCCACGTAGAGAAAAACAAAACTTTTTCCTCTAACATAGTGATCCCAAGATCTAGCTGAGGTAGAAGGCCACGAGGTTTACCACTAGACGCTGTCAACACCCGGATTTTTAATCCCAGATGCCTGTTATGCCATACATCGCAATCCCAGGATTATCATTTTTGCGAGACATAACAGATTTGGATATCACAGTACATCATCCATTACAAACCATACGTAAGGTCTTACACAAATAAGGATCTCATGATCCATTTCTTAATACAATTCAAGAAGCGGAATAACATAATAGTAATGATAGCGTAGGCGAAGCTCCATCTTCAGGGTCACAGGCAATGCTGACGATGGGAGATGATCCTAGTTGTCATAACCTTCCTGCGGTCCATCATCCTAATACTCCTCTTCATAGTCTGGCCACGGGAATAGCCAGGGACAAAGACATGAGTACTCTTTAAGTACTCGCAAACTAATACTAGTAAGTTAAGGGGGTTTTTGTAGTAGGATACTAAGCTCTAGGGTTATTTTGCAAAAAGACAGATTTACCTCTACTAAGTTCAGAAGCAAAGAAATCTAGTTGAAAATTTTATAACACCTAAATGAGAATTTACATCTCATATCACAATTCTATTGTGGTCAAGTCAAAGTCACAAATCATTGCACGAGTCATTTTGAAAACATCTGACGGGGGAACAGTATGGCCACTCCAACTATCCATAACCATGGACGCGGCTATTCGAATAGTTTGACACTCTGCAGAGATTATACACTTTCACCACAACATTCGATACATCCGTTAGGAACAATCCTGAATTCACCATACTCAGTATGCGGATAATCAATCCTAACCTTTTAATTACACGCCCTAGTATAGGCACCTCTCCTGTGAGTTTGGCCTCCCAACCATGACCAACTGTCATCTTGGGTACTGCACAGGTGGACAATCTTCACAAGGTATCCTCAGCTCAGACCTTGGCCGCGAGGGAACCCATACTAAGGTATATAAATTTCCAGTCAAGCCCTACCCAAATTTCGGGTATTGTGGTTGTACGGTAAAATTTGGAATGGTATCGCATCCAGACAACCATCAGTTTTAAAAAGGGCTAAGTTTCATGCCTCAACATTTTCATCATCAAAATTATCTGGTATTTGGAAACACATGTCAAAACATTTCAGTAGAATAACTCATCATTCTAAGGTTTTCATAACCATTTTCACCAATTATTACCATCTAAGGTTGATCAAGTTTTATGCTTAGCACTAGCATCTACAAGTGGGGGTAAATACTAATGAGGGGTGGTAAACAAGTGGGCATTTGCTAAGTTCAATCTCATGCCTTAGGATGACATCAAGATTATCTAAATTAGGCCAAATTTTATGCTCTGTATGCTACCTTTAGTTATCTTTCTAGAATCTACAAGTCACTATGTAAACTCTAAGAGAAAGCTTTGATAAAGAAAATAAAGTATTAATCTTACAAGTAAAACTAGGATTGGTTTATCAAGTGGGTATGATCACATATGCTTAAGGCATATAGTTGGCATGGTAACAAGCAAGTATTTGCTTGCATAAGTTGCAAGGGTTAGCTTGCTAAGTTTCAAGTATTGGCTTGCCTTGAGCAGAGCAGTGGTTGAAGTTCTCCTCGGCTTCTTCCTCGTAGTATCCTCCTTCGTCCTTGTATCCTTGGTCGGTACTAGCGTCTATAAATAAATACGAGGTACACAATCACCAAACAATACTTAACTATTTTTAGCCATCACACAAAAAGTCACCCTAGATGATCTAACATCGTCACTATTATCACAAGGATTAAAGCACTTGTCTTATTTCTTTTATTTGAGAAAATTAATTTCTACTCATTGAAAAACTACTTAAGATTTAATATTCTCCAACTCAAACATGGGATCTTGTTGACACATGTCATCACCACATATTTCAGTACATGGGAATGTGATTTAAAGTGGTGTCACAATTTAATAAGGTTTAACCTTTTTATTTTAATTAAATAAAGTGACTAGAAATGCCTATGTGGTATTCTTTTATTACTTGAACATTATCTCTATAAGTAAACCCATATGTTTTTTATATATTCTGAAAGGTATGATCAAATGTGATTTTTGAGAGTTGGAATCAACTCAAAAGCTTTTGTGGTTGAATTTTGAAAAATGTTTGAATGCAGAAAAGTTTCTGCCTTCTTATTTTTACCATGGTTGATCTATAACCCCAAATGATTTGAATCCAACGGGCTTGGATTAAGCATTTCAGTAACTTTCTAACAAAATTGGTTTCATGCATTTTGGCTTAGTGAATCGAGCTGGTTTGATTTTTGAACCTAGGTACAGAACTATGTTTAATATTAAATGAATAAAGCTTAATTTGAATTGCCGGGTCACGCGGGAGGGTTTACTGGGCCGGCCCACTACACACAGCGCGTACGCGGGCTGGTTAAGTGGTTGTCCCCACGCGTTAGTGAGACGGGGAGGGGCGAAGCGGTATGGGGCAACGTGGACCGTGGGATCTGGTTCTAATCGGACAACTCTGGTTCATCATCCACGTCGGGAAGCGCCGGCGAGACAGAACCCTAACGCGGGCGACGGTCGGCAACGGGGGCGAACGACGAAGTCGGCACCAGCGGTTCTCCTGATATATGCAGCTTCTCCTGGGGCGGCTCCAATCGACGGCTCCCTTCTTCTCCAGCAGCGGCGGGCTCCAGCCAAATTGCAGCGATGTGCTGCTCGCCTTGCTCCGGGAGTGATGTGGGGTGGTTCTGGGTGAGAGGGGAGTGAGCTGGTGTGGCGAATTCGTGCTGGGGAGGGCTCCTTTTATAGGCGAGCGAGAGGGGCAGCACGACATGGGCTGAGATCTTTGGAGGCGACGGTACATGCGGCTACTAGCATGGGCGATGGTAGGGGGCGGTGCGGTGTTCCCTGGCGAAGCTCAACAGTGTGGTCTTGCGACATGGGGCGGTGCGTGGTCTGTGGGTGATGGTCGAGCGGGGCGCTCTCGGCATGGTAGCGGAGGAACTAGGCGTGTGCGTTCTGGGTGGTCCAGGGGCTGGCAGTGCTCGAGGCTGGGACAAGGAGTGGCGGTGGATAGTGGGGTGCCTGCTAGACATGCTCGTTAGGCTTAGTGTTGCTCCTATCTTGCTATCGACAATGGGGTGACAAAGTGATGCTCGGCATGCTTTCCATTAATGGCTAGGTTTGTCCAAAGTGGTGCTAAAGATTGATAAAGAGGCTAGATGATCTACTAAGAGCTGGTTGCAACTAGAGAGGGAACAAGGTTGGCCAGTTTTACTGCTACACATAGTGTTTGTTGTTTGTTTGTTTGATGCTAGCAAGGTGTTTGATGAAATGGCCGCAAGAAGTTTAAATTTGAATTTTGGATTCAAACTTGGTGGGTTTGCTAGGCACATACTAGGGAGTGTAAGGTTAGTTGGGTTAGTCAAGGGGCACTGGTTTGGTTGTGTTTTGAAAAGGGGTGATATTCACATATGATAAAGATTCAATTTTGATTTGTGATTTAAATGAGGTTGCCCAATGTTTCTATAAGTTTGAAAGGTGGGCCTTGATTCACTTTTACTTGGTCTAGCAAGGGGTGCAAATGTTTGGAAAAGTTTCTGTTTGAAATCTTGAACTAGAAACATTCAAAGTGACCTAGTGAGCAAGATTGGCAAAAATGACCATTTGCTTTATTTTATTTGTTTTTGATTTTATCTTGTTTTGTTTCTGCATGGAAATGTTTTATATGATGTTATTTTCATCTTTAAACCATTTCTTGCTATTAGGTTAATCACACAAGTTCATACATGCATTTATCAAATCATTTCATTCACACATGCATTCATATGATTTTAATTAATTGAAGTTTTTTGTTAACCCTAATTCTAGTGATTTGAGTTTGATGATCCTTGTTTTATATTTTTGGGATGTTACAAACCTTCCACCCTTAAACAAAATCTCGTCCCGGGATTTGAAAAAGGAAGAAAAAAGATTACATAGGATTTAAAAAGATCGGGAAACTCCATCCTGATTTGATCCTCGCGCTCCAAGGTAGCTTCTTTAGTGTGGTTGCTCCACTGAATCTTGAGAAACTTGATGCTTCGGGTCCTGGTGGTTCTGAAAGATTCTTCCAAAATTCGGATGGGTACTTCGGGATAGGTCAGGTCATCATTGATCTCTATGGTCCGGTGATCAATGTTCTTGAAAACTTTAGTCTTCTCCGAAACTTCAAGGCATTTGCGAAGTAACGATATATGGAACACATTGTGCACTGTTGACATTTCTTCTGGCAGTTCCAATTGATATGATACTTCTCCTCGACGATTCAGAATCTTGAAGGGTCTGATATATCTGGGGATAACTTTCCTTTCATCTGGAAACGTTGCATTCCTTTCAATGGCGACACTTTAAGGTACACAAAATCTCCGATATTAAAAGCGAGGTCTCGACGTCTCTTGTCGGCGTAACTCTTCTGACTTGACTGGGTGGTCTTAAGGTGCTCACGAATCTTGTGAACCTTTTCTTCTGCTTCTCGTAGGATGCCGGGTCCGAAAATCTGACTCTCTCCTATTTCTGACCAATTCAAAGGGGTGCGACACTTCCTTCCATACATAAACTCAAATGGGGCCATTTGCAGACTAGCTTGATAACTGTTGTTGTATGAAAATTCTGCGAAAGGCAGACAGTCTTCCCATTTAGATCCATACTCTAGCACACATGCTCTCAACATATCTTCGAGTATTTGATTTACTCGCTCCATTTGTCCATCGGTCTGAGGGTGATACGCGGTGCTGAAATCTAGTCGGGTTCCTAAACCTTCTTGGACTTTCTTCCAGAATCTTGAGGTAAACTGAGTTCCTCGATCCGATACAATGTTCTTGGGGACTCCGTGCAAACTGACGATTCTAGCGATGTATAACTCCGCTAGCTTCGAACTATGGTATGTGTTCTTGACGGGTAAGAAATGGGCTACTTTGGACAATCTGTCAACTATGACCCAGATAGAGTCATTTCCCCTACTAGAAGTAGGCAATCCGGTGATAAAGTCCATTCCAATGGAATCCCATTTCCATTCCGGAATCTATAGCATTTGCAACAGTCCTGCGGGTCTTTGATGTCCCACCTTGACTCTCTGACATATATCACACTTGCGATATAGCTTCCGATTTCTCTCTTCGTCTTATGCCACAAAAATTGTTCCTTCAAATATTGATACATCTTTGTTCCTCCGAGGTGGATAGAATAAAGAGTATCATGGGACTCTTTCAAAATCGCTTCTTTCAATTCCGAATCTGCTGGTACACAAAGGCGTCCTTTGTACCACAGAACTCCTTCTCCATCTTCCGTGAATCCGAGTACTTTGCCTGTACCAATACGACATTTCATTCCGTCGATACTAGCATTTCCTTTCTATGCCTCTTTGATCTGACTGATCAAAGTGGGTTGAAGTTCTATGCTAGCCAGAAATCCTTCACTTACCAATTCCATTCTGAAATCTTCCATCTCTTGGTGCAAACTTGGTTGCTCCTTTAGAATCATGGAGTTCAAGCGGCGCGGCAATCTTCTAAGGGCATCTGCTACAACATTGGCTTTACCGGGGTGATAGTGAATGTCCAGATCATAGTCCTTGATTAGCTCAATCCATCTTCTCTGTCTCATATTCAGCTCCTCTGAGTGAGTATATACTTTAGGCTCTTGTGATCCATATAAATCTCACAACAGTTTCCCATCAGGTAATGCCTCCATGTCTTTAGGGCTAGAACGACGGCTGCTAGTTCAAGGTCATGGGTTGGGTAGTTCTGTTCATGCTGTTTCAGTTGTCGGGATAGATAAGATATAACTTTTCCTTCTTGCATTAGCACACATCCGAGACCGATCTTGGATGCGTCACAATATACATCAAAGGGCTTTGTGATATCTGGCATGATCAAAATTGGGGTTGAAATCAATCTTCTCTTGAGTTCTTGAAAACTCGCTTCACATTTGTCCGTCCATTCAAACTTCTTGTCCTTGTTCAGCAATTGGGTCATGGGTCTGGCAATACTCGAGAATCCTTCTACGAACTTGCGGTAGTATGCCGCTAATCCGAGAAATGCACGAACTTGGGTTTGAGTGGTTGGGGCTTGCCAATCTTCGACATCTTTCACCTTCGCGGGGTCAACGGCAATTCCTCCGGCTGATACAATATGTCCGAGGAATCCTACCTCCTGTAACCAGAATTCACATTTGCTAAACTTGGCATACAACTGATGCTCTCTAAGGGTTCCAAGAATGGTCCTTAGGTGTAGCTCATGTTCTTCTTCTGATTTGGAATAAATCAGAATGTCATCGATGAAAACAATGACAAACTTATCCAGGAAGTCCATAAAAGTCTTATTCATGAGATTCATGAAATAAGTGGGGGTTTTGGTCAATCCAAAAGACATGACGGTATACTCGTATAATACATATCTCGTGGTAAAGGCAGTCTTTGGAATATCCTCTGCGCGAATCTTGAGTTGATGATAGCCAGTTCTAAGATCAATCTTAGAAAACACTGTGGCACCAGTCAACTGGTCAAACAAATCTTCTATCTTTGGCAATGGGTACTTGTTCTTGATAGTAACGTCATTCAACTTCCAATAATCCGTACACAAACAGTTACCTCCATCTTTCTTGTCCACAAACAAGACAGGTGATCTCCATGGTGATGCACTTGGTTGAATCAGTCCAATTTCCAGCATGGCGTCTAGTTGCTTCTTCAGTTCTACGAGTTCCGACGGGTTCATACTATATGGTCTCTGGGCGATGGGTCCGGTTCCAGGGATTAGTTCAATGATAAACTCGATATACCGATCTGGGGGCATACCGGGCAAAACATCTGGAAATATATCGGGGTATTCACAGACTATCCGGACTTGGTCAATGGTAGGTTGGGCTATACTCTTCTTGCACTTGAATTGACGAGGCAAGGTTTCAGACACATGCTCGACTGATACTCCGGCTGTACTGGTCATGGTTATGGTTTTCTTGGCACAGTAAATTAATCCTTTGTGTTTGGACATCCAATCCATTCCTAGTACTACTTCCAAACCTTTAGTTCTGAGTATTATTAGATTAGTATAAAAATCTATGCCATGGATTCGGATAGGTACGGCTTTGCAAATTTGCCTAGCTTTGGTGGTTGAACCGGGTATTTGAACAATCATAACATGTTTCAATTTGGTTGGTTGAGTCTTACTAGTGCATGCAAATTCTTCAGTGACAAATGAGTGCGATGCTCCAGAATCAAACAACACTCTTGCAAGTATCGAGTTAACAGAAAATATACCCAGCACGACATCTGGCGCTTCTTGGGCTTCCTCAGCATGCATGATAAAGAGACGGCTGTTGCGGTTGAGCGAATTCCCTGGGTGTCGTGGGAATGACCACGGTAGATGCTGCAATCGGCAGCGAGTAGTAGAACATGGGGCAATTGCGGCCAGCCATCCGCGGTGCAAGATGAGGGCGAAGACACAAGAGTTTACCCAGGTTCGGCCTCCCGGAGGGTAAAGACCTACTCCTACTAGATTCTATTATGGTGAGAGTACAATGAGGCGAGCTCGACGACTAGGCGGCGAGTCGCTTGAGTGTATGATGGAACGTATCTCCTATGCGTCCCCTAGGGAGGTTTATATAGGCTCACCTCGCTAGGGTTTACAAATCACAACCGAATTAGTTAAGGATTCGGAGGTTCTATGACCTAGTATGACTGGGCCTAGCTACGCTTCTGGGCCTTTAGCTTCCAGTCGCTTGAGTCCACACCAAGTCTTGATCCAGTCGTCGTCCTGCAAGCCCACTCGCTGACGGCTTGGGCCAGTAGGAATCGTCCTGCTGGGTATACCCCGGTAGGCATATCCCCATCAGTAGTCCCCGAGGTCGTCATTGATTTGTCACAGGTGTTTGCTGGCAGTCGGAGTATGCGGGTCCAATGCGGACGCCTGGTCGAATCGGCGGCGGACTCCTGAACAAAGGAAAGAACTAGTCATTTTAGTCGCAATAACAGCGACCAATCGAATCGCATCTCGGCAAACGGGTCGGCGAGTACTTAGTCACTGTTATAGTGATCGGGTCGGTGAATAACTTCTCACTGTTATAGTGATCGGGTCGGGGAATCGTCGAGTCGCTGGGAGCAACGAATCGAGTAGATGAAGTTGGACCGTCAATCGTGGTCAAACTAGCCGTTAGTTAATCCCAACGGTAATATTGGCGTAATTACCGCGTAGTAACGGCTCTCGAAAATGGCGGGTAACAACCGCTATATAAGGAGAGTGAAGTGCGAACAGGGAAGACACTTCCTTCGCTTCCTCTGATCTCGCGCCTCCCTGTTTCCCCATTCCGCACAGCGACCATAGTGAGATCCAGAAAGTTCCGACCCCCACAATCCTCAGCCAATGGCCCCCTCCACCGAGCCATGGGGTAGATCCAAGTGCACGAAGGCACTGCTAGCATATTTCGAGGAGGCGGGGATTCTCCGCGCCGGTAGATGGCGCATCCCCACGGCTGGAAAAGTGGTTTTGGATCCACGCGAGGGGGAGTTCATCTGCTTCACCAGCCACCTGGAGCGGGGACTCGGCTTCCCAACTTCCCTCTTCTTCCGGCGTTTATGCGCCTACTACGGAATCCAACCATCGGATCTGGGTCCGCATAGCATCGAGCAGCTCGCCATTTACATGGTGTTCTGTGAGTGCTATCTGGGCTGCAGGCCCTACTTCCCCCTATGGAAAGACCTGTTCCACGGGAGAATCAGCCGCGAAGAGACAGGCGGCCCGATGCTAGCCGCGGGCGGCCTGACGTTCCAGCGGAAGTCGAATGCATCGTTCTTTGACTTGATGCTGCCCGCTAAAGTGGCGAACGAGTGGAATAAGTACTGGTTCTACGTCACCGAGTCGACTCCAGGCGACGAAGTGGCGCTTCCAAGGTACTCCGCCGACCGTCCCGAGCCGCGTCGGCTCCAGGTCATCAAATTCCCGCTGGATCAGCAGATGGTTGTTGACGAAATTTTACAAACCATCTGCGACCTGAAGAAGAAAGGCCTCCAGACCATCAACCTCTACAACTGCTGGCTCGGGCGGCGGCTTGTGCCCCTGGCCAGCCGCGACCACTACATGTACGAGTATACGGGTAAGGACGAATCGACGAAGTCCTGCCTCGTTGAGTGGTATACGCAGGCTCTAAAGAAGATTACCTAGGCAGTATATCTCGACATGAAAGCAGGGGTCGCCCCTTATACCGCGAGGCGTCCAGATCCAACGGTAAGCCATTATTTCGTTTGCACTCGCAGTCGCAGCTTATGCATTCGCGGTCGTGCTAACATCGTTTATTCTTGTTGCAGTTGTTTCAAGTGGTGGAAGGGTGGCTTCCACCCGCAGACGACGAGAACTCGAGCTCGTCCGCCCAGGACGGAAGCGGATCATCACCCAACAAGGGCAACGCTGAGAGCGACGGAGGCGACAATTACGACGACGACGATGAAGAACCCGTGGAAGTTGCTGCGCCCACGGTTCGCAAAACTCGCGGGCAGCACCAGCGTGATATCAAGGCCAGCAAGAGCCTCGAGCCTCACGATGATGACGACGACGAGCTCCCTGAGCACATCTCACATCGTGAGGTTATGCCGTCGAAGAAGAAGAAAGCTCCGCCGAAGAAGAAGACGAGGCCGGCGAAGCCGATATCTCCGCCTCGATCCGTGAACAGCTCCGATGCCACCAGCTCGGCTGAGGGCACAACGGCGCACGCGGCCGCGGTAGCTGGCGCTGCCGCCACCAGGGACGAGGCGCCGCTGGCATCGTTGCCACCGCCATTCGCCCCAATCTCTAGCTTGGGAGCCGCACCAGCCGCAGGGGCCTCGCCACCAAGGGGGGTTCCCATAGCAATTCCCACGGAGGCTCCCGCCGTGGCTTCATCTTCGAAGAAGATGTCGGTGTCTTGGGCACATGATGTGTTCGAGACGGGCCTCACTCGGAAGTTGGGGCCCGAATTGGAGAAGCGGGCCAGCATCTGCACCGGTCTATGATTCCTTCTAGTCACCAAGTGAGTGCTCCTCTATCCTTTACTCGTCTGCTTGCTTTGCGTTTCAGTCGGACAATTTTATTGATAGAACTATTTCACAAGACTGGTGTTAAAAATATCGGCCATCCTTCTGTGGCCAAGGTTCCGCCAGTCGCCATCGAGGTGCCAGCAAATTTCTCGCGGAAGAGGAAAGGTGACGAGGTCGTTGCTCCCTCCGAAGGCGTCAAAAGGACGAAAGGCGACGATGTCGTCACGATCTCTGATGATCTGGCGGTTGCTTCGAGCGAACCTCCAAACGCAGCAGAGGTGGCTTCGAGATCCAAGGAGGGTGTTGAGTCGCAGCATGTGGTGCTTGCGGGATCACCCGATGTGGCCGAGCCGACCCCAAGTGGCGCAGCGGCCGCTGCAGCGACCTTCCCCCGCTTCATGGCGAAGGCGGCCATAGCGAGTGCCTTGGTGCCGGCAAGCCAGCTTCCTGGGGCCGCCAAAATGGAAGTTGAACAGTGTCGCGGCCACACTCCGGTCGTGCTCACGTTGGTGGATGCGCTGGAGCTTCATGGCATGCTAGGCGCTGCTATCCAGGTATGTCCAGTCCCCGAGGATCTGGCCACTGAATTTTAGTGGTCGGATTCTTAATGTTTTTATGCTATCCAGTCCCCGAGTGCCTAGTCGCTGAATTTCAGCGGGTGGGCACTGAGGAATTTCATTGTCCAGTCCCCGAGTGCCTAGTCGCTGAGTTTCAGCGGGTGGGCACTTATGAACTATTTGTTGTTGATACTGTAGTTTGTGCGCAGGGCCTACAGCGCGAGTCAGCCGAACGTCTTGCTGCGAAGTATCGCTTGGAGAAGGTGCTCGTTACCGTCCAGGAGACGAACAAGGAGCTTCAAGCAGCTGCAGCCGAGGTGAAGGAGGTCCGCCAAGGCCTTGTCCCGGTGGGTGACTTGACAGCGGCTCAAGCCTCTCTGAGCGCGGATGAACAGCGAGTCGCCGACCTGGAGCGTGAACTCAAGGAGGCGAAGGCGGAAGCGAGCTCAGCGGAGGGGCGAGCCAAAGCTGCCATTACTTCTGCCGCTGAAGAGCGGAAAGTATCTGATGCGCTCATTGCTGGGTTGCAGAATGACTTTTCTTCTCTTCAAAGCTTCATCACGGACCTCTGCCGACCGTTAATTGGTAAATCCTCCTTCAACCAACTTCCGACTGCAGTAATAGTATTGTGATGTCGATGTTTTTCTTACTGCTTGCTTCTGTGCTGCAGGTCGGATCATTGATAACATGGAAGAGGCGCAGTCGTATGACGCGCGGCAATGTGTGACCACCCTGGTCGACTCAGCCGCGTTGTCGGCGACTTGCCTTCGTGCCTATCTTCAGGAGATATCGCCCACGGAGGTGATCCCCAGCGACCTTGTCGACGTATGGCACTACCTGGAGAAGGCTCCGTCGGTCGTCGAGTTCATGGCGCGGTCGGCCTTCTGTCGTGGGGCAGCGACGACGCTCAGCCTTGGGCTTGCCCACTTTCCGGAGTAATTCGACCTCGACGATGTCACGAGTGGTTAACCTTCGTCGACGGGCTCGGTGGAGATTGCCGAGGTGCTGAAACTGACGGACCAGGCCGCGGTATACTCCGATCCCGTTTGGGCGATGGGCGACCTCATCCCCTATCAGGAGATGATTGTCGCTCCCAATTAGCCTGCACCGAAGCATCGGGACTTCAAGGTCGAGCAGTCGTTCCGTGCGACGATGGCGGGCGAGCTGATGACGAACCCGTCGAACCCGTACGTGCCCTTCATCCGCAGCCGCAGGGATGGTGGCACGTCTTCATCAAAACCTACGGAGTAGAAGTATTTTGCCATTGGGCATTAGTACAGAATAACTATGTAACTTTCCTTGTTTGTGGAAAAAATTGTGCTGCTATAAAGGAAGCTCGTGTTATTTTGTCATTTGTTTTGCAATTTTGTATGTTGATTGTGCGAGTCCCCGAGCGCGTCCGCCCTTTTTATGGGGTTTACCTCGTTGTTATATGTTTTCTTAACTTTTAGTGAGTTAAGGTCGACTCGGCATGGCTCGGGGAGCCAGTCGCATGGCGACTCCCAAGGGTGCTCTTTACTTGACCGTTTTCCCGGGCGCGAACGAGGTCGGGTTGCCGAGTCCCCGAGCGTGGTACTTGGCCGTTCTAGTCGCAGGCCCAGGGTAGGTGAGGACTAAGCGCATCATTGTAAGCGTGTCACTCCTTCCTGATCCGGAGGATCAGTCGCATGGCGAGTCCTGGGCACGCTCTCATACTTGGCGTTTTTCCCTAGTCGCTCGTATTGGGCCGGGTGTCAGTCCCCGAGCGTGGTACTTGGCTGTTCGAGTTGCTGTGCCAAGGATGCGGAGGACTTGGTCGCTGTGGGGAGCGTGTGCAGTTGTCTTGGCTCGGGGAGCCAGTCAAGCTAGGCGACTCCAATGGGGCTCCGGGTTAGCGTTTTTCGTGGATGTTACGAGGCCTGAGGTTTCCCAGTGCCCTCGTACCGCACTAATTGGCCGTGTCGGTCGCTTTGCCAAAGGTTGACTTCTGCGAATAGCGTAACACTGTCATTACGAGTGCGAGTGGCACAAGACACGGAGAGTAGACACAATTTTGCGGTAACCGATCTGTTTTATTTCATAGCGGGTGGGGGTACATGTCTGGAGGTCTAAGAGTAGAACTTCCGTAAGACGTTTTCATTCCATGGCCTCTTGACATCGAGTTTTCCGTCTCCTCGGACATCGGTGAGGTAGTAGGCGTCGTTTCCCAGGACTCGCTCGATGGCGAATGGTCCCTCCCAAGGGGGTGAGAGCTTGTGCTGGTAGATGGCGGTGCGGGAGCGAGCCAGGTCGTGTGCTTCGTCGAGCTGGTCGACTCCGTCTTGGCAGGCGAGCTCGTTTGCGGCCTCCGTGTAGTTGACCACCCTTGGTGAGTCATGCTCGAGGTCGGTTGGCATGACTGCATCGGCGCCATAAACCATGAAGAAGGGGGTGAATCCTGTCGACCTGTTGACGGAGGTGCGGATGCCCCATATGATGGAGGGTAGCTCCTCGACCCAGCACCCGGCGGTGCGCTCGAGTGGGACTTGTAGCCGTGGCTTTAGGCCACGGAGGATGTTCTGATTGGCGCGTTCCGCCTAGCCATTGGACTCTGTGTGAGCGACTGAGGCGAGGTCGAGCCGGATGTGGTGTTCCTCGCAGAACTCGGCCATGGCTCCTTTGGCGAAATTGGTGCCATTGTCCGTGATGATGCTATTTGGGAACCCGTAGCGATAGATGAGCTCGTGTAGGAACTTGGTGGCGGTCTTCCCATCGCACTTGCGGACTGGCTTGGCCTCCACCCATTTTGTGAATTTGTCGACTGCAACTAGGAAGTGGGTGAAGCCGGAGGGGGCCTTCTTGAAGGGGCCTACCATGTCCATGCCCCATACGCCGTACGGCCAGGTGATGGGGATTGTCTTGAGCGCCGAGCTCGGCACGGGGGTCTGGTTGGCGTATTTCTGGCATCCGACGCACCGCTGGACAATGTCGACAGTGTCTGCGTGTGCGGTGAGCCAGTAGAAGCCGTGCCGCATAGCCTTTGCGACCAGAGAGCGAGCTCCGGCGTGGTGGACGCAGTCGCCGAAATGGATGTCTTGGAGGATTTTGCATCCTTCAGCGGGTTAAACGTAGCGTTGGAACACGCCGGTCATGCTGCGCTTGTGGAGCTCGCCGTTGATGATGATGAAGGATTTGCAGTGGCGTGCTATCATCCGGGCCTCCGTTTCATCCGCGGGTAGGGTGCCTCCCTCTAGGTAGGCGACGTATGGCGCGGTCCAGTCGCTTGGCTCGGCAATTAGTGCGATCAGGGCTGCTTCTGGTTGCAGCGAGATTCCGATGTCGACCTCCCTTAGGGGAGAGACAGAAGGTTTGGTGATGGTGTTGAGGAAGACGCCGGCGGGTGGTGCGAGTCGAGCCGAGCCGAAGCGAGAGAGTGCGTCGGTCTCCTCGTTTTTTCCGCTTGTCGATCCACTCGATGGAGTAGCCTGCGAAATGTCCACCCAGCTGGTCCACTGCTTGGCGGTATGCCGCCATGGTGGGGGAGATGGCGTCGCAGGTGCCGGCGACTTGCCCGGCGACGAGGTCGGAGTCTCCATAGCAGCGCAGGTGACTGACATTCATCTCCTTGGCTGCTCGCATGCCGTGGAGTAGCGCCTCGTACTCCGCCATGTTGTTGGTGCAGGGGGTGAAGTCGAGGTAAAGGACGTAGCGGAGCTTGTCGCCCTTCGGGGATGTTAGCATGATCCCCGACCCTGCGCCATCCGAGTTCTTGGAGCCTTCAAAGTGTAGGCTCCAGTAATGGAGGTATGACAGCTTCTCTGGCTGCTTGGCCTCCTCCCAATCGTCAAGGAAGTCTGCGAGAGCCTGCGATTTGATCGCCTTGCGCGGCTCATACTTGATGTTGTGGACGCCGATCTCGATGGCCCACTTGGTGACTCACCCGGTCACCTCGCGGTTGCGGATGATGTCCTGCAACGGTCCTGAGGAGACGAACGTTATTGGGTGCTCCTGGAAGTAGTGCGGAAGTCGCCGCTGTTCTCTGAAGACCGTGTATACCAATTTCTGGTATTGCGGGTAGCGCTGGCGCGACTCGGTGAGGACTTCGCTGATGTAGTACATGGGTCGCTCCTTTCCTTCCTCTGGCTGTTCGACGACCATGACGGCGCTGACGATGCGTTCGAAAGCCGCGACATAGACCAGCATGGCTTCCTTGTCGACGGGGGCAGCGAGTAGCACCTCCTTGAGGGCATGGAGCGCGTCGTCTGCCTCCTTGTCCCACTGGAAGGTGGGGTTCTTGCGCATTAGGCGGTAGAGGCGCATTCGACTGAGAGCCGCGACTCGCCCAGCCAGCTTCTGGATGTCGCGCAGGAACTCAGGTCTGCCGAGTCGAGCGATCGTGTTGATCTTGGCAGGGTTCACCTCGATTCCGTGCTCGGAGACGACGTATCCAGTAGCTGTCCGGTTGGCACACCGAAGGTGCACTTTCCTGGGTTTAGCTTTATCTTGTACTTTCGCAGGTTGGCGAATGTTTCCACCAGGTCGACGAGTTGATCGCCCTGGCGAGTGGATTTTACCACCACATCGTCGATGTAGACGTGGATATTGCGGCCAATTTGGCTCGCAAGGCACTCCTGCATGCACCGCTGGTAGGTCGCTCTGGCGTTTTTGAGGCCAAAGGTCATGGCAGTGTAGCATAAGGCTCCGAACGGCGTGATGAACGCCGTCTTCTCTTCGTCCTCGACGACCATTTTGATCTGGTTGTACCCAGAGTAAGCGTCGAGGAAGCATAGCGCCTCCGAGCCCGCAGTAGAATCGATGATTTGGTCGATCCGCTGGAGGACGAATTGCTCCTTCGGGCAGGCGCTGTTTAAGTTTGTGTAATCGATACACATTCTCCAGGTCCTGTTTTTCTTCTCGACCAAGACTGGGTTTGCCAGCCACTTGGAGTACTTGATTGGCCGGATGAAGCCTGCAGCAAGTAGACACTGCACCTCCTCGGCGATGGCTCCGTGGCGCTCTTCATTGAAGGGCCGCAGCGACTGCTTGACGGGTCGCACTTTGGGGTCGGCGTTGAGTTTGTGCTCAGCGAGTTCCCTTGGGACACCAGGCATGTCGGATGGCTTCCATGCGAAGATGTCCCTGTTCTCACGGAGGAACTCGATGAGCGCCTTCCTATGCTGGGCTCATGCCCGTCCCGATTGTCACCGTCTGGCTGGAGTCGCCTAGGACCAGCTCAACGATGCGGGTGTGCGTCGTTGCCTCAAAGGCGGTGGAGTTGCCACCTGAAGGGATACGGTTAGGCTACACTAGCGCAAATCAAAAATATTCTACCGCGTATACCAGGATTACTGTTGTCATAGATTACGGGATTACCACTAGACGCGCAGTTGCAGAATTAATGAAGCGCGTCGAGGCAGTGCAGACGTTCCACGTCTCCTACTTGTCCTCTTCCCACGAGCATCTCCCCTTGCGCGGCTCGTCCAAGCGCTACAGATGCAGCGCCTCCGAGGTATCCACACGTACAGGGTGGAAGCGTCAGATGCCAGACTGCTAGGTCCACTCATGCAACACAGGCGTGAGGAGTGGCGGCTGGGAATGATCTGAGGTCTTAACTCTAGTCAGCTCACCCCACCCTCTCTTATATAGGCGTCCCTAGTGGGCTTCTACATTAGTAGCCCTTTAGTAGCCTAAGCCTGGTCTAGTTCGGATCCAATCCTCATTAGGCTTCCAGCCCCTTAAGTGTGTGACCCTATAGGTTCATATGTGTATAGACATGACACGAATACACTTATTCTATCGATAGTCGGTAGCAGCCTCTAGGAAGACGTGCCAACTCCTAAACACATACAAAGATCATATCAGACGAACCATCACAAGTTTTAGTACATGTCTTTTCCTTTGCCTCACAATATTTGGTCTAGCTCCAAGCTGACCTCCCTTTCTCGATACCGTGATTCAGAATCCCTTTACTAGGTTAACTCTTAACCATATGTAGCACGGCCATGCATTTCTGGATCCAATCACTCGAGGGGCCCAGAGATATCTCTCTCAAGTAGAGAGGGGCAAATCCCATCTTGATTGACCATGCCTTGCAGCATGCTTCAGGACAAACCTGAAAGCTACCTTTATAAGTACCTAGTTACGATGCAACCTTTGATAGCCCCAAAGTAGGTCGATCCACATCTCAAGTACATGCAACAATCTCAGGTCTAAGGACAAAACGTACACGATGTGTAGAGAGAGAGCTACAACTAATTGCTAGTCTCAGGTTGGGTCATTCCAACCTCATGTTCATAACATGTGTCCACATCATTGGTTTGACATCTCCATGTCAGTCCAACCTCATGTTCATAACATGTGTCCACATCATTGGTTTGACATCTCCATGTCTATGACTTGCGAAACATAGTCATCAACCAATCGATGTGCTAGTCTAATATTCACGTGTGTCCTCACATGAACCCCGACTAGGGACAACTCTTAAATAACCATACAAGTAAAGAGTTTCACAAACAATCCACATAATTGCCAATCAATACAAGTTGCCTGATATGGATATTCAAGGAACATTACAATAACTCATGGATACATATGAAATATAATCATCTCTATGATTGCCTCTAGGGCATATTTCCTTCACCAACCTCCGAATTGGGCTTCTTGAGTATGGTGGGGTCATTGCTGTTGACCCCGCTCGCGTACTTGGCGAGCTCCTCGGCGTGGTTGGCCTCCGCCGCGATGATGGCGTCAGCGAGTTCGGCCCCTTTGGCCTTGCATTCTGCGGCCATGTCGGGGTCGCCATGGATAGTGATGATGCCGCACGGCCCATGTATCTTCATCGCATTGTACGCGTAGTGGGGTGCTGCCATGAAATTGGAGAACGCCTGGCGCCCCAGGACGCAGTGGTAGGGGCTGTCGAAGGGCACCAGCTCGAAGAAGATCCGCTTGGTGCGGAAGTTTGCTGGTGTGCGGAAGGTGACTGGCAGCGTCACCTTGCCGATCGGGTACGCCTTCCGACTGGGGACGATGCCATGGAAGGTGGTGTAGGTCGTCTCGATCATCGACTGCGGGAGCCGCAGTCGCCTGAAGGTGTCTAGGTACATGATGTTGATGGAGCTTCCGCCGTCCATCAACGTTTTGGGGAGCCAGTAGTCTCCCACCTTGGGCTTGACCACTAGGGCGACTCTGCACGGATACTCGATCCGTGGCGAGTGGTCCTCGCGGCTCCAGGTGATTGGTTGCTCAGACCAGTTGAGGAACTGGGGGATGTCTATCTGGGACAACACGTTGACGGCGACGGTGCGGGCGATGACCTTCTTCTCGCGCTTCGTGTTGAAGAATGTGAAGGTGTGGAGCGATCCGGCGACGCTGCCGAACTTTCTGCCGTTTGGCGGGTTGTTGTCGGGGTCTTCCCGCGCGCGCCATGCCTTCTCGATCTCCTTGAGATAGTGGCAGTCGGCGGTCGTGTGCGTGGCGGGCTTTCCTTCCCTGCAATTAAACACACACGGTTGGTTGAGAAGGGCCGTGGGATCGAACCTCGGCTTTGCCTTGTAGTTGCCACCGTCGCGGCGCTATCCTCCATCGCGGCGGAAGCTCTTGGGCTTGCGCTGCGCATATCCGGCGTTGGCGATGAAGTCGACTCGCCCGTCACCACGACGCTTGCCAGTGAGGCGAGTGTTGCTATAGCGTAACTCGGGTCGCCTCCCGTTGTCGTGGCCGCTCGTGCGGCGATGTCCTCCCGACTCGTCGTCGGTTTCTTGGTTTGGGTCCTCCTCCGCGTACTTCTTTGCGAACTCTAGGAGGTTCGGTATGTTGTCGAGTGTTCTGCACACTCGCTTCAGCTTGGCGACCAGGGGCTCATAGCGGCACGAGGTCTTAAAGCAGTGGATCACGGTGTCTGGGTGGATTCCGGCCGCGTTATACCATAGATCTTGCCACCGTTGGACCCAACCGCGGGTCGACTCGCGGGGTCCCTGGACGCATCGCTCTAGGTCCTCGATGGTGGTGGCGCGGGTGTATGAGCCCTCGAAGTGCCTGACGAAGGCGTAGCGCATTTCCTCCCAGGAATCAATGTTATCCGCTGGGAGGGTGTTAATCCACTGCCTGCACACTCCCTCCATCATCAGGGGGAGGTAGCGGGCGGCGAGTAGAACGGTGTGGCCGGCGATCCCCATCACCATGAGGTAGGTGTCCAGTCACACGGACGGATCGTACGAGGGATCGTACTTCTCTATTTCCTTCGGTGCTTTGAAGTTCGCCAGGTATCTTTTGCCTCGGATCATTGGTCCGAAGCCCGGAGGCCCCACTCGGCTCAGCGATCCCCTTGGTTCGCCATCACAACGGTTGGTGAGGGTGTGCCGCAGGTCTTTGGGCATCGACGGGCTGCCCGTTGGCGGCGACGAAGTTGTTCGCCGGCCATGGGTGGTTGGTGGAGAGTGCCGCGTTCACGTGTCGGTGTTGGAGTTGCAGGGGCTCAGGTGGTGGGCAGTTGAGCGTATTTGCCGCCATGGGGCGGCCGCTCGAGGCTGCCCTGCTGCCTGATGAGCGTGAGTACATCCGACCCTGTGAGTCGGCGCCCATGTTTTGTTGCTCAACTGCTTTGGGAGTAGAGCCTTGGCGTACTGGATCTGCAGGGCGCCTTCACCGATGAATTGGATGTTGTCGACCGCAGCTCGGCTTGCGACAATGTTGTCCATTGGGGTGGAAAACAGCGGGAGGCCATTTGCGTCTCGCTCTCGCGAGGAGACCATGATCCTTGGTTGGTCCCTTGGGGGAGTGCGGTTGGGTGGTGGTGGTGCGCCATTGGCCGTCGCCCCAGGTGGGGGTCGAGCGCTTCCTCCTGGCGGCGCGTTCTTGCAGATCGCGTGCTCGGCCATGCGGGCCGGGTCATTCTCGTCGTCTAAGTTCAGGGCATGCCCCTGGAAGGCGGGGTTCAGGCGCGACCTGATTCGAAGTTGGTGATATCGCGACAGCTCCTGCGCTGTCGCCTGCTCGAGGCGAAATTTTTCGCGCTCGGCTTGCTCCTTGCGGACTGCCTCCGCCAGCTTCAGGCGGAGTTCCTCGACCTCCGTTGCCGTTGCGTTTGGTGGGATCGGCCTGGAGAAGGGGTCTTCCGGCGGGTCGGCGCCGGTCGCCATGTAGGTCACGGCGTGGCGACCGGTTCCGTCGTGGAGGTCAACGGAGTTCTTCGACCCGGAGTCGATGTCAAAGATACCAAGGATGGAGGGATCCTCGAAGTCTCCGACGTTGGAGAACTGGGTGATGGAGCCCGCGGGCGATGCGACCACGATGGATCCGACGAGTGACGTCGGGGTCGCCAAATCGGCATCGTCGTTGAGGGCCCCGTCTTCCGTGGTCGCGGTGGTTTCGGCCACGTTGCTGTGGGCCGAGTCGTACTCGGAGGCGAGGCGGTGAATCGTGCGTACTTGGCTCTCAGAGAGTCGGTCGCGTGGCGGCGACTCACGGATGCGAGCCGAGTCCTCTGAGGCGATGACGTCGGTGAGGCCGACGAAGAGGCTGATCGTGCCGACCGGCAGGATCACGCTATGTGTGACGGGTCGCGTCGCCGGGACGTAGCTGGTCGGAAAGATCTGGAGCATCTCGCCGATCGCGATCATGCGGCCGGTGGCGATCGACTCGTTGATGGGCAGATTGGATCTCGCCACAGAACACTGGCCTGACGGCCAGGCCCCACGGTGGGCGCCACTGTTGTGGGAATGACCACGGCAGATGCTGCAATCGGCAGCGAGTAGTAGAACATGGGGCAAGGGCATCCAGCCATCTGCGGTGCGAGGTGAGGGCGGAGACACAAAGGTTAACCAAGGTTCGGCCCCCTGGAGGGTAAAGACCTACTCCTGCTAGATTGTATTATGGCGAGAGTACAATGAGGCGAGCTCGACGACTAGGCGGCGAGTCGCTTGGGTGTATGATGGAACGTATCTCCTATGCGTCCCATAGGGAGCTTTATATAGGCTCACCTCGCTAGGGTTTACAAATCACAACCGAATTAGTTAAGGATTCAGAGGTTCTATGACCTAGTCCCACTGGGCCTAGCTACGCTTCTGGGCCTTCAGCTTCCAGTCGCCTGAGTCCACGCCAAGTCTTGATCCAGTCACCGTCCTGCAGGCCCACTCGCTGATGGCTTGGGCCAGTAGGAAATGCCCTGCGTGCTGGGTATACCCCGGTAGGCATATCCCCATCACTGGGGCAAACCTTCTTCCGGGCTGAACACGACGCTGCTGCTGAGCTCGGGCATTTGCATTGGGGGCTGCGGAAATCTTCTTACGGCACTCATTGGAATAGTGACCCTTGGTTCCACATTCATAACAAGTCACTTGCGACTTGTCCTTTGCTACAACAGGAACAACATTGCTTTCGGTCCTTGGGGAAGTGTTGGTGTTGGTGGTGGCATTGTTGTTGTTGAACTTAGGTGGTGCACGGTTGAAATTGCTGGAGTTGCCGGGGTTGTTGTGGTTTCCTCCGGGCCTTGGGTTTCCACCGTTGGGATAGGTCGGACGGTTCATCGGGGGTCTATTGGTTCTCAGGGCAAATCCCGGAGATGGGTTGGGGTGATACTTTGGTGTATGATGAGTCCCTGGTTGATGCATCATGCGACGCTTGTGGATCTCATTGGCTTGGTTGATCTTTCCTTCCATCTGAATGGTAGAGTCGACTAAGGATTCAATATCTGCAAAGGGGATATTGACTAACACTGTCTCAATCTCATCATGCAGACCATTCAGGAATCTCTCTTTCTTCTTGGCTTCAGTGTCTATCTTATCCGGTGCATACCTAGCCAATGACAAGAATTTGTCACGCTATTAAACTACTGTCATCCTTCCTTGCTTCATTTCTCTGAATTAATCTCCCATCCTCTTGATCAAACCCGGTGGCACATGGGTTCTGCTAAACTTGACTTTGAACTCTTCCCAAGTCATCAGCTGACCTCCCGTCATTGCACGAACGCTGTTCCACCATGCTCTTGCATCTCCGGCCAGATAGTGGGTGGCGAACATAACTTTCTCGTTAGCTTCCACTCCTGCGACTTCCAGATTGTTCTCCATGGTTTGTAGCCAATCGTCTGCATCTAGGGGCTCTTCTGACTTAGTGAAAACAGGTGGATTGGTGTTCTGGAAATTCTTGAGCTTAGATCCATGGTTGTCCTGATTTCCATGGCCTTGATTGTTGTTAGCCATCTAAGCTATCTATTGAAGGGTGGCTAGGTTGGCTTGACGTTCGACTCTTTCGGCTTCACGGTCCAAAACCAACATTTGCAAGAATTGCAACATCAGGTCCGGGGCTGAGTTGCTTCCTCCGCGAGGCATCTGAAGATTGAGATAGATCATGAGAAAAGAGGGAAATTTCTAAGGTTCAGGGTTGTTGAAAAGTTTTTAAAGTTTGACTCAAATTTTTCTACCAACTTGCTTTTCATTCATTCATTCATAGCACACGATACAACACACACCACAACAAATAAAAACAGATGGTTTTAAGAATCATTCTGTAAAGCTACGATACAGTGGGACCGAATACAATTCACTAACGCTAGTGCTCAAGTGCTACTACTCCCCGGAGTCAGTGTCCTCATCATCCTCGTCATCATCATCATCATCATCATCATCATCATCGATGAAGGCAAAATCATCCTCATCGGTGAAGAAGTCCCATGGCATGATCCTCTAGAAAGTCATCATCATCACTGAGATAGGAGTAGGGGTCTCCACGAAGGTCTTCCTGTTGGGGATATGCTATATGGGTATCCTCATAGCATGTCTCTTATCCAACTAACCCAGGTGGCACATACTCGATATCATGGCCTGTGGCCTGCTGGCGGCCTAGTTAGGTGGATCCAGAAGGGAGGCCCATGCCGGATAAAGGAAGGCTACGGTGGAGTCACCAGCGTACCCGGAGCCTTGGAGTGCAAGATACACAAGACTAGTAATAGATAGTGTAGGACTTTGTAACCTCTCCGACTAGGACTTTTCCCTGTAACCCTAGGACCTGGCGACTATATAAGTCGGGCCTATGGGAGCCTTTAGGGCACAACTTAGTATCGATTCATACAACCTCGCACGGCTAACCTATCTCTGTAACTCGGCGTATCTGCCCTTATAGTGATTTCTAGCAGGAGTAGGATTCCGCCACCGTCGTGGGATCTGAACCTGGGTAAGCTGTGTTACCTCGTACCCGTCAACCGTCTGCCTTACCCCACGTCTCTAAACACGCACTGTGAGGACCCCTCCATGGCGTACTCGTCGGCAATACCACGACATTTGGCGCCCACCGTGGGGCAAGAGGCGCTTCAGGCTCTTCAGCGGGCGAGGACCAAGATCTTCGCGGGAATCGGCGAAACCGTAGCCATTGGCCGTGTTCTCTTCTCCGGCAACGTTCCGATCGTCCCCCCTGACGAGTTCTGGATCCCGGCGAAGACGAACCCTACGCGGTGTTCGATCGTTCCTATCGGAGACATCCACCTCTTCATCGGCGAAACCGACTCGGGCACTAGTTCCCTGGGAGTCGGAGGAGCATCAAGACCCGCACGGACCGCCTACGGGCAGGACACATTCGTGGAAGGATCGATGTCGGATATCTCTTTGGAGTTTGCCGGCAAAGATCGGAAAGCATCAAGACCCGCACGGACCGCCTACTGGCAGGATACGTTCGCGGAAGGATCGATGTCGGATCTCTCCTCGGAGTTTGCCGGCAAAGATCGGAAAAGCTCAAGGCCCACCCGAACCTCCCCCGTGCAGGATATAAAGGTGGAAGATCACTGCAAATTCGCCGGTTTCGTCCGCGCGTCTGGACAGCAGAGATCCAAGTTCGTCGGCGTGGTTACCATCTTCGATCTGGCGCGTTGCATTTAGAGAGAGGGAAAAAACCCCGCGACTACCTCTCCAGGTGGCTCCGTATACGGGCAGACCTGGCCAATTACCCCGATGATAACGCTTTGTATCACTTCATGGAAGGACTGGACCGTGGCACACTTCTCCAACATTATTTAAGACGGCAGCAGGCAACAAGACGCCTTACCCTCAAATAAATGGTGAGCACCGTCAACAGCTACACGGCAGCTGACACGGTAGCCCAGATGGAGCTTGCGCTCAGAGACGGAGAACCTCCGGTTCAGCAGCCGCCGCCACCGCCTCCCGCCGTCATCGTAGCAGCACCACCACCTGCAGTCATCGTCGAGGCCGTTGCACCTCCACCGCCCGTCATTGAGGAAGTCCTGGCACCCTCCAACTCTGTCATTGACGCACTTTACGCTGATTTCAGTGCAGATTCAGAGGAGATAGATTTCAGTCCAGAAGAGCTAGACTCCGCTATGCAGGAGATGGAGGAGGAGTACTTGCGCGACGAGCAAGCTAAGAACACCGTCATGTCTCGAGGGGTGTTCATCACCATCGGGAAAGCAATGGATGAAGATCAACCCGGGCACGCTCCGACTACGGCGCTGGAAAATGGGAAGGGGCCACTTATTGCTGCCGATGTTGATCGCGCAAAGGTCATGCCTCCTCCGCCTAACCCAGTGCAGCAGCCGCATGAACTCGGCACCGGTCCGAGCAACAACAACACCGCAAACTTGCCGCCTCCAGCATCCATGTCGGCAGCAGCCCATGTTACTCCAGCTGATAGAGTGATGTACGGCAATCTCCTCGTTGAGCCACTAACCGTTGATCATATCCGGAACGTGACCTAGCTTGACGAGAAGCGCCAGCAGCTGCTGGAGGAGGCGCAAGCCATCACGAAGCAAGGCACTAAACTAGACAGAGATCTTGTCAACGCGCAGAAGTCCATAGAGAAAGCTAGAGCAATGGAGGCCGAGTACAAGACTCTGCTGCAACAGCAGAAGGCTAAGAAGGCTCCAGCTCGCGTCATCAACGATCCTGGTGTACAGCGCAACCTAGGATGGGCTCCCTCGAAGCCGGCACAGGACAAGCCATACATTGATAGTGAAGGCAAGCAGGTGATGCCCACCCCACTCCTTAACCTCGCCGTCGCCAAGACCCTTCTGGAGCAGGATAGATCGCCTGAGGCAGTAGAACAGGTCTACGACCTAGTGGCCAAGGCGGTAAAGCAGCAGGAAAAGGCCACCTCTCAGAGGCGTGAGTCTGACCCAGCGCTCTGCCGATCTAGCTAGTACAAACTGCCAAGGGACAGATCTCCTCAGGATGTCGGATCACAGACGGGTTCATCAGAACGAAGACGGAGGGATGCGCGCAACAGAAGGATGCTATCCCCATATCCTCCGACCATGGAGACAAAGCCCGACCTCGCCGCCCATCGCCACCGCCCAGATCCCCCCGACGTCAGGAAGATTGCAAGGCTCACCACCGTACGGATATGCCCCCTCCAAAGCAGTGCGGCATCGTCATCCGCGACACCGCGGCACAGACCCGTCATGATGAAGAGCGCCACCAAGGACACAAGAGCAGGTCACACCATGACCCTCCGCGTCCGACAAACAACCGTGATAGGCGTGAGGCGTCGCAGGAGGGTAACAACAAGAAGGCTAACCCACCGCCACCTCCGCCTCCGTCGCCGCCAAGCAGTCACCATGGCGGAAGAGGCCCGCGTTGTTCACGCATCCCATCCCCTGTTGACAACAAGAAGAAGAACCCGGAGCCGTACAATGCATGTTCGCGGATCGATATGATCCACGAGGCCCGGGAAGGACCATACCTGGGAACACGTTTCTTTGGACCTGCAATACGGTCCGCAACTTACCCCAAAGGTTTCCGGATCGAAAAGACCATCAATCCCTATGACGGCACCGCCAAGCCTGCCACATGGTTGCAGGACTACGGCAACGTGGTGGAGATTGCCGGAGGCAACCCCAACATCGCCGTCAAGTACCTCCCGTTAATGTTGGCGGGCACGGCCCGTCAATGGATCGATGACTTGCCGGAAAGATCTATCTACAACTGGCTGGATATGCAAGAGGCATTCACCAAGAACTTTGAGGGTACATACAAGCGTCCCTGCACTGTGGGCGATCTACAGCGGTGCATGCAAGAGAAAGACGAAACATCTCGCGCCTACCTCTCCCGTTGGCTGGATATGAAAAATTCCTGCGCAGGAGTGCACGCTCAGACCGCCATGGCCTCCTTCATCGATGGGTTGGAAAGGGGTACGTTGCTCCGACATAAGCTAAAGCGCTTGCAGGACATCATCAGCTTGACTTGAGTCAGATGATTCAGTTAGCTAGTGAGTTCGCAGCTGCCGACGATGATGCTCATGGCTCTTTGCCGGCAATGACCATTCCAACCCAAGCTCGGAGGAACAGCAGTACAAAGCGGAAAACCGCTCCAGAAGAAAAGCAATCTACCGACATGGTCGCTATGACTTTTGCAGGATGAGGAGAAGGCGGACAACGTGGCCGAGGAAGGGGAGCAGGCCGCGGGCAGCAACGAGGAAGTGAAACCAACTCGGCGCCGCTCCGCGTTCCCCAAACCTACGAGGAGTACCGCGATATGCCGTGCCTCATACACCTCGACGCCAACGGCAAGGCCACCCATACCAATCGACACTGCAAGTTCGTCAACGACCTCAAGGAAGACCCGGAGTCCGGCTACAAGCGAAGTCGGAAGAACAGACCGCGAGGCAAGGGCAAGGGGAAGAAGAAGGAGGAGGAGTCCAAGGATTCAAGTGACAAGGGCGAGGACGTTGACCCCAAGCATGCCACCAAGAGCGACGACAAGGGCAAGAACCCCTTCGCAAAGAAGGCCCCAGTCTACCACACTTTCCTTGGCACCCCCACCGTCCGACAACAGAAGACCTCTCTAAGGATCCTGATGGCCACTCTCCCCCAGTTCCTCAATACCTGCGCTGGTCGGAGGTTCCAATCACTTGGGACAGGATGGACCACCCAGACCTTGTGCCCACGGAGAACCAGTACGCCATGGTCATCAACCCATTGATTGACGGCGTGGAGTTCACCAAGTGCATGGTGGATAGTGGAAGCAGCATCAACATCATGTACCTGGATACACTGCAGAAGATGAACTTGATAGAGGCAAACCTAAGGCGGACCAACACCGTGTTCCATGGCGTAGTTCTTGGTCGGAAGGCTCGGTCCCTTGGGTGCATTACACTTCAGGTAGCCTTTAGCGACGTTAATAATTACCGTCAAGAGCGCATGACCTTTGAGGTGGTCCCCTTCAAGAGCGTGTACCACGTCATATTCGGCCGCGACATATTCCACATGTTCATGGCCAAGCCATGCTTCGTCTACAACAAACTCAAGACACCTGGACCAAACGGTGTCATCACCGTATCTGGAAGCTTTACCAAGGCAAGGGACTGCGAGATCAATGAAGCAGCCGTTGCAGAAGCTGTCCTCTATAGCGAATAATTCAAGGAGATCCAGAACAAGGTCAATGACTCAGAGATGCCGGCGTCGAAGAAGCAGATCTCCGACTCCGCCCCTGCGTTCAAGGCCGCCATCGAGACCAAGCCGATGGAACTTGTGGTAGGCGATGCCTCCAAGACCGTTGCCATTGGGACAAACCTGGATCCCAAATAGGAAAGTGCGCTCGTCGAGTTCCTCCGTGAGAATGGGGACATCTTTGCCTAGCAACCTGCCGACATGAAAGGTGTACCTAGGGAACTTGCCGAGCACAGCTTAAACATAGATCCAAAATGTAAACCAGTGAAACAACCTCTACGATGCTTCGGAGATGAGAAGAGACGCGCCATTGGCCAAAAGATAGCTAGGTTACTTAAGGCTGGTTTTATCCGAGAAGTCCTTCACACCCGATGGGTGGCCAATCCTGTACTTGTCCCCAAAAAGGGAACCAATGAATTAAGAATGTGTGTTGATTACACTAGCTTGAACAAAGCATGTCCCAACGATCCGTTTGCTTGAACTAGACATTGACTCGACGGCTGGCTCGGAACTTTTGTGTTTTCTTGATGCATACTCAGGATACCACCAGATCAAGATGAGGAAGTCGGACCAATTGGCCACTTCGTTCACTACTCAGTTTTGCTATGTCACGATGCCCTTTGGGCTGAAAAACGCAGGTGCTACCTACCAGCGGACAATGCAACGTTGCCTTCACAACCAAATTGGTCGGAACGTTCACGCATATGTGGACAATATCGCGGTGATGTCTAAAAAGTCAAACGACTTAATCTCCGACTTAAAATAAACCTTTGATAATCTCCGGAAATACAACATGATGCTCATCCCCAATAATGCATCTTTGGGGTTCCAGCCGGCAAATTGTTGGGCTTCATCGTTTCCCAGCGCGGAATCGAGGTCAACCCGGAGAAAATCAAGGCCATCTTAAACATAAACCGTCTGACATGCCTAAAGGACATTCACCGACTAACAGGTTGTGTTGCAGCAGTTATTCGGTTCGTCAGCCGACTTGGAGAGAAGGCCTTGCCACTGTACAAGTTGCTGGAGAAGGCAAACAAATTCACGTGGACAGACGAAGCAGATGCAGCATTGAAGCAGCTCAAGGAAATTATTTCCTCAGCGCCCATCCTTGCAGAACCCGAGCCTGGAGAGCCCCTTTTAATTTACATGGCGGCAACCAACCGGGTTATCAGCATCGTCGTCGTGGTAGAGCAGAAGGAACCAGGCTACAAGCACGAAGTTCAGCGACCAGTTTACTATGTAAGCGAGGTCTTGACGGAGTCCAAGCAGCGTTACCCGCACTACCAAAAGATAGCTTATGGAGTATTCCTCGCTTCGCGGAAGCTGAGGCATTACTTTCAGGAGCACCCAATCACAGTAGTGAGCAAGACTCCAATGTCCGACATCATCAATAACAGCAACGCTACAGGAAGGGTCGCGAAGTGGGGCATTGAACTTGCCGCCTTCGAGATCACCTACAAGAGACGCGACGCTATCAAGTCACAAGCTTTGGCGGATTTTATTGCAGATTGGACGGAGATGCTAGATGCTACTCCATTGCCAGAACCAGAGTACTGGATGCACTTTGACGGATCAAAGTTTCTCAACGGCTCGGGGGCTGGTGTACTACTACAGTCACCAAAAGGAGACAAGCTGCACTACGTTCTGCAGATCCACTTCGAGGCTACAAACAACATGGCGGAGTATGAAGCACTCATTCACGGACTACGTGTAGCCAAGGATATTGGCATCAAGCTCATAGTTTGCTGTGGAGATTCCGACTTGGTTGCCCAGCAGGTGGCTGGCACCTGGAATGCGCGGAACCCTATGATGGCGGCATATCGCGACGAAGTGGACGAGATAGCCAAGAGCTTCTTGGGCTACGAAGTCAAATATGTGCCTAGGGAGCAAAACGAGGTGGCTGATCTGCTGTCTAAGCTTGGATTAGGGTGCAAGAAAATTCCGCCAGGAGTTTTCCTAGAGCATCTACGCACACCATCCGTGAAGGGCGTCGACATCGACAACCCGGATAGAGCTGACTCTTTTGTCAACATGGTGACAAAGATCCCTCCGTCTTGGACAAAACCGTTCATGGAGTATCTCGAACACGGAACTTTGCCCGACGACGAAGTCGAAAGACGGCAAATAGTACGGCGAGCAAAGGGTTATACCATAATCAATGGCAACTCTATAAAAGGACCACTACTGGTGTATACTTAAAGTGCGTTTCCCAGCTAGAAGGTATGGAAATCCTGCATGATATCCATCTCGGAGATTGCGGGCATCATGCCGCTCCTCGATCGTTGCTCGCAAAAGCCTTCCGGCAAGGATTCTACTGGCTGACCGCGAAGGCGGACGCCGACAAGCTGGTTGAGACATGCACGGGATGCCAGTATTATGCCCGACAACCACATGTTCCTGTTGAAGAATTGCGAACAATACCAATAACTTGGCCGTTTGCAGTCTGGGGGATAGACATGGTGGGACCGTTACAGACGGCACCGTGTGGATTTACGCATCTGCTTGTAGCAGTTGACAAATTCACCAAATGGATAGAAGCTAAACCCATTAGAAAGCTTGATGGGGCAACTGCCCTCAGGTTTGTCCGAGATCTAGTGGTGAGATTTGGTCTCCCACATAGCATCATCACCGACAACGGAAGCAACTTATCACTCGGAGAAGTGGAAGACTATTGTTGGGACAAAGGCATCCGACTTGACCTTGCATCTGTGGCACACCCATAGTCCAATGGTTAGGTTGAGCGAGCCAATGGATTAATTCTGCAGGGAATCAAGCCACATCTTGAGGCACCGCTACATAGAGCAGCTGGAGCCTGGGCAGAAGAATTTCCATCTGTGCTGTGGAGTTTACGAACTACACCCAACAGATCCACCGGCTACACCCCTTACTTCATGGTATATGGAGCAGAAGCCATCCTGCCTTCCGACATCCTCCACGATGCACCAAGAGTTGCCGCCTACGACGAAGGCGACGCTGAAGAATCCAGACGCCTAGATGTGGACCTTCTCGAGGAGGAGCGCGTTTTGGCATGCCAAAGATCTGCCATCTACCAGCAGAAGCTACGCAGCTACCATAGTCGCCGCATTCGGCATCGCTCGTTTAAAGAGGGGGATTTAGTACTCCGACTTAAGCAGAAGAAGTCACACAAATTATCCCCACCATGGGAAGGACCGTTCATCATAAAGGCGCTGCTCAATGGGTCTTACTACCTTGTCGACAATCGTGAACTCAAGGATAGACCCAATGAGGATCATAAGCATAAGCGACGTGACCCGGAGCTTGATCGGCCATGGAACATAGCACAGCTACGTCCTTTCTACACTTAGCATTTTTTATCTAATTGTGTACCTCTTATATGATCAATGAAATAAAGCTCTTTGGTTCACTCATATTGCTGAGTCTTTTACCTCCTTTAGTGTTCATTTTTGGATCATATAAAACCTTTATGCACAAGTCTTGCGATTGCACTTGTAAAAATTCCGCCTACGGGCGTTAGCTTAAGTTTTCTGGTCTACACGTTCTTTTTTGTTTTTATGTGGATTCTGGAGTAGTGACTTTCAGCACTTATTGTTGGCGATTTTGTGCTCAGGTTATTGACGGTGCCATTGGGCATCATCACCTAAGCGCATGGTTCCGACAACGAGTCTTCCGACTCACGAAAAGTCAAGCATAAGAACCAAAGTAATGGATAAGCCAGCACTTGCTTAAAAAATATATACATACTAGGAATTAGTTCTTAAGTAGCACGATACGACAACCATTGTTTTCCGCCTTAATATTACATCACCAAGTTTCTTCCGTGCACACGCCAAAGGTGAAACAAAAATTACAAAGTGTTTTTATTCTTTGGGCGCAGGAGACTTGGAGGCCGCATCATCACCAGCCGGAGAATCACCCTCGACGTCGGCGCTGTGATGAGACTCGGAGGAATCCTGGTTGACGCTGTCGATGAGGTTCCTGGGCACGAAGACATCAACGTCCACCAACTCGGAAACCCTGGTGTCGTAACCCGCGAATGATGACAGGATGGCTTCGTGATCGATCTCCTTCCCGTAATCATCCACGTCGTGGATACCAGAGGTCACCGTGTCGATGTCGGCATCTTCATAGTGTGCCTTCACCATAGACAGCTCCATCCTTGCGCCAGCCCGTGCGCATGAAGCTTTCCATCTTGCGACACGCTCGGGGGCTCGACGCAGAATCTCCGAGTATTTCGCCACGGAGTCCGAGGCCTTGATATAAATTTGGAGGGGTTTGGCAATCTCCTTGGCTTGGTCGATGGCGGTATTGATGAAGTTTCCGGCAAGAACGATACATTCCTTGTCCGAAGGAGCTGAGCGGGTTAAACCCATAGGAGCTGCAAATTCCGACAAGGAGCGCATGAGTTCGATAAACTCTAAGTATCCAGACTACAGAAATACAAGGCGGAGGACACTTACTGAAGATGCTGGCCTTCGCCTGCCAGACGGTGTCCGCCAAGGATTCCTTCTCTTGTTGGAGGAGCTTAAATGCCTCGCTGTGGCGAAGGTTTTGCTCATCAGCAGCTTGCTTCTGATCCTTTAGGATCGCAAGCTCCTCCTTCAAGCGATTGATCTCTGAGGAGGCGGAATCTTGCAGGGCTTTCATGGAATCCTCGTGCATCTTCAGCATCTCCTTCCTCTCCTTCTTCAAGATCTTGTTCTCGCTGTCCAGCTGCTGGATATGCTTGGACTGCTCGACAATGTCCTTGGCCTTGGCGACATGTTCTGCAAGTCGGAGAAAAACAAAGTACACAGTGAGTACTCGGAGATTATGGGCACAAAAGTAAGACGGAAATGCGCAAAAAAGAAAACAGACTCTTGTTTTTGATGATATGTTCCTTCAAGATGGCAGTTTTACCCTTTTCGGCTTCAAGATCTGCGCGCATCTTCTGGTACTTGTCGTTGGCCATGCCCCTCCGAGCATTCTTGTTCTGTGGAAACAAATACAAAGTTAAAATCATTGTTTGGTCTGCTTGGAGCTTCTAGTCGGAGATTTTCCACCTAGATGCTCGGGGGCTACAATGAGAGTTTTTAACTTAGCAATATGCTTAGCTTTTCTTTAAGCATCTAGTCGGAACTAATTCAGTTACAACTAGAGGCTTGGGGGCTACATCATTGAAAATTAAGAACACTGTGTATGCTACTCTTAAAGCATCTAGTCGGAGTAATTCATTCCATCTAAATGCTTGGGGGCTACAGTGAGAGTTTTTTCTGACTTAGTCACTCTTAGAGCATATAGATGCAAAACCTATGGTTTTCCGTCTACATCCTCGGGGGCTACAGTGGGATACTCATATGAAATGCAAAAGGAAAAGTAAAAACTTACAAGTGCAATGATCTTGAGGTTTGTTGCACTCTCAGCTAGCAGCTTGCCGAAGGAAATGCTGTTTCCTCGCAAGATATCCGCTTGTCAGAGTAGCTCCTCAAGACCGCACGTCCTTGATGACGACACTCCTCTAGGAGCCATAGTTGTGCTACTCGGCAGGAGCGCCGCGTAAACTATCTTCGGGAACTCGAAGGGTTTCTGGGGAGTAGGGGCGCCGCCTTTGGCAGAGGTACCAGCTCCCACCACCGCCTTGCCGCTACGGATGGCATCCTTAGCCGGAGCTTCAGCCATTTGAAGAGCAGTGCTCTCCCGCGTCGCCTGCTCGCCGACAACAGCGAGATCGGTAGAGTCACCAGAATCCACTTCCATGGCGGAAGGGCCTGGTGCCTCCTGGACTTAAGAGCTTGTCGGAGCAGAGGAGGGCTTGACGACAGGAGTAGCAGGGGCGATGGCGGGGGAGGAGTCGCGATGCAGCATGTCTTTGATATTTCTAGAAGCCCCAAGAGTCTTGGAGGACTTCTTGAGGCTGGTTGTGGCTTTCTTCCTGAAACATGCAAAATGCATAAGTACAGGAATAAGACAGATAAATAAGACAATGACGGAGAATGAGAGGCTTACACTAGGGGGGGCGCTTTGGCAAACATCCCGGTGGATCTTTTCTTTTCCGCCTCCAGGGAGGTAGTACTATTTTTGGAGGCTCCACCCTCCGTCTTCTTGTTCTTGCCTCCGTCGGTAGTGTCAGAGGTGGAGCTCTTCCTCTTTCGCGCCAACGGGACATCGTCGTCGGACACGACCGTGACTTCCTTCATATTTGGATCATAGATTTGGGCAGCTAGGTTGTCCTCATCTAGATCGCTAAGCTCTTAAGTGAGAAATCGCCGTGCTAGATAAGATGGCACTGGCAAGACGGAGAAACTAGAGCAATGTCATACACGGAAAATAAATACCTACCTTTGGGCACTTGCCGTCTACGTACATGTCGTAGGTGATGGTGAAGCCGCTCTTCTTATCCTTCACCTTGACGATGTCCTTCAGACGGAGCTTGACGGAGTCGCTCGAGAAGTTATCCACGGAGATCCGGAGGGTATCCATTCGATCACTGGTGTACTCGTGCATGAACTTCACGCGGTGCTGCAGAGGTTGGATTCGCCTGATGAACCAGCACATGGCTAGGTCCAAGCCGGTCAAACCCGTCTCTACGAATCACTCGATCCGCCTTATTGCGCGAGAAGCGTCGAGGTCGAAGGGAAGGGAGGCATGGGATCTCCATGTGGAAACTTCATCAGCGGCTCCATCCACGAAGTCCGGGTACGTCACTTCTCGGCCCGCCAAAGGAATGTCGGGGCCGTAGAAGTACGTCCGCTGCCAGTTTTTGCACGACTCGTGGCCGACGATGTTGGGGAACCGCCGGCCAGGTCGGATCTTGAAGCTTATGGTGCCGCAGTTCCTAAGCTCCTCCCTACGTTTGACGGTGAAGAAATATACGAACAAGTCTAACCTAGGCCTAATCCCTAGGTAACCCTCACAAAGTGCCGCGAAGTTGCTAAGAACTAAGATACTATTGGGGGAGAGGTTATGGGGTTGGACCTTGAAGTGGTTCAAGACGGGCAGAAAGAAGTGGGAGATGGGCACAGAAACGCTGCGTACCAGCTGAGCCTTGAGGTACACCTTTTCTCTGGCTTGGGGAGAAGGTGTCACCTTGCCGGCCGGCGCCGCCCGCCAGGCGAGCCCCTCCGTCGCGGGGAGGTAGCCTTCGGCGACCATCTCTTGGATGTCGTGGCCGGTGATGTCCGAGACGCGCCAATCGCCCTTCTACGTGTCTGGCTCCTCTTCCAGAGGCTCTAGCGCCGCCAGATTGTGGTCACCGCCGGTGGTTTCAATCACTGCCGACGCGGGGATGACCAGGCCCTCGGGGGGCACGACGATGGAGCTATCCGGCTTAGCCGTGGCTTCGCTCGACGCCGCCATCGACAAGGAGGAGCTGCTGCTGGCCATGGAGGACTGGGAGGAGGCGACTGGTGCAAGGATGTAACACCCTCAGAATCGGACCTATGCAAGTTTCAGCGATTCCCGCCAAACCCGCATAGAAACGATTCAAAGGTGCCCACCAGGCACTTTCGTGCGGGTGGAAAACGAAGTAATAACATTACACAACAGTCCTCGATGGGACCCACAGAACAGATATATACAACAGCGACTCAAAGAGTCAAAAATACAGATATAATATACAAAGATCCAAATCACCTTGAAAATGTTATAGCGTCCGACTACGGACAAGATGCAAATGGGCCTAAGAGCCCTGAAGAATAACCCATGGCGTCCATAACCCTGCCCAGGCCAAGCCGGAAGGGTAACCCTGCTAACGGCGTCGATCTCAAAACCTGCTTAAACAAAAGGGGTGCCGACCAAGGGCAAAGGAAAAAGAGGAGCGTCAGTACTGAGGCCAGTACACGGCGAGGCTAGAATTCGGCGGTCCTCGCGTACATAGGTATGGTGGACTGAGCGGCAGCGGAAGCATGCACTAAATAGCCTATAGAGACTCGACACAACTGGTGGCAATCAGAGAGGGGTAAGAAAGACCTATCCGGGGCCAACCTGATACTAACACCAAACAAACCCATCCTGGCATTTCCCCCTCGAGACCAAACGAGGAAGTCAACCGAGGAACTCACACAGTTGGCATTTTTATTTATTCAGTTATCGTTGCCGCAATTTACTAGTCAGGTTTTGGTAATCATCCTGATAAAATAAGTAGTGGGCCCTTTTAGTTAATCATTCCGTTGTAGTTGCAACACTTACTAGTGAGATACAATTAACATGAGGGAATCCCAAAAACCCAGCAGTTGTTGGTACTTTTATTCAACCATTCCGTTGTAGTTGCAATACTTACTAGTCAGGTACAATGGTTGCAAGTGACAACCCAAACAAACAATTGTTGGCAGTTTTATTTAGCCATTCCGTTGTAGTTGCAATATTTACTAGTCATATCAGATACAAGTCAATTTATAACAGTAAACTTTAGTTATAGTTGTCTATGATCGAGATACTGTGCTCCAAGTCGTCCATAACCGCGGACACGGCTTTCAGAAAGTTTTAACCCGGCCCGGGTGCACAAATAGCAACACACACACGATCGACCTCGGAAAAACCAAAGCAAAACCCAACGAGGCTTTCACGACAAAGCAATCACAGGATTCAGAAATATTTCAGGGGGCCACCCCATTGAGTAGACCCGCAACGAAGTAAGCTAGCTCCGAGACGGACTCAAGGTTTGCGTCAATGGCTGTAAACGACTGGGAACCCGAAAGTGTGACTGGGCTTGTCGATACCGCGAAAACACTCCGCTTACCTAAACAGTACAGTGTGCTCCTCGCACAATCGTAAATAAAGCAGTAAAGCATGGCATAAGTACAGGATCGTAAATAAAACCTCAAACTAGTTTTTGGCCCCAAGAAATAAGAATGAATCATGCTCTGGCTCAGGGGGTCCCATAATTCCCCGTATGTGGATAGCGCGATAAATCAAGGAACATGTATCAAGTACTCGGGGTCCTACGGGACACAAGTGGGCGGTCGGAAACCAAATGTTATCTATCACCCACCAATGCCTCTGCTTACTTACTTCAATTTTAGTTGTTAAACATGAATTAAAATGAACGATAAATAAAGCCGAGATCATCTCCAACATCAAACATGTGGCAATACTCCAACAACTGTGGTACATGGCGACACGCAACAACACTTGAGCAAGCGACTACGACGCGCAAGTCCAACTATCTACCAAACAACAGGTAATAGGATGTGGCCAAGGCAATATAAGGCGGCAAGGGATATCTCGGGTACGAAAACTAGAGCATCGCAACACAGATAGCAATAGATCAACAGGAGGGAATAAATGCTATAAAAGTAAGATAGGTAGAAAGGGGGAGATGCTCGCCTGAAAACATTGTCGAAGGTTCATCCGAAGATCGGGGCGAAGCTCACATCAACTCAACGGCCTTATCCGCGAAGAAGCAAAACACTAGAATAAACACCGGATGCCATATTTAATACTACGGCAAAAGATCGGGCATGATGCATGTATGATGTATGACATGGCAAAGGTGCGATGCAATTAGGCCATATTAAGCGGAACCGGGGTCCCGACATTATTTAGGTGGTTCATGTTGTTTAGATACCCCGCAAATTAAATGTTGTCTTTAACATGGCAGAAGGTAGCACCGGGTTCGCTACACAAATTTAAATGAGGCCAATATAAGACTAGATTTGCCCGCATATGGGCCCCATATTTAATTATTAGGTGAATCGGCATAAGGCCCCCAAACCACATGATATGAATGCGAGATGAACAATTAATATGCAACAATTTTAATTAGATAGCATTTAGAAAAATAGAGGATCGGATCAGGGTCACACATTAGGGTTCGGCAGATCTTGGGTACCGGGGTTCGGGGTCGGTCTCAGGGTCCAGGGTTCGACGGGTTCATTCTAGGACTCCGGGATTTAGGGTCTTCGGATCGGGGAAGTAGACCTTGTCGCACGAGCGACCATGCTTCCGGGAAGGAGAACTTTTCGTCCAGGGTCTCAGTGTCCATGGATCCGAGAGGAAGAACTTGTCGTGCCGGGGTCTCGGTGTCCCCGGTTCCGATTGAAGATCTTGGCGTCCCTGTCGTTGATCTTATGGTTCTGGTTTTTCTTGCCGGTGGTCTCTGAGTCGCGCAACTTTCACTTGTCCATGAAGAAGATCATGTCGTTCCATTCCGTGTAGAAGTCCTTGTAGATGCTTCTTCGAGTGTCTCCGGTCCGATGTAGTCTTCGGGTCATGCTCGATGCCGGTCATGTCGACGACCTCATCCACAAAACGATGTGTCCATGTCTGAGGTATCCAAACACCACGAAGGCACCACTCGGAGGCACGTCTGATGCTACACAGGAGGGTCCTTCTGCTCGCATTGGAGAAGGCCATCGGGGGCGTCGAACGGCGGACAGAGGGCCGGTAGAGGCGGCGGGCGGAGGGGCGACGGCCGGCAGCGGAGCCCCCGTGCTCGCAGGGGCGTCGCGGTGACGTGCCTGCAAGGGGAAGGCGGCCAGCAGGCGGCGCTGCTCGCGAAAGTTGCGGGGCGGCGGTTGTCGGGGCCGGCGCGAGGCAGAGGTTCGAAGGCGGCTCCGGCGGGCGGGTCGACCGGCATCGGGCTCGGGGAGGCAGAGGGGGCCGAGGGGGAGATGGGAGAAGGGGCGAGCGGAGCGGGGCGAGGGCGGCCGGACGGTTCCTGGCGGGTTGAGGCCGGGGCCCGCGGCGGAGGTTGGTCGCCGGCGGGCGGCGGCGCCGGGAGAAGGGCGGCGGTCGACGCGACGCTGCAGAGAGGACCGACGTCGGGGAGGAGGGCGCCAGCGGTGGTTGGGGATGCGCGAGCGGAGGCGGGCGGAGGCGATGGGGAGACGCGCCGGTGAGGCAGAGCGGAGGCGCGGGGCCGGCTCGGGCGAGCGCCGGTGCCGAGGAGGAGAACGGCGGCGGGGCGGAGCTCGGGCCGCGGAGGCGAGCTAGAGGAGGGGGCGGGGTCGAGAAGGAGGGCGACGGGGTGCTGGGGCCCGAGAGCGGCGCGCGGGGGGGGGGGTTCGACGGCGAGCGGAGGCGGGAGGTGAGGTGAGGGGGCGCCGGCGGCGTGCGGTCGTCGGGGTGGAGGGAGGAGGAGAGGAGGGAGGCGTGCGCGTGGGGGGAATGCGGGGCCGAGGTGGGGCCAGGGGTGGTTGGTGCGGGTGGGTGGACCGGGTCCTGGGGAGGTTGGATCCGGGGGAGATGGGACCGAGTGGGCCAGAAGAGGCGGGTCAGGGGGAAGAGTGTGGGACAGGTGGGACCGGTGGTGCGGGTGGGCCCGGCCGGTCAGGGAGAGGAGAGGGGAGTGGGTAGCGTGGGCAGGGGGTGGTGTGGCCTGCGTGTGTGCGTGTGGGGTGGGGTTGTGTGCTGAGAGAGAGAGGGAAGGGAGAGAGGTGAGGAGAGAGCTGGGGTGAGGTGGCGTGTGGCTAGTGGTGGGGATTTGGGGAGAGGTGAGGTGGCGAGAGATTATTGGTGGGGGTGAGGTGGAGGGGTTGTGGGTAGATTAGGTTGGGTAGCTTTAGGATTATGGGTGGGCCGATTTTATTTCTGGAGGTGGTCGTTCGGGTCAAATCGGCCCGTTCGACTGCCCCCTAAAATAGTTTAATATTTTATTTGTTTAAAACGGACCGTTTGCAAACCGATAGCAGACAAAACAAAATAATCCGGAGACCCGGGTTTGTGTTTGAATAAGGATGAGGCGTTTAGAAATCAAATTAGGTTTTTCCGCAAATAGTTTTATGCAAACAAATGCAAGATGATGACGATGCTCAAATGCAATGTGGCATGATGACATGAGCATGCGGTCATGATGATGCAATGCACAAAATCAACGCGATTTTCTAGTAGTGGTTTTGCGGGATGCCACAATTCGACACCACTAACAATGGATCTCGCCCTCGAGATCCGCCTCTTGGTACCGGAAAGAAGGTCGGTGATCTGCATCTTCTCGCTTCGTGTAGATCCTCGCGACACCACTAACAAGAGGTCGTTGTCCGTGATCGTCGAGAGAACACTCCGGGAAACAAAAGGTCGGAGGTAGAGGTATCCACAAATAAAGCTACCTCTAGCTTCGATGGGAAGAGGGAACCGATGCATTCTCATCCACTTCAATGTACAAAAGCGAATAGAAGGGGTAGTCGGCATGGGGGCCAATCCATCACGCACCCAAACTATTACTCTGCACAATCAGTAGAAAAGAGTGCAACCATTCTCGGAATCAGACTGAAGATCTCGACAAGCGAGGTTCGGAAACAAAGGAGTGATGCAGACTCTGCATCGGATCTGGCGTAGATGATGTCGTCGCGTCGGAAAACACCGGAAGGCACAGACAAGGAACAAAGGATGGTACCGCAGATAAAGGATTCCTCGGATAGCAGGAAGACCAGACGTAGCAACACCGTTACCAAAGGAGGAAGCGAAACCTAAAGGTACGACGGAAACCCAACCACGAGAAATCCTGGACTCGAAGAAAAGATACGAGGTGGATTCAAAACGCGTAGAGGTAAGAGGAGAATAGCAGAGGGGTAAGGAGTAAAATCAGACCTAATCAGAACTATCCAACCGATTTTGCAAAAATAGTTTTGACACTCTACTTCGGACGTTAGCTAGGTTATCCTACAGGCTGGACTTGTGGGGTATCGCAACTGCTGAGCTCTGATACCACTCTGTAACACCCTCAGAATCGGACCTATGCAAGTTTCAGCGATTCCCGCCAAACCCGCATAGAAACGATTCAAAGGTGCCCACCAGGCACTTTCGTGCGGGTGGAAAACGAAGTAATAACATTACACAACAGTCCTCGATGGGACCCACAGAACAGATATATACAACAGCGACTCAAAGAGTCAAAAATACAGATATAATATACAAAGATCCAAATCACCTTGAAAATGTTATAGCGTCCGACTACGGACAAGATGCAAATGGGGCTAAGAGCCCTGAAGAATAACCCATGGCGTCCATAACCCTGCCCAGGCCAAGCCGGAAGGGTAACCCTGCTAACGGCGTCGATCTCAAAACCTGCTTAAACAAAAGGGGTGCCGACCAAGGGCAAAGGAAAAAGAGGAGCGTCAGTACTGAGGCCAGTACACGGCGAGGCTAGAATTCGGCGGTCCTCGCGTACATAGGTATGGTGGACTGAGCGGCAGCGGAAGCATGCACTAAACAGCCTATAGAGACTCGACACAACTGGTGGCAATCAGAGAGGGGTAAGAAAGACCTATCCGGGGCCAACCTGATACTAACACATAACAAACCCATCCTGGCGTTTCCCCCTCGAGACCAAACGAGGAAGTCAACCGAGGAACTCACACAGTTGGCATTTTTATTTATTCAGTTATCGTTGCCGCAATTTACTAGTCAGGTTTTGGTAATCATCCTGATAAAATAAGCAGTGGGCCCTTTTAGTTAATCATTCCGTTGTAGTTGCAACACTTACTAGTCAGATACAATTAACATGAGGGAATCCCAAAAACCCAGCAGTTGTTGGTACTTTTATTCAGCCATTCCGTTGTAGTTGCAATACTTACTAGTCAGGTACAATGGTTGCAAGTGACAACCCAAACAAACAATTGTTGGCAGTTTTATTTAGCCATTCCGTTGTAGTTGCAATATTTACTAGTCATATCAGATACAAGTCAATTTATAGTAGTAAACTTTAGTTATAGTTGTCTATGATCGAGATACTGTGCTCCAAGTCGTCCATAACCGCGGACACGACTTTCAGAAAGTTTTAACCCGGCCGGGGTGCACAAATAGCAACACACACACGATCGACCTCGGAAAAACCAAAGCAAAACCCAACGAGGCTTTCACGACAAAGCAATCACAGGATTCAGAAATATTTCAGGGGGCCACCCCATTGAGTAGACCCGCAATGAAGTAAGCTAGCTACGAGACGGACTCAAGGTTTGCGTCAATGGCTGTAAACGACTGGGAACCCGAAAGTGTGACTTGGCTTGTCGATACCGCGAAAACACTCCGCTTACCTAAACAGTACAGTGTGCTCCTCGCACAATCGTAAATAAAGCAGTAAAGCATGGCATAAGTACATGATCGTAAATAAAACCTCAAACTAGTTTGTGGCCCCAAGAAATAAGAATGAATCATGCTCTGGCTCAGGGGGTCCCATAATTCCCCGTATGTGGATAGCGCGATAAATCAAGGAACAGGTATCAAGTACTCGGGGTCCTACGGGACACAAGTGGGCGGTCGGAAACCAAATGTTATCTATCACCCACCGATGCCTCTGCTTACTTACTTCAATTTTAGTTGTTAAACAGGAATTAAAATGAACGATAAATAAAGCCGAGATCATCTCCAACATCAAACATGTGGCAATACTCCAACAACTGTGGTACATGGCGACACGCAACAGCACTTGATAAAGCGACTACGACGCGCAAGTCCAACTATCTACCAAACAACAGGTAATAGGATGTGGCCAAGGCAATATAAGGCGGCAAGGGATATCTCGGGTACGAAAACTAGAGCATCGCAACACAGATAGCAATAGATCAACAGGAGGGAATAAATGCTATAAAAGTAAGATAGGTAGAAAGGGGGAGATGCTCGCCTGAAAACATTGTCGAAGGTTCAACCGAAGATCGGGGCGAAGCTCACATCAACTCAACGGCCTTATCCGCGAAGAAGCAAAACACTAGAATAAACACCGGATGCCATATTTAATACTACGGCAAAAGATCGGGCATGATGCATGTATAATGTATGACATGTCAAAGGTGCGATGCAATTAGGCCATGTTAAGCGGAACCGGGGTCCCGACATTATTTAGGTGGTTCATGTTGTTTAGCTACCCCGCAAATTAAATGTTGTCTTTAACATGGCAGAAGGTAGGACCGGGTTCGCTACCCAAATTTAAATGAGGCCAATATAAGACTAGATTTGCCCGCATATGGGCCCCATATTTAATTATTAGGTGAATCGACATAAGGCCCCCAAACCACATGATATGAATGCGAGATGAACAATTAATATGCAACAATTTTAATTAGATAGCATTTAGAAAAATAGAGGATCGGATCAGGGTCACACATTAGGGTTCGGCAGATCTTGGGTTCCGGGGTTCGGGGTCGGTCTCAGGGTCCAGGGTTCGACGGGTTTGTTCTAGGACTCCGGGATTTAGGGTCTTCAGATCGTGGAAGTAGACCTTGTCGCACGAGCGACCATGCTTCCGGGAAGGAGAACTTGTCGTCCAGGGTCTCAGTGTCCATGGATCCGAGAGGAAGAACTTGTCGTGCCGGGGTCTCGGTGTCCCCGGTTCTGATTGAAGATCTTGGCGTCCCTGTCGTTGATCTTATGGTTCCGGTTTTTCTTGCCGGTGGTCTCTGAGTCGCGCAACTTTCACTTGTCCATGAAGAAGATCATGTCATTCCATTCCGTGTAGAAGTCCTTGTAGATGCTTCTTCGAGTGTCTCCGGTCCGATGTAGTCTTCGGGTCATGCTCGATGCCGGTCATGTCGACGACCTCATCCACCAAACGATGTGTTCATGTCTGAGGTATCCAAACACCACGAAGGCACCACTCGGAGGCACGTCTGATGCTACACAAGAGGGTCCTTCTGCTCGCATTGGAGAAGGCCATCGGGGGCGTCGAACGGCGGACAGAGGGCCGGTAGAGGCGGCGGGCGGAGGGGCGACGGCCGGCAGCGGAGCCCCCGTGCTCGCAGGGGCGTCGCGGTGACGTGCCTACAAGGGGAAGGCGGCCAGCAGGCGGCGCTGCTCGCGGAAGGTGCGGGGCGGCGGTTGTCGGGGCCGGCGCGAGGCAGAGGGTCGAAGGCGGCTCCGGCGGGCGGGTCGACCGGCGTCGGGCTCGGGGAGGCAGAGGGGGCCGAGGGGGAGAAGGGAGAAGGGCCGAGCGGAGCGGGGCGAGGGCGGCCGGACGGTTCCTGGCGGGTTGAGGCCGGGGCCCGCGGCGGAGGTTGGTCGCCGGCGGGCGGCGGGGCCGGGAGAAGGGCGGCGGTCGACGCGACGCTGCAGAGAGGACCGGCGTCGGGGAGGAGGGCGCCAGCGGTGGTTGGGGATGCGCGAGCGGAGGCGGGCGGAGGCGATGGGGAGACGCGTTGGCGAGGCAGAGCGGAGGCGCGGGGCCGGCTCGGGCGAGCGCCGGTGCCGAGGAGGAGAACGGCGGCGGGGCGGAGCTCGGGCCGCGGAGGCGAGCTAGAGGAGGGGGCGGGGTTGAGAAGGAGGGCGACGGGGTGCTGGGGCCCGAGAGCGGAGCGCGGGGGGGGTGGTTCGGCGGCGAGCGGAGGCGGGAGGTGAGGTGAGGGGGCGCCGGCGGCGTGCGGTCGTCGGGGTGGAGGGAGGAGGAGAGGAGGGAGGCGTGCGCGTGGGGGGAACGCGGGGCCGAGGTGGGGCCAGGGGTGGTTGGCGCGGGTGGGTGGACCGGGTCCTGGGGAGGTTGGATCCGGGGGAGATGGGACCGAGTGGGCCAGAAGAGGCGGGTCAGGGGGAAGAGTGTGGGACAGGTGGGACCGGTGGTGCGGGTGGGCCCGGCCGGTCAGGGAGAGGAGAGGGGAGTGGGTAGCGTGGGCACGGGGTGGTGTGGCCTGCGTGTGTGCGTGTGGGTTGGGGTTGTGTGCTGAGAGAGAGAGGGAAGGGAGAGAGGTGAGGAGAGAGCTGGGGTGAGGTGGCGTGTGGCTAGTGGTGGGGATTTGGGGAGAGGTGAGGTGGCGAGAGATTATTGGTGGGGGTGAGGTGGAGGGGTTGTGGGTAGATTAGGTTGGGTAGCTTTAGGATTATGGGTGGGCCGATTTTATTTCTGGGGGTGGTCGTTCGGGTCAAATCGGCCCGTTCGACTGCCCCCTAAAATAGTTTAATATTTTATTTGTTTAAAACGGACCGTTTGCAAACCTATAGCAGACAAAACAAAATAATCTGGAGACCCGGGTTTGTGTTTGAATAAGGATGAGGCGTTTAGAAATCAAATTAGGTTTTTCCGCAAATAGTTTTATGCAAACAAATGCAAGATGATGACGATGCTCAAATGCAATGTGGCATGATGACATGAGCATGTGGTCATGATGATGCAATGCACAAAATCAACGCGATTTTCTAGTAGTGGTTTTGCGGGATGCCACAAAGGAGAGGCTAGGGTTTCTTCGAGGTTTTCCGCGGAGAGCTCGAGGAGGCGTGCGACTGGAGGAAGAAGATGATGACGTGAGAGAATGGGGTAAAAAGTGGCAAGTGTCCCACGGTTACTATTTATCTTGCTCTGCGTCAAGATTCGTGCAGCTAATCGGACGGTTGCCGGTTCGAGAATGTGCGTGGTAATTTCGCCACGTCTCCAACCGCCTCCGCCAATGGTTCGTATCGCTCGCGCGGGAAAATCGGATATGATTGCGTTCTCTGCATATGTGAGTTACGAGGCGTCGCTGACCTAAGCCTATGTCGTCATAACTGACATGGTAGATGAGCCGTCGCATCGAAGATTCCGGCATGGACGGATTTAATCCGACTACGGAAGAGTACGATGTAAGATTCAGCATTTCTCCGACTTACTAATAGAAGACGGAGAAAACCTTGCAGGGTTCTTTGGGAGGACTACAAGATATTGCTTGATGATTTGCCGACATCCATCTAGACAGAGCATTCCACGTGAAGAGGCAAGACGGCGCAAGATCTCGGAGTTCTCCGGGGGCTACTGTTGGGGATATGCTATATGGGTATCCTCATAGCATGTCTCTTATCCGACTAACCCGGGTGGCCTATAGTCGGTAGCATGGCCTGTGGCCTGCTGGGCGGCCCAGTTAGGTGGATCCAGAAGGGAGGCCCATGCCGGATAAAGGAAGGCTACGGTGGAGTCACCAGCGTACCCAGAGCCTTGGAGTGCAAGATACACAAGACTAGTAATAGATAGTGTAGGGCTTTGTAACCTGTCCGGCTAGGACTTTTCCCTGTAACCCTAGGACCTGGCGACTATATAAGTCGGGCCTATGGGAGCCTTTAGGGCACAACTTAGTATCGATTCATACAACCTCGCACAACGAACCTATCTCTGTAACTCGGCGTATCTGCCCTTATAGTGATTTATAGAAGGAGTAGGATTCTGCCACCGTCATGGGATCTGAACCTGGGTAAGCTGTGTTACCTCGTACCCGTCAACCGTCCGCCTTACCCACGTCTCTAAACACGCACTGTGAGGACCCCTCCATGGCGTACTCGTCGGCAATACCACGACACTTCCCCTTCATTCTCCCTCTCCTCCAACTGCATGTCTCTCTTGTGGATGGTCTCCTCCAAATCCATGATCCGGTGGCGAAAACGGGCAATGATGCGCTCCTTCTTGTCAAGCTGACGGCAACGAGACTTGCGATCCTTCACTAGCATGGCGATGTTCTGATCCTTCTTCTTGGCGATGGCGTACTTGTGGTTGGCGTAGGCACGGGCATTGTCCAACTCCTTCTGACGGTCGTACATCATGAAGCTAAGCTGGTCGAACTGATTCTTCAGCTCGTGGTAGTATGGGGCCTCTGGTTGTCCCATAACATCATGCCTTGGGTAGAACTCAAAACGGGTACCCTTGATCTGGTTGATACTCAGCCCACACAGATGGGCAAGAGCTTCCTACATTGCCCTGGCCAGTCCATCAAGCCAGTTGTTTTCTCTTAAGGTGAACTGAATTCCCTCTGTAGTGGGAGGTTAAATCTTTCCTCGGAGACTTGCAACAACTAACCACTGCAGATCTTCTCCTTCCTGATCATTGAGCTGAGCTCCGAAGAACTCGGGGTGCGGACGCTCAAATATGAGGTCTCCTCCATTCAGCAACTGATAAAACTTGCTGTACTTCACGTCCATCTATAAGAATATAGGATGAGTAAGTTATTAGAGTGATCAAGTGTGTCAAATTTTATGTAAGTTTGCCAGAAGTTTTGAGGAACATGAATTTTCATGAAAGAATCCAAGTGATAAGAATGAGAATAAGTTTTTGTAAATACTCACTTCCTTTGGTTTTGAAACTAAGTTTTTGACTCAAACGTCCATTCTAACTAGGGTCTCCTATTGTCAGGATGGCTCTGATACCAACTTGTCAACACCCGGATTTTTAATCCCAGATGCTTGTTATGCCATACATCGCAATCCCAGGATTACCATTTTTGCGAGATATAACAGATTTGGATATCACAGTAAATCATCCATTACAAACCATACATAAGGTCTTACACAAATAAGTATCTCATGATCCAGTTCTTAATACAATTCAAGCAGCGGAATAATGTAATAGTAACAATAGCGTAGCTGAAGCTCCATCTTCAGGGTCACATGCAATGCTGACGATGGGAGATGATCCTAGTTGTCATAACCTTCCTGTGGTCCATCATCCTAGTACTCCTCTTCATAGTCTGGCCACGGGAATAGCCAAGGACAAAGCCATGAGTACTCTTTAAGTACTCGCAAACTAATACTTATAAGTTAAGGGGGTTTTTGTAGTAGGATACTAAGCTCTAGGTTTATTTGGCAAAAAGCCAGATTTACCTCTACAAAGTTCAGAAGCAAAGAAATCTAGTTGAAAATTTTACAACACCTAAATGGTTATTTGCGTCTCATATCACAACTCTGTTGTGGTCAAGTCAAAGTCACTAATCATTGCACGAGTCATTTTGAAAACATCTGACGGGGGAACAGTATGGCCACTCCAACTGTCCATAACCGTGGACGCGGCTATTCGAATAGTTTGACACTCTGTAGATATTATACACTTTCACTACAACATTCGATACATTCGATAGGAACAATCCTGAATTCACCATACTCGGTATGCGGATAATCAATCCTAACCTTTCAATTACACGCCCTAGTATAGGCACCTCTCCTGTGAGTTTGGCCTCCCAACCATGAGCAACTGTCATCTTGGGTACTGCACAAGTGGACAATCTTCACAAGGTAGCCTCAGCTCAGACCTTGGCCATGAGGGAACTAATACTAAGGTATATAAATTTCCAGTCAAGCCCTACCCAAATTTCGGGTATTGTGGTTGTACGGTAAAATTTGGAATGGTATCGCATCAAGACAACCATCGGTTTTATAAAGGGCTAAGGCTCATGCCTCAACATTTTCATCATCAAAATCATCTGGTGTTCGGAAACATATGTCAAAACATTTCAGTAGAATGACTCATCATTCTAAGGTTTTCATAAAGATTTTCACCAATTATTCCCATCTAAGGTTGATCAAGTTTTATACTTAGCACTAGCATCTACAAGTGGGGGTAAATACTAATGAGGAGTGGTAAACAAGTGGGGATTTGCTAAGTTCACTCTCATGCCTTAGGATGACATCAAGATTATCTAACTTAGGCCCAAATTTATGCTCTTTATGCTACCTTTAGTTATCTTTCTAGAATCTACAAGTCACTATGTAAACTCTAAGAGAAAGCTTTGATAAAGAAAATAAAGTATTAAGCTTACAAGTAAAACTAGGATTGGGTTATCAAGTGGGTATGATCACATATGCTTAAGGTATATAGTTGGCATGGTAACAAGCAAGTATTTGCTTGCGTAAGTTGCAAGGGTTAGCTTGCTAAGTTTCAAGTATTGGCTTGCCTTGAGCAGAGTAGTGATTGAAGTTCTCCTCGGCTTCTTCCTCGTAGTATCGTCCTTCCTCCTTGTATCCTTGGTCAGTACTAGTGTCTATAAATAAATACGAGGTACAAAATCACCAAAAAATACTTAACTATTTTTAACCATCACACAAAAAGTCACCCTAGATGATCTAACATCATCACTATTATCACAAGGATTAAAGCACTTGTCTTATTTCTTTTATTTGAGAAAAGTAATTTCTACTCATCGAAAAACTACTTAAGATTTAATATTCTCCAACTCAAACATGGGATCATGTTGACACATGTCATCACCACATATTTCAGTACATGGGAATGTGATTTAAAGTGGTGTCACGATTTAATAAGGTTTAACCTTTTTATTTTAATTAAATAAAGTGACTAGAAATGCCTATGTGGCATTCTATTATTACTTGAATATTATCTCTGCAAGTAAACCCATATGTTTTTTTTTATATATTCTGACAGGTATAATTTTGAGAGTTGGAATCAACTCAAGAGCTTTTGTGGTTGAATTTTGAAAAATGTTTGAATGCATAAAAGCTTCTGACTTGTTATTTTTACCATGGTTGATCTATAACTCCAAATGATTTGAATCCAACGGGCTTGGATTAAGCATTCCAGTACCTTTCTAACAAAATTTGTTTCATGCATTTTGGTTCAGTGAATCGAGCTGGGTTGAATTTTGAATCTAGGTACAGAACTATGTTTGAAATTAAATGAATAAAGCTTAATTTGAATTCCTGGGTCGCGCGGGAGGGTTTATTGGGCCGGCCCACTACACACAGCGCGTACATGGGCTGGTTAAGTGGCTGTCCCCACGCGTCAGTGAGACGGGGAGGGGCGAAGCGGTACGGGGCAACATGGACCGTGGGATCTGGTTCTAATCGGACGGCTCTAGTTCATCGTCCACGTCGGGCAGCGTCGGCGAGAAAGAACCCTAACGCGGAAGGTGGGGGTCGTGGGAGGCTCACCGGGGCTCAGGCGAGGGTCGGCGATGGGGGCGAACGACAAAGTCGACGACGACGGTTCTCCTGGTACAGGCATCTTCTCCTGGGGTGGCTCCAATCGACGGCTCCCTTCTTCTCCAGCTGCGGCGGGCTCCGGCCAAATTCCGGCGATGCGCTACTCGCCTTGCTCCGGGAGTGAGGTGGGGTGGTTCTGGGTGAGAGGGGAGTGAACTGGTGTGGCGAATTCGTGCTGGGGAGGGCTCCTTTTATAGGCGAGCGATAGGGGCAGCACGACATGGGCTAAGGTCATTGAAGGCGACGGCACAGGTGGCTACTGGCATGGGCGATGGTAGGGGCAGTGCGGTGTTCCCTGGCGAACCTCAACGGCGTGGTCTTGCGCCTTGTTCTCTGACGCGCTCTCAGCATGGTCGCAGAGGAACTTGTCGTGTGCGTTCTGGGTGGTCCAGGGGCTAGCAGTGCTCGAGGCTGGGACAGGGAGTGGCGATGGACGATGGGGCGCCTGCTAGACATGCTCGTTAGGCTTAGTGTTGCTCCTAGCTTGCTGTCGACAATGGGGTGACAAAGTGATGCTCGACATGCTTGCCATTAATAGCTAGGCTTGCCCACAGTGGTGCTAAAGATTGTTAAAGAGGCTATATGATCTACTAAGATCTGGTTGCAACTAGGGAGGGAACAAGGTTGGCCAGTTTTACTGATACAAATAGTGTTTCTTGTTTGTTTGTTTGATGCCAGGAAGGTGTTTGATGAAATGGCCGCAAGAAGTTTAAATTTGGTGGGTTTGCTAGGCACATACTAGGGAGTGTCTGGTTAGTTGGGGTAGTCAAGGTGCACTGGTTTGATTGGGTTTTGAGAAGGGGTGATCTTCACATATGATAAAGATTCAATTTTGATTTTTGATTTAAATGAGGTTGCCCAATGTTTCTATAAGTTTGAAAGGTGGGCCTTGATTCACTTTTACTTGTTCTAGCAAGGGGTGCAAAGATTTGGAAAATTTTCTGTTTGAAATCTTGAACTAGAAACATTCATAGTGACCTAGTGAGCAAGATTGGCAAAAATTACCATTTGCTTTATTTTATTTGTTTTTTATTTTCTCTTGTTTTGTTTCTGCATGGAAATGTTTTATATGATGTTATTTTCATCTTGAAACCATTTCTTGATATTTAGGTTAATCACACAAGTTCATACATCCATTTATCAAATCATTTCATTCACACATGCATTCATATGATTTTAATTAATCAAAGTTTTTTGTTAACCCTAATTCAAGTGATTTGAGTTTGATGATCCTTGTTTTATATTTTTGGGATGTTACAGACGCGCAGTTGCGGATTACTAATGAAGCACGCCAGTTGAATGCAGTGCAGTCCTTTGCGATCCGATCCAACCGTCCTGATGTTGATCGTAAAGCACCTCTGCCGGTATCCACACGTACAAGGAGGAGCACCGGCTGTGAACTTCTAGGTTTGTTATGACGGCAGGACTGCTGTGGAGTTAGGGTTTCCAACTCATGGAATGACCTAACCGATCAACAATTAACCCTTCTAGGCTACTGTGCTCCACTATATATAGGGAGTGAATGTGGGATCCACTCTCGTGGCCCATTCACTAAAGCCCATATAATATTAGTCACCGTGAGTCCGACTCACTAACTTAGTCCAAATCCGGATTGGGTCCAACCCAACCAGATTTCTGATTCAGATCCAATCTGAACTTGCTCCCAATCGATCAGTCGGTAGCGGCTCCTAGCAGAACGTGACAACTCCCAAGTACCAAAGAGTCATGACGACTTGCCTTTCCAATGCGACTTGCGTCCGAGTCCCTTTTGCCTCACGATATACCTTGTCATACTATAAGCGAATATTTTTCATCCCTTAAATAGTCCGAGTCTCTTCTCGATCCGAGATAAGTGAGTCACCCGACTAACTCTTAGTCGATCGCCTCGGTTAACACTTAACTGAGTCGTGCATGGACATGCTTTCTAAATCATATCATCCGAGAGGGACCAGAGAATATCTCTCCAAGTGGAGGAGAAAAATCCCATCTTGGTTATTCACATCACGCAGCTTGATACTCAGTCGGCCCGAACTCTGCCTTTATAACTGCCCAGTTACGCATCAACATTTGACAGAACCCAAGTCGATGATCCTCAACTCGGACTGTGCAACAACCTCAGGTCTAAGGATTACACGGATTGAGATATACAAATGACATCTTGTTCGTTGTATCTCAATATGGGTCAATCTGACTCGCTAAACTCTTTAGCCGAATATGTGTAAGTCGGAATAGCATCACAATGCCCATGACAACTGGAATCGAGTCATCAAGTCGACTTTCACATTGGTCTAAGTTGTGTGTCCAGCACAACCTCAATGACCAAGGACATTTAGTACAAACAACATGAATGTATAGTTCCACAACCGAATCACATATTTAATGATATACAGTAGATGCTCATACAAGGACAACTTAATATCTTTATGAATACAATGGGAAATATCATCATCCATGATTGCCTCTAGGGCATATTCCCAACAGTCTCCCACTTGCACTAGAGTCAATCTTCCGACATCACATGTCTAGGCATCCAATGCCCATAGCTCTTAGGTGCTCATGCTTCGGCTGTGGTAACAGCTTTGTCAACGGATCCGCAATATTTGCATCCGTGTGTACCTTACATAACTTGATATCACTCTGATCCACGAACTAGAGAATTAGGTGGTACAGTATGAGTATGTGCTTGTTCTTCTGGTGTTGTCTAGATTCCTTGGCTTGTGCAATAGCACCATTGTTGTCGCAATACACGTCTAACGGATTAGACGAGCCCTGAACCATACCAAGATCCATGAGGAAATTCCTCATCCAAATAGCTTCATTTGCTGCCTCCGAGGCGGCAATATACTCATTCTCTGTTGTATATGCAGACATAGTCTCTTGCTTGGAACTCTTCCAGCTCACAGCACCTCCGTTTATAATAAACACGTATCCAGGTTGCGAACGAGAATCATCAGAGTCGGTAAGATAACTCGCATCCGTGTAACCCCTTACACTGAGTTCATCTTCACCACCATAAACCAAAAACATATCCTTAGTCCTTCTCAAGTCCTTTTGGATATTTTTAGCCGTTGTCCAGTTTCTCCAGGATCAGCCTGGTATCTGCTCACAACACTTAGAGCATATGAAACATCCGTCCTAGTACAAGTCGTGGCATACATGACGGATCCGACTGCAGAAGCATATGGAATCGCACTCATCCGACTTCGCTCATCAGTTGTCGAAGGACACTGAGTCTTGCTAAGTTTTACACCATGGGACATCGGTAAGAACCCTTCTTAGACGATTCCATGTTGAACTTCTTCAACAATTTGTCCAAATAAGTACTCTGACTCAATCCAATGAGTTGTCTTGATCTATCTCTATAGATCCGGATTCCGAGGATATATGTTGCCTCACCCAAGTCTTTCTTTGAGAAACTCCTTTCCAATGATTCCTTGGTTTCTTGCAACATCTGGATATCATTTACAATCAGTAATATGTCATCCACATAAAAGATTAGAAAGTTTACTTTGCTCCCACTAAACTTCTTGTATAAACAAGAATCATGATCACTCTTGATGAAGCCAAACGATTTGACTACCTCATCAAAGTGAATATTCCAAATCCGAGATGCTTGCTTCAACCCATAAATGGATTTCTGAAGTTTACATACTTTATAAGCATTATCTAGATCGACAAAACCCTCAGGCTATATCATATACACGTCCTCGGTTAAATTTTTGTTAAGGAAAGCCGTTTTGACATCCATCTGCCATATCTCATAGTCGAAATTGGATGCTATAGCTAACATGATCCGAACTGATTTAAGCATCGCTACAGGCGAGAAAGTCTCGTCGTAATCAACTCCTTGAACTTGTCGGAACCCCTTCGCGACAAGGCGTGCTTTATAGACGGAAACATTTCCATCCATATCAGTTTTCTTCTTAAAGACCCATTTGCACTCGACGGGTCTTGCACCTTCTGGTAGATCAACCAAATTCCAAACTTGATTTTCATCCATGGACTTTAACTCGGATCTCATGGCTCCAAGCCATGACTCGGGATCAGATCCCACCATCGCTTACGAATAATTTGTCGGCTCATCACTGTCTAACAGTAACACATCACGAACACTTCGTAATCTCTCCAATCTTCGTAGTACAGGTACTGCTGCCGGCTCAGCCACCACGACCGGCTCAACCTCCAAGGTTTTTCCCAACTCGCAACTACCCGGTTCCTCTCGAATTTCTTCGAGCTGCACTGTGCTCCCACTGACTCCCTGACTGAGTAACTCTTTCTCAAGGAAGACACCATTCCGAGCGACAAACACTTTGCCCTCTTCTTGGTTGTAGAAGTAGTATCCCAAGGTTTCCCTCGGATATCCCATGAAAATACACTTATCCAACTTGGCCGTAAGCTTGTCCGACTGAAGTCGCTTGAAAAATGCTTCACAACCCCAAATCTTAAGAACAGACAAACTCAGCTTTTTGCCTATCCACATCTCATGCGGTGTCTTCTCCACCAACTTCGATGGTACTCTGTTTAGTGTGAACGCTGCTGTTTCTAGACAATAACCCCAAAATGATAAAGGCAGCTATGTCCGACTCATTATTGATCGTACCATGTCCAACAAGGTCCGATTCCGCCTTTCCGAAACACCATTCCTTTGCGGCGTTCCTGGCGGAGTAAGTTGAGGAACTATTCCGCAACTTTTCAGATGGTCATCAAACTAATGGCTCATGTACTCCCCTCCTCGGTCCGACCAAAGAAACTTTATTTTCTTGTCGAGTTGATTCTATGTGCTTCATTCTGGAATTCTTTGAACTTTTCAAAGGGTTCCGACTTATGTTTCGTCAAGTAGATATATCCACACCGACTCACATCATTAGTGAAGGTAATGAAGTACTCATAACCACCCCTGGCTGTCGTGCTCATTGGTCCACATACATCACTATGTACTAGTCCCAACAAGTCGGACGCCCTCTCGCAACTCTTTGCAAAAGGTGTCTTTGTCATTTTTCTGAGTAGGCAAGATTCACATGTCTCAAACGACTCCAAGTCGAACTAAGTAAGGAGTCTGTCATCATGGAGCCTCTTCATGCGTTTCCAACTTATATGACCAAGCCGACAGTGCCAAAAGTAATCATATTCAGATCATTTGGTTTCAACCTTTTAACATTTATGTTATAAACCGACTCACCATCAAGATTCAATATAAATAACCCATCCTAGACCGGTGCAAAGCCGTGAAACATATCATTCAAATACAAAGAACAACCATTATTCTTCATATTCGAGTCATACCCTTGCCTCATCAAACATGAATCAGAAATAATGTTTCGACGGAGCACTGGAACATAATAACAATTATTCAGTTCCATAATGAACCCGGAAGGTAAATGAAGCTGCATCGTGCCGACTTCCAACGCAGCAACTCTCGCTTTGTTGCCGACTCGAATATCAACCTCGCCTCTTGCTATGCTCCTAGTTCTTACCAGTCCCTGCAACGAGTTGTAGATGGGAATAACTGATACGGTATCATATACCCAAGAACTATTAGGTGCATCAGCAAGATAGATGTCTATAACATTGCAAACAAGTGTACCTGAGTCGGAAGTCATACCTCCACTGTTGGCTTTGTCAGCCAAATACTTGCTACAGTTCCTCTTCCAGTGCCCATCCGCATTGCAATAGAATCAAGTGGATCCAGCTGAAGGAGATGGCTTAGTCCTTGAGGAAGCGCTTGGGACCGGGTCCTGAGCCTGCTCTCCTCCCGACTTAGCCTTCTTCTTAGCCCAAGAACTCTTCTTGAACTTAGCCTTATTCTGCACCATCAACACTTGATTGGTGCCCTTCTTGAGATCCGCCTCTGCCTGCTTGAGCATCCCATGCAATTCAGTGAGCTTCTTAGCCATACCATGCATGTGGTAGTTCGAAATGAACTGCCCATATGCACTAGGAAGAGATTTCAGAATTATATCCGTAGCGAACTCTTCGCTAATGGGGTAGCCAAGCCTCTCCAGAGACTGCACATAACCAACCATTTTGATCACATGCGGACTCAGTGGATCACCATCCTTAAGCTTGCAACTCAGCAAAGCCTGAGAGACTTGATACCTCTCAGTCTTCGTCTGAGCCTGGAACATACTTTTCAGGCTTTCGATCATATCGTAGGCCTCAACATGCTCGAACTTCTTTTAAAAGTCCGGTTCCATGTGAGCAAGCATAAGACAACTAATATCCGTGGACTCATCCTTAGCCCGACGGTAGGCATTGGTGGCAGCGACAGTCGCATTCTCATTCGGCTTATCTGGAAGTGGGTTGTCTAGGACATGGTCCTTCTTTTCTTGTTTGAGAACAATTCTCAGATTTTGATACCAGTTGGTAAAATTAGTGTCATTCAGTTTATCTTTCTCAATAATGGTTCTCAATGCAAAATCAGATATCTGAGAGTGATTGCTACTTGGTGCCATGATCTACAACAGAAATATGCAAAACACTTAAGTCATGTATTCATAAAAGAGCAAGCATATTAAACATTTTAATATTTTATGCTCGCACTAGAACCAACACCCCTCCGATGGTTGCTTAGTGATTCAGGACCCTAAATAAGCAAGTCGGCTAGTGAGCTTTAGCATCACCGCTAGCCGCCAAGTGATCTAGGTAGACAACTCCTTGTCAATCGCATCTCATACGACTCATGTTGGACGGGTGGCATCACATGCCCCGCCTCCCATCCGAATTTTCCCCGTGCCCCACAACCGTTGTGATAGACCCATCTAGCTTACCGAGTGTTTCTATAGTAAGAGTCCGACTCGAACCCACCTAGTCGGAGAGAATTGGCCGCACCTCAATTTTATGAGCCCACTACCAAAAATTTCCGACTTGTGATGGTGCAAACACTGGCAGTAAAACCGACTAGACCTTCTTTGAGGGATTATATTTTATTGACTACTGTGACACCCCCAGGATCAGGGTTAAAAAAATTTCAGACCTCCGTCTGAAATAAGCTTAACCTTGAGCTCGGGAATATCCAGTGAAGATTCGGTAACACGGTAGTGACCCTACGACACAAAAGTTTTTTACAGCAAGCTCATAACTGAGCAGAGAACCAAATTATTACAAGAAGAGGTCACTGACCACAAACATCAAACAACGGAAGGCAAATTATGCTATTAAGTATAGAGAACTTAACAAAATTGCCTAAGAGGCCTGAAGCATAACGATGACGTCCCAGCCCATAGATTCCAGGCTACCGGCCGGGAACCCCAATCTACTCGTCGATGTCGATGTAGTACGGAACTCGTCTCCAGGTGAACACTTACTCTGCCAAAAGTATCAACAAATCAAGGGTGAGTACAGGGTGTACTCCGCAAGACTTATGGCTGGTGGATTTGTTTTTCATAAAGCCATCTTTTGTTTATAAAACAAGAGGGAGAAGAAGCTCGTCTAGTGAGAGTATTTTAAAAGGGGATAAGAGAACGACGTCTCCGAAATATTGATCATCATCTTTTGATATCCACCAAATCATCATCATCTACCAACTAGGATCACCCCCTCGTACCCATGAGGAAGCATCCTTAAGCATACGTTGATCTACCAAGTTTTACGATTAAGTTCAAGCTCTCTATGATCATCACGTCCGTTCCCAAGTCGTCCATAATCGTGGACACGGCTTTCCGAAATATTATTACCCTGCAGGGGTGTACAACTTTACCCACACGTACTAACCTTCTCTTAATGCCACTTAAGATTAGCCCTCTTCCTTGGAAAGCCAACAGAGGGTGGTTAGACACGACCTTTACCGTGCTTTCGGTGAGACCATGAGTCACGCAATAAGTATGGTTCCGCCGTAACAGGTCAAATCCCAAAGCCAGTACTTAAAGATGTGAGGCGAGGTTGGTTAACAAGGGCTCCATCGAGCCCAAGCAACCCCGGCCACGCTTACCTACCTGTTATGAATGCACCAACTTCACCCGCCAAATCTTTCAAAAGATTTTCTATGCATATGTCGAATGGAACGCCCGAACTATGTGACTCATGGAATCTACTAGGCAAGTTAGTCACTCGTGGGGTTTTCCAGGCCCGTGTGGTTGTACGCTCGTCTTGGTTCAAGAGGCAAGAACATCGGGTCCTAGTGGTGGCGAGCATGGGACTAGAAAAACCACATCCCACCGTGGCCTCCGATACGAGCCTTAGCATGTTTAATCTCATATCACTGATCACATCTTATCACGTTCTCTTGTCATACTAGATTCTCTGCATCTGATACATCATCTGGATGGACCAGAACTGACAGCTATGCATGGCTAAGCAGACACAAATATAACCTCTAGCAGTGCACACAAGCCAAACCTAGTTATGCTAGGAGCAGTGGATAAGGTAATATAAGCTCAAAGGGAGTAATGCAATAGATATGATGCTCTATCTATCGATAAAAGACCACAGTAGAATCGTATGCATCATGGCAGGAATTGAAATGCTTTCGAAAAACATAGGATTATATCATGGTGGGGCTATGCTTGCCTTTGCCTGTTGATAACGAATAGGTAGATCTTCGGAAGCCTTGAACTTGACTTGGTTACAGTTGGTCAAGTATTGTTCGTCGACCTTCAATCTTCGATGGTCTTGATCTCAGTCTTCAATCTCGATCTCGATATCATATTCTACCGGGAAGAACCAAATCACCCAAAATAAGGAGGAAACATTCAACACATGGCATCGATGCAATGCTCAAACAAGAATGATGATATGACAAGTTGAATTGCATTGAATTGAAACCCTAAAACATGCTCGGTAGTTTAATCGGGGTTCCGAGGGGTGAAAACCCTAACTCGGGAAAAACTCCGGAATCACCTATTAGGGTTACTAGGGTGTTGTTAGACCCCTCCTTTATAAAGGAAAGGATCCCTGTGATTGCAATGCTAGTCCCTGGATCAATGCTAGCATCCACAGTTTAAGATGAAGTACACAGATACAAAGGTCGTTTATTACATTCATTCCAGAGATAAAACATAGTCTTTTACAACTCAGGGCCAAAGGCCTAATACAAGAGTCTATGGAATAAGTAAATAAACATAAGTCTTCATCTTCATGTGCCACAGGCAAGCATGTTGAGTGTAGACTCATGACTCCTATTCATCATCGGAGTAACCTGCAACATCACAAGTTACAGCCACAGAGGGTCAATACTTTGGAATAGTATTGGCAAGTGATACCTTAGTATATTTTAAGTGGACTATATTACTATATGCATTTTGCCTAAGTGTAGCTTGGCTTGCTTTGCTTGAAAATAAGTTTTTCCTATTAGTTGAAAACACTAAGTTTTTCTTTGTCAAAACATTCCCGAGAATCCACCAATAGACATTGGGGTCCTTCACCCTTGTTCACCCACAAATTTTTACTTAGAAGTTGGAGTGATGAGATTCTTGTAGCTTCCATGTCTTGATGCTCAAATTGTCCATTGCCTTGGACTAGGCTAAGTACTTAGGTTTTCCATCTGCAGAGGTTGTGCACTTTCCCCACCAGACTTGGTTTCCCAAGACAGGACCTTTCAGAAGCCTTTCCTTAGTAAAATGGACGCGTTCCAACCTATCACCCAAACTACCACCAACTGTCCAAATGACTAAGTTCTAGCCACCTATCGGATCATGGTAGAGCCCATATTGCCAAATGGTTGCACTGTAAGCTTTCTCAACACTTGGCCTCCAAATCCCTTTGTGCCTGGGTGGCATTCCACAAGTGAGATACACAACCCAAGTCCATGGCCTTGTGTAACCACTCAACATAACCCATTCTTTCCATTCCACCTAGGAGGTTCATTTGACTTAGTTGTTTTATTAGGAAAGCATAAGTCTCTTGACTTAGAAATATTTTCATCATAATAAGTATAGATGTTCACCACCCTTGTTTGCTAAGTATCTAGGCTAAGCATGTGGTGGTAACTTAACTTAGGAGAATTCCCTAGCAATTCTACCATTCTACACTACTTAGGATTTTCCATCTTGTCATTAGGCAAAGATAGCATGCAAGACTTAGCAAAATATCTAATGCTAGTACAAAACATAGGATAGAAATGTTCATGAGAATATCACTTGCCTTGGTAGTGGGGAGAGTAGCACTCTTCACAATCACAATCACTAGCAAAATCTACAAGACAAATTATCACATTCAATTTCACACAATTTATTCAATCAAAAATATTATGAATGCATGCATGAAAGAATTTTACTAAGTGGTGATTTTTGGAAATTTTACTAAACATGTGCATGCTACTGAAACATAACAGGACACCAAAATTTACCGTAACAAACTTATTTAACATTAAAACCAATTATCAAAACAAATCTATACTCAAAATAGCTTTAAATATGATTCCACAAATAAAGTCATTTTAATGGTTACTATTTGTTAAACTAATTGAACATTCAGAAAGGTCTGGTTTCACTGAATCCAACGGTATAAAATTTGTAAAATTCTAACGTGGCATTCAAAAGTTATAGCAGTTTGAAGTTTGAATCTAAATCAGGTTTTAAATTTTGTTTTTAATTTAAACCTTGCCACGCGTCGCAACCTCACTGGCGCGTACCGCTTCGCGCGGATCGAGCGCTGCGGACCGCACGATCTAAATGAGATCTGGCGGCTCAGACATATGCGTACCCATTCGGCCTAGATCTATCCTAGCCACACGATGCAGATCCAACGGTCCAAACCCTCAAACCATAAACGGGCGGCGCTGGCGGCGTTGACTAGCGGCGGCGCGTCTGACTACGGCGGCGCCGACGTTCTACATCGTCCGCGAGAGGGAGAGGAGTATTACCAGGTTCGCCGGAGGCTGCTGAAGCTCGTCGTGGTACTGGATTGCGGAGGGGCGCTCGGAGATGGGCTCTAGATCTCGTCGGAGTTGTGTCTGGCGTCGGGTGGGTGTTGTTGGAGTCGTTGCCGAAGTTCTGCGTCGCCCTAACACGAACCAATGGGTTTAGGAGATGCGCAGGACAATTGCGAACATGCTCGGGTGAATAAGAAAGCAAGGGGCGCTCGGAACTTACTAAGATTGCTCGCCGGAGTTGGGGTGGTCGTCGGGTGCCTACGGCGTCAAGTGAACACGTCGACCTGGGGCAGTACAGGATGCTCTGTTGTGGTTAGAAGGTGCGCAAGAGGATTACTAAGTGTCTCGAACGATCCAGAGGGGAAGGGGCGCACGGAGCTCACCTGAATCGGTCGCCGGAGTTGCTCTGCCTGCGGTGGTTTTGAGCGAGTCGTGGGCAGCCTGGGGGCGTCAGTGTGGAATTGACTGGGGGAAAATGACTGCGAGGAGGTGGGGATCTTATAGCCGGTGCCTCGACAGGAAACGCCCGTGTTTTAATGCCCAATTAAGCCGCGCCATTACCGGCAGTCACTGCAGCTGCGACGTGGTCGCGGGCGAAGTTTGGGGAAGACGATGACAGCGTGTACAGGGCCCGCTCGTCAGCGATGTGCGCGAAGTGAGTGTGGGGTCCGTCTGTCAGTGGCTGAACGCGTGCGCTTGCGCGTGAGAGAAGAAAAAGAAATCCCCGGGTGGGCTAGTTGGGCTCGATCCTTTGCTGGGCCAGATAACTGGCGCTCGGCCCTTTTCCTTTGTTCAGTTCTTTTTCTTTTCTAATTCGATTTTCTGATTAAGTTTTCAAATAGTTTCAAAATCAATTTGAATTCAAATCTTTCTGAGGTTTTGCAGGGTGAATTGGTTTCAGAAATAAGTCAAGGCTCATGGGGTTGTCTTGCAAAGGCTTGATCAGTCTTGGATTTCAAACAACCAGAGACTTTGCACTATTTTGCAAGTGTTTAAAAATAGAGGTTTTGAAATTATTTCTAATTTGAAAATTTTGGTTTAAACTTTTACACCTAATCTTTCCAATAGTGGGGCAAGCAAACAAGTTCCTTAACATTTAAGTTTCAAAAGGTGATAGCCTAATGAGTGAAATTTACTCACATGAAATCATAGCACAAGCTTCTGTTTTTTAGAAGAACCCTAAATGATGATGAATGCTTAGATGATATGAATGAGTTTTGGAATATGAATTTAGGGATGTTACAGGTGTTCTAATTAACCTTGTCATTTAAGCTGTTGAACAATGTATTATTATAGCTTATATATCTAGGTTTCATTTTTCTGAACATTTTGGTATATTATTTGTATTTTTCTGACTTATAATTAAAAAGATATTGAATTTACAAGTTTTATTCAAATTCTGGAATGATGAAATCTTTTATTTATTTAAATAAATCTAGGAAAACCTTTTGTCAATGAGTCTCTCCCTAACCATAGAGGTTGACAGAGGGGCCCCTTGGCCACCTCAGCTTCCATGCGGTAGGGTGGGACCCAGAGACTGTTGACCAGGGGCTGACTGTGCACGTGCTGGCATCACGGTGACGTCAGCACGACGTCACGCCGGAGCTGCTCTCAAATCGACGACGGAGAGGGCGATAGGAGGCTCACGAGGAAGCGCGATTGCGATGGCTCGACTCAGAGTAATGAGAGGAGCCTATTGGTGGAGGCGCCGCTCCATTTGGTCATCAGAGCAACGTTGGCAACGGCGTCCGACTGCGATGAGCGGTGGCGCATGGTGCAGAAGCAATAGAGGACGCGAGGGAGATGGCGGAGTGGCTCGGGAGGTCGATGAGCTCACCTAGAGCACAGAGAAGGGGTCAGCAAGGCCAGAGAACGTCGGGCCCGACCGGAATTGACGGTGACGGTGGCGGAGCCTGTCGGAGACGGAGGGGTCAATTGTGGTGCCTAGGACCTCGTCTTCTTGCGCTGTCTGGGGAAATCGATGGAGACGAGCGAGGCGAAGCTCAAGGCGGCCTCAGTTGAGCGAGGGGAGGCCGAAGGCGGTGGGGCAACGGCGAGCTCGTGGCTAGGGTTCTCGGCCAGAGAGAAGGAACACGAGAGGGAGGTTGCTGGAGAGAGGAGAAGTGGATGAGGGCGAGAAAGGCGTGCCCGCCACGCTCTCCACGCGACGGTGGACGGCGGGATGCGGGTAGCGGGGATCGACGGAGCTGGCGTCGACAGCAAGCTGCCTGCCTTCAGCGAGGAAGATGACAGGGGCGATGCTGAAGCGGTACAGGCCGCGCATGGGCCGCGGCTGGGCTGTGATTGGGCTAGAGTGGTCCGCGGGGGAAGGAAGAGAGGAAAGGGGTTGTTGGGCTGCGTCCTGGGATGTTCTGGCTCCAGTTTTTTTAGAAACCTTTTCTTTTTTCTGTTTTGCATTTTCTCTTTTGTATTTCATTTTGAATTCTGTTTTGGTATATTTCAAAAATACCAGAGGACATTATAAAATATACAAAATACTCAAGAGTCCTTATATTCAATTTGGGCCCCCATTGTTTTGTGATTTTCAAAATTCAAAACATTTGAACAAGTTTCAAAGAGGAAGGAAAAAATAGGGTTTTTTTGTTTTGTTTTATTTCTTCAATGCACAATTTAAATGATGATGCTCATGATGCACAAACAACCCTAAACAATGATTAATTAAAACTAGGGTGTTACAACTACCTAATAGAGGTAAAACAGAGACAACAACACAAAATAAGTCAATTATAATGTGAAATGGTATGGCTCTCTTCATGGCGATCTCCATCTCCACAAAGTCTGTAATCCGACTCGTGCCAACTCTTGTCACTTGCCGTCTTACTCCATGTCTCCAACATGTACATCTCCTGCATGTCATCCGGATTCTCCAAACAGCTACACTAGCTTAAAGTAAATTACATAGAGAATCCGACACGCAGGTCATTATACAATAAAATGGCAGCACCTAGGCTCTAGCCGGCTGACAAAAACCGTGATTCGCAGATCACGTATGGATTACACACATACATCACATGCACATGAACCATACCATTCACAACTTCCTGCAAAAACAAGTTATGCATAGATACAATATCTACCGGCATTGTGAAACTCGCAACGATATCTAAGGCTCTACGACAGGGCGAAGCCGGCGGTCCGGACATAGATCCCATCTATGATCCGGACATGGATTCCGACCATTGTTCCGATTCGATCAAACTTTTTGATCTTTGATCATCGCCTCTGGATTTACGTGTCACAGTCTACCCCGATGGTGGAAGCCGATCGGTAGGGGTATGTTGTTCCACGACCTCAGCAGTATGATCACGGAAATCAGATCTACCATTCCCAGAGTACAGTTGATCCAATCAACCTCGTACAAAACCGATCTTTCTCATAGATCGACCACCAAAATAGCACATAGATATCATCTATAGCCAACCGCATATCACATATGTGAGATCTCGAGCCTAAAACCAGAAGCTATCGCTCTGATACCACTGTTGGGCCACGTAGAGATAAAACAAAATTTTCCCTCTAGCGTGGTGATCCCAAGATCTAGCTGAGGTAGAAGTCCACGAGGTTTACCACTAGACGCGCAGTTGCGGATTACTGATGAAGCGCGTCAGTTGATGCAGTGTAGTCCTCATGTTCCGGTCGTCCTGGTGATGATCGTACAACACCTCTGCTGGTATCCACACGTACAAGGAGGAGCACCGGCGGCGAACTGCTAGGTTCGTAATGACGGCAGGACTGTTGTGGAGCTAGGGTTTCCAACACATAGAATGACCTAACCTATTAGTGATTAACCCTTTTGGGTTACTGTGCTCCACTATATATAGGGAGTGAACGTGGGCTCCACTTTCATGGCGCATTCACTAGAGCCCATATAGTATTAGTCCTTGTGAATCCGACTCACTGACTTAGTCCAAATCCGGCTCGGGTCCAACCCAACCAAATTTCCAGTTCGGATCCAATCCGAACTTGCTTTCGCTCTTAAGTGTGTGACCCCGCGGGCTCATGGCTACTTGGACACTATTAGAGTCCGACTCTCAATCGATCATTCGGTAGTGGCTCCTAGCAGAACGTGCCGACTCCCAAGTACCAAAGAGTCATGACGACTTGCCTTTCCAATGTGACTTGCGTCTGAGTCCCTTTTGCCTCACGATATACCTTGTCAGACTATAGGCGAATAATCGTCATCCCTTAAATAGTCCGACCCTCTTCTCGATCCGAGATAAGTGATTCACGTGACTAACTCTTAGTCGATTGCCTTGGTTAACACTTAACTCAGTCGTGCATGACCATGCTTTCCGAATCATATCATCCGAGAGGGCCCAGAGAATATCTCTCTTAGTGGAGGGCAAAGTCCCATCTTGGTTATTCACATCACGCAGCTTGATTCTCAGTCGACCTGAACTCTGCCTTTATAACTGCCCAATTACGGATCAGCATTTGACAGAACCTAAGTCAGTGATCCTCAACTCGGACTATGCAATAACCTTAGGTCTAAGGATTACATTGATTGAGATATACAAATGACAACTTGTTCGTTGTACCTCAATGTGGGTCAATCTGACTCGCTAAACTCTTTAGACGAATCTGTGTAAGTTGGAATAGCATCTCCATGCCCATGACAAGTGGAACCGGGTCATCAAGCCAACTTTCACATTGGTCTAATTTGTGTGTCTAGCACAACCTCAATGACCAAGGATATTTAGCACAAAAACATGAATGTATAGTTCCACAACCGAATCACATATTCAATGATACACATCAGATGTTTATACAAGGACAACTCAATAACTTTATGAATACAATGGGAAATGTAATCATACATGATTGCCTCTAGGGCATATTCCCAACATATTGATAGGTGGGGACATAGGCAACATATAGCTGCAGGTTCATCTCATCATACAATCCCTCAAGGAACTTCTCCTTCCTCTTGGCATCAGTATCAACCTCATCCGGTGCATAGCGCGCCAGATTGTTGAACTCCTCAATGTATTCAGCCACACTACAGTGACGCTGTTTCAGATTGTGGAACTCCTTCTTCAAGTTCATCACTCCTGATGAGAAGTGAGCTGTACGGAATCCATCTTCAAAAATAGCCCAAGTCACATCCTCAAGGGGAGTGGTGATCTGAAAGTTATCCCACCATGTTGTTGCTGGTCCTTCAAGCAGATGTGCTGTGAACCTGACCTTTTCGTCATCAGTGCACCCAACAGTGACCAAGTCCTTATTCATAGAGTGTAGCCAGTCATTGGCTACCATTGCATTAGTGGTTCCTGAGAACTTGGCTGGCCTCAACCACAAGAACCTCGTAAGCATGTCAAATGCTGGTGGGTTGTTGGGATTGTTGTTGTTATTCTGATTCTGATTTTGATTTGCCATGAACTGGGTCATCATCTGCATCAATTGGGTTTGAGCTTTTATCAGTTGCTACATCTCGGGATTGACGTTATTTTTGTAGTTGTTTGGGTTGGGGTTGGCACGACGGGGAGACATCTGTGGTTTCAATAAGGATATGTAATGAGATATAACCCATAGATGTTATGCACAATACATCACAAAGCAACAAACACAATAAACAATCTCAAGATAAACATAGAGTTTAAACAATGTAAACAACAAGTTTTGGGAAAGTAAACATAATAGCAAGCCATCCACATGTTGGATGATCATTGCGCCTCAATAATCAAAGGATGATAGATAAATAGGTAGCCGAATAATCAACTACTCCTCCATGTCGACCTCCACGTCCACAACAGTAAGTCTGGCTGTCTCCATAGCTGACTTGTACTCCTCCACGCTGGTGGTCAAGGCCTCAATCTTCGCGCAAAGGTCTCTCTTCTGTGAGCGAAGCCTCTCTATCACTCACTGCCGAGTCTCTAACTCAAAGTCCTTGGCCTCTATATCGGCCCTCATGTCCTTGATCTTCTTGTTTCTGTCCTGAACTCTCTTCTCCTGATTCTTGAACTTCTTGTCCTGGCTCTCGAATCTGGCCTCCATCTCCTTGATGATCTCGTCCTACTCCGCGAAGAGTTTGTCCTTCTCCCTCAACTGAACCTAGAGCTCGTCATTGCTAAGCATGATGTTGGTCCTATCTGTGTCGAGGTGTCTAACAAGACTCTCTAGGTCCTGGAGGTAGAGACATACAGGCTCAATCGTCTCTCTAGTAGTGTCATCGTGCACTACAGCCTCACCTTGCTCGTCATGTCTCCCGAACGGGTGAAAGTAAAGACCCCTGAGCTCCGTGGAGTTTCGTCCAACCAGGCATCCAAGTAACTCCTGCATGACTACATCTAGTCCCTTCTCCTTGTCATCATGCATCAGCTTGACGGTAATCTCCTCCATGAGTGGCTCCGTCTGGCGTCCCGGCTGTGAGACTCTAAAGCCCCAAAGGTCCTTCCTCTCAAACTTGGTGAACTGAAGTGCCTTAATACTAGGAAGTGGAAGGTTGAGCACACTAGTGAGCCCCACAAGACGCGAACCGAAACGAGTTCCCTTGAACTCCTCGGCAGTGCTAATAACAACGCTAGGCATCTATTGTATAAGATAGAGAAATATTAGAACACCACAAGTAAGAGAAAACAAGACAGTAAAAAGATAGCAAAAAGCATACAATCATCCATAAAACATACAAGTCATGGCATACAAAGTCTACCACAAGCACTAAGGTTCAATATAACTTAGACAAATTTTTGCGAGAAACAACAAGTGTGGTGGTCCAACTAGCGGAGTACGCTACAATTCTCACTCATATGATAAGTCTATGATATCCTCCCTTAGACGTTTTATGGTGGTCTCTAAGTCTTGGGTATACTTTTTATCCTCCTTAAGGTCACTTTGGGTGTTGAGCATTCTATACTTGAGTCTTTCACTAAGCTCCTTGATAGAATTCCAAGCGGAATTTCTTGCAGAGTCAAATAATGTTGTATACATTTCTAAGTTGGTTCCCATATAGAATCCCGACTCTTTGTGTCTGTCTCCCTTGTTTTTGTACAAGTGAAGTTGCACCCACAATTATTCTTCTCCTCCATCCATCATTGGGAATCCCTTGTACACGGCCTCACCATGTATCCCCAAGCTAACCATAAGGGTTTTGAGTGCTTTGGGAAACTCCATCTCACATTCTAAAGTCATGGTCATGAGTGGTCCCTTCTTGACGGCTTCGTTTATGGTGGCCATCTACAAATTGCGATGAGAAGGAAGATTAGAAAAGGTTTACGAGAAGAAAAACACAAGTGTGGAATTTACAAAGAGTTGCATTTTTCCTTAGTGGTTTCCTTAGTCTAATCCAACTTTGGGTCACAATCCTACAGGCAACACAGTCCTCCGATACCATCTGTAAGACCCCACCTTTGTAAAGGTAAAGGCCCTTGTGATTGCAATGCTAGTCCCTGGATCAAATGCTAGCATCCACAGTTTAAGATGAAGTACATAGATACAAAGGTCTTTATTAAATCGTCATTCCAAAGATAAACATAGTCTTTTACAACTCCATATCCAAAGTCTTAATACAAGAGTTCATAACATAAAGTAAATAACTATAAGTCTTCATCTTCATGTGCCACAGGCAAGCATGTTTAGTGTAGACTCACATACCTAATCTCCATCAAAGTAACCTGCAACATCATAAGTTACAGCCATAGTGGGTCAATACATTTGGAATTATATTTTCAAGTGATACCATAGTAGAATAGTAGTATCTAACATCTATATGAATTTGGCTAAGTGTAGCTTAGGCTTTCTTTGCTCAAAATAGGGTTTTCCTATCAGTTGGAAAACACTAAGTTTTTGTTTGACAAAAACTCCCAAGGAACCACCAATAGACATTGTTTAACCTTTAACCCTTGTTCAACCACAAGTTTTTAACTTAGAAATTGGGATGAGGAGATCCTTGATAGCTTCAATGTCTTGATGCTCAAATTGTCCGTTGTCGGGGAAATGGCTAAGTACTTACGTTTTACCCTCTCGAGAGGTGGTGCACTTTCCCCACAAGACTCAACATGCATCGAGACGAGACCTTTCAGAAGCCTTCCCTTAGACCACCATCGACGCATTCCATCATATCACCCTACCACCAACTGTCCATCTAGCTAAGTTATTGCAACCTATATGATCAAGGCAGAGCCCATATGCCATGTGGTTGTACTAGAAGATTCTAAACACTAAGTATATCAAATTCCTTTGTTCCTGGGTTGCACTAGTAGTTAGGCGAGTAGCAACAATCCTCACACTCACAATCACCACTAGCACCAAAATCTACACATAAAAGAATAGCACCAAATTCACATTCAAATAATCAAGCAAAAATATATATGAATGCATGCAAATGCAATGGAATGAATTTCTACACTAAATTATTCAAACCAAACAGTACTGAACACAAAACCATCTATTTAAAGTCTAAAGAAACTCAAATCTGGCTAGGGGCTCACAGTTGGTGGTAAAGGCCACTGGCTGGGGGCTCCCACCCAGGGTTCAAATCCTGGGTGTGACACCATTTCTTTGAAATTTGCGCAGTGGGGTACTCCCCTACAGTTTTCTTTCAAAAAAACAAAATCAAATCTGTTTTTAAATCATTTTCTAAATAATTTATATATCTAAATAGGCCTACATTTGATTCTGCAAATAAACCTATATTTATAGAAGAAAAATACAAATTTAATCCCACAATAATGTAGGATTTAATTTTCTGAATCCAATGATATATTATTTGCATTTTTTGGATAAACAGAACAAAAGATATGAATTTTACAAGTTTAAATTCCTAATAGATTCAAAAACAGATTTTAAATCTAATTCTCAGACACGTGGACACATCTGATTGGCCCATGTCGGTTCGAGTGGATCGATCAACGAGAGCGGTAGGATTTAAATGAAATCGCACGGGCCAGATTGATCGATAACGATTCGTTAAGTGAATCTATCCGCAACGTCAGATCAAGATCTAACAGCTCTAACGCACGTGACCAAAGTTGTGTGGCGCAAGTGGCCACCGGCGGAGGCGCTATTGGCGTTGCTGCTCCGGCGATTCCAGAGGGGGCTAGGGGTTGTGGTGATGCTTACTAGCATCGCAAGGTCGCGAGGAAGCTCAAGGTGGCTTCGGCTTGGACGGGGGCGAGCTGCTGTGGCCGCTGGGGCTCGTCAGAGTTGTGGGCAGCGTCGGGCTTGTGTAGAAGGCGACGGAGGCGACGTTCTGGTTCACCCTAGAGAAAGCCAAAGGTATCAGCGTGTGAACAAGGACGAGTCGAACAAGTGAGGTTGAACCAGGGGCCAAGGAGTGGTCGCATCTTACCAGAATTGCTCGCCGGAGACGAGGGCGGCGTCGGGTGCTCACGGTGTTTGACGAAGCCGATGACCTAGGCCAGTACAGGACGAACCAGTGGTGTAAGAAGATGCGCAAGGGGCAGAGGATCAACACCGTAAGAATGAGGGGAGGCCGCGAGAACGACACTCACCGGAATACCTCGCCGTAGTTTCTCGGGCAGCGGCGGTGTAGGTCGGATTGCGAGCAGCCTGGCGGCAATTGAGCGTGATTGTTTGGCGGGAAATGACCACATCGGTGTGGGGGTTAAGTAGCCGGAGGGGGCGAGGGAATTACGGAGAGATTCAATGGCATAAGCCTGAAATCAATGCGGCATTGATGAGGGAGGAAACGGGCGGCGACGGCGTCTGTGCGCGGGCTTTGGGGAAGAAGGTGCTGAGCTGGCGCAGGGCCTAGTGGCAGTGAAAGCGGGGTAGGGCTAGTGCGCGTGAGAGAGAGGGGGATGGGGAATGGCCGGGTGGGCTGCTGGACCATTTCTGGCTCTGGGCCGAATAGGTAGAGAGTTGTTTTTTTTCTCTTCTCCTTTTGTTTTTCTACTAGATTTTTCACGAATGATTTTCAAACCCTAATTCAAACAAATCTGATTTCAAATCTTCTCTAGATTTGTATACAGTGAACTTTGCACTATAAAGTGTGACAAACACACTTGTCCACTCAAATTCACTTTGGCCCTTTGAAAAATAAAATAAAACCATGCCACATATGATTTTATAAAATGGGCATATTAATGGTTTTAATTGGATTTTTGGTTTGAAACTTTTTGTGCAAGACAAATATGATATGACAATAAGAATGCAATGCATGCTTTTGTAAGTCATGAATTTTGGGATGTTACAGAACCATACCATTCACAACTTCTGCAAAAACAAGTTATGAATAGATACGCTATCTACTGGCGTTGTGAAACTCGCAACGAAATCTATGGGGCTACGACATGGCGAAGCCGGTGGTCCCTCGCGGGGATCGAAGGGGCAGCGCCCGACGATTTTTCCGAAAATGTAAATCTCATCTACATTTCGAACATGGATTCTGACCATAATTCTGACTCGATCAAACTCTTTGATCTTCGATCATAGCTTCCGGATTTATGTGTCACAATCTACCCCGATGGTGAAACGGACCGGTAGGGGTATGTCATTCCACGACCTTAGTAACATGATCACGGAAATTAGATCTACCATTCCCCGAGTACAGTTGATCCAATCAACATCGTACAAAACCGATCTATCTCATAGATCGACCACCAAAATGGCACATAGATCTCATCTACAGCCAACCGCATATCGCATATGCGAAATCTCGAGCCTAAAACCATAAGCTACCGCTTTGATACCACTGTTGGGCCACATAGAGAAAAACAAAAAATTTCCTCTAACATGGTGATCCCAAGATCTAGCTGAGGTTGAAGGCCACGAGGTTTACCACTAGACGTGCAGTTGCGGATTACTGATGAAGCACGCCAGTTGAATGCAGTGTAGTCCTTTGCGATCTGATCCGATAGTCCCGGTGCTGATCGTACATCATCTCTGCTGGTATCCACACATACAAGGAGGAGCACCGGCGGTGAACTGCTTGGTTTGTTATGAAGGCAGGACTACTGTGGAGCTAGGGTTTCCAACTCATGGAATTACATAACCGATCAACGATTAAACCTTCTGGGTTACTATGCTCCACTATATATAGGGAGTGAACGTGGGCTCCACTCTCATGGCCCATTCATTAAATCCCATATAATATTAGTCATCGTGAGTCAGACTCACTGAGTCAGTCCAAATCCGGGTCAGGTCCAACCCAACCAGATTTCCGGTTCAGATCCAATCCTAACTTGCTCCCAATCTTAAGTGTGTGACCCCGCAGGCTCATGGCTACTTGGACACGATTGGAGTCCGACTCCCAATCGATTAGTTGGTAGCGGCTCCTAGCAGAACGTGCTGACTCCCAAGTACCAAAGAGTCATGACGACTTGCCTTTCCAATGCGACTTGCGCCCGAGTCCCTTTTTGCCTCACGATATACCTTGTCATACTAAGAGAATATTTGTCATCCCTTATATAGTGCGACTCTCTTCTCGATCCGAGATAAGTAATTCACCCGACTAACTCTTAGTCGATCGCCTCGTTAACACTTAGCTGAGTCGTGCATGGCCATGCTTTCCGAATCATATCATCCGAGAGGGCCTAGAGAATATCTCTCCAAGTGGAGGGGCAAAACCTCATCTTAGTTATTCACATCGCGCAGCTTGATTCTCAGTCGACCCAAACTCTGCCTTTATAACTGCCCAGTTATGGATCAGCGTTTGACAGAACCTAAGTCAGTGATCCTCAACTCGGACTATGCAACAACCTCAGGTCTAAGGATTACACTAATTGAGATATACAAATGACAGCTTGTTCGTTGTACGTCAATATGGGTCAATCCGACTCGCTAAACTCTTTAGCCGAATCTGTGTAAGTCGGAATAGCATCACCATGTCCATGACAAGTGGAACCGTGTCATCAAGCCGACTTTCACATTGGTCTAAGTTGTGTGTCCAACACAACCTCAATGACCAAGGGCATTTAGTACAAACAACATAAATGTATAGTTCCATAACCGAATCACATATTCAATGATATACATCAGATGCTCATACAAGGACAACTTAATATCTTTATGAATACTATGGGAAATATCATCATCCACGATTGCCTCTAGGGCATATTCCCAACACTCCCATCATAAGTTCTTCTTCGAGAGCTTGTGTAGTATGTGCCTAGGTACTTCCTGGTGCTTTGGGTGTTTGTTTGATCTATCACGTTTAAACACAAAGGGATAAGTCAAAATAACGTTAAGGAGGAGGCCCATGACCCAACGATGAGGACCCCCTCGTACGCTAACAAAACGCCCTGATCGGGGGCATCGTCAACCAACTCATGGTTCATGGACCCCTGCTGCGTGCAAAAATATAAAGGGGGAGTCCTGGCGGCTGATGAGACGATCTAGTTGATTGCCTAGCCCTCTGCTCCACAACAACCCCATAAGTTGTCCCGATGGCAGACCTCGCACAAGCAGCAGGAAGGATAGAACCACGTTGTGCAGTGTTGGGGCAGTGCCGCTGGAGGTCGGAAGGGATCCGAACCTTTCCTAGGCTCTTTGCATCAACTTCAGAACAAGCCTGCATCTCCTAGACAACAATGGTGATAAGGATATGCTGCACGAGACCAAGAATTTTCTGTCTTCCAATTTCAATATGAAAGATCTTGGTGAAGCCTCGTACGTCCTTGGCATAGAGATTAATCGGGATAGGTCTAAAGGTGTGTTGGGATTATCACAAAAGACACACTTTGAGCGATTAGTAAATAAATACAATATGCATAAGTGCTCTGCCTCACCTACTCCAATAGTCAATGGCAATAGGTTTGGGACATTCAATGTCCGAGGAACCAAATTTAAACTGATCAGATGAAGTCGGTTCCTTATGCTTCAGTTGTCGGACGCATCATGTATGCACAAGTTTGTACGCGCCCTAACTTGTCTTTTATAACGGGAATGGTTGGCAGATTCTAATTGAATCTAGGATTAGACTTCTAGAAGGCCACAAAGAAAGTATTGCGTTATATGCAAGGCACTAAAGACTAGATGCTTACATATAGAAGGTCTGAGAGCCTAAAATACATTGGTTATTCAGATGGTGATTATGTCGGTTGTGTGGACAGTAACAAATCCATGCCAGGTTATGTGTTCACACTTGCCGGAGGAGCCATATCGTCAAAAAGTTCTAAGCAAACAATAACTGCCTCATCTATGATGCAAGCTAAATTTATAGCATGTTATGAGGCCATTGTGCATGTTATATGGTTAAAGAATTCATTCCTGGGCTTAAAGTGGTTAACGACATTTCTAAACCACTTGTATTATACTGCAACAATAAACCTGTAGTTTTTTATATGAGTAACAACAAGTCAAGTGTTGCTAACAAGCACATTGACATAAACTATCATGTTGTGAAATATAGAATCTAGGATCATACTATTGATATTAAGCATATTAGTACTACTTGTATGCTTGCAGATCCGCTAACCAAAGGCTAACCACCCAATATTTTTCGTGAGCATGTTTCTGGCATAGGACTATTGGAAGCCTTGTGATTCTGGAATAAAGGGACCACTAGAAAGAACCACTCCCAATAAGAAAAATGTTATCCATTTCAAAATAGGATGGTATGCCAGTGTTGAGGTTCAACATCATTTCACTGTAACCTAACGATCAAGCGGGAGAATGTTGGTTTGATCTATCACGTTTAAACACAAATGGATAATTCAAAATAACGTTATGGAGGAGGCCCATGACCCAAGGATCAGGACCCCCTTGTATGCTAACAGAACACCCTGATCGGGGGATGACATGGATATACCCTATGGGTGCATAACGGTTGTATACCCGGTCCAGTCGAAGGAAGGCCCACGTGAAGACCTGCAGCCTAGGAAGATTTCGGGTGGCCCAATCCCACGATGAATTCGACTCCTTGGAGGACAAGTCTAGATTAGATAGAAGTTCAAAGGGTTTCAACCCTAATATGTAACCGACTCGACCTATCCTGAGACCTGGCCTATCTATATAAGGGCCGGGAGGATACGGCGAGAAGGACATCAAGACCTCATACACACAGCTCCATGCTAGATTGCATCTACGCACCCCTGTAACCTTCGGTTCCGCCATAATCAAGAACAGACAAGCAGGAGTAGGGTTTTCCCTCCGGGGGCCTGAACCTGAGTAAACCTCGGGTCCCCATGTTGCATGCCTGTTAACCGTCTCGCGACTTCCAGCATCCCCATCTTCTCCAAAACCCAACTACATAACAATGGGCATTGACGAGTCAAACCCTCGTCAATTGGCGCCGTCTGTGGGAAATGAGGATGTTGATCGTGCGGTCTTGATGGTTCCATCCTGAGCGATCTACGATTCATTGGCGACGGAGAATCACCTCCTCTTCGGTGCTTTCGACTTCACCCCCCTCTCATCGGCCACCCGCAAAGATTTTGAGTCCGTAGGCGACGGAATCGAGATGATGTTCGGGAGCTTCTGCTTCCAGGTGGGGTAGACGGGCACCCTCCGCCTCCCAGAGAGGGTTCCACTTCCATCCATCAGGCTCGCTTCATGGGACCCACCCATCGACGCCTTGCGTACATCGCCGCTGACGGGCGACTCGGATGACAGCAGCAGCTGCTGCAACTCCGATCTGTGTGATCCCCCTTCGGAAGAAGGAACCTATGATTCCGGATCTGAGAGCTGCGGCAGTAGCGACCCACTCCGTGAGCGTTACCTGTGCGCCGTCATCCATGGAGGCGACGTCAAAAACGGAACCGAACTGCTACTAAATCCCCCTCCCAACCCTCAAGCCGAGAATGGAGGAGACAGATCACTACCGCCCAATCCCAGCGGGAATCAAGGACCCACCAATGCCAATGGCACTAACCGCGTCCACATCAATCTCAGTAGCGCCCAATGGGAAATAGTGCGCGAGGCTGTATGAGGTAACCCTCCGCCAATCGAAGCACCACGTGACATGTTGATGGGCTACCACTGGCTCCTCGTCGAGGAGAACAATCGACAAGTCAAGGTGAAACATGAACTCGAACAGCGCGGGCGAGAAGCTGACGAATCGAGTGCGCGGCATGCTGCGTTCTCTGCCGGCGGCTCCTATTTGCACGAGAACATCGCTAACAAGCACCGCTCCCGCCTGGAGTGTGTGGACCCCTCCGCGCGACGCGAGGTCACCAAGGCACTCGATATGTCCTTCATGACGACGGACTCGCAAGGCAACATCATGCCGAAGACACCGTGATGACCCACAAGTATAGGGGGTGTATCGTAGTACTTTTGATAAACAGGAGTGTCGATCCCAACGAGGAGCAGAAGGTGTTTACTAGTGGTATGGAGCAGGAAATCTCTGTAAATACTTAGCAAACGGATATTTAGGGGTTTTCAGATAAATCAAGGAAATAAAGTGCAAGTAAATAAAGACAGCAAACAATTGTAGCAGTGGCCCAATCCTTTCTCAGCAAAGGACAAGCCAGTGTAAATACTTATGAGGACCAAACGTTCTCGAGGACACATGGGAATACTGTCAAGTGCTTTCGTTTCATATAGCTGTGTAGTCTTCTTTGGTTTTATAAGTGTTGTGTGGGTGAACATGTGCTAATGTACCGACCTTACTTGGACTAATACATACTTGTGACTAAACCCCTTGCAAGCATCCGCAACTACAATAAAGCAATTAAGGTATAAACCTAACCACAGCCTTAAAGTCTGAGATCCTACACTCCCTTGTGAAATGGTTTCCTAACGAGGGTTCAACTTTCTATCACTCCGGCAACCCCACAATTAGTAGCCAAATACACAATGCATTGCCGTAAGCCCATAAATGGTGAAGTATCATGCAGTCGACGTTCACATGACACCACTAGAAGAATAGCACCACAACTTAAATATTAGACCATTGAATAATATCTCAACACAAATCCACTAATAACAACATGACTTCTCCCATGTCCTCAAGAACTAAACGAACTACTCACGAGACATCATATGGATCAAGATCAAAGATGATATTGTGATGGATAACAATCTGAACATAAACAATAATCCAATGGTTCCACTCACAAGCATCAAACTACAATAGTAATCAACACCGGGAAAGTTTCCCCTAAGAACTATGCAAGATTCAACACAATTGTTACAGCGGGATGGAGTGGTGGTGATGGTGCTGGTGCAGATGATGGTGTGGATGATGATGATGATCCCGATGAAGTCTAGCTTGATGATGATGTTGATGGAGACGATCTCCCCTCTCCAAGAAGGAATTTCCTCGGCAGAAATTTGTCTGTCAGAGAGCTCTTTCTCTCTCGGTGTTTTCCTCCCGGTAGAGGCGGCGGAATCTTTCTCTGGCCGCTCCCCCGTGTATTAGGGTTTCGAGGAGAAGATATAGGCGAGGGGGTGGAGCCAGAGGTGGGCTAGGTGGGCCACACCCCCTGTAGGCGCGGCCTAGGGTGGCCCGCGCCTAGGGGTGTGGGCCCCCTATGGCCCATCTCCGCCTCCCCTTCTGGTATCCTTCGTCTTCTGGGAAAATAGGGTTATCCGTAGTTTTTCTAGTATTTTTCTAATCTTCGCGAAATTACTGATGACTCCGGTTTTTCCATAAGAATCCTGACTCCGGCAGTTCATCCTCCAAGAATCGTCCAACATGCAAAAAAGATGAAAAGACATAAGTAACACCTCTTAATATGAAATATATCAATGAATAGAGGCAAATTATGATATACAATGGTGATGCAAATTGGACGTATCAACTCCCCCCAAGCTTAGACCTTTGCTTGTCCCCAAGCGAAAACTAAGCTCGGTAAACATGTCCACAGGTTTATGGAGTGAAGTGTCGATAAAAGGAATACGAACAAGAAGCATCATACTTACCAATGCACAACTCATAGAAGAAAGCAAGTCACCATTATATAACTTCGCTTGCAACAAGTATGGGAGTCACAATAAATATGCATAAATATAAATCATAATTGGGATTGGCAAACTTTCTTCTTGGTTAGAGAATAGTTGGCAAACAGTTTACAAATAAAGCTTTTGCAGAAGTTTCACAACAGGAGTACTCTTTACTCAAACATAAAAGGTTTTTCACAATGATGGCTTTCAAAATAATACTCATTAGATAAGAGTCTTGTGCAAATAAGGAAGATAAAGAACATGATTGAATAAATCATCATATGAATGCTTGAAACACAACGACTCAAATGCTTGATGGAGAAATAGAGGAATAGGTTTACTGACTCATCTTAGAAATAGGAGAAAGGGCCCTTCATAGAGGGAAGCGGGGATTTCAAGTTCATAAAGCGCTTTCAAAATATTATGGTACTTACTAGCTTTGAGCTTTCAAAAGATGGTTAAGTTTAAAGTGAGGTCCAATATGAGTTATATGCTTGACATACCATAAACTAGAAATATCATGCCCATGAGTACGAGGGCCGCTCCTCATGCTACTCAACTTTAGTTACCGGTAAGTTCTTGTCATTGTAAGTGCATGTGTATCATAAAGAACCGCCAACGGGGTACCCCTTGCACATGATACAGGAGCTATCCATAATCAAAATAACAAGGCAAGCAGACAGTGAGCATCCCAGCGATCTTTTTATTTTCTATTTGCATAGGTTTTTATTGAGGATGCTTCACAGATTGCTCACTATGGTTATGCTGCAAGTTTCTACCATGATTAGGCATGGCTTAGGCTAGCGGCCCAGCCGTTTCTCTAATACACATACATAACTCCATGGACTTACAAGCTCCCCTTTTATTTCACACCGACGACATCGGCAAATAAAAGAGCATGATATCAACTGCGTACAATGTACAGGTGCAATGTTGAAAGCATTCCCCGTGACAGCATGGTTCTGCTAATTCCAACGTATAGGTGCAAGCATATACAACTTCGATGTCACGATGGTTCAAGTTTATTAGGGGCAAGAAAATAAGGTGTGCCATCAAGTTTGTGAGAGCTTTACTGACTAGTTTTCACATAACAAAATAATTTTTAATTCGAAAGATATATGAAGCTTGAGAATTTACTTGGAATAGCAATAATGCTAATAGGAGATATGGTGGACACAAATGGCACAGGTGTTGGTCTAAAGGGGTTGGATGCATGAGAAGTATGCCTTCTCAAACCAGGTTTTTGGCCAGCAAGGCTGGGTAGCAAGCACAAGAGTTGAAGGAAACAAGCAAACATACAAGTAATAAATCCAAACATGCAATCTTCCTTGAAGATGCAAAAGATCTTAAAGAAAGAATACTAAGCTTATGAGCCAATCATGAAAAAAAATAAATGATACAAAATACTTGTAAGCTTTTTCTTTTCCTTTCAAAACCTCAAAAAGTGTTGCTACTGACCAGAGCTCGGTTTGCCAAAACCAATTTAGATCTATTTGATGCTCCCAAAGTGATACCAACACTAATCAACAAGATCAATCATATAATAGAGATTGCAAACTAGAATAAGAAGTGCAAAAAGTAAAAGATGAGACTTCTCAATAATATTCCATAAAGGCACTCACACCAAGGGATACATAGATAATCAACTAAAGGAGAGATACTTCCACAATGCAAACCAACCTATAAGATAACTTCTCTCCACAAGATAGAACTCTACTAAAAATGTAAAAAGATAAAAGGTAATGATGTGATACCGCGGCACTCCCCCAAGCTTGGAACAAGCCAAGGGGATGCCAAACATGATGATGAATTACTCCTTTGGTGGTGGTGGTGTTCTCTTGATAAGCTCTTCAATCAGTTCCCTCAAATCCTCAATCTCGAAGGTTAGAGTATGAATCAACTCCGAATTATGCTCAATGCGGTTCATGATCATGTCGGACCGAGAGTCCTAGTCCTTGCTATTCTTTCCCCACTCTTCCTTCTTAGAGTGTTCCTTCCCTGCATGGTTAGAACGAGGCAGATCCCAAAAAGAGGGAAAATTCCCTTGTGGCACCTTTTGATATTGTTGCTCAATTGAGAGAGTATGGAAGGGATTCTTGGTACGTGGAGGAGGTGGCCATCGAGGGAGGATATGACATGGGGTTTTACCTCCTGTAGACATCCGTGTTGTCCTCCTAAGCTTGGTAGGGTTTGCCACCACTCCAATGCTTGTGACGGTAGCGCAGGTGTCCGGATGCTCTTCCTCCATCATGTCTTCTTCATCCTCAACCAAGATCTCCTTCTCCTTGGGGTTTTGAGGATCATCTTCCATGGGCTTCTTCCCTTTGCCGTTGGCAGAGACCATGGTGCTCTAAACTTGAGAAGATTTCCTGACAGAAACATATCAAAACGAAAACACGACGAGAACATGATACACGAACCTGGGGGGATCCGGGGGGGTTATATATTACGAAGTTTTAATGCATAAGGAAGGTACTGTGCGAAAACAAGGCAGAGACGAACTCCAGGGGGCTCACACCCCTTGTAGGAGCGGCCAGATGGGGCCCGCTCCTAGGGTGGGTGTGGCCCACCTGGCCTCCATTTCCTCCTATGTTTCGTCTCGTAACCTTCCGTATGCAATAAAAACATCAAAAATATAAAAAGATAAGGTTTTCACGAAACTTCAGTTTGCAGCACTTTTACCTATTCAAAGACAAACTCTGCAGATTCCTTCTCTCCGTCTCCTAAAAATTCTTTTCATACAAGGCCTTGCACAAACCTCATTAGCAACATTAGTGTGTAACATCCCAAAAATATTGAACTTGTATCATCAAACTCTAATCATCAAAATTAGGGTTAACAAAAACTTCTCTAAATAAAATTATGAAAGCATGCATATGAGTATGCATTGAATTTGAAATCCTTTTGAACCACCTTGTTAGTGTGTTTCCTTGCTTGTAAAATGTTTCTTAGGTGAAATAAACATCATCTAAAACATTTCCCACACTTTTCCCAAAGACAAATAAAGCAAAACAAATAAAATAAAGGAATGGTCATTTTGACCAATTTAACTCCCATGCTTACTTTGGTTGTCTCAAACTTTCAGAAACTAACAGAAACTTTTCTGGATCTTTCCACCCCTTGATTGTACTCATAACAAAGTATCAAGGCCCACTTTGTGATCATCCAGAAACTTTCAAATGCATAGTTTAAATGACAATTCAAAATTGAATCTTTATCATATGGGAAGATCCCACTTTTTCAAAAACCACTCAAACAAGCTCAACTTTCAAAACCCAAGCATCTGCAGACTCACCAGCACCAATCTAGCACACCCACCAAAAATCTTTTCAAAATTCAAAACTTGAATTCATGCGGCCATTTCATCAAACACTTGGCAGACACAAATCAAACAAAATCAAAACACTATGGTGTGCAGTGTTTTGAGCCTAACTAGTTCCCTATCTAGCTCACAACCATCTTAGTAGATCATCTAGCAAGATTAACCAAGCACTAGCACCATTGTGAGCTTGCCAATATCATCAATGGTGAACAGCCGAGTGCATCCTTGCCACCCTAGTGTAGACAGCAAGCTAAGGAGGGAACTAGCCATGCCAACCTTGTCTGGGAGATCACCCATGCCTCACCGCCCCCTCTCGACCAGCCCTGCCTCGAAGACAGCGACCAGAGCACCCAGGAACGCCGCGCCCGTGCCTCTGCCAACCCTGTCGAGCATGCGCCAGAGCGCCACCCTCGACCGAAGCCCACAGACCGCGCACCGCCCTCGCCGCGTGCATACACAATCACCACCAACCCAGGAGACCTCCAGACATGCCCGTTAGCCACCCCATGCCGCACAGCCACCGCTCACCGTCGAAGACGCCGCCTCTGCCGCGCAGAGCGTCGCGTGTTCCAGACCAACCCGCACCACCCCATGTCTCGCCACCGTATTGTTGAGCATCGCCAGGGAACACCGCACCATCCCCTACCTTCGCCCATGCCAATAACCGTCTGTACCATCGCCCCCGACGAGCTCACCGTGCGCCCCGTCGGTCCCCTCGCTCGACTATAAATAGAGGGCAGCCCCAGCCGAATTGAGCACACCATTCTACTCCCCTCTCCTCACTGATCGTGCCACTCCGTTCTCGGAGCAAGGCGAGCAGCACTTCGTCGGAATTTCACCGGAGCCCGCCGCCTCTGGAGAAGAAGGGAGCCAGCGATTAAAGCCACCCAGGAGGAGGCACTGGTACCAGGAGATTCGCCGTCGTTGACTTCGTCGTTCGCCCGCCTCGCCGACCCTCGCCTGCACCCCAGTGAGCCCCCAGCAACCCCCACTGGTCGCGCTAGGTTTCTGTCTCGCCGGCGTTGCCCAACGTCGACGATGACTCCCAGCCGTTGGATTAGAACTAGATCGAACGTCCCACATCGCCCCATACCGCTTCGCACCCCCTGTCTCACTGACGAGTGGGGACAGCCACTTAAATATCCCGCGGAAGCGCTACGCTTAGCAGCCGGCCCGTCAACCTTTCCCGCGCAGCCCAGTTATTTGAATTAAACCTTTTCCATTTAATTTCAAACACACTTCTGTACCCAGTTTCAAAAATCAAACCAGGTCGATTCATAGCATCAAATTTACTGAAACTAATTTTGTTAGAAAGGTCTGGGAATGCTGAATCCAAGCCCGTTGGATTCAAGTCATTTGGATCTATAGATCACCCATGGTAAAAATAACAAGGCAGAAGCTTTTCTGCATTCAAACATTTTTCAAATTTAAACCATAATAGCTTTTGAGTTGATTCCAACTCTCAAAAATCACATTTAACCATACCTTTCAGAATATATAAAAATATATAGGTTTACTTATAGAAATATTGTTCAAGTAATAAAAGAATGCTACATAGGCATTTCTAGTCAGTTTATTTAATTAAAATAAAAGGGTAAAACCTTATTAAATTGTGACACCACTTTAAATCATATTCCCATGGACTACATTATGTGGTGATGACATGTGTCAACATGATCCCATGTTTGGTTTGGAGAATATTAAATCTTAAGTAGTTTTTCAATGAGTAGAAATTACTTTTCTAAAAATAAAAGGAATTAAACCAAGCCTTAATCTTGTAATGTTAGAGATGATGTTAGATCATCTATAGGACCCTTGTGTGTGATTATTGCAAGTAGTTAAGTATTGTTTGGTGATTGTGTACCTCGTATTTATTTATAGACGCTAGTACCGACCAAGGATACGAGGAGGAAGGAGGATTCTACGAAGAAGAAGCCGAGGAGAACTTCAACCACTGCTCTGCACAAGGAAAGCCTAATGCTACTAGTTGAATGTGCAAGCTAACACTTGCAATTTAGCAAGCTTTACTAATCAAGTTGACCAATGCCAGCTACCACTTGCAAGATACCCTACTTATGCAAGCTAATACTTTCTTGTTACCATGACCACTATATGCCTTAAGCATATATGATCATCTCCACTTGATAACCCAATCCTAGTTTTACTTGCAAGCTTCTTACTTTATTTCTTTATCAAAGCTCTTACCTAGATTTTACCTAAGTGAATGGTAGATACTAGAAAGAAATGTGAAGGTTGCATAAAGAGCATAAAATTTGGCCTAAGCTAGATAGTCTTGATGTCATCCTAAGGCATGAGATTGAACTTAGTTAAAACTCCACTAGTTTATCACCCCTCATCAGTGCTTACCCCCACCTGTAGATGCTAGTGCTTGAAGGGAATATGCCCTGAGAGGCAATAATAAAGTGTTTATTATGTGTATTCCAAGTATATGATTGATGTTTATTTTGCATGCTATAATTGTATTAATACGGAAACGTTAATACATGTGTGTTTAATAAACAAACAGAAAGTTCCTCGTTATGCCTCTCTCATAAACTAGCTCGTTGATTAACAAGATGATCAAGGTTTCCTGATCATGGACATTGGATGTTGTCAATAACGGGATCACAACATTAGTGTAATGGTGTGATGAACATTAATCCGAAGTATAGCATTACGATCAAAGTCATTGATTTTATATTGCTATAACAACTTACGAAGTGATCCTAATCCTTAGACCATGAGATCATGTCAATCACTAACACCAGAAGAGTTTCTTGATAACATCAAACGTCACACCGTAACAGGGTGATTATAAAGATGGATTCAGAACTAATAAAGTGTTATGTTGAGGATCATGGATCGAGAGTGGAATTTGTTCATCCCGATGACAGATAGATATACTCTGGGCCCTCTCGGTGATATCACATTGATTAGCTTGCAAGCAAGTGATTTGATCACTAGAATGTTATATCACAGGAACGAGAAAAGAGTGCATGTCGGTAACGAGATCAAACTAGGTATGGATATACCGATGATCGAATCTCGGACATGTAATATATCGTGAAACAAAGGGATTAAGATACTAGCGTAAAAGGTTCCGACGATCACAAGAAAGTCATCGTTGAATGTGTGGGAGTCAGTATGGGTCTCCAGATCCCGCTTCTGATTATTGATCCGAGAGGGGTCTCGATCATGTCCGCATTATTCACGAACCGTAGGGTGACACACTTAAGAGACACTGACATCCAATTGGATCAAATGTTTCATGCCGAAAGAATGAACAAGCGCAGGAATTTATTTCACTAGATACCGAAATAGGTTTTCGGGTGAAATTGCATAAAGTGGTTATGCATGTGAAATAGAATTCTAGCAAGGGGTTATTTGTGAATGTTTGTCATTAAAGTAATTGACAAAATTCTGAATAAAATAAAAGAGTTTTATTTAATGAGAGTTTGCATTAAATTTGGTGGAAATTTAATGGGAATTTGAGTGGACTTTTGAGTGGAGGGATTTTAAAGGAGATTTGTGAGTGGAGTGTCCACCCACATGAAGAGGGGAGGGCAAGGGGGCAGCCCCATGCGCCGGCCACCCCCTTGGGGTTCCCCCCCTCCTCCTATAAAAGGAGCCCCCCTCCTCACTTGTCTCACACACCTCCTCGTGAAGGATCTCTCTCCCCCTCTAGAATTTATCCCCCATGGTCTCGGACTAGCGAGATACATGTTCCCGATGGCTATTTGGCAAGAAAGAGTTGTGCTTCCGCTGCATCGCTGGAGCGAGGAGGCGGAGGTTTCTCGGTGCCTCAAACGTGTGTGCGAGCACGGATGCGCTGCTGATTTGCGGCGCTAGGACTTCCTCTCGATCTTGAGATCGGCAAGAGATCGTCTACATCAACCACGAGTTGAACTCGTTAAGCTTTGTCGGTCTTCAAGGGTATGTTCTCTACGGATATACATCCACCCGTTATTTGTATCTAATAGATAGATCTTGGTATATAGTTCACATCGTAGGAAAATTTTTGTTTTTTATGCTGCGAACCCTACAGTGGTATCAGAGCCGGATCTATGCGTAGATACTTTACACGGGTAGTACACATATGAGTATGTGGGCGATGATGATCATGTTGTTGCTCCTTTGTTGTAATTTTGGATATTGGTGGCATAGTGGGATGAAGCGTCCCGGACAAACTTTACATGTCCTCGCACATGAGACCTGTTCCACGCTTGACATGCAACTAGTTTGCATAAGTGGCTAGCGGGTGTCTGTCTCTCCTACTATAGTCAATATCTATTTTGCAAGCGATTTGTCAACAATTTGATTATCCTCGTTGTGGTTCATGTTCGTAGGTAAAAACGGTTCTATCTCGAAAGCCCTAAGCCACGTAAAACTTGCAATGGATAAATTAGAGGCGTCTAGTTTAGATTGTTGCTGGGCTAGTGTTATGATATGGTAGTGTTGTAAGTAGAAGTATGAGATGATACTCTTACAACACACATAGCTTGTAAAATCCATAGACCTTGGATTTACACATATAGGTATGATAGTGATCATACCACGATGCACATGATAGAGATCATCTGCGGGAACCATATAATTTCACTAATACACATATGATGTTTGATAGCATCTTATATTGCTTGTTTAGCGCTTTGTTAGCATAATAAGATGATCCCTCATTTAAATATCAAGATAAGAATGTGTTCTTCCTTTAGTATGCACCGATTATGTTTTCGTCGCTCCAAGACATCACGTGATGATCGGGTGTTCTTGGATCCACGACCATATTTCGGGTGTAAAACAGTTACACACGCGAATACTAAGGTTCTAACTTGGCGAGCCTAGCATGTACATACATGGCCTCGGAACACGGACCGAAAGGTTAAGCATGAGTCATATAGTTGATATGATGCCCATTTGATGCTCGCCTTTGAAGCTATACCGACTCACGTGATGATCGGACTTGGTGTAGTGGATTTGGTTCATGTAATCACCAAAAAGGCACGAGGGATGTCGTTTTGGAGTGGGAGTTCATTCGATTAGTTGAACTCAATCTATCATACACTTAGTCTAAACTTTACAAATACTGTTGTAGATGGCACCACCTACTTTTAATTTCAATGTGTTCATGGAGAAAGAGAAACTAGCAACGAACGGTAGCAACTTTACCGAATGGGCCATGAATTTGAGGATTCTCCTCTCTTCTGCACAAAAGCAATATGTGCTAGAAGCGCCGTTAGGCCCCCCACCTTTTGATGATGCCCCTGACAAGGAGAAGAATGTCTATCAGACTCGTTAGGAGGACCACAACTTAGTTCATTGCGGCATATTGTATGGGCTAGAGACGGAACTTCAAAAGCGTTTCGAAAACGGCAATGCATTTGATACAATGGGTGAGTTGAAAATGATTTTCGACACACATGCTGCTGTAGAGAGCTACAACGCTTCAGAAAAGTTCTTTAGCTGCATGATGGAAGAGCACAGCTCCGTTAGTGAGCATGTACTCAAGATGTCGGGTTACGCCGATAAGCTTGTGTCCTTGGGAATATCGATTCCCATTGACTTAGGCATCCATCGTGTTCTGCAGTCTCTGCCACCTAGCTATAAGAGCTTCGTGATGAACTATAATATGCAAGGCATGAAGAAGTCTCTCCCCGAGCTTCTGTCAATGCTTAAAACTGCAGAAGTGGAGATCAAAAAGGAACATCAAGTGTTGATGATCAATAGGAACATTGGTTTCAAGAAAGACAAGAAGGGAAAACGGAAGGAAAGTAAGGGCGGCAAGCCGGTTGCCGCGCCTGAAAAGAAACCCCGAGTTGGACCTAAGTCTGATTCCGAGTGCTACTATTGTAAGGGGACTGGCCACTGGAAGCGCAACTGCCCCAAGTATCTGGCAGACAAGAAGGCCGGCAAGGCAAACAAAGGTATATATGATATACATGTTATTGATGTGTATCTTGACTAGTGCTCGCAGTAGCACCTGGGTATTTGATACCGGTTCAGTTGCTAATATTTGTAACTCGAATCAGGGGCTGCGGAACAAGCGACCGAGCAAGGGGTGAGGTCAAGATGCGCGTCGGCAATGGATCAAGCGTTGATGTGATCGCCGTCGGAACGCTGCCTCTCCACTTACCGTCGAGATTAGTTATAAACTTGAATAAATGTTATCTGGTGCCTGCACTGAGCATGAACATTGTAACTGGATCGTGTTTGATGCGAAGTGGTTATTCATTTAAATCTGAGAACAATGGTTGTTCCATTTATATGAATGAAATCTTTTATGGTCATGCACCGATGATGAATGGTTTATTTCTATTAGATCTCGATGATAATGTTACACATATTCATAATGTTGATGCTAAAAGGATTAAACTTAATGATGATATATCCGCATATATGTGGCACTGCCATCTAGGTCATATTGGCGTTAAACGCATGAAGAAGCTCCATTCGGATGGACTTTTGGAATCACTTGATTATGAATCATTTGATACATGTGAGCCATGCCTTATGGGCAAGATGACTAGAACGCCGTTTTCCGGTTCAATGGAACGGGCGACAGATTTATTGGAAATCATACATTCTGATTTATGTGGTCCAATGAGTTTGTCGGCGCGAGGTGGATATCGTTATTTTGTTACTTTAACGGATGATTTGAGTAGATACGGTTATATCTACTTGATGAAACACAAGTCTGAAACCTTTGAAAAGTTCAAGGAATTTCAGAATGAAGTGGAAAATCATCGTAATAGAAAGATCAAATTTCTACGGTCCGACCGTGGAGGTGAGTATCTAAGTTACGAGTTTAGCACTCACATGAAAGAGTGTGGAATTGTTTAACAACTCACACCTGCCGGAACACCACAGCGAAATGGTGTGTCGGAACGTCGTAATCGTACTTTATTAGATATGGTTCGATCTATGATGTCTCTGACGGACTTGCCGTTGTCATTTTGGGGTTATGCACTAGAAACTGCTGCATTCACTTTAAATCGGGCACCATCTAAATCCGTTGAAAAGACACCGTATGAATTGTGGTTTGGAAACAAACCTACGCTGTCATTTCTTAAAGTTTGGGGATGCGATGTTTATGTGAAGAAACTTCAACCGGATAAACTCGAACCCAAAGCGGAAAAATGCGTCTTCATAGGATACCCTAAAGAAACTATTGGGTATTCCTTCTATCACAGATCCGAGGGCAAGGTTTTTGTTGCCAAGAATGGATCCTTTCTAGAGAAAGAGTTTCTCGCGAAAGGTGTGAGTAGTCGGAAGGTAGAACTCGAAGAGGTTGTGGAACCTTGTCTTCAAAGTATGGCGAGTTGGCAGCGCCGGAAGTTGTTCCGGAGTTGGCTCCACCTGTTGAAGAGGGAACTAATGATAATGATCATGAAACTCCGAAAGAGAGTACTACCGAACCTCGCAGGTCAAACAGGACGCGCGCAGCTCCCGAGCTGTACGGAAATCCTGTCATGAATTTCATGGTTGATGAAAATGATGACCCTGCGACGTATGAAGAAGCGATGATGCGCCCGGATTCCAACAAATGGTTAGAAGCCATGAAATCCGAGATGGAATCCATGTATGAAAATCAAGTTTGGAACTTGGTGGAATTACCTCACGACCGAAAGGCCGTGGAGAACAAATGGATTTTCAAAAGGAAAACTGATGTTGATGGTAATGTGACTGTCTATAAAGATCGACTTGTCGCAAAGGGGTTTCGACAAATTCAAGGAGTTGACTACGATGAGACTTTCTCTCCCGTAGCGATGCTAAAGTCAGTTAGGATTATGTTAGCAATTGCTGCATATTTCGATTATGAGATATGGCAGATGAATGTCAAAACCGCGTTTCTCAATGGTAATATTGAAGAAGAGTTGTATATGATACAACCAAAGGGTTTTGTCGATCCTAAGGATGCTAACAAGGTGTGCAAGCTTCAGCGATCCATCTATGGATTGAAGCAAGCATCACGAAGTTGGAATCTCCGCTTTGATGAGGTGATCAAAGAGTTTGGATTTGTCCAAACTTATGGAGAAGCTTGTATTTACAAGAAAGTGAGTGGGAGCAATGTGGCATTTCTGATATTATATGTGGATGACATATTATTGATCGGAAATGATATAGATATTTTAAACAGTGTTAAAAGTTATCTAAACAGCAAATTTTCAATGAAGGACCTAGGTGAAGCGTCATACATATTAGGCATAAAGATCTATAGAGATAGATCTAGGCGCCTAATAGGTCTATCGCAAAGTACATACCTTGATAAGATTTTAAAGAATTTTAAAATGGACGGAAGTAAGAAGAGGTTCTTACCTATGTTGCAAGGCAAGACATTGAGTAAGACTCAAAGTCCGGCTTCGGCGGAAGAAAGAGAGATAATGGACAAAGTCCCCTATGCTTCAGCCATAGGCTCTATAATGTACGCCATGCTATGTACAAGACCGGATGTGGCACATGCTATTAGTTTGACTAGTAGGTACCAATCGGATCCAGGTTCGGAACACTGGATAGCGGTCAAGAATATCCTTAAGTACTTACGAAGAACTAAGGATATGTTTCTTGTATACGGAGGTGAAGAAGAGCTCGTCGCTAAGTGTTATGTCGACGCTAGCTTTGACACCGATCCGGATGACTCTAAGTCTCAATTCGGATACGTATTTCTCATGAATGGCGGAGCGGTTAGTTGGAGGAGCTCCAAACAACCTGTGGTAGCGGGATCAACAACGGAGGCCGAATATGTTGCTGCTTCAGAAGCGGCTCAGGAAGCAGTTTGGATGAAGGAGTTCATATCCGAACTAGGAGTAGTGGAAAACGCGTTGGACCCAATGGTGATCTATTGTGACAACAATGGTGCCATTGCCAATGCCAAAGATCCAAGGTCTCACAAGCATTCCAAGCATATTAAGCGCCGGTTTCATTCCATCCGCGAGCATGTCAAGGATGGAGATATAAAGATTTGTAAAGTACATACGGATCTCAATGTAGCAGATCCGTTGACTAAAACTCTCCCTAGAGCAAAACATGATCAACACCAGAACTCAATGGGTGTTAGATTTATCACTATGTAACTAGATTATTGTCTCTAGTGCAAGTGGGAGACTGAAGGGAATATGCCCTGAGAGGCAATAATAAAGTGTTTATTATGTGTATTCCAAGTATATGATAGATGTTTATTTTGCATGCTATAATTCTATTAATACGGAAACGTTAATACATGTGTGTTTAATAAACAAACAGAAAGTTCCTAGTTATGCCTCTCTCATAAACTAGCTCGTTGATTAACAAGATGATCAAGGTTTCCTGATCATGGACATTGGATGTTGTTAATAACGGGATCACAACATTAGTGTAATGGTGTGATGAACATTCATCCGAAGTATAGCATTACGATCAAAGTCATTGAGTTTATATTGCTATAACAACTTACGAAGTGATCCTAATCCTTAGACCATGAGATCATGTCAATCACTAACACCGGAAGAGTTTCTTGATAACATCAAACGTCACACCGTAACAGGGTGATTATAAAGATGGATTCAGAACTAATAAAGTGTTATGTTGAGGCTCATGGATCGAGAGTGGAATTTGTACATACCGATGACGGATAGATATACTCTGGGCCCTCTCGGTGATATCACATTGATTAGCTTGCAAGCAAGTGATTTGATCACTAGAATGTTATATCACAGAAACGAGAAAAGAGTGCATGTCGGTAACGAGATCAAACTAGTTATGGAGATACCGATGATCGAATCTCGGACATGTAATATATCATGAAACAAAGGGATTAAGATACTAGCATAAAAGGTTCCGACGATCACAAGAAAGTCATCGTTGAATGTGTGGGAGTCAGTATGGGCTCCAGATCCCGCTTCTGATTATTGATCCGAGAGGGGTCTCGATCATGTCCGCATTACTCACGAACCGTAGGGTGACACACTTAAGAGACACCGACATCCAATTGGAGCAAATGTTTCATGCCGAAAGAATGAACAAGCGCAGGAATTTATTTCACTAGATACCGAAACAGGTTTTCGGGTGAAATTGCATAAAGTGGTTATGCATGTGAAATAGAATTCTAGCAAGGGGTTATTTGTGAATGTTTGTCATTAAAGTAATTGACAAAATTCTGAATAAAATAAAAGAGTTTTATTTAATGAGAGTTCGCATTAAATTTGGTGGAAATTTAATGGGATTTTGAGTGGAGGGATTTTAAAGGAGATTTGTGAGTGGAGTGTCCACCCACATGAAGAGGGGAGGGCAAGGGGGCAGCCCCATGCGCCGGCCACCCCCTTGGGGTTCCCCCCTCCTCCTATAAAAGGAGCCCCCCTCCTCACTTGTCTCACACACCTCCTCGTGAAGGATCTCTCTCCCCCTCTAGAATTTATCCCCCATGGTCTCGGACTAGCGAGATACATGTTCCCGGTGGCTATTCGGCAAGAAAGAGTTGTGCTTCCGCTGCATCGCTGGAGCGAGGAGGCGGAGGTTGATCGGTGCCTCGAACGTGTGTGCGAGCACGGATGCGCTGGTGATTTGCGGCGCTAGGACTTCCTCTCGATCTTGAGATCGGCAAGAGGTCGTCTACATCAACCACGAGTTGAACTCGTTAAGCTTTGTCGGTCTTCAAGGGTATGTTCTCTACGGATATACATCCGCCCATTGTTTGTATCTAATAGATAGATCTTGGTATATAGTTCACATCGTAGGAAATTTTTTGTTTTCTATGCTGCGAACCCTACAGTGCTAAGCATAAAACTTGATCAACTTTAGATAGGAATACTTGGCGGAAAAATGGTTATAAAAACCTTGGAATGATGGATCATTCTATTGAAATGTTTTGGACATGTGTTTCCGAAACACCTGATGATTTTGGTGATGAAAATGTTGAGGCATGAGCCTTAGCCCTTTCTAAACTGATGGTTGTCTGGATGCGATACCATTCCAATTTTATCGTACAACCACAATACCCGAAGATTGGGTAGGGCTTGACTGGAAACTTATATACCTTAGTATTAGTTCCCTCACGGCCAAGGTCTGAGCTGAGGCTACCTTGTGACAGTTGGTCATGGTTGGGAGGCCAAACTCACAGGAGAGGTACTTATACTAGGGCGTGTAATTGAAAGGTTAGGATTGATTATCTGCATACTGAGTATGGTAAATTCAGGATTTGTTCCTGACGGATGTGTCGAATGTTGTGGTGAAAGTGTACAATCTCTGCAGAGTGTCAAACTATTCGAGTAGCCGCGTCCGCGGTTATGGACAGTTGGAGTGGCCATATTGTTCCCCCGTCAGACTTTTCAAAATGACTTGTGAAATGAAGTGAGACTTTGACTTGACCACAACAGGGTTGTGATATGAAATACAAGTTCCCACTTAGAAGTTATAAATTTCAACTAGCATTCGTTGCCCCTAAAACTTAGTAGAGATAAATCTGGCTTTTGCAAAACAACCCTAGAGCCTAGTGTCCTATTATCAAAAACCCCTTTCATTTGTTAGTATTAGTTTGCGAGTACTTAAAGAGTACTCATGGCTTTGTCCCTGGCTATTCCCATGGCCAGACTATGAAGAGGAGTACCTGGAGGATGAACCCCAGTAAGGTTACAACAACTAGGATCATCTCTGTGGCATCCCGCAAAACCACTACTAGAAAAATCGCGTTGGTTTTGTGCATTTGCATCATCGTGACCGCATGCTCATGTCATCATGCCGCATTGCATTTGAGCATCGTCATCATCTTGCATTTGCTTGCATAAAACTATTTGCGGAAAGACCTGTCTTTATTTTCTAAACGCCCCGTCTTTGTTCAAACGCAAAACCCAGGTCCACGGATTATTTTTGTTTTGTCCGCTATCGGGTTGTAAAAGCCCCGTGTTAAACAAATAAAATGTTAAATTATTTTAGTGGGGGCAGTCGAACGGGCCGATTCGACCCGAACGACCACCCCCAGAAATTAAGACGGCCCACCCATAATCCTAAAGCTACCCAACCTAATCTACCCACAACCCCTCCACCTCACCCCAACCAATCCCCACCTGACACCTCACCTCTCTCCCTCCCTCCACCACTCATATGCTGCCATCTCACCCCCCAAACACCCCCTCTCCTTTTCCCCCTCTCTCTCCTCTCACACACGCACACAGCACACAGCAGCCCTGGCCCACCCCCTGACCCCGCACCTCCTCTTTTCCCCTGGGACCCACCACTCCCCCCACCTCTCTCCTCTCTCCCCACGGGCCCACCCCCCCACCAGCCGCACTCACCCCATCGCCCTGGCCCCGCTCCCCCCGTGGCCCCACCTCTCCCTGTGCCCCGCCCCAACAACCTCCCTTCTCCCCCATCGCGTCTCACCGCCTCTGCCCTCCCCTTCCGCCGCCAGCGACCAACCTCCCCGCCGCATAGCTTCGCCGCCCCTCGCCGGCGACCCCGACGCCGTTCCCCTCCTCTCCTCACTGCGCTCGCTCCGCCGCGTCTCCTTCCTCCTCTTCCCCCTCTGCCGGCTCTCCCCACCATCCCCGGCCCCGCCTCCTTCCTCGGCTCCGGCCGCGCTCGGCGCTCGCCGTCTTCCGTGCCGGCCCGCTCGCCTCCACCCGCCTCCTCTTCTCCGGCCGCGGCGCCGCTGGGATCCCCGCCGCCTGCGCCTTGCCTCCGTCCAGCACCCCTCCTCCGGCCGCTCTCCTCCACCCCGTCGCGTTTCCCCCCCTCATCGCCGGTCATCTCTCCATCCGCCGCCGTTCGCCGCTCCTCCAGACGCCGGCCCCCTCTGCACCTCCTCTCCACCGCCATCCCCGCACCGCCATGCGCGCCGCCGCGCCTCGCGGGACCTCCCTTGGCGCCGTCCACCCCGCCGGTGGGCTCCTCCTCCAGCGACCGCGGTCAGCGCCGCCCCCGCCGGGCCCGGCCTCGCCGCCATCCTCTGCTTCCCCGGCCTCCGCCGAGCTCCGTGCCACGCCTCCCCTTCCGGCCGCTGTTGCCGGCCCTCTGCCGCCGCCTTCCTCCACCAACCCCGGCGCAGGTTCCCGCCTCCGGGACCGCGTCGGCCACGCATCGCCCCGTGTCCGCCCTCAACCGCCTCGGCCGAGCTCTGTTTTAGCCGTCTCCATGCTGCCTTGCCGCCTATCCTCTTTGCCCACCTCGATCTCCCCCCAGCGCGTCTTTCCATCGAAGTTTCTCCCTGTCTTGCGGCTCAACATCTGTCGGACTCTCCCTGTGGTACTGGTAAAAGAGATGATGTGATGGTAGTGTTTTTGAGTGCACAAGAATCATAAGCCGGACGCCAAGATTTCTTCCGGAACAGCCCTAGAAGCCTAGATCGTCAAGTGCCAAGACCTCCAACATCGTCGATGATGTCTCCACAGCACCACTACCGGAGGACCACCGACAAGAACTGTCACCATGCCAAGATCTACCGAAGACCGATTCCGTACCCGGTGCCGCGCCAAGAACTCCGAAAAACCCCGGTACCGGACAAGTTCGCCATCGACCTCGAGAACGCCTACGCGGAACGCCAAGATTTACTTCCCGGATTCGACGCCCCGAGACCATCACGAGGAGGTGAAACGCCAAGGCCTTCGACACGGAACACTGAACCCCGACGAACCCCCCCCCCCCCCGGACGCCAAGACCGACTCGATGGCGCGGACCCGACAAGAGCTTCGCAACGACAAGAACGACAGCAACCAGGGCAAGTCCGATGCGCCCTCGAAGCCAGACCAAGTACTTCCTCCCGAACGCCATAACCGTCGACATGACCCGAAGACCCGGATGCGACAAGATCTGCCCCGTTGCTCGAGAGTGTTCTGCCGAGGCCGATCCGTCGAACCCTGAACCCTGAGTCCGGCCCCGAACCCCGAACCCCGGAACCCCAAGTTCGTCGAGACCCCCTAATGTGTGAACCCCTTCCCGAAACCCTATTTTATAATATAAAACAACTTGTCGCATATTAATTGTTCATGCATGCATATTGTCTTGTGGTTTGGGGGCCTTATGCCGATTCACCTTATAATTAAATATGGGGCCCATATGCGGGCAAATCTAGTCTCATATTGGCCTCATTTAAATTTGTGTAGAGAACCGGTAACTTATCTTGCCTTGTTAAGACAACATTTAAATTACGGGGTAGCTAAACAACATGAACCACCTAATTAATTGTCGGGACCCCGGTTACGCTTAATATGGCCTAATTGCACCGCATATTTACCATGCCATCCCTCATACATGAATCATGCCCGATCTTTTGCCGTAGTATTAAATATTGCATCCGGTGTTTATTCTAGTGTTTTGCTTCTTCGCGGATAAGGCCGTTGAGTTGATGTGAGCTTCGCCCCGATCTTCGGATGAACCTTCGGCAATGTTTTCAGGCGAGCATCTCCCCCTTTCTACCTATCTTACTTTTATAGTATTTATTCCCTCCTGTTGATCTATTGTTATCTGTGTTGCGATGCTCTAGTTTCCGTACCCGTGATATCCCCTTGCAGCCATATATTGCCTTGAACACATCCTATTGACTGTTGATTGGTAGCTAGTTGGACTTGCGCGTCGTAGTCGCTTGCTCAAGTGCTGTTGCATGTCGCCAAGTGCCACAGTTGTTGGAGTATTGCCGCATGTTTGATGTTGGAGATGATCATGGCTTTATTTATCGTTCACTTTAATTCCTGTTTAACAACTAAAATTGAAGTAAGTAAGCAGAGGCATCGGTGGGTGATAGATAATATTTGGTTTCCGACCGCCCACTTGTGTCCCGTAAGACCCCGAGTACTTGATACCTGTTCCTTGATTTATCGCGCTATCCACATACGGGGAATTATGGGCCCCCCTTAGCCAGAGCTTCATTCATTCTTATTTCTTGGGGCCACAAACTAGTTTGAGGTTTTATTCACGATAGTGTACTTATGCCATGCTACTGCTTTATTTACGATTGTGCGAGGAGCACACTGTACTGTTTAGGATTGGGACACGATTCCGCGGTGTCGACAAGCTCAGTTTTGGGTTCCTAGTCGTTCACAGCCGTCCACCCAAACCTCGGGTCCGTCTCGGAGCTAGCTTACTTCATTGCGGGTGTACTCCAAGGGGTGCCCCCCTGAAATATTTCTGAATCCTGTGATTGCTTTGTCGTGAAAGCCTCGTTGGGTTTTGATTTGGTTTTTCCGAGGTCGATCGTGTATGTGTTGCTAATGGTGCACCCCGGCCGGGTTAAAACTTTCTGAAAGCCGTGTCCGTGGTTATGGACGACTTGGAGCACAGTATCTCGAACATAGACAACTATAACTAAAGTTTACCGTTATAAATTGACTTGTATCTGATATGACTAGTAAACAGCTTCAACTACAACGGAATGGCTAAATAAAACTGCCAACAATTGCTTGTTTGATTTGTCGCTTGCGACAATTGTATCTGACTAGTAAATATTGCAACTACAACGGAATGGCTAAATAAAAGTACCAACAACTGCTGGGTTTTTGGGATATCTCATGCTATTTGTATCTGACTAGTAAGTGCCGCAACTACAATGGAATGGTTAACTAAAATTGCCCACTTCTTACTTTATCAGGATGATTATCTATACTTGACTAGTAATTACTGCAACGATAACGGAAGAAATAAAACTGCCAACTGTGTGAGTTCCTCGGTTGACTTCCTCGTTTGGTCTCGAGGGGGAAACACCAGGATGGGTTTGTTTGGTGGTAGTATCAGGCTGGTTCCGAATAGGTCTTTCTCAACCCTCTCTGATTGCCGCCAGTTGTATCGAGTCTCTATAGGTTGTTTAGTGCATGCTGCCGCTGCCGCTTCAGTCCACCATACCTATGTAGGCGAGGACTGCCGAATTCTAGCCTCGCCGTGTACTGGCCTCAGTACTGACACTCCTTCTTTTTCTTTGCCCTTTGTCGGCACCCCTTTTGTTTAAGCAGGTTTTGAGATCGACGTCGTTAGCAGGGTTACCCTTCCGGCTTGGCCTGGGCAGGGTTATGGACGCCATTGGTTATTCTTCAGGGCTCTTAGCCCCATTTGCATCTTGTCCGTAGACAGACGCTCTATCGTTTTCAAGGTGATTTGGATCTTTGTATATTATATCTGTATTCTTGACTCATGGAGTCGCTGTTATATTTATATCTGTTCTGTGGGTCCCATCGAGGACTGTTGTGTAATGTTATTACTTCGTTTTCCACCTGCACGAAAGTGTCTGGTGGGCACCTTTGAATCGTTTCTATGCGGGTTTGGCGGGTTTCGCTAAAACTTGCATAGGTCCGATTCTGAGGGTGTTACAATCTCCCATCGTCAGCATTGCCTGTGACCCCGAAGATGGATCTTCGCCTACGCTACCGTTATTATTACATATTCCGCTGCTTGATGTTGTATTAAGAACTGGTTCATGAGATCCCTATTTGTGTAAGAACTTATGTACGGTTTGTAATGGATGATGTACTATGGTATCCAATTCTGTTATGTCTCGCAAAAATGGTAATCCTAGGATTGCGATGTATGGCATAACATGCATCTGGGATTAAAAACCCGGGTGTTGACAAGTTGATATCAGAGCCATCCTGATCATAGGAGACCCTAGTTAGACTAGACGTTTGAATCAAAAACTTAGTTTCAAAACTAAAGAAAACAAATATTTACAAAAACTTATTCTCATTCTTACCCCTTTGATTCTTTCATGAAAATTCATGTTCCTCAAAAAAACTCTTGCAGAATACATAAAATTTTGACACACTTGATCACTCTACTAACTTACTCATCCTATATGCTTATAGATGGACGTGAAGTATAGCAAGTTTTATCAGTTGGGGGAATGGAGGAGAACTTATCTTTGAGAGGGATTTGGACCACCTTTCGGAACTTCTGGAGCGTCCGCACCACGAGTTCTTCGGAGCTCAGCTCAATGATCAAGGAGGAGAAGATCTGCAGTGGCTAATTGTTGCAAGTCTCAGAGGAAATATTGAACCTCCCACTGCTGAAGGAATTCAGTTTACCTTAAGAGAGAACAACTGGCTCGATGGACTTGTCAGGGCCATGCAGGAAGCTCTTTCCCGTCTGTGTGGGCAGAGCATCAATCAGATCAAGGGTACTCGCTTTGATTTTTGCCCAAGGCGTGATGCAAATGGACAACCACTGGAATCCCCATACCACCCCGAGCTAAAGACTCAATTGGACCACCTTAGCTTCATGATGTACGATCGTCAGCAGGAGTTAGATAACCGCCATGACTACTCCAACCACAAGTCTGCCATCATCAAGACGAAGGATCAAACCATCACCATGCTAGCAAAGGATCGCAAGTCTCACCGCCGTCAGCTCGACAAGAAGGAGCGCATCATTGCCCGCCTTCGCCACCGCATCTCATCTTTGGAGGAGACCATCCACGAGCGAGACATGCAGTTGGAGGAAAGGGAGAATGCCGGAGAGGATCTTCGTGGAGACCCCTACTCCTATCTCAGCGATGATGATGATTTTCTGGAGGATCAGGCTATGGAATTCTTCACCGATGAAGACGATTTCGCCTTCATCGATGATGATGAGGATGATGAGGCCACAGATTCCAAGGAGTAGTAGCACTTGAGAACTAGCGTAGTGAGTAGTGTTCGGTCCCACTGTATCGTAGTCTTCAGAATGGTTCTTAAAACCATCTGCTTTACTTTTTTGTGGTGTGTGTTGTATCTGGTGCTATGAATGAATGAATGAATGAATGAATGAATGAATGAATGAATGAATGAATGAATGAATGAATGAATGAATGAAAAGGCAATTTGCTAGAAAATCTGAGTCAAACTTTAAAAAAATTTCAAAGACCCAAAAACTTTAGAAATTTCCCTCTTTTCTCATGATCTATCTCAATCTTCAGATGCCACGTGGAGGAAGTGGTTCATCCCCGGACCCGATGTTGCAGATTCTGCAAATGTTGACTTCTGACCGTGAAGCTGAAAGAGCTGAACGTCAAGCCAACCTAGCCACCCTTCAGCAGATAGACCATCTAGCCCACAACAACCAAGGCCACGGAAATCAGGACAACCATGGATCTAAGCTCAAGAATTTCCAGAATACCAACCCACCTGTTTTCACTAAGTCAGAAGAACCCCTAGACGCCGATGATTGGCTGCAAACCACGGAAAATAACCTAGAAGTCGCCGGAGTGGAAGCCAACGAGAAAGTTCTGTTCGCCACCCAATATCTAGCTGGAGATGCCAGGGCATGGTGGAACAGTGTTCGTGCAATGACCGGAGGCCAAATGATGACCTGGGAAGAATTCAAGGTCAAGTTTAGCAGAACCCATGTGCCAGCAGGTTTGATCAAGAGAATGAGAGACGAGTTCAGAGAGCTGAAGCAAGGAAGGATGACTGTAGTGGAATACCGTGACAAATTCTTGTCATTAGCTAGGTATGCCCCGGATGAGATCGACACCGAAGCCAATAAGAAAGAAAGATTCTTGAATGGTCTGCATGATGAAATGCAGACTGTGTTAGTCAATATCCCATTTGCCGATATTGAAGCCCTTGTGGACTCTGCTATCCAGATGGAAGGAAAGATCAACCAAGCCAATGAGAACCGCAAACGTCGCATGATGCATCAACCAGGAACCCATCAGACCCCAAAGTATCGCCCCAACCCATCTCCAGGATTTTCCCCAAGAACCAACAGACCCCCGATGAAGCCGTCCCTATCCGAATCCATGGCATAGATTTTTATGCAAATCTGATAGTACTCGGAACTAAAGGTTTGGAAGTAGTACTAGGAATGGATTGGATGTCCAAACATAAAGGATTGATTGACTGTGCCAAGAAAGCCATAACCATGACCAGTACTGCAGTAATATCAGTTGAGCATATATCTGAAACCTTACCTCGCCAATTCAAATGCAACAAGAGTATAGCCCAACCTACCATTGACCAAGTCCGGATAGTCTGTGAATACCCTGATGTATTTCCAGATGTTTTGCCCGGTATGCCCCCAGATCGGGATATCGAGTTTATCATCGAACTAATTCCCAGAACATGACCCATAGCCCAGAGACCATATAGTATGAACCCGTCAGAGCTAGCATAATTGAAGAAGCAACTGGATTCCATGCTGGAAATTGGATTGATTCAACCAAGTGCGTCACCATGGAGATCACCTGTCTTGTTTGTGGACAAGAAGGATGGAGGTAACCGTTTGTGTACGGATTATCAGAAATTGAATGAGGTCACCATCAAGAACAAGTACCCCTTGCCCAAGATAGAAGATTTGTTTGATCAGTTGACCGGTGCCAAAGTGTTTTCTAAGATTGATCTTAGAACTGGCTATCATCAACTCAAAATTCGTGTAGAGGATATTCCAAAGACTGCCTTTACCACCAGATATGGATTGTATGAGTATACAGTCATGTCTTTCAGACTAACCAATGCCCCCGCTTATTTCATGAATCTCATGAATAAGATTTTTATGGACTTCCTGGATAAGTTTATCGTTGTTTTCATCGATGACATTCTGATTTATTCCAAATCAGAAGAAGAACATGAGCTACACCTAAGGACCATTCTTGGAACCCTTAGAGAGCATCAGCTGTATGCAAAGTTAAGCAAATGTGAATTCTGGTTACAGGAGGTAGGATTCCTCGGTCACATTGTATCATCCGGAGGAATTGCCGTTGACCCTGCCAAAGTGAAAGATGTAGAAGATTGGCAAGCCCCAACCACTCAAACCCAAGTTCGTGCATTTCTCGGATTGGCGGGATATTACCGCAAATTCGTAGAAGGATTCTCTAGTATCGCCAAACCCATGACCAAATTGCTGAAGAAGGACAAGAAGTTTGAATGGACCGACAAATGTGAAGCAAGTTTTCAAGAACTCAAGAGGAGATTGATTTCAGCCCCAATCTTGATCATGCAGGATATCACGAAGCCCTTCGATGTGTATTGTGACGCATCCAAGGTCGGTCTCGGATGTGTGCTAATGCAAGAAGGAAAAGTTATATCTTATCTATCTCAACAACTGAAGCAACACGAGCAAAACTACCCAACCCATGACCTCGAACTCGCAGCCGTAGTTCTAGCCCTGAAAACATGGAGACATTACCTGATGGGAAACCGTTGTGAGATCTATACGGATCACAAGAGCCTAAAGTATATATTCACTCAGAAGGAGCTGAATATGAGGCAGATAAGATGGATAGAGCTAATCAAGGATTACGATCTGGACATTCACTATCACCCTGGTAAAGCCAATGTGGTAGCCGATGCCCTTAGCAGATTACCGTGCCGCTTGAACTCCATGATTTTGAAGGAGCAACCAAGTTTGCACAAAGAGATAGAAGATTTTCGAATGGAATTAGTAAGTGAAGGATTTTTGGCTAGCATAGAACTCCAGCACACTTTGATCAGTCAGATTAAAGAGGCACAGAAGGGAAATGCTAGTATTGAAGGAATCAAGCGTTGTATCGGTACAGGCAAAGTACCCGGATTCACCGAGGACGAAGAAGGAGTTTTGTGGTACAAAGGACGCCTTTGTGTACCAGCAGATTCTGAGTTGAAAGAAGTGATCTTGAAGGAGGCTCATGATACTCTTTATTCTATCCATCCCGGAGGAACTAAGATGTATCAAGATTTGAAAGAGCAATTTTGGTGGCATAAGATGAAGAGAGAAATCGGAAGCTATATCGCCAAGTGTGATATATGTCAGCGAGTCAAGGCAGGACATCAAAGACCCGCTGGATTATTGCAACCCTTGCAGATTCCGGAGTGGAAATGGGATTCTGTTGGAATGGACTTTATCACTATACTGCCTACTTCTAGTAGGGGAAATGACTCTATCTGGGTCATAGTGGACAGATTGTCCAAAGTCGCCCATTTCTTACCTGTCAAGACCACATATCAGAGTTCGAAACTAGGAGAGTTGTACATCACTAGAATCGTTAGTTTGCATGGAGTCCCCAAGAACATCGTATCGGATCGAGGAACTCAGTTTACCTCGCGATTCTGGAAGAAAGTCCAAGAAGGTTTAGGAACCCGTCTAGATTTCAGCACCGCATATCACCCTCAGACCGATGGACAAACGGAGCGAGTTAATCAAATACTCGAAGATATGCTTAGAGCATGTGTGTTAGAATATGGATCCAAGTGGGAAGACTATCTGCCGTTTGCAGAATTTTCATACAACAACAGTTATCATGCCAGTTTGCAAATGGCCCCATTTGAATTCATGTACGGACGGAAGTGTCGCACCCCTTTGAACTGGTCGGAAGTAGGAGAGAGTCAGATTTTTGGACCCGACATCCTACGAGAAGCAGAAGAGAAGGTTCACAAGATTCGTGAGCACCTCAGGACAGCCCAATCCAGACAAAAGAGTTACGCCGACAAGAGACGTAGAGACCTCGCCTTCAACATAGGAGATTTTGTTTATCTGAAAGTGTCGCCATTGAAGGGAATGCAGCGTTTCAAACTCAAAGGAAAGTTAGCCCCCGGATATATCGGACCTTTCAAGATTCTGAACCGTCGAGGAGAAGTATCGTATCAATTGGAACTACCCGAAGAGATGTCAGCCGTGCACAATGTGTTCCATATCTCATTACTTCGCAAGTGTCTTGAATTCCCCGAGAAGACCGAAGTGTTCAAAAATATCGATCACCGGACCATAGAGATCAACGATGACCTGACCTATCCCGAAGTACCCATCCGTATTTTGGAAGAAACTTTTCGAACTACCCGAACCCGAAGCATCAAGTTTCTCAAGATTCAGTGGATCAACCACACAGAAGAGGAAGCTAGCTGGGAGCGAGAGGATCACATCAGGACAGAGTTTCCCGATCTCTTCAAATCCTAGGTAATCTTTTCGTCCTTTTTCAAATCTCGGGACGAGATTTTGTTTAAGGGGGGAAGGTTTGTAACATCCCAAAAATATTGAACTTGGATCATCAAACTCTAATCATCAAAATTAGGGTTAACAAAAACTTTTCTAAATAAAATTATGAAAGCATGCATATGAGTATGCATTGAATTTGAAATTCTTTTGAACCACCTTGTTAGTGTGTTTCCTTGCTTGTAAAATGTTTCTTAGGTGAAATAAACATCATCTAAAACATTTCCCACACTTTTCCCAAAGACAAATAAAGCAAAACAAATAAAATAAAGGAATGGTCATTTTGACCAATTTAACTCCCATGCCTACTTTGGCTGTCTCAAACTTTCAGAAACTAACAGATACTTTTCTGGATCTTTGCACCCCCGGATTGTACTCATAACAAAGTATCAAGGCCCACTTTGTGATCATACAGAAACTTTCAAATGCATAGTTTAAATGACAATTCAAAATTGAATATTTAACATATGGGAAGATCCCACTTTTTAAAAAACCACTCAAACAAGCTCAACTTTCAAAACCCAAGCATCTGCAGACTCACTACCACCATTCTAGCACACCCACCAAAAATCTTTTCAAAATTCAAAACTGGAATTCATGCGGCCATTTCATCAAACACTTGGCAGACACAAATCAAACAAAATCAAAACACTATAATGTGCAGTGTTTTGAGCCTAACTGGTTTCCTATCTAGCTCACAACCATCTCAGTAGATCATCTAGCAAGATTAACCAAGCACTAGCACCACTGTGAGCTTGCCAATATCATCATTGGTGAACAGCCGAGTGCATCCTTGCCACCCTAGTGTAGACAACAAGCTAGGAAGGAAACTAGCCATGCCAACCTTGTCTGGGAGATCACCCATGCCTCACCGCCCGCTCTCGACCAGCCCTGCCTCGAAGACACCGACCAGAGCACCCAGGAACGCCGCGCTCGTGCCTCTGCCAATCGTGCCGAGCATGCGCCAAAGCGCCACCCTCGACCGAAGCCCACAGACCGTGCGCTGCCCTCACCACGTGCATACACGATCACCACCAACCCAGGAGACCGCCAGACATCCCCGTTAGCCACCCCATGCCGCTGTCGGGGGTGTACCCCCAGGTACCCCAGAGTTGGTGCATCAAGTTATTCGATAAAGTGCTAAATTAACAGATTAAGAGACGAGAAATATTAATAGAATAAAGAAAAGGAGAAGACATCTGCACTTGGGCCGAATTAGGGAAGACCCGGTCCAAACAGATCACTACCACACCGAATTTCACCCTCATGGGCCGAATCGGAGCATCAGGAGCCGAATCAGGTTAATCCCCCGCATGGGCCGAGTCAGGAGGACCTCGGCCCACCACGGGTTCAGTCCGCCCAGGCGCCACCTCAGTAGCTGCCTTCCCCGCGTGGGACGGCGGGAGCAATCCTGGCCCAACGGCGAGCCTCACCAAGACCCAGGTGTCCCCTTGACCCGGCTGGGCCTCAGGAGAGGATCCGAGCCGGGCTGCTCGACCCGGTGGAAGCCAGGCTAACCCGGCGGGGCTCTTTCCATCGTGGGCCGAATAAGAAGGGTCACTCATGGGACTTTATCTTTATTCGGCTGTGAAGAAAATAAGGACTCGGCTGGGCTTTCTAGCTCCAGGCCGACTCAAATAGGCCTTAGGCCGAATTAATATTTTTATTAGGACGTCCAGGCCGAATAAAACTACTTCAGGTACCCTATTATCTATTCCCAGACACATCCAGAAATCTACAACGACTCGCCATCGATCCAAGACAATCTCCACCAGTACCGTGCCAGTCTTGGGAGCCCTCTAGCTCAGACTGGCACATGGCGTATGGAATATGCCCGTGGCATCTAACAAGATGCTAGGGATATGCTCTTAGCATCAAATAAGATGCTAGGGAATATGCCTGGCATCTCCAAAAATGCCAAGGCATATGCTCAGCATCTTTGGAAGATGCCCAGAATATGCTATCTAGATGCTAAGCGTGTAGCACAATACTTGTCCCCTGGGCTCCCCTTTATAAGGAGCACCAGGGGGATCGCTCTCAGAGAGGCCCCGAAGGGCTCCTCCCCTCTCTGCTCACTAGGAGCTCTCCTTCTTCCTCTTCCTCCACTCTCACAGAGAGATTAGATAGAAGCATTGTTGGAGATATGCCCAAGAGGCAATAATAAAGTGGTTATTATCATATCTTCATACTTATGATAAATGTTTACATACCATGCTATAATTGTATTAACAGGAAACATTAATACTTGTGTGATTTGTAAACATAAAAGAGTCCCTAGTAAAGCCTCTTGTTAAACTAGCTTGTTGGTTAATATCTGATCATGGTTTCCTGATCATGAACATAGAGATGTTATTAACAGCAGGGTCATATCATTAGGAGAATTATGTGATGGACATACTCCTATAGTAAGCGTAGCATAAAGATCAAGTCATTTAATATAGTTCATTTGCTATAAGCTTTCTGATACATAGTAATCTAATTCCTTCGACCATGAGATCATGTTAATCACCATCACCGGAAGGATGCTTTGATGAAATCAAACACCACACCATAACTGGGTGGCTATAAAGGTGGCATTGAGTGTTTGGAAAGTATGGGTTGAGGCACATGGATCAAGAGTGGGATTTGTCCATCCATATGACGGATAGATATACTCTAGGCCCTCTCGGTGGAATGTCATCCAATTAGCTTGCAAGCATGTGACTGGCTCACAAGGGATCACATATCACGGGAACGAGAAAAGAGTACTTATCAGTAACGAGGTTGAACTAGGTATGCAGAGATACCGACGATCAAAACCTCGGATAAGTAAACTATCGTGAGACAAAGGGAAATTGGTATCGTATGTAAGTGGTTCATTCGATCGCAAAGTAATCATAGAAATATGTGGGAGCCATATGAATTTCTAGATTCCTCTATTGGTTATTGATCGGAGAAGTTTCTCGATCATGTCCGCATAATTCACGAACCGTAGGGAGACACACTTAAGGATTCGATGTTGTTGAGTAGTTATGGAATGATGAGTAAGAGACCAGATGTTATTCGGAGTCTCGGATAGGATCCGGGATATCACGAGGAGATCCGGAATGGTCCGGAGAATAAAATTCATATAAGGAAAGTCCTATTTCGGGGTTGGAGAATGGTTCCGGTGTTTTTATCAGGAATGTTCTAGAAGGTTCCGGAATGTCCGGCACTCCGAAGGGGAAGGGTGCATGAATATGTTATATCAAGTTGGTATGATTGCATCATGTACTAGGTGTCATCAATGAACAAAATAAAGGGTTTAATCAAATCCTAGTTTGAAAAGTCAAACGCCAATTTGAAAAGTCAAACGACTATTTTGGGAAGTGGAGGGGAAGTGGGAAACCGAGTTGGGGAGGAGTCCCTCCTCCACCGCCGGCCCACTTGGGATCCGAGTTGGGGAGGGATTCCCCTCCCCTTGGCCGGCGCCTCCCTCCTATAAGAGGAGGGGTAGGGCTCCCCTCCTAGCACACAAGATTGCCCTCTCTAAACCTAACCCTAGCCGTCGGCCTCTACCCAAGTCGCCGCCGCCCTAGGGTTTGCCCAAGCCGCCGACTTGGGGCAATCCCTTTGCCCTAGCCGCCGGCCTAGCTCCCTCTACTTGGTGCCTCTAAACCCTAGATCGCCAAGCCTCTCTCATAGTCCACCATACTCGCTCCGGCTTAAGGCGAAGCCCTGCGAAATCTCCCCTCTACTTCCGGTACCACGCCGTCGTGCTGCCGGAATCACGAGGAGAGTGCTACAACCTCCGCTGCCTGCTGGAACAAGGGAGAGGAAGGTATTCATCAAGTACTGAACGTGTGACCGACTGCGGAAGCGCTGCCGGAACGCAGCGCCGGAAGGATCATCTACGCGATCTTGAGATCGGAAGTGTACGACTACATCACCCACGAGAATCTGCTCTCGTTAACCGCTTTGGATTCTTCGAGGGTGAGTTCCTCTATCGACTCATTGCTACAATCTAGTAGATAGATCTTGGATTGTTTGTTTGTATGCGGTAGAATTTTTTTTTCATGCTACAGACCCCTACAGTGGTATCAAAGCCGTGTCTATATGTAGATGTGTTGCACGAGTAGAACATAATGGTCATTGTGGGCGTTGCTGCTTTTGTTGTCGATTGCTTCTTGTGTACTTTGCATCTTGCGGGATGGTGGGATGAAGCGGTCCGGGCTAACCTTACATGACATCATTCATGAGACTTGCTCCACGCTTGACATGCAACTTGTATTGCATAAGTGGCTTTGCGGGTGCCTGTTTCTCCCAACATAGTTAAGATTCAATTTACAACGGGTGATTGACAATACTAGTATCAATGTTGTGGTTCTTTTTCGTAAGTTAGAACGACACTTATTGAAATCCCCAAACCACGTAAAACGTGCAAAGAAAGTAGAAGCGTCTAACTTTGTTTTGCAGGGGTGTGCTGTGATGTGATATGGCCATGATTGTGATTATATTTGATGTATGCAATGTTCCTTATTGTAAGTTGGCAACCGACAGGAGCCATATGGTTGTCTTTAAATTCTGTTAAGACCTACATGTCTATTCAAAGTAGTTGTAATAGTTGAAGCTGGTGGACGACAACCATGGAGAAGCGTCATTGACCTTGATGCAATGCCGGTGATGATGGAGATCATGTTCGTGCTTGAAGATGGAGATCGGAAGCACAAAGAAGAAAGGCCATATCATATCACATATTATGAATTGCATGTGATGTTAATCCTTTTATGCATCTTGTATTGCTTAGTTCACGACGGTAGCATTATAATATGATCCCTCAAGCACACAATTTCAAGTTTAAAGTGTTCATCCTTAGTAAGCATCGTTGCTAAAGCTCGTTGTTTCGAAGCACCACGTGATGATCGGGTGTGTTAGATTCTGCGAGTGTATACAACGTGAGCAAGCCAGATTTTCTCATGCAGAAGCTAAGGTTTGATCTTGACGAGCCTAGCATGTACAGACATGGTCTCGGAACACGGATCACCGAAAGGTAAAGCATGAGTCATATAGTAGATATGATGAACATGTTGATTGTTCGCCATTGAAGCTACATCAACTCTCGTGATGATCGGTTTTGATGTGGTGGATTTGGTTCGTGTGATCACTAAAACAATGTGAGGGATATTGTTTTGAGTGGGAGTACAATGGCGATATGATTAAAAGTTGAACACTATTTATCATAAATTAAATCAAAGTGAATTTGCATAGTTGTTGTAGTCATTGGCATCCATTTACCACCTTGCGCTTAGTTTTAATTGAGATGATAGAACTATAGAATTCTGGTTAGTTACTTTACGAACTGGTATCGTATTGTTTTGAAGTGTTAATCTAAAGTTTAAAATTCCTATTGCAAACTTTCAGTAAGTTCCAGTTACTCCATGAAGTTTAATAATTGGTATTAAAACAAGAGTGACAATTCCAAGAGTTAGTGTATGAGTATCATGTTTTTCTCCATGATTCTTGATATTCAAAGGATTATCTTAATATCAAGGTTATCTAGGATCTGAAAGAGTTGTTTCATAAACCATGATGTGTGGAAGATATTGTGATATCTGAAACGAAATTTTGGTTGCAACATGATAGAGTATAATATGGCAAAAGACATGTTCTCATATTTGATGAGCATTTGCAAAAGGTTGGAGACACTAGTTGTCCGAATCCTCCAAAAGGTTTTGGAGAGCAACATTATACTCGTGATTCACTGCAATAAGCTAATGTAGCTTGATGATAAGGGTGAATATTTGAGGTAGGTAAAATATTTACTACACCAAGAGATTACTAAATAAAGGAATTTGAAAGAACACCAAACATTTGATGATGGTGATCTACTTCAAAGTGCAAGTCCAAAGACATTGGTATTTAACTATACACGCTTTGGACTATGTGTCATATGTATGACTCCACTATTGATGTTGATAGATTCTTTCAAACAGAAAGGAAATACTGAAAGAGAATCTCATAAATATATGGCAGAAAAGAAAAAGACTAGAATTGTTCAGCTTAAGTATATATATAATATACATGTTATGGATATATTCTTTGCTTATTAAACAATGTGGTTCTTAAGTATTTGATACTGAATTTGTTGGTATGAATCATCATACGAAACAACAAAATTCATGAACTACAATGGCCTAAGTAACTAGCAAAAGAATATGTGATGATGTTCATCGAGAACAAATAATGGGTTATTGTGTTGCTCGTTAAACATCAAAGCTTGCCTTCAAGATTTGTTTTATCAGGTATTATGAGAACAAAAGGGTTGTTCAAATAATTTCCGTAATCCATAAAATATGGATGATTCACAAATCTCGTTGGAGGAATCACATCCATAAAACTAGTGCTAAAAATGTCGAAAGACAAATTGATTGAAAGATCACTTAGGAAGTGACATCGCCGTTTAAATTATATTGGAAAGAAAACATGAAGAAACTCCATGTGTGGAATTTTGGAGTCTTTTGATTTTTGATCAAATAACGCTTGTGAAACTTTCCTAGAGATAATTAAAACCTCGTTCATAGGCAAAAGGGAACGAATGACTAGCTTATTGGAACTTGTACATATTGTTGTACGAAGTCCATTATGTGTAGTCAAGAGCGATGGATTTCAACTTCATATGCTTTTTCCGAAAATTTGAGTGAATATATGAATATTTACTTAATAAGGATGAAGTGTGAAATATTTGAAAAATTCAAAGACTTTCAAGATGAAGTGCAAAATCATTGTAACAAGAATATAAATAGTTTATGATAAGATCATAAAGGAAGATATTTGAGTTACAAGTTTAGCATAATACCTAAGATTTAACGAATCTTTCCATGGATTTGCATTTTCCCGAAACACCATAAGAGTATGGAGCGTTCGAGATATGTAATTAAACCTTGTTTGACATGGTAAGATCAAAGGTATAATTCATAAAACCTGCCATTATATTTTAAAGATTAAAAGCTTTAGAGACTACCGTTTTTCCACTGAAAAGAGCTTCATCATAATCCGTTGAAATGACACCATATAAAGTTATGGTTTGGGATAAAACCCAAGTAGTCCTTTCTTAAACATTGGTATGTTGTGCATAAGAAAGATGTTTGCAACCAAAGTCGTATGAACCTGTCTTTCTATGTTATTTCGAATAACAGTTAAGTAATCCTCCATAACACCGGAGACAAAAGTGTTTGTCGCTTAGAACGTCAAGTTTCTTTGAGAAGGAATTTTTCGTGAAAAGTTAAGTGGGAGGACAATAGAACTTTGATAAGGTTAAAAGAACCTTAGCTATATGTGCAGATTTGCGCAGCGCCGAAAAGTGTTCCGGAGGCAGCGATAATGCTCAGAGCTCACGTGCCTCAAAGGTTGTGGTCACGGAGATCTAAGTTCCTATTGAAACAAGTAGGTCGAGTAAACAATCAAATACCAAGATTTGAGGGTTGAAGCATTATTTGAGAATAATGAATGTACTACATGCAAAGAAGCGATGATGGGCCCTGACTCCGTAAAATGGCTTGAAGCCATAAAATCCGTGATAGTTCCATACACGAAAAATCAAGTTTTGAACTTGAAGGACCCTCAAGAAAGGTGTAAGACCTTACAGTTGTGTTTGGATCTATAAATAAATAGACATGGATGTTGCACATCTATGAAATAGTCGACATGTTGGGAAAGAGTTCACAACAATGTTCAAAGGTTGACTATGACAAGATCTGATCTTTCATAGCGATATTTAGTCTAGACGGATTAATATAGAAACCACTACATATAATTTTGTTATGTGGTAGTTGAATAAACAAAACAAGTTCTTCTAATAGAATTGTTACCTAGGACATGTGCATGACATGGTCCATAGGGTTTTGTTAATTCAAAGGATGCTAAAAGCATATGCAAACTTCAATGGTTGAAGTAAGCATAGCGGAGTTGGAATCTTCACTATGATGAAACTGTTAAAAGAGTTTAATTTCATCAGAGACAATGAAGATGCTTGCATTTGCAAGAAATTAAGTGGGAACGCTAAGACATATTTCTAATACATTATGTGGAGGACATATTGTTGATTGGAAAAGATGTATATTTTATTAACACATATTAAGAATTTCATCCTGATGAAAGACTTAGGCAAAACCCAAATATTTGGCATCAATAGACGCTAATATGGTTTTGCCGAAAGTACATAGATGATGTATTGAATGAGTTCAATATAGAAACTACAAGAAAGGTTCTTGTCACAGAAAAAGGATTGAATGAGTTCAATATTGATGATATATTCAAGTGTATTGACACTGGGTAAGTGAAACAAAGATTCAAGTATAGATTGATACTTGATATATGAAATCACAAAGAGTATTTATATCAACCATACTGTGATATGTACAAATCCAGATATGTCCTATACTCTAAATGTTATGAGCATATACCAGAATGATTCATAAGATGATCATTGGACGATAGTAAGGATATTCTTATGATCTTTTGGAAGAACTAAGAATATATTGTTTTGTAAAATTGACAAATAGATGGTTAGTTCATTGTAAAAGTACTACATTGATACTAGTTTTGTCACAAATTACAAATTAAGTTTATCTCAATCTAAACTAAGGGTGGCACAATAAAATGGAAGGTAAGTTCCATAATGGATTTGGATGAGTTCCAAAGTTAAGATATTGTGACAGATACTACAACAAAAGGGCTAAGTATATAACTGCTATTATAGCAGCAAAAGAGGGCATTTGTGTCAAGTAGTTTGTTATCAAACCAGGTGTAGTTCACAGTGGGATAGTACTATGAAGATATATTGTACGACAATATTGTCAACATGTTTTAACCCCAAAGAACTAAAGGTCACACCAAAGGACCAAATTTGTATGAAGCCATCTCATTAGAGAATGAGTGATGCGTAGAGACGCAAAGACATGCAATTACACACAGACCTGGAAGTGTCAGATCCGGAGATCAGTTGACCACTAGCAATCGTGTACATACAACACCGGAAAGCCATAGGTGTTGAATACACAAAGGTTTGAAACTAGATTATTGACTCTAGTGCAAGTGGGAGACTATTGGAGATATGCCCAAGAGGCAATAATAAAGTGGTTATTATCATATCTTCATACTTATGATAAATGTTTACATACCATGCTATAATTGTATTAACAGGAAACATTAATACTTGTGTGATTTGTAAACATAAAAGAGTCCCTAGTAAAGCCTCTTGTTAAACTAGCTTGTTGGTTAATATATGATCATGGTTTCCTGATCATGAACATAGAGATGTTATTAACAGCAGGGTCATATCATTAGGAGAATGATGTGATGGACATACTCCTATAGTAAGCGTAGCATAAAGATCAAGTCATTTAATATAGTTCATTTGCTATAAGCTTTCTGATACATAGTAACCTAATTCCTTTGACCATGAGATCATGTTAATCACCATCACCGGAAGGATGCTTTGATGACATCAAACACCACACCGTAACTGGGTGGCTATAAAGGTGGCATTGAGTGTTTGGAAAGTATGGGTTGAGGCACATGGATCAAGAGTGGGATTTGTCCATCCATATGACAGATAGATATACTCTGGGCCCTCTCGGTGGAATGTCATCCAATTAGCTTGCAAGCATGTGACTGGCTCACAAGAGATCACATATCACGGGAACGAGAAAAGAGTACTTATCAGTAACGAGGTTGAACTAGGTATGCAGAGATACCGACGATCAAAACCTCGGATAAGTAAACTATCGTGAGACAAAGGGAAATTGGTATCGTAGGTAAGTGGTTCATTCGATCGCAAAGTAATCGTAGAAATATGTGGGAGCCATATGAATTTCCAGATTCCTCTATTGGTTATTGATCGGAGAAGTGTCTCGATCATGTCCGCATAATTCACGAACCGTAGGGAGACACACTTAAGGATTCGATGTTGATGATTAGTTATGGAATGATGAGTAAGATACCGAATGTTGTTCGGAGTCTCGGATGGGATCCGGGATATCACGAGGAGATCCGGAATGGTCCGGAGAATAAGATTCATATAAGGAAAGTCCTGTTTCGGGGTTGGAGAATGGTTCCGGTGTTTTTATTAGGAATGTTCTAGAAGGTTCCGTAATGTCTGACACTCCGAAGGGGAAGGGTGCATGAATATGTTATATCAAGTTGGTATGATTGCATCATGTACTAGGTGTCATCGCTGAACAAAATAAAGGGTTTAATCAAATCCTAGTTTGAAAAGTCAAACGCCAATTTGAAAAGTCAAACGGCTATTTTGGGAAGTGGAGGGGAAGTGGGAAACCGAGTTGGGGAGGAGTCCCTCCTCCACCGCCGGCCCACTTGGGATCCGAGTTGGGGAGGGATTCCCCTCCCCTTGGCTGGCGCCTCCCTCCTATAAGAGGAGGGGAAGGGCTCCCCTCCTAGCACACAAGATTGCCCTCTCTAAACCTAACCCTAGCCGTCGGCCTCTACCCAAGTCGCCGCCGCCCTAGGGTTTTCCAAGGCCGCCGACTTGGGGCAATCCCTTTTCCCTAGCCGCCGGCCTAGCTCCCTCTACTTGGTGCCTCTAAACCCTAGGTCGCCAAGCCTCTCTCATAGTCCACCATACTCGCTCCGGTTTAAGGCGAAGCCCTGCGAAATCTCCCCTCTACTTCCGGTACCACGCCGTCATGCTGCCGGAATCACGAGGAGAGTGCTACAACCTCCGCTGCATGATGGAACAAGGGAGAGGAAGGTCTTCATCGAGTACCGAACGTGTGACCGACTGCGGAAGCGCTGCCGGAACGCAGCACCAGAAGGATCGTCTATGCGATCTTGAGATCGGAAGTGTACGACTACATCACCCACGAGAATCTGCTCTCGTTAACCGCTTTGGAATCTTCGAGGGTGAGTTCCTCTATCGACTCGTTGCTACAATCTAGTAGATATATCTTGGCTTGTTTGTTTGTATGCGGTAGAAATTTTTTGTTTTCCATGCTACGGACCCCTACAAGCATAGGGGAAACAGCTCAAGGAGCATGATTGTAGCCACAAGTATGGAAAGATTATAAGGGATTAGATGTATAGAATGAGGTGTTATCTCCACTTGAGAGCTTCAATCCAGTATACATTATATTTCTCTTTGTTCATACGAGTGCGGTCTTCACTGCATCATACCTCCCCGGATTCCTCCACGTCCATCGGCCCCAACTTTAGCCTACCCATGGCATATGCCGTGATACCACCACGAAATTTGGCGCCCACCGTGGGGCCTCTTAGTGGCGTTTGTTGGGTTTCCATCCGGACGGGAGTATCTTCATCAACCTCTTCCTCATAAGGATCTTTCAGTTCCTCCGAGCAAATAGAGAGCAGAGAGGTAAGCGCAGAGGCACTCCAAGTCTGACTCATCAAAGCAGGTAAGACTCAGCAAGAAGGACTCAAGCACTACTCCAAGATTACTGTAAGTACCAAGTAACTCAGCATGGCAGGTAAGGCATAGAAAGACTCACCCAAACACCTCTCCAAGTATGCTGTAAGTGCCAGATAACTTAGCCACCTACACTCAATCCTTCACCCCGGGGAGAAAATAGCTTAACCCGGGGACTAGCTAACTTGTCTGAAGAATCACCTTTGGATAAAGAGAACGTCTTATGTTAATTTAGATCTGTGTTTGAGCCAGCTTATCTATAACTCTGCCATAAGTTGAATCACCTTATTTATGATTCAGGTAGATTTTGAGTCAGTTTATTTATGTTTAGAATTGACCTGTAACTCAGCTCACCAGTCAGCTTATTGATGATTCAGACAGAGTTTGAGTTACCTTATTTATGACTCAGATAGAATTAGAGTTAGCTTATTTGTGATTCGTATAGAGTTTGAGTCAGTTTATTTATGCTTTGGATTATCTTTTAACTCAGCTCACTAGCCAACTTATTGATGATTCGGATATAATTTGAGTCGGTCTACTTATGCTTCGAATTAACCTTTGACTCAACTCAGTAGATTGTCTCTGATTCGGACTAACATTTGATTCATCTTGCCAGGGTATATTATAATTCGGATTTGTATTCAGACTCGGCGTACTACTCATATCTCTGATTCAGGCAGAAGCTTTATTCAGTTCACCAGATTGCCAGGTTATGTTATGACTCGGATTGATATTTCACCATCTTGCCAGGTTATCCCATATCTCGGATGACTATTGGCCAGCTTATCGTATCTCAAATCTATATCTCATATCTACATCTCGAATCAGATCTCTCAACGGTTAGCCCTATTATCATATCCCAAAACTTAATCTCGGATCTATACCTCGGATCCATATCAGAGGCAAATTATCGTCATCACGCCAAATCAAGTTATATCGTGGCAAACAGGTGATTCGGATTTGAGTCATATACCTCGGATTTGAGTCAGATGACTCAAATTTGAGATGTAAGTCAAAATCGAGTAAAGTAACTCGGATTTGGAATGAGATAACTCGGATTTGAGTTAAATCGGATTTGAGTCATATAACTCGGATTTGAGCCAGGTGATTCAGACTTAAGACATAAAGTCAATTTTGAGTAAAGTAACTCGGATTTGAGATGAGTTAACTCGGATTTGAGTCATATAACTCGGATTTGAGTTGGATGACTCAGACTTAAGACATAAAGACAAATTTTGAGTAAAGTAACTCAGATTTGAAATGAGATAACTCGGATTTAAGTCATATACCTCGGATTTGAGTCAGATGACTCAGACTTAAGACATAAAGTCAATTTTGAGTAAAGTAACTCGGATTTGAGATGAGTTAACTCGGATTTGAGTCATATAACTCGGATTTGAGTCGGATGACTCAGACTTAAGACATAAAGTCAATTTTGAGTAAAGTATCTCGGATTTGAGATGAGTTAAATCGGATTTGAGTCATATAACTCGGATTTGAGTCGGAGGACTCAGACTTAAGACATAAAGTCAAATTTTGAGTAAAGTAACTCAGATTTGAAATGAGATTACTCGGATTTAAGTCATATACCTCGGATTTGAGTCAGAGGACTCAGACTTAAGACATAAAGTCAATTTTGAGTAAAGCAACTCGGATTTGGAATCAGATGACTCGGGTAATAACTTACCCAAAGAGGTTAAAAGAGCAGTGCCCGAGAAGGCCAGAACTCATAACTTACCCAAAGAGGTTAAAAGAGCAGTGCCCAAGAAGGCCGGAACTCATAACTTACCCAAAGAGGTTAAAAGAGCAGTGCCCAAGAAGGCCGGAACTCATAACTTACCCCATGGGGTTAAAAGAGCAGTGCCAAAGAAGGCCAGAACTCATGACTTGCCCAAAGAGGTTAAAAGAGCAGAGCCCAATAAGGCTAAAACTCATAACTTACCCAAAGAGGTTAAAAGAGCAGTGCCCAATAAGGCCAGAACTCATAACTTACTCAAAGAGGTTTAAAGAGCAGTGCCAAAGAAGGCCAGAACTCATGACTTACCCAAAGAGGTTAAAAGAGCAGAGCCCAATAAGGCCAGAACTCATAACTTACCCAAAGAGGTTAAAAGAGCAGTGCCCAATAAGGCCAGAACTCATAACTTACTCAAAGAGGTTAAAAGAGCAGTGCCCGATAAGACCAGAACTCATGACTTACCCCATGGGGTTAAAAGAGCAATGACCAAGAAGGCAGGAACTCATAACTTACCCAATGGGGTTAAAAGAGCAATGCCCAAGAAGGCAAGAACTCATAACTTACCCAATGGGGTTAAAAGAGCAATGCCCAATAAGGACAGAAATCATAACTTGCCCAAAGGGGTTATGACCAGTGCCCACGAAGGCCAGAAGTCCAGAAACTTACCCAAGGGGTTATGACCAGTGCCCATGAAGGCCAGAAGTCCATAAACTTACCCAAAGGGGTCATGACCAGTGCCCATGAAGGCCAGAAGTCCAGAAACCTACCCAAGGGGTTATGACCAGTGCCCATGAAGGCCAGGAGTTCAGTAACTTACCCAAAGGGATTATGACCAGTGCCCATGAAGGCCAGAAGTCCAAAAACTTACCCAAAGGGGTTATGGCCAATGCCCGAGAACGCCAATAGTCAAAAACATTCTCAAAAGGATTATAAGACATAGAAGCATACAAACAAGGTGCAATAAGTCAAAGAACAACTCTGGGAATATTTAAATATAAAGCCCATGAGCGATTCTACGAATCCCACATGGCCTCGGGGACTAATGTCGGGGGTGTACCCCCAGGTACCCCAGAGTTGGTGCATCAAGTTATTCGATAAAGTGCTAAATTAACAGATTAAGAGACGAGAAATATTAATAGAATAAAGAAAAGGAGAAGACAACTGCACTTGGGCCGAATTAGGGAAGACCCGGTCCAAACAGATCACTACCACACCGAATTTCACCCTCATGGGTCGAATCGGAGCAGCAGGAGCCGAATCAGGTTAATCCCCCGCATGGGCCGAGTCAGGAGGACCTCGGCCCACCGCGGGTTCAGTCCGCCCAGGCGCCACCTCAGTAGCTGCCTTTCCCGCGTGGGCCGGCGGGAGCAATCCCGGCCCACCAGCGAGCCTCACCAAGACCCAGGTGTCCCCTTGACCTGGTTGGGCCTCAGGAGAGGATCCGAGCCGGGCTGCTCGACCCGGTGGAAGCCAGGCTGACCCGGCGGGGCTCTTTACATCGTGGGCCGAATAAGAAGGGTCACTCATGGGCCTTTATCTTCATTCGGCTATGAAGAAAATAAGGACTCGGCTGGGCTTTCTAGCTCCAGGCCGACTCAAACAGGCCTTAGGCCGAATTAATGTTTTTCTTAGGACATCCAGGCCGAATAAAACTACTTCAGGTGCCCTGTTATCTATTCCCAGACACATCTAGAAATCTACAACGACTCGCCATCGAGCCAAGACAATCTCCACCAGTACCGTGCCACTCTTGGGAGCCCTCCAGCTCAGACTGGCACATGGCGTATGGAATATGCCCATGGCATCTAACAAGATGCTAGGGATATGCTCTTAGCATCAAATAAGATGCTAGGGAATATGCCTGGAATCTCCAAAGATGCCAAGGCATATGCTCAGCATCTCTGGAAGATTCCCAGAATATGCCATATAGATGCTAAGCGTGTAGCACAAGACTTGTCCCCTGGGCTCCCCTTTATAAGGAGCACCAGGGGGATCGCTCTCAGAGAGGCCCCGAAGGGCTCCTCCCCTCTCTGCTCACTAGGAGCTCTCCTTCTTCCTCTTCGTCCACTCTCACAGAGAGATTAGATAGAAGCATAGGGGAAACAGCTCAAGGAGCATGATTGTAGCCACAAGTATGGCAAGATTATAAGGGATTAGATGTATAGAATGAGGTGTTATCTCCACTTGAGAGCTTCAATCCAGTATACATGTCCCGGCTAGGCCGACGAAGGGGAGAAGCGGCCCACCCCAGGCAGCAGCTCCTTTTGGCCACTTGCTACTTGGGCAGGGTAGGCAGTAATCCGGCTGGGCCTTTCTAGTGACCAGACTGGGCTGGTCTGAACCCTGCCTGGGCCGAATAAGATCTAACCCGGCTGGGCCATTTTCTTCGCTGTTTGGACCTGGCCGAATTACCACCTCTTCCGGGCCGTCTGGGCCGAGTTATTTCACCCCATATGCTCTCTTATTTATCTCCAGATGTATTCCTAACCTCCATAACTACACTCCATCGAGTCAGGACGAGCTCCGCAAGTATCATGTCAGTCTTGAGACGCCCATGGCTCAGACTGACACATGCAATAGGGAATATGCCTATGGCATCCAAGAATACGCTAAGGAATATGCCTTGGCATCTCCAAAGATGCCAAGGCATATGCTGAGCATCTAAGAAGATGCCAGGAATATGCTACACAGGTGCCAAACGTGGGGAACAAGTCTTGTCCCCTAGGCTCCCCTTTATAAGGAGCACCATGGGATCGTTCTCAGAGAGGCCCCGAAGGGCTCTTCTCCTCTCTGCTCACTAGGAGCTCTCCTTATTCTTCCTCCTCCACTCTCATAGAGAGATCTATATAGAGGCATAGGAAATACAGCTCCAGGAGCATGATTGTAGCCACAAGTATGGCAAGATTATAAGAGATTAGATATAGAGAAGGAGGTGTTATATCCACATGAGAGCCTCAATCCTAGATACATCGTATTTCTCTTTGTTCATACGAGTGTGGTCTTCACTGCATCATCCCTCCCCGCATTCCTCCACGTCCATCGGCCCCAACTTTAGCCTACCCATGGCATATGCCGTGATACCACCACGACAGCCGCACAGCCACCGCTCGCCGTCGAAGACGCCGCCTCTGCCGTGCAGAGCATCGCGTGTTCCAGACCAACCCGCACCGCCCCACGTCTCGCCACCGTATCGTTGAGCATCGCCAGGGAACAATGCACCGTCCCCTACCTTCGCCCATGCCAATAGCCGTCTGTACCATCGCCCCCGACGAGCTCACCGTGCGCCCCGTCGGTCCCCTCGCTCGACTATAAATAGAGGACACCCCCTGCCGAATTGAGCACACCATTCTACTCCCCTCTCCTCACTGATAGTGCCACACCGTTCCTGGAGCAAGGCGAGCAGCACTTCATCGGAATTTCACCGGAGCCCGCCGCCTCTGGAGAAGAAGGGAGCCAACGATTGAAGCCGCCCCAGGAGGAGCCACCGGTACCAGGAGATTCGCCGTCATCGACTTCGTCGTTCGCCCGCCTCGCCGACCCTCGCCTACACCCCGGTAAGCCCCAGTAACCCCCACTGGCCACGCTAGGTTTCTGTCTCGCCGGCGTTGCCCAACGCCGACGATGACTCCCAGTCGTTGGATTAGAACTAGATCGAACGTCCCACATCGCCCCATACCGCTTTGCACCCCCTGTCTCACTGACGAGTGGGGACAGCCATTTAAATAGCCCGCGGAAGCGCTACGCTTAGCAGGCCGGCTCGTTAACCTTTCCCGCGCAGCCCAGTTATTTGAATTAAACCTTTTCCATTTAATTTCAAACACACTTCTGTACCCAGTTTCAAAAATCAACCCAGGTCGATTCAGAGCATCAAATTTAATGAAACTAATTTTGTTAGAAAGGTCTGGGAATGCTGAATCCAAGCCCGTTGGATTAAAGTCATTTGGATCTATAGATCACCCATGGTAAAAATAACAAGGCAGAAGCTTTTATGCATTCAAACATTTTTCAAATTTAACCCATAATATCTTTTGAGTTGATTCCAACTCTCAAAAATCACATTTAACCATACCTTTCAGAATATATAAAAATATATAGGTTTACTTACAGAAATAATGTTCATGTAATAAAATAATCCTACATAGGCATTTATAGTCACTTTATTTAATTAAAATAAAAGGGTAAAACCTTATTAAATTGTGACACCACTTTAAATCATATTCCCATGGACTACAATATGTGGTCATGACATGTGTCAACATGATCCCATGTTTGGTTTGGAGATAAGTAGTTTTTCAATGAGTAGAAATTACTTTTCTAAAAATAAAAGGAATTAAACCAAGCCTTAATCTTGTAATGTTAGAGATGATGTTAGATCATCTATAGGACCCTTGTGTGTGATGATTGCAAGTAGTTAAGTATTGTTTGGTGATTGTGTACCTCGTATTTATTTATAGACGCTAGTACTGACCAAGGATACGAGGAGGAAGGAGGATTCTACAATGAAGAAGCCGAGGAGAACTTCAACCACTGCTCTGCACAAGGCAAGCCTAATGCAACTAGTTGAATGTGCAAGCTAACACTTGCAATTTAGCAAGCTTTACTAATCAAGTTGACCAATGCCAGCTACCACTTGCAAGATACCCTACTTATGCAAGCTAATACTTTCTTGTTACCATGACCACTATATGCCTTAAGCATATATGATCATCTCCACTTGATAACCCAATCCTAGTTTTACTTGCAAGCTTCTTACTTTATTTCTTTATCAAATCTCTTACCTAGATTTTACCTAAGTGAATGGTAGATACTAGAAAGATATGTGAAGGTTGCATAAAGAGCATAAAATTTGGCCTAAGCTAGATAGTCTTGATGTCATCCTAAGGCATGAGATTGAACTTAGTTAAAACTCCACTAGTTTTATCACCCCTCATCAGTGCTTACCCCCACCTGTAGATGCTAGTGCTAAGCATAAAACTTGATCAACTTTAGATAGGAATACTTGGTGGAAAAATGGTTATAAAAACCTTGGAATGATGGATCATTCTATTGAAATGTTTTGGACATGTGTTTCCGAAACACCTGATGATTTTGGTGATGAAAATGTTGAGGCATGAGCCTTAGCCCTTTATAAAACTGATGGTTGTCTAGATGCGATACCATTCCAATTTTATCGTACAACCACAATACCCGAAGATTGGGTAGGGCTTGACTAGAAATTTTTATACCTTAGTATTAGTTCCCTCATGGCCAAGGTCTGAGCTGAGGCTACCTTGTGAAGATTGTCCACCTGTGCAGTACCCAAGATGACAGTTGGTCATGGTTGGGAGGCCAAACTCACAGGAGAGGTACTTATACTAGGGCGTGTAATTGAAAGGTTTGATTATCCGCATACTGGGTATGGTGAATTCAGGATTTGTTCCTGACGGATGTGTCAAATATTGTGGTGAAAGTGTACAATCTCTGCAGAGTGTCAAACTATTCGAATAGCCGCGTCTGCGGTTATGGACAGTTGGAGTGGCCATACTGTTCCCCCGTCAGACTTTTCAAAATGACTTGTGAAATGAAGTGAGACTTTGACTTGACCACAACAGGGTTGTGATATGAAATACAAGTTCCCACTTAGAAGTTATAAATTTCAACTAGCATTCGTTGCCCCTAAAACTTAGTAGAGATAAATCTGGCTTTTGCAAAACAACCCTAGAGCCTAGTGTCCTATTATCAAAAACCCCTTTCATTTGTTAGTATTAGTTTGCGAGTACTTAAAGAGTACTCATGGCTTTGTCCCTGGATATTCCCATGGCCAGACTATGAAGATGAGTACCTAGAGGATGGACCCCAGGAAGGTTACGACAACTAGGATCATCTCCCATCGCCAGCATTTCCTGTTACCCCGAAGATGGAGCTTCGCCTACGCTACCGTTATTATTACGTATTCCGCTGCTTGATGTTGTATTAAGAACTGGATCATGAGATCCCTATTTGTGTAAGAACTTATGTACGGTTTGTAATGGATGATGTACTATGGTATCCAATTCTGTTATGTCTCGCAAAAATGGTAATCCTGGGATTGCGATGTATGGCATAACAGGCATTTGGGATTAAAAACCCGGGTGTTAACATAGTGCAAGCAAAAACAATAAATCTTTAGGTTCAAATTTCAACTGAAATCCATCAAAACAAAAGCTACTGTAGCAACTCATTTCCAAAAACCCAAAAAGAATCTAAAAAGAGATCAACATAAGAGGCAAATGCAAATGATGGCAGAAATCTGTCAAAACAGACTAGTTGGTAAAGATTGATTTTTTCGAAAAACTTCTGTTGCTCAAATAAAAAAGTGCAAAACTAATGTAAGTTGTAAAACAACTTGGAGAATAAGCACAGAAAATCACAGCTCTATCCGTTGTACTGAGGTCCTTCACAAAGTTTTACAATGCAGCACAAAAATCTGTCCTAGGACAGCCACTTTTCACAACTCCTCTACTTCTCAAAAGTAGTTGATCTTGACTCAAAAACCAAAACAAAAAGGATAAGAAGCGATTATTACCGAGGTAATAACTTCCAAGACTCAACAAAACTATTGGGTTATTTCCCAAGAAGTACTTTTCTTTAATGCCTTTAAGTTAGGCTTGATAATTTCAAAGATGCTCATGTAGAAGATATGGATTTGAAGTGAAAGACAGCATCAAGAAGTAAATATCCAACACATTTGAGTCTAACCCACTTGCTATGTAAGGGAGTCTCATGAGAAAACAAATTATTGAAGCAAAAGGCCACTAGCATAGGAAGACAAAACAAATTCAACTTCAAGGCTTTCAGCATAAAACGGGGAAACTTAATATTATTGAGATGCATAAAACCATGTTTCCCTCTCTCATAATAACTTTCAGTAGCACTATCAATAAATTTGACAATATAACTATCACAGGAAACAACTTTATTATAAGAATGAGCATACTTACAATAATCAAAAAGAGGTCCAAGGTCATAGACTGGATCAATAGAAGCAAGTTGTTCAACCCTGGAATCTTCATTAGGTAAACTATTTTCATAAGGAGATTTAGCAAATTTGGAAAAGTTAAACTCATAAGAATCTCCATAAAACTTAGTTAAAACTTTCTCCTTTTTACAATCTATAATAGATCCACAAGTATTCAAGAAAGGTCTACCAAAGATAATAGGATTGGTTTTACTAGCTGCTGAACTAAGCACTAGAAAATCTGCAGGATACTTAATCTTACCACAAAGGACTTCCACATCTCTTACAATACCAATAGGGCAAATGGTTTCCTGATTAGCAAGGTGAATAACCACATCAATATCCTCAAGCTCACAAGGACCAATTTCATGCATAATTTCCATGTAAAGCTCATAAGGAATATCGCTTGAACTAGCACCAATATCACATAAACCATAATAGCAATGATTACCAATTCTAACAGAAAGCATAGGGACACTAGCTTTTATAGCTTTTCTAGGATGAGAAACAATATTAGAAGCGTCTTCAAAGAAGACAATGTGCCCAACTTCTATGTTTTTAGTGACAAGATCTTTCTCAATGGCTACTACAGGTTCAATGTTTAATTGATCATCAAGTCCCACGGTTTTCTTTGTACCTTTGTTAATCGCACTAATAATCATAGAGTACTCCTTTACCTTGGCTGGGAATGGTGTTTTCTCAACATAAGGTTCAGGCAAAATATGATCAATAGTACAAACTTTAATGCTTCTAGCAGGAACATCATTAACAACATCTTTATAAGGTGCATGGTACTTATTCCACTTCTTTTTAGGAATTTCTATGTAAGAGGAAAAAGCCTTAAAACAATTGGCAATACTTTGGGAATCAAGACCATACTCAGTACTAATATCACGGAAGTCATCAGTTCCCATAAAGGATTTAACGCATTCATAATCATAATTTATACCTGACTTTCTTCCTTTGTCATTCTCCCATGCTTCACTGTTCTCTTGAATACGGTCTAGGAGATCCCATTTAGCTTCTTCATTCATACGTGTGAATGATCTAGCACAAGAAGCATCTAGTAAATCTTTATCATGAAGAGAAAGCCTTGCATAAAAGTTATTGATAATAATATTTTTAGGGAGTTCATGAATAGGACATTTAAGCATTAATAACTTCAATCTCCCCCAAGCTTGAGTTGTACTCTCTCCATCACGAGGCCAAAAGTTATATATTAGATTCCTATCCTTATGAATCTCACTGGGAGGATAAAATTTAGAGTAAAAGAGAGGTACTATTTCCTCCCATTCAAAGAATTGTCCATTCTTCAGCAGCTTATACCATTCTTCAGCTCTCCCTTTCAATGATATAGAGAGTAACTTCTTCTTCACCTGTTCAGTTGTGATACCTGCACACTTAAACAACCCGCATAATTCATGGATAAAAAGCAAGTGATCACAAGGGTGGACAGTTCCATCCCCTAAATAATAATTATCCATAACACGATCAATAATACTTTTAGGTTTCTTAAAAGGATATATCTCAACAAGTGGTGGTTCATCAACTACCCTAACATTGGTAGTAGTTTTCCCAAACACAAAACCAAGTGGGTTATCCATATTGGAAACAAAATAAAAACAGAAAAAACAATACTCACAGTAGAAGTTTCATTTACCAGTTCCACTCTTCAATAGTTCTTCACTCCCCAGCAACGGCGCCAGAAAATAGTCTTGATGACCCACAAGTATAGGGGGTGTATCGTAGTACTTTTGATAAATAGGAGTGTCGATCCCAACGAGGAGCAGAAGGTGTTGACTAGTGGTATGGAGCAGGAAATCTCTGTAAATACTTAGCAAACGGATTTTTAGGGGTTTTCTGATAAAGCAAGGAAATAAAGTGCAAGTAAATAAAGACAGCAAACAATTGCAGCAGTGGCTCAATCCTTTCTCATCAAATGACAAGCCGGTGGAAGTACTTATGAGGACCAAACGTTCTCTAGGACACATGGGAATACTGTCAAGTGCTTTCTTTTCATATAGCTGAGTAGTCTTCTTTGGTTTTATAAGTGTTGTGTGGGTGAACTTGTACTAATGTACTGACCTTACTTGGACTAATACATACTTGTGATTAAACCCCTTGCAAGCATATGCAACTTCAAGAAAGCAATTAAGGTATAAATCTCACCATAGCCTTAAACTCTGAGATCCTACACTCCCTTGTGCAATGGTTTCCTAACGAGGGTTCAGGTTTCTGTCACTCCGGCAACCCCACAATTAGTAGCCAAATACACAATGCATTCCCCTAGGCCCGTAAATGGTGAAGTATCATGTATTCAACATTCACATGACACCACTAGAAGAATAGCACCACAACTTAAATATTAGACCATTGAATAATATCTCAACACAAATCCACTACTAACAACATGACTTCTCCCATGTCCTCAAGAACTAAACGAACTACTCACGAGATATCATATGGATTAAGATCAAAGATGATATGGTGATGGATAACAATCTAAACATAAACAATAATCCAATGGTTCCACTCACAAGTATCAACTACAATAGTAATCAACACTGGGAAAGTTTCCCCTAAAAACTATGCAAGATTCAACACAATTGTTATAGCGGGATGAAGTGGTGATTATGGTTCTGGTGGATGATGATGATGATGATCCGATGAAATCTAGCTTCATGATGATGTTGATGGAGACGATCTCCCCTCTCCGGGAAGGAATTTCCCCGGCAGAAATCTGTCTCTCGGGGAGCTCTTTCTCTCTTGGTGTTTTCTGCCCCGTAGAGGCGGCGAAATCTTTCTGTGGTCGCTCTGCCGTGTATTAGGGTTTCGAGGAGAAGATATAGGCGAGAGGGTGGAGCCAGAAGTGGGCCACACCCCTGTAGGTGCGGCCTAGGGTGGCCCACACCTAGGTGGGGTGTGGGCCCTATGTGGCTTGTCTCTGCCTCCCCTTCTAGCATCCTTCGTCTTTTGGGAAAATAGGATTTTCCGTATTTTTCTGGTATTTTTTTGATCTTCGCGAAATTGCATCAAAACACCGCTTTTTCCATCAGAATCCTGACTCCGGCAGTTCATCCTCCAAGAATCATCCAACATACAAAACAGATAAAAAGACATAAGTAACACCTCTTAATATGAAATATATCAATGAAGAGAGGAAAATTATGATATAGAATGGTGATGCAAATTGGACATATCACACCGCAGGTTGCGATCATGGCGGCCACCACATATCTCGCGTCCAACCCGCCACCAGCGAGAGACCCGAAGAACGCGATCCACAAGTATGTGCTAGCAGGCCTCGGACTCGTTGGAGCTGCGCTCCACGATGATGCACCAGCAGAGCCGAAGAAAAAGGCCGCGGTCAAGTTCACTCGAAACTGCATGCCCTTATCTGATGAAGAGGAGCATGATTTGCCCCGATGCCGTCAGATCCCACGATGCTGCAGCAGCAACTACGATGCTCGTAGCGAGCTCACACGGCGCAAGATCGACAAATCACGTGCTAAGTGCGCGTGTTCAACTGAGTCTAAGGAGGAGAATGAAAGATAACTGTGCGAAGCCAGATGTTTCAGCAGACCCGTTCGGCAATCACGGATACCGAGAAACTTCAAGCTCCCTTCGGACAACCCGAAATTCGATGGTGTGCAGGAGCCAAAAACTTCGCTCGACGATCATCGGTCGTCAGTCAAGATCCACGGCGTCAACAAGAACACCGCCCTACAGTGCCTTCAACTGCAGCTGACAGGCGCAGCTAGGGTCTGGCTCAGCAGCCTCCCAAGTGGCTCCATCTGAAGCTGGGAAGAGATGACGTACAACTTCACCTGCAACTTCAAGGGTACCAGCAAGAGGCCAGCCTCAATCTAAGAACTGCGGGCCTCCACCCAACAGACCAACGAGTCCATCTGCTCGTACTATTGGAGATATTGCCTAGAGGCAAAAATAAAAGTAGTTATTATTATATCTTTGTGTTGATGATAAATGTTTACATTCATGCTATAATAGTATTAACCGGAAACATTAATACTTGTGTGATTTGTAAACTAATTAGAGTCCCTAGTAAAGCCTCTTTATAATGCTAGCTTGTTGGTTTATAGATGATCATGGTTTCCTGATCATGAACATTGAGATGTTATTAACAACAAGATCATATCATTAGGAGAATGGTGTGATGGACATACTCCTATAGATAAGCGTAGCATAAAGATCAATTCATTTCATTAGTTCGTTTTCTATAAGCTTTCTGATACATAGTAACATAATTCCTTCGACCATGAGATCATACTAATCACTATCACCGGATGGATACTTTGATGACATAAAACACCACATAGTGACTGGGTGGCTATAAAGGTGGCATTGAGTGTTCGGAAGTGTGTGTCGAGGAACAGGATCAAGAGTGGGATTTGTCCATCCATATGATGGATAGATATACTCTGGACCCTCTCGATAGAATGTCATCCATTTAGCTTGCAAGCATCTGACTGGCTCTCAAGGGATCACATGTAGTGACCTCGTATCGGTAAGGATCCTAAGTCCCTGTGATTAACATGCTAGTCCCTGGATCAATAGCTAGCACTCATAGTCGATGAAATATCATGTAAAACACAAATTCATTATTACACGGAGAATCCAGAGTATTAATTTTATTACAAAGTTGCAAAGCATTATGCTAGCTCAAATAACAGCGGAAACATAAAAGCAGCTTGAGTCCATCAACGCCCCAGGCTTATCGAGTGTAGACTCGTGATCCCTACGCACCTTTCAATCTTTGAATTCTGCACATAAAACGTGCAGCCAACAAGTTGGGTCAATACTTTGAATGTATTGGCAAATTACACCAAGGAGAGAAAGCCTATCTCTACATGCAAGGCTAATTTAGGCTGTAGAGTTCATTTGCTCAAAGCTAGTTTTCTTAAGCAGAGGGAAGAAGAGAAGATTTTTCCCTACTTTGTAAACATTTTCTTAGATAAAATAGGGTCGAATGGCACACGAGGATATTACTCACCAAGTGTCCAAACAACCAAACACTTGGATATTACGCACCAAGTGTCACTTGGATATTACACACCAAGTTCCAAAAATCCCACCCATTGGTGATATTACTCACACCATGGGGTTTTAAAACTTTGTTTTAGAAAAGAGAGAGGAAGATCCTTCAGATGCTCCATCCTTCAGATGCTCAATGTTGTTTTGTTTCCGTGAACACGGTTGATCGATCAGATTGCAATACTCTCGAGAGTTTGTGCACTTTACCCACAATCCACGATCAAGTCCTTTTTACAGACAAGACCATGGCGAGGCTTTCCATCAGTAGCCCCTCTACCTTCCGAATCCAACCGTGCCAAGAACCTCCAAATGTTGGTACCCAGGTGAGGTTTCCCACTAAGTAATAGGACAAGACAGAGCCCATAATGTATTGTGGTTGCACTAGAAGCTTCTGAATTCTGAAACATGGCAGACTTCTTTGATTCCTGGGCGGCCGTCCTCCACCAAAATCTCACTCGTTGACCCGACAACCATTCCGCCTAGAAGTAAACTTAGTTTTATTTTGAAGTGGATTTGAGAAGAAAAGTTTGCTCTAGAGAGCCTTTATACTTAGAAAAATTCTTTGTCTTTCGAACCCCCCAACGGTACTTTGTATATACAGCATAGCAAGCAATACTTAGAAAAAACAGGGGTAACCTATTAGGAGGGAAATCCTAAGTATAGAGCTACTCATGGCATACTACAAAATCATCGCACTTGCAAAATAACACTAAGGAAAAATTCTACTAGAACATCCTACACATGCATACTACAGAATTTTGAAGATCACATGCATAGAATCAAAACTGGGACAAAATTATGAACAAGTGGTGTAACTTTCCTTGATCCGAGCATCACTGTACACAATAGCACTCCTTAGCGCACTCTGAACAATCTAACGAATCACAAACATAGATCTGATCACAACTTGCTCAAAACATGTCACAGAGATAATCATGCATGCATGCAACATGGTATTTTATGCAAGATTGGTTTTCTAAATTGACCAAGTGTCACATCCCAAGATTTTCCAAATCTTGTAATGTGAAAAATAAATGAATAAAATAAAACTTTGTTGATTTTTAGAGTGAGAAGAAACTTTTTGAATCCAATTGGGAACTTTCAAAACCTATTTGGATCAAATAAAATCCTCAAGGGATTTAAAAAGTTAAATAAATAATAAACTTCAAAATATTTAATAATAATATTTTTGGATCTTATAATAAAAGATTTGGTTTTCAAAAGAAAAGATAGATTTACAAATAAGGATTATTTTATAAAGCCAAATTAAACCTTGGCCAATGTTTTAAAATAAAATGTTTTGTTTTGATAAAAATAGTAAAGGTTTATTTAAATAAAATAATAAGGATTTAATATCCAAGATTTATTTAAAATAAAGGCTTTTCCCATTTTAAGTAAACACTAAAACTTATTTAAATTATTTTAAATAAGTTTTCCAAGTATTTTATATTCTCAAATAAAACCTACTGAAGGGTTTTTGGTTTTATTTTAGGTTTCAAATAAAGTTTTTAATAAAACAAATCCTATTTTGATTAAATGAGTAAGGTCTATTTTATTTAATTATTAATGGACCCTAAAATAAAAATGTTATGTTATTCTAAACAAGTTTTCCAAGTATTTTCTTTATTTCCAAATAAAACCTACTGATTTGGTTTTGAAAATTTTTGGATTTCAAATGGAGATTTTATTAAATAAATCAAACCCTATTTGATTAAATAACTAAAGGACCATTTTATTTAATTAATGAATGGATCCTAAAAAGAATAAAAATATTATTTTAATTTGGGATTTGGTTTATGTTGATAAACAGAACCAAAAACTCATTACAAGTGTGGTGAATTGTTTGAATTGTTTGAATGTTGAATAGTTGATTGAAATTCAAAACAGAATTTGATTTGGAAAAATAAAAAGGTTTCAGATGGGAAAAAAATAGAAGTGGACACACAGCCCAGCCGGCCAGCCCAACAGCCCAGCAAGCCCACCTGTTCCCTCGCCCCCGAACCGTTTTCTTCACCGAAGAAGCAACCTGCGAGGACGCTGACAAGTGGACCCCTCCCCTCACTTCCTTTCTCACTAACAGGAATGCCCCACTCCTCCTATTCATCATCCTCACCGCAGCGACCTGTTCTTCCTCCCCTCGTCGCCGTTTCCTGCAGTGATTCCGCGGCCTTAATTCGACTTAACGCGACCACCGTTACTCGCTGTGATCACGCATACTTAAACGCTCATACCTCCTCTACATTTCCCCTCTGTCACCCCGCATTTGCACGCCCCTAGGTGGCTAAATTGCGCTCAACACCACCCTCTGCTCCGACGAGGTCCGGTGCCGATTTCGGCGACTCAACACCGCCCCGTGCCTCCCTGATCACACTAGGAGACTCCCCACTCCCAGACGCTTCTTCCCGTACCACCCATACGACCGCGGGCGCCCCAGAGCAACGTCTACAACAAGCTCTGAATGACGCCGCCGTCTGTCTTCTACTCCGGCGAGCTCCCCAGGTGAAATCCGACCGCCCCTCTTCTTCTCGTTCACGCACGCGTCATCTCCTTGATCGTATGCGTCTAACCATGCTTCTGGTTTGCCCTCTCGTGACCCATAGCACCATCCTCGGCCTCGACCGCGTGCAACCGTCGCCAGACCTAAATCCGGCGAGGAATTACGACTGCCCCTGAGCGCCCCTTGTCAAGCCAGCAGTACCTTGAGCATCACCACAGCCCTGCGATTCTGGTGAGCACTTTCCCATCCTCCCTCGCTTCTTGTAATCTCCGTAGCGCCATCGCCTGGCCGTGCGCCGCCACTAGCCACCATCGGCGCCGCCCGCATTTGGTCAAGCAAGCCAGCACCGTAGGATCTAGATCGGGCGAGCAAGATTAGATCACTTAACCACGAAGAGGTACACGTCCTATGCCGCACGATCTGATTAGATCCAATGGCTGCAACTACGCGATCCGGCCGAACCGGTACCGTCCAATTAGAGAGCGACGCGTGGCCAGCTCTAGTTTAAAACAGAAATTTGAAAACAAATTTGTTTGTGATTTTCAAACCTTTGTAACTTTTGATCCACATGTCCAAATTTTACAAACTTGATATAATTGGAATCAGTGGAACAAGCCCTAGCTAACCATGCCTTTTGTTTAGCAAAAAGCTTCTGGAAAAATGGTTGTTTTTGCAGAAACATTTGTATGCTTGTTAAGGATGTGAAAATTGTTTAAAAATGATTTTTGGGATAAAATCTTTGGCAAATGGTGTGATTTGAACCTACTAACATTAGGAAACACTTTGTGGATTCAAAAATGAATTTGCTGAAAAAAATAATGATTCTTTGATTTAAAACCATTTCTAGTCAAATAGAAATGTGGTTTATTTATTAAAAATGGTTTTGGAAGAAAACCTTTGGAATTTTTTTTTAAACTCTCTGACCCCAAACACCAAGTTTTGTGGTTTGAAAATATATTTGGTGAACCCTATAGAACAATGCCTTAGTAAAAATATTTTTACACCACATAAAATGTTACTTTGTTTTGAAAATGGTTTTTGAAGTGAAACCTTTTGCAAATGACTTTGCCACTTTACAAAATGACCATTAGGTGTTTTCAAATGTTTATGACCCATTAGGAACCACTTTTTCAAACAAATCAAAGTTTGGCATGCTTGCATGCATTATCTTAGTTCTATGATTTTATGTGATGTTTTGCTTGATTGGTAGATTGAGTTTGTGCCTTGTTTGATAGAATTGTAGTGACTTGAAGAGTGTGATTGTTGCAAGGACAAGGAGTGAACCCATACCCTACCAAAAAGGCAAGTGATGCTTCATACTTTTAGTCCCATTACTTTCACTATGCATTAGTGATTTTCTCTAAGTAAAACTTGCATGGAATTTTGCTAAGTATAAACCTTGCTATAGTAAATCCTAGTAGATGAATCCTTAGTAGGATTTTCCTAAGTTAAGATTCCTACTACTACCAAGCTTAGCCTAGCTAATAGAAAACATGGGTGGAATATATATTCACACTATCGAAAAATATTCTAAGTCTGAGGACTTGTGTTTTGTTTAATAAAACAACTAAGTTAATGAATCACCTGGGTGGAATGGGACTTGATTGGTGGATTTTGGTTGAGTGGTTCACAAGGCCCATGTATATGGTTGAACTTGTGTATCTCACTTGTGGATGGCCACCCAGGAACAAAGAGATTTGAGATGTCAAATGTTGAGAAGCTTCAAGTGCAACCACTTGGCAATATGGGCTCTGCCATGATCATATAGGTTGCAAGAACTTAGCCATATGGACAGTGGGTGGTAGAGTTTGATAGGTTGGAAAGCGTCCATTTTGGTCTAAGGGAAGGCTTATGAAAGATCTTGTCTTGGGAAACCAAGTCTTGTGGGGAAAGTGCACCACCTCTGCAGAGTGTAAAATCTAAGTACTTAGCCATGTCCCTGGTAAAGGACAATTTGAGCATCAAGACATGGAAGCAATCAAGAATATCATCATTCAAATTTCTAAGTTAAAAACTTGTGGTTTGAACAAGGGTTATTGAAATCTTCAATCTTTGATTGAGAGAAGCTTTAGAAAAGATTTTGTCAAAAACAAAAACTTAGTATTTTCAAATGATAAGGAAAAATATATTTTGAGCAATGCAAGCCTCAACTCCACTTAGCCAAATGCATATAGATGTTAGATTCCACTATACCACCATAGTATCACTTGCCAATACAATTTAGATGTATTGACCCTTGTGGCTGTAACTTGTTATGTTGCAGGTTTGATTGATTTAGTGAAGTGTGTTGATTAGGATTACAAAGTCTACAACCAACATGTCTGCCTGTGGCACTTTGAAGATGAAGGACCCCATGCTATAGTTATTCCTCTGCAATGTAATGTAATAGCCAAATGAGCTATGTAAGATGTAATAATATTATGTTATTCCTGGTTATAAAGTTATAATATGACCTTTGTTTCTTGATATTACATCTTAAGTATGGATGCTAGCTATTGATCCAGGGACTAGCATTGTAAACACAGGGGACTCCACCTTATATTGTTTAAAGGTTGGGACACTCCCTCTACAGATGGTATCGGAGCATTGTGTTGCCTGTAGGATTTGTAAACCTAGGATTGGACAAAAACCCTTAGAAAAATAGGAGTTGTTTTGTTCCAAAACTTATTTACAAACAATCTTGTAAACCCTTTCCTTAACCATTTTGGTTTTAACTCTACATCTCCTCTACTTCAACTTGATGGATGAAAACCTACCCCATGACCAAAGACTTCACCATGTGCAAAGGACTTCTTCAACTTCTTCAACTCTAATGACTTCAACATCTTCAGCATATTCACCAAGGACTTCCAACTTGCATATCACCAAGGACTACAAGTGAAACAAGGAAATCTTACTCAAGATTTAGAGACTAAGGGAATGCAAAATAAGAAGGAGCCATCAACAACTTTGAAGTTATTGCAACCAAGAGTTTTTCTCAAGGAAACCATGATCTCATGTAAGAAGAAGCAACCAAGAAGGAAGGAAAGATCACAAGTAAACCATATAGATGGACCACCATATTTTAGTTAAGTCAAACACACCTACTTATGTGGTGTAACCAAAAATATTTTTGATTGCCTAAAAATATGCTTGAAACTTGTTGTTTGAGTGAAATGTTTGTTTGTGATTGATTGCACATTGCTTGAGTAAATTGTGATGTGTGTGATTAGAAATATTTCCTTAGAAAATATTTTGCCTGTTCTAATCTCAATCCAACCCAAACAGATGACTTCTACAAGAAACTCCAACATCAAGGTGGACGACAACAACAACAACCAAGAGGACAACATGAGAGAATGTAACACCCTCAGAATCGACCCTATGCAAGTTTCAGCGATTCCCGCCAAACCTGCATAGAAACGATTCAAAGGTGCCCACCAGGCACTTTCGTGCGGGTGGAAAACGAAGTAATAACATCACACAACAGTCCTCGATGGGACCCACAGAACAGATATATATACAACACGACTCCAAGAGTCAAGAATACGGATATAATATACAAAGATCCAAATCACCTTGAAAACGATAGAGCGTCCAGCTACGGACAAGATGCAAATGAGGCTAAGAGCCCTGAAGAATAACCAATGGCGTCCATAACCCTGCCCAGGCCAAGCCGGAAGGGTAACCCTGCTAACGACGTCGATCTCAAAACCTGCTTAAACAAAAAAAAGGGGTGCCGACAAAGGGCAGAGGAAAAATAGGAGCGTCAGTACTGAGGCCAGTACACGGCGAGGCTAGAATTCGGCGGTCCTCGCCTACATAGGTATGGTGGACTGAGCGGCAGCGGCAGCATGCACTAACCAACCTATAGAGACTCGATACAACTGGCGGCAAATCAGAGAGGGGTAAGAAAGACCTATTCGGAACCAACCTGATACTACCATCAAACAAACCCATCCTGGTATTTCCCCCCCTCGCAACCAGACGAGGAAGTCAACCGAGGAACTCACACAGTTGGCAGTTTTATTTATTCAGTTATCGTTGCAACAATTACTAGTCAGGTATAGATAGTCATCCTGATAAAATAAGCAGTGGGCACTTTTATTTAACCATTCCATTGTAGTTGCAACACTTACTAGTCAGATACAATTAACATGAGATAATCCCAAAACCCAGCAGTTGTTGGTACTTTTATTTAGCCATTCCGTTATAGTTGCAATACTTACTAGTTAGATACAATTGTCGCAAGCAACAAACCAAACAAGCAATTGTTGGTAGTTTTATTTAGCCATTCCGTTGTAGTTGAAGCTGATTACTAGTCATATCAGATACAAGTCAATTTATAACAGTAAACTTTAGTTATAGTTGTCTATGATCGAGATACTGTGCTCCAAGTCGTCCATAACCGCGGACACGGCTTTCAGAAAGTTTTAACCCGGCCGGGGTGCACAAATAGCAACACACACACGATCGACCTCGGAAAAACCAAATCAAAACCCAACGAGGCTTTCACGACAGAGCAATCACAAGATTCAGAAATATTTCAGGGGGCCACCCCTTGGAGTACACCCGCAACGAAGTTAGCTGACTTCGAGACGGACCCGAGGTTTGTGGGCCGGCTGTAAGCGACTGGGAACCCAAAACTGGGCTTGTCGATACCGCGTAAACGGGTCACAATTCCTAAACAGTACAGTGTGCTCCTCGCACAATCGTAAATAAAGCAGTAGCATGGCATAAGTACAGGATCGTAAATAAAACCTCAAACTAGTTTGTGGCCCCAAGAAATAAGATGGAATCAAGCTCTAGCTAAGGGGGGTCCCATAATTCCCCGTATGTGGATAGCGCGATAAATCAAGAAACAGGTATCAAGCACTCGGGGTCCTACGGGACACAGGTGGGCGGTCGGAAACCAAATATTATCTATCACCCACCGATGCCTCTGCTTACTTACTTCAATTTTAGTTGTTAAACAGGAATTAAAGTGAACGATAAATAAAGTCGAGATCATCTCCAACATCAAACATGTGGCAATACTCCAACAACTGTGGTACATGGCGACACGCGACAGCACTTGAGCAAGCGACTACGACGCGCAAGTCCAACTATCTACCAAACAACAGGTAATAGGAGGTGGCCATGGCAATATAGGGCTGCAAGGGATATCACGGGAACGGAAACTAAAGCATCGCAACACAGATAGCAATAGATCAACAGGAGGGAATAAGTACTATAAAAGTAAGATAGGTAGAAAGGGGGAGATGCTCGCCTGAAAACATTGTCGAAGGTTCAACCGAAGATCGGGTCGACACTCGCATCAACTCAACGGCCTTATCCGCGAAGAAGCAAAACACTTGAATAAACACCGGATGCACTATTTAATACTACGACAAAAGATCGGCATGATGCATGCATGATGTATGACATGGCAAAGGTGCGATGCGATTAGGCAATATTAAGCGGAACCGGGGTCCCGACAATTAATTAAATGGTTCCAGTTATTTAACTACCCCGCAAATTAAATGTTGTATTAACAGGGCGAGATATGGTACCGGTTCGATGCACAAATTTAAATGAGGCCAATATAAGACTAGATTTGCCCGCATATGGGCCCCGTATTTAATTATGAGGTGAATCGGCATAAGGCCCCCAAACCACACGACAATATGCATGCAAGTATGATAATTTAATATGCAACAATTTGATATTATATTTATAAAATAGGGCTCGGGAAAAAGGTTCACACATTAGGGTTCGACGCTCTTGGGGTTCCGGGGTTCGGGGTCCGGTCTCGCGGTTCAGGGTTCGACGGGCTTCGGTTTCGGCGGGATCGAGGTTCGGACTCCAGGATCGTCCTCAGATAACGGGGGTAGATCTCGTCGCATCCGGGGAGCAGGACTTGGTCGGCGTCAGGGGCGCATCGGACTCACCCTGGTCGGTGTCGATCTTGTCGTCGATGGCGGACTTGAGTGGATCGGGTACCGGGGTCTTCGGATCCGTGAAGTAGAGCTTGTCGCACGGTGTCCGGGAAGACGAACTTGGCGTATTCGCGTCGGCGATCTTGGCGTGTCGCGGGCTCGGCCTTCGGACCCATGTCGGAGGTCTTGGGGTTCCGCGGTCTCGATTGACAAAGGCGAACTTCTTTCATGCCGGTGGCCTGGTCAATGCGAAGATCTGGTCGCACCGGACTCCTGTCGATTCCTCTTCGGAAGATCTTGACGAGACAAGGGATTAGATGTCTTGCGGCCTTCGATATTATTTGGGGTGGCATCACCACCTTCGTCGTCCATCACCATACCCTCACATCCATCTTCATACGGCCTTCACTGTTGCAACATCATAGCACCATCCATGTACCTCTGTTGTAACCGCACTAGCAGAACCACATGGCAGGAGCAAAAGAAAAGGAGCAGGGGCCTGAACGGGAACAGCACACGTGACGGCCAGAGGCGGATGCACGGGACGACGGCGTCGGTCAGGGGCTCGCCGGGAGGAGCGGAACGCGCGAGGCAGGGGGCGCCGGAGAAGGAAGGAGGCCGGCGGAGGCGCGGGGCCGAGGCAGAGGAGAGGACGCGCCGGCGGCGGGAGCGAGGTCGACGGCGAGGCGCGCGGCGGCCGGAGGAAGGGAGCGGCGGCGGCGATGCGGGCGGGGCCTGCCGCGGAGAGGTGGAGGAAGGGCGAGCGACGGTGAAGGCGCAGGTGGCTGGCGGCGAGGGAGCTCGAGGAGGGAGGCGGCGAGCGGGCCGGGCGCGGGCCAGAGGCGGCGGGGGGACCGGGGCCGCGTGGAGCGGCGAGAGGAGGAGGGGGCGGCCGCGGTTGGCGAGCGGAGGGCGCGGAGGCGGGGCGGCTCGCCGGCGACGGTGGCGGGGCGCTGTCGGGGTGGAGGGAACGCCGGCGTCGAGGGGGCGACGAGGCGGCGTCTGGCGGGCTCGGCCGCGCGGAGCGGCGAGGGAGGACATGGAGGAGCGGTCGGGGAGGATAGGAGGCCGGCCGAGGGCGGCGCGGTGAGGAGGCAGGAGGCGGCGAGCAGCGGGGCAGAGAGGCGGCGATGGGAGAGGGAGAGGGAGGAGACGGCCGCGGGGTGGGGTGGCTGCGCGCGTCGGGGGTGGATGGTTGCGGGAGGGATGAGAGAGGAGGGAGCAGGCGGGGTCAGGGTGGGACCAGGTGGGACCGGTGTGCGGGTGGGTCCGACCGGTCAGGGAGAGGAGAGGGGAGTGGGTAGCGTGGGCAGGGGTGGACCGGGTCCGGGGGGCGGGGCTGGCGCGTGGGGGGCGCGTGGCCTGGGTGGCGGGACCCACAGGGCAGGGAGAGGAGTCGGTTTTGGGAGGGAGTGTGGCTGGGCCAGGTGGCGGCGTGGGAGTGGTTGGGGGAAGGGAGAGGGTGAGGTGTCAGGTGGGTATTGGTGGGGGTGATGTGGAGGGGGTGGGTAGAATAGGACTAGGGTAAGAAAAGACTAGGAATTTTGGGGTGGACTGATTTTATTTCTGGGGGTGGTCGTTCGGGTCGATTCGGCCCGTTCGACTGCCCCCACTAAAATAATTTAATATTTTATGTGTGTTAAACGGACTGTTTGCAAAACGTAGTTAGTCAAAACAAAATATTCCGGGGACCCGGTTTTTGGTTTTGAATAAAGATGGGGCGTTTAGAAAATAAAGACAGGTTTTTTTTTCCCGAAAATAATTTTATGCAAGCAAATGCAAGATGATGACGATGCTCCAATGCAATGCGGCATGATGACATGAGCATGCAGTCATGATGATGCAATGCACAAAAACAACGCGATTTTCTAGTAGTGGTTTTGCGGGATGCCACAATTCGACACCACTAACAATGGATCTCGCCCTCGAGATCCGCCTCATGGTATCGGAAGGAAGGTCGGCGATCTGCGTCTTCTCGCTTCGTGTAGATCCTCGCGACACCACTAACAAGAGGTCGTTGTCCGTGATCGTCGAGAGAACACTCCGGAAGCAAAAGGTCGAAGGTAGAGGTATCAACAAATAAAGCCACCTCTAGCTTCGATAGAAAGAGGGAACCGATGCATTCTCATCCACTTCAATGTACAAAAGCGAATAGAAGGGGTAGTCGGCATGGGGGCCAATCCATCACGCACCCAAACTATTACTCTGCACAATCAGTAGAAAAGCGTGCAACCAACTCTCGGAATCAGATTGAAGATCTCGACAAGCGAGGTTCGGAAACAAAAAAAAAGGGGGGATGCAGTCTCTGCATCGGATCTGGCGTAGAGGATGTCGTCGCGTCGGAAAACACCGGAAGGCACACACAAGGAACATAGGATGTTACCACAGTAGACGGATTCCTCAGGCGGCATGAACACCGGATGGTAGAACACCGTTATCAAAGGAGGAAGCGAAACCCTGAAGGTACGACGGAACCCAACCACGAGAAATCCTGGACTCGAAGAGAGAGAAGAGAACGGATTCAAAACACGTAGAGGTAAGAGGAGAATAGCAGAGGGTAAGGAGTAAAATCAGACCTAATCAGAACTATCCAACCGATTTTTCAAAATAGTTTTGACACTCTACTTCGGCCGTTTGCTAGGTTATCCTACAGGCTGGACTTGTGGGGTATCGCAACTGCTGAGCTTTGATACCACTCTATAACACCCTCAGAATCGACCCTATGCAAGTTTCAGCGATTCCCGCCAAACCTGCATAGAAACGATTCAAAGGTGCCCACCGGGCACTTTCGTGCGGGTGGAAAACGAAGTAATAACATCACACAACAGTCCTCGATGGGACCCACAGAACAGATATATATACAACACGACTCCAAGAGTCAAGAATACGGATATAATATACAAAGATCCAAATCACCTTGAAAACGATAGAGCGTCCAGCTACGGACAAGATGCAAATGAGGCTAAGAGCCCTGAAGAATAACCAATGGCGTCCATAACCCTGCCCAGGCCAAGCCGGAAGGGTAACCCTGCTAACGACGTCGATCTCAAAACCTGCTTAAACAAAAAAAAGGGGTGCCGACAAAGGGCAGAGGAAAAAGAGGAGCGTCAGTACTGAGGCCAGTACACGGCGAGGCTAGAATTCGGCGGTCCTCGCCTACATAGGTATGGTGGACTGAGCGGCAGAGGCAGCATGCACTAAACAACCTACAGAGACTCGATACAATTGGCGGCAATCAGAGAGGGGTAAGAAAGACCTATTCGGAACCAACCTTATACTACCATCAAACAAACCCATCCTGGTATTTCCCCCCCTCGCAACCAGACGAGGAAGTCAACCGAGGAACTCACACAGTTGGCAGTTTTATTTATTCAGTTATCATTGCAACAATTACTAGTCAGGTATAGATAGTCATCCTGATAAAATAAGCAGTGGGCACTTTTATTTAACCATTCCATTGTAGTTGCAACACTTACTAGTCAGATACAATTAACATGAGATAATCCCAAAACCCAGCAGTTGTTGGTACTTTTATTTAGCCATTCCGTTATAGTTGCAATACTTACTAGTCAGATACAATTGTCGCAAGCGACAAACCAAACAAGCAATTGTTGGCAGTTTTATTTAGCCATTCCGTTGTAGTTGAAGCTGATTACTAGTCATATCAGATACAAGTCAATTTATAACAGTAGACTTTAGTTATAGTTGTCTATGATCGAGATACTGTGCTCCAAGTCGTCCATAACCGCGTACACGGCTTTCAGAAAGTTTTAACCCGGCCGGGGTGCACAAATAGCAACACACACACGATCGACCTCGGAAAAACCAAATCAAAACCCAACGAGGCTTTCACGACAGAGCAATCACAAGATTCAGAAATATTTTAGGGGGCCACCCCTTGGAGTACACCCGCAACGAAGTTAGCTGACTTCGAGACGGACCCGAGGTTTGTGGGGCCGGCTGTAAGCGACTGGGAACCCAAAACTGGGCTTGTCGATACCGCGTAAACGGGTCACACTTCCTAAACAGTACAGTGTGATCCTCGCACAATCGTAAATAAAGCAGTAACATGGCATAAGTACAGGATCGTAAATAAAACCTCAAACTAGTTTGTGGCCCCAAGAAATAAGACGGAATCAAGCTCTAGCTAAGGGGGTCCCATAATTCCCCGTATGTGGATAGCGCGATAAATCAAGGAACAGGTATCAAGCACTCGGGGTCCTACGGGACACAAGTGGGCGGTCGGAAACCAAATATTATCTATCACCCACCGATGCCTCTGCTTACTTACTTCAATTTTAGTTGTTAAACAGGAATTAAAGTGAACGATAAATAAAGTCGAGATCATCTCCAACATCAAACATGTGGCAATACTCCAACAACTGTGGTACATGGCGACACGCGACAGCACTTGAGCAAGCGACTACGACGCGCAAGTCCAACTATCTACCAAACAACAGGTAATAGGAGGTGGCCATGGCAATATAGGGCTGCAAGGGATATCACGGGAACGGAAACTAAAGCATCGCAACACAGATAGCAATAGATCAACAGGAGGGAATAAGTACTATAAAAGTAAGATAGGTAGAAAGGGGGAGATGCTCGCCTGAAAACATTGCCGAAGGTTCAACCGAAGATCGGGTCGACACTCGCATCAACTCAACGGCCTTATCCGCGAAGAAGCAAAACACTTGAATAAACACCGGATGCACTATTTAATACTACGAAAAAAGATCGACATGATGCATGCATGATGTATGACATGGCAAAGGTGCGATGCGATTAGGCAATATTAAGCGGAACCGGGGTCCCGACAATTAATTAAATGGTTCCAGTTATTTAACTACCCCGCAAATTAAATGTTGTATTAACAGGGCGAGATATGGTACCGGTTCGATGCACAAATTTAAATAAGGCCAATATAAGACTAGATTTGCCCGCATATGGGCCCCGTATTTAATTATGAGGTGAATCGGCATAAGGCCCCCAAACCACACGACAATATGCATGCAAGTATGATAATTTAATATGCAACAATTTGATATTATATTTATAAAATAGGGCTCGGGAAAAAGGTTCACACATTAGGGTTCGACGCTCTTGGGGTTCCGGGGTTCGGGGTCTGGTCTCGGGGTTCAGGGTTCGACGGGCTTCGGTTTCGGCGGGATCGAGGTTCGGACTCCGGGATCGTCCTCAGATAACGGGGGTAGATCTCGTCGCATCCGGGGAGCAGGACTTGGTCGGCGTCAGGGGCGCATCGGACTCGCCTTGGTCGGTGTCGATCTTGTCGTCGATGGCGGACTTGAATGGGTCGGGTACCGGGGTCTTCGGATCCGTGAAGTAGAGCTTGTCGCACGGTGTCCGGGAAGACGAACTTGGCGTATTCGCGTCGGCGATCTTGGCGTGTCGCGGGCTCGGCCTTCGGACCCATGTCGGAGGTCTTGGGGTTCCGCGGTCTCGATTGACAAAGGCGAACTTCTTTCATGCCGGTGGCCTGGTCAATGCGAAGATCTGGTCGCACCGGACTCCTGTCGATTCCTCTTCGGAAGATCTTGACGAGACAAGGGATTAGATGTCTTGCGGCCTTCGATATTATTTGGGGTGGCATCACCACCTTCGTCGTCCATCACCATACCCTCACATCCATCTGCATACGGCCTTCACTGTTGCAACATCCTAGCACCATCCATGTACCTCTGTTGTAACCGCACTAGCAGAACCACATGGCAGGAGCAAAAGAAAAGGAGCAGGGGCCTGAACGGGAACAACACACGTGACGGCCAGAGGCGGATGCACGGGACGACGGCGTCGGTCAGGGGCTCGCCGGGAGGAGCGGAACGCGCGAGGCAGGGGGCGCCGGAGAAGGAAGGAGGCCGGCGGAGGCGCGGGGCCGAGGCAGAGGAGAGGACGCGCCGGCGGCGGGAGCGAGGTCGACGGCGAGGCGCGCGGCGGCCGGAGGAAGGGAGCGGCGGCGGCGATGCGGGCAGGGCCTGCCGCGGAGAGGTGGAGGAAGGGCGAGCGACGGTGAAGGCGCAGGTGGCTGGCGGCGAGGGAGCTCGAGGAGGGAGGCGGCGAGCGGGCCGGGCGCGGGCCAGAGGCGGCGGGGGGACCGGGGCCGCGTGGAGCGGCGAGAGGAGGAGGGGGCGGCCGCGGTTGGCGAGCGGAGGGCGCGGAGGCGGGGCGGCTTGCCGGCGACGGTGGCGGGGCGCTGTCGGGGTGGAGGGAACGCCGGCGTCGAGGGGGCGACGAGGCGGCGTGTGGCGGGCTCGGCCACGCGGAGCGGCGAGGGAGGACATGGAGGAGCGGTCGGGGAGGATAGGAGGCCGGCCGAGGGCGGCGCGGTGAGGAGGCAGGAGGCGGCGAGCAGCGGGGCAGAGAGGCGGCGATGGGAGAGGGAGAGGGAGGAGACGGCCGCGGGGTGGGGTGGCTGCGCGCGTCGGGGGTGGATGGTTGCGGGAGGGATGAGAGAGGAGGGAGCAGGCGGGGTCAGGGTGGGACCAGGTGGGACCGGTGTGCGGGTGGGTCCGACCGGTCAGGGAGAGGAGAGGGGAGTGGGTAGCGTGGGCAGGGGTGGACCGGGTCCGGGGGGCGGGGCTGGCGCGTGGGGGGCGCGTGGCCTGGGTGGCGGGACCCACAGGGCAGGGAGAGGAGTCGGTTTTGGGAGGGAGTGTGGCTGGGCCAGGTGGCGGCGTGGGAGTGGTTGGGGGAAGGGAGAGGGTGAGGTGTCAGGTGGGTATTGGTGGGGGTGATGTGGAGGGGGTGGGTAGAATAGGACTAGGGTAAGAAAAGACTAGGAATTTTGGGGTGGACCGATTTTATTTCTGGGGGTGGTCGTTCGGGTCGATTCGGCCCGTTCGACTGCCCCCACTAAAATAATTTAATATTTTATGTGTGTTAAACGGACTGTTTGCAAAACGTAGTTAGTCAAAACAAAATATTCCGGGGACCCGGTTTTTGGTTTTGAATAAAGATGGGGCGTTTAGAAAATAAAGACAGGTTTTTTTTTCCCGAAAATAATTTTATGCAAGCAAATGCAAGATGATGACGATGCTCCAATGCAATGCGGCATGATGACATGAGCATGCGGTCATGATGATGCAATGCACAAAAACAACGCGATTTTCTAGTAGTGGTTTTGCGGGATGCCACAATTCGACACCACTAACAATGGATCTCGCCCTCGAGATCCGCCTCATGGTACCGGAAGGAAGGTCGGCGATCTGCGTCTTCTCGCTTCGTGTAGATCCTCGCGACACCACTAACAAGAGGTCGTTGTCCGTGATCGTCGAGAGAACACTCCGGAAGCAAAAGGTCGAAGGTAGAGGTATCAACAAATAAAGCCACCTCTAGCTTCGATAGAAAGAGGGAACCGATGCATTCTCATCCACTTCAATGTACAAAAGCGAATAGAAGGGGTAGTCGGCATGGGGGCCAATCCATCACGCACCCAAACTATTACTCTGCACAATCAGTAGAAAAGCGTGCAACCAACTCTCGGAATCAGATTGAAGATCTCGACAAGCGAGGTTCGGAAACAAAAAAAAAGGGGGGATGCAGTCTCTGCATCGGATCTGGCGTAGAGGATGTCGTCGCGTCGGAAAACACCGGAAGGCACACACAAGAAACATAGGATGTTACCACAGTAGACGGATTCCTCAGGCGGCATGAACACCGGATGGTAGAACACCGTTATCAAAGGAGGAAGCGAAACCCTGAAGGTACGACGGAACCCAACCACGAGAAATCCTGGACTCGAAGAGAGAGAAGAGAACGGATTCAAAACACGTAGAGGTAAGAGGAGAATAGCAGAGGGTAAGGAGTAAAATCAGACCTAATCAGAACTATCCAACCGATTTTTCAAAATAGTTTTGACACTCTACTTCGGCCGTTTGCTAGGTTATCCTACAGGCTGGACTTGTGGGGTATCGCAACTGCTGAGCTTTGATACCACTCTGTAACACCCTCAGAATCGACCCTATGCAAGTTTCAGCGATTCCCGCCAAACCTGCATAGAAACAATTCAAAGGTGCCCACCAGGCACTTTCGTGCGGGTGGAAAACGAAGTAATAACATCACACAACAGTCCTCGATGGGACCCACAGAACAGATATATATACAACACGACTCCAAGAGTCAAGAATACGGATATAATATACAAAGATCCAAATCACCTTGAAAACGATAGAGCGTCCAGCTACGGACAAGATGCAAATGAGGCTAAGAGCCCTGAAGAATAACCAATGGCGTCCATAACCCTGCCCAGGCCAAGCCGGAAGGGTAACCCTGCTAACGACGTCGATCTCAAAACCTGCTTAAACAAAAAAAAGGGGTGCCGACAAAGGGCAGAGGAAAAAGAGGAGCGTCAGTACTGAGGCCAGTACACGGCGAGGCTAGAATTCGGCGGTCCTCGCCTACATAGGTATGGTGGACTGAGCGGCAGAGGCAGCATGCACTAAACAACCTACAGAGACTCGATACAATTGGCGGCAATCAGAGAGGGGTAAGAAAGACCTATTCGGAACCAACCTGATACTACCATCAAACAAACCCATCCTGGTATTTCCCCCCCTCGCAACCAGACGAGGAAGTCAACCGAGGAACTCACACAGTTGGCAGTTTTATTTATTCAGTTATCGTTGCAACAATTACTAGTCAGGTATAGATAGTCATCCTGATAAAATAAGCAGTGGGCACTTTTATTTAACCATTCCATTGTAGTTGCAACACTTACTAGTCAGATACAATTAACATGAGATAATCCCAAAACCCAGCAGTTGTTGGTACTTTTATTTAGCCATTCCGTTATAGTTGCAATACTTACTAGTCAGATACAATTGTCGCAAGCGACAAACCAAACAAGCAATTGTTGGCAGTTTTATTTAGCCATTCCGTTGTAGTTGAAGCTGATTACTAGTCATATCAGATACAAGTCAATTTATAACAGTAGACTTTAGTTATAGTTGTCTATGATCGAGATACTGTGCTCCAAGTCGTCCATAACCGCGTACACGGCTTTCAGAAAGTTTTAACCCGGCCGGGGTGCACAAATAGCAACACACACACGATCGACCTCGGAAAAACCAAATCAAAACCCAACGAGGCTTTCACGACAGAGCAATCACAAGATTCAGAAATATTTTAGGGGGCCACCCCTTGGAGTACACCCGCAACGAAGTTAGCTGACTTCGAGACGGACCCGAGGTTTGTGGGGCCGGCTGTAAGCGACTGGGAACCCAAAACTGGGCTTGTCGATACCGCGTAAACGGGTCACACTTCCTAAACAGTACAGTGTGATCCTCGCACAATCGTAAATAAAGCAGTAGCATGGCATAAGTACAGGATCGTAAATAAAACCTCAAACTAGTTTGTGGCCCCAAGAAATAAGACGGAATCAAGCTCTAGCTAAGGGGGGTCCCATAATTCCCCGTATGTGGATAGCGCGATAAATCAAGGAACAGGTATCAAGCACTCGGGGTCCTACGGGACACAAGTGGGCGGTCGGAAACCAAATATTATCTATCACCCACCGATGCCTCTGCTTACTTACTTCAATTTTAGTTGTTAAACAGGAATTAAAGTGAACGATAAATAAAGTCGAGATCATCTCCAACATCAAACATGTGGCAATACTCCAACAACTGTGGTACATGGCGACACGCGACAGCACTTGAGCAAGCGACTACGACGCGCAAGTCCAACTATCTACCAAACAACAGGTAATAGGAGGTGGCCATGGCAATATAGGGCTGCAAGGGATATCACGGGAACGGAAACTAAAGCATCGCAACACAGATAGCAATAGATCAACAGGAGGGAATAAGTACTATAAAAGTAAGATAGGTAGAAAGGGGGAGATGCTCGCCTGAAAACATTGCCGAAGGTTCAACCGAAGATCGGGTCGACACTCGCATCAACTCAACGGCCTTATCCGCGAAGAAGCAAAACACTTGAATAAACACCGGATGCACTATTTAATACTACGACAAAAGATCGACATGATGCATGCATGATGTATGACATGGCAAAGGTGCGATGCGATTAGGCAATATTAAGCGGAACCGGGGTCCCGACAATTAATTAAATGGTTCCAGTTATTTAACTACCCCGCAAATTAAATGTTGTATTAACAGGGCGAGATATGGTACCGGTTCGATGCACAAATTTAAATGAGGCCAATATAAGACTAGATTTGCCCGCATATGGGCCCCGTATTTAATTATGAGGTGAATCGGCATAAGGCCCCCAAACCACACGACAATATGCATGCAAGTATGATAATTTAATATGCAACAATTTGATATTATATTTATAAAATAGGGCTCGGGAAAAAGGTTCACACATTAGGGTTCGACGCTCTTGGGGTTCCGGGGTTCGGGGTCTGGTCTCGGGGTTCAGGGTTCGACGGGCTTCGGTTTCGGCGGGATCGAGGTTCGGACTCCGGGATCGTCCTCAGATAACGGGGGTAGATCTCGTCGCATCCGGGGAGCAGGACTTGGTCGGCGTCAGGGGCGCATCGGACTCGCCTTGGTCGGTGTCGATCTTGTCGTCGATGGCGGACTTGAATGGGTCGGGTACCGGGGTCTTCGGATCCGTGAAGTAGAGCTTGTCGCACGGTGTCCGGGAAGACGAACTTGGCGTATTCGCGTCGGCGATCTTGGCGTGTCGCGGGCTCGGCCTTCGGACCCATGTCGGAGGTCTTGGGGTTCCGCGGTCTCGATTGACAAAGGCGAACTTCTTTCATGCCGGTGGCCTGGTCAATGCGAAGATCTTGTCGCACCGGACTCCTGTCGATTCCTCTTCGGAAGATCTTGACGAGACAAGGGATTAGATGTCTTGCGGCCTTCGATATTATTTGGGGTGGCATCACCACCTTCGTCGTCCATCACCATACCCTCACATCCATCTGCATACGGCCTTCACTGTTGCAACATCATAGCACCATCCATGTACCTCTGTTGTAACCGCACTAGCAGAACCACATGGCAGGAGCAAAAGAAAAGGAGCAGGGGCCTGAACGGGAACAACACACGTGACGGCCAGAGGCGGATGCACGGGACGACGGCGTCGGTCAGGGGCTCGCCGGGAGGAGCGGAACGCGCGAGGCAGGGGGCGCCGGAGAAGGAAGGAGGCCGGCGGAGGCGCGGGGCCGAGGCAGAGGAGAGGACGCGCCGGCGGCGGGAGCGAGGTCGACGGCGAGGCGCGCGGCGGCCGGAGGAAGGGAGCGGCGGCGGCGATGCGGGCGGGGCCTGCCGTGGCGAGGTGGAGGAAGGGCGAGCAACGGTGAAGGCGCAGGCGGCTGGCGGCGAGGGAGCTCGAGGAGGGAGGCGGCGAGCGGGTCGGGCGCGGGCCGGAGGCGGCGGGGGGACCGGGGCCGCGCGGAGCAGCGAGAGGAGGAGGGGGCGGCCGCGGTTGGCGAGCGGAGGGCGCGGAGGCGGGGCGGCTCGCCGGCGATGGTGGCGGGGCGCTGTCGGGGTGGAGGGAACGCCGGCGTTGAGGGGGCGACGAGGCGGCGTGTGGCAGGCTCGGCCGCGCGGAGCAGCGAGGGAGGACGTGGAGGAGCGGTCGGGGAGGATAGGAGGCCGGCCGAGGGCGGCGCGGTGAGGAGGCAGGAGGCGGCGAGCAGCGGGGAAGAGAGGCGGCGATGGGAGAGGGAGAGGGAGGAGACGGCCGCGGGGTGGGGTGGCTGCGCGCGTCGGGGGTGGATGGTTGCGGGAGGGATGAGAGAGGAGGGAGCAGGCGGGGTCAGGGTGGGACCAGGTGGGACCGGTGTGCGGGTGGGTCCGGCCGGTCAGGGAGAGGAGAGGGGAGTGGGTAGCGTGGGCAGGGGGTGGACCGGGTCCGGGGGGCGGGGCTGGCGCGTCGGGGGCGCGTGGCCTGGGTGGCGGGACCCACAGGGCAGGGAGAGGAGTCGGTTTTGGGAGGGAGTGTGGCTGGGCCAGGTGGCGGCGTGGGAGTGGTTGGGGGAAGGGAGAGAGTGAGGTGTCAGGTGGGGATTGGTGGGGGTGATGTGGAGGGGGTGGGTAGAATAGGACTAGGGTAAGAAAAGACTAGTTATTTTGGGGTGGACCGATTTTATTTCTGGGGGTGGTCGTTCGGGTCGATTCGGCCCGTTCGACTGCCCCCACTAAAATAATTTAATATTTTATTTGTGTTCAACGGACCGTTTGCAAAACGTAGTTAGTCAAAACAAAATATTCCGGGGACCCGGTTTTTGGTTTTGAATAAAGATGGGGCGTTTAGAAAACAAAGACAGGTTTTTTTTTCCCGAAAATAATTTTATGCAAGCAAATGCAAGATGATGACGATGCTCCAATGCAATGCGGCATGATGACATGAGCATGCGGTCATGATGATGCAATGCACAAAAACAACGCGATTTTCTAGTAGTGGTTTTGCGGGATGCCACAGAGAACTTATAGCAACCCAAAACCAGTTGAGCCAAGAGACAACCCAGCTTTTAGCCAACAACAATGGACTAGACCCAGCCATACAAAGGATTTTGAAACTTCAATCCCAATTGTTGCAAGGATTGGTTACTTAAATGATCAACATGGGGGAAAACTTTTCCCAAAGAGCAAATGACCACAAGGATGACAAAGATGCTATTTTAGAAGGAACCCAAGCTAGCAATACTTGTGGAGACAAAGATCATGCATCCAAGGAGCATGAAGATCAATGCCCCAAGAAGAGAGAAAGATTTTCCACCTATGAAGAACATGAACTAGAAGAACTCCTAGCTTTGGAGAGACCCAAAAAGAAGAAGAAGAAGAAGAAATGCCCCAACCCTAACAAGGAGGATATTACTCAAGTGCAATGTTACAATTGCAAAGAGATGCGACACTATGCCAATGAATGCCCAGAAAAGAACAAGAAACAAGGAAACAAACAAGAAGAATTGTTACCCAAGGAAAAGAAAGATATCAGCCAAGTGATGTGTTTCAAATGCAAGGAACTAGGACACTATGTAAAAAATTGTCCAGAAAAGATGAAGAACAAGTTAAACAAGTCTATGAAGGATCTCAACCTTGGCCCATGAGTCAAGTGTGGAAACAAAGGACACTATGCAGAAGGTTGCCCAGAGAAGTTTCCCCAAGATCCCAAGCAAGCCAATATGTAATTTAGTTAGAAAATTTTTAAGGGTGGTAGTACCCAAGATGCTTTTGAGCCTACTTGTAACCCTAGCCTCCCCAAATCTCGGGACGAGATTTATTTTAAGGGTGGTAGCCTGTCACATCCCAAGATTTTCCAAATCTTGTAATGTGAAAAATAAATGAATAAAATAAAACTTTGTTGATTTTCAGAGTGAGAAGAAACTTTTTGAATCCAATTGGGAACTTTCAAAACCTATTTGGATCAAATAAAATCCTAAAGGGATATAAAAAGTTAAATAAACAATAAACTTCAAAATATTTAATAATACTATTTTTGGATCTTATAATAAAAGATTTGGTTTTCAAAAGAAAAGATAAATTTACAAATAAGGATTATTTTATAAAGCCAAATTAAACCTTGGCCAATGTTTTAAAATAAAATGTTTTGTTTTGATAAAAATAGTAAAGGTTTATTTAAATAAAATAATAAGGATTTAATATCCAAGATTTATTTAAAATAAACGCTTTTCCCATTTTAAGTAAACACTAAAACTTATTTAAATTATTTTAAATAAGTTTTCCAAGTATTTTATATTCTCAAATAAAACCTACTGAAGGGTTTTTGGTTTTATTTTAGGTTTCAAATAAAGTTTTTAATAAAACAAATCCTATTTTGATTAAATGAGTAAGGTCTATTTTATTTAATTATTAATGGACCCTAAAATAAAAATGTTATGTTATTCTAAACAAGTTTTCCAAGTATTTTCTTTATTTCCAAATAAAACCTACTGATTTGGTTTTGAAAATTTTTGGATTTCAAATGGAGATTTTATTAAATAAATCAAACCCTATTTGATTAAATAACTAAAGGACCATTTTATTTAATTAATGAATGGATCCTAAAAAGAATAAAAATATTATTTTAATTTGGGATTTGGTTTATGTTGATAAACAGAACCAAAAACTCATTACAAGTGTGGTGAATTGTTTGAATTTTTTGAGTGTTGAATAGTTGATTGAAATTCAAAACAGAATTTGATTTGGAAAAAGAAAAAGGTTTCAGATGGGAAAAAAATAGAAGTGGATAGACAGCCCAGCCGGCCAGCCCAACAGCCCAGCAAGCCCACCTGTTCCCTCTCCCCCGAACCGTTTTCTTCACCGAAGAAGCAACCCGCGAGGACGCTGACAAGTGGACCCCTCCCCTCACTTCCTTTCTCACTGACAGGAATGCCCCACTCCTCCTATTCATCGTCCTCACCGCAGCGACCTGTTCTTCCTCCCCTCGTCGCCGTTTCCTGCAGTGATTCTGAGGCCTTAATTCGACTTAACGCGGCCACAGTTACTCGCTGTGATCACGCAGACTTAAACGCTCATACCTCCTCTACATTTCCCCTCTGTCACCCCGCATTTGCACGCCCCTAGGCGGCTGAATTGCGCTCAACACCACCCTCTGCTCCGTCGAGGTCCGGTGCCGATTCCGGCGACTCAACACCGCCCTGTGCCTCCCTGAGCACACTAGGAGACTCCCCACTCCTAGACGCTTCTTACCGTACCACCCATACGACCGCGGGCGCCCCAGAGCAACGTCTGCAACAAGCTCTGAACGACGTCGCCGTCTGTCTTCTACTCCGGCGAGCTCCCCAGGTGAAATCCGACTGCCCCTCTTCTTCTCGTTCACGCACGCGTTATCTCCTTGATCGTACGCGTCTAACCATGCTTCTGGTCTGCCCTCTCGTGACCCATAGCACCATCCTCGGCCTCGACCGCGTGCAACCGTCGCCAGACCTAACTCCGGCGAGGAATTACGACTGCCCCTGAGCGCCCCTTGTCAAGCCAGCAGTACCTTGAGCATCACCACAGCCCTGCGATTCTGGTGAACACTTTCCCATCCTCCCTCGCTTCTTGTAATCGCCGTAGCGCCACCGCCTGGCCGTGCGCCGCCGCTAGCCACCATCGGCGCCGCCCGCATTTGGTTAAGCAAGCCAGCGCCGTAGGATCTAGATCGGGCGAGCATATTTAGATCACTTAACCACGAAGAGGTACACGTCCTATGCCGCACGATCTGATTAGATCCAATGGCTGCAACTACGCGATCCGGCCGAACCGGTACCGTCCAATTAGAGAGCGACGCGTGGCCAGCTCTAGTTTAAAACAGAAATTTGAAAACAGATTTGTTTGTGATTTTCAAACCTTTGTAACTTTTGATCCACACGTCCAAATTTTACAAACTTGATATCATTGGAATCAGTGTAACAAGCCCTAGCCAACCATGCCTTTTGTTTAGCAAAAAGCTTCTGAAAAAATGGTTGTTTTTGCAGAAACATTTGTATGCTTATTAAGGATGTGAAAATTGTTTAAAAATGATTTTGGGGATAAAATCTTTGGCAAATGGTGTGATTTGAACCTACTAACATTAGGAAACACTTTGTGGATTCAAAAATGAATTTGCTGAAACAAAATAATGATTCTTTGATTTAAAACCATTTCTAGTCAAATAGAAATGTGGTTTATTTATTAAAAATGGTTTTGGAAGAAAACCTTTGGAAAATGTTTTGTTTTAAACTCTCTGACCCCAAACACCAAGTTTTGTGGTTTGAAAATATATTTGGTGAACCCTATAGAACAATGCCTTAGTAAAAATATTTTTACACCACATAAAATGTTACTTTGTTTTGAAAATGGTTTTTGAAGTGAAACCTTTTGCAAATGACTTTGCCACTTTACAAAATGACCATTAGGTGTTTTCAAATGTTTATGACCCATTAGGAACCACGTTTTCAAACAAAACAAAGTTTGGCATGCTTGCATGCATTATCTTAGTTCTATGATTTTATGTGATGTTTTGCTTGATTGGTAGATTGAGTTTGTGCCTTGTTTGATTGAATTGTAGTGACTTGAAGAGTGTGATTGTTGCAAGTACAAGGAGTGAACCCATACCCTACCAAAAAGGCAAGTGATGCTTCATACTTTTAGTCCCATTACTTTCACTATGCATTAGTGATTTTCTCCAAGTAAAACTTGCATGGAATTTTGCTAAGTATAAACCTTGCTATAGTAAAACCTAGTAGATGAATCCTTAGTTGGATTTTCCTAAGTGAAGATTCCTACTACTATCAAGCTTAGCCTAGCTAATAGAAAACATGGGTGGAATATATATTCACACTATCGAAAAATATTCGAAGTCTAAGGACTTGTGTTTTGTTTAATAAAACAACTAAGTTAATGAATCACCTGGGTGGAATTGGGCTTTCTTGGTGGATTTTGCTTGAGTGGTTCACAAGGCCCATGTCTATGGTTGACCTTGTGTATCTCACTTGTGGATGGCCACCCAGGAACAAAGAGATTTGAGATGTCAAATGTTGAGAAGCTTCAAGTGCAACCACTTGGCAATATGGGCTCTGCCATGATCATATAGGTTGCAAGAACTTAGCCATATGGACAGTGGGTGGTAGAGTTTGATAGGTTGGAACGCGTCCATTTTGGTCTAAGGGAAGGCTTCTGAAAGATCTTGTCTTGGGAAACCAAGTCTTGTGGGTAAAGTGCACCACCTCTGCAGAGTGTAAAATCTAAGTACTTAGCCATGTCCCTGGTAAAGGACAATTTGAGCATCAAGACATGGAAGCAATCAAGAATCTCATCATTCAAATTTCTAAGTTAAAAACTTGTGGTTTGAACAAGGGTTATTGAAATCTTCAATCTTTGATTGAGAGAATCTTTGGAAAAGATTTTGTCAAAAACAAAAACTTAGTATTTTCAAATGATAAGGAAAAATATATTTTGAGCAATGCAAGCCTCAACTCCACTTAGCCAAATACATATAGATGTTAGACTCCACTATACCACCATAGTATCACTTGCAATACAATTCAGATGTATTGACCCTTGTGGCTGTAACTTGTTATGTTGCAGGTTTGATTGATTTAGTGAAGTGTGTTGATATGGATTACAAAGTCTACAACCAACATGTCTGCCTGTGGCACTTTGAAGATGAAGGACCCCATGCTATAGTTATTCCGCTGCAATGTAATGTAATAGCCAAATGAGCTATGTAAGATGTAATAATATTATATTATTCCTGGTTATAAAGTTATAATATGACCTTTGTTTCTTGATATTACATCTTAACTGTGGATGCTAGCTATTGATCTAAGGACTAGCATTGTAAACACAGGGGACTCCACCTTATATTGTTTAAAGGTTGGGACACTCCCTCTACACCAAGGTAGCATAATTTGGATTGCAATAGTGCTAAGGGTGTTACTAGGATTGATTTCCCATAGGTTTAGATCTATTTGGGTCACTAATACAATTCATAGGGTTAATAGGAGATCCAACCATCTAATTAGCCCCAAATTAGATCTAATGATCTTAAGCAAGGTTTTATAATTTTGTCCATTAGGTATTGCGGAAACAAAGTCGACGCAACAAGAATCAACTAAAACGGAGTTCTAATTCTTTTTCTACGAATTAAATACTCCAATATAATTATTAAATTCTACACCAAAAACCCTACTATAAACTTGGAATTTTATTGCAGATCTGTGTTCTACATAAAATTATGAATCCGACGGTATATTGTAAGCTAAATTTGGCCAGATATTTAATTTTATATGAATTTCGCAAGTTTTAAACCAAATCTGCAAACAGATCTGTAGGGTTTCGTAGCATGGAAAACAAAAAATTTCTACCGCATACAAACAAACAAGCCAAGATCTATCTACTAGATTGTAGCAACGAGTCGAGGGAATAACTCACCCTCGAAGATTCCAAAGTGTTTAACGAGAGCGGATTCTCGTGGGTGATGTAGTCGTACTCTTCCCGATCTCAAGATCGCGTAGACGATCCTTCCGGCGCTGCGTTTCGGCAGTGTTCCGGCACACGTTCGGTACTCGACGAAGACCTTCCTCTCCCTTGTTCTAGTAGGCAGCGGAGGTTGTAGCACTCTTCTCGCGATTCCGGCAGCACAACGGCGTGGTACCGGAGGTAGAGGGGAGATCTCGCAGGGCTTCGCCTTAAGCTGGAGCGAGTATGGTGGACTATGAGAGAGATCCCCGGCGATCTAGGGTTTAGACACACCAAGGAGGAGGCTTGGCCGGCGGCTAGGGTTAGCTAGGCGGCGGCGGTGGCTTGCCCTAGGGCGACGGCGGCTGCAGGAGGGCCGGCGGCTTAGGGCTAGGGTTTGCGGGGTGGTGGAGTTGTGTACTAGGAGGGGCAGCCCTGCCCCTCCTTTTATAGGTGGAGGGGCCGCGCCAGGGGAGGGGAGTCCCTCCCCAACTCGTTTTCCCAAGGGGACCGACGGTGGAGGGGAGGAACTCCTCCCCAACTCGGTTTCCACCTTCCCTTCCACTTCCAAAATACCCGTTTGACTTTTCAAATTGGCATTTGACTTTTCAAACTAGGATTTGATTAAACCCTTTATTTTGTTCAGCGATGACACCTAGTACATGATGCAATCATTCCAACTTGGTATGACACCTTCATGTACCCTTCTCCTCCGGAGTGCCGGACATTCTGGAACCTTCTAGAACATTCCCGATGAAAACACTGGAACCATTCTCCAACTCCGAAATAGGACTTTCCTTATATGAATCTTATTCTCCGGACCATTCCGGATCTCCTCGTGATATCCCGGATCCCATCCGAGAGTTCTAACAACATTCGGTCTCTTTCTCATCATTCCATAACTACTCAAACAATGTCGAATCCTTAAGTGTGTCTCCCTACGGTTCGTGAATTATGCGGACATGATCGAGACACTTCTCCGAACAATAACCAATAGAGGAATCAGGAAATTCATATGGCTCCCACATATTTCTACGATTACTTTGCGATCGAATGAACCACTTACATACGATACCAATTTCCCTTTATCTCACGATAGTTTACTTATCCGAGGTTATGATCGTCGGTATCTCTGCATACCTAGTTCAACCTCGTTACTGATAAGTACTCTTTTCTTGTTCCCGTGATATGTGATCCCTTGTGAGCCAGTCACATGCTTGCAAGCTAATTGGATGACATTTCACCGAGAGGGCCCAGAGTATATCTATCCGTCATATGGATGGACAAATCCCACTCTTGATCCATGTGTCTCAACCAATACTTTCCGAACACTCAATGTCACCTTTATAGCCACCCAGTTACGGTGTGGTGTTTGATGTCATCAAAGCATCCTTCCGGTGAAGGTGATATGCATGATCTCATGGTCGAAGGAATTAGGTTACTATGTATCAGAAAGCATATAGCAATTGAACTATTAAAATGACTTGATCTTTATGCTACGCTTATCTATAGGAGTATGTCCACCATATCATTCTCCTAACGATATGATCTTGTTGTTAATAACATCTCAATGTTCATGATAGTGAAACCACAATCATTTATTAACCAACAAGCTAGTATTATATAGAGGCTTTACTAGGGACTCTATTTTAGTTTACAAATCACACAAGTATTAATGTTTCCTTGTTAATACTATTATAGCATGAATGTAAACATTTATCATAAACACGAAGATATAATAATAACTACATTTATTATTGCCTCTAGGGCATATCTCCAACAGTCTCCCACTTGCACTAGAGTCATCTAATCTAGATTACATGGTAATATACCAAACACCCATGGCAGTTTGGTGCTGGTCATGTTTTGCCCTCAGGAGAGGTTTAGTCAACGGATCCGCCACATTCAGATCTGTGTGTACTTTGCAAATCTTTATGTCCCCATTTTGGACATGTTCTCGAATAGCGTGAAAATGTAGCTTGATGTGCTTTAGCTTCTTGTGTGACCTTGGTTCTTGCGCATTAGCTATAGCGCCCATGTTATCACAGTAGATAGACATTGGGTCCAACGCACTAGGAACCACACCCATCTCTATAATGAACTCTTTCATCCATATCGTTTCTTGTGAAGCCTCCGAAGCAGCCATGTATTACGATTCAGTTGAAGATCTCGCCACAACGCTTTGCTTTGCACTCCTCCAGCTAACTGCTGCACCATTCAAAGTAAATACGTATCCAGATTGTGATTTAGAATCATCCGGATCGGTGTTCCAACTAGCATCGGTGTAACCATTAACAAAGAGTTGTTCATCACCTCCATAATAAAGAACCATATCCTTAGTTCTTCTCAAGTACTTAAGGATGTTTTTGACCGCTGTCCAATGATCCACTCCTGGATCACTTTGATATCTGATAGTTAAACTAACAGCATATGCAATGTAGGGTCTAGTACATAGCATGGCATACATTAGAGATCCTATGGCTGAGGCATAGGGAGTCTTACTCATCCTTTCTCTATCTTCTGCCGTTGTCGGACTTTGAGTTTTACTCAAGGTCGTATTGGGAAACATGGGCAAGAACCCTTTCTTGCTATCTTCCATTCCAAACCTCTTTGGAACTTTGTCCAAATATGTACTTTGTGACAATGATATTAGGCATCTCAATCTATCTCTATAAATCTTTATGCCTAATATGTAAGCTGTTTCGCCAAGATCCTTCATTAAAAAACTATTATTCAAATATTCCTTGACACTATTAAGAAGGTCTACATCATTCCCAATCAACAATATGTCATCCACATATAGTATTAAGAATGCTACAGAGCTCCCACTCACTTTCTTGTAAATACAAGCTTCTCCATAAGTTTGTATAAAACCAAAACTTTTGATCACCTTATCAAAACGTTGATTCCAACTTCGGGATGCTTGCTTCAATCCATAGATGGACCGTTGAAGTTTGCATACCTTGTTAGCATCTTTAGGATCGACAAAACCTTTGGTTTGCATCATATACAACTCTTCATCAATGTCTCCATTGAGGAATGCTGTTTTGACATCCATCTGCCATATCTCATAATCATAATATGCAGCGATTGCTAACATAATCCTCATAGACTTTAGCTTCGCTACAGGTGAGAAAGTCTCATCGTAGTCAACTCCTTGAATTTGTCGAAACCCTTTTGCGACAAGTTGAGATTTATAGACAGTAACATTGCCATCAGCATCTGTTTTCTTCTTGAAAATCCATTTGTTCTCGACAGCCTTCCGGCCATCCGGTAAGTCCACCAAAGTCCATACTTGGTTTTCATACATGGATCCAATCTCGGATTTCATGGATTCTTGCCATTTATTGGAGTCTGGGATCATCATCGCTTCCTCATATGTCGCAGGGTCATCGGTGTTGTCCACCAACATGACACTCATAACGGGATCATACCAATCTGGAGTGGTACGAGTTCTCGTTGACCTGCGAGGCTCTGTAGCAACTACAACCGAAGTTTCATGATCATCATCATTAGCTTCCTCTCTTATTGGTGCAGGCACCACAGGAACTTCTTCCGGTGCTGCGCTACTCGCAATTTCGAGAGAAGGTTCTACAACCTCGTCGAGTTCTACTTTCCTTCCCACTTCTTTCAAGAGAAATTCCTTCTCTAGAAAGGATCCATTCTTGGCAACGAAGATTTTGCCTTCGGATCTATGATAGAAGGTATACCCAATAGTTTCCTTCGGGTATCCTATGAAGACGCATTTTTCCGCTTTGGGTTCAAGCTTGTCCGGTTGTAACTTCTTTACATAGGCTTCGCATCCCCAAACTTTAAGGAACGACAATTTAGGTTTCTTCCCAAACCATAATTCATACGGTGTCATTTCAAAGGATTTAGATGGTGCCCTATTAAAGTGAATGCGGTTGTTTCTAATGCATAACCCCAAAATGATAGCGGTAAATCTGTAAGTGACATCATAGAACGAACCATATCTAAGAGAGTTCGATTACGACGTTCGGACACACCATTACGCTGTGGTGTTCCCGGTGGTGTCAATTGTGAAAGTATTCCGCATTTCTTCAAATGCTCGCCAAACTCGTAACTTAGTATTCACCTCCACGATCAGAAGGTAGAAATTTAATCTTCTTGTTACGTTGATTCTCCACCTCACTTTAAAATTCCTTAAACTTCTCGAAAGTTTCAAATTTATGTTTCATGAAATAGATATACCCATATCTACTAAAGTCATCCGTGAAGGTAAGAACATAACGATAACCACCGCGCGATGCTACACTCATTGGACCACATACATCGGTATGTATGATTTCCAATAAGTCTGTAGCTCTCTCCATCATACCAGAAAATGGAGTCTTAGTCATTTTTCCCATCAGACATGCTTCGCATCTTTCAAGTGATTCGAAATCAAGTGATTCAAGAATTCCATCGGAATGGAGTTTCTTCATACGCTTCACTCCAATGTGACCAAGACGACAGTGCCACATATAGGTCGAGTTATCGCTCGATTTCAAACGTTTAGCCTCAATGTTAATAATATGTGTATTTCCACTATCGAGATTCAATAAGAATAGACCATCTATCAAAGGTGCATGTGCATAAAACATATTACTCATATAAAATGAACAACCATTATTCTCGGACTTAAACAAGTAACCGTCTCGCAATAAACAAGATCCCGGTATAATGTGCATGCTTAACGCAGGCACCAAATAACAATTATTTAAGTATAAAACTAATCCCGATGGTAAATGAAGGGGTAGCATGCCGACCGCGGTCACATCAACCTTTGATCCATTTCCCACGCGCATCGTCACCTTGTTCTTCGCTAGCTTCCGTTTATTCTGCAGCACCTGTTTCGAGTTACAAATATGAGCAACCAAACCAGTATCAAATACCCAGGCACTACTACGAGTACTAGTGAGATACACATCAATAACATGTATATCGGATATACCTTTCTTCTTGATGTTGTCGTTCTTCAAATCCGCCAAGCACTTTGGGCAATTCCGCTTCCAGTGACCTTCTCCATTGTAGTAAAAGCACTCAGTATCAGGCTTAGGTCCAGCCTTGGTCTTCTTCGTCGGCGCTGTAACTTTCTTACCACCCTTCTTGAAGTGTCCCTTTTGCTTAGACTTGCCTTTCTTGACCACCAACACTTGGTGGTCTTATTGACCATCAACACTTGGTGCTCTTTCTTGATCTCCACTTCTATAGATTTCAACATGGCAAAGAGTTCTGGCAACTGTTTGTTCATGTTTTGCATATTGTAGTTCATCACAAAGTTCTTGTAACTTGGTGGTAGTGAAGGAGGACATGGTAAATCCCCAAAGCATTAGGAATCACTATACCCAAGCTTTGAAGTTTGTTTGCGTGCCCAGACATCTTAAGCACATGCTCACTGACGGAGCTGACCTCTTCCATCTTGCAGTTAAAGAACTTTTCAGAAGCCTCATAGCTCTCAATCGCCGCATGAGTCTCAAAGATCAATTTGAGGTCACGGAAAATATCATGTGGGTCTGAATTCTCAAACCTTTTCTGAAGCTCCGATTCTAAACCATACAAGATAGCACACTGAACTGTGGAGTACTGAGTCTTCCGAGCGAGGTAAACATTATTTACTTCGTCGATAGCAGTAGCTGCAAGTGGGTCACCCAGCGGTGCATCCAGCACATAGGTCAAATTACCAGCTGTGAGGAAAATCCTCAAATTGCGGAACCAATCTGCGAAGTTGCTTCCATTGTTTTTCAACTTTTCTTTCTCTAGGAACGCATTAAAATTGATGGTAGGGGCCGCCATTGATCTACAACATATTTGCAATAGTTTAGACTAAGTTTATGACAAATTGAGTTCTAATTAATAGTTAAATTAATCTAGGTGAAATCCCACTCAAAACAATATCCCTCACATTGTTTTAGTGATCACACGAACCAAATCCACCACATCAACACCGATCATCACGAGAGTTGATATAGTTTCAATGGCGAACAATCGACATGTTCATCATATCTACTATATGATTCATGCTTTACCTTTCGATGATCCGTGTTCCGAGATCATGTCTGTACATGCTAGGCTCGTCAAAATCAAACCTTAGCTTCTGCATGAGCAAATCTGGCTTGTTCATGTTGTATACACTTGCAGAATCTAACACACCCGATCATCACGTGGTGCTTCGAAACAACAAGCTTTAGCAACGGTGCTAACTAAGGGTGAACACTTTATGACTTGAAATTCATGTGCATGAGGGATCATCTTGTAATGATACCGTTGTTAACTAAGCAATACAAGATGCATAAAGGATTAACATCACATGCAATTCATAATATGTGATATGATATGGCCTTTCTTCTTTGTGCTTCCGATCTCAATCTTCAAGCACGAACATGATCTCCATCATCACCGGCATTGCATCAAGGTCAATGACGCTTCTTCATGGTTGTCGTCCACCGGCTTCAACTATTACAACTACTTTGAATAGACACGCGGGTCTTAACAAAATTATAGACAACCATATGGCTCCTGCCGGTTGCCAACTTACAATAAGGAACATTGAATACATCAAATATAATCACAATCATGGCCATATCACATCACAGCACACCCCTGCAAAACAAAGTTAGACGCCTCTAATTTCTTTGCATGTTTTACGTGGTTTGGGGCTTTCAATAAGTGTCGTTCTAACTTACGAACAAGAACCACAACATTGATACTAGTATTGACAATCACCCGTTGTAAATTGGATCTTAACTATGCTGGGAGAAACAGGCACCCGCAAAGCCACTTATGCAATACAAGTTGCATGTCAAGTGTGGAGCAAGTCTCATGAACGATGTCATGTAAGGTTAGCCCGGGCCGCTTCATCCCAACATCCCGCAAGATGCAAAGTACACAAGAAGCAATCGACAATAAAAGCATCAATGCCCATAATGACCATTGTGTTCTACTCGTGCAACAGATCTACATATAGACACGGCTCTGATACCACTGTAGGGTTTCGTAGCATGGAAAACAAAAAAATTCTACCGCATACAAACAAACAAGCCAAGATCTATCTACTAGATTGTAGCAACGAGTCGATGGAATAACTCACCCTCGAAGATTCCAAAGTGTTTAATGAGAGCGGATTCTCGTGGGTGATGTAGTCGTACTCTTCCCGATCTCAAGATCGCGTAGACGATCCTTCCGGCGCTGCGTTCCGTCAGCGCTCCCGCAGTCGGTCACACGTTCGGTACTCGACGAAGACCTTCCTCTCCCTTGTTCCAGCAGGCAGCGGAGGTTGTAGCACTCTCCTCGCGATTCCGGCAGCACAACAGCGTGGTACCGGAAGTATCGGGGAGATCTCGCAGGGCTTCGCCTTAAGCCGGAGCGAGTATGGTGGACTATGGGAGAGATCCCCGGTGATATAGGGTTTAGACACACCAAGGAGGAGGCTTGGCTGGCGGCTAGGGTTAGCTAGGCGGCGGCGGTGGCTGCAGGAGGGCCAGCGGCTTAGGGCTAGGGTTTGCGGGGTGGTGGAGTTGTGTACTAGGAGGGGCAGCCCTGCCCCTCCTTTTATAGGTGGAGGGGCCGCGCCAGGGGAGGGGAGTCCCTCCCCAACTCGGTTTCCCAAGGGGACCGACGGTGGAGGGGAGGAACTCCTCCCCAACTCGGTTTCCACCTTCCCTTCCACTTCCAAAATACCCGTTTGACTTTTCAAATTGGCATTTGACTTTTCAAACTAGGATTTGATTAAACCCTTTATTTTGTTCAGCGATGACACCTAGTACATGATGCAATCATTCCAACTTGGTATGACACCTTCATGTACCCTTCTCCTCCGGAGTGCCGGACATTCTGGAACCTTCTAGAACATTCCCGATGAAAACACTGGAACCATTCTCCAACTCTGAAATAGGACTTTCCTTATATGAATCTTATTCTCCGGACCATTCCGGATCTCCTCGTGATATCCCGGATCCCATCCGAGAGTTCTAACAACATTCGGTCTCTTTCTCATCATTCCATAACTACTCAAACAACGTCGAATCCTTAAGTGTGTCTCCCTACTGTTCGTGAATTATGCGGACATGATCGATACAATTCTCCGAACAATAACCAATAGAGGAATCTGGAAATTCAAATGGCTCCCACATATTTCTATGATTACTTTGCGATCGAATGTACCACTTACATACGATACCAATTTCCCTTTGTCTCACGATAGTTTACTTATCCGAGGTTATGATCGTCGGTATCTCTGCATACCTAGTTCAACCTCGTTACAGATAAGTACTCTTTTCTCGTTCCCATGATATGTGATCCCTTGTGAGATAGTCACATGCTTGCAAGCTAATTGGATGACATTTCACCGAGAGGGCCCATAGTATATCTATCCGTCATATGGATGGACAAATCCCACTCTTGATCCATGTGTCTCAACCAATACTTCCGAACACTCAATGCCACCTTTATAGCCACCCAGTTACGGTGTGGTGTTTGATGTCATCAAAGCATCCTTCCAGTGAAGGTGATATGCATGATCTCATGGTCGAAGGAATTAGGTTACTATGTATCAGAAAGCATATAGCAATTGAACTATTGTGGCATCCCGCAAAACCACTACTAGAAAATCGCGTTGAATTTGTGCATTGCATCGTCATCATCATGCATCGTTTGCCAAAACTATGTTTGCAAAGCCCGTGTTGTTTTCTAAACGCCCCGTCTTTTATTCAAACGCCAAAACCGGGTTCCCGGATTATTTTTGTTTTGTCCGTTATCGGTTTGCGAAAACCTTGTTTGAAATAAATAAAATATGTAATTTATTTTAGCGGGGCAGTCGAACGGGCCGTAGCGACCCGAACGACCACCCCATATTTTAAAATCGGTCCAAACCTGTCCCGCCCCTAAATCCTAAACTCACCCAGCTTTCTCCCCAACCCTCCCCTCCACATCACCCCCACCTATCCTAGGCCGCCACCTCACCCCGCCCTCTCCCTCATCCAATCCCCAACCTCCACATCGCCCGCACCTCCCTTCTCCATCCTCTGTCCCTTCCTCTGCGCCTCCCCCGACCCACTCCCACCGTCGCCCCGCCTCTGTCCGCCGCCCCCGGTCCGCCCCCCCGCAACCCCTCGCCTCGCCGGAGGCCGCTCACCCGCACGCTCCGCCGTCCGCCTCTGCGTCTCCTCCTCTCCCCTCCGCGCCCACGTCTCCCGACGCCGACCACCGCCTTACCTCTAGTGCCGCCCCGACCCAAGCCTCCTCGCTGCCAGTGAGCCGCGAGCCCCGCCGCCGGAGCTGCGCGCGCCCGCGCCGCGCTTCGCCGCGCTCGCCGCCGGCTCGCCTCGCCCTGCGGCCCGCCCTCCGTCGCGCTTCCCCCGTCGGTCCCCGCTCAACAACCGCCCTCCGCCGCGCGCGAGCGCCCCCAGCGGCCCCTCCGGAGCCCAGGCCGCTGCCTCCCCAACCACCGCCTCCACCCTCATCTCCGGCGCCCCCGCCTGCGCCAAGCCCCGCCTCTGCGCGCGGCCGTCCTTCGCCGGCGTCGGCCCGCCGCCGCCGCGTGACCCCTCCCCCGATGCCCCGGTCCCGCCTGGCGCGTCCACCGCCGCCCGGAGCCGGCGCTGTCGGCCACGTCGCCGTGGCAGACTCCGTCGACGCCCCTGCGCGCCCGGGCCCCGTCTCTCCTCCGCCGGGCCCGTCCCTCCCCCGACCGTAGCTGCAACCGCCGCCGGCGAGAACACCGGCCCCCGCATGACCCTCCCCGTTTCGGCCACCTCCCTGGCAGGAGCTCCTCCTCGCCCCAAGTTTTCCGGCCGTCTCCGTGCTACGGGTAGATCGGTCTGTCTCGGTGGAAGCTGCAGTAGCCATGCGTGTGAGGCTGGCGGCAGGCCCAAGCTTTTCCTCACGGGTCACCGAGCACCTCTACACGGGATTGGAGGCGCCGAGACCCGAAGACCGTTCCCTGAGTCCCCCGAAGACCGTGTAGGGGCAGATCCCGAGGTCGACGCCGACTCGATCGAACCCGACGGACCACCAGGGCCGGGACCTCATGATCTCCTTCCCGGAAGCATGGACGCCGCGCGACAAGATCTTCGTCACGGAAACCCCGACGCCAACATCTCCCTCTCGGACCCGAAGCCGTCAAGACCCTGGAGACCCCGACACGGACACACCAAGTTCTCCACCGAGGAAACCAAGGCCGTCGACGTGGAACCGTAGAACGCCGAGTGCTTCACCCGGACACCAAGAACTTTCCCCCTGAACGCCAAGACCGTCAACATGACCCCAAGTCCCGCACCCGGATGCGCCAAGACCTACCCCCGATCTCCGAGAACGACCCCGGAATCCGAGGACGCTTCCGTCGAACCCTGGACCCTGAGACCGAACCCCGAACCCCGGAACCCCAAGTTCGTCGAACCCTAACAAGATCGTCGAGAACCCTAATGTGTGACCCTTTTCCCTCGAACCCTATTTTATAACATAATAACCACTTGTTGCATATTGAATTGCCATTCATCTCGCATGCATATCTGTGGTTTGGGGGCCTTATGCCGATTCACCTAATAATTAAATATGGGGCCCATATGCGGGCAAATCTAGCCTTATATCGGCCTCATTTAAATTTGTGTAGCGAACCGGTGCTATCTTTTGCCATGTTCAAACAACATTTAATTTGAGGGGCCTCTAAACAACATGAACCACCTAATTAATTATCGGGACCCCGGTTCCGCTTAATATGCCCCAATTGCATCGCACCTTTGCCATGACATACATCATACATGCATCATGCCGATCTTCTGCCGATCTTAAATATTGCATCCGGTGTTTCTTCTAGCGTTTTGCTTCTTCGCGGATAAGGCCGTTGAGTTGATGTGAGCTTCGCCCCGATCTTCGGGGAAAACCTTCGACAATGTTTTCAGGCGAGCATCTCCCCCTTTCTACCTATCTTACTTTTATAGTATTTACTTCCCTCCTGTTGATCTATTGCTATCTGTGTTGCGATGCTCTAGTTTTCCGTACCCGTGATATTCCCTGCAGCCTCATATTGCCTTGGACACATCCTATTACCTGTTGTTTGGTAGATAGTTGGACTTGCGCGTCGTAGTCACTTGCTCAAGTAATGTTGCGTGTTGTCAAAAGCCACAGATGTTGATGTATTGCCGCATGTTGTTGTTGGAGATGATTCTAGCTTTACTTATCGTCACTTTAATTTCTGTTTAACAACTAAAAGTGATTAAGCAGAGGCATCGGTGGGTGATAGATAATATTTGGTTTTCCGAACGCCCACTTGTGTCCCGTAAGACCCCGAGTACTTGATTCTTGTTCCTTGTTTTATCGCGCTATCCACATCCGGGAGGTATATGGGACCCCCCTCAGCCAGAGCTTGATTCCGTCTTATTTCTTGGGGCCACAAACTAGTTCGAGGCTTTATTACTACCCTGTACTTATGCCATGTTTTACTGCTTTATTTACGATTGTGCGAGGAGCACACTGTACTGTTTAGGAATTGTGACCCGTTTACGTGGTAGCGACAAGCCCAGCCACACTTTCGGGTTCCCAGTCGTTTACCGCCGGCCCCACAGACCTTGAGGCCGTCTCGGAGCTTGCCTACTCCGTTGCGGGTTCTACTCAAAGGGGTGGCCCCCTGAAATATTTCTGAATCTTGTGATTGCTTTGTCGTGAAAGCCTCGTTGGGTTTTGATTTGGTTTTTCCGAGGTTGATCGAGTGTGTGTTGCTATTGGTGCACCCCGGCCGGGTAAAACTTTCTGAAAGCCGTGTCCGCGGATATGGACGACTTGGAGCACAGTTTCTCGATCATAGACAAGCATAACTAAAGTTTGCTGCTATAAATTTGATTATAATGACTAGTAATCAGCTTCACTATAATGGAATGGCTAATTAATACTGCCCACAATTGCTTGTTTGGTTGTCGCTTGCGACAATTGTATCTGACTAGTAAGTATTGCAACTACAACGGAATGGCTGAATAAAAGTACCAACAACTGCTGGGTTTTGGGCTTATCTCATGCTATCTGTAACTGATTAGTAATTGTTGCAACTATAACGGAATGGTTAACTAAAAGTGCCCACTGCTTATTTTATCAGGACGATTACCTAAACCTGACTAGTAAAGTGCCGCAACTATAACTGAATAAGTAAAACTGCCAACTGCGTGAGTTCCTCGGTTGACTTCCTCGATTGGTCTCGAGGGGGAAACGCCAGGATGGGTTTGTTTGATGATGGTATCAGGTTAGATCCGAATAGGTCATTCTTACCCCCTCTGATAACCGCCAGTTGTATCGAGTCTCTATAGGTTGTTTAGTGCATGCCGCCGCTGCCGCTCAGTCCACCATACCTTTGTAGGCGAGGACCGCCGAATTCTAGCCTCGCCGTGTACTGGCCTCAGTACTGACGCTCCTTCTTTGTTTCTGCTTTGCCCTTTGTCGGCACCCCTTTTGTTTAAGCAGGTTTTGGGATCGACGTCGTTAGCAAGGTTACCCTTCTGGCTTGGCCTGGGCAGGGTTATGGACGCCATTGGTTATTCTTCAGGGCTCTTAGCCCCATTTGCTTCTTGTCCGTAGTCGGACGCTCTACTGTTTCCAAGGTGATTTGGATCTTGTATATTATATTTGTATTCTTGACTCTTTAAGTCGCTGTTATATATATCTGTTCTGTGGGTCCCATCGAGGACTGTTGTGTAATGTTATTACTTCGTTTCCACCCGCACGAAAGTGCCTGGTGGGCACCTTTGAATCGTTTCTATGCGGGTTTTGGCGAATTTTGCTCAAACTTGCATAGGTCCGATTCTGAGGGTGTTACAGAGTGGTATCAGAGCACAGCAGTTGCGATACCCCACAAGTCCAGCCTGTAGGATGACCTAGCTAACGGCCGAAGTAGAGTGTCAAAACTATTTTTGCAAAATCGGTTGGATAGTTCTGATTAGGTCTGATTTTACTCCTTACCCCTCTGCTATTCTCCTCTTATCTCGACGTGTTTTGAATCCGCTCTCTTCTTTTTCTTCGAGTCCAGGATTTCTCGTGGTTGGGTTTCCGTCGTACCTTCAGGGTTTCGAATTCTCCCTTTTGTAACGGAGGTGCTACGACCATCAATCTGCAACTGTTCTGTTGTGCCCTTCATCCGATCTTTTGTTCTTGAGATCTTTATCCATCTGTGTTCCTTGCTGGATATCAGTGTCGTTGAAAACATATGAGAAGGACGAGCTTTGGTGAAGTTGGGGTTAACCTTGAGCATGTGTTGTTCATGCCAATGGAACCACCGCGAAACCTAATCAGTGTGTCTTTCATACGATTTCTGCTGGCAACACTCCCTTGTTTCCGAACCTCGCTTGTCGAGATCTTCAGTCTAATCCCGAGAGTAGGATGCTTAATCCGCGTATTCGTGTGCAGAGTAATGGTTTGAGTGCGGGATGGAGTAGCTACCCTACCACTGCTCATATCATTCGCTCTTGTATGTTGAATCAGTGGATCCAGCGATTTTACTCCGTCCACGGAAGTTAGGGGTGGCTTTATTTGCGATACCTCTACCTTCGACCTTTTGTTCCCGGAGTGCTCTCTCGACGATCAGGAGTAACGACCCTTTGTTGGTGGTGTCGCCAATTTCAAGACGAAGCAGAAACTCTTGTTAGTGGTGTCGCGAGGATCTACACGACGCGAGAAGATGCAGATCGCCGACCTTCTTTCCGGTACCACGAGGCGGATCTCGAGGGCGAGATCCATGGTTAGTGGTGTCGAATTGTGGCATCCCGCAAAACCACTACTAGAAAATCGCGTTGAATTTGTGCATTGCATCGTCATCATCATGCATCGTTTGCCAAAACTATGTTTGCAAAGCCCGTGTTGTTTTCTAAACGCCCCGTCTTTTATTCAAACGCCAAAACCGGGTTCCCGGATTATTTTTGTTTTGTCCGTTATCGGTTTGCGAAAACCTTGTTTGAAATAAATAAAATATGTAATTTATTTTAGCGGGGCAGTCGAACGGGCCGTAGCGACCCGAACGACCACCCCATATTTTAAAATCGGTCCAAACCTGTCCCGCCCCTAAATCCTAAACTCACCCAGCTTTCTCCCCAACCCTCCCCTCCACATCACCCCCACCTATCCTAGGCCGCCACCTCACCCCGCCCTCTCCCTCATCCAATCCCCAACCTCCACATCGCCCGCACCTCCCTTCTCCATCCTCTGTCCCTTCCTCTGCGCCTCCCCGACCCACTCCCACCGTCGCCCCGCCTCTGTCCGCCGCCCCCGGTCCGCCCCCCCGCAACCCCTCGCCTCGCCGGAGGCCGCTCACCCGCACGCTCCGCCGTCCGCCTCTGCGTCTCCTCCTCTCCCCTCCGCGCCCACGTCTCCCGACGCCGACCACCGCCTTACCTCTAGTGCCGCCCCGACCCAAGCCTCCTCGCTGCCAGTGAGCCGCGAGCCCCGCCGCCGGAGCTGCGCGCGCCCGCGCCGCGCTTCGCCGCGCTCGCCGCCGGCTCGCCTCGCCCTGCGGCCCGCCCTCCGTCGCGCTTCCCCCGTCGGTCCCCGCTCAACAACCGCCCTCCGCCGCGCGCGAGCGCCCCCAGCGGCCCCTCCGGAGCCCAGGCCGCTGCCTCCCCAACCACCGCCTCCACCCTCATCTCCGGCGCCCCCGCCTGCGCCAAGCCCCGCCTCTGCGCGCGGCCGTCCTTCGCCGGCGTCGGCCCGCCGCCGCCGCGTGACCCCTCCCCGATGCCCCGGTCCCGCCTGGCGCGTCCACCGCCGCCCGGAGCCGGCGCTGTCGGCCACGTCGCCGTGGCAGACTCCGTCGACGCCCCTGCGCGCCCGGGCCCCGTCTCTCCTCCGCCGGGCCCGTCCCTCCCCCGACCGTAGCTGCAACCGCCGCCGGCGAGAACACCGGCCCCCGCATGACCCTCCCCGTTTCGGCCACCTCCCTGGCAGGAGCTCCTCCTCGCCCCAAGTTTTCCGGCCGTCTCCGTGCTACGGGTAGATCGGTCTGTCTCGGTGGAAGCTGCAGTAGCCATGCGTGTGAGGCTGGCGGCAGGCCCAAGCTTTTCCTCACGGGTCACCGAGCACCTCTACACGGGATTGGAGGCGCCGAGACCCGAAGACCGTTCCCTGAGTCCCCCGAAGACCGTGTAGGGGCAGATCCCGAGGTCGACGCCGACTCGATCGAACCCGACGGACCACCAGGGCCGGGACCTCATGATCTCCTTCCCGGAAGCATGGACGCCGCGCGACAAGATCTTCGTCACGGAAACCCCGACGCCAACATCTCCCTCTCGGACCCGAAGCCGTCAAGACCCTGGAGACCCCGACACGGACACACCAAGTTCTCCACCGAGGAAACCAAGGCCGTCGACGTGGAACCGTAGAACGCCGAGTGCTTCACCCGGACACCAAGAACTTTCCCCCTGAACGCCAAGACCGTCAACATGACCCCAAGTCCCGCACCCGGATGCGCCAAGACCTACCCCCGATCTCCGAGAACGACCCCGGAATCCGAGGACGCTTCCGTCGAACCCTGGACCCTGAGACCGAACCCCGAACCCCGGAACCCCAAGTTCGTCGAACCCTAACAAGATCGTCGAGAACCCTAATGTGTGACCCTTTTCCCTCGAACCCTATTTTATAACATAATAACAACTTGTTGCATATTGAATTGCCATTCATCTCGCATGCATATCTATGGTTTGGGGGCCTTATGCCGATTCACCTAATAATTAAATATGGGGCCCATATGCGGGCAAATCTAGCCTTATATCGGCCTCATTTAAATTTGTGTAGCGAACCGGTGCTATCTTTTGCCATGTTCAAACAACATTTAATTTGAGGGGCCTCTAAACAACATGAACCACCTAATTAATTATCGGGACCCCGGTTCCGCTTAATATGCCCCAATTGCATCGCACCTTTGCCATGACATACATCATACATGCATCATGCCGATCTTCTGCCGATCTTAAATATTGCATCCGGTGTTTCTTCTAGCGTTTTGCTTCTTCGCGGATAAGGCCGTTGAGTTGATGTGAGCTTCGCCCCGATCTTCGGGGAAAACCTTCGACAATGTTTTCAGGCGAGCATCTCCCCCTTTCTACCTATCTTACTTTTATAGTATTTACTTCCCTCCTGTTGATCTATTGCTATCTGTGTTGCGATGCTCTAGTTTTCCGTACCCGTGATATTCCCTGCAGCCTCATATTGCCTTGGACACATCCTATTACCTGTTGTTTGGTAGATAGTTGGACTTGCGCGTCGTAGTCACTTGCTCAAGTAATGTTGCGTGTTGTCAAAAGCCACAGATGTTGATGTATTGCCGCATGTTGTTGTTGGAGATGATTCTAGCTTTACTTATCGTCACTTTAATTTCTGTTTAACAACTAAAAGTGATTAAGCAGAGGCATCGGTGGGTGATAGATAATATTTGGTTTTCCGAACGCCCACTTGTGTCCCGTAAGACCCCGAGTACTTGATTCTTGTTCCTTGTTTTATCGCGCTATCCACATCCGGGAGGTATATGGGACCCCCCTCAGCCAGAGCTTGATTCCGTCTTATTTCTTGGGGCCACAAACTAGTTCGAGGCTTTATTACTACCCTGTACTTATGCCATGTTTTACTGCTTTATTTACGATTGTGCGAGGAGCACACTGTACTGTTTAGGAATTGTGACCCGTTTACGTGGTAGCGACAAGCCCAGCCACACTTTCGGGTTCCCAGTCGTTTACCGCCGGCCCCACAGACCTTGAGGCCGTCTCGGAGCTTGCCTACTCCGTTGCGGGTTCTACTCAAAGGGGTGGCCCCCTGAAATATTTCTGAATCTTGTGATTGCTTTGTCGTGAAAGCCTCGTTGGGTTTTGATTTGGTTTTTCCGAGGTTGATCGAGTGTGTGTTGCTATTGGTGCACCCCGGCCGGGTAAAACTTTCTGAAAGCCGTGTCCGCGGATATGGACGACTTGGAGCACAGTTTCTCGATCATAGACAAGCATAACTAAAGTTTGCTGCTATAAATTTGATTATAATGACTAGTAATCAGCTTCACTATAATGGAATGGCTAATTAATACTGCCCACAATTGCTTGTTTGGTTGTCGCTTGCGACAATTGTATCTGACTAGTAAGTATTGCAACTACAACGGAATGGCTGAATAAAAGTACCAACAACTGCTGGGTTTTGGGCTTATCTCATGCTATCTGTAACTGATTAGTAATTGTTGCAACTATAACGGAATGGTTAACTAAAAGTGCTCACTGCTTATTTTATCAGGACGATTACCTAAACCTGACTAGTAAAGTGCCGCAACTATAACTGAATAAGTAAAACTGCCAACTGCGTGAGTTCCTCGGTTGACTTCCTCGATTGGTCTCGAGGGGGAAACGCCAGGATGGGTTTGTTTGATGATGGTATCAGGTTAGATCCGAATAGGTCATTCTTACCCCCTCTGATAACCGCCAGTTGTATCGAGTCTCTATAGGTTGTTTAGTGCATGCCGCCGCTGCCGCTCAGTCCACCATACCTTTGTAGGCGAGGACCGCCGAATTCTAGCCTCGCCGTGTACTGGCCTCAGTACTGACGCTCCTTCTTTGTTTCTGCTTTGCCCTTTGTCGGCACCCCTTTTGTTTAAGCAGGTTTTGGGATCGACGTCGTTAGCAAGGTTACCCTTCTGGCTTGGCCTGGGCAGGGTTATGGACGCCATTGGTTATTCTTCAGGGCTCTTAGCCCCATTTGCTTCTTGTCCGTAGTCGGACGCTCTACTGTTTCCAAGGTGATTTGGATCTTGTATATTATATTTGTATTCTTGACTCTTTAAGTCGCTGTTATATATATCTGTTCTGTGGGTCCCATCGAGGACTGTTGTGTAATGTTATTACTTCGTTTCCACCCGCACGAAAGTGCCTGGTGGGCACCTTTGAATCGTTTCTATGCGGGTTTTGGCGAATTTTGCTCAAACTTGCATAGGTCCGATTCTGAGGGTGTTACAGAGTGGTATCAGAGCACAGCAGTTGCGATACCCCACAAGTCCAGCCTGTAGGATGACCTAGCTAACGGCCGAAGTAGAGTGTCAAAACTATTTTTGCAAAATCGGTTGGATAGTTCTGATTAGGTCTGATTTTACTCCTTACCCCTCTGCTATTCTCCTCTTATCTCGACGTGTTTTGAATCCGCTCTCTTCTTTTTCTTCGAGTCCAGGATTTCTCGTGGTTGGGTTTCCGTCGTACCTTCAGGGTTTCGAATTCTCCCTTTTGTAACGGAGGTGCTACGACCATCAATCTGCAACTGTTCTGTTGTGCCCTTCATCCGATCTTTTGTTCTTGAGATCTTTATCCATCTGTGTTCCTTGCTGGATATCAGTGTCGTTGAAAACATATGAGAAGGACGAGCTTTGGTGAAGTTGGGGTTAACCTTGAGCATGTGTTGTTCATGCCAATGGAACCACCGCGAAACCTAATCAGTGTGTCTTTCATACGATTTCTGCTGGCAACACTCCCTTGTTTCCGAACCTCGCTTGTCGAGATCTTCAGTCTAATCCCGAGAGTAGGATGCTTAATCCGCGTATTCGTGTGCAGAGTAATGGTTTGAGTGCGGGATGGAGTAGCTACCCTACCACTGCTCATATCATTCGCTCTTGTATGTTGAATCAGTGGATCCAGCGATTTTACTCCGTCCACGGAAGTTAGGGGTGGCTTTATTTGCGATACCTCTACCTTCGACCTTTTGTTCCCGGAGTGCTCTCTCGACGATCAGGAGTAACGACCCTTTGTTGGTGGTGTCGCCAATTTCAAGACGAAGCAGAAACTCTTGTTAGTGGTGTCGCGAGGATCTACACGACGCGAGAAGATGCAGATCGCCGACCTTCTTTCCGGTACCACGAGGCGGATCTCGAGGGCGAGATCCATGGTTAGTGGTGTCGAATTGTGGCATCCCGCAAAACCACTACTAGAAAATCGCGTTGAATTTGTGCATTGCATCGTCATCATCATGCATCGTTTGCCAAAACTATGTTTGCAAAGCCCGTGTTGTTTTCTAAACGCCCCGTCTTTTATTCAAACGCCAAAACCGGGTTCCCGGATTATTTTTGTTTTGTCCGTTATCGGTTTGCGAAAACCTTGTTTGAAATAAATAAAATATGTAATTTATTTTAGCGGGGCAGTCGAACGGGCCGTAGCGACCCGAACGACCACCCCATATTTTAAAATCGGTCCAAACCTGTCCCGCCCCTAAATCCTAAACTCACCCAGCTTTCTCCCCAACCCTCCCCTCCACATCACCCCCACCTATCCTAGGCCGCCACCTCACCCCGCCCTCTCCCTCATCCAATCCCCAACCTCCACATCGCCCGCACCTCCCTTCTCCATCCTCTGTCCCTTCCTCTGCGCCTCCCCCGACCCACTCCCACCGTCGCCCCGCCTCTGTCCGCCGCCCCCGGTCCGCCCCCCCGCAACCCCTCGCCTCGCCGGAGGCCGCTCACCCGCACGCTCCGCCGTCCGCCTCTGCGTCTCCTCCTCTCCCCTCCGCGCCCACGTCTCCCGACGCCGACCACCGCCTTACCTCTAGTGCCGCCCCGACCCAAGCCTCCTCGCTGCCAGTGAGCCGCGAGCCCCGCCGCCGGAGCTGCGCGCGCCCGCGCCGCGCTTCGCCGCGCTCGCCGCCGGCTCGCCTCGCCCTGCGGCCCGCCCTCCGTCGCGCTTCCCCCGTCGGTCCCCGCTCAACAACCGCCCTCCGCCGCGCGCGAGCGCCCCCAGCGGCCCCTCCGGAGCCCAGGCCGCTGCCTCCCCAACCACCGCCTCCACCCTCATCTCCGGCGCCCCCGCCTGCGCCAAGCCCCGCCTCTGCGCGCGGCCGTCCTTCGCCGGCGTCGGCCCGCCGCCGCCGCGTGACCCCTCCCCGATGCCCCGGTCCCGCCTGGCGCGTCCACCGCCGCCCGGAGCCGGCGCTGTCGGCCACGTCGCCGTGGCAGACTCCGCCGAGCAAGAGGGTTTCGACAGGGAGAAAAATAGAGGGAGGGGAGCTCCCAAAGCTTCACCTACCGAAGCTTCGACGGCGATCTACTCCGGCGTGGTCACGGCGAAGCAGCCCGATGGAGATGGTTCGGGAAAAATTAGGGTTTCGAACGGTGGGGGTCTAGGGGTTTATATAGGCGAGGAAACTTGGCGTCGGGGACACGGATTCCTCTCCGATTTGGCCGCAGTCTGTCCAGCACACGGCGGCGCGCTATTTCTGTGGGAAGGAAGGGGATGACAGGTGGGGTTCGGGTGTCAGCGGGAGTGGCAGAGCGGGCTGCGCTGGCGACGCGGTGCGGGCTGCGGTGGCTGGCGCTGGCAAGCTAGGTGTTGCGCGAGTGCGGGTGGGCTGGCGCAGCCGGCCCAGTTAGGTTAGGCCGTTGCTTTTTTTTCCTTAATAATTTTTCAATTTCTATTTTAGTAAAACTTAAATAACTTTTTCATATAAAGTCAAGAAGTGATGAAACCAACTTCTAATTTTTTGTAAAATAAGGTGGTCATCTTAGGACCATAGTTTAATGTTTTTGCATAGTTTTTCGAAGGGTCAAGCTTGAGTACTACAATAATGCTTACATATGGAAATCTTTAGTAGGGTTTTGGTAGGTTTAGGTGTTAGGATTTTGTTGCAAATTTTATTTGTAGGATGCAATGATGCAAGGATGATGCATGCCACTAATAACATCCTATTATAAAATCTGGGATGTTACAAACCTACCCCCCTTAAGAAGAATCTCGTCCCCGAGATTCGGGCTGGCTAGCAAATAGGTGTGGGTGTTCTGCCTTCAAGTCTTCTTCTCGCTCCCACGTAGCTTCTTCCTCGGAGTGGTGGTTCCATTGTACCTTGCAGAATCTTATAGTCTTGGTGCGGGTAATCCTTTCGGCTGTTTCCAGTATTTTGATGGGTTTTTCCTCATAGGTAAGGTCATTCTCCAATTGAACCTCATCTAGGGGAACTGTGTCTCTTAGCGGTGTTTCGGCCATCTCCGGGCGACACCTCTTTAGTTGTGACACATGAAACACACCATGAACAGTCAGTCCTTCCGGTAACTCCAACTGATAAGCAACTTCTCCTCTACGGGCCAGAACCTTATATGGTCCTATGAATCGTGGGGCTAACTTGCCCTTGATTCTGAACCTCTTAACTCCTCGTAGGGGTGAAACTCGGAGATACGCACGGTCCCCTATTTTATACGCCACATCTATGCGCTTGGAATCAGCATAACTCTTCTGTCGGGATTGATCTACCTTTAGCCTATCCTGAATCTGTCGTACCTTTTCTTCGGCATCCTTGATCAATTCAGGTCCAAAAAGACTACGTTCACCAACTCCATTCCATAACAGCGGAGTCCTACACTTCCTGCCATATAGAACTTCAAACGGAGCCATCTTGATACTTGTCTGGTAGCTGTTGTTGTACGAGAACTCAGCATACGGCAGGTTATCATCCCAACTAGACCCATAGTCTAGTGCACAAGCTCTCAACATATCTTCCAGAATCTGGTTCACTCTTTCTGTTTGGCCATCCGTTTGAGGGTGGAAGGCAGTACTGAATTCTAGTCGGGTTCCAAGAGACTCATGTAACTGTCGCCAAAACTTTGAAGTGAACTGGGTGCCTCTATCTGACACAATTCCCTTGGGAACACCATGCAGACTTACAATTCTTGATATGTATATCTTAGCAAGCTTAGCACTTGTATACGTGGTCTTTACGGGGATGAAGTGAGCCACCTTGGTAAAGTGGTCCACCACAACCCAGATAGAATCAAATCCTGAACGAGTCTGGGGCAATCCCGTGATGAAATCCATGCCTACCTTATCCCACTTCCAGTCGGGTATACGTAGTGGTTGAAGTAATCCGGCCGGTTTATGATGCTCGGATTTAACTCTATTGCATATATCACACAGAGAAATATATTCTGCAATTTCCCTCTTTAGGTTATTCCACCAAAATCTATCCTTCACATCCATGTACATCTTCGTGTTACCTGGATGAATCGAGTAAGGTGAGTCATGAGCTCCTTGTAAAATCAACTTCCTGATGTCGGGGTTATTGGGAACGCACAAACGCTTCCCATACCAAAGAGTTCCTTGTTCATCTAGATGAAATTCTTTTGTTTTTCCTTCGCTTATCCTGACTCTTATTTCTTCCAACTCTTTATCTCCCTTTTGTGCTTCCCGGATTCTCTCTTGGAAAGTAGACACTATTTCCATAGTCGCTATGTGTCCTCTCGGAACTATTTCTAGCCTGAGATCCTTGAATTGCTTGCATAAATCCTCTGGAAGTTCCCCTGTGGTAAGTCCATTCACATAAACCTTACGACTTAAGGCATCAGCCACCACATTTGCCTTTCCGGGGTGGTACTGTAAATCCAAGTCATAATCCTTAATCAGTTCAAGCCATCTTCTTTGCCTCATATTTAACTCCTTTGGGGTGAAGATGTACTTCAAACTCTTATGATCTGTGAACACATCACAATGTTTGCCCATGAGGTACTGTCTCCATACCTTGAGTGCATGAACCACAGACGCAAGTTCCAAATCATGTGTGGGGTAGTTGTGTTCGTGGTTTTTAAGTTGTCGGGAGGCATAGGATACCACTTTCCCATCCTGCATCAATACACTTCCAAGTCCTTGTCGAGAAGCGTCACAATAGACTTGAAAATCCTTTTGGATATCAGGCAGACACCGAACTGGCGCTGTTACAAGGCGTTTCTTCAACTATTGAAAACTTGCTTCACATGCCTCGGTCCATAGGAATTTCTTTTCCTTCTTCAATAGTTCCGTCATGGGTTTTGCTATTTTAGAAAAGTTTTCAATAAACCTCCGGTAATATCCTGCGAGGCCCAAGAAACTCCTAATATCTCCCACATTCTTGGGTGACTCCCATTCAGTCACGTAAGCTACCTTACTAGGATCTACGGCAACTCCTTTTGCCGACACAACATGTCCAAGGAATCCCACTTCCTTTAAAAAGAATTCGCATTTGCTGAATTTGGCATACAACTTGTGTTCTCTTAGTTTCTCCATAATAAGGCGCAGATGTTTCTCATGTTCCTTCTCATCCTTAGAGTATATGAGTATATCATCTATGAATACCACGATAAACTTGTCCAAATATTCCATGAACACCTTGTTCATCATGGTCATGAAGTAAGCCGGGGTATTGGTTAGACCAAAGGACATCACGGTGTACTCATACAATCCGTATCTTGTAGTAAATGTTGTTTTGGGCACATCCTGTTCTCGAATCTTTAGTTGGAAGTAGCCTGATCGCAGATCGATCTTTGAGAACACACTGGCTCCCTTTAACTGATCAAACAAGTCATTGATGTTGGGCAGAGGATACTTATTCTTAATCGTCACTTCGTTCAACGAGCGGTAGTCCACAACCAGCCTCTTGGTTTTATCCTTCTTTTCCACAAATAGGACAGGTTCTCCCCAAGATGACGCGCTGGGTTGGATGAATCCCTTGTCCAATTGTTCCCTAAGCTGTTTCTTGAGTTCCTTTAACTCGTCCACATCCATCCTGTATGGTCTCTTAGCTATCGGCCCCGTGCCTGGCATCAAGTCAATGAGGAACTCGATATCACGGTCGGGAGGCATTCCGGGTAGCTCCTCTGGGAAGACATCTGGGTATTCATTTACAATAGGTACCTCCTCCAAGCTAACCCCCTTAAGGGAGTTCACCATGGCTTCCTTAAGTGCAAAATTTGACTTGATACGAATTCTCTTCCCTTCCGGTGTTGTGAGCATGAAAGTTCTTTTGGCACAATCTATGACTCCTTCATATTCGGTTATCCAATTCATGCCCAAGATTATGTCTAATCCTTGTGATTCTAGAACTATTAGACTTGTGGGAAAGATGTGTGTCCCAATCCTTAGTTCTAATCCTTGGCAACCGGAGTTTGCCACTATTTCTCCCCCAGGAGAACTTACCCTTAGAGGAAAGTTTATAGTCTCCATAGGTATCTATAAATGAATGCGATGCACCAGTATCAAAAAGAACAACTGCGGAAATAGAATTGAGCTTGAACTTACCAATCACGGAGTCTGGTGCATCACAAGCATCCTCCATAGAGACATGATTCACCATGGCTTTGACAAACGGATTTGGCTTCTTCCCGTTTCCATTGCCATGGTTGTGTCCATTTCCATTCCCATTGCCATTGCCATTCTTCTTCTCGGGGTAAGAGGTTGCATAGTGCCCTGTCATGTTGCACTTAGAGCATGTCACCTCACTGAGATCCTTTCCAGTGTTGTCATTCCCATTGCGGTTTTTGTGCCCATTGTGTTTGTGGCCGCCATGGTGATGAACACTATGGTTGTGGCCATTATTGTTATAAGGTGGTGGTGAGGAAGTGCGCTGCTTCTGGTACAGAACAGAGTGCTTATGAGGGTTAGACTTCCTCTTGCGGTTTTCTATGCTCTTCCTTTTTGATTCAACCACAATGGCTCTGTCCAGGAGTTCCTGAAAGTTGTCAAATTTCTGAGCCACAAGATGAATGGATATCTCATCATTGAGTCCTCTTAAGAACTCCTCCTGTCTCTTGGCATCAGTGGAAACATCATCAGGTGCATAACGGGCTAGTTTGTTGAAAAGCTCTCCATACTCGATGACAGAACGGTGCAGCTGGTGTAGGTCGCGAAATTCGCGCCTTTTCAGAGTAATAATACCGGCAGCCACATGATGAGTGCGAAAAGCTAACTCAAACTGATCCCAAGTGATAGCATCAATATCTGGGTGGGTGACTTGGTAGTTATCCCACCATTCTGCAGCAGGTCCTTCAAGCTGGTGTGCGGCATAACGTACCTTGTCGGCTCCGACAGCTTCCACGGTGTCTAGCTTGTTGATTGTACGTAGCCAGTCATCAGCGATGATTGGTTCAGCGCTGCTAGTGAAGGTAGGTGAGTTCAGCCTCAAAAACCGAGTCAAGTGATCCTGTTGAGGTGGTGGTGGAGGTGGCGGTGTTGTGGAGGGTTGTTGTTGTTGTTTTTCATGTTCTGAGTGAGCAGTTGGATCAGCTGGTTCTGTGTGGCCAAGAGTTGTGCTATTTCCGGAGGAATTTCAGTGTTCGCGCATCGGCATCTGTGGGTTTGAGATAAATGTTAAGAAATAGACAGAAAGACTAAGTAGTAAACTCCTACCCTTATGAAAACACACCAAGCACACAAGACACACAAGACACATTAACACAACTTAACACAGAGAACAACCAAATTTAACTAAGCCAGAATTGTCTTGGTAATTATTACAATCGTGAATAACATTCTACTATAGAATTAAAGGTGGTCCAACTATTGCACATCTTCCACGCCTTCCTCTTCCTCGTCCTCGAACGAGTAGCCTTCCTGCTCTAGGGTTGTCTTGTATAACTCCATCTCCTTCGTGGTGGCTTCAAGCTTCTCTTGGAGGTTCTTTATCTCATCCTGCAGCTTCTTGGTAGTGTCTTCTAGCTGCTCCTGAAGTCCCTCCTTCTCAATTTGTAGCTCCTCCACCAGACTTGACTTCTTCGTGGCTTCAAGTTGCTTTGCCAAGTCCCTCTTGGAAGCACGCACATCATTGATTATCTTGCAAAGGCCTTCGGTTTTCACTTCAGTTCCATCGATCTCCTGCTTGAGTTCCCTAATCCTCTTATTTTTATTTATCACCCTCTTCTCTTGGTCCTGGAACTTTATCTCTTAGAGCTTCATTGCCTCCTCCTGCTATTTGATCATTTCTTCCTTCTCCTTGATGAGGGTGCATAGCTCGTCGTTCTTCAACATCTCGAGGAAGGTACCCTTTTCAAGGTCATGGATGTGGCACTCCAAATCTTGATATTGAGTCCTTTGGCGCTTGGTAGAAGTCCTTTCCTCAAAGGTTAACTCCATGGGAATTCCTTCCTCATCTCGTCTTCCAAAGAGGCCGCCGCAGTGTCCTTGGAGAGCCTCATGATGACGTCCACATAGGCGACCAATGAGCTGCTGCAAGCTGATGCTAAGGGCCTTCTCCTTGGAATCGCTAACAATGTGGATTGCTATGTCTTCCTCTAGGTTCTTTCCTCGCTCTTTTCCTGGCTGGATGACTTTGACTCCCCAACAGCCGTCCTTGTGGAGTTTCTTCATTGTGCTCCCCTGGATTATTGGGAGCGGAAGGTCCAAACGTGTGAGTAGGTCCATGAGGCATCCACCAAAGCGAAGGGGCTCGATGTCCGCGACGGTGTCGTAGAGGAAGCTTGTCATCTTTAAGTTAGAAGAATGAAAATTAGTTACTTAGGTAGAGGAAAGCAGATAATAGAAGTGCGGAAAATAACATAGTAGAAAAGCAAGTAAGGCACATAAGTTAAAGGTGGTTCCAATCCTAGGGTCACGTCCTACAGGCAACGATGTGCTCTGATACCATCTGTAGTGACCTCGGATCGGTAAGTATCCTAAGTCCCTGTGATTAACATGCTAGTCCCTGGATCAATAGCTAGCACTCACAGTCGATGAAATATCATGTAAAACACAAAATCATTATTACACGGAGAATCCAGAGTATGAATTTTATTACAAAGTTGCAAAGCATTATGCTAGCTCAAATAACAGCGGAAACATAAACGCATCTTGAGTCCATCAACGCCCCAGGCTTGTCGAGTGTAGACTCGCGATCCCTACGCACCTTTCAATCTTCGAATTCTGCACATAAAACATGCAGCCAAAAAGTTGGGTCAATACTTTGAATGTATTGGCAAATTACACCAAGGAGAGAAAGACTATCTCTACATGCAAGGCTAATTTAGGCTGTAGAGTTCATTTGCTCAAAGCTAGTTTTCTTAAGCGAAGAGAAGAAGAGAAGATTTTTCCCTACTTTGTAAACATTTGCTTAGATAAAATAGGGTCGAATGGCACACAAGGATATTACTCACCAAGTGTCCAAACAACCAAACACTTGGATATTACGCACCAAGTGTCACTTGGATATTACACACCAAGTTCCCAAAATCCCACCCATTGGCGATATTACTCACGCCATGGGGTTTTAAAACTTTGTTTTAGAAAAGAGAGAGGAAGATCCTTCAGAGGCTCCATCCTTCAGATGCTCAATGTTGTTCTGTTTCCGTGAACACGGCTGATCAATCAGATTGCAATACTCTCGAGAGTTTGTGCACTTTACCCACAATCCACGATCAAGTCCTTTTTACAGACAAGACCATGGTGAGGCTTTCCCTTAGTAGCCCCTCTACCTTCCGGATCCAACCGTGCCAAGAACCTCCAAATGTTGGTACCCATGTGAGGTTTCCCACTAAGTACTAGGCCAAGACAGAGCCCATAATGTATTGTGGTTGCACTACAAGCTTCTGAATTCTGAAACATGGCAGACTTCTTTGATTCCTGGGCGGCCGTCCTCCACCAAAATCTCACTCGTTGACCCGACAACCATTCCGCCCAGAAGAAAACTTAGTTTTATTTTGAAGTGGATTTGAGAAGAAAAGTTTGCTCTAGAGAGCCTTTATACTTAGAAAAATTCTTTGTCTTTTGAACCCCCCAACGGTACTTTGTATATATAGCATATCAAGCAATACTTAGAAAAAACAGGGGTAACCTATTAGGAGGGAAATCCTAAGTATAGAGCTACTCCTGGCATACTACAAAATCATCGCACTTGCAAAATAACACTAAGGAAAAATTCTACTAGAACATCCTACACATGCATACTACAGAATTTTGAAGATCGCATGCATAGAATCAAAACTGGGACAAAATTATGAACAACTGGTGTAACTTGCCTTGATCCGAGCAGCACTCTACACAATAGCACTCCTTAGCACACTCCGAACAATCTAACGAATCACAAACATAGATCTAATTAGCCCCAAATTATATCTAATGATCTTAAGCATTGTTTTATAATTTTGTCTAGTAGGTATTGCGGAAACAAAGTCAACGCAACAAGAATCAACTAAAACGGATTTCTAATTATTTTTCTACGAATTAAATACTCCAATCTAATGATTAAATTCTACACCAAAAACCCTACTATAAACTTGGAATTTTATTTCAGATCTGTGTTCTACATAAAATTATGAATCCAACGGTATATTGCAAGCTAAATTTGGCCAAGTATTTAATTTTATATGAATTTCCCAAGTTTTAAACCAAATATGCAAACAGATCTAGCCCTAATTTGAAAACGTGCCAAGTGGCAGAAGCGGGTTGGGCCAGCTGGAAACGCGGCGCGGGCGCGGTGCTGACATGGCTTGCCACGTGGCGCAGCGCAGTTGGCCGGTACCGCTTCGCTCGCCCCTTCTAATCTGGGCCGTAGCTAGCAGATCCAACAGACGGGAGGAGGCGGCCTTACCGCGGCGGCGTCGATGGCGAGACGGCGGCGGTGGCGTCGGGTGGTGATGCTTGGCGGTGATCTGGCGACACCTGGAGGTAGCGGGGTGGTCGACGATGATCAGCAGCTCCTCGTGGTCCGCCTGGCACGATCTACGGTGACCGTTGCTTCCCCGAACAGCCCCTGAGGCTCGCTGTTCTCCGCGAACTCCGGCGGAACGACGACGAGGAATTGGGGCGGCTGTGCTGCGACAGACAAGGGGAAAATGAAGGGGGTGAGGGTCGAGCAAGAGGGTTTCGACAGGGAGAAAAACAAAGGGAGAGGATCTCCCAAAGCTTCACCTACCGAAGCTTCGGCGGCGATCTACTCCGGCGTGGTCGCGGCGAAGCAGCCCGGTGGCGATGGTTCGGGAAAATTAGGGTTTCGAACGGTGGGGGTCTCGGGGTTTATATAGATGAGGAAACTTGGCGTCGGGGACACGGATTCCTCTCCGATTCGGCCGCAGTCCATCCAGCACACGGCGGCGCGCGATTTTTGCGGGGAGGAAGGGGATGACAGGTGGGGTTCGGGTGTCAGCGGGAGTGGCAGAGCGGGCGGCGCTGGGCTGCACTGGCGACGCGGTGCGGGCTGCGGTGGCTGGCGCTGGCAAGCTAGGTGTCGCGCGGGCGCGGGTGGGCTGGCGTAGCCGGCCCAGTTAGGTTAGGCCGTTGCTTTTTTTTCCTTAATAATTTTTCAATTTCTGTTTTAGTAAAACTTAAATAACTTTTGCATATAAAGTCAAGAAGTGATGAAACCAACTTCTAAATTTTTGTAAAATAAGGTGGTCATCTTAGGACCATAGTTTAATGGTTTTGCATAGTTTTTAGAAGGGTCAAGCTTGAGTACTATAATAATGCTTACATATGGAAATCTTTAGTAGGGTTTTGGTAGGTTTAGGTGTTAGGATTTTGTTGCAAATTTTATTTGTAGGATGCAATGATGCAAGGATGATGCATGGCACTAATAACATCCTATTATAAAATCTGGGATGTTACATCACATATCACGGGAACGAGAAAAGAGTACTTATCTGTAACAAGGTGGAACTAGGTATGAAGAGATACCGACGATCAGACCTTGGATAAGTAAAATATCGTGAGACAAAGGGAAATTGGTATCGTATGTAAATGGTGCATTCGGTCATAAAGTAATCATATAAATGTGTGTGAACCATATGAATTTCTAGATTCCTCTATTGGTTATTGATCGGAGAAGAGTCTCGGTCATGTCTGCATAATTCACGAACTGTAGGGAGACACACTTAAGGATTCGATGTTGTTTAGTAGATATGGAATATAGGTAGAGAGATCGAATGTTGTTCGGAGTCTCGGATGGGATCTGGGATATCACGATGAGATCCGGAATGGTCCGGAGAATAAGAGATTCATATAAGGAAAGTCTAATTCCAGAGTTCGGGAATGATTCTGGTGTTTTCACTGGAATGATCTAGAAGGGTCTAGAAGGTTCACCGGACTGCAAGGGGAAGGGTGCATGAATGTGTCATGACTAAACGAAATGGTTGCATCATGTCCTAGGTCAAAGGACAGTGCAAATAAAGAGTTAACATGAACTCCAAAATTGAAAGTCAAAAGACAGGTTTGAAAAGTCAAACTAGGACAATGTTTCCTAGTGGAGGAAGAAGAGAATCCTTCTCTCCCTCCACTACAAGCCTAGAAGGAGAGGGACTGGGGAAGGATTAAACTCCCCTCTCCCTAGTTGCCCCTCTCTCTCATAAGTAGAGGGGAGGGGTTTGCCCCTCCACACAACACCACCACCACCCAAACCGCCGCCGTCGCGCCGCCACCTCGCACCGCCGCCGGCTCGCTGCCGCTTCCCTAGTCGCTGCCGGCACCACCTCCTCCTCTCTGGCTTCTAAACCCTAGATCACCTAGAAACCCTAATACTCCTCCATAACCCGCTCCGTCTTAGGCGAAGCTCTGTGGGATCTCCCTCTACTTCCGACACCACACCGTCGTGCTGTCGGAATTACGAGGAGAGAACTACAACCTCTACTGCATGATGGAACAAGGGAGAGGAAGGTATTCATCGAGTACTAAACGTGTGACCGATTGCAGAAGCGCTGCCAGAACACAGTGCATGAAGGATTGTCTACGTGATCTTGAGATCGGCAAGTGTACGACTACATCACCCACGAGAATCTGCTCTCGTTAACTGCTTTGGAATCTTCGAGGGTGAGTACTCTAATCGACTCGTTGCTATAATCTAGTAGATAGATCTTGGCTTGTGTGTGTTCATGTGATAGAAATTTTTTGTTTTCCATGCTACGAACCCCTGCAGTGGTATCAGAGTCGTGTCTATATGTAGATCTGTTGCACGAGTAGAACACAATGGTCATTGTGGGTGGTGGTGCTTTTATTATCAATTTCTTTTTGTGTACTTTGCATCTTGTTGTATGATGGGATGAAGCGGCCCTGGCTAACCTTACATGACATCGTTCATGAGACTTGCTCCACGCTCAACATGCAACGTGTATTGCATAAGTGGCTTTGCGGGTGTCTGTCTCTCCCATCATAGTATAGATTCAATTTATAATGGGAACTTGATAGTTCAAGCATCAACGTTGTGGTTTTTGTTCGTAAGTTAGAACGGTACTTATTGAAAGCCCCAAACCACATAAAATATGCAAATAAAATTAGAGGCGTCTAACTTTGTTTTGCAGGGGTGTGATGTGATGTGATATGGCCATGATTGTGATTATATATGATGTATGCAATGTTCCTTATTGTAAGTCGGCAACCGGCAGAAGCCTTATGGTTTTCTTTTAATTTTGTTAAGACCTGCGTGTCTATTATTCAAAGTAGTTTTAATAGTTGATGCTGGTGGACGACAACCATGGAGCGGTGCCATTGACCTTGACGCCACGCTGGTGATGATGGAGATCATGTCCGTTCTTAAAGATGGAGATTGAAGGCACAAGAAGAAAGGCCATATCATATCACATATTTTGAATTGCATGTGATGTTGATCCTTTATGCATCTTGTATTTCTTAGTTCTCAATGGTAGCATTATAAGATGATCCCTCTCACAAAATATCAAGTTATAAAGTGTTCATCCTTAGTAGGCACCGGTGCCAAGACTCGTTGTTTCGAAGCACCACGTGATGATCGGGTGTGTTAGATTCTACGAGTGTATACAACGGGAGCAAGCCAGATTTTCTCATGCAAAAGCTAAGGTTTGATCTTGATGAGCCTATCATGTACAAACATGGTCTCGGAACACGGATCACCGAAAGGTAAAGCATGAGTCATATAGTATATATGATGAACATGTTGATTATTTGCCTTTGAAGCTACATCATCTCTCGTGATGATCGGTTTTGATGTGGTGGATTTGGTTCGTGTGATCACTAAAACAATGTGAGGGATGTTGTTTTGAGTGGGAGTTCACCTAGATTAATTTAACTATTAATTAGAACCCTATTTGTCATAAACTTAGTCTAAACTATTGCAAATATGTTGTAGATCAATGGCGGCCCCTACCATCATTTTTAATACGTTCCTAGAGAAAGAAAAGCTGAAACAAAATGGAAGCAACTTCACGAAATGGTTTCATAACATGCGGATTGTCCTTGATGCTCCAAATTTGACCTATGTGATGGATGCACCGCTAGGTGACCCACCTGCAAATACTGCGTCTCAGGATGAGCACAATGTGTATGACACGAAGCTTGATGACTACAATCTTGTGAAATATGTGATCCTCATTTTGATGGAGCATAAACTTCAAGAACGCTTTGAACTTAGTAGCACTGCTGCCATGGTGAAGGAACTCAAAGCCTTGTTTCAGGGCCAATTTCGTGCTGAGAGATATATGATCTCTAGTGAGTTCTTTAGTGTTGACATGGAGAAACACAACTCTATGAAAGATCACATCATGATGATGATGAACGATGTTCAACGTCTCAAGACACTTGGATATGTAATTCCGGTTGATCTTATGATGGATAGAATTGTACAGTCACTCCCACCTAGTTACAAAGAGTTTGTGTTGAATTACAAGATAAGTGGTGCGATTGGATCGCTCACTGAACTTGCTGCCACTTTGTTGGCTGCACAAGTAGACATAAAGGAAAAGGGAGATCTCAAGGGTAACTTCGAAAGTAATGGCAAATCTGTTGCTACACTTGATAAGAACACCCGACCTGGACCTAGCCCTGATACAGAATGCTTTTATTGCAAAGAGTGTGGTCACTGGAAGGAATTTCCCTAAGTACTTGGCGGATCTAAAGAATGACAACATCAAGAAGAAAGGTATATTCGATATGCATGTTATTGATGTGTATCTCACTAGTAGTTGCAGTAGTGCCTGGGTATTTGATAATGGTTCGGTTGCTCATATTTGTAACTCGAAACAGGTGTTGCAGAATAGACGGAAACTAGCGAAGAACAAGGTGACGATGCGCGTTGGAAATGGATCAATGGTTGATGCGATCGCGGTCGGCACGCTACCTCTTCATCTACCATAGGGATTAGTTTTATACTTAAATAATTGTTATTTGGTGCCTGCGTTCATCATGAACATTATATTCGGATCATGTTTATTGCGAGACGGTTATTGTTTAAGTCCAAGAATAATGGTTGTTTGATTTATATGAGTAATATGTTTTATGCACATGCACCTTTGATAGATGGTCTATTCTTGTTGAATCTCGATTGTAGTAATACACATGTTCATAACATCGAAGCTAAACATTTGAAATTAAGCGATAACTCAACCTATATGTGGCACTGTCGTCTTGGTCACATTAGATTGAAGCGTATGAAGAAACTCCATTCTGATGGACTTCTTGAATCACTTGAAAGATGCGAAGCATGTCTGATGGGTAAAATGACTAAGACTCCATTTTCTGGTATGATGGAGCGAGCTATGGACTTATTGGAAATCATACATACCGATGTGTGCGGCCCGATGAGTGTAGCATCGCGCGGTGGTTATCTTTATGCTCTTACTTTCACGGATGACTTGAGTAGATATGGTTATATCTATTTCATGAAACATAAGTCCGAAACTATCGAGAAGTTTAAGGAATTTCAAAGTGAAGTATAGAATCAACATAACAAGAATATTAAATTTCTATGATCTGATCATGGAGGTGAATATCTAAGTTATGAGGTTTGGCAAGCATTTGAAGAAATGTGGAATACTTTCACAATTGACACTGCTGGGAACACCACAACGTAATGGTGTGTCCGAAAGTTGTAATCGAACTCTCTTAGATATGGTTCGTTCTATGATATCACTTACAGATTTACCGCTGTCATTTTGGGGTTATGCATTAGAAACAGTTGCATTCACTTTAAATAGGGCACCATCTAAATCCATTGAAACGACACCGTATGAATTATGGTTTGGGAAGAAACCTAAATTGTTGTTCCTTAAAGTTTGGGGTTGTGAAGCTTATGTAAAGAAGTTACAGCCCGACAAGCTTGAACCCAAAGAAAAAAATGTGTCTTCATAGGATACCCGAAGGAAACTTGTAACACCCCACTTTTAGATAATTATATATTAGGGTTTGGATTGCGCATTCATAAGCATCATCATTTAAATTGTGCATTGAAAGATTTCCCTGTTATTATTCCCTTTTTCCTTGGCAGTGTGTCAAGTCCATCTGGCTCAAATGATTGATGAATTGGATCTTGAGTCAAAAAACTTCGCTACTTTTTAGGGTGAAAAAATGACAAAGAGACTGACATCGCAGAGGATGGGAAGGACCCAATCACCTGCCTACATTCACATTTCCTGCTGAGATCCCAAGTCTCCAAGTGGGCCCTCTTGGCCACCCAAGACCTTGGCTTTTTAGAGAATCTCGCTCCTGTGTCGTAGGACTTGTAGTTTGGCAGTCCACCGGGTAGGTTTGTTTATCCTTCCTTTTTCGAGCGTCTTCTTGGAAATCAAACCCTAAAACCCTAGCTTTTCCCTCTCTTTATATTTGCAAATATATTCAAAGAGGTTTTGAATTTTGAAAAGTATCAAAATGTATGGGTCCCAAATTGTCTAAAGGGGTTCCTACAGTATTTTATATATTTTGAAAACCTTCTGGTACTTTTGAAATAATTCAAAACAGATTCAAATTGGAAAATACAAAACAAAAATTGCAAACTGAAAAAGAAAAGGTTTTGCCAAATAAAAACAAGCCAGGAAGCCAACCAGGCCGGCCCATCCCTTTCCTCTCCCTATCTGTCGCTCAAGCGTGCAGCCCAGCAACCGGCCCAATCCAGCCCAGCGTGGACCGTACCGCTTCGTCGGTTGCTCCGTCGTCTTCCTCGACAGCGGCAAGCAGCTGCCTGTTGCGCTGCTCACCGTCGATCGTCGATGGTGCACCGTGATGCCTTCCGCCGCTTGGAGGAGAGGATAAGGAGCAGCCACACGCCTCTGCCTCTCTCCCCTGGTCACTCCCTCTCCCTGGAGCTCTCCCTTGCCCCTTTTCGCGCAGACCCGAAACCCTAGCTCCGATGATTCCTGCCGTTCCCGACCGCCCTAGACCGATCCATGGCCACCGCTAATATCGCCTTGGTGGACTCTTTCACCTACCCGAAGGAATAGGGGCCGCGCGCCTCAAATCCTCGCCATTGATGTTGTCTTCCTCGATGCCGGCCGCCATTGATTCAACACCGTCAGACCACGGCAAGCCTCCTCGAGCCCACCCCTGCAATCACGGTGAGCACCCGGTGCTCAAGGGCCCCTCCAATCTCCCCCTCACGTGTTGTAGCCGCCGCTCACCGTTCTTCTGTGAGCTCTACCGCCGCGCGCCGTTGCAGCCACTATTCAGGCGACCTAACCCAAGCGGCACCACCACCTTGAGGTCGCCAGTGTAGAGCTGCGTCCAACGCACCCCTCCTCGAGGCCCCGCGCGCTCTCTTCCGCCGTCTACGGTGAACATCTGGCGGTGGCCGCCGAGATGATATCACCTTGGCATCACACTAACGTGGCCCACGGGCCCGCTAACCTTTGACCGCCACGGTGGCTTGCTGATGTGGCCTAGGGCCCAGCAGTCAGTCAAAGTGGCTAGGTTCTGTCTCGGTAAAAATAAACCCAACCCTTTGCTGATGTCATAATGACGCAATAAATCAATTAACTTGTTTCAATAAATCTAGAAATTGAATAAAACTTGTAAAATTCATATCTAATTATTTATAATTCAGAAAAATATGTATAATATATAAAAATGTTTAGAAAAATGAGATCTATCTCTTTAAGCTATAATCATGCATTGTTCAACAACTTTCATAACAAGTTTAATTAGAAGAAGAAACCAACCCCTCTCATATACATTCGTAGTTTCTCCGAGTTAGGGTCTGCACCCCTCGGAACCCCGATTAAGTTGTCGAGCATGCTTTAGGGTTAATTTCAATACAAATTAACTTTTCATATCATCATTATTGCTTGAGCATTGCATCGATTCCATTGTTGATTGTTTCCCTATCTTTCCGGTGTTTGGTTCTTCTCGGTAGAATACGATATCGAGATCGAGATTGAAGACCGAGATTAAAACCATCGAAGATCGACGAACAATACTTGACCAACTGTAACCAAGTAAAGTAGAAGATTATCGAAGCTCTGCTTTCTATTATCAACTGGCAAAGGCAAGCATAGCCCCACCATGATATAATCCTATGTTTTCGAAAGCATTTCAATTCTTGCCATGTTGCATACGATTCTACGGTGGTCTTTTATTGATAGATAGAGTATCCTATCTGTTGCATACTTCCTTTGAGCTTATATTACCTGATCCCCTGCTCCTAGCATTACTAGGTTTGGCTTGTGTGCGCTGCTAGAGCTTTTATATGTGTCCTGCTTAGCCATGCATAGATGTTAAGTCTGGTCCATCTAGATGATGTATCAGATGGAGAAAATCTAGTATAACAGGAGAACGTGATAAGAAGAGATCAGAGGTGGTATGAGTTAAACATGCTAAGGCTTGTATGGGAGGCCACGGTGGGATGTGGTTTTTCTAGTCCCATGCTCGCCACCACTAGGACCTGAGCTCTTGCCTTTGGAACCGAGATGAGCGTACAACCACACGGGGCCTGGACAACCTCACAAGAAACTAACTTGCCTAGTAGATTCCATGAGTGACATAGTTCGGGTGTTCCATTCGACATACGCATTGAAAATGTTTTCGAAAGAGGAGGTGAAGGAGGTGCATTCATACAGGTAGGGAAGCGTGGACTGGGTTGCTTGGGGTTGATGGCGCCCCTGGTAAACCAACCTCGCCTCACATCTTTAAGTACCGGCTTCGGGATTTGACCCGTTACGGCGGAACCATACTTATTGTGTGACTCATGGTCTCGACGAAAGCAAGGTAAAGGTCGTGTCTAACCACCCTCTGTCGGCCATCCAAGGAAGAGGGCTTATCTAGTGGCATTAAGAGAAGGTTAGTACGTGTGGGGAAAGTTGTACACCCCTGCAGGGTAATAATCTTTTTGAAAAGCCGTGTTCACGTTTATGAATGACTTGGCGACCGGACTCAAGATCATAGAGAACTATAAACTAATCGTAAAACTTGGTAGATTAATGTGTGCTTAAGGATGCTTCCTCATGGGTACGAGGGGGTGATCCTAGTTCAGGAGATGACGATTGGTGGATATCAAAAGATGATGATAAATATTTCGGAGATGTTGCTCTCGTATCCCCTTTTAAAATACTCTGACTAGACGAGCTTCTTCTCCCTCTTGTTTTATAAACAAAAGTGGCTTTATGCAAAACAACTCCACCAGCCATAAGTCTTGTGGAGTACACCCTATACTCACCCTTGCTTTGTTGATACTTTTGGCAGAGTAAGTGTTCACCTGAAGACGAGTTCTGTACTACATTGACATCGACGAGTAGCTTGGGGTTCCCAGCCGGCAGCCTGGAATCTATGGGCTGGGACGTCATCGTTATGCTTCAGGCCTCTTAGGCCATTTTTTAAGTTTGCTATACTTAATAGAATAATTTGCCTTCCGTTGTTTAATGTTTCTGGTCAGTGACCTTTGCTTGTAATAATTTGGTTCTATACTCAGTTATGAGCTTGTTGTAATAATTTTTGTGTCGTAGGGTCACTGCTGTGTTATCGATTCTTCACTGGATATCCTCGAGCTCAAGGTTAAGCTTATGTCATACGGAGGTCTGGGATTTGTTTAGCCCTGATCTCGGGGGTGTCACAAAACTATTGGGTATACCTTCTATCATAGATCCGAGGGCAAAATCTTCATTGCCAAGAATGGATCCTTTCTAGAGAAGGATTTTCTCTTGAAACAAGTTACTGGAAGGAAAGTAGAACTCAGCGAGGTTGTCGAACCTTCTCTCAGATTTGAGAGTAGGGCAGCACCGGAAGAAGTTCATGTGGCGCCTACACCAATAAGAGAGGAAGCTAATGATGTTGATCATGAAACTTCGGTCGAAGTTACTATGGAACTATGCATGTCAATGAGAACTAGTACGGCTCCCGATTAGTATGATCCCATTATGAGTGTCATGTTGGTGGACAACACCGATGACCCTGCGAAATATGAGGAAGCAATGATGATCCCAGATTCCAATAAATGGCAAGAAGCCATGAAATCCGAGATAGGATCCATGTACAAAAACCATGTATGGACTTTGGTGGACTTACCGGATGGCCAAAATGTTGTCGATAATAAATGGATTTTCAAGAAGAAAATAGATGCTGATGGTAATGTTACCATCTACAAAGCTCGACTTGTGGCAAAAGGCTTTCAACAAATTCAAGGAGTTGACTACGATGAGACTTTCTCACTGGTAGCGAAGCTAAAGTCTGTGAGGATTTTGTTAGCAATCTCTGCATATTATGATTATGAGATATGGAAGATGGATGTCAAAACGGCGTTCCTCAATGGAGACATTGATGAAGAGTTGTATATGGTACAACCCAAAGTTTTTGTCGATCCTAAAGATGCTAACAAGGTATGCAAACTTCAACTGTCCATTTATGGATTGAAGCAAGCATCCCGAAGTTGGAATCAACGTTTTGATAAGGTAATCAAAAGTTTTGGTTTTATACAAACTGATGGAGAAGTTTGTATTTACAAGAAAGTGAGTGGGAACTCTGTAGCAATCCTAGTACTATATGTGGATGACATATTGTTGATTGGGAATGATATAGACCTTCTTAATAGTGTCAAAGATTATTTGAATAATAGTTTTTCAATGAAGGATCTTGGCGAAGCATCTTACATGTTAGGCATAAAGATTTATAGAGATAGATAGAGACGCCTAATATCATTGTCATAGAGTACATATTTGGACAAAGTTCTAAAGAGTTTTGGAATGGAAGATAGCAAGAAAGGGTTATTTCCCATGTTGCCCAATACGACCTTAAGTAAAACTCAAAGTCCAGCTACGGCAGAAGATAGAGAAAGGATGAGTAAGACTCCCTATGCCTCAGCAATAGGATCTATCATGTATGCCATGCTATGTACTAGACCCGACATTTCATATGTTGTTAGTTTAACTAGCAGATATCAAAGTGATCTAGGAGTGGATCATTGGCAGCAGTCAAAAACATCCTTAAGTACTTGAGAAGAACTAAGGATATGGTTCTTTCTTATGGAGGTGATGAACAACTCTTTGTTAATGGTTACACCGATGCTAGTTGGAACACCGATCCGGATGATTCTAAATCACAATCTGGATACGTATTTACTTTGAATGGTGCAGCAGTTAGCTGGAGGAGTGCAAAGCAAAGCGTTGTGGCGAGATCTTCAACTAAATCGTAATACATGGCTGCTTCGGAGGCTTCACAAGAAACGATATGGATGAAAGAGTTCATTATAGAGATGGGTGTGGTTCCTAGTGCGCTGGACCCAATGTCTATCTACTGTGATAACATGGGCGCCATAGCCAATGCACAAGAACGATCGCCAACGACCTGACTCCAGCATAGGAAAGCGCGCTCGTCGAATTCCTCTGTGAGCGCTGGAAAATTTATCCTGGTGTCCTGCGGACATGCCAGGAGTTCCCAGGGAATTCGCCGATCACGCGCTCAATGTATTTCCAGATGCGAAGCCAGTCAAGCAGTCGATGCATCGACAGTTCGAGCCAAGGGCCGAAACCGTTGGAATCGACGTCAACAAACTCCTCGAGGCCAACTTCATCAGGGAAATCAAAGAAAGCGAGTGGCTAGCCAACACCGTGGTGGTCCCCAAAAAAGAGACGGACATCCTACGGATGTGTGTGCACTTCACATCGCTCAACAAGCATTATTCCAAGGACCACTTCCCTCTACCAAGGATCGACCAGATCATCGACTCCACTGGAGGATGCGAGAATCTCTCCTTCCTTGACGCCTACTCAGGTTACAACCAAATTCGACTGAATGTCAAAGATCAGGAGAAAACAGCGTTCATCACGCCATTCGGGGTGTTCTCCTACAACACAATGCCCTTTGGGCTGAAGAACGCAAGCGACACTTACCAGAGATGCATGCAAGCATGTCTGAAGGACCAGATCAGTCGCAACATCCAGGTCTGCGTCGACGACATAGTAATCAAGACCAGGGAGGCCAGGACGCTCATCGACGACCTCCGAGAGACATTCGATAACCTTGATCGCTACAAAATCAATTTGAACCCAGACAAGTGTGCCTTCGGCGTACCGTATGGCCATCTACTATGGTACTTCATATCCCAGCGGGGCATCGAGGCGAACCCGAAGAAAATCAGGGCTATTCTAGCCATGGAGAAGCTGAAGAACCTCAGAGGGGTCCAGCAGCTTGCCGGACAAATCACGGTGCTCAGCAGATTCATCAGTCGCATGGGCGAGAAAGCTCTCCCCTTTTATCAGCTGCTGCGCAAGGCCGACAAATTCGAGTGGACACATGAATCAGATGATGCATTCGAGGACCTCAAATGCCTGCTCTCCACATCACCCGTCTTGGTCATGCCGAAGGAGAAGGAGCCCTTACTGCTATACATAGCAGCCACGCATCAGGTGGTCAGCACCGCACTCATGGTCGAACGACCCGAAGATGGAAAGACCCATGGGGTCCAATGCCCAATCTACTACCTCAGCGACGTATTGACCCCGACAAAGCAGAGGTACCCTCATGACCAGAAGCTCTCCTACGGCGTATTCATGACGGCGCGTTGGCTGAGCCACTACTTCCAGGAGCACCAGATTGTGATCGTCAACGACGCCCCGCTATCGAACATCCTGAACAACCCCGAAGCCACGGGATGCGTAGCCCTGTGGGGTATCGACTTGTCTACAGCCCCTGATATGCACTTCGATGGCTCCAAGCGCGAGGCCGGAGCAGGGGCCGGCATCATACTAACATCCCCTCAAGGCGACAAGATGAAGTATGTCCTTCAGATGAAATTATGCGCCTCCAACAACGAGGCCAAATACGAGGCCGTCATCCACAACATGAGGATGGCTAAGGTGTGCAGCGCAACACGCCTTGTCATCTATGGCGACTCAAACTTCGTCGTCTATCAGATGATGAACGAGTGCGACGCCCATAGCGCCAACATGATCGCATACCGTGCGCTCTAGAACTCACTCGAAGGAGACTTTGACGGCTGCGAACTTCGGCATGTTGGCAGGGAAAGCAATGAGGAGGCCGACAAGCTTTCCAACATTGGCTCTACCTGTGCTCGGGTGCCACCAGGAGTGATCCTCGAACAAATCTGCGTACCCTCCATCAAGCGGAAATTCCCAAAAGGCTCAGCCGAAGAATCAGAGCAATCAGGGGCTGCGCTGCCTGAAGGACAAGAAGGACCCGAAAAGCTCGACACGGAGGTCGAGTTGGTAATCCTTATGCAGGTCATGGCGATTGAGGAAACGGGGACGCAACCATACCTTCGCTACCTGATAAACAATCAGCTGCCTGAGGACCCGACAGACGCCCGGCGCATATCTCGCAGATCAAAGGCATTCACCATAATCAATGGCGAGTTGTACAAGTGCAGCATTTAGGGTGTGCTCCAGCGATGCGTCACCGTTAGTGACGGGAAAAGCATCCTCCTAGACATCCATGAGGGTATCGGCGACCATCACGCAGGCAGCCGCGCCCTAGTCGCCAAAGCTCTACAAGCTGGGTTCTACTGACCAACCACAATGAATGACGCCAAGGAGATAGTCCAAAGGTGCAACACCTATCATAGGTATGCGGACAAGCCACACGTGCCAGGATCAGAGCTGCGGTCTGTTCCAGTGGCTTGAACTTTTACCCAGTGGGGCCTCGACATGATCGGTAAACTGCCAAAGTCCTCGCCAGGAGGCCATGTCTTCCTCCTGGTAGCAGCTGACAAATTCTCCAAGTGGATCGAGGCCATGCCCGTCACCAACCAAAGCGGCAAAACGGTCGTCAAGTTTTTCGAGACCATTGTCTATAGGTTCGGAGTACCTCATAGAATCATAACGGACAACGCTCAAACTTCATCTCGAAGGATTTCCGAGACTTCTGCGGGAACCTTGGAATCAACCTATCATACGCCCCCGTGGTGCATACACAAACCAACGGACAGGTCGAAAAGGCCAACGGCCTCATCGACAACGGCATCAAGAAGCGCCTGCTACATCCACTCAAAAGGCTTGCGGGAGCCTGGACATACGAGCTACCCTCTATTCTCTGGAGCCTGCGCACAATGACAAACAGCTTAACCGGCTATACACCCTTCTTCATGGTGCATAGAGCCGAAGCCATGCTACCTGCTGAGGTACGCTACAAGGCTCAATGGGTCGTTGCTTACAGCAAGGCCGAATCATCAGCCACACTCGAAGATGCCGTCAATACGCTCGACAAGGCACACGACATCGTCGCGGCTCGCTTGGCGGTGTATCAGCAGAGCCTTCGCAACTACCACAGTCGTTGGCTGCGTCCAAGGTCCTTCATTGAAGGAGACCTTGTCCTGCAACTCAAGCAAGAAGGGCACAAGAAGCTCGAGTCACCCTGGGAAGGACCCTACATCGTCACCAAAGTCATCCCAGGTGGCGCCTACCGCCTCAGGGACGTCGCATCAGGAGTCGAATACTCCAACTCCTGGAACAACTACGACGCTTCTACCCCTAGTTACCCTTTACTTTCAATAAGGCTATTTAGACAGGCTATTCAGCCGATCAATGTACCTTCTCATTTACGATGAATAAAAGCTAAGTTCCTTGGCCCAAAAATCTTTTCCCCCTTACATTATTTATCACTAAACATGCTCGGGGGCTTTACCTCACTTACGACTTCGTCGATTGAAAACAACGCATATAACCTGAGTAGTTGGCCATGTCAGACTAAAGAAAAGGATATGCACATTGCATAATCATACAATGCACTACGTGCCAACACATACAAACTTTACAAAGGGCGTTATAAGCCCACTCGAATAAATACATGCTTTACATCATCTCAATTTTTGTTTTATAGGACTTAACCATGCTAAATCAGAACGTTTGTCCGCTCCTCAAACACATCTTTGGCATACTGTGTCACAGCCGCGTAATGTGGACGCATATCCCACGCCATGCCACTAGCCGGGGAAGGAGGTCTAGCCGCAATCACGGCGAGGTCGACATTGCGACGATGCAGTCGAACAAGTGAAAGGACCGCCTTCACGCCCGCCACCAGTTGATGACGCACCAACTCCTTGACATGCCTAGCATCGCGAAACTTTCCAAGAAGACCCAAGAAGCTCTAAGGAGCCGAATCCAAGGGGAACATAGTCTCCCAAATCGCCGTGAGTAACACCCTCACTCGCTTGAGGACCAGAAGAACTTGGTGGACGCGATCTTGCACTGTCGCAAGGACGATCGCTTGATCATGGTCCATCCAAAAGAAACCGCCGGCTTCCAGCTCCTGTTGCGTCAAGCAGTTCATTAGAATCTCTACGCGTTCCTTCTCTTCCTTCGAAAGAAGATTCACAACTGCACACAAGTAGTGGATAAGCTCACCAAGAAAAATTGGTCCACTCGAAAAGACAACGAGTTCAGGTAACTTACATTGGAGTTGCTTGCCAATCTGCCGAAAATCTTCAAGAAAAAACTCCTCCTTGGCAATGGCTCTCTCAGCCTTCGACTTCCACACAACCACGTGACCGCGGATGATCAGGATGTCCTTCTCCAAACTCCAAATACGGTCACGCAAAAAAGGCAAATGAGACGAATCGCTCAACGATGGACGAGCGGCAGGTGCAGGAGAAGGTGTAACCACCGCAGCCTCACCCGAAGGACCCTATGGGTGCATAGGCAAACATCAAAATCACAAAAACTTGACAACAGTCAAAAGGCGCATTCATATATACATAAATTAAGCCACTGTCTGGTAGAGTGACACTTGTTCCGCACGAAGGCATTACACATGCAAAACACAAAAGGCAAGCTAAACTAGCTACAGCGAAGAAAGGGCCTAAGCGCCATCACCCGGAGCAGCTTCGGAGCCAGACTGCCTACTCTTGGCCGGCCGCTGCTGTTCTACCATGTAGTCAGCCACGATGTCTATCATCTTAGGCCCAAAATGCTTACAGCAGGAGGCAAAGGTGGCAAAAGCTACCTCAGAGCATCCGCCACAGTCGGCATCCTGGACGTGACCTGCATCAGATCAAGTTGGGCTCCAGACGCTAACACCATTGCTAGCCCCATAGTAGAGCCGACACCCTTCTGTGCACACTTGTACTTCACAGGAGCATCATCCGCCAGGGCCTCCGCCAAGGATTCGACATCCTCAAGGGCAACGCCCTTGGGGTTGATCTCCTTATAGAAGCGAGTAAGCACCTTCTTGGATTTATCGAGCGCCTCCACGGACGAGGTGCAGCGATCGACATTCGCCAAGAGATCACCATGCACTAAGGCATCACGATTGAACATAACACCTGAGGCATCTGGAAATAAAACGACGAGCTCATCATACGAGGAGGAAATCACAATTGAATCATTTAGCAACAAAAGGAATTGCAAGGTGCCCTATCAGACATATCCTTGGCAGCAGCCATCAGCTTTTCAACCATGGCGTTCTCCCGGGTCGCTACGACGGCCGTGAGATGCTGCTCACGGTCTTCAGCCTCCTTCTGCTTGCACTGGAGGGCCTCTGCATCATCCTTCGCCTTTTTCTCCGCTTTGCCTAAGCTCTTTTCGAGAGTGTTCAACTTGCGTAGAGCATCGTTGTTCTCATCTACAGCATGGGCCAACCAAAGGATGAATACAAGGAAAACTATGGAGGAATCGAAACAAAGCAAAAAAGAAACCTACGCACGTCGAAGCTGCTTGAGCTCGCCTTCCAGCGAAAGGTGTCGCTCGATCAGGCGGTTGGCGTCATGCAGAAAGGGCTGCAACAAAAAGAGCAGGCTAGCTGAATAAAAGACTCAGGGGCTCCCCTCATGCAAAAAAAGGAAGACACTTACGTGGTCTGCTGTCGACTCTGAAGGTTTTGATATCGTCTTCCACGTCAGAGTGCACGAGCCTCCCGACTCGCGGAGCTCGAATCCTCATTACCGGAGTTAGCCACCATCTTGGGAAATGAAGACGTCGGCTTCGATTCTGCAATCATGTCTTCGGTGTCCTCCTCAAGGGACTCCTCCGACTGATGACTACTAGCACTTACAAAGAACCAGATCAACAACAGGATAATACTTAGCACATGAATAAAGCAACAAGATACGACTAGAGTAACTTACGATGGTATGTCTGACAAATTGAAGACAGGAGCCTCCTTCTCCTTCTTCTTCTTCTTCTTGGCTAGCGGTTGCGGGGCCACCGCCCGTATAGGCACAGCAGGAAAGGGTGCATAGGTCACACCCTCATCCCCGCCGTGCTGCTCGAGGAAGTACGGACCCTTCAGCATTGGTGGCATCTCCCCATCCGAAGTTTCTCTCTGGGACCGCTTTCGGGTTTTTCCTTCTCTCGGCTCGGGGGCTTCCATGGAAGGAGACTGCGCCGGGGGAAACTCGGATTCGGACTCCGCCTCTTCGTGGTCCGGTGCATCCGCGTACTTCTCAGCTAGAGGGGGCATCATCCCAGCTACCTTGAGGCCCTGTGAATTTAAGACAACAGATGCAAAATTATAAGTACTGACATTAAACAACACACACTCGAACATAGCACTACGCACAACTACAAGTTTCACCTAGGGAACGGCCTTCTTGGCACTAAAAGGGGCAGTCAAGGACTTCCCCGGGAGATCCTCGTCGGCTTTGTACTTCAGCAGAGTCCGAAGAGCCTTATCAAGGTCACCCGAATACATCTCCTCAGTCAACACCCTTGTCAGGTCGTTGGTGGAAGCATACAAGAACATCGGATGTGCCCTTGATTGGAGCGGATACACTCGAAGCTTGAGGAAGGTGCAGATGATGTCAACACCATTGACCTCTTTGTCGACCACCAACTGGAGAGCTTCCACCCGCTTGTAGAGCTTCTCCACCCCTTCGGACTCACCCTCCAAGATGTCGTTTCCCCACGACCTCTTTCGGATGATCTCTTGGTTGGAGTCAAAGGGGGCAAGCCCATAATGCTGACTATCTAGCTTAACGCTGCGGATGTAGAACCACTTCCTGCGCCAGTACTGGACGGACTCGCAAAGGGAGAAAGAGAAGAAATGGATAGTGGAGCGGATAGAAATTTTGCAGCCACCCAGTGGATAGACACCACCAGTGCCAGATTACCTCTTCACATAGTAGAGTCTCCGTAAGAGGCCAAAGTGAGGCTCGATTCTGATCCAGCACTCGCAAAGAGTAATAAAACAAGCGATATGAAGAAGAGAATTGGGAGACAGATGGTGAAGCTGAATTCCATAAAAGAAAAGAAGCCCACGAAGAAATTCGTGGGCGAGCAAGGAGAGATCCCGGATGACAAAGGCAAAACATCACCCGAAAGCCTTCGGGTGGGCAAGGGATTACCTCTTGGATCGGGAGGATGGCGTCGTATTTATCCTAGGAGATCAGACCAGCATCACGAAATTTGCGCAAATCCGAGTCGCGCATCTCCATGGGCCGCCACCCGCCGTCGGTGGTACGGCTCGGAGCAGCGGCTTTCTTTTCGGCGCTGGCGGTGCTGGAACCCGCTGTAGTAGAGGAAGCCTTCTTGGGATTTCCCATGGAGGAGCAACGAGTGCGGCGATGTGAGTGCAAAAAAGTAGAGGGAAATACGCGGAGAATGTCCAATGCACATTATAAGCAAGAGCTCAAGAAATGGTAGCAATGGAAAAGAAGCAGAGGAAAATGGCGAAGGATAAAACTCGTTGTTTCCCCCACTGTTGTGGTGGTGTCACGGCATATGCCATGGGTAAGCTAAAGTTGGGGCCGATGGGCGTGGAGGAATCCGGGGAGGGATGGTGTAGTGAAGACCGCACTCGTATGAACAAAGAGAAATACGATGTATCTAGGAGTGAGGCTCTCATGTGGAGATAACACCTCTTTCTCTATATCTAATTTCTTATAATCTTGCCATACTTGTGGATACAATCATGCTCCTGGAGCTGTATTTCCTATGCCTCTATCTAGATCTCTTTGTGAGAGTGGAGGAGGAAAAAGAAGGAGATATCCTAGTGTACATAGAGGAGAAGAGCCCTTCGGGGCCTCTCTGAGAACGATCCCCCTGGTGCTCCTTATAAAGGGGAGCCTAGGGGACAAGACTTGTTCCCCATGTTTGGCATCTGTGTATCATATTCCTGGCATCTTTTTAGATGCTCAGCATATGCCTTGGCATCTTTGGAGATGCCAAGGCATATTCCTTAGCATAGTCTTGGATGCCATAGGCATATTCCTTATTGCATGTGTCAGTCTGAGCCATGGGCGTCTCAAGACTGACACGATACTTGTGGAGCTCGTCCTGACTCGATGGAGTATAGCTGTGGAGGTTAGGAATACATCTAGAAATAAATAAGAGGGCATATGGGTGAAATAACTCGGCCCAGACGGCCCGAAAGAGGTGGTAATTAGGCCAGCTTCCTGGATGATTCGGCCTAGTCCAAACAGCGAAGAAAATGGCCCAGCCGGGTCAGATCTTATTCGGCCTAGGCGGGGTCTGGACCAGCCCAGTCGGGTCACTTGAAAGGCCCTGCCGGATTACTGCCTACCCGACCCAAGTGGCAAGTGGCCAAAGGGAGATGTTGGAGCGCTGTTGTCCAGGGTTGGCCGCTTCTCCCCTACGTCGGCCCAGCCTGGACATGGAGGTGGTGGACCTGGCGATGATGTGCGGCCCCGCAGTGGGCTGAACTATTTACGTCGGCCCACCCGAGGGAAGAGCTTGCAGGGAGGACAGAGCTCAGGGGTGGGCCAAATTGTTTCCCTGCCGGCCCACCCGGGCGACATGGAGGAGGCGCGCTGTGTCGAGGTTGGAGGGGAAGTCTCTGGCGCGGGATCGGGAAGACGCTGGCGGGAACGGGAACGTAAGGGGCGACGTTTGGCGGGAGTGGGTGGAGTGCCTAGGGATGGCGATGCAGGCGATGTGGTGGGTCAGCCCGTGGTGGGCCGAATGAAGTCAGCTCAGCCCACCCGGGAAACCGGTTTGCTGTGCGCTGCTTGATTCGGTACCTAGGCCGAATCTGTGGGCAATCTCTTCTTTTATTTAATAATTCGGCCTAAGGGAACCTAAACTAGGCCAAGTTAGTCTTCATTCGTTTTTCCTTCTTCTTTTACTTATTCTATTTATACTTTTCATCTCTGATTGTATAATTCAATGCTCTATTGATTTTATTGATACACTAACTCTGGGGTACCTGGGGGTATAGCCCCGACATTAGTCCCCGATGCTATGTGGGACTCACGGAGTCGCTCATAGGCTTTATACCAAATATTCCCTGAGTTATTATCTGATACATGTTTTTCTCGTCATATATCTCTCAGCCATATAACCTATTTGATTAAGTTCACGACTTCCTGCCATCTTTGGCACTGGTCTCTTAATTCTTTTGGGTAATTTATGAGTTCTGGCAATTTTTGGCACAGCTCTTTTAACCCTTTTGGGTAAGTTATGAGTTCTGGCCTTCTTGGGCACTCCTCTCTTAACCTTTCGGGTAAGTTATGAGTTCTGGCCATTTTTGGCACTCCTCTTTTAACCCTTTTGGGTAAGTTATGAGTTCTGGCCTTTTTTGGCACTGCTCTTTAACCATTTTGGGTAAGTTATGAGTTCTGGCCTTCTTGGGCACTGCCCTCTTACCCTTTTGAGTAAGTTATGAGTTCTGGCCTTCTTGGGCACTGCTCTCTTAACCCTTTTGGGTAAGTTATGAGTTCTGGCCTTCTTGGGCACTGCTCTCTTAACCCTTTTGGGTAAGTTATGAGTTCTGGTCATTTTTGGCACTCTCTTTTAACCCTTTTGAGTAAGTTATGAGTTCTGGGCTTCTTGGGCACTGCTCTCTTAACCCTTTTGGGTAAGTTATGAGTTCTGGCCTCCTTGGGCACTGCTCTCTTAACCCTTTTGGGTAAGTTATGTATCCAAGTCATCTCATTTGATTTGTATGACCCAGTCATGACTTATGTCCCAAATCCGAGTTATCTGAATCTTCATCCGAGTTATATGACCCAAATCCGAATTATATTACTTATGTTTAAAATCCTAGTTATCTGACTCAAAGTCCAAGCTATATGACTCAAATCCAAGTCATATGATTCCAAATTCGTGTTACCTGACTTTAAATCCGAGTTATACTACTCAAATCTGACTGATGTCTCAAATCTAAGTCATCCGACTCAAAATCCGAGTTATATGACTCTAATCCGAGTCATCTGATTCCAAATCTGAGCTATATGACTCAAATCTGAGTCATTTATTTCCTTTTTCGAGTTATGCTACTCAAATTTGACTTATGTCCTAAATCTGAGTTATATGACTCAAATCCGAGTCATCTGTTTCCGAATCCGAGTTATTTTACTCAAGTTTGACTTATGTCTCAATCTGAGTCGTCTGACTCAAATCCGAGGTATATGACTCAAATATGAGTCATCTATTTCCAAATCTGAGTTATTTTTACACAAAATTGACTTATGTCTCAAATTGGAGTCATCTGACTCAAATCCAAGGTATATGACTCAAATCCGAGTCACCTGTTTCGAAATCCGAGTTATTTTTACTCAAATTTGACTTATGTCTCAAATCTGAGTCATCTGACTCAAATCTGAGGTATATGACTCAAATCCGAGACATCTTCTTCCAAATCCGAGTTATTTTACTCAAGTTTGACTTATGTCTCAAATTTGTGTCACCTGACTCAAATCTGAGGTATATGACTCAAATCTGAGTCATCTGTTTCCGAGTTATTTTTACTCAAATTTGACTTATGTCTCAAATCTGAGTCATCTGACTCAAATCCGAGGTATATGACTCAAATCCTAGTCATCTGTTTCCAAATCCGAGTCATTTTTACTCAAATTTGACTTATGTCTCAAATCTGAGTCATCGGATTCAAATCCGAGGTATATGACTCAAATCTGAGTCATCTGTTTCTAAATCCGAGTTATTTTACTCAAGTTTGACTTATGTCTCAAATCTGAGTCACCTGACTCAAATCCAAGGTATATGACTCAAATTCGAGTCATCTGTTTCCAAATCCGAGTTATTTTTACTCAAATTTGACTTATCTTTCAAATCTGAGTCATCTGACTCAAATCCGAGGTATATGACTCAAATCTGAGTCATCTATTTCCAAATCTTAGTTATTTTTACTCAAATTTGACTTATGTTTTAAATCTGAGTTATCTGACTCAAATCCGAGGTATATGACTCAAATCCGAGTCATCTGTTTCCAAATCCGAGTTATTTGTTTACTAAGATATAACTTGATCTGATGAGAAGATGGCAACTTGCCTTTCATATGGATCTGAGATATATATCCGAGATAAAGTTTTGGGATATGATAATAGGGCTAATCGCTGAGAGATGTGATTCGAGATGTAGATCTGAGATATAGATTCGAGATATGATATGCTGGCAAATAGTCATCCGAGATATGACATAACCTGGCAAGGTAGTTAAATATCAGTCCAAGTCATAACATAACCTGGCAATCTGGCGAGCTGAATCAAACTTTAGTCTGAATCAGAGATAAGATAGTAAGGTGAGTCAGAATACAAATCTGAGTTATAATATACCCTGTCCAGTTGAATCAAATGTTAGTCCGAATCATAAATAAACTGAATCAAATTCTAATCAGAATCATAAATAAACTGACTCAAATTCTATCCGAATCATAAATAAGCTGGTAAGCTGATTTAAAGGTTAATCTGAATCATAAATAAACTGACTCAAATTCTATCTGAATCATAAATAAGCTGGTAAGCTGAGCTAATGGTTAATCTGAATCATAAATAAACTGACTCAAATTCTATCCGAATCATAAATAAGCTGGTAAGCTGAGCTAATGGTTAATCCGAATCATAAATAAACTGACTCAAATTCTATCCGAATCATAAATAAGCTGGTAAGCTGAGCTAATGGTTAATCAGAATCATAAATAAACAAACTCAAATTCTATCTGAATCATAACTAAGATAGTCAAATACTGATTTGAATCAACATAATGTTCTCTCAATCTAAAGGTGACTCTACGGATACGTTGGCTAGTCACCGGGTTGAGTTATTTTCTCCCCGGGGTGAACGATCGAGTGCTGGTGGATGAGTTATCTGGTACTTACAGTATCCTTGGAGAATGGTTTGAGCCATTCTTGCTGAGTCTTACCTTCCTTGCTGAGTCAGACTTGGAGACCCCTATGCTTACCTCTCTGTTCTATGTTCGCTTGGAGGAGCTCTATGAAGAAGAGGTTGATGAAGATGCTCCCGTCCGGATGGAAACCGAACCAACGCCACTAAAAGGCCCCATGGTGGGCGCCAAATGTTGTGGTGGTATCACGGCATATGCCATGGGTAGGCTAAATTTGGGGCCGATGGACGTGGAGGAATCCGGGGAGGGATGATGCAGTGAAGACCGCACTCATATGAACAAAGAGAAATACGATGTATCTAGGATTGAGGCTCTCATGTGGATATAATACCTCTTTCTCTATATCTAATCTCTTATAATCTTGCCATACTTGTGGCTACAATCATGCTCCTGGATCTGTATTTCCTATGCCTCTATATAGATCTCTCTATGAGAGTGGAGGAGGAAGAATAAGGAGAGCTCCTAGTGAGCAGAGAGGAGAAGAGCCCTTCGGGCCTCTCTGAGAACAATCCCATGGTGCTCCTTATAAAGGGGAGCCTAGGGGACAAGACTTGTTCCCCACGTTTGGCATCTGTGTAGCATATTCCTGGCATCTTCTTAGATGCTCAGCATATGCCTTGGCATCTTTGGAGATGCCAAGGCATATTCCTTAGCATATTCTTAGATGCCATAGGCATATTCCCTATTGCATGTGTCAGTCTGAGCCATGAGCGTCTCAAGACTGACATGATACTTGCGGAGCTCTTCCTGACTCGATGGAGTGTAATTGTGGAGGTTAGGAATACATCTGGAGATAAATAAGAGAGCGTATGGGGTGAAATAACTCGGCCCAGACGGCCCAGAAGAGGTGGTAATTAGGCCAGGTCCAAACAGCGAAGAAAATGGCCCAGTCGGGTTAGATCTTATTCGGCCTAGGCAGGGTTCAGACCAGCCCAGTCGGGTCACTAGAAAGGCCCAGCCGGATTACTGCCTACCCGGCCCAAGTGGCAAGTAGCCAAAAGGAGCTGCTGCCCGGGGTGGGCCGCTTCTCCCCTTTGTCGGCCCAGCCGGGACATGGAGGTGGTGGACCTGGCGATGGCGTGCGGCCCCGCGGTGGGCCGAACTGTTTACGTCGGCCCACCCGGGGAAGAGCTTGCAGGGAGGACAGAGTGCCGGGTGGGCCAAATTGTTTCCATGCCGGCCCACCCGGGCGACATGGAGGAGGCGCGCTGTGTCGAGGTTGGCGGGGAAGTCTCTAGCGCGGGATCGGGAAGACGCTGGCGGGAACGGGAACATCGGGGGCGACGTTTGGCAGGAGTCAGTGGAGTGGATGGGGCTGGCGAAGCATACGATGTGGTGGGTTGGCCCGTGGTGGGCCGAATGAAGTCAGTTCGGCCCACCCGGGAAACTGGTTTGCTGTGGGCTGCTTAATTCGGTAGCTGGGCCGAATCTGTGGGCAATTTCTTCTGTTATTTAATAATTCTGCCTAAGGGAACCTAAACTGGGCCGAGTTAGTGTTCATTCATTTTTCCTTCTTCTTTTACTCATTCTATTTATACTTTTCATCTCTGATTGAATAATTCAATGCTCTATTGATTTTCTTGATACACTAACTATGGGGTACCTGGGGGTATACCCCCTGACACCCATGTTATAAAAGGGCAAGGACGATGCTGCAGAGCCGTCGATTGAGAAGTCCTAACGCGTGCATCAGATCTAACCGTCCATGTGTCAGCACCAAACTGAACCGTCACCAGCACGCCGTCCACTACATGCGGAAATCAAGGAGACACCATAAATTTCTCCACGTTACACGTGACTAGTTAAAATCAGTGGGACCCATAGTCGTTTCTTTGCATTGTCTCTACTGCCGCAGACGTTTGAGCTCACGGTCGTCAGCAATGACGTCACCAAAGCGAAGCCAGCAATGGCTCGAAGATTTTGACTAAGCATAGAAGTACTTACTCGAGTCTACGGCTCAACTAACTACTCGGGGGCTACTCCTATCAGGAGCACTGGCCGCGCACCTGAGAAAATACAGAGTTAACAACACCTTGAACGCATCTTCGAGTCCTACGTCGAGTCTGTGACTCCACTATGGACTCGGGGGCTACTCCCATAGGGAGCGTTGATCGCGCATTCGGAAAAATGTGTCCTTCGGACTAATAATGGAAACAAACACGAACGATTGAACTAAAGTCTCTGCTCGAGTTTATGACTCGAACAGACACTCAGGGGCTACTCCCATAGGGAGCGCTAGTCGCACACCCTATGAACTATTCGACAAAGAACCTTCGGATCAAATACAACAAAAAACTTTTGGCAACTTTGCCCAAATTAACGTTAAGGGAGAAGTAGTCTCCTTGGTCACCCAAAACACCTCCGCGTTGATAAACTTCGGATGTTGTCTCTGCGATACAAAGATAAGTCCTACAGATATCATCTGATGGCCTGATAACGTACCTGATTGTGCCCTGCCAGTAAATTCCCGTGTCAACAAGCATGATGAAAATCCCGACGGACGCGTTGGGTACATCACTTCAAAAACACTGGGATTCGACTCCTATAAGACCTCAATAGCCCGAGTCGAATCACACCAGAATTCATTCCAGATTCGAGTCCGGGGACTCGAGTCTGATGAAGATCGTGTTGTTTTTTCCTATGACAGTTAACTAGTCCTGATCCATCAGGTGAGCTAGGTACACTCATCAACAATCCCTATGAACTAAACATTTCTTCCTAAAGATAGGTTCAAACACAAAGCACCCGAACGATAATAGAGTCTTTAGTCGAATCTGAGATTCGACTGAACACTCGGGGGCTACTGACATGGATATACCCTACGGGTGCATAATGTTTGTATACCCGGTCGATCCCAAGTAAGGCCCACATGAAAACCTACAGCCCAGGAAGATTTCGAGTGGCCCAATCCCACGATGAATTCGACTCCTTGGAGGACAAGTCTAGATTAGATAGAATTTCAAAGGGTTTCAACCCTAATCTGTAACCGACTCGACCTATGTCGGGACTTGGCCTATCTATAAAAGGGCCAGGAGGGTACTGCGAGAAGGACATCAACACCTCATATGCACACCTCCACGCCAGATTGCATCTGCGCATCCCTGTAACCTTCGGTTCCGCCATAATCAAGAACAGACAAGCAGGAGTAGGGTTCTCCCTCCAGGGACATGAACCTGAGTAAACCTCGTGTCCCCGCGTTGCTTGCCTATTAACCGTCTCGCGACTTCCAGCATCCCCATCTTCTCTAAAAGCCAAGTCCATAACAATGGGCATTGACGAGTCGAACCCTCGTCAGGGGCGTCGCCAACCAATCATGGTTAGTGGCCCCCTGTTGTGTGCAAAAATATAAGAGGGGAGTCTCGGGGGCTGATGAGACCATCTGGTTGATTGCCTAGCCCGCTACTCCCCAACAACCCCATAAGTTGTCTCGATCGTAGACCTCGCACAAGCAGCAGGAAGACTGGAACCATGTCGTGTAGTGTCGGGGCAGTGCCGCTGGAGGCCAGAAGGGATTCAGACCTTTCCTAGGCTATCTTCATCAACTTCAGAACAAGCCTGCATCTCCCAAGCAGCAATGGCCTCTTACTTGACTCTAACACCGTTTAAATATCAAATCTAATACCCCTCCTTTTATGTTCATTAGGTGTTCTAGATGCTGCCCTTGCATGATCTTGTGCAGCTACTATGGTTTTTAACCTAACATTGAGTTCTATGCTTCATCGGTGAGCTAAGCTTAGAGGTCTGGGACAGAGTATCCTAGAGTGGCAGTTAATTCCTTCTTATACTAGCACGTGTACTAGGGAACAGACACCAGAAAGTGATGGAGCGGATGCCCTCAATCAGGTAAAACCGACTACTATAGCATCGTGCACTCTAGTAGCCAGAATTATTGACTTACTGACCTAGACTTTAGATCATAAATATAAAATATCCAACATTCTCCATCTTGATCATAAGGCTAAATTTTTAAGTCTATTTCCAAACAAATTGGCATATGATACAAAAGGATTACAACATTCATTATATAGTACCGTAGAATCCTATTACTACAATATACCACCTTATCTCAAAACAGAACTTGTTTAACTTAGGAGCACTTATACTAATTACAAAAATAACTTATGAGATAATCTCTTTGTTGGAAATTTTACAAAGACAATAAATTACACTGATCAATTAAGTACTATTGAACCAGTTGACTACAATACATCATTACATGGAAGAAAATAACACTTCTTAGGCTTATTGGGTAACGATAATTATATGATCAAAAGCTTTATGCCAATCCCTTGCCAGCAACATGCTCTTTAAATAAACTGGGTGGAAAGCCTTTTGGTAGCAGATTGCTAATATTTTGTTAGTCCTTATTATATGCCTAATACTTATTTTATGATCTTGGATTCAATCTTTCACAACATGGTACTTAATGTCAATGTGTTTGGCACCACCACTTGGCTTGTTCTAACCCGAATAGATTATTACAGGTTGATTATCATAGTAAAGAGTGAGTGGCTTAGATATACTACAAGTCACCCTTAAATCTAGGATAAAGTTCTTCAGCCATAGTGCTTGCTCGGTTACCTCATAGCATGAGACAAATTCAGCCTACATTGTTGAAGATGCAATGACACTTTTATTGGAGATTTTCTACGATATAGCTCCTATTGTGAGGGTGAAGATATCACTTTATATGGATTTCTTAGGGTCAACATGATGGCTATGATAATACAACACTTTTTAGATCTATAAATTGCGTCATTTTCCTACCATATCATGCTCCATCTAACTATTGTTATGCCTGATATGCATGATTACTTGTTTTTGTTACATTCAATATGATCTTTGTACATTTAGTAGTTTAGGTAATATTTTATCCCTCTTTCTTGTCTTTGACATGTGTGTAGGTGTTGATGATGATTATGGACAAAACAAAGGCAAAAGGAACAAAGAAAGCATAGTATGGAGGAGCTGTAGGGACCAGACTTAGACATTTGAGAGGTTGGAAAAGTGAATTTCCAAACTTCTCAAATTAAAGATCCAAGACAATGTGGTTGTATCCCTCGACAATATGAATACAATGATCCAAAGAACACCCAAAACGGAGTTCGCATGAAGAAATGGCGACCAAAATACGACAGGAGACAGAAGGTTTGACGAGCAACTATACGGACAGAGCCAAAATTTTGGTCGTATAGTTGCCAAAAAGGTCGGAAATGATAGAATTTCACCCTAGAAAATCTCCAGAACCTTCCCCAAGGCCTATATAAAGGAGGGAGGACTCAAGGGAGAGAGGAGGAAGCCCTCATACACCATATACAAGATCTAGATCCCATATACCACCTCCACGGCGGCGCCCTGCCATCGTGCCACCTCCATATCCTCTCAAGCTCCACCAAGATCAAGATCTCCATCAACACCATCAAGACATCCAAGCAAGAAGAGGAGGAGAAGGAGGACGCCGCCATCACCATGCCGACGCCACCATCATCGTGCCGGCATCACCATCTCCATCGCTGCTACTACTTCATCCTTCCCCATCATGGTCTTTGCGATGGGTTGTAACATGGATTGAACCCCCTTTTATTAATGTTATGATGATTTGAGTAATTGAAGTGTGGTGTGTTCTTGTTAATTAATATGTTTGTGTTTTCTCTTTGCATTGTTCTATTCGTGATATTATTCTAGTGATTGGAGACATCCAATCAATTGTTGAGGAATTTACTAGGGGTTCACGGAGTGTCACAAAACTTATCATTAGTATCTACTCTTTCATGGGTACCTGACAAGTCCATGGGTATAACTAATAGGATATTAGCTATAAGTGATTTGCGGAGGCAATAGCAGCTTAGGATGCACCACCCAGAGTTCCTCAAGATCACTCATGATGTAGATAGGTATAGTGTTGAGAATTGCTTGACCCCAAAGTGACATATGGAATATCTTGTGACTAGCACACTTGCTTAGGATTATGGTTGTCCATAGAACTTAATGCATTTGCTCTAGTTTACCTTGATTGGTCTTGTTACATTAATACACTATTCTCTTACTAGATGACCCATGTCCAAAGATGGTATGGAAAATTGATTTGTCTAGTTGCCACTTACCAATGGTGGGAGACAACGGTATATGAGAGACCGCCACAATTATAGTTAACAGCTATTCCATAAGCACTTATCATGCACACCGGTATACACAACATTACTTGAGGAATCGTAGCATTAATATTTCATCTCATTGCATTCACCTCTTTTCAGTTTTACTTTTGTTCTAGTTTTCTTCTAGTCCTAGTAGTAGTTGTTACAATCATCTTAAATTCATTTATCCTAGCAACCTATAGAGTAGACTATATCCAAACCGCGGTTTGGGTGCGAACGTGGTCGCATTGACAATGTGGCTGCGGGGTCGTGTTCGCCGAGCTCCCATCGGGACAAACTCTTTAATATTTGCTCCTACAAGTACCGCAATAACCCTGTTATTGGTGCAGGAACCCAGTCATCAAATTGGCACCATTGCCAGGGAGCAAAGTGCTCGGTTATTTACTCGCAAGTTTATTTTCGTTCATTCCTATTATCTTATTGCTTTCTTTTATATTGAAAACGATAAAAAATTACAAAACAAAATATAATTGCTACTAATCATGTCTTCCGAGATAAATTTTGTTCAACAGATAATACAAGCATTGGAGGAGATAAAGGATTCAAGTTTACCAAGTCTGGTTGCTAGACATGAGCTGATAGAGAAAATGCTTAACCAATTGGAAAGGCATTCATTATGGTTGCATGCTAATGATGGATCTTATTGCACAATTTGTATAACAGATGATCACCTTAATTTTCAATGTAAGTGTTCCAACAATCCTACTCTAAAAAATTATAATAGAGATAAATCCTATGCTAGTTTGGAAGTACTAGAATACGTTCTTTTCAAAGGTGCATCTGAAATGGTATTTAGACTAGGAAGTATTGATGTTGAAAGTGAAGCACTTGATGGAGTTTTTATTTTAGTATGCCTCATATTCTTCTTTTGCGACAATAATTTATATAATAATGCATTGGTATTATATTATTTGAAGCGGTCTAAAACCACCATGGATAAAGATAACCTTTTGCAGGATTCACTAAAGAGCGGAGAGGAAAAGGAGAACAAGGAAGAGGAGGAAGAACAGATTGATCACCCGCTCACACCTTCGACTCCTACTTTTGATTCTATCATTGCTATTAAAACACTAGTCGATGAAAAGGAGGAACAAAAAGGTGAGGTTGACAAAGAGAGTCACACTACAACTTTTGTTTGTGATGCCTCTCACTCTAGTAGTGATTTTTATGATGCTAAAACTATTGATAACTGTTAAGCGAAGGCCTTGTGCCTAGGCACTCATATGGAGAGCATTAATAATAATGAACGAGAGATATAACCTTGCTATACTAATATGCAGGGTCCTGAACTCCCTGCTATGAACGAAGAGTACTATGAAGTGTTCCCCTACACAGGTAACCAACATAAAGATTTAAGAATTTTATATGAATCTCAAATCCTCTCACTGAAGCTATACATGGAGGCATGTTCACCAAGCTTGGTGCATCAACACTCGCTTGAAAGCGAGAACTTGTTCATCTACATGATGCCAGTGCATCGTAAGCGAGTACGACTCCGACCGAACTCTACTCCAAGATGCTCCAAAGTGGTATGTATAACCACACCTCCGGTCAATATCCCTTGGGATCCAGGTGGGTAATGTATGTAGCATCCTAGCCTGGCTTTATGACTTTAAAGAGAGCGCCTCCTGGGAGACAACCCGAAAGTCATTAGGCGTCTTTCTTAGTTTTGTGTCTTGAGTCTAGTTGAATTCATATTGCATTGGCACTTTTATTATTTGCATCTCTTGCTATTAGAGTTATCTTGTTGAACTCTTCAAAAGGTAGAATTTATTGTTACTATGTGTTGCATAACTCAGTGGTACTAAAATTCCTGTTTTATACATGCTAATGTTGGTCGAAAATTAAAGTTGTTATTTTACTATCAAAACATGGTGTTTCGCTAAGTTTCAGGTTAAGAAATATTTTTTGAAGAAACGGGTAAATTTTGGCGACTCCAGAAGGTTTAACAACCAACTATACGTCGGAAATAAAAATTCTGGTTGTATAGTTGCGGTCATATAGTTGTCAATGCCTTCGTCAAATTTCTTTTCCAGGATACAAAAGGTTTAACGACCAATTATACGGCAAGACCTTTTTGGTCCGGCATTATAGTTGCAGCCATATAGATATCGACACCTGCCTCGAATTCTTATTTCAAGGTACGGTAAGTTTAACGACCAACTATACGGTGGGAGCAAAAATTCTGGCCGTATAGTTGAGCCCGTATAGTTGAGGAAACCCCTCAAACGCCAACTAGAAGGTAACCATAACTCAAAATTTTATTCATTCTTTTTCCTTCTACTTCTAAAAACCTCGAAACTCCACATGGGATCTCCTCCCTTGATCGAGGAGAAGCGAATATCTGTAAGCAATAAAAGTTCTATCTCAGAAACTTCCTAGACTATAATTCTCTATAGAAGTTCATGTTTTCTTTTTACTTTCCTTTTATCGGTGGGGTAGAAGAACTATGTTCGTATACCAAACCGATGCATTTTATTTTATGTGTTATTTTCGCAGAGACTTGAATCTTGTGTGACGACGTGTACGGTAGTGCCAACCGTTCAAACACTCGCATGAGCCACTTAGTTGCTTCAATTAACCTATTCATGTCTGGAAAAACCTTCCAACTCAAACCTCTTTTAAATAAGCATATAGGGGTTGCACACTCGTGTTGCATATTTTGTCTCACTTACATTTCATCACAACCTAGGAGAAGCGCACTTTTAGAATTAGTTTGTTGACTTAAGCGTGGTGTTTAGGTTGATAAACTGACTCAGTGGGACTTTTATTTTTATCACCTGTGAGCTAAACCCATGTCTTCATAAACACAAAAATATTTTGTTTTCTTTCTAGTCTTGTTCCTACCAGGTTCTGAAGGAAGGCATACACCGGATCGTGCAGCATTCATTGAATCAAAGGTTCTTTGTCCATCAAAGTAGAGGTTAAAAGCATCTCAACAGTAAAGTGTGTCACCTTTGCTTTAACTTAAGCTTGGGGAGGTAACCACTTCTTATACTCACTTTTGATAACTGCATTTTCTCTTTTGTTTTCATGATCTTCTCGAGTTGGTATTTGAAAAGTTCTTATCTTGGGGACATTATTTTGCATTCATAGAGTCTTGTGCAATGTTCTTTATCTTAAAAAGTTTTCATGCTATTGTGTATCCCTCTGTTTTTGAATGCTTGCTTAGGTGAGTTTTTGTTCATATTTATATAAGGGATATACTTGCTCATGTTAAGCCCCATAGGAGACAAGCCATAGCTTTGATGCACCTTGTTCAACTTTTATCTAGCTTGTGAATATTGTGATCCTCTAAATATACATTGTCGTCTTCTCACATTTTGAAAAGAAAAGAAAAATATATAATAAAGAAGTTCTTTGAAACTTGCTAGTTGTCACTGTTCAGAATTGTCTTAAGTGAATGGTTAGGGAGTAGAACGACCCCATAGTGTTGGAAATGATGGTCTTAATAGATGCTTACTAAGTGAGTTGTCAAATAAGAAATGATGTTTCAAAGTTTCTAGATTACATATGCCAAAATTTTGTCGTGGAAATCAAAGTGAGATATTGCTTTATCGTGTCTTGCACCACTTTCGCACTCCATGGGGGGCTAACAACTCCGTTGGCCTATAAATGATCTACCAAGAGAGAAATATCAGATTTTGGCTATGAGTTGATTAAACATTTATAACAACAATGTTATGATGGGTAAGAGTTTTGGCTCCCTCATGGGTCTGCGTTGTAAGCGAAAGTTGGAATACTCCTCTGACCGTTATGAGAAATCATTATACCAAAAAGGAAACCTTGGAAATAGTCACGAGTGTCCTTCCTAGCCTACACAGTCTCGATTGAACATATACCACTATTTTGGCATGGTCTCGTTACTAAGAAATAGATTTTCTATGAGCTCAACAATCAAAGTTTGCACTTGAGAGACTTTAATAGATGGCATGAGTGAGCGGCATTGGAAAACTCTATCTTTATTTATGATTGACAACTAACCGCGTTCAGCTTTGCCTTATACAAATAAAAATACAAAAATACAATAAAATGCGTATAGAAGGATCACAAGTTTGCCTACAAGCTAGATTTAACTTTGACATGGGACATAGAAGTTTTTGACTAATCTCTAGTGGTTTGGAAAAATATAACTGATCTTATATTGCCTTGTATGATTACGTGCTCTCTTGCTTAGAGCTTGCAAGAAAAACAAGAATACGGTCCATTGATTTTCAATGATAATCAAAGATCACATCCATTAAGTTATCGATCCCTTTTGCTCGAGGACGAGCAAGATCTAGCTTGGGGAAGTTGATGGCTGTGATAATACAACACTTTTTAGCTATATAAATTGTGTCATTTTCCTATCATATCATGCTCCATCTAACTATTGCTATGGTTGATATGCATGATTACTTGTTTTCATTACATTCAATATGAGCTTTGCACATTTAGTAGTTTAGGTAGAATTTTATCCCTAATTCTTGTCTTTGACATGTGTGTAGGTGTTGATGATGATTATGGACAAAACAAAGGCAAAAGGAACAAAGAGAGCATAGTATGGAGGAGCTGCAGGGACCAGACTTAGCCATTTGAGAGGTTGGAAAAGTGAATTTTTTAAACTTCTCAAATTAAAGATCCAAGACGATGTGGTTGTATCCCTCGCCAAGACGAATCCAACGAGCCCAAGAACACCCAAAACGGAGTTCGTATGAAGAAATGACGACCAAAATACGAAAGAAGACAGAAGGTTTGACGACCAACTATACGGCCGGAGCCAAAATTTTGGCCGTATAGCTCCGGCCATATAATTGTCAAAAAGGTTAGAAACGATGGGATTTCACCCCAGAAAATCTCTAGAACCTTCTCCAAGTCATATGGCGGTATTGTGGGTACACTAGGGCACCCCCAAGGCCTATATAAAGGAGGGACGACTCAAGGGAGAGAGGAGGAAGCCACCATACACCATATACAAGATTTAGATCCCATCTACCGCCTCCATGGCGGTGCCCTACCGCCGTACCGCCTCCATAGCCTCTCAAGCTCCACCAAGATCAAGATCTCCATCAACACCATCAAGCCGTCCAAGCAAGAAGAGGAGGAGAAGGAGGATGCCGCCATCACCACGCCGACGCCACCATCACCACGTCGGCATCACCATCTCCATCGCTGCTACTACTTCATCCTTCCCCATCATGGTATTTGTGATGGGTTGTAACATGGATTGAACCCCCTTTTATTAATGTTATGATGATTTGAGTAATTGAAGTGTGGTGTGTTCTTGTTAATTAATATGTTTGTGTTTTCTCCATGCATTGTACTATTCGTGATATTATTATAGTGATTGGAGACATCCAATCAATTTTTGAGGAATTTACTAGGGGTTCACGGAGTGTCACAAAACTTATCATTAGTCTCTACTCTTCCATGGGTACCTGACAAGTCCATGGGTATAACTAATAGGCTATTTGCTATAACTGATTTGCGGATGCAATAGCAGCTTAGGATTCACCGCCCAGGGTTCCTCAAGATCACGCATGATATAGATAGGTATAGTGTTGTGAATTGCTTGACCACAAAGTGACAGATGGGATATCTTGTGACTAGCACACTTGCTTAGGAGTACGATTGTCCATAGAACTTAATGCCTTTGCTCTAGTTTACCTTGATTGGTCTTGTTACCTTAATACACTATTCTCTTTCGAGATGACCCATGTCCGAAGAGGGTGTGGACAATTGAGTTGTCTAGTTGCCACTTACCAACAGTGGGAGACAACGGTATATGAGGGACCGCCACAATTATAGTTAACAGCTGTTCCATAAGCACTTATCATTTACACAGGTATACACAACATTACTTGAGAAATCGTAGCATTAATATTTCATCTCATTGCATTCACCTCTTTTCAGTTTTACTTTTGTTCTAGTTTTCTTCCAGTCCTAATAGTAGTTGTTACAATCATCTTAAATTCATTTATCCTAGCAACCTATAGAGGAGACTATTTCCAAACCACGGTTTGGGTGCGAATATGGCCTGTAACATCCCAAAAATACTAAGCTTGGATCATCAAACACTAGTCATCAACATTTAGGGTTAACAAAAATTTTGCTAAATAAAATTATGAAGGCATGCATATGTGTATGCATGGATTTTGAAATTCTTTGGAACCACCTTGTTTGATTGTTACATTGCTTGTAAAATTTTTCTTAGGTGAAATAAACATCATCTAAAACATTTCCCACACTTTTCCTAAAGACAAGTAAATCAAAACAAATAAAATAAAGGAATGGTCATTTTGACCAATTTAACTCCCATGCCTACTTTGGCTGCCTCAAACTTTCAGAACCTAACAGAAACTTTTCTGGATCTTTGCACCCCTTGAATGTACTCATAACAAAGTATAAAGGTCCACTTTGTGATCATCCATAAACTTTCAAATACATAGTTTAAATGACATTTCAAAATTGAATCTTTATCATATGGGAAGATCCCACTTTTTCAAAAACCACTCTAACAAGCTCAACTTTCAAAACCCAAGCATCTGCAGACTCACCAGCACCAATCTAGCAAACCCACCAAAAATCTTTTCAAAATTCAAAACTTGATTTCATGCGGCCATTTCATCAAACAGGTTGCAGACACAAATCATCAAAATCCTAAACACTATAGTGAGCAGTGATTGAAGCCTAACTTGTTCCCTCTCTAGCTCACAACCAGCTCAGTAGATCATCTAGCAAGATTAACTAAACACTAGCACCACTATGAGCTTGGCATTACTATCAATGGTGAACAGCCGAAGCCAACCTTGTCACCCCCATGTCGACAGCACGCTAGGAGGAGAAGCAAGCCTAGCCAACATGTCTGGGAGGCAGCCCACCGTCCACCGCCACTCACTGTCCCAGCCGCAAGCTTTGCCAAGCCCTGGACCACACGCACGGACCGCGCCCAGACCGCCAGCGACCATGCCGAGCTTGCGCCAGAGCGCCACCCTCGACCGAAGCCCACAGACCGCGAGCCGCCCTCGTCGCGTGCATACACAATCCCCACTGACCCAGGAGACCGCCAGACATCCTCGTTCGCTGTCCCGTGCCGCATAGCCACCGCTCGTCGTCAAAGATGCCACCTCTGCCGCGCAGAGCGTCGCATGTTCCAGACCAAACCACACCGCCCCACTCCTCGAAACCATGTCGTTGAGCATCACTAGGGAACACCGCACCGTCCCCTACCGTCGCACATGCCAATAGCCGCCTGTAACATCGCCCCCGACGAGCTCACCGTGCGCCCCGTCGGTCCCCTCGCTCGACTATAAATAGAGGCCACCCCTAGTTGATTTCTTCACACCACCTCACTCCCCTCTTCTCACTGATCGTACCACACGGTTCCCGGAGCAAGGCGAGCACCACCTCGCCGGAATTTCACCGGAGCCCGCCGCCTCTGGAGAAGAACGGCGCCATCGATTTCGTCCACCCCAGGAGCTGCCGCGACCACCCCTGAGTTCGCCATCGTCGACTTCGTCGTTCGCCCGCCTCGCCGACCCTCTCTTGCACCCCGGTGAGCCCCCAGCACCCCTCACTGGCCACGCTAGGTTTCTATCTCACCGGCGTTGCCTCGCGTCGACTATGACTCCCAGCTGTTGGATTAGAATCAGATCGAACGACCCACGTTGCCCCGTACCGCTTCGCCCCTTCCTGTCTCACTGACGAGTGGGGACACCCACTTAAGCAGCCCGCGGGAGCACTGCGCTTAGCAGGCCGGCCCGTTAACTTTTCCCACGCCGCCCAGTTATTCAAATTAAACCTTTTCTATTTTATTTCAAACTCACTTCTGTACCCAACTTCAAAAATCAACCCAGATCGATTCAGTGCACCAAATTTAATGAAACCAATTTTGTTAGAAAGGTCTGTGAATGCTTTTGAGTTGATTCCAACTCTCAAAAATCACATTTAACCATATCTTTCAGAATATATAAAAATATATAGGTTTACTTGTAGAAATAATGTTCAAGTAATAAAAGAATGCCCCATAGGCATTTCTAGTCACTTTAATTAATTAAAATAAAAGGGTAAAACCTTATTAAATTGTGACACCACTTTAAATCACATTCCCATGGACTAAAATATGTGGTGATGACATGTGTCAACATGATCCCATGTTTGGTTTGGAGAATATTAAATCTTAAGTAGTTTTTCAATGAGTAGAAATTACTTTTCTAAAATTAAAAGGAATTAAACCAAGCCTTAACCTTGTAATGTTAAAGATGATGTTAGATCATCTATAGGACCCTTGTGTGTGATGATTGCAAGAAGCTAAGTATTGTTTCGTGATTGTGTACCTCGTATTTATTCATAGACGCTAGTACCGACCAAGGATACGAGGAGGAAGGAGGATACTACGAGGAAGAAGCCGAGGAGAACTTCAACCACTGCTCTGCACAAGGCAAGCTTATACTGATATGGATGCAAGCTTATACTGATATTGATGCAAGCTGATACTATACCTATGCAACAAACCACTGCTTGTTGCTATGCCTACTATATGCCTTAAGCATATGTGGTCATACCCACTTGATAAACCAATCCTATTTTTACTTGCAAGCTTCTTACTTTATTTCTTTATCAAAGCTCTTACTTAGAGTTTACTTAAGAGATTGGTAGATCCTAGAAAGATATGCGAAGGTTGCATAAAGAGCATAAAATTTGGCCTAAGTTAGAAACCTTGATGTTATCCTAATACATAAGGTTGTACTTAGTTGAAACGCCACTAGTCTACACCCCTCATTAGTGCTTACCCCCACCTATAGATGCTAGTGCTAAGAATAAAACTTGATCAACTTTAGATGGGAGTACTTGGTGGAAAAATGATTATGAAAACCTTGGAATGATGGATCATTCTATTGAAATGTTTTGGACATGTGTTTCCGAACACCTGATGAGTTTGGTGATGAAAAATGTTGAGGCATGAGCCTTAGCCCTTTTTAAAACTGATGGTTGTCTGGATGCGATACCATTCCAATTTTATCGTACAACCATAATACCCAAAGATTGGGTAGGGCTTGACTGGAAACTTATATACCTTAGTATTATCTCCCTCACGGCCAAGGTCTGAGCTGAGGCTACCTTGTGAAGATTGTCCACCTGTGCAGTACCCAAGATGACAGTTGGTCATGGTTGGGAGGTCAAACTCACAGGAGAGGTGCCTATACTAGGGCGTGTAATTGAAAGGTTAGGATTGATTATTCGCATACTGATTATGGTGAATTCAGGATTTGTTCCTCATGGATGTATCGAATGTTGTGGTGAAAGTGTACAATCTCTGCAAAGTGTCAAACTATTCGAATAGCCGCGTCCGCGGTTATGGACAGTTGGAGTGGCCATATTGTTCCCCCGTCAGACTTTTCAAAATGACTTGTGAAATGATTTGAAACTTTGACTTGACCACAACAGAGTTGTGATATGAAATACAAGTTCCCACTTAGGAGTTATAAAATTGTGACTAGCTTTGGAAACTAGTAGAGATAAATCTGGCTTTTGCAAAACAACCCTAGAGCCTAGTGTCCTATTATCCAAAAACCCCTTTTTCCTGTTAGTATTAGTTTGCGAGTACTTAAAGAGTACTCATTGCTTTGTCCCTGGCTATTCCCATGGCCAGACTATGAAGAGGAGTATCTGGAGGATGGACCCCAAGAAGGTTACGACAATTAGGATCATCTCCCATCGTCAGCATTGCCTGTGACCCCGAAGATGGAGCTTCGCCTACGCTACCGTTATTATTACGTATTCCGCTTCTTGATGTTGTATTAAGACCTGGATCATGAGATCCCTATTTGTGTAAGAACTTATGTATTGTTTGTAATGGATGATGTACTATGGTATCCAATTTTGTTATGTCTCGCAAAAATGGTAATCATGGGATTGCGATGTATGGCATAACAGGCATCTAGGATTGAAAAATCCGTGTGTTGATAAGTTGGTATCAGAGCCATCCTGACCATAGGAGACCCTAGTTAGATTGGACGTTTAAACCAAAAACTTATTTTCCAAAACCAAAGAAAAACAAATATTTACAAAAAAAAACTATTCTCATTCTTATCCCTTTGGTTCTTTCCTAAAAATTCATGTTTCTCAAAAACTCTTGCAAAATACATAAAATTTTGGCACACTTAATCACTCTGCTAACCTACTCATCCTCTATTCTTATAGATGGACGTGAAGTACATCAAGTTTTATCAGTTGGGGAATGGAGGAGACCTTATCTTTGAGAGGGATTTGGACCAGCTTTCGGAACTTCTGGAGCGTCCGCACCCCGAGTTCTTCGGAGCTCAGCTCAACGATCAAGGAGGAGAAGATCTGCAGTGGATAATTGTTGCAAGTCTCCGAGGAAAGATTGAACCTCCCACTGCGGAGGGAATTCAGTTTACCTTAAGGGAAAACAACTGGCTCGATGGACTTGCTAGGGCCATGCAGGATGCTCTTTCCCATCTGTGTGGGCAGAGCATCAATCATATCAAGGGTACTCGCTTTGAGTTTTGCCCAAGGCGTGATGCTAATGGACAACCCCTGGAAGCCCCATACCACCCCGATATGAAGACCCAATTGGACCACCTTAGCTTCATGGTGTACGATCGTCAGCAGGAGTTGGACAACTGCCATGACTACTGCAACCACAAGTCTACCATCATCAAGACAAAGGACCATACCATCGCCATTCTAGCAAAGGATCGCAAGTCTCGCCGCCGTCAGCTCGACAAGAAGGAGCGCATCATTGCTCGTCTTCGCCACCACATCTCATATCTGGAGGAGACCATCCACGAGAGAGACATGCAGTTGGAGGAAAGGGAGAATGCCGGAGAGGATCTTCGTGGAGACCCCTACTCCAATCTCAGCGATGACGACAATTTTCTGGAGGATCAGGCTATGGATTTCTTCACCGATGAGGACGATTTCGCCTTCATCGATGATGATGAAGATGACGAAGCCACAGATTCCGAGGAATAGTAGCACTTGAGCACCAACGTAGGGAGTAGTATTCGGTCCCACTGTATCGTAGTTCCCAGAATGGTTCTTAAAACCATCTGTTTTTCTTTGTTGTGGTGTGTGTTGTATCGGGTCCTATGAATGAATGAATGAATGAATGAATGAATGAATGAATGAATGAATGAATGAATGAATGAATGAATGAATGAATGAATGAATGAATGAATGAATGAATGAATGAATGAAAAAGCAAGTTGCTAGAAAATCTGAGTCAAACTTTAAAAAAATTTCAAAAACCCAAAACTTTAGAAATTTCCCTCTTTTCTCATGATCTACCTCAATATTCAGATGCCACGTGGAGGAAGTGGTTCAACCCCGGACCCGATGTTGTAGATTCTACAAATGTTGACTTCTGACCATGAAGCTGAAAGAGCAGAACGTCAAGCCAACCTGGCCACCCTTCAGCAGATAGCCCAGCTAGCCCATAACAACCAAGGCCATAAAAATCAGGACCACCATGGATCTAAGCTCAAGAATTTCCAGAATACCAACCCACCTGTTTTCACTAAGTCAGAAGAGCCCCTAGACGCCGATGATTGGCTGCAAACCATGGAAAATAACCTAGAAGTAGCCGGAGTGGAAGCCAACGGGAAAGTCATGTTCACCACCCACTATCTAGCCGGAGATGCCAGAGCATGGTGGAACAGTGTTCGAGCAATGACCGGAGGCCAGATGATGACCTGGGAGGAATTCAAGGTCAAGTTTAGCAGAACCCATGTGCCACCAGGTTTGATCAAGAGAATGAGAGACGAGTTCAGAGAGCTGAAGCAAGGAAGGATGACTGTAGTGGAATACCGTGACCAATTTTTGTCATTAGCTAGGTATTCCTAGGATGAAATAGACACCGAAGCCAAGAAGAAAGAAAGATTCCTGAATGGTCTGCATGATGAGATGCAGACTGTGTTAGTCAATATTCCCTTTGCGGATATTGAAGCCCTGGTCGACTCTGCTATCCAGATGGAAGGAAAGATCAACCAAGCCAATGAGAACCGCAAGCGTCGTATGATGCATCAGCCAGGAACCCATCAGACCCCAAAGTATCGCCCTAACCCATCTCCAGGATTTTCCCCAGGAACTAACAGACCCCCGATGACCCGTCCCACCTATCCCAACCGTGGAAACCCTAGACCCGGAGGAAACCACAACAACCCCGGCAACGCTAGCAATTTCAATCGTGCCCCACCCAAGTTCAACAACAACAATGCTACCGCCAACACCAACACTGCCCCGAGGACTGGAAGCAATGTTGTGCCTGTAGCAGCCAAGGACAAGTCGCAAGTGACCTGTTATGACTGTGGAAATAAAGGCCACTATTCCAATGAGTGCCCCAACAAGAAGAATGCTACAACTCCCAATGCCAATGTCCCAGCTCAGCAGCAGCGTCATGTTCAGCCAGGAAGAAGATTTGCCCCAGGGAATTCACTCAACCGCAATGGCCGTCTTTTTCTCATGCATGCTGAAGAAGCTCAGGAAGCGCCAGACGTCGTGATAGGTATGTTTTCTGTTAATTCAGTACTTGCAAGAGTGTTGTTTGATTCTGGTGCATCGCATTCATTTGTCACCGAAGAATTTGCATGCACTAGTAAAATTCAACCAACCAAACTGAAGCATGTCATGATTGTTCAAATTCCCGGATCAACCACCAAGGCTAGGAAAATTTGCAAAGCCGTCCCTATCCGAATCCATGGCATAGATTTTTATACAAATCTGATAGTACTCGAAACTAAAGGTTTGGAAGTAGTACTAGGAATGTATTGGATGTCCAAACATAAAGGATTGATTGACTGTGCCAAGAAAGCCATAACTATGACCAGTACCGCCGGAATATCAGTCGAGCATATATCTGAAACCTTACCTCGCCAATTCAAATGCAACAAGAGTATAGTCCAACCTACCATTGACCAACTCCAGATAGTCTGTGAATACCCCGATGTATTTCCAGATGTTTTGCCTGGTATGCCCCCAGATCGGGATATCAAGTTTATCATCGAACTAATCCCCGGAACTGGACCCATAGCCCAGAGACCCTATAGTATGAACCCGTCAGAGCTAGCAGAATTGAAGAAGCAACTGAATTCCATGCTAGAAATTGGATTGATTCAACTAAGTGCGTCACCTTGGAGATCACCTGTCTTGTTTGTGGACAGGAAGGATGGAGGTAACCATTTGTGTACGAATTATTGGAAATTGAATGATGTCACCATCAAGAACAAGTACCCCTTTCCCAAGATAGAATTTTTTTTGATCAGTTGACCGGTGCCAAAGTGTTTTCTAAGATTGATCTTAGAACTGGCTATCATCAACTCAAAATTCGTGCAGAGGATATTCCAAAGACTGCCTTTACCACCAGATATGGATTGTACGAGTATACAGTCATGTCTTTTGGATTAACCAATGCCCCCGCTTATTTCATGAATCTCATGAATAAGATTTTTATGGACTTCCTGGATAAGTTTGTCGTTGTTTTCATCGATGACATTCTGATTTATTCCAAATCAGAAGAAGAACATGAGCTACACCTAAGGACCATTCTTGGAACCCTTAGAGAGCATCAGTTGTATGCAAAATTTAGCAAATGTGAATTCTGGTTACAGGAGGTAGGATTCCTCGGTCACATTGTATCAGCCGGAGGAATTGCCGTTGACCCTGCCAAAGTGAAAGATGTAGAAGATTGGCAAGCCCCAACCTCTCAAATCCAAGTTCGTGCATTTCTCGGATTGGCGGGATATTACCACAAATTCGTAGAAGGATTCTCGAGTATCGCCAGACCCATGACCCAATTGCTGAAGAAGGACAAGAAGTTTGAATGGACCGACAAATGTGAAGCGAGTTTTCAAGAACTCGAGAGGAGATTGATTTCAGCCCCAATCTTGATCATGCCAGATATCACGAAGCCCTTCGATGTGTATTGTGATGCATCCAAGATTGGTCTCGGATGTGTGCTAATGCAAGAAGGCAAAGTTATATATTATCTATCATGACAACTGAAGCAACATGAGCAAAACTACCCGACCCATGACCTCGAACTCGCAGCCGTAGTTCTAGCCCTGAAGACATGGAGACATTACCTGATGGGAAACCGTTGTGAAATTTATTCGGATCACAAGAGCCTAAAGTATATATTCACTCAGAAGGAGCTGAATATGAGGCATAGAAGATGGATTGAGCTAATCAAGGATTACGACCTGGACATTCACTATCACCCTGGTAAAGCCAACGTAGTGGCTGATGCCCTTAGCAGATTGCCGTGCCGCTTGAACTCCATGATTTTGAAGGAGCAACCAAGTTTGCACAAAGAGATGGAAGATTTTCGAATGGAACTAGTGAGCGAAGGATTTTTGGCTAGTATAGAACTTCAGCCCACTTTGATCAGTCAGATTAAAGAGGCGCAGAAGGGAAATGCTAGTATTGACGGAATCAAGCGTCGTATCGGTACAGGCAGAGTACCTGGATTCACCGAGGACGAAGAAGGAGTTTTGTGGTACAAAGGACGCCTTTGTGTACCATCAGATTCTAAGTTGAAAGAAGTTATTTTGAAGGAGTCTCATGATACTCTTTATTCTATCCATCCCGGGGGAACTAAGATGTATCAAGACTTGAAAGAGCAATTTTGGTGGCATAAGATGAAGAGAGAAATCGGAAGCTATATCGCCAAGTGTGATATTTGTCAGCGAGTCAAGGCCAGACATCAAAGACCCGCTGGATTGTTGCAACCATTGCAGATTTCGGAATGGAAATGGGATTCTGTAGGAATGGACTTTATCAATGGACTACCTACTTCTAGTAGGGGAAATGACTCTGTCTGGGTCATAGTGGACAGATTGTCCAAAGTTGCCCATTTCTTGCCCGTCAAGAGCACATATCAGAGTTCGAAGCTAGTGGAGTTGTACATCGCTCGAATCGTTAGTTTGCACGGAGTCCCGAAGAACATCGTATCGGATCGAGGAACTCAGTTTACCTCGAGATTCTGGAAGAAAGTCCAAGAAGGTTTAGGAACCCGCTTAGATTTCAGTACCGCGTATCACCCTCAGACCGATGGACAAACGGAGCGAGTAAACCAAATACTTGAAGATATGCTGAGAGAATGTGTGTTAGAATATGGATCCAAGTGGGAAGATTGTCTGCCGTTTGCATAATTTTCGTACAACAACAGTTATCAAGCCAGCTTGCAAATGGCCCCATTTGAATACATGTACGGAAGAAAGTGTCGCACCCCTTTGAACTGGTCGGAAGAAGGAGAGAGTTAGATTTTTGGACCTGACATCCTACGAGAAGCAGAAGAGAAGGTTCACAAGATTCATGAGCACCTCAAGACCGCCCAATCCCGACAGAAGAGTTACACCGACAAGAGACGTCAAGACCTCGCCTTCAACATAGGAGATTTTGTTTATCTGAAAGTGTCTCCATTGAAGGGAATGCAGCATTTCCAACTCAAAGGAAAGTTAGCCCCCAGATATATTGGACCTTTCAAGATTCTGAACCGCCGAGGAGAAGTATCGTATCAATTGGAACTACCCAAAGAGATGTCAGCCGTGCACAATGTGTTCCATATCTCGTTACTTCGCAAGTGTCTCGAAGTCCCCGAGAAGACCGAAGTATTCAAGAATATCGATCACCAGACCATAGATATCAACGATGACCTGACCTATCCCGAAGTACCCATCCGTATTTTGGAAGAAGCTTTTCGAACTACCCGAACACGAAGCATCAAGTTTCTCAAGATTCAGTGGAGCAACCACACAGAAGAGGAAGCTACCTGGGAACGCGAAGATCACATCAGGACGGAGTTTCCTGATCTCTTCAAATCCTAGGTAATCTGTTCGTCCTTTTTCAAATCTCGGGACAAGATTTTTTTTAAGGGGGGAAGGTTTGTAACATCCCAAAAATACTAAGCTTGGATCATCAAACACTAGTCATCAACATTTAGGGTTACCAAAAACTTTGCTAAATAAAATTATGAAGGCATGCATATGTGTATGCATGGATTTTGAAATTCATTGGAACCACCTTGTTTGATTGTTTCATTGCTTGTAAAATGTTTCTTAGGTGAAATAAACATCATCTAAAACATTTCCCACACTTTTCCTAAAGACAAGTAAATCAAAACAAATAAAATAAAGGAATGGTCATTTTGACCAATTTAACTCCCATGCCTAGTTTGGCTGCCTCAAACTTTCAGAACCTAATAGAAACTTTTCTGGATCTTTGCACCCCTTAAATGTACTCATAACAAAGTATCAAGGCCCACTTTTTGATCATCCACAAACTTTCAAATACATAGTTTAAATGACATTTCAAAATTAAATCTTTATCATATGGGAAGATCCCACTTTTTTAAAAACCACTCAAACAAGCTCAACTTTCAAAACCCAAGCATCTGTAGACTCACCAGCACCAATCTAGCAAACCCACCAAAAATCTTTTCAAAATTCAAAACTTGATTTCATGCGGCCATTTCATCAAACAGGTTGCAGACACAAATCATCAAAATCCTAAACACTATAGTGAGCAGTGATTGAAGCCTAACTTGTTCCCTCTCTAGCTCACAACCAGCTCAGTAGATCATCTAGCAAGATTAACTAAACACTAGCACCACTGTGAGCTTGGAATTACCATCAATGGTGAACAGCCAAAGCCAACCTTGTCACCCCCATGTCGACAGCACGCTAGGAGGAGAAGCAAGCCTAGCCAGCATGTCTGGGAGGCAGCCCACCGTCCACCGCCACTCACTGTCCCAGCCGCAAGCGTTGCCAAGCCCTGGACCACACGCACGGACCGCGCCCAGACCGCCAGCGACCATGCCGAGCGTGCGCCAGAGTGCCACCCTCGACCGAAGCCCACAGACCGCGCGCTGCCCTCGCTGCGTGCATACATAATCCCCACCGACCCAGGAGACCGCCAGACATCCTCGTTCGCCGTCCCGTGCCGCACAGCCACCGCTCGCCGTCAAAGATGCCACCTTTGCCACGCAGAGCGTCGCATGTTCCAGACCAAGCCACACCGCCCCACGCCTCGAAACCATGTGGTTGAGCATTTCTAGGGAACACCGCACTGTCCCCTACTGTTGCCCATGCCAATCGCCGCCTGTAACATCGCCCCCGACGAGCTCACCGTGCGCCCCTTCGGTCCCCTCGCTCGACTATAAATAGAGGCCACCCCCAGTCGATTTCTTCACACCACCTCACTCCCCTCTTCTCACTGATCGTACCACACCGTTCCCGGAGCAAGGAGAGCACCACCTCGCCGGAATTTCACCGGAGCCCGCCGCCTCTGGAGGAGAAGGGCGCCATCGATTTTGTCCACCCCAGGAGCTGCCGCGACCACCCCTGAGTTCGCCGTCGTCGACTTCGTCGTTCGCCCGCCTCGCCGACCCTCGCTTGCCCCCAACACCCCTCACTGGCCGTGCTAGGTTTCTTTCTCGCCGGCGTTGCCTCGCGTCGACGATGACTCCTAGTCGTTGGATTAGAATCAGATCAAACGACCCACGTTGCCCCGTATCGCTTCGCCCCTCCCTTTCTCACTGACGAGTGGGGACACCCACTTAAGAAGCCCGCGGGAGAACTGCGCTTAGCAGGCCGGCCCGTTAACTTTTCCCGCGCAGCCCAGTTATTCAAATTAAACCTTTTCTATTTTATTTCAAACTCACTTCTGTACCCAACTTCAAAAATCAACCCAGATCGATTCAGTGCACCAAATTGAATGAAACCATTTTTCTTGGAAATGCCTGTGAATGCTGAATCCAAGCCCGTTGGATTCAAGTCATTTGGATCTATAGATCACCCATGGTAAAAATAACAAGGCAGAAGCTTTTCTGCATTCAAACATTTTTCAAATTTAAACCATAACAGATTTTGAGTTGATTCCAACTCTCAAAAATCACATTTAACCATACCTTTCAGAATATATAAAAATATATAGGTTTACTTGTAGAAATAATGTTCAAGTAATAAAAGAATGCCCCATAGGCATTTCTAGTCACTTTAATTAATTAAAATAAAAGGGTAAAACCTTATTAATTTGTGACACCACTTTAAATCACATTCCCATGGACTAAAATATGTGGTGATGACATGTGTCAACATGATCCCATGTTTGGTTTGGAGAATATTAAATCTTAAGTAGTTTTCCAATGAGTAGAAATTACTTTTCTAAAATTAAAAGGAATTAAACCAAGCCTTAACCTTGTAATGTTAAAGATGATGTTAGACATCTATAGGACCCTTGTGTGTGATGATTGCAAGTAGCTAAGTATTGTTTGGTGATTGTGTACCTCGTATTTATTCATAGACGCTAGTACCGACCAAGGATACGAGGAGGAAGGAGGATACTACGAGGAAGAAGCCGAGGAGAACTTCAACCACTGCTCTGCACAAGGCAAGCTTATACTGATATGGATGCAAGATTATACTGATATTGATGCAAGCTGATACTATACCTATGCAACAAACCACTGCTTGTTGCTATGCCTACTATATGCCTTAAGCATATGTGGTCATACCCACTTGATAAACCAATCCTAGTTTTACTTGCAAGCTTCTTAATTTATTTCTTTATCAAAGCTCTTACTTAGAGTTTACTTAAGAGATTGGTAGGTCCTAGAAAGATATGCGAAGGTTGCATAAAGAGAATAAAATTTGGCCTAAGTTAGAAACCTTGATGTCAGCCTAATACATAAGGTTGTACTTAGTTAAAATGCCACTAGTCTACACCCCTCATTAGTGCTTACCCCCACCCATAGATGCTAGTGCTAAGCATAAAACTTGATCAACTTTAGATGGGAGTACTTGGTGGAAAAATGGTTATGAAAACCTTGGAATGATGGATCATTCTATTGAAATGTTTTGGACATGTGTTTCCGAACACCTGATGAGTTTGGTGATGAAAATGTTGAGGCATGAGCCTTAGCCCTTTTTAAAACTGATGGTTGTCTAGATGCGATACCATTCCAATTTTATCGTACAACCACAATACCCGAAGATTGGGTAGGGCTTGACTGGAAACTTATATACCTTAGTATTAGCTCCATCGCGGCCAAGGTCTGAGCTGAGGCTACCTTGTGAAGATTGTCCACCTGTGCAGTACCCAAGATGACAGTTGGTCATGGTTGGGAGGCCAAACTCACAGGAGAGGTGCTTATACTAGGGCGTGTAATTGAAAGGTTAGGATTGATTATCCGCATACTGAGTATGGTGAATTCTGGATTTGTTCCTGACGGGTGTATCGAATGTTGTGGTGAAAGTGTACAATCTCTGCAGAGTGTCAAACTATTCGAATAGCCGCATCCGCGGTTATGGACAGTTGGAGTGGCCATACTGTTCCCCCGTCAGACTTTTCAAAATGACTTGTGAAATGATTTGAAACTTTGACTTGACCACAACAGAGTTGTGATATGAAATACAAGTTCCCACTTAGGAGTTATAAAATTGTGACTAGCTTTGGAACCTAGTAGAGATAAATTTGGCTTTTTCAAAACAACCCTAGAGCCTAGTGTCCTATTATCCAAAAACCCATTTTTCCTGTTAGTATTAGTTTGCGAGTACTTAAAGAGTACTCATGGCTTTGTCCCTGGATATTCCCATGGCCGACTATGAAGAGGAGTATCTGGAGGATGGACCCCAGGAAGGTTACGACAACTAGGACCATCTCCCATCGTCAGCATTGCCTGTGACCCCGAAGATGGAGCTTGGCCTACGCTACCGTTATTATTATGTATTCCGCGGCTTGATGTTGTATTAAGACCTGGATCATGAGATCCCTATTTGTGTAAGAACTTATGTATCGTTTGTAATGGATGATGTACTATGGTATCCAATTCTGTTATGTCCCGCAAAAATGGTAATCCTGGGATTGCGATGTATGGCATAACATGCATCTAGGATTGAAAAATCCGGGTGTTGACATGGACGCATTGACAACGTGGATGCGGAGTCCTGTTCGCCGAGCTCCCATCGGGACAAACTCTTAAATATTTGCTGCTACAAGTAGTGCAATAACCCTGTTATTGGTGCAGGAACCCAGTCATCACAACACACCCCCACCAAATTAGTATTTGAATGACCCACCACCTCGCGGTTATCAGATATCTTATATGTTACCATAAGGCCTTTAATGCCTTGCAAATAGCGTTGTGCCTTCTTAGTATCCTTCCAGTGATCCAACTTTGGACTAGACTGATATCTGCCAAGCATATGCTGGTTACGAATGCTAAGTCAAGGCGAGTGCACACTTTTGCATGCATCATACTTCTAATAACTGAAGTATAAGGAAATAACTTCATCTTTTCAAATTCAAAATCATTACTTGGACACTATGAAGTTCCAAATTATCTCCCTTGACAATAGGAGGAAGGCAAGGATGAAACTTATGCATATTACTATTTTTGAATACCTTCTCAATATACACTCTGTGATAGACCCAAGATCCCTCCAGATCTATGTCAGTGAATTTCAATGCCTAAGACATAAGAGACTTCATCGAGATCTTTCATTTAAAACTTTGAAGAGAGAAAACTTTTAGTTTCCAGTACTATATCCTTATCGCTACTAACTAAGATTATGTCATCAACATATAATATCAGGAAAAAAATTACTTCCCTTGAACTTAGCATACATGCAATAGTCCACTTCATTTTCTTTGAAACCAAATTTCTTTACGACTTGATCAAAGTTGAAGTACCATTGCCTCCCGTCTTGTTTTAAACCATACAGGGGTTTCTTAATAAGCCATCCCAAATGTGCTTCCCTTCCATGACAAAACCTACTGGTTGAGCCATGTACACATCCTCATGTAAGTCACCATTCACAAATGTCATTTATGCATCCATCTGATGTAGATCTAGATCATAATAAGCCACGAATGCCATAATTATTCTTAGCGAGTCCTTAGAAGAGAGATGTGAAAATGTTTCATTATAATAAATGCCTTCGCTCTAAGTGAAACTCTGGACACAAGCCTTGCTTTGAACCTTTTGATATCATCCTTGGAGTCATCTTTGGTCTTATAGACCCATCTGCAACCCACTCTTTTGGCTCATTCGAAAATTTCTACCAAGTCTCATACATCAATAATTCTCATGAACTTCATTTCAACTTGCATAGCATCATACCATTCAAATGAATGATCACTTTGCATGGATTCTTTATATGAGGTTGGATCATCGTCATCCAACAAAGACACATTCATATAATCACTCATATAAGTGAGATAATCATCAGGAATAGCGGACTTCCAATCCCGCTTTAACCTTTTGAGAGGTTCATTATTTGGTACATCTATGACAACAAAAGGTGGATGAGAATATTCCATATAAGTATCATATGGTACACAATATCTGAACTAGTCATAGGTATCTCAATAGGCGTAGCATTAGTAGTCCTCACAGTTGGAACACTGTCTCATCGGGATATATTCATGTTTCTCCTCCGATTCTATTACCATGGGAGTCATACTCCCCATCATATATCACTTTCCAAGAATACAACATGTCTTCTTTTAACAAACTTAGTTAACTATTTTGGAAAATATAAATTATATACCTTAGATTTGTCAAGATAATAAATAAAATGTCAGCTGACTATCATGGGGTCTAACTTTCCCATAATTGGATTAAAAACTATTGCCTCGGCAGGGCATCCACACACATGAAAATAACTTAGGGTTGGTTTTCTCGCAGTCCATAATTCATACGGCATTTTAATCACCGATTTAAAAGGAATCCTATTAAGAATATGTAACGCTGATATCTCCCAAGTGTATAATATCTATTGTAGTATATTTCAATAAGAAAAGGTTGTCGAACCCATGAGGATATGAAGGTATTGGATAGTAAGTCTGATAGGTGTAATGTCAACACCCGGATTTTCAATCACAGATGCCTGCTATGCCATACATCGCAATCCCAGGATTACCATTTTTGCGAGACATAACAGATTGGTTATGACAGTACATCATCCATTACAAACCATACATAATGTCTTACACAAATAAGGATCACATGATCCAGTTCTGAATACATTCAAGAAGCAGAATAACGTAATAATAATGGTAGCGTAGGCGAGGCTCCATCTTCAAGGTCACAGGCAATGCTGACGATGGGAGATGATCCTAGTTATCGTAACCTCCTGTTGTCCGTCTTCCTGATACTCCTCTTCATAGTCTTGCCACGGTAATAGCCAGGGACAAAGCCATGAGTACTCTTTAAGTACTCGTAAAATAATACTAACTAGTGAAGTGGTTTTTGAGTAGGATATACTAAGCTCTAGGTTGTTTTGCAAATATCTCTAGTGAGTATAGAAGCAAAGAAAACTAGTTGAAAGTTTTATGACACCTAAGTGGGAACTTGAATTTCATAACACAACCTTGTTGTGGTCAAGTCAAGGCACAAATCATTTCATAAGTCATTTTGAAAACATCTGACGACGGAACAGTATGGCCACTCCAACTGTCTGTAACCACGGACGCGGCTATTTGAATAGTTTGACACTCTACAGAGGTGGTACACTTTCACCACAATATTTGATACATCCGTCAGGAACAATCCTGAATTCATCATACTCAGTATGCGGATAATCAATCCTAACCTTTCAATTACACGCCCTAGTATAGGCACCTCTCATGTGAGTTTGGCCTCCCAACCATGACCAACTGTCATCTTGGGTACTTCATAGGTGGACAATCTTCACAAGGTAGTCTCAACTCAAACCTTGGTCGCAAGGGAACCCATACTAAGGTATATAAGTTTCTAGTCAATCCCTACCCAATCTTCGAGTATTGTGGTTGTACGATAAAATTGGAATGGTATCGCATCCAGACAACCATCAGTTTTATAAAGGGCTAAGGCTCCTGCCTTAACATTTTCATCATCAAAATCATCTGGTGTGTTTTCAACAACACATGTCAAAACATTTCAGTAGAATGACTCATCATTATAAGGTTTTCATAACCATTTTCACCAAGTATTCCCATCTAAAGTGATCAAGTTTTATGCTTAGCATTAGCAACTACAAGTGAGGGTAAATACTAATGAGGGGTGGTAATCAATTGTATCTTATCTACATTCAATCTCATGCCTCAGGATGACATCAAGATTATCTAACTTAGGGCAAGTTTTATGCTCTTTATGCTACCTTTAAATATCTGTCTAAAATCTACAAGTCACTAACTAAACTTTGATAGAAAGCTTTGATAAAGAAATAAAATACTAAGCTTGCAAAATAAAACTAGGATTGGGTATCAAGTGAGGTAAGCTTGCAAGTAGAACTTGCATTTTTTAGCTTAGCTTGCTAAGATAGTAGCTTGCTAAGATATTAGTTTAGGATTGCAAGGTGCAAGTGTTAGCTTGCCTTGTGTAGAGAAGTGGTTGAAGTTCTCCTCGGCTTCTTCGTAGTATTCTCCTTCCTCCTCGTATCCTTGGTCGATACTAGCGTCTATAAATACATATGAGGTACACAATCACCAAACAATACTTAACTAGTCCTATTTATCACACCAAGGTTTTCACCAGATGATCTAGGATCGTCACAAACATTACAATCATCAAAGCATTTGTCTTATTCATTTTATTTTGGAAAATTAATTTCTACTTATTGAAAAACTACTTAAGATTTAATATTCTCTAACCAAAACATGGGATCATGTTGACACATATCATCACCACATATTTCAGTACATGGGAATGTTATTTAAAGTGGTGTCACAATTTAATAAGGTTTAACCTTTTATTATAATTAATTAAAGTGTCTAGAATTGCCTATGAGGCATTCTTTTATTACTTGTTCATTTTTTCTACAAGTAAACCTAGATATTTTTATATATTCAGAAAGGTATAGTTAAATGTGATTTTTAAGAGTTGGAATCAACTCAAAAGCTTTTGTGGTTGAATTTTGAAAAATGTTTGAATGCAGAAAAGCTTTTTCCTTGTTATTTTTACTATAGGTGATCTATAATTCCAATGGATTGAATCAAACAGGCTTGGATTAAGCATTCCAGTACCTTTCTAACAAAATTGATTTCATGCATTTTGGTTCAGTGAATCGAGCTGGTTGATTTTTGAATCTAGGTACATAACTGAATTTGAAACTAAAAGAATAAATCTAAATTTGAATTACTGGGTCGCGCGGGATGCTAACTTGGCTGGCCCACGGTGGACAGCGCGCGCGTGGGCTGGTTTAAGTGGTTGTCCCCACTCGTCAGTGAGACAGAGGGGTGCGAAGCGGTACGGGGCAATTAGGGCCACACGATCAAACTCTAATCCTACGACTGTGGTTCATCGTCCACGTCGGGCAACGCCGGCGAGACAGAACCCTAGCGCGGCCAGTGGGGGTCGTGCGAGGCTCACCGGAGCTTATGTGATGGTCGGCGACAGGGGCGAACAACAAAGTCGACGACGACAATCCTCCTGGTACCGACAGCTTCTCCTGAGGTGACTCCAATCGACGGCGCCCTTCTCCTCCAGCAGCGGCAGACTCCGGCAAAATTCTGGCGATGTGCTGCTCGCCTTGCTCTAGGAGTGAGGTGGGATGCTTTTGAGAGAGAGGGGAGTGAGATGGTGTGAAGAATTAGTGTTGGGGTGGCCTCTATTTATAGTGCAATAAGGGGACCGAATGGCGTGAGCGGAGCTCATCGGTGTCGTCGTCACAGCGAGCTACGGGCATGGGCAAAGGTAGGGGACGGTGCGTTGCCTCCTGGCGAAGCTCAACGGCTTGATGGCGAGGCGTGGGGCGTTGCGAGGAGGTCGGAACATCGCGGTGCTCTGGGCGGGTCCGACGACAATTTTAATGGCGCATAGCGGCTAACCTCCGTTTGGGGGCGAACGGGCATGTCCTCGGTGTTGCTGGGGTGGTGGCGATCCTACTTGCATGCGGCGAGGGCAGCGCGTGGTATGTGGGCATGTGTCGCGGTTGGCGCTCTGGCGCGCTCTCGGATCGCTCGCAGAGAGGCTTGGAATGCTCGGGCTATGTGGTCTTGGGGTTGGCTGCGCTCGAGGCTAGGACATAGGGTGGCGGTGGACGGTGGAGAGTGTCTTAGACAAGGTTGGCGAGGCTAGTGCTTCTCCTAGATCGCTGGCGACATGGGGGTGGCAAGTGTGCTCTCGGCATGCTTGACATTGATGGCATGGTCTGCTTTAGAGTGAGCTAGAGAGGTTAAACAAGTTAGATGATCTACTAAGAGTGTAGTGTGAGCTAGATAGGGAACAAGTTAGGCACTGATCACTGCTCACAATAGTGTTTGTGGTTTGTTTGTTTGTTTGGTGCCAACAAGGTGTTTGATGAAATGGATGAAAGAGATTGAAATTTGAATTTTGGATTCAAACTTGTTGAATGTGTTGGTTACATACTATGGAGTCTCTGGTTAGTGGGATTGGTCAAGTAGAATTGGTTGGGTGGTTTTTGAAAAAGGGGTGATCTTCACATATGAATCAGATTCAATTTTGAAATGTGATTTGAATCAAGTTGCCAAATATTTCTGCAGGTTTGAAAGGTGGGTTTTGCTTCACTTTTACTTGGTCTTGCAAGGGTTGAAAATAAATGGAAAAGTTTATGTTTGAAATCTTGGACTAGAAACACTCAAAGTGGCCTAGTGAGCAAGATTGGCAAAAATGACCATTTCCTTTATTTGGTTTGTTTTTTATTTTCTCTTGATTTGTTTCTGTTGGGAAATGTTTTAGATGATGTTATTTTCATCTTTAAACCTTTCCTTGCTATTTAGATTAATCACACAAGTCCATTCATGCATTCATACAATTATCACATACACACATGCATTCATTGGATTTTTATTTAATAAAAGTTTTTGTTAACCCTAATCTTGGTGATTGCAAATTTGATAATTATGATCAATATTTTTGGGATGTTACATGAAACAATAAAAGATGCAAACATTTAGTGTTTTGTGGTTTATAGTTTGCAGAAAAGTAAATTACTGTAAAGTAAATTGCAAGTAAAGTAAATGTATTTTTTAGAGAAAGCCTAATCCTCTATGCAACATATAACATCCCAAGATTTTAAAAATTAAGACTTCAATTTTTTGCAAATTGCATTGCATCATGGCATATAATGCAAAACTTTAATCAAAAACCCTATGTCAAAAATATTGTGACAAAACCCTAGTTTGAATTTCTCGAAATAGCCATCTAATACAATAGCTGCATGATGGAATAATGGTAATTCTTATTTTGTCAAAACTAATTTATATAAAGTTTATTAAGTGTGTTTTGATTTTACAAAAAATTAGAAACTAAGTTTACTCCATTTAAAATTCATATGCAAAAGATATATAGAAAATATGAAAACAGAATAAGTAAAAAAGAAAAGTAAAAAAAGGTAAACGTGACGGCCCAGCTAGGACGACCGGGCAAGGCAGGCACGAACCAAAGGAAGAATAAATCCGTTAGTTGATTTAATTTGCATGCAAAATTCATATTTAGGTAATATCTTTAGTAAAACTTTTAGAACTTTGGATCTATAAATCCGAATCGACTTTCGATTGCATGAACTTGTTTCCTTTTTCAAAATCCCGAATCTATACGAGTCCAAATCGTATTTCATTTCTTAACCCATCTAAACTTTGTTGTTTGAATTTGTCTTAGCATGAAAGTTCTAGATATCTTTGAGATCTTTCAATCCCGGTAAACATCACCTTTTTTCATCTATCACTGTCGGAGTTGCGTTGCAATATTTCAGATCTAAAGGAGTAAATCCAAGCACAACTCACACTCATTTCTTTAAATCGAAATTCCTTTAGTAAAAAGATAGATCTAATGATTTTCCACAACTTTTATGTTGGCAGTTTTTCGATTTGATATACGGATTCGTCTTTCTAACACGAATCTATTTCTAATCAATTCAGTAGCTAAATACCGGTTTAAATGAGAGTTTGGCACGAACCAAGTGGAACTGGAGTTGAAGAAAAAGCCCGAGAAGCTGAACCACGTCATACAAAGCAGCCACAGATACTTCACTTAACCAAAGAGGTATTGGCCAATCAGAAGCTGTCATGTTGCAAGGAATATTACCGCATATTCCGTTAATTCATTAAATAGTCAAAAATTATAGCAATATTGTAAAATTCATAAGAAAAGATTTATAAGTCCAAATTTATCAAACAATATACTGATGGAAAGCTAATGTCACATAGAACAATATTATAAGAGTAGATATAAATTTTACTATACAGTTTTCCGTCAATAATTTTATTGGTTTAATAGTTATTTTGTAGTATTTAATTCATAGAAATATAAATGTATATCTAAAGAATACAAATAATATATCCATGAATTCCTAATTTCATGTAGAATAAAGTTCCAGCATTAGATATGACGTTTACCGAATATAAAATTTAAAATGATTTAAACTCTTTTAGTTGGTATTTAAATCATAAGAAAATAACTAGAGCACCAAATTCACGAGTGAATCCAGTTGCTACTGGTTAGTTTGATCGTACCTATCCATAGAAATTGTTAACAAAAACATTTGGTGCTACTTCACAGAAAGTTTTGCAGAAAGTAAATCCAATTTTAATAGTAGTTAAATCATAGAAAAATATTTACAGCTCCTTTTTTGTTGATTTAGTTCATAATTTAATACGAAATAAATATCAGAAGATGAATTAAACTAAATAAAACCATATTTAAATTGATATAGTTTTAAAAATAAATGGTTTATTGCATTAAATGCTTTTCCATGCATCACGTGATCTACTCCCTCCCGTCCAGCTTATTAGGCACACACGTAGTTTAAAAAAATCTTTGACCATCAATTTTGACCAATAAAATATGTCATATATGGCCCAAAAAATATACCATTGAAAACTATTTTTGAAGATGACTCCATTGGTATAATTTTTGTGACATATTATGTAAAATTTGTTGACCAAAATTATTAGTCAAAGTTGTTCTTAAAATACATGTGTGCCTAATAAACCAGATCGAAGGGAGTTATAATATTAAGAGATCTAAATACAACCATTGTGACATATTAAATCATCATGCATGGATTTGTTCATCATTATTTTAGTGTATTGTTCATAATTTCAATGATTTGAATGAAGTGTTTATTGCGCACATGTTTTAGTCGATAGATTGTGAGGAGTGCAATGAGTGTTTGAATAACTCCAACAACTAACAAGGCAAGTAGATGCTAATTTATTCATGATCTTGTCCTACTATTTTCCTAAGCATTTGTTCTATATTTTGTAGATGCATGTGTAGGATATATAATTGCTATGCTATGTCCTATGTATTATGGTAGGGATCTCTTATAGTTGAGCCACCGTATTATTAGATGTGCTTACACATGCTATATTAGATGAGTGTTGGGATTACATCATATAAAAGTTGTTTTTTAAAGTATTGTTTTTGCGAAAACTAAAAAAAACTTAATTACTAAATATCCTAGGTAATGATGGTTTTGATATTCATTGGACGCCTTTAATGCGGAAAGGCACCCATGACACTGAGAAAGTATTGGTTTCTTTATTTTGTAGTTTACATGTACAACCATGTACTAATAAGAAGTGGATGGTTGGCTTGACTTATTAGGTTGTGGTGACTCAAACCCACATAGACAGAGATGTAGTGAGTGATAGGTTGAAACAGTTCGTGTCGGGTTCGGGAAACTACTTCACAAATTTTCTTGTTGTGGACTTCAAAATATGTGTAGTTGTAAGAGAAGGTTGACCATGTCACATGGGTAAAATGTACTAACCTCTGCAGAGTGTCTAATCTAAATACTTAGTCGTGTCCCTAATTATGAACAAATTGAGTTTCTAGATATTGATAATATGACATATTTCTCACTCATACCAACTTCTTAATTAGTAAAATGTGTTGGGTAACTTAATTGGGTTGTCGTGCATCAAACTTTGATTTACTAAAAGTAGGACAAAAGTATTTGAAAAATTGCAAGATAGACAAAGCTCCACTTAGCCAAATAAGCATGTAGTTGCTAGGTATTATATCTCCTTACTTATCTCTACTTGCAATACATTCAAATAATTGACCATTCGTGGTTGCAATGTTTTTATGTTGCATGTTATTCTATTTCTGAGTGATCGTTCATAGGTCGCGAGACTCCACTCAATAATTGTTCACCTGTGGCACATTTGAAGCATGGAGATCTACCTTATTGATGTTTTCCATTGTGTACTTAAATATTTTGAGATATGTAAGTTGCAATAATTGCAAATTATGGATCATGTGATGTAATAATGCCGCACCATTAAATTATTTGGTATTCATCGGTACTGTTATGCTAGTGAACCGATTCAGATATTAGCACTATACATATAAACTCAGCATTATCAGACGAGGGTGTTAAATAGCAAGAGTACAAGATCAGTTTGTGTTCTTATATGTGATAAACGTTTCCGAGGGCAGCATGTATTTACTTACCATATAAATTTCTACAACAACATGTAAGTATCTTGTTAAGTTTTATTCTCTTTGAATGGAGCCTAAAATAGCTGCAGACATACACATGAGCAAGCACACCCCTTTTGGTTGGTCCTAATAAGGATATTTCATGAGCAAACAAAGGATTCATTAAGACATAAAGTCCAACCATGGTATGAAGTCCTAAGGTTCCTACTATAAAAACCCCTTACTACAACTTCAAGACTCAGGACACGGTTTCTATCATTCTGTCCCTCCTTACTCTCTCCATTACACTAAGGTGCAGCCCTGTGAGCCCATATAGGTAAAGTAATATGCAGTCGACATTCGCATAATACCATCATAGAACCACATAGAAGATTAAAACTTAACCAAATACTCATTGCATACTATATGAAAGTCATAGCCAATTCATCATATGCCCTCAGGAACATGGGGAAGTACTCGCAATGGTGATACATGATATATATCATAGGCATATGGGATACAAAACAATCTAAAATTATAACTTCACCACAAAATAATGACAAGTTGCCAAGCAAAATCATGCATAAGGCACTAAACCAATATCTAGGATTCAATCTGATCACAAACTGCGAGGGGAATAAGATGGATCTTCGAGATGGAGATGGTGCTGATGTTGGGAATGATGTAGATGGTGATGGAGATGCCTCCCCCTATGCCAAGGAGGAGTGTGATGGCGATGGCTTCAATTTATCCCTCTCTAGAGGTCTCGGAGCAGCAAGATCTACCCTCTCTCGGAGTAGGAGAAGACTCTCGCCTCCGCCGCTATCTCTGTAAATCATGGGAAAATTATGGCATAGTTTTTTAGGAGATACGATGTCGTATGTAAAAAGGGGGAGCTGAGGCAACTCTCGATGCTCGAACGGGCCTAGGTGGCGCGGCCTGCATGTGGGCCTGCGCCACTAGGCCTCGTTCGGACCTCATGGCTCCCCTCGCAAGCTTCAAATGCCCATTGCCCTTCTTGTGATGAAAAACTTCTGTGGTATTTTTTCTTGAATTAATTGGTGTCCAGAAAATCCCTAAAACAACAAAATACAAAAAAGGAGATTTTTTGCCTCCTAGAAATTAAATGCCAAAACAAGGGACTTTGTAGAAAAGTCCCATAAATCATCTAAAATTTGTATAAATAATGATATATCAATTCCAATTAGTTAGTTCCACCGACCGACACCTACTTCCACCGGTTGTTGGTCAGTTCTCCCCCGGTGATGTCTCTCGCGGCGGAGCATCGTGCCTATTGGCGCAACTGCTTGCGACATAGACGTGTAGGGCTAGACGAGGGAGGTGGTAGGGGATCTGTGCGGTGAAGGGGTGGATGGCGATGTGGAGGTGCAGAGGTCGAGGCAGGACACAGTAACTTAGGCCAGTGGATGAAGCACAACGAGGAGATATTGGGATTAGGAGTGGAGCATCAGGGGATGGCGGCAGAGGGAGCACGACTAAGTGATTCAATCAGGTGTGGTGAGCATGGTTAGACTAGATCGAAGGTAAGAGGAGAACAATTAACAAGGAAATTAATGAGAGGGGAGTGTTACAGATGCTTGTTCGATTGAAGACCAGATCAACGGGATGCAGGAGGTCCGATGATCCGGTTCCAACCAAACCCCGATAGGTGGTGTTTACCAACACTTAATCGTTTGATGCTTGTAGCTTGCTTTTGCACGCAAAATGAAATAAATATTTATTATTTTTTCTGGCTTACTACTTGCGGCTGAGAGTCTTAAACATGGCAGTCGATGCTCAGCTGCTAATTAACTTGATATAAACTGCCCCATGTTGTCTAGATTGGGTGACCTAGGCAACGACTAAAAACCTAGACATAGATACCACACTCCCTCAATCTTCCTAATCTTCTAGATGTCGTAGGATGATGGCACCGGGCTCTGCTCGTGCGTTCGACGGTGCTGGTAGGCCTCCATATGGATCAAGGTTCCGGCAGGAAGGACAACGACGGTCGGCGGCAAGAGGGAAACGGTGGAGGCATGAGGACGATGGAGGTGCGAGATTGCGGCGGCGCTGATCATGGAGATGTCTTTTCTAGGCGGGGTGTAGTCCTCTTGAGCAGTTGTTAGCTGGTTTTCCAATCAGTAGATATCGCCTAGGCGGAGGATTTCATATCCAATCATGATGGTATTCCTAGTAGGTCTAATGCATTGCCTACTAGGATTTCTCCTTCCGATTCGCACGTGAAGACTGCAGAGAGCACCACTCACTGGAATTATCCCTTGGGGGTTCCTTAGCATTCAGGTTGTGGCATGCAGCCTTAGTACTGCAATAACTCCATGATGGGATGATAGTTGGTTTACTAGGTCCGCTTCACCCTATGATGCTAGTTCGTGGAATCGTTGCTCATGCAAATAGGCAGGTGTATTCATTGATGGAAACTAACTGTCCGTGTTATCACTCACCAAAGCACACAATGCCACAAATGTCCCATAGCTTGGGTCCATGGTGTGTGCTTGTCCGGTCTTGGATGGACTCTCAAATATTCAGGCGATAATGAACCCTCAAGATGCTGCATGCGTTAGGGAGCTCAATTGTTGTTTTACATTATCAAGGCTTGAAGGTTTGAAGATACTTGGAGGCGGCAACACAATGTGGTTGAGACTGGTGGTGCTCCTTAAGTATTGGGTCTTGAGTTACGGGGGTGAAAACCCATTATTGAAGGCATTGCACAGAGTTTGCTTGGACTTGATATCTAGGGTGAAACCCAAGGTCTGGTCCTTGCGGACTGGATCCAGCAATGGCGATGTTTATGTGTCATTCTCTTTTGAAAGGTTTGTTGTTAGGAGAGCTTTATCGTAGAATATGTGTTGTTTTGGCTGGTGGTCATTGACGAGGGGTAACCTCGGTAATGCCTATTGTTATGGACTTGAGTTTCAGGGAAAAGGGAGCGCTGATGATTTCGTCGGCTTATGAGACAAACAAGTGAGGCAATTTACCCAGCTTCAGGCCCTCGAAGAGGAAACCCTACTATTGTATGTCTGATTAATATCAAAGGGGATTACGAGTTTGTTGGATTGCTAAATGCAATCTAGCTTGTGGCGGGTTGTGGTGAATAGATAACTACGGTGCCCTCTCGGTCGTCTCCTCCCAGCTTTATATGAGAGGATAGGTCTCTGAATCAAGTACGGATCAGTTACAAGTTGGAACTACAACTCAATGACTATGTCGTTTTGGGCCTCGGCCTTGATCACCACATCTGGTTCTTGGGCTTCGGATGTTTCTAGGACTCTTTATTCCCCTTGGGCACGATGAGGCTTAGTTCAGAGACGCACCATATATACTAATCATGGGAACCCGATAAGTCATGCCCATGTCAGTAGCCCCCGAGTCTCCACTCGAGGGTTGAGTCTCCAAGAGATTTCAGCATGGAACCAAAGATTTCTTCGAGTAAACGAACTATAAGTTCAATATTCTTGTCATGGGGATTTTGTACAATGAGTCTGATGCATCCGACGACGGATCGGGAACTAGTCAATTTCACTTGGGCAAAAAAACATGAACCTTCTCAAGGTCAAGTCCCCAGACTCGAACCTAATATATACTGGCGTAATTCAGTTCGTGTTGCGGAGGTCTTATCGAATGTTGAATTCCAGTTTTGTGTTTTAGGTATCCAACGCATCCATCAGGATTTTTCATCATATCGTAGATATGGAAATTTCTAGTAGATTGAGCGCATTTGTGTGTGATTACTAGGCCTCATAGGACAGATCCTGGGGTCATAATTTCAAGTCGTAGACACAACATTCAGACATGTTATCGGGCAGACGCGGTCTGAGAACTCGAAATTTTTATCTGTTTGGTTGTTGGAGTTGCTGAAATTGTCACTTTGTTGATATTTTCATCGAGTGTGTTATCCACGCTCCCGTTGGGATTAACCGTTGAGACTGTGCTTAGGTAGGCTCATAGGTTTTCGTTTGTCGACTTAGTAGGAGGATTTTAGCTTTGTCTATCGGTGCGTGGCCAGCGCTCCCGATGGGAGTAGCCCGGAGGCTATGGCCGAATGCTTGCATTCAAGCGTAGGCTCAAAGTTATTCTTCCATCAACTCTTTAACAGAATTTGTTTTCTATCGGGTGCGCGGTCAGCGCTCTCGAGGTTATGTTCGAATGCTTGCATACGAGCGTAGGCTTAGAATCATCTTCATCTGAGGAGGTAATTGACTCGGATCTTCTTTCTTGTGGATGTAGATATTTTCTTGTCAACTCTGTTGGAGGAATTTTTGTTTCCATCGGGTGCGTGGAGAGCGCTCGTGATGAGAGTAGCCCCCGAGGTTATGTTCGACTACTTGTAGCCAAGCATAGGCTTAGAGATTAACTTCATCTGAGGAGGTACTCGATTCAGGTCTTGTCGTCCTTGATTGTAAGTAATAATCGTCATCTTCGTTAGAGAATTTTTTTTAATCAGGTGCACGGCAAGCGCTGTTGGAGATATGCCCTAGAGGCAATAATAAATGTAGTTATTATTATATCTTTGTGTTTATGATAAATGTTTACATTCATGCTATAATAGTATTAACAAGGAAACATTAATACTTGTGTTATTTGTAAACTTAAATTGAAGTCCCTAGTAAAAGCCTCTATATAATACTAGCTTGTTGGTTAATAGATGATTGTGGTTTCCATATCATGAACATTAAGATGTTATTAACAACAAGATCATATCGTTAGGAGAATGATATGGTGGACATAATCCTATAGATAAGCATAGCATAAAGATCAAGTCATTTTATTAGTTCAATTGCTATATGTTTTCTGATACATAGTAATCTAATTCCTTCGACCGTGAGATCATGCATATCACCTTTACCGGATGGATGCTTTGATGACATCAAACACCACACCGTAACTGGGTGGCTATAAAGGTGGCATTGAGTGTTCGGAAAGTATTGGTTGAAACACATGGATCAAGAGTGGGATTTGTCCATCCATATGACGGATAGATATACTCTGGGCCCTCTCGGTGAAATGTCATCCAATTAGCTTGCAAGCATGTGACTGGCTCACAAGGGATCACATATCACGGGAACGAGAAAAGAGTACTTATCGGTAACGAGGTTGAACTAGGTATGCAGAGATACCGACGATCATAACCTCGGATAAGTAAACTATCGTGAGACAAAGGGAAATTGATATCGTATGTAAGTGGTTCATTCGATCGCAAAGTAATCGTAGAAATGTGTGGGAGCCATATGAATTTCCAGATTCCTCTATTGGTTATTGATCGGAGAAGTGTCTCGATCATGTCTGCATAATTCACGAACCGTAGGGAGACACACTTAAGGATTCGACGTTGTTTGAGTAGTTATGGAATGATGAGAAAGAGTCTGAATGTTGTTCGGAGTCTCGAATGGGATTCGGGATATCACGAGGAGATCCGGAATGGTCCGGAGAATAAGATTCATATAAGGAAAGTCCCGTTTCGGAGTAGGAGAATGGTTCCGGTGTTTTCATCGGGAATGTTCTAGAAGCTTCCGGAATGTCCGGCACTCCGGGAGGGAAGGGTACATGAATGTGTTATATCAAGTTGGTATGATTGCATCATGTATTCGGTGTCATCGCTGATCAAAATAGAGGGTTTATTCAAATCCTAGTTTGAAAAGTCAAACGGCTAGTTTGAAAGTCAAACGGTAGTTTTTGGAAAGAGGAGGAGGAGTGGGAAACCGAGTTGGGGAGGAGTTCCCTCCTCCAACCGGCGGCGCCCACCCAAGCCCAGTTGGCGAGGGACTCCCCTCCCTCCCCTTGGCCGGCCGGCCCCTCCACCTATATAAGGAGGGGCAGGGCTCGCTCCTAGAGACACACAAGATCATCTCCTCCAAACCCTAGCACCAAGCCGACGCCGCCTCCATAGCCGCCGCCGGCCCTAGGGAACTCGCCGCTGCCGCCTAGGTGAAACCCTAGCCGCCGGCCTAGCCCCCTCCTCGGCGTGTCTAAACCCTAGATCGTCGAGGGACTCTCTCATACTCCACCATACTCGCTCCGGCTTAAGGCGAAGCCCTGCGAGATCTCCCCTCTACTTCCGGTACCACGCCGTTGCTCTGCCGGAATCGCGAGGAGAGTGCTACAACCTCCGCTGCCTGCTGGAACAAGTGAGAGGAAGGTCTTCGTCGAGTACCGAACGTGTGACCGACTGCGGGAGCGCTGCCGGAACGCAGCGCCGGAAGGATCGTCTACGCGATCTTGAGATCGGGAAGAGTACGACTACATCACCCACGAGAATCCACTCTCGTTAAACACTTTGGAATCTTCGAGGGTGAGTTATTCTATCGACTCGTTGCTACAATCTAGTAGATAGATCTTGGCTTGTTTGTTTGTATGCGGTAGAAATTTTTTGTTTTCCATCCTACGAAACCCTACAGTGGTATCAGAGCCGTGTCTATATGTAGATTTGTTGCACGAGTAGAACACAATGGTCATTATGGGCGTTGATGCTTTTATTGTCGATTGCTTCTTGTGTACTTTGCATCTTGCGGTATGTTGGGATGAAGCGGCCCGGGCTAACCTTACATGACATCGTTTATGAGACTTGCTCCACGCTTGACATGCAACTTGTATTGCATAAGTGGCTTTGCGGGTGCCTGTTTCTCCTAGCATAGTTAAGATCCAATTTACAACAGGTGATTAACAATACTAGTATCAATGTTGTGGTTCTTGTTCGTAAGTTAGAACGACACTTATTGAAAGCCCCAGACCACGTAAAATATGCAAAGAAAGTAGAGGCGTCTAACTTTGTTTTGCAGGGGTGTGCTGTGATGTGATATGGCCATGATTGTGATTATATTTGATGTATGCAATGTTCCTTATTGTAAGTTGGCAACAGGCAGGAGCCATATGGTTGTCTTTAATTTATGTTAAGACCCGCGTGTCTATTCAAAGTATTTGTAATAGTTGAAGCCGGTGGACGACAACCATGGAGAAGCGTTATTGACCTTGATGCAATGCCGGTGATGATGGAGATCATGTTCGTGCTAGAAGATGGAGATCGGAAGCACAAAGAAGAAAGGCCATACCATATCACATATTATGAATTGCATGTGATGTTAATCCTTTATGCATCTTGTATTGCTTAGTAGACGACGGTATAATTATAAGATGATCCCTCATGCACATGAATTTCAAGTCATAAAGTGTTCACCCTTAGTTAGCACCGTTGCTAAAGCTTGTTGTTTCGAAGCACCACGTGATGATCGGGTGTGTTAGATTCCGCAAGTGTATACAACGTGAGCAAGCCAGATTTGCTCATGCAGAAACTAAGGTTTGATCTTGACGAGCCTAGCATGTACAGACATGGTCTCGGAACACGGATCACCGAAAGGTAAAGCATGAATCATATAGTAGATATGATGAACATGTTGATTGTTCGCCATTGAAACTATATCAACTCTCGTGATGATCGGTGTTGATGTGGTGGATTTGGTTCGTGTGATCACTAAAACAATGCGAGGGATATTATTTTGAGTGGGAGTTCACCTAGATTAATTTTATTATTAATTTGATCTCAATTTGTCATAAACTTAGTCTAAACTATTGCAAATATGTTGTAGATCAATGGCAGCCCCTACCATCAATTTTAATGCGTTCCTAGAGAAAGAAAAGTTGAAAAACAATGGAAGCAACTTCGCGGATTGGTTCCGCAATTTGAGGATTGTCCTCACAGCTGGTAATTTGACCTATGTGCTGGATGCACCGCTGGGTGACCCACCTGCAGCTGATGCTCCCGATGAAGTAAAGAATGTTTACCTCACTCGGAAGACTCAGTACTCCACAGTTCAGTGTGCTATCTTGTATGGTTTAGAATCGGAGCTTCAGAAAAGGTTTGAGAATTCAGACCCATATGATATTGTCGAGGATCTCAAATTGATCTTTGAGACTCATGCGGCAATTGAAAGCTATGAGGCTTCTGAAAAGTTCTTTAACTACAAGATGGAAGAGGGCAGCTCCGTCAGTGAGCATGTACTTAAGATGTCTGGGCACGCAAACAAACTTCAAAGCTTGGGTATTGTGATTCCTAATGCTTTGGGGATTTACCGTGTCCTCTAATCACTACCACCAAGTTACAAGAACTTTGTGATGAACTACAACATGCAAAACATGAACAAGACGTTGCCAGAACTCTTTGCCATGTTGAAATCTGCAGAAGTGGAGATAAAGAAAGAGCACCAAGTGTTGTTGGTCAATAAGACCACCAAATTCAAGAAAGGCAAGTCTAAGCAGAAGGTACACTTCAAGAAGGGTGGTAAGAAAGTTACCACGCCGACGAAGAAGACCAAGGCTGGACCTAAGCCTGATACTGAGTGCTTTTACTGCAAGGGAGAAGGTCACTGGAAGCGGAATTGCCCAAAGTACTTGGTGGATTTGAAGAACGGCAACATCAAGAAGAAAGGTATATCTGATATACATGTTATTGATGTGTATCTCACTAGTACTCGTAGTAGTGCCTGGGTATTTGATACTGGTTCGGTTGCTCATATTTGTAACTCGAAACAGGTGCTGCAGAATAAACGGAAGCTAGCGAAGAACGAGGTGACGATGCGCGTGGGAAACGGATCAAAGGTTGATGTGATCGCGGTCGGCATGCTACCCCTTCATCTACCATCGGGATTAGTTTTATACTTAAATAATTATTATTTGGTGCCTGCGTTGAGCATGAACATTATATCGGGATCTTGTTTATTGCGAGACGGTTACTTGTTTAAGTCCGAGAATAATGGTTGTTCGATTTATATGAGTAATATGTTTTATGCACATGCACCTTTGATAGATGGTCTATTCTTGTTTAATCTCGATAGTGGAAATACACATATTAATAACATTGAGGCTAAACGTTTGAAATCGAGCGATAACTCGACCTATATGTGGCACTGTCGTCTTGGTCACATTGGAGTGAAGAGTATGAAGAAACTCCATTCCGATGGACTTCTTGAATCACTTGATTTCGAATCACTTGAAAGATGCGAAGCATGTCTGATGGGTAAAATGACTAAGACTCCATTTTCTGGTATGATGGAGCGAGCTACGGACTTGTTGGAAATCATACATACCGATGTGTGTGGTCCAATGAGTGTAGCATCGCGCGGTGGTTATTGTTATGTTCTTACCTTCATGGATGACTTGAGTAGATATGTGTATATCTATTTCATGAAACATAAGTCCGAAACTTTCGAGAAGTTTAAGGAATTTCAAAGTGAGGTAGAGAATCAACGTAACAAGAAGATTAAATTTCTACGTTCTGATCGTGGAGGTGAATATCTAAGTTACGAGTTTGGCGAGCATTTGAAGAAATGCGGAATACTTTCACAATTGACACCGCCGGGAACACCACAGCGTAATGGTGTGTCCGAACGTCGTAATCGAACTCTCTTAGATATGGTTCATTCTATGATGTCACTTACAGATTTACCACTATCATTTTGGGGTTATGCATTAGAAATAGCCGCATTCACTTTAAATAGGGCACCATCTAAATCATTTGAAACGACACCGTATGAATTATGGTTTGGGAAGAAACCTTGATTGTCGTTCCTTAAAGTTTGGGGATGCGAAGACTATGTAAAGAAGTTACAACTGGATAAGCTTGAACCCAAAGCGGAAAAATGCGTCTTCATAGGATACCCGAAGGAAACTATTGGGTATACCTTCTATCATAGATCCGAAGGCAAAATCTTCGTTGGCAAGAAAGGATACTTTCTAGAGAAGGAATTTCTCTCGAAAGAAGTGACTGGAAGGAAAGTAGAACTCGACGAGGTTATCGAACCTTCTCTCGAAATTGTGAGTAGCGCAGCACCGGAAGAAGTTCCTGTGGTGCCTGCACCAATTAGAGAGGAAGCTAATGATGATGATCATGAAACTTCGGTTGAAGTTGCTACAGAGCCTCGCAGGTCAATGAGAACTCGTACCACTCCAGATTGGTATGATCCCGTTATGAGTGTCATGTTGGTGGACAACACCGATGACCCTGAGACATATGAGGAAGCGATGATGAGCCCAGATTCCAATAAATGGCAAGAAGCCATGAAATCCGAGATTGGATCCATGTACGAAAACCAAGTATGGACTTTGGTGGACTTACCAGAAGGCTGGAAGGCTGTCGAGAACAAATGGATTTTCAAGAAGAAAACATATGCTGATGGTAATGTTACTGTCTATAAAGCTCGACTTGTCGCAAAAGGGTTTCGACAAATTCAAGGAGTTGACTACGATGAGACTTTCTCACCAGTAGCGAAGCTAAAGTCTTTGAGGATTATGTTAGCAATTGCTACATATTATGATTATGAGATATGGCAGATGGATGTCAAAACAGCATTCCTCAATGGAGACATTGATGAAGAGTTGTATATGATGCAACCCAAAGGTTTTGTCGATCCTAAAGATGCTAACAAGGTATGCAAACTTCAACGGTCCATCTATGGATTGAAGCAAGCATCCCGAAGTTGGAATCAATGTTTTGATAAGGTGATCAAAAGTTTTGGTTTTATACAAACTTATGGAGAAGCTTGTATTTACAAGAAAGTGAGTGGGAGCTCTGTAGCATTCTTAATACTATATGTAGATGACATATTGTTGATTGGGAATGATGTAGACCTTCTTAATAGTGTCAAGGAATATTTGAATAATAGTTTTTCAATGAAGGATCTTGGCGAAGCAGCTTACATATTAGGCATAAAGATTTATAGAGATAGATCGAAACGCCAAATATCATTGTCACAAAGTACATATTTGGACAAAGTTCTAAAGAGGTTTGGAATGGAAGATAGCAAGAAAGGGTTCTTGCCCATGTTGCCCAATATGACCTTGAGTAAAATTCAAAGTCCGACATCGGCAGAAGATAGAGAAAGGATGAGTAAGACTCCCTATGCCTCAGCCATAGGATCTCTAATGTATGCCATGCTATGTACTAGACCCGACATTGCATATGTTGTTATTTAACTAGCAGATATCAAAGTGATTCAGGAGTAGATCATTGGACAGTGGTCAAAAACATCCTTAAGTACTTGAGAAGAACTAAGGATATGGTTCTTTCTTATGGAGGTGATGAACAGCTCGTTGTTAATGGTTACACCGATGCTAGTTGGAACACCGATCCGGATGATTCTAAATCACAATCTGGATACGTATTTATTTTGAGTGGTGCAGCAGTTAGCTGGAGGAGTGCAAAGCAAAGCGTTGTGGCGAGATCTTCAACTGAATCGGAATACATGGCTGCTTCGGAGGCTTCACAAGAAGCGATATGGATGAAAGAGTTCATTACAGAGCTGGGTGTGGTTCCTAGTGCGCTGGACCCAATGTCTATCTACTGTGATAACATGGGCGCCATAGCCAATGCGCAAGAACCAAGGTCACACAAGAAGCTGAAGCATATCAAGCTACGTTTTCACGCTATTCGAGAACATATCCAAGATGGGGATATAAAGATTTGCAAAGTACACACAGATCTGAATGTGGCAGATCCGTTGACTAAACCTCTCCCGAGGGCAAAACATGACCAACCACTACAAGGAATCCGGCTATATATGACCCTCTATTTTCGTCACAAAATTGTCACAATAGTCCGTTTATGACGATTCTATGATGATTTTGAGATCGTCGAAAGTTGGGCGTCGCAAATGAACTATAACGACGATTTTAGTGAAATCGTCATAACCGTCTATGACGATATTGGATCGTCATAACTGTTATGACGATCCAATATCGTCATGAGAAAACTGACATGGCCAGGTCAGATCCCACGTGGCCAGTCCGATGTGGCACGAAATCAGCCCAGTCCATACCTGCTGTTTATATGGGCCAAGCCCAACCACTTGGTCAATTAATTTTTGTGTCAATTCAGTTGATTTGTTGGGCCAAGCCCAAGAAGTTTGCCTTCTTTAGTTTCATGGCCTTTTCCTTTAAAGATTCGTTTCTTTTTTATTTTGAACCATTTTAAAATTATGTCGAGGCCTTTTTACAGCCCATCTAGCATTTATTTCATTTCAGACAAACAACAGTAAACATCAAATATTTACTTATGGATAGGCCAAATAACATTAATTTTTATGAATGATGACCAAATTTAGATCAATATTACACTCAGGACATATTTGACATCACCCAAGAATATAAAATAGCTACAAATCGTACACTAGTATATTACAACCGTGGAAAACTGCAAGTATGTACATCTCGAGCCACTTTCTACATGAATTGTACAATCATGTGAGCAAAACCCGCATCAGTCTTCTGCCTTCTTTGAATTAGTCTGGAGCTCATGTAAGATGACACCACAATATATCTGGTAGCAGCAATAGAACACGTGAGATAATAACAGTAAAGTATCTAATAGTAATTTATGCAAAGAACAAATGGGAATGTTTCTGGACATCAAATAAAGCACTATCCTAGCCCACATAAACAATACATTACTTTATTTTCAGTTGCAACAGGGTTTCAAATGTTCACAACATGAAAAATGGACCTTTTCTATGTTACTAAATAGATCAGTCCCTAACTGCTTATCAGAAATGTTCTCTCTAGATTTCACAATATCTATTACATTGGTAATTGTGTTAATTTAATAGTGAATATAATTCCATCGCAACACAAATAGCAGAGTTTGCTGCCTAATAACTCTAGTATAAAAAATTAGAAACTACAGCAGTAGTTTCCATGTGTTCAAAAAAGAACAGCCAATGTCATCCCTAAAAAGAAAACATGCCAATACCGCATATATTGTAACAACAAGAACAAGAATGTTGCCGAAGAGAAAAACATTAGTAGGTGTAACTACAGACTACTAAGGAAATAACAGAAACATTATGAATTGGAATAAAAAATGTACGAATGCCCGATTTTCTACTTTACACGTTACCGCTATGCAATCAATAGAACAAATATTTCATCGGATTTCAGAGGCCACACAGGGCAATGGCAGTTCAGATCTTGTCGAGACCACACCGAGCGGATGGATCAAACAGATCACATCTCGCTCTGCCAAGGCATACACACAAACAGCCAAGAGAAGGGTGGGGAAACTCACCAGTTCGATGAGGTGGTCACGGGATCTGTACTGCGAAAGGGGGGTTGTTTCAAACTTGTCTAGCATCCGCTGGTGCGACTGGTTTCCTTCTGCTTTGAACTGACCTAGCAATTCCATAAAATAACATAAATAAAAAAGGATGGGATAGATATGGTAAAGCGGTATGATTACCTATGTAAAAGATTGGCTTTAATGAAACCATGACTCGATGAGCAAGACAGCCAAAAACTATGTGACACAGATCATGTCATATAACATAGATCAAATCGACATACCACTGCTATGATAATAACAAGATCATCCCAAGACTATGATCTTCTACTGATAAGTTCTTAAGTGGCAATTTGATATAAATGAAATAAGGATCATATTTGAGTATTCTCAAGTTGATAATTTACTTGTTATTTGCAGTAGCATGTACCAGCTGATGAATTTCTACAACAATATACAGTTCTACACTGATGTTTTACAATCTAAACAAGCAGCAACCTCTCCCTATTCAAGTAAAGGGAGGATCTTAGTGCAGTTCATATATGATGCAAAGCTAGCTAAGGATTTCCAAGCAGTCCTAAAATGATTTTAGAAAACTGAACTGTCAGCGGTAGATAGAGAAGCTGCATGTGCAACGTTTATCGGCCAGGTATAGGAATATTCATGCTCCAATTAACTAATAGTAATGAGCTAGAACGTTCAGAACTGGAACTGGTTGTGGGCAAATATTGCAGCTATAAAGGAAAAAAATAGCTGCAATAGAATCAACACAATTGGAGGCAGAAGAGATATTTATACTAGACATAGTTTACTAATTAACGCAAAGCATAAAAGAACAATAGCTTAGTTTACTAATTAACTACAACACAGAGCAGAACAACAGCTCATGGTAAAACTGAGATAAACACCAACAATGAATGATATTTGCACTACTAGCTGCTAATTACTTGGAGCAAAACCAAATAGCACTTGATACAAACAAAGCACTGCTGATTGGTGACAATATGTTCTAGGCTTATTTGTACAAAGCACTACAATGATCAGTTTAGGAGGTAATGGAATAGTAGGATAGCATGAATTAATCTATCCTTGGCAAATATCTCTGCCAACATCTGTTTTAAACTCTATTTGTTTCAATTTGAGAAGTTGCATCTAGAAATTTATGTCCCCAAGTCCTCCCCTCCTAAATAATTGCCAAGCAGCAACCTCTCCCTAGAGGGCGCGGATACTGCTCCAGTGTACAATGGGAAAGGTGAGGGGAGGTTATTCATACCGAGCGTGGAGGTGCCGACATAGAGGTTGCGGAGGGTGGAGGTGAGGTCTTCTCCAGGCGCTCCACCACGTCTCTGTCCATCAAATCCAAGCTCCAGTGAGAGTTCCTGCAGAGAAAGAGAGATGGACTAAGAGAGAAATCAAGATAGAGAGGGGGTGAGAAGGGGTGTGTAGATCAGGCTAAGATGTCGCTACATCCGGCGACCCCGATGACAGATCTGGCGGCCTCATGGATCTCAGGGCCGCCGCCAACGAGGCTATCCATCGCCAATCACATCCAGCGGAAGTCAAAGAAGACCAAGAAACCCTAGAACATGCGAGTATAGGGGAAGGGACAAGGCAGAAAACCTAATCCGTGTACTCATTACTAAAACTTGGTAAAACCGAACGTTCTACTGGAATTGGAACAGAGCCCGCGAGATCCATCAGTAAACTCGCGAGATCCAGACAAAGACTCGCGAGATCTGGCCTCTAGACCACGCATTTCACGCACAGGGAGAAGGATGGGGGGCTATTTTCTTACCGACACGTCGACGAGATGGGCGGCGAGGTTCTCAGCGTCGATGAGCGCGCGCCGCCTCCACCATCGCCCGCTTCTTCTTAGCTTTCCTCCATGACCGCGCCACCTCATTTTGCGTCTTGGTCCCGCGCGCCGCCTCCATCGCCGCCCGCTTCTCCTCAGCTTTCCGCCGCGCCGGCGCCACCTCTCGGTTGGTAACCCGTGGCTAGGGAAGAGGCGTTGGTTGTAGCGGAGCAGATCTGGCTATTCGAAGTGGGGATTGGGAAGGAGATGCTAGGGTTCATGGGTTACTAAGGAGGGGAGCGGTTTTGGTGGCAGTCGAAGGTGGTGTCGAGGTGAGGAGGGGTGCTGGAGGCCTGGGCTGGAGGAGATGGTGTGGCATCGGGGAAGGAGGAGATAGGGATAGGGAGGGGATGGGATCAAGATGGCGCTCGTGGGTGGGTGGGAGAGGAGGGGAGGCGGCGCTCGTGGGAGAGGAGGGGAGGGTTGTGGTTGCGTGATGCGGCGATAGGGTGGGTTGGATGCGGCTAACCCTAACGTCAACGCGCGCAAATTTGGTGGGCGTGAGGGTTCATCTAGGGCGTTGGATTGATATGCGATCAACGGACAAAATCAAGTTCTAGGCTCTGATCCAGGGCAATAGGGTTCCTGAGTTCTGATTGGCCGGAGAAGAGTGTCCACAGATTGACATTTATCTGAGGCAAAAAAGATTTTTTATGAAGAACCTACTGAGAATATGTTGTAAAATGGTACCACCTCATTTTTGTAAAATATTATACCACGTTTTTATTATAAATCACCAAGTGCTTGGACCATAAAAGCTATCCATACACTCTTATCAAAAAGCTATTCCATCTTCTGAGCGCAAAAAACGGGGCGTTTTGTGAAGCAACCACCAAATGGAAGTTTTAGAATGGTACCGCCACATTTTGTAAAAAATTAGACCACCTTACATGGACAATTTCCTAACCGGGGTATCTCAAACCTTTCCGTACACCCCTGGCGAAAAAGACAAATTCCTGCCGATTCGGCAGGAAGTGGGTCCGGTTTGAACTACAGGTACATGATCCGATGCCCATTATTTTTTGAAAAAATGTGTTTTAGACTCGCAATATGCTATTTCTTTAGAGATCCAATGCAAGTTTAGCGAGGCTCGGCCCTGAGCTAAGAACCTTCATGCCCGCCGTTTTGACCATAGTTTGAAACGGGCATAAAAAAATAAAAAACGGTCCGATCAACGCAAATCCTTCGCGTGGTGTCTTATTATGTGACATAATTTCAAGGAAAAATACCAAACTTGGTACATTGAGTATGTCTCAAAAAACCTTCACAAAATGACCTATCATGTTCGAGGTTTCGTGGCTTTTACTACAAGGCAATAAGACCACCAAATTCAAGAAAGGCAAGTCTAAGCAGAAGGTACACTTCAAGAAGGGTGGTAAGAAAGTTACCACGCCGACGAAGAAGACCAAGGCTGGACCTAAGCCTGATACTGAGTGCTTTTACTGCAAGGGAGAAGGTCACTGGAAGCGGAATTGCCCAAAGTACTTGGCGGATTTGAAGAACGGCAACATCAAGAAGAAAGGTATATCTGATATACATGTTATTGATGTGTATCTCACTAGTACTCGTAGTAGTGCCTGGGTATTTGATACTGGTTCGGTTGCTCATATTTGTACCTCGAAACAGGTGCTGCAGAATAAACGGAAGCTAGCGAAGAACGAGGTGACGATGCGCGTGGGAAACGGATCAAAGGTTGATGTGATCGCGGTCGGCATGCTACCCCTTCATCTACCATCGGGATTAGTTTTATACTTAAATAATTGTTATTTGGTGCCTGCGTTGAGCATGAACATTATATCGGGATCTTGTTTATTGCGAGACGGTTACTTGTTTAAGTCCGAGAATAATGGTTGTTCGATTTATATGAGTAATATGTTTTATGCACATGCACCTTTGATAGATGGTCTATTCTTGTTTAATCTCGATAGTGGAAATACACATATTAATAACATTGAGGCTAAACGTTTGAAATCGAGCGATAACTCGACCTATATGTGGCACTGTCGTCTTGGTCACATTGGAGTGAAGCGTATGAAGAAACTCCATTCCGATGGACTTCTTGAATCACTTGATTTCGAATCACTTGAAAGATGCGAAGCATGTCTGATGGGTAAAATGACTAAGACTCCATTTTCTGGTATGATGGAGCGAGCTACGGACTTGTTGGAAATCATACATACCGATGTGTGTGGTCCAATGAGTGTAGCATCGCGCGGTGGTTATCGTTATGTTCTTACCTTCATGGATGACTTGAGTAGATATGTGTATATCTATTTCATGAAACATAAGTCCAAAACTTTCGAGAAGTTTAAGGAATTTCAAAGTGAGGTAGAGAATCAACGTAACAAGAAGATTAAATTTCTACGTTCTGATCGTGGAGGTGAATATCTAAGTTACGAGTTTGGCGAGCATTTGAAGAAATGCGGAATACTTTCACAATTGACACCGCCGGGAACACCACAGCGTAATGGTGTGTCCGAACGTCGTAATCGAACTCTCTTAGATATGGTTCATTCTATGATGTCACTTACAGATTTACCACTATCATTTTGGGGTTATGCATTAGAAATAGCCGCATTCACTTTAAATAGGGCACCATCTAAATCATTTGAAACGACACCGTATGAATTATGGTTTGGGAAGAAACCTTGATTGTCGTTCCTTAAAGTTTGGGGATGCGAAGCCTATGTAAAGAAGTTACAACCGGATAAGCTTGAACCCAAAGCGGAAAAATGCGTCTTCATAGGATACCCGAAGGAAACTATTGGGTATACCTTCTATCATAGATCCGAAGGCAAAATCTTCGTTGGCAAGAAAGGATACTTTCTAGAGAAGGAATTTCTCTCGAAAGAAGTGACTGGAAGGAAAGTAGAACTCGACGAGGTTATCGAACCTTCTCTCGAAATTGTGAGTAGCGCAGCACCGGAAGAAGTTGCTGTGGTGCCTGCACCAATTAGAGAGGAAGCTAATGATGATGATCATGAAACTTCGGTTGAAGTTGCTACAGAGCCTCGCAGGTCAACGAGAACTCGTACCACTCCAGATTGGTATGATCCCGTTATGAGTGTCATGTTGGTGGACAACACCGATGACCCTGAGACATATGAGGAAGCGATGATGAGCCCAGATTCCAATAAATGGCAAGAAGCCATGAAATCCGAGATTGGATCCATGTACGAAAACCAAGTATGGACTTTGGTGGACTTACCAGAAGGCTGGAAGGCTGTCGAGAACAAATGGATTTTCAAGAAGAAAACATATGCTAATGGTAATGTTACTGTCTATAAAGCTCGACTTGTCGCAAAAGGGTTTCGACAAATTCAAGGAGTTGACTACGATGAGACTTTCTCACCAGTAGCGAAGCTAAAGTATGTGAGGATTATGTTAGCAATTGCTACATATTATGATTATGAGATATGGCAGATGGATGTCAAAACAGCATTCCTCAATGGAGACATTGATGAAGAGTTGTATATGATGCAACCCAAAGGTTTTGTCGATCCTAAAGATGCTAACAAGGTATGCAAACTTCAACGGTCCATCTATGGATTGAAGCAAGCATCCCGAAGTTGGAATCAATGTTTTGATAAGGTGATCAAAAGTTTTGGTTTTATACAAACTTATGGAGAAGCTTGTATTTACAAGAAAGTGAGTGGGAGCTCTGTAGCATTCTTAATACTATATGTAGATGACATATTGTTGATTGGGAATGATGTAGACCTTCTTAATAGTGTCAAGGAATATTTGAATAATAGTTTTTCAATGAAGGATCTTGGCGAAGCAGCTTACATATTAGGCATAAAGATTTATAGAGATAGATCGAAACGCCAAATATCATTGTCACAAAGTACATATTTGGACAAAGTTCTAAAGAGGTTTGGAATGGAAGATAGCAAGAAAGGGTTCTTGCCCATGTTGCCCAATATGACCTTGAGTAAAATTCAAAGTCCGACATCGGCAGAAGATAGAGAAAGGATGAGTAAGACTCCCTATGCCTCAGCCATAGGATCTCTAATGTATGCCATGCTATGTACTAGACCCGACATTGCATATGTTGTTATTTAACTAGCAGATATCAAAGTGATTCAGGAGTAGATCATTGGACAGCGGTCAAAAACATCCTTAAGTACTTGAGAAGAACTAAGGATATGGTTCTTTCTTATGGAGGTGATGAACAGCTCGTTGTTAATGGTTACACCGATGCTAGTTGGAACACCGATCCGGATGATTCTAAATCACAATCTGGATACGTATTTATTTTGAGTGGTGCAGCAGTTAGCTGGAGGAGTGCAAAGCAAAGCGTTGTGGCGAGATCTTCAACTGAATCGGAATACATGGCTGCTTCGGAGGCTTCACAAGAAGCGATATGGATGAAAGAGTTCATTACAGAGCTGGGTGTGGTTCCTAGTGCGCTGGACCCAATGTCTATCTACTGTGATAACATGGGCGCCATAGCCAATGCGCAAGAACCAAGGTCACACAAGAAGCTGAAGCATATCAAGCTACGTTTTCACGCTATTCGAGAACATATCCAAGATGGGGATATAAAGATTTGCAAAGTACACACAGATCTGAATGTGGCAGATCCGTTGACTAAACCTCTCCCGAGGGCAAAACATGACCAACCACTACAAGGAATCCGGCTATATATGACCCTCTATTTTCGTCACAAAATTGTCACAATAGTCCGTTTATGACGATTCTATGACGATTTTGAGATCGTCGAAAGTTGGGCGTCGCAAATGAACTATAACGACGATTTTAGTGAAATCGTCATAACCGTCTATGACGATATTGGATCGTCGTAACTGTTATGACGATCCAATATCGTCATGGGAAAACTGACATGGCCAGGTCAGATCCCACGTGGCCAGTCCGATGTGGCACGAAATCAGCCCAGTCCATACCTGCTGTTTATATGGGCCAAGCCCAACCACTTGGTCAATTAATTTTTGTGTCAATTCAGTTGATTTGTTGGGCCAAGCCCAAGAAGTTTGCCTTCTTTAGTTTCATGGCCTTTTCCTTTAAAGATTCGTTTCTTTTTTATTTTGAACCATTTTAAAATTATGTCGAGGCCTTTTTACAGCCCATCTAGCATTTATTTCATTTCAGACAAACAACAGTAAACATCAAATATTTACTTATGGATAGGCCAAATAACATTAATTTTTATGAATGATGACCAAATTTAGATCAATATTACACTCAGGACATATTTGACATCACCCAAGAATATAAAATAGCTACAAATCGTACACTAGTATATTACAACCGTGGAAAACTGCAAGTATGTACATCTCGAGCCACTTTCTACATGAATTGTACAATCATGTGAGCTAAACCCGCATCAGTCTTCTGCCTTCTTTGAATTAGTCTGGAGCTCATGTAAGATGACACCACAATATATCTGGTAGCAGCAATAGAACACGTGAGATAATAACAGTAAAGTATCTAATAGTAATTTATGCAAAGAACAAATGGGAATGTTTCTGGACATCAAATAAAGCACTATCCTAGCCCACATAAACAATACATTACTTTATTTTCAGTTGCAACAGGGTTTCAAATGTTCACAACATGAAAAATGGACCTTTTCTATGTTACTAAATAGATCAGTCCCTAACTGCTTATCAGAAATGTTCTCTCTAGATTTCACAATATCTATTACATTGGTAATTGTGTTAATTTAATAGTGAATATAATTCCATCGCAACACAAATAGCAGAGTTTGCTGCCTAATAACTCTAGTATAAAAAATTAGAAACTACAGCAGTAGTTTCCATGTGTTCAAAAAAGAACAGCCAATGTCATCCCTAAAAAGAAAACATGCCAATACCGCATATATTGTAACAACAAGAACAAGAATGTTGCCGAAGAGAAAAACATTAGTAGGTGTAACTACAGACTACTAAGGAAATAACAGAAACATTATGAATTGGAATAAAAAATGTACGAATGCCCGATTTTCTACTATACACGTTACCGCTATGCAATCAATAGAACAAATATTTCATCGGATTTCAGAGGCCACACAGGGCAATGGCAGTTCAGATCTTGTCGAGACCACACCGAGCGGATGGATCAAACAGATCACATCTCGCTCTGCTAAGGCATACACACAAACAGCCAATAGAAGGGTGGGGAAACTCACCAGTTCGATGAGGTGGTCACGGGATCTGTACTGCGAAAGGGGGGTTGTTTCAAACTTGTCTAGCATCCGCTGGTGCGACTGGTTTCCTTCTGCTTTGAACTGACCTAGCAATTCCATAAAATAACATAAATAAAAAAGGCTGGGATAGATATGGTAAAGCGGTATGATTACCTATGTAAAAGATTGGCTTTAATGAAACCATGACTCGATGAGCAAGACAGCCAAAAACTATGTGACACAGATCATGTCATATAACATAGATCAAATCGACATACCACTGCTATGATAATAACAAGATCATCCCAAGACTATGATCTTCTACTGATAAGTTCTTAAGTGGCAATTTGATATAAATGAAATAAGGATCATATTTGAGTATTCTCAAGTTGATAATTTACTTGTTATTTGCAGTAGCATGTACCAGCTGATGAATTTCTACAACAATATACAGTTCTACACTGATGTTTTACAATCTAAACAAGCAGCAACCTCTCCCTATTCAAGTAAAGGGAGGATCTTAGTGCAGTTCATATATGATGCAAAGCTAGCTAAGGATTTCCAAGCAGTCCTAAAATGATTTTAGAAAACTGAACTGTCAGCGGTAGATAGAGAAGCTGCATGTGCAACGTTTATCGGCCAGGTATAGGAATATTCATGCTCCAATTAACTAATAGTAATGAGCTAGAACGTTCAGAACTGGAACTGGTTGTGGGCAAATATTGCAGCTATAAAGGAAAAAAATAGCTGCAATAGAATCAACACAATTGGAGGCAGAAGAGATATTTATACTAGACATAGTTTACTAATTAACGCAAAGCATAAAAGAACAATAGCTTAGTTTACTAATTAACTACAACACAGAGCAGAACAACAGCTCATGGTAAAACTGAGATAAACACCAACAATGAATGATATTTGCACTACTAGCTGCTAATTACTTGGAGCAAAACCAAATAGCACTTGATACAAACAAAGCACTGCTGATTGGTGACAATATGTTCTAGGCTTATTTGTACAAAGCACTACAATGATCAGTTTAGGAGGTAATGGAATAGTAGGATAGCATGAATTAATCTATCCTTGGCAAATATCTCTGCCAACATCTGTTTTAAACTCTATTTGTTTCAATTTGAGAAGTTGCATCTAGAAATTTATGTCCCCAAGTCCTCCCCTCCTAAATAATTGCCAAGCAGCAACCTCTCCCTAGAGGGCGCGGATACTGCTCCAGTGTACAATGGGAAAGGTGAGGGGAGGTTATTCATACCGAGCGTGGAGGTGCCGACATAGAGGTTGCGGAGGGTGGAGGTGAGGTCTTCTCCAGGCGCTCCACCACGTCTCTGTCCATCAAATCCAAGCTCCAGTGAGAGTTCCTGCAGAGAAAGAGAGATGGACTAAGAGAGAAATCAAGATAGAGAGGGGGTGAGAAGGGGTGTGTAGATCAGGCTAAGATGTCGCTACATCCGGCGACCCCGATGACAGATCTGGCGGCCTCATGGATCTCAGGGCCGCCGCCAACGAGGCTATCCATCGCCAATCACATCCAGCGGAAGTCAAAGAAGACCAAGAAACCCTAGAACATGCGAGTATAGGGGAAGGGACAAGGCAGAAAACCTAATCCGTGTACTCATTACTAAAACTTGGTAAAACCGAACGTTCTACTGGAATTGGGACAGAGCCCGCGAGATCCATCAGTAAACTCGCGAGATCCAGACAAAGACTCGCGAGATCTGGCCTCTAGACCACGCATTTCACGCACAGGGAGAAGGATGGGGGGCTATTTTCTTACCGACACGTCGACGAGATGGGCGGCGAGGTTCTCAGCGTCGATGAGCGCGCGCCGCCTCCACCATCGCCCGCTTCTTCTTAGCTTTCCTCCGTGACCGCGCCACCTCATTTTGCGTCTTGGTCCCGCGCGCCGCCTCCATCGCCGCCCGCTTCTCCTCAGCTTTCCGCCGCGCCGGCGCCACCTCTCGGTTGGTAACTCGTGGCTAGGGAAGAGGCGTTGGTTGTAGCGGAGCAGATCTGGCTATTCGAAGTGGGGATTGGGAAGGAGATGCTAGGGTTCATGGGTTACTAAGGAGGGGAGCGGTTTTGGTGGCAGTCGAAGGTGGTGTCGAGGTGAGGAGGGGTGCTGGAGGCCTGGGCTGGAGGAGATGGTGTGGCATCGGGGAAGGAGGAGATAGGGATAGGGAGGGGATGGGATCAAGATGGCGCTCGTGGGTGGGTGGGAGAGGAGGGGAGGCGGCGCTCGTGGGAGAGGAGGGGAGGGTTGTGGTTGCGCGATGCGGCGATAGGGTGGGTTGGATGCGGCTAACCCTAACGTCAACGCGCGCAAATTTGGTGGGCGTGAGGGTTCATCTAGGGCGTTGGATTGATATGCGATCAACGGACAAAATCAAGTTCTAGGCTCTGATCCAGGGCAATAGGGTTCCTGAGTTCTGATTGGCCGGAGAAGAGTGTCCACAGATTGACATTTATCTGAGTCAAAAAAGATTTTTTATGAAGAACCTACTGAGAATATGTTGTAAAATGGTACCACCTCATTTTTGTAAAATATTATACCACGTTTTTATTATAAATCACCAAGTGCTTGGACCATAAAAGCTATCCATACACTCTTATCAAAAAGCTATTCCATCTTCTGAGCGCAAAAAACGGGGCGTTTTGTGAAGCAACCACCAAATGGAAGTTTTAGAATGGTACCGCCACATTTTGTAAAAAATTAGACCACCTTACATGGACAATTTCCTAACCGGGGTATCTCAAACCTTTCCGTACACCCCTGGCGAAAAAGACAAATTCCTGCCGATTCGGCAGGAAGTGGGTCCGGTTTGAACTACAGGTACATGATCCGATGCCCATTATTTTTTGAAAAAATGTGTTTTAGACTCGCAATATGCTATTTCTTTAGAGATCCAATGCAAGTTTAGCGAGGCTCGGCCCTGAGCTAAGAACCTTCATGCCCGCCGTTTTGACCATAGTTTGAAACGGGCATAAAAAAATAAAAAACGGTCCGATCAACGCAAATCCTTCGCGTGGTGTCTTATTATGTGACATAATTTCAAGGAAAAATACCAAACTTGGTACATTGAGTATGTCTCAAAAAACCCTTCACAAAATGACCTATCATGTTCGAGGTTTCGTGGCTTTTACTGCAAGGCAATAAGACCACCAAATTCAAGAAAGGCAAGTCTAAGCAGAAGGTACACTTCAAGAAGGGTGGTAAGAAAGTTACCACGCCGACGAAGAAGACCAAGGCTGGACCTAAGCCTGATACTGAGTGCTTTTACTGCAAGGGAGAAGGTCACTGGAAGCGGAATTGCCCAAAGTACTTGGCGGATTTGAAGAACGGCAACATCAAGAAGAAAGGTATATCTGATATACATGTTATTGATGTGTATCTCACTAGTACTCGTAGTAGTGCCTGGGTATTTGATACTGGTTCGGTTGCTCATATTTGTACCTCGAAACAGGTGCTGCAGAATAAACGGAAGCTAGTGAAGAACGAGGTGACGATGCGCGTGGGAAACGGATCAAAGGTTGATGTGATCGCGGTCGGCATGCTACCCCTTCATCTACCATCGGGATTAGTTTTATACTTAAATAATTGTTATTTGGTGCCTGCGTTGAGCATGAACATTATATCGGGATCTTGTTTATTGCGAGACGGTTACTTGTTTAAGTCCGAGAATAATGGTTGTTCGATTTATATGAGTAATATGTTTTATGCACATGCACCTTTGATAGATGGTCTATTCTTGTTTAATCTCGATAGTGGAAATACACATATTAATAACATTGAGGCTAAACGTTTGAAATCGAGCGATAACTCGACCTATATGTGGCACTGTCGTCTTGGTCACATTGGAGTGAAGCGTATGAAGAAACTCCATTCCGATGGACTTCTTGAATCACTTGATTTCGAATCACTTGAAAGATGCGAAGCATGTCTGATGGGTAAAATGACTAAGACTCCATTTTCTGGTATGATGGAGCGAGCTACGGACTTGTTGGAAATCATACATACCGATGTGTGTGGTCCAATGAGTGTAGCATCGCGTGGTGGTTATCGTTATGTTCTTACCTTCATGGATGACTTGAGTAGATATGTGTATATCTATTTCATGAAACATAAGTCCGAAACTTTCGAGAAGTTTAAGGAATTTCAAAGTGAGGTAGAGAATCAACGTAACAAGAAGATTAAATTTCTACGTTCTGATCGTGGAGGTGAATATCTAAGTTACAAGTTTGGCGAGCATTTGAAGAAATGCGGAATACTTTCACAATTGACACCGCCGGGAACACCACAGCGTAATGGTGTGTCCGAACGTCGTAATCGAACTCTCTTAGATATGGTTCGTTCTATGATGTCACTTACAGATTTACCACTATCATTTTGGGGTTATGCATTAGAAATAGACGCATTCACTTTAAATAGGGCACCATCTAAATCCGTTGAAACGACACCGTATGAATTATGGTTTGGGAAGAAACCTTGATTGTCGTTCCTTAAAGTTTGGGGATGCGAAGCCTATGTAAAGAAGTTACAACCGGATAAGCTTGAACCCAAAGCGGAAAAATGCGTCTTCATAGGATACCCGAAGGAAACTATTGGGTATACCTTCTATCATAGATCCGAAGGCAAAATCTTCGTTGCCAAGAAAGGATACTTTCTAGAGAAGGAATTTCTCTCGAAAGAAGTGACTGGAAGGAAAGTAGAACTCGACGAGGTTATCGAACCTTCTCTCGAAATTGTGAGTAGCGCAGCACCGGAAGAAGTTCCTGTGGTGCCTGCACCAATTAGAGAGGAAGCTAATGATGATGATCATGAAACTTCGGTTGAAGTTGCTACAGAGCCTCGCAGGTCAACGAGAACTCGTACCACTCCAGATTGGTATGATCCCGTTATGAGTGTCATGTTGGTGGACAACACCGATGACCCTGAGACATATGAGGAAGCGATGATGAGCCCAGATTCCAATAAATGGCAAGAAGCCATGAAATCCGAGATTGGATCCATGTACGAAAACCAAGTATGGACTTTGGTGGACTTACCAGAAGGCTGGAAGGCTGTCGAGAACAAATGGATTTTCAAGAAGAAAACATATGCTGATGGTAATGTTACTGTCTATAAAGCTCGACTTGTCGCAAAAGGGTTTCGACAAATTCAAGGAGTTGACTACGATGAGACTTTCTCACCAGTAGCGAAGCTAAAGTCTGTGAGGATTATGTTAGCAATTGCTACATATTATGATTATGAGATATGGCAGATGGATGTCAAAACAGCATTCCTCAATGGAGACATTGATGAAGAGTTGTATATGATGCAACCCAAAGGTTTTGTCGATCCTAAAGATGCTAACAAGGTATGCAAACTTCAACGGTCCATCTATGGATTGAAGCAAGCATCCCGAAGTTGGAATCAATGTTTTGATAAGGTGATCAAAAGTTTTGGTTTTATACAAACTTATGGAGAAGCTTGTATTTACAAGAAAGTGAGTGGGAGCTCTGTAGCATTCTTAATACTATATGTAGATGACATATTGTTGATTGGGAATGATGTAGACCTTCTTAATAGTGTCAAGGAATATTTGAATAATAGTTTTTCAATGAAGGATCTTGGCGAAGCAGCTTACATATTAGGCATAAAGATTTATAGAGATAGATCGAAACGCCAAATATCATTGTCACAAAGTACATATTTGGACAAAGTTCTAAAGAGGTTTGGAATGGAAGATAGCAAGAAAGGGTTCTTGCCCATGTTGCCCAATATGACCTTGAGTAAAATTCAAAGTCCGACATCGGCAGAAGATAGAGAAAGGATGAGTAAGACTCCCTATGCCTCAGCCATAGGATCTCTAATGTATGCCATGCTATGTACTAGACCCGACATTGCATATGTTGTTATTTAACTAGCAGATATCAAAGTGATTCAGGAGTAGATCATTGGACAGCGGTCAAAAACATCCTTAAGTACTTGAGAAGAACTAAGGATATGGTTCTTTCTTATGGAGGTGATGAACAGCTCGTTGTTAATGGTTACACCGATGCTAGTTGGAACACCGATCCGGATGATTCTAAATCACAATCTGGATACGTATTTATTTTGAGTGGTGCAGCAGTTAGCTGGAGGAGTGCAAAGCAAAGCGTTGTGGCGAGATCTTCAACTGAATCGGAATACATGGCTGCTTCGGAGGCTTCACAAGAAGCGATATGGATGAAAGAGTTCATTACAGAGCTGGGTGTGGTTCCTAGTGCGCTGGACCCAATGTCTATCTACTGTGATAACATGGGCGCCATAGCCAATGCGCAAGAACCAAGGTCACACAAGAAGCTGAAGCATATCAAGCTACGTTTTCACGCTATTCGAGAACATATCCAAGATGGGGATATAAAGATTTGCAAAGTACACACAGATCTGAATGTGGCAGATCCGTTGACTAAACCTCTCCCGAGGGCAAAACATGACCAACCACTACAAGGAATCCGGCTATATATGACCCTCTATTTTCGTCACAAAATTGTCACAATAGTCCGTTTATGACGATTCTATGACGATTTTGAGATCGTCGAAAGTTGGGCGTCGCAAATGAACTATAACGACGATTTTAGTGAAATCGTCATAACCGTCTATGACGATATTGGATCGTCATAACTGTTATGACGATCCAATATCGTCATGGGAAAACTGACATGGCCAGGTCAGATCCCACGTGGCCAGTCCGATGTGGCACGAAATCAGCCCAGTCCATACCTGCTGTTTATATGGGCCAAGCCCAACCACTTGGTCAATTAATTTTTGTGTCAATTCAGTTGATTTGTTGGGCCAAGCCCAAGAAGTTTGCCTTCTTTAGTTTCATGGCCTTTTCCTTTAAAGATTCGTTTCTTTTTTATTTTGAACCATTTTAAAATTATGTCGAGGCCTTTTTACAGCCCATCTAGCATTTATTTCATTTCAGACAAACAACAGTAAACATCAAATATTTACTTATGGATAGGCCAAATAACATTAATTTTTATGAATGATGACCAAATTTAGATCAATATTACACTCAGGACATATTTGACATCACCCAAGAATATAAAATAGCTACAAATCGTACACTAGTATATTACAACCGTGGAAAACTGCAAGTATGTACATCTCGAGCCACTTTCTACATGAATTGTACAGTTATGTGAGCAAAACCCGCATCAGTCTTCTGCCTTCTTTGAATTAGTCTGGAGCTCATGTAAGATGACACCACAATATATCTGGTAGCAGCAATAGAACACGTGAGATAATAACAGTAAAGTATCTAATAGTAATTTATGCAAAGAACAAATGGGAATGTTTCTGGACATCAAATAAAGCACTATCCTAGCCCACATAAACAATACATTACTTTATTTTCAGTTGCAACAGGGTTTCAAATGTTCACAACATGAAAAATGGACCTTTTCTATGTTACTAAATAGATCAGTCCCTAACTGCTTATCAGAAATGTTCTCTCTAGATTTCACAATATCTATTACATTGGTAATTGTGTTAATTTAATAGTGAATATAATTTCATCGCAACACAAATAGCAGAGTTTGCTGCCTAATAACTCTAGTATAAAAAAATTAGAAACTACAGCAGTAGTTTCCATGTGTTCAAAAAAGAACAGCCAATGTCATCCCTAAAAAGAAAACATGCCAATACCGCATATATTGTAACAACAAGAACAAGAATGTTGCCGAAGAGAAAAACATTAGTAGGTGTAACTACAGACTACTAAGGAAATAACAGAAACATTATGAATTGGAATAAAAAATGTACGAATGCCCGATTTTCTACTATACACGTTACCGCTATGCAATCAATAGAACAAATATTTCATCGGATTTCAGAGGCCACACAAGGCAATGGCAGTTCAGATCTTGTCGAGACCACACCGAGCGGATGGATCAAACAGATCACATCTCGCTCTGCCAAGGCATACACACAAACAGCCAAGAGAAGGGTGGGGAAACTCACCAGTTCGACGAGGTGGTCACGGGATCTGTACTGCGAAAGGGGGGTTGTTTCAAACTTGTCTAGCATCCCCTGGTGCGACTGGTTTCCTTCTGCTTTGAACTGACCTAGCAATTCCATAAAATAACATAAATAAAAAAGGCTGGGATAGATATGGTAAAGCGGTATGATTACCTATGTAAAAGATTGGCTTTAATGAAACCATGACTCGATGAGCAAGACAGCCAAAAACTATGTGACACAGATCATGTCATATAACATAGATCAAATCGACATACCACTGCTATTATAATAACAAGATCATCCCAAGACTATGATCTTCTACTGATAAGTTCTTCAGTGGCAATTTGATATAAATGAAATAAGGATCATATTTGAGTATTCTCAAGTTGATAATTTACTTGTTATTTGCAGTAGCATGTACCAGCTGATGAATTTCTACAACAATATACAGTTCTACACTGATGTTTTACAATCTAAACAAGCAGCAACCTCTCCCTATTCAAGTAAAGGGAGGATCTTAGTGCAGTTCATATATGATGCAAAGCTAGCTAAGGATTTCCAAGCAGTCCTAAAATGATTTTAGAAAACTGAACTGTCAGCGGTAGATAGAGAAGCTGCATGTGCAACGTTTATCGGCCAGGTATAGGAATATTCATGCTCCAATTAACTAATAGTAATGAGCTAGAACGTTCAGAACTGGAACTGGTTGTGGGCAAATATTGCAGCTATAAAGGAAAAAAATAGCTGCAATAGAATCAACACAATTGGAGGCAGAAGAGATATTTATACTAGACATAGTTTACTAATTAACGCAAAGCATAAAAGAACAATAGCTTAGTTTACTAATTAACTACAACACAGAGCAGAACAACAGCTCATGGTAAAACTGAGATAAACACCAACAATGAATGATATTTGCACTACTAGCTGCTAATTACTTGGAGCAAAACCAAATAGCACTTGATACAAACAAAGCACTGCTGATTGGTGACAATATGTTCTAGGCTTATTTGTACAAAGCACTACAATGATCAGTTTAGGAGGTAATGGAATAGTAGGATAGCATGAATTAATCTATCCTTGGCAAATATCTCTGCCAACATCTGTTTTAAACTCTATTTGTTTCAATTTGAGAAGTTGCATCTAGAAATTTATGTCCCCAAGTCCTCCCCTCCTAAATAATTGCCAAGCAGCAACCTCTCCCTAGAGGGCGCGGATACTGCTCCAGTGTACAATGGGAAAGGTGAGGGGAGGTTATTCATACCGAGCGTGGAGGTGCCGACATAGAGGTTGCGGAGGGTGGAGGTGAGGTCTTCTCCAGGCGCTCCACCACGTCTCTGTCCATCAAATCCAAGCTCCAGTGAGAGTTCCTGCAGAGAAAGAGAGATGGACTAAGAGAGAAATCAAGATAGAGAGGGGGCGAGAAGGGGTGTGTAGATCAGGCTAAGATGTCGCTACATCCGGCGACCCCGATGACAGATCTGGCGGCCTCATGGATCTCAGGGCCGCCGCCAACGAGGCTATCCATCGCCAATCACATCCAGCGGAAGTCAAAGAAGACCAAGAAACCCTAGAACATGCGAGTATAGGGGAAGGGACAAGGCAGAAAACCTAATCCGTGTACTCATTACTAAAACTTGGTAAAACCGAACGTTCTACTGGAATTGGGACAGAGCCCGCGAGATCCATCAGTAAACTCGCGAGATCCAGACAAAGACTCGCGAGATCTGGCCTCTAGACCACGCATTTCACGCACAGGGAGAAGGATGGGGGGCTATTTTCTTACCGACACGTCGACGAGATGGGCGGCGAGGTTCTCAGCGTCGATGAGCGCGCGCCGCCTCCACCATCGCCCGCTTCTTCTTAGCTTTCCTCCGTGACCGCGCCACCTCATTTTGCGTCTTGGTCCCGCGCGCCGCCTCCATCGCCGCCCGCTTCTCCTTAGCTTTCCGCCGCGCCGGCGCCACCTCTCGGTTGGTAACCCGTGGCTAGGGAAGAGGCGTTGGTTGTAGCGGAGCAGATCTGGCTATTCGAAGTGGGGATTGGGGAGGAGATGCTAGGGTTCATGGGTTACTAAGGAGGGGAGCGGTTTTGGTGGCGGTCGAAGGTGGTGTCGAGGTGAGGAGGGGTGCTGGAGGCCTGGGCTGGAGGAGATGGTGTGGCATCGGGGAAGGAGGAGATAGGGATAGGGAGGGGATGGGATCAAGATGGCGCTCGTGGGTGGGTGGGAGAGGAGGGGAGGCGGCGCTCGTGGGAGAGGAGGGGAGGGTTGTGGTTGCGCGATGCGGCGATAGGGTGGGTTGGATGCGGCTAACCCTAACGTCAACGCGCGCAAATTTGGTGGGCGTGAGGGTTCATCTAGGGCGTTGGATTGATATGTGATCAACGGACAAAATCAAGTTCTATGCTCTGATCCAGGGCAATAGGGTTCCTGAGTTCTGATTGGCCGGAGAAGAGTGTCCACAGATTGACATTTATCTGAGGCAAAAAAGATTTTTTATGAAGAACCTACTGAGAATATGTTGTAAAATGGTACCACCTCATTTTTGTAAAATATTATACCACGTTTTTATTATAAATCACCAAGTGCTTGGACCATAAAAGCTATCCATACACTCTTATCAAAAAGCTATTCCATCTTCTGAGCGCAAAAAACGGGGCGTTTTGTGAAGCAACCATCAAATGGAAGTTTTAGAATGGTACCGCCACATTTTGTAAAAAATTAGACCACCTTACATGGACAATTTCCCAACCGGGGTATCTCAAACCTTTCCGTACACCCCTGGCGAAAAAGACAAATTCCTGCCGATTCGGCAGGAAGTGGGTCCGGTTTGAACTACAGGTACATGATCCGATGCCCATTATTTTTTGAAAAAATGTGTTTTAGACTCGCAATATGCTATTTCTTTAGAGATCCAATGCAAGTTTAGCGAGGCTCGGCCCTGAGCTAAGAACCTTCATGCCCGCCGTTTTGACCATAGTTTGAAACGGGCATAAAAAAATAAAAAACGGTCCGATCAACGCAAATCCTTCGCGTGGTGTCTTATTATATGACATAATTTCAAGGAAAAATACCAAACTTGGTACATTGAGTATGTCTCAAAAAACCCTTCACAAAATGACCTATCATGTTCGAGGTTTCGTGGCTTTCGGGTCAAATGACCAATGTTATGGCTAGAATCAGGGAATAGTTTGTGATAATGTGCCCATATTGTGCACACATATGTATTATGGCATGGAGAACAATTTTTCAGGAGGAAGTTTTCCTTTTCGACGCACGGAAAAACCATTTTCTATCTTCTGAGCGCAAAAAACGGGGCGTTTTGTGAAGCAACCACCAAATAAAAGTTTTAGAATGGTACCGCCACATTTTGTAAAAATATTAGACCACCTTACATGGACAATGTACCAACCGGGGTATCTCAAACCTTTCCGTACACCCCTGGCGAAAAAGACAAATTCCTACCGATTCGGTAGGAAGTGGGTCCGGTTTGAACTACAGGTACATGATCCGATGCCCATTATTTTTTGGAAAAATGTGTTTTAGACTCGCAATATGCTATTTCTTTAGAGATCCAATGCAAGTTTAGCGAGGCTCGGCCCTGAGCTAAGAACCTTCATGCCCGCCGTTTTGACCATAGTTTGAAACGGGCATAAAAAAATAAAAAACGGTCCGATCAACGCAAATCCTTCGCGTGGTGTCTTATTATGTGATATAATTTCAAGGAAAAATACCAAACTTGGTACGTTGAGTATGTCTCAGAAAACCCTTCACAAAATGACCTATCATGTTCGAGGTTTCGTGGCTTTCGGATCAAATGACCAATGTTATGGCTAGAATCAGGGCATAGTTTGTGATAATGTGCCCATATTGTGCACACATATCTATCATGGCATGGAGAACAATTTTTCAGGAGGAAGTTTTCCTTTTCGACGCACGGAAAAACCATTTTCTATTTTCTGAGCGCAAAAAACGGGGCGTTTTGTGAAGCAACCACCAAATAAAAGTTTTAGAATGGTACCGCCACATTTTGTAAAAATATTAGACCACCTTACATGGACAATGTACCAACCGGGGTATCTCAAACCTTTCCGTACACCCCTGGCGAAAAAGACAAATTCCTGCCGATTCGGCAGGAAGTGGGTCCGGTTTGAACTACATGTACATGATCCGATGCCCATTATTTTTTGAAAAAATGTGTTTTAGACTCGCAATATGCTATTTCTTTAGAGATACAATGCAAGTTTAGCGAGGCTCGGCCCTGAGCTAAGAACCTTCATGCCCGCCGTTTTGACCATAGTTTGAAACGGGCATAAAAAAATAAAAAACGGTCCGATCAACGCAAATCCTTCGCGTGGTGTCTTATTATGTGACCTAATTTCAAGGAAAAATACCAAACTTGGTAAATTGATCGCCTCTCAAAAAAACCTTCTCACAAATGACCTATCATGTCTGAGGTTTCATGACTTTCGGGCCAAACGACCAGTGTTATGGCCATAATAACCGCATAGTTTGTGATAATGTGCCCATATTGTGCATGCTTGTGCATCTTGGTATGGCGAACAATGTTGCAGGAGAAAGTTTTCCTTTTTGACGCACGAAAAATCTATTTTCCATTTTCCGAGCATAAAAAACGGGGCGTTTTGTGTAGCAATCACCAAATGAAAGCTGCACGATGCTACCACCCCATTTTTCAAAAATACTAGACCATCATACATGGACAATGTCTCGGTAGGGGTATCTCAAACCTTTGCGCCCAACCTCGGTGAAAAAGACAAATTCCTACCGAATCGGTAGGAAGTGAGTCCGATTTGAACTACAGGTACATTATATGATGCCCATGATTTTTTGAAAAAAATCATTTTTAGACTCGCAATATGGTATTTCTTCAGAGATCCACCGAAAGTTTTTAGTACGAGTCAACCCCTAGACGAGAATAGTCACTCCCAAGTTTCAAACTCATATTTTGAATTATGATATTGTGCCTACTATGGACTAATGTGGGTTTAGTAAATCCACTATTTTTAAGTAATCAAAGTAATTTTAGTTAATACCCTAAGATGTTCTACTAAATTTTATAAAAAATTAGAAACAAAAAACAATTATTTTAGACTTATTATGAAAAATCTACAAAAGAATTAAGAAAACAAAAAAAACTGAACAAGGAAAGCTGGCCGGGCCCTAATCTGTCGCTTTCCACTCCCTCACAGAGGCCCATCGCAGCCCACTCCCGTCCCACTGAGGCCCATCGTGGCAGAGAAATCAGCCCAGGCGCAACAATTCAATAGATATAATGGGTGGTTGTAATATTATGACAAGAAAGATTGGTTGGTGCAGTGGTATGGGTCGTTGGGTTTTGTTGGGAGGTCGCGGGTTCAAGTCCCCGGGTGGAATTTTTTTGCAAATAATTCTTGCTTGTTAGAGTTTAACGTATATGTGTTAGAGTTTAACATATATGACAAGATAGATTGGTTGGTGTAGTGGTATGGGTCGCCGGGTTTGGGTGGGAGGTCGCAGGTTCAAGTCCCATTGTGGCCCCTTTTTTGCAAATAACTCATCTTTGTTAGAGTTTAACATATATGACACGTAAGCAGCGCCATGTAAGCAGATTTAAACAAACGGATATTACACGTAGTCACACATAGACAAATAGATATTAACACACGGATATTACACGTAGTAAAAAACTAACACATAGACACGGCACATAGGCGTAATCGCTGACGTGGCCAACTATTAATTTTAACGTACCTTAATTTGGACCTCATGACGATTTTAAATCGTCGTAGTGAGGTTCAAATAACATCGTAGGCTATATTTGTCAGATTATGACGATTTGAGCTAATGAAAATATGACGATCCTGAGCAAAATCGTCATAATTTTGTAAGGTTTTGAACCTTCCGAACGGCTTTTGACTATCTGGTGCGAAATCGTCATAACTCTATGACGATTTTGAACACGGTCACTATGAGAAGGTCATAGAATAACACATTCCTTGTAGTGAACACCAAACTGCCATGGGTGTTCGGTATATTACCATGTAATCTAGATTAGATGACTCTAGTGCAAGTGGGAGACTGTTGGAGATATGCCGTAGAGGCAATAATAAATGTAGTTATTATTATATCTTTGTGTTTATGATAAATGTTTACATTCATGCTATAATAATATTAACAAGGAAACATTAATACTTGTGTGATTTGTAAACTTAAATTGAAGTCCCTAGTAAAAGCCTCTATATAATACTAGCTTGTTGGTTAATAGATGATTGTGGTTTCCATATCATGAACATTGAGATGTTAATAACAACAAGATCATATCGTTAGGAGAATGATATGGTAGACATACTCCTATAGATAAGCATAGCATAAAGATCAAGTCATTTTATTAGTTCAATTGCTATATGCTTTCTGATACATAGTAATCTAATTCCTTCGACCATGAGATCATGCATATCACCTTTACCGGATGGATGCTTTGATGACATCAAACACCACACCGTAACTGGGTGGCTATAAAGGTGGCATTGAGTGTTCGGAAAGTATTGGTTGAAACACATGGATCAAGAGTGGTATTTGTCCATCCATATGACGGATAGATATACTCTGGGCCCTCTCGGTGAAATGTCATCCAATTAGCTTGCAAGCATGTGACTGGCTCACAAGGGATCACATATCACGGGAACGAGAAAAGAGTACTTATCGGTAACGAGGTTGAACTAGGTGTGCAGAGATACCGACGATCATAACCTCGGATAAGTAAACTATCGTGAGACAAAGGGAAATTGATATCGTATGTAAGTGGTTCATTCGATCGCAAAGTAATCGTAGAAATATGTGGGAGCCATATGAATTTCCAGATTCCTCTATTGGTTATTGATCGGAGAAGTGTCTCGATCATGTCCGCATAATTCATGAACCATAGGGAGACACACTTAAGGATTCGACGTTGTTTGAGTAGTTATGGAATGATGAGAAAGAGTCCGAATGTTGTTCGGAGTCTCGAATGGGATTCGGGATATCACGAGGAGATCCGGAATGGTCCGGAGAATAAGATTCATATAAGGAAAGTCCCGTTTTGGAGTAGGAGAATGGTTCCGGTGTTTTCATCGGGAATGTTCTAGAAGCTTCCGGAATGTCCGGCACTCCGGGGGGAAGGGTACATGAATGTGTTATATCAAGTTGGTATGATTGCATCATGTATTCGGTGTCATCGCTGATCAAAATAGAGGGTTTATTCAAATCCTAGTTTGAAAAGTCAAACGGCTAGTTTGAAAGTCAAACGGCAGTTTTTGGAAAGAGGAGGAGGAGTGGGAAACTGAGTTGGGGAGGAGTTCCCTCCTCCAACCGGTGGCGCCCACCCAAGCCGAGTTGGGGAGGGACTCCCCTCCCTCCCCTTGGCCGGCCGGCCCCTCCACCTATATAAGGAGGGGCAGGGCTCCCTCCTAGAGACACACAAGATCCTCTCCTCCAAACCCTAGCACCAAGCCGCCGCCGCCTCCATAGCCGCTGCCGGCCCTAGGGCACTCGCCGCCGCCGCCTAGGTGAAACCCTAGCCGCCGGCCTAGCCCCCTCCTCAGCGTGTCTAAACCCTAGATCGTCGAGGGACTCTCTCATACTCCACCATACTCGCTCCGGCTTAAGGAGAAGCCCTGCGAGATCTCCCCTCTACTTCCGGTACCACGCCGTTGTGCTGCCGGAATCGCGAGGAGAGTGCTACAACCTCCGCTGCCTGCTGGAACAAGGGAGAGGAAGGTCTTCGTCGAGTACCGAACGTGTGACCGACTGCGGGAGCGCTGCCGGAACGCAGCGCCGGAAGGATCGTCTACGCGATCTTGAGATCGGGAAGAGTACGACTACATCACCCACGAGAATCCGCTCTCGTTAAACACTTTGGAATCTTCGAGGGTGAGTTATTCTATCGACTCGTTGCTACAATCTAGTAGATAGATCTTGGCTTGTTTGTTTGTATGCGGTAGAATTTTTTTGTTTTCCATGCTACAAAACCCTACAAGCGCTCCCGATGGGAGTAGCCCCCGAGGATATGCTTGACTACTTGTAGTCGAGCATAGGCTCAGAGAATATCTTCATCCGAGGAGGTACTCGACTCGGGTCTTGGCATAAGTTGATGTGGCTGGCGTTAGTCGACTCCGTTGGAGGACCCGATATAATAGCTCGATGTAGTCGACGTCCTTGCAAAAAAGATAAAGAATTGTGAAGTACTTGTATCTTGTAAATAATATTTTCTTTTCGACTTGTTATAACATTTTCTGATGCAATTGGAGTCGACACATTTGCACTGTTTTGCGAGACCTTTTCGTTAGACTGACGCCCTTAGTCTTAGTACCTTGCCGACCTATCAGTTGGGTTGGAATTTAAGGATTTGACACTCGGGCAGAATCAACTACTCGGAAAGTCGCGTACTGGGTGCTCGAGTCCGCGAAGTCGATGGCACTTAGGTTACTCGAAAGGGCGTAGCCCCCGATGTGTCTAGTGCAAGTTAAAAAAGAATCATCTCTAAGTAGAGAGAAACTTAACTTTATTAGTAGTTGACGTGAATAAAGTCGATATAGCAGCAGAATGCCGGTGCTGAAAATTTCAACAGGTCACCGCAGTCGAGAACTGCAGCGGGTTACCGGAGTCGAAGGAGCCCCTGGGTCGCTAGAGCCGAAGACATCAGTGGGTCGCCGCAGCCGATGGCAGCAGCGGGTCGTGCGGAGGAGTCGGCGCAGCCCCCGAGTATAGAGTCAACGCGGTGTACATGGAGTCGACATGGTAGCGGGTCGCGCAATGTCGGAGCCGATCGAGGCAATGGGTCATCGGTACGCGCGGCGGAATCGATGCAGGCCCGAGGCGTAGTCAACGCGATCGGATGTAGTCGACACGGTGGACGTAGTCGACACAGAGGGGACATGTAGTGGAGGTCGAAGGAGTCATAGGACAGAAAATTAGTGCATGAACTATATGATCTGGTGAAGCAAAGTCAAAACAGTCTACGATAGAGTCGAAACAGTCTATAGCAGAGTCAAAATAATTTATGGCAGAGTCGAAATAGTCCTGCAATTTTTTTGATTCGATCAGAAAGCATGGCCCCGTGGCTATACATAGCATCTTTGATCCTTCGTGGAGATTTCATTAATTTTTGCTGCTTTAAATCTAGACTTCATGACAGATTATTTTTGTTTATGTTTCTAGAGCGTCGATCAATCATATTGCTTGACAGCCATGCAAACCCATATGTGGTTGGATGGCTAGAAGGGTGGTTGTATCCACAGTCCACCAGAGTTCAAATTTTAGATTTAACACTGTGTGTTGCATAAAAAGTAAAATATTCTTTCAGTGAAAGACGATGTTTCCGTCGACAGCGAGACACGTCCCGTCAATATCAAGACCCGATCCGCCGACCTGTCTCTTGAATATACTCGTAGGGGTAGGATGTGTGTCTGCGCGTGTTATAAGGATAAGTGCATGTATGTATTGTGAGAGTCTACGATTGTACAATGTTTTTCAAAGAAAAATTGATTTGCTCCTGAGCGGTACCGATGCTTGGTCAACACGATGATACAGGCCACGGCTCCAATTCTCATCGAACTGGCGTGAGCACTTACATAGTGTGGTAGAAACGACCCCACAACCCATAGATGATGCCAATTGACGAAGGATCTTCTTCTCATTGGACCCTCCTAGCTTTTATATATAGAGAGATTAGATCTCAAATATTAATACGAGTTGGTTATAAGTTGGTGTAAAGTCTAATCTTGTATTATTTATTTGGAGTTCTTATAGGTCTTGTATCTGTTGAATCGTCATGGGCTTCATCAATTTTGGTATATCTTCAAGTGAACCTTTTATTACATCATATATGCAATAATGGGCATCCGAAGGATCAATGCACATGTCAGTCATTGTCCCTTCAGGTTGTCACTTGGATGACTTTTTTTGGTTGTGTACATACTTGATCTCTTGACTCGCTCTTGATATTGAGTTGGTGCAGAGACTGGGTTTAGCCGATATATTCTTGATATTAATATATTGCCTCTAATAAGAAAAGCTGCTAATTAACTAATTTGTTATGTGAACTACTATGCTAAATTGTAAGTCAAAAAAAATTTTGTAGACATAATTAGTCGGTCGTCTGAAAATACATAGCTCGGATTTTTGTCTAGATTCACATATATGTAGACACACTTTATTGTATAGGTACATGTGAATTTAGACAAATCTGATACATTTAGTTCTGGATGGATTGAGTATATGTTTGTTGCAACACTTATAAAATAAAAGATATATTACTCTCACGGTCTCAAGTTAGTTGTCTCGGATTTTTCTAGATATAGTTACATCTAGTTATAAAACATATTACCATAAAAGCAATTAAAAACATGTCTCATATTTTTCTAGATATCTAGTTTTTAAAATCAAATTATATTGAGCAAGTAAGCCACCTCATTAAAAACCTTCTAGTCCCCTTAGGTACCCTAGAAGGAAAAGAGTGCGTCTGAAACTTGCTGCTCCAAATTCATAACAGAGTTAGATCTTTAACGAGAGTTTGTAGGAGAAAGCTAGGGGGTTCATCAACCCAATTACAAAAGGTTTTATCTAAGAAATAAACCCTAGCAAGCTCATCAGCAGCAGCTCCATTTGCTTCCCTTGGGCAATACTTGAATAGAATAATTCCGACCATTAACGCCTCATCGATGACATCCGCACGGACAACATAGAATTCTCCCCACCAAGCTTCAGCTCCAGTGCAAGCCTCCACAATCTCCAAGGAATCTGATTCGGCCACTACATAGTTGCACCCAAGACAATTTGCAAGGGCAGGCCTTCCCTCATTGCTATAGCTTCAGTAGCATATAGAGATGTCGTGTTTGGAATATATAAGGTAGCAACCGCAATAAAGCGTCCATTATGATCGGGGGGCAATAACCCCTGCAACTCCAGAACAACTATCATAGTGGAAAGATCCATCAACATTCACCTTAATCTGTCTAGGTTTTGTTTTAGCCCATTTTGGATGCGCTGCAGCCTGTGGAACCTTAGGAATGTTTGCATTGACCGCCATAGATAATATTGACATCCTGTACTTGGAAATCGGCGCACAGGTTCGTCATGTGTGTGTCGCTTCCTCATCCACCAAAGGTACCAGCATGAAATAACAACAACCTCCTTCAATCCCACTTGATCAAATTATGGCAGCATGTTTCCTGTTCGAGTAATAAGAGACTCCAAAATTGTAGAGCCCGATAGTTCATCGGCACACACCTGCTTGATCAGGCTTGAAATAACAAGAGAATCATAAAGCTTTGGCAGGCGCACACTGAAATAACAGATGTAAGATATCTTCAGCTGCATTAGAACAGACTGGACAAGTACCACTAGAGCCAATATGTCTATTCACCCGGATAGATTTAGTTATAAAACGGACGGAGGGAGTACTTTATATCGCGATTTTTTTTATAATACACATTTTTAATCAATTCAAAAAGTACTGTATGGAATTAAGAATTTCGATATCTAGCACATCGTGGATTTGGGCCAAGCCGACTGCGCTTAATCGGCCTGGGCCACATCAACTGCCCAATTGACGGGTCGTCAGGAGGAAGCTGATTACTCCAATCGATCAGGGTCAAGCCGATTGAAAAAACAATCAGTCAGACCGATTATTATAGTCAGTTTAGGCCTGACCGATTAGTCTTAGTCGGTTTCGGTAATACTGACAATGTGCTAGATTTGTAAATTCTTAAAATCGTATAGTATTATAAAAAAATCATTAAAAAAATTGAATTATTTTTTAAAAAATCGGCCTTTATATCAGTGTGGCTCATGGTCACCGTATGTGTGCACAAGCACCAATTCCCAAGGACGGCCTGCCTAGCGGCGGGCTGACCCGCAAGAGCACAGGCCCAGTGAAGCTACGCGGGACAGGCGCAGGCACCCAAATGGGCTGTATCCGCGAGCCTGGTTTCCCGGGAAAGACAAAGACAAAGTAGCCTCGCGCTCTTCAGAAAAGTCCGGACTGCTCTGCTCGCAGAAGGTAGACGCCGTCGGCGGGCAGCGCCTTTGCTTGGACACCGACACATGCGACCAGCCAACCGAGCATTTCCTTCCTTCGTCGTCTGAAAGAAACGAGCACTTTTTGGGTGCACGTCTCGCGAGCGCGGCTGCCTGCCTGCCTCTCTGGCTGGCGCTGGCAAAGGGGTTGTTGATTTGCTCTTTTTTTTTTGCTCCTGTGATCCACGTTGTAATCCCGCGTGCGTGTGCCCGTCCATCTGGACAACGTGGTCCACCAACCGGGCGGGCGTACCGCGTACTGTACGTACGCTGGTCACCGTTCCTGTGCAGGCCTTGAGTGCCTGTCCATTTGATTATACTTGTTCAGAATCTTTCTTTCTTGCTGCGGACGTCAGAGATGGTTCCAGCTCTTTTCCTAGGATCCGCCGTTCCGTTCCGTTCCTCCCTCTTCTCCGCTTCGCTGTCCGTCCAGCGGGAGTGGCGACCGATGCACGTTCCTTCTCTTCTCTCTTCCAGACAGAGACGGAGGGGAATCTTGGAATATACTCCACTTTCTTCTTGGGACACAAGTCATGAATATGTACTGTGTTCAAAAATTAACTACTATGTGAACCTGCTTCCGTTCCCAATACTTTTGAAAAAAACTTGAGTAATTTTTATTTTAAAGGAATTATAGTGATTGTAAGATTTTCATAAAAAACTCCACCTATCTATTAATAATCACCAACCATCGAAGAGTCCCAAAAGTAATAGAAATTACAAATAGTCCTTGACATACACTAGCACGGGCCAAAGGCGTGCCGCCATTCTTGCCCCTCCAGCACCGAAGCTGGACAAAGCTTATCATACTAGAACTTGTTTTAGTAGACATATGGAAAATCGTCATGCTAAATCCCTATAGGACCAACACACCAGAGCAACGACCATCCTGAAAATAACAACCCTAGATCAAAATATAAATTGACCTAAAAACACATCAATGAATACGAAAAAGGCCGGACCCAAGAGATCTATCGTATGTATATTCGTACAACCCGGGGTTCTCGAATCTCGCCTGAACAACCCACCACGAAGACCTCTGTCCGGGGTCTGTGTGTTCAGGTTGACCATCCATTCTAACAGAAGACAGGAGTGGCAGGCTAGAGCTCCGATGCCTAGGGAGCTAGGCCTCATACCTGCACTGCCACGCGAAGATCACACATGAGAGCCTCTCCATGTTGTACCCATGCAAGTTGTGCCCTGTCGCGTGGTAGTACTAGACCGACTGCGTGTTCTTCCGACCCCTGTGGTGTCCTCTTGAACTTATAAAAAAGTCCCAATTCGAACGAGAGGAGGGGAGAGACTTTCTAGCTAGAGCCTTCCCGAAGAAGGAACCTTTGTAATTGTGATCATCCATCCAATAATTGATAGTTACAACACGTAGGGTCCGCATGAACTTGGGTAAAAGACCCTCTCTCTCTCTGCGTGTGTTCTTATCTCGTCGATCGAGCTCGCCGGATGTTGCGTCTTTGGCCGAACTAACAAAGGATATCCCCATCCTCGGTTTCAAAAATCAAAGACACGATAAGATCAGTCAGACACACGACTTCACACGTCCTCCGTTGGTACTAGACACACCACCAGAGCGAGGGGTTTTGCTTGACGCTTCTCGACCATCTACATGGGGCTCCTCGTGTACCGGCTAGGAGATATGGCTCTCTAATTTTCATATGATTCTTGGGTCTATATCCCAAGGATTTTATTTTCTACGGTACCTTTGGATCTTAGGACTAGGGTAACAAAATTCCTTAGGAATACATTCTTATACCCTCCATTTTGCAAGGATGTCCTTTGCAAAAAGGAAAAAGGAAGAGCTCCAATGTTGTTACATTTTTCTTTTACAAGTCCAATGCTCACCGTTCTTCCTAATTTCATTTTTTTGTGCATCATCCAAGAATCCATTCTCCAGAATTTATGTGTTCTAAAATCATTAGGATTCCACGATGACATCTAACTCTCCGGTTTTCCTTGTTTTCAATTTAGTGCAACCCAAAGAGGTCCTTAGAGCAATGGAGAATCTAGTATCTTCAGCAATCAGAGTGCCAAAGTATACAAGTACAATGCACGAACTACATAAATTTAATACACTGGTCCAGTATTTTTCTAAAATATATAATAAATAGTATAAAAATATTTAAATAGTACTCCTTTCTATTCAAATTTACTATTGCAGGTTTATGTAAAGCTTTGTCTAAACCTGCGACAATTAAGTTGCATCGGTGTTTGTACCATGACTCTAACGATATTTTGGGAGAGGATCAAGGATGCCATGGCACCCATGGAACTATACCCCTCCCCTCGCCCGACGATTCTATTCCTCGTGAAATGTTTATTTGAGTTGTTTATTTTGATGAATTGCAGTCCATGTGATTCTTTTTATGATTTGTTTGTACTTCCTCCGATCCATATTACTCGTCATTGAAATATATGTATCTAGCACTAAGATACATCCATTTTAGTGACAAATAATATGGATTAGAGGAAGTACTACTCTGTTCAATCCATGATAAGTGTCGTTGATTTAGTATAAAGTTGTATTAAACCATCGACACTTATTATGGATTGGAAAGAGTATTAAAGGTCGTTTGGTATCTATCATTTGGGCCTAAAATCCTGGAATTCATTTCACAATTTCATCCCTATGCTATTTGGTTGGCACGGAATTAGGCCATCATTTCATTTGGCAAATCCATTGAAATATCCCCATGTGTAAACCTGATTCCTATCTCAAACCCGTTATTTCCAAATTTCGGTGGCAGACAAACATGTGGGTGTTTTTGGAATCATAATATAAATAAAATGAATCCATATATTCATTTCATTTCTACTAAATGAAATGAATACTTGGGTGCCAAACGACCTTTTAGAGGTTGTTTGGTATCCATTATTTGGGCCTAGAATCATGGAATCTATTTTGCAATTTCATCCCTATGTTGTTTGGTTGGCACGGAATTGGGTGGTCATTTCATTTGGCAAATCCATCCAAATATTCCTATGTGTAAACTCAATTCCTATCTCAAACCCGTCATTTCCAAATTCCGGTGGAGTAATATGATTTCACTATTGACGATTTAAATACTTTTAACCTTGTAGTATGAAATGAATACCTGGATACCAAACGACCTCTTAGATTTTATAGAAAATAGCTTTCATCTAGTCCATTCTAATTCACAAATAATAGGAGTAATATGATTTCAGTATTGACTATTTAAATATTTTTAACCTTGTAGTCTTTCAGTTCTGATTCCCCCCTCTCCCTTGCTCCATTTAAAGAACATGTAAATAAAAGTGACCATAAAAACTTAAAAAAAAACCAACTAGAGTAACATACGGAGACTGTCTAAAAAGAACATCCGGGACAACACTTGCAGCTCCGATAGTAGTGTGGCGGCTCCGTTCGAACGGCGGCAGCCTCGACAGGAAGGCGAACCGCTGTGGGCCACCTCATGCCCTGCACCGACGTGTCGCCCTCCGAGTTTGACACACTCCGGCGACGGCAGACATGATTCATCCAGCGCTAGCCGTCGGATAGAAAAGCACACGGGATGACAGGCAGGGAGAGAATAGGTGCTTGGCGTGGCCGCTTTAACATGCCGACCACGTGTGTGTGCCCTCCCACCTCCGTCCGAAATGACGACCCAGGTTCGCCCGTTCCCATCCGGGCCCACCCACCAGTCAAACGCCGACCCCTCACCGCACCACCACCAACACGTAGCCAGCGGCCCCAACCCCCCGGGAAGAAGAAGAAAAGAAAAGAGGAAGAAAGGTAGGACTTGGACTAGCAGCTTCGCATATAACAGCCCTCGTTTCCGCAGACCGGGGGAGGTCGCCATTCCATTTTTCTTCTCGCGTCTTCTAGTCTAGCCCCTGCATTCCAGCGTCACCGGAAGTAGCCCCGGAACGGAAGGACAGGAGGAGAGGCCGTCGGGGAGATGAGGTGGACGGCGTTCGTGTGGGAGGGCGCGTCGAGGGCGTTCAACCAACGCCCCGCCGTCACCAACCTCGTCCTCGTCCTCGCCGCCAGGTAATTCGTCCTTCCTCCTTGATTTCGCTCGGATCTAGCTTGCCGCCGATGGCTTGCCTGCTGAGTAGAGCAGCGGGATCCCGGAGACCCTGACGGCGGAGGAATTTATTTCCGTTCTCTGTTTCTTGTTTAATTTCGTTCCATAGCCTAATTTTATTTGGCCGCCACGAATGTCGGAATGTTCTGGTAAGTGCGTGAGACGAGACCCCTGGCTTCCTCTTGCTTCCGAATGATGAAAAGGGAGAGGGGATAGCAGAGTTCTCGTTCATCCCATCTCGTCCGTGGATCTTGGGAGTAATTTTTCCTTTTACATGTTATAATGCGATTTCTCTCATCTTTCGAGCCTCCGAAAGAGATTATCCTGTTGGTTCAAGATCGACTCAGGTCTCAAAAGTAGCAGCTTATTTTCGTTACATAAGATTTTAGAAGAAAAAAAAAGGAGGGAAAAAGGAAACATATTTTTCTTTTTAAAACGGAAAAGAAAAAGGTAAATTCGCCTTTCCACCTGTTTTGATCGCTGCCCCGCTGGCTACCGAATCTGATGTGTCCCCCACGTAGCTGTGGACCTCGTATACATCTCAATATTCCCCTGGTCCATGACACCCACAACAAGAAAACTTGTCCTTGATTTCTTCGCCCACATTTCTGCATTTTCTTATTACCAATCCTGCTTGGAGCATGCTAGCCTCTTTTTTTCGTTTGAATGAAAAAGCCTATGTACCTAATAAATGGATTGTTTAAGGCTAGGAACGTGGTCTACATTATGGTTTGGTGAGTCGGCGCCATGTGCTTATTGTCATTGTATATGTGGTGTTGCGGTGCTAGTCAAATACTGGACTTTTGGGTACAACACTTCTTTCAATTCCTCAAAAGCCGTAGTCCTTTTCCTGGTTAATGGTTCACCATCGCATGCTATTAGTTGATATATCTCTACAAATATCTTACATGGGTCCTTTTCGTGGTTAATAGTTCACTATCCCATGCTATTAGTTGATTTCTCTACAAATATCTGAACACAAGTTATATCTCTACAAATATCTTACATGAGTCCTTTTCGTGGTTAATAGTTCACCATCCCATGCTATTAGTTGATTTCTCTACAAATATCTGAACACAAGTTATATCTCTACAAACATCTTACATGAGTCCTTTTCCTGTAAGATGACTATTTTGAGAGTACGAATTATGAAACAACAAAATTGAAGAGCTTAGACTAACCCGTCCAATGCTATCACAAAATATATATATTTGTACAAGCTGTAAGACATGGACTTTCCCTGCAATCAAATATTGAGAAGTGCAACTGTTAAAGATGACATGGGTAATAGGATTACTTTTCACAGCACAGATATTGTCCTTGTCTTGATCATTTTTAACATTTTTTAATGTTTCCGAATGATGTCATTCAATCACAACTTATAGAATACTTTCAGTAAGCACACAGATGAGGTTCCTGTTTCATGAACTCCTAAATGTATTGTATTACTAGAACATCTATCTTCAGATAACTACAAAATCATTTTGTTTTCAGTTAAGGACGGCTCCAATGTAGATCACACAATAAGGTCATTTAAGATGTCTGAGTAGTTCCAAGAAATCCTAAATGTGTGCACTGCAAGAACAGCTACCTTATCTGCAAACCTGCTGATTCTCTGTTTGCTGAATTTGCAGTGGTGGAGGAGGCCTCGTTGCATATGCAGACTCTCAGTCAGACCAGCCCCAAGGACCTAAGAAGAAGAAAGTTGTGGTTCTTGGGACTGGCTGGGGTGGCACCACATTCCTAAGGAATCTTGATAGCAAGCTGTATGATGTCCAGGTCATTTCGCCTCGGAACTACTTTGCATTCACACCCTTGCTCCCAAGTGTCACCTGTGGAACTGTTGAACCAAGGAGCGTTGTTGAGCCAATACGTAGGATTTTGGAGAAGGTAAGATGGCTTCTGGAAATTCGGGGAACTTGTTGAGAAGTTCCAGGCTTACTTCTTCCACAACTGCTGAACGCATAGTCCAAAATCTTAATAATAAATGGCTTGTTTATGTCCATGCAAATCTTGCTCAAAACTAACTTGAATTGCAAAAATGAACCTTGTTCTCTGCAAGTTTCACTTGTTAGGGAATATTCATACTTCATACCTGAACCCTAGATGCATTCATACCTCAGTTAGATGATTAATTATATGCCAAGTGAGCTAACTCTTCTGTTTGTAATGCGCTCTCAGAAAGGTGGAGATTTCAAATTTTGGGAAGCAGAATGCTTCAAGATTGATCCAGCAAAGAAGAAGATCCATTGCCGCTCAAATGCTGGGACAAATTTTGATGGAAATGGCGAGTTTTTAGTTGACTATGACTATCTGGTAGTAGCAGTTGGAGCTAGGTCTAACACATTCAATACTCCTGGCGTGGAGGAAAATTGCCACTTTTTAAAGGTAAGCTCTCATATGATTTATATGAACTAAATCTGCCTCCAATATTAGGTCGATAACTATACTGGAGGGGCCTCCAACAGATATATATGTTTATGTTATTTTTGCTGATAATCTTACTACTCCCTCTGACCCATATTAGTTGACTCAAATTTGTCTAGATACGGGTGTATCTAGCACTAAAACTTGACTAGATACATTCGTATCTAGATAAATCTAAGTCAACTAATATGGGTCGGAGGGAGTACATTTTTTAGTTGCTTCTGAACTACTGTCCTTGCCGTGATATTCATATGGTCCTATTTTACTCACAGGAAGTGGAGGATGCCCAAAAGATACGAAGGAGCGTGATGGACTGCTTTGAGAAGGCAAGCCTCCCATACCTTAATGAGGAAGAGAGGAAGAAGAATCTTCACTTCGTTATTGTGGGAGGTGGACCTACCGGTGTTGAATTTGCAGCAGAGTTGCACGATTTTGTCACTGAAGATCTATCTAAGCTCTATCCTTCTGTTCAGCACCTTGTCAAGATATCATTAATCGAAGCGGCAGATCACATACTGACTATGTAAGACTAGATTGGTTCTCTCTTTACTTCCGATTCCTTATGACTTGAAAAATTACTACTGCTTTTCACAAGGTTCACACCTTTTTACACACGTTATCTACTGCCCCAACAGTATGGCAACATAGCATCACCTCATATATGATATATACATGTAAGTTGCTTCCTAGGTTAACGAAGTAACAATTGTTTTTCATTTAAAGGTTTGACAAGAGGATTACCAACTTTGCCGAGGACAAGTTTGGAAGAAATGGCATTGATGTAAAAACTGGATATAAAGTTGTGAAGGTTGCTAAGGATGCAATCACCATGCAAAATCCAGCTGCTGGTGATGTCGCAGTTCCTTATGGAATGGCTGTCTGGTCCACCGGTATTGGAACCCGTCCATTCATTGTGGACTTCATGAAACAGATTGGCCAGGTAGATAAAAATTATTTTTTATTATGTTTACTGTCAGTTCAGCTAGCAAAGTAATAATTTCTGTACATATACAGGCTAATCGCCGTGTCCTAGCTACTGATGAATGGCTAAGGGTGCGTGAATGTGATGATGTCTATGCAGTAGGTGACTGTGCTACCATAAACCAGCGGAGAGTAATGGTACGCAGTAAAAATTCAAACTCTTGATATTACGTGCTGTAAGAATTCTTCAGATATTGCTGGCTCTGCTACCATAAACCAGCGGTGACCGCTAGCAAATGAATCATTTTTACGTGCTTTATGTAATGATGATGAGTGCCCCCTATTGTTTTCGGTGTGGAAAGAAAAAGGGTTTTTGATCTGAACCCCCTATGTGCAGTTTGACTATTAACATTCTTGAGACGTTATGTTCAGTGATTCGTATATAGTAGATGGCCCATCTGGGGTTCACATGGAGTATACTAGCACATTTGATATTATTGTTAGATCATGTTGCTATTTGCCAGGATACTTGAATTGCTACATTCGCTGTTTAGAATTATCCAGTGCTACTGTATTCTTGACTTAGGGATTTGTGTTCTTGGCATGTAATGCTTGCAGGAGGACATCTCAGAAATATTCAGAGTTGCAGACAAAGATAAATCTGGAACCTTGACCGTGAAAGAAATCCAAGACATCTTGGAGGATATCTATGTGAGATATCCTCAAGTAAAGCTCTACATGAAGAGCAAGCAAATGAACGGAATTGCCGATTTAATCAGGACTGGGAACGGTGACACCGAAAAGGAATCTGTGGAGCTGAGCATTGAAGAGTTTAAGAAGGCTCTTTCACTTGTGGATTCGCAAGTCAAGAATCTACCTGCAACAGCTCAGGTTTCCATTTTTACTTGTTGGGATTTTGACAGCTTAAAATTCTCAAAATGACCATTTCAGTTTAAAATGCATCACTGTTTTAGTTCTAACTAGTTTGTTCTGTCAGGTTGCTGCACAGCAAGGACAATATCTTGCAAAATGCTTTAACAAGATGGAGTATGCTGAAGAAAATCCTGAAGGTCCAATCCGCATTAGGGGAGAAGGTCGACATCGCTTCCTCCCCTTCAGGTGCCTATTTTTATTGCATCATCAACCTTTGCTGATATTATTAGGGGAGAATGCTGATATTATTGCTTTGCTGATGCCTCCAGGTACAGGCATTTAGGCCAGTTTGCCCCACTAGGAGGTGAGCAAACCGCTGCACAGCTCCCTGGAGATTGGGTTTCCATTGGCCACAGCTCTCAGTGGCTCTGGTACTCAGTCTACGCAACGTAAGTGCCTGTTTCCTTTTTTTATGTTGATAAAATCAGATTGTGCAGTCACTATTGTGCCCATTTGTGGCTCACCTACTGTTGTATCTAACCTAACACTTGCTTTCTCCTCTTCTTTTCTCTGAGTTCAGCAAACAAATAAGCTGGCGCACGAGGGCGCTGGTGATATCTGACTGGGGCCGTCGCTTCATCTTCGGTAGAGACTCGAGCGGCATATAGTCAAAGCATGATAAGATTTTGTTTGTGAAATTTTCAGAAGCTAAAGGCAGTAGTGGTACCTCCCACCTAAGTCTGGTTATTGCAGATGCATATATTCTTCTTTTTTTGTCAGGGGAAAGAATAAAAGTAACCCTGCACTTCCCTAGTGCTCCACAGAGAAAATTCCTATGTAGAAGTACCTTTTACTGCTGAGAGTTTTACTTGTGCGGCATACGCAAACTCGCGGATTAATTTCATAGTTCCTTTTACCACAATGATCAGCAGAAGGACCACTTTGTCCTGATTTTGTTTCCAGAATCCCTGTTTATGTGAAGATCTGGTTTTGTGACGTGAAATCAGAAACCAGATGTTCTTCTGTGAAATCATGTTTATGTGAAGTATGTATGTGGCGAGCAGCCTTTTTTTTTTGATCATTTTATGTTTGTGGACTTTGCTCTTTGGTAAGTTCTGGTTAGTGGGTGCTTTGTGGACTAGCACAATGAAGACAAGTTGAGTATTCCGTGTTATCTCGCAGTTGACAATTCTCGAGCATTTCATTTGAAAAGGTCAAAGCTCTCGTGCTGTTTCAGTCCAAGTCGTCTCCCTCGAAACCCTGCTTTCTGTGTAGAGGTTTAGGTGAGTTTCATTGTTTATTCATCGTCTGATTGATGAGTTCCATGACATTGGTGGGGCATAGAACTACCTGAAATAAATGGCAATTTTTTATGGTAGTATGGCGAGGGCAATTGATGAAGATGCAAATGCAATTATTTGCATTAGACAAAGGGCAACTTGTAGTACTGTACTCAATTTTTGGTGGCATGCTAAAGAGATGTAATCTGCAATTACTGAAGATGCAAATTCAGTTAATAGCCTCAAGCAAAGGGCAAGATGTAGTACAATATGGGTGGGTGGGTGTTCGACATGTTAAAACAGATGGAAATTGTAATCCACAGTTCCGGAAGTTTTAAGCACTGTAAATACTGGTTTTTAACATACTAAAAACATCAAGTGATATAGGATCACCGACTTTCTAACTCTGCTATTTTGCACTACTGAAACAGATAAATGGAAAGGTCAAAACCTGCTAAGCTGAAACTTCAGACCATTCTAAAATTCAAGGACAAAAATTCCAAATACATCTTGTTTGGGAGAAAAGTACTGGTTTTGAGACGCCCCAAGAGATCACCACTCGTTATAAACAGTAAAGGTCACATCAAATGAAAAAATATACATTCTGTAGAATACACCTTTGTCTCTATGAAAATGACATCTTAAACAGAAGCTGCAACTTGCGCCCTTTCAGCTTTAAAAGTCAAGGGTGCCTGATCGGCATCTATCTGGCTACGAAGTGGAAAAAAACTTAAAAAACCGACTTATATGAATTCCAAGAAAGCAACAGGTTGTTCTAAGCCACAAAGGACTACATAATGCTCCACCATGATTAGCCACCTTTGTTGGCTGGTTAGGTATAGGTGTATTTGTACCTAATTTTCCAGCTCAACAGTTATATTAGTACAGATCATATCAGCAAGGGAACAAGAACAATTATATCAGTACAGGTCAGACAGACAAATAAAAGAGCAGAGGAACCAGATGCTGATCCCATAATGTTTCATCTCCTCAAATACCTGTCAGTTAGAGAACTGATAGTGCTCAATGACTACATAAAGAAAACCAGAGGGGCACTGCATATTTTTAAGTGCATTTTTGTTGTGGAAAACATCTATTAGACAGAGAGTAAATTTCTTTTATAGATTGGCACCAAACTGACAAAAATACAGCTATAATAACAGCCGCATAAGCACATATATCCAGGAAACAGTAGTATGACAAGAACGTAGAACTTCCATTAAACACTTTGAAAAGTGTTTTTTCAGGGAAATTACATTTGGCATTGATTGGAACAGCCACTAGGGAATGGAACACAGTCCCACGTCTAAATCTACAACAGCACATACGAGTACATGATATTATTATCAAGCTGTGACTCACTATCTACATGGAGACCCAGGAAAGAAATGCTGCGTGAAGCTCAAATCCTAATTCCAGAAAGCCTCATTCTTGTTCCCAGTAGACCTGTCGCAGTAGCTTAAAAACCATGAACAAATGCACTGGAAGGACAACGTGTGGCAACGATGAAGTGGTATACACGCTCAACCGACTCTTTGCAGAGTTCAATATTTATACTGAATCAACCCCTTCAATCTGCTGGCGAGCAAGATATCTCTCTCTTCGTTCCTTCTGAAATAAATAAATAAGAATATGATCACATGATACATAGCCTCATCTTGGACAACATTAAAAGACTGGACGATTGTCCTTAAAAAACACCACAAAACTGATCATACCCATTCATCGATCACAAGACCCTCGCCAACAATACGGGGGCTTGTGTCCTCTGGAGGCTTCTTGCGTGCCTCAAGGGCTGCTTCGGCTTCAGCGAGTTGACGCTTGAGTCTGTCCAGTTGCTTCAAAAAAAACATATTGCAAAATGTGTACGGTGAACTTGCTGCCACTCAGAAGTACAGGGCGAAAGAAGATGAAAAGAAAGTATCTGCCGTCACTTACTGCGCTAGGACGCTCAGCATCCAAGAACACAACCCGAAGAATTTGCTCAACTGCAACCTGGTCTTTCTGCTCATCGAACTGTGACATACGGGCAACACTTAGAGCAATGAAATCACAGGGATTATATTTTAGGTGACAGGACGGTCTCAAGGGATAAAAAGATTTTACCAATTCCGGGACGTACTCCACAGGCCCTTTAACTTTGAGGCTAACAATCTTAAATTTGACCTTGCACTTCTGATCTAAAGGTTTCTCGTTGTTCTCAGGATGCTCCACAAACTTGAATACTGGTATTGAGCAGGTGAACAATGAGAAAAGTGGGGTAAGTTCATAAAAAATGCACACAAAAAGTAGGTATGAGCTTTGCATTACCTGTTGCTATGATAGTCTCCCCTGGGGCCAGTATGCCGCCAGGAGGCCTCATGAAGCAGCTCTTTGGTGCTGTTGTTTGGAACTGTAAGACATATAATACGTGGATCAAATTGGTGTTCTACTTATTTAGTGTTACACCAAACAACCTAACAATCAAGCAGGGAAGTTTGCAATAGCACTAGCATGTTGCTATCTACTCATAAAAGAATCAAGTTATGGGATTTAACCCATTTAAGGCCTTAAATTTATCCCTTAATTTAATGAAGATATCCCTGGCGGGAGAGAGAGAGAGTTGTTGTTACCTTGAACGCCACATGGGACTTGCTGACGTTCCTGATCCTAATCGCGCTCCGAACTTGCTTCCCGGGCTCATCTGCATCGATCAAAAGGTATAAGGCAAATTAGTTGAGGCAAATTGGAGCATATAATTCTCCACCTTGTCGAATTATTAATCGATTGTCAATCTGCTAAATTTCTTCGCCAGAAACAGAATTTCGCATGATGAAGCAGAGACAATTTCAAATATTTCCGCGAGGGAAGAAGAACGAAGGCGACACCTTGACGAGCTAATAACAATCAAATCAAGGACTCGTGAAAGGAGAGCCCAATCGAAAATTAGCGGTTTGGGCGGGCTAACCGCACGGTGTCGGTAAGAAAGCAGAGACCGCCGCCAAGAAGCAGAGGAGGAAGAAAGCGAAACTGGTCAGAGAAACAACCGCGTCCGGAGAACGTGGCGCAAACATACATACATGGGAAGTAGAGCTTGGACGGCGGGTCGAGCCTGAGCCGGCGCCTGGTGGGCAAGAGCGACCGTATGGCGGCGGCACCCGACGACGACGACCCGCCCGAGCCCTCCGGGCCTCCTCCCTCCGCCAGAGGCGGTGGTGGCCCGGACGCGGTTCCCCACAGCGGCATGCGTCGAAGCCGCCTCTCTCCGCCGCGTCGTCTTCCCCCTGTCGCTGCTGCCTTTTGGTCGCGCGCGCCCCTCCGCCACGGCACGGGGCGTGAGACGCACGATGAACCGCCCCCCTTAGATACCAGCCCCGGCAGAGGTTCGTCGGGCGTATGGTGGTGCTGGGTGGCTTGCTTGGTTGGAGTTGTTGGGCGGCGAGTGGAGGTCGAGGAAGGAGAATATTATTGGGGCGGGGGTGCGGTGGAGAAAGAGGGGAGCTGCAGTTGAGGTGTTCTTAAGCTGGATGGGCGGCGGTGGGGTCACCTCAGCAGCTTCGACTAGTGTACGCCTGCTCCGCTTGCTTTCCTCCACCTCCCGCTTGTCTTTCCTGATTGGTGATGATGATTGCTGATGGTGGCTGGCGAGTAATAGCAGCGGTTTTTAGGTGGGTGCCAGTGCCATCATACATGGTGGTTTAGTATCAAGATCTTTGATCGTGGCCATAGGATGCTCCATCAGGTGTTATTCAGGTGCCAACTTTTATGCTTAATTTTGACACAATAAACTCATAATCTAAATAGTTAACATATGTGGGAAAATATATTTTTTCTATCGAGTTAGACACACATTCACAATAACCAAATTAAGAGTTATGATGTCCTTCAAGTTTGAAGTTATGCACTCACTCCATCCCAAAATACTTGTCACAGGTTCACTGAGTCAGGATAGATTTGCATCAGAGATAGTAGTTTCTTTAGAAAGAATCAATTCTCTTGTGCGGACTTTGGTTTCTTGATTCTGAACCGAGGCTTTCCCTAAATTCTCTCCAATGGTTGTCTAGGTGATGTTCTTGTGTGGCCCGGTGAAAATGTCGTTGTATGTTTTTGGTAGCGCTGATTCAAGTGTGGTACGAGTTGCTCAACTTACATTATTGATGTTATATGTTGATTCAAATTCTATAAAGTAAAGACCAACTTCTGACGAGCGGAGCGAGACCCGATTGTCTAAGACCTAGGTTTCTACCGATATATAAACTTTTTGTAAGCCGCCGGCTAGGATAAGTTGCATCCGTGAAAATCCCCGGTGTTGTGTAAACACTTCCCGATATAGTGAAGTTTCACTGGCTAGCCCCCATGATTTTTCCCTCTCTTTGTTGGAGAGGTTTTTTCACGATAAAATTTGTGTTCCCTTTACTGTGATTTCGTTTTCGTTCTTTATTATTCACTTGTCACAATTATAACAATTGGCAGGGTGGTAGAGGAGATGCTTGTCCTTTACCAACTCGTTACTCTTCTTAGAAGAACCTACAATGGATGTAAGGTTGCCCGAGAAGGAGGTGAGAGAGCACACTTAACCAAACTAAGATCAATGACAATATATTGGGGAATCACCTTGTGGCTTTTGTTTATTTTAGAAATATAAGTACAGCTAAGAGGCCTGGAATGAAGAAGGTGTTTGGCAAGAATTGATTCAAAATCTAAGTCAAAAGACTTTGTCCAAAGTCCAAGCAAAACCGACTGATTCTCAGTTTTGGAAAGGACTTGTGCGGGAAAAGAATGAGTTCTTTGCTAGAGGTCATTTCAAAATTGGAAATGGTAGTACTACTAGGTTTTGAGAGGATATATGGTTAGGTGAAACACCTCTAGCACAACAATATCCATCCTAATACAATATTGTACAACTATCTAATGTAACTGTGGCACATGTTTTATCTCATGTACCACTTAATATTGGATTTCAAAGAGTATTTAATAGCAGTAAGTGGACCGTGCCAAAGATTAATGATGGTACATTTTTCGGATAAACAAGATAAGTTTATGTGGAATTTAACTTTATCTGGAGCGTCCTAAGTAAGATCTATGTATGAAGATCTTATGAATGATCATACGATTTTCCTTTAAAATATCTATAAAAATTAAAATTCCCGCTTAAGATTAAAAAATTTATGTGGTTCTTTCATAATAAAGTCTTACTTACTAAGGATAACTTGATTAAGAGAAATTGGGTAGGATGTATGAATTGTTGTTTTTTTGGGTCAGCAGAAACCATTGAACACTTGTTTATTTCCTGCCCTTTTGCGCGTTTATTATGGCGCATTGTCAATTTTGCTTACGATATTCTCCCTCCAACTAGTATCACGAACATGTTTGAGAATTGGTTGAATGGAGTGGACAAAATAACTAAGGCTAGAATTCGTATTGGTGTCTCGGCCTTGTGTTGGCCTATTTGGAGACGCAGAAATGGCATAATCTTTAACAAATAAAATAATCTTTTACAGGTTATCTATATGGTGGCATATTGGGTACAACTTTGGGCCTGTCTGATCCCGTCAGCGAGATATTGTGACTACTGGATGCAGCTATTTGTTGATGGTCGTCCGCCACATATTCGGTCAGTCGTATTGGCGGCCGGATAGCCGACTTGATGTCTAGAGCTCCGCTGTTTCTTTTATTTTGCTAGCTGATACATGTATCAACGCTAAGCGATGCTTGAGGTGTTGTATGCTGGATGCTGGATATTGTTTTCTTATGACTATTAATAAAGGATGTGTGTATCTACCGATGCATAGGCCGGGGTTATATTTCCATTTTTAAAAAAAGCTAAGAGGCCTGGATTATGGCAGTTGGTCTGAGTTTAGCTCTAAATTCAGAAGTCAACCATGTTACACTTTGAATTTTCTTGAAACGAGTAACTCAAATCTCAACAATAGCAACAAGAGATAGGATAGAAGGTTTCTTTGTTCTTGATTCAAATCAATCCAATGTCACAGCTTAAAGTTGTAGGATAACTTTGCTCTTATTTTGATAATTAACTTCTTCTTCTCCTCGAAGGAATCAATTTACAAACAAAGGGGCCCCGTGACATACCCATACTCCATGTATGCAAAAGATTTTCCTTTCCAAAAAAAGAAAAATTCAAAGAGCAGGATGCACAAGGATTCTATTGAATTTTTGAACTATGCAATAGAAAAGACCATGTGCATCACTTAATGGAGAGTCGTCCAGTGCTTCTCTCCCGATTTTAAAAAAAGTTGGAAATAGAAATATTTTTAACTTTGTGTGGGGTTGATATGATCTAGGAAAAAGCCTAAACCACAATCCAGGCTCCAGCCCTGCTGCTAGCTAGCTAAAGGGTTTATTATAGTATGTACATAGACTTTGACGCGCTATTTCCGTTGATTAGAGACTTTTCCAGGGAGTTGACTCCGTTGACTGCTTAGAAAGCTTCCAACAAGAAGAATTTTACTCTAGTGGGTGTGGGACTATCCATTATTGTAATGATAACTTTGCTGATTAAGTAATTGGTACTTAGTTATCTTTGTCCAATTGTCCATGTTTCATGTCTATGAATTCTGCTTCTCGTACAGGCAGTGGAAGAAGCCAAAGACCGGGGTCGGAACTACCGGAGCAGAGTACAAGAGCGCTGGACAAGTCAATGGCAGCGGCGCTGGAGTCCGGGACGGCATGGCATCGACCATTTAATTGGATCTGGACCTTTCCAAGCAGCAACCAGTTCGGCAGGAAGCCATGGAAGAGACAAATAGCTACGTGTGGCTCGATGGGGACATGTATGGAGACACTGATCAGTCAGTGGTCACGGCTCACGGGTCCCGTTCCATGAGAGACAACAAGAGGGCATGCTTGCCGGAGGTGAGATTTAAGCATGACGTGTCTCCGTCGAGGCTTGTAGACATTGTTTGGATTAAACGAAAAATATAATAGATGGCACGGATTTATCGAAATTTAGATAAATCTAGACATACATTCAAATTTAATAAATTTTTGATATCTATTTTAAAACGAGGGAGTAGTATAAATTTTCACTTTTGTTTTGGTGTCCCTCCTCCTCTTTAATCTTCGATAAAAAGAAACTCGTAGACGACCATGATCGCATGATACCGTGTTTCGAAGATCGTACGAACCTACCCAAAGCACGTACAATCCGCTTAGACATATACTCACCGTACAATCCGCTTAGACATATACTCACCGTACTATGAGGGATGCAAATCGCGAGGTATATAGCAACATCAATAAAAAAATTAAATATGACATGCAAAGACATAGATCGCGATAAGTAGAGGTGAAATTGACCGGTGGAGACATAAAGTATATCCAGCTCGACCGACTACACATATACAGAGATATATGTACGAAGCGCATCTCATAAATTTTAGTTTTACAGATTTCAAAACGCAGAAACAGAAATGGATAGGAATAGAATGTCACTAGTACAGATAAGTCTGTTATGACCCTGCATCACCTGCCCTTTGTCTTTGTAATACTGGAATCACCCACTTCCTTTGTTTTAAAATATAAGATGTTTTAGTTCTGTGAAAGCATATACCTAGCTAAAATATAAGATGTTTTAATTTTATGAAAAACGCATGTATCTAGTCTAGTTTTAGTGTATAGATTCAAAATGAATTTACACATTAAAAGGGGTCTAGATAATCTACACATTAAAAAAGGCCTAAATAACCTACACATTAAAAAGTCTAGATACATTCATTTTAAAAGACTAAAAAAATTTATATTTTAAAACTGAAGGAGTACTTTGAAAGAAAAAAAAAACGTTTACCTATGCGAGAGCACTAGCCCGCACCGTCTTAGGCACACAAACGGACACGAACAGGGCCAAAACCATATAGGATGGAAACGAGTGCACGACTACCTCCCATCAACTCTTCTAAATTCTTTTTAGCATCCTGCATATATATAGCAAACAAAGGGAAAGAAAAGGGCTCTCGCGTCGCTCCCCAGGCGACGCCGGGTGAACCCCAAACCACGCCGTCAGCAGCCTCGACACCGGCCTCCCTTGTCGTTGTTGCCGCCGGCTCAAGCCTCGGTGGAGGCATGCCTGTTGCCGAACGTAGTGGGGTGGAGAGAAGCTGCATGTAGGCGGAGGTCGCGTCGTGTGGGGCGAGGGCGGTTGGGCGTGTGGAAACCAGGCACCATGGTCGACGAGGCAGAGGAGATCGACGGCCACTTGGCTAGCCATGGAGGATGGGGGTGGGTGATGCGGGCGCCCATCTGGGGGTTGCGCATGAATGAGCGGTGGTGCGAGTCTAACGGCACTATGGGCGTCACAGAGGAGGGCGAGGTGGCAGCGATGGACGGACGGAGTAGGCGACGGGCGGCACTCTGTGTGGACTGAAGATCAAGAATGGAGGTGGAGGCGTGGGCCCGATCTAGGCCTAGAGGGCCGCATCCCTTGCGCGCATTGGGGCAGTTTCAGTGCGCCGATTTCGGCATGGGTAGATCCCTGGCACAGTGGTGTGCTGGAAGGCGACAATGCTTGGTCCTCGAAGTTGCGTGAGTTAGATGTGGAAGGGAAGGAGGTGCATGTGTTTGTCATGGCGTAAGTGCATTGGCATGCCCATGATGTTGGCAGCAAGGGCTCGACTAGGGATGATCCGGAGGACAGCAGTCGTTGCACACATCTTGCTTGTTCGGGCCTGCAGAGGCTTGAGATGAATGACACTGGGGTGAGGTGTTGCATCCTCCCGCCACCCTCAGAGAAGAGGAAGCATGCTGCGAGTGGGGTAGCGCGCCTAGCTTTGCAGCGTTGGTAGGGTTGTGTGAGAGAGACTGCGGCGTCCAGTGCAGGGAGGAGGAAGTTATTCCAGTAGCTTTGGCTGGTTGTCAAGATGTGGTCGGCTGTGAAGGCAGTGTAGGGGTTCGTAGCATGGAAAACAAAAAAAATCTATCGCATGAACACATAAAAGCCAAGATCTAATCTACGAGATCGGTGCAACGAGTTCATAGAGTACTAACCCTCGAAGATCCAAAGCGTTTAACGATATAGGATTCTAGTGGTTAATGTAGTCGTTCACTTGCCGATCTCAAGATCGTGAAGACGATCCTTTCGACGCCGCGTTCCAGCAGCGCTTCTGTAGTCGGTCACACATTCAGTACTCGATGAAGACCTTCCTCTCCCTTGTTAGATCTACTCGTGATTCCAGCAGCACGACGGTGTGGTGGTGGAGGTGGAGGAGTAGATCCTGTAGGGCTTCTCCTAAGCCGGAGCAGGTATGGTGGATTAGAGAGAGCCTCAGCGGGTAGGGTTTAGACACCAAGGGGATGAGGTGGTGCCGGTGGCTAGAGAAAGGGATTGGCGGTGGCTTGGGGCTAGGGTTTAGGGCGTCGAAGACTTGGGAGGGGCCATGTCCTAGGGTTTTGTGGGGGTGTGGCCAAGGGGCACCCCACCCCCTCATTTTATGGGAGGGAGAGGCGGCTAGGGGAGGCCGAGTCCTCCCCTAACTTCCCTTGTGTGGCCGACGTCAAGGAGGGAGAGGGAAACCTCTCCCATGTAGGTTTCCTCTCCTCCCTCCACTTGGACTTTGACTTTCAATGTTGGGATTTGACTTTTCAAATTGGAGTTTGACTATTCAAACTAGAGTTTGATTATTTATCTTACCATTGCCCAGCCAAGTGACCTAAGGTATGATGCAACCATTCCACATTGACATGGCACATTCATGTACCCCCCCTCCGGGGTGGTGGACCTTCCAGAACCTTCTAGAAGCTTCTGATGAAAACACCAAAACATTTCCGAACCCCAGAATTGGACTTTCCTTATATGAATCTTATTCTCCGGATCTCCTTGTGATGCCCTGGATCCAATCCGAGACTCCAAACAACATTCAGTCTTCAACTCATATTCCATATCTACTAAACAACATCGAATCCTTAAGTGTGTCTCCCTACGATTTGTGAATTATGCAGACATGATCGAGACACTTCTCTGATCAATAACCAATAGAGGAATCTGGAAATTCATATGGCTCTCACATATTTCTATGATTACTTCGTGATCGAATGAACCATTTACATATGATACCGGTTCCCTTTGTCACGCGATACTTTACTTATCCGAGGTTTGATCGTTGGTATCTGTATACCTAGTTCAACCTCGTTACTGATAAGTACTCTTTACTCGTTCCATGATATGACATCCCTTGTGACCTAGTCACATGCTTGCAAACCAATTGGATGACATTCCACTGAGAGGGCCTAGAGTATATCTATCTGTCATATGGATGGACAAATCCCACTCTTGATCCATGTGCTTCAACACATACTTTTAGAATACCTAATGCCACCTTTATAACCACCCAGTTATGAAGTGGTGCTTGATGTCATCAAAGCATCCATCCTGTGATGGTGATTAACATGATCTCATGTTCGAAGGATTAGGTTACTATGTATTTGAAAGCTTGTAGCAAACAAACTCTAAATGACTTGATCTTATGCTATGCTTACTATAGGAGTGTGTCCATCATATCATTCTCCTAATGACATGATCTTGTTATTAATAACATCCAATGTCCATGATCAGGAAACCATGATCATCTATTAATCAATAAGCTAGTTTAACAAGAGGCTTACTAGGGACTCTTTTATGTTTACAAAACACACAACTATTAATGTTTCCGGTTAATACAATTATAGCATGTTATGCAAACATTTATCATAAACACAAATATATAATAATAACCATTTTATTATTGCCTCTTGGGCATATCTCCAACAGTCTCCCACTTGCACTAGAGTCAATAATCTAGTTTAAAAACTTTGTGCATTCAACACCTATGTCTTTCTAGTGTTATATATGCACGATTGCTAGTGGTAAACATAATCTTCGGATCTGACACTTTTAGGTCCGTGTTGCATGTCTTTGTGTCTCTACGCATCACTTATTCTCCAATGAGATGACAATGTATAAATTCGGTCCTTTGGTGAGACCTTTAGTTCCTTGGGGTTAAAACATGTTGATACAATTGTCGTACAATATATCTTCATAGTACTAGCCCGCTGTGAACCACACCTAGTTTGATAACAAACTACTTGACACAATGCCCTCTTTTACTGGTACAATGGGAGTCATATACTTAGCCTTTTGTTGTAGTATCTATCATAATGTCTTAACTGTGGAACTCATCCAAATCCGTTATGGAACTTCCTTTCCATTACATTGTGCCACCCATAGTTTAAATTGAGATAAACTTAATTTGTATCTTGTAACAAAATTAGTATCAATGTAATACTTTACAATAAACTATCTATCTGTTTGTCACCTCTACATAAATAACATATTCTTAGTTCTTCTAAAGATCATAAGAATATCTACTATCGTCTAATGATCATCTTATGATTCATTCTGGTATATGCTCATAACATTTAGAGCATATGACCTATCTGTATGTGTACATATCACAACATGATTAATCAAATATTCTTGTGATTTTACTCACTAAGTGTCAATACACTTAAATCTTGATTCAATCCTTCCTGTGCAACAAGAACCTTTCTTGTAGTTTATATATTGAGCTATTTCAATATCTGATCTATGTACTCTTGGCACAACCATATTAGCGTCTCAATCTATCCATATAGACATTGATGCCAAATATTCATATAGACATTGATGCCAAATATTCGGGGTTTGTCTAAGTCTTTAATCGAGATGAAATTCTTAACATGTGTCAGTAAAAGATACATTATTTCCAATCAACAATATGTCTTTCACATAATGTTGTAGAACTATGTCTTAGCGCTGCCACTTAATTTCTTGCAAATGCAAGCATCTTCATTGTCTCTGATGAAATTAAACATTTTAATAGTTTCATCATGGTGAAAATTCTAACTCCGTGATGCTTACTTCATCCATTGAAGTTTGCATACGCTTTTAGCATGCTTTGAATTAACAAAACCCTTTGGATCGTGTCATGTACACGTCCTAGGTAACCATTCTATTAGAAGAACTTGTTTTGTTTGTTCAACTATCATATACCAATATATGTAGTAGTTTTTACATTAATCCATCCATACTAAATATCACTATGAAAGATTAAATATTGTCATATTCAACTCCTTGAACATTGTCGTGAACTATTTCCCGACATGTCGACTATTTCATAGATGTGAAACATCCATGTTTATCTCTTTATAGATCAAAATACGAATGTAAGGTCTTACACCTTTCCAGAGGGTCTTCCAAGTTTAAAACTTGATTTCTCGTATATGGAACTATCACTGATTTTATGGCTTCAAGCCATCTGACGGAGTTAGTGCCCATCATCGCTTATTTTCATATAGTCGATTCACCATTGTCTAAAAATAATGATTTACTCTCAAATCTTTAGTATTTGATTATTTACCCGACCTACTTGATTCAATAGGAACTTAGACCTTCGTGACCATAACTTTTAAGGCATGTGAGCCATGAGCATTGTTGCTGCCTCCAAGACACTTTTCGGCGTTGTGCAACTACGTACATATAGCTAAAGTTCAATAACTTTATCAAAGTTCTATTGTCCTCCCACTTAACTTGTTACAAAAAATTCCTTCTAAAGAAACTTGACGTTCTAAGCCCATAAACACTTTTGTCTTCGGTGTTATGGAGGAATACCCAATGGCTATTCGAAATAACTTACAAAGACATGCTCATTCGACTTTGGTTGTAAACATCTTACTTATTCCTAGCATACCAAAGTTTAAGAAAGAACAACTTGGGTTTTATCCCATACCATAACTTTATATGGTGTCATTTCAATGGATCATGATGGTGCTTTTTTAAGTGTAAAAGTTGTAGTCACTAAAGCTTTTAATCTTTAAAATATAATGGTAGTTTTATAAATTACACCTTTGATCTTACCATGTTAAACAAGGTTTTATTACATATCTCCAACACTCCATACTACTATGGTGTTTTCGGGAAACATAAATCTATGGAACGATTCCTCAAATCTTAGTTGTTATGCTAAACTTGTAACTCAAATATCTTACTTTATGATCCAATCATAAACTCTTTATTTTCTTGTTACAATGATTTTCCACTTCATCTTGAAAGTCTTTGAACTTTTTCAAATATTCCACACTTCTTTCCCATTAAGTAAATATACACATATATTCACTCAAATTTCCGAAGAAAGCATATGAAGTTGAAATCCATCGCTCGCGACTACACATAATGGACTACATATATCAATATGTATAAATTCCAACAAGTTAGTCATTCGTTCTTCTTGGCCTTTGAACGAAGTTTCAATTATCTTTAGGAAAGTCTCATAAGCGTCATTTGATCAAAATCAAAACACACCAAAATTCCATCAACTTGGAGTTTCTTCATGTTTTCTTTCCAATATAATTTAAACGACGATGTCACTTCTTAAGTGATCTTTCAATCATTTGCCTTTCTACATTTTTATCATTTAATTTATGGACATGATTTATCCAACCAGATTTTTAAATAATCTATCTTTTATGGATTATGGAAATTATTTGAACAACCCTTTTGTTCTCATAATACATGATCGAAATAACAATTATTGAAACAAATCTTGAAGGTAAACTTTGATGTCAACGAGCAACACAACAACACTTTGTTTGTTTTTTATGAACATCATCACCTATTCTCTTGCTAGTTACTTAGGCCATTGCAGTTCATGAATTGCACTATTTTGTATGACATTTCACACCAACAAATTCGATATCCAATAACCAAGAACCATATTATTTAACAAGCAAAGGATACAGCCATAACATGTATATTATCTATATACTTGAGCTTAACAATTCAAGTCTTTTCTTTTTTGCCAAATATTTCCTGATATTCTCTTTCAACATCTTCTTTTCTTTTTAAAAGAATCTATCAACATCAATAGTGGCGCCATACACATGACACATAGTCCAAAGCGTGTATAGTCAAATACTAATGTCTTTGGACTTGCACTTTGGAGTAGATCACCATTATCAAATGTTTGGCGTTCTTTCAAAATCCATTCTTTAGTAATCTTTTAGCGTAGTATACATTTTACCTACATCTTCTATTCATCCTTATCATGACAACTTTCATAATCAAGCTACCATGTCTTATAAAGGTGAATTGCGAGTGTAATGTTGCTTCCAAAACCTTTTGTAGGATTAGGACAACTAGCATCTCCAACCTTTGCAAATTCTCATTAAATATGAGAACATACATTTTGCTAAATTATACTCTATCATGTTGCAACCAAAACATTGTTTTAGATATCGCAATATCTTCAGACCATGATGGTTTCTGAAAAAATTCTTTTAGCTCCTAGATAACCATGATATGAAAAACAATCTTTTGAATATCAAGAATCATGGAGACAAACATGATATTTAGATACTAACATTGAAATTTTTACTCATGATTTAATACCAATTGTTAAACTTCACAGAGTAAACAGAGTTTGCTAAAATTTTGCAATAGGACTTTTAAACTTTAGATTGACACTCAAAACAATACGATACCATTTTGTAAAGTAACAATCTAGAATTCTATAGTTCTATTATCTCAATTATAACTAAACGTAAGGTGGTGAACGGAGCCAATGACTACAAAAATTATGCAAATTAACTTTGATTTAATTTATGGTAAATTGTATTCAACTTTTAATCATATTACTATTGAACTCCCACTCAAATGAAACATCCCCCGAGTCGTTTTGGTGATTACACGAACCAAATCCACTAGACCAAGTCCGATCTCACGAGAGATGGTATAGCTTCAAAGGAGAACAATCAACATGTTCATCATATCATCCATATGACTCATGCTTTACCTTTCGGTATTCCATGTTCTGAGGCCATGTCTGTACATGCTAGGTTCGTCAAGGTTAACCTTAGTATCCGCGTGTGAAAATCTGGCTTGCACTCGTTGTATGCACACATAGAATCTATCACACCCGATCATCATGTGATGCTTCGAAACGACGAGTCTTAGCAATGGTGCCTACTAAGGATGAACACTTTATTCCTTGATATTTAGTGAGAGGGATCATCTTATATGCCATCGTCGTGATCTAAGCAATACAAGATGCATAAAAATGATTAACATCACATGCAATTCATAATATGTGATATGATATGGCCTTTATTCTTGTGCCTTCGATCTCCATATCCAAGCACGAACATGATCTCCATCATCACCGATGTAGCGTCAAGGTTAATGGCGCCGCTTCATGGTTATCCTCCACCAACAACAACTATTACAACTACTTTGATGAATAGACACACAGGTCTTAAACGAAATTTAAAGACAACCATAAGGCTCCTGCCGGTTGCCAACTTACAATAAGGATCATTGCATACATCATATATAATCACCATCATGGCATATCACATCACAACACAAGCCCTGCAAAAAAGCCTCTAATCATCTTCGCAAGTTTTATGTAGATGGGGCTTTCGCATAAGAACCGTAATAACTTATAAACATGAACCACAACATTGATACAAGTATTGTCAAGTACTCATTGTAAATTAAATCTTCACTATGGTGGGAGAAACAGACACCCGCAAAGCCACTTGTGCACTGCAAGTTGCACGTTGAGCGTGGAGCAAGTCTCATGTACGATGAAATGTAAGGTTAGCCCAGGCCGCTTCATCCCGCCATCCCGCAAGAAGCAAAGTACACAAAAAGCAAGCGACAAAAAAAGCATCAAGCCCACAAAAACTTTGTGTTCTACTCGTGTGCAACAAATCTACACATAGACACGACTCTGATACCACTGTAGGGGTTCGTAGCATGGAAAACAAAAAATTTCTATCGCATGAACACACAAAAGCCAAGATCTAATCTACGAGATTGGTGCAACTAGTTCATAGAGTACTAACCCTCGAAGATCCAAAGCGTTTAACGATATCGTATTCTCGTGGTTGATGTAGTCGTTCACTTGCCGATCTCAAGATCGCAAAGACGATCCTTCCGGCACCGTGTTCTAGAAGCGCTTCCGCAGTCTTTCACATGTTCGGTACTTGATGAAGACCTTCCTCTCCCTTGTTCCAGTAGGCAGCGAAGGTTGTAGATCTCCTCGCAATTCTAGCAGCACGACGGAGTGGTGGTGGAGGTGGAGGAGTAGATCCTGTAGGGCTTCGCCTAAGCCAGAGCAGGTATGGTGGATTAGAGAGAGCCTCAGCAGCTAGGGTTTAGACACTGAGGGGAGGAGGTGGCGCCGGTGGCTAGAGCAAGGGCTAGGTTGTGGCGGCTTAGAGCTAGGGTTTAGGGCGGCGGCGACTTGGGAGGGGCGGCGGCCTAAGGCCTCCTTTTATGGGAGGGAGAGGCAGCTAGGGGAGGCCGAGTCCTCCCCTAACTCCCCTTGTGTGGCTGGCGGCAAGGAGGGAGAGGGAAACCTCTCCCATGTAGGTTTCCTCTCCTCCATCCACTTGGACTTTGACTTTCAGTGTTGGGATTTGACTTTTTCAAAGTCCAAGTACATGAATGTACCATGCTAATGTGGAATGGTTGCATCATACCCTAGGTCACTTGGCTGGGCAACGGGAAGAGAAATAATCAAACTCTAGTCCAACTCCGGGGTGGTGGACCTTTCAGAACCTTCTAGAAGCTTCCGATGAAAACACCAAAAAATTTTCGAACCCCAGAATTGAACTTTACTTATATGATTCTTATTCTCCAGACCATTTCGGATCTCCTCGTGATTTTCTAGATCCAATCCGAGACTCCGAACAAAATTTGGTCTCCAATTCATATTCCATATCTACTAAACAACATCGAATCCTTAAGTGTGTTTCCCTACGGTTCGTGAATTATGCAGACATGATCGAGACACTTCTCCGATCAATAACCAATATAGGAATGTGGAAATTTATATGGCTCCCACATATTTCTACGATTATGTCATGATCAAATGAACCATTTACATACGATACCGGTTCCCTTTCTCACGCGGTACTTTGATTATCCGAGGTTTGATCGTCGGTATGTCTATACCTAGTTCAACCTCATTATCGATAAGTACTCTTTACTCGTTCTGTGATATGAAATCCCTTGTGACCTAGTCACATGCTTGCAAGCCAATTGGATGACATTCCACCGAGAGGTCCTAGAGTATATCTATCCATCATATGGATGGACAAATCCCACTCTTGATCCATGTGCCTCAACACATACTTTCAAAATACCTAATGCCACCTTTATAACCACCCAGTTATAAAGTGGTGTTTGGTATCATCAAAGCATCCATCCGGTGATGGTTATTAACATGATCTCATGGTCAAAGGATTAGGTTACTATGTATTTGAAATCTTGTAGCAAACGAACTCTAAATGACTTGATCTTAAACTACACTTGCTATAGGAGTGTGTCCATCATATCATTCTCCTAATGACATGATCTTGTTATTAATGACATCCAATGTCCATGATCATCTATTAATCAACAAGATAGTTTAACAAGAGGCTTACTAGAGACTTTTTTATGTTTACAAAACACACAAGTATTAATGTTTCTAGTTAATACAATTATAGCATGTTATGCAAAAATTTATCATTAAAACAAAGATATAATAATAACCATTTTATTATTGCCTCTTGGGCATATCTCCAACAGGCAGGTGTAGCAGGGTGGCGTGTCTACATGGATCCATGCATGGCGGTTGATTGGTTCCTGGTTGGGTTGGTGTAGTTGAGGCTGCCGGTGAAAGCCGAGCTCTGGACATTGCCAGAATGGTTGATGGTAGCACCTAGGGGTGTCATTTCCGTGTTGAAGCTATCGACTTAGCAACTCCCACCTGCCTATTAATAGCTGTGAGATTCTACACATTTTTTTTTATGGTTTGTATCAATGGTTGTCATTTGGATTTTATGGTTTTCTAGCTTTACCAAATGCTAATACTTCGGTAGCAAAAAAAACTTGGTTTTTAATGTGTGTTTCAGGTTCTGAACGCCAACAGGGGAATTTAACAGCAAAAACACAATATTCAGACAAAAACAAGCAAGTCCCTTTTTGGAAGTAATCGAGGGGAATTCACTGCAAGCTTAATAACCAACTATACGGCGCAACTATACGGGCCGCTGCCGTATAGTTGCCGCCGTATAGTTGCCATCTCCTTTGTCTTATTAAAAGGAAAAACTTTCGTGAAGAGGGCAAGGTCGAAAATAGAACACACGAGCCGTCATACCATACAGAAGGGATAAAGATGGGATTCAAAGAAGAAGGGGAAGACCTTCTTCATCGCGCTCCATGATCTTCGATCTCCTAGCCACCACACCTCCATAGCCATTACTTGTACTTAAGAGAGAGAGAGAGAGAGATAGATCTCCACTTTGCAAGATTAGGGTTTGAGATTGTTCTTCCTATCTTGAATTGTGTTGGATTTGCTTCTATTTCTTATTGTGGATCTGAAAGAACATGTTGGCCCCCCATGTGTGGTTTTGGTAATTAATGACAATCTTTATGGACTAATGTGTGTATTAAGTTATACGTGTAGGATTGGTCCATTGGCATCACTTGGAGCATGTGTTGGCTTCAAGGTCGATGAAATGCAAATAAGATAATATGCGAGGTCGATGATGAGGAATTAAGAAAGGCGTTCCATCTTGAGAAGGGCAAGATCGTCTACATCGAGTTCAAGTGGAATGCTCAAGGAAAAGGTATAATCTTGATAGGTTTTCCCTTTTGTCGGTCTCACGTTGTGTGTGTGAGACCGGGTTTAGGATAGATAACCGTACTATCAAGAGGGGCTCTCGTATGAGTAATTCGGTCACATCGTTTGGAGAGAGCTCAAACCTTTGCATACTTGCATCATCGTATTTGGTTGTTATTTGGTCTTATCCTTGTGAGGATATAGAGCTTGTGGTAATCTCCATAACAAGCTCTTGTTCATCAAAATCGGATCTCCCATATGTATCTTGTTGCGATTTTGATTTATGCGTTTTTTCAGTTTCCCACCAAGTGAGGTATTCCACATTATTCTACTTGATACTTTCTCACTTGATGATAACCAATATTTCCACTTTTTATTGGTAAGCACTTGTCTTCCTCTATCCAACGCAATTGGAATCGGGTCAATCGAAGCTCCCAATCAAAAGTTATCGCGGATTGAATTTTGTCCGTTATTCGGTTTAAAAAGAAAAGAAAAAAGAAAGGGCCTTTTATTTTTCTGGGCTGACCGGTACTACCACAGCCTAGTACCGGTCGACCCAGTGCGCGGTCCAGCTCTCAGAGCAATCCAGCTGTGGCTTCCGGTCCTACCGGCCTGGCCCGGTAGTATCGCCCGGGTGGGCCGGTAATACCGGCCGGCCCAGGTCGACCTGTGTTGCCCAGCCCTCTCCCTGGCAGGCCCAGTCTCCCCACCGCTTGCCAGCCCACCTCGCCCCCGCGTGTTGTGCGCGCGCCTGCCGCCCGTGTTGACCGCACCGCTCGCGCGTACACTGCCACGGCCGCCTCGCTTCCTCTCGCGCGCGCGCCCTGCCCGATGCCGCGGGCCAGCTCGCGTTGGCCTGCGCGCCCACTCGCTCCAGATTGCTTGCGCGCTGCGCCTGATTCGCATGCAGACCCCACCTCACGCGCTGTACGGTCCGATTTGGTTTTCCCATGCGCTGCGATCGCCAAAATTCCTGCGCATGCTTGCCGTGCTGCTGCAGCTTCTCTTGCGCTGGCCTGATGCTCGCGAGCTGCTGCTTTGGCCTGCTGCTATGGCCTCACTTGCACGCGCGCCCCCTAGTTGACCTGCCTGATTCCTGGCATAAATCCGGTAGTACCGACCCAGACCGTAAATATGTTTCAACGGCCAGATTTTTGGGAGTCCTATTTAAGACTTTGTCCGTTTTGAGTTTAGTCAACTCCTCTTTTATCTATTAGTCTAAACTTTGTCCACACTTGCTCTAGATCTTGAAGCTTGCCTAAACTTTTCCCTCCAATGATTCTTGCCCATATTTGAGTGGAAGAGAGAGGAGATCTAGCCCCACGTTTTGACCTAACCGGTTCATCTCTTTGTGATTGCATCTTTGGGGATCTAGATTTTGGGGGATTTTGTGTCTCTCTTTGATTCCTCCTCTCTTGTTCCCCCAATAGCTTTAGTAGCTTTGTTGGAACTTGAGAGTGAGGGATTTGAGCATCTTTGTGGTGTTCTTGCCATTTGCATTTGGTGCATCGGTTTGAGTTCTCTTTGGAGGATTTTGTTTGAATTACTCATTGGAGCTTGTCCCTCTTGGATTCTTGGAACCCTAGACGGTTTGTGGCCTTGGTGGCATTGTGGCATTTGTTGGGAGCCTCCAATTAAGTTTTGGATAAGTGCCTCAACCTTGTGAGAGGTTTCGGTTGCCACTGACAAGTGCACCGATAGTGAAAGCGTGGATTGATCCCATTGGGGTGAGATTCACCGGAGAATAAGGGAGGCCTTTTGTGGCGTTGGTGGTTTAATACCACCCCTCTCCAAACGATACGTACTCCATGTTGGGAGGAACTCGGTAAAATATCGGTGTCCCTGCGTGCCTCGGTTATCTCTATACCCGAGATCTTTACTTATGCACTTTACATTGTGATAGCCTTCGTTCTTGAAGTACTATATATATCTTGCTATCACTTTGTTGCTTGTATTGCTTAGCATAAGTTGTTGGTGCACATAGGTGAACCTTAGTTGTTCTAGGTTGTGCTTAACAAAGTAAACACTAGTTTTATTCCGCCTTTGTTGAGCCACTCTAGGAAAAGTTTTAATCGCCCATTCACCCCCCTCTAGGCGACATCCGTATCCTTTCAGGATCTCCACGGTAATATCAAGAATAACTCCCTTTATTTAATTATATCGATGATGCTTTCTTCTCTCATGTGTGAGTAAGTTCCCTTGGGCGTGGGAGATGTAGGGGATTGGTGAGATGTGATGTGCCTACATAACTTCCATCAAGTTTGTGGTTAATTCTAATTACTATATTATGTGTGATTGAGTATCTATGGGATGCTTCATGTCTATTATCCAATTAAGGGCCCAGACAACTTGATGCTTTATTCTACATAGATAGAATCTTGTTTGCTAGCAGACCGGCAACCCTCGAGTGACACGGTAATATTAATGGGAAACTAGTTTGACTTGAGGATAACGAGGAACCACTGAGCTTATTACATTAGTCCGGTCCAAGGAGCTTAATTTCTAAGCAACCTGAAGGATCTTAATCGTCTAGCGACTGACCATGGTTGTGGTAAACATACTAGTAGGATTATTGAAGTTGCGATAAGATGAGTTCGGGCTAATTATGGGTTGATCGCCTACACACATACTTATAAGATTATAATTGTTACACTTATCATTCATTCACCCGGCACATTCACTATCACCATGAACTGAAACTCCCCGCGCCAACTACTTCATCTTCAGAAAACAACAAACAAATCATTCTTTACTTTTTATGCTTTTTATTTCTGAAGTTTACATTTTAGTTTTATTTAAGTACTTCCATTTACACCCAAATTCCATTCTTATTCTCAAAACTTGTAGTCAATTCACTCGAAGACCTATGACAACTTCGGGTGCGACAGAGACTTCACCAATAAACATTTACCTTTGGGCTCCATGTGGGATCGATATCTGAACTTTGAAACTAGCTACAAATGATCTATGCACTTGCAATCATCAAGCTATTTTTTGGCGCCGTTGCCGTGGAGCTAAGTGCTAAGTGTTTTGTCTCTTGACATTTCAGGTGTTACTATTACAAGATGTTCTCCTTAGGAGACAAAGGGTCTACACGCTCTGGTAGGGCTTATCTACCAGATTATTTTGAACGCGTGCCTACTTAGAGGCGCGAGGAAATTATTGAAAAAAAATGAGATCAAATAGAATTGAAGTTGACAACCTAAGTGACTTCATGGAAATAATGTCCATTCATAGGACAACACCCAAGAAACCTGAGAAGACTCTTAGAGAATATAGTGCTCCAAACTCTGCATTTCTTAAACAACCAATAGAATTTCCTAATCCTGGAGTTAGGGAATATCGATGATGGCGCCTGAGAGCGCTTCGTCGGAAAACCCCAAGAGCAAGGTGTGATGCAGCACAGCAACAAGTCTTCCCTCAGTAAGAAACCGAGGTTATCGAACCAGTAGGAGGAAGGAAATATCACACAGGTGTTGCAAGCAACGTTGAAATCTACACAACAAAAACTCAAGACTTTGCCCCAACTAATAGTGAGGTTGTCAATCTCACCGGTTGCTGTAACAAAGGATTAACTGTATGGTGTGAAATGTGATGATGGTTTGCAGCAAGTAAACAGTAACAGTGGAAGATGTATCAATGGTAAAGATTGGACCGGGGGTCCATAGTTCACTAGAGGTGCTCTCCTTAGATAAACAAACATGGCATGCAGGGTAAACAAATTACAGCAGGGCAATTGACAGGACTGAGCAAGGCATAACAATGCAATACTAGACATAAAGATCCTATGAGATTCGATTGGGCAATACAACAATATACATATACCGCCATCCAACTGCATCTATGACTACAAGTCCACCTTCAGGTTATCATCCGAACCCCCTCCAGTATTAAGTTGCAAGCAACAGACAACTGCTTTAAGCAAAGTGTGTAAGGTAAACAATCCACTTGTTCCATGAACAAGATACCGTTGTTTTCTCCCTAGTGGCAACATCATATCTACAACCGTAGAGATTACTGTCACTTCCCTTGATTAAGTAGAGGCTTAAACCCACTATCGAGCATAAATACCCCCTCTTGGAGTCACTAGCAACTACTTGGCCAAGATAGCTACTAACAACGGAGAGCATGCAATATCACAAACAACACAGACATGATAGAATCAAATAGACAAAATCATTAATCAATCCGACATAGTAATCTCAATATCCATCGGATCCCTGCAAACACAACATGCATGATTACAAATAGATGAGATCTTGATCATGAATGGAGCTCACAAGATCTAAACATGAAAGCACAAGGAGGAGATACAACCATATAGCTACTACATGGAACCATAGTCCAAGGTGGAACTACTCACGCTTCATACCGGAGGCTGGCATGATGAAGAAGAAGGCCTCCGGGATGATATTCCCTCTGGGAGGGTGCCGGGAAGAGCTTCAGATCCCCCCGATGTAGAGACGATGGTGGCGGCGTCTACATATGGTTTCATGGAATATTGATCAGGTACTTAGGGTTTAGGCATCGTGGGCTTATTATAGGCGAAGAGGCGAGGCTGGGAGGCGACCAGGGGGCCAACACCCTGCCCAGGCGCGGGCCCACCCTAGGCCACACCTGGGGGGTGTTGCCACCCTGTGGTGCCCCTCCGTCTCTCCTCTGGACTCCGTGTTCTCCTCGGTGAAATATTGACTTTGGCTTTTGTCCCATCCAATTCCGAGAATATTTCCTTACTAGCTTTTCTAGAACCAAAAATAGTAGAAAACAGACAACTGGAACTGTGGCAACTTGTTAATAGGTTAGTACCAGAAAACATATAAAAACACCTCAAAGTGTAGACAAATCAAAGAAAAGTAGATACTAAACAAGCATGTAACATCAAAAATTATAGATACGTTTTCGACATATCAAGCATCCCCAAGCTTAACTCCTGCTTGTCCTCGAGTAGGTAAGTGATAAAAAGAATAATTTTTGAGGTGACATGCACCATCAAAACCAAGATCAAACCATTTGCAAGCATTGAAAGCTAGGATCAAAGAACTCTAAACATGTGCATGAAATATGGAGTTCTAACAGTAAGACAAAGTAACTATGCTTGCAACATGAAAGGCTACAAACAAAGATCATGAATAACATGCATTGAAAAATGTTTGTTTGTTTCACATACAGAAAACATGGCATAGTGGCATTTAGCTTGTCCCTCATGGAGTAGCAAATAGATGCATATGACGCCTTCAAAGTTTATAAGAGTGACTAGATACAAATAGCACAAGAACAAGTAATATCATAATATGCATCAATCAGTAAGTTTTGGGACAATGCACATAGAACTAAGAATGGCAACTATGATCTCTCAACTGGTGCCTAAAGATAGAAGATGGAGACTCAATATAATGGTGGAAGAAAGGCCCTTCATAAAGGGAAGCAGGGATTTCAAGTTTCAAAAAGAGCTTCCAAAAATTATCGTACTTTTTAGCTTTCATCCCTCATTGCCCCTATCATAAGCATCTTGAAGTGATTAAGGTTAAAGTGAACAAACTATGGAGTATATGCTTTATGAAGTATAAGTTGGCAATCTCATGTCCCTTGAATATGAGGGCCACACCACATGCTACTCAACTTTAGTCACCTGTAAGTTCTTGTCATAGTAAGTACATGTGTATCATAGAGAACTGCCAACGGGGTACCCCTTGCACATGGTACAGGAGCTATCCCATAACCAAAATGACAAGGCAAGCAGACAATGAGCATCCCAACGATCTTTTTATTTGCTATTTGCATAGGTTTTTATTGAGGATGCTTCACAAATTGCTCATTATGGTGATGCTGCAAGTTTCCATCATGATTAGGCATGGCTTAGGCTAGCGGCCCTGGTGTTTCTCTAACACAAAATACATAACTCCATGGACTTACAAGCTCCCTTTTTATTTCACACCGGCGACATCCATAGACAAAAAGAGCATGATATCAACTGTGTACAAAGTACAAGTGCAATGTTGAAAATGTTCCCCATGACAGCATGGTTCTGCTAATTCCAACGTATAAGTGCAAGCATATACAACATAGATGACATAATGGTTCAAGTTTATTAGGGGAAAGAAATATAAAAGTGTGCCATCAAGTTCGTGAGAGCTTTAATCACTAAGTTTTCACATAACAGAATACTTTTAAATTGGAAGATAGTTGAAAACAAGAATATACTTGGAATGGTGTAACACACCATGCATAGGAATTTATAGTGGACACTTTGGAATAACTTGGTTTCTTGGGGGTTGGAAGCATGAGTAGAACTTACTCATACAAGTGGAGGCTAGCAAAAGACAGGGAGCGACCAACTAAGAGAGCAATAATGTCCATAATCATGCAGAGCGACAAAACATTATTAATCAAAGCATAGAGTGGTACTACAAGTCAAGTACTAAATGATCATAGAGGCTATGGTGACTTGTTCATAGTCATAACATGGTGTGAGCATGTGCCAAGTCAACCCAAACAAAGCATCAAAGGAGAATACCACAATACTATGCTTTTGTATGCTAAAGCAACACATGATTCCTTCAAGGCACACTAAGAAATCCTAATTGTTTGGAACAAGTCATGCTAAAGCAATAATCACTAAGCATAAGCTCAAAACAACACCTAGCATGACATGCTAAAGTCTAAGTCACAGTCAAAGCAAGCTCCTCTTGCACTTTTCAAACAAGAACTTTGTACTCCTTTCCAACAACAATCGACTTATTTGAGACAACACAGCGAGAACGGAGGTCCAAACTAATTTATTCAAGAAAACTAAGCAAAGCAAACGAAAACTAAGACGCTCCAAGAACAACACAATAGTGCATGAAACAATAAAAACAAAGTGTCTAGAAAGACCTGAGCTTTTTATTGATGAAGAAGGGGATGCCTTGGGCATACCCAAGCTTTGACGCTTGTACCTCTTGGATATTTCTTGGGGTGACACCAGGGTGGCATCCCCAAGCTTGAGCTTTTTTCCATTCTTCATCTCATTACATCATTCTTTCTCTACACCTAAATTTTTTATTCATACAAAACTTCACACAATCTTCATTAGCAACATTAGTGTATTCAAAAGATAATAGACCTTTGGGTTTAGCTTTAGAACATCAAAACTTTTCACTAAAAACACAAGCTACTGTAGCAACTCCTTCAAAAAGCTCAATTTCCCAAAAATAACCCAAAAAGGAATCAATAAGAAGCAAATGCAAATAATGGCAGAAATCTGTCAAAACAAACCAGCAGGTAGAAAATATTTTTTGGAAGACCTTCTGTTTCTCAAATCAAAAAGTGTTGAACTAACTAAAGTTATCTAACATACTGGGGGATTTATTCGTAAATGTTAAGGTCAATCCGACTTACAGAGACTCCTCACGAATTTTTATGGTGGAGGACAAAAATCTGTTTCGAGACAGCAACTCCCTAAATCTTACTTCCCTCTCATTAGAGGTCATTATTGGCACAAAAAGCAAACAAAAAGGATAAGGAGAGGTAATTACTGACGTAATAACTTCCAAGACTCAAGAAAACTCTTGAGTTATGAAGGGAATATGCCCTGAGAGGCAATAATAAAGTGGTTATTATGTATATTCCAAGTATATGATAGATGTTTATTTTGCATGCTATAATTGTATTAATACGAAAACATTAATACATGTGTGTTTAATAAACAAACAGAAAGTTCCTAGTTATGCCTCTCTCATAAACTAGCTCGTTGATTAACAAGATGATCAAGGTTTCCTGATCATGGACATTGGATGTTGTTAATAACGAGGTCACAATATTAGTGTAATGGTATGATGAACATTCATCCGAAGTATAGCATTACGATCAAAGTCATTGAGTTTATATTGCTATAACATCATACAAAGCGATCCTAATCCTTAGACCATGAGATCATGTCAATCACTAACACCGGAAGAGTATCTTGATAACATCAAACGTCACACCATAACAGGGTGATTATAAAGATGGATTCAGTACTACTAAAGTGTTATGTTGAGGCCCATGGATCAAGAGTGGAATTTGTTCATCCCGATGATGGATATATATACTGTGGGCCCTCTCGGTGATATCACATTGATTAGCTTGCAAGCAAGTAATTTGATCACTAGAATGTTATATCACAGGAACAAGAAAAGAGTGCATGTTAGTAACGAGATCAAACTAGGTATGGAGATACCGATGATCGAATCTCGTACATGTAATATATCACAAAACAAAGGGATTGAGATACTAGCGTAAAAGATTCTGACGATCACAAGAAAGTCATCGTTGAATGTGTGGGAGTCAGTATAGATCTCCAGGTCTCGCTTTTGATTATTGATCGGAGAGGGGTATCGATCATGTCCGCATTATTCGCGAACCATAGGGTGATACACTTAAGAGACACCGACACAATTTGGAGCAAAGGTTTAATGCCGGAAAGAATAACAAGTGCAGGAATTTATTTCACTAGATACCGAAATGGGTTTTCAGGTGAAATTGCAGAAAGTGTTTTTGCATGTGAAATAAAATAGTAGCAAGGGGTTATATGTGAATGTTTGTCATTAAAGTAATTGACAAAATTCTGAATAAATAAAAGGAATTTTATTTAATGAGAGTTTGCATTAAATTTGGTGGAAATTTAATTGGAATTTGAGTGGGTTTTTGAGTGGAGGGAATTGAAAGGATTTTTGTGAGTGGGGTGTCCACCCACATCAATGGAGGGAGGGCAAGGGGGAAGACCCCATGCGCCGGCCACACCCTTGGGGTTCCCCCTCGTCCTATAAAAGGATCCCCTCCCTCTCTCTCACTCACACCTCCTCGTGAAGGATCTCTCTCCCCCTCTAGTATTTAACCCCCTTGGTCTCGGACTAGCCAGATACATGTTCCCGGTGGCTATTCGGGAAGAAAGAGTTGTGCTTCCGCTGCATCGCTGGAGCAAGGAGGTGGAGGTTGCTCGGTGCCTCGGACGTGTGTGCGATCACAGATGCGCTGCTGATTTGCGGCACTAGGACTTCCTCTCGATCTTGAGATCGGCAAGAGATCGTCTAATCAACCATGAGTTCAACCTCGTTAAGCTTTGTCGGTCTTCAAGGGTATGTTATCTACGGATGTACATCCGCCCGTTGATTGTATCTAGTAGATAGATCTTGGTACATAGTTGTTCCCATCATAGGATTTTTTTGTTTTCTATGCCGCGAACCCTACAGTGGTATCAGAGCCGGATCTATGCGTAGATGCTTTGCACACGTAGTACACATATGAGTATGTGGGCGGTGATGATCATGTTATTGCTTCTTAGTTGTATTTTGGATATTTGTGGCATAGTGGGATGAAGCGGCCCAGACAAACTTTACATGTCCTCGCACATGAGACCTGTTCCATGTTTGACATGCAACTAGTTTTGCATAAGTGGCTAGAGGGTGTCTGTCTCTCCTACTATAGTCAATATCTAATTTGCAACGAGTTGTCAATAATTTGGTTATCCTCGTTGTGGTTCATGTTTGTAGGTAAGAACGGTTCTATCTTCGAAAGCCCTAAGCCACGTAAAACTTGCAATGGATAAATTTGAGGCATCTAGTTTAGATTGTTGCTGGGCTAGTGTCATGATATGGTGATGTTGTAAGTAGAAGTATAAGTCGATACTCTTACAACACACATAAGGTGTAAGTTCCATAGACCTTGGCCTTACACATAGAGGTATGATATCGATCATACCAGGATGCACATGATGGAGATCAAGTACAAGAACCATATCATTTCACTTATAAACATGTGATGTTTGGTTGAATCTTATATTGCTTGGTTAGCGTTTTTATTAGCATAATAAGATGATCCCTCATTTAGATATCAAGATAAAAATGTGTTCTTCCTTAAGTATGCACCGATTATTTTTCATCGCTCCAAGACATCACGTGATGATCGGGTGTTCTTGGATCCACGACCATATTTCGGGTGTAAGACAGTTACACACGCGAATACTAAGGTTCTTAATTTGCGAGCCTAGCATGTATAGACATGGCCTCGGAACACAGACCAAAAGGTTAAGCATGAGTCATATGGTAGATATGATGCCCATTTGATGCTCGCCTTTGAAGCTACACCGACTCACATGATGATCGGACTTGGTGTAGTGGATTTGGTTCATGTAATCACCAAAAAGGCACGAGATGTCGTTTTTGAGTGGGAGTTCATTCTTAATGTGGATTAGTTGAACTCAATCTATCATAAACTTAGTCTAAACTTTACAAATTCTGTTGTAGATGGCACCACCTGATTTTAATTTCAATGTGTTCATGGAGAAAGAGAAACTTGCAACGAACGGTAGAAACTTTACCGAATGGGCCATAAATTTGAGGATTCTCCTCTCTGCTGCTCAAAGCAATATGTGATAGAAGCGCCGCTAGTCCCCCCACCGTTCGATGATGCCCCTGACGAGGAGAAGAATGTCTATCAGACTCGTTAGGAGGACCACAACTTAGTTCATTACAGCATATTGTATGGACTAGAGCCAGAAATTTGAAAGCATTTCGAAAACGGCAATGCATTGATACAATGGGTGAGTTGAAAATGATTTTCGACACCCATGCTGCTATAGAGAGCTACAATGCTTCAGAAAAGTTCTTTAGCTGCATGATGGAAGAGAACAACTCCATAAGTGATCATGTACTCAAGATGCCGGGTTACGCCGATAAGCTTGTGTCCTTGGGAATAACTATTCCCATTGACTTAGACACCCATAGTGTTCTGCAGTATCTACCACCTAGCTATAAGAGCTTCGTGATGAACTATAATATGCAAGGCATGAAGAAGTTTCTCCCCGAGCTTCTGTCAATGCTTAAGACTGCAGAAGTGGAGATCAAGAAAGAACATCAAGTGTTGATGATCAATAAGACCACTGGTTTCAAGAAAGACAACAAGGGAAACGGAAGGGAAGTAAGGGCAGCAAGCCGGTTGCCGTGCCTAAAAAGAAACCCCGAGTTGGCCCTAAGTCTGATATCGAGTGTTATTATTGCAAGGGGACTAGCCACTGGAAGCGCAGCTGCCCCAAGTATTTGCCAGACAAGAAGGCCGGCAAGGAAAACAATGGTATATATGATATACATGTTATTGATGTGTACTTGACTAGTACTCGTAGTAGCACCTGGGTATTGATACCGGTTCAGTTGCTAATATTTGTAACTTGAATTAGGGGTTGTGGAACAAGCGACTGCTAGCAACGGGGTGAGGTCAAGATGCGTGTCGGCAATGGATCAAGTGTTGATGTGATCGCCGTCGGAACGCTACCTCTCCACTTACCGTCAAGATTAGTTATAAACTTGAATAATTGTTATCTAGTGCCAGCACTAAGGATGAAAATTGTATCTAGATCGTGTTTGATGCGAAGTGGTTATTAATTTAAATCCGAGAACAATGGTTGTTCTATTTATATGAATGGAATCTTTTATGGTCATGCACCGATGATGAATGGTTTATTTCTATTGGATCTCGATAATAATGTTACACATATTCATAATGTTGATGCTAAAATGATTAAACTTAATGATGATATATCCGCATATATGTGGCACTGTCGTCTAGGTCATATTGGCGTTAAACACATGAAGAAGCTCCATTCAGATGAACTTTTGGAATCACTTGATTTTGAATCATTTGATACATGTGGGCCATGCCTTATGGGCAAGATGACTAGAATGTCGTTTTTCGGTTCAATGGAACGGGCGACAAATTTATTGGAAATCATACATTCTGATGTATGTGGTCCAATGAGTGTGTCGACGCGAGGTGGATATCCTTATTTTGTTACTTTCATGGATGATTTGAATAGATACGGTTATATCTACTTGATGAAACACAAGTCTGAAACCTTTGAGAAGTTCAAGGAATTTCAGAGTGAAGTGGAAAATCATCGTAATAGAAAGATCAAATTTCTACGGTCTGACCGTGGAGGAGAGTATCTAAGTTACGAGTTTAGCACTCATATGAAAGAGTGTGGAATTGTTTCACAACTCACACCTTCCAGAACACCACAACGAAATGGTGTGTCAGAACGTCGCAATCGTACTTTATTGGATATGGTTCGATCTATGCTGTCTCTGATGGACTTGCCACTGTCATTTTGGGGTTATGCACTAGAAACTGCTGCATTCACTTTAAATCGGGCACCATCTAAATACGTTGAAAAGACACCGTATGAATTGTGGTTTGGAAACAAACCTAAGCTGTCATTTCTTAAAGTTTGGGGATGCGATGTTTATGTGAAGAAACTTCAACCAGATAAACTCAAACCCAAAGCGGAAAAATGCATCTTCATAGGATACCCTAAGGAATCTATTGGGTATTCCTTCTATCACAGATCCGAGGGCAAGGTTTTTGTTGCCAAGAATGGATCCTTTCTAGAGAAAGAGTTTCTCGCTATAGGCGTGAGTAGTCGGAAGGTAGAACTTGAAGAGGTTGTTGAACCTTCTCTTCATAGTATGGTGAGTAGCGCAGTGCCGGAAGTCGTTCCGGAGTTGGCTTCACCAATTGAAGAGGGAACTAATAATAATGATCATGAAACTCTGAAAGAGAATACTACTGAACCTCGCAGGTATAGGAGGTCGCATGCGGCTCCCGAGCTGTACGGAAACCCTTTTATGAATTTCAAGGTTGATGAAATTGATGACTCTGCGACGTATGAAGAAGCGATGATGAGCCTGGATTCCAACAAATGGTTAGAAGCCATGAAATCCGAGATGGAATCCATGCATGAAAATCAAGTTTGGAACTTGGTGGACTTACCTCACGACCAAAAGGCCGTGGAGAATAAATGGATTTTCAAAAGGAAAACCGATGCTGATGGTAATGTGACCGTCTTTAAAGCTCGACTTGTCCCAAAGGGGTTTCGACAAATTCAAGGAGTTGACTATGATGAGACATTTCCTCCCACATCGATGCTAAAGTCAGTTAGGATTATGTTAGCAATTGCTGCATATTTCGACTATGAGATATGGTAGATGGATGTCAAAACTGCGTTCCTCAATGGCAATATTGAAGAAGAGTTGTATATGATACAACCAAAGGGTTTTGTCGATCCTAAGGATGCTGACAAGGTATGCAAGCTTCAGCGATCCATCTATGGACCGAAGCAAGCATCCCGGAGTTGGAATCTCCGCTTTGATGAGGTGATCAAAGAGTTTGGATTTGTCCAAACTTATGGAGAGGCTTGTATTTACAAGAAAGTGAGTGGGAGCAATGTGGCATTTCTGATATTATATGTGGATGACATATTATTGATCGGAAATGATATAGATCTTTTAAATAGTGTTAAAAGTTATCTAAACAGCAAATTTTCAATGAAGGACCTAGGTGAAGCGTCATACATATTAGGCATAAAGATCTGTAGAGATAGATCTAGGCGCCTAATAGGGCTATCGCAAAGTACATACCTTGATAAGATTTTAAAGAAGTTTAAAATGGACGGAAGTAAGAAGGGGTTCTTACCTATGTTGCAAGGCAAGACACTGAGTAAGACTCAAAGTCTAGCTACGGCGGAAGAAAGAGAGATAATGGACAAAGTCCCCTATGCTTCAGCCATAGGCTCTATATTGTACGCCATGCTATGTACAAGACCGGATGTGTCACATGCTATTAGTTTGACTAGTAGGTACCAATCCGATCCAGGTTCGGAACACTGGATGCGGTCAAGAATATCCTCAAGTACTTACGAAGAACTAAGGATATGTTTCTTATGTACGGAGGTAAAGAAGAGCTCGTCACTAAGTGTTATGTTGACGCTAGCTTTGACACTGATCCGGATGACTCTAAGTCTCAATACGGATACGTATTTCTCATGAATGGTGGAGCGGTTAGTTGGAGGAGTTCCAAACAACCCATGGTGGCGGGATCAACAATGGAGGCCAAATATGTTGCTGCTTCGGAAGCGGCTCAGGAAGCGGTTTGAATGAAGGAGTTCATATCCGAACTAGGTGTGGTTGCGAGCATGTTGGACCCAATGGTGATCTATTGTGACAACAATGGTGCCATTGCCAATGCCAAAGAACCAAGGTCTCACAAGAATTCCAAGCATGTTAAGCGCCGGTTTCACTCCATCCGTGAGCATGTCAAGGATGGAGATATAAAGATTTGTAAAGTGCACACGGATCTCAATGTAGCATATCCATTCACTAAAAATCTCCCTAAAGCAAAACATGATCAACACCAGAACTCCATGTGTGTTAGATTCATCACTACGTAACTATATTATTGTCTCTAGTTTAAGTGGGAGACTGAAGGGAATATGCCCTGAGAGGCAATAATAAATTGGTTATTATGTATATTCCAAGTGTATGATAGATGTTTATTTTTCATGCTATAATTGTATTAATACGGAAACATTCATACATGTGTGTTTAATAAACAAACATAAAGTTCCTAGTTATGCCTCTCTCATAAACTAGCTCGTTGATTAACAAGATGATCAAGGTTTCCTGATCATGGGCATTGGATGTTGTTAATAACAAGGTCACAACATTAGTGTAATGGTGTGATGAACATTCATCCGAAGTATAGCATTATGATCAAAGCCATTGAGTTTATATTGCTATAACATCATACGAAGTGATCCTAATCCTTAGACCATGAGATCATGTCAATCACTAACACCAGAAGAGTATCTTGATAACATCAAACATCACACCATAACAGGGTGATTATAAAGATGGGTTTAGTACTACTAAAGTGTTATGTTGAGGCCCATGGATCGAGAGTGGAATTTGTTCATCCCGATTATGGATAGATATACTCTGGGCCCTCTCGGTGATATCACATTGCTTAGCTTGCAAGCAAGTCATTTGATCACTAGAATGTCATATCACAGGAACGAGAAAAGAGTGCATGTTAGTAACAAGATGAAAATAGGTATGGAGATACCGATGATCGAATCTCGGACATGTAATATACCGTGAAACAAAGGGATTGAGATACTAGCGTAAAAGGCTGACGATCACAAGAAAGTCATCGTTGAATGTGTGGGGTCAGTACGGATCTCCAGGTCCCGCTTCTGATTATTGATCGGAGAGGGGTCTCGATCATGGCCGCATTATTCACGAACCGTAGGGTGACACACTTAAGATACACCAACACCATTTGGAGCAAAGGTTTAATGCCGGAAATAATAACAAGCGCATGAATTTATTTCACTAGATACCGAAACGGGTTTTCGGGTGAAATTGCAGAAAGTGTTTTTCCACGTGAAATGAAATACTAGCAAGGGGTTATATGTGAATGTTTGTCATTAAAGTAGTTGACAAAATTCTGAATAAATAAAAGGAGTTTTATTTAATGAGAGTTTGCATTAAATTTGGTGGAAATTTAATGGGAATTTGAGTGGGTTTTTGAGTGGAGGGAATTGAAAGGATTTTTGTGAGTGGAGTGTCCACCCACATGAATGGAGGGAGGGCAAGGGGGCAGCCCCCCGCGCCAGCCACCCCATTGGGGTTCCCCCTCCTCCTATAAAAGGAGCCCCCTCCCTCTCTCTCACTCACACCTCATCGTGAAGGATCTCTCTCCCCTCTAGTATTTATCCCCCATGGTCTCGGGCTAGCGAGATACATGTTCCCGGTGGCTATTCGGCAAGAAAGAGTTGTGCTTCCGCTGCATCGCTAGAGCGAGGAAGCATAGGTTACTCGGTGCCTCGGACGTGTGTGTGAGCACGAATGTGCCGCTGATTTGCGGCGCTAGGACTTCCTCTCGATCTTGAGATAGGCAAAAGATTGTCTACATCAACCACGAGTTCAACCTCGTGAAGCTTTGTCGGTCTTCAAGGGTATGTTCTCTACGGATGTACATCCGCCTGTTGATTGTATCTAGTAGATAGATCTTGGTACATAGTTGTTCCCATCGTAGGATTTTTTTTGTTTTCTATGCTGCGAACCCTACAGGTTATCTCCCAACAATTACTTTTCTTTAACACCTTTAAGGTAGGCATAATAAGCAAGGAATCAAGTATTTTCAAATGAACAAGCATTAACATCAAACCTTGCTTTCAAAGGAGGAGCAAAAAGCAACTTCTCTCTCCTCATAGGGAAGTGTTCAATACCTTTCTTGAATGGAAATTGATATTTAATGGTGCCTTCTTTCATATCAATGATGGCACGAACAGTTCTAAGAAAAGGTCTTCCCAAAGTAATAGGACAAGAAGCAGTGTATTCAACATCCAAAACATAGAAATCAATAGGGACAAAAGCATTGTTAACCATAATGAGAACATCATTAACACTTCCCATGAGTTTCTTCTTAGCATTATTATTAAGTGGGACATCCAAATAACAATCTTCCGAAGGTGGCAAATCAAGCATTTCATAAATCTTCCTAGGCATAATAGAGACACTAGAACCAAGATCACATGAAGCTTTGAGATCAAAAACATTTTCTTGCATATTAATAATGGGTTCCCAACTGTGACACCCCCAGGATTGGGTCTAGACAAATCCCAGACCTCTGTCTGATATAAGCCTAACCTAAATCTCGAAAGCGTACAGAGAGATAATTGATAACACAATAGTGACCCCTACGACACAAAAATTATTACAGCAAGCTCATAACTGAGCAAAGAACCAAAATATTACAAGCAAAGGTCACTGACCACAAACATCAAACAACAGAAGGCAAATTATGCTATTAAGTATATCACACTTAACAAATGGCCTAAGAGGCCTGAAGCATATCGATGACGTCCAATCCATAGATCCCAGGCTGCCGACTGGGAACTCCAAACTACTCGTCGATGTCGATGCTGTGAAGAACTCTTCTTCTATGGTAACACTTACCTTACTGCAAAAGTGTCAACGAAGAAAGGGTGAGTACAGGGTGTACTCCACAAGATATATTGCTGGTGGAGTTATTTTGCATAAAGCCATCTTTGTTTTGTAAAACAAGAGGGAGAGGAATCTCGACTAGTCAGAATATTTCAAAAGGGGATAAGAGAGCGGTATCTCCAACTTTGATCATCTCTTGATATCCACCGAATCATCATCAGCTGAACCTATCTAGGACCACCCCTCGTACCCGTGAGGAAGCATCCTTAAGCACATGTTAATCAACTTGCCATGTTTTATGATTAGGTTCATGTTCTCTATGATCTTTGAATCTGGTTTCCTAGTCGTCCATAACCGTGGACACAGATTTTCGAAAAGATTTAACCCTGCAGGGGTGTACAACTTTACCCACACGTACCAACTGATTCTTAATACCATTTAATATTAGCCCCCTTCCTGGGAAGGCCAGCAGAGAGTGGTTGACCACGACCTTCACCTTGCTTTCCCCGAGACCATGATTCACGCACTAGGGAGATGCCACCATAACGGGTCGAGTCCCGAAGCAGGTCCCTAATGATGTGCGCAGGGTTCAAGATTACGGATGCCGGGCATATCTTGCTCCCGGTGTCACATCCCAAAATTTTCCAAATTTTGAAATGTGAAAAAAAATAAAAAAAAATAAATAATTGTTGAAATTTAGGGTGAAAAGAAACTTTTTGTTTTACAATGGAAACATCAAAACCCATCTTGAACAAACTTTGAATAAAATTTGAATCCAACTAAATTTAAATCAAGTGTAATGCATTCTTCTTAAATGCATCTTGAAAATTTAAACACTTGGAAAATAAACCAAAACTCTAAAAACCCTAATGGAAGAAATCCTATTCAAGATCCCAAAGAGTATGGATTTGATCCATATAAAAATTTGTCAACAAACATTTATAAATGACAAATAGAAATATTATAAAACCATGGAAATTGGTTTCACTTAATTTGGAGCCATAGATAAAATGTTATGAATTTAATAAGATAGGGAAATTGAATTTCCAAAGCTAATAAAGCAGCTATCCAAAATCCATACCAATTTGTGAGAAAATAATCCTAAAGGACTTAAAAGGATAAACAAATATCAAATAAAATTTTACAAATTGGAATCACCAAGTTTGGATCTTTAAATAAAAAGTTATGGATTTTATAAGACAAAGGGAGAAGTAAATAAATAAGGAGTATTTAAAAGCCAAATTAAATCTTGGCCAAATCCATAAGCAAGTGGAATGAATATAATCCAAATCCAAATAAAATAGAAGGATAAAAAATATTCAAATAAAATAATATGGCATTAACCAAATTCTATTTCTATTTGAATAAAGACAAAATCCCTAATAGAAATATTTAATTAAATCATGGGAAAATAATAATTTTAATTTACCCAAGTGGAATAAAAGTTATTTAATTAACTTAAATGGAATCAAAGAAATCATTTAAATAAAATTTATGGAATTAAAACCATATTTAATTTCATTGGAATTAAGACATTTGCCCAAATTAAATGATTAATAATCATATTAAAATACTTTAAATAATTCAAAGTGAATTATTTAATACCCTATTAAATAAATAAAACCTACTGAAAAGGTTTGGTAAAATTTTGATTTCAAATAAGGGTTTGAGAATTTAATTAAATCTTATTTAATAAAGGAAAGTGCCCTTTTTAAATAAAATTTAAACCATAATAAATAAAGGAATTATTCCTAAAAAGGACTTTAAATACATGTTTAAAACATATTAAAAATTTACTGAAAAGTTTGGAGGGTTTTTGAATTCAAATGGTTGTTTGTATGGTTTAAACAAATTCAAAACAAAAATGAAAATGGGAAAAGAAAAATGAAACAACACAAAAAATGGAAAACAACCAAACCCAGCAAGCCCAACTAACCTATCTGGCCCAACTAGCCCTCTCCCCCGCAGAAAACCATTCGCACCAGAGAATGAACCCGCAGAGACACTGATCGCTGGCCCCATAGTCTCTCTCTCTCTCAAACAGACCCCCTTTGCTAGACCTTTCTTCCTCACCCCACGGTGACCTCGCCCCTCTCCCTGGCCATTTCTGCCGTTGATGAATCTGATTAAATTTGTTTGAATGCCGCAGTTAAACCACCCAGTAATCCCGCCCTCTTAATTGCCCCTCTCTTCCCACTCTTTCCCCCAGACGCCACACCATCGGAGCCCCTAGGCTGCGAGAATTTCTGCCCGCCCCGTCACTGCCCCAACAAGCCCACCGATGAATTCCGGCGAGCCTAGACCGCGCCTTGCCCCCTCGACCACGCGAGCCTATTCCCCATCGACCTCTGCACCTGCCAGCACCCTCATCTCACTTGCGCACGCCCTAGAACATCGGCAACAACCAAGACACGACGTCGTCGTCCACTGTCTCGACTCTGGCGAGTTTCCCTGGTGAGCACAGACCCCCCTTGCCCTATTTTGATGCTCACTTGTTTGCCACTCGCGTACGAAGCTAATGGTACCCTCTGCTTGCCTACCCGAGCCTTGTAGCCTCGTCTCCGTCGATGACAGAGCGTGCCCGACAGCGACATCAACTCCGGCGAGCGATTAAGATCAACTCCGTGCACCCCTTCGCCAACCAAGCACGCCTTGAGCTTAGCCACACTCCTGCGATCAATGTAAGCTACTCCTCTCTCTCTAGCCTCCTAAATCACCGGAAAATGCACCATCTGACCGCGCGCCGCCACTCGCCGCCGCCAGCGCCGCCCGTTCCTGGTCAGTCGATTTAGGCCGTAGGATTTTGATCGCGTGGCTACGATAGAACATAACCCGAAGGGGTACGAGTGATCCTGTGCTGCTCGATCTGTTTTAATCCAACGCATCACAGCAGCCGATCCACACGAACCATTTTTGGCCAATCAGAACACAACACGTGGCTCAGGATTTGTTTTAAAAACAGAATATAATCTATTAGATGTTTGATTTTGTAAATTGCATAACTTTAAATCTACACGTCCAAATTTTGCAAATTTTATATCAGTGGAATCAGAAAAACAAGTACTTTTCAACCATGCATTTTTAATGAATTGCTTCTGGAAAATTAATTGTTTTGGTAGAAACTTGTATAGGCATAATTTGAATTTAAAAATTATTCTAGAAATATTTTTATGGTAAAATCTATGGCAAATGGATTGTTTTGAACCTACTGACCTTATAAACCAACTTTTGGATTGAAAAACCTATTTGGTGAAGCCAAAGAAGAAATCTTTGAATTAGAACATTTCTAGTCAAATAAAGATATTGTTTATGTGTTAAAAAATAATTTTTGAGTAAAACCATTGGAAAATAATTAGATTTAAACTCTCTGACCCTAAAAACCAAGTTTTATGATTTAAAATATATTTGGTGAACCCTATAAAAATATTACCTTGTTTAAAGGCATTTCCAACAACATAAAATATTGCTTTGGTATAAAAATGGTTTATAAGTAAAACCTTTTGCAAATAGTTTTTAATAATAAACACTTGACCTTAAAACACTAGCATTTATGTTTTAAAATGTATTTTTCAAACACTAGAGATTATCACTTTGATTTAAATCATTTCTAGCAAAACAAAAATGACTTAAAGTAGCCATTTTCACTAAGTTAATATCAAATGGTTTTTCCAATTTTATAAATGACCAATAGATGTTTTATAATGTTTATAACCTATTAGAAACCACTTTTCCAAATAAAACAATCTTTGGCATGCTTGCATGCATTGCTTTGTTTTATTATTCTATGTGATGATTGCTTGAATGGTAGATTGAATATTTGCTTGCTTGATTGAATTATAATGAAATTTGAAGAGTGTGACTATTGCAAGATCAAGAAGTGAACTTATAATCTCTACCAAAAAGGCAAGTGGTGCTTCATATTTTTGACCCAATATTTTTGACTATGCATTATAAATATTTTATGTAGGGCTTGCATGAATATTTTGCTAAGTATCTATATGCTATGCTTGGGAAATCCTAGTAGTTGTAGAATTGTTAGAATTTTCTCTAAGTTAAGATACTTGCTATTTTCCATGTTTAGCGTAGCTAGTATCAACCAAGGGTGGAATATATATATGCTAAGGAAAAATATTGCTAAGTCTTTGACTTATGTTTTTGCTTAATAAAATAACTAAGTGAATGAAACACCTGGGTGGAATGGTAATTGCTTGGTGGTTTTTGGTTGAGTGGTTACACAAGGCCCATTTATATGGTTTATCTTGTGTATCTCACTTGTGGATTGCCACCCAGGAACAAAGGGATTTGAGATGCCAAATGTTAAGAAGCTTCTAGTGCAACCACATGGCATTATGGGCTCTTCCTGGATCATATAGGTTGCAATAACTTATCCAAATGGACAGTTGGTGGTAGGGGATGATAGGTTTGGAGCGCGTCCATTCTGGTCTAAGAGAAGGCTTCTGAAAGATCCTATCTTGGTGAAAATCAAGTCTTGTGGGGAAAGTGCACCACCTCTGCAGATGGAAGAAACTAAGTACTTAGTCGTGTCCCCGACAATGGACAATTTGAGCATCAAGACATGGAAGCTATCAAGAATCTCTTCATCCCAATTTCCTAAGTTAAAAACTTGTGGTTGAACAAGGGTTGAAGGATCACCAATTTCTATTGGGAGATGCCTTGGGTGATTTTGACAAACAAAAACTTAGTGTTTTCAAATGATAAGGAAACTCTATTTTGAGCAAAGCAAGCCTAACCTCCACTTAGCCAAATGCATATAGATGAAAGATACCACTATACTACCATAGTATCACTTGCCAATACAATTAAAATGTATTGACCCTTGTGGCTATAACTTATTATGTTGCAGGTTTGTTTGATATTAGTGAAGTGTGTTGATTAGGATTACAAGTCTACAACCAACATGATTGCCTATGTCACTTTGAAGATGAAGGACTCCATGCTATAGTTATTTCTGCTGCATTGTAATGAGATAGTCAAATGAGCTATGTAAGATCTAATGAATTATTTTAGGGTTAACTGGATATATGCCACCACAATTTTCAGCTATTTGAGAAACACCACTGCAACTTTTGTTTTTTGAAAAACATCATTCCAATTCCCTATACATTCTATATACGCCATTATGACCATTTAAACACACATAGCATGCAATATACGCTTGTATTTCTATCGTATATATACATGGTGGGCCCTACCCGAGTTAATAGTGTAAATATCGTCTCGAATTTATCACCACTCATAATTTATGACCATTTTTTTCACAAAGATAAAACGAGAAAAAAGTATGAGGAGTCCCGCCTCACTCCTTGACCGCCATGCAATGCACCGTCAATCACATCTTCCTTCGTCGGTTGTGGAAGAATACGGAGAGCAATTTTATTCAATTTTACCAGATCACGTCCTCCACACCTAATATGAAATGTTGAGTCTAGGCTATATAATTGAGATGTTGAATCTGTAGCGTTAAGATTTTTATTATTTTCTCTAATTTTATTCTATCACAATTTTACACACGGTTTCTCCAATTTTCTGATGTCACATCTAGGCATATTCAGTTTGGGCCCACCAAATATCTGTATGTACACAAAAATACAAGTGTATAATGTGTTTAAAGGGGCATAATGGCATATATAGAATGTATGAAGAATTATAGTGGTGTTTTTCAAAAGATAAAAGTTGTGATGGCATTTCTCAAATAGCTAGAAATTACAGTGGCATTTATCTAATTAACCCATTATTTTATTACTGGTTATAAAGTTGTATTATGACCTTTGTTTCTTGATATTACATCTTAACTGTGGATGCTAGCTATTGATCCAGGGACTAGCATTGTAAACACAGGGATCTCTACCTTATTAAAGGTTGGGACCTCTACAGATGGTATCAGAGCACTGTGTTGCCTATAGGATTGTAACCCTAGGATTGGACAAAAACCCTTAGAAAAATAGGAGTTGTTTTTGTTCCAAAACTTATTTACAAACAATCTTGTAAACTGTTTCCTCAACCTTTTTGGATTTGATTCTACATATCTTCTATTTCAACTTGATGGACAAAACCTCAACATGAACAAATACTTCAACATGAGCAAAGGACTCCACCAACTCAAATTACTTGAACTTCAACATCACCAATGACTTCAACTTTAGTTTCATCAAGGACTTCAACTTGGACATCACTAAGTACTACAAGTGAGACAAGAAATATTACTCCAGACTTGAAGACTAAGGAAACACAACTTAGAAGGAATCATCATCACCTATGAAGTTTTGTGACCAAGATACAAGATTTCCTCAAGGATACAATGATCTTGTTCATGAAGAAATCAACTAAGAAGAATGGAATGATCTCAAGTGAACCATATAGTTGACCACCATATTAGTGTTTAGTTTATATCAAACCCACCAACTTATGTGGTGTAGCAAAAATATTTTGTTGCCTAAAATGTGCTTGAGCTTTGTTGTTTGAGTGAAATGTTTGTTTGTGATTGTTTGCTCATTGCTTGTGTGATTTGTGATGTGTGGGATTACACTTCTTCCTTAGAAATCTTTTGCCTATTCTAATCCTAATCCAACCCAAACAGATGACTACTCCAAGAAACTCCAACAACAAGAATGGTGACAACAACAACCAAGAGCTGCACATGAGAGAATAACTACTAGTAAACCAAACCCATTTGAATCAGATGACAACTCAGTTTCTAGGAAACAACAATGAGTTAGACCCAACCTTGCAAAAGTTTTTGGAAAATCAATCTCAATTATTGCAAGGAATGACCACTCACATGATCAACATGAAAGACAACCTTTCCCAAGGAGTTTGTGACAACAATGATGTCAAGGATGATATTATAGAAGGAACTCAAGCTTGCAATATTTGTGGAGACATGGATCACACTTCCAAAGAGCATGAAGATCAATGCCCCAATTGTGAAGAGAAACATCCAACTAAACAATGCCCCACATCTCAAGTGACTTGTTTCCTATGTGAAGGAAATAATCATGTCCCTATCCAATGTCCCATCTATTCTATAGTTCAACAAAGGAAACAAGGTGGAGTGCATCAAAAGTTTGGAAACCCCCATGAGGAAACAACTTCTACCAAGAAGGATGAAGACAAAGGAAAATCTCAGCTTGCACCTCCATGCACTATGACTCATATTGATGGACACAAGAAGAAACATATGTATTATCCAAGGAAACAATTCAGGAAACAAGGAGACTTTCCCACCCTTGAGGTGAGATATGAAGAGCATGAACTAGAAGAACTCCTAGCTTTGGAGAAACCCAAGAAGAAGAAGGACAAAATCCAAGTGCAATGTTGCAATTGCAAAGAGATGGGACACTATGCCAATGAATGTCCAGAAAAGAAGAAGAACTATAAGGAAATTAGCCAACTGTGGTGCAACAACTTCAAAGATCTAGGCCATTATATATCAACTTGTCCACAGAAGATTCGTGAAGAACTCAACCTTGTCACATGTTACAATTGTGGTGACCAAGGACATTATGCAAGCAATTGTCCAGAAAAGATGAAGTACAAGACAAATAAGCCTATGAGAGATCTCAGCCTTGTCACATGTTTCAAGTGTGGAAACAAAGGACACTATGCAGATGTCTGCCTAGAGAAGATTCATCAAGATCCCAAGCAAGCCAAGATGTAATCTAGTGGAAAACTTTTTAAGGGTGGTAGTACCCTAGTTGTTTTGAATCCAACTTGTAACCTTTAGCCTCCCCAAATCTCGGGAAGAGATTTCTTTTAAGGGTGGTAGCCTGTCACATCCCAAAATTTTCGAAATTTTGAAATGTGAAAAATAAATAAACAAAATAAATAATTGTTTAAATTTGGGTGAAAAGAAACATTTTGTTTTACAATGGAAACATCAAAACCCATCTTGAACAAACTTTGAATAAAATTTGAATCCAACTAAATTCAAATCAAGTGTAATGCATTCTTCTTAAATGCATCTTGAAAATTTAAACACTTGGAAAATAAACCAAAACTGTAAAAACCCTAATGGAATAAATCCTATTCAAGATCCCAAAGACTATGGATTTGATCCATATAAAAATTTGTCAACAAAAATTTATAAATGACAAATAGAAATATTATAAAACCATGGAAATTGGTTTCACTTAATTTGGAGCCATAGATAAAATGTTATGAATTTAATAAAAATAAGGAAATTGAATTTCCAAAGCTAATAAAGCACCTATCCAAAATCCAAACCAATTTGTGAGCAAATAATCCTAAAGGACATAAAAGGATAAACAAATATCAAATAAAATTTTACAAATTGGAATCACCAAGTTTGGGTCTTTAAATACAAAGTTATGGATTTTATAAGACAAAGGAAGAAATAAATAAATAAGGAGTATTTAAAAGCCAAATTAAATCTTGGCCAAATCCATAAGAAAATGGAATGATTATAATCCAAATCCAAATAAAATTGAAGGATAAAGAATATTCAAATAAAATAATATGGCATTAACCAAATTCTATTTCTATTTGAATAAAGACAAAATCCCTAATAGTAATGATTAATTAAATCATGGGAAAATAATAATTGGAATTTACCCAAGTGGAATAAAAGTTATTTAATTAACTTAAATGGAATCAAGAAATCATTTAAATAAAATTTATGGAATTAAAACCATATTTGATTTCATTGGAATTAAGACATTTGCCCAAATTAAATGATTAATAATCATATTAAAATACTTTAAATAATTCAGAGTGAATTATTTAATACCATATTAAATAAATAAAACCTACTGAAAAGGTTTGGTAAAATTTTGATTTCAAATAAGGGTTTGAGAATTTAATTAAATCTTATTTAATAAAGGAAAGTGCCCTTTTTAAATAAAATATAAACCATTAATAAATAAAGGAATTATTCCTAAAAAGGACTTTAAATACATGTTTAAAACATATTAAAAATTTACTGAAAAGTTTGGAGGGTTTTTGAATTCAAATGGTTGTTTGTATGGTTTAAACAAATTCAAAACAGAAATGGAAATGGGAAAAGAAAAATGAAACAACACAAAAAAATGGAAAACAGCCCAACCCAGCAAGCCCAACTAACCTATGTGGCCCAACTAGCCCTCTCCCCCGCAGAAAACCATTGGCACCAGAGAACGAACCCGCAGAGACACTGATCGCTGGCCCCACCGTCTCTCTCTCTCTCTCTCTCTCTCTCTCTCTCTCTCTCTCTCTCTCTCTCTCTCTCTCTCTCTCTCTCTCTCTCTCTCTCTCTCTCGCTGTGAAACAGACCCCACCTGCCAGACCTTTCTTCCTCACCCCACGGTGACCTCGCCCCTCTCCCTGGCCGTTTCTGTCATTGATGAATCCGATTAAATTCTTTGAATGCCGCAGTTAAACCACCCAGTAATCCCGCTCTCTTAATCGCCCCTCTCTTCCCTCTCTTTCCCCCCAGACGCCACACCATCGGAGCCCCTAGGCTGCGAGAATTTCTGCCCGCCCCGTCACTGCCCCGACGAGCCCACCGACGAATTCCTGCGAGCCCAGACCGCGACTTGCCCCCTCGACCACGCGAGCCTGTTCCCCATCGACCTCTGCACCTGCCAGCACCCTCAGCTCACTCGCACGCGCCCCTTAACGTCGGCAACGACCAAGACACGATGTCACCGTCCACTGTCTCGACTCCGGTGAGTTTCCCTGCCTCGTCTCCGTCGACGACAGAGCGTGCCCGACAGCGACATCAATTCCGGCGAGCGATTAAGATCAACTCCGTGCGCCCCTTCGCCAACCAAGAATGCCTTGAGCTTCGCCACACTCATGCGATCACTGTAAGCTACCCCTCTCTCTCTCTCTAGCCTCCTAAATCGCCGGCAATTGCACCGTCTGACCGCGCCGCCGCCACTCGCCGCCGCCAACGCCTCCCGTTCCTGGTCAGTCGATTTAGGCCGTAGGATTTTGATCGCGTGGCTACGATAGAACATAACCCGAAGGGTTACGAGTGATCCTGTGCTGCTCGATCTGTTTTAATCCAACGCATCACAACAGCTGATCCACACGAACCTTTTTCGGCCAATCAGAACACAACACGTGCCTCAGGATTTGTTTTAAAATCAGAATAGAATCTATTAGATGTTTGATTTTGTAAATTGCATAACTTTAAATCTACATGTCCAAATTTTGCAAATTTTATACCAATGGAATCAGAAAAACAAGTACTTTCCAACCATGCACTTTGTTTAATGAATTGCTTCTGGAAAATCAATTGTTTTGGCAGAAACTTGTATAGGCATAATTTGAATATAAATATTATTCTAGAAATATTTTTATGGTAAAATCTTTGGCAAATGGATTGTTTTGAACCTATTGACCTTATAAACACACTTTTGGATTGAAAAACCTATTTGGTGAAGCCAAAGAAGAAATCTTTGAATTAGAACATTTCTAGTCAAATAAAGATATTGTTTATGTGTTAAAAAATACTTTTTGAGTAAAACCATTGGAAAATGATTAGATTTAAACTCTCTGACCCTAAAAACCAAGTTTTATGATTTAAAATATATTTGGTGAACCCTATAAAAATATTACCTTGTTTAAAGGCATTTCCAACAACATAAAATATTGCTTTGGTATAAAAATGGTTTATAAGTGAAACCTTTTGCAAATAGTTTTTAATAATAAACACTAGACCTTAAAACACTAGAATTTGTGTTTTAAAATGTATTTGTCAAACACTAGAGATTATCACTTTGATTTAAATCATTTATAGCAAAACAAAAATGACTTAAAGTAGCCATTTTCACTAAATTAATATCAAATGGTTTTGCCACTTTTATAAATGACCAATAGATGTTTTATAATGTTTATAACCTATTAGAAACCACTTTTCCAAATAAAACAATCTTTGGAATGCTTGCATGCATTGCTTTGTTTTATTATTCTATGTGATGATTGCTTGAATGCTAGATTGAATATTTGCTTGCTTGATTGAATTATAGTGAAATTTGAAGAGTGTGACTATTGCAAGATCAAGAAGTGAACTTATAATCTCTACCAAAAAGGCAAGTGGTGCTTCATATTTTTGTCCCAATATGTTTGACTATGCATTAGAAATATTTTGTATAGGGCTTGCATGAATATTTTGCCAAGTATCTATATGCTATGCTTGGGAAATCCTAGTAGTTGTAGAATTGTTAGAATTTTCTCTAAGTTAAGATACTTTCTATTTGCCATGCTTAGCCTAGCTAGTAGCAACCAAGGGTGGAATATATATATGCTAAGGAAAAATATTGCTAAGTCTTTGACTTATGTTTTGCTTAATAAAACAACTAAGTGAATGAAACACCTGGGTGGAATGGTAATTGCTTGGTGGTTTTTGGTTGACTGTGTTACACAAGGCCCATTTCTATGGTTTACCTTGTGTATCTCACTTGTGGATTGCCACCCAGGAACAAAGGGATTTGAGATGCCAAATGTTAAGAAGCTTCTAGTGCAACCACATGGCATTATGGGTTCTACCTGGATCATATAGGTTGCAATAACTTAGCCAAATGGACAGTTGGTGGTAGGGGATGATAGGTTTGGAGCGCGTCCATTCTGGTCCAAGGGAAGGCTTCTGAAAGATCCTGTCTTGGTGAAAATCAAGTCTTGTGGGGAAAGTGCACCACCTCTGCAGATGGAAGAAACTAAGTACTTAGCCGTGTCCCCGACAATGGACAATTTGAGAATCAAGACATGGAAGCTATCAAGAATCTCCTCATCCCAATTTTCTAAGTTAAAAACTTTTGGTTGAACAATGGTTGAAGGATCACCAATTTCTATTGGGAGATGCCTTGGGTGATTTTGACAAACAAAAACTTAGTGTTTTCAAATGATAAGGAAAATCTATTTTGAGCAAAGCAACCCTAAGATCCACTTAGCCAAATGCATATAGATGTTAGATACCACTATACTACCATAGTATCACTTGCCAATACAATTCAAATGTATTGACCCTTGTGGCTGTAACTTATTATGTTGCAGGTTTGTTTGATATTAGTGAAGTGTGTTGATTAGGATTACAAGTCTACAACCAACATGATTGCCTGTGGCACTTTGAAGATGAAGGACTCCATGCTATAGTTATTTCTGCTGCATTGTAATGAGATAGTCAAATGAGCTATGTAAGATGTAATGAATTATTTTATTCCTAGTTATAAAGTTGTATTATGACCTTTGTTTCTTGATATTACATCTTAACTGTGGATGCTAGATATTGATCCAGGGACTAGCATTGTAAACACAAGGATCTATACCTTATTAAAGGTTGGGACCTCTACACCCGGCCACGCTTACCTACCTGTAAGAATGCACCTCCTTCACCTCCTTCGAGAAGAGCCAGAATGCGTATGTCGAATGGAAAGCCCGAACTATGTGACTCATGGAATCTACTCGGAAAGTTAGTTGGTCGAGGGGGTTTCTAGGCCCCCGTGTCGATGTACGCTCGTCTTGGTCCATAGGCAAGAACTCATGTCCTAGTAGTGGCAAGTATGGGACTGTAAAAACCACAACCCACCGTGGCCTCCCATACAAGACTTAGCATGTTTAACTTTCATCTCTAATCATACCACGACATCCTGTCATACTAGGTTCATTGCAGCTCTGATTCATCAACCGAATGGATCAGCGGTAACAGCTAAGCATGGCTAAGCACAACAGAATATAATAGCTCTAGCAACGCTTCACAAGCCAAACACTAGTTATGCGAGGAGTAGTGGATCAGGGAATATAGGCTTCAAAGGAAACATGCATCAGATATGATTACTCTATCTATTGATAAAAGACTTTGGAATCATATGCACATGGAAAGAATGTAAATACTTTGAAACATAGGATTATATCATGTGTGGGGCTTCGCTTGACTTTGCCAGTTGATATCCATAAAGCACAAATTTGGACATCTAGTACTTGAGTTGATTATAGTTGATCAAGTATTGGTCTTCGAGCTTCGACGGTGTTAATCTCGACCTTCGGTCTTAGTCTTGATCTCAATTCCGATATCGTATTCTACCGGAGAAGAACCAAATACCGAAAAGAAGGGGAAACAATCAACACATGACATCGATGCAATTCTCAATCAAGTATGATGATATGACAAGTTAAATTGCATTGAAATAAACCCCTTAGGCATGCTTGGTGATTTAATCGGGTTTCTGAGGGTTGCAAACCCTAACTCAGGAAAACCTCAGAGGCATATGAGAGGGGTTGTTTTGTTCTTCTAATTAAACTTGTTCTGAAAGTTGGTTAACAATGCATGATTATAGATCTATTGTGTAGCTCTTGATTTTCTTAACATTTTGATACATGATTTGTATTTTTTTGATTTAAAATGAATTAGTTATGAATTTCTCCATTTTAAATTCATTTTTAAATCATTTTTAGAATATTATAAAACAATTTATATTTTGGAATTACTTTTAACATTTTATTAAAACAGAAAACATTTCTGAAAATGTTTATCTCACTTACATCTGTACCCCACCTGTCAGGTAAAAATTTTTTACAAAACAATTAATAAAACAAAAAGGGATTTATGATGCCATGTTGAAGTCATGCTGACGTCAGCAATGGTGCTCTCTCAGATCGATCACGGCGCGAGCGATTGCGGGCATGCGGGAATGCGGGAGCAGGGGCGTTGGAAAGAGGAGAACAAGGGGAGCCAGAGAGTGGCGGCGCCGCCATGAGATGGTCGCCGGAGCAGTTCTCCCGATGAGCATCTGCAGCGAAGCTTGATGGTGCACGGCGGGAGGGCAAACCAGGAAGCAAGGGGAGCAGGGGAAGGCTCTGGCGTGACCAGCGGCTCACCGTGGTTGCGGTGGAAGGGTCGGTGAAGCTCGAGGCGGTCCGGAACAGCCGGGATTGACGATGAACGCGGCAGCCAGAGTCGGGGACAAAGAAGTCGATTGAAGCATCCGGGGCTTCTCCGGCTCGCGTGGTTGGGCGATGTGAACGAGGGCTGCACGGTGGTCTCCGTGGTGTGCTCGAATGGGCTAGGGGTGTCCGGAGACAACGGTGGCGAACGGCAACTGCACGGCCTAGGGTTCGGTCGAATTGGGGAAAACCTACAGAGGCCACGAGAGAGAGAGAGAGAGTGAGATGGGTATAGGGAGAGAGATCAGCATGACGATTCTCGTGGCGTTCTTATCCGGGCGAGGTGACCTCTGCGGCAGCAGGAATCACGGCGGCGAGCATCGGGCGGCCGCATACACGACACCGAGCTACTTGTCTCTTCGGGGAAGATGACATGCGGAGGGGTATCTGGGCCTGGGTCGAGCTGGACTGCGGCTGGGCTGGCTGCGGGTTGCGGCTGTGCGCAGTGAGCGGCAGGGAGGAGGGGAGAAGAGATGTGCCAGCCTATTAGCTCGTCTGGCTCTATTTTTTTACAGAAAAACTTTTTCTTATATCATGTTTTCATTTTCTCTTTGTAAATTCCATTTGTAATTCTGTTTTGAATATTTCCAGAATACAATTTTTTTTGTAAACATTTAAAATACCATGGAGACCCTTTATAACCATCTGGGTTCCAAACTTTTGTACTTTTCAAAACTTTCAAAATCATTTGAAAGGTTTTCAAATAGAGAGAGAAGGATTAGGGTTTAGGGTTTTGAGAACCTTTTTATTTCATGCATGCATTTTAATATGATGATGATGCTTATGAATGCACGAACAAATCCTATTTACCATTAATAAAACTAGGGTTGTTACAAGTCTATCCCCCTTAAAAGAATCTCAACCTGAGATTCCTAGGTAGGAAGATAGAAGGAACATGGTTACACTAAACTTCAACGATCTTCTCAAAGAGGTTGATCCATGCCACCATGACGAGTGGACGAAGCACTTCATAATCTTCAAGGTGGCCGCTCACACTAAGGAAGAGAGGGAATAATGCGGAACCATAAATTGAGTATCTCATGGTCAAATCATGGATAGATGTTTCGTGAACATCTCTAAAGCCAACAAACATGAAACACGCCAAGGTAACGAAGGAAACAAAAGGATATGGTTTCAAGGTGACAGATAACTGGTCTTCATAAGGATTGAGACCACGAACTTCAGAAGAGGGTAGACTTCTGAGGGAAGAAACTTCCAACAGAATAGATAAAGAACACAGACTTCGAGAGGTGAACCTCTACTAAATAGCTTAAGTAGATCTTTACAGGTGAAAGAGATAGATACCAAGAAAACCAAGCTGTTGAACTACTTTTGAAACAGAAGGTTCACTCTTTCATTCAACAGAAGGCCAAGACAGAAAGGTGTTTTGGTGGAGAGGACTCATAAGAGTCACAAGAAACATGTAACAAAAGAAACTTCTGATTACCAGAATCATATTCACTTTTGTAACATAACTGTAGATGGTAGAAGTAACTCTTTATTCATCTAGGACTACCAAAATCCTTGCCAAGATCATGATATCAGTTTGCACCACCAAGATGAACAGTGCAGAAGATTCTTGATGACACGAGAAGAAAGAAACTTCATTCTCAGACTCCAAGTACTTGACATAACAAGACGTTTGCCATCATAAAAGGGTCTAGAGGATCGACCGACAAACATTTAGCAACTCTACTTTAAATGTTCTCCTTGATGTTCGAGATACTACTAAGAGACTTTTGGGCAAGCCTTTAATTAGTCATGAAGTAAAGGTCAGACTTTGTTTATAAAGGAAACCATAAGCACAAATCCTATATTAGGTTGTAGAAGAAGCCTCATGAGGAGTGGTTGTTATTGCTGATTCAAGGGAATATGGCAATAGGTCTTCCGACTGATTGTGATAACCACTACATCAATCTTGCAAGAGTTACAATAGACCTACGTCATAACCTTGAGGAACACCAACCATCATTGCTGCTTGAGATTCAGCTTTGGTTAGGTGAAGAGATACTTCAAACTTAGCATATCCGAGTAGAAAGTGTGCAATATTTACCACAGAGTTAAAGTCACTAGATTCTCAAGACATGGACTTCAATGTCAAGCTCCAAAAGATGAGCTAGATTGCAAAACCATGTGATGGCAAGTTATCAAAATATAATTGTATCTACATGAATTGTTTACAATGAAACACAACAGAATCCTATTTAGGAAACATTTAGGAGGATATAGAAGTTTTATTGGACTTCTTATCTTCCGTGAACAAATCAATCAGTGGCTTGGTGTTCTTAGAGGATACTCTTGAATTATGAAGGTAACAACCTATCATTACAAGAATACTTCACACATGCTTGACCAACTTGGGATGATTCCCGAGGAAACAAAGATAACTCTACTCGAATACACGACGACATCTTTCAACATTTGCACGTGAACCATAGAAGGTTACTTCTAGCATCTAGAACACATACTTCGAAATGGCACGAAGATGGTTCTCAAAAGTTTCCAACATTAATTCCAAATGTTCCATACTAATCTAATATAACATGGAGAAGTTAATAATGTTACCGATGGGCTCAATAACAAACTTATCTATACACTCCAAGAGGACAGACTCATATTTTGTATGAACAAGGCATAGACATTGGTCAGACCAGAGGACATGAATATGTACTTCAAGTGAAACATCACAAATGGGTACGTCATCAGGATAGACCTTGGAACTGAGTTTGATTTGATGATAAATCAAATCAAAGGCATGAAAGATAACATATCCACGAAGGACATGCTATCTTACTTCAACACGAGCAGAACTAGACACCCCTTTAAGGAGGAACAAAGTTGAATATAAATTTTGTCTTACAACTCTCCAAGTTGTTGTTTAAGCTCAGCCAAATAGTTTAGGGTATCCAGTACGGATCCTTGGAGAAAGGAGCAGTTCAGAGATCTTGCTTGCTCAAGAACTTTGACAACACGATCATGCGGCAACATGGCGATACTTCTAGTAAGACATCCAAAATATCACGAACCACCGATATGTCATTTATCTCGAGAGGAAACTTGCTTCGTAAGGCAAGAAGACATAGTCTCAGAGCTTCGGTATGAACCTAACTCTTTGACGGAGGAGAGTGCACCGGAAAAACAGACTTGGTAGCACAATCATCCTTCGCTTAGTGATAGATTAACCATCACGCTAGGAATGATACAAATTTTCTTGAAGTTCAAAGCAATAGGAATTGCTAAGAATCTTAGATGGCCACATCATTACGCACGCACAACACTCATGAGTGCTAATATCTCAGAGGAAAGGTGGGTAAATATGTGTAAAAGCATCACTTCATTAAGAGGGTCATGAGACTCAGCACGGCCTCTTGATATAGAGGACTGTGATACTCTAAGATAGAACATAACATAAGATAATCAACACTTGTTGATCTATGGATTACAACGCTTTGACCTGGTCCGAGATATGACGAGGTACTGGAGTTTGTTTCTCCTGACATCCCGAAATGGTTTGTAATGACGTACCACAAGAGTAGCTTGCATCGGAAGACACCAATGTACATCTACTACTTGGCTACCAACTGGTAGACAAAGGTCAGAAACAACAAGGGGAAAGGAATTTTCTCAGGATGGAATCCCGAGATATAGATGCATAAGTCAACAATCTTTCGAAAAACAATGCGTAGAAAAGGAAGGTGTGGAAAATTCACGAATACAGATGCGGGACTCACTATGAGAACTCTTGTCGTGATCTATTTGGTTCCATTAAAGAACATCTGCCATAGCATGTGGTAGGGGAAGTCCTTTATCGTCACTGTTCAATAGAGACAATATCCACAAGCTTGAAGGCTATATTAGAAGTTACTAGCCATCCTGAAGTAATGTGTAAACATTGACAACATGGGTCAACAAAATGTATCTGGGGTTAAAGTTCAGCTTCATGTGCAAGATTCACAACACCGGAATCCAGCACAATCAGGGATCTTCAGTTCAAGTCCGAGGGTTAAAACCCAAAGAAAGGAATAACTACTACTTGAGTGACACAACGTACACTACAAGATAGTAATCACGAGGTAGCTTCCAAGAGAAGAAATGACTTCTGAAGTACCCAAACAAATAAAAAGGAGGCACACGAGGCGGAAGGAAACCTCGAGGACTAGAACATATCATTGTGGAACCATCAACACGATGTTGTGGACCCTTAAGGTGGAGATATCATGATAGAAAGAAATATCTCCGAAGAAACAGGACAAAGGAAAAAAGGAACACACACAACTGACTCTAGAGAACTTAACACTATGTCAACTGGTTGAGAACTGGCATGCCTGAAAAGGCACCTAAGCTTTGAAGAAAGAGACGGGATAGCAAAATTTTTCCAAATCAACACAAGATAAGGTAACCCAGAGCTAGAGAGAAACTGGATAAGGAGAAAAAGAAGCATACCAGAGTTTTCGCACATAGTTTTCATCTTTGAAAATAGTTTTCACAAGCACTAGACTCAACATCGACGAATAGAAAGGTATCCTACAGTCGGTACTCCTCTGATACCAAAACCTGCGACACCCCCGAGATTAGGGCTAGACAAATCCTAGACCTCTGTCTGATATAAGCCTAACCTAAATCTCGAAAGCATATAGGAGAGAATTGATAACACAACAGTGACCCTACGACACAAAAATTATTACAACAAGCTCATAACTGAGCAAAGAACCAAAATATTACAAGCAGAGGTCACTGACCATAAACATCAAACAACGGAAGGCAAATTATGCTATTAAGTATAGCAAACTTAACAAATGGCCTAAGAGGCCTGAAGCATATCGATGACGTCCAATCCATAGATCCCAGACTGCTGGGAACTCCAAACTACTCGTCGATGTCGATGCTGTGAAGAAATCTTCTTCTATGGTAACACTTACCCTGCTGCAAAAGTGTCAACAAAGCAAGGGTGAGTACAGGATGTACTCCACAAGACTTATGGCTGGTGGAGTTATTTTGCATAAAGCCATCTTTGTTTTGTAAAACAAGAGGGAGAAGAATCTCGACTAATCAGAATATTTTAAAAGGGTATAATAGAGTGGTATCTCTAACTTTGATCATCTCTTGATATCCACCGAGTCATCATCAGCTGAACCTATCTAGGACCACCCCCTCGTACCCATGAGGAAGCATCCTTAAGCACACGTTGATCAACTTGCCAAGTTTTACGATTAGGTTCATGTTCTCTATGATCTTTGAATCTGGTTTCCTAGTCGTCCATAACCGTGGACACGGCTTTTCGAAAAGATTTAACCCTGCAGGGGTGTACAACTTTACCCACACGTCCAACCGATTCTTAATGCCAGTTAACATTAGCCCTCTTCCTGGGAAGACCGACAGAGAGTGGTTGACCTCGACCTTTACCTTGATTTTGCCGAGACCATGAGTCACGCACTAGGGAGATGCCACCGTAATGGGTCGATTCCTGAAGCCGGTCCCTAATGATGTGTGCAGGGTTCAATATTACGGATGTCGGGCATCTCTTATTCCCGGCCACGCTTACCTACCTGTATGAATGCACCTCCTTCACCTCCTTCGAGAAGATCCATAATGCGTATGTCGAATGGAAAGCCCGAACCATAACTTGGTGATTTAATCGGGGTTCCGAGGGGTGCAAACCATAACTCGGGAAAACCTCGGAGGCATATGAGAGGGGTTGTTTTGTTCTTCTAATTAAAATTGTTCTGAAAGTTGGTTAACAATGCATGATTATAGATCTATTGTGTAGCTCTTAATTTTCTGAACATTTTGATATATTATTTGTATTTTTCTGTTTTAAAATGAATTAGTTATGAATTTCTCCATTTTAAATTCATTTTTAAATCATTTTTGGAATATTATAAAACAATTTGTATTTTGGAATTACTTTTAACATTTTATTAAAACAGAAAACATTTCTGAAAATGTTTATCTCACTTACATCTGGACCCCACCTGTCAGGTATTTATTAATTACAGAAAAGAATTTACAAAACAATTAATAAAACAAAAAGGGATTTATGATGCCATGCTGACGTCATGCTGACGTCAGCAATGGTGCTCTCTTAGATCGAGCACGGCGCGAGCGATTGAGGGCATGCGGGGATGCGGGAGCAGGGGCGTTGGAAAGAGGAGAACAAGGGGATCCAGAAAGTGGCGGCGCCGCCATAAGATGGTCGCCGGAGCAGTGCTCCCGACGAGCATCTGCGACGAAGCTTGATGGCGCACGGTGGAAGGGCGAACCAGGAAGCAAGGGGAGCAGGGGAAGGCTCTGGCGTGACCAGCGGCTCACCGTGGTTGCGGTGGAAGGGTCGGTGAAGCTCGAGGCGGTCCGGAACAGCCGGGATTGACGATGAACGCGGCAGCCAGAGTCGGGGACAAAGAAGTCGATTGAAGCATCCGGGGCTTCTCCGGCTCGCGTGGTTGGGCGATGTGAACGAGGGCTGCACGGTGGTCTCCGTGGTGTGCTCGAATGGGCTAGGGGTGTCCGGAGACAACGGTGGCGAACGACAACTGCACGGCCTAGGGTTCGGTCGAATTGGGGAAAACCTATAGAGGCCACGAGAGAGAGAGAGAGTGAGATGGGTATGGGGAGAGAGAGATCAGCACGGCGGTTCTCATGGCGTTCTTATCCGAGAGAGGCGACCTCGGTGGCGGCGGGAATCACGGCGGTGAGCATCGGGCGGCCGCGTGCACGACACCGAGCTGCTTGTCTCTTCGGGGAAGACGACAAGCGAAGGGGTATCTGGGCCTAGGCCGAGCTGGGCTGGCTGCGGGCTGCGGCTGTGCGCACTGAGCGGCAGGGAGGAGGGGAGAAGAGATGGGCCGGCCTATTAGCTCGTCTGTCTCTATTTTTTTATAGAAAAACCTTTTCTTATTTCGTGTTTTCATTTTCTCTTTGTAAATTCCATTTGTAATCCTGTTTTGAATATTTCCAGAATACAAATTTTTTTGTAAACATTTAAAATACCATGGAGACCCTTTATAACCATTTGGGTTCCAAACTTTTGTACTTTTCAAAACTTTCAAAATCATTTGAAAGGTTTTCAAATAGAGAGAGAAGGATTAGGGTTTAGGGTTTTGAGAACCTTTTTATTTCATGCATGTAGAAGCATACGGAATCGCACTCATCCGACTTTGCTCATCAGTTGTCGAAGGACATTGAGTCTTGCTAAGTTTTACAACATGGGACATCGGTAAGAACCCCTTCTTAGACGATTCCATGTTGAACTTCTTCAACACTTTGTCCAAATAAGTACTCTGACTCAATCCAATGAGCCTCCTTGATGTATCTCTATAGATCCGGATTCCGAGGATGTATGTTGCGTCACCCAAGTCTTTCATTGAGAAACTCATTTCCAATGATTCCTTGGTTTCTTGCAACATCTGGACATCATTTCCAATCAGTAATATGTTATCCACATATAAGATTAGAAAGTTTACTTTTCTCCCGCTAAACTTCTTGTATAAACAAGAATCATGATCACTCTTGATGAGGCCAAACGATTTGACTACCTCATCAAAGTGAATATTCCAACTCCGAGATGCTTGCTTCAACCCATAAATGGATTTCTGAAGTTTGCATACTTTGTCAGCATTAGCCGGATTGACAAAACCCTCGGGCTGTATCATATACACGTCCTCGGTTAAATTTCCGTTAAGGAAAGCCGTTTTGACATCCATCTGCCATATCTCATAGTCGAAATAGGCTGCTATCGCTAACATGATCCGAACTGATTTAAGCATCGCTACGGGCAACAAAGTCTCGTCGTAATCAACTCCTTGAACTTTTCGGAACCCCTTCGTGACAAGACATGCTTTATAGACGGAAACATTTCCATCCATATCAGTTTTCTTCTTAAATACCCATTTGCACTCGAGGGGTCTTGCACCATCTGGCAGATCAACCAAGTTCCAAACTTGATGTTCATCCATGGACTTTAACTCGGATCTCATGGCTCCAAGCCATGACTCGGAATCAGATCCCACCACCGCTTCCGAATAATTTGCTGGCTCATCACTGTCTAACAGTAACACATCACGAACACTTCGTAATCTCGCCGATCTTCGTAGTACAGGTGCTGCTGCCGGCTCAGCTACCACGATCGGTTCAACCTCCAAGGTTTTTGACGACTCGCTACTAGCCGGTTCCTCTCGAATTTCTTCGAGATGCACCGTGCTCCCACTTACTCCCCGACTGAGAAACTCTTTCTCAAGGAAGACACCGTTTCGAGCGACAAACACTTTGCCCTCTTCTCGGTTGTAGAAGTAGTAACCCCAATAACCCCAAAATGATAAAGGCAGATATGTCCGAATCATCATTGATCGTACCATGTCCAACAAGGTCCGATTCCGCCTTTCCGAAACACCGTTCCTTTGCGGCGTTCCTGGTGGAGTAAGTTGTGGAACTATTCCACAACTTTTCAGATGGTCATCAAACTCATGGCTCATGTACTCGCCTCCTCGGTCCGACCGAAGAAACTTTATTTTCTTGCCGAGTTGATTCTGTGCTTCATTCTGGAATTCTTTGAACTTTTCAAAGGCTTCCGACTTATGTTTCATCAAGTAGATATATCCATACCTACTTAAATCATCAGTGAAGATAATGAAGTACTCATAACCACCTCTGGCTGTCGTGCTCATTGGTCCACATACATCACTATGTACTAGCCCCAATAAGTCGGACGCCCTTTCGCAACTCTTTGCAAAAGGTGTCTTGGTCATTTTGCCGAGTAGGCAAGATTCACATGTCTCGAACGACTCCAAGTCGAACAAAGTTAGGACTCCATCATCATGGAGTTTCTTCATGCGTTTCCAACTTATATGACCAAGCCGACAGTGCCAAAAGTAAGTCATATTCAGATCATTTGGTTTCAACCTTTTAACATTTATGTTATAAACCGACTCACCATCAAGATTCAAAATAAATAACCCGTCCTGGACGGGTGCAAAGCCGTGAAACATATCATTCAAATACAAAGAACAACCATTATTCTTGATATTCGACTCATAGCCTTGCCTCATCAAACATGAAGCAGAAATAATGTTTCGACTGAGCACTGGAACATAATAACAATTATTCAGTTCCATAATGAATCTGGAAGGTAAATGAAGTTGCATCGTGCCGACTTCCAACGCAGCAACTCTTGCTTTGTTGCCGACTCGAATATCAACCTCGCCTCTTGCTACGCTCCTAATTCTTACCAGTCCCTGCAATGAGTTGCATATGTGAATAACTGATCCGGTATCATATACCCAAGAACTATTAGGTGCATCAGCAAGATATATGTCTATAACATTGCAAACAAGTGTACCTGAGTCGGAAGTCATACCTCCACTCTTGGCTTTGTTGGCCAAGTACTTGCTGCAGTTCCTCTTCAAGTGGCCATCCTCCTTGCAGTAGAAGCAAGTGGATACGACTGAAGGAGATGGCTTAGTCCCTGAGGAAGTTCTTGGGACCGGGTCCTGAGCCTGCTTTCCTCCTGACTTAGCCTTCTTCTTAGTCCAAGAACTCTTCTTGAACTTAGCCTTATTCTGCACCATCAACACTTGACTAGCGCCCTTTTTGAGATCCGCCTCTGCCTGCTTGAGCATCCCATGCAATTCAGTGAGCTTCTTATCCATACCATGCGTGTGGTAGTTCGAAATGAACTGCCCATATGCACTAGGAAGAGAGTTCAGAATTATATCCGTAGCAAACTCTTCGCTAATGGGGTAGCCAAGCCTCTCCAAAGACTGCACGTAACCAACCATTTTGATCACATGCGGACTCAGTGGATCACCATCCTTAAGCTTGCAACTCAGCAAAGCCTGAGAGACTTGATACCTCTCAGTCTTCGCCTGAGCCTAGAACATACTTTTGAGGCTTTCGATCATATCGTAGGCCTCAACATGCTCAAACTGCTTTTGCAAGTCCGGTTCCATGTGAGCAAGCATAAGACAACTAATATCTGTGGACTCATCCTTAGCCCGACGGTAGGCATTGGTGGCTGCGACAGTCGCATTCTCATTCGGATCATCTGGAAGTGGGTTGTCTAGGACATGGTCCTTCTTTTCTTGTTTGAGAACAATTCTCATATTTCGATACCAGTTGGTAAAATTAGTGTCGTTCAGTTTATCTTTCTCAAGAATGGTTCTCAACACAAAACCGGATATCTAAGAGTGACTGCTACTTGGTGCCATGATCTACAACAGAAAATATGCAAAACACTTAAGACATGTATTCATAAAATAGCAAGCATATTAAACATTTTAATATTTTATGCTCCCACTAGAACCAACACCCCTCCGATGGTTGCTTAGTGATTCAGGATCCTAAATAAGCAAGTCGGCTAGTGAGCTTTAGCATCACCGCTAGCCGCCAAGTGATCTAGGTAGACAACTCCTTGTCAATCGCATCTCATACGACTCCTGTTGGACGGGTGGCATCACATGCCCCGTCTCCCATCCGACTTTTCCCTGAGCCCCACAACCGTTGTGATGGACCCGTCTAGCTTACCGAGTGTTTCCGCAGTAAGAGTCTGACTCGAACCCACCTAGTCAGAAAGAATTGGTAGCATCTCAATTTTATGAGCCCACTACCAAAAATGTCCGACTTGTGATGGTGCAAACACTGGCGGGTAAACCGACTAGACCTTCTTTGAGGGATTAATTTTTACCGACTATCTAATAGAGGTAAAACAGAGACATAACAATAACATAAAATAAAGCAATTATAATGTGAATTGGTATGGCTATCTTCATGGCGATCTCCATCTCCACAAAGACTATAATCCGACTCGTGCCAACTCTTGCCACTTGTCATCTTACTCCATGTCATTGACATGTACATCGCCTTGCATGCCATCCGGGCTCTCCAAACAGCTACACTAGCTTAGTAAAGTAAATTACAAGGAGAATCCGACACGCATGTCGTTATACAATAATATGACAGCACCTAGGCTCCAGCCAGCTGACAAAAACCGCGATTCGCAGATCACATATGGATTACACACATACATCACATGCACATGAACCATACCATTCACAACTTCCTGCAAAAACAAGTTATGCATAGATACAATATCTACCGGCATTGAGAAACTCGCAACGACATCTAAGGCGCTACGACAGGGCAAAGCCGGCGGTCCCGAACATGGATTCTGACCATTATTCTGATTCGATCAAACTTTTTGATCTTCGATTACCGCCTCTGGATTTACGTGTCACAGTCTACCCCGATGGCGGAAGCCAACCGGTAGGGGTATGTCGTTCCACGACCTCAGTAGTATGATCACGGAAATCAGATCTACCATTCCCCGAGTACAGTTGATCCAATCAACCTCGTACAAAATCGATCTATCTCATAGATCGACCACCAAAACAGCATATAGATCTCATCTACAGCCTACCGCATATCACATATGCAAGATCTCGAGCCTAAAACCAGAAACTATCGCTCTGATACCACTGTTGGGCCACACGGAGATAAAACAAAAAAATTTCCTCTAACGTGGTGATCCCAAGATCTAGCCGAGGTAGAAAGCCACAAGGTTTACCACTAGATGCGCAGTTGCGGATTACTGATGAAGCGCGTCAATTGATGCAGTGCAGTCCTTTGCGATCCGATCGTCCTGATGCTGATCGTACAACACCTCTGATGGTATCCACACGTATAAGGAGGAGCACCGGCGGCGAACTGCTAGGTTCGGTACGACGGCAGGACTGTTGTGGATCTAGGATTCCAACACATGGAATGACCTAACCGATTAACGATTAACCTTACTGGGTTACTGTGCTCCACTATATATAGGGAGTGAACGTGGGCTCTGCTCGCGCGGCCCATTCACTAAAGCCCATATAATATTAGTCCCTGTGAGTCCGAATCACTAACTGAGTCCAAATCAGGCTCGGATCCAACCCAACCAGATTTCCAGTTCAGATCCAATCCGAACTTGCACCCACTCTTAAGTGTGTGACCCAGCAGGCTCATGGCTACTCGGACATGATTGGAGTCCGACTCACAATCGATCATTCGGCAGCGGCTCCTAGCTGTAGAGGTCCCAACCTTTAATAAGGTAGAGATCCATGTGTTTACAATGCTAGTCCCTGGATCAATAGCTAGCATCCACAGTTAAGATGTAATATCAAGAAACAAAGGTCATAATACAACTTTATAACCAGGAATAAAATAATTCATTACATCTTACATAGCTCATTTGACTATCTCATTACAATGCAGCAGAAATAACTATAGCATGGAGTCCTTCATCTTCAAAGTGCCACAGGCAATCATGTTGGTTGTAGACTTGTAATCCTAATCAACACACTTCACTAATATCAAACAAACCTGCAACATAATAAGTTACAGCCACAAGGGTCAATACATTTGAATTGTATTGGCAAGTGATACTATGGTAGTATAGTGGTATATATCATCTATATGCATTTGGCTAAGTGGAGCTTAGGCTTGCTTTGATCAAAATAGATTTTCCTTATCATTTAAAAACACTAAGTTTTTGTTTGTCAAAATCACCCAAGGCATCTCCCAATAGAAATTGGTGATCCTTCAACCCTTGTTCAACCACAAGTTTTTAACTTAGAAAATTGGGATGAGGATATTCTTGATAGCTTCCATGTCTTGATGCTCAAATTGTTCATTGCCAGGGACACAGCTAAGTACTTAGTTTCGTCCATCTGCAGAGGTGGTGCACTTTCCCCACAAGACTTGATTTTCTTCAAGACAGGATCTTTCAGAAGCCTTCCCTTAGACCGGAATGGACGCGCTCCAAACCTATCATCCCCTACCACCAACTGTCCATTTGGCTAAGTTATTGCAACCTATATGATCCAGACAGAGCCCATAATGCCATGTGGTTGCACTAGAAGCTTCTTAACATTTGTCATCTCAAATCCCTTTGTTCCTGGGTGGCAATCCACAAGTGAGATACACAAGGTAAACCATAGAAATGGGCCTTATGTAACCACTCAACCAAAAACCACCAAGCAATTACCATTCCACCCAGGTGTTTCATTCACTTAGTTGTTCTATTAAGCAAGAACATAAGTCAAAGACTTAGCAATATTTTTCCATAGCATATATATATTCCACCCTTGGTTGCTACTAGCTAGGATAAGCATGGCAAATATCAAGTATCTTAACTTAGAGAAAATTCTAACAATTCTACAACTACTAGGATTCCCCAAGCATAGCATATAGATACTTAGCAAAATATTCATGCAAGCCCTATACAACATATTTCTAATGCATAGTAAAAAATATTGGGACAAAAATATGAAGCACCACTTGCCTTTTTGGTAGATATTATAAGTTCACTCCTTGATCTTGGAATAGTCACACTCTTCAAATTTCACTATAATTAAATCAAGCAAGCAAATATTCAATCTACCATTCAAGCAATCATCACATAGAATAATAAAACAAAGCAACGCATGCAAGCATGCCAAAGATTGTTTTATTTGGAAATTGGTTTCTAATAGGTTATAAACATTATAAAACATCTATTGGTCATTTATAAAAGTGGCAAAACCATTTGATATTAAGTTAGTGAAAATGGCTACTTTAAGTCATTTTTGTTTTGGTAGAAATGTTTTAAATTAAAGTGATAATCTCTAGTGTTTGACAAATAGATTTTAAAACACAAATGCTAGTGTTTTAAGGTCAAGTGTTTATTATTAAAAACTATTTGCAAAAGGTTTTACTTATAAACCATTTTTATACCAAAGCAATATTTTATATTGTTGGAAATGCCTTTAAACAAGGTAATATTTTTATAGGGTTCACCAAATATATTTTAAATCATAAAACTTGGTTTTTAGGGTCAGAGAGTTTAAATCTAATCATTTTCCAACCGTTTTACTGAAAAAGTATTTTTAACACATAAACAATATCTTTATTTGACTAGAAATGTTCTAATTCAAAGATTGATTCTTTGGCTTCACCAAATAGGTTTTTCAATCCAAAAGTTAGTTTATAAGGTCAGTAGGTTCAAAATAATCCATTTTCCAAAGATTTTACCATAAAAATATTTCTAGAATAATTTTTATATTCAAATTATGCCTATGCAAGTTTCTGCAAAAACAATTGATTTTCCAGAAGAAATTCATTAAACAAAGTGCATGGTTGGAAAGTACTTGTTTTTCTGATTCCATTGATATAAAATTTACAAAATTTGGACGTGCAGATTTAAAGTTATGCAATTTACAAAATCAAACATCTACTAGATTCTATTCTGTTTCTAAAACTAATCCCGAGCCACGTGTTGTGTTCTGATTGGCCGAAAACGGTTTATGTGGATCGGCTGCTATGATTCGTTGGATTAAAACAGATCGAGCGGCACGTGATCACTCGTACCCCTTCGGGTTATGTTCTATCGTAGCCATGCGATAAAAATCCTATGACCTAAATTGACTGACCAGGAACGGACGACACTGGCGGCGGCGAGTGGCGGTGGCACGGTCAGACGGTGCAGTTGCCGGAGATTTAGGAGGCTAGAGAGAGAGGAGTATCTTACAGTGATCGCAGGAGTGTGGCGAAGCTCAAGGTGTGCTTGGTTGGCGAAGGGGCGCACGGAGTTGATCTTAATCGCTCGCCGGAGTTGATGTCGCTGTCGGGCACGCTCTATCGTCGACGGAGACGAGGCTGCAAGGCTCGGGTAGGCAAGCGTAGGGTACCGTTAGCTTCGTACGCGAGTGGCAAACAAGTGAGCATCAAAAGAGGGCAAGGGGGTCTATGCTCACCAGGGAAACTCGCCGGAGTCGAGACAGTGGACGACGACGTCGTTTCTTGGTCGTTGCCGAAGTTATGGGGTGCACGCGAGTGAGCTGAGGGTGCTGGCAGGTGTAGAGGTCGATGGGGAACAGGCTCGCGTGGTCGAGGGGGAAAGGCGCGGTCTGGGCTTGCCGGAATTCATCGGTGGGCTCATCAGGGCAGTGACGGGGCGGGCAGAAATTATCGCAGCCTAGGGGCTCCGATGGTGTGGCGTCTGGGGGGAAAGAGAGGGAAGAGAGGGGCGATTAAGAGGGAGGGATTACTGGGCGGTTTAACTGCGGCATTCAAACGAATTTAATCGGATTCATCAATGGCAGAAACGGACAGGGAGAGGGGCGAGGTCACCGCGGGGTGAGGAAGAAAGGTCTGGCAGGTGGGGTCTGTTTGACAGCGAGAGGGAGAGAGAGAGACGGTGGGGACAGTGATCAGTGTCTCTGCGGGTTCATTCTTTGGTGCGAATGGTTTTCTGCGGGGGATAGGGCTAGTTGGGCCAGATAGGTTAGTTGGGCTTGCTGGGTTGGGTTGTTTTCCATTTTTTTTGTGCTGTTTCATTTCCCTTTTCCCATTTTCATTTCTGTTTTGAATTTGTTTAAACCATACAAACAACCATTTGAATTCAAAAACCCTCCAAAATTTTCAGTAAATTTTTAATATGTTTTAAACATGTATTTAAAGTCTTTTTTAGGAATAATTCCTTTATTTATTTATGGTTTATATTTTATTTAAAAAGGGCACTTTCCTTCATTAAATAAGATTTAATTAAATTTTCAAACCCTTATTTGAAATCAAAATGTTAGCAAACCTTTTTAGTAGCTTTTATTTATTTAATAGGGTATTAAATAATTCACTTTGAATTATTTAAAGTATTTTAATATGATTATTAATCATTTAATTTGGGCAAATGTGTTAATTCCAATGAAATCAAATATGCTTTTAATTCCATAAATTTTATTTAAATGATTTCTTTGATTCCATTTAAGTTAATTAAATAACTTTTATTCCACTTGGGTAAATTCCAATTATTATTTTCCCATGATTTAATTAATCATTTATATTAGGGATTTTGTCTTTATTCAAATAGAAATAGAATTTGGTTAATGCCATATTATTTTATGTGAATATTCTTTATCCTTCTATTTTTTTGGATTGGGATTATATTCATTCCATTTTCTTATGGATTTGGCCAAGATTTAATTTGGCTTTTAAATACTCCTTATTTATTTATTGTTTCCTTTGTCTTATAAAATCCATAACTTTTTATTTAAAGATCCAAACTCGGTGATTCCAATTTGTAAAATTTTATTTGATATTTGTTTATCCTTTTAAGTCCTTTAGGATTATTTGCTCACAAATTGGTATGGATTTTGGATATGTTCTTTATTATCTTTGGAAATTCAATTTCCTTATCTTATTAAATTCAGAAGATTTTATCTATGGCTCCAAATTAAGTGAAACCAAATTCCATGGTTTTATAATATTTCTATTTGCCATTTTGATCATTTATAAATGTTTGTTGACAAATTTTTATATGGATAAAATCCATGGTCTTTGGGATCTTGAATAGGATTTCTTCCATTAGGGTTTTTAGAGTTTTGGTTTATTTTCCAAGTGTTTAAATTTTCAAGATGCATTTAAGAAGAATGCATATTACACTTGATTTGAATTTAGTTGGATTCAAATTTTATTCAAAGTTTGTTCAAGATGGTTTTTGATGTTTCCATTATAAAACGAAAAGTTTCTTTTCACCCTAAATTTCAACAATTATTTATTTTGTTTATTTATTTTTCACATTTCAAAATTTGGAAAATTTTGGGATGTGACACTAGCAGAACATGCCGACTCCCAAGTACCAAAGAGTCATGACGACTTGCCTTTCCAATGTGACTTGCGTCCGAGTCCCTTTTGCCTCACGATATACCTTGTCAGACTATAGGCGAATATATGTCATACCTTAAATAGTCCGACTCTCTTATCGATCCAAGATAAGTGATTCACCTGACTAACTCTTAGTCAATCGCCTCGGTTAACACTTAACCGAGTCATGCATGGCCATGATTTCCGAATCATATCTCACGAGAGGGCCCAGAGAATATCTCTCCAAGTGGAGGGGCAAAATCCCATCTTGGTTATTCACATCACGCAGCTTGATTCTCAGTCGACCCGAAGTCTTCCTTTATAATTGCCCAGTTACGGATCAGCATTTGACAAAACCTAAGTTGGTGATCCTCAACTCGGATTATGCAATAACCTCAGGTCTAAGGATTACATTGATTGAGATATACAAATGACAACTTGTTCGTTGTACCTCAATATGGGTCAATCCGACTCGCTAAACTCTTTAGCCGAATCTGTGTAAGTCGGAATGGCATCTCCATGCCCATGACAAGTGGAACCGAGTCATCAAGCTGACTTTCACATTGGTCTAAGTTGTGTGTTAAGCACAACTTCAATGACCAAGGATATTTAGTACAAACAACATGAATGCATAGTTCCACAACCGAATCACATATTCAATAATACACATCAGATATTTATACAAGGACAACTAATATATTTATGAATATAATGGGAAATATTATCATACATGATTGCCTCTAGGGCATATTCCCAACACCAGGCTGCCGGCCTAGAACCCAGATATAAGCTCTAGCAGTGCACAGATATAAGCTATGCATGGCTAAGCAGGACACATAAATAAGCTCTAGCAGTGCACATAAGCCAAACCTAGTTATGCTAGGAGCAGTGGAACAGGTAATATAAGCTCAAAGGGAGTAATGCAATAGATAGGATAATCTATCTATCGATAAAATACCACAGTAGAATCGTATGCATCATGGCAGGGATAGAAATACTTTCGAAATCGTAGGATTATATCATGGTGGGGATATGCTTGCCTTTGCCTGTTAATAACCAGAAAGCAGAGCTTCGGACATCGGGTACTTGACTCGATTATAATTGGTCAAGTATTGTTTGTCGACCTTCGATGGTGTTGATCTCGATCTTCGTTCTCGATCTCGATATCGTATTCTACCAAAGAAGAACCAAATACCGGAAAGAAAGGGAAACAATCAACACATGGCATCGATGCAATTCTCAAGCAAGGATGATGATATGACAATTTAATTTGCATTGAAATGTAACCCTATGGCATGCTTGACCATTTAATTGGGGTTCCGAGGGGTACAAACCCTAACGCAGGAAAACTCCGGATGTATATAAGAGGGGTTGGCTAGTTCTTCTAATTAAACTTGTCATGAAAGTTGTTGAAAAATGCATGATTATAGCTTAGATAGGTAGTTCTCATTTTTCTGAACATTTTGATATATTATAGACATTTTTCCGACTTATAAATAATTAGTTATGAAATTTCCCAATTTTAAATCCATTTTAAACCATTTTAGGAAATTATAAAACATTTTTGGAATATCTAAATTATTTTCCAACTTGGGCCCACATGTCATATATTAAATCATTTCAAAAATTAATTTCCAAAAAGAATAAAATCCTGACAGACTAGGCCCACAAGGGTTATTTATATTCCATAAAAGATTTCAGAAAACAATAAAAGGATTATGACCTCATGATGATGTCATGCTGACATCAGCAATGGACGCTTCCTTAGATCGAGCTCAGTTGCAGCGATTGCGCGCGCGGGGGCAAGCGGGAGTAGGAGGATTGGACGCGGGCTAGCATGCAGAGCCATTTGGTGGCGGCGCCGCTATTTATGGGTCACCGGAGCAGCGCCGGTGATGAGCTGCTACGATGGCGGCAGGCGATGCACGACACGATGACGATACAGAGAGGGGGGAGCAAACGGAGAGGTCCTTGAGGACCATGGGCTCACCAGGAGGCTAGCAGAGGGGTTGAGGAGGCGAGGCGAGCTCAGTCAGCGCCGGAATTGGTGATGCACACAGCGGCCGGAGCTTGGGAAGATGACCATGATGGCGTCGATTGTGGCTTCCCCGGCTTGATTCCTTCAGGGGAAGACAGAGGGCATCACAACGAAGATCCAAGGCATATCGTCTTGACTCGGGGAGGTCAGGAGCAATGGCGGACGACGAGGTCAGAGAGCTAGGGTTTCGGGTTTGCGCTTGCGAGCGAGAGAGAGAAAGGGGGAGAAACTGGGCACGACTAGGGTTTCTTGCAACGTACAGAGGATCTTGTAGGCATCCAGGGGTGGCGTCACGAATCCTGGCGCGGCGGGCATCGCAACGCCGGCGAGCGGCGGAGGCGCGGGCACGCAGGTGCTTGCGAGCGGGAGGAAGACGACGAGAATAGAGGGTGAAGGGGTATGGGCTGATGGTGGGATGCGAACAGGCCGAGCTGGGCTGCGACTGCGCGTCGAGCGGCAGGGAGAAGAGAGGAAAACTGGGCTGACCTGGTTAGGGTTTAGGATTAGATTTTCTTCCAGAAATCTGTTTCCTTTTTATGATTTAGGTTTCCTCTATTGTAATTCATTTTAAATCATGTTTTGTATATTTCAAAAATACCAGAGGCTTTAGAATATATATGAAAATATTCCAGGGGCCCTTTTAATCCATTTGGGCTCCAAACATTTTGGTAGTGTTTCAAATACAAAACCATTTTGAATTGATTTCAAATAGAGGGAAAGAGTAGGGTTTAGGGTTTTATTTTATTTTCTTTGCATGCACTTTTAATATGATGCTCATGAATGCACAATCAAAACCCTAATTATAAATTAGCTAAAACTAGGGTGTTACAGCTCTATCCCCCTTATGAGAATCTCGACCCGAGATTCCTAAGGTAGGAAAAGAGACAGAGATAAAGAAACAGGGCCACTCTAAGGATAAGAGGGAACACACTAAACAACACATCGAGTATCTCATAGTCACCTCATGGGTGGAGTGTTCAGAAACAACTCTGAGATGACAATCATGAAACATGACAAGGTAACAGAGGAAACAAGAGGAGAAGGTTTCAAGTGTTAGATAGATGGTCTTCATAAGGATTGATACCATGGAACTTATAGGAGGTTTTGAAGCTTCTGAAGAAGAAAGCTTCCAACAGAAAGAACATAAAAACAAACTTCGATAGGGAACCTCTACTAAATGGCTTCAGTAGAGATTTCAGGTTCATAGATATGGATCAACAAAACCAAGCTGTTGAACTACTTTTGAAACAGAAGGGTCACTTCTTCATCCAACATAGGGCTTAAGATAGAAAGATTGTTTTGTGGAGAGGACTCGTAAGAGTCACAATGGACATGTAGCAAGAGGAAATCCTGATTACCAAAATCATAGTCACTCTTAAAACATGGTTGAGAACACGAAGGAAACTCTTTATTCATCCAAGTATATCGAAATCTTTGCCAAAGATCGTGATATCATGTTACACCACTGAGATGAATTGGTAAGAAGATTCCCGATGACACGAGAAGAAAGAAACTTCATTCTCAGACTTCAACTACTTGGCACAACAAGACCTGCCAACATAATAGGGTCTGGAGGATCGACCGAGAGACATTTAGCAACACTACTTTAAATGTTCTCCTTGATGTTCGAGGAACTAAGCATCAAGTAAAGTTCAGACTTCGGATACAAAGGAACCATAAGAGCAACTACTATAATAAAATATAGAAGAGGCCTCATGAAGAGTGGTTGTTACTACTGAATCAAGGGATATGACAAAGGGTCTTTCCGGATAAGTATGTAAACCATTACATCAATATTGCCGAATTTACAAAGAGACCTATGTCGAAACCTTGAGGAACACCAACCATCATATCTTCTTGAGATTCAGATTTGGTTAGGTGAGATGATACTTCATACTCAGCATGTCTAAATAGAAAATTTGCAACATTTACCACAAAGTTAAAGTTACTAGATTCTCAAGATTTGAAATACAGTGTCAAGCTCTAAAAGAATGAGCTAAATTGCTAGACCCATGTATTTATCAACTTGTTTATAGACAACTTCCTACATATGAAGTACTAACAATAAAATACACGTGTATCCTTAAGGAACGGAGTTAACTCTACTCAAATCCACGACGACATCTTTCAACATTTGCACGTGAATCGGAGAAGGTTACTTCTAACATACAGAACACATACTTCGGGATGACTCAAAGATGGTTCTCAAAAGTTTCCAACATTAATGCCCAATGTTCCATATGTATTCAATCTAACATGGAGAAGATAAGGATTTCATTAATGGGCTCAACAACAAACTGATCAAGACACTCCAAGAAGATGAACCCGTATGTTATATGAACAAGGCAAATGTATTGGTCAGACCAAAGGACATGAGGATGTACTAAAGTGAAACATCACAAGTAGAAACACCATCAAGATAGTCCTTGGAACTGAGTTTGATTTGACAATAACCCAAATCAAATCAAAGATGGGGTAAGATAACATGTCCACAAAGGAGATACTATCTTTCTTCAATCACAAGCAAAACTAGACATCCCATTACGACGGAACTGGGTTGGATAAAACCTTTGTCTTACAACTCTCCAACTTGTTGTTTAAGCTCAACCAACCAGTTCAGGGGTATCCTGTTGGAGATATGCCCTAGAGGCAATAATAAAAGTGGTTATTATTATATCTTTGTGTTTATGATAAATGTTTAAATTCATGCTATAATAGTATTAACCGGAAACATTAATACTTGTGTGATTTGTAAACTAAATTAGATTCCCTAGTAAAGCCTCTTTGTAATACTAGCTTGTTGGTTAATAGATGATCGTGGTTTCCTAATCATGAACATTGAGATATTGTTAACAACGAGATCATATCATTAGGAGAATGGTATGATGGACATACTCCTATAGATAAGCGTAGCATTAAGATCAAGTCATTTCAATAGTTCATTTGCTATAAGCTTTTTGATACATAGTAACCTAATTCCTTCGACCATGAGATCATCCTAATCACCATCACGGGAAGGATGCTTTGATGACATCAAACACCACACCGTAACTGCGTGGCTATAAAGGTGGCATTGAGTATTCGGAAAGTATGGGTTGAGGCACATGGATCAAGAGTGGGATTTGTCCTTCCATATGACGGATAGATATACTCTAGGCCCTCTCGGTGGAAATGTCATCCAATTCGCTTGCAAGCATGTGACTGGATCACAAGGGATCACATATCATGGGAACAAGAAAAGAGTACTTATCGGTAACGAGGTTGAACTAGGTATGCAGAGATACCGATGATCAAAACCTCGGATAAGTAAACTATCGCGAGACAAAGGGAAATTGGTATCGTATGTAAGTGGTTCATTCGATCGTAAAATAATCGTATAAATATGTGGGATCCATATGAATTTCTAGATTCCTCTATTGGTTATTGATCGGAGAAGTGTCTCGGTCATGTCCGCATAATTCACGAACCGTAGGGACACACACTTAAGGATTCGATGTTGTTTAGTAGATATGGAATGTTAGTAGGGATACCGAATGTTGTTCGGAGCCTCGGATGGGATCCGGGATATCACGAGGAGATCCGGAATGGTCCAGAGAATAAGATTCATATAAGGAAAGTCCGATTCTGGAGTTCGGGAAAGATCCCGATGTTTCATCGTAGAGGTTCTAGAAGGGTCTAGAAGGTTCACCAAACGGGAAGGGGAAGGGACCATGAATGTGTCATGGATAAGTGGAATGATTGGATCATATCCTAGGTCACTTGGTTTGGGCATTTGCAAGAGAGAATTAAAGCTCTAAATTGAAAGTCAAACGGGAAGTTTGAAAAGTCAAACTGGAACAATGGTCTCCTAGTTGAAGAAGAAACAAGTCCTCTTCTCAATCCAACTTGGGTTTGGGTTTGGATTCAAACCCACCCCTCCCAAGGCCGCCCTCCTCTCATAAATAGAGGGGGAGGGCTGCCCCAAACACCAAGCCCTAGACCCTCTCCACCCGCGCCACCGCCGCCAAGCCGTCGCCGCCTCGCGCCGCTGCCGGTTTTTCGCCGCCTCTCTAGCCGCCACTGACACCTGCTCCTCCTCCCGGTCTTCTAAACCCTAGATCACCGGGAAACCCTAGATCCACCATAACTCGCACCGGCTTAGGTGAAGCCCTGCGGGATCTTCCCTCTACTTCCGACACCATGCCGTCGTTCTGCCGGAATCGTGAGGGGAGAACTACAACCTTCGCTGCCTGCTGGAACAAGGGAGAGGAAGGTCGTCATCTAGTACCGAACGTGTGACCGACTGCGGAAGCGCTGCCGGAATGCAGCACCGGAAGGATCGTCTACATGATCTTGAGATCGGCAAGTGGACGACTACATCACCCACGAGAATCTGCTCTCGTTAACCGCTTTGGAATCTTCGAGGGTGAGTGCTTCTACCGACTCGTTGCTACAATCTAATAGATAGATCTTGGCTTGTTTGTGTGCATGCGGTAGCATTTTTTTGTTTTCCATGCTACGAACCCCTATAGTGGTGTCAGAGCGATGTCTATATTTAGATCTGTTGCACGAGTAGAACACAATGGTCATTGTGGGTGGTGGTGCTTTTATTATCAAATGCTTTTTATGTACTTTGCATCTTGCGGTATGATGGGATGAAGCGGACCGGGCTAAACTTACATGACATCATTCATGAGACTTGTTCCACGCTCAACATGCAACTTGTATTGCATAAGTGGCTTTGCGGGTGTCTGTCTCTCCCATCATAGTATAGATTCAATTTACAATGGGCACTTGATAGCTCAAACATCAACGTTGTGGTTCTTGTTCGTAAGTTAGAACGACACTTATTGAAAGCCCCAAACCAAGTAAAATATGCAAAGAAAATTAGAGGCATCGAACTTTGTTTTGCAGGGGTGCGCTGTGATGTGATATGGCCATGATTGTGATTATATATGATGTATGCAATGTTCCTTATTGTAAGTCGGCGACCGGAAGGAGCCATATGGTTGTCTTTTAATTCCGTTAAGACCTGCGTGTCTATTCAAAGTAGTTGTAATAGTTGATGCTGGTGGACGACAACCATGAAGCGGCGCCATTGACCTTGACGCCATACCAGTGATGATGGAGATCATGTTCGTGCTTGAAGATGGAGATCGGAAGCACAAGAAGAAAATGCCATATCATATCACATATTATGAATTGCATGTGATGTTAATCCTTTTATGCATCTTGTATTGCTTAGTTTGCGACGGTAGCATTATAAGATGATCAATCAAGCACAAAAATTTCAAGTTATAAAGTGTTCATCCTTAGTAAGCACCGTTGCTAAAGCTCGTTGTTTGGAAGCACCACGTTCGGGTGTGTTAGATTCTGCGAGTATATACAACGTGAGAAAGCCAGATTTGCTCATGCGGAAGCTAAGGTTTGATCTTGACGAGCCTAGCATGTACAGACATGGTCTCGGAACACGGATCACCGAAAGGTAAAGCATGATTCATATAGTAGATATGATGAACATGTTGATTGTTCGCCATTGAAGCTACGTCAACTCTCATGATGATCAATTTTGATGTGGTGGATTTGGTTCGTGTGATCACTAAAGCAATGTGAGAGATATTGTTTTGAGTGGGAGTTCACCTAGATTAATTTAACTATTAATTAGAACTCAATTTTTCATAAACTTAGTCTAAACTATTGCAAATATGTTGTAGATCAATGGCGGCCGCTACCATCAATTTTAATGTGTTCCTAGAGAAATAAAAGTTGAAAAACAATGGAAGCAACTTCGCGGATTGGTTCCGCCATTTGAGGATTGTCCTCAATGCTGGTAATTTGACCTATGTGCTGGATGCACCGCTGGGTGACCCGCCTGCAGCTGATGCTACCGATGAGGTAAAGAATGTTTTCCTCGCTCGGAAGAATCAGTAACCCACAGTTCAGTGTTCTATCTTGTATGGTTTGGAATCGGAGCTTCAGAAAAGGTTTGAGAACCATGACCCACATGATATTGTCCGTGAACTCAAAATGATATTTGAGGCTCACGCGGTAGTTGAGAGTTATGAGGCTTCTGAAAAGTTCTTTAACTACAAGATGGAATAGGGCAGCTCCGTTAGTGAGCACGTGCTTAAGATGTCCGGGCACGCAAGCAAGCTTCAAAGCTTAGGTATAGTGATTCCTAATGCTTTGGGGATTCACCGTGTCCTCCAATCACTACCACCAAGTTACAAGAACTTTATGATGAACTACAATATGCAAAATATGGACAAGTCGTTGCCCGAACTCTTCTCCATGTTAAAGTCTATAGAAGTGGAGATCAAGAAAGAGCACCAAGTGTTGTTGATCAATAAGACCACCAAATTCAAGAAGCAAGGCAAGTCTAAGAAAAAGGGAAACTTCAAGAAGGGCAGTAAGAAAGTTACCGCATCGGCGAAGAAGACCAAGGCTGGGCCTAAGCCTGATACTGAGTCCTTTTATTGCAAGGGAGAGGGTCACTGGAAGCGGAATTGCCCTAAGTACTTGGAGGATTTGAAGAACGGAAACATCAAGAAGAAAGGTATATCTGATATACATGTTACTGATGTGTATCTCACTAGTACTCGTAGTAGTGCCTGGGTATTTGATACTGGTTCGGTTGCTCATATTTGTAACTCGAAACAGGTGCTGCAGAATAAACGGAAGCTAGAGAAGAACGAGGTGATGATGCGCGTTGGAAATGGATCAAAGGTTGATGTGATCGCGGTCGGCACGCTACCTCTTCATCAACCATCGGGATTAGTTTTATACTTAAATAATTGTTATTTGGTGCCTTCGTTGAGCATGAACATTATATCTGGATCATGTTTATTGCGAGACGGTTACTTGTTTATGTCCGAGAATAATGGTTGTTCGATTTATATGAGTAATATGTTTTATGCACATGCACCTTTGATAGATGATCTATTCTTATTGAATCTCGATTGTGGAAATACACACATTAATAACATTGAAGCTAAACGTTTGAAATTGAGCGATAACTAAACCTATATGTGGCACTGTCGTCTTGGTCATATTGGAGTGAAGCGTATGAAGAAACTCCATTCTGATGGACTTCTTGAATCTCTTGATTTCGAATCACTTGAAAGATGCAAAGCATGTCTGATGGGTAAAATGACTAAGACTCCATTTTCTGGTATGATGGAGCGAGCTACGGACTTATTGGAAATCATACATACCGATGTATGTGGCCCAATGAGTGTAGCATCGCGCGGTGGTTATCGTTATGTTCTTACCTTCACGGATGACTTGAGTAGATATGGGTATATCTATTTCATGAAACATAAGTCCGAAACTTTTGAGAAGTTTAAGGAATTTCAAAGTGAGGTAGAGAATCAACATAACACTAAAATTAAATTTCTACAATCTGATCGTGGAGGTGAATATCTAAGTTACGAGTTTGGCGAGCATTTGAAGAAATGCGGAATACTTTTACAATTTACACCGCCGGGAACACCACAACATAATGGTGTGTCTGAATGTCGTAATCGAACTCTCTTAGATATGGTTTGTTCTATGATGTCACTTACATATTTACCGCTATCATTTTGGGGTTATGCATTAGAAACAGCCGCATTCACTTTAAATAGGGCACCATCTAAATCCGTTGAAACGAAACCGTATGAATTGTGGTTTGGGAAGAAACCTAAATTGTCGTTCCTTAAAGTTTGGGGTTGCGAAGCTTATGTAAAGAAGTTACAGCCCGACAAGCTTGAACCCAAAGCGGAAAAATGTGTCTTCGTAGGACACCCGAAGGAAACTATTGGGTATACCTTCTATCATAGATCCGAGGGCAAAATCTTCGTTGCCAAGAATGGATCCTTTCTAGAGAAGGAGTTTCTCTCGAAAGAACTAACTGGAAGGAAAGTAGAACTCAACGAGGTTGTTGAACCTTCTCTCGAACTTGCGAGTAGTGCAGCACCAGAAGTAGTTCATGTGGCGCCTACACCAATAAGAGAGGAAGCTAATGATGTTGATCATGAAACTTCGGTTGAAGTTACTACGGAACCTCGCAGGTCAACAAGAACTCGTACCACTCCTGATTGGTATGATCCCGTTATGAGTGTCATGTTGGTGGACAACAGCGATGACCCTGTGACGTATGAGGAAACGTGATGAGACCAGATTCCAATAAATGGCAAGGGGCCATGAAATCCGAGATTGGATCCATGCACGAAAACCAAGTATGGACTTTGGTGGACTTACCGGATGGCAGGAAGGCTGTCGAGAATAAATGGATTTTCAAGAAGAAAACAGATGCTGATGGTAATTTTACTGTCTATAAAGCTCGACTTGTAGCAAAAGGGTTTCGATAAATTCAAGGAGTTGTCTACGATGAGACTTTCTCACCAGTAGCCTAAAGTCTATGAGGATTATGTTCGCAATCGCTGCATATTATGATTATGAGATATGGCAGATGGATGTCAAAACAACGTTCCTCAATGGAGACATTGATGAAGAGTTGTATATGATGCAACCCAAAGGTTTTGTCGATCCTAAAGATGCTAACAAGGTATGCAAACTTGAACGGTCCATATATGGATTGAAGCAAGTTTCCCGAAGTTAGAATCAACGTTTTGATAAGGTAATCAAAATCTTTGGTTTTATACAAACTTATGGAGAAGCTTGTATTTACAAGAAAGTGAGTGGGAGATCTGTAGAATTCTTAATACTATATATAGATGACATATTGTTGATTGGGAATGATGTAGACCTTCTTACTAGTGTCAAGGATTATTTGAATAATAGTTTTTCAATAAAAGATATTGGCGAAGCCGCTTACATATTAGGCATAAATATTTATAGAGATAGATCGAGACGCCTAATTTCATTGTCACAGAGTACATATTTGGACAAAGTTCTAAAGAGGTTTGGAATGGAATATAGCAAGAAAGGGTTCTTGCCCATGTTGCCCAATACGACCTTGAGTAAAACTCAAAGTCCTGCAACGGCAGAAGATAGAGAAAGGATGAGTAAGACTCCCTATGCCTCAGCCATAGGATCTCTTATGTATGCCATGCTATGTACTAGACCCGACATTACATATGTTGTTAGTTTGACTAGCAGATATCAAAGTGATCCAGGAGTGGATCATTGGACAGTGGTGAGAAGATCTAAGGATATGGTTCTTTCTTATGGAGGTGATGAACAGTTCGTTGTTCATGGTTACACCGATGCTAGTTGGAACACCGATCCGGATGATTCTAAATCTCAATCTGGATACGTATTTACTTTGAATGGTGCAACAGTTAGCTGGAGGAGTGCAAAGCAAAGCGTTGTGGCGAGATCTTCAACTGAATCGGAATACATAGCTGCTTCGGAGGCTTCACAAGAGGTGATATGGATGAAGGAGTTCATTACAGAGCTCGGTGTGGTTCCAAGTGCGCTGGACCTAATGTCTATCTACTGTGATAACATGGGCGCCATAGCCAATGCGCAAGAACCAAGGTCACACAAGAAGCTGAAGCACATGAAGCTACATTTTCACGCTATTCGAGAGCATGTCCAAGGTGGTGACATAAAGATTTGCAAAGTACACATAGATCTGAATGTGGCGGATCCGTTGACTAAACCTCTCTCGAGGGCAAAACATGACCAACACCAAACTGCCATGGGTGTTCGGTATATTATCATGTAATCTAGATTAGTTGACTCTAGTGCAAGTGGGAGACTGTTGGAGATATTCCCTAGAGGCAATAATAAAAGTGGTTATTATTATATCTTTGTGTTTATGATAAATGTTTATATTCATGCTATAATAGTATTAACCGGAAACATTAATACTTGTGTGATTTGTAAACTAAATTAGAGTCCCTAGTAAATCCTCTTTGTAATACTAGCTTGTTGGTTAATATATGATCATGGTTTCCTGATCATGAACATTGAGATGTTGTTAACAACGACATCATATCATTAGGAGAATGGTATGATGGACATACTCCTATAGATAAGCGTAGCATTAAGATCAAGTAATTTCAATAGTTCATTTTCTATAAGCTTTTTGATACATAGTAACCTAATTCCTTCGACCATGAGATCATGCTAATCACCATCACCGGAAGGATGCTTTGATGACATCAAACACCACACCGTAACTGGGTGGCTATAAAGGTGGCATTGAGTGTTCGGGAAGTATGGGTTGAGGCAGATGGATCAAGAGTCGGATTTGTCCATCCATATGACAGATAGATATACTCTGGGCCCTCTCGGTGGAATGTCATCCAATTGTCTTGCAAGCATGTGACTAGCTCACAAGGGATCACATATCACGGGAATGAGAAAAGAGTACTTATAGGTAACGAGGTTGAACTAGGTATGCAGAGATACCGATGATCAAAACCTCGTATAAGTAAACTATCGCGAGACAAAGGGAAATTGGTATCGTATGTAAGTGGTTCATTTGATCGTAAAGTAATCGTAGAAATATGTGGGAGCCATATGAATTTCCAGATTCCTCTATTGGTTATTGATCGGAGAAGTGTCTCGGTCATGTCCGCATAATTCACGAACCGTAGGGAGACACACTCAAGGATTCGATGTTGTTTAGTAGATATGGAATGTTAGTAGGGATATCGAATGTTGTTCGGAGCCTCGGATGGGATCCGGGATATCACGAGGAGATCCGAAATGGTCCGAAGAATAAGATTCATATAAGGAAAGTCCGATTCCGGAGTTCGGGAAAGATTCTGATGTTTTCAACGGAGAGGTTCTAGAAGGGTCTAGAAGGTTCACCGGACCGGAAGGGGAATGGATCATGAATGTGTCATGGATAAGTGGAATGGTTGCGTATCCTAGGTCACTTGGTTTGGGCATTTGCAAGAGAGAATTAAAGCTCTAAATTGAAAGTCAAACGGGAAGTTTGAAAAGTCAAACTGGAACAATGGTTTCCTACTGGAAGAAGAAACAAGTCCTTCTATCAATCCAACTTGGGTTTGGGTTTGGATTCAAACCCACCCCTCCCAAGGCTGTCCCCTCTCATAAATAGAGGGGGGGCTGCCCCAAACACCAAGCCCTAGCCCCTCTCCACCCGTGCCGCCGCCGGTTCGTCGCCGCCGCTCTAGCCGCCACCAACACCTCCTCCTCCCCCCGGTCTTCTAAACCCTAGATCACTGGGAAACCCTAGATCCACCATAACTCACATTGGCTTAGGCGAAGCCCTCTAGTATCTTCCCTCTACTTCCGACACCATGCCGTCGTGTTGCCGGAATCGCGAGGGGAGAACTATAACCTCCGCTGTCTGCTGGAACAAGGGAGAGGAAGGTCTTCATCGAGTACCCAACGTGTGATCTACTATGGAAGCGCTGCCGAAACACAACGTTGGAAGGATCGTCTACACGATCTTGAGATCGGCAAGTGTACTACTACATCACCCACGAGAATCTGCTCTCGTTAACCGCTTTGGAATCTTCGAGGGTGAGTGATTCTATCGACTCGTTGCTGCAATCTAGTAGATAGATCTTGGCTTGTTTGTGTGCATGCGGTAGAATTTTTTTTCCATGATATGAACCCCTACATATCCAGTACGGATCCTTGTAGAAAGGAGTGGTTCAGATAACTGACTTTCTCAAGAACTTGACAACACGGTCATCTAGCAACATGGAGATACTTCTAGTAGACATCTAGAATATCACGAACCACTGATATGTCAATTAGTTCGAGAGGAAACTTACTTTGTAAGGCAAGAAGACATAGTCTTAGAGCTTCGGCATGAGCCTAACTCTTAAACGGAAGAGATGTACCAGGATAGCGGACTTGCTAGCATAATCATCCTTCGCTTAGTGATAGGATTAACCAATCATGTTAAGAATGATACAAATGTCCTTAGAGTTCAAAACAATAATAGTTGCTAAGAATCTCAAATGGCCACATTATTACGCACACGCATCACTCACGAGCACGAAAGCTTGAGGAAGGGTGGGTAAAGATGTGTAAAATCATCACTTCATTAAGGGGTCATGAAACTTAGCATGACCTCTTTGTATAGAAGAGTGTGATACTTTAAGGTAGACCATAAAGAAGATAATCAATGCCTCTTGATCTACGGATTACAACACTTTGACCTGGTCCTAGATATGATGAGGTACTGGTGTTTGTTTATCCTAGACATCCTGAAATGGTTTTTCATGATGGACCACAAGAGTATCTTGCATCAGAAGATACCAATGCACATTTACTACTTGGCTACCAACTGGTAGGCAAAGGTCGGAAAATAACAAGAGGATAGGAACATACTCAGGATAGAATCCCGAGATGTGGATGCATAGATTAACATCTTCCAAAAACTAATGCAGAGAAGGGGAGGTCTGGCAGAGTCACGAGTATAGATGCGAGACTCTCGAGGAGTACTCTTGTCGTGATCTATTTGGTTCCATTAAAGAACATCTGCCATAGCTAGTGGTAGGGGAAGTCCTTAGTTGTCATAATTCATTTGCGACCAAGACCACAGGCTTGAAGGCTAGAATTGCAGTACCAGCCATCCTGAGGTAACGTGTAAACATTACCAACAGGGGTCAAAAAGGGATCTTGGATTAAAGGTCAGCTTCATGTACAAGATTCACAACACCAGAATCCAGCACAATCAGGGATCTTAGATTCAAGTCCAAGGGTTAAAACCCAAAGAAAGGAATAACTACTACTTGAGTGACATGGCATACACTGCAATATAGTAATCACGAGGTTGCTTCCAAAAGAAGGAACACCTTCTGCAGTACTCAAACAAACAAAAAGGAGGCACACGAGGCGAAAGGAAATCTCGAAGCCTAGAACAGAACACTGTGCAACCAACAATTTAATATTGTGGGTCCAAAGGATAGAGATATCATGATAAAAAGGAATCTCTCAAAAGATACAGAGCAAAGGGAAACAAGGAATTCACAACACACAAAACTCTAGAGAACTCAACACTAGGTCAACTGGCTTAGAAACGACTTGTCAAAAGGCACCTAAGCTTTGAAAGACTAGAGGAGATACCTAAAACTTTTCGAAATCAACACAAGATAGGATGACCCAGAATTAGAGTGAAACTGGATAAGGAGTAAAATAATCATACTAGAGTTTTCACAAATACTTTTCATCTTTGAATTAGTTTTCACAACCACTAGACTCAACATCAACCAATAGCAAGGTTTTCCTACGGTTGGTACTTCTCTGATACCAAAACCTGTGACACCCCCGGGATTAGGGATAAAAAAATCCCAGACCTCCGTCTGACATAAGCTTAACCTTGAGCTCGAGGATATCCAGTGAAGAATCGATAACACAACAGTGACCCTACGACACAAAAATTTAGTACAGTAAGCTCATAACTGAGCAGAGAACCAAATTATTACACGCAGAGGTCACTGAACACAAACATCAAACAATGGAAGGAAAATTATGCTATTTAGTATAGCAAACTTAACAAAGGTACTAAGAGGCCTAAAGCATAATGATGACATCCCAGCCCATAGATTCTAGGCTGCCGGACGGGAACCCCAAGCTACTCGTTGATGTCGATGTAGTACGGAACTTGTCTTGAGGTGAACACTTACTCTGCCAAAAGTATCAACAAAGCAAGGGTGAGTACAGGGTGTACTCCGCAAGACTTATGGCCGGTGGAGTCTTTTTGCATAAAGCCATCTTTGTTTGTAAAACAAGAGAGAGGATAAGCTCGCCTATTCAGGGTATTTTAAAAGGGGATAAGAGAGCGACGTCTCCGAAATATTGATCATCATCTTTTGATATCCACCAAGTCATCATCACCTGAACAAGGATCACCCCCTCGTACCCATGAGGAAGCATCTTTAAGCACACGTTGTTCTACCAAGTTTTACGATTATGTTAAAGTTCTCTATGATCATCACGCCCGTTCCCAAGTCGTTCATAACCATGAACATGGCTTTTCGAAAATATTATTACCCTGCAGGGGTGTACAACTTTACCCACACGTACTAATCGACTCTTAATGCCAGAATCATTAGCCCTCTTCCTTGGAAGGCCGGCAGAGGGTGGTTAGACACGACCTTTACCTTGCTTTTGCCGAGACCATGAGTCACGCCCTAATGATGGTTCCGCTGTAACGGGTCAAGTCCTAAAGCCAGTCCCTAGAGATGTGAGGTAAGGTTGGCTCACCAGGATCTCCATCGACCCCAAGCAACCCGGTCCACGCTTCCCTACCTGTTATGAATGCACCTCCTTCACCGCCTTCGAGAAGATCTAGAATGCATGTCGAATGGAAGGCCCGAACTATGTGACTCATGGAATCTACTAGGCAAGTTAGTCACTCGTGGGGTTTTCCAAGCCCCGTGTGGTTGTACGCTCGTCTTGGTTCAAGAGGAAAGAACATCGGGTCCTAGTGGTGGCGAGCATGCGACTAGAAAAACCACATCCCACAAGCCTTAGAATGATTAATCTCATATCACCTCTGATCTCATCTCATCATGTTCTCCTGTCATACTAGATTCTCTGCATCTGATACATCATCTGGATGAACCAGATCTGACAGCTATGCATGGCTAAGCAGGACACAGATATAAGCTCTAGCAGTGCACACAAGCCAAACCTAGTTATTCTAGGAGCAGTGGAACAAGTAATATAATCTCAAAGGGAGTAATGCAATAGATAGGATACTCTATCTATCTATAAAAGACCACAGTAGAATCGTATGGATCATGGCAGGGATAGAAATACTTTCGAAATCGTAGGATTATATGATGGTGGGGCTATGCTTTCCTTTGCCTGTTGATAACCAGAAAGCAGAGCTTCGGACATCGGGTACTTGACTCGATTATAGTTGCTAAAGTATTGTTCGTCGATCTTCGATGGTGTTGATCTCGGTCTTTGTTCTCGATCTCGATATCGTATTCTACCGAATAAAACCAAATAACGGAAAGAAAGGGAAAGAATCAACACATGGCATCAATGCAATGCTCAAGCAAGGATTATGATATGACAAGTTAATTTTCATTGAAATGTAACCCTAAGGCATGCTTGACCATTTAATCGGGGTTCCGAGGGGTACAAACCCTAACTCGGGAAAACTCCAAATGTATATGAGAGGGGTTGGTTTGTTCTTCTAATTAAACTTGTCATGAAAGTTGTTGAGAAATGCATGATTATAGCTTAGATGGGCAGTTCTCATTTTTCTGAACATTTTGATATATTATACACATTTTTCTTACTTATAAATAATTAGTTATGAATTTTCCCAATTTTAAATCCATTTTAGGAAATTATAAAACATTTTTGGAATATCTAAATTATTTTCCAACTTGGGCCCACATGTCATATATTTAATCATTTCAGAAATTAATTTCCAAAAAGAATAAAATCCTGACAGACTAGGCCCACAGGGGTTATTTATATTCCAGAAAAGATTTCAGAAAACAATAAAAAGATTATGACCTTATGCTGACGTCAGCAATGGAAGCTTCCTCAGATCGAGCTTAGTTGCAGCGATTGCGCGCGCGGGGGCAAGAAGGAGTGGGAGGGTTGGACGCGGGCTAGTGTGCGGAGCCATTTGGTGGTGGCACCGCTATTTATGGGTCACCGGAGCAGCGCCGGTGATGAGATGCTACGACGGAGGCAAGCGATGCACGACACGGTGACGATACAGAGAGGGGGGACGAAACGGAGAGATCCTTGAGGACCACGGTCTCACCAGGAGGCTAGCAGAGGGGTCGAGGAGGCGAGGCGAGCTCAGTCGGTGCCGGAATTGGTGATGCACACGTCAGCCGGAGCTCGGGCAGATGACCACGATGGTGTCGATTGCAGCTTCCCTGGCTCGATTCCTTCAGGGGAAGACTGAGGGCATCACAGCGAAGCTCCAGGGCATCTCATCTTGGATCGGGGAGGTCAGGAGCAACGGCGGACGGCGAGGTCAGAGAGCTAGAGTTTCGAGTTTGCGCGTGCGAGCGAGAAAGAGGAAGGGGAAGAGAAACTAGGAACGACTAGGGTTCCTAGTGGCGTATAGAGGATCTTGTAGGCATCCGGGGGCGGCGGCATGAATCCTGGTGCGGCGGGCATCGCAACACCGGCGAGCGGCGGAGGCGTGGGCACGAAGGTGCTTGCGAGCGGGAGGAAGACGACGACGGTGGGCTGCGAACTTGACGAGCTGGGCTGCGACTATGCGCGCTGAACGGCAGGGAGAAGAGAGGAAAACTGGGCTGACCTGGTTAGGGTTTAGGATTAGATTTTCTTCCAGAAATCTTTTTCCTTTTTCTGCTTTAGGTTTCCTATTTTTTAATTCATTTTAAATCCTCTTTTGTATATTTAAAAATTCCAGAGGCTTTAGAATATATATGAAAATATTACAGGGGCCCTTTTAATTCATTTGGGCACCAAACATTTTGGTAGTTTTTCAAATCCAAAACCATTTTGAATTGATTTCAAATATTGGGAAAGAGTAGGGTTTAGGGTTTTATTTTATTTTCTTTGCATGCACTTTTAATATGATGCTCATGAAAGCACAATCAAAACCCTAATTAGAAATTAGCTAAAACTGGGGTGTTATAGTTAGGAAGTGAACTCGGTGCAATATTGTGAATATTTGTATGATCATGTTTAAGATTGCAGGAAATGTGAAGAAAAGAATTTGACACCAATTCAATCTTGTAAGTTATTTTATTTGAGTTTCGAATCTCCACTATTCTTTCTTATTTCCTTGTCACTCGAGGGCAAGCAACATCTAAGCTTGGGGGAGTTGATAGCTATGAGATTCTACACATTTTTTATGGTTTCTATCAATGGTTTTCGTTTGGATTTGATGGTTTTCTAGCTTTACCTAAAGCTAATACTTCAGTAGCAAAGAAAACTTGGTTTTTAATGTGTGTTTTAGGTTCTGAACGCCAATAGAGGAATTTAACAGCAAAAACACAATATTCAGGCGAAAAAAAGCAAGTACCTTTTTGGATGCAATCGAGGAGAATTCACTGCAAGCTTAATGACCAACTATACGGGCCGCTTCCGTATAGTTGCCACCATATAGTTGCCATCTCCTTCGTCTTATTAAAAGGGACAACTTTCATGAAGAGGCCAAGGTCAAAAACAGAATACACGAGCCGCCATACCATCCAGAAGGGAGAAAGAAGGGATCTGGAGAAGAAGGGGAAGACGTTCTTCATCTTGCTCCATGATATTCGATCTCCTAGCCACCACACCTCCATATCCATTACTTTTACTTGAGAGAGAGATATCTCCACTTTGCAAGATTAGGGTTTGAGATTGTTCTTCCTATCTTGAATTGTGTTGGATTTTTTCTATTTCTTATTGTGGATCTCCACAGTAATATCGAGAAGAACTCCCTTTATTTAATTTTATCGATGATTCTTTTTTCTCTCATGTGTGAGTAAGTTCCCTTGGGCGTGGGAGATGTAGGGGATTGGTGAGATGTGATGTGCCTACATAACTTCCATCAAGTTTGTGGTTAATTCTAATTACTATATTATGTGTGCTTTACTATCTGTGGGATTCTTAATGTCTCTTGTCCAATTAAGGGCCCAGACAACTTGATCCTTTGTTCTACATAGATAGAATATTGTTTGCTAGCAGACCGGCGACCCTCGAGTGACACAGGGATATCAATGGGAAACTAGTTTAACTTGAGGATAACGAGGAACCATCGAGCTTATTGCATTAGTCTGATCCAAGGAGCTTAATTGCTAAGCAACCTGAAGGATCTTAATCGTCTAGCGACTGACCATGGTTGTGGTAAACAGGCTAGTAGGATCATTGAAGTTGGGATCGATATCTGAACTTCGAAACTAGTTACAAACGATATGTGCACTTGCAGTCATCAAGCTATTTTCTGGCGCCGTTGCCGGGGAGCTAAGTTCTAACTGTTTTGTCTTTTGACATTTTAGGTGTTACTATTACAATATTTTCTCCTTATGATACAAAGGGTCCAGTGTGCCTGTTGCATTAGTCCGATCCAAGGAGATTAATTGCTAAGCAACCTAAAGGATCTTAATTGCCTACTGACTGACCATGGTTTTGGTAACAGACTAGTAGGATTATTAAAGTTGGGATGAAATCTACCAAGAGGAGTTCCGACTAATTATGGGTTGCTCGTCTACACACATACTTATAAGATTATAATTGTTACACTTATCACTCATTCACCTGGCACATTCACTATCACCATGAACTGAAACTCCCCGCGTCTACTTCGTCATCTGCAGAAAACAACAAGACAATCGTTCTTTACTTTTTATGCTTTTTATTTCTGAAGTTTACATTTAGTTTTATTGAAGTGCTTCCATTTACACACAAATTCCATACTTATTCTCAACACTTGCAGCCAATTCACTCAAAGAACTGTGACAACTTCCGGTGCGACAGAGACTTCACCAATAAACATTTACCTTTGGGCTCCCTCTGGGATCGATATCTGAACTTCGAAACTAGATACAAATGATCTATGCACTTGTAGTCATTACCTATCCCGACATGCTCTGGGGGAAACCCCACATTCGGTCTTCGGATGGGACGATGGAGTGCTACTTGGCGTTGTGTTCCCTCTTGAGGGCATTGTTTTGGAGTTGGATCTGATTAGAGGGACCGGTGGCTTGCGAGGTTGTGTGGCGGCAGTAGAAGGAGACCCTCCACATGCTGGGAGAGTCATATGAGCCCTTTGTTCTTTGCTCGCAGGTCTAGAGAGGCATTTGTTATCTTCTTGGCTTGTTCCCTTCCGGCGTCGTCGATATTTGCCCAAATTCTCATGTTTGGCATCTTGTATGTGTTTGGTGTTCTAGGTGTGGCTTGCCGTTGTAGGGTTTTCGCCTGGTTCAAATTAACCAAGAAGTTTGTGTTTCTATCTAATCAATGAATTTAGTAGTACTCCTGCTAACATTTATAAAACTCTTCTAAAAAAGATAGCCTCCCATTGATCCCATCTTCCCCCGTCTTCTCTCATATCATTTTCACACTCCTCTCCTGAGATCTCCTTTCTCCCTTGACTAGCCCGGCCAGGCCACTCCGCCTTGACCACGTCCGCCATGGCACCGACTCCGCCTTCCCTGCTGATTTCCTCCCCACCTCCATTCTAATCGAGCTCTGAATCTCCTCCGTGAAACCCTAGGGAGTTGCCGGCGTTGTCGGCCCTTCTAGGTGTGACATCTCCAGGCCTTCTAGTTCCCCACGGTTGCCTGCCTAGGGCTGCTACTGCCTGGCAGTGGAACTCCTCCACATGAGGCCTTGGATCAACGCAGTCGACCTAGGTAGCGCGACTATGGAGCTCGTCAATGGTCGTGCTGAGCTTACCGCGATGCAGGATGGTGGTGGGTACAAGTGGAGGGTGAGCCGTCGATCGCCTGCGCGAAGCTGCTACTGCCGGTGGCCTCCACGACCACCTCCCCAAGCCGCCGGTCGCCAACCACATCCCCAACCTGCTGATGCTACCGACGACCACCCTAACCCGCAACAGCTCGGTGAGATCCCTCTCATGCTCCATCTATTATTTCTATTCATCCATATTTCAGTTATAGTTTGATGTTATGATGCGCATAGCTGATATAGTTGTATGTTAAGGAGAGTGGGCTTTATTTTATCCCCCTTTACCTTCTCTCTCTATTTTCCTCAATTTGAGATTCGGCGGGTGTGCCATGGTTTCTCTCCCTTCCCTTTTTGGTGGCCTCGCTGGCCAGATATGGAGGGGGAGGAGAGGCCGGTCTGTAGATTACTATAGGTGTAGGTGTAGAGTTTTTCCTAGGTGCCAGTCTAGCATCATGCCGCTGGGGTGTCTTCATCTGGAGCTCGCGAGCTGCTCTGGCCTAAAGGTGGTGGTTCTTTGGTTCGTTGCTGAACTCTGGTGGTCGGAGATGGCAAGGATCCGAGTTCCCCCTACATCCCTGTCAAGAAAGCTGAAGGGCCAAGCTCCAATTCGTAGATATCTAAGGCTCCTCTGCTTCATCCTTGTAGTTGTGGTGATAGACATTGGGAAGAAGAGAAGCCTAAAGTTTCTCGATCTGGAGCTCGGCATGGTGGTTGCGTGCGTACGTCGGTGCGTATGCTGGAAAATGCTACTGCTTGGAGTGGGGCGATGACCCACAAGTATAGGGGATCGCAACAGTCTTCGAGGGTAGTATAACCCAATTTATTGATTCAACACAAGGGGAGCCAAAGAATACTTATAAGCCTTAACAACTGAGTTGTCAATTCAGCTGCACCTGGAAATAGTCTTTCTCACAATAGTTTATCAGTAGCAATAGTTTTGTAGTAGCAGTAGCAAAGTAAAAGCAGCAGTAAAATGAAGGCAGTAGTAACAACAGTAGCAAACAGTAGCATTTGAGTGCGGTAGGCATAGGGATGGATGGACGAGCGTTGCATGGACGAGACTATTCATGTAATATCAAGATCTAGGGCATTTATAGATAAGTAAGATAAAGCATCCAAGTACTAAATAATCATAGGCATGTGTTCCATATATAGTCATACATGCTCGCAATGAGAACTTGCAAAACATCTTTTGTCTTGCCAGCCCGTTGCAGCGGGGCCTCAAGGGAATCTACAAAAAATTAAGGTACTCCTTTTAATAGAGTACGGGGGAAAAGCATTAACACTCCATGAACACATGTGATCCTCATATCACAGCCATCCCCTCCGGCTGTCCCAATTTCTGTCTCTTCGGGGTCTTTGGTTCCGGACAATAATATGTGTAAACAACTTGTAGATAAGATCACTATAATACCCCACCTTTTAAAGGTAAAGGTCCCTGTGATTGCAATTCTAGTCCCTCGATCAAATGCTAGCATCCATAGTTTAAGATGAAGTACACAGCAACAAAAGTCGTTTATTACATCGTCATTCCAGAGAGAACATAGTCTTTACAACTCAATAGCCCAAGACTAATACATAGAGTTCATAACATAAAGTAAATAACTATAAGTCTTCATCTTCATGTTCCACAGGCAAGCATGTTGAGTGTAGACTCATAACCCTAATCTCCAACAGAGTAACCTGCAACATCATAAGTTATAGCCACAGTGGGTCAATACATTTGGAATTGTATTGGCAAGTGATACCATAGTAGAATAGTAGTATCTAACTTCTATATGAACTTGGCTAAGTGTAGCTTAGGCTTGCTTTGCTCAAAATAAGGCTTTCCTTATTAGTTGAAAACAATAAGTTTTTGTTTGTCAAAAACACCCAAGGAACCACCAATAGACATTGGTGAACCTTTACCCCTGTTCAACCACAAGTTTTAACTTAGAAATTGGGATGAGGAGATCCTTGTTTACTTCAATGTCTTTGATGCTCAAATTGTCCGTTGCCGAGGACACGACTAAGTACTTAGGTTTTACCCTCTCGAGAGGTGGTGCACTTCCCCACAAGACTCGACATGCATCGAGACGAGAACTTTCAGAAGCATTCCCTTACACCACCATCGACGCTTTCCATCCTATCACCTTACCACCAACTATCCATCTGGCTTAGTTCTTGCAACCTATGTGGTTAAGGCGGAGCCTATATGCCATGTGGTTGCACTATAAGCTTCTCAACACTAAACATCTCAAATACCTTTGTTCCTGGGTGGCTTTCCACAAGTGTGATACACAAGGTAAACCATAGACATGGGCCTTGTGTAACCACTCAACATAAACTAACATACCATTCCACCCAGGTGATTCATTGACATAGTTGTTTTATTAATCAAAACACAAGCCATAGACTTAGCAAAATTTCATAGCATGAATATTCCACCCTTATTTCCTACTAGCTAGGCTAAGCATCATAACATAACACGTTTTCTTAACTTAGGGAAAAATCTACTAAGACTACAACTACTAGGATTTCCCAAGGTATATCATAGTATATACTTAGCAAAATCTCCATGCAAGTCCTACTCAAAATATCACTAATGCATAGTCAAAATAATAGGACAAAATATATGGAGCATCACTTACCTTGATAGTTGGGTGAGTAGCAACAGTCCTCACAATCACAATCACCACTATCACCAAAATCTACACATAAAATAATAACACCAAATTCACATTCAAATATTCAAACAAAAATATATATGAATGCATGCAAATGCAATGGAATGATTTTTCTATAATAAAAAAGTCAAACCAAACAGTACTGAACACAAAGTAATCTATCTAAAGTCTAAACAAACTCAAATTTGCTTTAAAATCATTTTCTAAATAATTTATATAGCCAAAATAAGCATATAATTGGTTCTGCAAATAATCCTATTTTCCAGAAGAAAAATAATAATTCAAGGCTACATAAGTGTAGGGTCTGATTTTCTGAATCCAATGATATATTATTTGCATTTTTTGGACAAACAGAACAAAAGATATGAATTTTACAAGTTTAAATTCCTAATAGATTCAAAAACAGATTTTAAATCTAAACTACAGACGCGTGGCAGCGCCTGATTGGCTGATACCGTTTCGCTCAGGATCACCCTTCCGCGCTGTTGGATCAAGTCAAATCCAACACACCAGATCAAAACTTACCGCTTCACTCACGATCTAATCTACAACGCTCGATCTAGATCTAACGGCTCTAGATCAAACGACCATACACGGGCGGCGCTGATGGCTACTGGCGGCGGCACTTTTGCCGATGACGCTCCGACGAATCCAGAGGGGGCTAGGGGTAGTGCTGTGTCTTACCAGCGTCGCACAGATGCGAGGAAGCTCAAGGCGCAGTTGTCTTGGACAGGGGTGTGCTGCTACGGCCGTGGGAGCTCATCGGAGTTACTGCTGGCGTCGGGATTTTGCAAACGGCGATGGAGGCGACGACCTAGGTCACCATAGCACAAACAAAGGGCATCAGTACGTGCATAAGGACACGGTGCACATAGTGGTTTGAACTAGAAGGCAAGGGGCATGTAGACCTGAATGGAATTACTCGCCAAAGTTGTGGACGGCGACGGGTGCTTGCAGGGGTTGACGGGACGGTGACCTGGGGGGATATAGGACGAAACAGTGGTGTCGTAAGGAGCGTAAAGATCAGAGAAACAACTTTGTCTGAACGAGGGACAGGGGCGAGCACGATACTCACCGGAATGGTTCACCGGAGTTCGTCGGGCAGCGGTTGTTCGAGCTCGAATACATGTAGCCAGGGAGCATTCCGGTGTTGTGGGTTGGGGGGGAAATGACCGTGGAGAGGTGGTGGTTAAATAGCAGGTGAGGGGCAAGAGAATTACTGCTTGAACCAATGGAATTGATTCGGCTTGATTTGGGGAAGAAACGAGCAGGGACTGCGTGGTCAGCGGTGCGTGAATGAGGACGATGAGATGGCATGGCAACGACATGGCGCAGGGCCCAGTGGTCAGTGACTGCGGGGTAAGGCACCCGCGGGTGAGAGAGAGCAGAGGGGAAAAACCCCGGGTGGTCTGCTGGGCCAGATGTGGTGTTGGGCCGAAAGGGTAGCGCAGGGTTTATTTTTTTTCTTTTATCCTTTTTCATTTCTCTTTTGATTTTTAGGAATGAATTTGAAACCATAATTCAAACTTGTTTGAATTCAAACTTTTTCTAGATTTTTGTACTATGATCCTATCATTCAAAAGTGTGTCAAACACATCTGTTCACTCAAAAACACTTTGGTCTTTTGAAAATAAAAATAAAACCATGCCTCATAAGCATATAAATAAAAGGGCATAATAAAGGTTTTATTTAGTTTCAAACTTTGAAAATTCTTGTGCAAGCTCTAGATGCTATGATGATATGAATGCAATGCATGCTTCTACAATTCATGAATTTTTGGGATGTTACAAATCTACCCCCTTAAGATGAATCTCGCCCTCGAGATTCGGATTGGCTAGCAAATAGGTGTGGGTGGTCTTTCTGAAGATCATCTTCTCTTTCCAAAGTTGCTTCTTATTTGCTATGATTATTCCACTGTACTTTGCAGAATTTGATGGTCTTAGTACGAGTAACCCTTTCTGCTGTGTAAAGAATCTTGATAGGTTTCTCTTCATAGGTGAGATCACTCTCCAACTGAACCTCTTCCAAAGGTATAGTATCCTTCAATGAAGTTTCTTCCATCTCCGTATGACACTTCTTCAACTAACTCACATGAAACACATTGTGAACTACTGACAGTGATTCAGACAATTCAATCTCATAAGCCACTTCTCCTTTGCGGCTCAAGATCTTGAATGGTCCAACATATCTTGGTGCCAATTTTCCTTTGACTCCAAATCTCTTCACACCACGAAGTGGTGAGACTCTAAGATAAGATCTATCACCTACCTCATAGATGACTTCTCTATGCTTTGGATCTGCGTAGCTCTTTTGTCGGGACTGGGATATCTTCAATCTGTCCTTTACCAATTTGACTTTCTCTTCAGCTTCATTGAACAGTTCTGGTGCAAACAAATTTCTTTCTCCTACACCACTCCATAGTAATGGCGTAGTGCACTTCCTTCAAAAAAGAAATTCAAACGATGCCATCACAATGCTTGCTTGATAGCTGTTATTGTAACAGAATTCTGCGTAAGGAAGACTTTCATACCAACTAGCACCATAGACTAGGGCACATGCCCTCCACATATCCTCCAAAATCCGATTGGTCCTTTCTATTTGTCCATCAGTCTGGGGGTGAAAAGCTATGCTGAACTCTAACCTTGTTCCCAATGATTCATGCAGTTGTCACCAAAAATGCGAAGTGAACTGAGTTCCTCTATCAGCCACAATACTCTTAGGCACTCCATGCAGACATACAATCTTGTTCATATAGATCTTAGCTAACTTAGCACTTGTATAGGTAGTATTCACGGGTATCAAATGAGCTACTTTAGTTAGGCGATCCACAACAACCCAAATGGAATCATATCCAGATCTGGTCCTTGGCAATCCGGTGATCAAGTCCATACCAATCTTATCCCACTTCCAATCAGGAATAGGTAGTGGTTGCAATAATCTCGCCGGTTTCTGATGTTCCGCTTTCACTGGACTACACACATCACATAATGCAATATGTTCCGCGATATCTTTCTTGAGGTTGTTCCACCAAAATCTTTCCTTCACATCCATGTACATTTTGGTGTTACCTAGATGAATGGAATATGGTGAGTTGTGTGCTTCTTGCAAAATCAATTTCCAAATCTCTAGATCTCGCAGAATGCACATACGCTTTCCATACCATAAAATACCTTGTTCATCTTCGTGGAATCCTTTAGCCTTCCCTTTGCTAATTTTACCTTTAATCTCCTATATTTCCTTGTCCAACTTTTGGGGGTATTTGATCTTGTCCAACAATGTGGGTTGAACATCCAATGACATGAGATATCCTTCAGGCACTATCTCCAATCTGAGATATTTGAATTGGGCACATAGATCATCTGGCAATTCTCCCTTAGTAAGGCCATTCACATAAACCTTACGGCTTAAAGCATCTGCTACAACATTTGCTTTACCGGGATGGTATTGCAAACTCAAGTCATAGTACTTGATGAGCTCTAGCCACCTTCTTTATATCATATTGAGTTCCTTCTGAGTGAAAATATATTTCAAACTCTTGTGATCCGTGAACACTTCACAATGCTTTCCCAAAAGATAGTGTCTCCATGTTTTGAGTGCATGGACAATAGAGGCTAACTCTAAATCATGAGTAGGATAATTCACTTCATGAGTTTTGAGTTGTCTCGAGGCATAAGCCACAACTTTCCCTTCTTGCATTTAAACTCCTCCCAATCCTTGGTGAGACGCATCACAATAGACTTGGAAATCCTTCTCCAAATCCGACAGACATAAGACTGGTCCTGATACTAGTCTCTTCTTCAATTCTTGGATACTGATTTCACATCCTTTAGTCCAATCAAACTTCTTTTCTTTCTTAAGTAACTCCGTAATTGGCTTAGCTACCTATGAAACTATGAACCTTCTATAGTATCCTGCCAAGCCTAGGAAATAATGAACTTCTTTAACTGACTTGGGAGATTCCCACTCAGTTACAGCTGACACCTTTGCGGGATCGACAGCTATACCATCTCCCGACACAATATGTCCGAGAAATCCAACTTCATTCAACCAGAATTCACACTTACTGAACTTGGCATACAACTTGTGCTGCCTGAGCTTCTCAAGTATCAAACACAAATGTTCTTCATGCTCTTATTTTCTCTTGGAATAGATCAAAATGTCATCGATGAATATGATAAAAAAACTTGTCAAGAAATTCCATGAACACCTTGTTCATCATGTTCATGAGATAAGCTGGTGAATTTTTCAATCCAAATGGCATCACGTTATACTCATACAATCCATACCTGGTGGTAAAAGCAGTCTTAGGTATGTCTTGCTCTCTAATCTTTAGCTAAAAATAGCCTAATCGGAGATCAATCTTTGAGAACACATGGGATCCTTCTAGCTGATCAAATAGATCATTGATTCTAGGCAAAGGGTGCTTGTTCTTTATAGTTTACTCATTGAGTGAACAGTAATATATTCATAACCTTTGACTTCTATCCTTCTTCTCAATAAACAGAACTAGTGCACCCCAATACGAAGAACTTGGTTGAATAAATCCTTTCTACAACTGTTCTCCAAGTTGTTTCTTGAGTTCTTTCAACTCATCAACTGACATCTTGTAGGATCTCTTTGCTATTGGTCCAGATCCTGGTAGTAAGTCAATCAGAAACTCCACATCTCTATCTGGTGGCATTCCTAGTAATTCCTCTGGAAATACATCCGGATAGTCCTTCACAACTGGTACACTGTCTATGCTAACCCCCTTAAGAGAATTTAGCTTACTCCCTTTAGATTCAAAGTTAGACTTGAACCTAATCTGTTTCTTATCCGGGGTTATGAGTGTAACAGTACGATTGTCACAATCTATTACTCCTTCATACTTAGCCATCCAATCCATGTCGAAAATTACATCCAATCCTTGGTAATCTAGGATTATCAGACTAACTGGAAACTTATACTTCCCAAATTCTATCACTAGATCATGACATCCAAAATTCACTATCATCTCTCCACCGAGAGAGCTTACTTTAATTGGACACCCAATAGTTTCACTTGGAAGTCCATTTTTATCAACAAATGCTCTTGATATGAATGAATGCAATGCGTCGGTATCAAAAAGAAAAAGTGCTAGAAAAGAATTAAGCTTGAACTTACCAGCCACAACATCAGATTCCTCATAGATTTCCTCCACATTGATGTGGTACACTTGACCCTTCTGAAATGGGTTTGGCTTGTTAGCTCCGTCATCCTTCTTTTCTGGGCATTCATTTGCATAGTGTAGGCTTCGTAGCATAAAAAACAAAAATCTTCCAACGATGGGAACTATGTACCAAGATCTATCTACTAGATACAAACAACGGGCGGATGTATATCCGTAGAGAACATACCCTTGAAGACCGACAAAGCTTAAGGAGTTAAACTCGTGGTTGATGTAGACGATCTCTTGCCTATCTCAAGATCGATAGGAAGTCCTAGCGCCGCAAAATAGCAGCGCATCCGTGCTCTCACACACGTAGAAGACACCGAGCAACCTTCGCCTCATCGCTCCAGCGATGAAGGTGAAGCACCACTCTTTCTTGCTGAATAGCCACCAGGAACATGTATCTTGCTAGTCCGAGACCATGGGGGATAAATTCTAGAGGGGGAGAGAGATCCTTCACGAGGAGGTGTGAGTGAGAGAGAGGAGAGGGGGTGCCTTTTATAGGAGGAGGGGGGCACCCAAGGGGGTGGCCGCCGGCCATGGGGGCTGCCCCTCCCCTCCTTCATTCATGTGGGTGGACACTCCACTCACAAAAATCCTTTCAATTCCCTGTCAACACCCGGATTTTTAATCCCAGATGCCTGTTATGCCATACATCGCAATCCTAGGATTACCATTTTTGCGAGACATAACAGAATTGGATACCATAGTACATCATCCATTACAAACCGTACATAAGTTCTTACACAAATAGGGATCTCATGATCCAGTTCTTAATACAATATCAAGCAGCGGAATACGTAATAATAACGGTAGTGTAGGCGAAGCTCCATCTTCGGGGTCACAGGCAATGCTGACGATGGGAGCTGATCCTAGTTGTCATAACCTTCCTGGGGTCCATCCTCCAGGTACTCCTCTTCATAGTCTGGCCATGGGAATATCCAGGGACAAAGCCATGAGTACTCTTTAAGTACTCGCAAACTAATACTAACAAGTAAAAGGGGTTTTTGGATAAAAGGACACTAGGCTCTAGGGTTGTTTTGCAAAAGCCAGACTTATCTCTACTAAGTTCCAAAGCTAGTCACAATTTTATAACTCCTAAGTGGGAACTTGTATTTCATATCACAACCCTGTTGTGGTCAAGTCAAAGTCTCAATTCATTTTGAAAAGTCTGACGGGGGAACAGTATGGCCACTCCAACTGTCCATAACCGCGGACGCGGCTATTCGAATAGTTTGACACTCTACAGAGATTGTACACTTTCACCACAACATTCGATACATCCGTCAGGAACAAATCCTGAATTCACCATAATCAGTATGCGGATAATCAATCCTAACCTTTCAATTACACGCCCTAGTATAAGCACCTCTCCTGTGAGTTTGGCCTCCCAACCATGACCAACTGTCATCTTGGGTACTGCACAGGTGGACAATCTTCACAAGGTAGCCTCAGCTCAGACCTTGGACGTGAGGGAACTAATACTAAGGTATATAAGTTTCCAGTCAAGCCCTACCCAATCTTCGGGTATTGTGGTTGTACGATAAAATTGGCATGGTATCGCATCCGGAAAACCATCAGTTTTATAAAGGGCTAAGGCTCATGCCTCAACATTTTCATCACCAAAATCATCAGGTGTTCGGAAACACATGTCCAAAACATTTCTATAGAATGATCCATCATTCCAAGGTTTTCATAACCATTTTTCCACCAAGTATTCCCATCGAAAGTTGATCAAGTTTTATGCTTAGCACTAGCATCTACAGGTGGGGGTAAGCAATAATGAGGGGTGGTAAACTAGTGGAGTTCTAACTAAGTTCAATCTCATGCCTTAAGATGACATCAAGATTATCTAGCTTAGGCCAAATTTTATGCTCTTTATGCAACCTTCAAATATCTTTCTAGTATCTATAATTCACTTAGGTAAACTCTAAGTAATAGCTTTGATAAAGAAATAAAGTATAAAGATTGTAAGTAAAAACTAGGATTGGTTTATCAAGTGGATATGATCACATATGCTTACGGCATATAGTTGGCATGGTAGCAAGCAAGTATTGGCTTGCATAGGTAAAGTATTTTGCAAGTGTTAGCTTGCACATTCAACTAGTAGTATTAGGCTTGCACAATATCAGTATAAGCTTGCCTTGTGCAGAGTAGTGGTTGAAGTTCTCCTCGGCTTCTTCTTCGTAGTATCCTCCTTCCTCCTCGTATCCTTGGTTGGTACTAGCGTCTTTAAATAAATACGATGTACAAAATCACCAAACAATACTTAACTACTTGCAATCATCACACACAAAGGTCCTATAGATGATAACATCATCTCTAACATTACAAGATTAAGGCTTGGTTTAATTCCTTTTATTTTTTGAAAAGTAATTTCTACTCATTGAAAAACTACTTAAGATTTAATATTCTCCAAACCAAACATGGGATCATGTTGACACATGTCATCACCACATATTTTAGTCCATGGGAACATGATTTAAAGTGGTGTCACAATTTAATAAGGTTTTACCCTTTTATTTTAATTAAATAAAGTGACTAGAAATGCCTATGTAGCATTCTTTTATTACTTGAACATTATTTCTACAAGTAAACCTATATATTTTTATATATTCTGAAAGGTATGGTTAAATGTATTTTTTGAGAGTTGGAATCAACTCAAAAGATATTATGGTTTAAATTTGAAAAATGTTTGAATGCAGAAAAGCTTCTGCCTTGTTATTTTTACCAGGGGTGATCTATAGATCCAAATGATTTGAATCCAACGGGCTTGGATTCAGCATTCCCAGAACTTTCTAACAAAATTGGTTTCATTCAATTTGATGCTCTGAATCGATCTGGGTTGATTTTTGAAGTTGGGTACAGAAGTGAGTTTGAAATAAAATAGAAAAGGTTTAATTTAAATAACTGGGCTGCGCGGGAAAGGTTAACGGGACGGCCTGCTAAGCTTAGCACTTCCGCGGGCTGTTTAAGTGGGTGTCCCCACGCGTCAGTGAGACAAGGGGTGTGAAGCGGTACAGGGCAACGTGGGACGTTCAATTTGATTCTAATCCAGCGGTTAAGAGTCATCGTCGATGTTGAGAAACGCCGGTGAGATAGAAACCTAGCGCGGCCAGTGGGGGTTGCTGGGGGCTCACCGGGGTGCAGGCGAGGGTCGGCGAGGCGGGCGAATGATGAAGTCGACGACGACAAACTCAGGGGTGGTCGCGGCAGCTCCTGGGGCGGCGGGCTCCGGTGAAATTCCGGCGATGCGCTGCTCGCCTTGCTCCGGGAACGGTGTGGCACGATCAGTGATGAGAGGGGAGTAGAATGGTTTGAAGAATTCGAGCGGGGGTGGCCTCTATTTATAGTCGAGCGAGGGGACCGACGGGGCGCACGGTGAGCTCGTAGGGGGCGATGGTACAGACGGCTATTGGCATGGGCGAAGGTAGGGGACGGTGCGGTGTTCCCTGGCGATGCTCAACGACATGGTTTCGAGGCATGGGGCGGTGCGGCTTGGTCTGGAACACGCGACGCTCTGCGCGGCAGAGGCGGCGTCTTCGACGGCGAGCGGTGGCTGTGCGTCACGGGGCGGCGAACGGGGATGTCTGGCGGTCTCCTGGGTCGATGGTGATCGTGTGTGCACGAGGCAAGGGCGGCGCACGGTCTGTGGGCTTCGGTCGAGGGTAGCGCTCTGGCGCACGCAAGGCATGGTCGCTGGCGGTCTAGGCGCGGTCCGTGCGTGTGGTCTAGGGGTTGGCAAGGTTCGAGCCGTGGACAGGGAGTGGCGGTGGACGGTGGGCTGCCTCCCAGACATGCTGGATAGACTTGCTTCTCCTCCTAGCTTGCTGTCTCCACTGGGGTGGCATGGGTGTGCTCGGTTGTTCACCATTGATGGAAATGCCAAGCTTACAGTGGTGCTAGTGCTTGGTTAATCTTGCTAGATGATCTACTGAGCTGGTTGTGAGCTAGATAGGGAACCAGTTAGGCAAGAATCACTGCTCACAATAGTGTTTAGATTTTGTTTGATTTGTGTCTGCAATGTGTTTGATGAAATGGCCGCATGAATTCAAGTTTTGAATTTTGAAAAGATCTTTGGTGGGTGTGCTAGGTTGGTGCTGGTGAGTCTGCAGATGCTTGGGTTTTAAAAGTTGAGCTTGTTTGAGTGGTTTTTGAAAAAGTGGGATCATCCCATATGATAAAGATTCAATTTTGAATTGTCATTTAAACTATGCATTTGAAAGTTTATGGATGATCACAAAGTGGTCCTTGATACTTTGTTATGAGTACATTCAAGGGGTGCAAATATCAAGAAAAGTTTCTGTTAAGTTCTAAAAGTTTGAGACAACCAAAGTAGGCATGGGAGTTAAATTGGTCAAAATGACCATTCCTTTATTTTATTTGTTTTGATTTACTTGTCTTTGGGAAAAGTGTGGGAAATGTTTAGATGATGTTTAATTCACCTAAGAAACATTTTACAAGCAAGGAAACACATAAACAAGGTGGTTCAAAAAAAATTCAAATTCAATGCATACTCATATGCATGCTTTCATAATTTTATTTAATAAAGTTTTTGTTAACCCTAAATTTGATGATTAGAGTTTGATGATCCAAGTTTAGTATTTTTGGGATGTTACATTCCCTCCACTCAAAATCCCACTCAAATTCCCATTAAATTTCCACCAAATTTAATGCAAACGCTCATTAAATAAAAATCCTTTTATTCATTCAGATTTTTTCAATTACTTTAATGAAAAACATTCACATATAACCCCTTTCTAGTATTTCATTTCACATGCAAAAACACTTTCTGCAATTTCACCCGAAAACCTGTTTCGGTATCTAGTGAAATAAATTCCTGCGCTTGTTATTCTTTCCGACATGAAAATTTTGCTCCATTTGGATGTCGGTGTCTCTTAAGTGTGCCACCCTACGGTTCGCGAATAATGCGGACATGATCGAGACACTTCTCCGATCAATAATCAGAAGCAGGATCTAGAGACCCATACCGACTCCCACACATTCAACGATGACTTTCCTGTGATCGTCGGAACCTTTTATGCTAGTATCTTAATCCCTTTGTTTCACGATATATTACATGTCCGATATTTGATCATCGGTATCTCCATACCTAGTTTGATCTCTTTACTGACATGCACTCTTTTCTCGTTCCCGTGATATAACATTCTAGTGATGAAATCACTTGCTTGCAAGCTAATCAATGTGATATCACTGAGAGGGCCCAGAGTATATCTATCCGTCATCGGGATGAACAAATTCCACTCTCGATCCATGGGCCTCAACATAACACTTTAGTAGTTCTGAATCCATCTTTATAATCACCCAGTTACCGTGTGACGTTTCATGTTATCAAGAAACTCTTCCGGTGTTAGTGATTGACATGATCTCATGGTCTAAGGATTAGGATCACTTCGTAAGTTGTTATAGCAATATAAACTCAATGACTTTGATCATAATGCTATACTTTGGATGAATGTTCATCACACCAATACACTAATGTTGTGATCTCGTTATTAACAACATCCAATGTCTATTATCAGGAAACTTTGATCATCTTGTTAATCAACGAGCTAGTTTACGAGAGATGCATAACTAGGAACTTTCTGTTTGTTTATTAAACACACATGTATTAACGTTTCCGTATTAATACAATTATAGCATGCAAAATAAACATCTATCATATACTTGGAATACACATAATAAACACTTTATTATTGCCTCTCAGGGCATATTCCCTTCTGTCTCCCACTTGCACTAGAGACGATAATCTAGTTACATAGTGATGTATCTAACACCCATGGAGTTCTGGTGTTGATCATGTTTTGCTCTAGGGAGAGTTTTAGTCAACGGATCTGCTACATTGAGATCCGTATGTACTTTACAAATCTTTATATCTCCATCCTTGACATGTTCACGGATGGAGTGAAACCGGCGCTTAATATGCTTGGAATACTTGTGAGACCTTGGTTCTTTGGCATCGGCAATGGAAATGGAACCATTGTTGTCACAATAGATCACCATTGGGTCCAACGTGCTTGCAACCACACCTAGTTCGGATCTGAACTCCTTCATCCAAACTGCTTCCTGAGCCGCTTCCGAAGCAGCAACATATTCGGCCTCCGTTGTTGATCCCACCACCACGGGTTGTTTGGAACTCCTCCAACTAACCGCTCCACCATTCATGAGAAATACGTATCCTGATTGAGACTTAGAGTCATCCGGATCGGAGGCAAAGCTAACGTCAACATAACACTTAACAACGAGATCTTCTTCACATCCATATACAAGAAACATATCCTTAGTTCTTCGCAAGTACTTAATGATATTTTTGACCGCTATCCAGTGTTCCGAACCTAGATCCGATTGGTACCTACTAGTCAAACTAATAACATGTGCCACATCTGGTCTTGTACATAGCATGGCGTACATTATAGATCATATGGCTGAAGCATAGGGGACTTTGTCCAGTATCGCTCTTTCTTCCGCCGTAGCCGGACTTTGAGTCTTACTCAATGGACTGCCTTGCAACATAGGTAAGAATCCCTTCTTACTTTCGTCCATTTTAAACTTCTTTAAAATCTTATCACGGTATGTACTTTGTGATAGCCCTATTAGGCGCCTAGATCTATCTCTATAGATCTTTATGCCTAATATGTATGACGCTTCATCTAGGTCCTTCATTGAAAATCTGCTGTTTAGATAACTTTTAACACTATTAAAAAGATCTATATCATTTACGATCAATAATATGTCACACACATATAATATCAGAAATGCCACATTGCTCCCTGTCACATCCCAAGATTTTCCAAATCTTGTAATGTGAAAAATAAATAAACAAAATAAATTATTGTTGAATTTTAGGGTGAAAAGAAACTTTTGTTTCTAAATGGAAACTTAAAATCCCATCTTGAACAATCTTTAATTAAAGTTTGAATCCAACAAAATCCAAATCAAGAGAAATGCATTCCTCAATGAATGTATCTTGAAATTTGAACACTGGAGAAATAAACCAAAACCCTAAAAACCCTAAAAACCCTAAAAACCCTAAATGGAATAAAAATCATTTCCAAGTTATCTCCAAGCCTATGGATTTGATCCATATAAAAATTTGTCAACAAACATTTGCAAATGATTAAGAAAGACAAATAAACATATTATAAAGCCATAGAAATTGGTTTCACCTAATTTGGAGCCATAGATAAAATCTGATGAATTTAATAAGATAAAGAAATTGAATTTCCAAAGCTAATAAAGCGCTTATCTAAAATCCATACAAAATGGTGAGCTATTAGTCCTAAAGGGATTTAAAAGGATAAACAAATATTAAATAAGATTTTACAAATTGGAATCACCAAGTTTGGATCTTTAAATAAAAAGATATGGACTTTAAAGATGAAGGAAGAAATATAAAATAAGGAATATTTAAAGACCAAATTAAATCTTGGCCAAATCCATAAGCAAATTGAATGAATATAATCCAAATCAAAATTAAAATAAAAGGATAAAGAATTTTCCAAAATAAAATAAAATGGCATAAATGAAATCCTAGTAGAATAAAGACAAATCCAATTTTAAATGATTAATAAATCATATTAAAAGCTTTTCCAAATAATTCAAGATGAATTATTTGAACCCAAATAATCAAATAAAAACCTAATGAAATTATTTGGAAGGTTTTAGAAATTCAAATGGTGTTAGAAAGTATTATTAAATCTTAACTGATTTAAAACAAGGGCCTATTTAAATAATTAAAAGACCCCAAAAGGAATAAAGTTTTATTCCAAAAATTGACTTCAGATTATATTACTAATCAATATTTAAACCTACACAAATTTTGGTTGATTTTGAAATCAAATTGAGGTTTGAATTATTAAACAAAATCAAAACAGAATATTAGAAAAGGAAAAAGAAAAACAATCTGAATACAAAAAATGAAAACGGACTCGACCCAGTCAGCAGGCCCAACTAAGCCCAGCATCAGCCCACTCACTCTCTCCCTGCGAGAAAACGTTTCGCACCAGAGAAAGAACCCGCAGCGACACTGACCGCCTGGACCCACTCCCCCTCTCTCCCTCACGCTGACAACGGACCCCACCGCCAGCTCCCTTCTTCCTCACCCTCCCGCTGACCTCGCCGGCCGTTGCTGCCAAATGAATGCCGGCGTGAATATGCGTTAACCACGCCATTAAATGGCCTCTCGATCACGCGTACATAAGCGCCTGCCCTCTCTCTCTTTTCCCTCACTCACCGCACCTCCTCCGCCCCAGGGCTGCCCGAATTTCTCTCGGCAACATCCACGGCTCCGGCGAGATTCTCCGTCGATTCCGACCACCACCGCTAGACCCACTGCCTCCAGAGCACACGAGCTTGCTCGCCATCATCTCCTACACCTTCCAGTGCTTTTCCCTCGCTCGGGCGCGCCTCAGACGCTCGGCAACAACCTCGAACTGAACTCCGCCACCCTCTACCTCGACTCCGACGACTCCACACGGTGAGCTCTGACCCCCCTCTCCCCTCTTTTTGATACTCCTGTGCGCGCCAGGACCTTGCGCATCTGACCGTGTCTTCCACTCGTCTTAGCACGCTCTGTAGCTTCGCCACCAACGATGTCTGAGCGAGACCGACGCCGTCACTGACTCCGGCGAGGAATTCCGACTGATCCCGTGCGCCCCTCGACAAATTGCAAACACGTTGAGATTAGGCATCACTCCACGAACTCGGTGAGCATCTCCCTTCCCTCTCTCGCTTCCTGCATCGCCGGCAACGCCACCGCCAGGCCGCTCCGCCGCCAGCCGCCAGTCCAGCGCCGCCCGCTTTAGGTCAAATGTGTAGCGACCGTTAGATCTCGATCCTGTGACGTAGATAGATCCACTTAAAACGAAGGGGTATGCGATCTGTGCCGTGCGATGTAACTTAAATCCAACGGCCCTCAGTGCGTGATCCGAACGAACCGGTACCAGCCAGTAGCAAGCAGCCACGTGTCTCTGTCCGTTTGAAATAAAAACAGAAATGTCTATTAGATGTTCCAATTTGAAAAAATCATAACTTTAAAACCACACGTCCAAATTTTGCAAATTTTATATCAATGGATTCAGCAAAACAAGTACTTTTTGACCATGCACTTTGTTTAGTAAAATGCTTCTGTTAAATTGATTGTTTTTGCAGAAACTTGTGTAAGCATGTTTAGAATATAAAATTTGTTCAAAAATGATTTTTGGAGATAAAACCTTTGGCCAATGGTTTGTTTTTAACCTACTGACCTTAGAAATCAATTTGTGGTTTCAAAAACATATTTGGTGAAGCAAAAGAATGAAACCTTGAATTAAAACATTTCTAGTCAAATAAAACTATGGTTTAATTGTTAAAAATGATTTTGGAGGAAAACCTTTGGGAAGTGTCTTGATTTAAACTCTCTGACCCCAAATACCAAGTTTTATGATTTGAAAATGTATTTGGTGAATCCTATAAAAATTATTACTTTACTAAAGACATTTTCAACCACATAAAATAATGACTTGGTTTAAAAATGGTTTATGAAGTAAAATCTTTTGCAAATGATTTCACCAATTTATAAAATTACCATTAGGTGTTTCCAAATTTTATGAACCATTAGAAACCACTTTTACAACTAAAACAATCTCTTGCATGCTTGCATGCATTGTTTTGTTTCTATCATTTTATGTGATGAATTGCTTGAATGGTAGATTGAAATATTGTTTGATTAATTGAATTATAGTGATTTGAAGTGTGTGAACATTGCAAAGATCAAGGAGTGAACTTATACTCTCTACTAAGTAGGACTTGCATGGAATTTTGCTAAGTATAAACTGTGCTATGGGAAATCCTAGTAGATGAAACCTTAGTAGAATTTCCTAAGTTAAGATTCCTACTACTATCATGCTTAGCTTAGATAGTAGAAAACAAGGGTGGAATATATATTCATGCTATGGAATATTCCTAAGTCTGTGGACTTGTGTTTTGTTAATAAAACAACTAAGTGAATGAATCACCTGGGAGGAATGGAAGGAATGGTTTGTGTTGAGTGGTTCACAAGGCCCATTTCTATGGTTTACCTTGTGTATCTCACTTGTGGATGGCCACCCAGGAACAAAGAGATTTGAGAGGCCAAATGTTAAGAAGCTTCTAGTGCAGCCACTTGGCAATATGGGCTCTGCCTGGATCACATAGGTTGCAAGAACTTAGCCATTTGAAAAGTTGGTGGTAGTGGGATGATAGGTTGGAACGTGTCCATTTGGTCTAAGGGAAGGCTTCTGAAAGGTCCTGTCTTGGTGAAAATCAAGTCTTGTGGGGAAAGTGCACAACCTCTGCAGATGGAAGAATCTAAGTACTTAGCCATGTCCCTGGTAAAGGACAATTTGAGCATTAAGACATGGAAGCTATCAAGAATCTCATCATCCAAATTTCTAAGTTAAAAACTTGTGGTTGAACAAGGGTTGAAGGATCACCAATTTCTATTGGGAGATGCCTTGGGTGATTTTTGTCAAGCAAAAACTTAGTGTTTTCAAATGATAAGGAAAATCTATTTTGAGCAATGCAAGCCTAAAGCTCCACTTAGCCAAATACATATAGATGATAGACTCCACTATACTACCATAGTATCACTTGCCAATACAATTCAAATGTATTGACCCTTGTGGCTGTAACTTGTTATGTTGCAGGTTTGATTGTTATTAGTGAAGTTTAATGATAGGATTACAAGTCTACAACCAACATGTCTGCCTGTGGCACTTTGAAGATGAATGACCCCATGCTATTGTTATATTCTGCTGCATTCTAGTGAGATAGCCAAATGAGCTATGTAAGATGTAATAAATTATTTTATTCCTGGTTATAAAGTTGTATTATGACCTTTGTTTCTTGATATTACATCTTAACTATGGATGCTAGCTATTGATCAAGGGACTAGCATTGTAAACACAGGGATCTCTAGCTTATTAAAGTTTGGGAACCTTACACTCCCACTCACTTTCTTGTAAATATGAGCTTCTCCATAAGTTTGGACAAATCCAAACTCTTTGATCACCTCATCAAAGTGGAGATCCAACTTCGTGATGCTTGTTTCAGTCCATAGATGGATCGTTGAAGCTTGCACACCTTGTTAGCATCCTTAGGATCGACAAAACCCTTTGGTTGTATCATATACAACTCTTCTTCAATTTTACCATTGAGAAACACAGTTTTTCCATCCATCTGCCATATCTCATAATCGAAATATGCAGCAATTGCTAACATAATCCTAACTGACTTTAGCATCGCTATAGGAGCGAACGCCTCATCGTAGTCAACTCCTTGAATTTATCGAAACCCCTTTGCGACAAGTCGAGCTTTATAGACGGTCACATTACCATCAGCATCAGTTTTTCTTTTGAAAATCCATTTATTCTCCACGGCCTTTCGGTCGTGAGGTAAGTCCACCAAGTTCCAAACTTGATTTTCATACATGGATTCCATCTCGGATTTCATAGCTTCTAACCATTCATCAGAATCCGGGCTCATCATCGCTTCTTCATATGTCGCAGGGTCATCATTTTCATCAACCATGAAATTCATGATAGGATTTCCATACAGCTCGGGAGCTGCACGCGTCCTGCTAGACCTGCGAGGTTTGGTAGTACTCTCTTATCGAGTATCATCATCTTTATCATTAGTTCCCTCTTCAACTGGTGAAGCCAACTCTGGAACGACTTCCGACGCTGCGCTACTCGCCATACTTTGAAGAGAAGGTTCTATAACCTCTTCGAGTTCTACCTTCCGACTACTCACACCTTACATGAGAAACTCTTTCTCTAGAAAGGATCCATTCTTGGCAAAAAAACCTTGCCCTCGGATCTGTGATAGAAGGAATACCCAATAGTTTCCTTAGGGTATCCTATGAAGACGCATTTTTCGCTTTGGGTTTGAGTTTATCTGGTTGAAGTATCTTCACATAAACATCGCATCCCCAAACTATAAGAAATGACAACTTAGGTTTGTTTCCAAACCATAATTGTCACATCCCAAAACTTTCCAAATTTTGAAATGTGAAAAATAAATAAACAATAGAAAAAATTGTTGAAATTTAGGGTGAAAAGAAACTTTTTGTTTCTAAATGGAAACATCAAAACCCTTCTTTAACAAAATTTGAATCCAACAAAATTCAAATCAAGTGAAATGCATTCATCAATAAATGTATCTTGAAATTTAAACACTTGGAAAAGTCAAACCAAAACCCTAAAACCCTAATGGGAGGAAATAATTTCCAAGATCTCTCTAAGACTATGGATTTGATCCATATAAAAATTTGTCAACAAACATTCATAAATGATCAAGAATGATAAATAAAAATATTATAAAACCGTAGAAATTGGTTTCACTTAATTTGGATCCATGGATAAAAAATTATGAATTTAATAAGATAAAAAGAAATAATTTCCAAAGATAATAAAGCTCCTATCTAAAGGGATTTAAAAGGATAAACATATATTAAATAAAATCATACAAATTGAATCACCAATTTTGGATCTATAAATAAAAAGATATGCATTTTATATGGCAAAGGAAGAAAATAAATAAATAAGGAATGTTTAAAAGCCAAATTAAATCTTGGCCAAATCCTTAACAAATGAAAGTTATTGAATAATAAAAAGGATTAAAAGATTATTTAAATAAAATCATAAGGATTGAACAATATCCAATTTTATTTAAATAAAGACAAATTGCAAATTATTTAAATTAAATCCCAAAGAAATTATTTAGAAGACAATTTAAATTAAATCCATAAGCAAATGGAATAAAGATAATCCAAACCCAAATAAACTTAAGGGATAAAGAATAGTCCAATAAAATTATATGGCATTAAACCATATTATAATTATATTTAAATGGAGACAAATCCCTAATGAAAATGATTAATTAAATCATGAGAAAATAATAAATGGGAATTTACCTAAGTGGATTAAAAAGTTGTCTTAAAAGAATTATTTGAATAAAAATTATATGGGATTAAGACCATATTTGTTTTTATTTGAATAAAGACAATTTGCCCAATTTTAAATGATTAATAAATCATATTTTTAATAATTCAAAATGAATTATTTGCACTAATAAATAAATAAAATCTACTGAAAAGGATTTCGTAAAGTTTGGATTTCAAATAGAAGTTTGAAAACATATTTGAAATCTCAATTAAATAAAGACAAGTGTCTAAATTAATTAATTAATAAACCATAAAACAATAAGGGAAAATTATTTTAAAATGGACTTTAAATGCATGTTTAAAACAGTATTAGAAACATACTGAATATTTGGAAAAAACATTGAAAAAGAAATCTAAATTCAAATGGTAGTTTGAAATTCAAAACAAAAAATCAAAATGGAAAAAGAAAAAGAAAACAGAAGAAGAAAAAATAAAAAGAAGCAGCCCAGCAGAAGTGCGAAGTGTTTTTCTACTCGAACTCAAACCCGCGCAGACGCTGACGACCAGACCCCACCACACCCCCTCTCTCTCACTAACGATGTTGCCCCACCTGCCAGCCATCTTCTTCCCCACCCGCGGACTAATTCTTCCCCAAATCACCGGTCATTTCTGCCGCTATTTACTCGCGTTCAATTCCCATTAATGCCGCGATAATTTCTAGCCGCGACCACGCACGTTAAAGCTGTTGGAGATATGCCCAAGAGGCAATAATAAAGTGGTTATTATCATATCTTCATACTTATGATAAATGTTTACATACCATGCTATAATTGTATTAATCGGAAACATTAATACTTGTGTGATTTGTAAACATAAAAGAGTCCCTAGTAAAGCCTCTGGTTAAACTAGCTTGTTGGTTAATATATGATCATGGTTTCCTGATCATGAACATAGAGATGTTATTAACAACAGGGTCATATCATTAGGAGAATGATGTGATGGACATACTCCTATAGTTAAGCGTAGCATAAAGATCAAGTCATTTAATATAGTTCATTTGCTATAAGCTTTCTGATACATAGTAACCTAATTCCTTCGACCATGAGATCATGCTTATCACCATCACCGAAAGGATGTTTTGATGACATCAAACACCACACCGTAACTGGCTGGCTATAAAGGTGGCATTGAGTGTTCGGAAAGTATGGGTTGAGACACATGGATCAAGAGTGGGATTTGTCCATCCATATGACAGATAGATATACTCTAGGCCCTCTCGGTGGAATGTCATCCAATTAGCTTGCAAGCATGTGACTGGTTCACAAGGGATCACATACCATGGGAACGAGAAAAGAGTACTTACCGGTAACGAGGTTGAACTAGGTATGCAGAGATACCGACGATCAAAACCTCGGATAAGTAAACTATCATGAGACAAAGGGAAATTGGTATCGTATGTAAGTGGTTCATTCGATCGCAAAGTAATCGTAGAAATATGTGGGAGCCATATGAATTTCCATATTCCTCTATTGGTTATTGTTCGGAGAAGTGTCTCGATCATGTCCGCATAATTCACGAACTGTAGGGAGACACACTTAAGGATTCGATGTTGTTGAGTAGTTATGGAATGATGAGTAAGAGACCGAATGTTGTTCGGAGTCTTGGATGGGATCCGGGATATCACGAGGAGATCCGGAATGGTCCGGAGAATAAGATTCATATAAGGAAAGTCCTGTTTCGGGGTTGGAGAATGGTTCCGGTGTTTTCATCGGGAATGTTCTAGAAGGTTCCGGAATGTCCGGCACTCCGGAGGGGAAGGGTACATGAATGTGTCATACCAAGTTGGAATGATTGCATCATGTACTAGGTGTCATCGCTGAACAAAATAAAGGGTTGAATCAAATCCTAGTTTGAAAAGTCAAACGCTAATTTGAAAAGTCAAACGACTATTTTGGAAGGTGGAGGGGAAGTAGGAAACCTACTTGTGGAGGAGTTCCTCCCCTCCACCGCCGGCCCACTTGGGATCCGAGTTGGGGAGGTACTCCCCTCCCCTTGGTCGGCGCCTCCCACCTATAAAAGGAGGGGCAAGGTTGCCCCTCCTAGCACACAAGTTGCCCCCTCTAAACCCTAACCCTAGCCGCCGCCCTCCATAGACGCCGCCGCCTAGGGCACTCGCCGCCGCCGCCTAGGGAAAACCCTAGCCATCGGCCTTGACCCCTCCTTGGTGTGTCTAAACCTTATAACACCGAGGGCTCTCTCATAGTCCACCATACTCGCTCCTGCTTAAGGCGAAGCCCTGCGAGATCTCCCCTCTACTTCTGGTACCACGCCGTTGTGCTGCCGGAATCGCGAGGAGAGTGCTACAACCTCCGCTACCTGCTGGAACAAGGGAGAGGAAGGTCTTCGTCGAGTACCGAACGTGTGACCGGCTGCGGGAGCGCTGCCGAAACGCAGCGCCGGAAGGATCGTCTACGCGATCTTGAGATCAGGAAGAGTACGACTACATCACCCACGAGAATCCGTTCTCGTTAAACAGTTTGGAATCTTCGAGGGTGAGTTATTCCATCGACTCGTTGCTACAATCTAGTAGATAGATCTTGGCTTGTTTGTTTGTATGCGGTAGAAATTTTTTTTCCATGCTACAAAACCCTACAGTGGTATCAGAGCCGTGTCTATATGTAGATCTGTTGCACGAGTAGAACACAATGGTCATTGTGGGCGTTGATGCTTTTATTATCGATTGCTTCTTGTGTACTTTGCATCTTGCGGGATGTTGGGATGAAGCGGCCCGGGCTAACCTTATATGACATCGTTCATGAGACTTGATCCACGCTTGACATGCAACTTGTATTGCATAAGTGGCTTTACGGGTGCCTGTTTCTCCCAGCATAGTTAAGATTCAATTTACAACGGGTGATTGACAATACTAGTATCAATGTTGTGGTTCTTGTTCGTAAGTTAGAACGACACTTATTGAAATCCCCAAACCACCTAAAACATGCAAAGAAAGTAGAGGCGTATAACTTTGTTTTGCAGGGGTGTGCTGTGATGTGATATGGCCATGATTGTGATTATATATGATGTATGCAATGTTCCTTATTGTAAGTTGGCAACCGGCAGGAGCCATATGGTTGTCTCTAAATTCTGTTAAGACCCGCGTGTCTATTCAAAGTAGTTGTAATAGTTGAAGCTGGTGGACGACAACCATGGAGTGGCGTCATTGACCTTGATGCAATGCCGGTGATGATGGAGATCATGTTCGTGCTTGAAGATGGAGATCGGAAGCACAAGAAGAAAGGCCATATCATACCACATATTATGAATTGCATGTGATGTTAATCCTTTTATGCATCTTGTATTGCTTAGTTCACGACGGTAGCATTATAAGATGATCCCTCAAGCAAACAATTTCAAGTTTTAAAGTGTTCATCCTTAGTAAGCACCGTTGCTAAAGCTCGTTGTTTCGAAGCACCACGTGATGATCGGGTGTGTTAGATTCTGCGAGTGTATACAACGTGAGCAAGCCAGATTTGCTCATGCGGAAGCTAAGGTTTGATCTTGACGAGCCTAGCATGTACAGACATGGTCTTGGAACACGGATCACCGAAAGGTAAAGCATGAGTCATATAGTAGATATGATGAACATGTTGATTGTTCACCATTGAAGCTACATAAACTCTCGTGATGATCGGTTTTGATGTGGGGGATTTGGTTCGTGTGATCACTAAAACAATGTGAGGGATATTGTTTTTAGTGGGAGTTCAACGGCAATATGATTAAAAGTTGAACACTATTTATCATAAATTAAATCAAAGTGAATTTGCATAGTTGTTGTAGTCATTGGCATCCATTTACCACCTTGCGCTTAGTTTTAATTGAGATGATAGAACTATAGAATTCTGGTTAGTTACTTTATGAACTGGTATCGTATTGTTTTGAAGTGTTAATCTAAAGTTTAAAAGTCCTATTGCAAACTTTCAGTAAGTTCCGGTTACTCCATGAAGTTTAAATAATTGGTATTAAAACAAGAGTGAAAATTCCAAGAGTTAGTGTATGAGTATCATGTTTGTCTCCATGCTTCTTGATATTCAAAGAATTGTTTTAATATCAAGGTTATCTAGGATCTGAAAGAGTTGTTTCAGAAACCATGATGTGTGGAAGATATTGTGATATCTGAAACGAAGTTTTGGTTGCAACATGATAGAGTATAATATGGCAAAAGTCATGTTCTCATATTTGATGAGAAGTTGCAAAGGGTTGGAGACACTAGTTGTCCTAATCCACCAAAAGGTTTTGGAGAGCAACATTATACTCGCGATTCATCTTTATAAGCTAAAAGTAGCTTGATCATGAATAATTCCATGATAAGGGTGAATATTTGATGTAATTAAAATAATTTACCACACCAAGAGAATACTAAAGAATGGAATTTGAAAGCACACCAAACATTTGATGATGGTGATCTACTTCAAAGTGCAAGTCCAAAGACATTGGTATTTAACTATACACGCTTTGGACTATGTGTCATATGTATGACTCCACTGTTGATGTTGATAGATTCTTTCAAACAGAAAAGGAAATACTGAAATAGAATCTCATAAATATATGGTAGAAAAGAAAAAAAAAGACTAGAATTGTTCAGTTTAAGTATATAGATGATATACATGTTATGGCTATATTCTTTGCTTATTAAACAATGTGGTTCTTAAGTATTTGATACTGAATTTGTTGGTGTGAATCGTCATACGAAACAACACAATTCATAAACTAGAATGGCCTAAGTAACTAGCAAAAGAATATGTGATGATGTTAATCGAGAACAAATAAAGGGTTATTGTGTTGCTCGTTAAACATCAAAGCTTGCCTTCAAGATTTGTTTTATCAGGTATTATGAGAACAAAAGGGTTGTTCAGATAATTGCCGTAATCCATAAAAGATGGATGATTCACAAATCTCGTTGGAGAAATCACATCCATAAAACTAGTGCTAAAAATGTCGAAAGACAAATTGATTGAAAGATCACTTAGTAAGTGACATCGTCGTTTAAATTATATTGGAAAGAAAACATGAAGAAACTCCATGTGGATGGAATTTTGGAGTCTTTTGATTTTTGATCACATGACACTTGTGAAACTTTCCTAGAGATAATTAAAACTTCGTTCATAGGCCAAAAGGGAACGAATGACTAGCTTATTGGAACTTGTACATATTGTTGTACGAAGTCCATTACGTGTAGTCAAGAGCGATGGATTTCAAATTCATATGCTTTCTCCGAAAATTTGAGCGAATATATGAATATTTACTTAATAAGGATGAAGTGTGAAACATTTGAAAAGTTCAAATACTTTCAAGATGAAGTGCAAAATCATTGTAACAAGAATATAAATAGTTTATGATAAGATCATAAAGGAAGATATTTGAGTTACAAGTTTAGCATAATACCTAAGATTTAAAGAAATCGTTCCGTGAATTTGCATGTCCCGAAACACCATAAGAGTATGGAGCGTTCAAGATATGTAATTAAACCTTGTTTGACATGGTAAGATCAAATGTGTAATTCATAAAACTACCATTATATTTTAAAGATTAAAAGCTTTAGATACTACCGTTTTTCCACTGAAAAGAGCTCCATCATAATCCGTTGAAATGAAACCATATAAAGTTATGGTTTGGGATAAAACCCAAGTTGTCCTTTCTTAAACATTGGCATGCTATGCATAAGAAAGATGTTTGCAACCAAAGTCGGATGAACCTGTCTTTGTATGTTATTTCGAATAACTGTTCCTCCATAACATCGGAGACAAAAGTGTTTGTCACTTAGAACGTCAAGTTTCTTTGAGAAGGAATTTTTCATGAAAAGATAAGTGGGAGGACAATAGAACTTTGATAAGGTTAAAAGAACCTTAGCTGTATGTGCAAAGTTGCACAGCACCGAAAAGTGGGAGTAAGCATCGCGGAGTTGTTACCTAGGACATGTGCATAACGCGGTCCATAGGGTTTTGTTAATTCAAAGGATGCTAAAAGCATATGCAAACTTCAATGGTTGAAGTAAGCATCGCGGAGTTGGAATCTTCACCATGATGAAACTGTTAAAGGAGTTTAAATTCGTCAGAGATGATGAAGATGCTTGCATTTGCAAGAAATTAAGTGGGAGTGCTAAGACATGTTTCTAAAACATTATGTGGAAGACATATTGTTGATTAGAAATGATGTATCTTTTCTTAACACATATTAAGAATTTCATCCTGATGAAAGACTTAGGCAAAACCCAAATATTTGGCATCAATAGACGCTAATATGGTTGTGCCGAAAGTACATAGATGATATATTGAATGAGTTCAATATAGAAACTACGAGAAAGGTTCTTGTCGCACAGATAGGATTGAATAAGTTCAATATTGATGATATATTCAAGTGTATTGACACTTGGTAAGTGAAACAAAGATTCAAGTATAGATTGATACTTGATGTATGAAATCACAAAGAGTATTTATATCAATCATACTGTGATATGTACAAATCCAGATATGTCCTATGCTCTAAATGTTATGAGCATATACCAGAATGATTCATAAGATGATCATTGGACAATAGTAAGGATATTCTTATGATCTTTTGGAAGAACTAAGAGTATATTATTTGTAGAAGTGACAAATAGATGGTTAGTTCATTGTAAAAGTACTACATTGATACTAGTTTTGTCACAAAGTACAAATTAAGTTTATCTCGATCTAAACTAAGGGTGGCACAATATAATGGAAAGTAAGTTCCATAATGGATTTGGATGAGTTCCAAAGTTAAGACACTGTGACAGATACTACAACAAAAGGCTAAGTATATGACTGCTACTATAGAAGCTAAAGAGGGCATTTTTGTCAAGTAGTTTGTTATCAAACTAGGTGTAGTTCACAGCGGGATAATACTATGAAGATATATTGTACGACAATATTATCAACATGTTTTAACCCCAAAGAATTAAAGGTCACACCAAAGGACCAAATTTGTACAAAGCCATATCATTAGAGAATGAGTGATGCGTAGAGACGCAAAGACATGCAATTACACACGGAGCTGGAAGTGTCAGATCCGGAGATCAGTTGACCACTAGGAATCGTTTACATACGACACCAGAAAGCCATAGGTGTTGAATACACAAAGAATTGAAACTAGATTATTGACTCTAGTGCAAGTGGGAGACTGTTGGAGATATGCCCAAGAGGCAATAATAAAGTGCTTATTATCATATCTTCATATTTATGATAAATGTTTACATAACATGCTATAATTGTATTAACAGGAAACATTAATACTTGTGTGATTTGTAAACATAAAAGAGTCCCTAGTAAAGCCTCTTGTTAAACTAGCTTGTTGGTTAATATATGATCATGGTTTCCTGATCATGAACGTAGAGATGTTATTAACAACAGGGTCATATCATTAGGAGAATGATGTGATGCACATACTCCTATAGTTAAGCGTAGCATAAAGATCAAGTCATTTAATATAGTTCATTTGCTATAAGCTTTCTGATACATAGTAACCTAATTCCTTCGACCATGAGATCATGTTAATCACCATCATCGGAAGGATGCTTTGATGATATCAAACACCACACCGTAACTGGGTGGCTATAAAGGTGGCATTGAGTGTTAGGAAAGTATGGGTTGAGGCTCATGGATCAGGAGTGGGATTTGTCCATCCATATGACGGATAGATATACTCTGGGACCTCTCGGTGGAATGTCATCCAATTAGCTTGCAAGCATGTGACTGGCTCACAAGGGATCACATACCACGGGAACAATAAAAGAGTACTTATCAGTAACGAGGTTGAACTAGGTATGCAGAGATACCGACGATCAAAACCTCGGATAAGTAAACTATCGTGAGACAAAAGGAAATTGGTATCGTATGTAAGTGGTTCATTCGATCGCAAAGTAATTGTAGAAATATGTGGGAGCCATATGAATTTCCAGATTCCTCTATTGGTTATTGATCGAAGAAGTGTCTCGATCATGTTCGCATAATTCACGAACCGTAGGGAGACACACTTAAGGATTCGACGTTGTTTGAGTAGTTATGGAATGATGAGTAAGAGACCGAATGTTGTTCGGAGTCTCGGATGGGATCCGAGATATCACGAGGAGATCCGTAATGGTTCGGAGAATAAGATTCATATAAGGAAAGTCCTGTTTCGGGGTTGGAGAATGGTTCCGGTGTTTTCATCGGGAATGTTCTAGAAGGTTCCGGAATGTCCGGCACTCCGGAGGGGAAGGGTACATGAATGTGTCATACCAAGTTGGAATGATTGCATCATGTACTAGGTGTCATCGCTGAACAAAATAAAGGGTTTAATCAAATCCTAGTTTGAAAAGTCAAACGCCAATTTGAAAAGTCAAACGGCTATTTTGGAAGGTGGAGGGGAAGTAGGAAACCTACTTGGGGAGGAGTTCCTCCCCTCCACCCCCGGCCCACTTGGGATCCGAGTTGGGGAGGGACTCCCCTCCCCTGGCGCGCCTCCCTCCACCTATATAAGGAGGGGCAAGGCTGCCCCTCCAAGTACACAAGTTCTCCACCCAAAACCCTAGATCCTAGCCGCCACTGCCTTCCATAGCCGCCGGCCTAGGGCAACTCGCTGCCGCTGCCTAGGTAAAACCCTAGCCGCCGGCCTCGCCCCCTCCTTGGTGTGTCTAAACCCAAGATCACCGAGGACTCTCTCATAGTCCACCATACTCGCTCCGGCTTAAGGCGAAGCCCTGCGAGATCTCCCCTCTACTTCCGGTACCACGCCATTGTGCTGCCGGAATCGCGAGGAGAGTGCTACAAGGGAGAGGAAGGTCTTCGTCGAGTACCGAACGTGTGACCGACTGCGGGAGCACTGACATGGTTATACCTTACGGGTACGTGGCCTCAGCATACCTGGTCCAGCCCAAGGAAGGCCCACAGCAGATGTACGCTGGCCCATGAAGATTTTCGGGTGGCCAAGGCCCATGACGCTTTCGGATCCTTGGAGAGCAAGACTAGCGTAGATAGGAAATTCAAAGGGGTAAAACCCTAGAACTTTTAACCGACTAGGACTATGCCCGGGACCTGCCTAAGTCTATATAAAGGCCAGGAGGGCACGACCTAGATCTCTCGACTCATACTTTCGCATACGCACCACCACGCCAGATCGAATCTGCGCACCCCTGTAACCTCCGGTTTCGCCGTAATCAAGAGCAGACAAGCAGGAGTAGGGTTTTCCCTCCGGGGGCCTGAACCTGGGTAAATCTCGTGTCCCCTGGTTGCTTGTCTGTTAACCGTTCCACGATCTCCAGCATCCCAATCTTCTCCAAAACCCAAGTCCATAACAATGGGCATTGATGAGATCAAACCTCTTCAATTGGCGCCGTCTGTTGGAATTGGGGCTGCTGATTGTGCGATCGTGACGGTCCCGACCCGATCGATCTACAACTCTGCGGCGACGGAGAGTCACCTCTTCTTCGGCGCTTTCGACTTCACCCCCACTCGCCGGCCACCATGAAGGACTTCGAGCCCATAGGCGACGGACTCGAAATCCTGTTCGGGAGCTTCTGCTTCCAGATGGGGCGAACTGGCACCCTCTGTCTCCCTGAGCGGGTGCCCCTACCATCAATCAGGCCCGCTTCATGGGCCCCACACCCCGTGCTACGCACAACATCATCAGCAGATGATTCCTACGACAGCAGCAGCTGCAACTCCGATCTGTGCGATCCGCCATCGGATGCAGGGACCTACGGTTCCGGATCTGAGAGCTGCGGCAGCAGCAGACCGATCTACAAGCGCTACAATGCGCCGCAGTAATCCAGGAGCAACAAACGCCTAACCCGCCGCCCAACACGAACCCCAACCCGCAGGACAAAAACGGCGGAAATGGCGGGAACAGAAGAAGCTAGTCCCCCCCCCCCACCCGAAGGGAAAAACAACGGCCACGTCATCCAACTTAGCAAAGAAGGATGGGTCCAGGCACGCCGCACCGTAGCAGGAGACATAGTCCTGCCTGTAGACTCCCCACGTGAACTGTTGATGGCATACCACTACCTCCTCATCGAGGAGCATAAGAAGCAAGTCAAGATGCAGGAAACACTTGACAAACGCAAGCAAGCAGCCTCTGAGTCCAGCGTGCGACGAGCTGCGCTCTCCGCCATGGCCCCCGGCTCTAGCACGAACGGAAACCAGGGAAACAAGCACCGCTCGCGGGTGGAGAACATGGATCCCAAGGAGCGTCGTGATGTGACCCGAACTCTCCACACATCGTTCATGGAGATGGATGCCGACGGCAACATCATCCCGAAGACACCGCAAGCTGCGATCATGGCAACCACTGCGTATCTCGCGGCCCACCAACCTCCGGAAGGGGACCCGAAAAGAGCCATGCATAAGTCTGCACTCACCGGACTCGGACTTGTCGGAGCTGCGCTCCATGAAGACGCTCCTACGGAGCCGAAGAAGAAAGCTCCGGCCAGGCGCGACCGGAGCCCCACCCCTTCATCCGAAGAGGAAGAGGAACACGACCTTCCTCGAAGAAAGAAGAGCTCGCGTCGCCATAAACGCGACTACGACGCCAGAGACGCGCTCACACAGCGCAAAATCGACAAAGCACGAGCCAAACGTGCATGCTCGTCTGAATCCGAGATGGACGAAGACGAAGGAGAACTCTGCGGAGCTCGATGCTTCAGCAGATCTGTTCGGCGAACACAGATGCCACGCAATTTCAAGCTTCCTTCGGATACTCCGAAGTTCAACGGCACGCAAGATCCAAAAGCCTGGCTCAGTGACCATCTGTCATCCGTCAAGGTGCACGGCGGTAGCAAAGAAACCGCCATGCAATGCCTTCATCTACAGCTGACAGGCGCGGCGCGGGTCTGGCTCAGCAGCCTATCATCAGGGTCCATCCGAAGCTGGGAGGAGCTAGCTTACAGCTTCATCCGAAATTTCAAGGGCACCAGCAAGAGGCCCGCCTCAATCGAAGAGTTGCGAGCATGCACTCAGAAAACGGGCGAAACTATTCGCTCGTACACACTACACTGGTCTAACACCAAGAACTCCACAGCACACATCTCCGAAGAGAGGGCCATCGACGCCTTCAGGGACGGCATCAAACGCCCAGACTTCAAGGAGGAACTCGGGCGCGTCAAGCCCAAAACACTCGACCACCTCATGGACATCGCCAACAGGTGGGCCGACGGCGAAGATTGCATTCACCGAGCACAATCAGATGAAGAGGACGACTACGGCCGAAGACGGGAACGCCGCAGCAAGAGGAGATCGCGCGTCTACGAGGACCGCGACGGACCCGACATGGTCGCGGCTGGCTACGCCGACCATCGCAACGACAACAGTCGCAACAGCGGAGGATACCGCGGAGGAAACTTCCGCGATGGAGGACGCCCAGCGCAGTCGTGGCAACGCCGCTACCGCGATAACGGACCCTCAGCGTACGAAAAGCTTTCGGGACCATGCACCATCCACTTGTACATCGACAAGCAAGATGGCAAAAGAAGGCGAGCCACATGCTCAAGGACTGCCGCGAGTTCCAAAAGCTCAGCGAAAGCATGGTGCAAATGAGGCAACAAGCCCCAATCCCTGCATTCGGAAACACACCTGCACAAGGTGAAATAGCACATGGAGCCCCTCCACCGCCACCTATCGGAGGCCCGAACCAACCAGTCGCACCCGCACAGAACAACGCTGGGAACGGGTACCCCCCACCGAAAGGAGCACTGATGATGATCCAGAAGGGACGCCCCACGAATAGGGTGCAGAAGAAAATCACCCGACAAATCAACCTAGCCGTGGCAACCCCACCTGCCATCCCTGAGTACCTCAGCGGATCGGAGTCCTGCATCACATTCACTCGTGCGGATCACCCTTGCCAGATCCCTCGCCCAGGTCATGCTGCCCTGGTGCTGGAGGCGCAGATCGGAGGTTTCGAGATGAGTCGCGTCTTCATGGACGGCGGCAGCGGCATCAACCTAATGTTCGCAAGCACTCTAGCGGCAATGCGGATCCCACAATGCAGCCTGGAACAGTCAGACACAACGTTCCACGGCATCGTTCCAGGGAAGGGCATATTCCCCCTGGGCAAAATAGGGCTCGACGTCATCTTCGGGAAGCCGGACAACTTCCGGCAGGAGCGACTCGAATTTGAAGTGGTGGACTGGCCGTCACAATACCACGCCATACTTGGGCGTGTAGCATTCACAAGGTTCCTGGCTATCCCACACTACGCATACCTGCTACTCAAGATACCAGGGCCGAAGGGCGTCATCACAGTCCACGGGAGCTTCACCCGATTGGACCAGTGCGACAGGGATTTCAACAAAATCTCCCAGTCTTTCGGCATGCAAGACGAGCTCGTAAGGCTCCGTGAGGTGACGGACAATGGGGCACCCCCAGTCACAAGGCAAAACGCACCCGACATGTCTTTCGACTCCACCGTCAACACAAAGAAGGTGAAGGTCCATCCGACGGATGCCTCCAAGACGGCGCTGATCGCCAACGACCTCAGCCCCGCATAGGAAGGCGCGCTCGTCGAATTCCTCCGTGAGCGCTGGGAAATCTTCGCCTGGTGTCCTGCGGACATGCCAGGAGTTCCCAGGGAATTCGCCGAGCACGCACTCAATGTCTTTCCAGACACCAAGCCAGTCAAGCAGTCCATCCGGAGACTGTCCGAGCCGCGAGCCAAAGCCATCGGCAAGGAAATCAATAGACTACTCGCTGCAGACTTCATCAGGGAAATCAAGGAAAGCGAGTGGCTTGCGAATACAGTGATGGTCCCAAAGAAGGACACGGACATCCTGCGGATGTGTGTGGACTTCACGTCACTAAACAAGCATTGCCCAAAGGACCACTTCCCTCTTCCTCGGATCGATCAGATCATTGATTCAACTGCAGGATGTGAGAAACTCTCCTTCCTCGATGCCTACTCAGGCTATAACCAGATTCGACTCAAGGTCGAAGATCAGGAGAAAACGGCGTTTATCACACCGTTCGGAGTATTCTGCTACAACACAATGCCTTTCGGGCTAAAGAACGCAGGTGCCACGTACCAGCGATGCATGCAGGCCTGCCTCAAGGACCAGATCGGTCACAACGTCCAAGTCTATGTTGACGACATAGTCATAAAAACCAGGGAGGCAAGGACACTTATCGACGATCTCCGCGAGACGTTCGACAACCTTGATCGCTACAGGATCAAGCTCAACCCCGAAAAATGCGCCTTCGGCATCCCATCGGGTCAGCTGCTTGGGTACTTCATCTCTCAACGAGGGATCGAGGCGAACCCGAAGAAAATTAGAGCCATCATGGTGATGGAGAAGCCAAAAAACCTCAAAGGCGTCCAGCAGCTCGCGGGACGAATAGCGGCGCTAAGCAGATTCATCAACCGCATGGGCGAGAAGGCCCTGCCATTCTACCAGCTACTACGCAAGGCAGACAAGTTTGAGTGGACGCCAGAAGCCAACGATGCATTCGAAAGCCTCAAGCGGCTCCTCTCCACCTCGCCCGTCTTGGTCACGCCAAAGGAGCACGAGCCTCTGTTGTTGTACATAGCAGCCACACACAAAGTGGTCAGCACCGTGCTCGTGGTCGAACGACCCGAAGAAGGCAAGACCCACGGGGTCCAGCGCCCAATCTACTACCTCAGCGAGGTACTGACACCAACAAAGCAGAGGTACCCTCACTACCAGAAGCTCGCCTACGGCGTGTTCATGACGGCTCGACGACTGAGCCATTACTTCCAGGAGCACCAAGTGATGGTCGTCAACGAAGCACCCCTGAACAGCATCCTGAATAATCCAGAGGCCACAGGACGCGTGGCCCTGTGGGGCATCGAGCTGTCACCCTTGGACATCGTCTACGAGAAACGACTCGCAATCAAATCTCAAGTCCTTCCGGACTTCCTGGTACATTGGATGGAGCTGCAGCTGCCAGACATCCCAGATATGTCGCAGTCATGGACGATGCACTTCGACAGCTCCAAGCGAGAAGCTGGAGCAGGAGCGGGGGTCATACTGACCTCCCCGCAAGGCGACACGATGAAGTACGTCCTTCGGATGAAATTCCGAGCTTCTAAAAATGAGGCCGAATACGAAGCCCTCATCCACGGCATGAGGATGGCAAAGATATGCGGCGCAACGCGACTGGTCATCTACGGTGACTCCAACCTCATCGTCCAGCAGACGATGAATGAGTGCGACGCACACGCCGAAAACATGATCGCGTACCGCGCGCTCTACAACGCACTCGAAGGAGAATTCGACGGCTACGAGCTTCGGCACGTTGGAAGAGAAAGCAACGAGGAAGCCGACAGACTCGCCAACATCGGCTCCACCTGCGCAAAAGTGCCACCAGGTGTGTTCCTCGAACAAATCTGTGTGCCATCCATCAAGCGAAAATTCCCCAAGGGATCACCCGAAGAAGCAGAACATTCGGGGGCTACGCTGCCCGAAGGACATGAAGGACCCGAGAAACTGGACACATAAGTCGCCATGGTAAACCTAATGCAGGTCATGGCAGTCGAAGAAACTTGGACGCGACCATACCTCCAGTTCTTGTTAAATGGAGAACTGTCTGACAGCCCGACAGATGCCCGGCGCATATCTCGTCGGTCAAAAGCCTTCACCACCATCAATGGCGAGCTGTACAAGCGCAGTATTACGGGTGTACTACAAAGGTGTGTCACCATCGGTGACGGGAAATCCATCCTCCAAGACATCCACGAGGGCATCTGCGGCCATCATGTAGGCAGCCGTTCCCTAGTCGCCAAAGCTCTACGGGCCGGATTCTACTGGCCAACGGCCATGAGCGACGCAAAGGACATCGTCCGAAGATGCAACAGATGCCAACGGTTCGCCGACAAACCACACGCACCCTGGTCAGAGCTCAGACCCATACCTATAGCTTGGCCTTTTGCTCAATGGGGCCTCGACATGATCGGCACACTGCCAAAGTCCTCGAAAGGGGGACACGTTTACCTCCTGGTCACAGTCGACAAATTCACCAAGTGGATCGAGGCCATGCCCGTCACCAACCAAAAGGGCAAAACTGCCGTCAAGTTCTTCGAGTCCATTGTCTACAGGTTCGGCGTACCGCATAGCATCATCACCGACAATGGATCGAACTTTATCTCCAAGGAATTCCAGGACTTCTGCGAAGGCCTTGGGATCAACATCGCGTACGCCTCAGTGGCACACCCCCAAACGAACGGGCAAGTGGAAAAGGCCAACGGCCTAATCGGCGCTGGCATCAAGAAGCGCCTCATGAGTCCACTCGAATAGAAAGTAGGAGCCTGGACGAAAGATCTACCATCCGTCCTACGGAGCTTACGGACCACGCCAAACAGCTCCACAGGCTACACACCGTTCTTCATGGTGCACGGAGCTGAAGCCGTGCTACCAGCCGAAGTACGCCACCAGGCCCCCCGGGTCGTCGCTTACAGCAAAGTCGAATCCACGGCTGCACTCGAAGATGCCGTCGACACACTCGACGAAGCAAGAGACATAGCAGCAGCTCGATCAGCGGTGTACCAGCAGAGTCTCCGCAACTACCACAGCCGCCGGCTGCGCCCAAGGTCCTTCGTCGAAGGAGACCTCGTCTTGCGACTCAAGCAAGAGCGACCGACGAAATTCGAGTCACCATGGGAAGGACCCTACGTCATCACCGAAGTCATCCCAGGTGGCGCCTACCACCTCAAGCACGTGGAGTCTAGAGTTGCATACTCCAACCCATGGAACATCTCGCACTTGCGACGATTCTACCCCTAGCTACCTACCCCCTTTACTTTCAATAAGGCTTTCAGCCAAGGATATTCAGCCGAACAATGTACTCCCTCCATTACGATATAAATAAAGCTAAGTGTCTCGCCCCAAACTCCAGTTCATTATTTGCAACTCTACTTTACACTGCAAACGCACTCGGGGGCTCCCCCCACCTCACGATTTCGTCGACTGAGGATCACGCGTGTACACCTGAGTAGCTGATAGCGTCAGGCAAACGAAAAGGACACGTACTCAAACAAAGCACTGCGTGCTTACAGAAAAAAAACTTTACAAAGGGCACAACACGCCCAGTCGAAATATACAAATTTTACATCTATCTATTTTACAGGTACTACCTATTCTGAAGAATAACCTGAGCATGTTGCTCAAACAAATCTACGACCTGTTCGGCATACTGCCTTACAGCTGCGTAATGCGGACGCATGTCCCACTCATCACCGTCCGGCCGAGGAGGTGGCCCAGCTGCCACAGCAGCCAAATCCACATCAGGCCAGTGCAGCCGCACAAGAGACAAACCAGCCTTCACTCCTGCGACGAGCTATTGCCGCACCAACTCCTTGACATTGCTCACGTTCCGAAACTTCGACAGAAGACCCGCAAGGCTCGTCGGTACGGCATCCAAAGGAAACATGACGTGCAACACCGAGGCAAGCGACGTCTGCACTTGGCGAAGCACTCGCGAAACCTGGTGCACACGATCCTGCACCGTCGCCAGAACCATGGCACGGTCACGATCCATCCAGAAAAAGCCACCAGCTTCCATGTCCTGTTGAGTCAAGCAATTGACCCGAACAGCGAGACGCTCCTTCTCTTCCCTCGGAGCAAGGTTCGCACCTGCGACAATTGCACAAAGTAAGAGCAAGGCCAACAGGCTCATCCGAAAAACTGAGCTACAGCTCGAAACAAAGAACAACTTTCATTGAAGCTGCTCGGACAGCCGAACAAGTTCCGCCATCAAGTACTCCTCCCTGGCTGCACCACGATCCGCCTTGGACTTCCAAACATCGGCATGACCTCGCAACCCGAGCAACTCCCTCTCCAGACTACGCACACGATCCCGAAGAAAAGCGAGTTGCGAGGAATCATCCAAAGATGGTCGCAGCAGCACTGCGGACGAGGTGTCAACAGGGTCAGCACCCGAAGGAACCTAGAGCAGCAGACAAAGAAAGGGACACAAACATTCAGACAATGGTAGAGCACAACTCAGGCGAATTCATTCAACACATAAAAGGCCACTACGTGGCACAAGAATTGTGTTCATCAAAATATTTACAGCAAAAGAAGACTACAAATTATCCTACGTCTACAACACCTAAGACGCGGCGCCCTGAGTCGCCTCGGAGCCGGACTGCCTAGCTTTGGCCCCGCCCTGCTGCCGCAGCGCATACTCAGACAGCAAATCAATGAGATTTGGCCCATATCGCTTGCAGCGAGCAGAGTAGGCAGCAAAAGCTACCTTGGATCCATCTGCGGTCGTCGGCATCCGGGAGGTGATCTGAGGCAGGTCGAGCTCCGCTCTAGCCGCCAAAGCCATCGCCAGCCCGACGGACATGCTGATGCCCTTCTGCTTGCGCTTGTACGCTGCAGGCGCTTCGGCTGACAAAGCCTCCGCCAGAGCATCCACATCATCCAGGGCCGCGCCCTTAGGGACAAGCTCCTTGTAGAAGCGGCCAAGGACCTCCTTCGCCTTGGCAAGGGAACCGCCGACGGTGCTGCAACGATCTTCGACCGCTGCAGTAGCATCATCTAGAGCACTCCCGTGCTCCAGAGCGCCCTGGTCAAACTCGATGCCTGCGGCATCTGAGATAAAAAGAAAGGGACATGACGAAAAGCAACGCAGAAGAAGACAGGACACACGAAGAAATAAGCACAAATACAACACTTACCCGAAACATCCTTGGCAGCAGCCATGAGCTTGCCCGCCACCTCTTTCTCACGAGCAGCCGCAACAGTGGCCAGTTGCTTCTCACGGTCCGCGGCCTCCTGCTGCAGACGTTCCTTCGCTTCGGCTGCCTTAGTCAGCTCTAGCTCGAGGCGTTCCTTCGCACCAACGGCGGCCTCGGCCTTCTTCTCCGACTGACCAAGGATCTTCTTGAGAGCGTCGACTTCACGGAGAGAAGTATTATGCTCCACTGCATTCAAAACAAGCAAACGTCAGAGAGAAGGACCAGAATAAATGAAAGAAGCACCAACAGCAAACAGGTACCTTGAAGCTGCCGAAGGTTCGCCTCCAGCACCAGGCGCTCCTGCACCAGTCGCTTGGCTTCCTGCACAAAAGGCTGCAGAAAAAGAAACAGCAGTAAGAAAAAGGACTCGGGGGCTACGCCCAACACAAAGGAATAAAAACAAAATTCGCACACGAAGACACTCGGGGGCTCCCCCGTGGCACGAAGCAAAGGTACTCACATGCTCGGATAGCGACTCCAAAGACCCGCTGGCGAAATTCTGAGGCGCAACCACCTGCACCTCCTGCACAGGAGGATCCGGAGCGGTGCCCCCTGAAGTCGCCACTGTCTGAGGAGGAGGAGACGCAATTTTCGACTCCCCCATCATCTCCCGCGCACCATCACTGGAGGAGTCGCGGGAGGAATGCCTGCATACGAAGCAATCAGCACAAGTGCAAAATCAAAAAGGAAAAAGGACAGTAGTATAACAAGAAACTTACGAGCCCAGCGAGCTCAGGTCGAAGACAGGAGGAGTCCTTCGGGCTCTCTTCTCTTCCTTCTTCTCCTCTTTCTTCTCTTCCTTCTTTTATTCCTTCTTCCGCTTTGCTGGCAGGTGCGGTGCCACAGCCCGCACAGGAATGGCGGGAATGGGAGAGGAAGAATCTCCATGACCATCACTATGACGCTCAAGGCCCAGAGGATTTCTGGGAGTCGGAGGAGTCGATGCATCTGAAGACTCGCTGGAGCTCCGTGATCGTTTGCGTGTATGGTCCTCACTCGACTCGTCGGCATCTTCGGCCGGAGATCGCGCTGAAGGAAGTTCGGACACGGACTCCACCACTTCATTATCCGGGGCATTCGGATACTTTTCAGGCAATGGCGGCACCATGCCCGGTACCTTGAAGCTCTGCCACAACAGAAGGAACTTTGTTAGCAAACAAAGTAAATAAATACGCAGCCAACAAAAAAGCGCTACGCACACAAATCTACACCTGTGGAACAGCCAACGCCGAAGAAAACGGCGGAGTCAGCGACTTCCCCGGGATTTTCTCTCCGGCCTTGAACTTCAGCAGCGCGCGAAGGGTCTTGTCAAGATCCTCCTCGGAGACTTTCTCAGCTGAAACCCTCGTCGGATCACGGCGCCCAGAATAAAGAAACATCGGGTGCGCCCTCGCTTGGAGAGGCTGCACCCGATGCTCAAGAAACGTCCGGATGATGTCCACGCCGTTCACTTCCTTCTCTGGAATTAGCTGGAGATCCTCCACCCGACGGTAAAGGGCCTCTATTTCCGCCACCTCGCCATCCAAGATTTTGTTTTTCCAAGACCTTTTCGGCTCAATGATTTGGGAAGGGTCAAAAGGAACAAGACCAAAATCTTGCCCAGGCACTACGGGGTCGCGGATGCAAAACCATCGCCTCCGCCAGTACTGGACGGATTCGGACATGGAAAAGGAAAAGAAAAGAAGATTGGGACTAAGAGAGATGATGCAACCCCCAATGGGATAAACACCATCCGAACCAGACTGCCTCTTCACGGAATAAAGTTTTCGGAAGAGGCCAAAGTGCGGCTCAATGCCGAGCCAGCACTCGCAAAAAGTGATGAAGCAAGCAATGTGGAGAAGAGAGTTGGGCGAAAGATGATGAAGTTGGATGCCATAGAGAAAGAGAAGCCCACGGAGAAAGTTGTGGACTGGAAAGGAAAACCCACGCATAACGAAGGCAAGAAACATAACCCGATACCCAGCTGGGGGACGGGGGATTACCTCGTTGCCGGGGAGTCTGACGGCCTCCCTATCTTGTGGGATCAGACCTCGCTCGCGAATCTTGCGGAGATCGCTCTCCCGCATCTCTGATCGCCGCCAGCCGTCGTCGGTGACGCGGGTAGCGGTGGCGCCTTTCTTTCCTCCGGCGGCGCTGGTACCAACGGCAGATGACGATTTCTTCGGCTTCCCCATTGCGCTACAGCGGCGCCGACGGTGAAAGCGCAGAAAGGAAGATGGAAATGTGGAGGGAAATCCCAGCGCGCAAGAATCGCTAGAGCACAAGGAGGCAGTGAAAACAAGAACTGATGCGGTGAAAACAAACTGCGATTTTCCCCAATGATTATAACGACGAAGACGACGCACGGTAGCCGTCCATCCAGAAGACCTAACGCCAACGGCAGATCTAACCATACATGTGTCAGCATCACAACGAACTGTCGTTACCACGCCGTCCACTACGCACCGAAATCAAGGAGACGCCGTAATTATCTCCACGCCACGCGTGACCGATCAATTCAAGGTCAGCAAGTGGGACCCACGTTCGTCCAGTCAAGTCCTCTCTGGCGTAGCAGATGCTTGAGGTCATTGATCGTCAGCACCGATGTCATCAAAAGCTATACTAGCACCAACTACAATTCTTCGGCTCCACAGCTAAGAGTACTCACTCGAATCTTCGATTCGACTAAATACTCGGGGGCTACTCCTATCAGGAGCGCTGGCCGCGCACCCGAAAGACGAATAAAGACAAAATAATTCTTCAAGTCCTACGTCGAGTCTATGACTCCACTACGGACTCGGGGGCTACTCCCATAGGGAGGGTGGATTTAAGCATCCGAAATTTTTTGTGTCCTACGGACTTAACAACTGTACAATGTTTTGAGATAAAGTCTCCGCTCGAGTCTACGACTCGAACAGACACTCGGGGGCTACTCCCATAGGGAGCGCTGGTCGCGCACCCTATGAAATCTTCGACTGCGATCTTTCGAATCAGCACGCAAAAACTTTTCGGCAACTCTGCCCCAACAAAACGCCTAGTGAGCAACGGTCTCCTTGGCCACCCGAAACACCTCCGAGGTGACAAACATTCGGATGTTGTGTCTACGACACAAAGATAAGACCTACAGATATCATCTGATGGCCTGGCAACGCACACGACTGCGCTCTGCTAGTAAAAACCCGTGCTAACAGGTGCGATGAAAAATCCCGACGGACGGGTTGGGTACATCAATTAAATTCACTGGAATTCCACTCCTGTAAGTCCTCCACGGCCCGAGTCGAATTACGCCAGCATATGTTCCAGTTTCGAGTTGAGGGAATCGAATCTGAGGAAGATCGTGTTGTTTCGTCCTAAGACAGTTAACTGACCCTGATCCGTCGGGTGAGTCAGGCACACGCATCAACAATCCCTACACACATACTGTTGAAACATATAGTCACACCCGAAAGATTAAAGAGTCCTCAGCCGAATCTGCGATTCGACTGATCACTCGGGGGCTACTGACATGGTAATACCTTACGGGTACGTGGCCTCAGCATACCTGGTCCAGTACAAGGAAGGCCCACAGCAGATGTACGCTGGCCCATGAAGATTTTCGGGTGGCCAAGGCCCATGACGCCTTCGGATCCTTGGAGAGCAAGACTAGCGTAGATAGGAAATTCAAAGGGGTAAAACCCTAGAACTTTTAACCGACTAGGACTATGCCCGGGACCTGCCTAAGTCTATATAAAGGCCAGGAGGGCACGACCTAGATCTCTCGACTCATACTTTCGCATACGCACCACCACGCCAGATCGAATCTGCGCACCCCTATAACCTTCGGTTCCGCCGTAATCAAGAGCAAACAAGCAGGAGTAGGGTTTTCCCTCTGGGGGCCTGAACCTGGGTAAATCCCGTGTCCCCTGGTTGCTTGTCTGTTAACCGTTCCACGATCTCCAGCATCCCCATCTTCTCCAAAACCCAAGTCCATAACAATGGGCATTGATGAGATCAAACCTCTTCAAGCGCTGCCGGAACGCAGCGCCGGAAGGATCGTCTACGCGATCTTGAGATCGGGAAGAGTACGACTACATCACCCACGAGAATCCGCTCTCGTTAAACACTTTGGAATCTTCGAGGGTGAGTTATTCCATCGACTCGTTTCTACAATCTAGTAGATAGATCTTGGCTTGTTTGTTTGTATGCGGTAGAAAATTTTTGTTTTCCATGCTACGAAACCCTACAAGTTCAAACAGAACTTAGACAATTTTTTTGCGAGAAAACGACAAGTGTGGTGGTCCAACTATTGGAATACGTCCCAATTCTCACTCATATGCTAAGTCTATGATATCTTCCCTTAGACGTTTTATGGCGGTATCTAAGTCTTGGGTATACTTCTCTTCTCTAAGGTCATTTTGAGTGTTGAGCATTCTCCACTTGAGTCTTTCACCAAGCTCCTTGATAGCATTCCAAGCTGCATTTCTTGGAGATTCAAAGAATGACATATACATTTCTGAGTTGGTGACCATGCAGAATCCCAAATCTTTGTGCTTGTCTCCCTTGTTTTTGTACAAGTGGAGTTGCACCCACCAATATTCTTCTCCTTCATCCATCACGGGAAATCCCTAGTACACGGCCTCACCATGTATTCCCAAGCTAACCATGAGGTTTTTGAGTGCCTTGGGAAACTCCGTCTCACATTCTAAAGTCATGGTCATGAGTGGTCCTTCTTGACGGCTTCGTTGATGGTGGCCATCTACAAATAGAGATGAGAAAGAAGATTTGAAGATATTTACAAGAAGGAAAGGACAAGTGTGGAATTTGCAAAGAGTTGCATTTTCCTTGTGGTTTCCTTAGTCTAATCCAACTTATGGTCATAATCCTAGAGGCAACACAGTGCCCTGATACCATCTGTGAGACCCCACCTTTTAAAGGTAAAGGTCCCTGTAATTTCAATGCTAGTCCCTGGATCAAATGCTAGAATCCACAGTTTAAGATGAAGTACACAGATACAAAGGTCGTTTATTACATCGTCATTCCAGAGATAACATAGTCTTTACAACTCAATAGCCTAAGGATAATACATAGAGTTCATAACATAAAGTAAATAACTATAAATCTTCATCTTCATGTGCCACAAGCAAGCATTTTGAGTGTAGACTCACAAACCTAATCTCCATCAAAGTAACCTGCAACATCATAAGTTACAGCCATAGTGGGTCAATACATTTGGAATTGAATTGGCAAGTGATACCATAGTAGAATAGTAGTATCTAACTTCTATATGAATTTGGCTAAGTGTAGCATAGGCTTGCTTTTCTCAAAATACGGTTTTCCTTATTAGTTGAAAACACTAAGTTTTTGTTTGTCAAAAACATGCAAGGAACCACCAGTAGACATTGGTGAACCTTTACCCCTGTTCAACCACAAGTTTTTAACTTAGAAATTGGGATGAGGAGATCCTTGATTGCTTCAATGTCTTTGATGCTGAAATTTTCCGTTGCCGAGGACATGGCTAAGTACTTAGGTTTTACCCTCTCGAGTGGTGGTGCACTTTCCCCACAAGACTCGACATGCATCGAGACGAGAACTTTCAGAAGCATTCCCTTAGACCACCATGGACGCGTTCCATCCTATCACCGTACCACCAACTGTCCATCTGGCTAAGTTCTTGCAACCTATGTGGTCAAGGCAGAGCCCATATGCCATGTGGTTGCACTATAAGATTCCCAACACTAAACATCTCAAATACCTTTGTTCCTGGGTGCCTTTCCACAAGTGTGATACACAAGGTAAACCATAGACATGGGCCTTGTGTAACCACTCAACATAAACCAACATACCATTCCACCCAGGTGATTCATTGACATAGTTGTTTTATTAATAAAAACACAAGTCATAGACTTGGCAAAATTTCATAGCATGAATAATACACCCTTGTTTCCTACTAGCTAGGCTAAGCATGATAACATAACAAGTTTTCTTAACTTAGGGAAAAATCTGCTAAGACTACAAAATATCACTAATGCATAGTCCAAATAATAGGACAAAATATATGGAGCATCACTTGCCTTGATAGTTGGTTGAGTAGCAACAGTCCTCACAATCACAATCACCACTATCACCAAAATCTATACATAAAATAAAAACACCAAATTCACATTCAAATATCCAAACAAAAATATATATGAATGCATGCAAATGCAATGGAACGATTTTTCTATACTAAGCAAGTCAAACCAAACAGTACTGAACACAAAGTAATCTATCTAAAGTCTAAACAAACTCAATTTTTCTTTAAAATCATTTTCTAAATAATTTATATAGCCAAAATAAGCAAATAATTGGTTCTGCAAATAATCCTATTTTTCAAAAGAAACATAATAATTCAAGGACACAGAAGTGTAGGGTTTGATTTTCTGAATCAAATGATATATTATTTGCATTTTTTGGACAAACGAAACAAAAGATATGAATTTTACAAGTTTAAATTCCTAATAGATTCAAAAACAGATTTCAATTCTAAAGTACAGACGTGTGGCAGCGCCTGATTGGATGATACTGTTTTGCTCAGGATCACCCTTCCGCGCCGTTGGATCAAGTCAGATCCAACGCGCCAGATCGAAACTTACCGCTTCACTCACGATCTGATCTACAACGCTCGATCTCGATCTAACGACTCTAGATCAAACGGCCATACACGGGCGACGCTGATGGCTACTGGCGGTGGTGGCGCTTTTTCCGGTGACGCTCTGGCGAATCCAGAGGGCGCTAGGGGTAGTGTTGTGGCTTACCAGTGTCGCACAGATGCGAGGGAGCTCAAGGCGCAGTTGGCTTGGATAGGGGCGTGCTGCTGCGGCCATGGGAGCTCGTCGGAGTTGCTGCTAGCGTCGGGCTTTTGCAAACGGCAACGGAGGCAACGACCTAAGTCACCATATTGCAAACAAAGGGCATCAGGACGTGCACAAGGACAAGGCGCACATAGTGGTTTGAACTAGAAGGCAATGGGCGTGCATACCTGAACGGAATTACTCGCTGGAGTTATGGACGGCGTCGGGTGCTCGCAGGGGTTGACGGGGATGGCGACCTAGGGAGATAGGATGAACAAGTGGTGTCAGAAGGAGCGCAAAGATCAGAGAAACAACTTCGTATGAATGAGGGACAGGGGCGAGCACGATACTCACCAGAATAGTTCACCAGAGTTTGTGGGCCAGCTGTTGTTCGAGCTCGAATATAGGCAGCCTGGGGGAATTCCGGTGTTGTGGGTTGGGAGGAAATGACCGTGGCGAGGTGGTGGTTAAATATCAGGTGAGGGGCGAGAGAATTACTGCCTAAATCAATGGAATTGATTCGGCCTGATTTGGGGAAGAAACTAGCGGCGACTGCATGGTCAGCAGCGCGTGAATGAGAACAATGAGCTGACGTAGGGCCCAGTTGTCAGTGACTGCGGGGTAAGGCACGCGAGGGTGAGAGAGGGAGCAGAGGGAAAAAACCCCGGGTGGGCTGCTGGGCCAGATGTGGTGTTGGGACGAAAGGGTAGAGTAGGTTTTTTTTCTTTTATCCTTTTTCATTTCTGTTTTGATTTTCAGGAATGAATTTGAAACCCTAATTCAAACTTGTTTGAATTCAAACCTTTTCTATATTTTTGTACTGTGATCCTATCATCCAAAAGTGTGTCACACACATCTGTTCACTCAAAAACACTTTGGTCTTTTGAAAATAAAAATAAAACCATGCCTCATAAGAATATAAATAAAAGGGCATAGTAAAGGTTTTATTTAGTATAAAACTTTGAAAATTCTTGTGCAAGCTCTAGATGCGATGATGATATGAATGCAATGCATGGTTTTACAATTCATGAATTTTTGGGATGTTACAAATCTAACCCCCTTAAGATGAATCTCGCCCTCGAGATTCGGATTGGCTAGCAAATAGGTGTGGGTGGTCTTTCCGAAGATCATCTTCTCTTTCCCAAGTTGCTTCTTCTTTGGTATGATTATTCCACTGTACTTTACAAAATTTGATGGTCTTAGTGCGAGTAACCCTTTCTTCTGTCTCAAGAATCTTGATAGGTTTCTCTTCATAGGTGAGATCACTCTCCAATTGGACCTCTTCCTTCAATTAAGTTTCTTCCATATCCGAATGACACTTCTTCAATTGAGTCACATGAAACACATTGTGAACTGCTGACAGTGATTCAGGCAATTCAATATCATAAGCCACTTCTCCTTTGCGGCTCAAGATCTTGAATGGTCCAACATATCTTGGTGCCAATTTTCCTTTGACTCCAAATCTCTTCACACCACGAAGTGGTGAGACTCTAAGATAAGCTCTATCACCTACCTCATAGGTGACTTCTATACGCTTTGGATCTACATAGCTCTTTTGTTGGGACTGGGCTATCTTCAATCTGTCCTTTACCAATTTGACTTTCTCTTCAACTTCCTTGATCAGTTCTGGTCCGAACAAATTTCTTTCTCCTACACCACTCCATAGCAATGGTGTAGTGCACTTCCTTCCATAAAGAAATTCAAACGGTGCCATCTCAATGCTTGCTTGATAGCTGTTATTGTAAGAGAATTCTGCGTAAGGAAGACTTTCATCCAAACTAGCACCATAGTCTAGGGCACATGCCCTCAACATATCCTCCAAAATCTAATTCGTCCTTTCCGTCTGTCCATCAGTCTGGGGGTGAAAAGCTATGTTGAACTCTAACATTGTTCCCAATGATTCATGCAGTTGTCGCCAAAAATGTGAAGTGAACTGAGTTCCTCTATCAGACACAATACTCTTAGGCACTCCATGCAGACATACAATCCTGTTCATATAGATGTTAGCTAACTTAGCACTTGTATAGGTAGTCTTCACGGGTATGAAATGAGCTACTTTAGTTAGGCGATCCACAACAACCCAAATGGAATCATATCCAGATCTTGTCCTTGGCAATCAGGTGATAAAGTCCATTCCAATTTTATCCCACTTCCAATCAGGAATAGGTAGTGGTTGCAATAATCCTGCCGGTTTTTGATGTTCCGCTTTCACTCGACTACACACATCACATAATGCAATATGTTCCACGATATCTTTCTTGAGGTTGTTCCACCAAAATATTTCCTTCGCATCCATGTACATTTTGGTGTTACCTGGATGAATGGAATATGGTGAGTTGTGTGCTTGTTGCAGAATCAATTTCTGAAGCTCCGTATCTTGCGGAATGCACATACGCTTTCCATACCATAAAGTACCTTGTTCATCTTCGTGGAATCCTTTAGCCTTCCCTTTGCTAATTTTACCTTTAATCTCCTCTATTTCCTTGTCCAACTTTTGGGCTTCAATTATAGCCCCTCTGGGATGTAAAATATATCTCTTCTCACCATCCCCATAGTGTATGAGACAAATGTATGCATTTCGATTAGGGTCGTATTCTATGGTTACGATTCTACCCGATATGTCTTTTTGATTCCGTCTAAAATCGATTTTACGGTATAGGCGCTTATGACCTCCCCCTCTATGCCTTGCGGTAATGATTCCTCTGGAATTACGACCTTTACCACAACGGTGCCGTCCATGGATCAAATTATTTCGTGGATTGGATTTCACTTGCCTGTCTATGGTTCCCTTGCGTGTGCTAGGGATAGGTGTTTTGTATAAATGTTTCGCCGTATTATTAAGTATTCTCCTTTAGTTTTTTCTCTATCTAGAAGTGGAATAGAATGTCCAACAATGTGGGTTGAACATCCAATGACATGAGATATCCTTCAGGCACTATCTCCAATCTGAGATCTTTGAATTAGGCACACAGATCATCTGGCAATTCTCCCTTAGTAAGGCCATTCACATAAACCTTACGGCTTAAAGCATCTCATACAACATTTGCTTTACCGGGATGGTATTGCAAACTCAAGTCATAGTACTTGATGAGCTCTAGCCACCTTCTTTATCTCATATTGAGTTCCTTATGAGTGAAAATATATTTCAAACTCTTGTGATCCGTGAACACTCCACAACGCTTTCCCAAAATATAGTGTCTCCATGTTTTGAGTGCATGGACAATAGAGGCTAACTCTAAATCATGAGTAGGATAATTCACTTCATGAGTTTTGAGTTGTCTCGAGGCATAAGCCACAACTTTCCCTTCTTGCATTTAAACTCCTCCCAATCCTTGGTGAGACGCATCACAATAGACTTGGAAATCCTTCTCCACATCCGGCAGACATAAGACTGGTGCTGATACTAGTCTCTTCTTCAATTCTTGGAAACTGATTTCACATCCTTCAGTCCAATCAAACTTCTTTTCTTTCTTAAATAACTCCATCATTGGCTTAGCTACCTTTGAGAAATTATCAATGAATCTTCTATAGTATCCTACCAAGCCTAGGAAACTATGAAATTCTTTAACTAACTTAGGATATTCCCACTCAGTTACAGCTGACACCTTTGCAGGATCGACAGCTATACCATCTCCCAACACAATATGTCCGAGAAATCCAACTTCATTCAACTAGAATTCACACTTACTGAACTTGGCATACAACTTGTGCTCCCTGATCTTCTCAAGTATCAAACGCAAATGTTCTTCATGCTCTTCTTTGCTCTTGGAATAGATCAAAATGTCATTGATGAATACGACAACAAACTTGTCAAGAAATTCCATGAACACCTTGTTCATCATGTTCATGAAATAAGTTGGTGAATTTGTCAATCCAAATGGCATCACGGTATACTCATACAATCCATACCTGGTGGTAAAAGCAGTCTTAGGTATGTATTGCTCTCTAATATTTAGCTAAAAATAGCCTGGTCAGAGATGAATCTTTGAGAACACACGGGCTCCTTCTAGCTGATCAAATATATCATTGATTCTAGGCAAAGGGTACTTGTTCTTTATAGTTACCTCATTGAGTGAACGGTAATATATGCATAACCTTTGACTTCTATCCTTCTTCTCAACAAACAGAACTGGTGCACCCCAATACGAAGAACTTGGTTGAATAAATCCTTTCTACAACTGTTCTCCAAGTTGTTTCTTGAGTTCTTTCAACTCATCAACTGACATATTGTAGGGTCTCTTTTCTATTGGTCCAGATCCTGGCAGTAAGTCAATCAGAAACTCCACATCTCTATCTGGTGGCATTCCTGGTAATTCCTCCAGAAATACATCCGGATAGTCCTTCACAACTAGTACACTATCTATGCTAACCCCCTTAAGAGAATTTAGCTTACTCCCTTTAGATTCAAAGTTAGACTTGAACCTAATATGTTTCTTATCCGGGGTTGTGAGTGTAACAGTACAATTGGCACAATCTATTACTCCTTCATACTTAGCCATCCAATCCATGCCCAAAATTACATCCAATCCTTGGGAATCTAGGATTATCAGACTAACTGGAAACTTATACTTCCCAAATTTTATCACTAGATCATGACATCCAAAATTCACTATCATCTCTCCACCGAGAGAGCTTACTTTAATTGGACACCCAATAGTTTCACTTGGAAGTCCATTTTTATCAACAAATGCTCTTGATATGAATGAATGCAATGCGTCGGTATCAAAAAGAAAAAGTGCTAGAAAAGAATTAAGCTTGAACTTACCAGCCACAACATCAGATTCCTCATAGATTTCCTCCACATTGATGTGGTACACTTGACCCTTCTGAAATGGGTTTGGCTTGTTAGCTCCGTCATCCTTCTTTTCTGGGCATTCATTTGCATAGTGTAGGCTTCGTAGCATAAAAAACAAAAATCTTCCAACGATGGGAACTATGTACCAAGATCTATCTACTAGATACAAACAACGGGCGGATGTATATCCGTAGAGAACATACCCTTGAAGACCGACAAAGCTTAAGGAGTTAAACTCGTGGTTGATGTAGACGATCTCTTGCCTATCTCAAGATCGATAGGAAGTCCTAGCGCCGCAAAATAGCAGCGCATCCGTGCTCCATCAACCTTCTTTTCTGGGAATTCATTTGCATAGTGCCCAGTTTTCTTGCACTTGAAGCACTCAACCTGACTGATGTCCCTTTTTGCAGGCTGACTTCCATTCCCATTCCCACTGTGGTGGCTCTTGTGTCCACTCTTGTGGTTCTTATATCTATCATTGTCATGACTGTGGTGGTGCTTGTTGTCATGGTGACGGTTACTGTTGTGGTGGCTGTTATAATTCCCATTCTTCTGGGACCCAGAACCTCCACTATCATCACATGAGAACGCTTGTGTGACGATCCAGGACTATGCTTATCAAAGTGATGCTTCCTCTTCATGTTCTCAACTTGCTTCATCTTGCTTTCCAAGATGGTGGCCTTGTCACACAGTGATTGATAAGTTGGGACATATGCAACAGATAGCTGCAGGTTCATCTCATCATTCAGTCCCTCCAGGAATTTTTCCTTTCTCTTGGCATTAGTGTCAACTTCATCCGGTGCATAGTGTGCCAGATTGTTGAACTCCTCAATATACTCTTCCACACTGCGGTGATGTTGCTTGAGATTGTGGAACTCTTTCTTCTTCAAATTCATCACTCCTGATGAGATATGGACAGTGCGGAAACCATCCTCAAATATTTCCTAAGTTACATCCTTAATAGGAGTGGTGATTGGAAGTTATCACACCATGTGACTGTTGATCCTTCAAGCAGATGTGCTGCAAATCTGACCTTTTAATCATCGGTGCAGCCAAGGGTGACCAAGTCCTTGTTCACAGAGCATAGCCAGTCAATGCCTACCATTGGATCAGTGGTTCCCGAGAACTTGGCAGGCCTCAACCTCAAAAACCTTGTAAGCATATCAAAGGCTGGTGGGTTGTTTTGATTGTTGTTGTTGTTATTGTTGTTGTTGTTGTTTTGATTCTGATTTTCCATGAACTGGGTCATCATATGCATCAACTGAGTTTGAGTTGTCATCAGCTGTTGCATCTCATTGCCATTGTTGTTATTGTTGTTTTGGTTGGGATTGGCATGACGGGGAGGCATCTGTGGTTTCAATAAGGATAAGTAATGAGATATAACCCATAGATTCTAACATGCATAATACATCACATAACAACAATCAAAAAATAAACAAGCATAAGATAAACTTAGAGTTTAATCAACGTGAACAACAAGTTTTAGAAAAGTAAACACACTAGCAAGCCATCCACATGTTGGATGATCATTGCGACTCGATAAATCAAAGGATGATAGATAAATAGATAGTCGAGTAGCCAACACTACTCCTCCATGTCGACCTCCACGTCCACAAGAGTAAGTCAGGCTGTCTCAATGGCAGTCTTCTACTCCTCCACGCTGGTGGTCAAAGCCTTGACCTTCACCCGGAGGGCTCTCTTCTGCGAGCGCAGCCTCTCTATCACTCCATGCTGGGTCTCTAGCTCAATATCCTTGAGCTCTCTCTCGGCCCTCATGTCCTTGATCTTCTTGTTTCTATCATGTACCCTATTCTCTTGATTCTTGAACCTCTTGTCTTGGCTCTCGAATCTAGCCTCCATCTCCTTGACGATCTCGTCCTACTCCGCGAAGATCTTGTCCTTCTCCCTCAAATGAACATGAAGCTCGTCATTCCTAAGCATGATGTTGGTCCTATATGTGTCGAGGTTTCTAACTAGGATCTCGAGGTCCTGAAGGTAGAGACGAACAAGATCAATAGTCTCTCTAGTGGTGTCATCGTACGCTATAGCCTCTCCATGCTCGTCATGTCTCCCGAATGGGTGGAAGTAGAGGCCCCTGAGCTCGGTGGAGTGACGTCCGCAGAGACGTCCAAGTAGCTCCTGCATGACTACATCTAGTCCCTTCTCCTTGTCATCATGCATCATATTGAAGGTAATCTCCTCGGTGAGTGGCTCCGTATGGCGTCCAGGCTACGAGACTCTAAAGCCCCAAAGATCCTTCCTCTTGAACTTGGTAAGCTGAAGTGCCTTAATACTAGGAAGTGGGAGGTTGACCACACAAGTGAGCTCCACAAGATGAGAACCGAAACGAGTTCCCTTGAACTCCTCGACAGTGCTAACAACAAAGCTAGGCATCTATTACATAAGATAGATAAAAATTAGAAACAATACAAGTAGAGAGAAAAACACAAGATAGTGAAACAAAATCCAAAAGCATACATTCAACAATAAAAACATACAAGTCATGGCATACAAAAAATCTACCACAAGCACTAAGGTTCAAACATAACTTAGACAATTTTTTGTGAGAAAACGACAAGTGTGGTGGTCCAACTATTGGAATACGTCCCTATTCTCACTCATATGCTAAGTCTATGATATCTTCCCTTAGACGTATTATGGCGGTCTCTAAGTCTTGGGTATACTTCTTCTCTTCTCTAAGGTCATTCTGAGGGTTGAGCATTCTACACTTGAGTCTTTCACCAAGCTCCTTGATAGCATTCCAAGCAGCATTTCTTGTAGAGTCAAAGAATGACATATACATTTCTGAGTTGGTGACCATGCAGAATCCTGACCCTTTATGGTTGTCTCCCTTGTTTTTGTACAAGTGGAGTTGCACCCACCAATATTCTTCTCCTTCATCCATCACTGGAAATCCCTTGTACATGGCCTCACCATGTATTCCCAAGCTAACCATGAGGTTTTTGAGTGCCTTGGGAAACTCTGCCTCACATTCTAAAGTCATGGTCATGAGTGGTCCCTTCTTGAAGGCTTCGTTGATGGTGGCCATCTACAAATAGAGATAAGAAAGAAGATTAGAAGAGATTTACAAGAAGGAAAAGACAAGTGTGGAATTTTCAAAGAGTTGCATTTTTCCTAGTGATTTCCTTAGTCTAATCCAACTTAGGGTCATAATACTATAGGCAACACAGTGCTCTGATACCATATGTAATACCCCACCTTTTAAAGGTAAAGGTCCCTGTGATTGCAATGCTAGTCCCTGGATCAAATGCTAGCATCCACAATTTAAGATGAAGTACATAGATACAAAGGTCCTTTATTACATCGTCATTCCAAAGATAACATAGTCTTTACAACTCAATAGCCCAAGGCTAATACATAGTGTTCATAACATAAAGTAAATAACTATAAGTCTTCATCTTCATGTTCCATAGGCAAGCATGTTGAGTGCATACTCACAACCCGAATCTCCATCAGAGTAACTTGCAACATCATAAGTTATAGCCACAGTGGGTCAATACATTTGGAATTGTATTGGCAAGTAATACCATAGTAGAATAGTAGTATCTAACTTCTATATGAATTTAGCTAAGTGTAGCTTAGGCTTGCTTTGCTCAAAATAAGGTTTTCCTTATTAGTTGAAAACACTAAGTTTTTGTTTGTAAAAAACACCCAAGGAACCACAAATAGACATTGGTGAACCTTTACCCTTGTTCAAAAACAAGTTTTTAACTTAGAAATTGGGATGAGGAGATCCTTGATTGCTTCAATGTCTTTGATGCTCAAATTGTCCGTTGCCGGGGACACGGCTAAGTACTTAGGTTCTACCCTCTCGAGATGTGGTGCACTTTCCCCACAAGACTCAACATGCGTCGATATGAGAACTTTCAGAAGCATTTCCTTAGACCACCATCGACGCGTTCCATCCTAGCACCTTACCACCAACTGTCCATCTGGCTAAGTTCTTGCAACCTATGTGGTCAAGGCAGAGCCCATATGCCATGTGGTTGCACTAGAAGCTTCCCAACACTAAACATCTCAAATACCTTTGTTCCTGGGTGGCTTTCCACAAGTGTGATACACAAGGTAAACCATAGACATGGGCCTTGTGTAACCACTCAACATAAACCAACATATCATTCCACCTAGGTGATTCATTGACATAGTTGTTTTATTAATCAAAACACAAGTCATAGACGTAGCAAAATTTCATAGCATGAATAATCCACCCTTGTTTCCTACTAGATAGGCTAAGCATGATAACATAAAAAGTTTTCTTAAATTAGGGAAAAATCTACTAAGACTACAACTACTAGGATTTCCCAAGGCATAGCATAGTATATACTTAGCAAAATCTCCATGCAAGTCCTACTCAAAATATCACTAATGCATAGTCAAAATAATAGGAAAAAATATATGGAGCATCACTTGCCTTGATATTTGGGTGAGTAGCAACAGTCCTCACAATCACAATCACCACTATCACCAAAATCTACACATAAAATAATAACACCAAATTCATATTCAAATATTCAAACAAAAATATATATGAATGCATGCAAATGCAATGGAATGATTTTTCTATACTAAACAAGTCAAACCAAATAGTACTGAACACAAAGTAATCTATCTAAAGTCTAAACAAACTCAAATTTTCTTTAAAATCATTTTCTAAATAATTTATATGGCCAAAATAATCATATAATTGGTTGTGCAAATGATCCTTTTTTCTAGAAGAAAAATAATAATTCAAGGCCATAGAAGTGTAGGGTTTGATTTTATAAATCCAATGATATATTATTTGCATTTTTTGCACAAACAGAACAAAAGATATGAATTTTACAAGTTTAAATTCCTAATAGATTCAAAAACAGATTTTAAATCTAAACTACAGACGTGTGGCAACGCCTGATGGGATGATTCCATTTCGCTCCGGATCACCCTTCTGCGTCGTTGTACCAAGTCAGATCCAACGCGCCAGATTAAAACTTACCGCTTCACTCACCATCTAATCTACAACACTCAATCTAGATCTAACGGCTCTAGATCAAACGACCATACATAGGCGGCGCTGATGGCTACTGGAGGCGGTGGCCCTTTTGCCGGTGACTCTCCGGAAAATCCAGAGGGGGATAGGGTAGGGCTGTGATTTACCAGTGTTGCACAGATGCGAGGAAGCTCAAGGCGCAGTTGGCTTGGACAGGGGCGTGCTGCTGCGGCCGTGGGAGCTCAACGGAGTTGCTGCTGGGCTTGGGCTTTTGCAAACGACGACGGAGGCGATGACCAAGGTCACCATAGCACAAACAAAGGGCATCAGTACATGCACAAGGACAAGGCGCACATAGTGGGTTGAACTATAAGGCAAGGGGCGTGCAGACCTGAACGGAATTACTCGCCGGAGTTGTGGACGGCATCGGGTGCTCGCAGGGGTTGACAGGGACAACGACCTGGGGGATATAGGACGAACCAGTGGTGTCAGAAGGACCGCAAAGATCAGAGAAACAACTTCATATGAACGAGGGACAGGGGCGAGCACGATACTCATCAGAATAGTTCACCGGAGTTCGCCGGGCAGCGGCTGTTCGAGATCGAATACAGGCAGCCTGGGGGCGCTCCGGTGTTGTGGGTTGGGAGGAAATAACCGTGGCGAGGTGGTGGTTAAATAGTAGGTGAGGGGCGAGAGAATTACTGCATGAATCAATGGAATTGAGTCGGCTTGATTTGGGGAAGAAATTGGCGGTGACGGCGTGGTCAGCGGCGCGTGAATGAGGACGATGAGCTGACGCAGGGCCCAGTGGTTAGTGACTACGGGGTAAGGCACACGCGGGTGACAGAGGGAGCTGAGGGGAAAAAACTGGGTGGGCTGCTGGGCCAGATGTGGTGTTGGGCCGAAAGGGTAGCATAGTTTTTTTTTCTTTTTTTCTTTTATCCTTTTTCATATTTGTTTTGATTTTCCGGAATGATCTCAAACCCTAATTCAAACTTGTTTGAATTCAAACCTTTTCTATATTTGTGTATTGTGATCCTATCATCCAAAAGTGTATCAAACACATCTGTTCACTCAAAAACACTTTGGTCTTTTGAAAATAAAAATAAAACCATGCCTCATAAACATATAAATAAAAGGGCATAATAAAGGTTTTATTTAGTTTCAAACTTTGAAAATTCTTGTGCAAGCTCTAGATGCTATGATGATATGAATGCAATGCATGCTTTTACAATTCATGAATTTTTGGGATGTTACAATCACAACCAATACTATCATCATGAATCAATAACATGTTCAGATCTGAGACCATGGCACTCGGGCCCTAGTGACAAGAATTACGCATAAAAAGTAACAACAATGTCAAAAAGCACTAACAAAGATACTAGGAACCATGCCCTAACAATCTTATTCGATTACATGATAGATCTCATCCAATCCCTACCATCCCCATAGCCTACAGCGGGGGATTACTCACTCATGGATGGTTGATGGAGAGGCGTCGGTGATGATGATGGCAACAATCCCCTCAAATTCCCTGTCCCGATAGGGTGCCAGAACGGAGTTTCTAGTTCCTAATCGCGTTTTTTAGTGGTGGCGGCGCAGCGGAACTCTATTTGGAAAATCGTCAAACCCCCCTCTATTTTTAGGTAAGACGGCTTATGTAGGCGAAGGGGGAGACCGAGGGGGTGCACAAGGTGGCATCACCACCCCCAGGCACGGCCAGGGGGTGTGGGCCCCTCGTGGCCCTCCTCCATCCCATCTTCCGGCTCCGTGAGTCTTCTGGTAAAATAGGAGTTCTGCCATATTTTTCGGGATTTTTCCTGAAAGTTGATTTTTTGCACAAAAACGAGACACCAAAGCAATTCTGCTGAAAACAACGTCAGTCCGTGTTAGTTGTATCCAAATTAGAGGAGAAAAAATAGCAAAAGTGTTCGTGAAAGTAGATACGTTTTGGATGTATCAACTCCCCCAAGCTTAGCTTATTTCTTGTCCTCAAGCAATTCAATTTAAAACTGAGTCTGATAAAAGAACTTTCACGAACACATTTGCTTCATGTGATGTATATATTCTCAGCATACGATCAATACTTAGACAATTCATACTAAGGAGTATGCAACTAAATCTACTCAATAGTCATGCAAGCTATGAAGAGGTTTCAACACAATAATAGTCAGCATGAACATAAACATAAGCAACATTGCAATGCTCGTAAGAAGGTATGATAGAGTGGTATCTCGCTTGACTTTGATTGTGGAGAAAAACATAAATGCCAAGGCACCTCTGAAGTTCAAGTGAAGACTAGAAGTAAAGATATCAAAGATACAAGCATCAAAGTTATACCATAATTAACCAAGTTTTGAGACAAGCACATTACACTAAGAATGACAACTATGCTCTCAAGAAAGTGCTCATAGAATAAGTGGTGACTCAACAAGGAAGTGAAAAGGTTTTGAAAAGTTTGAAATGCTTCCAAATGCTGAAAGTATGGTACTCATTAGCTTTGAGCTCTCATTGCCCCTATCATAGGCATCTTTAAGTGGTTAAGTTTAAAGTGAGGTCCAATTTGAGTTATATGCTTGACAGACTGATACGTCCAAAATGTATCTACTTTCTCGAACACTTTTGCTATTGTTTCTCCTCTAAACTTATGTGATTTGGATGCAACTAACACGGACTGACGCTGTTTTCGGCAGAATTACCTTGGTGTCTAGTTTTTGTGCAGAAAATCAACTATCAGGAAAAATCCGGGAAAATATGCCAAAAATCCTATTTCACCAGAAGATCCACGGAGCCAGAGTACAAGACGAAGAAGGGGCCCACACCCCTGCCAGACGCGGGGCCACCTCTAGTCGCGCCTAGGGTGGTGCAGTCACCTCAGGCACCCCCTCGGCCTCCCTCTACGCATATAAGTTGCCTCTTGACCTAAAAACAGAGGGGGGTTCGATAGTTTTCCAGAAAGAGTTACGCTATGCCGCCGCCACCAGAAACAAAGATTCGGATCCAGAAACTCCGTGCTGGCACCCTGCCAGGACGGGGAATTTGGAGAGGATCATCGCCATCGTCATCACCAACGTATCTTCATCAACCATCCATGTTTCCCTCATCCATGAGTGAGTAATCCCTCGATGTAGGCTTGGGGATGGTAGGGATTGGATGAGTTCTTTCATGTAATCGAATAATATTGTTAGGGCATAGTTCCTAGTATCTCTATTAGTGCTATTTGACTTTTTTGCAACTTGTTGTGCTTAATGCTTGTCACTAGGGCCCGAGTGCCATGATCTCAGATTTGAACTTATTATTGAATCATTATGATAGTATTGTTTGTGATCTTATCTGCAAGTTGTGTACACATATCATTGTCTAGATCCAAAGGCCCCAAAGTGACAATAATTGGGACAACCGGAGGGGATGACTGTGGTGTGAGGATCACATGTGTTCACAAAGTGTTAATGCTTTGCTCCGGTGCTCTATTAAAAGGAGCACCTTAATTGCCAGTAGTTCCCTAGAGGCTCCGCTGCCACGGGCTGGCTGGACAGAAGATGTTGTGCAAGTTCTCATTGTGAGCACGTATGACTATTTATGGAGCACATGCCTAGGATTTTTTAGTACGTCGATGCTTGTTATTATTTATCTGCAATGCCCTAGATCTTGAAGTTACATGTTTAGACTCGTCCATGCAATGGCCATCCATCCCTATGCCTACCGCACTCGAATCCCACTGTTTATTGCTACTATTACTATTACTCTAGTTTCACTATTGTTGTTGCTACTACAAACTGTTGCTACTGATAAACTCCTGTGAGCAAGAACTATTTCCAAGTGCAGCTGAATTGACAACTCAGTTGTTAAGGCTTGCAAGTATTTCTTTGGCCCCCTTGTGTCGAATCAATAAATTGGGTAATACTACCCGCGAAGACTTCTGTGATCCCCAACACTTGTGGGTCATCAAGACTACTTTTTGGCGCCATTGTCGGGGAGCATAGCTTTATTTGTAAGTTCACTTGGACCTATTATTGTTCACTGCTACTCCTTTCATCATGGGGAAGACTCGTGATGGAAAGTTCCCTATTTTACCATCCACTACAACAAGAGGTACAGTCCTAAACACCTCTGCTGCTCTTGATTCACCATCTGTTATAAGTAAGCTTGTTACACCACCACCACATAATCATGCTACACACACTGCTACTACTGCTGAATCTGAAACTGCTTTTGATACTCATGATGTTACTTCTATTGTGCTTGATGCGAGTGGTTCATTAGGTCCTTTCCTAGATGCTACAATGGCTAGTCTAGGAAATACTGAAACTCCTAGTGAAGACACTGTTACACCTGTTAGCTCACCTGAGTCTATAGAGAGTTATGATATTAATGATGGTTACATTGAGTTCACTGATGAATTTGTTGAAGAGTTCCAAAACACACATGGTACTAGTGCTATTAAGAGTCTCCTTGCTAGACGCACCATTATTCCTAAGTTGTCCTCTGATCCTAAGTTTGACGCCTCTCCCATAGATATTAAAGATAAAGATTGGGATTTCTCTCTTGATTTATCCTATTTAGATATTGTTGAGAAAGAACCTTTTTGTGGAACTGAAAATGAGAGTGATGTGGCTCATATGAATGAGCTTTCTACTATGAGTGCATTATTCTCTGATGATTTTAAGATGCGCAAGTACTTTATTACTAAGATCTTCCCTTTTTCACTAAAAGGAGAAGCTAGGGCTTGATTTACTAGATTACCTCCTAGTTCCATTGATAGTCCTGATTGTTTGATTGCTTCTTTCTTCCAGAAATATTTTCCTCCTAGTGCTATACATGCTGCTCTGCAAAGACTTTTTGATTTTAAACAGGGAGAAGAAGAGAAATTGCATGAGTCATGGACAAGGTTCTATGCCTTGATTCATGCACATCCTGGATGTCCATTACCTAAGAATGAACTTCTTGATATTTATTATAATGGACTAACTGATGATTCTAGGACATACCTAGATAGCTTTGCTGATTGTGTTTTCAGGAAAAGAACTACTACATATGCTGAAGAATTAATGGATAAAATAAGCAAGATTTATGATGATTGGACTTTAACTGAGCTAAATACACCTGAGCCTATTACTCCTGAACTAGATGTTCCTGAACCAGTTCCAATCCCAACACCAAAGAAGAGAGGAGTTATTGCATTAAATGATGAAGTGATGAAGGAAGCTAAGAAATGTCTAAAGGAGAAAGGTATTAGAGCTGAAGATGTGAAGAATCTACCTCCTATAAAAGAATTATGTAAGCCAATTCCCCACTCATCTACTATTGAGGTACACTCTCTCCACTTTGATGAAGGTCATATTCCCTATAGTAAGCCTCCTGATCAATGCTTAGAGGAACTTGACACATTTATTGCTAAGCAAGGTAATTTTAATAAACAAGTTCAGAATCATTTATTGGAAAACTCTAGAGCTATTAAAGAGTTGAAAGATATTGTGGAAAGAACTTCAAATGATATTAAAATACTTTGTAAACACTTACAAATGGTTCAAACCCAACTTGATCAACTTGCTAAGGTACAAAAGGATATGCTAATTAATGCCTCAGGAGATAAACATGCTTATGGAATTAGAACTAGGAGTGGTATAGCTACTCAAGATCCTTTATATCATGAAGGACACCCTAAAAGAATTGAGCAGGACTCTCAGCAAGTTGAAGATAGTGGTAGCCCCCGTAAGAGAAAGAAAAAGAAACATAGAATAGTTGAGGAACCACTTGAATCTGCTGTAGATTCTAATAGTATATATGTCTCTGATGCTGAAACTGAGAGTGGTAATGATAAAAATGATGCTCCTGATACGGAGGAAGTTGAGGAAGAACCTGAGAAGCACACTAAGAACACTAGGTACACTAAGGAAGATTTTATTGCTAATAAACATGGTAAAGAGAGAGAACCTTGGGTGCAGAAACCTATGCCTTTTCCAGGTAAGAAACACAAGTCAAAGGAGGAAGAGCACTACAACAAGTTTTGTGAGTGGATGAAGCCTTTATTTTCGCAAATTCCTTTGACGGATGCTATTAAGTTGCCTCCTTATTCAAAGTATATGAAGGATATTATCTCTAATAAAATAAGATTCCTAATGAGGAGATTTCTACTTTGCTTGCAAATTATTCCTTCAACGGTAAGGTTTCAAAGAAACTTGGTGATCCAGGTATCCCAACTATTCCTTGCTCTATTATGAATAATTATGTTAGAATTGCTTTATGTGATTTGGGAGCTGGAGTTAGTGTTATGCCTTTTTCTCTCTACAAGATACTCCAGCAAGAAAAGTTGATACCAACTGATATATCTTTGCAAATGGTTGATAATTCAACTACTATTCATGTTGGTATATGTGAGGATGTTCCTGTGCAAGTGTCTCATAATTGTCGTGTTCTAACTGATTTTGTTGTGCTTGAAATGCCTGAAGATGATAATATGTCTATTATTCTTGGGAAACCTTTTCTTAACACTGTAGGTGCTATCATCAATTGTAATCAAGGAAAAGTAACATTCAGTATTAATGACAAAGAGCATACTATCTATTTCCCCAAGAAGGTTGCTAAGAGCTATTGCCTGAATTCCATTGAAAATATTGAGAGCATCAAGGTTGGAGAAATATATTGTCCCATTCCACAAGAAAATTTTGAAACTATTATGATTGGGACCATTTCTATCAAGCTTGAGGTAACATAATCACTTTGTGGAATACAAAGTTTTGTTTCATATAAGATTTTTTGGTAACAAGACTTGATCAACCTTGTTAACAAAAGGATTTTAATGAACAAAATAATGCTCTTCTTAGCTAGTTGTTTGCCTTTTAGAGTGTCTTAGAACTGTTGTAGTTTGGTTTTTGTTTTCTTTTGCTTCTTCTGAAAAAACTGTTTCTGCGAGAAAATCAATTTTCATACCCTGAAAATTGGACAAAAATAAAGTTTCCCAAAAAATTCCAGAAAATTCAAAATAAATTTTTCCTCAAAAAAAGGGGCAAAGGGACACCTGGAGTGACCCAGGGGGCCACCCCAGGAACCCACACCCCTGGTAGGCGCGGCCTACCCAGAGGTGGCGCCTGGGTGGGGTGTGGCGGGCCTGGGCCGCTCCCAGGTGCCTCCTCAAAGCCATCTTCTTTCTCTCTCCCGAAAAATACCAGAAAAATTTCTCAAGCCCGATTTCTTGCTATTCTTGCTCGCAATTTTTGACCTCCTTTCTCAGCCCATCTTTGCTGCTGATTTTTGGAGAGATTGCTCCTTGGTATGTGCCTCCTCCACTTATGCAATTAGATTTGTGATTGGTACATTGTATCTTGAGTATTTTGCTTCTATAGGTGTCAGGTTGTGTGAGCTTGCATGATTGTTCTATGCTTAGAAATTTCATTTTGATGCATGTGTAATCCTCTAGCAAGTTCCTATAGTAGTTGCTCTTCATTTATCAACTTGGAAATCACTTGGTTTGATGTTTGTCTAAAAATTTCAGCAAGGAAGATGAGTGCGTATACACTGAATCAATATGACTTTATGGTGCCTAAGCCAATAAAGGTTCATCGTGAGGAAGGAGTTTTCCCTTCCATATATCCATGCCATGAATTTATGAGAACCGCGGGAATCCTCTAGGATTTTCAAACTATGATTACCAATGCGGGGTTGGAACACTTTGCTGAAGGTGAACCATTTCAATTTGTTAAGCTAACCATGGCTTTTGCGCAGGACTTACGGTTTAATTGGTCTACATCTAATCCCATGGTCCATTACAAAATATATAACATACATGTCGACTTGCCTTTAGCTGATTTCTGTGCAGCAATTAGAGTACCTCAGTGGGGATCTTGTGAGAAGATCAAGGAAAGGCCCAAGTCACTTATGGATTTATATGCTGAGATTTGCCAAGGTTTCGACTTCTCAAAGGAAAGTGTTAAAATTCGGAACATTCAGTTCCCAACCATTAGATATTTTGCCTATTTCATTACCAAGTGTGTTCTTGCTAGAAAGGTTGCTAGGAAGTTATCTTCTTTTGATCTAGATTTTATCGCATCTGCTTTGAATAGGAATATATCATATAACCTGGGTTTAGCCCTCCAACTTGGGAGAGTCTTCATACCAGCAACCCTCATTTGATTGGGGCGCGTCTTCTTCTTCATCGCAAGCGCCTGACTACGATCATTCCTATGATGACCCACCAGCTTGGGGTTACTACGAGCGCTATTGAGCCACACTTAGGCCAAAAGCCTAAGCTTGGGGGGGAGGGGGGGTATACCGACATCACACTCATCGATATATCTTGTTTTTTCAGTTCTTTGTATATCCATTGTTTCTCTTTCTTTTTGGTTCTTGTTGCTTATTTCTCAAAAACACAAAAATACCAAAAATATTTTCGTTTCTCTTGGTTTGTTTATTTTCTTTTTGGTTTTGCTTTGCCTTAAAAGAAAAATCCAAAAAGATTTTGCTTTGTTTGGTTTGCTTTTGTTTTGTTGTTTTTGCTTTGTTTGCTTTCTTTAAAAAATCGAAAACACCAAAAATATTTGTTGTTCTTCTTCGGTTTCGTGAGTTCTTTGCAGGGTTCAGCTGTCCTCATTGGAGTTTGGTTTCATGTTATTATTCAAGTCACACAAGTGAAGGGAAATAATGAAGATTAAGACAACTTGAGGAGTGGTAAGAGGCTGGTAACGAACTCTATTTGTTTTCATTTTTGTACATATACGCATCATTGTGAGCATTCTTAGCCTGTTCGTGTAAGGTGTATATTATTATGAATGCTTAGTAGTTCTTGCTTGCTTGTGATTGGATCTAGCATGCTAATAGTTTGTAGCATGTCATATGAATGTTTGCTTGCATTGTTTTATTCATACTTTGGTATTCTTGCTTGCTTAGTAGTTATTATGAACTATTTCTAGGTGCAGTTGAATTGACAACTCAGTTGTTAAGGCTTGGAAGTATTCTTTGGCACCCATTGTGTCGAATCAATAAATTGGGTAATACTACCTGCGAAGACTGTTGCGATCCCCTACACTTGTGGGTCATCACAGACCATAAAATAGAAATCTCATGTCCCTTCAGTACGAGGGTCGTTCCTCATGCCACTCAACTTTAGTTACCGGTAAGTTCTTGTCATTGTAAATACATGTGTATCATAGAGAAACGCCAATAGGGTACCCCTTGCCCCATGACACAGGAGCTATCCCATATCAAAATGACAAGGCAACAGACAATAAGCATCTCAGCAATCTTCTTATTTACTATGGGAAAATGGTGCTTTTTTCTCTTCTTTCCTCTTTTTTTCTCTTCTCTTTTTCTGTCTCTCTTTTTTTATAAGAAGAATGCCTCATAGATTTCTCACTATGGTGACGCTGCAAGTTTCCACCATGATTAGGCATGGCTTAGGCTAGCGGCCCTAACGTTTCTCTAACACATATACATAACTCCATGGACTTACAAGCTCCCCTTTTATTTCACACCGCCGACATCCGTAAACAAAAGAGCATGATATTAACTGGATAATATTTACAGGTGTTGAAAGTGTTCCCCATGACAGCCCGGTTCTGCTAACTCCTAGCCTATAATTTGCAAGCATATAACTTTCATGGACAGTCACAATGGTTCAAGTTTATTAAGTGCAAGAAAATAAAGTGTGCCATCAAGTTCGTGAGAGCTTTACTAACTAACTTTCTCATAAGAAGCAAACATTTTATTTGGAAAAAAACAAGACATAATAAATATGCACGGAATAGCAAATGATGCTAGTAGGTAGATATGGTGGACACTTTTGACAATTTTGGTTTTGGGGAGTTGGAAACACGAGTAGAGCTCATAATCAGTGCAAGTGAAGGATAGTAATGTCACATCCCAAGATTTTCCAAATCTTGTAATGTGACAAATAAATAAACAAAATAAATGATTGTTAAATTTTAGGGTGAAAAGAAACTTTTGTTTCTAATTGGAAACTTAAAATCCCATCTTGAACAAACTTTAATTAAAGTTTGAATCCAACAAAATTCAAATCAAGTGGAATGCATTCCTCATAAAATGCATCTGGAAATTTAAACACTTGGAAAATAAACCAAAACCCTAAAACCCTAATAGAAGAAAAACATTTCCAAGTTATCTCTAAGCCTATGGATTTGATCCATATAAGGATTTGTCAACAAACATTTACAAATTATCAAAAATGACAAATAGTTATAAGACCATAGAAATTGGTTTCACTTAATTTGGAGCCATAAATAAAATCTTATGAATTTAATAAGTTAAGGAAATTGAATTTCCAAAGCTAATAAAGCATCTATCTATAAATCCATACCAAATGGTGAGAAATTAATCCTAAATATATTTAAAAGGATAAATAAATATTAAATAATATTTTACAAACTAGAATCACCAAGTTTGGATGTATAAATAAGAAGATATGGATTTTATAAGATAAAGAAAGAAATTATTAAATGAGGAATATTTAAAGGCCAAATCAAATCTTGACCTAGTCCATAAGCAAATGGAATGAATATAATTCCAATCCAAATAAATAAATGGATAAAGAATATTCCAAATAAAATAAAATGACTTTGACCAAATCCTATTCTATTGGAATAAAGATAAAAATCCCTATTAGAAATAATTGATTCAATCATGGGAAAATAGTATTTTGGAATTTACCCAAGTGGAATAAAAGTTTTTTAATTTAACTTAAATAATATTAAAGAAATCTTCCAAATAAACTTTAGGGAAATTAAAACTGTATTTAATTCCATTGGAATTAAAACAAATACCCAATTCAAATGATTTGTAAATCATATTAAAAAATTTCCAAATAATCAAGGTGAATATTTTGACACCCTATTAAGTAAATAAAACTAACTGAAAAGGTTTTGTGGAAAAAAATGAAATTTAAATAAGGATTAAAAATATATTTGATCTCATTTAATAAATGCAAGGGCCAATTTTAAATGATTAAAAGACCCTAAAAAGATTAAGATATTTATTCTAAAAATGATTTCCGAATGTATTATTAATCAGTATAAAAATCTACTCAAGGTTTGAGAGAAGTTTGAATTCAAATTGATGTTTGAATTGGTTAATCAAAATCAAAACAGAAAATTAGAAATAGAAAAGGGGAAAACATTCAGAACAAAAAAAAAGAAACAGAGCAACCCAGCTAACCCAAGCCCAGTCCTGGCCCAGCAGCCCACCTCTCTCCTCCCCCGAGTCGTTTATTTCTCACTCAGACCCACACTCGCGCCCTCACTGACGATTAGGCCCCACCGTAACCCTTCTCCCTCGCTGACAACGTTGTCCCACTACGCCACCACATCATCGTCTACCCCGCGACGACCACGCCCTTCCCCGGCCGTTTATGCCGCTGAATCCTCCGCGTAAATTCCCGATTAATGGCTGATCAATTCTCGCCAATGTCCATGCCATCTTAAACGCCATCGCCCACTCTATCTTTCCTCTCAGTCCTCGTTTCCCCAGAGCCATCAGGCTGCCTTGATTCCTCGCGTGAACCCCACTGCCCCGACGACCTTTCCCGGACGATTCCGGCGAACACGAACCACCCCACCATCCCTACTTCACAATATCTTGCTCACCAGAACCTTACGCACCTGCCCATGTCATCTGCTCGGCCGCGCTTGCCCCATAGGCTCGTCCACGTCTTCGACAGAGCGCCATCGTCGACTACATCAACTCCGGTGACCCTCCCCGTAAGCCCCGCCTTTCCCCCTTTCTCTAGAATACACCACTACACCCTACGTTCCTTCGCGCATCTAATGCCACCTGTTTCGCGTCCTATCGCACCTTGTAGATTCGTCTTCGACAACACCAGAGAACGCCGTCGCCAGAAGGAACTCCGGCGAGAAATTGTCATTATCCTCGTGTGCCCCCTGCTATCCGAAGACCACCTTGAGCTTCGCCATACCCCTGCGATCACTGTGAGCCACTCCTCCCTCTCCCTTGCTTCCTGTATTAGCCGGAACTCCGCCGCCAGAGCGCCGCCGCTGCACAGCCGCCGCCAACGCCGCCCATCTAGGGTTAGCATATTGTACACCGTTCGATTTTGATCTGAGGGATACGATAGAAGCTCAGTCGAAGAGGTATGTTTTGATCAGAGTCGTGGGATGCCCTTTAAATCCTACGGTCCACATAGCCAATCCAACCAAAACGGTATAGCCCAATGATAATCAGCCACGTGGCCTAGGTTTAGATTTAAAACCAGAAACTATTCTATTAGATGACCAAATTTGTAAATTGCATAACTTTCAAACCACACGTCCAAATTTTGCAAATTTTATATAAATGGAATCAGAAAGACAAGTACTTTCTGACCATGCACTTTGTTTAGTAAAATGCTTCTGTTAAATTGATTGTTTTTGCAGAAACTTGTGTATGCATGTTTAGAATATAAAAATTGTTCTAAAATGATTTTTGAGATAAAACCTTTGGCAAATGGTTTGTTTTGAACCTACTGACCATAGGAATCAATTTGTGGATTTGAAAATGTATTTGGTGAAGCAAAGGAATAAATCTTTGATTTAAACTATTCCTAGTCAAATAAAAATATTGTTTATTTGTTAAAAATGCTTTTTGGAGAAAACCTTTGGGAAATGTTTTGATATAAACTCTCTGCCCAAACACCAAGTTTTATGGTTGAAAACATATTTTGTGAACCCTATAGATTGTTACCTTATTAAAAGCATTTCTTCACCACATAAAATAATACTTTGGTTTAAAAATGGTTTATAGGTAGAATCTTTTGCAAATAGTTTGGCCACTTTATAAAATGACCAATAAGTGTTTTAGAATGTTTATAATCTATTATAAACCACTTTTGTAAATAAAACAAAGTTTGACATGCTTGCATGTAATATTCTGTTTCTATTATTTTATGTGATGTTGCTTGAATGGTAGATTGAAATATTGCTTGCTTTATTGAATTGTAGTGAATTGAAGAGTGTGAATATTGCAAAGATCAAGGAGTGGACTTATATTCTCTACCAAAAAGGCAAGTGATGCTTCATACCTTTGTCCCATTATTTTCACTATGCATTAGTGATATTTCTAAGTAGGACTTGCATGGAATTTTGCTGAGTATAAACTATGCCATGGGAAATCCTAGTAGATGAAACCTTAGTAGAATTTCCTAAGTTAAGATTCCTACTACTATCATGCTTAGCTTAGCTAGTAGAAAACAAGGGTGGAATATATTCATACTATGGAATATTTCTAAGTCAAGGACTTGTGTTTTTTTAATAAAACAACTAAGTGAATGAATCACCTGGGTGGAATGGAAGGAATGGTTTGTGTTGAGTGGTTCACAAGGCCCATTTCTATGGTTTACCTTGTGTATCTCACTTGTGGATGGCCACCCAGGAACAAAGAGATTTGAGATGTCAAATGTTGAGAAGCTTCAAGTGCAGCCACTTGGCATTATGGGCTCTGCCTGGATCATATAGGTTGCAATAACTTAGCCAAATGGACAGTTGGTGGTAGGGGTTTGATAGGTTGGAACGCGTCCATTCTGGTCTAAGGGAAGGCTTTTGAAAGATCTTGTCTTGGGAAACCAAGTCTTGTGGGGAAAGTGCACCACCTCTGTAGAGTGTAAAATCTAAGTACTTAGCCATGTCCCTGGCAAAGGAAAATTTGAGCATCAAGACATGGAAGCTATCAAGAATCTCCTCATCCCAACTTCTAAGTTAAAAACTTGTGGTTGAACAAGGGTTAAAGGATCACTAATTTCTATTGGGAGATGCCTTGGGTGATTTTTGTCAAGCAAAAACTTAGTGTTTTCAAATGATAAGGAAAAATCTATTTTGAGCAAAGCAAGCCTAAGCTCCACTTAGCCAAATGCATATAGATGATATACTCCACTATACTACCATAGTATCACTTGCCAATACAATTCAAATGTATTGACCCTTGTGGTTGTAACTTGTTATGTTGCAGGTTTGTTTGATATTAGTGAAGTTTGTCGAATTAGGATTACAAGTCTACAACCAACATGTTTGCCTGTGGCACTTTGAAGATGAAGGACCCCATGCTATTTTTGTATTCTGCTGCATTGTATTGAGATAGCCAAATGAGCTATGTAAGATGTAATAAATTATTTTATTCCTAGTTATAAAGTTGTATTATGAACTTTGTTTCTTGATATTACATCTTAATTGTGGATGCTAGCTATTGATCCAGGAACTAGCATTGTAAACACAGGGATCTCTACCTTATTAAAGGTTGGGAACCTTTCAAGTAATAGAAAGGGAGCGACAAACGAGAGAGCAGTAACTTTCATAATAATGCTTGCAACAAAACAAAAATAATTATGGCATAAAAGTGATGCAAGAACTCTGAGGCAAAATAAATCATCAAGGCTTAACTGACTTTGGTTCAGTCATATGCATGCGTGAGCATGTTCCAAGTCGATTCAAATGAAGCATTCAGAGGAGGATACCACAATGTCATACCAAGTTATGAATAGAACAATCTAAGCAAACATTCATATGACATGCTACAAACTATTAGCAAGTTGGATCTAATCATAAGACAGCAAGAACTACTAAGCATCCAATAAGTAACATACACCCTATATGAACAGACTAAGCATGCCCATAATGATGAGTATATATACAAAAATGAAAACAAAAAGAGTTCATTACCAGCCTCTTACCACACCTCGAGTTGCCATAAATCATCATTGCCTTTCACTTGTGTGGCTTGAATAATAACATGAAACCAAACTCCAAAGGATTCACCGAGGACCGCTGAACCCTGCAACAAACTTCACAATACCAAAGAAGAACAACAAATATTTTAGGGTTTTCAATTTTTAGAGAATAAGTACTAAAGTCAAAAGCAAACAAAGCAAAATACTTTTGGATTTTTCTTATAGCAAACCAAAAATAAAAAGCAAAGAAACAAACCGAGAGAAACAACGAAAATATTTTTGGTCTTTTTGTGTTTTGGAAAGTAGAAACAAAGACTAAAAAGAACGCGAAACATGGATATACAAAGCACCGACTGAACATGATATTTAGATGAGTGTGATGTCGGTATACCTCCCCCCAAGCTTAGGCTTTTGGCCTAAGTGGAGACAATCCCATTGTGTCCAAGTATGAACTCGAAGGCTCCCCTGCGTAGTATGTATAGTAATCGTAAGAGGGCGCCTCCCCCTGGTGCTGCCCGTGGAAACCAAGCACGCGTATTTGATCGTCCATATCCTCCTTGGAGCGTGACCATGGCCTCCTGCTAAGACTGAACAAAGTACACTGTGGCAAAGGAATTTCCCTCTCATCCCCGTCAGTAAACATCATCATGTAAACTAAACTCTCAATGCTAGAGCTAGCAGTAACAAGGTGATGCGCTTTCATGGAAGCTATATCAAGCCTCTATGGAGCCAGTACTGTATCATTCGGATCAACAGAGAGGTCCAAGGCAGCAACTACACGTGAAGCAATAGTGCCCCCATAAATGGGTCCTCTAGCAGCTAGGCGGCGAGCAATGAGAGAACAAAGATTATACCTGGTTTCATTGTTAAGTGCAGCAGCGAGAAAAGCCAAATGATAGTTGAAAATATTGCTAGTGTTCTCCCTACCAAGAATGCTAGTGGCAAGATAATCAGCAAAATATCTGAGAGTTGGGTGTTGAATGTTTCTTATCTTCCCGCGCTGGGCTGTGTGGTCATCGTCATTTGTTTCCCCACGGTAGAGCTCCAACAAGTCAACGGGTCGACCTTGAATCTTCTTCACCGTCCCAGCCATACCAATACCTATAATTCTACAAAATCTTTCCAATGTCATGGTAAAAGGCCTACCATAGATTTTGAATGAAACCTTTGAACTAAAAGCGGTGTTAGTGAAAGAGAAACTCTCCACAAAATTTTTGGTAAGAACTACATATTTCTCACTCTCATCCTGCATGTAATCAGTTAGACCAACCCTCTGAACAAGAGTTAAGAAATCATCGAGGATTCCTGCAGCTTGCAGAATGGCAAAACAAGGGAAGGTAGAAGGGTGTGCATCTCCATCATCTCGCTCATTGCCAAAGCGCGGCGCAATAAGATCCTCATTGTATGATTGCCTAGCTTGAGAGGCTGATCTCAAAGGACTTGTCCTCCTAGGTGCATCTCTTTCAAACACTTCTCCAAAAGTATGGTTGTCCATGGCCTTTTTTCGGAGAGAAATCCCTCCAAAAATCAGCAGCTAAGATGGGCTGAGCAAAGAGATCGAAATTTGGGAGCAAGAACAGCAGGAACACGAGCTTTGAGAAATTTTCCAGTGTTTTTCGGGATAGAGAAAGAAGTGGCTGGAAGGAGGCTAAGTGGAGGGCCAAGGTGGCCCACACCTGGGCCAGGCACGCCATAGGGCTGGCTGCGCCACTAGGGTGTGTTGGCCTGATGGGTCCCCTAGATCACTCCAGGTGCCCCTCTACCCCTTTTTTCATGAAAAAAATTAATATGAATTTTCGGGAATTTTTTGGGAAACTTTATTTTTGGGCAATTTTTAGGTTATGAAAATTGATTTTCTCGCAGAAAAAGATTTTTTTGAAAGACAAAAAAGCAAACCAGAACTAAAACTACATAAGTTTTAAGACACTCTAACAAGCAAACAACTAGCAAAACTAAGACGAACAAGACGAAACGCAAAGATTGGAATGGAGAAAAATAAAAGTGAGCAAGGATAATCATCATGAAAGCATTGTTTTGTCTATTAAAATCCCTTTGTTAACAAGGTTGATCAAGTCTTTTTACCAGAACAATTTTATATGAAACAAAACTTTGCATTTCACAAAATGATTATGTTACCTCAATCTTGATAGCAATAGTCTCAATCATAACAGTATCAAAATTTTCTTATGGAATGGGACAATATATTTCTCCAACTTTAATGCCATCAATATTTTCGATTGAATTCAAGCCATAACTCTTATCAATCTTCTTTGGGAAATAGACAGTATGCTCTTTGTCATTAATATTAAAAGTTACTTTTCCTTGATTACAATTGATGATAGCACCTACAGTATTAAGAAAAGGTCTCCCAAGAATAATAGACATATTATCATCTTTAAGCATCTCAAGTACAAAAAAATCTGTTAATACCAAGCAATTATGAGCCACTTGAATAGGAACATCCTCACATATACTAACAGGGATAGTAGTAGACTTATCAGCCATTTGCAAAGATATATCAGTTGGTATCAATTTTTCTAGTTGGAGTCTCTTGTAGAGAGAAAAAGGCATAACACTAACTCCAGCTCCCAAATCACACAAAGTAGTTCTAACTTAATTATTTTTAATAGATAAAGGAATAGTTGGAATACCTGGATCTCCAAGTTTCATTGGAACCTTACCATTGACGGAGTAATTAGCAAGCAAAGTGGAAATTTCCTCATTAGGAATCTTCCTTTTATTAGAGAACATATCCTTCATATACTTTGAATAAGGAGGCAACTTAATAGCATCAATCAAAGAAATTTGCAAAAATAAAGGTTTCATCCACTCACAAAACTTGTTATAGTGTTCTTCCTCCTTTGACTTGTGTTTCTTATTAGGAAAAGGCATTGGTTTTTGCACCCAAGGTTCTCTTTCACTACCATGTTTATTAGCAACAAAATCTTCCTTAGTGTACTTAGTGTTCTTAGTGTGCTTCCCAGGTTCTTCTTTAATTTCTTCCTTATCAGGAGCATCATTGTTATCATTATCACTTTCAGTTTCAGCATCAAAGACAGATATACTATTAGGATATACAGCAGGTTTAGAAGATTCCTCAATTGTTTTATGTTTCTTTTTTTTCTCTTAGAAGAAGTACCTCTATTTTCAGCTTGTTGAGAATCCTTCTCGATTCTTTTAGGATGTCCCTTAGGATATAGAGGATCCTGAGTGGTAGCACCACTCCTAGTTCTAATTTCATAAGCATGTTTATCTCTAGAAGCATTAACTAGCATATCCTTTTGTACTTTAGCAAGTTGATCAATTTGAGTTTGAACCATTTGGAAGTGTTTAACAAGCATTTTAACATCATTAGAAGTTCTTTCCACAATATCTTTCAACTCATTAATAGCTCTAAAGTTTTCCAACAAATTATCTGAACTTGTTTATTAAAGTTACCTTGCTTAACAATAAATATATCAAGTTCATCTAAGCATTGATCAGGAGGTTTACCATCAGGAATATCACCTTCATCAAAATGTTGGAGAGAGTGTACCTCAATAGTGGATGAGTGAGAGATGGCTTACATAATTCTTCTATAGGAGGTAAATTCTTTACATCTTCAGATCTAATACCCTTCTCCTTAAGACATTTCTTAGCTTCTTTCATCATTTAATTCAATCACTCCCCTCTTCTTTGGTGTTGGTGTTGGGATTGGTTCAGGCACAATTGGTTTAGGTGTAATTGGCTCAGGTGTAATTGGCTCAGTTGTAGTCCAATCATCATAATTCTTGCTTATTTTAGCCATTAATTCTTCAGCTTCTGCAGGAGTTCTTTTCCTAAAAACACAATCAGCAAAACTATTCAGGTATGTCCTTGATTCATTAGTTAGTCCATTATAATATATATCAAGAAGCTCATTTTTTAGGTAATGGACATCCAGGATGTGCATGAATCAAGGCACAGAACCTTGTCCATGAGTCAGGTCATTTCTCCTCTTCTCTCTGTTTAAAATCAAAAAGTTTCTGCAAAACAGCATGTCGAGCACTAGGAGGGAAATATTTCTGAAAGAATTTAGCAATCAAGGCTATCAATGGATCCAGGAGGCAAATTATTAAACCAAGCTTTAGCCTCTCCTTTCAATGAAAAAAGGAAAATTTTAGCAACAAAGTATTTGCGCATATTAATATCATCAGAGAATAAAGCACTCATAGTAGAAATCTCAGTCATATGTGCCACAGCCCTTTCATTCTCAGTCCAACAAAAAGGTTATTTCTCAACAATGTTTATATAGGATAAATCAAGAGAGAAATCATAATCTTTATCTTTAATGTTTATGGGAGAAGTGACAAACTTGGCATCAGGAAATAGTTTAGGTATAATAGTACGTTTCTCAAGAAAACTCTTAATAGCACTAGCACCACGTGTGTTTTGATATTCTTCAATAAATTCATTAGTCATTTCAATATAACCATCATTAATATCATAGCTTTCTCTAGACCCAGGTGAGCTAACAGGTGTAATAGTGTCTTCACTAGGAGTTTCAGTGTTTCCCAATATAGTTCTAGCAATTGTAGCATCTAGGAAATGACCCAATGAACCACTCTCATCAAGCACAGTAGAAGTAACATCATGAGCATCAGAAGCAATTTCAGATTCAGCAGTAGTAGCAGTGTGTAGCATGTGTATGTGGTGGTGGTGTAATAAGCTTATTTATAACAGATGGTGAATCAATAGCAGCAGAGGTGTTTAGAATTGTACATCTTCTTGTAGTGGATGGTAAAATAGGAAACTTCCCATCAAGAGACCTTCCCATGATGAAAAGTATAGCAGCGAACAATAATAAATCCAAGTGAACTTATAAATAAAGTTATGCTCCCCGGCAACGGCGCCGGAAAATAGTCCTGATGACCCACAAGTATAGGAGATCGCAACAGTCTTCAAGGGTAGTATAACCCAATTTATTGATTCAACACAAGGGGAGCCAAAGAATACTTATAAGCCTTAACAACTGAGTTGTCAATTCAGAAATTCAGCTGCACCTGTAAATAGTCTTGCTCACAGTAGTTTATCAGTAGCAACAGTTTTGTAGTAGCAGTAGCAAAGTAAAAGCAGCAGTAAAACAAAGGCAGTAGTAACAATAGTAGCAAACAGTAGGATTTGAGTGCGGTAGGTATAGATATGGATGGACGGGCATTGCATGGACGAGACTATTCATGCAATATCAAGATCTAGGGCATTTGCAGATAAATAAGATAAAGCAAGTACTAAATAATCATAGGCATGTGTTTCATATATAGTCATATGTGCTCGCAATGAGAACTTGCACACATCTTCTGTCCTGCCAGCCCGTTGTAACGGGGCCTCAAGGGAATCTACTAGCAATTATGGTACTCCTTTTAATAGAGTACCGGAGCAAAGCATTAACACTCCGTGAACACATGTGATCCTCATATCACAACCATACCCTCCGACTGTCCCAATTTCTGTCACTTCGGGGCCTTTGGTTCCGGACAATAATATGTGTAAACAACTTGCAGATAAGATCACAAACAATACTATCATCATGAATCAATAACATGTTCAGATCTGAGATCATGGCACTTGGGCCCTAGTGACAAGAATTAAGCATAACAAGTTGCAACAATGTCAAAAAGCACTAACAAAGATACTAGGCACCATGCCCTAAAAATCTTATTCGATTACATGATAGATCTCATCCAATCCCTACCATCCACATAGCCTACAGCGGGGGATTACTCACTCATGGATGGGGAAACATGGATGGTTGATGGAGAGGCGTCGATGATGAAGATGGTGATGATCTCCTCCAATTTCCTGTCTCGACAGGGTGCCAGAACGGAGTTTTTGGTTCCGAATCACGGTTTTTGGTGGTGGCGGCGCAGCGGAACTATATCTGGAAAAACGTCAAACCCACCTCTGTTTTTAGGTCAGAGGGCTTTTATAGGCGAAGGGGGAGACCGGGGGGTGCACGCTGTGCCCTCACCACCCCCAGGCGCGACCAGGGGTGTGGGCCCCTCGTGGCCCTCCTCCGTCTCATCTTCTAGCTCCGTGAGTCTTCTGGTAAAATAGTAGTTTTTCCATATTTTCCGGGATTTTTCCTGAAAGTTGATTTTCTGCACAAAAACGAGACACCAAAGCAATTCTGCTAAAAACAGCGTATGTCCGTGTTAGTTGTATCCAAATCACACAAATTAGAGGAGAAATAATAGCAAAAGTGTTCGGAAAAGTAGATACGTTTTTGACGTATCATGGGGCTTTTCTGCTTTTTTCCTGCTGGCCGGCCATGGAGGCGAGGGGCGTGAACAACATAGGAGAAGCCGACGATTTTTTAGGGCGGCGTTGGAGGTCGATGGAGGTCGCGATCCAGTTTCAATGCCATGGAGTCACCTGCCTGCAGGGACGAATCGATGGATGTCAGGGGAGTCATCGGCCTGGGACTCGAGGCCTTTGGTTTGGTCGTTGTCTCGAGTGACTTTGGGTTCCATCCTTCGGTTTTAGTTGTCCAGCGTTTATTATGTCAAAAAGGGAATAACAATCTCAGTGTGAGCTTATCAATCCAACTCAATATAATAGGCATAATCTGAAAACATCAATTATGCTCACACATATTCAGTTAGATTCTTGGGCAGCAAAGATATGAGAAAGAGAAAGATCCTCTTTTAAAGTCTAAAGTCACACGGCTATGTTGGATGGAAGATATGCATGGTGTTGACACTGTCCCCGTTGCCCGGGTTGATCCCTCAGAAGTGGATGACAACACGACTGCTGCAGTTCCTCAGATTCAACAACGGGGACTTCTGAGTTTGAGCTCGGTGATGGACATTTCGTATCTACAACTCAGTACTCCATCTCCTCTTTTTCTTACACTAGATAGACTGTTGGGAGAACCACTCACGCGGGGCATCAACTGGTTTGGAGCAAAGAGTTCCTTGACGATTACAATTGCGGCACTTTTAGATCCGAGTTATCGACGGATGGGCAATTGCCGTTTAGTTCCTTTTGGAGTCTTTGGTGTAGACATCATGTGTTATCTTCACTTGTACTTGGTCTGTGCCATTCATCTGACTTGTATCTTGCTCTAATTTTTGGAGCAGCGATGTACCGTGTTCTCTAATTTCGATATATCTCCGTGTTAAAAAAAGATATAGCCGTATGTTTTTTCTTCCGTAGATGACAAGCAATTCTAGAGATTTATCATGAATGATTTTGCTAATATAAAGGTACGTGTATTATGAACCTTATTTTCTGTTGTATCATCAAATTGGCTTTTTCTTATGCCTGGAAAAGAGTAAACATATGGTTGATTTAGTAAGAAATGCTGAATCTTTGATGTGACCATCTTATTTTCTGCATGCATGCATGATAAAAAATGAATTCTTACATGGTTCAGCTTCTGCTAAATAATTTTTTAGTGTTATTTTTAGATATCCATTCACATGTAAAAGAGGTTAAGATATTCATTCACAGACAAGGGGGGCCACAAGATGATACAACATACGGGTGATATCTACTCGACTACTCACAAAATATACGCGCCAAAGCGTCTGCTAACAAAAATCAGAGAATTTGATCTTGAAACTGATTATAGAGCAATCTTTTTTCAATCTCCTTCATTGTCTACACACAAAGAAAAATTAAAGGTGCACAGAAATCTTACAAATTGTACACCTCAAGTAACATTGCTCGATGAAGAGAAATCAACCTTACACTTACCCAACCATTCAAAAGCCTTCCTGCAATAGCATTGCCTTTATTTGTACGAAGTATCTTTGAGTCGCACAATAGTATAAACAATTAGATGGGATGGCAAAATGTAACACCCCGTCTTTTTTGACCAACGGTTGACACTCCTGATAGCTCAATAGGATCTTTAAACTAATTTCATAGACTAACACTAGTCTTTTCTGTTTATTTTTTCCTTACTTGTGCGCATCTGGTACCCATTTTTCGGTCGCTCATCTATTCTTTAATTTTTCTAGACCAAACACGCTTAACCTCTGAGTTATTTTTAGATGAACTTTATTTTTTTTGGAAAAGAAGTTGCAACTTGTTTTTATGGATATACTATCAATCGTATTAAGCCATGCATCAGAGTCTCACATACATTCACCCTTAGAAGATCGACACCCTCGTCGATCAAATACAAGCCAAAAACGTTCTTTTTTTGCATACGTTTGTGTGTCCAGTACCGACATATGTGCCAGTCATGTCCACTCTAGACCACACGCACCATGCTTCGTATGTCCGCCACTGACCCACACACGTCCGTGTAACCATGAGGGTCGGCTCTGATACCATTTGTAACACCTTGGCCTCTACGGACCAATGGCTGTTACTCTTGGCAGCTCAACAAAATCTTTAGACTAACCCCACAGACTAACAATAGTCTTTTATGCATACTTTATCCTCACTCGTGCGCACTCGGTACCCACTTTTCGGTCGATCACTCATCCTCAAATTGCTCTAGCTCAAGCACGTTTTATCTTAAAGTTCTTTTTAGATGAATTCTGAAAAAAAAATACAACTTGATTTTATGGGTATGATATCAATTCTATTAAGCCATGCGCCAGTGTCTCACACAAAATATGACCGTATAAGCTTTTTGAATTATAAAGTAAAGTATGCCAAACAAGAAATAGCGTGTGCTACCTGCTAATACAATGCTACAAATGTGGTGCCAATTAAGCACCAAACTAGTCCAAAGTAAATTAAGGAGACTTAAGTTTCTCATCAACACAATACCTAAAGGTGCTAGACTCCTAATTCCCTTACTTGCATTAGCATACACATTCTTTTAATGGTCCCTGAAATTTATGAAAACATCAATAGAATTAGACACACATGTGAAGATATCCTCGATATTTTTTGGCTACATATATTGTTGATTAAATTGCATCAAGATATCAAGAATACCGCGTGCAGCATAAAATGGCCTGATCGTGGATTCAGTCTCCTAATCTTCCCATGGAGACACAGCAAAATTTGAGACGGCTATGTAAATTGAATCGCCACCTGGTCCGACAAATCATCATAAGTCCAGTTGTCCTACAACTGTTATTAATACACCTCAGTCCCAAGTTGCAGAAGCTAAATACTCCCTCCAGCCTAAAATAAATAATTTGGGTTTGTCTAAATTTAAATATACTAGATGAACGCGTCCTCTAACTTTTTTCTTGGCACGCACCTAAAGATAATATGCAATCGTCCAATATCCACATAAAAGTAATTTGGGATAAAAAGTTATAATCAATTTGAACAGCTACCTCACTAATTATATATTGTTAAAGCCCATACCGCAAAAAAAATTAAGGCCACAACGGAGGCCCACTATGTTCGGGGGTACAACACAGTGGCGGAATAGCGAGCGCCAACCCATAAGTCGAGCTCTCACGTTGGCAAGAACGGACCGGTGGGGGTAATGACGATGGAAAGAGACAAAGCCAAAATCGTCAGCCATACGCAATGAGTTTGTCACGGAGGTGAAATTTTTTTGTCACAAGAAGGGACTGTTTTTTCTCGATGTACCGAACACAACCGGTATTGTAAATTTTGTAGTATGGCAGGATGTTTTCTGCATACTAAAACAATTCACAGTATAAGGAGAGTTTTCATTATTTGCTGCAATGTATTTTTCTTGTCCTTACTATAAAGGTACAAGAGGATTCCAAATAATCCATCTCTGGACAAAAAAAATTATAGTACAATATTTTGAGAACAATGTACAAAATGGCAAATAAGAATGCTTAAATTTCACCGCTCCGAACAAAAATGTTAAGCCTGAAAATTAGGATGTTCGCGGTATTACAATATCAGATATCCTCCAAAATTATCTAGAAGCATCCTTTTATTTTGAACAAGTATCATGAAACATCATGTTGAATGACTTCAGCAAGATGCTTTATACAGGCATGAATTTTAACAAATTCAGACTGCACTTCCAAAGCAATAAGAAGTGTTTCAGTCAAATAGAAAATGTGTTTCCATCGACATACATTGGGGATTTATCCCTCTCAACAGAAAATATGCTTCTGTGGACATACATTAGAGAGTGCATCCTAAAAACATTTGTACTATTTGTTCAGTTGTGCTATTTGCTTTCATGGACATACATTAGAGAGTGTATCGTAAAAACATTTGTATTATCTGTTCAGTTGTGGTATTTGCTCTATATGGTCTGAGCGATGTTGAAATCAGATTGTTAGCCTCTGCAATGTGTATTGCTTGTGGAAGAAATCATTAGCTGCTAAAATGCAAGGAGTAAGCTGGATTGGACGGAGGTTGGAGCAAGCTGGCCATCGGAGAAGAAAAGGCCATCATGGTAGGGGTGTTTTGCATTTCTGCAGGCTTTCAAAATTGAGCAAGTGAAACGGTGGAAGTATAAAAAATAGTGACAAGATGATGAATTTAAACAGTAAGTAAGAAGCTTTCTTCGACAAGACTACCTATAACCTCAGAAAAAACTAAATTGCACAAATTTGAAGCAGCACCGTGTAAAGGAGCATTTTATAAAAATACCAAATTCTCTTGAACACCATAGATCTGTTGTTATCATCTCCTATATTTTTCTCTAGCCAAGCATGCTCGTTTCTTCTCTATTCTTACTTTATGGCTCCGTGAGTTATATCATCCAAAGCCAAAAGGTGTGAAATAGCAACATCTTCACCCCGCGAAAAGAGGGCACAACAACCGTTTGTACCAGCAACATATGAAGCTCCATCGAGCATCAGCTTTAATATCTCCACATACGAGTCATAAAGGCCCCCATCCCTCGCGTCGTCCTCCTGGGCGGCACGGGGGGACCAACGCGCGCCGCCGCCGGCCCCCATCCCTTCCTTTCCCCTTCCCCGTCGGTGCCGCTGTCTCTGCCGCGGTGGCGGCGGTCCTCGCCGCCGAAGGTGGCTGGGACGAGCCGCGGTGGACGCGAGGTGGCCGGGCGCCCCGGAGTCCTCTCCCCCGGCGTGGGTCTGCTTGGAGGCGTTTGGGGATGCGAGGGGCGGCTTGCTGCTGCGGTGGCCGGCGTCGCTGTTGATGCTGGTGGTGGCGGCCGCCGGTGCCATCCGTGGTGGCGGGCGTGGCCTGGGCCCGTCCGGGGCCCAGATGGGCTTGGCGGGCCGCGTCGCGGCGGGGCTGCTGCGGTTCCGGGCGCTCGCGGGGGGCTGCAGGAGCGCGGGATGCCGAGCCGGCGGGCTCGGGTGGGGGTCTGGTTGGGGCGGCGTCCCTCGACCGCGGGCGACCGGCAGGTGTGGCCGGTCCGTCTTTCTCCGTCGTCTTTCGCCGGAGTTGAGGACGCCGGGGCGGCGGCCCCGGGGACGCTGCGGCTATGGGTGGTCGGCTGCCGGGGTTTTCCTCGTCGCAGCGGTTGCGTGGAGGACGGCTGGTCTCGGGGGCCTTGGCGCGGTGGTCTCGCGGAGGTCATGCCCGGTTCCGTCGGTACCTGGCGGCTTTGGCGGGCCGCAGCGTGTGGTTGGCGGGGGCGTGGCGGCCCTCGCTGGCATCCTCATGGCAGAGGTGCGCCATGGTGGTTGGATGGCGGCTTGGCGGCGCTGCTTTTGGTGGTCGGGACGCTCTCGCGCATCCCTTGGTCGGTGGCGAGTTGGCGTGAGGTGTTCGCTCTGCTACGCGTGAAGGCCGGAGCGGCGGCTCCGGAATATGATGGTGTTGCTTCTTTGTCCTGGTCGTGCGGGCGGCGGGGCATGGGGGTGTGGGCGGGGGCGCCGTCTCTCTTGTAGTTGGTCGTGCTCTCCGGGCGGTATGGGTCGCCTTCGGGTCGCTCCTTTGGTGGTGGTGTAGGGATCTCCGGACGAAAGTCCTGCCCGACTTTGGTCGGTGCCGACTTCGGCGACGCCTGTGGGCGCCGCTTCCCCCCTTGGGGGCGTTGTTGTGGAGCCCGGTCACCTCTCCGTCCATCACTACGGGGTGAAATCCCAAATCTGGCTTCGCCAGATTGGATGACGGCGGCGTCCTCTCGGACGTCGTGACCTTCTTGGAGGCGTCATTTTTCGTAGTGATGTGAGCCTTGCCCGGGGTTGCTGGTACTACTAGGAGAGTCGACGTCTTCGGGCCCTGTCGGCGTGCAAGTGCCGCTGGCGAGTTCCTTGCGGCCTGCCTCTCGCCATGAAGCCTGTGAGGCCTAGCCGCTCCTTCGGCTCTGACTTCCTCTCCGGGGACGTGGACCAGGCTTTTCGTAGCGCCCGCTGTTGCCGTTGTGCTGGTGTCGTTTGGCAGTGCTCCAGACCTAGTTGTGTGCTAGGTAGTGTGGCCTCGAGGTTTTCTGCCAGTTTTTCCTTAAAAACTGTGCCGCTTGGGGTATTTTTTTTGGTCTGGTTCCCCTTTTAACCAGACCCGTGTGTATATACGTCTGTACCGGGTTTTGGACGGTTTCCCTTCCAAACCGTCCAATTCTCTTCTTCTAATAGAAAAGGCAGAGCTCCTGCTGGTTGCTCTAAAAAAAATAGTGGATTGCCGATATTAAAAAGAAAGGATGAAGTTAATTGCTCCAAGGAGGATTTGATCTTCAGACTCACTGGTAGAAGGATCGGGAATATGTCCATGTACTGTTGGGAAATTCTTATCCAGAGCATACCAGAGCATAGCGCGTGCTCCTTTTAATTGAATGGATCAAGGCCGAGACTCAGGTTCCTGACGAACCTAAAGATAACAGGACGAGGCTCTGAACTTCTACGGTGTGGTACAGGTTGCGCCGGAGCACAAGTGACCACGATGGCGACCCTCGTTTTGGCGGCGCTGGGACGCGTGCAGGCTCACAAATCGACGCGGAAAGCTACCGGGAACTCGTCCCCGTGATAAATTCCATCATCGTAACACCGGAGGGGAAAACAACGACGACAGCCAGCGGAGGAAGCTCGACGTCGATGCGAGGCTCAAAAACGAAAAGGAATTGGACGAGGGAAGAGGGGGTATGGACGATAAGCTCACCCATATGCTCGTGGCGACCCTGGCTTGGATGGGGGAGGACGAATATGACGGTGACGGCAAGGTACTGCGATGGTGCTCCGACGGGAAGAAAAGGGGAAGACAAGGCGGGCACATCCGGCTCCTCCTATGGGCTCCAATCGATCGGCAGCGGCACGACAAAGAGATCCCCGACTTCGGTGCTGGTCGGCAGGGACTACAGCAACAACGTGAAGCGGCGCTAGCTCGCAGTCATGGCCGAGAAGTGGAGAACAGAGGGGAAAAGATCTGGGAGGATCGGTTTGGCGGCACGTTAGGAGGTTAAGTAGTGGCGACGGCGGCCGGGGAATTTGCGGTCGGAGGAGCTCCGGTCGGAGTAAAGTAGGGGTCGGGGTGGAGGCGGCGGGGCGCAGGAGCCGGTAGGAGCAGGGGTGGCGGCGGCCTGGGTCGCGGGAGCTTGGACGGGCGGGGTGGGAGCGCTGCAGGTCAACGGTTCGGGGTGGAGGCGCTGGCCAGGTCACGAGCTGGAGAGAGAGGATGGCACTTAGCGGTGGCAGGGCGGGTAATTATTTCAAAACATCAGGGGCAAAAGCGTCCAACGTAAAAGCAGACGAAAAATCTGATGCGACGAACCTAACTCGGTAGAAATTAGTAGATAGAGATAGAGATAGATATATCTTACTATTAAAACGTATTTAGATATATACGAGTTTAGAAAATCCAAGTCACTTATTTTAAAACACACTAATGCACATTGCTGAGGAGAACAATGTGTTGCCAAGGTGTTTACCGACGGTTACCGGAGGAAGACGGCGAACCTCCATCTCCATTTTTTTTTTGAGGTCTCGTGAAAACGAACGCAATGCTGAGGAGAACACGCACTCCCAACTCAAGCCCAGTTAATTAAAGGCCCCTGTCCTATCGCGGCCTGGCGGGCCAGGCCATGCTGGCCCGGTTGACAAGAAGGTAGGCTTGAGGCGGTAAACAGGCCTACTGACGTTGTGGGACGAAAAAAAACAACGAATAGTTCATTTGCTGAGTGTTCTTAGAAAAAAAATTGCTGAATCGGACGGCCAAAAATATCAGATCGCTGTGAGCAACCATAGCTAGTTACGTTTAACTGTTTCTTAATAACGATACAAAATTAGTACTATAGGCAACATACACAATTCTTGATGAGCGACATGCTGAAAAAATGAATAAGGAATGATTACAAACCAACATTTTTATCAGATCCGATCGATTCCATATACGCCAAGTACTGCTGAAGCTGCTCTGCAGGCACCATGCTGCATGCAAGAATTCAAGAGTCTTTGACAGTGCATGTTTACATTGGACAAGCAACAATCAACTCTGCTTCAAGCCTAGCTGCATCTACACGTCTACACCTTCAAGTCTTTGTCAAGCCCATCTACACCAAGCCTTCAACTTCAATCTGGCGGCACGTCCCCCGAGTACGTGTCTCGACATCTGCATCACTCGTGGTCACCATCGCTGACAACCATTTACACCAACAATAATATAGTCACATCGTCGCCGCTGCCACCGATCGTGGTTATTGTCAACGCCAACAAGTTCTTCACCCCGAGCGACGCCGCGCTCATACAAGCATAAAATACGGGTCTAAATCCCCGAAATCTACTATCGCTACAATTCAATCGCCATTAACAACTATCTCGTCGTCTTCGTCCACCACGACCTTGCCGCTAGAGTCATATTCTAAATTTTTATTTTGCACTAAATCAATTTTCTTCTTTCAACTACTTTTTCTACTCCAAAAAATCGGCGGACAACTTATACGCATCGAACGTTCACGAAAATTTCTCTGCTGCTCATACCGGCTCTGGCTCGCATGCCTTGTGATGGTCCTTGTCTTCACATGTCTGGTATTGGCAACATCGACGCGTGCCTTCGTCCCCGGCGCACTTCCGAGTTTGGCAAGCTCAGCAAGGTGTGTCGCCTACCTCGACTACTCCGACTCAAGCTACGTCTACCTCAACTACTGCAGCAAATTCTCTAGGCTCAGCGACGATATCGACCACAACACAATAATATCATCAACTTCATCGACTTCATCAACGACGACTACATCACCAGCGACACCATTGGCCATGACTACAACATCCTACTATTGGCTACATCGACATCGGCATCCATCGAATCCCTCTCCAGTTCACGCCTTCGGATTATGCTCCAGTCAGACCATCCGTGACGCTACGGCTATTCTCGTCACTACCGATCTGACTGTGGGGGAGTGTTAGAGTATATCACAATTTGGACTATATTTGGTAGTTTAAGTTTGTAATCCAATTCTATCTCTAATAGTTTTCTTGTCCTCTAAGTCTTCTGATACTATATAAACAACTCAATGGCTCTCATTGTAATACTGCAATTACTATCAGTACAATATATATTCCGCAATCTTTCAAGCATGAGCATCGAAGTTTGCTAGAGTACACCGATTGTGAGAAATAAAGGCTTGGGAATGTGTTGGTCATTTTTTGGTTTAGACTTTTGTTAGAAATAATAGGTTAAATCATTATATCCATATGTAATTTCAGATTTTCCCTAAATCTCAAAGCCCATGTATGTGGAAGCCCATATGTGATTTTGCCCAAGTTGGTGGCAGCTCACATATGTGTGGCAAGAGAAGTGGGAGATAAAGTTTAGTCCCATATGGAAGGTTGAAGGAGATTTGTACCACCTTATAAGGTGTAGTGTTGCACCACTTTGTAAGTGAGTGATAATAAGAGAGCTACATGTGTGCTCCTTCTCCGACACCACCGCCGCTCGCACGCTCGCCTCATCACACCGCGCGCGCCGCGGGTTGCGGGAATCTTGCCGAGCCGAGCTTTATTTTGCTGCTCAGAAAAAATATGTGCAGTTAGAAAGACGTGTCAATAGTTAGTAGATTCGGTTCGCCCCCGGATCGTGGGCTATCTATAATCGACCCGAACGTGCGTGATGTGGCTTGACCCACAACGTGTCCAGTACGCACTACTAGGAAAAGTCCTATCAGTGGTGCACCATTTTGGGACTTCTGTGGCGCATATGGGATACGGCACTGTTATCTCGCCACTAAATTGCAGTTCTATGGCGCATATTGAAATGCGCCACAGAAGTCTGAAAAACTTCTGTGGCGTATATTCCCAAAATGCGCCATAGAACCAGATCTCAAACTTCTGTGGCGCATTTGGCCAATATGCGCCACAGAAGTTTTTTTCAAATTTCAAAAAATACCCGGCCAGATCTAGCCGAAGGTGGTGCTCGCCGGAGATGGGGGTCGCCGATGGAGGAGAGAAGGAGGTCGCTGGTGGAGGTCGCCGGTGGAGGAGAGGAGGAGGCCACCGGAGGAGGAGGAGGAGCTCGCCGGGGTGGATGAGGAAGGAGGTGGGAGGAGGAGGAGGAGCTCGCCGGGGTGGAGGAGGAGGGAGGTGGGAGGAGGAGGAGGAGCTCACCGGGGTGGAGGAGGGAAGAGCTCATCGGAGTGGAGGAGGGAGGAGCTCACCAGGGTGGTGGTGGTGGAGGAGGAGGAGGAGGAGGAGAAGCTCACCGGGGTGGAGGAAGAGGAGGAGGAGGAGAAGCTCACCGGGGTGGAGGAAGAGGAGGAGGAGGAGGAGGAGGAGGAGGGGGAGGATCTCACCGGGGTGGAGGAGGAGGAGAAGGTGAGGAGAATGAGAGAAGAAGGCGAGGAGGGGAAGGGTGGAGGAGTGGAAGAGTATAAGAGAGGGAGAAGGGGCGGGATTCAAATTTCGAATTTTGGCCAAGACTTCTGTGGCGCATATGGAAGAAATGCGCCACAGACGTTTGTCCTCTTTTTTTATTTTTTTGCAGGAAAAAACAATCTTTTGGCCATAACTTTTTACTCTTTTCGAATTTTAAAAATCTAAATAATCGCTAAACGACCATAGGTGGTTGCGAGCGGATGCGAAATCTCGTTCTCGTCATTTTGGTATATTATACGTATTTTTCCGACATCGTATGCAAAAGTTATGGCCATTTTACCGTGGCATAAACTTTTTTTGCATAAAAAGTCGAAATGCATGTTTGTTAATTTTCCTACAAACTAGACCATATTACCTATCACTATGTGAAAGGATTTTATTTTTTAAAGTGTTTTTCATTTTCTATTATTTTTTGCAAGGCTAAAAAGGCGATCCTCGGGGGGGGGGGGGGTAGAATTTGTTTTTCCTACTCCAACGCCACACTTCTGTGGCGCATATGCGCCACAAAATGTTGGTCAGAGTACAGTCAATGAAATTTCGTGATAGGGTCCACCCGAGCTTTCTGTGGCGCATATGTCCATATGCGCCATAGAAGTTGGAACTTCTGTGGCGCATTTTTCCTATATGCGCCACAAAAGTGTGAAGACTTCTGTGGCGCATTTGATGAAATGCGCCACTGGACAACTTTTGTGGCTCATGGTCAGAACCATGCACCACAGAAGGTCTGTCTATCTATAGCTAGTTTCCTAGTAGTGACAGGATTTTCTAGCCGCTCTATATATAAACGCATGTGCGGCTTTCACAACGCATAACACCGAAAATCAATCTAGGGTTTTGCCTCCTCTCTTCTTGCGATGCCACCGTAGTCTACTCCATCCCGCTTGCCAGCGTGCACCAGCGGACAGGAGATATGGTCTCCGGAACCACTCGTCTTTGTCATCCTGTACGGGAGAGGACGAATAAGGTTTTTGAGAAACGCTCTGCGCGACTACTTGAGTTATCCATCACGGGTCGTCTTCCATCCAAGTCGGGAGGTGCTTCCTATCGCCGTCTTTGCCGCCATCTTCTTCGATCAGTCTTCCCCAAAGTTACTGCAAGCAAACGGTACATGCGACGTGCTCCTGTTTGGTTATTTATTATGTTTTGCGAGTACATGTTTAGCTGCTACTTGTTTCCATTCATCGTGTTGTTTATTACATCTAGTACGTTCGGGTTACATGAGCTAGTAGCTGGTTTTGTCGTGTTTAATATTCTGGAATTAATCATGGAAATTGTGCCTAATATTTCAACAATCCAAAAACCTTATTGTAGGCAATTTCCTGAATTAACAATGGTTGGTTTTACCGATGCACGAAGGCCAGATAAGTTTACCGATGTGCACTTTAAAAGGTGGCACTACAAGGCTAAGCTTTGTCTGAACATGATGAAAGTGTTCCAGATTAGGAAAGGCAAACCTGAAGGAACTATATCTGACGAGGATCAAAAGAAGTTTGAGGAAGCCAATGCTGTCTTTGTGGGATGCATTCTGAGCATTCTTGCCTACCGTCTGTGTGATGTGTTTATGCACATAAAAGATGGGAAGGTTCTCTGGGACACACTGGATGCAAAGTTTGGTGCTGCAGATGCTGGCAGTGAACTGTACATCATGGAGAGATTTTATGATTTTATGATGACAAAGGACCTTCCTATGGTTCAACAAGCTCATGAGATACAATGCATTGCCAAAGAGCTCGAACTCCTTAAGTGTGGCTTACCCGAAAAGTTTGTGGCGGGTTGCATTATTTCTATGTTGCCTCCTCCGTAGAGGAACTTTGCCACAACTCTCAAACACAAGAGACATGAGATATCAGTTGAAAATCTGATAGCATCCCTTGACATTAAGGAGAAGGCTCAGGCTAAGGACAATACTGAGAAAGAAGATGGTCATGCTACTGCCAACCATGTGCAGAAAGGAAAATCCTTAGGCAAGAACAAAGGAAACTTCAAGTCCTCCTTTAACAAACCTGTAAAGACTATAACCATCAAGAAGAAGAAGCCAAACAGGGACAAGAGTGATCTGACTTGTTTCACTTGTGGAGAACCCGACCACTTTTCCAAGGATTGTCCAGATCGCGCAGACCGCGGAGGGAAAAATGCCAAGATTGTCAACATCATGACCGCTAGCAATACTGATGGGTATGGTAATTTATTTACTGTTCTTTTAGTATTTCAATCACCATGTTGGTGGATTTGTACGGGTGCTAATGTTCATGTGTGTGCTAACATCTCTATATTCACTTATTATCAGGTCGCTCGGGATTCATCCATCCTAATGGGAAATGGATCACATGCTTATGTTCGTGGTGTTGGCACGGTGAATCTGAAGTTTACTTCCGGAAAGATCGTACATCTGAGGAACGTGTAGCATGTCCCTACTATGAACAAGAATCTCGTTAGTGGATCCCTTCTATGCAGAGATGGGTTTAAGGTTATTTTAGAGTCTAATAAATTCGTTGTTTCAAAACATGGACAATTTATTGGTAAAGGTTATGAGTTCGGAGGCTTGTTCCGTTTTTCACTTTCAGAGTTTTGTAATAAATCCGTGAATCATATTTGTGGTGGTGTTAATGATGATACCAGTGTTTGGCATTATTGTTTATGTCACATTAATTTTGGCTTGATGTCAGTATGATTTTAATTCCGAATTTCACTATTGCCAAAGGTTCTAAGTGCCATAGTTGTGTGAAATCAAAGCAACCTCGAAAGCCTCACAAGGTTGCCGAGGAGAGAGACTTGCCACCTCTAGAACCTCATATATTCTGATCTGTCCGAGATGAATGGTGTGTTGACAAAAGGTGGAAAGAGATATTTCATGATGTTGATAGATAATGCTACTAAATTCTGCCATGTTTACTTGTTGCAAACTAAAGATGATGCTTTACACTACTTTAAAATTTATAAGGCCGAAGTTGAAAATCAACTAGAGATAAAGATCAAGCGTCTTAGGTCGGATCGTGGTGGTGAGTATTTTCCGAAAATATTTGACGAATTCTGTGAGGAACACAGAATTATTCATGAGAGGACGCCTCACTACTCGCCCCAATCGAACGGGGTTGCCGAGAGGAAAAATCGCACGCTGACTGACTTGTTGACTTCATGTCATGTCCTGAATAGAGTTCCTAATAAGAATAAGGAAATGACCCCTTATGAGGAGTGGGCTGGGAGAAAACCACTTTCGTATCTGCGCACTTGGGGGTGTTTGGCGAAGGTCAACATACCGATCTCCAAGAAACGCAAGCTCGGACCCAAGACAGTGGATTGTATCTTTCTAGGATATGATCCACGGTGTGTAGGCTATAGATTTCTAGTGGTTAAATCTGAGGTACCTGATATGCATGTTGATACTATAATGGAATCTCGTGATACAACATTCTTTGAGAATATGTTTCCTATGAAAGATATGCATAGCATTGGTAGAATTTCTTCTAAAATACTTCCCGAATCTAGTGCATCTATTGAGAATTCTGAACAACCATATGAGGAATCCCTTGAGAAGGATGACGATGAACCTCTGACGAGGAGTAAGAGAAAGAGGGTTGCAAAATCCTTTGGTAATGACTTCATCGTGTACCTTGTGTACGATACTCCCAGATCCATTGCTGAGGCATATGCATCCCCTGATGCAGATGATTGGAAAGAAGCTGTCCAAAATGAGATGGACTTGATTATTTCTAATGGAACTTGGGAATTATGAGAATGACCATATGGTTGTAAACCTGCGGGATGTAAGTGGGTTTTAAAGAAGAAGCTAAGGCCTGATGGTACTATTGATAAGTACAAGGCGTGTCTTGTAGCTATGGGCTACACACATAAAGAAGGTGAAGATTACTTTGCCACCTATTCACCTGTCGCTAGACTGACCACCATTCGAGTACTATTGTCCCTAGGTGCCTCTTATGGTCTTCTCGTTCATCAAATAGACGTGAAGACAACTTTCCTTAATGAAGAGTTGGAAGAGGAGATCTATATGGATCAGCCGGATGGGTTTGTAGTAAAAGGTGAAGAGACAAAGGTGTGCAAGTTATTAAAATCTTTATATGGCCTGAAACAAGCACCCTAAGCAATGGCATGATAAGTTTGACAAAACTCTACTTTCTGCTGGCTTTGTTATTAATGAGGTTGATAGATGTGTTTACTATCGCCATGGTGGGGGCGATTGAGTTATATTATATTTGTACATGGATGATATTCTGATCTTTGGTACAAACTTGAAAGTGATAAATGAAGTCAAGTCTTTCCAGTCAAAGAGTTTTGATATGAAAGATCTGGGAGAGGCTGATGTGATTCTGAACATCAAGCTTATTAATAACGAGAATGGGATTACTTTAACGCAATCTCATTATGCTGAGATGGTCTTGAGACGATTTGGCTTTATTGATGGCAAGACTTATCCAACACCTTATGATCCCAGTTTGACATTACAGAAGAATAAGAAGAAACCAACAGATCAGCTGAAATATTCACAAGTTGTTGGTTCTCTCATGTACTTAGCAAGCGCTACAAGACCCGATATGTCTTTGTCTATGAGCAAGTTGAGTAGGTTCATGTATAACCCGGGTATTGATCATTGGCATGCACTTTAAAGGGTCATGCGCTATCTATGTGGTATAATGAGCTATGGGATTCACTATATAGGGCACCCTGCTATGCTTGAAGGATATAGTGATTCGAATTGGATCTCTGACATTGATGAACTCCACGCCATGAGCGGGTATGTGTTTACCCTTGGAGGTGGCGCAGTGTCATGGAGATCCCGTAGACAAACCATATTGACGAGGTCAACTATGGAAGCAGAGCTTACTGCTTTAGACACAGCCATTGTTGAGTCAGAATGGCTGCGTGAGCTCTTGATGGACTTGCCCATGGTTGAAAACCCTGTGCCGACAATTTTTTTGAATTATGACAACCAAACTGTTATTGTCAAAGTGAACAATTCTAAGGATAACACGAAGTCATCAAGACATGTGAAGATACGTTTGAAATCTGTCAGGAAATTGAGAAACTCTGGAGTAATAACTGTTACGTATATTCAAACAAAAAATGTTGGAGATATGCCCTAGAGGCAATAATAAATGTAGTTATTATTATATCTTTGTGTTTATGATGAATGTTTACATTCATGCTATAATAGTATTAACAAGGAAACATTAATACTTGTGTGATTTGTAAACTTAAATTGAAGTCCCTAGTATAAGCCTCTATACATCACTAGCTTGTTGGTTGATAATGATTGTGGTTTCCCTATCATGGACATTGAGATGTTATCGACAACAAGATCATATCGTTAGGAGAATGATATGGTGGACATACTCCTATAGATAAGCGTAGCATAAAGATCAAGTCATTTTAATAGTTCAATTGCTATATGCTTTCTGATACATAGTAATCTAATTCCTTCGACCATGAGATCATGCATATCACCTTTACCGGATGGATTCTTTGATGACATCAAACACCACACCGTAACTGGGTGGCTATAAAGGTGGCATTGAGTATTCGGAAAGTATTGGTTGAAACACATGGATCAAGAGTGGGATTTGTCCATCCATATGACGGATAGATATACTCTGGGCCCTCTCGGTGAAATGTCATCCAATTAGCTTGCAAGCATGTGACTGGCTCACAAGGGATCACATATCACGGGAACGAGAAAAGAGTACTTGTCGGTAACGAGGTTGAACTAGGTATGCAGAGATACCGACGATCATAACCTCGGATAAGTAAACTATCGTGAGACAAAGGGAAATTGATATCGTATGTAAGTGGTTCATTCGATCACAAAGTAATCGTAGAAATATGTGGGAGCCATATGAATTTCCAGATTCCTCTATTGGTTATTGTTCGGAGAAGTGTCTCGATCATGTCCGCATAATTCACGAACCGTAGGGAGACACACTTAAGGATTCGACGTTGTTTGAGTAGTTATGGAATGATGAGAAAGAGATCGAATGTTGTTCGGAATCTCGAATGGGATTCGGGATATCACGAGGAGATCCGGAATGGTCCGGAGAATAAGATTCATATAAGGAAAGTCCTGTTTCGGAGATGGAGGGAATGTTCTAGAAGGTTCCGGAATGTCCGGCACTCCGGGGGGGGGAAGGGTACATGAATGTGTTATATCAAGTTGATATGATTGCATCATGTACTTGGCGTCATCTCTGTTCAAAATAGAGGGTTTATTCAAATCCTAGTTTGAAAAGTCCAACGACTAGTTTGAAAGTCAAACGGCAAGTTTTGGAAAGAGGAGGAGGAGTGGGAAACCGAGTTGGGGAGGGTTTCCCTCCTCCAACCGGCGGCGCACCACCCAAGCCGAGTTGGGGAGGGACTCCCCTCCCTCCCCTTGGTCGTCCGGCCCCTCCACCTATATAAGGAGGGGCAGGGCTCCCTCCTAGAGACACACAAGTCCCTTGCCCCGAAAACCCTAACCCTAGCCGCCGCCGCCCTCCAAGCCGCCGCCGCCTAGGGATCTCCTTGCCGCCGACTTGGGCACCACCAAGCCCTAGTCGCCGGCTCTAGCACCTCTTCCTCGGCGTGTCTAAACCCTAGATCGTCGAGGGATTTCTCATAGCCCACCATACTCGCTCTGGCTTAAGGCGAAGCCCTGCGAGATCTCCCCTCTACTTCCGGTACCACGTCGTTGTGCTGCCGGAATTGCGAGGAGAGTGCTACAACCTCCGCTGGCTGCTGGAACAAGGGAGAGGAAGGTCTTCGTCGAGTACCGAACGTGTGACCGACTGCGGGAGCGCTTCCGGAACGCAGCGCCGGAAGGATCGTCTACGCGATCTTGAGATCGGGAAGAGTACGACTACATCACCCACGAGAATCCGCTCTCGTTAAACACTTTGGAATCTTCGAGGGTGAGTTATTCCATCGACTCGTTGCTACAATCTAGTAGATAGATCTTGGCTTGTTTGTTTGTATGCGGTAATTTTTTTTTGTTTTCCATGCTACGAAACCCTACAGAAAAAACCTGGTAGATCCATTTACAAAGGGACTATTACGACATGTGATAGAAAGTGCATCGAGGGAGATGGGGTTGAGACCCATGGATGTCACACCTAGTGGTAACCCAACTTATGTGATCGGAGATCCCGTGAATTAGGACCTAGGAAGAACAAGCTAGTGGTTTGACCGAGGAGAGTATTTTGTAACCCTCTCTATGTGAAGATGCATAACTCTCATAATCTATAAAACAGTTTGACAACATGTCTTAATGTGTTTCTATTGACTTTAACTAGCAAAGATGCCGCCCTACATGGCATTCTTGAAAGAACACACCTATATGAGCTCGACTATAAACGTCGCGGTCTATGAGACTTGGGTGATCTCTAGTAAACTCATGAAGAGACCAGGGAGTATGATGCATATGCTCCAATCCGTGGGGTAGACTACTGGCAGCCAGGTACTACTTGTGATTTTGAATGAAATCTATTGGCACCAAACTTGCAATTCAAGGTTCGTCCATTGTTCAAGTTGTTAATAGATGTAGTTCAAGATTCTATGCGGAAGTTCAACTTAACAGTCTCTGCTAAAACACTGGTATATAAACAAGTTCAACTTAACAGTCTCTGCTGAAATATTGGAAAATCTTTAAATGGGCATTTGAGTTATGGTGGGGGATTGTTAGAAATAATGGGCTAAATCATTAAACCCATGTGTAATTTCAGATTTTTCCTAAATCTCAAAGCCCACATATGTGGAAGCCCATATGTAATTTGAGCCAAGTTGGTGGCAGCTCACATGTATGTGACAAAAGCAGTGGGAGCTAAAGTTTAGTTCCACATGGAAACTTGAAGGAGAGTTGCACCACCTTATAAGGTGGCATGTTGCACCACTTTGTAAGTAAGTGACAATAAGAGAGCTACACGCGCGCTTCTCCTCTGATGACGGCGCCGCTCGCCCGCCCGCTCGCCTCATCACGATGCGCGCGCGCTGCAGGTTGCAGGATGCTGGTTGCGGGCGCCGAGCTTAGCTTTATTTTGCTGCTCAGGAAAATGTCTGCGATTAGACAGACGTGTCAACAGTTAGTAGATTCGGATCTCTTCCAGATCATGGGCTATCTGTAACCGACCTGAACGTGCACGACGTGGCTTGGCCCACACCGTGTCCTGTACGGGATTTTCTAGCCGCTTTATATATAAACGCATGTGCGGCTTCCACAACGCATAACACTGAAAACCAATCTAGGGTTTTGCCTCCTCTTTGCTTGCGTCGCCACTATAGTCTACTCCATCCCGCTTGCCGACATGCACCGACAGACGGGAGAGCAGATCTCCGGAACCACTCTCCTTTGTGATCCTGTACGGGAGAGGACGAATAAGGTTTTTGAAAAGCGCTCCGCACGACTGCTCGAGTTCTTCATCACGGGTCGTCTTCCATCCAAGTCGATCGGTGCTGCCTATCGTCGTCTTCGCCGTCATCTGCTTCGATCAATCTTCCTCAAAGTTACTATAAGCGAACGGTACGTGCGACGTGCTCCTTTTGGTTATTCATCGTGTTCTATCTTGTTTTCGTTAATCGTGTTGTTTAGTACATCTAGTATGTTCGGATTACATGAGCTAATAGCTGGTTTTGTCGTGTATAATATTCTGGATTAATCATGAAAATTGTTTCTAATATTCCAACACCTTTCTGGCTTTATTTATACAGTGTGGCGCAAGCCTGTTTCGAGAGTGCTGGTCATTTTTTTTTAGAAAATGACAAAAGACGACAATTTTTGGATCATAAAAAATTTACACTGTTCACTACACTCAATCGAATCTTTTGATGTTTCTGCGCAGGCTATGTTAAAATTTAGTATTCGTATTGAGAATTTGCATGTGAGTAGGATATATCGTTGACTACATCGATGATTTTTTCTAAGAAGTAATTTTAGTTTTTGATTTTTATTAAAAGCCGACTCCCTATTACTCGAGATCTAAAACACCACACTCGAGGGTTTGGTCAATTCGATGATTTCCCATGTTGTAACCACAGAGGTGCGGACCTGTCAACCCGAGTTCAAGGACTCATCCCCTATAAGAAATAAGATAGGGTGGCGTCTCCCCCTCTGTTCTCATTCTTTTTTTAACCATGAGGATCTATTTAGCAAATGCCCAAATAACAATGTAAGTTCAGTTATTCATATCGGTCATGATCACATGCTACCAACCACAATTTTATACTACATTACAAAGGAATATTTCAGGCGTATACAATGTTGTGATCAACAGACGATTTATATAGCAGCAAAAAGTTCCAAAGTGCACGAGTGCAATACCAGGAAAGTGAGATATTCCCGGTGTAATTTTCCATGCCATTGAACTGAACCAAGTTAGACTTCTTGACCTCCCCTCCAAGAATGAAAAAGGAAGCGAATCAAGACCAGCTAGTTCAAGTGTACTTCTCCGTATGTCGTCGAAATCGAATCCGACCTTTGACTTGTTAGCAAGACCAGATGGTGGAACACAACGTCGCAAGTGTTCCACCGCTGTACCAAATGCGTGTTAATGCCTTTTGTTCTCGTTGCAAGAAGATCTATGTGTGGGTGGGTGGTTAGATTTTTTTAAAATGGAAGCAAAAGATTTGTCTCTATCCATTAATTAATTTGATTTCTAACATAAACTAAAAAGGAAAAAAAAACACACGAGGGATTACTCCCCCGGCGTTACAATATTCAAACATTTTGTCCCCACAGTAACCCAAAGCTTCGCCGAACCCGGGGCTCCGGGTAGCTCTTTTTTATTTTGAACTTCAAAAATTTGAATCTAACATTTTCAAAAAGAAGGGGAAACAATACGGGGATGTAGCCAAACATGTACTGTAGATTTTCAGCTGAAAATATATTGTATTTTGGACTCAGAAAAATGATAAAATCGAAAAAAATGACAAAATATTCACCTTAGTCTACTAAGTAAAGCTGTTCATCGAGGACAAAAACTATATTTGTCAATTTTAATGAGACTAAAATACAAAGTTTTTGGAGCAAAATTTTGCATAGTAATAGATCATATATGTAGTCGGATACACCCCTGTGTATTTTGTTTTTTTGAATTGTTTGAAACTTCTCGAATCAGACTTCTGTCCCGCTTTATAAATAAAGTACACACGTGAGACCGCTGTCGGGCCAGACAGCACAACGCTCAAAGAAAGTACCGATCACTACTGGGACCGAACAACACAAGAAAAAGCCCAAGAGAACAAATAAAAAAAGAAAAAAAAGAAATGCACGACAACACCGGATCGACCAGCGACAAAGACTCGCGATCGCCGTGCCCTCCGACCACCACGATCCTATGCCACCGAATTGCCGTGTACCCAGCAACACCTTCAAGAAGGGGGACAACGATGACGACGCTGCTGCCCAGACTTCTCCTAGGATTTCTCCCGATACACGCAGGGGAGTGATAGGAGGTTACATCCGGCGCCCTTCAGGAAGGAAGGCGGCACTGACAGATGTCGCCGTGACGGATCCAGCCTAGCCGACAAGGATATCTCCCGACCCCCAAAGACCCAAACCCCAGCCAATCCTGGCACTCCACCAACTAGCCGACCACCAACATGCGCCAAAACGGTCTCGCCGTCTTCATCGGTGTCTCGCCATGGCAAACACCACGAGGTTGGCCGGCGCGAGGCACCCACCAAAGAGAAGGGACAACATCGCTGCTACCGCGTGGGAGGGATCGACCTCCACCGCCAGGGCAGTAGCAGACCGGACGCAACAGCAGGAGCATACCAGGCCAACAAGGCCCGATCGAGCCTAGCTTGGGCCCGTGAAGCCCCTGCCTCCACGCTGCAACAGACGCCTAGGCATCATCGCTCCCCTATCCCGAAGCGACCCCTATCCAACCATGGAATCGACCTAGCCCGCCCAAACCCAACCTAGGGTTTGGAGCCGCCGGCCAAGCTCGTCTCTGCCACCACTGCCGCCAAGTAGCAGCGCCCTCACCCCGCCGCCATCCAGGACACCGTCGGAACGACGCCTGCCGAAGAACACAGGACGCCTCCAGGAGCCACCTCCGCCAAAGGAACGCCTTGCAGACCACCTTCCGAGGCCGTCTCCCCGGCATCCACGGACTCGCACCCACTGAGACAAGTTCTTTGCATAACCTACGAGGCGAATGGAGTAGGGCTGTCCGACCCAGGTTGGTGGTAATAGTGCGGCCGCTCGGAGGAGCTCGACCTCCACCGCCAATGGCGGTTGCCGACCGGCTGCGGCCGTAGGGGCACACCAGGCACTCGGCCCGGCCGGGCCTCGAAAGGCCCATAAAGACCCCGCTGCCACATTGCAGCAGAGCCACCACAGTTGTCGTTGCCTTCCTATACGCTCCACACCCACCCTACCACCTCTAGAGAGAGGCAGCCCCGCGCTAGGCACGCCCCAAACCCAGATTTGGGCCAACCAGAGCTGCAGGGGAAGCATGCCAGTCGGGCACCTCCCCGCCGGCCACCGCCGACATCATAGTGCCGCCCCAAGTCCCTGGGCCAAGCCGCCAGGACCTGCCGACACCCCCAGGCAGAGGGCGTCGAGCTGCCCTGGACCAGCCGCCATTGCCCGCCAGATTCGAGCAAGTCCACCGCCGCCCCCACCCGAGACGCGCCACTAGCACCGCGCAGCCGAGCAGCCCTCCGCACCGAAGCCAAGACCCCGCGACCTTCCCGCTGTCGCCCGCTTCCGCGCCACCGCGCCCCGCAATAGCGCGTTGCTCCGCTCAACTCGGCCAGCCTGCCCGGACCACCGCCAATGGGAAGGGGAATAGGCCCCGCCGCCGTCGACATCGGCCGGGCTTTGCCCGCCAAAGCGCCCTGGCGGCGGCGAGCAGAGGTAGGGAGGGGGCGGCGGCCTGAGAGGGAGGCTAGGGTCTCCCCCCCCCCCCTGGTCGCTCACGGGAGTGACGCGGGAGGGCCGTTTTTGAAGGGAGTGAACTTCCTGCCACTCACACCTGTTTGGAACTTGTGAATGCAGGATTTTGAAATTTCAGGAAAATAAGATCCATGGAGCCTAGGAGCCACGATGCCGCTCTCAAAGCCTCGCCTCGTTCTTAATAGATTCAAAGAGTCTAGGCGACGGTGCAGGCTTTTTGTTGAATACTCTTGCATTTTTTTACTTCCAAATTCTCCAACTAGTAAGGATTGCCGTGGTGGGCATTGCCTTGCGGTCCGTAGTTGCCTTAGGAGCCAAATCTTGAGTTCTAATATCATTCTTCGTTCCAAGCCAACTTTTGACTATCTTCTATGGGTCGTTATTGTCAGTGCAAAAAGTTACCAAGTTAATCATATCCTGTGGCGCGATCATTTCAGTATTGACATGTTCCTGCATGCATCTAAAGTTACATGCAGTAAGTGCTTACCCCTAGCAAACAATAAGTAGCAGTGTGGATCAGTTCAAAAGGTACGAATTAGAGAAGAGTTAAATTCATCAATAGTCACTGAACTTGTCAAACAAAATCAGTTCGATCATTGTACATCAAAAATACTATTCTACGGTCACTAAATACGAGTTAGAGGATCATCTCTAGTCACCGGGGCTGGTACAACGTCGTATCTGTTGACTTGGCACTACATTGACCCCATCTGACAGGCACTAACCATTCACATGGGTTATTTTTGAATAAAACAAAACAACAGGGCTAAATTAAATAAACGTCAAACAGATAAGGTTCCCTCCCGTCCTACCAGCTCGCCGGCGAGTTCCTGGCCGGCGCCGTCGCACATCAGGTCTGGCCGAGGCGGTCATTCCCCAACCTCTCCTCTATTGTTTCTCTCGCGCGCCTTCTGGACGTCCTCCTCACCGTCTTCCACAAGGATTCCTCCGGCCACCGCCTATTGGACGTCATCCCCACCGCTGCCCACCACGATTCCTCCGGCATCCGCCTGCTGGACGACCTCTCCAGCCGAGCAGAGCTGCGAGAGGGTTGTCTTCTGGGGATGTTGTGGGCCTGTAGTCATGGAGGAAAGGGAGAGCTCGGACGCCTGCGCGGCGGCCACACCCTCATGTTCGTGCGTGGCGGCGGCCTTCTGCACTAGCGGCGGCCTGGCTCTCTGTGCCTGCGGCGTCGCATGTCCCTATTCATGTGTTTGTGCTTGTTCCTGTGGGTCACCGACGTGAGGCGGAGGTGGACCAAGATGACGACAGCTCTATTTTCCTCCTCTCCTCCGGCGTGGTGCTCGTCGCCTCCGCCGCCGGCGCCTTCGTCGTGGACGAATCGGTGGAGCTAGCGCGCTGGGCCATCGCCGGGACACAGCGGGCCGGAGAGGAGGGTGGTGCCTCCACGAAAGGGCCCGGAGGAGCACGCAACCAGATTGATCGACCTAGTGGCGCTGGCCACCGCCGTGCTCCGGCGACGTGACTGCGACGCCATCAGCCTGCCCCGGTTCTGCACGGAGCAGACGACGTGGTGATTTGTTTTTCTTGTTTGTTCTATTATTATTATTATGTGGGGAATTGAGGAGGACCTTTGTGTGATTGGAAGTTAAGACTTATGGGCGTTTTTGCTAAATGAAACATAATCAAAGGTCTGACAGTGGGTCATGTTGCTTGCCACGTTAGCAAATACGACGTTCTACTAGCACCAGTGACCGGAGATGTACCTCTGGGTCGTATTCGGTGACCGTAAAATTGTATTTCTGAAGTAGCGGTGGATTTAACTCATTAGAGAATCTATCTCAAGTCGTAGCAAATCGCGAAGGGGTCGTGTGTGCTATGATGGCCCACATTTCTGTCAATGGTGCATTAATGTTTTTGCAAATACTATAGTCAAGCAGTGTACTGGTACTATTTTATCCCAGCGTTTGAGGTTTTTATCGGTCTAAGTTGCTGCTCAGCGGTCTAAGAGCAACTCATATCTTTTAAATCTGCAACCTGTAAAACACATATACATGCCACTGAAACTTGTGATATTCAGTTCGCAGTAAGGTTGCAGAGAACAGAAACGCTACTACGAACCGTATTTTCTAAACTTTTACACTCACGGCAAAATTCAAGGACGAATAGCGTTTGATCATACTCCCTCCGTCCTAAAATAGATGTCTCAAGTTTGTCAAAATTTGAATGAATCCATATACTAAATAGTGTTTAGATTTATTTAAATTTTAACAAACCTACGACATCTATTTAGGGACGGAGGGAGTACTATATTCAGAGACGAACTGCGTTGTAATTGTACATAGTTAGCAAAACCAAAGCATAAAGAGTGATTGCAGTACCGCTATTACAGCTCACTAAAGGAATGGAGCGCTGTGCCCAACGGCCAGCTTCCCTCGGCATAGCCTTAAAATGCTCTTGGCACCAGCCCTCCGCGTGGCCCTCTCGGCATACTGCCCTCTCGACGCAGGCACTTTTGGCCATCGACACAGGTATTGTCGTTGGCATAGGTAATGCCGACGTCTTGGCATAGCCTAACAGTCGGTTGTAAAAAAAAATTTAAAAAAAAATCAATTTTTTTATTTTTTTTAATCTTTGAATTGTTTGACTCGTTAATATCTCACTTAAAATATTTTTAACACTAATTATGATTTATTTTTAATCAAATTACAGTCCTGGTCAAACTTTCTGATTAATCATCCATCCTTATACTACTCCACCCTAGCACGTTTAACTTATCCATTCCTTCCAGATCAGTTTCTGCAAAGCAATTTGTGACTTGTTATCAATACTATGATATCAATCATATTAACTATTATATCATTATGTCACAAGTTTTTATTTTTTGAAATTACCAACAATTGTTTAAGTAAATAATAAAGAATAAGTAAAAATATTATAGAATTCAAATAAAAATATAATGATTTTACTTTTTTTATTTTTCCATTTAATATGGAATAATTAATATCTTTAAATCCGTAAATCGGAATTCGGCAAATAATATGTCTAAATCGATAAAAAAAGAGGAATCCAAATATGATATGAATATCAACTTATCACAAACTATGCCGTGATTATAGCCATAATTTCATTTCCCTATTTTAAACTATGGTCAAAATTTACTGAGTTTCTACTGACTAGGCAGAAATTTGTTTTTGTCACGGGGTGGACGGAAAGGTTTAAGATACCCAGTTAGAAAATTGTCCATATAAGGTGGTCTAGATTTTTGGAAAATGGGATAGTACCAATGTAAAACTTTTATTTGGTGGTTGCTTCATAAAACACCTGAAATGGATCGTATGGGCACCTAGAGGGGGGTGAATAGGTGCTAACCAATTTTTATTACTTTTTCAATTTTAGGCTTTACACAAAGTAAATTCTCTAGATATGCAACTACGAGAATTTCCCTATATGAAACCCTAACTACTAAGCACGTAAAGGAGGAGCGAGGAAACCGTAGTGGAGCACGCGGAGACACAGGGATTTGTTTTACCGCAGTTCCTTCCTTGTTAAGGGAAGTACATCTGCGTTGGAGGGGTGGGCGGTTCTAAGACCACCACGCCACAATAGGCCTCACCCTATTCTCCGATGGATCTCGCCACGAGAGGCCTGATCCACCTTCTCCACTATTGGATCCCTTCGAGGCGGGAACCGGTGCCTTTTACAATACTATCGGGGCACACACCCACAACCTAATTGGGGGCTCCCGGGATGACAACAAGCTGTCACAAAAACAAGGTTTATCAATATAAACAAAAACGAGGATCTAGGTCTTTGCAAGAAATACTAGATCGGAGGTTCTCCAAATGAATGGAGAGGAGATGAAGTGCTTGATTGCTGATGATGAAGATCGAGTTCTCCTCCTTCGATTCCCCAAGGGATGGGGCCTTTGGGTGGATCTAGGTGGAGCACTCTTGTATGAAGTTTTTGAGATCTGATCTGTTCTTTTTCGAGATGAATCAAGAGTTCTGACAGGAGGGGGATTGTTGGATTAAATACCCCCTCCCCAGATCTGGCCGTTGCCCAACTTTGGGGCGGATTATCCGCCCCCTGGGAAAATTCCGCCCCAAGGGAGGATTCTCCGAGGGAAACTCCGCCCCCTCTCTGGGGCTTGCGCCTTGGTGAAGCTTGGAGAAGATCTTGGGGGCGGATAATCCAGCCCCCCTGAGGGGCGGATTATCCGGTGAGGCCGGAAAGTCCGGCCAAAACTCCGCCCCCTCTCTGGGGCTTGCGCCTTGGCGATGAGAAGGAGGGGCGGATTATCCGCCCCCCTGAGGGGCGGATTATCCAGCCAGGCCGGAAAGTTCGGCCTATATTCCGCCCCCCTTCTGGGGCTTGCGCTTGCTTGGGCAGAGGGAGGGGCGGATTATCCGCCCCTGGTGGGGCCGGATTATCCGCCCCCAAAGGCAGAGTTCTGAGCTGCAACACTTCAACACACATTAAAAGATCCTTGGTATTGTTATCTAACACTCAAAACACTAGGGATTAAGAAATGTTCTTTCAATCTCCCCCTTTTTGGTGTTAGATGACAATACTAGGATTTGCAATGAAACCGGCAAGTGCCACCTTAGATAATGAAAGACGCTCCCCCTAGATGTGTGCATATTTAAGATTTGCATTTGAATAAAAATACACACACTAGGTAGAACACTACTTTAAGGTTAGGTGAAAGAAAGTCATACCACCGGAATATATAGCCAAGGCATACATAGATAATCCCATGAATCCATATGTCACCAAATATGCTCCATAATTCCAGACTTCCATGGGGTCCATGATAGATAAATCCAGAAATCCATGAATACCAAACATAGTACCAAACTGTGGAGTACGACATAGTCTTACACAAACAACCACAAATAGCAAACAAGTTCATGCTAGAAAAGGCACAAGCAAGCAAATAAAAACGACTAAAATCGAAGAGCTTGTGCCCGACCCTTGCAAATCCACGAGACCTAATAGAACTACTTCTCCCCCTTTGGCATCGAAACGCCAAAAAGGAAGAAGAGCGATGCTAACGCCCCTGGAGATCACTTAGAATTCACACCCAAATGTGCAAGAATCAAATCAATCAAAAGCCAAATTTTAGTGTGTTTTCCATAAGAACAAAAGGTATGCAAGAAAATCCAACGAGACCCATGAAAAACCAACTCTTCTTGAGGAAGAGGGCGGTGGCCGAAGCCACCATGTTGGAGCGCATGGCATGACACCGCGAAGATGTATCTTGAGTTCAAAACCAATGCTCATCGATGACCCACATATCACAAAATGATATTAAGGGAAATGATTTTACTTGCTTTCGGCATTATGGGGGGAGGGTTGGCCCAATCAATTAGGACCACACTCCCCCTATGTCTATGTCCGCATCTAAACCAAATACATGAATAAGAGCAAGTGAGTGTGCAAGGATAGTCAAGCCAAGCTCCTTGAATCTATGATATTTAGCTCATTCCGCAAATAACAAAATCTTGCTTCATCGAGGGGCTTCGTGAAAATATCAGCAAGTTGGTTCTTCGTGCTCACAAAGGACAGAGCAATATCTCCACGAGCAACATGATCCCGAATAAAGTGGTTGCGAATCTCTATATGTTTTGTTCTTGTATGCTGCACAGGATTGTAAGAAATTTTGATAGCACTTTCATTGTCGCATAAAAGAGGCACTTTGTCACAATTGACACCATATTCCTTTAAAGTTTGCCTCATCCATAACAATTGAGTACAAGCACTTGCAGCAGCAACATATTCAGCTTCGGCGGTTGAGAGTGAAATACAATTCTGTTTCTTTGATGACCAACACACTAGAGACCTGCCCAAGAATTGGCATGCACCAGAGGTTGATTTCCTATCATCTTTGTCACCAGCCCAATCTGAATCGGTGTAACCACACAGAGAGAAACTTGAACCCTTGGGATACCATAACCCAAAATTTGGGGAATGAACCAAATATCGGAAGATTCGCTTGACCGCCACTAAGTGGCTTTCTTTAGGAGCGGCTTGGTACCTTGCACACACTCCTACACTTAACACGATATCGGGCCTAGATGCGCAGAGGTAAAGAAGAGAGCCAATCATGGATCGGTATACCTTTTGATCCACATCTTTACCCTTGGGATTGAGCTCAAGATGACACTTTGTTTGCATTGGGGTAGCAACGCCATTGAGATCCGTCATCTTGAACCTTTTCAGCATGTCTTGGATGTACTTAGCTTGATTAATAAAGGTTCCCTCTCTAAGTTGTTTTATTTCAAATCCAAGAAAAAACCTTAGCTCACCCATCATGGACATCTCAAACCTGTCATTCATAAGCTTTGAAAATTCATCGTTAAAAGCTTGGTTAGTAGAGCCAAAAATAATGTCATCTACATAAAGTTGGCATACAAAAAGCTCCCCATTGACCTTCTTAGTAAAAAGAGTGGGATCGATTTGCCCAACTTCGAATCCACGGTCTAGCAAAAGCTCTTTAAGGTGCTCATACCACGCACGTGGGGCTTGTTTAAGGCCATAGAGCGCCTTATCGAGTTTGTAAACATGGTTCGGAAATTTGGGGTCCTCAAACCCCGGGGGCTGCTTGACGTATACTAACTCATGTAGAGGACCATTAAGGAAAGCGCTCTTAACATCCATTTGTTGTAACTTAAAATTATGATGGGCTGCATATGCAAGAAGGATACGGATAGACTCAAGGCGAGCTACAGGAGCGTAGGTCTCGCCAAAATCAATTCCTTCTACTTGAGAGAATCCTTGAGCCACGAGTCGTGCTTTATTCCTCACAACAATGCCATTTTCATCCTGTTTGTTCTTGAAGATCCACTTGGTGTCGATAACATTGCGGCAATCCTTTGGCTTTTCTACGAGCTTCCAAACTTTGTTGCGTGCGAAGTTGTTTAATTCTTCATGCATTGCAACAACCCAATCGGGGTCTTCAAGAGCATCAAAAACCTTCTTTGGTTCAACCATGGAAATGTGAGCTTGATGATCACAGAAGCTAGCAAGCTCTCTTCGAGTGGATACCCTTCGTCGTAGATCACCAACTACCTTGTCAAGAGTGTGACCTCTTAGTTCAAGGTTGCGATCCGCACGAGCCTTGCGACGAGCCTCAATATCCTTATTGTTTCTTGAAGGAGTGGATTCAATTGTTGTATCCTTGTCTTGATTACTGCATTGCCCTTGATCTTGGTCACCAGTACTGCCAGAAGATTGTTGCTGAGCATTTTCTTCAGGCCCGGATAATCCGCCCCTTGGAGGGGCCGGACTATCCGGCCTGGGAGGTGAAGTACCAGAACCATCTTCCTGAGAAAGTCTGACTGGAGTTGGAGAGCCATGGCCGGATAATCCGCCCCTGGGGGCCGGAGAATCCGGCTTGGGAGCTTCAGAGGTGTTGATATCTCCTTTGGATCCCCTAGTACGAGTTGGAGTGCCAGGGGCGGATTGTCCGCCCCTTGGAGGGGGCGGATAATCCGGCCTGGGACTACCATCTTGTCCAGGAGACTGATGATCTTCAGCAGGTTGCGGTGTTGGTGCAGAGTTTTCTCCAACAGTAGGAGCTTGTTGATCTTGTGAAGATGAGGGCTCCACTTGAGTGGAGCATTGTCCTTCCCGATCCGCCACAAGGGGTTCCTCAATGGGGCGGAAAAATCCCACGCCCATTCTTCTTATGGCATCTTGGGGTATTTCAACATCTGCATCACAAACATCAACTTGCCCTACAAAGGAGCCGTTATTTTCATCGAACTCCACACTACAAGATTCTACAACAATCCCAGTGAGCTTGTTGTAGACTCTATAAGTGTGGGATTCGGCACCGTAACCAACAAAAATACCTTCTAAAGCCTTGGATTCAAATTTTGACAAACGGACACCTTTAATAAGAAAGAAACACTTACACCTGAAAACCCTGAAGTATGAGATGTTGGCTTTGTTGCCGGTAAGTATTTCATATGGGGTCTTGTCCAAGATCTTCCGAAGGTAAAGCCGGTTTGATGAGTGACAAGCGGTTGATATGGCTTCAGCCCAAAAATTATAAGGAGACTTAAATTCAGCTAGCATAGATCTTGCCATATCCATCAAAGTCCGGTTCTTCCTCTCGGCTACACCATTTTGTTGAGGGGTGTACGCAGCGGAATATTGGTGTCTAATCCCCTCTTCGCTAAGAAACTCGTTTAAAGTGTAGTTCTTGAATTCTGTGCCGTTGTCACTTCTAATTGCCAAGGTGGGAACATTGTGTTGACGTTGAACTTCATTGGCAAAGTCGATGACAGTTTGTTGAGTCTCACTTTTCAGCTTGAAGAAATATACCCATGTATATCTTGAGTAATCATCGACGATGACCAAGCAATATTTCTTCCCACCAAGACTTGCATGAGAAGGAGGTCCAAATAAATCCACATGGAGTAATTCCAAGATCCTCTTCGATGACACAATAGTCTTCCTCTTGTGGGGAGAATCATGCATTTTTCCTTCAACACAGGCCCTGCAAACACGGTCTTTGGCAAAAGAGACATTGTCTTTTAGTCCAAGAATGTGGCCACCCTTTTGGAGACTTTGCAAAGTTCTCATGTTGACATGGGCTAAACGGCGATGCCATAGCCAGCCCACGTCGGCCTTTCCGAATAGACACATCGGACCCGAAGTGGTTTTCCCCGAGAAGTCCACCACATACAGGTCATTTTCGACGTATCCAACGAAAGCGACCTTTAGAGACTTGCTCCATAAGAGTACCACCAAATCATCATCGATAAAAACAGCAAAACCCATCTTGCCAAGGGCACGAACAGAAAGAAGATTGTAGCCAAGGGTCTCAACAAGCATGACGTCCACGAGAGAGATATCGTGGGCAACCACAACCTTGCCAAGACCCAATACCTGAGATTTAGACTTATCACCATAGGAGACTGTGATATTATCAAGATTTGGACGCATCTCCGTGATGATCTCCTTGCTTCCGGTCATATGACTAGTGCAGCCACTATCCAGCACCCATTTCGACCCACCGGAAGCATAGCCCTCGGAGCTTCTTGCCATGAGACAAGTAGGATTCTTGTTGATGATGTTTTCGTTTGGAGAGTCGAAGAGTGATGTTGATGTAGATGTGGTGGCTATAGCAGCCATCTCTTGAGAGATATCGTCCTCGTCCTCATCTTCACTCCCCGATGAATATTCTTCTTGAGCTACTAGAACAATCTTTGGTTGCTTCTTGAAAGGAGCATTTTTCTTTACAAACTGTTTCTTATGTGGAGCTTTTGATTTGTCCTTGAAAATGAGTCTTCCTCCATTATCCTCTCTACTTTGATATGGACACTCAGCTACGAAGTGCAGCCGGTCACCACAATTAAAGCATGTTCTCAGCTTGGGACCATTTTCTTTTCTTCCATAGGCTCCACTTTTGCGATCTAGTTCAGCTTTAGCCTTGGCTGGATCTTTCCAAAAGTTTCTTGCATAAAGAGCCAAGTATTGTCCGTGGATCCTTTTTATATCTTCGGGACAGTCCAGGCCTTCTACCGCATATTCATCATGATCAATCACACTAGTCTTCAAAGCCATGTTGACCCCCTTTTGCATCCCCATAGCTCGAGCACGAGCATCTTCGGCATTCTTGGCAGCCACTTTGAATGCGGCCATTTCTTGCATTACCTCATTGGATGACATGAGGTCATAATTGTGCCTACCTTGGAGACTTTTCAAATCTGTGGGCTGAAATGGCATAAGAGCACTGACATACTTGCCCTTGATCCAAGCATCATCAACATGAGCTGCGCCGTGGTTTCTGAAGGTAGTAGCTATTGCCTTGAGCCTCCTATACATGTCCTCGTGGTCTTCTCCATCCAGCATATAAAATCCTTCAGCTTCATTGCTCAAGGCATCATATCTATTCCTTCTCATACTTTCATTTCCGATGAAGAGCTCGGTAAGGGCATCCCAAGCTTCTTTAGTTGTGCTAAGATGCTGAATGTGTGGCATGTCTTTATCACCCACACCAAGCTGTATCATGTGTAGAGCTGTAGCATTGAGTTGGCTATCGACCACTTCTCTCCTTGTGAGATTGTTAGGATTTCCAACGTGAAGACCATTTTCGATGATCTTCCACAACTCTATGGAGGAACTGCACACATGAGATTTCATCAAAAAATGCCATTGAGAGAAAGTAGAAGCTGATAATTTGGGTGGATCACCCCTATTATGTATGTGTGGGTGAGGAATAGGCGGATCAGGGGAATACACATGAGAAACCTCATTGTATCCATCCTTACCGCTATCCTTTTTCGAGGAGGAGCTCTTACTAGTATCATCACCTACCACTTCGTTATCTTTGGAAACAGTTTTACCCGTTTCCTTGGATTGCGGAGTGGTATCCTCAGAGTTAGATGGAGGTGATGCTGCGGATGTGGAGAGACGCATTATCAATTGACGCATCTCCTCCATCTTAGCCTCCATTGAACTCACCAAGGTTGTTTCCAACGTCTTGAGATCGTTCATGGTGACTACCTCCGGAGCATCACTCCCATCTCCCTTGGAACCCATACTTCTCTTAGGCGGTAAAGCCCGAAATAAGAGCCGAGGCTCTGATACCAATTAAAATGGATCGTATGGGCACCTAGAGGGGGGGTGAATAGGTGCTAACCAATTTTTAATACTTTTTCAATTTTAGGCTTTACACAAAGTAAATTCTCTAGATATGCAACTACGAGAATTTCCCTATATGAAACCCTAACTACTAAGCACGTAAAGGAGGAGCGAGGAAACCGTAGTGGAGCACGCGGAGACACAGGGATTTGTTTTACCGCAGTTCCTTCCTTGTTAAGGGAAGTACATCTGCGTTGGAGGGGTGGGCGGTTCTAAGACCACCACGCCACAATAGGCCTCACCCTATTCTCCGATGGATCTCGCCACGAGAGGCCTGATCCACCTTCTCCACTATTGGATCCCTTCGAGGCGGGAACCAGTGCCTTTTACAATACTATCGGGGCACACACCCACAACCGAATTGGGGGCTCCCGGGATGACAACAAGCTGTCACAAAAACAAGGTTTATCAATATAAACAAAAACGAGGATCTAGATCTTTGCAAGAAATACTAGATCGGAGGTTCTCCAAATGAATGGAGAGGAGATGAAGTGCTTGATTGCTGATGATGAAGATCGAGTTCTCCTCCTTCGATTCCCCAAGGGATGGGGCCTTTGGGTGGATCTAGGTGGAGCACTCTTGTATGAAGTTTTTGAGATCTGATCTGTTCTTTTTCGAGATGAATCAAGAGTTCTGACAGGAGGGGGATTGTTGGCTTAAATACCCCCTCCCCAGATCTGGCCGTTGCCCAACTTTGGGGGCGGATTATCCGCCCCCTGGGAAAATTCCGCCCCAAGGGCGGATTCTCCGGGGGAAACTCCGCCCCCTCTCTGGGGCTTGCGCCATGGTGAAGCTTGGAGAAGATCCTGGGGGCGGATAATCCATCCCCCCTGAGGGGCGGATTTATCCGGCGAGGCCGGAAAGTCCGGCCAAAACGCCGCCCCCTCTCTGGGGCTTGCACCTTGGCGATGAGCAGGAGGGGCGGATTATCCGCCCCCCTGAGGGGCGGATTATCCGGCCAGGCCGGAAAGTCCGGCCTATATACCGCCCCCCTTCTGGGGCTTGCGCTTGCTTGGGCAGAGGGAGGGGCGGATTATTCGCTCCTGGTGGGGCCGGATTATCCGCCCCCAAAGGCAGAGTTCTGAGCTGCAACACTTCAACACACATTAAAAGATCCTTGGTATTGTTATCTAACACTCAAAACACTAGGGATTAAGAAGTGTTCTTTCAACACCCTTTTTTGACACTCGAAAAATAGAAAATAGCTTTTTGGTGTGATGAAAAAGAAAATAAATCCACCTGTGAGATTATAAGCCATTCCAAGATGCACATATGTGCATAATATGGGCACATTATCACAAACTATGCCGCGATTCTAGTCATAACATTGGTCGTTTGGCTTGAAAGTAATGAAACCTCAAATATGATAGCTTATTTTGAGAAGGGTTTTTGTGATACTTACATTTCATATATTTTCATTTCAACTATATCACATAATATGACACCACACGAATGTTTACATTGTTTGGATCCTTTTTAAATTTCTTATGCCAGTTTCAAACTATAGTCAAAATATCGGGCATGAAGATTCTTAGCTCGGGGTTAAGCCTCGCTAAAATTGAAGTGGATCTCTGATAAAATAGCATATTGTGAACCTAAAAATAATTTTTTCAAAAAAATCATGAGCATTAGATTATGTACATATAGTTCAAATCTGACTGACTTTCTACCAATTTGGCAGGAATGTCTTTGTCACGAGGGGTGGATGAAAATGTTTAAGATATCTTGGTTGGGCAATTGTTCATGTAAGGTGGTCTAGTATTTTTTTAAAACGATATAGTATCAATGTAAAACTTTCATTTGGTGGTTGCTTCACAAAAAACTCTGTTTTTGGCACTCGGAAAATAGAAATGGCTTTTTGGTGCGATGAAAAATAAAACTTCCTCCTGCAAGATTGTAAGCCATCCCAAGATTCATATGTATGCACAATATGGGCATATTATCACAAATTATACCGCAATTCTAGCCATATCATTGGTCGTTTGGCTTGAAAGCCATGAAACCTCAAACATGATAGCTCGTTTTGAAAAGCTTTTTTTATATTTAAAATATTTCAAGTTTTATATTTTTTCTTGCAACTATATCACATAATATGATACCACGCGAAGGTTTTACATTGTCTGGATCGTATTTGAATTTCTTATGCCTGTTTCAAACTATGGTCAAAACGGTGGGCATGAAGATTCTTAGCTCGGGGTTGAGCCTCGCTAAAATTGAAGTGGATATCTAATGAAATAGCATATTGTGAACATAAAAATGATTTTTCCAAAAAAATCATAAGCATTAGATTATGTACATATAGTTCAAATCTGACCGACTTCCTACCGATTCGGTAGAAATTTGTCTTTTTCATGAGGGGTGGACAGAAAGGTTTACGATATCCTGGTTGGGAAATTGTCCATGTAAGAGGGTATAATATTTTTTAAAAACGGGGTAGTACCAATGTGAAACTTTTATTTGGTGATTGATTCACAAAACACCCCTTTTTGGCACTCAAAAAATAGAAAATGACTTTTTGGTGCGATGAAAAATAAAACTTCCTCCTACAGAATTGTAAGCCATCCTAATATGTACATCTATGCACAATATGGGTATATTATCACAAACTATATCACGATTCTAGTCATCGTTTGGCTTGAAAGACATAAACCTCGAACATGATAGCTCATTTGAGAAGTTTTTTTTATATTTATAATATTCCAAGTTTTATATTTTTCTATACAACTATATCACGTAATATGACACCACGCGAAGGTTTTATATTGTTTGGATCTTTTTTGAATTTCTTATGCCCATTACAAACTATAAGTAATGCTTTTGTGTTTTACTTAATTTTATTTACAAATGTGTAATAAATTGAGTGTAGATAGATATATCTTATTTTTCTACTATTTTTGATATATTATTTATATTTTTATAAATTATAATAATTTAATTATAATTTTTTAAAGGTTAATGTGGTAAAAGGGAAAATAGCTATGCCGAGGGCATTGCCGTCGGCGTAGCTATGAAAGCTATGCCGAGGGAATTGCCATTTGCATAGCTATCCTACGCCAACAGAAATTCTATGTTAATGGACAACTTTGTGGGGTGCCTAACTCGTGGCCGCCGTCGGCGTAGCCTCTGACCTTCGACGCCTCGCTCCATTCCTGTAGTGGCTAGTCAACACATCCATGACATATCATCGAATTAACTACCTTTTATTTTCTCTTACGTGTCTTAGAAACCTTCACCTCACGGAAGGTAAGATCCTCGTGATCTTGTGAGCCTTGTTTCTCTTACTCATGAAGGTCTAAACAAAGATTATTTGCTTTGGATAAAACTAAACTCTCCCGCCACTCCTTGGCAAGACTTGAAATAGCCATATTTTAAGTAATTTAGACAAATCTAACCATTTTACAAAAAAATAGCGACAAATAAACTATTCTGTAATTTTAGTCAGATCTAACCCATTTAGGTACCTACAAATGCTCCTGCGGTACCATTAGGTTCTATACCTCCAAAGGCTTTGGTGGTAGCCTTTCACATGGTATCTACAAAAATGGTAGGATCAGACGTGGTACCTCCAAGTTGAGACTAACGGTACAATGCCTAACGCTACCGTCAGAATGTTTAGCGGTACCAAAAAAAAGTTTAGATATGGCTAAATTTCGAAACAAGTTTGTTATGTACAGAACTTTTATAATAGGTCAGACTTGTTAAAAATGTCCATTTTTTCTAACATAATCAGACATCTATTTCTATCAATATCCTTAACGATGCCAGCGGACTCGCTCCGGATGTCGCCGCCTTTTCTATCTCCATCAACCCAATTTTAGCGTGTAAATCGATATGCAGACTCTCGCCACACTAGCCAACAATACCACTGCGGTGCTAAGTAGCACCACCGCCCTGCACACAGTCTCCAAAGTAGTACCACTTGCCAACATAGCTTGAAGTCTTTGGAGGATCTAAAGTGTGTAGTACATGTCGAACATGCATGGCTCAGCGTAGAACCTGTCGGTCAGACATGACTTGACATCTCCACCAAAGCTCTCCATGTAAGACAAAGTCGCTCCACCTCATGACTCTGCCATCCAGCGCTGCTCGACAAGCAATGCTTCCAAAAGAAAACCCGACACTGGTGCGCCACCATAACTTGACTAGGATGCCAGGTCCTAGGGTTTCCCGTGGGGCAGCATGAGTGGATTAACAAAAGTTACACGATGACGCCCTCATCAAGGTAACATCATATAACACCGCCATCACCTACCAAGACCGGAGTCGGCTCGGTTTTCACCGTCAGCCTCACCTTCCCAACTCGTCGCTGGTGCCTGAAGTAGGATGAAACCACAAATCAGCCAGGATGACCACCACCATGCCCAAGTCCGGAGCCCCCAGCTTCCTCGTGTAGCCGGGCTAGCCTAGAATCCACTGCCGTCGATGCAGCTGATAGCTGTGAGATTCTACACATTTTAGATGGTTTCTATCGATGGTTTTTGTTTGGATTTGATGGTTTTCTAGATTTACCTAATGCTAATACTTCGGTAGCAAAGAAAGCTTGGTTTTTAATGTGTGTTTCAGGTGCTAAACATCAATAGAGGGATTTAAGAGCAAAAACACAATATTCAGACGAAAACAAGCAAGTCCCTTTTTGAAAGCAACCAAGGGGAGTTTACTGAAGCTTTAACGAGCAACTATACGACGGGAATATTTTTCCAGCCGTATAACTGCCATCTCCTTCGTCTTATTAAAAGGGACAACTTCCGTGAAGAGGCTGAGCACGAAAACAGAACACACAAGCCGCCATCCCATCCAGAAGGGAGAAAGAAGAGATCCGGAGAAGAAGGGGAAGACGTTCTTCATCTCGCTCCACTATCTTCGATCTCCTAGCCACCACACCTCCATATCCATTACTTGTACTTGAGAGAGAGAGAGAGAGAGAGAGAGAGAGAGATCCACCTTGCAAGACTAGGGTTTGAGATTGTTCTTCCCATCTTGAATTGTGTTGGATTTATTTCTATTTATTATTGTGGATCGCCATGGTAATATCAAGAAGAACTCCCTTTATTTAATTATATCGATGATGCTTTCTTCTCTCATGTGTGATTATATTTCCTTGGGCGTGGAAGATGTAGGGGATTGGTGAGATGTGATGTGCCTATATAATTTCAATTAAGTTTATGGTTGATTTTAATTACTATATTATGTGTGCTTTACTATATGTGGATGCTTAATGCATGTTGTCCAATTAAGGGCCCAGACAACATGATGCTTTGTTCTACATAGATAGAATCTTGTTCGCTACCAGACCGGCGACCCCCGAGTGACACGGGGATATCAATGGGAAACTAGTTTGACTCGAGGATCATGAGGAGCCACCGAGCTTATTGCATTAGTCTGATCCAAGGAGCTTAATTGCTAAGCAACCTGAAGGATCTTAATCGTCTAGTGGCTGACCATGGTTGTGATAAACATGCTAGTAGGATTATTGAAGTTGGGATGAAATCTACCAAGAGGAGTTCCGACTAATTATGGATTGCTCGCCTACACACATACTTATAAGATTATACTTGTTACACTTATCACTCATCCACTCAGCACATTCACTATCACCATGAACTAAAACTCCCCGCACCTACTTCATCATCTGCAGAAAACAACAAACAAATCGTTCTTTACTTTTATGCTTTTTTTATTTCTGAAGTTTATAGTTTAGTTTTATTTAAATACTTTCGTTTAATCCAAACTCTATTCTCATTTTCAACACTTGTAGTCAATTCACTCGAAGACCCATGACAACTTCGGGTGTGACATAGACTTCACCAATAAACACTTACCTTTGGGCTCCCTGTGGGATTGGCATATTAACTTCGAAACTAGCTACAAACGATTTGTGCACTTGCAGCCATCAAGCTATTTTCTGGCGCCGTTGCCGGGGAGATAAGCGCTAAGTGTTTTGTCTTTTGACATTTCAGGTGTTACTGTTACAAGATGGTATCCCTGGGAGACAAAGGGTCTACACGCTCTGGTAGGGATTATCTACCAGATTATCTTGATCGCTTACCTTCTCAAAGGAGCGAGGAAATTATTGAATTTTTTTTGAGGTCGAATAAAGTTGAAGTTGAAATCCTAAGTGACTTCATGGAAACCATGTCCATTCATAGGACAATTCCCGAGAAACCTAAGAAGACTCTCAGAGAATATAGTGCTCCAAATTCTGCATTTCTTAAACAACCAATAGAATTTCCTAACCATGGAGTTAGAGAATATCGATTTGATGGTAAGATTATTAAAATTTTGCAGGAAAAAACTTTCTATGGAATGGAAGATGAAGACTCAGGAAGACATCTTAGAGAGTTCGACGATGTGATAACATCACTTGGACCAAAAGGTTTGCCTAGAGAATTCTCTCGTCTAAAACTATTTCGTTGTTCTCTCAAAGGTAAAGCTCTAGACTGGTTATATTCTCTCCCTCGCCATTATATTAAATGTTTGGAAAACTGCATTGTTAAATTCATAAACAGGTTTAATCCTTTACAAAGGTAACAGAACTTAGAACGAATATAAGCAACTTTAGTCAGAACATGGGAGAAAATTACCCACAAGCCTAGGAAAGATTCTTTGGAATGATCAATAGTATTCCTAATCATGGCTATTCTGAGTCAACTGTTTTCCACTTATTTTACCACGGTCTTAATACCCAATGAAGAGAATTGCTAGATTCATCAGCGGGAGGATCGATAAATACTTTAACTATTAAAGCATGTTTGGAATTAATGGCTACTAGGGCTAAGAATGATTCTTTATATAATCCTGATTTTGGCACTAAGCCGAAAAAGGGAATACTTCGTATAAATCCTAATCTTATGCCTGAAGTACGCAAAACCATGAAAGAATAAGGTATACCTTCCGAACTTGTCAAGGAAAACAAAGTAGATTTGTTACAAATTTTTACTAAAGAGGGTGAAACTAGAAAAGTTTTTCAAGAATTGAAACATCGACAGGAAAAGTCTTATAATAACTTGCATATGAAATTTCAAAGACATAAAAAGATTTTGGCCAAACTGACAGAAAATTATGAGGAGATTGGCCAAGAAATAAAACTATTTAACAAGTACCTCAATATGATTGAAACCCAATGTGAACAAATAGCATCTGGTTATCAATTTTTTCTTCGCTATGATATAAATATTCTTGATTCTACTAATGTTGTTACAATAAGAGGTGCAGTTGTTAAAGGACTATTAGGACCACCAGAATATAAAGCTGAAAAAGATCGAAATGAAAAAACCTTGCTCAAAGCAATCCAAGAAGAAGATACATTGGTGGTTCCTCAAGATGAGACTACTCAAGATACACAAGATCAAACCTTGGAGGAGAAGAATGATGCACAGGATGACAGTTATAACTCTGATGAAGAAACTATTGATCTAAGAGAAGAAGAAGACACAAGCAAAGAAGATGAAGTTGTTGCAATAGAAAATAAGAAATCTGATAAGCAACAACAAAAGAAAGCAAATAAAGAGATTGATCCTCCACAAAAGGTAAAAGATAAAGGTAAGAAATTCCATATCCAGACCATAAAAAAATCACCAGATGAGTTAATCTATAACTCTTTTACAAAAGCATTAAGTGATCTTCGTCTAGAAATACCATTTGCGGATGCAATAAAAGTGCCTGCCTATTCTAAATTTCTCTGTGATATTCTTAATAGAAAGAAAGAGATAACTAAAACCGTCGCCATGGTAACTAGTTACCCCGCTATTGGGAGGCTATTGTCTAAGTCAGGAGATCCCGAGATACCAACTATTTCATGTTCAATAGGCAAAACTGATATTCATAATGCCTTATGTGATTTAGGTGCAGGAGTTAGTGTAATGCCATACTCCCTCTATAAAAGGTTAGGATTAGGGGAATATTCCCACTTCTATCACTTTACGGATGGCTGATAAATCCACTAAACAACCTGTTGGTATGATTGAGGATGTTCTACTTAGAATAGATGAGCATGTTATTCCCACTAACTTTATTATTCTTGAAATGCCGCAAGATGAAAGATTATCTATAATAATTGAAAGACCTTTTCTTAGCACTGAAGGAGCGTCCGTTGACTGTGATGTATGGAAAATAATCTTCAATGTTTATGATGCTGAAATAATCCGGTACTTCCCAAAGAAACTAGAAGAGGGAGAAAGGTATGTTCCACCGGCAAAACAAGTTCATGTGGTAAGTGCCTTTGATAAAGGGCAACCAAGGGTAAGAATTCGAGAACAGAAAAGGGGTTGAAATATTCAACCATTCTTAATAAAATGCTTAATGGGAGTCAACCCATCATATCAATAAAATAAAATAAAATAAAGTTAGATAATAAGATGTTCATCGCATTCCTACAACTTTTTCACAGACATTTTTGCGGAAGCGCGCCCGTAAAGATGCAGCTGTCAAAATGTAGTAGAAATACCGACTGAATAAGCATAGATTTAGAGTTGAAAATAAAGTTTGAGTTCTATATGTAGAAACTAGCTTAATAATATTGTCCTGATAAAAAATGTATCTCTAAAAATTTGGGTGAAAAGCATGTTCCAGGAGTTGTAATGACCAACTATACGGCGGGAATGTTTATTCCAGCCATATAGTTGCGGTTGTATAGTTATCGACAAAATTCTCAAAACTTGGGGTTCGAATACAGAAGGTTTAACGACCAACTATACGACGGGAGCTACTTAACCTGGCCGTATAGCTCCCGCCGTATAGTTTGGCCCGACCACTTAAACGGGTCGAGGCAGGCCAAGGTTCTTCCTCCTCTCATTATTTCTCTCAAACTTTCTCTCCAAAACTCTCAAAAGCTCTCAAGAACTCTCAATTCTTCGTGGATTTCATTCGTTTGAGTGGGGGAATCAACATATTGGTATGTTTCTCTCCCTATCCATGCTTTATTCTCAGAATGCCATGGTTGAAATCCTCTCATTGAATTAGTGGATGAACTCAAGCTTGATTGATTTTATCTTTTAATTTCTCACATTAGGATTTAATTCCTCCACGTAGAATCGTTCATATATCATGTAGAAACTATATGCCTAAGGTTTTATGTTGAAATTTCTCAGTGCATCAAGATGAACAAGCTCGGTGGCCTTTTTCACAAGAGAAAGTGCCAACATGGTGAGGGATCGGGGCTCCGGGCTGAGCTCGACAACAAGTACAACATGGTTTTGGCGAGGAAGGTGCTGCCCACATGATGGGCTGATGACGACTTTCTCAACTCAGCAGGGTTGAGGGCGGACTTCGACTACCTGTGTGAAAATGCAGGGCTCACTAACCTCGCCAATAACAACCACTACACCTACGAAGGGATCACCCATGAGTTCCCCGTGTCCTTCTATGACGACTACACGGAGAAAGGTAATGCATGCATGATAAATTTCACCGTTAAAAAACGGCCATATCAAATTACCTATCAACAATTTTGTGAGGATTATGTATTCCCTCAAGAAGGGGAATCAACTGCTACAAACTTGTATAGCGTCTCAAGTGCAAATACTTGGGAGGTTGTTTCTGTTAATTGTGGTAGGAACTTCTATCAGAAGAAGAAGATGTCCACCATTAAGAACCCAACCATCCATTACTTTGCTATGTTTCTTGCTAACACTTTGTTAGGAAGAGGAGATACCAGCTCGATGGACAATGTAGACTAATTACTTTGCTATATTTTTAACACTAATTACGGTTCATTTTTAATCAAATTACAGTCTTGGTCAAACTTTCTGATCAATCATTCATCCTTATACTACTCCACCCTACCACGTTTAACTTATCCATTCCTTCTGGATCAGTTTCTGCAAAGCAATTTGTGACTTGTTATCAATACTATGATATCAATCATATTAACTATTATATCATTATGTCACAAGTTTTTATTTTTTGAAATTACCAACAATTATTTAAGTAAATAATAAAGAATAAGTAAAAATATTATAGAATTCAAATAAAAATATAATGATTTTACTTTTTTTATTTTTCCATTTAATATGGAATAATTAATATCTTTAAATCCGTAAATCAGAATTCGGCAAATAATATGTCTAAATCGATAAAAAAAGAGGAATCCAAATATGATATGAATATCAACTTATCACAAACTATGCCGTGATTATAGCCATAATTTCATTTCCCTGTTTTAAACTATGGACAAAATTTACTGAGTTTCTACTGACTAGGCAGAAATTTGTTTTCGTCACGGGGTGGACGGAAAGGTTTAAGATACCCGGTTAGAAAATTGTCCATATAAGGTGGTCTAGTATTTTTGGAAAATGGGATAGTACCAATGTAAAACTTTTATTTGGTGGTTGCTTCATAAAACACCCTTTTTGGCACTCGAAAATAGAAAATAGCTTTTTGGTGTGATGAAAAAGAAAATAAACCCACCTGCGAGATTATAAGCCATTCCAAGATGCACATATATGCATAATATGGGCACATTATCACAAACTATGTCGCGATTCTAGTCATAACATTGGTCGTTTGGCTTAAAAGTAATGAAACCACAAATATGATAGCTCATTTTGAGAAGGTTTTTTGTGATATTTACATTTCATATATTTTCATCTCAACTATATCACATAATATGACACCACGCGAATGTTTACATTGTTTGGATCCTTTTTAAATTTCTTATGCCCGTTTCAAACTATAGTCAAAACGTCGGGCATGAAGATTCTTAGCTTGGGGTTAAGCCTCGCTAAAATTGTAGTGGATCTCTGATGAAATAGCATATTGTGAACCTAAAAATAATTTTTCCAAAAAATCATGAGCATTAGATTATGTACATATAGTTCAAATCTGACTGACTTTCTACCAATTTGGCAGGAATGTCTTTGTCATGAGGGGTGGATGAAAATGTTTAAGATATCTTGGTTGGGCAATTGTTCATGTAAGGTGGTCTAGTATTTTTTTAAAACGAGATAGTACCAATGTAAAACTTTCATTTGGTGGTTGCTTCACAAAAAACTCTGTTTTTGGCACTCGGAAAATAGAAATGGCTTTTTGGTGCGATGAAAAATAAAACTTCCTCCTTCAAGATTGTAAGCCATCCCAAGATTCATATGTATGCACAATATGGGCATATTATCACAAATTATGCCGCAATTCTAGCCATAGCATTGGTCGTTTGGCTTGAAAGCCATGAAACCTCAAACATGATAGCTCGTTTTGAAAAGCTTTTTTTATATTTACAATATTTCAAGTTTTATATTTTTTCTTGCAACTATATCACATAATATGATACCACGCGAAGGTTTTACATTGTCTGGATCGTATTTGAATTTCTTATGCATATTTCAAACTATGGTCAAAACGGTGGGCATGGAGATTCTTAGCTCGGGGTTGAGCCTCGCTAAAATTGAAGTGGATATCTGATTAAATAGCATATTGTGAACATAAAAATGATTTTTCCAAAAAAATCATAAGCATTATATTATGTACATATAGTTCCAATCTGACCGACTTCCTACCGATTCGATAGAAATTTGTCTTTTTCATGAGGGGTGGACAGAAAGGTTTACGATATCCTGGTTGGGAAATTATCCATGGAAGGTGGTATAATATTTTTTAAAAACGGGGTAGTACCAATGTGAAACTTTTATTTGGTGATTGATTCACAAAACTCCCCTTTTTGGCACTCAAAAAATAGAAAATGACTTTTTGGTGCGATGAAAAATAAAACTTCCTCCTACAGAATTGTAAGCCATCCTAACATGTACATCTATGCACAATATGGATATATTATCACAAATTATATCACGATTCTAGTCATCGTTTGGCTTGAAAGACATAAACCTCGAACATGATAGCTCATTTGAGAAGGTTTTTTTGATATTTATAATATTCCAAGTTTTACATTTTTCTATACAACTATATCACGTAATATGACACCACGCGAAGGTTTTATATTGTTTGGATCTTTTTTGAATTTCTTATGCCCATTACAAACTATAAGTAATGCTTTTATGTTTAACTTAATTTTATTTACAAATGTGTAATATTTGAGTGTAGATAGATATATCTTATTTTTCTGCTAATTTTGATATATTATTTGTATTTTTATAAATTAGAATAATTTAATTATGATTTTTTAAAGATTAATGTGGTAAAAGGTAAAATAGCTATGCCGAGGGCATTGCCGTCGGCGTAGCTATGAAAGCTATGCCGAGGGAATTGCCATTTGCATAGCTATCCTACGCCAACAGAAATTCTATGTTAACGGACAGCTTTGTGGGGTGCCTAACTCGTGGCCGCCGTCGGCGTAGCCTCTGACCGTCGACGTCTCGCTCCATTCCTGTAGTGGCTAGGCAACACATCCATGACATATCATCGAATTAACAACCTTTTATTTTCTCTTACGTGTCTTACAAATCTTCACCTCACGGAAGGTAAGATCCTCGTGATCTTGTGAGCCTTGTTTCTCTTACTCATGAAGGTCTAAACAAAGATTATTTGCTTTGGATAAAACTAAACTCTCCCGCCACTTCTTGGCAAGACTTGAAATAGCCATATTTTAAGTAATTTAGACAAATCTAACCATTTTACAAAAATTTAGCGACAAATAAACTATTCTGTAATTTTAGTCAGATCTAACCCATTTAGGTACCTACAAATGCTCCTGCGGTACCATTAGGTTCTATATCTCCAAAGGCTTTGCTGGTAGCCTTTCACATGGTATCTACAAAAATGGTAGGATCAGACTTGGTACCTCCAAGTTGAGACTAATGGTACCATGCCTAACGCTACCGTCAGAATGTTTAGCGGTACCAAAAAAAGTTTAGATATGGCTAAATTTCGACAAGTTTGTGATGTAAAGAACTTTTATAATAGGTCAGACTTGTTAAAAATGTCCATTTTTTCTAACATAATCAGACATCTATTTCTATCAATATCCTTAACGATGCTAGCGGACTCGCTCCGGATGTCGCCGCCTTTTCTATCTCCATCAACCCAATTTTAGCGTGTAAATCGATATGCAGACTCTCGCCACACCAGCCAACAATACCACTGTGGTGCTAAGTAGCACCACCGCCCTGCACACAGTCTCCAAGGCACGTCATGGTCACCATCGGTACACCGCAACACCATGCCGCCAAGTACCACCCGCCAACATATCTTGAAGTCTTTGGAGGATCTATCGTGCGTAGTACATGTCGAACAAGCATGGCTCAGCGTAGAACCTGTCGGTCAGACATGACTTGACATCTCCACCGAAGCTCTCCATGTAAGACAAAGTCGCTCCACCTCATGACTCTGCCATCCAGCGCTTCTCGACAAGCAATGCTTCCAAAAGAAAACCCGACACTGCTGCGCCACCATCACTTGACTAGGATGCCAGGTCCTAGGGTTTCCCCTGGAGCAGCATGAGTGGATTAACAAAATTTACACGATGACGCCCTCATCAAGGTAACATCATATAACACCGCCATCACCTACCAAGACCGGAGTCGGCTCGGTTTTCACCGACAGCCTCACCTTCCCAACTCGTCGCTGGTGCCTGAAGTAGGATGAAACCACAAATCAGCCAGGATGACCACCACCATGCCCAAGTCCGGAGCCCCTAGCTTCCTCGTGTAGCCGGGCTAGCCTAGAATCCACTGCCGTCGATGCAGCTGATAGCTGTGAGATTCTACACATTTTAGATGGTTTCTATCGATGGTTTTTGTTTGGATTTGATGGTTTTCTAGCTTTACCTAATGCTAATACTTCAGTAGCAAAGAAAGCTTGGTTTTTAATGTGTGTTTCAGGTTCTAAACATCAACAGAGGGATTTAAGAGCAAAAACACAATATTCAGACGAAAACAAGCAAGTCCCTTTTTGAAAGCAACCAAGGGAAGTTTACCGAAGCTTTAACGAGCAACTATACGACGGGAATATTTCTAGCCGTATAACTGCCATCTCCTTCATCTTATTAAAAGGTACAACTTCCGTGAAGAGGCTGAGGACGAAAACAGAACACACAAGCCGCCATCCCATCCAGAAGGGAGAAAGAAGAGATCCGGAGAAGAAGGGGAAGACGTTCTTTATCTCGCTCCACTATCTTCGATCTCCTAGCCACCACACCTCCATATCCATTACTTGTACTTGAGAGAGAGAGAGAGAGATCCACCTTGCAAGACTAGGGTTTGAGATTGTTCTTCCCATCTTGAATTGTGTTGGATTTATTTCTATTTCTTATTGTGGATCGCCACGGTAATATCAAGAAGAACTCCCTTTATTTAGTTATATCGATGATGCTTTCTTCTCTCATGTGTGAGTATATTTCCTTGGGCGTGGAGATGTAGGGGATTGGTGAGATGTGATGTGCCTATATAATTTCAATTAAGTTTATGGTTGATTTTAATTGCTATATTATGTGTGCTTTACTATCTATGGATGCTTAATGCATGTTGTCCAATTAAGGGCCCAGACAACATGATACTTTGTTCTACATAGATAGAATCTTGTTCGCTACCAGACCGGCGACCCCCGAGTGACACGGGGATATCAATGGGAAACTAGTTTGACTCGAGGATCATGAGGAGCCACCGAGCTTATTGCATTAGTCTGATCCAAGGAGCTTAATTGCGAAGCAACCTGAAGGATCTTAATCGTCTAGTGGCTGACCATGGTTGTGATAAACATGCTAGTAGGATTATTGAAGTTGGGATGAAATCTACCAAGAGGAGTTCCGACTAATTATGGATTGCTCGCCTACACACATACTTATAAGATTATACTTGTTACACTTATCACTCATCCACTCGGAACCTTCACTAGCACCATGAACTAAAACTCCCCGCACCTACTTCATCATCTGCAGAAAACAACAAACAAATCGTTCTTTACTTTTATGCTTTTTTTATTTCTGAAGTTTATATTTTAGTTTTATTTAAATACTTTCGTTTAATCCAAACTATATTCTCATTTTCAACACCTGTAGTCAATTCACTCGAAGACCCATGACAACTTCGGGTGTGACATAGACTTCACCAATAAACACTTACCTTTGGGCTCCCTGTGGGATTGACATATTAACTTCGAAACTAGCTACAAACGATTTGTGCACTTGCAGCCATCAAGCTATTTTCTGGCGCCGTTGCCGGGGAGATAAGCGCTAAGTGTTTTGTCTTTTGACATTTCAGGTGTTACTGTTACAAGATGGTATCCCTGGGAGACAAAGGGTCTACACGCTCTGGTAGGGATTATCTACCAGATTATCTTGATCGCTTACCTGCTCAAAGGAGCGAGGAAATTATTGAAAATTTTTTGAGGTCGAATAAAGTTGAAGTTGAAATCCTAAGTGACTTCATGGAAACCATGTCCATTCATAGGACAACTCCCGAGAAACCTAAGAAGACTCTCAGAGAATATAGTGCTCCAAATTCTGCATTTCTTAAACAACCAATAGAATTTCCTAACCCTGGAGTTAGAGAATATCGATTTGATGGTAAGATTATTAAAATTTTGCAGGAAAAAACTTTCTATGGAATGGAAGATGAAGACTCAGGAAGACATCTTAGAGAGTTCGACGATGTGATAACATCACTTGGACCAAAAGGTTTGCCTAGAGAATTCTCTCGTCTAAAACTATTTCGTTGGTCTCTCAAAGGTAAAGCTCTAGACTGGTTATATTCTCTCCCTCGCCATTATATTAAATGTCTGGAAAACTTCATTGTTAAATTCATAAACAGGTTTAATCCTTTACAAAGGTAACAGAACTTAGAACGAATATAAGCAACTTTAGTCAGAACATGGGAGAAAATTACCCACAAGCCTAGGAAAGATTCTTTGGAATGATCAATAGTATTCCTAATCATGGCTATTCTGAGTCAACAGTTTTCCACTTATTTTACCACGGTCTTAATACGCAATGCAGATAATTGCTAGATTCATCAGCGGGAGGATCGATAAATACTTTAACTATTAAAGCATGTTTGGAATTAATGGCTACTAGGGCTAAGAATGATTCTTTATATAATCCTGATTTTGGCACTAAGCCGAAAAAGGGAATACTTCGTATAAATCCTAATCTTATGCCTGAAGTATGCAAAACCATGAAAGAATAAGGTATACCTTCTGAACTTGTCAAGGAAAACGAAGTAGATTTGTTACAAACTTTTACTAAAGAGGGTGAAACTAGAAAATTTTTCAAGAATTGAAACATCGACAGGCAAAGTCTTATAATAACTTGCATACGGAATTTCAAAGACATAAAAAGATTTTGGCCAAACTGACAGAAAATTATGAGGAGATTGGCCAAGAAATAAAATTATTTAACAAGTACCTCAGTATGATTGAAACCCAATGTGAAAAAATAGCATCTGGTTATCAATTTTTTCTTCGCGATGATATAAATATTCTTGATTCTACTAATGTTGTTACAATAATAGGTGTAGTTGTTAAAGGACTATTAGGACCACCAGAATATAAAGCTAAAAAAAATCGAAGGGAAAAAACCTTGCTCAAAGCAATCCAAGAAGAAGATACATTGGTGGTTCCTCAAGATGAGACTACTCAAGATACACAAGATCAAACCTTGGAGGAGAAGAATGATGAACAGGATGACAGTTATAACTCTGATGAAGAAACTATTGATCTAAGAGAAGAAGAAGACACAAGAAAAGAAGACGAAGTTGTTGCAATAGAAAAGAAGAAATCTGATAAGCAACAACAAAAGAAAGCAAATAAAGAGATTGATCCTCCACAAAAGGTAAAATATAAAGGTAAGAAATTCCATATCCAGACCATAAAAAAATCACCAGATGAGTTAATCTATAACTCTTTTACAAAAGCATTAAGTGATCTTCGTCTAGAAATTCCATTTGCGGATGCAATAAAAGTGCCTGCCTATTCTAAATTTCTCTGTGATATTCTTAATAGAAAGAAAGAGATAACTAAAACCGTCGCCATGGTAACTAGTTACCCCGCTAATGGGAGGCTATTGTCTAAGTCAGGAGATCCCGGGATACCAACTATTTCATGTTCAATAGGCAAAACTGATATTCATAATGCCTTATGTGATTTAGGTGCAGGAGTTAGTGTAATGCCATACTCCCTCTATAAAAGGTTAGGATTAGGGGAATATTCCCACTTCTATCACTTTACGGATGGCTGATAAATCCACTAAACAACCTGTTGGTATGATTGAGGATGTTCTACTTAGAATAGATGAGCATGTTATTCCCACTAACTTTATTATTCTTGAAATGCCGCAAGATGAAAAATTATCTATAATAATTGAAAGACCTTTTCTTAGCACTGAAGGAGCATCCGTTGACTGTGATGTAGGGAATATAATCTTCAATGTTTATGATGCTGAAATAATCCGGTACTTCCCAAAGAAACTAGAAGAGGGAGAAAGGTATGTTCCACCGGCAAAACAAGTTCATGTGGTAAGTGCCTTTGATAAAGGGCAACCAAGGGTAAGAATTCGAGAACAGAAAAGGGGTTGAAATATTCAACCATTCTTAATAAAATGCTTAATGGGAGTGAACCCATCATATCAATAAAATAAAATAAAATAAAGTTAGATAATAAGATGTTCATCGCATTCCTACAACTTTTTCACAGACATTTTTGCGGAAGCGCGCCCGTAAAGATGCAGCTGTCAAAATGTAGTAGAAATACCGACTGAATAAGGATAGATTTAGAGTTGAAAATAAAGTTTGAGTTCTATATGTAGAAACTAGCTTAATAATATTGTCCTGATAAAAAATGTATCTCTAAAAATTTGGGTGAAAAGCATGTTCCAGGAGTTGTAATGACCAACTATATGGCGGGAATGTTTATTCTAGCCATATAGTTGCGGTTGTATAGTTATCGACAAAATTCTCAAAACTTGGGGTTCGAATACAGAAGGTTTAACGACCAACTATACGACGGGAGCTACTTAACCTGGCCGTATAGCTCCCGCCGTATAGTTTGGCCCGACCAGTTAAACGGGTCGAGGCAGGCCAAGGTTCTTCCTCCTCTCATTATTTCTCTCAAACTTTCTCTCCAAAACTCTCAAAAGTTCTCAAGAACTCTCAATTCTTCGTGGATTTCGTTCGTTTGAGTGGGGGAATCAACATATCGGTATGTTTCTCTCCCTATCCATGCTTTATTTTCAGAATTCCATGGTTGAAATCCTCTCATTGAATTAGTGGATGAACTCAAGCTTGATTGATTTTCTCTTTTAATTTCTCACATTAGGATTTAATTCCTCCATGTAGAATCGTTCATATATCATGTAGAAACTATATGCCTAAGGTTTTATGTTGAAATTTCTCAATGCATCAAGATGAACAAGCTCGGTGGCCTTTTTCGCAAGAGCAAGTGCCAACATGGTGAGGAATCGGGGCTCCGGGCTGAGCTCGACAGCAAGTACAACATGGTTTGGCGAGGAAGGTGCTGCCCACATGATGGCTGATGACGACTTTCTTAACTCAGTAGGGTTGAGGGCGGACTTCGACTACCTGTGTGAAAATGCAGGGCTCGCTAACCTCGTCAATAACAACCACTACACCTACGAAGGGCTCACCCATGAGTTCGTCGTGTCCTTCTATGACGACTACACGGAGAAAGGTAATGCATGCATGATAAATTTCACCGTTAACCAACGGCCATATCAAATTACCTATCAACAATTTTGTGAGGATTATGTATTCCCTCAAGAAGGGGAATCAACTGCTACAAACTTGTATAGCGTCTCAAGTGCAAATACTTGGGAGGTTGTTTCTGTTAATTGTGGTAGGGACTTCTATCAGAAGAAGAAGATGTCCACCATTAAGAACCCAACCATCCATTACTTTGCTATGTTTCTTGCTAACACTTTGTTAGGAAGAGGAGATACCAGCTCGATGGCCAATGCAGACATGGCCATGATCACCAAGGCGCTCTTCCCTAATGCGCCGTGGAGTCCCATTCCTGCAGCTCTATTTATTTAGCACCTCCGCCACCAGAGAAACAAAAAGAAAGGTGATATTTGCATAGGTGGAATGGTAACCCACCTAATCCAAGCCCTTGAAATTGCAATTCCTATTGCGCAACATGTTGATGGCTCCATACTTATGGATGTCAAGTATATAACTACTTGTGGCTTCCTCAGTGTTTACCGAGCTAACAGGAGGATCCAAGCCTATAAATTTGGTTATCTTGATGTTGTGCATGATGATCAAGTGCCATTGCCTTGCCTGCAAGCCTTCGAGGTTTAGGGAAGGGACTAAAATATCCTCACCAAGGATCAAGTGAATAATATCATGGCGGAGCTCTATCCTGACTCCGAGGAAGAGGAAGGAGGAGGGCAGCAGGATGAGCAGGAGCAGCAGCAGGAGCATGAGTACAACCCTGCTTGGGAGGGACAACAACAACAGCAGCAGGAGGAGCAACCTTGGGACCAATGGCCCCATCAGCAGCAACAGCATGGGTTCAACAACGTCCCCTATCAAGATTTTCTGCAGATCAACCAGCGCGTTCGGGAGATTGACCAGACTCTGCATGGAGTAAGTGAAGATGTGAGTTCCTTAACTCACAACTTTAGTAACTTCATGACCTACTTGACTAATACCAGCAGCACCAGCACTCGCCGCCTAATGACAACAACAACTAAGCATGGCAATAGCCGAAGCTTGGGGGAGGTTTGAAAACCTCCAAACTTGCATTCATATTTTCATTTCTTCTTTTGATTTATTTTCTTTTCCAAGAATTGCATGTTTTCTTTCAGTTTGCATTCTTAAACCAAAAACACACAAAAATTAGTCGTAACCTTTATTTGAAAATTTGATTCCTTGTCTTTCTCGGAGATTGCTCAATTTCAGGTGACTTGGCAATAGGGAAATATAGAGGGGATTCGACTCAAGTACAAGAACGAAGCAAACAGGAGGAGGTATCACATTCTTTTCATCGCCTCTCCTACAACTTTAAATTGATCCTGCAATCATTTACTCGCTTGCACTTGAGTCACTCCCCACCTAGCTTGTTATCTTATAAATTATATTCCCTTGCTAGTGTCCTCTTTTAGCTTTGAAACAATGAGCAATGAACTTGGTTAAAATATTTCCCACATTTTTACAACAAGAAAAAGCATCCAAGAGATGACTTGAGTCCATGCTTAGCACAAAGGATTTGATTTTAGAAACTACTTGTTGGAGATATGCCCTAGAGGCAATAATAGAAGTAGTTATTACTATATCTTTGTGTTTATGATAAATGTTTACATTCATGCTATAATTGTATTAACCGGAAACATTAATACTTGTGTGATCTGTAAACTTGTTAGAGTCCCTAGTATATCCTCTTTATAATACTAGCTTGTTCGTTGATAGATGATCATGGTTTCCTGATCATGAACATTGAGATCAACATACTCCTATAGATAAGCGTAGCATAAAGATCAAGTCATTTTAATAGTTCGTTTGCTATAAGCTTTCAGATACATAGTAACCTGATTCCTTCGACCATGAGATCATGCTAATCACCATCATTGGATGGATGCTTTCATGACATCAAACACAACTTCGTAACTGGGTGGTTATAAAGGTGGCATTGAGTGTTCGGAAAATATGTGTTGAGGCACATGGATCAAGACTGGGATTTGTCCATCCATATGAAATATAGATATACTCTAGGTCCTCTCGGTGGAATGTCATCCAATTAGCTTGCAATCATGTGACTGGCTCATAAGGGATCACATATCACAGGAACGAGTAAAGAGTACTTATCGGTAACGAGGTTGAACAAGGTATGCAGAGATACCGACGATCAGACCTCGGATAAGTAAAATATCGTGAGATAAAGGGAGGAAATAGTGGTTTGCAGAAAGTAAAAAGGAACAGTGGAAGATGTATCAATGGTAATGATACGTCCAAAACGTATCTACTTTCCCGAACACTTTTTCTATTATTTCTCCTCTAAACTTGTGTGTTTTGGATACAACTAACACGGACTGACGCTGTTTTCAGCAGAATTACCTTGGTGTCTAGTTTTTGTGCAGAAAATCAACTATCAGGAAAAATTCGGGAAAATATGCCAAAATCCTATTTCACCAGAAGATCCACGGACCCAGAATACGAGACAGAGTGGATGCCTGGGGGGCACACACCCCTGCCAGGCGCAGGTGGGCCCAGCCCGCGCCTAGGTGGGGTGCAGCCACCCCAGGCACCCCCTCGGGCTCCCTCTGCGCCTATAAATTACCCCTTGACCTAAAAACCGAGGGGGGTTCGTCGTTTTTCTAGAAATAGTTCCGCTGCGCCGCCACCACCAGAAACTGAGATTCGGAACCAGAAACTCCGTTCTGGCACCCTGCCAGGACGGGAATTTGGGGAGGATCATCGCCATCGTCATCACCAACGCCTCTCCATCAACCATCAATGTTTCCCTCATCCATGAGTGATTAATCCCCCGCAGTAGGCTATGGGGATGGTAGGGATTGGATGAGTTCTATCATGTAATCGAATAAGATTGTTAGGGCATAGTTCCTAGTATCTCTATTAGTGCTATTTGACTTTGTTGCAACTTGTTGTGCTTAATGCTTGTCACTAGGGCCCGAGTTCCATGATCTCAGATCTGAACTTACTATTGAATCATTATGATAGTATTGTTTGTGATCTTATCTACAAGTTGTGTACACATATCATTGTCCAGATCCAAAGGCCCCGAACTGACAGAAATTGGGACAACCGAAGGGGATGGCTGTGGTGTGAGGATCACATGTGTTCATGGAGTGTTAATGCTTTGCTCCGGTTCTCTATTAAAAGGAGCACCTTAATTTCCAATAGTTCCCTAGAGGCCTTGCTGCCACGGGCTGGCTGGATAGAAGATGTTGTGCAAGTTCTCATTGCGAGAACGTATGACTATATATGGAGCACATGCCTAGGATTGTATAGTACTTGGATGCTTGTTCTTGTTTATCTGCAATGCCCTAGATCTTGAAGTTACATGTTTAGACTCGTTCCGCAATCAAATCCCACTGTTTACCATTACTGTTACTATTGCTCTTGTTCCACTGATGTTGTTGCTTTACTGTTGCTACTACAAACTGTTGCTACTGATAAACTTATGTGAGCAAGAACTATTTCCAGGTGCAGCTGAATTGACAACTCAGTTGTTAAGTCTTGCAAGTATTCTTTGGCTCCCCTTGTGTTGAATCAATAAATTGGTTAATACTACCCTCGAAGACTGTTGCGATCCCCTATACTTGTGGGTCATCAAGACTATTTTCTGGCACCGTTTCCGGGGAGCATAGATTTATTTGTAAGTTCACTTGGATCTATTATTGTTCACTACTACTCCTTTCATCATGGGGAAGTCTCGTGATGGAAAGTTCCATATTTTACCATCCACTACAAGAAGAGGTACAGTCCTAAACACCTCAGCTGCTCTTGATTCACCGTCTGTTATAAGTAAGCTTGTTACTCCACCACGACATACTCATTCCACACACACTGCTACTACTGCCGAGTCTGAAACTGCTTTTGATACTCATGATGTTACTTCTACTGTGCTTGATGCGAGTGGTTCATTAGGTCCTTTCCTATATGCTACTATGGCTAGTGTAGGAAATACCAAAACTCCTAGTGAAGACACTGTTACACCTGTTAGCTCACCTGAGTCTAGAGAGAGTTATGATATTAATGATGGCTTCATTGAGTTTACTGATGATTTTGTTGAAGAGTGCCGAAACACACATGGTACTAGTTCTATTAAGAATCTCCTTGCAAGACGTACTATTATTCCTAAGTTGTCCTCTGATCCTAAGTTTGCCACTTCTCCCATATATATTAAAGATAAAGATTATGATTTCTCTCTTGATTTATCTTATTTGGAAATTGTTGAGAAAGAACCTTTCTATGGGACTGAAAATGAGAGTGATGTGGCTCATATGAATGAGCTTTCTACTATGAGTGCTTTATTCTCTGATGATTTTAAGATGCGGAAGTACTTTGTTACTAAGATCTTCCCTTTTTCACTAAAAGGAGAAGCTAGGGCTTGGTTCAATAGATTGCCTCCTGGTTCCATCGATAGCCCGGATTGTTTGATTGCTTCTTTCTTCTAGAAATATTTTCCTCCTAGTGCTAGACATGCTGCTTTTCATAGACTTTTTGATTTTAAACAGGGAGAAGAAGAGAAATTGCATGAGTCATGGACAAGGTTCTGTGCCTTGATTCATGCACATCCTGGATGTCCATTACCTAAGAATGAGCTTCTTGATATTTATTATAATGGACTAACTGATGATTCTAGGACATACCTAGATAGTTTTGCTGATTGTGTTTTCAGGAAAAGAACTCCTATGGATGCTGAAGAATTAATGGCTAAAATAAGCAAGAATTGTGATGATTGGACTTCAACTGAGCTAAATACACCTGAGCCTATTACTCCTAAACCATTTGTGCCTGAACCAGTTCCAATACCAACACCGAAGAAGAGGGGAGTTATTGCATTAAATGATGAAGTGACGAAGGAAGCTAAGAAATGTCTAAAGGAGAATGGTATTAGAGCTGAAGATGTAAAGAATCTACCTCCTATAGAATAATTATGCAAGCCAATTCCCCACTCATCTACTATTGAGGTACACTCTCTCCAACACTTTCATGAAGGTGATATTCCTTATGGTAAGCCTCCTGATGAATGTTTATAGGAACTTGACATTTTTATTGTTAAGCAAGGTAATTTTAATAAACAAGTTCAGAATCATTTATTGGAAAATTCTAGAGTTATTAAAGAGTTGAAAGATATTGTGGAAAGAACTTCTAATGATATTATAATGCTTTGTAAACACTTTCAAATGGTTCAAACTCAACTTGATCAAATTGCTAAGGTATAAAAGGATATGCTAGTTAATGCCTCAGGAGATAAACATGCTTATGGAATTAGAACTAGGAGTGGTATGGCTACTCAAGATCCTTTATATCCTGAAGGAAACCCTAAAAGAATTGAGCAGGATTCTCAACAAGGTGAAAGTAGTGGTAGTCCTCGTAAGAGAAAGAAAAAGAAACATAAGATAGTTGAGGAACCACTTGAACCTGCTGTAGATCCTAATAGTATATCTGTCTCTGATGCTGAAACTAAGAGTGGTAATGATAAAAATGATGCTCCTGATAAGGAGGAAATTGAGGAAGAACCTGAGAAGCACACTAAGAACACTAGGTACACTAAGGAAGATTTTATTGCTAATAAACATGGTAAAGAGAGAACCTTGGGTGCAGAAACCTATGCCTTTTCTAGGTAAGAAACACAAGTCAAAGGAGGAAGAACACTACAACAAGTTTTGTGAGTGGATGAAGCCTTTATTTTTGCAAATTCCTTTGACTGATGCTATTAAGTTGCCTCCTTATTCAAAGTATATGAAGGATATTGTCTCTAATAAAAGGAAGATTCCTAATGAGGAGATTTCTACTTTGCTTGCTAATTATTCCTTCAATGGTAAGGTTCTAAAGAAACTTGGTGATCCAGGTATACCAAATATTCCTTGCTCTATTAAGAATAATTATGTTAAAACTGCTTTATGTGATTTGGGAGCTGGAGTTAGTGTTATGCCTTTTTCTATCTACAAGAGACTCCAGCTAGAAAAGTTGATACCAACTGATATATCTTTGCAAATGGCTGATAAGTCAACTACTATTACTGTTGGTATATATGAGGATGTTCCTGTGCAAGTGGCTCATAATTGCTTGGTTCTAACTGATTTTGTTGTGCTTGAAATGCCTAAAGATGCTAATATGTCTATTATTCTTGGGAGACCTTTTCTTAATACTGCAGGTGCTGTCATCAATTGTAATCAAGGAAAAGTAACTTTCAATATTAATGACAAAGAGCATACTGTCTATTTCCCCAAGAAGATTGCTAAGAGATATTGTCTGAATTCCATTGAAAATATTGAGAGCATCAAGGTTGGGGAAATATATTGTCCCATTCCACAAGAAATTTTTGAAACTATTATGATTGGGACCATTGCTATCAAGCTTGATCTAACAAAATCACTTTGTGGAATACAAAGTTTTGTTCCATATAAGATTGTTTTGGTGACAAGACTTGATCAACCTTGCTAACAAAAGGATTTTAATGAACAAAATAATGTTTTAACTATGGTTATACTTGCTTTCTTTTACTTTTCTCCTTCCTAGTCTTTGCTTTAGCTCTTGTTAGCTAGTTGTTTGCTTGTTAGAGTGTCTTAGAACTTATGTAGTTTAGTTTTTGTTTGCTTTTTGCTTCCTCTAAAGAAGTATGTTTCTGCGAGAAAATCAATTTTCATACCCAGAAAATTAGCTAAAAATAAAGTTTCCCGAAAAATCCCAAAAAATTCAAAATAAATTTTTCCTCGAAAAAGGGGTAGAGGGACACTTGGAGTGACCCAGGGGGCACCCCAGGCACCCACACCCCTGGTAGGCGCGGCCTACCTACATGTGGCGCCTGGGTGGGGTGTGGCCCACCTAGGCCCCTCCCAGGTGCCTCCTCAAAGCCATCTTCGTTCTCTCTCCCAAAAACACCGGAAAACTTTCTCAAGCTCGAGTTCTTGCTATTCTTGCTCGCGATTTTCGATCTCCTTGCTCAACCCATCTTTGTTGCTGAGTTTTGGAGGGATTGCTCCTTAGCATGTGCCTCCTCCACTTGTCCAATTAGATTTGTGATTAGTAGATTGTATCTTGAGTATTTTGCTGCTATAGGTGTCAGGTTGTGTGAGCTTTCATGCTTGTTCTATGCTTAGAGATTTCATTTTGATGCATGTGTATCCCTCTGGCAAGTTCCTATTGTAGCTGCTCATCATTTATCAACTTGGAAATCACTTGGTTTGATGTTTGTCTAAAAATTTCAGCAAGGAAGATGAGTGCTTATCCACTGAATCAATGTGACTTGATGGTACCTGAGCGAATGCAAGTTCATCATGAGGAAGAAGTCTTCCCTTCCATATATCCATGCCAGGAATTTATGAGAGCTTCAGGAATCCTCCAGGATTTCAAAACTATGATTACCAATGCAGGGTTGGAACACTTTGTTGAAGGTGAACCTTTTCAATATGTTAAGCTAACCATGGCTATTGTGCAGTTCTTCCGGTTTACTTGGTCTTCATCTAACCCCATGGTCCATTAAAAAATATACAATATAGCTGTCGACCTGCCGTTTGCTGATTTCTATGCAGCTATTAGAGTGCCTTGTTGGTGATCTTGTGAGAATATCAAGGAGAGGCCCAAGTTACTTATGGATTTATATGCTAAGATTTGACAAGGTTTCGACTTCTCGAAGGATAGTGGTAAAATTCGGAACATTCAGTTCCCATCTATTAGATACTTTGCCTATTTCATTACCAAGTGTGTTCTTGCTAGAAAGATTGCTAGGAAGTTATCCTCATTTAATATAGCTTTTATTGCAGCTGATTTGAATAGGGATAGATCTTTTAACCTAGGTGCCTTGATAGTTTACCGTCTTACTACTAACCGCGATAAGGGTGGAATTTTTGGAGGTCTCGTTGCCTCTAGGTTGCTAGCTTTCCATGGTTTAGAGCCTCACCATTCAGATTATCAGTTCCCCATTGAGAGACTTGATCTTGAATCCATGATTCAGCATAACTTTGTTTCCTTGGGGGCTAATGTGAGAATTTTACTGTTTGAACTATCCTTTGCTCAGCGAGGTTGGAGAGGAGGTAGGACTGAGAAAATATTTTATTTGCCTGCACCCGATTTGTTTAATTTTGATAACAGGCAAGGATGGTCGCTCATGGAGGAGGAGTTTGACACATACGTAGAGGAGGTCTCCCAGCATGAGGAGAATGATGGGGTGGATGCCGAAGATGATTCGGTTCAGCCCTCCAACTTGGGAGAGTCTTCATACCAGCATCCCTCCTATGATTGGGGCGCGTCTTCTTCTTCGTCGCAAGCGCCTGACTATGATCATTCCTATGATGACCCACTAGCTTGGGGTTACTACCCACGCTATTGAGCCCCACTTAGGGCAAAAGCCTAAGCTTGGGGGGAGGTATACCGACATCACACTCATCTATATATCATGTTTGGTCGGTTCTTTGTATATCCGTTGTTTCGCTTTATTTTTGGTTCTTGTTGCTGATTTCCCAAAAACACAAAAATACCAAAAATATTTCCGTTATTTCTCTTGGTTTGGTTCTTTGATTTTTAGCTTTGGTTTGCCTTAAAATAAAAAAATCCAAAAAGATTTTGCTTTGTTTGCTTTTGTTTGGTCTGTTCTTGTTTTGTTTGCTTGTTTGAAAAAATCGAAAACACCAAAAATATTTGTTCTTCTTCTTTGGTTTTGTGAGTTCTTTGCAGGGTTCAGACGTCCTCAGTGGATTTTGGTTTCATGTTATTATTCAAGTCACACAAGTGAAGAGAAATAATGAAGATTAAGACAACTTGAGGTGTGGTAAGAGGCTACTAACAAACTCTATTGGTTTTCATTTTTGTACATATACTCATCATTGTGAGCATGCTTAGCATGTTCGTGTAAGGTGTATGTTTTTATGAATGCTTAGTAGTTCTTGCTTGCTTGTGATTAGCTCCGGCTTGCTAATAGTTTGTAGCATGTCATGTGAATGTTTGCTTGCATTGCTTTATTCATACTTTGGTATGATATTGTGGTATCCTCCTCTGAATGTTTCATGTGAATCAACTTGGAACATGCTCACGCATGCATATGACTAAACAATAGTTAGTTAGCATCGATGATTTATTTTGCCTCAGAGTTCTTGTATCACTTTCATGCCATAATTAGTCATGTTTTGTTTCAAGTATGATTATGACAGTTATTGATCTCTCGTTTGTTGCTCCCTCTCTATTGCTAGCCTTCACCTGCACTGAGTATGATCTCTACCTGTGCTTCCAACTCCCAAAACCAATATTGCCAAAGTTTCCACCATACCTACCCATGAGCATCATTTGCTACTTCAGTGCATACTCATTATGCTTGTTTTCTTCCAAATAAAATGTTTTTCAGTTTTGAGAAAGTTAGTTAGTAAAGCTCTCACGAACTTGATGGCACACTTTATTACTTGCACTAAATAATCCTGAACCATTGTGACCTGTCCATGAAAGTTATATGTTTGCAAATTATATGCTGGGAGTCAGCAGAACCGTGCTGCCACGGAGAACGCTTTCAACACTTTTTGGATACATATCCAGTTGATACCTTGCTCTTTTGTTTGCGGATGTCGTCGGTGTGAAATAAGAGGGGAGCTTGTGAGTTCATGGAGTCTATACATTGTGTTAGAGAAACGCCTAGTACGCTAGCCTAAGCCATGCCTAATCATGGTGGAAACTTGGAGCATCACCATAATGAGCATTTATGAAGCATCCTCAATAAAAAGCTATGCACATAGTAAATAAAAAGATCACTGAGATGCTCATTGTCTGCATGCCCTATCATTTTGATAACGGGATAACTCATGTATCATGTGCAAGGGGTACCCCGTTGGCGGTTCTCTATGATATGCATGTATTTACAATGTCAAGAACTTACAGGTAACCAAAGTTGAGTAGAATGCGGAGTGGCCCTCGTACTCAAGGAACTTGGGATTTCTAGTTTATGGTCTATCAAACATATAACTCAAATTGGACCTCACTTTCACCTAAACCACATGAAGATGCCTATGATAGGGGCAATGGGAGCTCAAAGTTAATGAGTACCTTTCTTTCAGCATTTGGAAGCCTTTCAAACTTTTCAAAACCTTTTCACTTCCTTGTTGAGTCACCACTTATTCTATGAGCACCTTCTTGAGAGCATAGTTGACATTCTTGTGTTTGTTCCAAAACTTGGTTAATTATGTCATGACTTTGATGCTTGTATCTCTGATATCTTTACTTCTAGTCTTCACTTGAACTTCAGAGGTTCCTTGGCATTTATATTGTGATTTTCAAACAAAGGCAAGCGAGATACCACTCTATCATACCTTATTATGAGCATTACAATATTGCTTATGTTTATGTTTCATGCTACTAATTATTATTGAGTTGGTTTCTCTTCATAGCTTGCAATGACTATTAAGTAGACTTAGTTGCATACTCTATATTATGAATTTTCCAAGCATCTACTCCTATGCTGAGAATATATACATCATATGAAGCAAATGTGTTCGTGAAAGTTCTTTTATCGCACTCAATTTCAACTGAATTGCTTGAGGACAACCAATAAGCTAAGCTTGGGGGATTTGATACGTCCAAAGCGTATCTACTTTCCTGGAAACTTTTGCTGTTGTTTCTCCTCTAAACTTGTGTGATTTGGATACAACTAACACAGACTGACGCTGTTTTCAGCAGAATTACCTTGGTGTCTAGTTTTTGTGTAGAAAATCAACTATCAGGAAAAATCCGGGAAAATATGCCAAAAATCTTTTTTCACTAGAAGATCCACGGAGCCAGAATACGAGACGGAGTGGATGCCTAGGGGGCACACCCCTGCCAGACGCGGGTGGGCCCAGCCCACGCCTAGGGGGTGCAGCCACCCCAGGCACCCCCTCGGGCTCCCTATGCGCCTAGAAGTTACCCCTTTACCTAAAAACTGAGGGGGTTTGTCGTTTTTATAGAAAGAGTTCCGCTGTGCCGCCACCACCAGAAACCGCGATTCGGAACCAGAAACTCCATTCTGGCACCCTGCCGGGACGAAGAATTTGGGGAGGATCATCGCCATCGTCATCACCAACGCCTCTCCATCAACCATCAATGTTTCCCTCATCCATGAGTGAGTAATCCCATGTGGTAGGCTATGGGGATGGTAGGGATTGGATGAGTTCTATCATGTAATCGAATAAGATTGTTAGGGCATAGTGCCTAGTATCTCTATTAGTGCTATTTGAATTTGTTGCAACTTGTTGTGCTTAATGCCTGTCACTAGGGCCTGAGTGCCATGATCTCAGATCTAAACTTATTATTGAATCATTATGATAGTATTGTTTGTGATCTTTTCTGCAAGTTGTGTACACATATCATTATCTGGATCCAAAGGCCCCGAATTGATAGAAATTGGGACAACCGGAGGGGATGGCTGTGGTGTGAGGATCACATGTGTTCACGGAGTGTTAATGCTTTGCTCCGGTGCATTATTAAAAGGAGCACCTTAATTGCCAGTAGTTCCCTAGAGGCCCCGCTGCCATGGGCTGGCTGGACAGAAGATGCTTGTTCTTGTTTATCTGCAATGCCCTAGATCTTGAAGTTACATGTTTAGACTCGTTCATGCAAAGCCCGTCCATCCATCCCTATGCCTACCGCACTCGAATCCCACTGTTTCCCGTTACTGTTACTATTGCTCTTGTTCCACTGCTGCTGTTGCTACTAAAAATTGTTGGTACTAATAAACTTCTGTGAGCAAGAACTATTTCTAGGTGCATCTGAATTGATAACTCAGTTGTTAAGGCTTGCAAGTATTCTTTGGCTCCCCTTATGTCGAATCAATAAATTGGGTAATACTACCCTCAAAGACTGTTGCGATCCCCTATACTTGTGGGTCATCAGGTAAAGATTGGACCGGGATCCAATGTTAACTAGAGGTATGATCCTTAAGATAAACAAACATGGCATGCTGGGTAAACAAATTACAGCAGGGCAATTGACAGGACTGAGCAAGGCATAACAATGCAATACTAGACATTCATGATCCCATGAGACTTGATTGGGAAATACAACAAGATACATAGACCGCCATCCAACTGAATCTATGACTAGTAATCCACCTTCAGGTTATCATCCGAACCCCCTCCAGTATTAAGTTGCAAGCAATGGATAACTGCTTTAAGCAAACTGTGTAAGGTAAACAATCCACTTGTTCCATGAACAAGAGACTGTTGTTTTCTCCCTAGTAGCAATAGCACATCTACAACCTTAGAGATTTCTGTCACTTCCACAGATTTAATAGAGGCATGAAACCACTATCAAACATAAATAATCCCTCTTGGATTCAGTAGAATCTACTTGGCCAAGATAGCTACTAGAAACGGAGAGGATGCAAGATCACAAACAACACAAACATGATAGAATCAATAAGACAAAACCATTAACCAATCTAACATAGTAATCTCAATATCCATCGGATACCCGCAAACACAACATGCATGATTACAAATAGATGATCTTGATCATGAATGGAGCTCACAAGATCTAAACATGGTAGCACAAAGGAGGAGAGACAACCATCTAGCTACTACATGGACCCGTAGTCCAAGGTGGAACTACTCACGCAACATACCGGAGGCTAGCATGGTGATGAAGAAGGCCTCCGGGATAATCTCCCCTCTGGTAGGGTGACGGGAAGAGCTTCAGATCCCCCCCGATCTAGGGATGATGGTGGCGGCGGCTACGGACTGTTTCGTGGAAGATTGATCTTGTCCTTAGGGTTTTGGTATCGGGGCTTCTAATAGGCGAAGATGCAAGGAAGAGGAGCACCCAGGGTGGCCGAACCCCCCAGGCGCGGGCTAGGCCTGGCCGCGCGGCCAGGGGGTGTGCCACCCTTGTGGCTCTCCTCCGTCTCGTACTCTGGTTCTGTGTTCCCCACGGTAAAATACTGACTTCGGATTTTGTCTCGTCCAATTCTGAGAATATTGATTTTCTGAAACCAAAAACAGAAGAAAACAGGCAACTGGCACTATGGCACCTTATTAATAGGTTAGTCCCAGAAAACATAAAAAAATACCTCATAGTGTAGACAAAGAAAAGCAAAGTAGATACTAATCAAGCATGGAACATCAAAAATAATAGATACATTTATGACGTATCAAGCATCCCCAAGCTTAACTTCTTATCGTCCTCGAGTAGGTAAGTGATAAAAATAATAATTTTTTAGGTGACATGCACCATCAAAATCAAGATCAAACCATTTGCAAGCATTGAAAGCTGGGATCAAATAACTCTAAACATGAGCATGAAAGAAGACGTTCTAACAATAAGACAAAGTAACTATGCATGCAACATGAAAGGTTATAAACAAAGATCATGAATAACAATGCATTAAAAAACGTTTGTTTGTTTCACATATAGAAAACATAGCATAGTGGCATTCAGATTGTCCCTCATGGAGTAGCAAGTAAATGCATAGGACACATTCCAAGTTTATAAGAGTGACTAGATACAAATAGTTTATGAGCAAGCAATATCAACAATATGCATCAATCAATAGGTTTTGGGACAATGCACATAGAACTAAGAATAGCAACTATGCTCTCTTAATTGGTGCCTAAGGATAGAAGGTGGAGACTCAATATAATGGCGTAAGAAAGGCCCTTCATAAAGGGAAGTAGGGATTTCAAGTCTCAAAAAGAGCTTCCAATAATTATGGTACTTTTTAGCTTTCAGCTCTCATTGCACCTATCATAAGCATCTTGAAATGATTAAGGTTAAAGTGAACAAACTATGGAGTATATGCTTGACAAAGTATAAGTTGGCAATCTCATGTCCCTTGAATACAAGGGCCGCTCCTCATGCTACTCAAGTTTAGTTACCGGTAAGTTCTTGTCATAGTAAGTACATCTGTATCTTAGAGAACCGCCAACAGGGTACCCCTTGCACATGATACAGGATCTATCCCATAAACAAAATGACAAGGCAAGCAGACAATCAACACTTAGCAATATTCTTATTTACCATGGGAAAATGGTGTTTTTTTCTCTATTTCCTCTTTTCTCATTTTTTTATTTTTCTCTTTCTATCTATTTTTTTATAAGAAGAATGCTTCATAGATTGCTCACTATGGTGATGGTGCAAGTTTCCACCATGATTAGGCATGGCTTAGGCTAGTGGCCCAGGCGTTTCTCTAACACACATACATAACTCCATGGACTTATAAGATCCCCTTTCATTTCACATCGACGACATCCATAAATAAAAGAGCATGATATCAACTGGATACAATGTACAAGTGCAATGTTGAAAGCATTCCCCATGACAACATGGTTCTGCTAATTCCAACGTATAAGTGCAAGCATATACAACATAGATGACACAATAGTTCAAGTTTATTAGGGGCAAGAAAAACAAAGTGTGCCATCAAGTTTGTGAGAGCTTTAATCACTAAGTTTTCACATAACAAAGAGACTTTTTAATTGGAAGGTAGATGAAAACAAGAATATACTTGGAATGGTGTAACACACCATGCATAGGAATTTATAGTGGAAACTTTGGAATATCTTGGTTTCTTGGGAGTTGGATGCGTGAGTAGAGCTTACTCAATACAAGTGGAGGCTAGCAAAAGTATGGGAGCGACCAACTAAGAGAGCAATAATGGCCATAATCATGCAGAGCGACAAAACATTACTAATCAAAGCATAAAGTGGTACCACAAGTCAAAAAATAAATGATCATAGGGGCTATGGTGACTTGTTCATAGTCATAACATGGTGTGATCATGTGCCAAGTCAACCCAAACAAAGCATCAAATGAGAATACCACAATGTTATTCTTTTGTATGCTAAAATAACGCATGATTCTTTTAAGGCACATTAAGCAATCCCAATTGTTTGGAACAAGTCATGCTACAACAATAATCACTAAGCATAAGGTCAAAACAACATCTAGTATGACATGCTAAAGTCTAAGTCACAGTCAAAGCAAGCTCCTCTTGTACTACTAAAGCAAAAACTTCCTACTCTTTTCCAACACCAATCAACTTATTTGAAACAACACAACGAAAACGGGGCTCCAAACTAATTTATTCAAGCAAAATAAGTAAACAAAAACCAAAAAAGAAAACTAAGACGCTCCAAGAACAACACAACTGTGCATGAAACAATAAAAACGAAGTGTCTAGAAAGACCTAAGATTTTTATTGATGAAGAAGGGGATTCCTTGGGAATCCCCAAGCTTTGACGCTTGTACCTCCTGAATATTTCTTGGGGTGACACGGGGTGGCATCTCGAAGCTTGAACTTTTGTCCATTCTTCATCTCATTATATCATTCTTTCTCTACAACTGAAATTTTTTCTTCATACAAAATTTCACACAATCTTCATTAGCAACATTAGTGTATTCAAAAGATAATAGACCTTTGGGGTTTAGTTTCAAAACAGCAAGACTTTCACTAAAGACACAAGCTACTATAGAAATTCCCTCCAAAAGCTCAATTTCCCAAAAATAACCCAAAAAAGAATCAATAAGAAGCAAATGCAAATAATGGCAGAAATCTGTCAAAATAGACCAGCAGGTAGAAACCAATTTTTTCGAAGACCTTCTGTTGCTCAAATAAAAAAGTGTTGAACTAACAAACGTTAGCTAACATCCTAGGGGATTTATTCAGAAAATTACAGCTCAATTCTGATTACAGAGATTTTACACTAATTTTTATAGTGGAATACAAAAATCTGTTTCGGGACAGCAACTCCCCAAATCTTACTTCCCTCTCATTAGAGGTTATTCTTGGCAACAAAAGCAAAAAAAAAGGATAACTAGAGGTTATTACAGAGTTAATAACTTCCAAGACTCAAGAAAACCATTGGGTTATCTTCCAAGAAATACTTTTCTTTAACGCCGTTAAGTTAGGCATGATAGTTTGAGAAGATGCTCACATAAGAAATATGCATTGAAGTAAAAGAGAGAATCAAGAAGAAAATTCAAAACACATTTAAGTCTAACCCACTTCCTATGCATAGGAATCTTGTAAGAAAATAAATCAAAGAAGCACATAGTAATAAGAATGGATAGATAAAACAAGAGCAACTTCAAAACTTTCAGCACATAGAGAGGTGTTTCAGTACCATGAAAACTTATACAACCATATTTTCATCTCTCATAATAATTTTCAGTGGCCTCATGAATAAACTCAGCAATATAACTATCACATAAAGTATGTTTTTCATGATTTATAAACACATAATTTTTATCAAGCTCAAAAATAGTGGGATTAAAACCTTCAAACCCACTTTTAACAATTTTATAATAAGGTGACTGATCATTCTCAAGAGGTATGGGGTTCCAAGATAAAGTCAAGACCCCTCCAATCTCATTTTTAATATTAGTACAATTAATATTATCAACCAATATAGGACCATCATCTAGAGCTTTATCATAAACATTTTCTAAGCAAAACTCTTTTGTACCATGCATTTAGAAATTAGGCACAAATATGGGATCACCATAGATAACAGGAGCATAAATATTATCGCAAGTTTTACCCATAGAAGATATTTCAAAGGAATCCACAGGAACATAACATTCATACTCTTTTGGTAAGCATGGGAGACAATCAAATAATGTAAGGGATAAAGAGTTACTATCATTAGAAGGTAGACATGGGTAGATCCATTCTTCCTCCTTTTGTTCATCACTCTCCTCCTCTTTTTCATCTAATGAGCTTCCAGGTTCAGCAATTTATTCTTCCATAGTCTCCTGCAAATTGTGGACACATTCTTGTGCATGACTGAGTCTCTCTTTATAATCAATGATCTAACAATTATTGCTGAAATTTTCCATGCAATGATCAAGGATAGAAGAGACCATATCTTTAAGGTCTTTACAAGAAACACAGGTTTCATAGTTTTTAGACATGAAGGATTCTATTTCAGAAGCTCCCATAATCAAAACAAATTGTTCTACTTCTTCAAATCCAAAATGAATATAATTATTCCAATGATAGTTCATAATTACAAATTATTTACTAAAGCCACATTAGAATTTAAGATGTTTAGTATCCTGTTCAGAGCAACAATTTATATCATGGCATTTAAGAAATTTTTTAGCAATTAGATCCAACCTTTTTAACACGGCTCTCATGAATTTACCCTTATAGGATTCTCTATACCTTATAAAATCTTCCATGGAGGTTCTTGATACGTCGGAAACGTATCTATAATTTTTGATGTTCCGTGCTTGTTTAGTACCTACTTTGTTTTGCTTTGTCTACACTTTTAGGTGTTTTTATATGTTTTCTGGTACTAACCTATTAACAAGTTGCCACAGTGCCAGTTGCATGTTTTCTTCTGTTTTTGGTTCCAAAAAGGCAGAAAAACAATATTTTCGGAATTGGACGGGACAAAAGCCAAAGTCAATATTTTATCATGGGGAACACGAAGCCAGAATACAAGACGAAGGGGAGGCACCCGGGGTCCACACCCCCTGGCGGCGCGGGCTAGCCCTAGCGGCGCCTAGGGGGTGCAGTCGCCCTGGTGGCCCCCTTTCCTAGCCTCTTTGCCTATAAAGTCCCCCGATGCCTAAACCCTAAGTACCCGATCAATATTCCACGAAACCATCTATATCCGCCGCCACCATCATCCCTAGATCGGGGGGATCTTAAGGTCTTCGCGGCACCCTGCTGGAGGGGAGATCATCCTGGAGGCCTTCTTCTTCATCATGCCAGCCTCCGATATGAAGCGTGAGTAGTTCCACCTTGGACTATGGGTCCATGTAGTAGCTAGATGGTTGTATCTCCTCCTTTGTGCTTTCATGTCTAGATCTTGTGAGCTCTGTTCATGATCAAGATCTAATCTATTTGTAATCATGCATGTTGTGTTTGCGGGGATCCGATGGATATTGAGATTACTATGTCAGATTGATTAATGGTTTTGTCTATTTGATTCTATCATGTCTGTGTTGTTTGTGATCTTGCATGCTCTTCGTTGTTAGTAGCTATCTTGGCCAAGTAGTTGTTAGTGACTCCAAGAGGGGGTATTTATGCTCGATAGTGGGTTCATGCCTCTACTTAATCAAGGGAAGTGACAGAAATCTCTACATTTGTAGATGCGCTGTTGCCACTAGGGATAAAACAACAGTCTCTTGTTCATGAAACAAGTGGATTGTTTACCTTACACACTTTGCTTAAAGAAGTTGTCTGTTGCTTGCAACTTAATACTGGAGGGGGTTTGGATGATAACCTGAAGGTAGACTTCTAGTCATAGATGCAGTTGGATGGCGGTCTATGTATATTGTTGTATTGCCCAATCGAATATCATAGGATCTTTATGTCTAGTCTTGCATTGTTATTCCTTGCTCGGTCCTGTCAATTGCCCTGCTGTAATTTTTTTACCCAGCATGCCATGTTTGTTTATCTAAGGAGAGCACCTCTAGTGAACTATGGACCCCGGTCCAATCTTTACCATTGATACATATTCAATTGTTACTGTTTACTTGCTGCAAACCATCATCACCTTCCACACCATATAGTTAATCCTTTGTTACAGCAATCGGGGAGATTGACAACCTCACTGTTAGTTGGGGCAAAGTCTTGAGTTTGTGTTGTGCAGGTTTCCACTTTGCTTGCAACACCTTTGAGATGTATCCTTCCTCCTACTGGTTCGATAACCTCGGTTTCTTACTGAGGGAAGACTTGCTGCTATGCTGCATCACACCTTGATCTTGGGGTTTTCCTACGAAGCGCTCTTAGGCGCCATCAACAAGTTTTCTGGCGCCGTTGCCGGGGAGGCTAAGGACGTCTTCACAAGGGGAGTCCTTCTCAACCTGTCTCTTTACTTTTTTTAGTTTTCTTAGTTTATTTTTCTTGGTTTTGTTTGCCTCTTTTTATCAAAAACTCCAAAAAAAATAGTTTAGTTTGGTTTATCAAAAACACAAAAAAATTAGTTCCTGCTCTAGCTGCTGCTATTTTTGGCTTGCTCCACTTTTGCCAAAATGAACTCTACTGAGAATAGCAAGTTGTGTGATTTCACTAGCACAAACAACAATGATTTCCTAAGCACTCCTATTGCTCCACCTACTCCTGATGCTACCGTTTATGTAATTAAGCCTGCTTTGTTGAATCTTGTGATGAGAGAGCAATTTTCTGGTGCTAGTTCTGATGATGGTGCTGCCCATCTCAATAACTTTGTTGAACTTTGTGAGATGCAGAAGTATAAGGATGTAGATGGAGATATTATTAAGCTCAAGTTGTTTCCTTTCTCCTTGAGAGGAAAAGCTAAAGAATGGTTGCTATCCTTGCCTAGAAATAGTATTGATTCTTGGATTAAGTGCAAAGATGCTTTTATTGGAAAAGTACTATCCTCTTGCTAAGATTATATCTATGAGAAGTGATATTATGAAATTTAAACAACTTGCTAATGAACATGTTGCTCAAGCTTGGGAAATAATGAAATCTTTGGTTAAGAATTGTCCCACTCATGGACTGACTACTTGGATGATTATCCACACTTTTTATGCAGGTTTGAACTTCTCTTCAAGAAACCTGTTGGATTCAGCTGCTGGAGGTACCTTTATGACCTTCACCTTGGGTGCTGCAAAAAAACTCCTTGATAATATGATGGTTAATTACTCTGAATGGCACACTGAAAGAGTTCCACATGGTAAGAAGGTAAAATCTATTTAGAAACCTCCTCTTTGAGTGATAAGATTGATGTTATTATGGCTATGCCTGTTAATGGGAAAGCTCCTTTAGATCCTAATAGTATTCCCTTAGCCTCTTTGGTTGCTCAAGAAGAGCAAGTTGATGTGAACTTCATCAGAAACAACAATTTTAACAACAAATTTTGGTGGTAACAACAATTATAGGCCTTATCCTCCTAATAATGGCAATACCTATGGAAACTCCTACAACAATGCTATAAGTGCCACCTCTGAACTTGAAGTCATGATCAAAGACTTTATTAGCAAACAACCACTTTCAATAAGACTGTAGAGGAAAATCTTTTAAATGTAGATAAAAATATTTCCTATTTGTCTGAAGCACAGTCCTCTTTGATTAATAAAATGGCTGCTAAACCTAAAACCATGAAAAGTACCTTTGCTGCTACTCATGCCATACAAGTTAATATTGATGAAAATGTTAGACTGTTAGCCCAACTTCATGCTAAGTGGGAAAGGGAAGATGGAATTGATAGAAACAATAGTGTGTGCACCATCACCACCACTCATATGGATGCCACTAAACCTCAAGAAGTCCCTATTCCTCCTCCTACAATTCCTAAGCCCATTGAGTCTACTACTAGTGATGCTAAGTTTGATTTTGATCTTGATGATTGCAATATTTCTGAAGTGATTATGTTCTTGCAAAAGCTTGCTAGAAGTCCTGATGCTAGTGATATGCATGTTGCTTTCACCAAACACATTACAGATGCTATTGTTAAAATTAAGGAAGAGAAGTTAAAACACAAAGCTTCTATCCCTAGGAAAGTAGAAGATAGTTGGGAACCCATTATTAATATGCAAGTGAATGA